>CM077306.1:45950000-48400000 GCA_039655065.1 Glossophaga mutica | reverse complement strand
TATTATATGGATTTAAATATGTTGTTTTAAGAGGTTTTCATAACCCTGGATGTCACAGTTAAAAACAAACACCAGCACGCACCGTTTTGCAATCTCTTAAACAAATAAAATCGCTTTGATTTAAATAACATTTATTTTACATGACCAAACACAATAAATAACGTAATATACAAAGCTTTATAATTATTGCACATTTGTAAAATATCTTACAGTGAGTTCATACAGCCAGCAATATTTAAAGCACAAAGACTTTATTTACAGTTTTTATTTTAATATAATAACCAGATCCAATGGACCTAACATAACATGAATTTATGTTAATTTTTTCCAACCATCGTTCTCATCGATCATATATATTTAGGGGAAATGTAAACATTATCGCCTAAAGTACCTTATATACATCTAATAGCTGATCATAAGAAAGAACTTTAACATTCTAGAAAGGTAAAGCTGATAAAAGGTACCATATTTTGGTTTATTTTATTTAGCCTTAAATTATATATTAATATTTTTAATGTAAACTCAGTAAGAGCTGGTATAATCAATATTTAACATAAGTAGTCTTATCTTTAAAGAAAAAAATAGAAAACAAAAAGTTGAGCTTTAGATCATTGCCATTTCATTGGGAAATTCTCTGATATTTTATGGGAATATTTTAATAGACCCCAGGAGGAAATGTTTCCCCTTGAAATATTTTTCAATTTGATGAAAATAATAATTTATTCTGGAAAGTGAATTCTTTCAAGTTTCCTGAAAGCCTATTTTTAGAAAATGAATTTTTTAAATCCAGTGTCTTTAAAATAACAAAAATATGTCAGAATACAAATTTGAAATAAATCAGGAAATAGTGCCAATGGGTATATATGAATGTGTGTGTATCTCTTACATACGTATATGTTTAAGAGAACGGATATATATGTATATACATATATACATACATATATACTCACACACACGAATATGTAGGTAGCACACCTACATTTTAACACACATACCCACTTCACTGGGTCTAAACATGCACTAGCAAGTTATTTTAGGGCTTCAACTCTTCAGAAAAATCTCATTATGTGAGGAGCGAAGTGGCTCTGCGGGGAGCATTATGGAAATATCTGGGCTTGATTTAATGAGGCTGTTCACATTGGCGGAATATCAACTTAACAGAGAAAAGTCTACCCAGGGCGTCCAAGTTACCAAAATGAAAATTGGCAATTGAGATGATAAGAACGTGGCTTTCTTCTGCAAAATCACTTCAGGTAACAGAGATAACATTAAATAACATACATTCTATGCACCAAGAACAATGTTTTATGTACCGAGTCTCTTATCCGTCTCTCCTAATGACTTCCCTTAGCGGGTTGTTAGTACTTGACAGCAGGTCTCCGTGCGGGGAACTTTTCTCCAATTCCACATTCAAAGGAGGTCCATCAGAGAGCATGATTGGCAATTTTCGTCATAATCTGCACATTATTAGCATCAAAATTGACGTGGCAGTTAACACTGGTGGGTTTTGATGTGCCTTTCTTCAAGTTCAAGGAAACCCCTCCAGTATCCGGTGTTGGCAGAGCGGGTCTCAACAACCCAGCGGTGGCTTTGCGGAGGCGAAGGCGCAATTCACATGCGTGAGAAATATGCCAAGAACCATTTTACCCGAGGAACAGCGAGCGAAAGGATGAGGGGAATAGAGTTCGAACTCTGAAAACTTTCTAAGGAAATGCTTCAGGATAATAGCATATATCTAGAGATTCAAGTATTTCCCAGATGAAGTGGAACCCGGAAGTTGAAAAACTGAGCTGAAAACGTTCCTTCAAATACTCCAGCGATCTGTCAGACTTGCCCTCCCCTTCGCTTCCTTTCCCTTTCCTGGCTGTGGAAACCTCATTAACCATTACTTTTTGCATAAAATATTCAAGACGCTTTCATCCCTAACCAAAAAGGGAACGGTGGTGGCTCGACAGAGAGGAGGCGAGACGCCACCCCTTCCCACCTCTGCTTTGTCCTTCCCGGGGAAAGCAGCTACAGTCCCGCCGGCCTGGATCCCGCGCGCAGTAAACAATTTCACAGAATACACCCGCAGCCGTCTGCGCTCTTCATCCTCCTTCCTGGCCCTCTCCTCAGACTGCCCATTCTTCCGCTCTCCTCGGACAGGGCCCCTAACAAGCTCAAGCTGAGAGAAAAATTGCCACCTACCCCTCACCCTCGTTTAAAGGAAAAAAAAAAAAAGTGGTGGGGAAAAAAAGAGTAGCAGGAACCTCGAGGTGACTTTCCCTCCCTCCCTCACAAAGCACCAGCGCACACCATTCCCCTCTTTGTTGTGGTTCTCCGTCGCTTCTGGCCACGTGGTTTAGCCGAGTAACCCGGGCCTGAGGGTTTATAACCAAGGCCCCAGACCTCAGAGGAGTGGTTTGGGGACGAGGGGATTGTCT
The DNA here is from genome assembly GCA_039655065.1 of Glossophaga mutica. NCBI lineage: Eukaryota > Metazoa > Chordata > Mammalia > Chiroptera > Phyllostomidae > Glossophaga > Glossophaga mutica. The sequence continues at coordinate 48,397,577 of CM077306.1, read as the reverse complement.
TCGGGAAGACCAAGAGCTCGCGATAGAGGCGGGAAGTGGGGCCTCGGCAGCGGAAAACAGACTTGGAGAAGGGGAGGCGGCTGGGTAGCAAATACAAAAATAGATATAATTTGACGGGACACCCGCAATGCTTTCGCGCCCGCTCTTCCCCTCCCGCCCCTCACCCCATCCCCACCCCGACCCCCACCCCCACCCCAACAATCCCGACGGGTTCCCTTCGGCCTCCCGCGCCGGGGCGCCCCCTGACAACAGCTTCAGCAGCGGGCAGCGCGCAGAGGGCACGTGAGCGCCCAGAGGGCGCGGAGAGCGCCGAGGAGACTCCCCGGCACACTCCGAGCGGCGGGCACGGCCCCCTGGCGGCGGCCACGTAGTTATCTTGTGAGCGGCGCCTCGTCCCTCTGGTCCGGCGGGCTTACGGCGGTCTTGCTAAGCACAGCCGCTGAGTAGGGCAGGAAGCCACTCTCAGAGCGCGGGGCCGCGGCGCTGCAGCCGAAGTCCGAGCCCCCGGCGGCCCCCGCGCCGCCGCCGCCTCCCCCGCCGGCCCCCCGAGAGCCCAGGGCCGCGGCGGCCGCTGCAGCAGCGGCCGCGGCCGATTGACTGCTGTGACAACTGAGGCACGAGCAGGGCGCGGAGCCACCGCTTGGGGGCGCCCCAGCCGCCGCGGCAGAAGAGGCCGCGGCCGCCGCCGCTGCTGCAGCCGCGGCGGCCGAGGCCGCGCTGTTGAGCCCAGCGGCGGCCGCGGGCGTCTGGTAGAGGCCCGGGTGGCGGAAGCTGCACAGCAGCTCGGGCCGCGAGTAGGGGTGCGAGAGGGCGCGGAAGGTGTCCAGCGGGCGGATGGAAGTAGCGAAGGGCGACGAGGCCGCGGCTGCCGCTCCGGAGGCCGCAGCGGCCGCGGCCGCAGCCGTGACGCCCACGTGCGGGTAGTAGTGCAGTGGCACGTGCGAGTGGAAGGGGTAGGGCAGGCTTCCGGTGGCGGCCGCGTGCGTCATCATGTAGGTGTAGAAACTGGGGTCTGCTGGGTGAGGCCACGACATGGCCAGGCGCTGCCGCTTGTCCTTCATGCGCCGGTTCTGGAACCACACCTGCGGGGAGAGCCACGGCGCGGCCCGAGTTAGGGAGCGCCCTAGCCCCAGCCCGCGCCCCAGGTCTCCCCGCCCCTCTGGGACCTCTGAAGGAACTGGCCTATTCCCCTCAGCTGGGATCCAGCTCCCAGTCCCCTCTGTCCTCCCAGCTGGGACAGAGCGGGCGGCGGCGTGGACCGTCGTGGGCACACCCTCCTCAACGAAAAGACTCTTCTACCTTGTGTCCGACTGCTGCGGTCCTTCGGGCTTCTGCTCCCTTACTTGGTGCTGCGTTTTCTCGTCCCAACCTAACCTTTCTTCTCCTTCCCGCCACCCACAGGTGCCAGTCTCTCAATCCCAGAATTTGCACGGGGATTCTAGGCCGCCTTTGAAGAGAGGCCGTGGTGGCAGCTTTTATAAAAGGTCGCCACGCAAGGTGTTGAATCCTCTGAGCTGCAAGAACTTGCCCGGAGGGTAATGGATTCAATCTTGATACTGAAGGCATGATTTTGTGGAAAGAATTTGCCTCAAATGAGTGGCGGGAATAACATCCTCTTAAACTTGGGAAGGGGACTTTTCTACCCCTCCCAATCCGGTATCTAATGAAGACATCATTCTCTAAATAAAAGAAAGCCCGAGGAAACCGAGGTAGATCTCCACACTCCTCCCCATCCCATAGAGTTTAATGTTTTCTCTTTCTAGAGTGTCAGATGCTCCGTAAAGTATTCACCAAGTCGCCCAACCTCCCATCTATCTCTCCCGGTCGTTTAATAAAATTAATCACCTAAAATATATAAATAAGGACAATTTCATCGCATTGTCTCTCTGGAGACAATGCCCCTTCCCCGTTATCCAACAGAAAAATGTTTAGGAAACTATTTTCTTAACCCATAGATGTTTAAAATACAGTATCCTTTTCTCCGCAATTGTTTGTCCACATAACAATTTACGTGGAAAATTAATCCCCAAGATCAAAAGCAAATGAAAAGTTCCATATCTGGTTCGTACCAGAGGAACAAAGACCAGCCAGCTCTGCCGCCAAGGGGAAAGTGGAGCCATGGACATGGGGTAGCGGCACCTGGACACCGGCGAGCGTTTGCGGCATTCCGGGGCCTTCCCAGGTCAGCCGGACTGGTCAACCTTCTGATTCAGCAGCTGAGAAATAAATATGCCAATTCCTTTGGTGACTCTCCCTCGCGGGTTTTCAGGCCCCAGCTAAATCTAGCCACGCAGAAAGGAGAAACAAAAATCAACCCAGACACCCCCAGGGAGGCTAGAACCGGCGCGTGCTGGAATCGATACCTTGATGGTGGTTTCTGGCAGGTTGAGCGCGGCAGCCAGCTCGCACCGGCGGGGCCGCGACACGTAGTTCTCCCGATAGAACTCCTTCTCCAGGCGCGCGATCTGTTCGCGGGTGAACGCCGTGCGGTAGCGGCGCACCTGATCCGCACCAGAGCCGGAGCCGCCCAGCGCCGCGCCCCCGCCGCCGCCGCCGCCTCCATGCAGGCTGCCGAGGCCAGAGCCCGATGCAGACGTCGTCGTAGTGCCCGCGGCCGCACCGCTCTCGGAGTACCCTGGCAAACAAACAGTGGGCAGCGCATGAGTCACTGTAGGGCCGAGATCCCGGCGCTGGGGCTGCGCGCGCCCGAGGGAAGCCGGGAGAGAAAAAGCGAGGCGCTGCCTGAATTGATGGGGTCTGTCATGCTTACAAATTGCTGCCCTTAATGGAATCAATAAGTTTGGAGAACACTTCATAACCAAATAATAATAACTCTATTAGGGTGGTTTTTAAAAAAAAAATGGAAAATTTCACAACTCAGTGGGAAAATCGGCCGAAAGAAAATGCCTACATCTAAGCGTAGTTTAGGAAGCTCTGGCTTTACCATGGTCTGGAGACCACCGAGCACCTTTCTGTACGGCCTCTAACCCTTCTTTGACTGTCTTTCGGCTTTGTTTAAAATTGTTTCTAAAGCCAGCAGCCGCTCAAACCGGAACCATTAGAGAGTGAACCTTACTTTTCAACTCTTTTTCTTGGCTGACCCAAACGGGTCTCTCAGAGGCGCCCGGCGAGGCTCCCCCGCGACTTATTCAGAATGCCCCTTCCACTCGGCCTTGGGAGCTCAAAGGCGGCGGAGTTCGAAGCAGCTACTCAGGGCACTCTTCTTCCCCTAGCGCGACTCCGCGGCTGGCTAGGGGCCGGCCGGCTCACACCGGCTTTAGAGCCTCGCGCAGAAACACTTTCTCGGACTCAGGAGCCAGGGCAGGCCGGCAGGCGGGCCTGCAGCCCCAGGCCTGCGCCCTTTGGAGAGACTCAAGAATCAGAGCCCCAGGGCACGGTCCCCCGCAGGCGTTGCGCCCTGGCTTGAGCCAGCTCATTGTAGCTGGCTGAGGGCGGGAGAAGGGCAAAGTCAACAGGAAGGGCAGGCAGCGGCCCGGAGGAACAGGGAGGCTGGGACTAGAGAGCGCGGCGCGGGCGGCGCAGTTACCTTTGCCATTGTTTTCCTTGAGCGGCGCGGTGCTGAGGCCGCCGGGGGAGCGCAGCGCGGAGCAGCCCACCTCCACGTCGCTGCTCATATCCGCCTCGGCGGCCGACTCTGAATAATGGCCCGGCTTTTTGCGGCTGTCCGTGGCAGAGACGATTTCGGAGGAGACGGTGCTTTCGCTGCCTGGGTGCTGCAGGTTGAACAAAGTGTCTATTTCGAATTTGCCCTTGGCAGGGAGGTCTCCCAGAGCGCTGTGCAGAGGGGCGGACGGCAGGCGCGGGCTGAGGCGAGCCGTGTGCTGCGAATTTTCCAGGGCCTCGAGTACTGCATTGCCAGAGGAGTCGGACAAATTGGAGAAGCCCTTGCCGGCCGTGGGGCTGTGCAGCCCTCTCTCCATCAGAATCATCTCTTTTCTTATTCTTTCCATCATCTCAGCTTTCTAAAAATGTCACAGTGGTCCGGCTGTCCCGTCCTAATGATGGGCTGCGCCTAGGGCTAATTCTCATTCAGCCCCAGCGAGCGCCTCTAAATATTATTATCTCTTTTGGAGGGAGGCGGAAAAATTGTGGGATGCCAGAGCGAGGGAATGACTGGTCAAAATGACCCATACATCCTTCCGAGCCCAAGATGTCATTCATCAAAAAGTAGCGCTCGCTCGTCATTAAGGTACGAATGACGCCGTTCGAATAATCATTTATTGTAACAGGTTTATAAGCAAATAAATACACGCTCCTGTCAGTGGGTAATGAAGGCGGCTTCGCAGCAGACAAATAGATCCAGGTAGGAGGCTTGAAGACACAAGAAGTGAGAAGGAAGGCTCCAGTCCTTTGCCCGCTCAGAGCCGGCTCTGCTCGCCCGGGGGTTTTGCCTCGGGGGTGAAATTGACAGTCTGATTAATAGAGCGCTCCGCGGCACATTTCCCCCTTCATTTAGGGGCATCATTACGCTCTCAGTTTGCTGGGTTGCCCCTTAGGTCCTAATCATGCAGCGCCTTCCTCATTTTTCCTCGGACACATACGTGTTAAATAATAGATAATGCTTTGATTTTTCCAGAGTAGATCGTCAGAAAGGTTTTTTTTTTTTTTTTAAACATTTACTATTGGGAGGGGATGAGGGGGGAATAAGGGGGAGGATGTAGGAAGAGTTGCGTAAGGAGAAGACCGTGCGCTCCTGTCTGGATTACTTATCTTTTGAATTTCAGAACCAAACATGTCTTTTATTTAACAAATAGAACGCCGGCTTTTCTCTCTCCCCACTTCTTCGCCTCAGACTGGCTGCTCTTCTGCCACCCAGGAAAAAGAGAGAGATGAGAAGAGGGAGAGAGAGGGAGAGGGCAAGGGGAGAGAAGGGGGGGGGGAGAGAGAGAGAGAGAGAGAGAGAGAGAGAGAGAGAGAGAGAGAGAGAGAGAGAGAGAGAGAGAATGAATATATCTCATAGACTTTTGAAAGCACTTTAGTGCTACGTGGCGGGGAGGTGCGTTGGGCCCGCACTTCCAAACGGAAATCATTAGGTCCTCTCTGATTTTTTAACACTGCTTGCAGAGTGAGTTCTGAACTTGAAGTCCCGGGTTTTTTACTTTTATAATCTTGCAGATGGATAGGCTTCTCGCCTACGCATTTTCCCTGGGGGAAATAAACTCCGCTGGACGATTTCATAGCAGAATTCGACAGCTAACTTTAAACAGAGTCGCGACTTACAGCACCATATGGGCCGCCCCTAATCCACTTTTTACGTTGCCAGCTTTCCACCTCCCTCCTCAAATCAAATTATTTGTGGCTAAATTGCCAGATTTCGAGGTAAAACTTGGAGGGGGGTGCTTCCCCCCTACCATCCTGCCGCCCTACCTTTCCCACTTAGCTCTTTTTCTCTCCTTCCCTTCCCCAGCCCCGGCCCCTTACCTGTAGGCCCGGGTATTCCCCGCGCCGAGTCCGGGCGCGGAGAGTCGCGGACCAGCCTTGCTGCTCCTCCTTACGGCCTGAGCTTGGTGGCTGAACCTCTTGGCGATAATTTTGATGGTCATAATGACGCCGGTGGCAACCATTTTAGCGAAGATCAATCTTTGCTCAAGGCTGTTACACGTCTCCTCCTGCGCTTGCGCCCCACCCTACCCGGACCCCAAATGCACTCTGCGGGTCCGCCCGCCCGCAGCCCAAAGGGAAAGATCCTCGGCCACAGGCAGGGACAAAAGAGGATAGGGACGGGACACTGAGGTCGGCCTGCGAGCTTCCGAAGCAGCCGAGAGACCCTGACAATCCGGAAACCGGGCGCGGGTCCTGCATCCCCGCCTCAGCACCAACCCATACTCCAATCCAGACCCCCCCTTTCCTCCTTGCTGCCACACCCAGCATATCGGGGTGTGTTAGGGGCAAATCCAGGATCTATTTGTCCATCTCTCTCTTGGCGCTTTCCTTTTAACCTTGGACCCGTTGGGGGCGCGTCAGGAATGTAAGGGGAGGCGAGGTGTGAAGTATATTTATATACATTTATATACGTAGTCAATGCCAAAAGTTCCTCTCCTTTTCCCCTCGGCGCCAACTTATTCAACAACGCGAGCTTTGCTTAGAAAATCAATTCCACCTCTTTAAGGTAATAAACGTAGTTCTCCCCCAAGGTGAGAAATGGAAAGCTGGATAGGCAGGTAGTTGGGGAAGTTGGGGTGGGGCACGCAGAGTGTGCTTCGGGTACCAGAGGAGGACTTGTCTGGGGTCCACCTCCGCCCTTGCCCCAGAGGCCACCCTACTCCGAGCACTACAAGACCATTTTGAGCTGGCTTTCTGGCCCCTTCAAGCGGTCATAGCTCAGCCTTGCTGATGCCCCCACCTCTCCCTCCCTCCTCCACAATCCAGGCGCCCAACTCTATCCGCTCCAGGCAGGCCGCGCCCAGCGAAGGGGAGTCGTTGTCCAGGAAACTGGAAAGGGTACCCCCCCTACCCCGTCCCACTTGCTTTGGGGACTGAAAGGGACACATCGATCCAGGCTTCGATCCGTGAGGGAAGACGAAGGGCCAAGGCCCCGGCCGGGGGTGGATTTGGGCGGAGGCGCGACCTGGGCGGAAGTCCTGGATGCCTTTATTGCTGTCGTTTGGCGCCCCCATCTGTTTTCCTCGCGGTTTCGGCGGCTGTGAGCTGCTTTCAATCACAGAAGCCAAGGCTGAGCGCTGGGGTGGGTACAGCGACCCTTCTTCCTTTACCCAGCCAGTATGTCTCCCACTTTCTCCCATCCTCTGGCCCCAAAGTCTGCGCCACACCGGAGCTCGGTCTGTTGAAAGGGGAAAACACCATTTCTCGGAGACACCTTCATTCATTAGGGTTTTGAAAACTACATTACACCTTTTAAATACATAACACTAATACTTTGTATTCTAGCACGTTTATTATGAAAAGTATATTGGAGAACATGTCAGGGAAACTGCTCACAGTACAAGTCGCCTATTATTTTTCACTAAACTGAGTTTAGCAGACAATGTTTCATAGGATGCAGTGAAGATTACATTACAATATTTAATGTCCCTTCATTTATTTAGATTCCGCACCTACTAGTAGTAGTAATATTGGTCAACTTATATATAGCTTTTACTCAGAAGTTACAAGTGCTTTCTACGTATATTATTATCTCATGTAAAGCTCACAGAAACTATAGGAATTGACTGTATTATTATCCGTTTCTCAGAAATGAGAAACCTTCCACACAGAGAAGTTGGAGAATTTGTTCCTGGTTTAAACTTTAACAATATCCATGTTGTAAGGTATGTTTTGGGTAGGGTTTTTTAACTGGCTTTCTCATTTTCCATGTATTCTTTAAATTGAGGTCTACCTTGAAGACATTGAGTCTGTGTAAGGCAGTGAGAAGATTAATAAGGTGCTGTTGGTGTTTACTTTTTTAAGATTTTATTTATTTATATTTTAGAGAGAGGGGAAAAGGAGGGACAGACACATCAGAGTGCAGGAGAAACATCAAACCAGCAACCTTTCAGTTCACAGGCCAGCACTCAGTCCACTGAGCTGCACCAGCCAGGGCCTGCTGGTGTTTATTAATGAAATACCCAAACCTTACACTTCTCCCAGAAAGTCAACAGTGAAGCTAGGATTGGGCTTGTCAAATGTCTCCACTTTTTTTAGACACAGCTTTTGGGCCATCAAGGCCTCCTACCCACTACTAAGGTACAGGCCTCAATAAAACAAGATGAAGTCACCCCACATCCTCGTGGTTTAACAGGAATTTTTAAGATGCATTGAAGGTGAGGATACAGAAAGGACTTTCTCCAAATGATCTAAAAAGACAAATTTTGCTTAAAAGGATGAATTACATAAAAGAGGCTTAATTTGGAGGGAGGAGGAGTAGGCCTTCAGACTAAATACTTGTTTCTTGAGAAACTGCGGGTGCTTTGCTTTTGGTGGACTGAAGATAATAAAAAGTTGTCGGTGCTGCCAGGAAGGAGAGGAGCACCTGGTCCACTGGGGCCTGACTCCCATTTTCCACGTGAAAGGCTCCCGGATAATGGGGCCCAAATCCCGCGGGCCTGCTTTGGGACGCAGGCATGCTAAAGGTCTGGGTCTGCTGGATGGGCCCAGCACCGCAGGATGGCTAGCGTCTAGGCTGTGAACCCTGGGCACATTTTCTTTACGCTAAGTGAGGTCCCTATGGCTTGGAAGTTTCGGTTTATAAGAGAAGACGCTGGTTTGGGGACTCCAGGCCGAACTCCTTACTGTCAATTTTTTGCTGCCATCCCCGGCTGGACAGCTTCGAGTTCTCTGCCTCTCCTAGGTCTCTCTGGCTGCTTTTATTTCTCCTCCCCCTTCCTTCTACAATCCCGCACCTCACCAGGGAAGGCCAAGGGTGTTGGGTGGAGGGGTACTTTTCTCCATGAACTTTGGGGGCTCCCCAGATGCGCTGCCTACTTGGAAGCCTGTGCACCCTGAGACGCGACAGGAAAACTTGCAGGGACATCTAGCGCCAGGCCTGGGGAACTGCGCGCCGCCCATCCGGGAAGCTAAGCCTTACCGCCTGCCCCTTTTCCTCTCCCCCTGCACTCCGCATCCCACCCCGCCCCCGCCCCTTGGTGATTAGGCGTTTCCCCGACCTTCATTCCTTAGCTCTGCGGGTGACCACCGGCGGATTCCCCTGTTGAGACAGAGGTTTCTGCGTAATAGGGGGAGGAGGGAGAGTGTAGAAAGAGAGAGAGAGAGAGACAGAGAGAAACTCCCTTTCATTCCAAAGGGCCAAACGAGTGAGCACTTTCTGGACTTCAGTTAACAATATTGCTCGACAAGTGTATTCCAAGGACAGTTCCAGCACCTTGAGATGTGAACAAAACAGCAGAAAATTATTTGCAGTCCCTGCTTTTGTTTTGCAAAAAGAGCAACAAGTAAGCAGTGTGCCCAGTTCTGGGCCCACCCTCTAGTGCCCCATTCGCAGTGACATTAGTGCTTCTCTGAGAGGGAAGATGTTGGCTGTGTTTAATTCCCTCCATTAATGGAGGAGTTCTTTCCATCCCCAATAAGGGCCAGCCACCTTGTGGGAGGCAAACTTAGTTTTACCAAATAACGCTTTGGGTTTGGAGAGGGTTTTCTTTGTTGCAAACAATTTACACTTAATAAAGCCTAATACTGTTGTTAAATCCAAACAGCATGTCTCAGACCTCAGGATTCCACTCTCTGGTTTTTGCTATAGACCCCTTTCTTCACCCTAGGTTTGTTGGTTTGATTTTTTTTTTTTTTTAACAAATCCTTTTGATATTTCCAGCCTGAGTAAAACTGGGTATTGTCTGCAGAAGGAAGATAAACTCCAAAGTTGTCAGGGCACAGACTTGGTTAAGAACACTGTCCAGCCAGATCCACTGGATTTAAAACTTTAGTTTGGAATTAAAACTCGATTTCTACACTGCAGTTTTGGCTTCTAACAAGTTCATTCGGAGGGTGTCCTGTATAACATTTTCAAAGGAGTCCCCAGAACCCCGCCCTGACAGGACTTGATAATTGTTGTTCTGGCTCTAATGGTCAGTGATTATGTGGTTAATTGAGGTCACCGCTTTCTTGGCAAGCAGAGGAACTTATGTTCTTCAATACATCTAAATCAAAGCCTGCATCTACCCGTTTCCCATCTCATGATAAGAACATAATTTGAAGGACCATCTACAAGGAGGAAAAGAGAACGTGACTTTCAGAACATGACTGACTGCCCAAAAAGGTGCTTGTGGAGAGAAAGGAAGAAAAGGAGTAAATTATGGGAGGAGAGGGCAGAGCTGATCTGACTCTATCCCCGGCAGAGTGGAACTTTGAACAATGAAGGGCTATCCTGAGTTTCTCACCAAAATCAGGAAAGGCGGCAAAACTGGTTTCACTGAATACCATATCAGTGTTTGGAGACATTAATGTCTGCAAAAGATTTTCACTGAACAAAGATTATTTTTGTTGTTAAAGCCCAAACCTAATATACCCACACACATCCACAATCTGTGTTACTGGCTAATTTAAGAAAATTATTCTTATTAGATTTAAACCTGAAATCAGCTCGGACACAGGGTGTACAAACTAAATGAAATGTTTCTGCAAATTCAGCCTCAAAATTCTTTCCTAACTACCACCCCTGCTTGTAAATATGTGTCTTATTGGTTCATAAAAAGAGCAGTCCTGACTTTGCATGGTACTCAACCACAGTCCCATAATCCAACAGCAGCGGCTGACCTGGGGTGCTGGGTTTAGGAGCTCTCATAGGGTCCTGTCAGAGCCTCTTTCCTACAGGGAATTCCCTCTCTCAGGAATTAGGGCTACACTGGAAGCAGGCACCCTAGCAGGATAGCAAGAGACAATGTTCCTTATTGTTCAAAGTCTTCCTGGTCTCTGAATAGTCACAAAGTTAGGCAGAGAAACCCCAAGTCTTCCAAGAGTCCCATAGGGCAACTGGAGGCAAAACCACCATTGAGAAGTGTCTTTTGACCAGAGCATGAATTCAGACTTTCCTCCCAGCCCTGCAGAACTTAATTTGCTGCATATATAATAAAAGCAAAAGTGAAGGGCTTTCTAAAAACAGCAAATCTTGACAAGTTCTTCCTTCCTATCTCAATTTTACGTTCTTCATTTTTAGCATATAATCAGTTTTTAAAGGGTATTTATTTATCAGATAGAAAATCACTCAGATGTCCCAGGGCACAAGATCACAGGGATATTTAGTTTTAAGAGGCTGAAATTTCATTGGTTCCAATTATGTCCTAGAAATATTTCAACAAATTTGTGTTTTGAGGTCACAGAAAAAAAATTTCAAAGTATCTCTATGTTTCCCTCCCTGAGAAAACAGAGGAGATGAGGGAAAAGTAAAAGCATTTCAGGGTAGCATCCCATGATTAGTTTGGTGTCAAAGTGTTAGGTAAATAAAATCCAGTCATACTCTCCCAAAAAGTCAGTAACTCTGTCACCTAGCCCTGGCTGGCATTTTGTTGTCGTTGTCATTGTCGTTTAATGCCAATGCAGCTTCCATTGCTAACTTTTGCTTTCTCTCAAGTAGCCAAAATTGTTTTTATTAGCAAATTCCTATACCCTATGATTTTCTGCAAAGGTTTAGGGTCCTCCTGTCTCAAATTGATCATGAACATGTCTAGGACTTCAAAAAGGTCAGATTCTCCCGCTTTTCCTTTCCAGCACCCCTCTCATAACTTTCCCCTTTATTTGAGCCTTTTATGGTTACTGGGTTTTGCGTGTCAACACTCCCAACACCAGCAGCCCACCCTGCAATGCCAGGCCAGGCCCAGAAGAGCTCTTTTACTTTGCCCCAGTAAAAGGTCCAGGCTCTTTTATTCTGCCCCATCCAGATTCTATCTTGGGCCCAGGAACAGCAGGGCTAGGTGACAAGATGGCCTCACCAATCACTCAGGGGAGTGATTTTCTTGGAGACGGTCTGGCCTGGAGAGTTGATACTACAGGTTCAAATGGGCTCTTTCTGAGGGCTCCTACACCCATTATAGAAACCTCAGTTATTGAATGTCATTCCTAAAGTGGAACCCTAGATTTACCGCAGGACTCACACCAGCTCCCTGTTAATGGATGAGATGGAGGATGGTGGACTGGGGCTCAGTGGCTGAGGAATGGTACAAAGGAATGAAGAGGGGTCAGGGCTGTGATCCTTGACATCCTCGCCATGCTGTCTGCAGCCCACTCTAACCCCTCCAGTTCAGACCTCATTGCTGTGGGCTGCTATCACCAGCCCCAACTTTGCTTTGTGGGGGGAAACCCGCCCCTCTTAATTTGCCCCTCTCAGGTCTCTGCAGTAGGCAGCCTGGAAAAGAAAGCGAAACAAAGGTCCTTGGGAAAGTGAAGTTTTCAATTAATTGGTGTGAGTGACGGACGTGGGGCGGGTGGCGCCTCTAAAATGCAAGACTAGTCGACTGCAGGCGAGGCGCACAACTTTTGCTCCAGGCGGCTGAGTGGCTTTCGTCTGGATCCCTCAGTTGAGTCTTTCTGCGCTTGGGGAGGCTGTGCCAGGCCTGGGAAGCCCAGCTCGGGAGACGTCTCCCGGCTAGCCCGACTGTAGGGGCGAATAGTGTAGACCAGGCATCGGACTTTTCTCGCTGGTAGAGATCGTCAGGTTCCCGCGCCGAGTCTTTTAGTCTGCTTGACTTATTTGTAAGTCTCTGCCCCAGCCCCAAGGGCGCTTTGTGAGCATTTTCCCGGCGGACAGTATGTGTATAAGCAGAGTCTGCTGCAATTGGTCTTAATTCGGAGAATCTCTTGGGACAACATGCGTGATATACCTTTGCCCCCGTAGCAAAGCCGGGAAAATTAGCTCCCTCAGGTTTGGGGTCTAGACTAGCCAATTCGAGCGATTAAGCAACAGGATAAAAAATTGGTCTGTTTTCACATTCTGACCATCTCTGTCGTTCGCCTTCATTTAGTTGTGCAGCTCTGGGAGCCGAGGAGAGGTGGCAAAATAGCCTTGGCGGAAAAAAGGCACAGGCCTCAGCTCCCGCCTCAGTCGCAAACAGGGCCTAGGATGGTTGGTCGGGCAATCAGCTCGTGGGGGTGGCTGCGGCGCAAACGCTAGGGTCCCCGGGAGGGCGGGAAGGGAAGGTGGGCTGCGCAAGGGGCTGGGGAGGGGTGTGGGCCAGGGTGGGTGGGTCCAGCGGGGCCCCGGGCCGGGGCCAGGCTCTCCCGCGCCCCCACCCCCACGTGGCCCCGCGCAGCCAATGGTACGGCCGGGAGCAGAAGCCCTCCGGGAGGGAGGCGGCCCCCCGACTGGCCCAGGCCCCCTCCCAACCTGAACTTCGTTTTTATAAACGTCCCACGATGAGCTAACCTGTTGGAGGGCGGGCGGGCCGACGGGAGGCGGGAGGCTTACTGAGGGAGAGAGAGAGAGAGATCGGGAGAGAGAGAGAGAGAGAGAGAGAGAGGGGGAGAGAGAGAGGGAGAGAGCGAGAGAGCAAGAGAGAGAGAGAGGGAGGAAGAGGGCGGGAGCGGGAGAACCAGAGAGAAAGGAGAGGAGGGAGGAGGCGCGCTGCGCCATGGTGTCCTGCGCGAGGCCAGGGCCAGGGCCAGGTCCCGGCCAGGCCGGGCCATGAGCCGCGCCGGGAGCTGGGACATGGATGGGCTGCGGACGGACGGTGGGGCCGCCGGGGCGGCTCCGGCCTCCTCTTCTTCTTCCTCCTCTGTGGCGGCGGCAGCGCCCGGCCAGTGTCGCGGCTTCCTCTCGGCGCCAGTGTTCGCCGGGACACACTCCGGGCGTGCGGCGGCGGCCGCGGCGGCGGCCGCGGCGGCGGCAGCGGCCGCCTCGGGTTTCGCATACCCTGGGACATCTGAGCGCGCGGGCTCCGCCTCATCGTCGTCATCTTCGGCTGTGGTTGCAGCGCGCCCGGAGGCTCCCTCCGGCAAAGAGTGCCCTGCCCCGGGCACGGCCGCTACAGCGCCCCCGGGCGCCCCAGCTCTGGGCTACGGCTACCACTTCGGCAACGGCTACTACAGCTGCCGCATGTCGCACGGTGTGGGCTTACAGCAAAATGCTCTCAAGTCATCGCCGCACTCCTCGCTGGGAGGCTTCCCAGTGGAGAAGTACATGGACGTGTCGGGCTTGGCAAGCAGCAGCGTACCGGCAAACGAGGTACCCGCGCGAGCTAAAGAAGTGTCCTTCTACCAGGGCTACACGAGCCCCTACCAGCACGTGCCTGGCTACATCGACATGGTGTCTACCTTCGGCTCCGGGGAGCCTCGGCACGAGGCATACATCTCCATGGAGGGCTACCAGTCCTGGACGCTGGCCAACGGGTGGAACAGCCAGGTGTACTGCGCCAAGGACCAGCCACAGGGCTCCCACTTTTGGAAATCATCCTTTCCAGGTAAGGACTTTGGGGGGAAATCGGGGAGCACAGCGGGTTAGAGAAGAAGAAAAAGAAAAGACTTGGAGTGTATGTCTCTACTTGGGAGTGGGCGCCAGTCCTCCTTTGCCCAACCAGGGTTGTGGAACAGTTCCTCCAGTTAGAGTGAAATCTGCAAATTCCTCCTTTGATTTAAACTGCCTCCCTCACAACCTTTTTCTTGTTGTGTACGGGCACACGTCTGTTTTTCTCCTAAAGTTGAAGGTCTTTGCATGCCCTTTGCTCAGCCAGGCCTTGGTTGCCTCCCCAAAGAAGTGTCACAGAATTGGGCCCCACTTTTCAAGGACATGAATGCCCCAGAGTGACCACTAAAGCTCACAAATTTCAAACACAGGAACACAAGAAATTGAAGCTTGAACAAACAACCTGTATTTTTTTATAAAGTCTGTGTATGGTTTGTATATGCACCACTGGTATTTGCAGAAACTGTCCTTATGAGCGTTCTCAATAACCACGCCATAAAATCGCAGACTTGTTAAGATGATGGTTTGAGAAACCATGATGATCCATCAAATAGGCCTTCACTCTGAAGTGTAAATAATCCTTCTTTAATAACATATAAATATTGTCTGCGTAAATAATAACAACGCAATTAGTAAATAGCCTGGTTTTCTTTAGTCCCTGTAGCCCCTCCAAACATACATACACAGTCCCTAGCTGGGTGCTCTGGATATTCTGGTCTAATTTTTTCCGTTCTGTTTTTTATACCAGGGGATGTGGCTCTAAATCAGCCAGACATGTGTGTCTACCGTCGGGGGAGGAAGAAGAGGGTGCCCTACACCAAACTGCAGCTCAAAGAACTGGAGAACGAGTATGCCATTAACAAGTTCATTAACAAGGACAAGAGGCGGCGGATCTCGGCCGCCACAAACCTATCCGAAAGACAAGTGACCATTTGGTTTCAGAACCGAAGAGTGAAAGATAAGAAAATTGTCTCCAAGCTCAAAGATACTGTCTCTTGATGTGGACCAGCTTGGCCACAGAGCTGTTTAAATGCTTTCCGTTGTCTCCAAAAGACCTTTGGAAAGACTTGAATATGTATTTAATTCTCCCCATCCACCAGCCAGTAATGGCAAACTTTGTGAATTGTTGTTTTTCTCTCTTCCCCTTATCTGGCTCTACAACTTTTTGCTACCCCCACCTGATTTTGTAGTTCTGTTTACTTATTATTATTTTTTCTTTTCTAGGTTTATTTTTGTGATGTTTTCAATGTTCTGTTTCTCCCTCCAGGCCAGTATAAAGGACTTGAAGTATTTTTTAATACCCTTGCCCCATAAATTTCAGAAATGTCATTCATTTTCATTTTAGGATTTTATTTTTTTAGTTACTTTATATGCCTGTTTCCAGCACTGATTATCTTCATAATCCGTTAAGGCAGAACGATTTGCAATCATTCATATCCTGTGATTAGGTAATTGAATCATTAGCTCTCAGCAGTTGCCCTGAGGCAAGTGAAAACAGCTCTGGGCAGGCAGTACTCCAGGGTCACTGGAAATGCTAAAAACAGGAGGCTGGAGGTACTGTTATGGCTTTAAAAGCAGCTACCTTATTAAATAGGGTTTGTATTGGTATTGGAATGAAGACAATCTTTCTGACTTCAAGTCTTTCACTTGCTGTTGTATATGTTTAACATACCATGTAGATTTGTGCTTTTACAATCTTTAATATGAAAATAATGTGTCCTCATGGATGCCTTCATTACCCCAGCTCTAGATGCAAATATTTAAATGATTGCAATTGTGAAGGGTATAAATGCACCCCCTCTCCTTGGCCTCCAGTCTGTGGAACTAAAATCGAGGCCATCTCTTCCATCCCCTAAAAAAAGTTCCCACCCATGGCCACATGGGTGGGAACTTTTATCCAGAACCCAGTGAAGAACTTGACTGTCAGAACAAATGTATTGGGCCTTTCTTGAAGCTGTAAAACATCTAACAAATGCAAAAATTGTGGAACTTTAAGGTCCAAGAAGAAAAAAAATGTTTCTGAAAGTGATAACTACTTTTAAAGTGCTGCATATTTATACGACTGAGATTATTTTTGTAGATGAAATGTCTGTGAGCTGGGATATGTGAGCAGTGCTTCAGGCATTTAAAAATCACTTTTTACTCCTAGGGAGATGCAAATAAACAGAACTCTCTTATTTCCTCTGAGTCTCTATACATTTGTTTTCTCACTCAAGCTTGTGTTGACTCTAGAAACTGTTCTTATTTATTGTAAAATCTTGTTATCTGAAACAACCCTTCCCTATGTATGAAGAAAACTCAACACTATTCCTGGTCTCTGAAACCTCTAGGCTCTCCACTTCTGCCACTCCTCCCCACTTTCCCAAGGCTTTAACATAAATAGTAATGTCTCTAAGTGAGGATATAACTTGTGGTGTCTAAAGTGATAGTTTTTTTACCAGACCACCTTAAAAACATCTCCAATAAAATTTTACTTCTCTTTCAATATTACCAATTTATTCAATTTCATTTTTAAAATCAATATGTATGTGCCCAGGTACAGAAAAATGTGCTCACTTGGAGGTTTTCTTCCTAGAAAGGCCGTAATAAATGTCTACTCTAGGAAGGTCTTAAAATTAGACATATCCATATTTGGCAATTAAAAAGGAAACATTTCAGCTTATGCCTTATCGCCTTCTCCTGGCACCCCGCACACAGCAGTTGCAGGCTGATACCATAATTATACAGCCTAAACCTCTAGACGCAATTTTTAGGCATTACGTACGAACTTTCGTTTTGCCTCTCCGGGAAATGGCCGTTTTGGAATAGGTTGCCTCTTCGTTGTTAGCACCCAGGCACAATCAATTAATTTAGTAGTTGCTAACTTTTTTGATATGTGAGCTTAATACAGATGTTTAACACCTCACACAATATGTAAACTCTTCTCGCTGGAGGGCTCCTTTAGTACCTGCCAGAGAAAGAGCAGAGATCACAGGTTCGAAGCTACTTTCGTTTTCTCTGGCCGGCTTGATTTCTCTCATATCTTGCAACTGATTGCGGGGCAGTCAACTTCGTGTTAATAATGAGCGAGAGACAGAGACATACACACAGGGGGAGAAACCAGAGGGGAGAGAGAGAAGTGACCATGATTCCATCTCTGGAGAAAATGGGGCCATACCGTCCCGACCTTCCACTTTGTGAAGAATCACCAACATTTGCTGTTTTTCTCACAAGATGTGTTTTCATCCGAAACAGGCCTGTTCTCCCTTGTTCTCCCATCGTTGTCATCCCCCCACCCCCACGCCCTTCTTTTTTGCAACTTCCAAACTCCGAGGCCCATTTCTCGGGTCCATTTGCCAGGTTTCCTGTAAGTGGATGGAGGGAATTTCTTCGAGGTTTTTCTTTTAACTGTAGTTTCCCTATCAGTTTCCTTCCGCCTAAGAGAAATGGGAGGTTTGCTGAAGATTAAAACTGCGCTCCAACACTCTCCCGGTGGAATTTGAATTGAAGGCTAAATCAGTAACAGATGAACTTTGTTATTTATATGAATTCCTTTTATATTCCGAAGGGGAGGGAGAGGAACCGGTCGGTGGGCTAGGCTTTGCCAGGGAGGCCCGCGGGAAGCCGCGACGGCCTGGGAGCTTCGGGCAGAGGAGCCCCCAGTGGAGCTCTTCTCCACGTGGAGACTGAGAGCCCGCAAGGACAGCGCCTCGGAAACCCGGTAGGTTTCGAGCGCCGCTGGTGGAGAATCAAGGCTCGCATGTTTGCGCGTGATTCCAGAGGCGAAGGAGGCTTTGGAGCCGGGACACACCGCCAGACAAAGGGGGGGCTGCGACGCTTCCCTGCTTCCCCACGCCTGGCGGCCTGCTGAGTCCCTCTGGCCTCGCAGTCCCGGCCAGTCTTGCCGCCAGATCTCCGGCTTTCCGAGACGCTCGGCCGCGCCTGGAAGCGGGCCGTGACCGCAGGGGCTGAGGACCCCAGGCCGGCTGCGTCGCCCTTCACTGTTGATCTTGACCGTGCAGCGGCTCCACGTCAGGCGTGGAGCTCGCTCGCCATCTCCTGGGCAGTTGGCGGCATAGGCAGAGCTCGGGTTTAGCTCCGCGACGAAATTTCCTTTCCCATTCTCCGATTTACCAGCAGAGCCCCCGGCCTCCACACCACCCCCACCCCTTGCATCCCTTGTTCCCTCTCCTCAGCTTCCAGCTCCACCCATACAACTTTGCCTGCTGGACCTCGGAAATAATAAACTCAAGAGATGAGGTGGTGACTGGGCACCATTCGCAGACAAGGAGAAATGAAGGGAGTCTAATTTGTTCTAGTCTTTTTCTGTTTCTCACTTAGTTCCTTTCTATCTTTAGTCCCCAGGGGCCAACCGCAGCGGTGCGACTGCCTAAGGCTCCGTAGTAGACTTGGAAATACCGGAGAATCTCTGTCTACTGAAACGGGAGGAGGGGAGGCGGCAGGGACCCACGGAGCTGGAGCTTACGGACCTGGGGAGGCTGTAGCTCCTTAAAAACAAAGCGAGTTTCCAAAAGCGAGAGCCCAGGTCCCCTAAGTCCCTAGGAACTGAGGTGGCAGCTTGCGTCTACCACCCCCGCCCCATCATGAAAGGACCGGGAGTGGCGTGCGTCTCTGTCTGAGTTCCTAAGGAAACTGACAGAGTCTTCAAGAGCCCTGGACTTCCCCACCCCACCCCCTACCCCCGCCCTAGAGCAGGAGGAAGAGGCCGATTGCGTTCCCCAGAGCCGCCCAATTGGTCGCCATAACTCACACAATAAAGTCGCAGCGCGGTGGTCAGCCTTGCCCTCCGGCGGCGCCTGTGTGGTCTCAGTGCCGGAGCTGGCGGTCTAACCAATTCCAGCTTGGCTCCGGGACCGCGAGGCGGGCTGCAGGCTGGGGCGGGCTCAAACTACCGGGTCTCTGGGGGTCTTGGGACCCGAGGCAGGGGAGGAGGACCCCTAGCCCTCTGGCTAGACTAGACCCAGGGCCTGCTGCGGGGGACTGCCACAATGCTCCTGGCAGCAGAGCGCTGCCCCGCCCACCTCCGTGTTCTTCAGACCCCGGAACCCGCCAGCCTCCCGCGGCCCTGGAAGCAATGAGGGAGGAATGCTGCCAGCCCTCTTCCTCGGTGTGCCCCGCTGTTCCTGACCGGTGGCTCTGACTCTTCTCTCCTTCCACACCAGGTGGGGGCGGGAGGGGGCGGGAGGGAGAAGCTCGGCCTGCTCTGCCTGCCGCAGAGTGGATGAACACCTTGGACTTCTGGTTTGCAGGATGTAGTTGCCAAGGTGACTCCTGGCTATAAAAGGAATGTAGTCTTTGGCCAGTCCAGCTGCCCAGTCCAGGCCTCCCCAGGAGCACAAGGCTTGGCCATGAAGAAGCACCCAGGAGTGGTGTGAAGCTTCCTTCCTAGGCACCAAACTCGGGAGAGTTTGTGATGCACTTCTCAATCAGAAAACCTCTGGGACTGTGCCTGCTGCCTGGGACCCAGGGCTCAGGCAGTTCGTGGGTCTTCGCTGTGAGATATCGTGTGAAGAGCCCTCTCCACAGAGATGGGACTGAGAGGGATGGGTTAGGAGTACCATTGCTCAGGTCTAGGGACAGAGCTGGTAGCCCCATCAGACCAAAGGATCTTTGGACAAACTGAGACTCGCGCGGGACTGGAAAGGCCTCAGCTGCAACTTAAGGCTAGTAGGAGCAAGCCTGGCCCAGGTAAGCAGCGAAAAACGTGAGTGCAAAGCTAATCAAGACCGAGAAGGGTCCCAAGGGACACTTGGGCAAAGGCACCCTATGCTTGATGTCCCCAGCTCCTGACACTGGGCCTGGAAACTTGCAGAGGTTTCACCTTCAGTTCAACATGCCTTGGCTCTGCCTGGCAGGCTTGTCCTTCGCCACCGAATATTGCGGGTGTTATCATAATACCCTGAAGGGGGGGAAAACGGGTCGGGGGGATGTAGGCGGTGCTGAAATGACCGGCTTTGAAGAACCTGCAGGCAAAGTTTCGTCCAATCGTCTGAGCCTGTCCTCTTATTCCCGGTTGTAACTAAATACTGCTGCGAGCACAGCCGAAGCCCTTTGTTGGAGATGTGTGAGCGCAGTCTCTACAGAGCGGGCTATGTGGGCTCGCTTCTGAATCTGCAGTCGCCCGACTCCTTCTACTTCTCCAACCTGCGGCCGAATGGAGGCCAGCTGGCCGCACTTCCCCCCATCTCATACCCTCGCGGCGCGCTGCCCTGGGCCACCACGCCCGCCTCCTGCGCCCCAGCGCAGCCTGCCGGTGCCACCGCCTTCGGCAGCTTCTCGCAACCCTACCTGGCTGGCTCTGGGCCTCTTGGCCTGCAGCCCCTGGGCGCCAAGGACCGACCCGAAGAACAGGCCAAGTTTTATACGCCCGACGTGGCCGCCGGGCCTGAGGAGCGTGGCCGTTCGCGGCCGCCCTTTGCCCCCGAGTCTAGCCTGGTCCCCGCGGCCGCTGGTCTCAAATCGACCAAGTACGACTACGCGGGTGTGGGCCGTGCCGCACCAGGCTCTGCGGCCCTGCTTGAGGGGACCCCCTGCGCCGCCGGCTTCAAGGACGACGCCAAGGGCCCGCTCAACTTGAACATGACAGTGCAGGCAGCGGGCGTCGCTTCTTGCCTGCGACCTTCGCTGCCCGACGGTAAACGGTGGCCATGCTCCCCGGGCCAGTCAGGGCCGGAACGGGAGGTGGGATGCAGGGTACAGTGTGTAGGGGGAGGGAGCCTCCGGGGGTGGGCAGGCAACCGGGAGCGGGCTGGGCTGACTTGGGTTGGGGCTGTGTTGCAGGCCTGCCGTGGGGGGCGGCCCCCGGGAGGGCCCGCAAGAAGCGGAAACCCTACACGAAGCAGCAGATTGCGGAGCTGGAGAACGAATTCCTCCTCAACGAATTCATCAACCGGCAGAAACGCAAGGAATTGTCCAACAGGCTGAACCTCAGCGACCAGCAGGTCAAAATCTGGTTCCAGAACCGTCGTATGAAGAAGAAGCGTGTGGTGCTGCGCGAGCAGGCGCTGGCGCTATACTAATCCCTGGCCTGGCCGAGGCCGGTTCTGCTTCTTTGAGCCCAAGTGTGGAGTGGAGGAAGATCTGGGACTGGGGCTTTTCCTTCCACTCCTCAGCTGATCTTAGGTACCCTCCTGCTCTGGCTGCAGCCCCAAAAGCCAGTAGGAGATTTGGAGACCTGGCCACTAGTGCCTCCAGGCTTTCCTTTTTCCGGAAGGGGCTGTGGAAGTTGCAGCATGACCCTGGCATTGAGGGTTCTCCAGTGGGGTCCTGGGGTCACCCATCTTTGCTTTTGGCTAAGGTATTTACACCTGGGCTTACTCCAGCTCCCTTTTACTTGGATTTCTGCTTTTGCCTAGTCTCCCTTTTCCTTTCTCCCCAATTCTTTCTGCGTTTAGCAGACACCTAGCTAGAACTCAGAGTGGAACTGAATTTAGGAAGGGCTCCAGGGCGAAGTGGAAAAGGGCTGTGGGTACAATCGTGTCTCTTTGCAATCAAAGCCCCTTATGGCAAAGCCAGAATCATGATGCTGGAGAAAGGAAAGTGTACCATCACCACCACCTTCTGTCTGCCCTGGCTGGTTTGAGAAGACAAAAGCCACCCTAGACCTTCAGATCTTTGGAGGAAAAGGGAGGGAGTGTGGCCATACAAACTCGTAGACACCTCGGAGTTCAAGCTGGACTGGCTCCTCCAGCTGGGGGAAATGGACTGGATATGTCCTTCCCAGGAATGGGCAAGGGAGGCTGGGGTTCCATGGCAAACTGCACTTCCTAGCCAAGACTGGTAAAATTCCCCTACTTCTCTCACCTCCTCACACATGCCTCAGCCAGAGCCCTGTGCTGGGTAACTGGACTCCAGAGCTGAGCTCTGAAGAGGAGCTGCTAGTCTGCTTTGAGGCTGGGGGCTACAGTAGGAGAGGAAAATATCAAGGGGCAGGAGAAGGGAGTGAGCAAGGGGGGCAGGGGAGCCCTACATTCTGACTGTAAATATGACTTTCCTGTCAAGGTGGGTAAAGGTGTCAACATGTCTTTCTTTCTTGAATTATAGTAATGAGCCACCGCAGGGAGAAGTGAAATCTCCTCCTCCACCAGGCAGGGGGTGGGCAAGAAAAGAGGCCCCTCAGATCCTCAGCCCCTCATAGCTGCTCTTGACCAAGTAGAGAGGAGCAGAAGTTCCCCTCTTCTTCTCTATCACCTGCCAACTCCACCAGGGGTTCAACCACTGTACCATTTCTGAGGCCATCTCTGGCCTGCCCCTGCGGAGTGTGCAAGGCCCTGGGCCCTGCTAGGCTTGTTTTGTGGAGGTTGGGGTTCCAGAATGCCCGATGGAGTTGTCCTAGGTATGCTGGAGTATCCTGCCTTAACTTCAGTGAACCCAACCCCCCCCCCAACTCCTACCATCCCTGCTTCTTTTCCATCTCCTGAGAAGTAGCGCCCCCAACTCCTAGCAATATGCACAACAGCCAAAGGGTAGAAGATTCCTTCCCAAAGTCCAATGATTTATTTTCAGTGGAGGACCAGGCCCTAGATCTAGAGTGGGCACCTCACAAAGAACTCCTGAGCCTCAGCCCAACTGACCTTAGTTGATGTTTAGACTAATTGCATTTTCTCTGCTACCTAATAGTTGTCGTGCATGTTTTGTTTTATTTTGATTGTGTCAAAAACAATAGCTTGTATATATCAGACACATAGAAATGTTTTGAGTGGAAATAAATATCCAGGTCCCAGTCAAACTGTCAAGGGACTGATGTTGATTTTTCAAAAATGTTTCGGATTCCCTCCTAGTGTTTTTCAGGCCATGAAATTAATTTTTTTCTTTTCTGATTGTAGTTTCACTGTAGGTACTGACTTGACTGTCCATTAAATGAGAAAACGTCTTCCAAGTCAGTCAGGAAATGATGTATAAAAGCCTATGAACAAAATGTGTCCGAAATATCCAAAGAGGAGGATTCACAGACAGATTTTAGTGTGTCTCACACACTAAGCAAACCCTCAGCTTATGGCAGGCAGGGGCTTCTATATTTTGCCTAAATTCTCAAACTTGAAAGCTTGTTTTGTCAGGGGGAGCTGCCAAGATATGAGGTTCCTCAGATTTCCATACAATCATCTCTCCCTGCCATGGACTTCTCTGGAAAAGGCTATGCCCTGTTGAAAGCCTCCATACTGGCATCTCTGCCTGCAGCCCAGCAAACTCTTGGGAAATGTGGCCTCTGCACCCCTAGGCCTTCAGAGACTGTAGCTGGGGCTGGGAAAGCTAGGATCTGCTGAGCTCACCGTCCTCTTGCAGACCCCAGCTCCAGCTGGCTCAGAGATGGAAAGTAGAGAATGGCTAGCTTTTAGCAAGTGGGACAATTCACAAAACTGCTAAATCTCTAATACTGAGTATTCAATGGCTCCAAATCCTCTTCCCTCAAGCGAACTTGATGTGTACTTTAAAAATATTTTTAAACAGCTCCTTTAAAAAAGTACAACAGAGGAAAAAGGAACCAAGAAGCTGTGGAGGCCTTATCTTTAGAAATGTTTCCGGTCTTGTGGGGCTCAGGGAGGCAGTGGCACCGTGGAACCCAGAGCTGGGTCTCAAAACATCCAAACAAAGGCTGAAGCCATACTCAGACCTCAGGTTGGGAGGGCTGGGTAAAGGTCCAGGAAACCCAGACTTAAATCCAGGACCAGAGACAACAAGCCAAGGCCCTGTCTTTCATATATATACAATTAAATCATCATGTTCTTCCTCTTTAGCCTGGGATGTAGGATGGGAAGAGATATTCGTGGAGACCACTCCCCAAAGAGATTGAAATTATTCTAAGTGTAAAATCCTGTCCATCCCTTATGGCTTCGGCAATGTTTTTCAAATCTATCCCTTTTACTGACCCGCACAAATACAAAGGCAGCGGTGTCCTCTCTCCCTTCCTAGCCGAAGTCCTGGCAGGGATTTGGAACCACGACGAAATTCACCATAAGAAACAAACGCCAGAGAGAAAGGATGCTGAAATCGGAGTGCTCAACATTCCCTCGCACAAAGACAAATGCGTTCTCCGAAATGCTGCAGTCCAGACAGGCCTCTTTACCAAGAAAAAGGTTTTTAAACGAGAAAAAAACGGCTTCGTCTGGCATTCAATCGGCTGCGAGTTCAGAGGGCCTACCAGGCGCGTTTAAGGCCTGGGGGCTCTCCCCAAGGGAGGCGGGTTGGGGAAGCTTCCGGGAGGCCAGGGTGGGGGTTGGAGTGGAGGACAGATCCAGAACCGTTGTAAATATTCATGTGTGATAGTAGGGGGGTTGCCCCTTCACCCTGCCTCTCCCAGCTGCATTCACCCACCTTAGTGGGAGGTGGGGGTGGGGGCCAAGGCGCCTGTCCTATCTCCTTGGACAAAGGTGATCTCCCTACGTTTTCTTTTTGTTGTTGTTGTTGTTCTCCAGTCACTGGACTTAGGAAGCCCATTCCGAAGGCTCTGCAGGAAAGGACTGGCTCTGGGTGTTTTCTCCGCTTTTCTCCTCTTCTTTCGTTTCCTAAACGAGCATAAATAATTAAAGTTTGGCAGGGAGGAAAAGCTTTCTTGCAGAACTGTAGTGGCAATAAATGAAATGACTCAGAATCCCTTCCCCAGTCAGCTTTTACGAGAGCTGCCAGACAGTGTCTGTTCACGTTCTCCAGATACCAGGGGCGCCCTGACAAAGTTAAGGTCAAGTTAGTGTCTTATCTTGGGTGGCTCGAAATTACCGCATCGCGTCCAGGCGCGGCTCGGAAAGCTATCACTCGCGGAGCTGCTGGCTGTTCCGGGAGGGTCCAGTGCGCTCCCTGCGCTTCGAGTGGGGCCGCAGGCAAAGGACAAGGCCACAGCGCCGGAGTCTTCACGGTAGGTTCTCGAGCGGGACAAGAGGGTTGGGAGGTTGCCGCTTTCCTGGGGTTTTGGGTGAAGATCGAGGAGGGAGCTGGAGTCAAAAGACTACGCGTGCTGGGCCCAGAACGAAAGCCCTGGCTTGGGTGTGGGGGTGGGGGTCCTTGTAAATGCGCGGTGGGGGGCCGGCGGGCTCCTTTCCCGGGTACACCAGCCCGCTGCCGCAGATGGCGAACCCTCCCCCGCCAAAGCGCGGCTCCAGCCGAAGCCGCCATCGCCATGTCGTTGAACTTGAATGGTTCGTCCTCCCCATTTCCCTCTTAGGCGGTCAGCAGGCTCTACTTTGGGGGTAGCGGCATGCCTGCGCCCCACCCTGTGTGGAGAATTTTGCGTACCCTGGACACAGAAAGACCCGGCTTGGGGCCCCGCGGCTGCTGCCCCGGGTCCTGAGCCGCTGCAGGGCAGTGCGCAGTGTCCCGGGAGCCATTTTAGGAGAGAGATCCCGGGGCGTCGACTAGGAGCCCGAAAGGAAGAGGCTTGGGCCAGGGATGGAGATGGGGAGGCAGATAACTGTGTTGGAGGTCTCGGATGAGGAGAAGAGGACAAGCTGGAATCTGGGCAACGGTGCCAGATTCGAGGAGGGTGCACACAGGGATGAACAGTTGAGGGGTGGGGGAGATTCCTCGCCCTCCAGTCGCCACAGACCAGTTTGAGCTGTATTCGGAGGGACGCAGAGGTAGGAGCCGGGCGGAGAGGGGAGAGTGGAAGGGAAAGGGGAAGGGAGGAGAAAAAGAGGAAGAGGGGGACATCAGCCAGAAAATAGATATGAGCTCCCATCGCCCTCCTTTTCTGTCTGTCGAGGTGGCGGGCAGAGCTCACCTCTTGGGCACTGCAGTGGTGCGGGGGGCCAGGGAGGGAGCCAGCTTCACAGCCTGCACTGCATGCTCTGGGTACAGGGCTGAGCCCCAGAACCCAGTGCTCTGGTTGCTTGGGCAGAGGAATCCTGGGGAGAGAGGCAACTTCCTATCCTGGATTCTGGGATTTGGGTTTTGGGGAGGTTCTTTCCGAGAGCCTGATTTTACCTTTGGAAAGCGCTGGCTATTCCAGAGGTAGGAGTTCTGGCCTTGCCTGGACCCCCAGGCTAGGGAAAAGGGACAAAGTGACCACCTAGGAGAGTGAGGCCTTGGGGTGAGTGGACAGAGGGTCCTCAGGGCCAAGTGGCATAGAGGGACTCAAGCAAGGAAGCAAGAACTGCTGAGAGACACTGCCCCCACCCAAGCCAAAGGACTTGCAGGGAGGGTGGTGCAGTGACTGTGCAACTGTGCTGGCCCAAGGGCATTGAAGGAGACTGGGGGAAATGTGGTGGATGTGTAGGCCTTGGTGAGGCTCCGAACACAGGGAGGAGGCTGGATGTGAGTTGGGCTGGTCCCAGTCCTGGCCAGAAAGCAAAGAGGACCAGGAGGGCAGAGGTGCTGATGATTTGTCTGGCTGGGGGAGAGCCGAAGGCTGGGTGCCCTGACAGAAGGAATCCCGATTCTTTTGTTCATCAGGACCACCCCAAACCCCTCCAGCTTCTAGAAGGGCCACAGGGTGTCTCTCATGGCTGTACTTCCGCCTTGCTTTAGCACTGGGAGAGGAAAAAATGCAGAGAGGCGACAGGGAGTGAGACAGAGACTGACACCCAGCTAGGGGAAAGGAGAGAGTGCCAGCAGACAGAGAGAGAAAAGGAAAAAGAAAAGTAAAAGGAAGGAAGACGCAAAGGCGAAACAGGAGAGGGGCGTGAGACAGAGAAGACAGGAGAGAAAAAGAGTGAGAAGGCTGCAGAGAGACGAAAAAGGCAAGAACGGAGACAGGAGGAGACACGGCGACAGGGCCGAGTGGGCACCCAGGCCTTAGCCCGGGTGAGCTCCTTGTGGGCTTTTGGAGTGGGTTTTTCGAGGCTGGCAGTCACGTTCCTTGGGTCAGGAGTGAAGAGAGCCAAGTTACTATGCGGTGAAAGAGCCTTGCAGAGAAATATGTAAATCAGGGCTGCTTGCGCCCCAGAGCTGCTCAATCACGCCCCTTGAACGAGAAGCAACAAGCTCCTGGCTAGCAAGCTACAGAGGGTGGCGGCGTCGCGGGGGAGGGAGCGGCTGCAGGAAGGGGTGTGGAGAGTGGGAACCTCACACCCTCACACCTAGTCCCCAGTGCCCTGAGCCGGGACTCCCCCCTCCGCTCCCCGCTTCTTTCCCTTCCCCCTTCCTCCCCCTTCCTCCTCCTTCCTCCCCCTCCCTCCTCCTCCCCTCCGTCCTCGGTCCGCGTACTTAAAGCGGCGCGGGCGGGCGGCCCAACCGGGCGGTGGCAGATGCACCCAGCAGTGGCAGCCACCGGCAGCACACAGGTGACCCAATCTGCGGAGCAGCCTAGTCAGGGGGCGCCCAGGGAGATCTGGCTGGAGAGCGAGGCCAGATCCGCCCCCAACGCGCGTGTCTCGGCGCCAGGAGCCGTCCCGGGGCGTGTTGGCGAGCACTGATATAGATATAAGGACATTTCTCTCCATGGCGTCACGTGACATAATTACCACCAGAATCAATCAAGATGAATTGCACGTCAGCGCCCGGTGGGGATTTTTGCTTAGTTGATCCTGGCCCAAGCCTCTTGTGCAATCAATGGCTCAGGTTGGCGGCGCGGGGAGCGGCCCGGGGCTCGCCGGTGCGCACGCCGCGGAGCCATGAATGACTTTGACGAGTGCGGCCCGAGCGCAGCCAGCATGTACCTGCCCGGCTGCGCCTACTATGTGGCCCCGTCGGACTTCGCCAGCAAGCCATCGTTTCTGTCGCAACCGTCGTCCTGCCAGATGACTTTCCCCTACTCTTCCAACCTAGCGCCGCACGTCCAGCCCGTGCGCGAGGTGGCCTTCCGCGACTACAGCTTGGAGCGCGCCAAGTGGCCGTACCGCGGCAGCGGCGGCGGCGCTGGGGGCGGTGGCGGCGGGGGCGGCCCCAGCGGGGGCGGCGGTGGCGGCGGCGGCGCGGGGGGCTACGCTCCCTACTACGCGGCAGCGGCAGCGGCGGCGGCCGCGGCGGCGGCCGCGGAGGAGGCGGCCATGCAGCGCGAGCTGCTCCCGCCCGCGGGCCGCCGGCCGGACGTGCTCTTCAAGGCGCCGGAGCCGGTGTGCGCCGCGCCCGGGCCGCCCCACGGCCCTGCGGGTGCCGCCTCCAACTTCTACAGCGCGGTGGGCCGAAACGGCATCCTGCCGCAGGGCTTCGACCAATTCTACGAGGCCGCGCCCGGGCCCCCGTTCGCCGGGCCGCAGCCCCCGCCGCCGCCCGCGCCGCCACAACCCGAGGGTGCTGCCGACAAGGGAGACCCCAAGACGGGGGCAGGTGGCGGTGGGGACAGTCCCTGCGCCAAGGCGACCCCCGCCTCGGAGCCGAAGGGGGCGGCAGAAGGCAGCGGGCGTGACGGCGAGGGGCCCCCGGGGGAGGCGGGGGCTGAGAAGAGCGGCACAGGTAGGCACCGGGCGCAGGGTGGGCGGCGGGGCCCGGGGCCGCGGGGCGCGGGGGGGCAGCGGGGGCCTCCCTCCGCTTGCGCCGTTTTATGTGCTACTTTATAAGCGTTCGAAGAGGTTTATACATCCTATAAGATTTCCCGGGCCGTTGTAAAGCGTGTTTACGATAGGAAACCAATTTAGGTGGGCTTAAGGTAGACTTCGAGGAGGACATTAATCGCTGCTGAGAGCTTTTCTCAGTTTGGGTGGGTGTGTGTGTATGTGCTAGAGACCATGGAGGGAGGGAGGGATGATTTCAAGCCAATTTGTGAGTGTGGACACTCGAGCCTCCCCTTTTTAAGGGGTGGGATGGGGTGAGGAGAGTTTGATCCTTGAACTGGACTTTATCCAAGCCTCTGGCTGGCGCGCGCTCCTGCCTGGAGTCGAGCAGATGCCCCCGCGCGCTCATGTTTCTCTCCCTTCGAGTTCCAGCTCAGAGGCAGCCTCGTGCCCTGCTTCCCCACCTTGGTGCCAGGCTGTG
This sequence comes from Glossophaga mutica, assembly GCA_039655065.1. Taxonomy (NCBI): domain Eukaryota; kingdom Metazoa; phylum Chordata; class Mammalia; order Chiroptera; family Phyllostomidae; genus Glossophaga; species Glossophaga mutica. Next base: position 48,368,872 of record CM077306.1, on the reverse strand, counting down.
TGTGTGTGTGTGTGTGTGTGTCCGGGTGTGAACACAGGTCCACGCCCGCAGTCTCTCCTGTGCCCGCCCATATATCATCCCCCACGACGCAGGCAGGGCCTTTCAACAGCGGCAGGGGACGTCCCCAAAGGACCGAGGCCTGGCCCTTGCGAAGGCCTGGGCGGGCAGGCGGGAGGGTGGGCGGGGGTTGGCAGGCAGTGGCCTCTCTCACCCCTTGGTCTCTTTGCCTTGCAGTGGCCCCCCAGCGGTCCCGGAAAAAGCGCTGTCCCTACACCAAGTACCAGATCCGAGAACTGGAACGCGAGTTTTTCTTTAACGTGTACATAAACAAAGAGAAAAGACTCCAACTCTCTCGGATGCTCAACCTCACTGACCGGCAAGTCAAAATCTGGTTCCAGAATCGCAGGATGAAGGAAAAGAAACTGAACAGAGACCGTCTGCAGTATTTCACTGGAAATCCCTTATTTTGAGAGCTCCAGGAAGCACCCCTCTCCCACAACCCCTGCTCACTCACCCTCCTCCCTACCAGCCTGCCCCCCGGCAGGCCCAGTGTCCTTGGGTTTAATGACGCCTCTTCTCTGTGGAACTCCACCATTCCTTCTCACGATCAACTCGGGACCTCCCAGCGACCACTGCTACCTGCGGACCAGGCCCGGGACTTGGCCCAACGGATCCTAATAAGGGGAAAATGGTAAATGCAAACGTCCCTTTACAATTTTACCGCCAGTGTGCTGTTGTTTTCCCTCCCTGTCCAGGTCCCGGTGGGGACGCTGTGGGATCTGTAGAGAGTTAGGCCTGGGCGGCAAGGCACTTGCTTTTGTTCTGAGTTTAAGGAACCCTGTCTTTCTCCCTTGGTGAATGCAGATTATTTAAACTCTGGGAAATGTGTACATTTGGTCTTTCGTGTCAAGGCATGAGTCACTGTCTTTGTGTGAATAAATGGTTTCTAGTAAATTGGAGGTTACAGCTTCAATATACTGTATGAATTTCCCTCTTCGAATAAGTTTAGTGTCTGCTCAGGATATTTTAGCAGCTTGAATCTTCTCCCCCGTGCAACTGAAAATCAAATGAAATGCTTTTTAATTCCACTAAAATAAGAGTTTTCCTCCCCCACTTCTAGGTTACATTGGTTTCAGAAATCACTTGAGGGGTGAACCTCTGAATTGAGGATGTGACCCTGGTGCTGCCTTCTCCAGACCATGAGGCTGAGGCAGCAGAAACATAAGAAGCAACACCCCGCAACGCCTCCCAACACACACATACACACTAGTCTAGTGAACTTAGAATTTCCGGGGGGACGGAAATTTTAAGAAACTGATTAGAAAGTGCAATTCACTCTTAAAGTGTCAAGGATCCAAGGTCTCTGAAAAGAAGAAACCAATATTAGAAGCCTCACTGAAAAACAAAAGTTTGCTAAAAGGAAGTTATCCATGGGTAGAGAGATCTCGGGGTGCTTGCTGGTGTCACAGCAGGTTTGGAGGAGGGAAGATAAGCCCCCTTCCTGTTATAGGGCATGGGGCTGCAGACCCAGTTCTCACCACATTTATCGCTTCAAGTTAAAGAATGTGTTGGGGGTGCACTGCACTTTATGTTTCAGGACCAGGCCAGGCTGTTTACAAAACCTTGAACTGTCTAGACAACACCATAAAAGCCAAAGTTCTAAACAGCTTAATTGGGTTATATTATACACCTTCTGGTGGGCCCAAAAGAGATTTCCGCAATGTGCAATAAACTGGAGGAGTGAGGAAAGCTTCTCTTTCTCTGAAAAGAGTAAAGTGAATCTTATGACTCTTAACTTCTCATAAGCCCAGAGTCAAAAAAAAAAAAAAAAATCCGTAAGCTATACAGCACCACATGCCTCTTCCAAAGAGGCATACACTTCTAATGCAAAATTTTTTAATTGCCAAGGCTTTGGGGGAAAGGAAAAACATAAGTGCATAAGTGTATGCCTTTGAACTTCCAAAATGTCAAGGTCATCACCTTTAACCTTTCTGAATAATTAGGCGCCTTAAGGTCCTCCTGTGATATTCATCCGCCACCCACTCACACACACACATGCCACATGCTCACACACCCAGATCCCCACACACATTTATGACCACACAGAATCATATGGGGACTCACCATAAATCTAAGCAAATTCCTAATTTCAGGATCAATAACCTTAATTTCCCTTCAAGCATTTGTGTAATTCAATAACAACTGACTTCTTTTAAAAACACTAGTTAGAATAAAATGTCTACCAGCATGTTGTTAATACAGTTAGGAAATGGTGGAGAGTTTTTGGGGGAGCCATAGATAGCAGTACCCTTTGCTCTAATAAAGAGCCTCGGTTTTAAAAGCAAGCATTTGAAAAAGGAAATTCTATTTAGACTTTACACTTTCGTTATATTTTTTTAAAATTGTCACCTTGTCAAATAAATTATTGAACTTTCTATGACATGAAACAAAAGAAAATATATTGTTTTCAAAAGTGTCTCACAACCTTTGGTGAAAAATGCAATAGAAACAAAGCCTACAGTTGAGTAATTTCGTTTGGAAGGGGATTCCTTTGTTTGGAATTTTGGTTGTCTGTTAAAATGTCAGTGCCCTAGTAGTAATAGTAGTATGATCTTTCCAGAAGCTGCTTAAAACTGGTTTATTTCTTTCGGCATATGTCTTTTCTTTCTTTCTCGCTTTTCTTTCTTTCTTCTTCTTCTCCTCTTCCTCCTCCTCCTCCTTCTTTTTTTTCTTTTTTTACTGCGGCTAAACGTAGTAAGCTTGTATGTCCACCACCTTAGGCAAGAGATACCATTTTCCGTTTGCATGGCCTTGGAGAGCCACACGGGGGCGTGCTCACGTTCCCGAAGCCGCGGTTGGCTCAGGGACCACCGAACGGTATCATTGTATTCTAATAGGCTATCTCAGCCCCTTAGAAATAGGCGGACGCTAAGGTGTGTGTTTGCTGTTTGTTTGTTCTAAGCAGTCATGAGGTGTGGGAAGTTGTATAAAGACAAAGGAAATTCGGGAACTACCCAGGTATCTGAAAAAAGCGATCACCTAATCGTTGTCTACTTAAAGATAAAGCTGTTGCAAAGAGTACCTTGTTATAACCTGGTGGTGTTCAGAAGAGATTTTTAAAAGACTAATATGTGCATTTAGAAATAGCTCATGCCACGGCGGTTAATCGGATTAGGGATATCAATACTCTTGATGGTTTGCGTTTGGAGAACAATATGAGGATAGGACCACCCCTTCCCCAAAACCACGTCCCCCTTGCGTGCTCTCCGACCCTCTGGGATGATTAAAAGGCTTTTGTTTAAGACAGATCAGGGCTCTGGCAACTTAGCTGGGTGTGGTGCTCGAAAAAATAGGACGCGTCGCAACTGAGGGAGTGTCGTTCTGTACTAAGACATCTTGCCTCCACCCAAGTCAAGTCTGGTGCCAGGGGCTACGGGTAGCAACCTAGAGGCACCGGCAGGAAGGAGTTGGAACGCCTGGGCCAGTCTGGACTGATGTGGCTTCGGGAGGCGGCAGATTGTATCCGTTAACATTTATACTTCCACACGTTGTGGAATGGGTAATGCGTTGGAAGCGAACGGGCTTTGCATTTGACAACCCGCTGGTCACCCCTCCAAGCCGTCTGCTTGCCTCATGCTGTTCTTTTCAACCCCCACCCTTTGCAAAGCCCCTAACACTGGGAAGAGCATGTGTTGCCATTCGCAGGCCAAAAGGGAGTTTCCAAAAGAGCGGTCTTTAGGATGCGGGTTTCTAAGGATGGGTAGCTATCCCTTCTTACCCGAAGTTCGTTGTGAAGCGCATATAACCCTTAGAATTAGTTCCAGTCTGGTCGGCTCTGCTGAATGTCTTCTCCCTCCAGGCCCTAGACCAAAGGTTGTGGGTCCATTCCTGGGAACTGGCATCGGCTCCAGGGTGGATAGGGCATCATGAGCACCCCAGAGAGTCGCCAGCCAGAGGTGTGGGTGTTCCCTGAGGCACCCCCAGCTCCAGCTTGTCAGACTGTGGACCCAAATTAGCTATTGTGAAGCGACATTTCTCGGGACCTAACCTGGGCCTCAGTCCAGGAGGGGTGAGAACTCCCCTCCTCAAATGTTGTTGTGGTCCACTTTGTGTGACTCCAGCGGGGGTGCATGTGGCTTTGCTGAGCCCCTCGGCCTTGGCTGGCAGCCTCCTGAAGACCACACGGGTGCTCATCGGTCTGCATTTCCTTTCCTCCTGGCAGCTCCCAAGATGGGCCTGAAAAAAGCCAGGGGGACTGGACTAGGACTTCTAAGGACTGCAGACCTGACCCTTCCTGATCGTTCAGGAGTATGGGACTCATGGAGCGTGGTCATGTATCTTGAGTCGCTGAGATCTCATTTTGAAGTGGAGGGAAAATGTGCTAAGGAGTCTTTTGTGTCTGCTACGAAAAGAGGTTCCCCGCTGCCGGCCCTTGTACACATCTCCATAGATCCTTCATCGAGTTGGTGGTGGCTTCCCCAGCCTCCCTACTTGCTCTGATTTCTTTTCATTTTGGCTGGGAGGTGCACAGTGGAACCCAGGGGGTGTCTGGGAGAAGGAGCTTTTAAAATTTGTCTCCATCAACTCTGCCCTCAAAGAGTGGTACGGCCCTGAGGCCACTCAGGGCCCAAATTTAGGGCAAACTGAGGAGCCCCCAAGTTCACTCAGGCCCAGTGCTGCTGCTCTTCTCCCTGGTGACAGGAGAGCACAGATGCAAACCACTTCTTGATTACAAATGCTAATTTCTTGATAAAGCGACCCTTTTAATTTTTCTCTGGAAAGAGCTATGCCAGGGAGAAGGGTGTCTTGGTACAAACATGGATATTTATCTCCTTTATGGTACAATATTGATTTATTATTAATGTTAACGGCTCCCAGTAATCTAAAGATGATCGAGAACAGTGGCTATGCAGCTACTTGAATACTCATAAGCAAAATAAAGGCTGGCTTTGAAAGCCACTGCCTTTTCATTCCAATTGCTTCATCTGAGCCTTAGGATCTTAGGCAAACTTTTCATCCTCCCTTGCCGAGGTGATTCTCGTATTGAAACTATTTTGCTCGATTTTTATGATAAAAATCTCTTTGAAATATTGGCAGTCTCTGGCCTCAGGGAGCTGTTCTGAAGGCAGAAATTTTTTAAAAAGAATAAAATAGAATTTTGTGATAATAAATTCAAAATTATATTTGATACATGTTTTTTTCTTTGAGTGAAGAAGATCTTTTAAAAACCAAATCCAACGTGGAGGTGACTTTGAGCTCCAACCAGTTGGGAGCTGAAACAGCAAGGCCCCCATATTCGGAAGGCAGACCCTGCCTGTCCTGGCAGATCTATCCGCTCTTCAAGGAATTGCTGTGCTTTTTTTTTTTTTTTTTTTAGCTTTGTTGTTTTCTTCATGTATAAATAAAGATTATGAAAGGGCATTTGATGGGCATAAAATTCCCCATTATATCGAACAGTCTTGCCTTCTTCATGGGATGGGAAGAAATGGATAACCGAGTTCCTGGCAGCTCCCCTGGCCAAGATGGAAAGAGACTAGGTTGAAGCGCTAGTCTGGCGTCAGGGTGCCTGCAGAGAGAGCGGGCACATTGTCCAGCCCTGGGCACGCTTTGCCGTGGCCAGGATAATCTCTGCCTTGTGAGAATGCAATTTTCGGGTGCTGGTCAGTGGTTCTTAGTTTTGAACAGGACTTTAGCTAGCAGACTAGAGTCAAAAGTTGGTCTTTTTTCCCCCTGCTTTTTTCATCCATCTACCCCCTCCCCCCACAAGCTTAAAAACAGACAACCCTGAGGAAAGGTAATGTAATGTTTAACTCTCGGGCTTCCCCGGCACAGGCATCCTGCAGCCTGAGCAGTTAGAAGCACTGGGCTTTTAACCTGACAATGATGTTGTATTTGAACAGCTGCGTAAAGGTTTAAAAGGTCTGTCTCATTGCCACCGTGGAGTTTTTAAAAGGGGTTATTGTTTGGGCAAGGGCACTTTAAGGGGACAGGCGAAGCCGTCCCAAGGCCGAAAATAATGTCCAACCCCCGTTTTTCCACCAGTCCAGCGGAGATTCCTTTTGGGGAGGGACTGACAAAAGGTTTGCTAGAAAAGGTTTTTGTGAAGGAGCAAGCCGGGCCACTAGGTTCCTCGGAATGCTGATGCGCTTTAATTAGCTTGGGGCTCCAAAGAAATGTTCTCCTGAGGCGGAAACCCAATTGACCCACAAGTTCAGTCTCTGTGCCTGAAATCCAAGGCCATCCCATAACAAGGCAATGTGCAGGAGAAGAAAACACAGACGCCTTCCGGGTTAGAGAACTGTTCCACCATCACAGTTAGCAGGGCCCTTTTCCTCTCTCATAGGCAGTGACGGCGATCCCAAAACGGCTGATGGCTCCAGCGCCCTGGCAGGGCCAGGACAAGCCTTTGGAAATCAAGGTTAAAGCTCCCCACTGCTGCCCCGAGGCTGGAGCTTCCAAAGGGCTGCTTACCCGCCTGCAACTAGAGAAGGAGGGAGGAAGTTGTTGAACTTTCTCATAAAACTCTGAGTTTCCCTGGTGGTGATGGTGGCTGTTCTTTAATGAGCTCAACCGCAATCCCAGACCAAATCCTCTTTATAGAACACTCCCTCACCAAAAGAAACAAGAGGGCTTAGGTTCTTCACCCACCTCCTTTTTTTTTTTTTACTCCCTCCCCTTACCCAGGCAAAACCATGTCAAATAATTTTAGGTATCGTCCAAAACTGTAAAATTTGACTTCTGACAAAACTATAGCTTTTAATATTTGACGATTTGTGTTAAAACAAAAATTGACCTTCTTGGTTAGTAGCGAAGGGGGAAAAATCAATAGTATAATTTTCAATAATTCATAAAGTGAATGCCATTATGCTAAATCCTAACTATTAATCTTATCCTTTACAAAGTCACGATTGATTTGTTAATAAAATATCTTCCCGTGTGTGGCAACCGTGGGTATAACTCTTTAAAATCCTTCAGAAGCAAGAAAATTACCAAGTAGCCCAAGAATGTAGATGAGGATTTTATTGATCGCCCTGATTCTTCTTAATATGTATTAATAAATTCAACAACCTTTTGTACCTTGCACTTGTCAGAAACCAATGCTTTTACAAAATCCATAAAAGAAAAACATTTTTCTTTGAAGAAGAACCAAATGACACCTTTGCATCATCTCTCTCTCCTGTTTGGCCCAGTCAGTTTTCTAAAATTTCAAGAGTCTGAGGGCGAGAGTTTTCCTTTTTTTGAAAAAAAATTATTTTCGTTCTCTCTTCCTCCTTCTTTGCCATTTATTATCAGGGTGTGTGGGGAGGAAAACCTCGGTTTCGTTCTCCCGCTGGAAACCCGAGGGACGCTTCCTCAGATAACGAACTACTCCGGCGAGGGATTGTTTCCGATTTGAAAGCTCCCAGCGTCGGCCCGCAAAGGTCGAGGTGTGGTTCCGCTGAGAGCCCAAGGCTCCAGGGAGCGAAGGGTCCTGGAGCCCGGCAAGGCAGGCCGAAGGAGAGGACAGCACGGGGGCCGAGCAAGTCCTCAGGGTTCCGGGGCGGCCAGCTGCGTGGCCTCTTGGCCCTCTCGGCCCTTCGAGTCTCTGCTTCCCAGGATACCTTGGCCGCGTCTTTGCGCGAGAGATCTTTCCTATGGACCCCCGGGGTGGGATGTCTCCGAGCCCGGGGAATCAACTCACCTTCCCCGGCTGCCCGGGACAAAATTAACCAGCCTGGGCCCCCACCCCTGCCTGGGCCCCGGCACTGTTGGGAGCGTTCTGCCTGGGTGTGTGCGTGGAATGCTTCTAAGTGCTGGCGCCACGGCGCTCCAGCTTCCCTCCCCGCGTATCCTCCCAAGGTCCCTCCGGCGGAGCCTTTTCTTCCGCCTGCGTGGCGCAAAGGCCAGAGTGGGGGACGCGAATGGGACCGGCGGGCCGTGCAAGCCCCGGGTAGGCTGGCGGGCGGCGCAGAGTGCTGGGCCAGTTATCTCCAGCGCGCACTATCTCCGGCGCGTAGTAGATGTCGCTGTTGTCCGTGCTTACGCGGCCCGCTGGCCCTGCTCTGGAGCACGTGACCTGCGAGGAGGCTGCGGCTCAAGGCCATTTTCAAATCTCATTGGCTTAGTTGTCATGTGGTCGGCAGAGGCATCCACAATTACACGGGGAATGTTTTCCTAGAGATGTCAGCCTACAAAGGACACAATCTCTCTTCTTCAAATTCCTCCCCAAAATGTCCTTTCCCAACAGCTCTCCTGCTGCTAATACTTTTTTAGTAGATTCCTTGATCAGTGCCTGCAGGAGTGACAGTTTTTATTCGAGCAGCGCCAGCATGTACATGCCACCACCTAGCGCAGACATGGGGACCTATGGAATGCAAACCTGTGGACTGCTCCCGTCTCTGGCCAAAAGAGAAGTGAACCACCAAAATATGGGTATGAATGTGCATCCTTATATACCTCAAGTAGACAGTTGGACAGACCCGAACAGATCTTGTCGAATAGAGCAACCTGTTACACAGCAAGTCCCCACCTGCTCCTTCACCACCAACATTAAGGAAGAATCCAATTGCTGCATGTATTCTGATAAGCGCAACAAACTCATTTCTGCTGAGGTCCCTTCGTACCAGAGGCTGGTCCCTGAGTCCTGTCCCGTTGAGAACCCCGAGGTTCCTGTCCCTGGATATTTTAGACTGAGTCAGACCTACGCCACCGGGAAAACCCAAGAGTACAATAACAGCCCCGAAGGCAGCTCCACAGTCATGCTCCAGCTCAACCCTCGCGGCGCGGCCAAGCCGCAGCTTTCGGCCGCCCAGCTGCAGATGGAAAAGAAGATGAACGAGCCAGCGAATGGCCAGGAGCCCACCAAAGTCTCCCAGGTGGAAAGCCCCGAGGCCAAAGGCGGCCTTCCGGAAGAGAGGAGCTGCTTGGCTGAAGTCTCCGTATCCAGTCCTGAAGTACAGGAGAAGGAAAGCAAAGGTCGGTATGAGCAGAATTGCCACCCCAGCGGGGCGCGCAGCCTGGGAACCTGGCAAAGAGGGAGCACCTGGGTGCCCTGTGCAGAGCCCGGGCAGCTCAGGCGGGCCAACTGGCAGGTGCTGCTCCTCCCAGCTCTTAGATGGAGCAGTCTCAGTTCCAAGATCGTCCCTGCTTCTTCCCTGCTGCCCTGGCCCTCCTGGCTAGTCCTGGCTCCACACTGATAGAGCCTGGACAAGAGGAAGGGCTTGCTGGGTTTATTTTTCCTGAGCTAGATCTGAAATGCAACAAAAGAGTGCAAATGACCTGCGGCTCATAAACAGAGCCCCAGAACCTCCTTTATCCTGCTCAGATTTGTGGTCCCAGCTTTGCCTTTCACCCAGTGAAGATTTTAAGGTGGTCTAAGGCACCGTGTTTGTATTTAAGTGTATGCACCCCGCATCCTGCGAGCTTGGAGGTGGCAAGGGGAACAAGATGGCTTGGCTATTTGGTGTTTGGGCGGGAGGACAGGGCTCCTAGCCTTTGCGAGCTAGGAGGTAACCTTGGCTTTGTCTGGGGAAAGTGCCGCGAGCTTTGCAATTCATTTGCAAAGGAGGTGAAGGCGGAAGGGGAGAGAATAGAATCTGTGTGGCCCACCTGGCAGAGCCAGCCTTAGGGTTGGGCTAGGGCAAAAAGCCAGGGGCTCTGGTTTTTTTTTTTTTTTTTTTTCCCAGAAGGAACCCTGCCCCTGAGCCTCTCCTTCAGTGCCCAGAGGTGGGCCACAATAAGGAGATACATTTCTGGGGCAATGCTTTTGTGTGGGGGCAAGAAGGCAAGAGAATTCAGGAAATTCTGGGGGATTCAACAATGTCCAGGCAGGGCGGAGAAGGAGTTCTCAGTTCCTCGGTTATGGTTTGAAAGAGAATGAGCACCTATCAGCCTGGCTGTGGGGCTCCTTGCCTGCCTAGGAGAAGTGAAGAAGTGGCAGGCTTGGGGACCTGAGGCAGCAGTGGGCTTGGTAGGCTTGTCCAGGCTGTGGCTTGCTTCTTCCACTCCAGTCCTGTTATGAGCTGATCACTCAGAATGTTGCTGGGGAGACCCTGAAAGTTTACTATTGTATGATTGTTTGGTGCACGTCAGAAAGTTGAGAGAGAGAGAACCCTGACACAGAGGGCAAGGTACCCGCCCATCGTGTCATTTGGGGCATTTCAACTAGTCTGACATCAATTACAAATCCCTTCCAGGGCCCACTTCATGTGAATAATGTTTAATGCCAGTGTTTCCCAAATCGGCCTGGCTGCCAGCAGGGTCATGGCCAAGGGTACATTTGAACAGACTAAGAAAAAAAATTCTTGATTTGTTTCTTCTTCTCCCTTTAATTTTGTTAGAGGAAATCAAGTCTGATACTCCAACCAGCAATTGGCTCACTGCAAAGAGTGGCAGAAAGAAGAGGTGCCCTTACACTAAGCACCAAACGCTGGAATTAGAAAAAGAGTTCTTGTTCAATATGTACCTCACCCGCGAGCGCCGCCTAGAGATCAGTAAGAGCGTTAACCTCACCGACAGGCAGGTCAAGATTTGGTTTCAAAACCGCCGAATGAAACTCAAGAAGATGAGCCGAGAGAACCGGATCCGAGAACTGACCGCCAACCTCACCTTCTCTTAGGTCCAAGGCCCGTGGGAGGCCAGGATCAGAAAGGGGGCTTGGAGTTCCAGTGCTGGAGGACTGGGAAGGCGGAAACAAAACCTTCATTGCTCTTTGTTTTTGTTTTGTTTTGTTTTCCTGCTAGAATGTGACTTTGGGGTCATTCTGTTCGTGCTGCAAGTGATCTGTAATCCCTATGAGTATATATATATATATATTAAAAAACTAGCACGTGTAATTTATTATTTTTCATCGTTATGCAGGGTAACAGTTACTGCGCATTTTTATTTGGGTCTTAACTTATTGGAACTGTAGAGCATCCGTCAATCCATTCATCCATCCAGCAATGTGACTTTTTCATGTTTTTCCTAACACAAAAGGTCTGTGTGTGGTTAGTCCATGAGCCTATGGCATTTTGAATACATCAGTACTTAAAAGTACTTAAATTACATATATATTTAAAAAAGATTAAGAAAACCCACAAGCTTTGGGGGGAGGGGGACTAAAAAGCACATTACAATGTATCTTTTCGCAGATGAATTTAGCAATTGTCCTTGATGAGATGGAATATTGACAACTCATGCCTTGTAGCCTTTCCCTTGTGGTGCATCTGTGGTTTGGTAGAGTATAACAGCAACCTGTCCTTTCTGTGCATGTTCTGGTCGCATGTATAATGCAATAAACTCTGGAAATGAGTTCGCTCCCTCTGCTTTTTAAAATGAAATTTTGTTATGGTGGAAATGAAAGCCTTTGGTGCGATGATCTCCCTGTTAAACTGCTTGTTTGGGCAGTTGCAGGTGGCATGTACAGAGAGCAGGGAAAGGATGTGGGAGAGAGAAGCTGGAGGAGGCCTAGGGTCTTACAGTTTGGCAGTGGAGGAGGGAGCAGTGATAATCCAGCCTGGGTGTGCTATTTCCATAGTTGGGAAGAAGGGGAATCCTCTCTTCCTTTCCCTGCAGTGATTGAATTAAATTCACAATGGGTGTGAGTTTCCCTCTAGCTGGAGCCTGGTAAGTAAGCCTGTGCCCAAGATACTTTTTCTCGAAGCTCCCTACTTCTGTGTCTTTCTCTCTTTGGTTTTGGTTCTGTTATTTTTAATGCTTTCAGTGGAGGCTTGGCAATTCTGACTGGCATGCCATCTTCAGGGACTGGGCAGAAACCACTCTTGCCCACCTGGAAGCTGCCGGCCTCCATTGCAGGAGCAAGAACAAGCAGCATCTTAGCATTGTGTTGGATCCAATTCTGCACCCCATTCCCTCATTCTCACCCCTATCCCAAGTGCAAGACAGCCAGGCCACAGTGAAGCAGAGGATGGGTGAGTTTTCCCATCCCACTTTGTCTTAGTTTCCTTGTGGAAGGATTTAATGCTCAGTCACTACCATTTAGTGGCCCACATGAAAATTTTTTTAAAGCAAGAAAAGATCCCCTTCCCCCTGTAAACCCTTCCTCTATTTAATTACAAAATTCTGGTTGGAGCCACTCTATCTGAGAGGCAAGAAAATGTACAAAAGGTGACTGAAAGAAAAATTGCAAATGAACATGACTTCCCATGAAGTGCAATGTTCCAGCTGCCGCCATGGCTTGGAAAACTCCAGCTTTCGCCAGTATATATACTGGAGAATACTCAGCCCAAGAGAGTTCAGCCTTCTGCCAGGAAGAAGAAAGGAGAGGCCTTGGAGGGAGTTGCTGACAGAGAATTCGTTACCCCAGGTTGTGCTGCGATTTCCAAGGGTCTCCAACAGCTTCAAGCAGCTTCGCAAAACAAGTTCTTTTATTCCCCCCTTCCTTTTTCCCCTGAAAACAATTTAGGGGCTCTAAACATTAGAGCACTCACCCAGGGGGTCTTTGGCAGACTGTATTTATTCAGAGTTTTAAACTTACTCCTCAAAACCAAGAACCTTTACCAGTTCCAAGACAGAACCCTTTTAGGGGAGCTGTTTCCTAGGGGTGGGAGAGAACTGAGTCCGGATGAATGCGAGGTTGGGAACACTGGAATCAATTTGCCCCAGACCTCAATTGATTGGACAGAAAGAGGACTGTTTTAACTTTTCCATTTCCCCTAGGTTGTGGGGAGCACCATTAGTTGTTGACAGGGGACCATGTCTCGGAGGAAAACTGTGCACAGGCAAAGTCAAGTTCTCTGGAACAAAATCAGAAAATCATTGGCAAAGACAATTATTTAGGCCATAAGTAGCCATTTCTCCCCTCCACCATTTTCCCCCCACCTCGAGGTAGGCTGGGAACCCTCGAAGAGTGCGCTGGGCAACTTGTAGAGCAAGGAACATATTCTCCGTCGCCTGTACCCGGCTGCTTTTCTGTTTAGGCTCCCAGCTGGACTTCCGAGGCTTTGTACTATGGATTTGGGAGTGACAGTGGGCATTTACCTCAGATTCAAGGCTGCCCAGCCTTACTTCTGGAGGCAAGAAAGAAAAAGGAGGAGGAGGACGACGACGAAGAGAAGGAGAAGGAAGAAGAGGAAGAGGAGGAAGAAGAAGAAGAAGAAGAAGAAGAAGAAGAAGAAGAAGAAGAAGAAGAAGAAGAAGAAGAAGAAGAAGAAATAATAATAATAGTAATAATAATAATAATAATGGCCCAAGGACCAGACCATTTTAAAGATATCCACTTGAAGGCCTCTGAGTGGGAACCACGCGAAAGAGGCCCTGCCTCGTTAGATGCCGGTTCCCGCTGGCCTCCTGGAGGCACGGTCTGGCGGCGGGCAGCGGGCGGCGGCGGCGGGCGGGAACGGGTCTTGCGCTAGCATTTGGGTTCTGCCCTATGGCATGTTCTCTTCCAGGGTCTTTGCAGCAGCCCTGGAGAAGACAAGGCACCCTGGCCACCACTTTCCACACGGTGCCGATTCGTCTCCTTGCCAGCCCTTCGGAGGGCAGACAGAAGGCTCGGCCGTGGCCCAGCTCTAGGGCCAGGCCACCCCAGCATACCCATTGGGCCACGGCGTGTGCTGAGCCTCACGTCGGGGGTGTGTGTGGCTGCGCGAAGGTGTGTGTGTGGTAGGGGGAGGGGGCCCTCTGAGCTGCTCCATCCGTCCGTTTTATTAGGGACACATTAATCTATAATCAAATACACCTCATAAAATTTTTATTGAAAGGCATAATATCATTACAGAGGTCTTCCACCTGTTTTAAACAACACGACAAGCTGTGAGAGCGTGTGTGTGGGTATGTGTAGGGAGGGGCTGGGTTTGGATAGGGAGAAAGGCACAGGGAAAAATCCCCTCCGGCGCCAGGGGCCGCGGCTGAAGGCCGTTCTGCCTGGGGCCGAACCAGCCCGCAGTGCCCACAGCTGCTCCGGACTCTGGCCGAGTGCTCGGTGTGCCCAGGACGCGCTGCTGGTAGCTCCGATGGAGCCCGGGAGCTGGGGAGGCATCGCCGGGACTGGACTGAAAGACCGAGGGCTGGAAAAGGAGGCGAACAAATAGTCCCCAGCGCCTCCTCCGGCCGCAGTCGAGCGTGTGCTTCCAGCAGCCGCCGGGCTGGCAGAGCTTGGCTGGGCCAAGTCCGGCGCCAGGACCGGACCCGCGGGCTCTAATTGCGGCGCTTCTGTTGATGATGATTTTTTTTTTAATCACAGCAGCCCCCAGTTTAGCGGACTGATTTACTCTCGGTATTGGTAAATATGATCACGTGGGCCGCGCGACCAATGGTGGAGGCTGCAGCCTGCGAACTAGTCGGCGGCTAGGGCGCCGGCGGGGAGCGGTGCGGCGGCGGGCAGTGTAACCTTGGGTGGGAGCGCACGGCGCCTCAAAATGTCCTCCAGTGGCACCCTCAGCAACTACTACGTGGACTCGCTCATAGGCCATGAAGGCGACGAGGTGTTCGCCGCGCGCTTCGGACCGCCCGGGCCCGGCGCTCAAGGCAGGCCCGCAGGTGTGGCCGACAGCCCGGCAGCCGCCGCTGCCGAGTTTGCCTCGTGTAGTTTTGCCCCCAAATCGGCCGTGTTCTCCGCCTCGTGGTCCGCGGTGCCTGCCCAGCCCCCGGCGGCGGCTACGATGAGCGGCCTCTACCACCCGTACGTGCCCCCGCCAACCCTGGCCGCCGCCGCCTCCGAGCCCGGACGCTACGTGCGCTCCTGGATGGAACCGCTGCCCGGCTTCCCGGGCGGCGCGGGCGGCGGCGGTGGCCCCGGCCCTGGTCCCAGCCCCGGCCCCGGCCCCGGCCCCAGCGGCCCACCCAACAGGCGCCACTACGGGATTAAGCCTGAAACCGGAGCGGCCCCGACCCCTGCGGCCGCCGCCACCTCCTCCTCCTCTACTTCTTCGTCTTCCACCTCCAAACAGACTGAGTGCTCTTCGGCCCGGGAGTCCCAGGGGAGCGACGACCCCGAGTTCTCGTGCAACTCGTTCCTACAGGACAAGGCGGCAGCAGCGGCTGGGGGAACCCGGCCCGGGGCAGGGATTGGGGCCGGGACAAGCGGTTCGTCGGAGCCCTCGGCTTGCAGCGACCACCCGAGCCCAGGCTGCCCGCTGAAGGAGGAGGAGAAGCAGCATCCACTGCCGCCGCAACAGCAACTTGACCCAAGTAAGTGCAAAAGAAATTGCCCCCTGATTTATTGCTGAAACCTGTAAGGCTCCAATGTGCAAAACTGATAGTTTTACTAACCTATAAAAACGTCCAGCCGCCTATTCTAGCCTAGGCGAGCAACACGCATCCATAAAAAAGCTTCCCATAACCACCTACCCTGGGTGCGCGGTTTGTACGGTAAACAGAGCGCGGGCATTAAGGCTTTTTATGATAATTCCCTTAAGTTGTGAAAAGCGACCATCCTTGGTGAAATTAATTTAACAACCTCTCTTCTCCACTCTGCCGTCTCTCCCTACCTGCCCTACGCCTTTCGTTCCCCTTCTCCAAATCCCCCTCTTCATAGACAACCCCGCTGCAAACTGGATCCACGCTCGCTCTACCCGGAAAAAGCGCTGTCCCTACACCAAATACCAGACGCTGGAGCTGGAGAAGGAATTCCTCTTCAACATGTACCTCACCCGCGACCGGCGCTACGAGGTGGCAAGGATTCTAAACCTCACAGAGAGACAAGTCAAAATCTGGTTCCAGAATCGTAGGATGAAAATGAAAAAGATGAGCAAAGAGAAATGCCCCAAAGGAGACTGACCCGTCACAGCACCAGCGGGGCCGCTCTGCTCTGCAAAGGCAGTGGGGTTTTTTTCTTTGTGGGTGCTTGATTTCCAGAAACTCTTCAGCGATTCAGACATTCACCCCCTTTTTAGGTAGAAGTGACTGTGGTTGGTCTCTGTGAGGTATTTGGGGTACTCTGTATTTGCTCATTATGTGTTGGAGAAACCAAGTGGCTTTGGGGTTTTGCCCTGCCCTGCACCCTCCCTTTCCTGCCCGGTTGGTTCCTTAGGAAATGCTGTATTTTGTGAGTGCACGCTGGCTTGAGCAGCCTCCTCCTTTGTAAATGTTCTCCATGTTTTTGAAAAGTGCTGTAGTTTAGCCCCTAGCGCTGCTCAAGCAGGGGCCACACGAGCCCCACTTCTGAGAATAAAGGCAGAGGGACAACAGTGTGGAGGCCAGAAGAAGCCCGGTCGGGTGGTCAAACGGTTATGAAAGCTCCCTTTCCTCAGGGAGCCTTGAGGCCCTCTACTGAGACCTGGAAGGAAGCCGAAAGAGGAGCCCAGGTCTTCTGGTGGGGAGGGGCCGGCAGCGGGGTGGCAGGGGGTGGGGGGTTATTCTCAGTGCACTGGAGGAACCACTGTCTCTGGGAGGGCTTGGCTCTCTTGGGCGGCCGGAGGGGTAGGCGCTCCCGGTTCCTGCCTGAGGACCAGTTGTAAATATTACCGCTTCCTACCAATAAATGCTGACCTGATCAAATGGAGCCCAGACACTGGCCCTGTACGCTGCGTGTCTTGCTTTCTCTGTCTCTGCAAAATATCACCCTCAAGGGATGTCTCCCTTGTCCCTAGGAGGGAGACACTGCTAAAAATCGGGCCCTTGCACCTGAGATGTCTCTCTGATGTGCCTCGGAGTCTCCCTTTGTGTGGGCAGACCCAGTTTAGAGCGCAGCACCTGGGTGGCCCTTGGTGGCTTATCCTTTCCCCAGTTTGCTTCCAGCACCTGGGCGAACTCTGTGCCCCGAACTCAGTGTCAGCCTTGAATCAGTGCCCAGAGGAGCTGAAGGGCCCCAGAAGCGTCACAACCCTCTTGCTGGGGCTTTAGCACACCATACCCCACATCTCCCTCTGCTCTTGGAGTCCCAGCCATTGACACCCCCCAGTACCCCCAAACAAGGAAAAGGCCAACTCTGCAGCACCTACTCCAGCTCGGCAGGGCATGGCTGGCTCTGGGAGGGCTGAACGGGTCAGGCTATGAGCCTCTGCTCCCCACTGGAGCCCCAGAGTGACCTTAGCAGATCAAAATGGTCAAGGCTCTCTTTGGCAGCTACCTCTACCCCATCACCCCCTCCCCCAGCCCAGTTTCTGTGTGCGTTTAGCTCCCAGCTTGGCCCTCTGAGGGCCGCATTCAGAGGCTAAAATGAAGGTCATTGTGAGGGTTCGGGCCCAGCACAGCTTTTGCAGGCCAGAGAGGTTGCAGCGCCGGGCGACCTGAGGTGGGCAGAAGGCGGGGGCGATGTCAGAGTTTGGGGGGTTCCTGATGAAAGAGGGGACTTGAAGGAAAAGGAGAGTGGGACTGGGAGGGAAAGCCAAGGCCCAGATCCGGCAGAAGGTGCTGCATACCCCCGCCCCTACGGCCAACTCGATACCTAGGGCTCTTTGAAAACAGGAAGAGCCAAGGTGTCATAAAGTCATCCAGCCGGCGAGACGTCTGGAGGTAATGAGTTTACGACAAGCCCGGCGCTTCGCTTTGAAACCATCTCATTTTGATGTTTGTGTTTGTAGGAGGAAAGGAAAAATGCAGACAAAAACTGGGTCTTAAAATCTGGACAATAAAATATAAACAAGACTGCGTTGGACGAAGAAAGCAGGGGCTGGGGAGCTCCCAGTGAGGTGTGAGCACCTAGGAAATAAAAATGGGGGTGTGTGGGTAGGAAGGAGGAGATGATGTATTTCTGATTTTTAAAATGGTCTGGGTATTAGAATTAGACTACAGTGAGTGGCTCTTTGTAATATTTGACTATGGCCACAGTCTAGCTTGTTCTTTTTTGTTTTTAAAGCAGCCTTTTTTTCAAGGGTGGGAAAGTTAGTGATCTTGGGTCATTCATTTACTCAGGCCCAGGGTCTCACAGCCCTATGGTCTTGGAGAAATAAAATGAAGTTGCTTATTTGCCATTTTACAGAAATATCGGGCCCTCCACCCCAAACTTCGCAGCAAAAATATTGTTGGAAATCTTTTTTTTTGAAATCGAAAAAATATTTTTGCTCATAGAAAATATAGCAGTTATTGCTGAATTGAAGGAAAGTGTTTTTGGAAACTGAGAAAAAACATTAAACTCGCAGGAAACACCTAAGCTGAATAAAGTATTTCCTTTAAAAAAATTTTGAGTGGAATGCTTAATTCATTTTATTCTGTGACTTTTGATATAAATGTAAAAATCTCATTTATTGTGCACACTCATTCCAGTGAACACAGGCCCACCACGGCCTTCACAGACAACGACTCAGATCTAGCAAAAAGTTTTAAATCTGGTTCTCCCTCTCCCATTGCCCAGCAAAATGGGCCTGAAGCATTAAAATGACAAAATTAAAATAGCAAATGCTCATGACTTAATGCTAAGGGTAACAGCTTTAAAATAACATTAACTTCTAGACTTTCTTAGTTTCTGAAGTGCCTGGCTTCTCAGAAAAAAAAATCCTGTTGCAGCTGATATTTAGAAAGTTGGGATTTTTGTTAAATGTAACCCATCCAATAATTGTGAGTGATTACAGAATGAGGACCTACAATGTCTGGCAAAAGAAGGGCTGGAAACTTTTGAAAAGGGCACTACTGGAAACTCTTGGGAATATAAAAATATTTGGCATTTAGGAGCCCCTGTTTGCTGCGCTTGATTTGTTGACAATCAAAAGGATGAAGCATTATTAACCTCAGCGATCCAAGCCGAAAAAAGGAACTCAAAATCGGTCGGCTCGAGGTGGCATTTGGCCACTAGAGAGCGCCGTTGCTCCACTTTGCGATCTCGTAAAACAAATTGCGGTTAAGGAAGGTTTTGATTAAAATATTTACAATCTTATTTTTAATTCCAAATTAGGATAAATTTAACAAAAAAAGAAGCAGTGTGCACTACTAAAATCTGCAGCCGTGTTGTTAGGGATACAATTTTGGCTTAGTCAGGATTTCAGAAAATTTGGACTATGGCACAGATGAAACTATAAACGTTATTGTGAGTTAATGCATTCTATCAAAACAGAAGCGTGTAAAAACATAGATCTTAATTTACGAAGTTAATCGTGCTCCTTTTCCATTCAGATTATAAACAAAATGCTTGAAAGAAAAACTGTTTTTTGCCCCAAGAGGAAATGTTGTGTTGTAATGTTTTCTTAATTAGGCCAGAAGGTGTAGAAATGAATTTTGTAGTATTTGCGTTTCTTTTTCACAGCCAGGAATCACGTAGTTCTAGAAGATGCCTTGCGCATTAGTGAGATTTGGGCTCACTCTTCTTTTCCCCCACTCCATTCCAAAACCCACTCTTTTATCGAGTTATTTAAACACACAAACGCTTGCACGCCAAGCAGTGAAATTTAAAACGCACAATCACAAAGTTAGTTCCAAGGCTTTGTTGAAAATAATAGTTTTAATTGGGTACTTGCAAGGTTGAAATACAAATTGTTAACTCTCAGAATCCGTTTGTTCGCCTTAGGATTTAAAGGTAGTTTTACCTGGAGATAAGTGACAGAAAATAAACATAAACCCCTACTCTACAACACTCCTTCCCCAACAAAAATGTCCTGCACTCTAATTTAAAAACTAAAGTATGACTTTATCATCTGAAGATTTATTAGCAATCGGTTTGCCTTAACCATTTCCAGCCATTCCCTGCAAAAACAATAGAAAGAGTCTTAGACATTATCTTGTTATACCTTTCCATCTAGACCTTATTTTCTCCATTTGCAAAATATGATATTCAGTCCATGAGGACTGACCTCAGGATGGCACACACAGGCTGGGGCAACCCATAAGGAGTGGGGGATAGTTGACATCACTAGCCTGCTGAGCCTTTGGGGGCCATCTGGGATTTTTAGAGATTTGCATTTGGCGTGAAAAACCGGCATAGCGTGTTTCAGCATTAGCGGGAGGATCCTCTATGGGCTCAAGGCGAGTTTTCCAGGGTGGTTCCCAAAGCTGATGGGCCTGGTGCCCTTACAACAATGGATTATGCCGTATGGAAGGGGGTTTGGTCACCCAAAGAACCCACGAAAAAGGCCAAACAGGCGAGGGTAAACTCACTCAACGGAGACCTATCACATTAATTGGGCATTAAAACGGGAGTAAAAAAAGGTAGGGGGGATCTGGGGCAGAGAAGGAGGTTGGTGGTGCAACGCCAAGCAGCTCTAGACGGAACTTCACATTTTTGGATTCATATTTGACTTGCCCACATGACTCGGGACGTTTCTCTTCCTCATCACTCACAAACTAGGATTGAGCCTTCTTTCTTTCCTTTTGGAAAAATTAGTAACTTTTAAAGCTGAGCACGGCACCCGCTCTCGGCGGTAATTACACAGGCTTGGCGAATGAACTGGAATCTTTAGCAGGAGATGGGCGCCGCCTGCAGCTGCCCGGAACCAGTACGACCCGAACGCCCGCCCGGAGTCTCGACGGGGTGGTGGGTGGGAACTCAGCGGCGTCTGCCCCACGTACTCCGCTCGGGGCCCCCGCCTGCCCTGGTCCGCTCCGCACCGGGGCTGAGACCCGGGAGCCGTGCGTTCTGCCCAAGGAAATACCACGCACCGCAGCGTGAGCCCTCCTTCCCGCCTTGGAACATTTCTGTCTGCTTTAATGCCTCCCTGCCTACATTCTTCAGCTTCCCCCCTGCACTTGGTGCTGACGTCTATCAAGGGTGAAATGATGGAAACTGTATGCATGGGCATGATTTCCATTAAATATCAATTAACCTGGGAGCCTCAGTCAGGCGTGCAGTGAGTCAAGGGTAAATGTACATTTCATTTCCACAAGGCCCGCTCGGCTGGAAAAGAAGGGCTTAGATTTGCTTTGATAATGCCAAGTTTGGGGGTCACCCATGTGGCCTTTAAGCAAACTACTTGGATAGGACCTAACTAAAAAAGTCCGGTCCGGTCCGTCTATACCGTGCTCGTCCATGTTTCCTGGACTGCGCCCGCGTATCCAGAGGTGCAAAAAAAGCCACGGCGAACTTCTGCGGGGCTGCTCTGAGGGCCAGGAAAGTCATTTGCGCTGCAGCCTCCTGGGAGTGGCCTGTCTTGCACCCCCGCCGCCCCAAGTGTAAGGTTCTGCAGCGCCCCAGCCCCGCTGGCCTCGACCCACATTCCCTCGGCCCTAAGGGCCACTGCAAGCCCTTGGCAGTGCGGCTTTATGGGCCCCCTTTAAGGCCCGCGGAGGCATCTCCCGACTAGCGTGAGGCGTCCCGTCTAGAACAGTAGTGTCGCCTCCGCGCGGATCCCTCCGCGCGCTTATCTCGCCTCCATCTCACTCCCTCTCTGCGCATTGGCGTGGTGCGAAAATGCCTCGCCGGGGCGCACCAGGGCCGCAGCCTCGGCGGCGGCGGCGGCGGCGAGAGCGGTGGGAGGGGGACGCCCGGGGGGGGCAAGGTGAGAGGTGGCGGCAGGGAGAGGGTGTTTTTTTCTTTTCCCTCCAGAGCAAGGGGTTTGTAAACTGAAGCCAAATAGTGTCCCCGTGGGCCGGGCGCACTTTTTTTCTTGTCCCAGTGAGCAGCGGACCGCCTGGTGCCTGAAAGGAAACAGTGGAGGCAGAAGGGCAGGTCACCCAGGGCGTCGGCGATTATATTGCGGCCGAGCCGGCGCGCGCTGGGAGAGGCCGGGAGGGCGGTGAGAGCGGGGGCTGGGTGAGGCCCTGCGACCCGCAAGGGAGGCGGCGCGAGGCCGAGGTGGCGGGGGCCAGAGCTGGGCATGAACACCAGTAGCTGAGCGCCCGCGGCTGCCGAGCCTCAGAGGCGACGGGCGACAGCAGCAACGTAATCCGGCGGCTCCAGCGGCGCAAGCAGCCGCCCCAGAGGCCCCTGCGGCAGTGCAGCAGCGTTGAGGCGCCCTTCTTGCCAGCTCCGCGCCGCCCGGGGCCGTCGCCCCGATGAGCTCGTACTTCGTGAACCCGCTGTACTCCAAGTACAAGGCGGCGGCCGCGGCGGGCGAGGCCATCAATCCCACTTACTACGACTGTCACTTCGCGACTGAGGTCGGCGGCCGCCACGCCGCTGCCCTGCAGCTCTATGGCAACAGCACCACCGGCTTCCCGCACGCGCCCCCGCTGGCGCACGCGCACCCGCACCCTTCGCCGCCACCCGCAGGGCCGGGTTGCGGTGGTGGGGGCGGCCCGAGCCCCGGCCAGGACTACTTCCACCCCGGCGGGGGCAGCCCGGCCGCAGCCTACCAGCTCGTACCCCCTCCTCCTCCGCATCCTCCGCCTCCTCCGCAGCCTCCCCCCTGCGGCGGGATTGCCTGTCACGGGGAGCCCGCGAAGTTTTACGGATACGATAACTTACAGAGACAGCCGATTTTTACGACCCAGCAAGAGGCCGAGCTGGTACAATATCCTGACTGTAAATCGTCCAGTGGTAATATTGGCGAGGACCCAGACCACTTAAATCAGAGCTCGTCTCCTTCTCAAATGTTTCCCTGGATGAGACCACAAGGTTGGGATGCATTTTTTTTTTTTTAAAGTGGGGAGAGTGGGAGAAATCTGCTTTCATCTCACGTTCTAGCTTTAAGACTCCCTTTTCCTGTCCCTCTCTTTTTCCTTCTGTAGCTACAGTGGCTCTTATTCAAAGTAATAAAGACTTTTCCCCTTAAAGTAGAAACCACGAAAAAATGATGGGGGCAGAATAATCGTGAAGACCTCTCTCTCTCTTGCTTGCCCATCATAATATATATATATATATATATATAGAGAGAGAGAGAGAGAGAGAGAGAGAGAATATGAATTGTGTGTATTTCATCCTTTAGACCCCCTCTAGAAACCTCCAGCAAACTGCAGAGGCACCGGCACCATCGCACTTTTAAAAACGTTTTTCTTTGTTTGTATTAATCAGCAGCTCCTGGTCGAAGAAGAGGAAGACAAACCTACAGTCGTTTCCAAACCCTAGAGCTGGAAAAGGAATTCCTTTTTAACCCTTATCTGACCAGAAAGAGAAGAATCGAGGTTTCCCACGCCCTAGCTCTCACCGAGAGACAGGTAAAAATC
This sequence comes from Glossophaga mutica, assembly GCA_039655065.1. Taxonomy (NCBI): domain Eukaryota; kingdom Metazoa; phylum Chordata; class Mammalia; order Chiroptera; family Phyllostomidae; genus Glossophaga; species Glossophaga mutica. The sequence continues at coordinate 48,345,982 of CM077306.1, read as the reverse complement.
TGGTTCCAGAACAGGAGAATGAAATGGAAAAAGGAGAACAACAAGGACAAATTCCCGGTTTCCCGACAGGAGGTGAAGGACGGAGAAACGAAAAAGGAAGCCCAAGAGCTGGAGGAAGACAGAACTGAAGGCCCGACGAATTAATTCTACCTTTAAAATTTTACCACAGACTATTAAATCTAATCATCAACATATGCTGGTGGACACCACCTATTTTCTTTGTTGGAAGGACTTTACCTGTATTTCAAGCTACCTTCATGTCACTGCACTTGAGGCTTCTGCGCTTTGAGAGGGATTCGGGTGTTGAAAGAAAGTCTTTTATTGCATAGAAACAGCCCTTGAGCTGTCCTATGTAAGGGTAATTTGATACTGACTTTCTATCGAAATTTTTATAATGATAGTTTTTAATGTCTGAGTTTGAGCTGGTGATTTCCTCAACAACGTAAACTTCCTAATGATTAGCACTAAATAATTGAATATAAGATGCTTTATTAATCAAACAAGTGCACTTGAACATTTTAAATCTTTTCTTTATGGTGAGTAAATTAAAAGAAGTTTATTAATTTTTTAAAAATTATGCCTGAAGAATATTTACTTTATTTTATTTGATTAAAATGCATTATTTATGTATTTTTCTTTCTGCTTTTATAATAATGGTTCAGGTGCCTTTTGTTTACTCCTGAGAGGTTTCTTTATTTTGTAGTGTCTCTGGGAAAAGTCTGGGCCAAATATTTGAAAAGCACATTTAACTGAAGAGTGTAATGTGTAGTCCTGGCTCTGCAGCTTCCTTAAACTTGGGGGAAATGTTGGGCCAGTGACAAAAGTTTCAGGGCAATGTCAAAGTTGACATTTAATAATTTTTCTACAGTCTATACAAATTATGACAATGATCAAGAGTGAATGAATACTTGAAAAGCCAATTAGAACATTTTCATTTATTAACTTTTCACTCTGGCAAGTTGCTTTGTGGAATGCCTCTGCTTTCAAAACTTGCTTTCATTTTGAACAGCGTTTGGTATCAACTAAAATTGCTACGTCTCAATACTGTGGCTGCCGCTGTGATTCCGTTTTTTTGAGTAGGTGCCATATTTATTTGTATTTTCTTTACTCTGTTTGCACACCCATTTTGAGCCAACTTACTGTGTGCATCTCAGATGTCGGTTGGTACGTCCTCTGTTGTTCTCCAGGATGGCCTCACCTATTTAAAACAAGCCCTGAGAGCAAATGCAGAAAAATCTTGAGTGTAAACAACCGCTCCAGAACATAGCTAGCTCTTTAATAAAGAAATGAATCTTTTTCTAGAGCTAGTGTCTTTGAGCGCCGCAAATAGCCCTTTTCCTGAATCAGGAACAAGCTTTTGCCCACATGAAGGTAATGTCCCCCTAAAGCTCCTATTTGATTTAAAAAAGAGAGAGGTGGGAGTTACATGCACCCATGCTATAAAAATTAATAAATGCATGGGGGGGGGGCTATTTTTCTTTCCAGAGAGGGCTGGCTATGGCTACCCAAGCTTCATCTTGCTCTAAATAACCTTGCCTGAGATACTGTGAAAGCTTTGAACTTCACAAAGGACTCAAGTTGTAGACCCAGTGGGGGACGACCCAGAGTCCAGGTTACACCACAGCTTATCCCACTGAGCCTACACTGATGCTGGGGTTTGGGATCTGTTATTAACAAGATATCCGTTTTCCATTTGAAGCTGCTTCTGCAGCTGCCATTTTATGAGAGAAGGGGAGGGGTAAGAGGAGCGGGAAAGGAGATTTTCAAGTAAAAGAACATTTCTTTCCTCAAAAGGGAAAGCACCTTGGTCAGGTAGACATTGAATAGCTCTCTGCTTTTTCTAGATACCTTTATTTTTTAAAAGGTACATTTTAATTTCCAGAGTGGAATTTATTGCACAGGTAAGGAAATGGAATCCTGGTTTTAGGCCTGGATCATTCACGTGTTGGTGGGCTGTTTGTCCTTTCAAGGACCAGGGAAATGTTCCTCATCAGGGCCAGAGATGAAGCACCACCTGACTTTCTATCCAGGGAAGAGACCATAGCTGTGGCATTTTTCTGACCTGAGCCAGGAAAGACAACTTTAAGTCACAGGGGCTCGGGGCTTAAGAAACACTTGCAGGAGAGGAGACAGCTGCAAATGTGTGTGCTGGATTTGGAAACATTTTGCTCTGTGAGCCTCCTACTACTGTTGGCTGATACAGAGCAAGGATGCCAAGCTCCTGAAAGTGTGAATAGGGAACAGTCTCGGATAGGGATAAGCTGGCCCAGAGAGTGGTATTGGCTAAACTCCAGCTGCCCTCCATTTAAGGGACTCCTTTGTCTATTAGCAAAATTTGCTTTCTGTGACTAAAGAATACTCCCCAAATAACACGTTTAGAGCCTCTGATTTGAGTAAGAATCTGTCAGGTGGGGAACCTGGTATGTGATGGGTGTGGAAATCAAGAAAGAAGAGGTGGTAAAAATGTCCTTATTTCATCTTCATTCTGTGCTGCTCTGGAAGTGCCGTACCTTCTGGCCCCATTGTCCCCCTAACCACATGGTAAAATCATAGCTCATGTACAGAAAAAGATTATGTTGCAATTACTGGTATATTTGAGAATATTTGTACATATAAAAATTTGATAATTTTTGGTATCTCCTGGATTTGTACAGATACATAGACTACACATGTGCAGAAAGTGTTGGTTAATAAATCAATGTCGGTGTATATGTTTCTTTTTGTAGCTGGGAAAAGCATAGATTTGTCTCCAAATAAAGAGCTGGGGGAACTACACATCACACACACTCACCACCTTCTTTCCTACAGTGGCTACAAGCCTTCCCAGCATGATGTTTCATGCAGAGTTGAAGTGACAAGCTCAGAAGATGCCCTTCTAATTGGCTCATATCTGTTAACATCTGAGGGTTGCAGGGTTGCGGCAAACATTTTTGCTGCAGAAATTTGCATAAACCTTCAGAGAACCCTCTTCACACCCAGACAACTGCTTCTCTCCCCTGGACTGCTTAGAGAATCTGCTTAGAGAGGTCTATAAACCATTTAGAGAAAAATAAGAACACTAATGTTAACATTCAATGAAAGAACCAAGCCTTTTAAGTGATTTAGTTTCTCTGTTTGCAAGGACCAGAAACAAAGGAGGGTGTGGGTTTCAATGGTTCCTAGAGAAAAGTTAGTTCAGGGATTGCCATTTTGTGAAGTTTCACAAAGTCCAGTACATCTCTCATATCTCTGCACTGGGGGAAAGCGTGCAAAAATGGCTGCTCTTTCAGTGCAGAGAGCTTTTTCCCAGCCCTTCTTCCCCAAGTTGAAAAGAGTCATAAAGCTCTGCTCTTATTTGAGTGTGGGGGGAGGAATATTAACGATTGAGATTATTTCTCAGAAAATTTTAGAATTGAACAATCTGTTCAGTTCCATGTGAATAAACCAGTGTAAAATGTTCTAGTTTGGGAGGACCCAACAACTTGCTCCATTTTCTTGTATAATTAAAAACATTGTTTTATTATTTTTCAATGGAGAATGTATTGCTATTTCACATCCAAGCTGGTGTCCTCTTCTTCCCTGGTGTTTGTTAAATCCTTGGGCATCTGGGAGTAGACAGGGGAAGGGAGAGAACATTTTAAAGGATCCTGGCAGCTGCCAGTCATATTCTGGAAAGAATACGAATATGACTTCTGCTGACAGATGGCAACAGAAGTTCTTAAATCAGAAATATCCAAGGTCATCAGAACTTTTTCAAGAAATACAAATAGCCTGCTCCAGAGGGTGCTGTGCACTTCCTGCTTAGGTGCACATCCACTTAGGTACTTACTGGGTGTGAGGATGTTAATTGCAGAGAACTTACACATAGACACCCAGTGCAAATATTTACGAACATTACTAGAAGTCCAAAGACAGTGTATTTGAAAGGACGAGGGGAAGGAGCTACCTCTTTCAGGCAGATTCTAAAGCCTGGATGGCCATGCCCGTGCATTAATGATGAGAATGCTAGAACTAGCCAAGGCATTTACTCTTAGCTGAGATTCAGTGGAGCAGTTCCTATCAAAACTGCAAAGGGAACGTGACTCCTGCCTTTGAAGAAAAATGACTTTTTTTCAAGGCTGGAACTGGGGACTTGCTCTCTCCCTGAAAACAAACAAACAAACAAAACGAAGCCTCTCTCCTCTTTGATATTGCATTGAGGAGGCTTTTCAATGGGCAAGCATTTGGGGGGCAAGGGAAGAGGAGAGAAACTAGAATTAAATTACATAGAAATGAGAATTGCACTTAGGGCAGACTTAACACAAGGGGTTTCAGAGGGGACCCAAAAAGATTGGTTCTGCCCTAACCCAGGACTGAGCAGGAGGATATTTCTGTCTCAAGGCCAGGCACTGGGAGGTCAAACTGTTATTTTAGAGTTGACAAGTATCAAACCATTTCCAGCCTTAGAGCTGGTTAGTGACTCTCCTACCAAAGGAACCCCAAGAAATGGGAGGGACCCCAATTTATGTTGGAGAAGGGTTAGGGAGGAAAGCACGATTTCTTGGCCTGCAGAATCCCAGGTTTTCTGCGCAAGATCACTGGCGCCGGCTTGCCAGGAGATGAGAGAGGCAAAACTTGAAAGTGCTTGACTGCCTTTCAGACTGGGCTTTTTCGTGAGGGGAGGGGAGGAGAAGCTGAGTGTCCCCCTGCCCCCCAAATCCCTGAAAAAAAAAAAGAGTTGGAGGGAGGTGACTGCAATGTAGGATCATCAATCTAAGCGCCTGGGTAGTACGCCTCTCTCATTTCCCCTCTAATATGGAACTAAACTGAGCAGATGTTTAGAGGCAAACCAAAACGAAAAAAAAATCCTAGAAAAGGTGAGTCAGAAACCATGGAGGCAAGAGAGGCAGAGAAAGCAGAGAAAAAGGACCTAGAGGAAGAAAGACAGGAGGCAGGGAGGAAGATGAAAAAGAGAGAGGGAGGGACGGAATGAGGGAGAGGAGGAGAGAGAAAGTGGGGGTAGAGAAAATGGAGTGAGGGAGGGAGAGAAAAAGGGGGGTGGAGGAGGGAGAAAGGGGGGGAGAAGAGAGAAAAGAAAGGAAAAAACATGGCGCTTGCAAGCTGTATGTGCAAAATCCGCAAGGAATTGCAGTAAATTCCTTTTTGTTTGAAGAAAATTTACAACTTGGTAATAGACCTTTTTATGACCTATTTGCAGTCGTCATTGGCTGAGGCTGGTCATGTGCAGGCGCCGCTCGCCTTCACGGCCTTTTTCCTGATTTCCCAGGCGAATTTCCCCCCGCATTCTGCCTTCCTAGAGCCTCACCCCCTCTTTTTCTAACCTTTGTCTCTGCAGAGGTGGGCTACAGTCGCCGGCGGCGGGAGTGCGGGATCCGCAGCGGCCTCGGCTCCCACCCAGTGCCCAACTTGGCCCCGCCACCGCTTCGCTCTGGCCTCGCCGCAGCGGCCTCCGGAACCGTGGGGAGCCCGCGGGCGGGAGAGTCCGGAAGGAGCCCCAGGCGCCAAAGCCCCCGCCGGCGCCGACACCGCACGCCACGAGCAGCCGGCCTGCTCCGGGTGGTGCCGCCCTGCGGTTCCGACGCCGCTCCGTCTGACTTGAGCCGGTCCATGCTGCCCAGGGTGCGCATAGCCCGGCAGCGCCAAATGGATTACTGCAGCCTCCCTGGCCGACCCCCGCCTCCAGCTCTGCAGCCTCCGGGTAAGAGTCGCCCCCTTTTCGCGCCCAGAGCACCGACACGGAGAAGCTCCAGGCGCCCACTCCCTCGAACAGCTGGGTGGGCCCCGGGCCAGACCTTTTTCGCTTCCCTGAGACCTGGTGTTGGCTGTCTGTGCCCCTGTCTGCCTAATCACTCCATCTCTGAGCGGTCGTCCCCAGGGGTCCTGGCTGAGGTCCCGCCTAGCTGAGAAGTCCAGGGGAAGGCCCATTTCCTCTGGAGATTCCCAGAGGTGGCTAGCGGCAGATAAGATCCCACTGCTTGGATCGAGAGCCCCTCAATCCCCACCCTGGGGAGTGTGTAGGTGGTTCCTGGATCCCTCAGTTTTGCTGGGTGTCCCTAAAGGCACTATACATACAGTAGTGTTCTGTGGTTTGCCTGTGGTCAGAGGTACCTGGGAGACAAACAGGTGTTTTTTGAAGGTTGGGGTTTGGGGTGGGGGTGGGGTGGATTCTGTGTGCCTAGGATGTACTTGGTTCTTTAATCTAGGTTGTTGGTGGGTGATGCTGACCAATTTCCGGGGTTTACGGTTTATTGAGCCTTGTGTATAAGATGGAATATTAAATATTTTAAACTTTTGTAATTTTTAGTGAGTTCTTGTAACAACTCAAGAAAGGTTCCTTCCACACCCAATAATTTGAAAGGTAAATTTGCATTATATTATGTCACAATATGGATGCTTTTGGGGGTAGGTTGTATTATCAGGAAATCTGGTGAGGGCTTGGATAAAAAAGCCAATTAGACATTTCAGAAATGCGACGCATGTGTATGTTCAAACAACTCTTGTGTTTCCTACTTGACAGAGTAGGAAAAGGGTAAATATTTTGCTCTCTGGATGTACAGTCGTGTTGTGGATATATATATAGCCTACAAATCAATATTCTATAGCAACATTTCCCCCTCTACTTCAAAATTACTGAACCGAAACATGAAGCAAAAGAAAATCTTTGCAGAAAAAAAAAAGAATGCTATTTTCTCTCAGAGACTTTGAACAGTACTTGAGGATGTAGTGCTCAAATCCTATTACCTATTTACTCACGAACACGTCGTGAAATATTAAAACCTTTGGCCAAGCTGCCGCATTGCGCATGGTGTGAACCTGCTCAGGGCGGAGTGTGATCTCCAAAGCATCCATTAGCAAAACAACGTTTCCCCAGATATTCCAGTGTAACCACATTGGCCGTAAAAGCATTTCTGAACAATACATGATATCTTTGTAGAAAGGTAATTTTAGTAATTGTCCATGGAATCACATTAGTTTCAAAATGGAGGTCCACGATTTGTGGGCAGTTGACCTCGCGGATCACTATGATTACTCACAAATAAGAAACCCGGAGCGATTTTTAAATATGGAATGTCCGTATTTTGTAACTACTTCTCTGTTATGGTGCAATGGCTGTTGAAATTAATCTTTCATACTGATAAAAAGCATCACCTATTGAAAAGCAGGGCCCTGGTTGAGGGCTCTTAGATCCTCCCCTGGTGGCTCCATAGCCTAAGGAGCCCGTAGGTGGGCTGCAACCACAGTGGGGTTGGAGAGGAGCTGAGTTCATGATGGCTAAGCCCTGGTATTCAAAGCCTCAGTCGCTTCTCTTCGGGTTCAGTGGCTGAGCTTGCCCCAGTGACTGGAAACCTGGGCGGCTGCAGGTCCAATTACACAGTGGAGGGTGATGTCATGGGCAGATAGATATAGAGGACTGAAGGGCTCTTTTTACAAAAAGAGCCCTCTGCCCCCCAGCATTAAGAGCTTATTGGAACTAAATGGCCTATTGCATCTAGGGAATAAATAATCTGCAAATCATATTTGAATTCAGGCCACTTAGTCCACTAGTAGACTAGTTAATGCTTTTGCCACTGCCGGAAATGCACCTATTGTCCCTGTTTACCCAATAAAAAAAATTAACGAAATAAAAAGCGCTTGGACCCTTAGAGCTCACAAGCTGGGAAGTGTAACTCCCAGAGTGCTTCGCTGGCACTTCTATCGGTTTGTACATCAGGGAGACCATGGCACGTCAGGGCCCTGGTGTCACCGGGTCAGGCTGTGAGCTGGGTTTGCGCTCTCCCGGAGGACCAGGAAAAACAGCAAAGCTCGTTATTATAAATGTGGCCAAGCATCAGGGCTGAAAACCAAACGTGTTTTCCTGTCAGATGCTCCTCCAAGTAAATATATTTCGCCAGAATTTTGTTTTCTGAGCTTGAGAAGGAGAGGAAATTGGAACAAAGACAGTATTTCACTCTGGACTGGCAGGCAGCTGTTAGAGGTATTTACGGCCTTGCCGCAGTGCGGCTGCCGGGCAGGGCATGAGGGGACACCGGAAACGGGGGAGAAGCTACCAAGAACTCGGAATTCCGATTTAAGTCCAATTTAGGGCCATTTTTCCGGAATTGGTGAGAATAAATACCCTCCTTCTAGGAACTGGCCCCTTAGACTTGATAGTTGTGCAGAATGAGGGAGAAGTTGTGCTCTTTGAATGTAGAGTGGTTTTTCCCTGCCGTGAATTAGCGACTCCGGAGACACCGTGCACTAGATACGAAATTGCTGATCTTAATGACAATCTGGAGAGTGTTGGCAACGTGGCGATTGTGCTGCGTCTGCGGAACGGGGCTTGCAAATCAGAATCGACGGTTGATGCTTTTAATACAGGTTTTTTTGAAAAGAGAAGTATGTTTCCTGCCTGTCTGAGATAGGGTATCTAAGCGCCCCGGCAGGTAGGCGCTGCAGGAGTACACGGTGCGGAACACCGCCCCCACAGCCCCCAGATGCGGTGGCTCGACCAGTGTCCGGCGCATGTGCAGTGAAATAGCCCAGCCGGGAGATCCAACCAGCAAAAGCATGGGTGGGGGGAGGGGGGCGAGTGTACTCAGGGCAGGAAAATATAACCTGATCTCTCCACTCCTCCCTCAGGAATCGCTACTCATCTTTGTTTTATTCCAGCCTTCAAACTAAATATAGCTGAACGTCTTGCCCTTGACTACATTATTTTCAATCATCCTGACTCACCACCTCCCCCCAATTTAAATCTGTACTTTAGAAACAGTCTGCAAATTCAAGCTGGTCACTAAAGGGAAACCAAATCTTCTTTCAAGGTGTTAAAATAAATATACACATGTACGTATGTTTAACACCTTAAAATAATATTTTATATATGTGATCCTCAAGGAAGTGTATAGATTTTTTCAGTGTGATGCTTCTGCTTTCAGAAAAGGCCTTTCTTTTTGATGCCTGTTCAAACCACCAAACTTCAGGCCAATCGCATCAGCCGGACCCCGGGAACGGGATCTTGTTACTCCCCTGCAACACTTAAGAGGGCCTTGCGGAGGGGGTGGGCAGGCAGTGGCTCATTCGAGAGCGGTCAAATAAATATATAACTGGATAAATAAACGGAAAAACTGAAGGATTTTCTTCCTGGGCTCGCCTAATTAATGGGGGGCGGATGCTCCTGGGCCACGAGCCTGTTGTCAGTGCTGGAGGGAGTGCGGCAGGAGGTGACTTCAAAGACCTCCCGACTTCTCTGGCTACTGGTAGCGAACACCGCAGCAGGAGCTCCCAGCCTCTGCTGCGGGAGGACCTCCGCGCACATATCAAGCTTGGGCCTAGGAGTATCCAGACGGGTGCAGTCTCCCTGCTCAGCTGTCTGGCGCCTTGTCCAGGAGGAGGCGCTGTAGGACAAGCGTCTCGAGGCTGCAGCTGTGTTGGAGCTGCAATGAGCGCTACCGGGCAGAGGAGGTGAGGGAGGGGAGGAAACTTGACCCCGCGCCTCCCTCTACCCGCCCTCCACCCTTCAAAGTGCTTTGTGCCTCGGGTGAGGGTCGGGACACTGCGCCCTGTCCCAGGGGGCAGCTTCTCAGACCGGGCAGGTGAGACTGCCTCCAGTCCTGGGAGCCTGTTAGGCAGGTTCTAGGGTGGCAGGCAGGCTATCTCACTTTCTTCATCTTCCCGGAGGGGGCGTGATTTTCGCGTGCTTGGCTGCTAAGAGCAGGAAACTTGGATTCTGTGGTAGGGCAAGTCCTGCTGAACCCATAGGGTCCTAAGGAGCCCTCTTATGCTGCTGGGCTGCTGTTTTTGACACTTTACCTTCCCACGATCCTTGGTACCCAAAATGGGTGGCCTTGAAAAGCACAGCGTTGGGTGCTTCTTCCGGTGAGCCTTGCCCTGGTTCACCTAGAGCAAGGCCTGGGTCCTGGGACTCCCCCGGGGCTCCCTTTGTGAGGCAGGGCAAAATTTACTGACTTTTCCATTTGGGAACTCGGCAGATGCCCATCTCTACCCTTTTCCACACCACCCACACGCCCTTCTTTCACCATTATTCCTATTTCAGGTCTTTGGTGGACGCCACGGGGCATTTCTTATACTGGCAGTGGCACGCAGCTTCAACAACTAGCTCTACTCCAACCCTGTTGATCCTCTGTTGGCTCCTGGCAATGCAGTTTTTCAACCTTTTCCCCTATTTTAGGGCATTGATTCTTAATCAAGGCCTGCATTCAAATCTTGTTTATAATTCAGGTCCCTGGGTCTCACTCCAGATTTCTTACTAAATCATAATGTCACAGGCCTGCAATTCGTAAACACTGTTGCTCTAGGGCAATTAGGATGCACACTTATGTCTGAGAACTACTTGATCAGGTGTCTCTTGAGGACATTTTTTCATTGCTTTTAGAGAGAGAGGAAGGGAGAGAGGATTTAGAAAGGGGGGCGAAGAGAGGGAGAGAAACATGGATATAAGAGAGAAATATCAGTTGGTTGCATACTTGCCTCAACCAAGGACTGAACCCACAGCCTAGGCATGTGTCCTGTCCTGTAATTGAACCTAGGACCTTTTGGTTTGCAGGACAATGCCCAACAAACTGGGCCACACTGGACAGGTCTCTCCTGTTTTTGTTTTTGTTTTTAATTGCTATTCTGTCTCTAGGGGTTAATTCCCTCTACCACTCAGGAACCCCTGTAGTTCTGGGGGGCTCACTCACTAATTGGGTTTTCTAATGTCACTTTCCCATAGGTTGAATAATTGTTCACATTTAGAGGAAGGGACATGGATCCCTTGCTAACTTGGAGATTTCAAACTGAGTAGGTTTGACTGCCTTTGTTCAAACCTTTACCACTTACATGCTGTGTGGCCTTAGGCAAGTGGGGAAAGCTCTCTGGGCCTGTAACCTCATTTGAAAAATAGGGATAATGAGAGTACCTTCAAGTGTTATGAGGATTTTTACTTATATCACACTACTATAGGTCAAGCACTATTCTGATTGTTTTACATACATTAACTCACTGGTTAATTACTTAAAAGAGTGTTTTAGCACATAACAAGCTTTCAGTATGTGTTCTTTATTAGCACTATTACTTTTCTGCTGAGCAATCAGACCTAGACTTTCAGAGCTGAAAGAGACCTGATTCACTCACCCAGTCCTTCAGTTCCACAGAGGAAAAGACAGGCCCAGGTAGGCTTGGTCACACAGCAAGCGACAGACCTAGGAACACCTGATTCTGGGACACTTCCTATTGTTGTAATTGACCTCATAGGCCCTGCCCCCTTGGGTTTCAGTGTCTGGCACCTGTCTACAGATATACTTCATGGCTACACCCAGGAAGAAAGTACCCCTAGCTCCTCAGTGGGCAGATGTCAGGTAGGGGAGGCTTTACAAACACATGGACACATCTGCAACTCCTACAAAGGGCTTTGGGCCTTGCCAGAGAGCAGCCCCCACTACCTACCTCCTGAAGTCTCCTTCTCCACCACCACCTGTCAGTCACACTTACCAGGGTAAGAATCCTCTTTTATAGCCCCAGGGCAGATACTCTCTTTTCAGTCTCTTGAAATCTAGGTCAGGATGGAAAAACAAAAGGCCAATGGGCAACATCAAGACAAGTCAGGGTGCCCCACTCTTCCTTAACGTGCGAGCGTTCCAAGGTCTGGGCTCCAGGGCCTTGGCTGAGCTGTAGTGTCCAACCTGGGCTATAGTGATGCCAAGGTGTGTCTTTGAGAGGCCTTAGCCCCGAAATCTCCATCAGCCCTTCCAAATTTTTGAGATTCCTTATATCTTTTTTTTAAAAATATTTATTTATTTATTTATTTTTAGAGGGGAAGGGTAGGAGAGAGGGAGAAGGAGAGAAATATCAATGTATGGTTGCCTCTTATGTGTCCCATGCTGGGAACTGGCCTGCAACCCAGGCATGTGCCCTGACTGGGAATCGAACCGCGATCCTTTGGTTCACAGGCCCGCGCTCAATCCACTGAGCTACACCAGCCAGGGCAATCTTTTTTTAAAAAAATATTTTTTAAATTTATTTATTTTTAGAGAGAAGGGAAGGGAGGGAGAAAGAGAGGGAGAGAAACATCAATGTGTGGTTGCCTTCATGTGCCCCCCACTGGGGACCTGGCCGGCAACCCAGGCATATGCCCTGACTGGGAATTGAACCAATGACCCTTTGCTTCACAGGCTCGTGCTCAATCCACTGAGCTATACCAGCCAGGGCTCCTTATATCTTTTAAAACAGTTATGTAAATACTGGCTCAGGCTACAACACACAAACATATACCCACCCCCTGCAATCAGGTTCCACCCGCTTAGCCCTGGCTTCCGTGACTTCTGCCTGTAGACTTTTCCTACAAGGACCTCCACAGCCCTTGGCTAAGATGCTCCTCTTGGTTTAAGCATGAGTCCACCTGGGTTATATTTTTCTCTCAAAACACACATAGTCTCTTCTGCTATCAAACACATCAGGTGGAGTTTGGCCCATGGTATAGGGTAGTGCTGTAGCCCCCCCAGACACCCCCAACTTCTGTTCCATATAACCTCCATTCTTGGTTCTCCAAGGATGGTTGCCCCAAGCCTATCCCTTCTTGGGACCATGGGAGCCTTTTCTAGCCACTAACCCTATTGTCAGAGATCCTGCCCCAGGGCCCATTCTTTTGGATATCATCTCTATTGAAATTTTCTTCTGCAGTCACCTTTTCTTCCCAGAGGAAACCAAGCCTAAGCTCCAATGAATGGATTCCATTGTAGTTGGTAGGGGTGTGGGTGGCAGAAGTGTTCCTCTTTCACTTCTGATAGAGCACAGTACCAGTAATATGAAATCGTATGTCTCTCCTGCTTTGAACTCCCTGGTCAGCCCTTCTCTGGCTCTACCCCAGCACGTGTCCCTTAAGTGCCAGGCCTGGTCAGACTCCTTTCTCCTTCTGTCCTGGTCTAGAGAGTTCACCCTAATTCCCATCCACACCTATCCTGGTTTTGCAGACATTTAGTTTAAGGGGGAGAGCTTAATACCACCTCTGGGCAAGAAATCTCTTAAAAGTCAGGATCAGAATACTCTTACTTGGGGCCGCAAAGCACAGGCCCTTCGGGTGGGCAGAGGCAGATCTCATTACATTTGCAGTGTAGCTGTTATCTCCTGGGACCCCTTTATACTCTGTTCCTTCCTGGGTGCTGTCTGGCTTCTAGGTTGAGAGGGGCTCTACAGGGACTCTACCTTATGGGAGCTCTCTGGGAGGAATTCCCAGAACTGGCCCTTTCCAGCAAAGCAGGAAGGGACAATGCCTACTCTCACTACCCAGAAACTAATTCCTTACTGGTTTTTAAGAAGGCTTCAACTTCTCCTCCCCTACCTTCTCTTTTATTACCACTGCCACAACCATTGAAAGTCCTTGAGAAAATCCCAATAAATTAGCCCAAGCTAGTCTGTTGTCACCCCTGGTGCTCAAAGTTCTTACTAGATGGAGTTTGTTCTTCTCCATCTCTAGTCTCTCATTCATCTACAGAAGCCCAGGACATTGGGGGTTGAGGAGGACAAAGGAAGATTGTGGGAAGGTGGATGGTATTTCCTTAATCACATTTCCTGGCCATCCTAAGATTAGAAAGTAATGGAAGGTGTCTGCTTCAATGTCTTGCTTTCTTTCCTCCCTCCCCCTATGCATAGCTAGCTACTTTCTTGTTATTATCTAAATATACAGAGTAGGCTATTCAATTTTATTCATCTTCTGTAAGCCACAGTGAAGACTGAAAGCAAGTCCCAATCACCACCCTTCATCATTCATTCAAAAAACAAAAACAAAAACACCCACTAAACCCTGACTGGCTCGGTGCCAGGCATTGTTTCAAACACCATCTCCTCAGACTGTTGTTCTCCTTACCCCACCCTACCCTTACAAAAAGCTCATCACAATTGCCTAGAAGGTCGTACATCCTTTGATTAGTTCTGTTTTGTTAATTTAAGGGAAAATAAATCTTTTCCCACTCCCTCAAAGTTTGATTATTTTTTGCAGTAGTTTAACAGGGACTAATTTTGAAGCTGCTCACCTAGTGCTAATAGATTCAGAAACCATTTTTAAAGGGTTGATCTTTATTCATTTTAAAAACAGACGCTACCAACTGTAAAAGAAACTGTCCTCCTAAGTGGTTAATGTGGGGGAAAAGGAAACGTAGGTGTCATACACCAGACGGGCTAACAGCCCCCCTGCTTTCTAGCTAATGAAAGTCAAATCAGGAAATGGTTTTAGAAATGCCTGGAGAACGGGTGGAAATTAGGATGCAAAGTGATCTTTGTAGAGAAGGATCTCTTTCATGGACTTGATGGGACTTACTGATGAGAATTTTTGCAACTGAATTTGACGTAGAAATCATATGCGTGTGTGCTCCGCAAATCTACACAGAACATCCAGTTATGTTTCGTTTTGTTTTGTTTTAAATCAACTGTGAAAACCACAGGTTTTCACACTGTTCGGTGGCAACTCTAGCAGGCTACGGAAGGATGCTGGGGATCAGTTTTTTGTATTTACTTCTGATGGTGGGAGCTGGGGACATCTTTCCTACCCCACCTCCTTCAAGCATAGAAAGTTATACTCTCTGGTAGGGCAGCCCTCAGGCCAAGCTCCTTTGGTAGGCTTTCTCAGCTGGAGAGCATGCTCCCCCGCCCAGCTCTCTTAGGTTCTCCCACTGGTGGGAGAGGCAGTTCAGGAGTTGGGGAGAGGACCCACCCAGGTTTGGGCCCTGGACCAGGGGCCGGGAGCCCTGTGGTTGGGGCTATGTGGGAGTGGGGACATCTGACTTCCTGGGCTTGGGTTCCTTGAGAGCCTCATTTGCTTCCTCACACCCTCTCCGCTTCACACCAGGGCTGTTTTATTGTTTTATAACCTTCTTTAGAGTTTCAGTTGCCAAAGATTCCAATGGGGCTATTCTCCACTTTCTCACTTTACCAAACCCCAAGTCTTGCTGTTTTAAGCAGTTTGGTCACTTGCAAAGGCTTTCCTTTCAGATCTAAGCAAATTATAGAAACCTCTAGGTATGTGGCTACCTTCAGCTTTGCTGAGCCCATCCACAACAAAAACCAAGTGGTAACTCCAACTGCCACCCCACCCCCAAGCCCACCCAGCCTCTCCCAACCACCCTTTTTTTCTATTGAAGCTTGAACAGAATCTCAAATAATTTCTGGTATAAGCAAGTAAAAAGTGGCCTTTTATTTTCCTCTTTATTTATTTACCATATCTATAGCTAGAAAATGATTGAAATAAAGGAGTTGAAGGTACTCACAGTGAATGCAGCCAAAAGAATCATAAGACATGCCCACCAACCAGCCTTTTCCAAATAGTACTATCTCCCAATTTAAACAGACGTCTCTGAAAAGATGCTATTTGAAAAGCCTGGGGTATTGATATGAATATGACCCTCTTGCATCCTGGATATTTGGAACTATTTAAATGTGAGGGAACAGTTGCAGTGAACCTTTATTTAGTGAATAAAAGTTTAAAGCCAAAGGTTATTTATGGTTCTGCAGAGATGGGACCTGAATGGCTATTTACGAGCACGTGATTCCAATAAACTTTGTTTTATGGCTTGAGAGTTGACAAGCCAAAATATAATTCCCACCATAAATTAGGTTAAGAGCATACAAGTGCAGATGCTTGGTTCCTGGAGCAGCGATAGGAAAGTGAGAGGTTCCAGCTAGCGCCCGGCTCAATGGAGGCAGTTCTACTCCCAGCTCCCATGCCCACTGGGAGAGAAAACCAGTAAGTCATTTGCTTTTTCCAGGACAGCTCCAGGGGTGGGGGATTTTTCTGCCTCTCTTTTCCTCCTGGGGTGAGAAGTCATCCCATCGAAGTTAATTCTAATTTTAGTCTTAACCTAAATTAACAGAGAAAAAGAGAATCCTGGTTTTCTCCCCTCCCTCTGAACCCAGAAAGTTAGGAATTGAGGTTCCCACCTCACCAAGAGGGACTTACTGTCTGTCTCTTCCCCAAATGGAGCATTTGTTTCAGAAGTGGAATAAGACAGTGGTAGTCTAGATGGTAAGAGAGAGAAAGGATGAGGACGGTGATGGCTTCGCTTCTGAGATTTCTCAGAGAAGACTGCCATCCTAGAATAAAACTAGAGGAGACTGAAAACTTAAAGCTGGACGCCAGTCCCTGGGAGGACCACTGCTTTGTGAGATTGCTTTGTGGTTTCTCCAGCAGCAATGCTGACAAACTCATGCCATATCACAGAGCTGGATAACAATCTAAAGCATTGCCATTTACCTTGAAACCCATTGATTCTCCTCCTCCTTGGTTATCATTTGGGTCCTCATTTCCCTTGGAAATAGCTCTTTGTTTTGAATTGGAGCATAAGTGGGAAGGCAAGTCCCAGCCTTGCTGGTCCTTCTTTGGGAAGAAGACAGGTTTTGGGAGCGCTAGGTTGGGGTTGGGAAATTTGAAACCAATATGAAACTGGAAAAGGGGACTGAATTGCTTCCAACAGGAGATAGACGGGAAGCTGGGGCTGGGGACAGATGCAGCAACTGCCACCTCCCAAGTGGACCTGCGCCCACCCAGCCGATTCTGCATAAGGAAACACACAAAGGCCCGTTTTATCCTCGCTTCCCGTGTCTGAATCGGGCCAAGCAACCAGTAAGGTTTTGCCCAAGGGTGCGTGGAGTGGGGGAGGTGATGTGGGTCATTCGCTCCTACTCTGTGGGTCTGCCCTTGAGGACTGCGGTCTTTCCTCCGCGGAGAACTTGGCGCAGTTCCTGGGGGCGGGCACCCAAAGCAGGGAGGTCTTTGTATTGGTGGGGTTCCTGGGCCTTGTCATTTTTCTGTGTATCATCTATCTCTGCTTTATCTTCCTGTGGAATTTAAGTGATGCCTGTTTTCATTGCAACAGGTTTGGGACCTGGAGGGACAGCCGCTGTAAGTACCTTCCCGTTTCTTCCGAATTGCGAATTGCGTGCGAAGAGGCAATGTTAATAGCTGGGGAGGTGGCGGGCAAGGGCCGAGAGAGTGCAGTGGGCGGGTGGAAGACGGGTACTGCCTCCCCTGGCCTGGTGATGGGAGGGGAGCTCGCTTTGAAAGTGGAGGCTTTAAGTTGAACTCCTGGGAAGGTTTTTGGGGCCTAGTTCACAGTCACCTAATTTAGGGAACGTGCCCGCGCAGGCTTTCACCCATGTCGTCTTGGGCCTCACTGGACCTTCCCGGTCTTCCCAGGGCTTTCCAGCTCGCACAGGTGCAGCTCCGCTGCGGAGTATCCTTCTCTTAAAGAGCTTGCTGCTAATTAGCAGCCCGCCCTAATATGTTGCGGCTAGCGTCGCCTCCTGCTGAACCAACCTGCCAAACGCCAAGGCAACGCGATCTCCCGCCGCAGCCCATCCCAGCTTAACCCAGTCCCGCCTGGCCCCAACCTTCTTTCTCTCTCTCTCTCTCCCTCTCCCTCTCCCTCTCCCTCTCCCTCTCTCTCTCTCCCTCCCTCTCTCTCTCCCCCTCCCCCCTCTCTCTCCCCCTCTCTCCCTCCCTCTCTCTCTCCCCCTCACCCTCTCTCTTTCTTTTAATAAAGAGAAGAAAGAAAATGAGAGAGAGAGAGAGAAAAAACACTGTACAGTGGCTATGTTGAGTGGGCCCTCTTCCGGGAAGGACTGCGAATTTCGAGCTTTAGGTGGAAGTCCCTCCTTGCCCCTCCCCCGGCCCCAGCCTCTGTGGTTTGGGCTCTCGGTGGCGGACACCGGCTGAGTGAGGAGGGAGGGATACGGCCCTGGCCCTTCTCGTTCACCTCCGAGCCTCTATAGCTTTAATTCAACAATTTTTGTGCCTGAGCCTCTGGTGCTGCAGGCAAATATGGGGGTGAGGATTGATTGGGAGGGGTATTGGGAGGGGTGAGGTAAGGGCATAGATTCTTGGGGTCCTGGGCTCGGAAGTTGGAGCCTTCTGAGTTGCTCGTGGCACGGAAGACAGGTACATATCTGAGGAGGTCTCGGTGAAGTTTCAGGAAGACTGTCTCCTTATGATGAAAGTACTGGTGGGAAAATCAAGGGAGGGAAAACAGTGGCCCCTCCCTCACTACGAAATGGAGATGATTTTATTTTAATGAGAGATGGAACACGAGAGGGCTGTAGGAATAAGGCACACTTCCTCTCTACTGAGACCTTCTCTCCAGGGTCGAAGAAGCTGGGACTTGACTCTGGGCCAGGTTTCTTTGCCCCCCCCAGGCTGGGCAGCATAGTTGACTCCCTGGGGGTTGCGCTCACGCTCAGAAGTGGAGATTTCACCCAGTACGTAGGCCCTTCTACCAACCAGGCTAGGCTCCAGGCTGGAAAATCTGGTATCCTCCAGATCCTCTTGTCTGGCCCTCTTTCTGCCCCTGCCCTGGCTCTTGGGTGCTTATCCCTGCTGATGCTTCTGGTTTGAGAACCCACATTCGGCACCCTGTAGCTGAACACAGCACAAAACCCGGAGAGATCAAAAGCATTTATATGAACAGTTGTGAGGGAGGTGAATATTTAACGTTTTTGTTCATCAATAACTCGTTGGCTTTGACCTGTCTGAACAAGTGGAGCAATAAGGTGAAATGCAGGTCACAGCGTCTAACAAATATGAAAATCTGTAGTCTCACCGGGTCCCTACCTAGCACAGCAGGATCCCCTAATTTGTGTGGATAAAGCCTAGGCCCACTGTCCCTAAGACAGTGGGTGTGTGGGAGCACTTGGCAGTGGGGACAGTTGGGGTGAACCCCCCTGGCCCAAGGGAAGTGGGTTTGGGGCAGCCTCAGAGCTCTTGTTAAAATTGACACCAGGAAATCCCTACAAAATATCCAAAGTACTGGAACCAACAGATTAGAATGGGGCTAGGGGAGTGTGCAAAGTGCAGAGTAGAAGCAGGTAGCCAATTTTGCCAGTCTGGGGGGGCGGGCAGAAAGGAGTCTCCCTGCTTCCCTGCTCCACTTTACCAGGCAGGAACTAATTTTTGAATCATGAAGGGAAAAATCAAAACAAAAAACATTTGAACACCTCTAATCTACAGGCAGGGGTCCTAAAACCCTACTTGAGCCCAAGCATCCCTCTGTCCCTGAAATCCACCAGGGCCTTGAGTGTGCCTGTCCTCTTGGTGCCAATCGAGGGTTGAGCCCCAGACAGCACTGAGGCGCTGGGGTGGGCGCGCATTTCGTGAACTTTTGTACTCGTGTGCTGCTGTCGGCAAAGCAAAAATAATGGAACTTAGTGATATGTTTGTAAATGATTTTGAATGACCCCTCGCCCTGCCCTTCACCATTAGCACGCTGGCCCCAACCCAGGGCAGCTCGGTGCCTGCAAGCAGAGCCTGCCTCGGGGGTCTGCAGCAGCAGGAGCAGCAGGACTGAGAGGCCAGCCACCAGCCGGGCTCAGGGCCCAGGAAGGTGAACGTGCGACTTCTTGAAGAATTGGCTTTGTCAGTCAACCTGGCTTGCCCAGCAGTGCGAAAAATAATGGACGGAGAATATTCCCTTCTTGCCTTTCTTCTGCCACTAAGAGCATTTGCTCCTTTCTGGAAAATACCACTTGATAAGGGGGAGCTGCTATTTGGATCTGGAGAAGGGGAATAATAAAGCAGCCATTTCTGGGATGGATTTTTTTTTTTATTCCCTAAGAAGACTGTCCTGGCTCCTTGACTGTTTGGTAACCCCAGCCCTAGTACAAAGATGGGGAGCTCGTTGCTACAAATTGCCACTAAGCCCTTCAGGCTACCTGAACTGTCTCTGAAAATGCGGGTGGCTGTGTCGGGCTGGTGGTGGCTCCGAGGAAGAGGACAAGGCTGGCAGTGGTCTGGGTGCCCCTTTTGGGTGGAACCTGGAGGTAGTAACGTTGTCTATATATACCCTGTAGAACCGAATTTGTGTGGTATCGACATAGTCACAGATTCGATTCTAGGGGAATATATGGTCGATGCAAAAACTTCATTTTTCTCCGAAATAGCCTGAGTCGGAAGGAGAGGCCAGAAGCAGTCAGGATGGGTCCAGCTGCCTCTTCCTCTTTCATTACATTGGACTCCAGGAGGATCGACTGAGCCTGGCGGCACAGAGCACCCCTTCCTTCGAGAAGCCCTTCCCCTCTGGACAAAGGTTCCTGTGTAATCCATAGTTGGTTGCAGGAATTCAGGGCCAAAAGGCTAGGGTTTAGAGGACCGGGGAGTGAGGTCTGAGGCCAGGTAGCCCCAGCTTTGCCCTCGAGGAGAACAAGGTTGGAGGGTGCCTAGTGAGAGGCTCACTGGACATTGACTGCCAGTGTGGGAAGAAGGCAAGCTGGAGAGAAGGAGTGCAGGGTCCTTTGGGATCCATTTGAGTGGGGTGGCGGTGCCCTCCCTGTCTTCCTGGAGCACCCCTTAGCTTCACAGGCTGAGGCAGTGGGAGACTCTTGTCATACTCGCAAGGCCCGGTTTTGGCTGAAAACATCCCAGCTTGGGCACTCACAGAAAGCTTTGTGGTTACTCATTGCCTAAATTGATTCAGGCCAGTCAGATTGTGGTAACTTTTGGGTGACCCTGATGAAGACAAAGCCAGGACTCGGCCTTTGTATGGCAGAGTCCCCGTTCCCGCGGCTGGATTGGCGGGAGCTGAGTTGGCGGGAGCCCTGCCTGCTGGGGTACTCTGCCCAACTCAGATGCCACCTCGCCCACCTGCCTTTTGGTGCCCATACCCCAACACATATGGGGATTCACTCTCCCTTGAACTGTGACTACTTTGGGGGGCTGTTTTCAGGCGGGTCGGGGGTCGATGAGTGGAAAGGGCACTGGAGGTTAGCAAAGTCAGAGGCAGACAAAAACTGGGATTACCTGCAGGGAATGAGGGTACTGGGGGTCACAAGTACATTAACATCTGGTGAGGGCCCTCATATGTGCCACAGCGAGTCTCTTGATTACACATATGTTATTTAGTTAAATTTGTGAAAATTATGAGATGCTCACCAACCCAGTGATAAACTCGCCTCCTCGCTATTGGCTGGCTTGGTCACATGGCCGCCAACTTTATTCAGTTGACAGCAAGTAGGAGGGCCCTATGGAAGGAGAAAAAAAGACAACACGAGAAAAATTAGTATTTTCTACCTTCTGAAATTAATGGCCATGAGTTCGTATATGGTGAACTCCAAGTATGTGGACCCCAAGTTCCCTCCGTGCGAGGAATATTTGCAGGGCGGCTACCTAGGCGAGCAGGGAGCCGACTACTACGGCGGAGGCGCTCAGGGTGCTGACTTCCAGCCCCCGGGGCTTTACCCACGGCCTGACTTCAGTGAGCAGACCTTCGGAGGCGGCCCGGGTCCGGGCTCCTCGCTGCCCACCCGGAGTCACCAGCAAGAACCGGGAAGCCACTACGGCGCCCCGGGAGAGCCGTGTCCGGCGCCTCCTGCGCCCCCACCCGCACCCTTGCCAGGCACCCGGGCCTGCAGCCAGCCGGGCGGCCCCAAGCAGCCGCCCCCCGGGACTGCACTCAGGCAGCCGGCTGTGGTCTACCCCTGGATGAAGAAGGTGCACGTGAATTCCGGTAAGGCGTGGGCCGGCAACCTCTCAGTCCCCACGACAGCCCAGTGGTCTGGGCCCTGGGAGGGGGCTGCGAGTGGGTGGGGGCTTCAGTGGGTGCCTCAATTACTCTCTCCATAAATTTTTATAGCCAAGGGAGCAGGCTGGGACCCTGTGGCTGGCTGCTTGTCTGTGGGCAAGAAAGGGGGTGGAGATGAGGGTGGGGTGGGGGAGGACTCCATTTTCAGAACAGAGGGTACACGGTGGAGGAAAGGGGGCTTTCCAAAATGCTTGGAAATTCCAGAGCTTTTGGTGGGCCAGGGAGATGGGAGCACGGTTAGGGACCACGGCCTGCTAGCTTGGGGAGTGTGTGGGTGTGAGGGGGTGGGTGGTGGTAGTGAGCGTGCGCTGGGAGAGAGGGAGGGAGGGAGGGAGAGCAGGCTTGGAGCACAGGGAGGGTCTGGGGCCTCAGGAAGCACCAGGAAGTGAGCAGCGCTGGTCGGGGGCCTAAGTAGTGGCCAGGCGCTGACCTGACCGTGCTGTCTGTTTTGCCTCTCAGTGAACCCCAACTACACCGGCAGTGGGGAGCCCAAGCGGTCCCGGACGGCCTACACTCGGCAGCAAGTCCTAGAACTGGAAAAGGAATTTCATTTTAACAGGTATCTGACGCGGCGCCGTCGGATTGAAATCGCTCACACCCTGTGTCTGTCCGAGCGCCAGATCAAGATCTGGTTCCAGAACCGGAGGATGAAGTGGAAAAAAGACCACAAGCTGCCCAACACCAAAGGGAGGTCCTCATCGTCCTCATCCTGCTCCTCCTCAGCTACAACTCCCGGCCAGCATTTGCAGCCGCTGGCCAAGGACCACACGGACTTGACGACCTTATAGAAGTGGGGACCCTGGGCCCATCCCTCCCTGCGCTCCCGGCTGAGCCGAAGCTGCAGGAGCAGGCCGGGCCTGCTGTCACCTCGTTGGGCTCTAAGGTACTGTAGGGTGGGCCTGGGACATGCAGGCCGCCCTCGGACTAGGTTAGCATCCTGCCCGAGGGCAGCCCCCTCGCTGGAGCGGGTGCGGGGGTGGAAGGGGGGCGGGATTCTAAGTATATTATCATATGGCAGGAGCTACTGAGAACACAAAACCTTGGTGAGTCATTAAACTCATGAAAAATCTTACGCTGTTGGATCTTGAATTTGCAAGTGAAGGTTGAATGCTTTATCCCAGTGTGAATTTGAACATCCTCCCCTACCTCACCCCTCCAGGGATTATTGTGGTTTAATAATGTGGGGGAGTTGAGGCAGCAGGTTGGCCATCTCTGTGCTAAGTGGAAGCAGGAGAGCTG
Organism: Glossophaga mutica; assembly: GCA_039655065.1. Lineage (NCBI taxonomy): Eukaryota > Metazoa > Chordata > Mammalia > Chiroptera > Phyllostomidae > Glossophaga > Glossophaga mutica. The sequence goes on along the minus strand of CM077306.1, from coordinate 48,323,231 downwards.
GGCCAGGATTTCTGAACTTTCTGGGTTGTCTATTTAATTTCCAGTGTGAAGAAAAAATATATATATTTTGTTCCCACTGGCCCCATGCCCAAAGAAATGAGTCTAAGAAGGAAATGGAAACGGGTTATTTTATGTTTAGATTATATTTACTTAAATATTTATTTGCTGGGGAATGGGGTACAGGAATAACTGACATCTTAGTGCCAAAAACCTTAAGATGGTGAAAGGGGCCGAGTTTCAGGGAGCAGAATCAGAGATGTGTGGACTTCTGGCTGTAACTGGTATTTTGAACCCCTCCCTATTCCCCAGAAATGTGTGTTGTGGGGTGGGGGGCCTTAGCCCTACTAGAGGGAAGCAAAGGGTCCACTCTGAGTTGAGCTCTTCAAAATATGTTTCCACATGTGCTTTTTTCAGCACTGTGCTACAGCGAGTTCTGAGTGATTAAAGGAAAGAGGAAAAAAGAAAGAAACAAATGGTCCAACATTTTTCTTCTGGGGAAAGAAAACAAAACCTCTATGTTCTGGGTCATTAGATGATGGCTGAATTTTCTGTTCCATCTGAATTCCAAATGCCCAAATAGCCCATATAGTAATATTTTTATAGTCATTGGTCTATGGCCTATATGGGAGAGGGGGTATTCAGTTGGAGGGGGAGGTGGGAAGTAGAGGAAGTCTTACTTTAAAAAAGAAAAAAAATTAATTGAATCTAGAAGTCCACAAAAGTTGGTCTCAGGGGTTTTCCCCTGAGGTTTTATTTTTAAAACAGATCTTGAAGAAGTTTTTCTCAACCCATTAGTTAGAAGCAGAAATTGTAAAAGTACAAAAGTTGTCAGGCCCTCTTCCTTGCCTTGAGAATAGTGCTTTAAAACAATCCCTGTCAGACAACAGGAAAGGTGTTCTTCAGTCGTTTCTCTAATGCCTTGCCTGGTAAGGGTTCCAAGCACATTCTTCTAAAATGCTGACCCTTAGGGATAAGGGAGAAAGAGTCAGAGGTAATGACCAGAGTTCATATACTCAAATGAAACAGGTCTTCGCAAGTTTAAACCCCAAAGTCTCAGGCTCCAAAAAGAAACCCCAGGTTGTAGCTGTGGAAAAGTGATAAAAGGGAGGAGGGAGAACGAGTGAGCTTGAAAGAGAGACTCAGAATTGAGGTTAGTTTTTCAGTACTTCAGAATACTGTAGAAGGTCTCAGTGGTAATTTAAAAATACATTTAAGTGTAGGGGAAAGAAAAGACTTTTCTTTGCAGTGTCTCCTGAGAGCTGAGGGCAGGTATTCACTGGAGTCCCTAGGCTCTAAATTCCACTTCTCTAAAGTATCCTCCAAGCCTTGGTCTTTTGTATTAGACCCCGGGGACAGCTCTTTGTTCCTCTTTGGGGTGAGCCTGGCTCTCAGACTTGCACATGGCCATACTTGAATATCAGCATGTCGGGATATTAAAGATGGATATTCCTGCATTATTCACATCATTGTGTCTGTGACAAAAAGCACAGAGTTCATACATAGTCAAGATGTCTTTTTTCTGATGCCCTCACGTTGAGAAGCTGAAAAGGTATTTAACTGAAGTTCGGGGCTAAATTACAGAATCAGGTTCATCCAGAGGACAAATTTTCTATTCGATTAGCTGTATTTCAGCCAGGAGGACTGACCTCTAAACCCTTAACCTTTTGGACTCTAACTACCCTTCTCTTCTTTTTTTCCTTCGAACATGGAGAGAGGTCTTTGGATGTAGCATTTGAAAAGAGCCGCTATCCTGAGGCAAGTTGAAAAGTTGCTAAGATTCTTTCCTTAAACCCAAATCTATGAATACATGTAACTTTTCCTTGGAAGGGGAGAGAAGTATATATTTTCACAGCATCCAACTATACATACAGGGGTGGGCAAAACTGGGTTTACAGTTGTAATACAAATGAATAAAACAATAATTAATAAATAATAATACAAGAATAAACTCTGTGTTTCATGTACTCACAACTATAAATCTACTTTTGCCAACCCCTTTATATTATCGAGATTACTATATACATTTTCCCCCTTCCTAAAAGTTCAGGTCACTTACCCTAGCTTTAGACCAGATGCCAAAATTACTTTACTGGCTTTACCCCTGCCCCAGCAGAAAGCCAAGTGGCATGTTTTGATGAAGAAAATCCAAGCTCATTCTTAAACATAGCCCCATTACTTAGGAAAGTAACTTAATCAGAGAAACAACTTCTTTGTTTATAAGTCCTCAGCTATCCTTCTCAGCTTCCAGGGATTGTCTTTTGAAATGTTAATGGAGCATGGATGGCCCGGAGGGCAGCTCAAGACCCTGGAGTCCCAACTGGACCCCACCGTCCATTTGGGCCTACAGGAATGGGGCAGGGAAGAAGCAGGGACCCCCAACCACCTAGGGCAGGGAAGGAAATGAGTTTCCATCTGGGAACGTGCTCTGCAGAAAGCTGGATGTAGAAAGGCTCAGTGCCCATTTGCTAGTATTTGTTTCTATTTTGTTCCCCCAAATATGAGCCAGAAGTGTTTGTTTTGGTGTTTTTTTTTTTTTTTTTAAAGCTGTATTGGGGTCATGACTAGGGGGAATGAAGTGTTTGCTGAGGACTCTGCCCCTCAGACTGCCAGCTTCCCTCTGTCCATTGCAGTCTTTTGTTGAGAGAAGACATTGTCAGTCAGCCCGTGGTGTCTGTTTCATACAAGGTACTTTTTAAATAGAATCGACCAATGTTCTGCCACTGATTAAAGTATTATTTATACTAATTGTTGCCTGTAGTTTTGATGTAATTCATTGATCTATATTTGAAATAATAAAAGGTATAGCAAAATCTCCCTCCTGTTTGGTGCCTCCACAAAAGCATTTTCCATTAAGTCTTCTGAAAGCTAATGTTCAGTATAAACTTTTTTTTTATTATTTTCTGCAATGTGCCTGGCATATGAAGTTTAAACTGTGTAAGGCTTAGCGATTCTGTCATTACATCCTCCCCATACATACGTACTCCCAATTTGACCACCACATACCTTGTGAGCATTGGGAAGCCTAGGATTGAATTCAGGCTGTTGGGTGGTGGGCATTATTTTTGAAAGGAAAGTAAGTTACTGGCCTCAAAGGAGACTTCAGGCTGGCTTTCTGCATGGCTCCAGTCAGCCCCAGACCCCTTCAGCCTCTGTGACCAGTGGGTGAGAGACGGCCCCACCCCCCAACTCTGGGAGAGGGTGTACATGCAGGGTTCTGGGCGAAGCTGGGACTGGCTGGTGGCTGCTCTGACCTGACCCACTGGCCTCCAATCTTGGGTTCCTTCTACTTTTCCTGTGCTGCTCAGCCCCACTGGGGCCTCCAGCACCTGCCCCTCCTTCTCCCGTCGCCCACTCCGCCCTCCAGACGACAATAAACACTCCCCACTATAAAAAGTGGCGTGCGCTATTTATATCGCGAGGGCTTTTTCACGTTTTGGCCTCGCCTTGAAGAGGGGCCAAGACAGGAGTTCCAAAGTAGATGGGGTGGGAGGGCCTGGCTCGAGACAGGAACAGAATGCGTAAAATCAGACATGTGTCCTTAATATATGGAAGCGCTCGCCTCAGACGCGTGGACATGTGTATTTATAAGTGCGTAGACAGAAGTTTAAATATTCAGACAAATTTTATGATTGTCCTTTGCCTGTCTTCTGGCTAATGGCTCCTCCTGTGCCCACCAATACATCAATAGACTGTGTGCATTGAATCACCGGCTGGATGAGGACAGAGCGAGCGCGCAGCCCAGCCCGCCGGAGTACAGTACAGTGAACCGGCCCCTCGGCAGGCGAGCAGCGCTTCCCGCCCGCGCGCCCGCCCGCCATGTTGGGGAGCCCTCCCCGCCCCCCTCGCCGGGCTGGCGGCCGGGGCTCGCCGGCAGCTGGGGGAGGGCCTTTCATAACCCGGAGAATTTTCAAAGTGCGAGGAAGATGATAAGAATAGATTTCTACAAGTCCCGACCACGTGATTGGTGAAATAATTAATTCAGCACGTCCCTTAAGAAACACGGAGTCGTCATTAATCTGCCACGCAAAGGGCTCTCTTCGACTTGGAAAGTGCAGGGATCCCAAGAATATCACCCGCCCTGGGGGGCCCCCCACACGGCGCGCGCAGGGGAGTGCAGCCGGCAGGTAAATATTTTGGCGACTTTTATTTCTTCAGATTTAAATCCTTAATGAATTTAGCTGTCAGGGCCGCTGACAAATAGTTCCTTTTGCTTCCTGATTTGGAACCACGCGCTGGCGAGAAGTTGTTAGTGGCTTGGATGGTGACCTTTGGTTCAGCAAAGCTTTGCACTTATGAAAAATTACTGAGTGCGGCCGAGTGTGCGGGCGCGCGCGAGTGTGTGTGTGTGTGTGTGTGTGTGTGTGTGAGAGAGAGAGAGAGAGAGAGAGAGAGAGAGAGAGAGAGAGAGAGAGAGAGAGAAAGAGAGAAGGGGGCGAGGGTGCGCACGGGCTGTTCGGAGACAACAGGAGTTGTAAAAACTGGTCGGCTGGGGGACGCGCCAGGCGCACGCGGGGCCGAGGTTGCCCGGTCGCCTGTGTCTACCGGGAACAATGGTCGCTGTCACGGCATCTGCCGCCTATTCTTAAACCGGTGAGAAAAGGCCCCAGCCCTCTTTTCAAGCGAGGGTCGTAAATTTTTCTTTGCGTCATAATAGGAGGCTATAAAATCGAGTTGAAATTTTACCCCAGGCAGGTTTTAACCAACAGATAATGATTTCGGAGTTGCTTCTCCCATTCCCCTCCCCCCCACCCAAGCTTTGCTGCTTCTGTCATCCCAGCAAGGAGTTTTCCCTTCTTCCTCTTTATTTATTTTTATTTTTATTTTATTATTATTATTTTTTTTTTGTGGCGGGGTGATCTAACATAAAGGCAGGTTAAAGAATTCCTTGCCTCTGGAGTGGGAGACCCTGGGGTAAGCAGAAACCTGGCTGAGGGCATCCTCAAGAGAGGACAGAGAAGTGCAAAGGCTGTATCTCTAGCTTGCTCCCTTTTCAGCCTTTTTTCTTCTGCATTGCAAGGAGATTCAAGGTCCCAGACCCACTTTGCTCCTATCCTGCCCCAACCCACTCCCAGCATGCAGGAGACAGGGGCTTGGGGGCTTGGGGGCTTGGGGCATTCTCCTGTAGCTCACAACTCCCACCAGGATGCCTGGAAGGACAGCCTCTTTATTCACTCCCTTCCCTCTCTTGGCTTTGAGGATGATTTCTGCTAGCGGAGGCTAGCTGCTCTTGGTAGTTGTTTGGGGATTGTGTGTCTTTTGATTTCTTTTTTGGTGTGTGTATATTTCCCCCTCAGACAGAGACAAAGTTTCCTCCATTATGAATTATACATTCAAACAATAACACATTAATTCAATTATTCAAAGATGACAAATGTTTATGTGCTTTGCAAGTGACTCTAGTGCAGATTCCGGGTGCTTTCTCTGAGTTACTCGCCTTTTTCTCAATGAGAATTGGCTCCCCTCCCACCCCCCAACCCCACCCACTCCAACCGAACTTCACATTTCCTGGTAGGCCAGGAGAGGAACCCACATAAAAAACAACAACAACAACAACAAAAAATAACCCGCCTCTCTAACCCTGCTGGCAGCCTGGCAGCCAACAGCCTCCCAAGACCGGGGCTTGGCGGGCACCGGCCTGGGCTATTTTATCAGTGTGACAATTGCCCGGGTTGGTGTGATAAATCATCGTAAGTAATTCCTGAAAGGGTGCGAGGCTGTTGGGGGCCGGGCGAGGACTGTAAATCTTTCCGGTTTATTGCTCTATGAACATATGCTCCGATTGAAGAAGGCTTAGATCCTTTCCTGGAGACAAATTCCCGCAAAGGGGCCCCCCTCTTTGGCTGGAGATTAACACTTGCTGCGGGCCGGCTGCTCGCCCCTGGTGGGAGGCTAGGGGGCGGGGTCCTCCTGGCGGGTGTGGAATGGGGCACCCACGGTCCAGCTCCATGAGGCTTCCCGAGTGGGCCTCCAGCCAGGTGAACAAAAGAAGGGGCCAGCTGACAGGTCTCGGGGCTCGAGCTTCGACCTGCCCTCTGGGACTTTCCCAGCCTCTGGAATGGGGATGCGGAGAACCTTACCCCATTTCCCCAGGCTCTTTGCGGCTGCAGAGCACATTCGCCCTTTGGAGACCTTGCAAGCAGCGACGGGGCATCTGCTCCGTGCCCACTGCCTCTGAGAATCAGAGCTGGCCAGAAAAGGGAGACTTCGGGAAAGGGGTGGAGACCCCTCCGTGGTGTGGGATTCCGGGGTGCAGGCGGGGCGGGGTGAGGCCAGGAGTCTCGCTGGACGGCCAGAAGCAGGCTCCCGCCTGCGCGCTGCAGCTTAACTCTCTCGACCACATGCAGAATTGTTATCGCGAATTTCACCGACCTCTCAGAGAATGCTGCGAACCTGTCTTGATTTAATATTTCTAAAACATAAGTTCCCTCCGCCCCCCCAGATAAATCTGGCTGGCGCCTTCTTAAAGGTGCCGCAGGAAGCGGGAAGGCACGGCCGGCTGTGCAGTCCTGCAGTCGCAGCCTGTGGGATCAGCGGGCTCTGCCCAGATCCGGAGGCTCACAGGTCATGGCAAACGGCAGCTCGGCACCTCGGCCGCTCCAAGCCTCGCAGGACCCGGGGTGAAGTGAGAAAGGTGCAAAGGGGAACAGCTCTGGAACTGCTCTGGGTCCTGGCCGGCTGCATATGCGCGCCTGTTCTGGTTCTCAGAGTGGCGTCTTGTCTGCGGCGTCTGCGGGCAGAGCCGAGGCCTCAAGCAGTGGTGATGTGGTAGTTGTGTGTATAATGGGCCTCGTCTGTGCACTGGAGGCTCCAACCTTAGGGCCGGAGCCTGTACTGTGCCGCAAGGTAAATGCCTCGCCCAGGGAAGGGGAAAGTGCTCGGTAGCCTAGGCGCCACCTTGTCCTGGTGCGCGAGGGAGCGGGGAACTTAGGTGCAGACGGGGAGCCAAGGGAACCCTGGGCATCTGATGCTCCACAGCCGCCTGCGGAGAAGCCTCTAAGACAAGCGGCCTCTAAAATTTCCATCCTGGGACCAGTCTCAAGGAAGGCCAGGCCAGGGTCAGGGGTCATAGGAGGAGAGACTCCCAGCGCCCCCATCCACTGCCAGCGGCCAGACTGGGACTACGTCTGTCCAGAGCAGCGAGATGGGGGCTTTCCTTCATCCTCATACCCGCCAATGTCTGCCCCTGGGAAGGGGTTCACATCCCACGCCTCCTGCCCATCCTCCCAGCCCCCCGGCCTGGTTGTGCTCCGGGGGCTGGATGGTGTAAAAGTTTCAGTCTCAATCAGTACAATCTTCCCCCGGGGTCACGTGAACAAATATGCTGGCATTTGAAGGCAGCGTCTGTGTTTCCCGACTATTAGGGGGTTTCCGGGGCTCTCTCCAAATCCAGCAAGGACCCATTCCGAAAGCAAAACAAACCTCCGAGCTCTGGGGGGCTTGGGAGGGCTGGGCAGGAACCCAGGAGTGGGTGGGGGCACGGGTAGCCACCGCTCTGGGCCTGTGAGCGGACAGGCGGGCGGGTGGACCGACCGGCGCGCAGAGCAGGCGAAGCCAGCCTGGGGACTACGAACTCGTTCCTCCTGCGTTTATTGGTAGTTGAACCTCAGCCTGGTTCCGTTCTACCGGGAATTCTGTGTGCTCGGGTATATGGCCGCGTCAGCGAGCACGCAAGACCAGGGTTGGGACAGTGTTGTCTGCAGACAAAGGGGGAAGGCTAGCTCTGCCCCCCACTGGCGCCCACTCTGAGGCCGAGGACACCGGGTTTATGATAAATTGGGATCCAGGTAAGCAATTGCATGACAAAATGGAAATCTTTGGGCAGGGGGCTGCTTGCTGCCCTGAGTGGGATACTAAATATGATTTATTTTGTGTAATCTGTGATCTTGATTATTGCCAATTGTTGAGGCAGCCTGCGCAGACCTAGATACACTTCTACATATACATCGAGGACGGTGATTAATCGTAACAAGGCTCGCTTTGTGGGAATGCTCCCCGCCTACCCAAAGGTTAGCAGGACACACTACCTTGCCAGACTTGGAGGGTGGCTGGTGGCATGGGGTGGGGGAGAGGACGGTGGCAGTTTGAGGAGTCGGTCAGTGAGGGGGTTGGGGGTTGAAGGAAGTATTTGGGGGGTAAATGTGCAGTTATGAGATTGGGCTGAAAATGAATAAAAAAAAAACTTTTTTTTACACTGTCACGCCAAAGTAAGATGGAGCATCATATTAATTCAGTGTCTTGGGCTGCCCGGCTGGGCGCAGGCAGGTTGATTTATATGTATTTAAAATAAACTCTGTGGCCAGCCAGCTCCCTGCATTGTTCTGGGCGCTAGCTCCACATACATAGGCCTTTATCTCTTGCTCTTGGCTTATTTTTTTTTTTCTTAGAAGGTTAAAGTACCACTCAAGATTCTCTCCCCAAATTCAAGAGAACCCCCAAACTACCCAGAAGAGTTTGGGAATCTCCTCCACACTCCCCTTCACTAATCTAGGGTTTTGACTGCAAGGGTGGCAGAGAAAAGGTTTAGGGCTTCTGGGTCCTTCTCCCCAAAGAGCCAGGAAGAAAGCTAAATTGTATTTTGACTCCAGCATCCTATCCATCCTTTTGTTTACTATGTCCTGTGGCTGCTGGCATGGGGAGCACAGAACAATCCATCTCGGGTCTTTCCGGAGACCACAGCCTGAGAGAGGAGCAACCTGAGTCCCAATAAAGGGCTCCATGCTCAAGGGAATGCCACAGGGTTGAGTCAGACTGGGCCTTTATGGGGCAGGAACCCACAAAGCAAGGAGCACTCCCTTAGCCTAGGCTGAGACTGGGCACCAGCGAGAGAGGAACCGACTTCCAGGAGAGTTGCCATCAAAGGAGAGCAGTAAAGTTGTTTTGTCAATCGCCTGTGGTTGGCTTCATCAGAACTTAAAGTCACTGGACATTTTTCTTCGCTTGCTGCCTCGGAGCTGCGCGCCTGCCAACTTAGTCAGCTGAATCCAATTACTACGAGCAGCATTTCATTTGGCCCCATGGAGCACTCACTTATAACTTCCCGAAAATTTCAATAATCCACACCTTATCCTAAAGGCTCCCTATTCTAAAGACTTTTCCTGGGTACTGGTAGGGGGTGAGGTATCAGCGGGCCTGCCCAGGACCAGCTCCTCTTTGACAGCTCTCCCAGGGGTTTTGCTCTCCCAGTTTCTGGCTGTGGAAAGGTATTTGAGCTGGTGGACCAGAGCCAGCTGGGTTAAGTCTTCGATTCTGGACATGCAAGAGGCTGAAGTCCACCAGGGCTGGATGGTGGGCGCACTGGGGAAGGAGCCTAGAAAAAGGTGGTGGGGGATTTGGGCGGCCCACCTTTGACCACCTCGGGGTCCTCTATTCTTTCCCCAAGCCTCTTGTGCCCAGAGCGTGTAGAGAGCTCCAGTTCCCAGTGGCAAACTTACCCTGTTCCTCCGAGGTTGGGAAAACGAGATCTAGCTACCTGCATCCGGGGATCGTGGCTCTGGGTGGGTTCCCAATTTAGCCCTTCTTCTGAGGGGAAGTTCCTACTTTTAAGGAACACTTCCCCCCGCAAAATAAATAAATAAATAAATAAATAAATAAGGCGGCAAAAGTTGATGTCCATCCATGTGAATATATCATATAAATCGGCTTTGGGATTTGCTGGTCCGGTTGTTGGGTCCGGGTACATCGCGCCTCATCGAGAAGCCCTTGGGGCTGGCCCAGCAGAGTGGACCCCCTAGATCCCGGCCGGCTGGGAAGCTGAAGTCGAGGCGTGATGTTAGGATCTCTACCCGGCCCGGATCTCTCCGAGGCGCTTCCGTTGGGTGTTCATTAAGGGTGAGTTATTGCCGCGTGAGCCAAAGGTCACTTCAAAGGCTTATGGCTGCTCGCTCTGGTCTTTAAAAGGGCCCGGGACGCTTTGTGTGGGGCTTTCCCAGCTCAGTTTAGGGTTTGCAAACTACTGAGTCGACAAATTGCACAGGACAGATGCAAGTTGGGGGACTGTGTCTCTACTTTAACCTGATGGGGCAGGTACCCACTGAGCTCTGGCAATGGTGGGCAGCTCCGTCTGTTTTGGGGGTAAAGGTAAGAGTGATGTTTGTTTCTTAGGCGGTTTGCAGCCTGATCCCTAAGCAGTTGTGCGGACAAAACAGGTCAGGAATGTGGCCGATACTTACTGGAATAAAATAAACTCAGGGAAACCATCAATGTATAACGTACAAACCGAGAAATAGCACCCAGTTCCCACTTTACTTGGGCTGCCTGGGGAACCATTGATGGAGACTCACCCAGGTCCATCTGCATAATTTACTGACCTTTTCTGGGGCTATGCTGTAGCCTCCCTCCCACTCCAATTCTGCAACAATCCCTTTTTCTACTATTAGAAGGGTGGGCTTCACCTGGAGGATTTAAAGCTTGATTGGAGCAGGAAGAGAGGGACTAGTTTTTCTGCGCCACTAACACACTCCAGCCCACCCCCTGGCCAAGGGTGTGATCCTTCCCTCGGGTCCAACTCCCCCTTCTTCCAACCAGTCAAGGATTTTGGTGTTAAAGGATTCTTGCTCCCCAGGAGCCATGGGTCTCTTTTTGCCTGAGAGAAGGCACCCTGCATGGCTGCAGTCACATTTTACAATATTCACATTGATTATGACACTCTTAAAGAGGGTAAAGCCTCTCCACATGTGTTTGTAAGTACCGGCTGCCACTTAGAGTTTTCCATTTTGTTCCAGATCCGCCTGAACAGAGTATCAAAAGGAACCCGAAGAGCCTACAAAAAGAGTTAGAGACAAAATTCGAGAAAACACATATACACACTCATACACACAATTGTGGTGAGTGACATGATTAAAAAAATAATTTCCACTACATGTTCATCTCTCCTGCACCTCAAGGTAGCCATCTCAGGATTCATACATCAAGACATAAAACAAAGGGCGGCTTTGAAGTGGATCACCTCAGTGTGAACTGCCGCGGTTACATGATAACCGATCATCAGCCTTCAAATTTATGGCGCTTTAATGGGGTGAGCCCAGTGCCTTAAATGCAGGGTGTATTACGTACTGAGTTTTCTGGGCTAAATAAGAGTGATTTAGAAGGCCCATCCAGGGCTCCCCATAGGGCAAAAGAGGCTCAGGCTGAGAGAGCAGGAGAACTTGGGCAGAAGGCAGTGAGAGACATATATCCCCTTTCCGAGCACGCCCTAAAAGGGGTAGTTACAAAATCCCAAAGTAGCGAAGCCAACAGGAGGGAAGAATCATTGTTCGGTTCCAGTGAGTTAACGGGGTTACCCAGCAAGAGTCGTGCCTGCCAGAAGAGATCTGGGGGCTTCCAAGATCCTGGTTGAGGCAAAACAGGGAGAGGAGCCGAGGGCAACTAGAACGACCCTTAGAAAAATTTAAGACTTAACAGAAGCAACCAGTACACCACCGCCTCCCTCTTCTCTTTCAACTTGCGCGACCCGACTCTACCTATCCGTGATTTACAACCAGTGAACGCCAGTCACAGCCCGGAGACAGCGGCCCGTCCCATCCCCAAGCCCCTCGCCCTTCCCACGGCCGCCTCCAGAAGCCTAGGGCCAGGCCAGCCTCCGTGCGACCCACGGGCGAGCCTTCTGGCGACCTCGGGCCCTGGCGGGCAGCAGGTCTTCGGCCTCGGCGAGGCTGCGCGCTTCCCGCGTCTGGCCGGCGGGCAGAGCTGCTCCGAGAGGCAGCACCGGCCACTTTATATAATCCCCCTGCTCCGGGGGCGCGGGTCCGGGAGAAGTGCGGAGTAGGGCATTCTTTTGCTGCGCTTCCTCCTACGTTCAGTCCGTTTTCCACTTCTGAAAAGCAGGGCCTGGGGAAGTGTTTTTCTTTTCGTTCCTTACTGAAGCATTTACTGCCGCCGCGCTCGCAGTCATAAATTTTGTTACAAACCACAATGACAGGTGCATTGATATGCACCGTGAGAGCTCCAGCTGCTTAATAACCCCGTCCCCTGGCCGCTGTGAGCGCCTTTTATTTATTCGGTATCATATTAGGTATTGATCCCGGGCAGAATTAAGTGCAGTGAGCAAGTATCTGGATTCGGCTGTTTTCAGAGGCGCGGTGGGTGCGGCGTGCCAACGCGGCCGGGGGAGCCAGCGAGCGGTGGTCGCTTAGAGGCCGCTTTCCTTCCATCAGCTTCTCGGGAGCTCGAGAAGGGATGATCTCGACCCCCTTTTGGCGCCACTTCCCCAAGAGGGGTTGGGGGTGGCGCCGGCAGGGTTCTGGGGAGGCTGCCCCGCCGGTTCCCTGGTCTGGGGGGGAGTGGAGGGGAAGAGGAGTGAGAGGAAAGGGCCACTGAGGACTTGGAAGACTGCCCCTCCCCCTACAGAGCTTGTCTTCACCCCAAGGCATTTGGGTCCCAGAGCCCAAATGAGCAGAGGTACCAAAGGGTGAGAAAAGAAAGCCTTAAAGAAAGGGTGGGGGGTGGTCGAAAAGATGAGCCACTGAACAGTTGACCATTGTCCAAGTGATTTATGACCCATTCCTGCTTTTTAGGTTCAGGCAGAGTTCACAAGGAGTAGGGATTTCTGGAAAGAAATAAGCTTTTTTTAAAAAAAAAACCCAAAAACAAAAAATCAGTTTTGTGACAATATCCTTAGGTTATGTTTTAGGAGAGGTGGCTTCTTCAGGGCACTATATATTTTGGGGTTTTGGGGAGACAGCAAAGTCCTTCCCATTTAGGAGAGGGCTGCTGCCATGGCTGTGAAGGAAGTGGACATTGGGGTGGTGAACCACCATTGTGTGTGCCTTGAAATCCCTGAATTCAGTGAAAACAGAGAACAGACTCCGTGGTTACCCGTGAGGCTGCCCACTATTTGCCCTTTTGACATCTGTACACAGTGTGTTTTCTAGGAATATGTCATAGGAACAAATATACATGTGAAGCCATCTGTTTCAAAGACCTGGTCAGTTCCTAAAGAACTTTTTAAATATGACTGGTCCACCTACCAAGATAACTTGGTCAACCTGGGAGGCAAGAGGGGGATTTTTTTTTCCATTGTTGTAAGTGGAATGACAGAAGCAGCAGCAAGTGCTCTTGGTTGCAGTGTCAAATGTGACCATTTTGACATTCAGGGAGTCCAAAGTTTAAGACTGGAAGCAGGATCCTAGAGTAGTACAGAAAGTTAAGCAAACTCTGAGTACCTGGTGCCTTTGGCTGGGGACATATGAATATTAGTCGTATGATGAGGAGGTAGCTGTCCATTTGATAATCAGTAATTCTAAGAGTCAGAGAATATAGAGAATGAATTGAAAGAAAGATTAAGATCAGCTTTGTTGAGTAGATGCCCTAATTGCATACCTTTAATAACAACTGGAGAAACAATTCCTAAAATATAACATCCTAATATTCTATTATCCTATTGAGAAGGGCCTACTATCAAGATAAATGGCATTTTCACGTATATTTTAGAACAAAAATGGGCAATAATAGTATCGAAGGTTAGTATGAGTAATTTTTAATTTATTTAAAAATTATTTTTAAAATCCTCACCCAAGGATATGTTTTTATTGATTTTAGTGAGAGAGGAAGGGAGACGGAGAGAAACATTTATTAGTTGCCTCCAACATATGACCTGACTGGAGAGCAAACCCACAACCTAGGTGTATGTTCTGACCAGGAATTGAACTCACAACCTTTCAGTGTGTGGGCAACAATGCTCCAATTGACTGAGCCACCTGGCCAGGGCTGATTAATTTTTAAAAATCTAGTTAGGCTTTTTGGTGAAGTCGAGGGGAAATGAGTGACTGGGAAGTGAATTTGGTACTAGTGGTCAAATCCATTAGGCCACATAAGTTGTCTAGCTAATGTGGTCCACCTTGATGACCATGATGTAAGACGGAGTTGTGGGGAAGAAAAGTTGCCTGAAAGAAGAGATCAAGAATTAAGGCCAGGGAGCTGACCAATGAGTTTTCTTTATCAAGTAGACAAAAGTAGTTGAATGGTATTAGTTATACTTTAACTCCTTAGGAGCCTTTCAGGAGGGTGGGTGAGAAGGGAAATCTCTAACAAGAGTCAGAGGACACAAAAGGGGTAGTAGAATTTTTCTTAGGTTTTTTTTCCCTCCTTCTAATTCTAATTTTGGTTCCATTCATTAAGCCCAAAGAGGTTCTCTCACTGGTTGTGACTTAGTTGGTGGTGGCAGAATGAATGATGCAAAGCAGAAGTAAATAATAATAATATTTACACAATAGATGCAGGATAAAAAATGATAGTTATAAAGCATTCTCCATTTATCCGTGCTCCCGGCATTTCAAATTCTAAATCTCTTCACCCATTTTCAGTGGTATCCATTTAAAAGTAGTGGAAGACCAAGTTAGGAGTCTAGAAAAATGTAGATGAAAGAGAAAAAACATTTTCTAGCCTCAAAATAAGTCCAGAGTCTTTTAAGTCCTCTTCTTGGTTTTTATCTCCTAGTGGATTTCACAGTGCTGACCACAGAGCTAACTGGGCCGATTCTCACCCTGTCACCGGAAAGTGGACTATCTGGGTCTTCATGAAGGATGCTGAGATTCTGAAACCAGGTGGGGGAGATACTTTTTTTGAGAGCTCTGGCTATTCTGAGTGGTTATATGGCTTTCTTTTGCCCATCAAAACCCTAAGATGGCCCCATGGTTGATTGATCCATTCATTCATTCACCCATTCAATAACCATTTATTGCACTTACTACTGGGGCCTGGGCTAGATGTTAGGAATATATTAACCTGGGAACATATTAATATAATATGTTAGGAATATATTAATAAATAAGACACAATCCCTGCCTGCAAGGAGATCAAAGTCAAGTGGGAGAATCAGCCATTTAAGTGTGTAAGACCATAAGTGCTTTTCCATGCAGTTTCAAATGCTAAATTGACACTCTTGGAGAAAGAAAATGATATCTGGAAAAAAAGAAAAGTCCCTTTCTTTGGATGTAGCTAAAGAGAATAAAATGTCTTTTCTTATGCTTATAAGAAATACCCTCTGACTTTTCCAAGCATTCAAATAAGTTGAATTTCATAAAATTCCAGATTCCCCACTATGAAGTGGGTGAGAAGCAGAGAGCCTAAGCTAGTCCCTCTATATTGATTGGTCTTGCCAATGACAGTCCTGCTGGGGCCTCTCACTTTTCTTCTCTGCAGGTCTACTGGAGCCTAGGGCTGCCCCAGCTCTCTCAGGATTTGGCAGACATTGGAGGTGGCAGTGAAGGAGACAGTGGTGGTCAATGTTATTTGAGCAGGGTCAGCAGGCCCTGGAGCTTCTTGAGTGCACGATGCAGAAGGCTGCTTACTATGACAACCCAGGACTTTTTGGAGGCTATGGCTACAGCAAAGCCACTGACACTTATGGCTACAGTGCCCCTCATCAGCCTTATCCACCCCCTGCTGCTGCCAACTCCCTGGACACTGATTACCCAAGTTCTGCCTGCTCTATCCAGAGCTCTGCACCTCTGCGAGCACCATCCCACAAAGGGGCTGAACTCAATGGCAGCTGCATGAGGCCTGGCACTGGCAACAGCCAGGGTGGGAATGGTGGCAGTCAGCCTCCTGGTCTGAACTCAGAGCAGCAGCCACCACAGCCCCCTCCTCCACCACCGACCCTGCCCCCATCCTCACCCACCAATCCCGGAGGTGGAGTGCCTGCCAAGAAGGCCAAGGGTGGTCCCAATGCTTCTGGCTCTTCAGCCACCATCAGCAAGCAGATCTTCCCCTGGATGAAAGAGTCCCGGCAGAACTCCAAGCAGAAGAACAGCTGTGCCACTTCAGGTAGCTCTCAGAGGGAGCTTAGCCCTGGACTAAATCCCCACCACACTGACCCCAAGAAACTAGCTCACTTAGGAACCAAGAAACTCGGGCTGCAAGTGCAACCTTGGAGGCCATATATCTAAACTCCTACTGACACAGAAATGTCCCTTCTTTTTAGTGTTCCTTATGGGGGGTCATACCCTTACAGTGACAGGGAACTCACTTCCATTCCAGGCTGTTGGTGCCATAGCTGGGCAAGTCTCATAGTTATTAATAGACAGCTCTTCCTTATACTGACCTAATAACTGCTTTCCTGGGCTGCTAGCCATAACTCAGCTCCCTTTTCCATCCAATAGCTCTTCAAAACTTGAAGACAGGTATGATTCCCTGAACCCAGGTGGCTATGCAGTCCACATCACATGAATTCCTAGTCTCTTAAGTTAATAAGAACTAAAGTCTATGAAGTGCTGTGTTAAGAACCATCCTAAGTGCTTTACTCCCAGCCCAATTCTCCCGATCCCAGCAAATCCATAATAGGGAGGGGCATGTCCTAGGAGAGGAGGATAGGCTCTGAAACAGGGGCAGCCTTGTGTTTCTCTCCCTGGAAAGGGAGACCCTAGAGTTGAGAAGATCTTCTGTAGGTCCATTCAGGGTATGTGGAAGATGGGCAGGGACATGAGCTCTGAGGCCTGTTGCCTCTCTCTCTTCTTGGCCTGCTCAATTCCTGAAATTTTCTGGTCTTGAGTTCTCTGATGTGGTTTATCTTCAGGTAGATGAACTTGCTTGCAGGTTCAGGGCCACTTTGCAGCCTGGGATGTAGCTAGCTTGTTATCAGGTGTCTGGTTTGTCTGCTGCTCTCTGGGGCTGCTGCTCCTAGAGGGAAAGTATCTTCCAGCCTGTAAGCTCCTTCTCCTGCCCCTCCTTCCCGGCTGCAGGCACAGGCCCTCCCTCCCAGGAGAAATCCATTTGTCTTCCCAGTGAGGGAGTGGACAAGCTGCTGAGAGGTGGCAGGGGTGGTGGAAACCAGTATTGAGGCTGCTGGTACTAGCACTGCAATACTCAAATACCCCCAGCCTAGCCTTGTATCCTCCAAAACTCTGGGGCAGTAATTTTATGGTTTATCATCTCCCTGCATTTGGATGCAAAGCTTTTGGGTGCAGCTGGCCTGGAGTGAGGTGCTTAGATCTCCATCCTCAGTCCTCGCTTCCTGGGTACATTGCCCAGGAGCCAGCCCCTGAGCAAGGCAGGCTGGGACTGTTCCCTCATTCCCCTCCCCCAGCAGAGGCTAGGAGGAGTGTTCAAAGAAGTCTGGCCCGTCTTTGACAGAGCAGAGGCCTTACCAGCTGCTACTAGTCTCCCGTTAAACTCCTCCACGGCCTTTGGGAGGGGAGGGGTTGAACAGAGGGGATCAACCTCAGGCGGCAGATGGGGGTTTCAGGTGCGACTAATTAGTAGGCTTGGGGCTGGTGAGTTTCTTCTTAGAATCTCACCTTCCAAACAGCCCCTCCCCGACTCCAGCCAGGATTAAAGTGGGGGGAGGAGAGGAAAGAGGAGGGAACAAGGGAAGCACCCCTTCCACCCCTGGGTGTCTCCACCTCTTCTTCTCAGCGCCCCTCTCTCTCCCTCCTGTCCAGGAGAGAGCTGCGAGGACAAGAGCCCGCCGGGCCCAGCGTCCAAGCGGGTGCGCACCGCGTACACGAGTGCACAGCTGGTGGAGTTGGAAAAGGAATTCCACTTCAACCGTTACTTGTGCCGGCCACGCCGCGTGGAGATGGCCAACCTGCTGAACCTCACCGAGCGCCAGATCAAGATCTGGTTCCAGAACCGGCGCATGAAGTACAAGAAGGACCAGAAGGCCAAGGGCATCCTGCACTCGCCAGCGGGGCAGTCGCCGGAGCGCAGCCCGCCGCTCGGCGGCTCTGCCGGCCACGTGGCCTACTCCGGTCAGCTGCCGCCGGTGCCGGGCCTAGCCTACGATGCGCCCTCGCCTCCCGCGTTCGCCAAATCTCAGCCCAACATGTATGGCCTGACCGCCTACACGGCGCCGCTCAGCAGCTGCCTGCCACAGCAGAAGCGTTACGCGGCGCCCGAGTTTGAGCCCCACCCCATGGCGAGCAACGGCGGCGGCTTCGCCAGCGCCAACCTGCAGGGCAGCCCGGTGTACGTGGGCGGTAACTTCGTCGACTCCATGGCGCCCGCGTCCGGGCCGGTCTTCAACCTAGGCCACCTCTCGCACCCGTCTTCGGCCAGCGTGGACTACAGTTGCGCCGCGCAGATTCCCGGCAATCACCACCATGGACCGTGCGACCCTCATCCCACTTACACAGATCTCTCGGCCCACCACTCGTCTCAGGGACGCCTGCCCGAGGCCCCCAAACTGACGCATCTGTAGCGGCCGCCAACGGCCCGAAGTAGTGGCCCAATTACCTCTTTTGCTTTGGTGGCGGGGGTGGCGGGCGGGGCCCGCAGGGCAGCGGGTGACTCCTCCCTCACCCTAGCCAGGGTCGCAGCCTCCCTGGTTTGGGGCAACAGCGGCCGAGGCACAGGAGACTGGGCCTCCCCTCCTGGCGCGTCCTCCTTTGGGTGACTTGCCATAAATCAGCCGCAAGGATTGTCCTCTGTAAGCCCGACAGTGCCATGTACAGCGACCGAGGGACTCTAATCTGGTAATGGTGTCCCGAAGGTAAGTCTGAGAGCCATCGGCAGCGAGCTCTGCAGAGGGACCAGAGCCTGGAGAGCTCCGGGCCTGGCCTGTGTCTAGCGTAGTTGCGGACACCTTAATTTATATGCTCCTTCCCGTCCCGTAAGGACTGCATCGGACTCAACAATCTGTATTTATTATTTGAAGCGAGTCATTTCGTTTCTCTGATTATTTATCCTCGTCTTAATGTATTTATGTGTATATTTGTAGAATTCTCCAGCCAGCTTCGGAACTCGCTCCCAGGCCCTGGGGTCCACATTTCACCTCTTTAGTCCCCTTGGTCTGAATTAGTTAAAGAGAGTAGTTTTTGAACAGTTGTAACCGTGGCTGGTGTTTGTAGTTGATGTAAAGGATCAAGACCGCAAAATGTCCTTCATGGGTAGACACACCCGTTACTCATTTCTCAACAGCCACAGCCCTCCAACTCGACACAGTTTATTGATTTCAAATTGTCTGGTACTATTTGAACAAATATTTAGAATAAAGAAATTCTCAGTCGGAAGAGTATCTGTGTTAATCACACTTGCAAATAGATCACTGCCTTTATCTTTCTCACAATCCCTGTGGAAAGCCCCCAAAGAGGCTGACCCATTGAAATATTTTTTTCATGCATTTTGAATCTAGTACATACATTGGTTCTAGGGATACTTGATTATGTCCCAGCTATTGACATTAAGGGGAAAAAATCTGAGGATGCAAACCTAGAAATGTTGGAGGGAATGATTTGGGTAGGGCTTTGTACTGAGCCTGCTTTGCTGTTTCTACCCCCCCCCCTTTTCTAGATCCGAATCCACATTTTTACATTGCGTTCACACTGGGGAGGCCCGAGCTCACTTTTCTGTGTTAAGTAATAAAAAACTTTAAAAAACTGACAATCAAAAAAAAAAAAAAGAGACAGAAGCAAAGTTGTAAGAATTGAGCTATGAAAAAGCTAAGGTGCAAAGAAAGAAAGAAAGAAAAAAAACGACCCTTTGGAGACACGCACCTAAGCCTTTTCTGTAGGAATTGCTGTCGTGACTTTTTCCTTTGTAGTGGTTGGTGGTTCATTTCTAAAGAAAACAAACATTCCCCATGATATAAAGTAATAAAAGTTTCATTAATGGAACATAAGTATAAACACCTTGTTTACTCCTGTTCTTTGTACTAAATGGCTAAGAAATGTCTCCAAGGATTTATAACCATTTTGTAAATAATAGTGTGGCTTTAGCTAGGGGTGGACAATTTCCACCCGCTTCTCTGGGAGGAGGCACTTGGAAAACGCCTTCAGATAAGGTTCAATTCTTTGTATTTCAGCAAAGTCGGCCCACGCATCTCTATTTGGTTTGACAAATAATGCAACTCCTACTACATCCCTGGTGACACGAGGTGAAATTCCTATTGTGTGGAAATAATTTAACTTCTAATCTTCTGGTGGAACAACAATCGTTTCTCTTTGGATGTTTGTGTTTCGCTAAATAATGATGGCTCAAGAAATAATTTCGTTTCCTTGTTCCTTTGTGCTGTTTTTAAAATGGCATGTTAGATTGGGGGTGGGAGGGGGTTATCCTTTTGCTAAATTTCACATTTTCTGAGCAGGTTTAAAGAATGTTGTAGAAGTGTATCAGCAGAATAAATGACTTCAACCGAAGGGATAGTGTACCCGCTTTCAAGGCTTAAATTGTTTTCTATGAAATTTGCGTCCAAAGGCAGGATTTCTAATTATCTTGTAAGAAATTATTTTTTAAACTATTAAGGAAATCAAAGAAGAGCTTTCTGCCTTGCAGGGATAACAACAACCTTTCTTAACTGGCTAAATATTAAATAGATGAATTGTTAGGCTGTTTAGATTCAGCCTATTTTTCCCTCATCTCCTCTTTCCGCCATAAGTAATAATAAAAATACATAATGCATCATGGCTCCAGGCGTTTTCCAGCGCGGTCTGTTACCGCAGGAGTATCTGCTGAGTCTGCGGGTGTCTGCAAGGCCCCAAGTGTCATCTGTGGCTTAAGGTTTCATGGATTAGACTTTAAACGGTGTCTAGCGCGGCTGACATTAGCTTCCTCTCACACGCAGGCTCCAGCGAAGCGCAGGGGTAGGGGCTCCCTCTCTAGGCAGCCACAGCTGCCCCAAGGCACCTTCTCGAAGGGGGGTGGAGGAGTTCTCTTGGGACAGATCTCCGCCTCGCTCTCACTTCTTGGGGAATGGTTTTCTCAGGTTTCTGAGCAAGGCTCAGATGGGCTACTCTGAGTCGCTCCTGGCGTGGGTGGGGAGTCTGGAGAGGACGCTTCTCGCGCAGCCACAGGCCAGGGCGAGAGTGGGGCTGCGACACAGCCATTTAAAACTTCATAAATTATAAACAAGCCGCCTTGGCTTTCGCCATAAATTCTGCTCCTTTTGAGCCTGCAATTAGTGTTAGGAAGCACCAGAGTCTAAACACAACCAAACGCCCTCTGAAGGGCCCAACTCTACGAGGTTGCCAAGTTTTATTTATTTCCCCTCCGCACCCAGAGGTTTGCACACACAGTCGCCTCCTCCCCCGCCATCGCTGACGGTACATACTCGGCTGGGTTCCCACTCTTCGATGGAAGGTCACAATAGCTGCTCTATCGGAGGCACCAGCCACAGCGCTCCCGCCTCCCCCAGCAGAGAAAGGAGTTGGGGGAGGGGAGCTGAGCCCTGCTACGGCGCTCTGGGCCCAGGCCTCTTTTGGGGAAGATCTGCAGCGGGAAAGGGCGAGTTGGCGGGGAAGCAAACTTCCACTCTAGCCTGTGCGCGCCCGACACAGGGACAATAGGGGACGCACCAAGGCCTCAAGGCTGCTGGCCCTCCCTGCCGGCCACTGTGTTGAGGGCGCACAGAGCTGCTGTTCTTTGGGAAGCGGCTGCACCATTGTGTGCGTAGCTTCTTCCCGACGGGCTCCTCGGAGGCAGGGGCCATGCAAAGGCAAGGTTGGGCAACTGGAGGTGGGGAAGGACCTGGCCTAGCTTCGGGCCTTGGTCTCCGGGAGGTTTGCCTCATTTGCCCACAGGGAGGAAATGGCTCTTTGACTCACACCTTGATTACTAGCTCTGTTTCGGCCCCGCCTGCGACCCCGGAGAGACCGCTTTCGGGGAGATGGGAGATCAGGGAGGTTGTGGGGGATCCTCTTGAGGCCTGAAGAAAGAGGTTAGGGTCTGAAGCCGGGCCTGTGGATGGGGAGTGGCAGTCGTTTTGTTCAATCAAATGTGAATTAAAGTGAGGTGGAGGTGAGGCAGCAGGAATAGTCCACTGCAAAATGGGAGGTGGCAGTAGAGAAAGAGATTTAGGCAGACCAAGAGCATCTCCTGGTTACCAGGAAAAAGTTAGGACCTAGCTTGGAGTGATGGCAGGGGTGTGTGTGTGTGGGGGGGGGGACTTGATTGAGCTAGCCATGGGGGTGGGGAAGTTGCAGAGGAAAGGCCTGAGGAGTACTGGTAGTTCTGGCTGGCCCCTGGAAAGGCAGTAAGAAAGGGCGTTTAAGTACGCATTCTGTCTCCTGGCTTTCAGACCTCTGCTTCATCCAGGGACCTGACAGAGAAAAATCCACCTCTGATGGAATCGTTAAGTTAACCATCCATTTGTACCATTTCTTTGTACAGGCGTTCAAATGAGAGAGGGTAAGATACAGAGCAGGTACTTTCCCCTTGGTATACAGCCTCAAGCCTAGTCCCTATCAGAGACACATCAGCCAAATTGGTTTCCCAGGCCCCAGAGGCTGCTAACCTTGCTGAACAGTTTTAAAAGATGGCGATTACCTATACTAGCTAGCTACTCCCTTCTCCCTCCCCCATTCTTTACCAGCTGATTGACCCTTGAGTGAAGTGCATCTTCTCAGCCAGCAGGCTTGGGAGCCTAGGCTCTCCATCTGTTGAGGTTTTTCATTTGGGAGGGTGAAGAGGATGTGTGTGGGTGTATGTCTGAATAACAAAGACGGAACCCAACTTCTTCTAAAAAGTGTTTCTCTGCTTGACCTGGGGAAGTCAGATGCTTGTTTACACCTTCTGTATTTAAAGGACAGTCAGAGGACTGTTTTGATTTATCTTAAGAATTAGTTGAAACTTCCTCCTGAAGAATTGATTAATTGCAGTTACAGATCTAGAAAGGTCCTCTTCATCTGAGAGTTCTTGGAATTATGCTGGCCCTTCTTTCAGAAACTGTAAGAAAAGAACAGGTTGAACATAAGTTTGTTGAGTCTTAAATAAAGAGCAGAAAGCTCTAGTTCCTCACAGGCATATGGCCCGATCACTTGAGATCATTGCCACTTCCCAGAGAGAATGAGCTGACCTATTTACCTAGACTTTTGGGGCACAGGGAGCTGAGACTGAGTCGCCAGCCCCATCCTCATGGCCTCTGAGGTCTGGCTCATTTAGATTTCTTTTGCAGAAGGCCTGGAGGAGAGAGAAAAGATTAGATAGATGAAACTTCTGCAGTTACTGCACTGGTAGTGCTAGTTGGTGGAGAGGATCATCACAGAGAATGAAACCTTAGTTCTCATTGTGCCCCTGTCTTCTACACCAGGTACAAATACCCTTATCTTTGGGACCCAAAGTTGGTGCCGAATGAATTTACATACTTGACCTGAAGCCTATACCTAAACACTTCCATCAGGTTTCATACCCACATTGGTAAGTTGGAAAGGTACAAAGACAGTCTAAAAGACTACTTTCAGGCCAGATCCAGCCTGATGCACAGTGAACAAAAGGTTTGCACACATGAAGGAATAGCCAAGGTAAATGGATGTACAATCATTTGCAGTTGCAGAAGCAGGTGAAGGGTCCCCAGGAGATCTGCAAGGTAGGAAAGATTGCTGAGTCCTCTTGTCCTAGATCTTGTGGAAAAGTATCTTGACTGTTTTCTATAGTTAGTATGAATCATTTCTATGGAAGAATATCTGGAAAATCATGAAGATAGAGTTTTAACATTACTAAGAGCCCAAATACAAGCTCTGAATTTAAATGAGGATTCACGGGGAACCCTGGTACAAATGAAGTGTTTTTGCTGGGGAAGCAGGCCTCAAACCAGCCCTAGAGGGAGGATCTATTGGGCCAGGGCCTTTCTGAAGGAGGGAAGAGCATCCCCAACTTGTAAGGAAACAGGGAGAAGGCCTTTTTATGGATCTATTATTCAAAGCCAGGGTGGAGTGGGAAAACTAGGTCAGATGAGCTGAGCTCCAGGGAGTCAGAGGCAGAGCTGGCACCCCATCCCCAAGTCTGTTGCCCCTGGGGCAGAAAGGACTGCCACCCTTGTGACAGGCAGAGCACACACAAAGGAAACCCCCTGCTGGTCCTTGGACCTGGGGATACTTTGGGGAGAAGGCTGCCATGGACACCCGAGTCTGAACATCTCCCTCCGCTGTGGGTAACAATAGCCCCTGCACCCCCGGTCTTCCAGTCATCAGGCAGTCAGTCTTTAGGCTGCACAAAGACCTGTTTGGCCTGTACCACCAAGTAACATGCATGCTTGCTCCAGCCTCCCTTGCCCACCTCCCTGTGTGACAGGGTGCTGCGGTTGAGGGGTGGGTGGCTGTTCCTGAACCCACCTGGAACACTTTGGAAAGACAAACAGTGCACTAAGTTAATCACCCAAAGGGCTGGCTGCCGAGCCCCCTCACACCAGCGAGGAGGTCTGAGGAGGGGGCTGGGGTGAATGATTTCTCAGTGTGTGTCTAGGGTGGGGGGTGAGGGGCGGGAGAGGTTAGTTCTATTAAGAGTTCATCAATCACCCGGTGTGCACTTTTTTCGCTAGACAGCGGTTCCTCCTCCTTCAGAGCAAGTCTGGGCCAGCTGGGAACCGACCAGAAACCACAAACGGAGGAGACACCAGGCATGCCGAGTGAGCGCCAATGGAGGGCGAGACCCACCACCCAGGCTGCCCACCTGGAGCAGCTTAGCCCCGCCAGCCCTCTGCTGTGAGAGGCCCAAGGGAAGCAGTGGCTGGGGACCTCCTCATACAGTGGCCAGCACTGCCTCCCGCCAGTCCTGCCCTCGGATGACTCAGGGTGCCCAACGCCCTCCCAACATGCCTGTCCTTGTGCCTGCCCCTCACTGATTCTGCATCCCCCTCGCCCCTTCGCATGTACACCTCCTGCTTGTCCAAGTGACACCCTTAAGCACTGCTCTACCCCCAGAAAAGGCCAAATCCATTTCAGATGGCAGGACAAGAAAAATTCCAATGGGTCAGAAGGTTCTTGAAGACACTTTTATTTAAGAGTTTAAAAGAAGATGTCCCCAGGGACTAGATTTCAAAGGAGAGTATGAACTAGTTTAGTTCTATTTACTTGCAGGAGTATTTATGTAGGAGGAAGCAGGATAAAGACTCTTGTTGAACTTGGAACTAAACTTGAATGCCATTTAAAATAACAATAAAGCCCTGGCTGGTGTGGCTCAGTGGATTGAGCACAGGCCTGTGAACCAGAGTTGCTAGTTCAAGTCCCAGTCAGAGCACATGCCTGGGTTAGGGCCAGGTCCCCAGTAGGGGGTGCGTGAGAGGCAACCACACATTGATGTTTCTTTCTCTCTTCCTCCCTCCCTTCCCCTCTCTCTAAAACTAAATAAATAAAATCTTTTTAAAAAAATGAACAAAGGACTTGAACAGACACTTCTCTGAGGAGGGCATACAGAGAACCCTGAGACATATGACCTAACCTGGTCCAGTGGTGGGCATGTGAGAGGCAACCGCACACTGATGTTTCTCTCCCTCTCTTACTCTTTCCCTTCCCTCTAAAAATAAATAAATAAAATCTTAAAAATAAATAAAATAACAATAAAAATATACTTAAACACCAACTACAATGATATGCCTCCTCTCCTTTTTGATGTGAGGGCAGAACTTGAGTATTTTGCCAATTTTTAATTCAGGTACAATTTATATATATGTATATATACATATATACACACATATAAACACATATATACATATACAGTGATTGGATATTTGTATATATCACAAAATGATCACAATAAATTTAGTTAACATCACCATACATAGTTATACTTTATTCTTATAAAAAGAACTTTCAAGATTTATTCTCTTAACAACTTTCAAATATGTAATACAATATTATTAGCTATAGTTACCGTGCTGTGGGAGTATTTTCACTGCAGCTCTTTCAGGTTCATCTTAGTAATACAATAAAGGGACAGACCCCCAGTATGGGTCGGGGCAGTGGGTAGCATTAGAGCCACTTACAGCAGGAGGCTTTGTGAGTGGGTGGTGAAGCATTCTTCTACTGCTCCTTGAGGGGTACATACTCGCCTCTTTGTAAATTCAAAAAAAGTTCCAGGCTATCCCCTCTTTTAACTTTTTTCTGAATCATATCAGGTGAGAATTTCCTGAAGACAGTTAAACACGTTGCCACAGCCCACAGAAAGGAGTCTCTGAAGGGTAGAAAGTCCCAGCTTTCTCCCCCTTCCCTGGGTCCTCTTCTCTCTCATCATCCTCTTGGGGTGGCAATTAGCTTCCTTTGGAGAAATGTTCTACTGTCCTTTTGCTTCAGGTAGATATAAGCTGAAACATTAGGCCTTGCACAGTGCCCTGACTCATTGAGCAATTAAAATACTTGGTCCCGATATCCTCGTTTCAGAACCTGTTCCCCTCTTCTTGCCTTTTCACCAATACTGACTGCACAGCTTCTATATGCACTGTACTGGGCTCTGGGACAGAAAAATGAGTCACTAATGGTGGTGTCCTTCTATCTACTGGGAGACAAAAAGAACCGATCCTAAAACAGTGTGACAAATGCTGTAATAGAGGTGTGGCCAAAATGGTCCTGGAACAAAGAGAAGGTACCACTAACAGTATTGTAGTGTCAAAGAAGGTTTCTCTTAGAAGAGGAGAATTTGGGTCCCTGAAGTATAGGGATTTGGGGGCCTAGGAAGGAGGGACATACCAGGTGGAGAGCGCAGCACATAAAAAAGCAGGGAAGGAGGAAAGAGAAAAGTCTGGACCTGGAACAAGGAGAGTGGTTTGAAGTGGGGCACCTGGCTGGAAAGAGAGGTTGTAGAAGGTCCATGGAAATGAGTCTGGACTTGATCTGCAGGCAGTGGGGAGCCACCAAAAGTTATAAACTGCAACGTGAAGTTATCTGGAAAGCTAATTCTTGGAGGTACTGTGTCTGATTGCAGAAAGGAGAGTTAGGAGGCAAGAAGATTAAAAAAAAGAGGCTGCTGCAATAATCCAGCTTAGAGAGGAACTAATATAATAAGGGGAAGAGACATTTAGGAAGAAGAATTATAGGAATAGGTGATCAAATGGATGAAAGCGTTGTGGATATTAATCTGTAGGTTTCTATTTTGAGGGCCAGAGTGGATAATCAGGCCATTCACCAAAATGAATAGAGGAGGGGGAAGAGGAGAGTTTGCAGGGGAAACTAATTAGTTCAAGTTTAGGTCTACATTGTGTTTTCTGCTTTGTTAACTGATAGATTGCATGACCATAAGCAGTTCACTTAATCTTTCTGGCCTTCAGTTTGATCATCAATGAAACAGTCAATATAGATGTCTACCTCATCATTAGAGCTGTGTGTGTGTATGTGTGTTTTATTATCTTCATTAGGTCCAAGTGAGTGACCTGTTACATAAATATAAAACCTAGGGAAAACATCCTCTTGCCCATCCATGCTGATCAATACTTAGGTCTTGGGTGGCCAGTGAGAAATAAGTCTCAGGAAAATTAAATACAACACCCTACTGCTTCCTAGATATTGGATGCAAGCTAATGTTTAAAACTAGGTCAGATCAGATTGCTGTTTCCGGAGGGTACTATTCTCCAGGGGACACGTGCAGAAATATGGTCTTGGTATCAGACCACTAAAGAGGAAGCCTCTTAGCAGATGTCGGAAAGCTTCTGTGTTTTTTTATAACACGTATCTTTCAGGGAATGCTTGAAGCCACCCACTGTTTTTGAATTTTTGTAAGCTTCCCTATGGCACACTGTTGTATAGGAAAGAGTGTTGAACATCTGACCTTGGCCATTTACATCAAATGTGACTACAGCAAGTTATTATCTTTTCTGTGTCAGTATTACCATTTGTAAAATAGAATTATGAAAGGGTCAGTAAGACAAATAGAATGACATTTCTGGAAATGCTATCCAGGTGAGTAAAAGGTATTATTTTTCACTTATTACATTGCAGAAATAAAAAAACTAATGCCTACTGACTAGGCAAAAGTGTGAGGAAACAGGAGTTTTCATTTGTTGCTGGTAGAAGTATAAACTGATTCACTTCTATGCAATAGAATATCAAAATTGCCAGCACACATACTTTTGACTAATTTTGCATCAAGGAATCTTTCTAATAGGTAAAAAATCTGAACTTGTGTTTTTAACAGCAAAAGAGTGAAAATAAACTAAATGCCCATTAATAAGGGACTAGCTAAATCAACTGTGATAGGTATATGTAGTAGAACAACATGAAGTTGTAAAAATAAGCCAGGAAGTTCTGTATGCATTTATGTGAAATGATTTTCAAGATAAAATAGTGAGGAAAGCATGGATCAAAGGACTCTAATGCACTGGCTGTGTAAAAAATGTTGGGTGTGTGTGTACACATACACAAGGTATCTCTGGAAAGGTACATAAGAAACTCATAAAACTGGTTGCCTATATGAAGGGCAACTAGGTGACTAGGGACAGGAGTGGGAGACTTTCAACTGCATACCTTTTGTACCTTTGCAACTTGAATCACATGGATTCAAACTTATTACCTACTTAAAAAATGAGAAAAAAATATCAGAACAAGTGTAACTGGCCTGAGTGCATCTTGTATGTTCACATATATCCTTATTTGTACTTGCTCTGCCCAGGTATATTAATCCTGGGACATTTCTTGTTTTGTCCCCCCAGGCCCCTTATGCTGATCAAGCTCTGCAGGAAATGAGGGGATCCTTTACCCTTGCTTGGTGATGGAGTGGGTGGAGACCCAGGTCCATCGCAGCCTCTTTGCAGCAGTAGCTCAAGGTGGGGCCTCAGAAGTGTGCGGCACAAATTTATCGAAGGGAGGGGAGCAGGCCTCCCAATCAGCTACACTGGCTGGGTGTGCTTCCAGAAATGAGGGTGCCTCCTTCACCACTGTGCTGTGTGCTCAGCATCAAGGCTGCCATAGTGCAGAGGAGGGGCTGCTCTACTCCCTGCTTTTTGCAGACTGTGGAGAGCCAGAGACCCAAGTTGTTCCCTCGTTTTTGCAGGATGGTTTTTCTTTTTAACCTCAGAGTAAAGTGACTTTATTCCTAGAACGAGGGGTTTGATGTCACTATCTTTAAGGGGCCTTCTAGCATCAACATCTTATGCTGTGAAAGGCCAGCCGTTAGCCAGAGGAAGGGAAACAGCTTGGTCCAAGGGGCATTTCCTCCTCTCTGGATCCCTGAGGTTCAACTGCTCATTCCAGACAACTTGGCAGAGATGGAAAGAAATGAGGGTTGGCTCCTCCCTCTTGAAACCCCCATTCCTGCTCCTTCCCTCTGCCCACTGCCTCAGAATCACTCCAAATCTTCTCTGAAGAGATTGGGAGAGACAAATCTCTTTTACTTCCTATCCCCCTGGCATCATCAAAGCCAAGTTAGGGAGGTGGTGAAGAGAGGAAGTGAGCCCAGTTTGCAAAGTACTATCTTGTCAGCAAAACTTGGGAAATTCCTACTGATTACTTCTTAAGGATATTTTCTGGAACTTCCACTCAACTAGATTTAAATTTGACCTTGACATTGACTCTCTGCCTCAACTATTCAAAAGGCTACAAGACACTTCTCAGGTATACTCATACTCCTACTAGCCATGAGTTGTCATCTTGCTGGTTTCAGGACCCCTCCCACGGAATAACCATTCTTTCCCGATATTGCTTCCTCAACCCAGCTCCTAAAGCAGAAATTCTCAAAGTGTGGTTCCAAAGAACTTTGCTTTAGAATTACCCAAGAGGTTGGTTAAAATACAGACTCCTGTCCTGGCTGATGTGGCTCGGTGGATTGAGCACTGGCCTGTGAACTGAAAGACGGCTAGTTTGATTCCCAGCCAGGGTACATGACTGGGTTGCACGCCAGGTCCCCAGTTGGGGGTGTGCGAGAAGCAACATATCAATGTTTCTCTCACACATCAATGTTTCTCTCTTTCTCCCTTCCTTCCCCTCTTTCTAAAAATAAACAAACGAAATCTTAGAAAAATATATAGACTCCTGAGTCGGACCAACTGGATGAAAAGCTCCAGGTGTAGGCCGAGGAACCCCACTTTTAAAAAAGCTCCTCTGGTGATTCCTACCCACATGAAGTGGTTTGGGGAGCAAATAATTTAAAGCTATCCTTTAGCTAGTATCAGTCATGGTGAAGACACACCAGTCTGTCTACTCTTTATTTCTGCCCAACAAACATTTCCTGAAAGCCTACTATGTGCTAGGCACAAGCTTGACCCATGAGCCTTCCATTCACAAAGCTCTCAGGGAATGGCGCAGATCTCTAAACTGTTTTCCAGAGGCAGGGTCATGTTATCAGACTCCTGATAGGTTTAGAATTCCTGTCCTTAGGATCCCTTTCATCCCCATTGCCATCCTGGAAAAGGCCTCCCTCCACCCTTTTACCCTAACAAGCAAGAGCCTTTCTAGGCTTTGGGGCTGTGGAACCAACAGCTTGCATGTGCTCAAGTGTCCCCAAGGTGTAACACGGTGGGGCTTGTGGAGAGGGTTGCCAAGAAAGAGACTTCTCAGGAACAACGGTAAATAGAAGACCAGACTGCCATGCTCTATCACTTCTGTCTGCAGAAAGCAAGTGTGTCCTTTCGAATGGGAGAGAAAAGTAGTCTGGGGAGTAGGCAGGGGGTGGCTGCTGTGGTAAGTAGGATAAGAAAGATTTCAAAGCATTCCTACATCAAACACAACCTGGCAATCAGGCTCCTCTGCTATCACCTCCCGCTGAGGACTCTCAGGCCAGGACACAACAGGGCAAGTGACCCTTGGGAATTCATGACTTGAACAAGCAATAGAATCAGTAAGACATTTCTCCCATACCCTGTGAACATCTAGAAGACAAACTTTAAAGTTACTCAAAATACTCTACATTCACATCTTTCAACATACACTTCCCCCAGTATCTCCCAATTTCTCCTTAGAAAACTATAGACACAGATTCTTCTGGAGTAGATTTATATATATATTTTTAAAGACTTTACTTATTTATTTTTAGAGAGAGGGGAAAGGGAGAGGGAAAGAAATATCATTGTGTGGTTGCCTCTCACATGCCGCCTACTGGGGACCTGGCTTAGCAACCCAGGCATGTGCCCTGATTGGGAATTGAACCCATGGCCTGTTTGTTCACAGGCTGGCACTCAGTCCACTGAACCACATCAGCCAGGGCTGGGATAGATTTATATTATAGCTAAGACTTGTGCCAGAAATGAACCCCTTGTTCCTCTGGATTATGAGTATTTCTCCCCAGCCTAACCCTCCCCCAACAAAATAATATAGTAAATCCCTGGCAAATATTTGCTGAGATGACCAGAGTCTTGACGGAGAACCTGGCAAATCAAGAACCAGTCTGGGAATGGAGATGAGAACTCTGCACCCCAAGGTGTAGGATCTGCCAAAGACCGAATATTAAAGGGAGTAGAAGGAAGGATGGACAGACTGTATCCCCCTGGATGCACTTATCAGAGAGTTTGAACAAAGAGTGGACCCTCACCCACAAATCTAATTGTGAAAACAATTAGATTTTTAAAATCTTATTCTTTTCCCTCAGCAAAAGCTCAATGTCCAAAATTTTGCCTCAGTGAAATAATGTGGAAAGCTCGTAAGTGCATCAAAGTCACTATTTAATTTTGACAGGAAGGGTCCAACTTTTGCCCCAAATGCTCAGTAGCAAAAACCTGGTCCTTGCTGCAATACAGGCTGCCAAGGAACCTAGGCTGCCTGTTTTTTCTGAAATCTTAGAGAAAAGGGCTCTAAGTTTGTTAGACTTTGGCCAAACTTCCCAGACAACCAGGCTGGGTTTTCTGTCCTACATCCTGGGTTGCAGCCAGCTGGACACCTACAGAGAGGTTTACAAGGCCACACTTCCTTCTTGACCTCCTGGGGCTTCTGGGCCTAGAAATAGTCATTTGATGAGCACCTATTGAGAGAGGGCCTTATGGTTTTCAGATATAAGTGTTAAGAGCTGGGTGAGACATTATGCTGGTAAAAAAAACGGCTATTGAAGTGTGGCCAGGGGGTGGCTATCAGGGCACAGTGAACACAGCAGCACCTGATTTGCTGATACTTTTGCATTAAGGGTGCAGAGGGAGAGCAGTGAAGAAATGCATCTACATTTGAAGCCAGAGCTAGCTCTGAAGAGCTCTATCATTTCCTGACCAGGGTGCTACAGAAATACCTTTATTTTTTTCCTTTAAAAAACTATTTAGGACCGTTGTCATTTGATTGGTTACAAAAGAAAACTGAAGTGGCATCATCAAGTTTGAAAGGCTATTTTAAGCATAGGATTCTATTTTTCAATGAAATTCAAGCACTCCAGCAGCGCAGGAATCCCAGGTCCCTTCAGCTTTGTGCTGGTTCCTTTCTAACTGCCCCTGAAACCACCATGGCTCAACCCTCCCCCATCATGGCTCAACTTTAGCTTTACCAGCAGTAACAGTTTGGTGTGGCTTTGTTTATTCACAAATTCACATCACTGTAAGGAACTGGCTCCTTGGACTGTGATGGCTCCTATTTTGCAGACTTCCTCAGACTGGAATTTTAGGCAAGGGCTCAATTGCTCTTTCATGACAAATGGATCAGTAAAACAATAATAAAACCTCCGTCACCATAACTCAGAGGCTGTAATAGATCAAGTTCTCAAGGGTACTTGAAAAGCCCAGAGTAGACCCTTTATTCACACATATTTTTAGGAAACCACCCTCTTTCATTACTGCTGTGTGTAAATAACACTTATTTAATTTGTTATTTTCCTACAGCCCCAAAGAGGGAAAAATTAAAAGAAATATTCGAGGAAGTTGGAAAGTTTGTCAGTGTAAATAGTGTCTTCATGACCCTTCTACTCTTCATTTCCTGTGCCAACTGCACTTTTATTTCCCGTCTCTCTACACTCAGTAAACAAAACCATATTATCAAGGGAAAGACGTGAGCCCATTAACATTGTAAGCCCTCAGATTACACTTGCAAGAGACGACGCAGCACTTATCTGATGGAACAGAGGCTTTAATTGCTTCGAGGTACAAGCCTGTCCAAACCTTTGAGATCTGACCCGTCACTGGGAAGCCTTTGCGCCTGTGAGCCAAGTGCCTAGGAGAAAACGTGCCCAGCCCCAGTGCATGTGCCAGCTTCCCAGATAGGAGTACTAGGAGCGCTCCATCACAACAGCAGACTTTACTTTGACAACCCTAGTCAGAGGGGAAAATCAGCTAAACTTTCGAACAAGGCAGAAACTGTATCTTCTGTCCAAATCAACACTCGCACGTATGCCACCACCAACAGAAGGGATGAAGAAGATGAAGGGAATGCTGTGAAGTACCATGGGAAGTCTAAAAGTGAAAATGCTGTCTTCCCAGGTACCCAGCACCTACAGTATAAAATTTAGTCCCATAAATCGGACAGTGGGAGAAAAATTAAACCTCTGCTCCAGGTTTAGAATAGAAATAACACTAGTGCCAAGAAAACCAAAAGTGCACAGGGCTCAAAGCAAAAAAGAAAGAGGAATAACTACCCGCCCTGGAGAAAGGCTAGAAGCCGTCCACACCGGCCGAGCCCCGAGCTCCGTTTTAAACCTTTCCACACCGCCACGCCCACAGTCCGCACCTGGGCGACGAGCCACCCATGACCCAGAACAAGTTTTCACCCCCTCCATCCTCTCGTCTTCACCAGAGAGGCCAGTCCAGCTTTCCTCCCCACACCTCGTCCAGTACCTGTCCGAGGACGGGCATCCCAGTCTCTCGCCCCACGCCCTCAACCTGCCCTTCCCCAGGCCGCCCCTGGGCCGTGCCAGCTCTCCCCCCGGCCAGGGCCCACTGGGTGGCGGCCTCCCGCAGAATCGGTAAAGTTGGCGGCGGGGCAGACGCGTGGAGTCCGAGGCCGTGCGGGGAAGACGCCCATTGGCCGTCTGGCGCCACGTGGCCACCCCGGCCTCTATATTAAGCCACTATTTACCCCCGGCTCCCTCGCCATGGCTCGGCGACGGCATCTCGGGTAAAGAAAGGCGGAGTAGCGCAGAGGGCAGCGGTCCCGAGGACCCCGCAGCCCAGCCCCGAACTGCCCGATCAGGTTGGTGGGCCGGAACCATGAGCTCCTACCTGGAGTACGTGTCGTGCGGCCGCGCTGGGGGCGGCGGCGACCTGCTTAGCTTCGCGCCTAAGTTCCGCCGCGCCGACGCCCGGCCAGTGGCCCTGCAGCCCGCCTTCCCCCTTGGGAGCGGCGACAGCGCTTTCGTCGGCTGCCTGCCCTTGGCCGCAGCCCGACCCGCGTCTTCGCCCCCGATCACTCCCGCGCCACCCTCAGCCGCACCGCCGCCGTACGCGCCGTGCACCCTGGAGGGTGCCTACGAGCCGGGCTCTCCACCTGCCGCGGCAGGCAGCGCCGACTACGCCTTCCGGGGGCCCGGGCCAGCCTACGACTTCCCGTGCGCGCTCGGGCGGCCGGCGGACGACGGCGGGGCGCACGTCCACTACGCTACTTCGGCCGTCTTCTCGGGCGGCAGCTCCTTGCTCCTCAGCGGCCAGGTGGATTACGATGCTTTTAGCGAGCCCGGCCCCTTACCGGCGTGTCTCAAAGAGCCCGCCGACGGCCAGTTAGGGGCCTTCCAAACCGCGTCCCCGGACCCTGGTGCCTACCCCAAGTCGTCCTCCCCAGCCTCCGGCCTTCCCGCCGCTTTCAGCACGTTCGAGTGGATGAAAGTGAAGAGGAACGCCTCTAAGAAAAGTAAGTACTTGAGCCTTGAACGCACGCTCCTGGGGTTAGGGACAGAGCCTCCTCCGCGAAATTGCGCTAGGAGCACCTTGTAGCTGTCTCTCTAGACGGCGGTTTGTGTTCTATGGAGGAAACGCGTTCCGAGGTTTTATCCAAGCAGGTAAATCCCAGAAGCGTTTCCCGAACACACTCTCGGAAAGTGTGCCAGGCATGGAGAAAACTGCCGGAGGGGGCTGTCTCCATGGAGCACTTCTCTAGGCATAGCTGTGTTCACAGAGACCCAGGAGGGCTGCGTTGTGACTTTGATTCTAACTATAGCCCCACTGCTCGCCGGTTTTCGGTCTCGGCGTCTTCTCGCCCCGCTGATGTTCTGTGTTTACGTTGCAGGCAAGCTCGCCGAATACGGAGCCGCTAGCCCCTCCAATGCGATCCGCACGAATTTCAGCACTAAGCAACTAACAGAACTGGAGAAGGAGTTTCATTTCAATAAGTACTTAACTCGAGCCCGACGCATCGAGATAGCCAACTCCTTGCAGCTAAATGACACCCAAGTCAAAATCTGGTTCCAGAACCGCAGAATGAAACAGAAGAAGAGGGAACGAGAAGGGCTTCTGCCCTCGGCCAACCCTATGGCTTCTCTCCAACTTCCCCTCTCAGGCAAGAACCCGGGGAGCCCTTCTCAGGCCCAAGAGCCCTCATGAGGCTGAGAAAAGTTGGCCTGCAGAAGTCATAGGCCAACCCAACCCTGTAGACTTACCAGTTCAGTTTGGGATGGAGGTGGACCTGGGTGGAAGTAGAGGTTTCACTTGGGAAAGAAAGTGTCTTAGTTGACTTATGTGGGTGTATAGATATTAATTTGAGTTCTCTTAAGCCACTCATGTGTATTATTTGTGTCTTATCAGGGAAAAGGTGCCCAGCTGCCAGTCCAACTCTGCTGCTATGTTGCCTTAGTCATATGCAATTCCTGGGTGCAGAGTGGCAGTGCATTAGTTGTAGAACGCTGCCAACCCCCTGATGTGCTCAAAAGAGCATCTACCCAAAGTTTTTCTGGTTTTAATTAAAAGGACAAGACTACGTGTATTCAGCTTCTTGAGATGACCAAAGCTAGCCTCTTTGATGTAGCTAAGCTGCTTCAATGATGATCCTGACATTTGCACTCCAGTTTTGTTTTTCTTTAAGAAGCAATTTCTACCTCTCCATGTGCCTGAGTGAAGATACAATCGCTGTTTAGTTAGTAGCTGAACAAATCCACAGGGTGGGTAAGGATTAGAACCTGAACTACACGTCACACCAATTACTCAAACTTGAATGTAAATATATACAGTATGTATATTTTTAAAAAGGCTTGCTTGAAATGAACATATATGACATTTAATGTCATGGCATGGAAAAAGTTTGAACTTTTTAAAATAAAAGTTACAGAATATGCTACTCTCTGTTTTTCCTTACTCTCATTTTGATTTTCTTTCAAGCTGATTCAGTTTCTTCTATTTGGAATTTCTTGATTCTGCTGTGGGAGTTTGTTTAAGTTGATAACTTTAAAAAAGAACATTCCTTATAGGTTGTATACACAAACAAATTAGGGACTATTTTCTGAGTAGTTTAAGGGAGAAAAAAACTACTCTGCCAAATATCTAAGTAACCTAGGAATTACTTCATTACCTTAAGTGCCCTCGTTTTATGGCAGATACGTTGACTGCACATTATCCTGTGGATTTGGTGCTCACTGTGGGAGTGTTGAAAAGCCAAGGAGACAGTGTAGGGAGATCTTGTTTTTTTGTCCCCTGGTCTTAGAAAAAGTAGAGTTAGGGTGACCTGAAGACTTTGCTAGTTGATTAGTGTTCTCAGAAATGCAACTGCATGTCAAAAATTCTCAATGGTTAGATTCCTACTTCCAAAGTCAAATATTATAAAGAGGCTGAAAGAAGCCAGTAGTTCTACTTCCTGTAACCCAGACTGAACATCTGGCCTTAAGAGAACACTGAGGTGCCTTTCTGTTTTTGAAATTAAATAATTTTAAATGAATTCATAAGAAGAAGTACAAGCACACACTTTGAAACTTAGCATGAGGATAGTGTTAAAGAAAAAAAGTCTTCTCTAACCTTATTTCCACCCAATTCCCAATCCTGAAGGCACCTGTGGTTGACTAAACTTTTATGTAACCTTACAGAAATATTTGAAAAATGTAATGGTAATGTCCCAAATCCAGTAGATACCTGGGATACTTGTGAGGGCATGTCATTTTCCTCACTATATAGATAGCTATAGCTATATCTTTAAGTTCTCTGTATAATTCAACTGAAAGGCTTAAAGGCCCAAATAATCCAGAAAAGAACCTCAGCTCTCCTTTTAGCTAGGATTTCTAGACTCTAGAGTAGTGCCTCAAATCCAATAATTCAGGGGTCTAATGATTGTGGAGGATTACTTTCCTTATAAAACAGTAATGTGATTAATTGTTTTAGAAGGTTGAAATTATAATGAAATTCCTGTCCTTTGCACTCACAGTTTGATGGAATTGAAGAAATAAAATTATCAGCTATAAACAAACAGCCGATAAAGGGAAAAGGCACTTAAAAAGTAAGTCTGTCAATATTATTCTTCTGTTTGCCATCCGCCCTTCACTAACTTCATGCTAATCAGATCTTGTTTGAAACAACAGCCTCCCCTCTGAGCTCTGCAGCTATCTGAAAGGACTTGCTAAAGGAGTTTTGATCAGCTTGCTTGCAGCCACCTCCGGGTTTCTCCTGCAGTGGTCTTTGACAAGACAATGTTTCCTTTCTGATAAGCATTCAAACATACACCTAAACAAAAACAAAACAAAACAAAAATACCAACACACTTGGTCATTTCCTTAATCCACCACCCCTTTCTTTGAGAAAATAAAGCGTTTTTTTTTTTTTTTTTTTTTTAAGCTATTACTAGCACTTAGTCCTGATGGATGTCTTCCTTGATGAAGGTGGCTATTTTGACATGTACAATGCTGTTCTATGAATCAGGCCAATATTAGCTATTTTTTGATCAACCCTAGGGATCTTTAAAAGCTTTCTTAATGCAGATCACTATACAGCTATATTCAGTATTGGGGAGAGTTCTGACTGGCGATCTGGATGAACTAGATGATCTCTGGAGATCCCTTTCACCATGAAAATGCTACAGAAACAATTCAATGATATTTGCATGTTTTATTTTGCACCTATCATTGGAAGAAAGAGAATTCAGTTCTAAGAAAACAAATAAGGAAATGCTGTCTCCAGAATCACAGTGATACTGTGTTTATACAGGAAAAGTGGATTTGGGAAATGATCAGATGCAGCTCATCAGTGGAGGTACCCAGGCCATGTGGATTGTTTATAGAACAGTCCTCATTATTCAGAGTCCTGTGTTATTTTGAGTCAGATCTTCCATGAAGTGTGATGGTTATCACTAAAATTGTGCAACTGCTAAAAACAATCCCATGTCCATTTTACAGGATTTCAAACTAAACATGCTAATTCACCCACCAGTGACACATTACAAGAAT
The DNA here is from genome assembly GCA_039655065.1 of Glossophaga mutica. Lineage (NCBI taxonomy): Eukaryota > Metazoa > Chordata > Mammalia > Chiroptera > Phyllostomidae > Glossophaga > Glossophaga mutica. The sequence goes on along the minus strand of CM077306.1, from coordinate 48,285,407 downwards.
GAATACAGAATGGCCAATTCTAGCTGTTGTAATTAACTATTCAATGTTCCTTTGTCTTCACATAATAACCGTGTGCCTACTTTTCTAGATTCATGATAGTCGGGAGTGAGGAAAAAGAAATAATATAATAGCATATAAAACTTGCATTACTTGAGTACTAGCAAACGAAGGACTTGCTGTTGTGAAAACCTAAAGCAGCCCAGGCTGGTGTGGCTCAGTGGATTGAATGCTGGCCTGCAAACTGCAAGGCTGCAGGTTGGATTCCTGGTGAGGACACATGCCTGGGTTGTGGGCCAGGTCCCCAGTTGAGGGTATGTGAGAGGTAACTGATTGATGTTTCTCTTCCTCTCTTTCTCCCTCCCTTCCCCTCCCTCTAAAAATAAATAAGATCTTTAAAAAAACCCCTAAAACAATGTCATCTAAATTCTCAAGAAGATTAATTGTGTATGATTTATTCTGCCTCAATCTCATACATGGCAAGGCCCAAGACCAGAAGAGGTTATGTCCTATTATCATCTCATTAGAAAGGAGAGGCAGGCGCAGGAGAGTTGCACTAGCTTTGATGTTCTTAATTATTTCTTAGGGCCAAACAAATGTTCTATATTTGCTGAATATTGAATTTGAAAACCTCAGGACCTAATCAGGTTCAGAGAGATGTTTAGTCTGACCACAGACCTCTCAAGAAGAAAAATGCCCATTGTTAAAACTTTATTTGTGGTTTTAAAGTGAAACCATACTGGACATATCTCACAAATAATGATAAATCTCCATTTAAATAGAAATCAAGATTTTCATGGTTTTAACTTCTATAGCATATTTCCAGGACAGGAACATGCAAAAAATATATACAAAATAGTTCAATTTACCATCTAACTTGTATCTGCTTAAGTAATACTTGTTATTCAGAAATATAATCTCAATAGAAACTGTTTAAATTCCATAATGAACTAAGAGGAAAGACATCCTAACTATTAATGTGAAAGGGAGTTCTATTACTTGGATATGTAAAGATTTAAACATGATCTCTTCCATTTTTAATAGTGTTATTGATATAATTTGGAAAGAATGGCCAAAGAGTGGACATTTGGACTTATAATAGCTAAGAAAGTGGGTCACGGGCACGTTGAGGCATTTCTAGCGGATGGCAGACTATTTAGCACATCCTATCCTTAAGGGTTGTGTAGAAGCTAAACTACAACTTGAAGGGGCCTCTTTAAGAAAAAAAATATAAAATTGCTAGAGGCTCCCAGGACCTAGAAGGGCCCAAGCTAGTGAAGTTTAAGTTTCTTTGGGTTCGTGGTAAAGCCATCTCTGCCCTCTTCCTGGAACCACTGCTCCGTGCCTGCTCACCAGCCATTTCCTGTAAGATGACAATAATGATCGCTTTCCTCCAGCATCTTGGAGCCAGAATTGCTGTTTGGTCTTCTTCAAGTGTATTCGATAATAGATAATGTGGACAAGGGCAGGTTGGGGCTCTGTTCTACCATCTGAGCATCTCAATCCCATTCTGCTTTGGGCTACTCACTGCCTTGGAATGGGAGCAGTCTCTCATCCTGGAAGGGCCTTTTCTGTGTGTTTTCTTCTCAGTGATGCAAGCAGAAGAGAACTATGCAGCTGGAGAGCTCACAGCTACACTTTTAGCTTCTAAGAAAGGTAGGATCACTGAGGCTGAAGTGAAGGACTGTGTAAAAAACAAAACAAAACATTATTCTTAAGGGAGGAAACCTGGATTTTTGCACCAGTTGTGTTTTCTGATTAAAAGGGAAAATAACTTCCCTGATCTCAGTTTTTCCTATAAAAAAGGGGGACTTGGTCTGGATGGTCATTAAGTTTTCTTATCACTTTAGTATTCTTCCATAATCCTTTATTTATTACTGAAAAGTGCATTTAGCAATATTGAAACTCTGTAAGTTTATCATCAACAAAAGGGTATTATTGGAGTACTATCTGAGGCCTTTAAAATTTCTCTTCTCTATCCCTGGCTGATGTGGCTTAGTGGATTGAGTGCTGGCCTGCGAACCAAAGGATTGGTTCGCTTCCCTGCTGGGTGGAAGGGCGGGGTCCTGTGAAAGGCAACCAATTGATGTTTTTTTCCTTCTCTTTATCCCTCCCTTCCCCTCTATAAATAAAATCTTCAATTTTTAAAAATTTTTTAAAGATTTTATTTACAGAGGAGAGGGGAGTGCAAACTTCAGGGGAAAAGGGGAAGGGTTTAGAGCAACAAGTATAAAAGACACATGGACAAGAACTAGGGAGGGTGGAAATGGGAGGGAGGTGGGGAGGGCTAGGGTGGTGGGCTGGGGGGGAGTAAAAGACAGAAAACTGTACAAGAACAACAATTAAAATAAAGGAAAAAAATTAACCTCTCTAGCTTCACACATGTGTGAATTGCAAAATAAATGCTCTGTTCTGTTGGAGAAAAGAGATATGAACAATCAAATTACTCCTTGTTTCCAAAGTGCCACCCTTCTTCTCCTTTGGTTTCAGTGCTGTCTGTCATCTCATTCAGACACACAGTGGGTGCCTCACTGGTCTCCCTGCCTCTAATATCCTTCCCAGCCAATCCATTGTAAAGCCCTCTCTTCATCATGTTCCATTTTAAATTCTTAGTAGTTCCTGCTTACCAGTGGAAGAAACTGAAATGTCTTTAGCCTGAGATTCAAGTACCAGAATGTCCATATTTTCCATGTCCATCTCAAACCATTTCTTGTCCCCAAAACTTCACCCACTTAGACTAATCTGTTTGTTCTTGCCCCAAGGAAATGTATGGTGTTTTTTTTGTTTGTTCATTTGTTTATTTTTCACTTCAGAACCTCTAACTCCTCTGAGTTTCTGCAGCATTTATTGTTTGTGATAGTCACTTGGCACTTATTATCTTCAGCCATATTATGAGATCTTGGTTTTTTCTTCTTCTTCTCTCTCTCCCCTCCATCTCTTTCTTCCTCTCTGCCTCATTAGTTCTCTCTTCACGGGTATATATCTTATCTTTCATTGAGTACCTTGTACATAGTGGTGATCCCACTCTGTTTGCCGAATGTGGAATGTACTTTTATTAGATAAAGGGTTCAGTGCTACTCATCAGGCACCTCTCCTATTAGGTGAAGAGCAGTGTAATGACTTATTGCCAAGTACTCTTTGGATTTCATTATTTACAGTAGAACATAGCTACTTTTGACCACACAATAAAATACAAATAGGAGTCTAGGAGGTGAATGAGGGAGAATTATAGACCTCCCTCCTATGCTTTAAGGTACATTCTTTTTATTGAATACAGTGTAAACCAACAAAGAGTGTGAATATTATCTAAAAGATCCCTTTAATCCTTACAGAATATAATTTATAATGCATTTCGGTTGTTGTTCAAGGCTTTTTAATATATTGCATTTGTTACTTGCTAATATCACTTATGTACCTTATGGGAACAAAATCCCTGGAGAATTGTTGAAACCAAATGAGGTCCAGTGTGGGATTTCTCAAGAAAGGTTTGGAGACAATTAAATGTAGTGGTTACAGTAGTGCACCTTGGAGGCAGATAAGCTTCGGAGCAGATCCTGGAACAAGTGACACTATGCTACTCAGGTCTACATTCCTCTCTTAACAATGGGAATACTAACATCCTTACTTATTTACTTCTGACGATGAACAGAGATAATACATGTAGATTGCTAGCACAATGTTTGATGTTTAATAAAAACTTGCTAACTATTAAGACAATAGATTGTGAGAGTCATGATAAGCAGCTAGGATGGAAAGACATGGGCTGAGGGAGAGAAATATTTATATATACAACAAATATTTATTGAACTCCCAAGTATCAGGCACAGAGTTAAAGAGTTACTGAGAAGGAAACAAAAATCACAGGGAATCAGGTTGGGGAGAATATGGCCTAGAGTTATTGATAAAATTTGCAAAATATTGGTGATACATGATAACAGAGGAGAGAAAAATGGCAGTTGATGGGTACTTGATGAGGGCAATAGCTGAGTACTCACTGAATTAAGCAAAAGTCCAAGACCTTAGAAGAATCCTGGGAGAAATGAAGGACAAAAGGGGCAGATAATTAAACACTGCTTCCAGTTTACTGTATCACTCCAGGCAAAGCAGAAAACTGAAATCCATCACACTTCTGCTCAATTTTTCCCTATGCGAAAGGACATGTGAATTCACATGCACGGCATTTTGAGGGTCAGCTGTCATAAATTAGAATGCAGTGATGATTTACATGAGTTTCCTACATTGTGGTGCCTCTCGGGTTGAATTTATCATTCTTAAAAATAGAGACTCTGGTTGCCGTGTTCTGTTGACATCAGAGTTAAAATAGAATTGACCACACTCTTGATTCTGTTGCTGCAGAAAAAAGAAAATGTTCCCTCTACCTGCTCTGGCAGTGGGGAATCATGAATCGTTCCAACTGCACATAACCCTGTAACTATTTGCATTGGGGGTTTATGAGAGCCTTCTACTAAACTGGTGGGGGTGGGGGGAGCTCGCTGCAAAGAGGACACTTCGAGGTCTAATTAATGGCTATAGGATTGTCCTAAATAAAATAGAAAGTATTTCATTTTTTGTACGTGCCTATTACCAATTGTCCAAATAGTGTTAGTATTCGGTTGCTTGAATAAATGACTATTATATAAAAGTGTTCACATATCCTTACATTTTAAACCTGATCTAAATTTCAAATTCATGAAGTATGTTGGTTTCATTATAGAGGTCAAGAAAAGAAATTACTAGTTTATGAAAGAATTGTAGAAAAGATAGATTCGATGTATAAATAAAATAAGCTCCAAGGGAAAAATCAAAACTATAATCTTTCTCATTCAGACAAAAATAGCATACTACTTGTCCCTAAAATCATCAATTGACTTTAAAAGCATTTTAAACTTTCTTGGGTTAACCTGCCAAAAAGCCCAATTTATTCTTCTATTTTGACGGCAAATAAAAACCCACAGCAACCAGAATAATCTTTTTTTCTATCAGCGTATAGTTTCTTTGTAAACTTCAAAAACAACTGTGTTTGAATCCCTGAATATGTTTTGGAACTTGTGGCATGGTGATGCTACCCAAGAACTGTCCAAATCCACTTTTACTGAAGGTTTGTGATTTTTGGTTTGGCCCTTGATTTTGAAAATGCATATATTTGATGAAAAGTGTCATATATTTGTTGACTGGTCCCATATAAACACAAACTATTTTAAGTTACATATTTTATTACACCAATAAACTGAATAAATTTCATTCTGAACAATCAAAGATAAATAAAGGTATTACTTTACAAATGTCCCTGACTCAATATGCATCACAAAGACAAAGGCAAGCTACTCAGGTTACTTGTAACTCAAAGTTTCATATTTTCCAATCTGCCCCTTCCTATATTAGTTATAAAGCAATTATCATTTTGAACTCAGGACAAGCAGAGTTAGCTTAAAGCCTTCTCAATTATGAGTATATAGTATTAGGGATGCTTTAATAAAATTCAAAAACACATTTGGGTTGCTAAGAAAATTCAAACTTTAAAAATATTTTTCCCTTTTAACATCAGAAGGCTCTTTTGAGAAGCTACTCCCTTAGTGAAGAAGAAACAGTTATCTGTTAGTTTCATCTGTTTCTCTTTTTAAAAATGTAATATTTTTATTTAAAAAATGGATGGAAATGGGAGGGAGTTGGGGAGGGTTAGGTGGGGGTGGGCTGGGATGGGAGTAAAAGGCAGAAAACTGCACATGAACAACAATTAAAATAAAAAATAATATGCATGGTATGTACCCAGTTTTATAAAATTATTGCTGTGTACCAGACTACCTCTTCTTGTGTCCATCTTTCACTTCATATCTGTGTCTACACAGAGAGATGTCAAGAAATATGTTCACCTAATGATAATGATAATTATTTCTACACAGTGCGATTTTGTTGATTTTTTTCTTTGTAGTAATTTTCTTCTATATTGCTTCAAATTTTAAAACAATCATTAAACATAGAGGTAATAAAGTCATTACTTTAAAATATGTGAAAAGAGAAAAATGCACTTGGTAGCCATAGTTGTTGCATTAATTTTTGCCAGTGGGAGACCCCAGAGGAATTAGGTAATGCATCTCATGTGCCAATTCTTGAATAATTAAATAAAAATGTCTGTAATATACATGGGTGTACACATGAGTCAAATGATAGATAAGGTTTATCATTCATTTCTTCGACAGGGAATTCAGCACTGGGTGTCACATGTGTTCAATTTTCATCTTACTGGCTGGAAACAAGCTCCAAACCGTGCTGATAAAAGCAGAATTCATGATTAGCAAAAGAATAAGAAAAAAATACCTTTAGCTTAAGTAAAATGGAGATCCAAGAAATATGGAAAACTGTACTTCTGATTATCACTTTTTTCAATGCTTATAAAGAAAAACTAAAGAAATGCTGCTTTTAATGCTAAAAGTGAATTTATAAAAATACAAGCAAACTTTTGATAAGAATTCAAAAAACTTATATGTACAACCCATGGACATGAATTAAGGGGGGAATGCTGGAGAATTGGGGGGGTGCGGGGTGGAGGGGGCATAAAGGGGGAGAAACTGGGAAAACTAATAGCATAATCAATAAAATATACTTAAAAATAAAAAAATCATTCTAAAATCTCAAAAAAAACGTGTATTACCTTTTTTAATCCTTACCTGAGGATATGTTTTTATTGATTTTAGAGAGGAAGGGATAGGGATAGAGATAGAAACATTGATTGTTGCTTGCCATACGCTCCCTGACTGGGAAGCAAACCCACAACCTTTTGTGGTTACTAGACAACGCTCCAACCAACTGAGCCACTTGGTAAGGGCAAAAATGCGTATTCTTAATAAGCTTTGCATTTTTCCCTGGAGAGCAACACGAAAATGTTCTTTGATTCCTATCTTTCAATTGTACAAAGACATAAAATTTCAGTGGTCTGTGAGATAAACCCACCAAAAATGGAAAAAAAAAAACCCCCTGCAAAACAGGTTTAATTACGTCTCTAAGTGGCTAATTAAGGGTTAGATAACCACAGTGAGAAAATGCTGCTGCTTTCATTGGTTTTATTTGAAATTCAGCGTATTTTATTTGCAACTTGATACCAATAGGTATCTGTGAAAAACTATATATATGTACATAAACATTTTCTAACTCTATTAGGTACCTTCATTTGACTGAAATTATTAAAATTTGGTGGAGCATCTATAACAAGGCTGTTTGCTTGTTTTGGCTTGCCTGGTATCTGCTCCCTCTTCCTCTAACAATCTTTTTCCACTTTTTTCTGTGGAAGAGGAACAGCTGAGTCTCGTGCCATGGTGGTGATGTCAGCTCTGGAGGCTGTGCCTGGCTTACATTCAGGGCTAAAGAGCCACCTCTAAGCCTAGGGCTGTGATCCTCCTGGAGATCACTAAAGTTAACCTGTGTGCATGTGTGCATGTGTGTATGTGTGTGTGTGTGTGTGTGTGTGTGTGTGTGTGGTGTGTTTAAACTAGCTTGAGTGGGTGCAGTGCTTGTCTCAGAATCCTGTGTGATGCACTGCCCTCAAGGAACTTATAAACTCAGTAGTAAGGAAGATCAGACAAGTCCAAAAATAACGTTAAGTGCTTTATGGGAACTTCAGATGCTTAGGACTGTGTCCACACAGCACAAAATGAAGTGGCAGTCTGGCATACATCCAGGTGCTTTAACAAATTTGGCAGCCCATAGACTGCATAAGCCTTCAGAGTCAATCATAAGATCTCTGGGATTCCAAAACTTCCACTGTAAGTCACTGTGAGTTGCTTTGCAGACTCTGGTGATTGAGAAGTGGAGTAGGCTTTTTTCCTTCATCTCTTCTGCTTCCCAAGAACTTTCTCAGCTCAGAGTGGGAATTTTGAACTCAGTGATGAACAAATACCTCACTACCAATTGCTTCTTGCTTTGTTTAGTAATTTGGTTAATTTTAATTCCTTCTGTTTCCGAACTGTCTGTGCTCCACACTGCACTTAGCACCCATTTTCATTACAGCACTGTTACATGGCTGTTTATTGCGATGATCTGCATCCATGTCTATCTCCTCCAGGAGAGCAGCTGTAATATATTCATCTTCCTAACTCTGGATTCTCTACTGTATCCATTTTTGCTATGTTTAGTGTCATGCTGATTTTATATACCATAATTACTGAAGAGATTTTATTTTAAAGATCTTTATTTTTAGAGAGGGGGGAAAGAAGGGAAAAAGAGAGAAAAAAACATCAACGTGTGCTTCCCTCTCAGGCGCCCCCTACTGGGGACATGGCCCCCAACCCAGGCATGTGCCCTGACTGGGAATCGAACCAGTGACCCTTTGTGGGTTTTTTTCCTTTTATTTTATTTATTTAAAAAATTTAAATACATTTTATTGATTATGCTATTATAGTTGTTCCATTTTTTCTTCCCTTTATCCCCCTCTGCCCTGTACCTCCCCTCCCACTATCATTCCCCCTACCCCCTGAGGTCATACCTGTAAGTTCTTTGACTTCTCCATTTCTTATACTATTCTTAACTCACTCCTGTCTATTTTGTACCTACCAATTATGCTTCTTATTCCCTGTACTTTTGCCCCCTCCTCCCACTCCCGCTGATAACCCTCCATGTGATCTCCATTTCTGTGATTCTGTTCCTGTTCTAGTCGTTTGCTTAGGTCATTTTTTGTTTTTGTTTTTCAGGTTCAGTTGTTGATAGTTGTGAATTTGTTGTCATTTTACTGCTCATAGTTTTGATCTTCTTCTTTTTCTTAGATAAGTCCTTTTAACATTTAATATAAAATAAGGGTTTGGTGATGATGAACTCCTTTAACTTGACCTTGTCTGGGAAGCACTTTATCTGCCCTTCCATTCTAAATGACAGCTTTGCTGGATAAAGTAATCGAGGTTGTAGGTCCTTGCCTTTCATGACTTTGAATACTTCTTTATAGCCTCTTTGTGCCTGTAAAGTTTCTTTTGAGAAATCAGCTGATAGTGTTATGGGAACTCTTTTGTAGATAACTGTCTCCTTTTCTCTTGCTTCTTTTAAGATTCTCTCCTTATCTTTAATCTTGGGTAATGTAATTATGATGTGTCTCAGTGTGCGCTTCCTTGGGTCCAACTTGTTTGGAACTCTCTGAGCCTCCTGGACTTCCTGGAAGTCTATTTCCTTCACCAGATTGGGGAAGTTCTTCTTCATTATTTTTTCAAGTATGTTTTCCATTTCTTGGTCTTCCTCTTCTCCTTCTGGCACTCCTATGATTTGGATGTTGGAACATTTAAAGTTGTCCTGGAGGTTCCTAAGCCTCTCCTCGTTTTTTTGAATTCTTGTTTCTTCATTCTGTTCTGGTTGAATGTTTATTTCTTTCTTCTGTTCCAAATCATTGATGTGAGTCCCAGTTTCCTTCCTGTCACTTGGTTCCCTGTGTATTTTTCTTTATTTCACTTTGCATAGCCTTCACTTTTTCCTTTATTTTGTGTCTGAACTCAAAGTCATTTCTTTGAGCATCCTGATTACCAGTGTTTTCAACTGTGCATCTGATAGGTTGGCTATCTCTTCGTTGCTTAGTTCTGTTTTTGGAGTTTTGATCTGTTCTTTCATTTGGACCATATTTCTTTGTCTTGGTGCACCTGTTATGTAGTGAGGAGTGGAGTCTTAGCTATTCACCAAGGCGGGCAACCCACTTCAATGAATTGTGGCACTGTGTGTGGGGGAGGGGTCCAAGAAGGAACAATGCCACTTGCTCCTCTCTCTGCCAGCTTTCAGTCACTTCCCCTGTCACCCACAAGCAAATTGGGCCCTTCTGGTGCTGATTCCCAGGTGGGTGGGTTTCTGTACATACTCAGACCCTGTGGGTCTCTCCAATGAACTCCCCTGCAAGGCTGGGAGTTTCTCCCACTGCCTCAACCCCCACAGGTGGTTTCAGTCAGAGGTTTGAGGCTTTATTTCCCAGCACTGGAACCCTGGGTTGTGTTGCCTGTCTCCATCCTCAGTCATTCATCCTGGCTTATATGCACTGGAATATGGGACCGCCTGGTCCACCAGCCACCACTTCTCCTGGCCAGGTCTGTTGCCTTGTCATGCGTCCTCTCCATCTTGGCTGCCCGTCTCTGCCCCTCCAACCAGTCTGGATGAATGTTTCTTCTTTAACTCCTTGGTTGCTGGACTTCCATACAGTTCGATTCTCTGGCAGTTCTGGTTGTTTCTGGTTTTTAAATTGGTTGTTGTCCTTCGTTTGGTTGTGTGAGGAAGCAACCTTATCTACCTATGCCTCCATCTTGGCCGGAAGTCTGCAAACCAGCAACCCTTTGGTTCGCAAGCCAGCACTTAATCGACTGAGCCACACTAGCCAGGGCTGAAGAGATTTTTTTAAAAAAAGAGTTGGATATGTGCCCTACTCTGGTCCTATTCTAGAAGATGCTGCCTCCCATACTTGGGTTAACATGATAAATAAAAGAAGTTTGTCTCTGTACCTTCTTTTTCTGAGGCTTTTTCTGCCACTGCCCACCTTGCCCCCCCTTAGATTAATCTACACCTTCCTGTCAGTGGTGGGTTAAGTCAACTCTAAAGCACTAACTGACATTGTTCTAACTTAACCTGGTTATACAAGTGGTCTGTTTTGACTGTGTGTTTTTTTAAAAACTGTACCCAAAAGTTCAATGCACTCTTCTGGATGTATGCTGCATTTCACAATCAAGATAATGGAAGTAATGCACTTTAAGAACATGTGTCCACCACTAGGTATAGTACTGGATTTCCCTCTGAATCAGAGATAAGAATGTTTTAATATGGTTTAAGCTTCTACTAGAGGCAAGAATGAGATGCTGAGGGTGTTAAATGCCGAGATGACCTAGAGAGTAGTGTTATAAGATGGATTAGACGGGAAGAGGCAGGAGTCACAGAGGCCACGTAAGGATTCATTCCGGTAAGCTTGATGAGAGATGATGAGGGCTCAAGGCAAATGAAGAAGACAGAAAAACATAAAACAGACACTTTGGAGAAAAATGTGAAGGAGTTAGTAACTCATGCCAAAGAGATGTGACAAGACCAGATACAGACTTTAGAGCTGTAGGAACAGAAATGATTTTAAAAAAATTTATCATGGTAAAATATACATGTATTTAAACTTTACATTTTACCTATTTTTAACTGTACAATTCAGTGGCATGGAACACATTCATATTCTTGTGCAAATATCACCACTATCCATTACCAGTAATTTTTCACCTTCCCAAACCTAATTTAAATACATGTACAAATTAAACACTAACTCTGTGCCCCCCCACTAGCCCCTGATAATCACCCTTCTGCTTTCTACCTCTATAAATTTGTCTATTCTAAGTACTTCACTTAAGTGGGACCATACAATATTTGGAATTTCTTATCTGGCTTATTTTAATTAGCATAATGTTTTCAAAATAAATGATTTTGCTGTACCTCACTCCATTATAATCACTTATGATAAAATTATATTTTTCAAAATGACACTAAATTATGTAAATGTTTAAATTAAAACAGCACATTTCTGGGATTTCTGAGTGCAGACTTCTGGATAATTGAAGTTAAAATTTTCTCTCTGTGTCTGGGGTGTGGGTGAGGTATGTGTGCGAAAGAGGAAGTATTCTTCTGACACCCCAAAATGCTATGTTTTTAGATCTTTCCCAAATTCCCCCCAGATTCGAATGTATCTGCCCTATCTCCTATTCCTTTTGGGTTATGTTCTCTGCTACCAGGTCAAGGATGACAATAACAGGTTGTTGTGTACTTCCCAGGTAACATATTTACTTTTTAACCAGGAATTATTTTTCAGTAGACCCTAATGAGTTTGAGTCAAAGTGGCAATGGGAACTTCAGGAGAGCAGCAATGATGAGAAGGAGGTGAGATTCATGTGGCCAGGGCAGGTGAGCGCCTAAGATGGCTAGATGGCCCCAGCACACCTGGCTGAGGGTGGACGGTGCTTCAGGCGGCATGAGGCAGGGAGTGGAGAAGCAGCTTTTCACAGCGCAGGATCCTAACTGTCTGGGTTTGGAACTTGGGCTTGGAAATCAGAGGGCCTGGGTTCAAGTTCTGACTCTAATTGTTATGATTTGACCTTGGGCAAGTCATTTAACCTTAGTCATAAATTTCCTCATAGGGAAATGAACAAAATAGTATTACCTTATAGGATTGTTGTAAGGGTTAAATAAAACAATACATAAAAAGTATTTAAGGAGCCCTGGCTAGTGTAGCTCAGTGGATTGAGCACAGACCTGCAAACCAAAGGGTTGCTGGTTTGATTCCCAGTCAGGGCACATGCCTTGGTTGCAGGCCAGGTCCCCAGTTGGGGGGGTGCACGAGAGGCAACCACACATTGATGTTTCTCTCCTTCTCTTTTTCCTTCTTTCCCCATCTCTCTAAAAATAAATAAATAAAAGTCTTTAAAAAAGTACTTCAGGATGGCTTTTAGTATATAGCAAGCACTAAACCTATGTTAGCCAACCCTCACTTTACTCTTGAAAAAAACTGAGGTCCAGAGATACCGCTCTGCGAGCTCAATGTACTGCCAGGGTTGGAGCTCCAACAATGAGATGTGCCATTAGCTCTCTGGGTTTCTTGAAACCAGGAACAGTACGTTATAGTTAAGAATCTCTGGGCTGAGGGGAAGATGTACCCTGATGCCCAAAGCACTACATTTTATTTTCCCACAATAGAAAGAAGGACAGGCTTACTGAGAAGGCAGATGAGGGAGGGGCTGCCTGGTGATAGAGGGGTTGTCATTTCACCATTTTTTTTCTTTAGTAAAATGCTCTGGTTAAACTATAAATGCCCCTCAAGAGGGGTTATATCTTAATGTCCTGTACTAGTTATCTGTTGCAATTTAACAGATTACCCCAAAACTTAGTGGCTTGAAACAATAATAATCATTTGTTAAACTTGCACAGTTTCTGTGGGTCTGAGGTGGCTTGGCAGGGTAGCTCTGGCTCAGGATCTCTCACGAGGTTACAGCCCCAGGTCAGCCGGGCTGCAGCAGTCCTGTGGCTTGGCTGGGCCTGGGGATTCCCTTCCAAGGTGGCGCACTCACATGGCTCAGTCCTCTCCACGTGGGCGTCTCTATGCAGCTGCTTGAGTGTCCTCATGACATAGCTACTGAGTCCCTCTGAAACAAGAAATCCAAGAAACCAAGGGTGAAGCTGCAATGCCTCTATGATCTAACCTCTGAAGAGACACACTGTCGCAGCAGAATGTTCTGTGGGTGACACAGGCCAGCTCTGATTCAGGGTGGGAGGCTGAAGTCCAGGAAGTGAGGACCCAGGAGGCCGGCTGTCATACCCATCTTCAGCTTCAATCCTAGTTGTGAGTTCCTCCCCCCCCTCCCCGGAAGAGGAGAAACATGGAGGTGGGCTGGGGCCTGGAGGGAGGCCTTAAATTGGCCCTGGGTGGGTGGGGAGGGGAGGCAGAAGTTTCATTTGCCCTTCCCTGCCCTCACAGAGGGTCTGGAAAACTGCCTGAGTCAGTAAGGCACAGCCCCTGAAGGAAGGCACTGACTGGAAAATAAATTGGGCACAACTTTGAAACTTTTGACAAACGTCCTGGTGGTCCCTGTCACCTGGCTGAGCCAGTAGTTTTAGAGAGCTGCTGCTGTTCCTACCAACTTACTGTGTGTGACAGTAAGTTAGTCTCTTCATGTCTCACTGTGTTCATCTTTGGATGGATTTGACTCTTTGTTCATTGGTGGTTGGTTTGAAAAACAGATTTATCACTACAAAGACACAGTATATTTATTTTCATGTTATTATTTTGCTTTAAAATGTTCATTAGTCTGTTTAAAAGATGCTGTAAAGATCCTCATAGATGCATTAATCAACACATTTACTTGCTCATTTTTCTTTTAATTTTAGTTTTCAAAAATGCCCAAAGGCTACATCCATTACAGGGTAATGGACTGCAAAATCTTATTTAATTACAATGAATATTTTTCCTGGAGTTACAGAAAAGAAAAAAATATATAATTCTGCGAATTATCAATTTAAAAGAATCAAAATGACCTCTAGTAATGGGCAAGAGAGTGCTTCCTGTGTTCTCACTCACCCCTCTCTTTCCCTTCTCGCTCCACTCCAGCTCCACAGACCTTGAGAAAGAAGGAGACCCTGGGCCAGAGCATTTTATGCCCTCAGAGGGCCTTGGAGACCTGAGGTTCAGATCTTGTGGCTCAGAACTCTTGGGAGATGGATGTGCCTAACATGCTTCTGATCTGATTCTGATATAGAGCTTTAGGGTGACCCACCAACAGCAATTTCCAAAGCTTTCCTCCTCTGCAGATGGAGAGGATACTCAGTAGGTAGATTGTGCTGGGGGACCTTCAAGCCACAAGCAGTCCCACAGTAGATGAGTTTATTCTGGTGCATTCCCTTCTCACCTTGAAGATAGAGTATTTTTTAGGGGACTAACTATGGCCTTACACCAATAGTCTTATTTATGATTCTTGAATTAGAAAATATATCGAAGGGAGATATTCTCTGTAAATTTAAAATTAATAATTAAAAATAGATAAAACACTCAAGTTCAGAAACATATAATATACCCCCATTTATCTAGTGGATCCTGGTATCATTACATATATAATTATATTTAACTCAATCTAAGATGATTACTTCAAACTGGATTCTCCTGCTGTCTATTTCTGGGTCCTCAGGGATCCTATGAAAAATCTGAGGAAATTCCTTGCTGATTGGGGAGATATTAGACTGCAACATATGGCCCACATATGTGATTAGTATTCCTCTAAGGAAAAATACAAAGCGTTATATTTAGAATATAGGGTATATGTTCAGTGGTTCCGGATGACCCAGGGGATTACTAGATTCTTCTTGTGGAATTTTCTATAGTTAAAAGATGAATCTGGAATTCTGACTGTTTGGTGTGGACATTGGAGCTCATCTGTAAGTTTTTGCAGGTGTGAGTCCTGCCAAATTTTCACTCTTGTGTGTTTTTTGAAAGCTGTTCATACTGCTCTTCAGAGAAGATTTTCAGGGTCTCTACCAGAGATGATTTTCAGGGTCTCTACCATGTGTTTTAGAGGAGTCTTTGACACAGGTACCTTCTAAAGTAAAACAGTTAATAATTTATGAACAATATGTTATTGGCCCCCAAATAAAATGGCTTGAGATAATAGCATTGCCAGGTTTGCATCTATGTTAAATGAAATAATTCTAAATTTCATCCTTTTTTGTCCTGATATTTCACCATAATTGTGTTTGATCACACATATGATATTAAGACTAGAGAATGGGACATGATTTCTGATTAAATTCTGACATTCATGTCTTGGTCCTGGGAGGCCACATGCTGATAAGTCAGGATTACTTGCTGCCTTGGTCCAAGGCCTTGGCTATTCCAACCATCTCAGAAGTTCCACAGTCCCTTTTCCACCTTCTGACAAGATATCCTGTGCTGTAGTATGAACTCCTTGTTTTTTAAAAAATATATTTTATTGATTATGCTATTGCAGTTGTCCCATTCCCCCTCTCCCTTTATTCCCGTCCGCCCTGCACACCCCCTGCCACTTGCATGCATGAACTCCTTGTTTTATACGTATCCAACGTAATGCACTGAAGTCCTGAAGAATGCTAGGGCTTCTGATTGTCTACACTTCGCATTTCCACCTAAATATCCATCTTACTTTCAGCTCAAAAATTAATATCCCCTGCCCAGTCTACTCCTCAGTAAACTGGTCCCCTTCCCAGTGACCAGACTCCTGCCACTTTAGTGACACCCGATTCTCTTCACTTCCAGGTACTCAGATGAAAACTCTTGGAAAATGCAATTTCCTTCCTTTTCTTACACTAACCTATTTCTACATCCCTTTATTCATTTTACTCTTCAGGTGTGTGGATTCACTTTCCATTGATTACAGCTATTTTCCGTGACTCCAGTGTCTTTCCCATCTAAGTCAGCCTTAGTCCTGTCACCAGTGATTCTTCATGAGCCATTTCCTTACTCCTGTGCCTCCCACCCCCAAAACTGTGCTGTTCTGGCTCTAGGAGACTGCAGCAGGCTGGAACTATTTTATCTCACTCTTAAGCGTCACCTCTAAAAAAAATCTCCTTAATTCATGCTGTCTGATTTCCTGCTACTGCCAAAAACACCTCTACTTCCACTTTGGTCAGGCTCATTTCCTTTCGTCTTTTCTTCATATAAAGCTCTTGCTTGCTTCTGTTTATTTTTTTAGGCTTTTTTTTCCTATAGAAGATTCCTTTCCCCATTGTCCAAATCTTCATATTCTGACTTCTGATAATCCTACCTCATAGTAACTTTCCTCCTACACTTTCATTCAACAGATCAAAACCATTAAAATGGAGTTCATACTCTGACCTACTAATACCATTTTTAGAACTGTAGCTTAAGACATTAACAATTAACGAATTAGAAATAGCTCTTGTGCTCAAAGTTTCCTCTTTCACACAACATTATTGATGATAATGTTGAAAAATTGGATACAAACTCTATATCCAATATCAGAACTAAATAATTATACATCACTCTATGGAAATTTCATGTGCACAAAATGGATGCTATAGAGACTATGTAGTTATATGAAATAGTTTCTTTAAAATATAAAGCTAACTGAACAGGAGAAACGGAATGTGACATTGTATGCATGTAAATGTTTTAAAACAGTCCTTAATATGAAAAATTTAAATAAGCTTGATTAATTCCCTTTTTGAAATGGTAAAAAGAGATAATTTAACATTAAAGACATTACTGGCAAAAGAAAAACACATCTATTTACAACTTTGTGTGTAAATAAATTTAAATGTTTGTTAAAAAGAATCTAACATCTCTTATGTGCCTATGAAATTCTAGTTACTTTAGTCCTGGCTGGTGTAGCTTGGTGGATTGT
Source organism: Glossophaga mutica (assembly GCA_039655065.1). Taxonomy (NCBI): domain Eukaryota; kingdom Metazoa; phylum Chordata; class Mammalia; order Chiroptera; family Phyllostomidae; genus Glossophaga; species Glossophaga mutica. The sequence goes on along the minus strand of CM077306.1, from coordinate 48,268,551 downwards.
GTACAGGCCTGCAAACCAAAGGGTTGCTGGTTCAATTCCAAGTCGGGGCACATGCCTTGGTTGTGGGCCAGGCCCCCAGTTGACGGTGGATGAGAGGCAACCACACATTGATGCTTCTCTCCCTCTCTTTCTCCTCCCCTTCCCCTCTCTCTGAAAATAAATAAAATTAAAAAACTATATGTTGTTTACTCCTTACAGTATGCCCAGTGAGACACATATTATTAACTCCATTTACAGGAGAAGAAAAAAACAGGTCAGGAGATATTAAATAATTTTCCCAGATCACAAAGCTTGGAATCAATAGGTTGAGGATTTTCACATGATTCTGCTGCATGAAAATCTGAGACAAATTTAAACATGTCTTCATTCTTAATAAGATATCCATTATTGATGACCTGATTATTAAATAATGTGTCTATAATAAACCTTAAAAAGTAGGAAACAAGAGAAAGAGAGAACTTTGGAATTACATAGATGGACTTCTTTCTAAAGAATAGAAACATCACAGAAATTTATGGCAAAGGTCATGCTGGTTGTCAGGGTGCCTTCTGGGAACTCTGGTTTGACATTTTTAGTTTAAGGTTTATGATTCAGAGGGACCAATGACAAAACTGTTCAAGCACTTGAATGATTTGATTAGGACACAACTCACCTTCAAAATCAGATAGTGGATTGAATGCTACCATTGTTCTGTAGATCGGCAATTTAGCTTGGAACTTCATGACACTTTGGTTTCAAGTAATACTTTAGCTTTCCAAAGATTGCTGGCTCCTGGAACTATATCTGGAGCGGCAGAGGAGTCTGTAGCTATCTCCCATAGCTACATGTGGATCATAAGAAACTATGAGGTTTTGACAATCTCTAGCACAAATAATACCTTGATCTGCAGGGAATCTCATAAAAACAATGTTGACCAAAAAAACCCCTAATTTTACTGAATTCATGGAACTCGTAGCTACCTAAGAAAGGGTATTTCAGAGGTCCATACATTTTTTCCCCCTCTGGGACTTAAAAACATGGATTCCTGATTGAAGAAGACAAGGGAGATGTTTTTGAGCTTCTGTGCTTTTTGAGCAATATGGGGAATACCTAGGCACCTTTGATGAAGTGCTAGTGAGAATTTGAACATCACAGTGATTTGGTTATTAGGTCAACCTTATATGCTACTCAAACTAAACGGCTTGTTAAAGCCTACTAATAAATAATGCCAGTAGTTTAAAAGATAAGGCTGCTCATGCCTAAGAGAACTGAAAATTTATTTCACATTGCTGTGGGCAGGAAATTTTGGTGGTCTGTTTAGGTACTCATGAGCACCAGCAGATAATGTTCAGGACAGTCCACAGACACAGCATGAATTGGGGTTTAGAGTGACCACGCCAGTCAAGGAGGAGTCACGGAGGGAGTGTGTATTTGCTGTGTGGGAGGAGGGTCAGGGTAGGAAGGCTGAAGCTCGTGCACAGCCAGCTCTTATCCCAGTAAAGGGGACTGGAACTGCTTTCCTCCTTCCCCTGCATGCAAATCAGGCTTCCCATTGCCTTGTTTTGACAACGACTTCCTCCTCCTCCCCCTCCCCCTCCCCCTCCACCCCCCTCCTCCTCCTCTTCCTCTTCTCCTTCTCCTTCTTCCTCTTCTTCTTCCTCCTCTTCCTCTTCTTTTTTCTTCCTTCTCCCTTCTTCTTCTCCTCCTTCTTCTTCTCCTTCTTCTTCTCCTTCTTCTCCTTCTTCTTCTTCTTTTTGAAGTCTGCCCATATGGCATATTTTTACCTGAAATCCACTGTGCAAAGATTCTGGGTGGGAGGTAGTTGGGAAATTTTAACTTCCCTGGATATGATCCTAGGCTTTGTATCTCCTTTGGGGTGGCACCACATTGGTTAACATCTGTAGTTCTTGAAATATTTTTCTTGGTGAAGAGTGAGAAGTTTGGGGTTTGGAAGAACCTCATGTCTGCCAGTCTTAGCATTGTTACCAATACCTTGTTAAATAATTCAGTCATATGATATTTGCTAATTGATATTAAAATTCCAAACGATTTTTAAAAATTAAAATTCTTAATGTGAGCAGCTTCAGAGGATAGAAAATGCTGACCTTAGCAATGGTGCATAGAAGGGCAAAGCACACCCACCAACCCTTCGTCTGAAAGCCTTAACTCCATAGTAGAGAAGAGAGGCCATTGGATCTCTTCCTTTGTTTCTTTTTAAAAATACTTCACCTAAAGTCTCTTGTTATGATGGAAATTTAAAAACAATATGGAATATAAACTTATATTGAGAATTCTATTCATTTGAATGATTTTCAAGGTAGATAACTAGTGATTCAGGTTGGATATTTTCTTAGAATTAAATATTTTACTTTCGACGTACATCAGATAAACAAAGTATAGGTCATATGCCTAAGTATACTATTTAGGGATTACATCATGGAAGGATTTGGGGGTTTGTCCTGTTATGTTGGTTGTTACCCAAGTGATGATACTTTTAATAAAAGCATGACTTTGGGCCATCATTTTGTTTCCCCCCTCACTGAGATATGCAAGGTCTGTCGAGAAAAAGTCCAGCCATTGTTAATATAACGAGAATGATTTGTGTGACATCAATGTAAACTGGCAGCCAAGGAGAGTGGACTGGAATGCTCATGCATGAACATTGATGACTTCATTGTACTAGTCAGTGGGGTTGATAGACTCTTTTGAGTGAGCATGCGTACTGTGTGGTCATCGCATTCAAAATGATGAGAGAGTAGAGCAATGACTCTGCATTAAATTTTGCGTTAAGCTTGAACATTCCTCCGTGGAAAGTATTCAGATGATTCAGTAGGCCACAGCTATGGGCAACTGGTGATTGGCAGCATCATCAGGACAATGTACCAGTTTATGCATCACATCTCGAGCAGAGTTTTCTGGCAAAACATCAAATCACCCAGGGGACTCAGAGCCCCCACAGCCCAGATTTGGCACCCTGTGACTTCTGGCTTTTCCAGAAACTAAAATCACCTTTGAAAGGGAAGAGACTTCAGACCATTGATGAGATTCAGGAAAATATGATGGGGCAGCTGATGGCGATTACAACAAAAGATTTTGCAGAGTGGTTTGAATAGTGTAAGTGATGCTGGGAGAACTGTGTGAGATCCCAAGGTGCCTACTTTGAAGGGGACTTAGGCGGCATTGTCCTATGTACAATGTTTCTTGTATTTTGTAGCTTCTTCAATGAATGTCTCTATTTTTCATAGTATGTGGCTGGATACTTTCTGGACAGACCACATAAGCAGCATCGGATGACTTTCTTAAGATTGTGAAGAAAAATTCCTATTATTCTATTAGTGACCTTTGGCAAGCAACTACTCTCTTAAACTTCTTGTCTCTAGAGTGACTAAATTTTCTTCTGCTCAAGCCATCGACAAGCCAAATGTCAAATAACAATGTGGCCATTTTTCATCTTGAGATAAGTGTTTCTCTAATAAGACGATCAATTAGTCTTATTCAGATTATAACACAGCTCCTCATGTATTTTTATGCCATACAAAGATCTCTGTAGTCCTATTACCTTCTCATGAAAAAACCTCTTCATTTAGATTTCAGGCTATGAGAACACATAATCAATCCAAACACACCTCATGTATGACATATGTGTATTGACATTTTCATTATACCAATATATCCTCCAAAGGTGGTATTATGAAAAAAAAACCACCTCTATTCTGTAGGATATGATCTAAGGTCTTTTGTAGAAATATCCCACTTTTGCCCTGACTCGTGTGGCTAGTGGGCTGAGTGCTAGCCTGTGAACCAAAGTGTTGCCAGTTCTATACCCAGTCAGGGAACATGCCTGGGTTGTGGGCCAGGTCCCGGTTGGGGGCACATGAGAGGCAATGTATTGATGTTTCTCTCACACATCCATGTTTCTCTCCCTCTTTCTCCCTCCTTTCCCCTCTCTCTAAAAAATAAATAAAATCTTTTAAAAAAGAGAAAATATCCCATTTTTTATAGAAATAAAGTTCTGGAAATGGTCTTTTCATAGAAGTAAAACTTATATTTAATTATAAGCCCTTAGGATATTTTTCACTTGGAAACAAGGCATATCATGAAATGCTGTATGAGAAAAATTCTACCTTTTTTTGCTACAAAGATACTTAAGATGCCATAATTTCTTCTAAAGAAAAGTCTAATGTGGAAAATATTAGTTGTACATCTTGAGAAGAACTCTCAGAGCATCATTACATATTACTTTTGGAAAGTTTTGACTGCTGCTGGGGTTGTATAGATAATATTTATAACCACTGCTTCAAATGCAGCCAGATTTTGCATAAGAAACTACTGTTTTCTTAATTTCTTGTTGGTGGTAACATCATCCTCCTCTACCCAAGCTTCTGAAACTATTTTGTGTTACAGTTGGACAATTTATAAATCCTGCCCAAGAGATACCTACATTTTACAGTGGCCCATGAATACCTCGGTTTTAGAGATCTTATTTTAATTGATGAAATTTTAAAAGACCATTTCTGAAAATGTTACTTGGGAATCCAGAGTGCTTATGCCTTTGAATATAAACTGTTTCAAATAATTTTTGAAAGCATGATAAATATACAATACTAAATATATGTGTACATGTGTGTTTGTGTATAGTGAGAGAGAAAAATAGTTCCATGTCCAGAATTAGTCTTTAGTGACACATTTCAGAAATTTGAAATATTTAACATATTCAAAACAGCTGGCTTAAAATAATAACAAAATACTTTTCCTACCTTTGAAAGTGAAACAGCAGTTTCAATAAACATTATAAATAGAACAATCTTCACTGGTTTATTAATTCATTCTTTATTACTTATGACAAGTCAGTGACAAGCACCTAATCTGGGCCAGGTAATGCACAAGGCAAAGATAGATGACAATCTGTGCCCTCCTGGAGAATTTTTTCCTCTTAGAGTTTTAATGTTTAATTTCATTCGTGCTTTTATTAGGAAGGAGAGGCAGAGAGGAGGAAAATGATTGTCTAAAAAAGGGATGGAAGCTTGGGTCAGAAGCAATTACTCAGCTTTTCTTAGGAGATTCTGTACTCATTTCATTATTATAATGGTTTCACTTCTCCAACTGAAATGAAATATATACACCCCTTTTCTCTCCCATGAAGATGGGTGAATAGTAATAAGTTAAGAGCAATGGAGCTGGAGTCAGATAGGTTTGGTCTGGGATACTTATCCTGCTACCAATTCTGTTGTACCTTTCTGCAATTTATTTACTTAGCCTCTCTGTGGACTGGTTTCCCCATTGCAAAATGGGGATAAAAATATCATTTGGTCCTTGCTAAAGGCTGATTCTTTCCCCTTTTAGTCTCTTCCTTTCCCTTTAAGCACTGAATATCATTGATCCAAAAAATGATGTTCCCCACAAAAAAATTAAATAATTTGAAAACTGGGAATTGTATAATCCAAATGATGTGGCATAGTTGTTAACTTTGGATTTTTTATAAGACACTGGAATAAAAATGATGTCCAGGCCTCCTAATTCCTTGGTCTGGCCATGCATGTTTGTCACTAGTCCCAGACTAAATATAGCAAATTTTATCCTTGGGTCAATATAATTTCCAATCCCTAAGTTGAATGAAGAAACCTTCCCAGACAAGACTTAATTCACAAATGCGTTTAGGGAGACACTGGATATGTCTAACAGTGCATCGTCAAGGGAAAACAGGTCATTGGCATTAGCTTGGCTAACTGAAAAGAAGCTTGCATTGGGAAGCCAGCAATCTCACCAACAAATCCTGCTGAGGATTGACCAAACATAACCGTTCATTGGAAACAATTATGTACTTATTTCTGTTCCTTTTTATTGAATTTATTGGGGTGACACTGGTTAACAAAATTATACAGGTTTTGGGTGCACAGTTCCACAACCGTACACTGTGTTGTGTGCTCACCACCCCAAGTCAAGTCTCCTTCCATCACACTTATCCCCCCGATACCCACCTCCGCTTCTCCCCACTTCTCCCACCCCAGCAATCACCACACTGTTGTCTGTGTCCATGAGTGAGTTTTTTCTCTTTATTTTCTTTTTTGCTCAATCCCTCCAGCCCCCCATACTCCCACCACCCTCCACCCCGCCAGCTGTCAGCCTGCTCTGTATCTACGAGGCTCTATTTGGCTTGTTAGTTCATGTTGTTCACTTGATTCCACACATGAGTGAAATAATATGGTACTTGTCTTTCTCTGACTGGAGAATATATCCCTAATACTCTATTTATGCAGTAAACAATTACTTTCTTACAGCTGTCTGCTGGGAAGTATGTATTGTTCTGATCTGAACTGGGTTTAAAATAGTTGGATAAGTCTCCTCTTTCCTCGGAGGTTAAATTGCAAGTGCCTATTCTAGGTGTCTAGACCCTGATGGTAGTGCTGGCAGGCTGCACTGGGCAGTTTTGCAGAGTGGCTTTTATTGGCAGCAGGGGCATAACTAGACACTTACTATCACTGTAATCGATGCATCTTTAGCTTTCTGACAATTTGGAGGTAGGGGGTCATCTTTATTTTCCTACCTCTCATTTATCCCTCGCTGTGTTCTCTCCTTTAGCCTGCCATGGATACGCAGTGCCTCCCAAATGGAAAGACATAGGTTACCATTTTGTGAAACCTATGGAGCTTTTATAGTAGAATACTATGTAGCTGTGAGAAAATGCCAGGGTGGACTCTGGCTGGGTAGCTCAGTTAGAGTGTCATCTCTATGTGCCAAAGTCGTGGGTTGTGGGTTCGATCCCTGGTCAGGACACATACAAGAGTCAAACAATAAATGCATAAATAAGTGGAAAACAAATCAGTCTCTTGCTCTCTCTCTCTGTCCCCCTTCCTCCCTCCCCCCCTCAATAAATTAAAGAAAAAAAAACAACTAAAAAAATGCCAAACAAATAACAACCCTTAAAATACCCCACCAGATTGGGCTTGGTTTTTCTCTATTGCCTTCTCATTCTGACCTTTAAAAATATATAATATAAAGAGTCTTTCCCAAGTCAATTCTTGTCCTCAAGTCAAAAGATTCAAGGACATGTCAGTGAAAGACAAAACACAATAAAATTCTTTATGATTGGGAGTGGAGTGGTAAGGGGAAAGGATCTTTCTATTCTGAGGTTACAGTAGTAGACTGTGTCTGTATCCCTCCACTCTTGAGTTCTCGCCTCCACACTCTTCATAAACAGCCCCAAGGAGGGTTCCCTACACCCTAGAAGCATAAACTTTTCAATGTACTGAGGTGCTTCTGAGTTGCTCTTGCTGATACTTGTGGTAAAAGAGGTTGCTGAATCCTATTCCAGAAGGATAGTAGGTCACAGGCTGATTTTAGACACTGCTGGATATAAAAAGAAACGAAGAGCTCTTATTTCATGTCTTTTATTTTAATGACCATTGTGGTAGGCAGCCTTTAAGATGGCCCCAATAATCCCTCATTCCTCAAGTGTTGTCTGGACCTCGTGACTTTCTTCCGATGAATGGAACAGGGCAAAAGCGATGAGACCTTGGTCTGAGATTTGGTTACAGAGACTGTCTCGCATTACACGTGCCCTCGTGTGTTGGCTCTGATGAGATCAGTTGCCAAGTTTTGCGCTGCCCTATGGAGAGGCCATATGACAAGGAAGCAAGGTAGGCTTCTGGGCAACAGCCAGGGAGCTGGAACCCAGACCTCAACACAATGACCTCAGAGGAACTGAATTCTGTCAGCAACCAGTTGAGTGAACTTGGAAGTGGATCTGTCCTCAGTCCAGCCTTGACATGACTGTCATCCTTGAGACTGAGGCATCTGGCAAAGCTGTGCCTGGATTTCTGACCCCCCAAAACCATGGGAGAATAAATAGATGTCTTAAGCTTCTAAATTTTGAGGTAATTCATTTCATAACAACAGATGACTAATATAATGAAAAGGCATTATGGGAAGTTGGGAAAGAAAAGGAGAAAAATCATCTATAATTCTACCACTCAATCACAACTATGGCTTTAATTTTTGCATGTTTTATTTCATCCTGCACACATATATACATATATATTTATATTGCCGATAAGCATAATGTGAATAAAATTTTGCATCCTCTTTTTTTCATTTAACATTAAGACATAAGTAGCTCGGTGTTACTATAAAAATCTTTGTACTTATAATTTTAATGGTTGCATAATATTCTCTCAAGTGGAAATATTATGATTTAGTGAATTTTCTCATTCTCTTTGGGCATTTCATTTACTTCCTATTTAATTTGCAATTAAAAATAATATAGCAACCATCATCTCATGTACATGGTACTGACTTTTGTCCCTCTCATCAGTTAAGTTTTTCCCGTGTCATTCTCTTCCTTGGTATAGTTCTCAGTTTGCTGTAGTGGCTTCTCAGATATTCCTCAGTGGTTGGTGGATGGCAAATATCTAAATCATTGTATGTCCAAAGCTATCTTTGTTTTTCTCCCTTAAATATTAATTTAGATGGCTATTGATTTCTGGTTGAAAACTACCTTATTTAAATATATGGGAATATCAAACTTGAGAAAAACTCTCCCAATGAAAAGACAGTTTAAAAGTTTTCAGCAAATTTGAATGCATAATTTTATAATAAAAATAGGTCGTACATATTTATATAATATTCCATTTTGTCATTAATTTTGTCACACAAACATTTAAAGCAACATCACTTTTAAAACGAAAATCACTTAGTTTGAAATACTGGTTTCTTTTTTTTTTGAATTCGTTAAAAAGTTTTTATTGTGTATTGTGGTACAATATACATTATATAAAATTTAGCATTTTAATACTTTTCATTGTACAGTTCAGTGGCATTAAGTACATTCACGCTGTTGTGCAGCCATGTCCGCCATCCATCCCCAGAATGGTATTGCCTTTCTTTTGGATTAGGAAAAAATTCAAGAGCATGACTGCTGGGTTAGAGGTTTGAGTCATGTGCCTGTTTTGAACTTTAATGACATGGTAGTGTGTAAGAGGGTGGGTTAGACAACTTGGGTCTGAGTCCTGAGTCTAAGCAATATTGTACAGCCTAGCAGAAGCTATGTACCTTCTCTAAATCTCGTGTTCTTCCTCTATATAGTGAGTATAATAATGATACTAATAAAATCTAATAATAATTGGTATGAAATTATATGTCTGAAGTACTTAATGTGGTATCTGGCACATAGTAAGCACACATTATTTAACAATATGGAAACATGAAATATGTAAACACCTATTTGTCATCATCATCATCATCACCATTATATTCATAATCCTATATAATCAGTTGTTCTTTGAATATTGTGACCTCTGACATTTTACTGTTGATGTCATATACTGCATTGTAAGGAGATTTAAAAACTATTTGTGAGCAATATTTATGTTTTGGACAAGTTGTGATAGTATCAGAATTGTAAAAAATGCCATTAGAGTTACCTTAATCTTGAAGGATCAGCTTTTTTCAGAGCTTAACTGTAGAAACAGTGAACATGGAGTTAAAGCACAGCAGTATTCACAGCACACAACCACACAGAGATTTCAGTATCAGATGAAATGCAGTGGGAAAGAATATAAAATGAGAGAGAGAGAATTCTAAGAAATGAGCAAAAGGAGAATGGGGGAAGTCCTGGTTATTAAGCTATCAAGGAAAGCCATTGTGGTAAAAGAGGTTCTCAACATATAATCAAGTGTAACAAATGTCTTTACAACACTCCCATGAGCAAGTGAAGTGTAGGCAAACAAAAGAACCTAAATACAGAAAATTTACTTTTCCTAACATCACACAGACAATTGTGGGTAGAAGTGGGGTTAGAATTTAGGTGCCTGATTCCATGATTCTCTTTGCTTGTGGCTCACTGTTTGGTTCATAAGGAGGTCATTTTTACTTGAAATGAGTGGGTCTTTTACACAGACACAGACATGTGGAGAATAGATAAAGCACAGCTGTGCAGAGAGCTTCCATTTGACCCTGAGATCCACTCCTCCTCTTTTCTATCTTGCTCACTGCATCAGAGATTCCATCAAAGGGCTCCCTTGCCCTGAAGCTTCCTGTTTGTATTGGCCGCAGAGATTGGAGGGTGGCAACAGCCCCAGGGCGCAACAGTCCTTTGCCTTATTCCCTACGCACTATTCACACCTTTACCAAACTCTCCTCAAATTATTCCCTTTGGAGTGCACCATCTGCTTTCTGCTGGGACTTGGACTGGTACACAAGTTTTATTACCAGCAACCAGAACTGCTGGGGTTAAAAAGAGAAGGCGACTTGGCCAAAGAGGAATCTAGTTTCTTACCACTCCATACTGGGTTCAGCATAGGCTGATGGCAAAGGAAGGGGAGTACAGTTGCACCAATAGCTATGAGTCTTTTTTTTTTTTTTTTTTTTTTAATCAGTATTTTTTAATTGTTGATATTGTACAGTTTTCTGTCTTTTACCCCGCCCCAGCCCACCACCCCAGCCCTCCCCACCTTCCTCCCATTTCCACCCCCCCATAGTTTTTGTCCATGAGTCCTTTATACTTGTTGCTCTAAACCGTTCCCCTTTTCCCCTGAAATTCCCTCCCCTCCCACTCTGGACACTGACAGACTGTTCTCAAATTCAGTGGCTGGAAGCAACCTAGGTGCCCATCAGTTAATGAATGGATCAAAAAACTGTGGTACATTTATACAATGGAATTCTATGCAGCAGAAAGAAAGAAGGAGCTCCTACCCTTTGCGACAGCATGGAAGGAATTGGAGAGTATCATGCTAAGCGAAATAAGCCAGGCAATGAAAGACAAATACCATATGATCTCACCTTTAACAGGAAGCTAATCAACAAAACAAACAAACAAGTATAATATAAACAATAGCTATGAGTCTTTAAGAAAACTGAAGCCTTCCTATTCCCATCAAAGATGGGATGACATTTCCGTCAGTGGGATCTCACTGGGTCAAGAAGAGAGGCCTGGACTCTGTGGTGTCCTGTTGCCCAGGGCTGACTCGGACAGAAGGCCATAGGATTCCTCCTGTGGATGTGGCCTGGACTCTTGTCAAGAGTGGTCAGGCCATCTGGGGCTTGACTGCCCACGTGTCTACCTACTCTTAAAAGTCATAAAACTAAAAGGCAATCAAGTCCTCACATTTCAGACCTATCATTGGCAGCTAAATTACAGTGTCATAATTAGGCTTTATATCTAAGACTTTCATTCAGGCTTTGGTTACTTTAAGGAACAGTGTAGTGACTAAAGAAAGTCTCATCATCAAGTGTCACTTGTTTGGAAGTCTCTAGACTCTGGAGAAGAGATTGTCCCGGGAAGACTGGCAGGATACCACCGGCGTTCCATGTGGGGAAGACAGGTTTGACCCTGAGGTTGGGGCACTTGCTGCTTTATGTCCTCTCTTGGGAATGGTTTATACACCTGAGAGGACACAGTCAGGGCCCCAAAGCTATCAGGCTCTAGCAATGGGAAGGTCCAGTTCTGACCTTACCTCTAAACCCACTGGCTGTCCACTTAGTTATCCCCGCATTTCTAACTGCTTCTAGTTTTAATTCTCCATCCCTCGCTTTGGTACACAACTATGTAGAGGCTGTCTTCTGCTGTTACTTCAGTAGTGCACGTTTACTCATTCAAGTCTTTATTGAGCAGGCAGGGACTTGGTTACAATGGGCAGCTGTGCCTATGGTGACCACAGTCAAGAAACTTAGAGTCTAGTGGAGGAGACAGATACACAAAAAGATAATCACACATTCATCCCTTGTTTTGCCAACTTTACTGTAAGCAGGAGGCAGAATTCATAGCTAGTGTTTTGTATCCATTGAGGGCCAAGTATATAGGTGACGTGGTAAATATTTTGTTTTATAAGTTTCCTGCTAATAATTAGGAGTTTGTTACTTTGTCTGTCTTGGTGTCAAAGCATTGGATCTAGCCTTGAGGCAAAGAAGGAAATCAGATTAGAAACTGCTGCTTGCTTAGCATTCTCTGTACTTTCGGGGACACAGATCAGACTAGATAGCTCTGGATGTCTGATAGATTCGGTCGGCTCCCCATTCTAGTCCCTTTTCCTGGAGGCACAGGAGCTCCCCTTACTGATGAGCCTCTCTAGCCTACTGCAAAGAACCACTTTCCAGTAAGGAAAGAGCAGTGTTTCAGCTCTCAAGGATCAGAAATTGTTCTACAAATCACCCCATTGAAAGGAACAGGAAGGGAAAGACTCTATATGAAGCTCATAGTCTACTGCTTGAGTTTTTTGTAAATATATATTCTGGATATTTATTGCCACCAGCTGATAATATCTGGCTATTTCCCTGTAGGAACTAGGCACACAGCTATTCAAATCAGTATATTCTAATATTCTTTGGGATTGGTTCATTTCAATTATTAATTTACTTTCTAACATTCCTGGTATTTTTTATTTTTAGTTAAAATGAATTTTATTTGTTAAATGCAGCAGGAGTTACATAATAAAAATGGTTCTTTGCAAGGAAATGAAGTAGTTTTAAAAGCACAGTAGCTTTTATATTGGTCACTCTCATTAGGTATTAACACCACCCTTTTCATCTAGATCCCCAAATATTCAAATTAGAGAGTTAAATCAATTACAGTAGCATTAATACATTTCTTCAAAATTTTTATTTTTATGTCATTATCTATTTTTGTACCTTAATTTTTATTCATCTTAACCACAATTATGATTTTTTCCTTAAATTGTTACCTTAACTAGCCAGCACATCCAGCTCATATTTGTAGTAATTTGCTCAAGATCTCAGCCTTTATTTTGAATTTTAAAGCTACTGGAACTTCTTCTTTCATTTGTGTTTGCAAGGAACTAGGTAAAGGGATTCTCTACTGCTTACTCTGCTGCTGGACTAAAGTGCTCTCTTAGACTCAATCCCCATCCTACTAGTAACTTTGTACCTTGTTTATGCCTATAGTTCATGTGTGCATCTAGTTCTCACCTTGTCCTCTGGATTGGCTACACACCAGTTATCTTCTGGATTACAGCTCTGACCTCTCCTGACTCCCCCTTCCAACAACAACTTTAGTGGGCACCATAGGAATGTTCTCCCAAGCTCCACTTAGGAAGGGAAGTAATGCTTCTGTCAAACTTGTTGCAGGCCTAAGGTACAATCCAGATGCCTCGTTCCAGAAAGAAAGGAAGCAAGGAAAGAAAGAAAGAAAAGAAGGAAGGAAGGAAGGAAGGAAGGAAGGAAGGAAGGAAGGAAGGAAGGAAGGAAGGAAGGAAGGGAGGGAAGGAAGGAAGGAGGGAGGGAAGAAGGAAGGGAGGAAGGGAAAGAGAGAGAAAGAGAAAGAAAGGAACTGTTAGCTAATTAAGCATTAGTGGGAGCTGGTGGGATGGATAAGATCTGAAACCAACCAAAAAGTGAGTTTATGGATGGATGCTTTATAGAATTAGAATATAGGACTATAGAACAGATAGAATGCTTTAGCAGAGTTAGAAATATTCTTTAGCAGAAAACCAATAGTTGATATTTGTGCTATTACTTTAATATTTATAGCTGTTATGATGTTTAAATCTTTTATATAGCTAGGATGAATTAACTGGAACTGTGAAAAGCATAATTTCCCTTAAGGAATCTTTAGCAGAAGGGGCAATAATTTTCAGCGTAGGAAGAAAGTGTAAGTATTAATACTGAGTTCATCTAAGGAAGAATGAGCCAGGAATCTATAAAAATATATATCAGTTATGATTAGATCTAGTAGCAAGTAACAGAAACCCAAAAGAACAGTGGCTTTAACAAGATGGAGCTTCATTTCTCTCCATGTAAAAGGCTACACATAGGCAGTGTTTGAAATCATTGGGTGTTCCAGCTCCTCCTGTCTTTCTGTTTTACTGTCTTTAATGTTCTATCTCATGGTCCAAAGTGGCTGCTGAAGCTCCAGCTGTCACATTTGTATTATAGCCAACAGGGAAGATGGATATTAGAAACATATACCTTGCTTATATCGCATTAGATAAAACTTAGTCATATGGCCATACCTAGTTTCTGGGAAGCTAGAAAATGTCTTCACACCAGGTGGCCACATGCCCAGCTAAAAATCAGGAGTACTATTGCAAGGAAAAAGAAAAGAATGGATGTTGGGGAGTAGATAAATATAATGTAACTGAGAACTGTTTGGGTAGAAAGATCCATGAGCATTTCATGAAAACAAGTCCAAAGAATCTCTACCTTTTGATAGTAGATAGTCACAATATATGTTAAATCATTTTCAGGGACATTTTTATAACAGAGCCACAAGCACAACTCTCAAGGGGCTGGGTTTAGAAGCGCATCACAGGTTATTACTCCTGCTGCGGGTGATGAGAATGAAGAAGAGTGAGTGAATGTGGAGAACAAAGACCTCAGAGACTTAGGGATGAATGGACCCTAGAAGTGGAATAGCAACCTGTCACTGGTTGAGGAACGATTTTTATCATTGTCAGTGGAGTTACTCTGAATCACAGATTTGGAACTTGGGGAGTTTTGGATTCTCCTAAGCAGCATTTCTGCACTTAGATTTTCAAATCAGAGAAACTGAAATTTCATCTCAAAATGACAATGATTTTTTTCCAAAGGAGTATTTTTCCTCCCAAACGGGTCAGTTTTAACCCTTTCTTGTGATTTCCCACAGCAATGATATTTACTCAGTGGTACTTTAAGTTAGCTTACTGTTCTTTTTTTTAATTGAGTTTATTGGGGTGACACTGGTTAACAAAACCATACAAAAATATGGAATGCTTCACAAATTTGCGGTCATCAGGTGAACTTATAGTTCTTAACTCACTGTTAGAGAGCGATTTATGTGCCATGGAAACTAGAGCTCCCCAGTTTGTACAGAAATTGAAAATGAAACAAAAGACCTTTCCCCCTCAACCACTGGACCTCGCACAGGCACACTCTGGCCTCACTTGTTCCTTCCGAAGGACCTTTAGAGCTGAATCTCTGGAGGCCAGGGACACTTCCTATTTCACTTGGTATCCTAGCAGAGTGGCTCTCACAAAACTAGTTCTTAATAAATATTTGTTGAAATAATCTGAAGATGATTCATCATAGACAATGACAAAAAAGCACATAAAAACTAACAACACAGCATTTGATTAGTCCGCATCATTTTTCGTAGTTCTAACAGAAAGGAAAATTCACAGCAAGACAGCGATGGGAAGTCTTGCACTTTTGTAAAAAAGTGATGAAGGAAAAATATTTATTTGACACCTGCTCTTCAGTGGGAAAAACCCTCAGCTGTAAACTGCAATGAAGCAAAACAAAACAAAACAACAAAAAACCAAAACCTAATCATTGAGTCTAAGCATTTTACCATACTAGATTATCAGGACACAAGATTATTCCTTTTGCTACTTCTGTTTGCCAAGTTCTGCCCATTTGCCAAAATAAAGATGTCCTTCCTCCAGCCAAACCCAGCTGCAAGAGTCAATTAACGACTTCAGAATGGAAGACAGATACTTCCTGTAGGAGGGTTCCCTGGGCAGACGAAGAACACACAATCAGCACTAGTTACAGAATTTGTGAGGCCCAGTGCAAAATGAAAACATGGGGCCCCTTGCTTAAAAGTCAGGAAAAAAAAGTGCCATTAAAGATACTAAAATAGAAGTTTTTTCCTGTCTTTCAGTTTCTCTCTTGATTTGTCATGGTGTTCTTGTTGTTGCTGCTGTTGTTATTTTGTTATTTAATGCTTCCCTAAGTAAAGAAAAATTAAAAACCCTAAATTACTGGCATGATTTTTAAGTTGAGAAATGTTTATTTATTTATTTATTTAAAATTGTTGTTCAAAGCCCTGGCTGGCGTAGCTCAGTGGATTGAGCGCGGGCTGCGAACCAAAGTGTCGCAGGTTCGATTCCCAGTCAGGGCACATGCCTGGGTTGCAGGCCAGGCCCCTAGTGGGGGCCACGTGAGAGGCAACCACACACTGATGTTTCTCTCCCTCTCTTTCTCCCTTCCTCCCCCTCTCTAAAAATAAAATAAATAAATAAATAAATAAAAATAAAATTGTTGTTCAAGTACAGTTGTCTCCATTTTCCTCCCACCCCTCCCCCCACCTCCAGTCATCCCCACCTCCCACCCTCCATCTTTCCCCGCTTTGGCTTTGTCCATGGGTCCTTTATATGTGTTCCTTGACAACCCTTCCCCCTATTGCCCCCAATATCCCTTCCCACCTCCGCTGTGGTTACAAAAATCTATGATACATTTACATAATGGAATACTATGCAGCAGAAAGAAAGAGGGAGCTCCTACCCTTTGTGACAGCCTGGATGGATCTGGAGAGCATTACGCTAAGGGAAATAAGCCAGGAAGTGAGAGCAAGAACTTCAAAGAGAAATAGATGAATTCACATTTGAAAAATTATGTCTATTATAAAGGTATTTAATGTATACTTATGATCAGCCTTTGATACTGTAATGGGTTTTCTATACAGTTTAAGAAACTATTCTAAGTTTAAGAAACGAGTGTTTAAACTTGTTCTTCAGAGATTTAAAACACTAGAAATAAAATAAGCCAGGCAGTAAAAGACAAATACCATATGATCTCACCTATAAGTGGAATCTAATCAACAAAACAAACAGACAAGTAAAATATAACCAGAGACACTGAAATTAAGAACATGTTGGCATGATGTTTAGAATTCATTTTTTATTGTGGAATGCCAGTTTTAAGTGCAAATATAAGAACATTCGACTTGTATGCAGAATCACCGAAATTACAGTTTATATTTTGTAGCTCATACCATACATATGTATCTTCTTACCAGAACACTGGAAATGCAAAAACTAACTTGACTATTTTTTATTTCACTTCTTAATATATACACATTCTACCAACACTTTATGGAAACCAATGGCTTTCATGAAATGCTGACTTGTACTTGCTTTGAGTCCTGATGAACTCCCGTGCTGGGTCTACTGGAAGTCTGTGCTCATGAAGCATCAGGAATGCTGTATGCAAACAGGGTGGCCAGGAACAGCAGACACACACACATCTGCTCATTCAGGGCCCCACTGTCCCTTTGGATTTTACTTACAAAACAGAAGTTCAAAGATAAACTTAATATGAACTTGTCCTGGCTGGTGTGGCTCTGTTGGTTGGAGCATCATCACATAACTGAAAGGTTGCAGGTTTGATTGCCAGTCAGGGCACATGCTTAGGTTGCGGGTTGATCCCTGGTCCAGTCACCTATGATCGCCAGACTGGGTACGTACAGGAGGCAAGCAATGGATGTTTCCCTCTCACATTGGTGTTTCTTTCTCTCCCTTCTTCTCTTCCTTTCTCTCTTTCTAAAACCCATGAAAAAAATATCCGTGGGAGAGAATAACAAAAAATTGTTATGAACTTCAAGACAGCGTTAAACCAAGTGTGGGACTTTCTGGATGTGGGGCCCTGTGCAGTAACTGCCTAGGTCACACATCTTTTCTTCTTCAGTAATTTTCAAAAATCAGTGATTATTGGAAGAAGACCAACAAAATGAGCACATACCAACTTGGGCAATATGGTAGAGTAACATGGTAATGGGCAACACATGCCTGAGACGGATCTTGAAATATCATAAACAAGATAATAGGAAAAGAACTTGTGGTCACTGTTCATTTGAGGTTCATCTTAAGTGCAATAATTTCATACTCGTGAGGAAAATTGGTAGATTAAAATATTTTTAAAGAACAAGACATTTTTGTTTATTTATTCAAAACTTTCCACTTTAAAAATAAAGGTTAAAAGCTACAGAGAGGTAATATAAACAAATTAATCTCACAATTTGAATATGGTTTGAAAAATTTGTTGCATATATCTACAACATAACCATTTTTACTCCTAACTGAGGCAGATGACATAGAATAAGCAAAGAGAGCAATCTTATTCTTTTCTTTCTATACGCTAACATTTTGTATTATTTTGTTGATGAGAGACAGCACCATAATAGCCCCAAAGGGAAAACCATCTAAACATTTTCGATT
Organism: Glossophaga mutica; assembly: GCA_039655065.1. NCBI lineage: Eukaryota > Metazoa > Chordata > Mammalia > Chiroptera > Phyllostomidae > Glossophaga > Glossophaga mutica. The sequence goes on along the minus strand of CM077306.1, from coordinate 48,250,648 downwards.
TGAAAGGTTTTTAAGGAAAAGATGATAAATAAACCATTAATTTCTTTTCATTTTAATGTATAATATCTTCTTTTATATTAGGGTGAAAAGTTCAGCTATATTTTCAAATGATCAATAGTAATATAAATAACTATATTAGAATGACATGGAAAATCACATGTGACAAGAGGGCTATGATTAAACTTTATGAATACATAGCTTTGTGAATATAAAAGTGTTGCTGCAAAATAAAGGTTTATTATATATTCACTAATAATTGTTCATAATAAAATTAACCAAAGCTAGATAATTCTTGTACTGAATCAAATATTTCCTAAAAATAACTTTTCTAAACACACACACACACAAGACGATTATGTATTGAACTTTTCTGGAAGGCTACTCAAGAGCGTGTCGATCACATGGTTCCTCACCTCAGGGAGTGAGATTGGGTTTGCCTCTTCCCACTCTTCTGTACTACTTGGATTTTTCTGCAGGACACAGGATTTTATTTTAATCATTTAGAAGCTGGCTAATTAAAAAGGGTAGTCATTCCGTGAGTCTTCCCTACAATACGTGCTCTCGTCTACTGGCACCCATTGACTGTGCATGTGACTTTGGACCATGCCTTCAGTTTCATTCTGGAGTTGGTCAGAGCCACTCTCTACGCAGGGAAATTTTTGCATTGGTAATGTCATCGAGGGTCTCTGGAAGAAGAACTTTTTGCAATAGCAAGGCTTGTTGATCATGAGGAAGAGCTATATGTACAAACATTCTCCTGTCATATGTTATATGTAAATAATACTCTTTCACACTTCTGCAACATTTTTTTAAAATGGAAAAATTCTAAAATACACAGAGGTAGGGAGAATCATATAATGAACTCCCATGTATCTATCAACCAGCTTCGGCAATGATCAATTCATGGATAATCTTGTTTTGTTTATTCCTTCAGGCTCTCCCTCATCCCTACTGAGTTATTTTGGAGCAAATCCAACTCTCATTTCTTTTCATCCATAACATTTCAGTATGTATTTCCATGAGGACTTTTAAAAGAGTAACCACAATATTATCTCATCTAAAAAATCTTTAGGAATTTCTTAATATTATTAAATACCCAATTATTGTTGAAACTTCCCTGATTGCCTCATAAATGTGTTTCTTTCACAGTTGACTGTGTATGACTATAGATTGCCTTTTTACCCTTCCCTTATTTTTTCTTATTCTTTATTGAAGAACTCAGGTAATTTGTGCCATGGGAGTTTCCCCTGTTATTATTTAATATGTTTTCTGCCCCTGGAATTTCTCATAAGTTAGTAGTTAGATCTGGATACTTAGATCAGGTTTTATTTTTTGGGGAAAACAACTTCATAAGTGATATTGTGTACGCCCTACCACATCACATCACATCACATCACATCACATCACATCACATCACATCACATCACATCACATCGGAAGGCACATAATGCCTCGATGTCTCTCCCTTTGTGATGTCAGTGTTGATCAGTAGTTGAGGGCCATCAGCACAGCATATTGCGGTGTTCCCCTCACCGCACTCCCCACTCTGCCCTTGCTCTCACACTGTAAGTGATATTTTCTATGGAGGGACTGAGCTGTGGGGTTGGCTGGGCCATTTTGCTGATCTTGGCTGGGCTGGGCTGGGCTGGGCAATTTTTCTGGGCTCAGCTAGGACTAACTCACTAGTTGGCCAGCTGGACTAGGACTCTGTTTCATCCTATGGCATGCTAGCCTATGCATGTTCTCATGGCAATTACAGGGATGTAAGAGACTTCCATATTTGAAATATTTGACTCATTAAAAAGATTGCTCTTTCTTAGCAAAGCAGATTATTCATTAGACTTCCAATTAGTTTTCAGTATGAGCATTCAATACAGATACAATATATGATAAAGCTAATCTTTCTGAAACTTTGGCAGTTAATTTTGTCTCTTACGTAATAGGATAAGGTTTAGAATTAATATCTAGGCCTTGTACTTAATACAATTTTATAGACTTTCTGAAGTGATTAAAAGTCTTTATCATTTTGTTCTTGAGCTTGTCAGTTCAATCCACACCAGAATTCTTTATTTCCTTTAATTTGTCTCGTTGACTCTTTTACTTCCTGTACAATTCTTCTTTCTTTTGACAGCCCAAGGCAATTTACAGACAGTCCTGTGTTAGCTGTGCCAACCTATCTATTCAGTTTACCCTTGGGGCATGCAGGAGAAACCTGCTGCAGTTAGTGTTTATCAGCTTTTGTGATACTTACCTAACAAATGTGGCTTTTAGGAGATCAAGGTAGGCATCGACAGAGCTGACAAATAATGAAAATAGAGGGATGACAAACTCAGGCACACATGGATGGGAGAGTCACTCTGGAACGATGCTTACATGACATGAATATTTTCCCTCGATGTTAGAAGCAGCTCTGTCAAATCACTGCATTCTTTGATAATTTACAGCATTTGGATCTCTTGAAGTATACAAACTATATCTATACATTTTTTCCTTGAGTTGACCAAATATGACACCATATATTCTATTTATGTTCTCATATTCTTCAAACTACTTAAAAATAATAATTCACTTAGTAGTGAAAAAAACTTTAGCGTACTTCAGGAAATATTTAATTTATAGGTTAAAAAAAAGTTAAAGCTCAGGAAGATGGCTTTCCTCCAGCTAGCAGTAGAGCAGAGGACTAGGGGGAGCACAAAAGCCTAACCCTATTCTCAAGGCAACCCCTTATTTACTCCATACTCAAAGGCAAGATCACTGATAGCCTGAACTTCAAGGGTGTTACATAAAAAGTATTTTACTGGAAATGAAGAACTGAAGGCCTTGGGATTTTGTTAAACCACACAGTGACCTGTGAATGTCAAAGAAGTAGAAATTAAACAAAAATAAATTTCTTGTTAGAGCTTAGCCAACCTTATGTGGTTCATTAAGGGATAAGTTCAAAATAATTAAAAACTATAAAAGGCTTGAGTGTCTTAAACTATAAACACTCTTATAATCTTGGAATTATAAAAAGCATTGTTGAATACCATGGTCACAAAACAGTTTAACATATTATCAGTATAACACTGTTTATCAGTAAAACACTATCAGCTTAAAAATATTTCTTGGATGTCTTCAGTACTTCCAGGAAGTGCAGATGAAATTAAAATTTACCCTAGTAACTTTGTAAAGAGACAGTAACTTCTTCTGAGTCATAGACTACTTAAGGATCTTTGGAAAGCTGTGATTTTTTTCCTTAGAAAATGCACATTTGAACATACACTCAGAATTTTACATTTGGTTTTGGGGTTTTAATAGCTTCGCAGAAATTATTCCATGGATCTAAAGAGAGCTATGTATTTTAGTTGTCCCTAGTGCATTGGGAAGTAATTAAGTAGGTGTCAAATGTGCCCCTAACTTGCCATCTGATCTTGATAAAGTCACTCAGCATCTTCAGGACTGGGTTTCTTCATCTGTGAAAAAAAGAACAGACCAGATAAGTTTTATTTTTTTTCCTTTTTTTAAATATATTTTATTGATTATGCTATTACAGTTGTCCCATTTCTCCCCCATCATTCCCCTCCACCCCACCCACCCTCTCCCACCCACATTCCCCCCTTTAGTTCATGTCCATGGGTCATAAGTTTTCTAGCTTCTACATTTCCCATACTATTCTTGCCCTCCCCCTGTCTATTTTTTTCCCATTATCTATGCTACTCATTCTCGGTACCTTTTCCCCCTCTCTCCTCCTCCTACGCCCCTGTTGCTAACCCTCCATATGATCTCCATTTCTGTGGTTCTGTTCCTGTTCTAGCTGTTTGCTTAGTTTGCTTTTGTTTTAGGTGTGGTTCTTAATAGCTGTGAGTTTGCTGTCTTTTCATTGTCCTATTTTTGATCTTCTTTTTCTTAGATAAGTCCCCTTAACATTTCATATAGTAAGGGCTTGGTGATGATGAACTCCTTGAACTTGACCTTATCTGAGAAGCACTTTATCTTCCCCTCCATTCTAAATGACAGCTTTGCTGGATAGAGCAATTTTGGATGTAGGTCCCTGCTTTTCAAGATTTCAAATATTTCTTTCCAACCCCTTCTTGCCTGGAAGGTCTCTTTTGAGAAATCAGCTGACAGTCTGATGGGAACTCCCTTGTAGGTGACTGTCCCCTTATCCTTTGCTGCTTCTAGAATTCTCTGCTTCATTTTAATCTTGGCTAATGTAATTACAATGTGCCTTGGTGTGTTCCTCCTTGGGTCCAACTTCCTTGGGACTCTCTGAGCTTCCTGGACGTCCTAGTAGTCTATTTCCTTTGCCAGATTGGGGAAGTTCTCCTTTATTATTTGTTCAAATAAGTTTTCCACTCGTTGCTGTTCTTCTTCCCCTTCTGGGACCCCTATAATTCGGATGTTGGGACGTTTAAAGATGTCCTGGAGGTTCCTAAGCCTCTCCTCTTTTTTTTGAATTCTTGTTTCTTCCTCGTCTTCTGTTTGGTTGTTAGTTTCTTCCTTCTGGTCCACTCCATTGATTTGAGTCCCAGTTTTCCTTCCATCTCTATCAGTTCCCCATGCATCTTCCTTCATTTCACGGATTGTAGCCTGCATTTTTTTCATCTAGTTTGTGAGCAAAATCAACCAATTCTGTGAGCATTTTGATGACCAGTGCTTTGAACTGTGCATCTGACAGGTCGGCTATCTCTTCACTGCTTAGAGGAACTGGCTCTGGGGCTTTTATTTGTTTTCTGGTTTGAGCCATTTTTGGTGGGTTTTTTCTTGTTGTTGTTTTGGTTTTAGTCTGGTCGCGGCTATTACGTAGTGAGGGGTGGAGCCTTAGGTGTTCCTCAGGGCGGGGCAGCCCAGTCACTGGGTTGTGACGCTATAGGTGGGGGTGGGGTCTAAGAAGGAGCAATGGCGCCTGCTCCGCTCTCTCCTGACTCTGGCCCTTTCTGCTGCTTCCCCTTCACCTGGATTATCTGCGCACGTGCTGTTACATAGTGAAGAGTGGAGCCTCTGGCGCTCCCCAGTGCGGGGCAGCCCAGTCGCTGGGTTGTGACGCTGTATATGGGGGCGGGGTCCGAGAGGGAACAATGGTGCCTGTTCCGCTCTCTCCTGGACTCCGGTCCTTTCCGCCGCTTCCCCTTCACCTGGATTATCTGCGCACGTGCTGTTACGTAGTGAGGAGTGGAGCCTCGAGCTCCCCAGTGCAGAGCAGCCCAGTCGCTGGATTGTGACGCTGTATGTGGGGGCGGGGTCCAAGAGGGAACAATGGTGCCTGCTCCGCTCTCTCCTGGATTCAGTCCCCTCCGCCACTTCCCCTCCGCCTGGACCGTCTGCACGCTCGAATGTGAGACCTCCTGGTCAGTCAGCCAGCCGCCTTGTGTGGCCTCACTGGGTCTGCACAGTTGCCCCCCAGTGCCCAGGGTCCGCCAGCTGCCGCCGCCTGTGCACCTGGGAACTGCCAGCCGCTGCTGCTTGCGTTCCTGGGTCCGCACCTCCACTTTCTCCTGCCGAGACTCCGCCCCTCTTACTGGTCTGGATGAATGGTTGTTGGACTTCCGTACAGTTCAGTTTTCTATCAGTTCCGGTTGTTTTCTTGTTTCTAAATATTTGTTGTCCTTAATTTTGGTTGTGAGAGGAGGCACAGTGTGTCCGCCTACGCCTCCATCTTGGCCTGAAGTCCAGACCAGATAAGTTTTTGTACATGACTTCCTCTCTCCTTTGGGAACTAATAACCTGGTTGGGAAGAGAAAATGAATGATTACAAAAAAAATTCTTTGCAATATTTTTTTCAATATTTATTTTGAAACATTTCAAACAAACAGCAAATCGGAAAGAATTTTTTATAGGGACCACCCATATCTCCATCACTTAAATTCTACCATTAAATTTTATCATGTATTTATCCATTTAGCCATTCCTCTATCTATCCATCATTATAACTTTTAAACACACATTTTAAAATGAATTACAGACATCTCTACTTTCTTCCTAAATTCTTTGGCATGTATATCATTGAATTTAATATTTGTTTATAGTTTTCTTCTTTGGATGTAAAATTTACCTACAAAGAAATGCACAAATCTTATTAACATTTGTTGAGTCTCTATACCCCAATTCTCTTCACCCTTCTCTCTTTATTGTACTCACCAGGAGAAACCATGATCCTGCTTAAATTCAACTCTCCAACTAATAAGAATTTACCTGTGCTATTGAATAAGATGAGACAAAAAAAACTATGCCAATCATGTGTGTTTTAAATTCATGATTGCTAACGCCAAGGGATTGCTAATGCTTCCCTGCAGTCACACTCTATTTGCTGACTCAGTCTCTCCTGCTCATTAAACAAGTGTTTCTCAAACTATCTGTGGTAAAGGGCCAGCTTCTTATCATTCTAAATCTGCCCTGGAATAATATTTTTGTTTAAAAAAACTCACAAAAATGAGTTGCAAGTAAAATGAAATAAAACAAAATATAGAAAGTGCAAGTTGTAAATTTTGATTAAACTTAACAGCCATAAAATTACTCTGTCCAAATTTTATAAATACTTAGTCTTAATGCTCCTAAATGCTTACTCTTAATTTTGGTACTTACATTTACATAGGCAGATAACGAATTTTCTAGAAAAGAAAAAAAGCCCTGGTCTGCAGAGCACCCTTTGAGTAGTACCACTGTAAACAACTAGATTATTTCGTACCATCTCCTCTCTCCTCAAACCTCCACCATCTCCTTGCCCTCCCACTCTCCGCTAATGACTTTGTTTCACCAAGTCACGTGAAGGAATCAGAAGAGAGTTTTCGCAAGCTCTCCCCATCATGTCAGCTTATCTACTTGTATCTGTGCCCATATGCACTACCCTTTCTCACGTTACTATGGACGAATGACCATGCTTCTGGAAAAGCCCTGTTTACTGGTTTCATGCTCTCTCAGCTCTAAGATGTTGCTCTGACAATTCTCCCCCTCTCTTTGGCGTCATTATTCTCTTCCCCTTCCCTACTACATCATTCCCATTGGCACATAGTCATGCTGTTATTTCTCCCATCTTGGAAAACCTCTCTTGGCCCTCCCTCCCTTTCTAGCTACACTCTCACTTCTCTGTTCCGCAAAACTCCGCGAATTGTTGCATACACCAGCCATCTCCAACTTCTCTCCCTCAGTCTCTCTTGAACCCACTTTAGGCAGATTTTCACCCAGAAACTGCTCTTTTCTTAAGGTCACCAATGGCATTCACATTTCCAAACCAATAATCATTTCTCAGTCTTCATCTTCTTTGACACACTGGCAACATTTGACAGTTAATGGTCCTGTTCCTTGAAACAATGTCTTCTTTCTTCCAGGTACTCTTCTAGGCTGCTTTTCTTCTGGCTTTTCTGGCCTATCTTTTGGTGGCTTGCTGACCTGGAAATGTTGGAGTACCTAGTCCTTGAACCTCTCCTCTTTTCTGTCTGCCTTATTCCTTACATGATCTTGTTCAACTCCATGACTTTAAATACCATCTATAGGCTAATGAATCTCAAGTTCCCTGGACCTCTCTCCTGAACCTCAGATTGCCAACTTATGTCCCATTGGATGTTTTATGGGCATTTGGAGCATCTCAGACTTCATATGCTCCAGATATTCCTTTCTGCCCTAGAACTCTTTCTCAGTCCTCTCTAATTCCATTAAAACCTTGGCATCAATATGACAGGGAAAAGTCAGCAAACTCACAGACAGTAAAAACCACACCTAAAACAAAAGCAAACAACTAGAACAGGAACAGAGCCACAGAAATGGAAATCATATGGAGGGTTAGCAACAGGGGAGTGGGAGGAGGAGAGAGGGGAAAAGGTACAGAGAATAAGTAGCATAGACAGTGGGTAGAAAATAGACATGGGGAGGGCAAGATTAATGTGGGTAATGTAGAAGCTAAAGAACTTATGACACATGGACATGAACTAAAGGCGGGGAATGTGGGTGGGAGGGGGTGTGCAGGGTGGAGGGGAATGATGGCGGAGAAATGGGACAACTCTAATAGCATAATCAATAAAATATATTAAAAATAAATAAATAAATAAATAAATAAATAAATAAAACAAAACCTTGGCATCACTGACAACCTTCTTTTCTCTCACACCCTATATCTCACCCCTCAGCAAATTTTGTTGGATATCTCAGTTTACAGGAGACCCAAATGATAAAGAGATTTTAATAAAGATTGAAGAGTAAGGCTTTTAAAAACAAAAATACTAGAAGAATACCAATAAAGACTCTGGGGGATTAAATATGAGGGATGGAAAATGTGTAGCCTTTACTCCAGAGGGCCACTGCAGAGGGCCGCTGGTGCACAGAAAGTTCTCGTGTCCTCCATAAGCAATAGATGAGTTCGAAGAGGCTAAATAGATGAGTATGAAGAGGCTGAAGATGAGAGGAATTTGCTAACAATGGAATTATTGTTTCAGGGGCCAAAAAGGAGAGGGCCGAGGAGAAAACAGTGGAAGGATAAATCATCTTCATCATTGTCCATTGTTGTCATCCTCCTCATCATCAGGATGTAGTCTAATATCCCATTAGGAGGATAGTAAGATACATATACACAAAGGTGCACTGCATCGAACCCCAACATCTTGAATGCAGTACACATATGGTAATGTTAACCTAATGAGTTACTGCCAAGACAAGGTAACCAACAATGAAGTTCCAAATTGTAGCTAGTTTATAAGAATTGAAGAAAAAAGACAAATACTGTATGTTTCTACTTGTGTGAGATACCTAGAGTAGTCAAATTCATGGAGACGGAAAGCAGAACGGTAATTACCAAGGCCCTGGAAGGAGCGGGGAGGGAAGCTAATGAGTAATGAGTAAAGAGTTTCTGTTTGGGAAGATGAACAAGTTCTGGAGGTGAAGGTGGTGGTGGTTGTACAACAGTGCGAATGTACTTCATACCACCGAACTGTGTACTTAAGAATGGTTAAAATGATCAATTTTATGGTGTGTATTTTTTACCACAATAATAAAAAGAAAAAGAAATGAAGTACTGTGCATTTTAGCACTTGCTAATCCAAATGAGTTTAGAGAATATTAATTGCACACCCTAATGAGGTTCTGACACTGTGGAAAGTGTTCTATTCACCTCTTTTCTAATCCTTACTGCAGCCTGATCAGTAAGGTATTGCTGTCTCCACCATAGAAGGAGATAAAGAAGGGAGATGTAAACTCCGCTTTAAAAATGTTCCAAAGTCCACATCTTAACCATGTAGCACAGAAGTGAAACACGGGCAAACACAACAGATGGTTAAAGCAGCTCCTTTTAAACAAGAACCAGACTGTGCCCAAGTTGAGAAGCCAGCGGCGGAACAGGAGCAAGCTCTGCGCGAAGCGGCCGCAGGGAACACCCAGGAAGGACTCACTGTCCTGCCTGGTTGGTCAGCCGCCTCGGCACACGCAGGTGGTGACTGCTACCTTGCGGCATCACCGTGTGGATCGTGCACAGCCAAAAGACGATGTGCTCAGAAACAGAATCAAAATTTTATATCCGTACTTTAGAAATATGAGTTTTTCATAAATACAAGGCATTAAAATGGTTTAGATTCCACGACGTAGTCTGGGAACAGGAATGGTTGTATCAGACGGGCATGGTAAAGCTTTCTGCTAAAGCAACAGTGCCAAAAAGGAATTAGGTGCAGACCACTCAGGGGAGCTTCGGATAACGCCAACTTGAACTTTTCTTTCTCCCTTTTTCTCCACCAGAGCATGTTTTGGAATAGCTATGTATGTATCCTGTTGTCTAAAGAACTTCAAAAGATGAAAGTGGACCACTGCAGAAACCTCAGAATACTGTCTTAAGGATGCCTCAAATATTTCCAAAGCACATCAGTATAAAACATCTGCAATGTAAATGAAAGATGCCAATTGCCTTGCCAGTAAAGGCAAAGTTTAATATTCCCACATGTTATTACACAGTATCTATGATATGTTGGCTGAGCAGGGTATGCACATTTGTACAGCACAGTATTTTTTCAAGATGTAAATCTAATCCCTGGAGATATAACAATAGCAAGGCTGAATAAATTGTCTGAAAAGCAAAATTCATATTTTTTTATTGCCTGTTTAAAAAATGGGGGAGGGGAAAGTGCAAGATGGCTAATTCCTCTAGTAAATGGTATTTTTTCTTATTGAGGTAGTACCCCCAAATTCTTAATAAGCATAGATATGAAATAATTTAAAAAAAAAATTTGTATTGATTACTCCCATTACAGAGCTTTAAGAGGATGCAATGGAAGTTAAATATGCTCATTTACTTAATAAACTCTCTTTTGGACAGTTTTGGCTTACTTCATCTTAAAGGGTCCTATATTTTAAGATGACTGGATTCTATCTAAGATGTTCAAAACAAAATAAAGCATAATTTCACAACATCAGAGAAGCCATACCCACCTTATAAAAATACTTTGGAGGATTTAGTCATTCAGAGCACCTTTGCCCTTGTGGGAGTCAGTAGCAAAGACAAAATAGAGGAAGCAGTTTCGTTCTGGAAGCTTTCCCCTACTGTAGCCCATTTAGAGCTGAGCTTCAGTGGTAATAACCATAAGGGATGTTTTTAAGTGCAAAGTTATTTTGGTTAATTCAAAGGACAATTTTCATTCAGTCACTGTCTAGTTCCATTATTCCATAGATTTTGAACTCAAAATATTATTATTGAAAGCAGTAAGGGCAAATTGTCAAGTGTGTTTGTCTTTTATGTCAGTGATATAACTAAGGTATCAGTCTCCAAACACTGGCATTACGCATACAGTAAACTGGGTTTCTAGACTCTATTGCATTTTATCACTTGCGTGACCTTGGAAAAATAATTTTGGCTCTTAGGAACTATGTTTCTTCATTTTCAAAATAAGAAAAATGGGTTAGACTAGTTTTTCTGACTTCATCACCAGAAGCCCTCATTTCAGCAGGTGTCTGGGGACTCCTCATTGGGAACTGGAAATTAGCATTTGCAGTTAAATTGAGAACAAAAGTACAATGTCTGCTAGATAATAGGGCTGGGGTCACAGCATTCTCAGTTTCCTTCCAGCTCCACAGTCTATGATCCTATGACTTATTTGGTGTCTACACTTCAGTCATCATCAATAACAGAGGAGTTATGGGGTGCCTATTATTTTACCAGGTTGGGCTAGGTAAGGAATCTTTTACCAATTTAAAAGATTCCTCTTCATTCTGGCTGGGAGGACAGGTTAGATAGATAGGAAACAAAGTAATGTATACTGGGTGGGAAAAATAACCTGGGGCCAGAGAGTTTAGGAAGGACTTCGCAAGTGGGACTTGAGAGGTGTTAACAAAAAAGAAGGGTTGTGGACCTCTGGAGAGGAGTGCTAAGTTCTTTCCAGGTGGGATAAATGGAGTGATCAAACATGGGAGTGGAAACATTCAATTCCTGCCTTGGAATAATGAGTGGGTTAGTATGGCTGAAAAGAATTGTATTATTATTTAATGAGTCTTTAATCCCAAACTGTGTATAGCAGCTTAGCTGTTATTTTAGCAAATGTGGTAGCTATTATTGCTATATTTAGCCAGCCAGTGGTATATCAGACTGTCCAACTGTTTACAATTACTTTTATTAACCCTAGGGAAATTATCGATGTGTCTTACAATCTAACATTGACACAGTGGAACAATAGACGAATATTTATTGAATCCATATATAGTGTACAAGTCTTCATGGAGCATACATCTGGATTGGAAATGTTCCTGCCCTAAGGGAGCAGACCAGTTTCTGTTTTAAAATTTCCTCAAGGAAAAAAACAAAAAACAAAATAAGGAGCTAGATCACATAGCCTAACACTGAAAAATAAGCCTTCAAGTAACCTATACTTACAAAAATGATCTTATTCATACCAATGATGAAATTGATTCCCTTGGTACACTGATGAGTTGAAACTTCTAGCTCTGGTCCAGGTCACTTCCTGTCCACATAAATGCTAAGTCTATTTCCTTTATTTTTTTTTACTCTGCAGATCTCTACCTTGTGTCCAATAAGCATGCCAAACTTTTGGTATATAGAATATGGAATCTGTCCCCAGCACACCATCTCTCTCCCAAACAAAATAAAACAAAAGCAGAAACCACTTCCATCACAAAAAACAAACAAACAACCCCCCGCCCCCCCCAAAAAAAAAACACTAAAAAACTCCAAACCAAACCAATCTATCTTTTCTCTGGCAATTCCCACCTTGGTGAATGGCACGACCTTTAATAACCTAGCCACCAGGTCAGACACTGTGGGCCCTGGGAGAAGGGCATGATGAGGTGAGTGAGGTTTGCATACATGAAGGAAGTAGAGATAAGGGACCATTGGTGGCTGAGGGATGTATCTGTCTTGATCACTGTATTTCTAAAGTACCTAACACTTAGTAATTGTCCAGTAAGTGTTACATTAAGTGGAAATTTTCCAAAGAGTGGAAATTATTGCTTTATCAAAAGGGAGGAATAAATTAATATTTACCCTTTTGCTTTTTCTGGACAGCATAAAGTTTGACCTATAAATTCTTGAACCAGTTACTATTAGTACTTTGGTCCAGGGCTGAATAGACTTCTGTGAATCTGCTTCAAAATCTAACCAACATTTGTAATCTGACTTCTGAGGGAAATTGAATTCAGCATTTCAAGCAGTCAATTTACAACGATACTTTAAAAAAAACTTGTTTGTAAATTGGGAATTCTCTGTATTCTATATGGTAAATACTAAGTGAGTATTTCAGATGTTAGACACTAGTAGTGTAATAAAGAGGCCAGGATTGCTCCTGGGAGTGAGGGGGCAGGTGAGAGAACTTTACAAAGTGGAAGATTTATGCAGAAAATTTAAGAATGGGCAGGAGTTAGGAAAGGCAGAGAGAAGAAAGGCATTCTAAGTCAGAGGAGAATTATGAATAGAAGAAAGAATTGATAAGCAGTATAGGAATATGGAGAGTAAATATCTAAGCTGTATGGAGAAGTATTAGAGATATGTAGAAAGCATGTTAGTGAATGAGCAGAATTTTAGGAAGAATAATCTGGTGGTTATGGGTGGCATGATTTGGAGTTGAGAGAGACTAGAAATGGGAAAATTCATTAAGAGTCTATTTCATAAATCCTAGCCTGAGGTAATGGCCTAAACCAGTGTCGTAGTGGATATATAAAGACTATGAAAAAAAAGATATAGGGCATGAATTATGTTTTGTTATTTCACAGAGCAGAAATTATATTCTAGGCCTCCTGATTTATAACAAACATAAACTACAGTGAGATAGTCTCTGAAGTACATCATTTTAAGGTCTTGTATCAGTTTTCTTCAGGGTACTTTTTGTTTATGTAAAAATCATATTAAATAGAATATAATTAAACTGATGGAATCACCCCATTGAATTTTTTGTTGTTACAGAGGTGCAATGACACTTCTACTTCCAGTAAAATTGTGGTGAGAACTTCCATCTTATTCAATTAACGCTGATCCTAAGAATGTCAGACATTTTGGGTGAGGCATAGTGGCAGGGATCTCCACGAAGAGGTGACAATTTAAGTCAAATGATGACATAATAGTGGCTGTGTGCTATCTGTCCATTTGGAAGGAAGAGCCCGGCCAGCAGGCGGAGTGGAGGGTAGTGGTGGAGGTGCCGATGGGGGTGGAGGATCGCTGTTGACAAGGGTAGAGTAAGTGTCAAGATGGTAGTCAAGAGGGCTTGAGTCTAGGGCAGATGTATATCTTAGGAAAGAAACGAGTCATAAAACAAGTTGGAAAATAAGTCCTGTAATACAGATTAGGCATGTACAAATTTAGGGAGCAAGGAAGACACAGTTTAGGATTTGAACTATGAGTACCCCGGATACCAGATTTAGAACAACAAGACTGATTCCAGACCCTACATACTGGTGGGAATGGGGTTTCCAACACGCTGGCAGACCTGGTTAGGACTTGCTTAGAACTTTAGCAAATGTATCTAACTGTATTGATATATCTACTTATGTTTAGGCTGTGAAATACCTTTAGGACTTAAAAAAAGAAGAGTCTTATGTTAGTATCTGGTAATAAAGCAATTGTCATCCCCTTTAATATAGTACAAAATATCATGTAAAGTATTTCTTTTTGCCTACGATATAACTTCTATTTAAATTAATACCACATCGCAATGAACAGATTTATGATAAATTTCTTCAACTTCTTCCTATTGGCTTCCACTGTCACAATAATTTCTTTTAAAGTGTTTATTAAGAGAACCACTTACTCCTTTGCTGATAAAATTTATTTTTTTGAGGAGCAATTTTTTTCATTTTCAAAAATTTTAAATGAAATTAAACATTTTTGAGGTGGGAATGTTTGAGAGATGGAATTCCGGTCAGCCCCGCCCCGCCCTGACCGCCTGCCATGTTGTTGCTCATCTGCAGGCTCAGGCTGGATGGGCCCGGGCAGGGGCTGCTCCCTGCAGCTGCTGGATGGCTGGGGTTGAGGGTCTGTTTCTGAGAGTCACAGAGTCTTTCTGACCCTCTGGGTCAGAAGCCTTGGGACCTGTGCTACCAAAATGCATGTGAGCTTTCAAACGCTCCTGGGCTTTTTGACTCAAATGGCTCCTTGTTCTCCCTTCAGCTGAGTCCCCTGTCTCCCTCAGAGCCCCCTCTTGCTGTCTTCAGCTCTCAGATGCCTGCTTAAGAGTATTTTCTGTGCGCTGTTCAGCTGGGGGCTGTGGTGTGAAAACAGTAGGAGGACTCTGTGGCAATCTTCCAGAGTTAGAAAGTTCTGTTTCCTATAAAATGAAAATGAAATTCCTGGATTCTTGTGTTTGACTTTGAGGGCATAGAAGAGGCTAAGGAAAATTGTCTACTCTAAAATTCAGTGTGCTTTAAAATTTCCAGTTTGTACCAAGAAACCCTTTCGGAAAAAAAGATTGGTTAAGAAAACTTAAGGTTAGTTGGTTTAAAAAATGTGTAGAAATCTGCATACTGTTCTCTTTTATGGAAATTTGTAATTCATAGGGACATGTTAATAGCTCTGAGAAGTCCTGCAGTAAAGGAACCCGTTTAATTTTGATTCATCCAGTGTTTTCCAAACCATTTGACCCCCATAACACCTTTTGAACAATACATATTAGCATCCTGAAGGAACTAGAATGCTGGGACCAGGCTTTGGAAAACACTAGAATGACCTGCATCTAAAGGCGTTTGCTCAGGCCTCATCGTCTTTCCCGCTTCCACCACAGAGCCCCACTTTCACTCTCTGGACCTTTCCTCTTCCTTGGTCTGTGTGACTTCCCTTATCCTGATGTTTCATCTACGGCCTCTCAGTGTCCCAAACCTGGGCATTCTCCAAGGTTCAGGCCTTGGCTCAAGATTCTTTTTTTTTTTTTTTTTTTAAACTCTCTTCCTTTAGGGTCACATGCCATCTTCTGCTTTCAATCATCACCCATCTGTGGATTAAAAATAAAAAAATCAATCCTTAACATCACTCCTAGCTCCAGGCCTGTATCTCCAAACACCTCCAGAACACTTTCCCCTGTATATTCTGCTGCCACCTGAAACTCATCACATCTACGCTTCCCCTCCCACAAAATGTCCCCTTTTCGTGTACATGTGCAAACAACAACCAGTTACAGTCCATAAAGTCAGAGAAAATCCCATTCTAACAGCAATAAAGATGATTAAATACTCAGGAATAAACTTAAGAAGTGTGTAAAGCCTAGATGTGAAAAATTTAAAACACTCCTGAAAGGCGAATATGGAGACTTGAACAAATGGAAAGATATCTTCTATTCTTGGATGGGATGAGTCAACATTATAAAGATGTCAGTGTTCCTTAAATCAATTTATAGATTTAATGCAAACCCTATAAAAATACCAGCAAGCTTTTTTTATGGAGCTGTACAAGTTGATATTAAAGTTTATGTAGAAAAGTAAACATGCAAAAATATCCAGGTTAACATTGAAAACTATGAGAAAAGAAAGACATTCAAGAAGATAAAGTACTTCATGTAAAAATGGAAGAAGAGTTTAAGAAAATAAACATTTATCTGGTTTTTTTGTGTAGAAGAAATGCAGGGAGGGTGAACCACAGATAATGAGATCGGTTACTGACAGAGTGGAAGGGAATGAATAGAAAGGACATGTAATAGAAATGAGGGAGCAGTGACACGTCTCTGTGTGTGTCTGCACATATTGCTTCGACTCTGAGTACCACGATGATGTTTCACATGCTCCCCACCTCCCAAATAAATAATTAAAATCAGCCAGGACTCGGAGGAACCTCAAATGGAACATGAAGAGTAAGTAATACATGAACCTCAGGGTATTAAATGAATAACATAAGCACATGAAGTGAGTAGTGAAGAAAAGAACTAACCTCGCTAACTTTGGAAAATAATTTTTTGACTACAAACTATAAAGCTAAAGCCAAAAATCCTGCTCAGAAATATTGTACTCTTAGTAAATCTGTTTCTCATGGGGATTTGGGTTTGCAATTTTGAAACTACTTTATGCATATGCTGTGGTTGAACAAATAAGAAAATATACTGTGCATAATGAAAACCAGGTTTCTCATTGTTAGAGAAAAAAGTTACAAATAAGGAAAAGGGCAAGGCTACCATGAATTCTGTGGTGTTGGGTTGAAATAGAAGGTTCCAATATGAATTCACGGTTTTATATATGTATACACACGGATATACATACACACACAGAATAGTGTTTGAAATAATGTAGATGAGTGTGTGCATGTGTTATTATACACTCATATATTTCCTATCTTTGTCCACCGAGTGGGACATCCAGTAGCACTGAGCATACCTAGTGACCTGATCTTGGTTTCTAAATATCATGCTTCACTAAAAGAAACCACGTTCCCTGGAAAATAGTTGATTCCATGCCTGGGGCAGGGAAAATACAAAATGATCCTGGAACATCTTTTAATGCCAGAAAATAAGAAAATGCTCAAACAATGATTAAGGATGTTTTAAAAAAACACAGGAACCAAATTGGAAAATGTACCAATAGCCAAATTGGGAGAGATTTGGTTAATAAAATAAACAATAATAGTTTTGAATTATAACCAATCAAATAAAATAAATACCCTTGAACCCATACTAATATAAATAAATAATTGAATAAGTGACTAAGTAAAAGGAAGAAAGCATGGCTCTTCCTTCTAGTAGAAGTCTAATTAATAAATGTAAAAGGAATGATAAAACAGAAAATCACCATTAGGTAAATACCAAACCAATAATTGTTGCAGGCAAGAGCCATCAGTGGATACTAAAATTAGTGGACAAAGGTATGATTAGAAAGAGGATTTTGCATAGTCTCAATCCATAGTCTCAGTATGTCCCACAATGTACTTATTAATTACAAAGAAAAAAATTTATAACTGTAAAAGTTTAACCCAACACCACAGAATTCATGGTAGCCTTCCCCCTTTTCTTTATTTGTAACTTCTTTCCCTAACAGTGAGACACCTGGCTTTCGTTAGCTACAAAATATTTTCTTATTTGTTCAATCATAGTATATGCATAAAGTAGTTTCAAAATTGAAAATCCATATCCCCATGAGAAACAAATTTACTAAGTTAAGGTACTGTCTGTGAGTTTTCTCCACTGTACAGTTATGTGACCTGTTGTAAGACATATTACTTTTATGCCAATATGATGTACAAGTACTATCACTTCTGTGGTACTCTTGCCAAAAACACATAACCTCAGTTCATCGTGGATATATTAGAGAAACACAAACTGGGAAACATTCTACAAAACAACTGATCAGTGTTTTTCAAAAGTGTTAATGTCATGGAAGTCAAAGAAAAGAAAAACTGAGTAAATGTCACATATCGGGGAGACAGGAGACAAGACAACTAAATGGAACATAGGAGCCCGGACAAGAAAAAGAAAGTGAGTGGGAAGACTGGAGAAATGAGTGTAAGTTCTATAGATTAGTTAATTGTGCTACATCAAAGTTAATTTCTTGGTTTCGTTAATTTTATTTTTATATTTACAAATATGCATACATTTTACAAACACAAATTCATTACATTTGCAAATACAATTTGGTATTTAAATAAAACACAGTTATATTTTACTATTAGTTATTAACATTATATAAAACTGCGTGTAGGGTATATGGAAACTCTACAATTTTTGCCACTTTTCTACAAGTCTAACATTCAAAACAAGCATTAAAAACAAATAAAATGGGACACAACTTCAGCTACCAGGAGTATATACTTTAATACTCAAGAACTTTAAAAGGCACTGGGAAAGCTATGATATAAATTTTTATTTTAAGCCTGTTATAGTGCCTTTTAATTCAACTTACACTTTTCTTCATATGCTTTCTTGCTAAAACACTGTGGTTTTAATTTGCATTTCTGTAATTAGTGGTGTTGAGCATCTTTTCATATGTCTATTGGCTATCTGTATGTCCTCTTTGGAAAAGTGTCTATTCAGGCCCTTGGCCAATTTTTTAATTGGATTGTTTGTTTATTTTGGTTTTGAGTTTTTTAAGTTCTTTATAAATTTTGGGTATTAATCCCTTACCATGTGTATCATCGAATATGTTCTCCCATTCTGTAGGTTGTCTTTTGTTTCTTTTCCAAAATGACATTCATTTATTTACTTGAATATATTGGGGTAACATTGGTTAATAAAATTATATAGGTTTCAGGGGTATAATTCTTTTTAAATATTTTTTAAAGTATATTTTATTGATTATGCTATTACAGTTGTCCCATTTCTCTCCCTTTATTCCCCTTCACCCCACACACCCCCTCCCACCCACATTTCCACCCCGCTTTAGTTCATGTCCATGGGTCATACATATAAGTTCTTTGGTCTCTCCATTTCCTATACTATTCTTAACCTCCCCCTGTCTATTTTCTACCTACCATTTATGCTACTTATTCTCTGTACCTTTCCCTTTCTCTCCCCCTCACATGCTGATAACCCTCCATATGATCTCCATTTCTGTGATTCTGTTCCTATTCCAGCTGTTTGCTTAGTTTGTTTTTGTTTTTGTTTTAGGTGTGGTTGTTAGTAACTGTCAGTTTGTTGTCATTTTACTGTCCATAGTTTTGATCTTCTTTTTCTTAGATAAGTCTCTTTAACATTTCATATAATAAGGGCTTGATGATGATGAACTCCTTGAACTTGACCTTATCTGGGAAGCACTTTATCTGCCCTTCCATTCTAAATGAAAGCTTTGTTGGATAGAGTAATCTTGGATGTAGGTCCTTGCCTTTCATGACTTCAAATACTTCTTTCCAGCCCCTTTTTGCCTGTAAGGTTTCTTTTAAGAAATCAGCTGACAGTCTTATGGGCACTCCTTTGTAGGTAACTCTCTCCTTTTCTCTTGCTGCTTTTAAGATTCTCTCCTTATCTTTAATCTTGGCTAATATAGTTATGATGTGCCTTGGTGTGTTCCTCCTTGGGTCCAATTTCTTTGGGACTCTTTGAGTTTTCCTGGACTTCCTAGAAGTCTATTTCCTTTGCCAGATTGGGGAAGTTCTCTTTCATTATTTGTTCAAATAAGTTTTCAATTTCTTGCTCTTTCTCTTCTCCATCTGGCAACCCTATGATTTGGATATTGGAACGTTTAAAGATGTCCTGGAGGTTCCTAAGCCTCTCCTCATTTTTTTGAATTCTTGTTTCTTCATTCTGTCCTGGTTGAATGTTTCTTTCTTTTTTTCTGGTCCACACTGTTGATTCGAGTCCTGGTTTCCTTTCCATCACTGTTGGTTCCCTGCACATTTTCCGTTCTTTTACTTAGAATAGCCTTCATTTTTTCATCTAATTTGCGATCATATTCAATCAATTCTGTGAGCATCCTGATTACTAGTGTTTTGAATTGTGCATCTGATAGGGTGGCTATCTCTTCATCGCTTAGTTGTATTTTTTCTGGAGCTTTGATCTGTTCTTTCATTTGGGCCATTTTTTTTGTTTGTTTGTTTCAGCAGGCATTGTGATGCGTATGCGGGGGAGGGATCTGAGAGGGAACAATGCTGCTTCCTCTGCTCTCTGCCAGTTTTCAGTCACTTCCCCTGCTACCCACAATCAGATCAGGCCCTTCTGGTGCTGATTCCCAAGTGGGTGGGCTTGTGTGCATTCTAGGACCCAGTGGGTCTCTCCAATGAACTCTCCTGTGAGGCTGGGAGTCTTTCCCACTGCTGCCTCAACCCCACAGTGTTTTCAATCAGAGGTTTGAGGCTTTATTTCCCTGCGCTGCGACCCTGGGTTGTGCAGTCTGTCTCACTCCCTGGTTGTTCCTCCGGGTCCATCTGCACGCAAATGTGGAACCACCTGCTCCACCAGCCGCCACCTCACCAGGTCTACCAGCCACCTTGCCGTGAGTCCTCTCTGCCTAGTTGCCTATCTCCACCCCTCCTACTGGTCTGGATGAATGTTTCTTCTTTAACTCTTTGGTTGTCAGACTTCTATACAGTTCAATTTTCTGTAATTTCTGGTTGTTTTTTCTTTTTAAATTTGTTGCTCTTCTTTTGGTTGTGCGAGGAGGCACAATGTGTCTACCTCTGCCTCCATCTTGGCTGGAAGTCCCTGTGGGTTGTCTTTTTATTTTGTTGATGGTTTCCTTTGCTGTGCAAAAACTTTTTAGTTTGTTGTAGTCCCATTTGTCTATTTTTTCTTTTGTTTCCCTTACCTGAGGATATACATCAAATAAAATATAGCTATGAGCATGTCTGAGATTTTACTATGTTTTCTTCTTAGATTTTATGGTTTTGGGTGTGGTAAGCTTAAAGTGTTTTGCAGTGTGCCATTCTTTTTCTAAAAGCTTTGTCTTGCTTTGAACATACACTTCAACATAATGAGCATAAAAACATATATATTTTTAGATTATTATAAGAAAAAATAGGCAACTTATATGACCTTTAAACTGTTTTTAGATACCAAAGTAGATTTATTATTATTATTTTAAGATTTATTCTCTTAGGTATCATTTTTGTTCTCTTTGTCTTCATCTCATTTTAAGGTACTGAGGTTTTTTGTCTTTCATATTTGTGTTTATGTATATGTGCAGCCAGGTGCTTTTTATATAGGCTTTTTTTATATAGGCAGGTTCTTTTTCCTCAGGTGTAGGGAGGTTAGCTACAAATCCTTTGGAGAGGGAGTCCTGTGTGGAGAAATTGAATTTTTTTATCCCTTCTTAAGCTACTTTTGTTCTTCATATTTGAGTTTTTAATACTTAAGCCTTAGATTACAGTTTAGATGCAACTAACATACTTTGAGAGCTTCATATACAATATCTTTTGGGAGTCCTGTGTGGAGATATTGAATTCTTTTATCCCTTCTTAAGCTAGAGAAAATTCTTTGTATTTGAGTTTTTAATACTTAGCCTTAGATTACAATTGAGATGTAACTATTGTGCTTTGAGAGCTTCACATAGAATCTTTTTTTCCTGAACTGAAGTAGTAGCTTGATGACATGACTAGTATTACAAATACAATTTGAAACAAAGCAAAGGCGGATTTTTGTGCAATTTTTATACTCAGAATTAGGTTCTTTACTGACAGTAAAATACAGACAAAACTAAATAGCAGATCTAGGTAGAAGTCATGTGGGTTCACGCAAATGAACCTAGCGAAGGCAGGAATATTCAGTCACTTATTAAAATCTTTCTAGAGGAAGAATGGGAACCATTGCTATGACTGGCAAGAGGTGCTGCTACCCAATATTGTTCCTATTCCTTTTGAATTTCTGTGTTTTATTTCTGGAGTACTGTTAAAAAAAAGGAAGCTGGCAAGATAGCAAATATTTCACAATGAAATTTGAACTGAGCAACAGCTTAAGATGGTTGCTTTTAGTTTTGAAGAGTTCTATGGGGACATTTTTAATTTTACCTAGAAAGGAATAAAAATAAATTGTCACGAAGAGAAGCATGCTGTTCCTGTGAGAGACTGTGAGTGTCAAATATGTGACAAAATAAGGTTGTTCATTACCTCTTTGAATGTTAACATATTTGATGAGCTGTTGGGTCACTGAAGGTGTACTTTATACCAGCCCAAGGAGTTATTTTTCATTCACCTAAATTTCAGAAAGACATTTGGTATCCTGGCAAGGGCATTTCGCTTACAGCGAAGGGTGGTAACTATGGCAACAAAGGAACTTAGAACAATTCTTAGGTAAGATTGCCAAAATAGGTTTGGATACTCAGAGCCCTTATTACCTTGTGTTGAAATGGCTCATTTGCTTGCCCATCTTCCAACTGGATTCATTTTCTCAGATGGATTGTAATTCATACCAGACACTGAATTTGGTCATCACAGTGTCTTCATGATCTGGTTGAGGGCTCAGCATTACAATTTGGGGTTCAATAATTACCTGATGACTGACTGAATGAATGAATAATTCTCATGCTCTAATACAAATTCTAATTTGGAAAGAAGGCAAAGGAAAATAGTGGTGGTCAGGTCATGTCATAACCTTTTAGATGCCACTTTACAACAGAGGTGACCTATTTCCCCACCATGGAGACCTTTTTCTCAAAATGGCTCCTGGTCCTCAGGAGTCCTTCCAAATTTCTGTTTAGGCCCATCTCTTCCCCAGAAGAGACACACGGTGTAGACACTTTTGCTTCAGGCTCTTTAATCATAATCACCAACTCTTCAGCTTTGTTTAATGAGTTATAAGGTAAAAATTAGAGCTCAGATAAAGTTTAAAACCAATGCCAAACCATAATCAAAAGCAAGAGTATCTACGGCTGGTCTCCAAAATCTGCCAGTTTTCTCCCTGCTCAACACATCATTCCATATTAAACAGAAGTCACCCATGTATGTATATACAGTCTTAAATGAGGATATACAATCAAACAATAATTATTTTAGATGTTGTTCTGTCTGCACACGTTCTTCTTTTATTATTTCTGTAGGAGTGACTCTCTGCTATGGAACATGAAGCTGATTTAAGATAGGTTCTCAGCAGTATAATTGAAGGTTAATGAGGCCAATATTACACAAGGTTTGGATGTAGACAGGTCAGAGCACTTCCTAATTGTCACCTTTAAAGAAGTTATCCCCAGTATGATAAAAACACCATTTAAAAAATGATAAAAGTGTCATAAAAACATTACAGAAAGTTGCCCTGGCTGGCGTGGTTCAGCAGATTGAGTGCTGGCCTGCAAACCAAAATGTCACTGGTTCAAATCCTGGTCAGGGCACATGCCTGGGTTTCGGGCCAGGTCCTTGGTTGGGGGCAAGTGAGAGGCAACCAATCAATGTTTCTCTCACATATTGGAGTTTCCCTCCCTCTCTTCCCCTCTTTCTAAAAATAAATAAAATCTAAACAAACCCTACTCCTAATAAAAATATGTTACAAAAGTTTAGAAAACAGCAAAAAAAAAAAAAAAAAAAATCCCACCTCCTTGATATAACACTCTTGAGAACCCCACCCAGTTTTGTTCATATACATGTTTTTACATAGTTGTATCTTCAGCTGTTCCTTTTAGTTAACACAATCATCTGAATCTCTCTCCTCCTCTTCCATCCAGGGGATGTTTTATTACTCCCTTTATGAAGCAAAACGAAAAATATTAAAGAACTTAAATGACTTTTCTAGTTTTAAAAAAAGTAGTAGCCACAGTATAGCACTTTTTTTTAAATTTTAGTAGTTGATTTTTTAGAGAGAGAAGGGAAAAGAGAGAGAGAGAAATATTGATTTGTTGTTCATCTTATTTATGCATTCATTGGTTATTTCTTCTAGGTGCCTTGACCAGGGATCAAACCCCACAACCTTGGCATATCTGGACGATGCTCTAACCAACTGAGCTGTCTGTCCAGGGTAGTATAGCACTCTTGATTCTTATTGTAGACTGTGGTGCTACAGTTTGGCTGCCTAGCACCTTTTCTCCAATTTTTTCTTGTAAAGGTTTCCTTTTTCTCTGGCCTGGTCAGTCATTCAACCCAGTCACTTGACAAAGTGTTCAATCCACCAGTGAGAACATCCAAACAATTATAGTTCTTCCCTGAAATTAATATGTGGAAGGTGAGGTTGCCAACCTAAGAAGACATCAAGTTGATGCTGTTGGCAGCTATTTTTCCTACCACCTGGGAGAAACTGTGTCTTCAGTTAAAAAGAATAAAGCTGAGTGGAGACAAGAGGTGGAGGGAGAGACAGGGGGCTGAGGCAGTAAGGCCCTGGTTCCTAGAGCTCTCCATTCAGTACCCTGCTGTCTTTTCTGTCACAGTGAGGGAATAAGCTTTAATTTACTTAAGCTAGATTTAATTGTGTTTTTATAACTTGCCACCAGAAAAGTCCAAACTAATTCATTTCCTGTAAGACACTTATCAACCACCAGTGAAGACCACCCTTAGTAGATATAGTTACAAGACTCAGCTCCCAATAATGACATAAAGCTATGAAAGTGAGGCAATGTACATATTGTGTCCAGTCTGGCAGAATAATTTGGATATTTGGCATTTTAATTTCTTTCGAAAACCAGTTAATATTTGAAGAATCTAAGTCCACTATAATCAATAATGTAGATATTTCCCAAAGTGTAGTCTAACATGTGTATAGCTCGTGTGAGGGTGTGCCAGCCTAAAATACAAGAGGGTAGCATCACAAAGTGAGAAAAAAATAAGAACTTAGCCCTGGATTAGTCATGATTTCTTAGAAATTAAACAAAATGGAGAAAAGAGGATTTGAGAGGTAGAAGGACAAATGACTACCACATATCTGTACCTTTTAAAATTTTTTTGTAAACCCCATACATTAGAATGCTTGTAGTTGTCTACAGTTTCATTGTTTTTAAAGAAAAACGTGCCCTGGCTGCTGTAGCTCAGTGGATTGAGCGCGGGCTGTGAACCAAACAGTCGCAGGTTTGATTCCCAGTCAGGGCACATGCCTGGGTTGTGGGCCAGGTCCCCAGTGTGGGGGCATGTGAGAAGCAACCACACATTGATGTTTCTCTTCCTTTCTTTCTCCCTCCCATCCCTCTCTCTAAAAATAAGTAAATAAAATCTTTTAAAAAAAACCCCAACTGTTAACAGATGGACAGAAAAGCTCTGGGGCATAACATGGTTACCTTAGTGTTTTTAACGGTGTTAACATTCTATTTTGATTGAATATACAATATATGATTCTGTTGATGAGGGCTGGAAGGGGGTGGACTAATCTTAAAAAGACCTGAGTTTATTATATCATTGTTAAATAAATAGTATAATTTTGTCCTGGCTAGTGTAGCTTAGTGGATTGAGTGCCAGCCTGTGAACCAAAGGGTTGCAGGTTCAATTCCCAGTCAGGACACATGCCTGGGTTGCAGGCCAGGTCCCCAGTGTGGGGGCATGTGACAAGCAACCACACATTGATGTTTCCTCCTCTTTCTCCCTCCCTTCTCCTCTCTTTAAAGATAAATAAATAAAATCTTTAAAAAAATAAATAGTATAATTTTGACAGTATCTTAGCCCAACATTTTCTTTTGCAGGAATGTTTTATTTTTTTTAAAGATTTTATTTATTTATTTATTTTAGAGAGAGAGGGAGGGAGGGAGAAAGAGAGGGAGAGGAACATCAATATGTGGTTGCCTCTCACATGTGCCCACTGGGGACTGGGCCTGCAACCCAGGCATGTGCCCTGACTGGGAATCAAATGGGTGATCCTTTGGTTTGCAGGCCGGCACTCAATCCACTGAGCCACACAAGCCAGGGTTTGCAAGGCATTTTTTTTTAAAAAAGAAAACATTTATATTTAAAATATTAACATTTCTGTTAGAGGAAAAATGAAATGCAAATAAAATGCCTTAGTATTTTATAGTATTTTAATCTTACTAAAGTATATATTCATCACAATAGCTGTATATTTTCTATTTAATATAGTAATATAAAATCTAGATTACAGACATGAAAATATTCTTATGACAAAACAGTTTTGCAAGAAGTGATTTTATTAGGGTAAACAATAAGGCTGTGAATGTCATGCATTAATATTTCATTTTAAATAATTGTGTGATTATCCTTTTAGTGACATATGGATTCTCTAACACTTTTGTTTTATAACCTCATTCTTAAAAATTCCAGTGGCTTGTTTTCTTGTATTTTCCTTAATTGTGGTGATCTCAAACCAATCTCCAGTTTTAAAGCTGCCAGTTGTTCTAATACAGATGCATAAATATATTTTCTCCAGCTGGCTATTTATTACAAAGACAGCTTGTTTGTGGGTACCATCAGGACATCTGTATTTTATTGGATTTAATTTTTAATAATAAAGACCTCCCACATTATAGATTCTTTCCAGCCTAAATTAGCCTGTGTGGGAAGCAAAAGAACCGTCGGTCAGAGAGAAAAAGTGAATCCATATGGCACTGATGATTCTGTTCAACTGGCTGCAAGAAGAAAGGTTTGAGTGCAGACAGTGCCCCCAGCAGATCCCTGTTTCTTTCTCAAAAGCTTGCTAGAACAGGGCTGGTGTCAGTCCCAACCCAGTACTTTTGAGCCAGCCCAGTTCATCCACATTCAGCCATAGATGCTTACTCACATTTCAAGGGCACATTCTCCTTTGCTTCACATCTTGCTCTTGCCTGAATGCCCAGTCCCTTGCCATTCTCTTGCACTTTGTAGTTCGCCTCTGCCCCTTGGACTTGATAGATTGGACTTGGTTTCCCTAGTCCATTTCTAAGTACTTTCTTAGGACTTTGGTTCAGGCTCTACGATATGGAGAAATCTAAAAATTCCTGCATGTGCCAAAAAGTAGTCAAAATATATTTTATCTTCAGCTTTTTAACGATTACCAACAAAGTTTGGTGATAGAACTTGAATAGCAGATGGATCTTCAATTTTACAGGTTATACATAGTTCTCCACTATACCCAGAACAGACAGGAACTAAAAGCTTTGCTCTTTTATTTTTTTAAAGCTTTTATTTATTTATTTTCAGAGATAGGAGAAGAGAGGAAGAAAGAGAGGGACAGAAACATCATCGTGCAAGAGAAACATCAATAGGTTGCTTCTTGAACATCCCCAGCTGGGGACCTGGCCTGCAACCCAGGCATGTGCCCTGGCTGGTGATCATACCAGCCACCTTTCAGTTTGCAGGCAGGCACTCAATCCACTGAGCCACACCAGCCATGGCTGAAAGCTTTGCTTTCAATTGACACTGAAATACCTAGAGCATTTAATTTCTCTTGGTCATTATCACGCATAGGATGAGGAGGAGGAAATTGGGCATAGCTTACTCTTTACTATCAGTGTTACCTCACTCAGCACAAACAAGGAAAACCTGTTATTTCAGCCTCTCATAAACTCTGAATCTCAACCAGTGAGAAGACTCTGCTTCTTAAAACACTGGTATGTTTACATTCATATAAGTTTTAGGGTAAATTTAAATTTAATTCAACCACTTTCCTAGTTGTAGAGGGTGATGCAGATAGTAATAAGACATTAAAAAATTTATCTAGTGCAGTGCATAGAACTCCTCCCACCCCCTACAAAAAAGGGTATGTTCAAGTTTCTAACCCCTGGTACCTGTGAATGTGACCTTACTTGGAAATAGTCTTTGCACATGAAATAAAGTTAAGATGAGGTCATACTGTATTAGGGTGGACCCTAGTTCAATGACTGGTACCCCCCTTATGAGAAAAGGGAAATTTGAACAGACACGCAGAATACCATGTGAGGAAGGAGACTGAGATTTGAGTTGATATGCCTAAAGCCAACGATGGCCAAGACTTGTGGAAATCCCCAGAAGCTACAATGGAACAGGGAAGGATTCTTCCCTAGAGCTTTGAGAGAAAGCATGGCCCTGTAGACATCTTGACTTTGGACTTCTAGCCTTCAGATCTGAGACACAAGACATTTCTGTTTGTGGCAATCTATTATGACAATAACACTAGTGAACTAGGCAGAAATATAAACAATAAACTATAATAGAGGTTTGGAGAGTTATGGAAATATACAGAAGGGACATATACTCCTAAATGTTATGTCAGGGACAGTAATTCTTAGAACACCAAGTTTCCTTTGCAAAAACTTGGTACACTATCTTTTTTATTTACTGTGTGATTTAAAATGAGTCACTTCACCCCTTTGAACCTGTTTCTCATCAGTGAGAGAGGGCTTTGGTCCATCAGATGATATCTGAAGTCTGTTTCACTTATATTTTATGCCTCTAAATCATATTCTGGTTTTTATTTAATTGTATATTTCTAACTTAAGAAGTTATTAGTTTAAAGGGATAAAAAGTAACTATGGGACTTGGTGTGTTCTCTTCCTGCCCCTCTCCAAAAGGGGAGAAGTGTGAAACTAGAGTATTCTATTTTTCCAAGATGAGCTTCATTTGGGGTGTACAGAGATTAAGGGCAAGCTATCTCTCAGCTTAGGTGCTGCTCAAGTCCCCTTCCCTCTGGCAAACACGTCTGAATCAAGGAATAAACACTAATGTCTGTCCACGGGATAATCAACCTAGTAGAACGGAAGAAATGAACCTGGATTTGAATTTGGGCCTGAGCAGACTCTCTGAGTAAGTTGAAACTCTCTAAGCCTGTTTTCTTATCAGTAAAATGGAGATAAATATCATCTTACCTAGGTGTCGAGACGATGAAAAAGAAGGCTGTAAATATTTTTTTAGTACTCGTTATCTATAGAATGCGCTTAAAAATGTTACGTGCTTACAAGATTCTCGCTTACAGAAAGGCTACTAAAAACTTCCTGGGTGCCCCTGCCCATGCCCTAGGTTGGGGAGTGGAGTCTTTGGGAACCACGGACCGCCAACTCCCTTCCCACCTGCCAGGCAGCTGCGCGAGCCTAGGACTCCAGCACCTAGGGAGGAGGGCGGGGGCGGCGCCGGCGGAAGCGCTAGTGCGCCGCTGTCAGCTGCGCCGGAAGTTCCTGGTTCTGCCAGGCGGTAACCTTGGGGTCTTCGCTGCCACCTCTGCGGTGGTGGTGGGCTTTGCGAGTCCGAGTCTCGGCCTAGGCCAGGCTTGTTAGCTGTCGGGAGCCTCTGGGGTTGCGCGGAAGGACGTTGCAGGCCACCTAGAGCAGGAACCACGGGCGCAGGGCCGCCCGGCCGACATGTCTCTAGTGGCGGAAGCTTTAGTCTCGCAGATCGCAGGTAGCGCGCGTGGCCGCAGACCGTGGGGGCTGGCGTGGGACAGTTGCGGGGAGCAGCGTGGGGTTTAGGGCTGCAGCTTTCCCCCGTCTTTGCGTGATTAGATGCCGAAGCCAGGCCTGAGGTTGGAGGCAGGCGCGGGGTACAGGCCGTATATCACGGATGAGAAAACTGAGGGAGAGATAGTTGGGCAAGGTCACCCCGCAGTGGCAGGAGTCCCGCCTGCTTCCCCTGGGCGGTGCTTTGTCCAGCTCCCCAATAGGTCGGGAGAGGCAGGGGTGTGTAGTGGAACGGGTGGGTTGCGATTGAGGTGGGGGGTGTGGCCACACGGGCCTGGAGCCCCGAGGCTTCAGTGTAAGAGTGGGAGCAGCCTCGGTGGTGAGACCTGAAGTTTAAGCTGATTGTCACTACTGAGTCGCTTTTGTGAGCTTTTTGTCATCGAGTGGCCACCGAAGTTCTTGTTTCATCTCCAAGCGACACAATACAGGCATTTGCTAGGTCTTCAAAGTTCACTGAAACATCTTTAAATCTACATATATTTTTTAGAAATACCGATTTGAAGGGCTGAACATAACTGTTGTAAATAGACGTACGTTTTCTGTTACTGAGGTTTTTATTTACTGTAGTGAAATAAATTAAATATTGCTGATAAAGGAAACTAGGCATATGTACTGTAGGTGTATATTGATGGATAATAGTTAATCTTTAAATGGAATTAATCTTAACTTCCTAGAAGTATTTTCAGTATGAGTATAGTAAGGAGACAGTCACTAGGATGAATAGGTACGTTTGAAATAAGGTAGTATTTTGGAAATGGAAAACAATGAATGTGTCATAAAATTTGCCAAAATATTTTTCATTGCATTTCTTCCTTTTTCGCTTAAAATAACTACCTTGTTTCTTAGGAGACAGGGAAGCTCTCACTAGATTGCAAGCTCCATGAAAGCAGGGATCATACTTGTTTTGTCCCCTACTATATTCCAAGCACCTGTCAGTTGGTGCTCAAATATTTGTGACCTGAATCAACGAATAATTTCGAGATTTCAAATGATATTTGTATTTTTACCATTTATGTTTAAAAAGATAGATCATTAATTTAGATTGCTGCTGTGTTAAAAAATATAAACCATTTCACAGTGTGCTGTTATTGCTACACTGTATGCATGTGTTCCAACGTGTGCTTTCTTTGAAAGAAAAAGTGATGAACGTCTTTTAGTAAACTTTGGAATTTGTCTTCATTTAGTGAAGCTTAAGAATTTATAGGAATTTTGATCAGTTACTCTAGGAGGAGGCATTTAAAGATGGGAAATTCAATAAATGGTGTTGGGACAACTCCTAAGTCATAATACCAAAAGAATGAATTAAAGATCTAAAGGTAAAACAAGAACAAAACCAAATTGTAATAAAATAATTAGGAGATATAGGAGATTATTTTAACAATCCTGGTTGGCAGAGGAGGCATAAGCTAAACACAGAATCCAGAATTTGTAGTAGGAAAAATTGGCAGATTTGATTGCAGAAAAGTTTTAAAAGCTTTGTATGATAAATAAATAAAAAGACACCCAACAGAATCAGGGGTAAAGTCTTGGAACAGGCAGTCATAAAAGGGGAAATGCAAATGAACAATGAAAATATGAAAAGATGCTCTTTTCACTAAAAGTAAGATAACTATTTTTTCATCTAGTCCTGTGGGCAAAAATAAATATGATAATTTCTAGTACTGACAAAGGGCACAGGGAAAATGGTTACCCTTAAACTATTTTTAAGTCTGTAAATTATGGCTATTTGGGGGGAACTTAATATAGCAATATTTTAAAAAATACAATCCTTTGACCCAGACTTTCTTCTTCAGAGAATTTCTCTGATAAACATGTAAGGACCAATATTTAAAGAAATAAACAGAAAAAGAAAAGATATAAAATGATATTAATTGTAGCATTATTTGTAATAGCAAAAAAACCCCCAGAGATGTCCTAATTATCTATCAAGTGCTATGCTCACATTATTAACAGATACTAAAAATGCAGAGGTACACCTGTTAAATATATTGACTTGAAAGTTTTGATTATCTTAAGTAAAAACAAGTTATAGAATATATATTGTATCAACCCATTATTGTTAAGTAAATAAACCCTATGCAAACATGTATGTGTTTATGTAGGCAAAAAGACGCAAAGAAGAATACTCAGCTAATTTTAAGTAGTAATTTAAGGGTAATCAGAGCAGGACATTGGTGGAGGGTAGAGAAACTACATTTCTGAATTGTTTGAATTGCTATAGTGAGAATATTTTACTTGTGTAATTTAAGCAAGTCTAATTTTAAAGATTTAAAAGATTTCGTTTTGGCAAGCAGTGAAAAAAGGGCAAATGAAATAATAATTTATATGAAATCCTGCTTTTGACTTGAAGTGACTTTTAAGTGTAACTCAAATCCAACAACTATTCAGAATATTCTATTTCTGCCAGTAATATGATTTTGTTGGAAGAACTCAACTTCAGGAGATTTGAGGTATATGCATACATAGTCCTATTTTAACTTAATAAATAATTGTGAGTCTGTTTTTATAGTTGAGAGCTCTAATTTTTAATGTATTTAACGCTTTGCTTATTATTCTTCCTTTCTATGGGCATGAGTTAACACAGTCTGATATTTCTTTTGGAAACATTTAAAGGTGTCTTACCTTTAAGGCTGTCAGTGACATACTTGAGCCTTATTCATAAGAACTCTTTTTTGGAAGGTGCCTCTGAACTCCCCAGTTTAAGGGAACCACTTTTGTGTCTGTACTACCAGTGTGTCCCCCACCAAGTTCCCTCAGTCCTTATCTCTTCCTGTGACTTGATGGCTTATTCCCTCCATCTCCACTGCTTTTCTTTGGATTACTGTGGATTTTTTGGAATTTTCTTGGATTACTGTGGTAGTCTCTGAATTGGTTTCCCTGCTTCCAGTCTGGTCTCTTTCCAACACTCTCCACACTGCAAGCCTCAGCGGGGTTTTGTTTGTATTGTTTTATCTTTATTTTGTAAAATGCAAATGGGGCTCCTCTTTTTTTAACACCTTCCTTATTTCCCCTTTGTAGTAAGTGGAGGGAGGTATGTAAGAGGCTCATAAGTTAGTTGAGTCTGTCTCTAGTCTCATTTCTTGTCACTCTTCCTTGAACACTCTCTTTTTCTAAACTACTGGTAGTGTCCACCTTAGGCAGCTGTTGCTGTCTGCTTGAAAACTTTACTTTGCTTGGATAACTTCCTTTTGTCCTTTAAGGCTCTTGGCACATTTTAACCTGTAGTCTATCTGACATATTTCCTCTCTAATGAGAAAGGTTTATTTTTTCTTTTTTGAAAAATAATGATAGAAGGCCATTGTAGAAAATGAAAACCATCCTAAATAAATAAAGAATAAAGTAAGAATCAACTAAAATCATAACACCCAGATTAAGACTTCAAAATCCCATTTTCATCATTAAAACTTGGGTGAGCAAAGCTCTTTCTCCATAAAACTGGGAGTGGGATTACATAAAATATGCATACTTTTCTGTAACCTGTTCTGTCATATAGCATGTTATGTCTATGAATGAACATATACATCATCATTTTAAATGGTTGCATAGGATTTCATTGTAATAAAATAATTTACTTATCTAGTCTTATTCTGATACGTATTTAGGGTGTGTATTAGTTCAGCCAGAGAAGCAGAATTAGGACTTCCATCTCTTTCTCTCTATCTCTACACACACACACACACACACACACACACACACACACATGCGCGCGCGCGCACACACACACAATTGGTTTATGTTGTAGTTGTGTGGGTTAACCAAGTACCAAGTCCGCAAGGCAGACAGGCAGGAAGGGGAAATTCAGGAGGAAGAGAGCTCATACAGCAGGTGCTGCTTGCACTGTCTGATCTCAGGGAGGACTTTGGGCCTTTGTTAAAGGGTTTCCAACTGATTAAATAGGGCCCATCCAGGATAATCTTCCTTTTGATTAATGTAAAGTCAGTTTATTAGGGACTTCAATTTTATCAGCAAAATCCCTTCACAGCAGTGCATTTGAATAACTGGGAGGTGTTTGGTTTGCTCTTTCCTCTCTCTGTCTTACCAGAGTCTTCCAGAGGATATTTCTTGTAGCTCACCCTGATCAGAAATGTAGTAGAAAGGGAATTGTGGCAGATGGAAGTTCAGTCTAGGCAAGTTGATGCATCTTAAAGCCATCACAAGTATATGTGATTTTTCTCGTTGTAAATAGTGCCTGCATTGACATATTTGTATCTACTGAACAGTTTTTTGGATACATTTCTTAAAGTGGAAGGGAAATTTGAATTGTTCTTTTAATTCAGTAATATAGAAAGGAATGGTAAATTATGATTTTGAATTAGTAGATGATGATACGGTAGATTTAAAACTTTCAAAGAATGATAAAAATAGTCCTGGATATTCAGTTGTTTTCAAAATCTTTTATAACAGCCTGTGTATTTTAAGTTTTGACTTGCTTTTTTTACTTTTAATGATAAGATATTCCAGTATATTACTTGAGTGTCTGTTTTTTTTTCAGTTGAGTGTGATTATATCCTAGGGGAGGACTGAGTAGTCTCATTTGAGTTGTGTGATCACATTTGGGAGTAGTCACTGTCGCCAAAAGGGTAGAATGCTATATCGTGGATGTACAGGCCTGACTCACTTGCCCATTCCTGTGCTGAGAGTGGCTCCAGACTTTAAACCCCACAGTGCCTCCAGATTTGCGCAAAGGAAGGAGAGAGAGGTGTTGAGCGCAAACAGGCAAAACAGTGTTGACTACTTCTTCACCTTGCTTTCACACTGCCTATGGATTTTGGAGTGAGAGTCAGACCTAGATTCTTATTTAGCTGCTACTTACCGAATATGTGACCTTGGCCTATTTAAGCCTCAGATGAGAAGAGATATGAAAGGCTTAGCATTGTTTCTGGCACACTGTAAGGACTCAATAATTGTTCAGTAAGATTATTTTTAGCTATTTACCTATCAGTTTTTCTTTTCTACTTGGTTTTGCCTCTGACTTCCTGTGTGAAGATATATTTGGTCAAGCTTTTAAAAGTAATTTGTAAATAGAATGCAAAATTTATTTCGATAATGTAAAATATGTACAGTTACAATTATTAAAATCACTCCTAAAACAAATTATTCTAAGATATTTGTTTCAAGATTATACATTTATAAAATAGAATTTTTGGTATGGGTCATAGGTATATACATATATTCTGAGTCTTTTTCAGTAGAGGCCTGTTTATTAGACATTGCCAAAAAGTTTTAGCTTTAACTTAGCTGATAATTATCTGATTACTGATATTAAGAGTAA
The DNA here is from genome assembly GCA_039655065.1 of Glossophaga mutica. Classification (NCBI taxonomy): domain Eukaryota; kingdom Metazoa; phylum Chordata; class Mammalia; order Chiroptera; family Phyllostomidae; genus Glossophaga; species Glossophaga mutica. The sequence goes on along the minus strand of CM077306.1, from coordinate 48,216,324 downwards.
GCGTCCATTTTTGAGCCACCGTGCTAGGTAATTTATATGTAATTGCTAACATTAACAATTTGATTTTATTAGATAGGTGGTGTTCTTGTTTTATAGATGAAGGAATTGAAGCTCCCTTAGTAAGAAAGTAAAAAGGTTAGGAACAAGACCACTGAAATAAGACAGAACTGAGTTCTAAGCTCAGCTCTGCCTCTTCTTTGTTTTATGATCTTGGACAGATTCTTCTGGGCCACAGTATCCTTATTTGTAAAAGAGGGATAATATATTTTATAATATATATTAAACAGCACAGAATGGTATGTACATGATGAATGTTCAACACATGGTAGTTTCTATTATACTTTTATTATTTAAGAGCTCTTGAGGATGTTATCCCATTACTATTTTGGACAGCAGAAAATGTCCAAATTGTCTTTATTTTTATTAACTCATATACCATCTTTTCTGAATGATCTTATTACTTTCCAGGGCCTTGCTATATTTTAAGCATATCAGTTAATTTTGTCATACTGTAATTATTAATCTTTTGAAATCAGGACAATATCTGTCTGTTCTTTATTTAGAAGCTCAAAACTATATAAAGGATGAAAAGAGAAGACTTCAAATATTTCATTTATCTCATTGTGGGCATGTGGGTACTTAATTATTTAAATTTGTTAATAACTTCATTTTAGCAGTAGCGCTAATTTATAGTATGATCTGGGAAAGTAGTTTTACAGGTTCCAGGGAACCCATATGTAAGCATCTTGAAAGTAAGTATAATCAAAACAGGCATGTTTAAAATTTTTGTTTTTATATAAGTAAAAATGTGTTTCTGTTTTATCCCCCTTCTACAAGTACTGGGAAATCTGGACTTGGAAGGTGCTTGAAGGGTTCTAGAGGTGCAAAGAAGTGGAAAACATAGCTTAAAAGTCCTTTTAAAAATGGGAGGATGCTGTTCTTCACAAGGTTTATTGAAAATGAAGAAAATTATAATCAAGGCTCTTGCATCTGCATGTCTGAATATCTAAGGATGGTAATTGCAATAGATAATTGAAAAAATACAAGTGTTTAATTCATTTGTCTTGAAAACAGAGATATTTTGTTAGTTATTTATACTCAGTATTCTGAGGATTCTCTTGTATTGAGGATGGCACTGAGGAATTATTGAGAAGTTACTGAACTGGCTGTCACAGAATCTGATTCACATTGGTTATATGAATAGTCTCATATTGTACAGCTTATCACCTTGGCACTTGTGAAGTAGATATTGAAGGGTCAGGTGGAAAAGCCAAAAAAAGACAAAATGGGTTATACTTCTGATAAGAGACAAAGCACAATTTATTGACAGCAGTGTGGCCTATTTTAATTTATCACATTGTATTTATGAATAGGTTGGAAGCCAGATTCTTAGAAGCAATGTTTTGTTGTCATTTAGAAAATTTTGATATGATGTTAAGATCACTTGAAAGGCTTGTGTCTGGTCTTGAAATAGTCCATAGTTAAACATAATGTGAGTTTTAATTTTCTTGTATGCTTTATTAACATTTTATACTCTGAAATTAAATGGCTTTTAGTTTTTAACTTAAAAGATTTTGGTGATGGGGGCCCCATGAAATTTGTCACCCTTATTTCTGTGAAGGCATTTGCATTATTAATATTAGTTTAATCCTTTCATTTTTGAGTGAAAATTGAAAGAAAACATCATCAAGCTTTTTAACATTTTTCAAGCATTTTTAAAATTTCTTGATAAGTAGTTACCAGATGGACTGGATAGCAAGTGGAGATATTAAATTCAAGCTTTTCATTTTTTTGTTCAAAGACAAGTTATAATATTTAGCAAATTCAGCTACAGACATTTGTGTAGAAGTATTTGCCTTGCCAGAAAGAGAAATGCATGTTTTAATTTTTTATTGCTCTGTAAATGATCCTGTACTCTATTCTTGAACACTTTTCTTATTTTTGTATGCTCTGTAAATGAATCATGGTTTTGAACTTTTCTACATCAGTAATAAAAATGAAATTTGATTGGTTAGTAATAAAGAAGGTTCTTTTCATAAAAACAATCATTTTGTCATGGCAATTCCCATTAACTCTGTGTTAGTAAAATAGAAACCATAAAAGGCATTTCATTGTGCTTTTACACTTAGCTGTGTTTTTGTGCTGATTATATATTTTTATTTCTCAGAATTCTTATAAACTGAGGAAGCTTCTTCATGACTTAACTGCCCTTGGATTCTTAAAAAAAGTCTTTTGTTGTATCTAGTTATGTATATTTATCCCAGTGAATACAGTATCCTTAGATATTGATATAATAGAATTTCCATCTCATGTCCTATTTTATTACCTGGTCAAAGTAGAGCACTGACTAGAACTTCATACAGATAAATTGTATAATTTGTTAGCCATGAAGAGGCCATCATTACTCCAGCATTTATTCTGTAAGGTAATGTTGACAGATGATACTTTAGTGATCTGACCTTTTTTTGACCTCCTTTTCTTTTGATTGTTAGTCTTTATGTCATAGGAAAATATTTTGGCATCATGAATTATAAGTAATATTCCTAATTTTCTTGTGAATTAAAAAGATACATCAATGAGAACTAGTATAAAAATAAAAGTTACTGTAGTTTTTCCTTAGACATTATCATTGTTATTTTTACTTTTTATCAATTTAACATTCTGGTTTGGCTAGTGGTTAAGAACTAGTTATAAATTCACTAAATGGTAATTGATGTTTGTTCTTTAGTTGAGATTGTGAATTATCCTTGATGTATTTTCTCCTAAAACAGATTTCTTCTTCTTGCTATATACTTGTATTGATCTTCCCATTGTTTAACATTTGGTGGATGTTTGGAGAGGCTAAAATAATTTCGATATTAAAATAAATATTTAAAAAGGGAGATATGTTTTAGAAATCATGGATTGCAGTTTAAAGACAAATAATAAGTATGTTTTATTATTTACTGTTTTGGATTATCTTTGTACCATAAATGACTTTACTAATCTTTTACAAAAAAGATTAGGGTAAGATTTGAATTTAGCTATCATCATTAAGTCATTTTTCTCTTGGATTCTCTTTTTTTCTCATTTCCTGAATTATGTAGCAGCTGCCATCAGACCAGAGTTTACGATGGAGGCAAGCCATTGTGGTCACTGGATGCCAAATTCTGAGAACTAGAGGTCAGGGTGTTGTTTTGTGGTCAGGAAATTGGAGAGTGAAATTTCAGGAAGGTAGTTTCAAGGTAATGGATTAATAGAATGGAACTGATTGGTGGCTAGGTGGAAATGTCAAAATCTATGCCTGAAACAGTAAAGTAGAATTCATAAATATAATATGGTCAGGAATCAGTTTGATAATTGATTTAGATGAACACAGGGAATTCTGAGGCTTCAGATGAATCAGCATTTAATTCTCTCTTTAATGCCAAATCTGTGACTAATAGTAATTATTGAAACATAACTGTTCAGTTACTGTTGTACTGTAACAACGACACAAGTTAATGGCTGTGATACATCCAATTTATTACTTTCATGGACTCTCTGGGTCAGTAAGTCAGGCAGGCCACTGGAAGGATTGCTTGTGTCTACCTCACAATGTCTGGATCCTCAGCTGGAAAGACTTAAAGGCTAGAGTGATTCAACAGTTGAGAGCTGGAAACATCTGGAAGCATCTCCACTCACATGTCTGATAATTGATGCTAGCTAGGAACTCAGCTTGAGTGATCTTCTAGAATTCTTACACATGGGCTGTCCATGTGGCCTGGGCTCCCTCAGGGCCTGTGGCCTCCGGGTAGTGAGACTTTTTACTCAGTTCTCCAAAGGCTAGTGTCCAAGTTAACAAGGGAGAAGCTGCATCACCTTTTATGGCCTTTGCCTTGGAAGTCTCGAAGCATCACTTCTACTATGTTCTTTCGGTCACAAGAGAGTTACAAGGGCATTCAAGGGGGAGGGGAATTAGACTTCAGTTCTTTATCGGGGTGGGGAGTTTTCACCCCGATAAGGGGGAGGTTCTAGAAGAACCTGTGGGACAGGAGAGATTGTTGTAGTCATCTTTAGGAAATACAGTCTGCCACAGTAACCAAAGTAGTGATACATCGGTGTAGAGGGCCCAGGTGAGTCTTAATGAGAGAAGGGAACTGTCCAGTCCCATTCATGACCTAATACACTTTCTGTTGTAAAATGGGATGAGGGTAGATGGGGAGTCGGCTGGGTAGAATAGTGTGTAAGGGTGGTAGGGAGTGGTATTCCACATTGCAGTCAGTTATCTGTGGAGCTGTCTGAAACAGGCACGTAGAATGGGTGTGCTTGCCTTCCCATGTGCATGCAGTAGCACACCCATTCTTTTTTCTCACCAAAGGCCTAGTGGATATGAAGGTTGAGGGTAGCTCTAATGCAAGTGTGTGTGTGTGTGTGTGTGTGTGTGTGTGTGTATACATATATATATATATTTTAAATTTTTGCTTATTGATTTGAGAAAGAGGGAGACGTTGATTCGGTGTTCCATTTATTTATTCACTCATTGGTTGCTTCTTTTACATGCCCTGATCTGGGATTGAACCTGCCATCTAGGCATATAACCACTTGATGAGTCTCTAACCACCTGAGCTACCTGGCCAAGGAGGCAGGTTTATTTTTTAAACATTTAATAGATGATTGGGCTATGTACCTCTGGTTAGGAACATTGAACAATTTGGAGAGAAAGTGCTTTTATGAGTTCATGCTGTTGAACTTTGTATGCATTATTGAGATGTTATCATACCTTAATTTGGTTTGATAGTTTTATTTCCAAAGTTACAGAAATTTTTCACTATCAGATATATTTAGATAGCAAACGACTTGCTTATATTTTCTACAGAATATATTTATTTGTTAGGATGAGTACCTAATTTACATACTCTGCTAGGTGCAGGGGTACAAAAATTGGTAACACAATTCTTGCCTTTGATAAACTTACGTCTTGCATGGAACACATCCATTGAAACACATAATTTTTCCCTGGCTGGGTGGCTCAGTTGGTTAGAGTGTGATCCTGTACACCAAAAGGTTGGGGGTTCGATTCTAGGTCAGGGCACATACCTAGGTTGTGAATTCAATCCCCAGTTGGGTTGAGTATGGGAAGCAACCTATTGATGTTTCTCTCTCACAGCAATGTTTCTCTTACTCCCACTGTCTAAAATAAATAAACATATTAACAAATAAAAGAAATGTGTAATTTTAATGTAAAGTGGTGAATCCTGTAACAGAAATGCTCATTTTGGATGCCTTTACTAAGCATTTTACCTTTCTTCTCTCAAATTGAATTAAGGATGTTAGATTTTTAGTGAACATCTCAGTTCTTCTCCCTGCCCCTTCACCTTCTGTCTGTCACACTTGTGATTATTTTTTGGACCCATTTCAAATTTCATCTCCTCTTGTGAATTCTTTCCTGCCTTTCTCAGGTAGATTTAGTTATTTCTTCAAGAGGATTCCTGTACTGTTTTCAACGTACTTCTGGTCTGATGCTTATATTAATAATTATTGATTTAGTACATTCTGTGAGCTAGAGACTACATATAGCACTTCAATAATTTATCTAATCTTATTCTTCCAACAACCTTATAAGGTAGGTAATAGTTCCCCCTTTTACAGATGAGGTAATTGAGGCAAGAAGAGGTTAAGCACCTTGGCCAAGGTGACTCAGACAATAAGTTGTAGAGTTGGGACTGGAGCCCAGGTATGTCTGATTTCAAGACCTATGTTTTTCCCTCTCCACCTGCATTCACTTTCTGTGCGGTAAATGGTTATGTGTATCTCAGTCCTCTTCACCACCACCCCACCACTGGGCCCCCAGCTCACTCAACAAAATTAGATTCTAGAGAGCAATGACAATTTTACATTCATCTTTATCTTTTTATTATAGTCTCTGGTACCTGTTGGAAATGTAATAACTTGTTTGTTCAGTTAAATGCTTTAAATGTATATGTTTTTCTGTTTCTGAGGATTTTCTACTCCTGAACTCCTATTCATGAAGGAATTCTGTGATGATTAGGCTGTGTTACTGCGTCTTTTGTTTGTTTGCTCTTGAGGTATCTTGCAGTTCTGCCAGGATTTCAGGAGATTTAATGACAGATCCAACCCTCTGTAGGGATCATGTATTTCAGGGCTAGTTGGGAAGAGTGAGGAAGGAGGAATGGAGAGGTTTTGGTTATCTAGCTTGATGTGAGAGAGCTACTATATGCGAGTACAGTACTTAGAATAGTGGGCAAATAGCAGATGCTTAAAAAAATAGGTGCTATTAAGGAAATGCAAAATCAAAGCTACAATGAGATACTACCTCACAGCTGTTAGAATGGCTATTATCAACAAGACAAGTAATAAGTGTTGGGGAAGTTATGGAGAATGGGGAGCCCTCATTCACTACTGGTGGGAACGTAGACTGGTACAACTACTATGGAAAACAGCATGGCAGTTCCTCCAAAAAATGAAGAATGGAGTTACCATACCACTAGCAATCCCTCTTCTGGGTATCTACCCAAAAAACTTGAAAACGTTTATTTGCAAAGATAGATGCATCCCTATGTTCATTGCAGCATTATTCACAGTGGTCAACACATGGAGACAACCAAAGTGTCCTGTGACAGAGGGTTGGGTAAAGAAGATATGGTACTTACATACAATGGGATACTACTACTCAGCCATTTGCAGCAACATGGGTGGATCTTGAGAATACTATGCTAAGCAAATTAAGTCAGAAAAAGCTAAGAACCATATGATTTCACTCACATGTGGGGTATAAAACTGAAATTCAGAGACACAAACAATAGCATGGTGGTTAGCAGAGGGAGTGGGGTGGGGGTAGTAAAGGGTAAAGGGGGCCAAATATTTGGTGACAGAGGGTGATTAGACTTTTGGTGCTGGGCATGTGATGCAGTATACAGATCATGTATCATAAAAGTATACGCCTGAGACCTATATGACCATGTAAACCAATGTTACTCCAATAAATTTAACAAAATAAGTCTAAAAAATAGGTGTTATTACTACAATGATTGTGTTTGGCTTAGAGTAGTGGGGGAATTGCTCCTTAGTTTGAGGGAAATATATTTTCCATGTTCTAGGATTAGATTTAGAGAACCATTAAACCTTGAAGGTTAACATTGTTAACATTGTTGAGGTATGATACCTGTGTGGGGCTGTTTATCTTCTGTTTTTTTTTTGTTTGTTTGTTTGTTTTGTTTTTTGCCAGAATTACACTTTTAATATTAACTAGCTGTTTTTGTATAGTCCTGCTGTTGATCTCATATTCATCTCTGTTTCTGAGAAAAGCTCAGACATGGTGTTAGTATTTCCTCTTGTGAATTTCAGATTACCTTTTTAAAAAAAGAGAATTCCAATTTTGAGTCCTAGCTACAAGGTTCATATCTATTCATAATTATATGTAATTGGCATGGTTTTTATTGGAAACCAATAAAAATGGCTGTTCCCTTTTATAATGGTAGAAGTCTAAACATAACATTTGAGATGACACATGCATACCTACAAAGAAAGAATGGAAGGTTTTCAATTTAACTTGTATTCACTTTAGCCAGAGTTATTGGCTTGTTGATGATGCAAATTTGTTTTCTTGACCTTTGTTAACCTCCAGAAGTTTGTCAGTTTTATGAAATTGATCCTTGAATACCATTTTGAAATTGATCTTTAGTTTCACAATGATAGATTTAGATGGTCCTTATTCAGGTCTCATAATTACTAACTTAATTTTACTTTCCTTACTGATTATATCTAATGGAAAAAGTAACATTTAGCCACTTTGGTTCCAAAATAAGTGAGGCCTCAGTTCATTAATCTTAAAGACTTAGTCTGGAGCAGTATAAAATTGCAACATGTTACAAGGCATGTTGTGAAAACCTGGCTTTAAGCCGTATCCACAAATACTTAAATAGAATAAGATGGGTAGAAATACTCTTGAATAAAATTAATGTACACAGATCCTCAATACCACTTTCTTTGAGGCAAATGAATGAAAGAGGTGAAAACAACTCTATCTTATTTCAGGTGTATCCTGTGTCCTGGGTACAGTCTATTTTTTATGGTGTCTGCATATTGTACGCTTCAGATTTACCGGGAGTGTTTATGGCTGTGGTTGGATTCTTGGTCCTCATGTCTACAGTAATAGAAACTCTGAGATTTGGGTTTGGTGGAAGTATACAATTTTGTGAAGTTCCTCAGGTGATTCTTATACACTAAGGGTTGAGAACAATTGTGGGATGATTATATTTGCTTTAATTCTTATAATTAATTATTACCCAAGAATGTTTATTGTAGGCTTTGGAAGAAGTCAGTTAATATATTTTTGTGTGTTCACTGAGTCTGGAGTCAGACTACTTGTCACTTACTAGCAATGGGGCAAATTACTTATGCTTGTGTCTCAATTTTCGTATTGTAAAATAGAGATAATAACAGTAGTATCTATCATAAATTTGAGGTAGTTAATATGTCAAGTACTTATGTGCATAATAAATATGAGTCTTAAACTTTTCTATTTACCTCAGCTTTACTGAGAGATAATTTAAATATCCTTTTAAGTGTGTATTTTAAGGATTTTTTAGTGTATTTACAGAGTTGTGATTATTACTACATTTTAATTGTAGAACGTTTCCATCACTCCAAAAAAAAAATCCCTTGCCTGTTTACAGTAACTTCCCATCTCCATTCTGAGTCAACCATTAATCCACTTTCTGTACATTTGCCCAGTCTGAACATTTCATATAAATGGAATCATACAATATGGTTTTTTAGTGTCTGGCTTTTTTCACTGAGCATTGTACTTTTGAAGCTCATCTGTGTCGTGGCATGTAAAGGAACCAATACTTGGTTCCATTTTATTGCAAAATAGTATTGTATGGATCTACCACATTTTGTTTATCCATTGACTGCTTGGTGGTCATTTGGGTTGTTTCCACTTTTTGAATGTTGTAAATAACGCTGCTGTGAACGTTCATTTATAGGTCTTTGTGTGGATATATGTTTTTTCATTTCTCCTGAGTGAATACCTAGGAGTAGAATTGCTGAGTCTTATGGTAATTCTGTGTTTAACATTTTGATAAATTACACACTTTGTATATTTCCAACAGCAATGTGTGAACATTCCAAATTTTTTACATTCTCTAAACATTTGTTTTCTCTTTTTTTGATATAGCCATTTTAGTGGGTATGAAATGGTATATTGTGATTTTGATTTATATTTCCTTAATGACTAATGATATTGAGTATCTTGGCCATCATCTCCTTAAATGTCTATTCAAATCCTATGCCCATAAAAATTTGGGGGGTTATTTGTCTTTTTTATTGAGTTGTAAAAGTTATTCATTTACGCTGGATATAAGCTTTAAGAGTCTTGAGGAGTTTTAACTGTTATCATCATCATCATCATCATCATCATCATCATCATCATCATCATATGCCTAGGTAGACGTCTGCATAGTATTTGACCAGAAAAAGATAGATTCTCATCATTCTCTTGTTTCATTTGGGACCCAACGTTGGGTTGTAAGGAACTTCTTCCCTCTACTAGTTTTCCTGAATTTTTAATCTGTTTTGCTTTCTGTCTGCTTCATGAATGGCAGGATATTAAGATTCATTTGCCTTGGATGTTTATCTACTATATCATTCATTCATGTGCCTCACTTTGGGTCATTTTAATTTTTTGTTTATCACTTTGTTACAAATGAATGGGTGGTTGGGGAGATTGATGAGGGATTTGTGGGGTATGATTTATTTGCCATGGGCTCAGTAAATTGGCATTCATTTGGTATTATGGAGGTTGTGTACTGTTGTATATAAATTTTTCTTAGTTTTATGCAACATGTATACCAAACAGAATTAAGCCTTGTTACGGGTAGATCAGATATTTTTTTTTTTAAATCCTCATCTGAGGATATGTTTTTATTGATTAGAGAGAGAGAAAGAGAGAGAAACATTGATGTAAGAGAGAAATATGGTATGTGCTCAACTGGGGATTGAACCTGCAACCTAGGTATGTGCCCTGACTGGGAATCAAACCTGTAACCTTTTGATATATAGGACAATATTATAACTAACTGAACCACCAGGTAGGGCAGATCAGGTAATCTTTATTGTCATAGTCAGATAGACTCCAGTATTTTTCAGACTTTTAAATTTGAAATGTTATAAAGATAACAAATATGAAGATAGGCCACATGGTACCACTAAAGTCTAAGTGCCTTAATTTTCTTTTTTAAAATTTATTTATTCATTTTTAGAGAGAGGAAAAAAGGGGGAGGGGATGAGAGAAAGAGGGAGAGGAAGGAAGAAAGAAAGACAAATGTCAATTTGTTGTTCCACATATTTGTGCATTCATAAATATATGTGCCCTGACTGAAGATCAAACCCATAATCTTGGTGTCTTGGGATGACTCTAACTCAGGGCTAAAGGCCTTAATTTTCTTTACAATTATTTCTTTAGTGCTTAGAATGGTGCCTGGCACATTTGTGTGTAGGGGGAGGGGCGGTGGAAATATATATATGTGTGTGTGTGTAGAATATATATATCTATATATCTATATAGAATATATATATATACATATTCTGTGAATATTTATTGAAAGTGATAAAACAAATTTGTAGAGTGTGGTTAAATTTACTTCTTAAAATGAGAACTAGGTACAATTTACTACATATATTTATAAACAACAAGCAATTAAGAATATACAGTAGATTCTGATGTCAGTCAACAAGTTTCTTCTCTGTAAGGACTGATGATAATTTGTAGCCAGGGGAATAATTCTGTTGTGAATCTTCTTCCAGAGTCTGGGAATTCCTTTGTATATATTTCTTATGCCTCTCCACTCTATCCTAGAAGGTCTGTTACTTGCTTCAGGGCCCTTAACTTCAATCTAAGGTAGTCTTTAATCTTTGAATCTATACTTGCTTTCATTATAATTCTTTAAGTAACTGCTATGATCTGAATTTTTGTGTTCTCCCAAATTGTATGAAATCCCATTCCTCAAGCTAATAGTATTAGAAGGTAGAGCCATTGGGAAATGATGAGGTCATGATTGGGATTAGTACTCTTTAGAAGAGGCCTAGAGAGCTCCATTTCCCTGCTACTATGTGAAGACACAGCAAGAAGTCAGCAGTTAGTGACCTGGAAGAGGACCTTCATCAGAACCTGAACATGCTTGTATCCTGATCTCAACTTCCAACCTCTAGAACTGTAGAAATAAATTTATTTTCTTTATAAGTCATTCATTCTTTGGTATTTTGTTATAAGCAACCCAAATGGACTAAGACAGTAGCCTTATGACAGTAGCCTAATGATACCAAATGCTACCTGCCAGGTTTTTGTTTTTTTTTTTCCCCAAGAATAGTTTCTTTTCTTTTTTTTAAGAGTTGTTTTTTTTTTTAAGTTTTTCTTTTTATTTACTTATCTTTAGAGGGGAAGGGTAGGGGAGAGGGAGAGAAACATCAATGTATGGTTGCCTCTTGTGTGTCCGCTGCTGGGAACTGGCCTGCAATCCAGGCATGTGTCCTGACCAGGAATTGAACCACGATCCTTTGGTTTGCAGGCCTGCACTCAATCTACTGAGCTACACCAGCCAGGGTGGTTTTTAGGTTTATAGAAATGACAGTGTTACCCTGCGCTTCTCCAGTTGTCAACATGAACCACTTTCTGACATGAAAATTGCTCTCTGACTGTTGAGGTGATGGACAGTTGGTTTTAAACTCCTTTTGTGGGAAGAGTCACTTCCTCCTTGCATTTCCTGTGTAATATCATTAAATATACCTATGAAACAGTGGCGGCGGGGGGGGGCAAGGTGAGGGTAGGGCGGGCATCACTCTTTAATCATTTCATTATTAGTGTTATCTGAGATGTGATGTTATCTTTGAGTTTCTTTGTAGTTTGCAGGTTGAATTGCTGTTGAATGTAATTCATAGCTCTTAAAATTCTGATTTTGATAAAGTTACATGACATATTTTAAGTCTAAACGTCTTTAAAGTCTACTTTAAATGAGGCTTATATCATAACTGAAACTTGATAGGTTTTGAAATTAATGTCTGTTGATATCATTGAAATCATCAGAATAGTATTTATGTCGAACTAGTAAATTTATTTCCTTCTTTTTTACACATATCTTGCAGTAACTTGTCCGTGTTTAAGAGCTGTCAAATGCTCTGAGCTTTTTGTTATATTAGTAGTATTTGTATTTACACCTTTGGCAGGAAGCCATTCGTATTTGGAGATAGGCTGCACATGTTTTGTAGTCCTTTTGTGTGACACTGTCTACATTATCTTTGGAAGCTGAAGAGATGACATCTATGAGCTTTTGGAATCCAGTTGCTTAAGGATAAACTGGGTTTGACTTCATTAGTGCACAAATGATAGGCTTATGTAGAGTTATTATAACATTAATCAATTTGATGGATTGGAAATATGACAGCACTGAAGCAGTGTGTAATATTGGTGCCTATTATTCTACAAATTATGTCTTCACCTACATTCACATGCCAGAGGAGTCATGTTGTACATTAAGGATGCAGAACTTAAAAAACAACACCACCACCACAGGGCACCTCTTTTCATGGCTTTTCTCTTGTCCTCTTAGATTAGATCATCAAGATATGGACTTTGGAATTAGACTTATTTACTAGGTCATAGCACTTTCATACTGTGACATACCCTGAATTGAATGGAATAGATAGATCATCTGCTACCATAATGACCTATCATCCAACTTGAGAGAATACTGCAGGTAAAAATGTAGAGTCTTTAAGAGGTCTAGGCATGTACATATCCCTAGAATTTATTTGCCAGTAGTCATTTCTCTAAAAATTATAATGGGTTAGTAGTGAAGAATATTTATTTTTTTGTTATATTGTATTGGTTGAATATATTGTATTCAATTTAAGGTACCTACAATTTTAACCTTTAAAACAGGTTAAAATTGTAGGTACCTTAAAGATAATTAAATGAGAAGCAAACGTGTTTTTTGGGGTTGTGGGTGTTGCTTTACCATGTGTGTGTTTCTAATATTTATTTATTTATGAATTATTAAGTTTCTCTTAAGGCTTTCAAAAGTCCAGGCATATAAATCCCTGCTGTCTTTTCTCATTGGTTCTCCAACATAAATTCTGTTGGGGATGGAGAAAGTTTCTTTGAAAAATTTAAAAACACTTGTTTGGATTAAAAAAAAATACAAAACCTCTCTATTCCACTGAAGACTGAAACTTAAGAGGCAAATCTTTGTGCCTGGTAAAAGAGGCACTAAATGTAAAATAATCATTTTGCTTGGGCAGAATTGGAAAGTAGGTAAAGGACTAAGTGGGCTAAAGACTTTTAATAATGTTAATTTGATAGAAACTCTGTTATGTGGTGCTCTGATACTTGCCTTATTTCTAGATGTTCTTTATGTCTGTAGGGTAAGAACATATTTCTTCTTTATAGAAATGGTAAAAACTTTCATGGTCTTTTGCTAAGGTATAAGAAGTCATTCTAATTTTAAAGAATGAATTAAGGTCGGTCACTAAGAGTGACTTACTACTTACTACTTTGGTGTGAAAATGATATTGCAGTTTTTTTGTGAAAAGAATAAATTTTTGAAAGGGTAGTTTTACTTTGGAACTCTTGAAATAAAGATATTAGCTTTAAATGATACTTAGACCAAAAAATTTAAATCTTGCTTAATTTTAATTTCATATTTTGGCATATATTATTATAAATGCCATATACATTTTGGAGCAATTGAAAAGCCAAGTCTTTAATAAATAATCTCAGGAGCATAGGAATTTTTCACATTCTAGGAACTTAACTGCCTGAAAAGGGAGATAAGATATTGACATAATAATAGAGTAGAAAGTAATATATGATCTAAGACAAGTACAAACTGCTATGGACAGTACAGATAAAGGATAAATTAGATTTGTTTAGTTACAAAAGCCTTCTTGATGGAGTTAGCATTTTAACTTGGTCTTGAGACAGGTATAGGATTTAAGTTTGTTCTGCTGAAGGGGTATTCTGTACAGAGGGGAACTGTTTGAGCAAAGTCACAAATGTGAGAAAGTTTGAAATGTATGGGGGATATTTCCAGTTACTCTTGTGGGATATTTCAATTACTCTCGTAGGGTATGAGGGTCCTGATGTAGGTGTATAAGGTAGGCAGATCTCTCTTCTTCTTTCCATTAATTTCAGTGTGTTCTTTCCAAGCTTTTTCTGTGGTCAAAGAAGAATTTCACTAAAATAGAGGAGGAGTCTGTTCAAGGGTACATGAATGGCTGGGTTCCCTGCTAGAATCTCAGAAAAGTAGTGTTTTCCAAAGTGGGGTGGGGCATATGCATCTTGTGTTATACAAGACAATCCTTTAATGTATAGGGATAAAAATATTGGAAGTTGGATTTCAATTATTTTTAACTCTACTTTCTTTTTTAGTGTATGTTTTATAATGTATGTGATTTATTAGCTCAGGAGTACCAACCATATGCTTTCTAAATCTATTTGGACCTGCATGCTCCAATATTTTATTGATGGAGACACAATATTTAAAAAGTGATGATCCCTGGGTTAGCTACAGAATGTGGAAAGATTAGTGAGGTTACTTACCATATGGTTGAGGGCCTTATATTAGCTTTAGGAGAGTTGCAACAGTAATATCTCATGAAAACTATGTGTTTGATATAAAATATAGAAACAAATTGCCACTGTTAGGGTCAGTGCATAAGTAAGTTTATAGAATTACATTCTGCCAACTTTCAGGTAGCTGTTTAATATTTTTACAGTTGTGATATTGGTTGTAGTATTGAAGTTCTCTGGGTAAAGTTTTCTTTTTTGGAGCATGTTGTGTAGTTTACCTATTTCCAGGCTACATTCTTAGCCTAAATGGTACAGAGTAATATTAATAGTGATAGTGGTAATAATAAAAAGAAACATTTGTTCAGCCAACATCTATTGATTGATTGCCTGTTAGATGCTGGGTTCTAGGGATGAAGTGGTAACAAAAGTCAGATATGAACACTGGATTTATGGTGCTTTTATGCTCTACTGAGGGAAATAAACAACCAAATAGTCCTCACTTCCATGTCAAATTTCTGACTGTGATAAGTGATACCACTGAGTATGCATGCTACTCAAGCTTGTAAAGAGAGTATTGGAACTATTGAGGGGGGTCAAAGGAAGCTTCCCTGAGGACAGAATCTGCTGTAGGGCCCAGTGCAAAATGAAAACAAGAAGCCCCTGGTTGGAACAAATTTCAGGACTGGGGTAGCAGAACATGAAACCAAAGGTGGGGAGCCTTTCTAAGTGCAGGCCTTGTGCAGCTGCTCAGGTTGCCTGTCCATGAAATTGGCCCAGCCGGAGGAAATGATGCTTGAGCAGAGATGTGAGGACACAGTAGGATGGGAAGATTGCTTCAGGGCAGAGGAAACAGCACAAATGCATCTGAGGACAGAAAGGAACGGGGTGCATTCAGAAACTAGATGAAGGCCAATGTGGCTGTAATACAGAGTGGGTGAGGTGGAGGTGTGATGAGGCCAGAGAGGTAGAGAAGGTGATGTGTAGGGCCACGATGATGTTTCTGACTTTTATTCCAAAAGCCACGCAAACTATTATGGGGCTCTTTATTCTAAGAACCATACAAACTTTAAGCATAAAGTTTACTTTTGATGTACTAATAATATCAGTAACTTGCACGTTGGCAGCATTAGACCACATTCTCTTTCAATCCGCGTTTCCTACCAGTCTTCTTTTCAGAAACTTTGAGCTTCACCTTCTATATTCTAAGGCTGGCTCTTCCCTAAGGCAGGCTTAAAAAGACATTTCATATCAGAGAGTGCTTTTGATGGTAGAAATTGAGAGTAGGACGAGTTATGAAATTTTATTCAATATTGAATGTATAGTGGTCCAAAACATTTTAGGTTGAATAAAGTAAAACTCATATGTGATTAAAATGTTTTATTGTTTTTTTAAAAAGATTTTTCTTTTTTAAATACTACATATTTTAAAGGCTTGTTGTTAGCACTGTAAGTTCTTAATCTCTTACATGGTCAGAACCAAGGGGAGGGTATTGACTTGTTACATTGGAAAAGGGAAGTATGGAAGTATTTTTGTACTTTGTGTTTCCCATTATAGGCTTTCTTAGGAAAAAGGCTTTAATTAATATTACCCAAACCAGGAAATAAGCTTTGTACTTTATGTGTGGATAATAATGCTCATGACTCAGGGACTTACTTATGAAGGCAGTTGAAGAGCTCATTTCCTAGATAGAAACCTGCATGGTTGATTTGTAGATCCACACACACACCCCTTAGGATTTTCACTTTGGGCTCTCTGTTGAATAACATGCTAGCCATTTCTTGTCCCAGGTCATGTTTAAAATGTAAGTATTTGAGCTCGTTTATGTAGGTGACACATTTAAACCAGTGATACTTGTATACTGTGAGCTGCTCATGGGTGAGAAAGGCTGATGATCATTCCTCACCTCCTTTACCATTTCTTGCCTCCTGGTCTATGGATGCACTGGAATTTCAGGCTGTTAAAATAACATGATTGTATAGGTTTCTATTAGTGTTCTTGCCTTCTCTTTTTAAATGGTAGATTCTATTTGTGAAGATAATATCAGATGTTTTGCAGTTAACTTTCTGAGAATTTATTTTCAGTAGTAATGTCTGAGTTGGAACATAGTTTTCATCTTAGATGAAGAAAAATAGCTCTGGCTGGTGTGGCTCAGTGGATTGAGTGCCGGCCTGTGAACCAAAGGGTCATTGGTTTGATTCCCAGTCAGGGCACATACCTAGGTTGCAGGCCAGGTCCCCAGTAGGGGGTGGGTGAGAGGCAACCACACGTTGATGTTTCTCTCCCTCTCTTTCTTCTTCTTCCCCTCTCTCTAAAAATAAAAGAATAAAATCTTAAAAAAATAAAAAACATACCACTTTCACTCCCATTTTTTTTTAAGATTTTATTTATTTATTTTTAGAGAGGGGAAGGGAGGGAGAAAGAGAGAGAAACATCAATGTGTGGTTGCCTCTTGCATGGCCCCCACTGGGGACCTGGCCCACAACCCAGGCATGTGCCCTGACTGGGAATCGAACCTGCGACACTTTGGTTCGCAGCCCACACTCAATCCACTGAGCTACGCCAGCCAGGGCTTCACTCCCATTTTTAGCTTTAGGTTCTTAATAACAGCTTTTAGTATTTCTAGGCAACTTTATTCTTATTTTCAGTCAGGTAATATGTTGCAAGATTTCTTTTACTTTCACACAGGTCTGATGTAATAGACCTTGGAGAAGCCATAGGAATGATGATAAATTCACTTTTTAAAAAAATTTTTTTATTTTTTAGAGAGGGTGGAGGGAAGGAGAAAGTGGGAGAGAAACATTGATTGGCTGCTTCTCGTCTGCCCCCAGTTAGGGACCTTGTCCACACCCTAGGCATGTGCTGTGACTGGGAATTGAACCAGTGACCTTTCAGTTAGCAGGCTGGCACTCAACCCTCTGAGCCACACCAGCCACAGTGATAAATGAACTTTTAACTGGAATTACTGAGCACATAAATTACTGTCTATATGAGAACTCTTTATATTGCAGAGTAGTGAGGTAGTTTTTACATGAACGATATTCAGCATGTATTTAATTCAAAGGATACATTATTCCATTGTTTAAAAAAAATTTTAATCTATGTCTAGTATGTGTATACAAAACAGCTAACAGTTAAAATTACCAGAATATTTAATTAGAACACCTCATTTCTTTAATGTAGTTGACAATATTAAGTTCAGTAAAATTTTGGTTAGCTAGAATATTTAGGGAATAGACTGGTAGGTTTAACTAAAATATCCCTTTTCTTTCTTTCCGTGCACAATTAATGAACACCAACTGTATGCCCAACGTGGTACAGTGGAGCATACACAAGATGCATCCAATATACCTGTATTTTTCGGACCATAAGATGCAGCTAGGTTTTAGAAGAGGAAAATAGGGAAAAAATTTTGAAGCAAAAAATGTGGTAAAATATTTAATAACATAAATAACAATATTTCACCAATGTAAATGTAAGCAGAACTCAACAGCAGCATTAACAACCATTATTCCTCCCAAATTTGGGGGGCGGTGCGTTTTGTAGTCCGAAAAATATGGTATATATCCTCAAGGAAATACATTTTAATATCGTTGCAATTTTTGCAAATTTTATTTCTGTGCTTTATTGCTTTAATAATATTAATATAATGCATATAATTGAATCTTTGATGATGTAGGCCCTGATAACAAATGAACCTTGTTGTTTTGTGTCTTATATAGGTATAAACAGTGTAGGTATGCTGACCATACAATTTATCCCAAAAGGTTATTTCTGAGTAATTTGCTGATGTCAGCTTGTTTTTGTTTTCCTGACTTTTATAAAACTGTGTAACACAGGTTAATTGAGTTCTTACTAAAATTTTACTTTGTTAAAAAATTTACAGTAACATAACACATACTTTGTTTCACAGCTTTTTTTGTATGTGAGTTGAAACTCAGCAGCCTTTACATATATGTATAATATTGTAGCTAACAACATACAAAACTAAGTATGGTGCATTATTTGCTAGATGATTTCATGGTATTACTCAAGTATGAGTTTAATTTTGTATAGCTTAAACAAAAGCAAAAATAGCATTTATAATTTATAATACCACTGGTATGTTTTCCTTTTCATTCTAAAGTATAAATAAAAGCAAATTAAGGGGTCCTCTTATCTCTGGGACTGTTTTAGTGCATCTTAAGTGATCATAAGAAAAAAAAATGCTTCATATGCATATTTTTTTAAATCCTCACCCAAGGACATTTTTTAATTGTTTTTAGAAGGAGAGAGGAAGGGAGAGAGAGAAAAATGATGTGAGAGAGAAACATCGATTGGTTGCCTCCTGTACATGCCCCGACCAGGACTGTATGTACGCACCATGACCAGAATCACACCCTATACCCAGATACATGCACTGACTGAGAATCAAACCCACAATCTCCAGTTACAGGTTGACACTCCAACCAACTGAGCCACATCAGCCAGGGCACATACGTAAATTTCTTTTAAATATCATCTACAGTTATATATTAAAAAATAATTTGTTGCTATGTCACAGAAACTAGATTAGTTAAAACACTAAGAAAATACTAATTATTATCAGATTTCATATGTTTAATTTCTTTTTTCCTGAGAGTAAATGTAGTTACTGTGTTAGAATTGGTTATTCTGATGTTTTATGGCTTTTACAAAGAAGAATTCAACAAATGATATACTGTATAATCTATCAGTGGAGACATTGCTTAAGTGCAGTTGATTAGACAAAATTTAAATTGAGTGCTTTTTCTAAGCACTGGTAGGTTTCTAATACTCTCTTTGTAGCCAGCGAGAGTCTTCTGTAGATGAACGGTTAAGGGTCAAGGTCAAGCCTAGCTTTAGGCCTAAAATTAGCTTTACCAGTTTTATTTGACATTGTACTTACTATTTTATCATGCCACTGTCCTTTGCTGTAATTTGCTGATATCAGCTTGTTTGTGTTTTGTGGGATGGTGGTGGTGGGGTCAAGGGAATGAAATGTTCTAGAGTACAACAGGATTCCTCTGTATGTTTAAAAGCTACCAGTTTGTAAGGCAACATGCACAGCATCATACAGATATATTTGATTCATTCATGCAGTGTTGTCTGTTTGAAAATTCATTTTGTTTAACATTTATAGTTGGTTCAGTATTTTTTATGTATATAAGTAATATTTTGGGTATGTCTGTGCTTGTAGGAAGCTAAATGAATAGTAGCATATAGGGTGTTTTATTTTTTCAAGTCTCATTTTGATTGGGTAAGATGTCTTCCACCTCCTCCCCATAAAAAACAAAAATTACCACCAAACAATAAACTGAACATTCATTTAAAACATTATCAAACCTACTTATACAGGTTACCATAGAACCTAAGGTATGATTAGTTGCTACAGTTAAGGTAACCTTGGCAATTGGCTTTTAAGTGCTCTAGGCCACCGTATGTGCTTATTAATTTGGTAGGTTATTCATGTGTTTTTGCCCTATGTGCCTAATTATCACTATCTTGTTTCCACAGCTACAGAACCTTGGCCTGAAAATGCTACCTTATATCAGCAACTGAAAGGTAGGAACTTGTTCACAATTAAAAATGGCTTTGCATGAAAATATATTTATTACCAAAAAAAAAAAATCCCTCAATAATATAATTTACTGCAAGGAAAATGTAAAACATAAAGAAAGGAGATTCCCTTGTGTAATTCGTCTAGGAGATTTTGCCTAAACTTGTATCTGCCAGTGTAAACTAACTATTCATGGCTTATAAGGTCCTTAGTTTATTATTGACTCATTATATTGGCTGCTGTAGGCAGTGTAAAATGATGTGGTTGCAGGAGCAGTTGGCAGATTTACTGCACCAACAGCTGACACAGCAGATTTTTGAAGTCCTGTGGTAAAGTGGGCTCTCAGTAAAAAGGAACTGTTAAAATGTATAGGCTAGGATGGTTCAGGCTCCCTTTAGCAGCTCTTCATATATCATCAGATCACATTATGGACCCCATTTGGGGCTCAGCAGCCTGCTACAATTGTCAGAAGACTGCAAAGTAATGAAGACTAATAGGCAGCAGCCCTAGTCTTCTAAGCATGGAATTTTTATTGCAGCAAACTTGTCATCTTTCTTTTGTGTGACAGACCTAGACACACTGTGCAATAGTAAGTACAAGCTGGTTTTATGTGGTCCTGAACGGTTTTACTTTTAACTAGGGAGGTTTGAGTACATACAAATGGTACTTAGTTTTAAAATATGCTTAATTTGATGAAAGGAAGAGGACTATATCTTGAAAACTTGAAAAATTAACTTGTTTTTAAATGAGCAATTTTAATTACATATTGCTGATAAAATGTGATAAAATACCAGTTTTAGAGAAAGTAGTCTTATTTTATCGTTATTTACATACAATGATAATATAATAAAATTATAATTACACAATAACATTGATATAGAGCTTCATAATTATGTTAGTGAAAGGCTATATCTCTTTAAAAATAGGGATATTTTTAAAAGTGAAAATATATCTTATTTAGCAATCACTTTTGACTCCAGCCTTTTATTGTGTTTCTTCAGGGGAGCAAATTTTGCTTTCTGACAATGCAGCTTCTCTTGCTGTGCAGGTAAATATATAAATAATGTATTTTTTCACTTTGAATTACAATTTTTCCCCCCCAAGACTATCTGATATGGTTTGTTTAGAATTTTTCTGTGATTTACAATTATCAATATAACATCTCTTCTCTGAAGGGTAATTTTATTATACAATATTATTTAGTTAATTGTTGGCAGTGTGTAATATAAACAAAAATCTTCATTATTCATTCTTTTTGTAAAAAGTCACTTCTCTTTCTTAGTAGTTTTGTTTTGAGCTAATATGATGGTATTGATTTTGGGGGGCGTGATATATTCATTTACAGACACAGAATTATTTTCTAACTTATTTGTAAAGATTTATTCACCACATATTTTAAAGCATCATTTTCTCATTGTACTCATTTTAGCATTAATCCATTTGGTAATCTTGAAGCAGATTCTTTTGTAGTCATTTTTATATACTTATTGATTATATTAGTGTCTATTATCCCCAAACCACTTATTGAATACAATAGCTCTTTAAGTTGTATATCACCGTTGTGTAATCCAAAAAGGATTAGTGGCCCTGTAAACTTTAAATTGCACTAGAGGAAGAGTAGGATACTTGGGGATTGTTTGCTTTTTTTTAAAAAAAGGGAGAAAGAAATGTTTATGTACATTATAGAATTATAATTATTCAAATATTTTAACTTAGCTGCTGTTTCATTAGTTAGCTTACATATTTTGAATCAAAAGAGGATTTTTTTTTGGTCTAGCACCCAAAAGATAAAAGAGATCTGTAAAACATGTGATACTTATATTGGAGATGAGACTATGAGCATCTTGAGGACAGAAAGGAAAGAGAAGGAACAGTGAACTTTTCCTGTTTCTGGACAAGATGCTAGGTGCTTGGTTATTCCATTGTATTTCTTATTCAACTTAATAATCTCTGGGCTTAATAACTATGTCTTACACATAGTATGTCATTCAGTACATTTGTGTTCTGTTTAAGGTAGGGAAAGAAAGAGAGATGGAAAGAAATGTGTTGGACACCAATTTATTCATTTGAGTCTGAGCATCTTTAAGGTTTTTTTAAGATTTCTATCTTTTTACCAATAATATAAATTATATTTATTTAGTTTATTTACCTTTATTTTATCATTAGGCACTGGTATTATAACTAGTGTATTTTCATATGTCAGCCTTTGAGAAGCAGAAATTTTAGTTGGTTATAGGAAATAAATATGGATTTTATATTTTTCTATGAAAAATATTTATTTATTTATTTATTTATTTGTTTGTTTTTGGTGAGGGAGCTGGAATTTAAGTTTAGTTTTCAAATGCTAGTGATGTAGTGCCTAGAATATATAATGTAGTTAGTAAATGTTAATTGAAGGGTTTATAAGTGTGGTAAAAGCAGTCTTGCCTGATAATTGATAGCACCGATAAATTATTTGCTGTGTATAAACTAGTATTTTCGATCTTTCTAGCTTTGAAAAGGTGGCTCAGGGCACAGTGAACATTTTAGTTGAAGCACTAATTCTTAACCCTTTTTTAATCGCCACTTCTGGGATAACTCAGGATCTGATGAAACACAGTCCAGTGCACACATGCAAATAAAAACATACCCAGACTATTCTGCATATAGTTTCAGTAAGTTTACTGATCTCTCTGCTGAAGCTGTCTGGGAATCCCCCTGTGAAGAGCTCTTCAAACTAAAGAATAGTAGTTTAGGAAGCACTAAAGTAATTTTCACAAAGTAGGAAGGTATCTTGGGGAGTAATAGACCAGTGATTCTTAAAGGGAGATTTCTACCTCACAGAGGGCATTTTTGGTTGTCACAGTTGTTGGGGAGGGTGCTATTGGCACCTCCTGGGTAGAGGCCAGGGATGCTGGTAAACAACTTACAATTCATAGGACAGTCTCTCCAAATTAAGAATTATCCAGCCCCAAATGTAAATAGAGTCAATGTTGAAAAATCCTGGAATAGATGGTTTAACTACTTTTTATTACAAACTAAAATATTGGTATATTACTGATAAAAAATTAATGCTTTAAATAATCTGTGGAAGGGAAAAAGAAATCTTTATGTATACTCTATTTAGAAACTCTGTTTTTATGGTTCCTGTTAATTTGCTTTCTCACATGGCTTCTCAAATCATAGTTGCAATTAAAAATAAAACCAGAAATAAAAAGAACCTTTCAAAATGCAGAATTTTGCTTAACCATTTTCAATTTTTTGTTATCCTACATATGTCACTTAGATGATAAATTAACCAGCATATATTAAAAATTCTTGGTTTTTCTCAATATTCTTTGGCTTGACAGCTGATAGTAGCCATGACTATAAATGTGGCTTTTCCAGATATCTGATATAAACTTTATGGAACAATTTTCATCTATATAGTGGACCAGTATCTGTTTAGAAGAATCAGTTAAATGTATAAAATTGATCAAAACAATGTGACAGGTATCCATAAACTGGATATTTTCTAGAAGATACCAGATATCAAACATCAGATATTTTAATAGTCTGCTAGTTAAGCCATCAGGAAATTTAAATTTTGCTTACCACATAGACTTGGCATTTATTATACCCCTGGAACTAAGTGGTTAGATCTTTTTTGATTTAAGGGACCTTTATGATTTCAGTTTAAACGAAAATAAATATTTTTCTCATGGCTATATTTCCTCTTTAGATTTGCTTTCCTTTCTTCATCCACAAAGTACTGGTATTGCCTCAAGTGTTTGCCTGGTAAAATAATCTTGTGTCTTGAATATAGTGAAGTATTAGTGTAGCGTGTGTTCCTGTGATTTTCATAATATATTCTGTGTGTGTGTATAAAATAATCTTGTATCTTGAATATAATGAAGTATTAGTGTAGTGTGTGTTCTCTGATTTTCATAGTATATTCTGTATGTGTGTGTATACCTTTATATTCTGTGTGTGTGTGTGTACACACACACACATATAGCTAACTAGGTATACATACAGGGTCTGTCCAGACCCCAGGTATCCAGCCATGTAGTATGACAAATAGAGACATTTATTGAAGAAGATACAAGATACAAGAAATATTGTACACAGGACAATGATGCCTCTGTCCCCTTCAAAGTAGGCACCTTGGGACCTCACATAGTTCTCCCAGTCACTATCACCTGCCCCGTTGTATTTTCCTGAATCTCATTGATGGTCTGAAATCCCTTCCCTTTCAAAGGTGATTTAGTTTTTGGAAAAGCCAAAAGTCAAAGGGCACCAAATCTGGGCTAAAGGGGGACCGAGTTGCCTGGGTGATTTGATGTTTTGTCAAAAAACTCTGCAGGAGACGTGATGCACAAGTGGGCAAATTGTTGTGATGAAGCTGCCAATCACCAGTTGCCCTTAGCTGTGGCGTTCTGAGTCAACCAGATAGTTTAAAATTTTATAGTAGCTTCATTAACAAAAGTAAAAACAAACAGGCGAAATTAATTTTAATAATATATTTTATTTAACCCAGTATATCTAGATGTTACACATGTATCATTTTTACATGTAATTAATACAAAATTTATTAATGGGATGTTTTACATTTTTTATATTAAGTTCAAAATGTAATGTGTATTTTACACTTAGAGCACATTGCAATTTGTGCTATTTAGTGTTCAATAGCTACATATAGCTGATGGCTCTTGTATTGATAACATATGTCTAGAAATATAGGATGAACAAACACACATGAACTCTACAAGTTTTCTGCAAAAAAAAAAAGCTTTACATGACTTTCTTCAAATACTGTCTTTTATAGCAGATTCCACAAATGAAATGGGCAGTTGGTTTCTGTTCCAAATGCAGCAAACCTTGAACAGTACTTTGTTTCATGTTTTCTCATCTGTTAGATGTAATAGATGATGGAGACATACTAGAAGCTGTCCTCATGGATGTTCTGAGAACGTTGTGAATGTGTTAATGTACATAAAGCTCTCAGAAAAAGTATCTGGCATATTGTAAAAATGCACTGCATGTTGGTTATTATTTACTTCTCTCCTGATTCTTTGACAGAATCACGTAGTCAATGTCAGCAGGAGGAAGGGAAGCGTGCAGGCTTTATAATACTTAAAAACACTGAAGTAATTTAAATGTTAGGACACATTTGAATTTGTGTGAGCATTAACAATTTTTGTAATCATGCTTTCATTCCATACCTTAAAAATGTTAATGTTGAATGCTTTAAATCAAACAAAATATTATTTTAATAATACTGAATAAGATTAGTTTTAAAATTGAATATTTATTGAATGCTTTTATGGTGACAGGCACTCTACTAAGGGCTTTTATGTAAAGTATCTCATTTAGTCCTTAGCATAATACTGCAGTATGGTAACCTCATTTTAAAGATGTGGAAACTGAAGCCCAGAAATTGTGGAGATAAACAGATGACAGTATTGATGAGTGCCTACCGTTTGCTCATCACTGTGCTGAGCACTTAATTCTTACTAACTCATTTAATCCTTATAACAACTGTATGAGGTAGGTGCTATTATAATTCCCACTATGCAGATCATGTTAGTAAGAACAATAATAATAATGTAGCTAGAATATACACAGCACTTACTCCGTGTGCCAGGTCTTGTTATATGTACTTTAGGGATCATAGCTAATCCTCACACAGCAACCCTATCCCGTAGGTAGTATTATTAATCCCATTTTACAGATTAGGAAGCTGAAGAGGTTAAGCAGTTGGCTCAAAGTTATATAAGTAGCATTGAGAGAGCTAGAATGCAGACCCAGGGAGGCGGAGTCGAAAATCCATACTGATGACACTTTACAGCATATCAGTTCTGTCCTTTGATACAGATCTTTGAATTTTTATCCAAAAATAAGTAGTTAATTCAAAAATGATTTCTGACATTTCCTAGCAAATTATATCTTATCATTTATAGATTACATTAAGATGTGAAAGATAAACATGCCTCAGTTTTTGGATCTTTGACATGTGGATAAATGCAGTCTTACCTATCTTATGAGTTACTGTGAAGTTCAAGTTTGGTAATAAATGGAAAATTCTTTTGAAAAAAGTGAAAGCAGTAGAAGCATAAGGTGATGTTAAATGCTGAATTAGTGCCTATTTTGACTTTAAAGTTATATATATACATGAATATTTTTAATGTCTTTTTTAAAAAAATATTTATTTTTAGAGCGAGGGGAAGGGAGGGAGAAAAAGAGGGAGAGAAACATCAATGTGTTGTTGCCTCTTGTGCACCCCCAACTGGGGACCTGGCCCACAACCCAGGCATGGGCCCTGACTGGGAGTCGAACTGGTAACCCTTTGGTTTGTAGGCACTCAGTCCAGTCAGGACATAATGTCTTTATATAATCAAATGTTACTTTTTAGTCAGTTTTAGAGAGGATTTTGTTTAGTATATATGAAACTACTTTAAAAATAATCCTATTTTGGATTTTTTTTTGGTATGGATTAATCTAAGTATTGTAAAAGTTTGAATTTATCTTTAGAGTATTCCATGCTGATGATTATTATCATCAGCATGAAAGAATGTTGTATGAAAGAGTAATCTTAGTTTTTCCTTCCTCAGTTTTTACTTCAAGTAAGAATAACAGTTAAGCTCAGATTAAGGGAAATATTCCTATTTTATTTTATATTCTCATTTTTCCCTTCCCTTTGTGAATACTTTATGTCTAAAAATGAAAGGGAAGACAACCGGAAACAAGAACACTTCTTTCTGTTGAGTATGTTGTATCATTACAAAAAGTCAGCATTTTTATAGGCTCCATTAATGCTGGGCCATGAACACTAACATGTCAGATCTGCTGATGCTTAGCTGACCCTTGCTTTTTCCTTTTAGTAAATGATGCTTTTTAGGTGGACGTATTAATTAGTGGTTAAATGGTGATATCCTAGTGTACTGATTGGGGAAGAACAGAGGAGGAGCATTTTTCCTGACTGCATGGTGGTGTGGTTGCATTGGAGAAACATCTGTGAGTGTGAAAATGTCGGATGGCAGATGGCTACAGTGGACAGCTTACCTACAAAATTTTGGAAGAAATGATTTTGAATTTGGTCGAATACCTTTTTGCTTTAAACAAGTTGTTTATGGTTGTATCCATTTTTTGGTCTCAGTTTAATTTAAACCTAATGTAAATATAAATAGGGTGATACCAGTGGATCTACTTTAATGTAGAATTAATAGAATACTATTTTATGGAAAACATTTTAAAATTGATATCTTCTAAAAAATTTCATAAAGTGTAAAATTTTAGTTTTTAAACATTTTTCATCCCTCTTACTTTGTTCATGCTCTGCAAAATCGGGCTTTATTCACTTTCAGGATTAGGAGAAAGAAAGGAAAGCTAAGGGGTAGGGAGAGTTTAGTGAGCATTCATTACATAAGGTGATTTGTAAAATCCTTTTCGGTATTCTAAAATGAGCAAAATGGAGGCTGCAGATGTTTCTTTGATATCACTGAGTTTGTTATTTTTTTAGATTGAATATCTTGTCCTCATTACCTTTTATATACAGAAATCTAAAAGCATTTTTGTGATGTATGCTTATAATAAATATGTGGGATGATTTACATATGTAAAACTTAAATTGCAAATAATTTAGCAAGTTAAAAGAATGCTCATTATTAATATTAATCTGTCAACATGTAAATGGTATGGTTATATAAAATATTGAAATTAGTTTTACTGGATTTGTGAAAATGAAGAATATTCAAAATATTAGGTGGCTATTAGAGTTGTTATTTTTAGTAATTAGTGAAATAATGGAAATTGGTTATATAGAGTAGTGGTTTGCTAATATAAATATCTATTTAGTTTAGCAAAAATTCATATTCTTGTAGTTCTGAGAGTTTGCAAATTACCATAGAATATCAATTGCATACTTTTCTGCTTAAAAAGTAAATATCAAGCAGGATTTTAAAATCTGTTGCTGTTAAATGGAGCAATAAAGACATAGCAGTTAAGATGAAAAAAACGACAGTCTGTTTTTTCAACAGAAAAAGGCTAGAATTCTTCATTATTAGATATACAGTATCAACATAATTGATCTAGCAGCATTATATTTGAGCTGAAAATACACTTAGATTTGAGGCCATACACTACCCCGTGTGAGTGAAACATCTTTCATACAGTTCTAAGATGAAATTACCTTTGAATGAATAGCATCTTCATTTATCTTCAAACCTCTTCTGTGCTTTTAGTGAATCTACTCTTTCAACATTCTACAACAAGAATTACATTATACCATTATACCATAGTACTTCTGCCGTGTGAAATAGATTGGTTTG
The DNA here is from genome assembly GCA_039655065.1 of Glossophaga mutica. NCBI lineage: Eukaryota > Metazoa > Chordata > Mammalia > Chiroptera > Phyllostomidae > Glossophaga > Glossophaga mutica. The sequence goes on along the minus strand of CM077306.1, from coordinate 48,187,934 downwards.
GAAAATGAACCTGGCTTTGCTATAAATTACATTTCCAGGTACAAAGGAGTTTGTTATTTTGTTTAAAATAGTCACAAATATAATTAAGGTCTTAATTTATGTTAAACTACAAATATGGCTATTACTTTAACTGGATTAGGTACTTAATTTGTCACTTCAAGAATGATACCTAACACTTTTAATTTGTAACCTTAGATACATTATTTCAATTACAGGGTCTGCAGCTGTTTGATATAAAAATGAATTATTTTGTAGATAGATTTGTTCATGGGTTTTAATTTTAAAACATGCCTCTTCAGTAAGGTGGAAAATAATTCTTCAGTTGTCATCACAGCTTTTCCTTTGTGTCCTAGTAAAATAGGATATGAATTAAAATTCAGAGCTGTTCATTTTGTGTCCTGAAAATGGCATTGCATGCTTTAGAATAGTTCTCAGTGGATCTTTATATAAAATATTTCAGGTTTAATTATGAAAAGAATAGAAGCTTTGTCCTAACAACAACAAAAAAAAAAAACCTAAGGTCTGCCATCTAAGGATAGATTTACCTAGTTGGACTGATAATGGATTGATCGTTTACTATGTAGAATTTGGATAGCTTTGTTAATGTGATTTACATACATTTTAGAAGCTTTGTTTATAATTCCTTAAATTCTACAGTGTTAATTAGTATAGAGCACCTAATCTTTTGAAGATTTACTAAAGACAGTTTTTTAAAATTTTGTATTATTTTTATATCTTTACCTGTGAAGCAATATTGACTTTCTTATTTAAGTGCAATTAAGGAATATTATTATATATTTTACTTGTAAGATCAATGTTCATTTTGTTTTTGGAATAAAGAAGAGGAAAGAAGATCATTGTTACTGCTCATTGGTAAATGATTCAATGCTGAGTTACCATGATTTTATTAAAATGAAAGGAATACATTTTATATCCTTTCCATTTACTCTTTAGCATATCCTAAGAATTTTAAATTTTGTGGGTTTTTCTGTTATTGTTATTTTTCTCATTTGGGAATATTTATCTGTAAATAACAAAACTTTAAGACATTCATCATAGGACCTCAGAAACAAAGTAGTTTCTTTTCTTCACTCCCAAATTGTTCATTGAGCACTAGCCAGGCAACTGGTATTGCACTAGGTTCTTGGGTTACAATAATTATTCTTTCTGTTCCTTTGCCTATTTTATAACTCTTTTGTTTAATTTTGACCCTATAACTTATTTTTATTTATATTTATTCTAACAGAGAAAGCTTGTGTCTTTTCCTGTTCTGGTTATCGTTTTTGTTGCTTCCTTTCTGAATTTGATTTTTTTCCTACAGCTGTCAGATGTTGATGTATCTAAAACTGAGTCAGATATTCCAGGAGTAGTTTTCAGGTGAGAGTTGTATTAAGGAAGGTCCTCTGATGTGATTTGTCTTCGTCTGTGCTGTCAATGGCATTTCATGTTTTTGGTAACATATTTGCTCTATTTAAAGCTTATTTATGCTTATTGAATTGTAGTTTCTGTTGATTTCTGCACAGCTATTTTTTTAAGTTGAATTCCTGTTACTGTTTTCTAAAACATTATCTGCTTATTGATATTTATAATTTCATTGACTTTTAAAAACACCTCTGAACTTAACAAGAGTTACGCTTACTTTTTTAAAGCAATGAATTTTGTTGTAGGTTACTATTTTTCTGTGAACTTATCTTTGTATTTGTTATTATGAATATCAATATCTTATTTATTAAGCCAGTATTTATTGAGAATCTATTTATGCCAAGGATAAAGTAGTGGACAAGATAGACATGGTCAGTCAGTATGTACTAATGGAGACTGCATTCTGGAGGTGGAAGCCTTTTATCAGTTCATTTATCAGTTTCATCAGTGTGTATTACTTTGAAAAATTATTCATAAAGTAAAAGTTTATGTCAGTATTTTTATTCACTTGTTTTGCCTTGTTAGAAAATATTTTATATCATAAGAGGTTCATATTGAAAATAGATGTATATTTACTTCTTATTATTCTTTTAAAAATTGCTTTTGGTTATATTCCTTTATCCTTTTAATATCTATTTAGAGATATTTATTGTAGTGTATAATTTTGTTATTTTGATTATAAATAGTACTTTACATATAGGACCTCAATCTGCTTAATAAATTGTTTTCATTTTAGAAGTCAGAGAGCTTATAAAGAAAAGGAACTTTCTCAAGCTAACACAGTCAGTCGCCAAGATTCCACTGAGAGATATCTCACTGGGAGGCTTCTGCTCTATTAACTCCATTCTGTTCTATACTAACTCTCAAGACATGCAGAGGACTCCCATTTTTCAAAAGATACTCTAGTCTTCCATTTAAACAACTTGATTCTTAAATCTATATTCTGTTAGGATCCATTAAGTTCTGCTAAGGCACTTAACCAGTGACAATTAAGGAGTGGGAATGTGCTAATCGTCTGTCCGGTCGTAAGAGTGGTATGGCTTATGAGTCAGCAACAGAAAGTCAGTTGCCCTAAATAATGATGAGGCTAGCATACATTTGTTCTCCCTGTACAAATGTAGGGACAAGGGCAGGCTGTTTCCATTCAACTGGGGTTGAGCCCTTTTTACCATTTTCTGAGCTGAGTGTTTTAGTTACCTTTAAAAAATATAATGCAATTAAAACATAGGATATTTGATATTTTAATGTTTTTAATATTGTAGATTTTATTTCCTTGCTGTCATATTTGTTTTCTGCAAAAGAAAGGAATGACTTTTTGGCTTTAAATTTAATTTCACTCATTTATTCACCAGATTTCTTTCTGGAATATTATTAGCATATTTCTGCATGAATAAAGATGAAGAAACTAGATACGCCTAATACTTGAGATTTTTTTTTAATTTACTCATTAATGCTATATTCTACCTTTCTAATATATTAATTACGAGACCAACATGGTTATGTGTCATTTTAATCTCCTGAAGATTGAGCCATAGTTGCTGAGATTTTAAAGGACTCCTGCCCACAGTGGCTTTTTAACGTGTCACTCACTTCTCAGTAAATTTTCAGGAGATTTTTACTCTAATCAGATGGCTTTTTAGCGTCCTAAAGCTTCTTATTTTAACCAGGTAGTTAAACCAACTTTTCACTTGGTGGGCTGTAGATGCAGGGGACAGAAATGAGCAAAGATAAAAACTGTCCTTGTTTTTTTATTCTGTGTTATATCTGTATCTCTACTAGTTTCTTAACACCTTGACATTGCAGACCTGCAGGAAAGTGTTGACAAAGATAATATTGATCTGTATGTATTTCTGTCACTTGTGTCCACAATAGAGATATGGTGGCCTTTAAGATTAGGCCTCCCAATGTTTGAATAGAACTTGCTTGTCTGGTTTCAAAGAATATAGTTGTACATTAGCAACTCTAGGCCTTCGAAAAGAGAGCAGAGTTGTCATTTCCTGTCAGAAGTCTTAATAGAGAAGTCATAACTGGAGGAGAGCATCTAAAGACTCCTGAGTCCCTCTTCTCCCACCAAAACCCGCTCATCCCATTTTTTCCTATTTTGGTAAATGGCTGTTCCAATGTCCTGTTTGTTTATGTTAAACTTCAAGTCATCATTGGAGTCTTCTCTTCTTCCTGTATCCACATCCTGTTGTCATCAAATCTTTTTGGCTCTACCTTGAAAATACAGCCAGAATCTGACTTCTTACCACCTCCATCACTCCCACTTTGGTCCCAGCCTTATCACTTCTTGCCTAGATTATTGCAAAATCCTCCAAACTAGTTCTCTTTTCCCACCCTTCTGCTTTCTACAATCTAATTTCTGTATAGGTGTTTGTAATCCTTTAATGTCAGTCAGATTCCTCAGCCCTCAGCTCAGCCCTCAGCTCAGCCCCTTCTAGTGATTGTTCATCTTATTCAAAGTAAAAGCCAGAGTTCTTAAAATTTATCTGTAATTCCTACATGATCTGGTTGTCTCTCTGATCTCGTCTTGTACCACTCACTTTATTTCCCAGTTGTCACACTGGACTTCAAGCTATTCTTCAAATATGCCAGTTTAAGCACAAGATTGCTTTACACCTTTGAACTTGGACAGCTCTTCTCTTAGATATCTACATGGCTTGCTCCCTTTCTTCAGTTTTATACTTAAATGTAACCTTATTGGTGAGCCCCTATCTGACCACTCTACATATAATAGCAATACCCTAACTGCGCTAACTGGGAATCGAACTGGCAACTCTTTGATTTGCAGGCCAGTGCTCAATCCACTGAGCCACACCAGCCAGGGCTGCTTTATATTTCTAAGTAGCAGGAATTGTCATGCATATTTTCTGGTTTATTTGCTTATCTGCCTCCATTACCTGGAACAGTCCCTCATACATAGTAGGTGCTTAGTAAATATGTATTGAGTGTATGAATGAATGAATACATGCTTTATACTTATTCTTCTAGATTATTCAAATTTGTATCTTCCTATGAAGTTATCTCACAGGAAGCTATGCATTGGACCACATAAATTAGCCTTCTGCAGGCCTTACTTGGCTATGTTTTGCCCTAGGCCTTCAGGGGAAAAAAAATCACACAAAAAACATTTCTGCATTTGGTGTATATTGTCTCATGTCATTCAGTAGCCCTTATGTAAGATTCCAGATGAGAAATGTTTTTTTGAATATCGTATGAGAATTTCAGTTGAGGAGTGACTCTGTTCTTTTTTGAAGGCTTTGAATATTCCATTGATAGATTCACCACAGTTTATTGAACCAGCCTCTCATTGATGGAGTATTTGGCTATTGTTGTAATTATTATTTTGCTACTATAAATTGGGCTTAGGTGTGAATATCTTTACATTTATCTCATATAATTTTATGCAAAGATGTACATAAGTATTTCTCACAATAGAATTTCTGGATCAAAGAATATGTACATTTAAATTTTTGTAGATGTTGCCAAAGTGCCTTCAAAAAGAGTGCATTGATTTATACCTCAGCTAGTGGTTGAATATAAGTTTTGTGTTTTAATTTTTTACTAACCACCATTTTTACTTATGTTTTTATTATCAGAAGTTTCTGTGCTTCATTTAAAAAAAAATCACATGGCTAGCACTAGATTTACTGAGTTTTAGAGTTCTCTACTCTTTATTTTGTGATTTGATGTATTGTTCAAGTTTTCATTTATTTGTTCATTGAGCTGATAATCATTATCTGCCAGTGATGTACCATGCACATAAATGGGAATTATAACAGTAAAGCTAGCTTCAGAAGACAGAGGTATTTGATATGAGAAGCAAGAGGAAGCCTTGTACCATGTTGCTGAAGGATTGTGTAATAGGATCCCTGTCTATATTCCTGATATTCTGTCAGCATCAACGTTTGAAAGATTTCTTACAACAGTTAAGCTGCTAGTTTTATAATCTAATGAAGGCAGTGGCATTGTTACCTACAATAACAACTTTTGAATCTAAGATTTAAGGTATTTGTTAGGGTTGAACAGATTATTCTTTGTTACTTTAGATTTCCAGCCTTATTTTAGTTGTAAATAAAATGTGTATTTTTCAAAACCAATTTTTATGAAAAAACTGAGCCGTAGTTTTCAGAAGATGTAATTCAGAAATGATTACTGAAAAAATAGAATTTAGAATCTTCATGGAGTATCACAGGTGTCATCTTCTGGAACTGTTTCTAGAATTTTTCTGATTTAAAAGTTCTCAATGAATGTTACTTTTAAAGAAGTTAGAGTCAAAATGTGTAGCCCTTTTATGTTTACTTTTATGTTTACTTTTTCCTCTCTCATAATAGCAATTGGTGACATATTTTATATCCTTTTTGTCTTGGTGTTAGGAATTGTAGAGTCAAATTTGCTACTCATGTTAATGGACATTGAGGTGTTCCCAATATTTGATTATGGATTAAGCTGATATGAACATTCTTATATATGTATGGTAGTGGTTATATGCCCTGTTTCTTTTTGGTATACGAATATATGGGGGAGTGGAATTGTTGCCTGATAGGCTAGGCATATGCTTAATAATAGATATTACCAAACAGTTGCAAAGTGGTTGGATCGAATTACCTTCCCACCAGCAATGGTATAAGAGGCTTATCTTCAAAAAACCAGCCTAGTATTTTACCCTTACCCCACCTCGGTGCTGATACCCAGAGACAACCAGTTTGCAATCTTTTCAGCTGTGTTATTTTTCTAGGTATTTACCTCTGTATTTCTAGGTAAGATGCTTGTGTTGTTATTTCATTTTTAAATATTAAATATTCAGTGTACTATGAATATATTCTTCCTATATGATTTTACCTCCTTGGGTAATAATTGCTTTATTTAATTCATTTGGGTAGTTTTCTCCCCTGAACTCTTTGAACTGTAAAACTCCCCCTCACAAAGGTCAAACATATCAGGTCCTTTCTTTCCTGCTCTTTTCTCTTGGAAATACTACCTTTGAAACCTTGGTCCCTGCTTTAATTGGAGCATTTTCTTTCTTGTCTGGCTTCAGAGCTGTCTTCTTATGATTGCTATTCATCATTACCCAGGGAACTCTTTTTGCTTTTTTTAATTTTTATTTATTGATTTGAGAGAGAGAGAGAGGCAAACTCCCTCTCTCTCTCTGTCTCTCTGATTTGTTGTTCCACTCATTCATGTATTCATTGGTTGATTCTTGTAGGTGTCCTGACCTGGATTGAACCTGCAACATTGGCATATGGGGATGACACTCTAACCAACTGAGCCACCCTGCCAGGGCTCTTTTTACTTTTATTTTATATTGCAACCCCTATTTTCTGGGTCCATCCCATGTTCTTTTCTTCTTGATTTGTTGTTTTTTATTTTGTGCAGCATATTCTTTATTAGCCTGCCTCCTGAGAAAGGGTATATGGGAAATAAAAACTTAAAGACTTTGCTTGTATGATATATCATATTTTTATTCTTTCTTCACACTTGACTGGTACCTTGGCTACATGTAGAATTTTAGGTTGACAGTATTTTTCCTTAGAATTTTGAAGGCCTGTGTTATCATCTAGCTTTTTAGAGTTGCTGTTGAGTCATTGTGTCACCTATTTGCTCAGTTTTTTGTGTGCTTTGATTCTTTTTTATTACAATATTTTTTAAATATATTTTATTGATTATGCTATTACAGTTGTCCCATTTCTCCCCCATCATTCCCCTCCACCCTGCATACTCTCCCACCCACATTCCCCCGCTTTAGTTTATGTCCATGTGTCATAAGTTCTTTAGCTTCTACATTTCCCACACTATTCTTGCCCTCTCCCTGTCTATTTTCTATCCACCGTCTATGCTACTTATTCTCTACCTTTCCCCCCTCTCTCCTCCTCCCACGCCCCTGTTGCTAACCCTCCATATGATCTCCATTTCTGTGGTTCTGTTCCTGTTCTAGTTGTTTCCTTAGTTTGCTTTTGTTTTAGGTGTGGTTGTTAATAGCTGTGAGTTTGCTTTCTTTTCAGTGTCATATTTTTATCTTCTTTTTCTTAGATAAGTCCCTTTAACATTTCATATAATGAAGGCTTGGTGATGATGAACTCCTTGAACTTGACCTTATCTGAGAAGCACTATCTTTCCTTCCATTCTAAATGACAGCTTTGCTGGAAAGAGCAATTTTGGATGTAGGTCCCTGCCTTTCAAGACTTCAAATATTTCTTTCCAGCCCCTTCTTGCCTATAAGGTCTCTTTTGAGAAATCAGCTGACAGTCTGAAGGGAACTCCTTTGTAGGTGACTGTCCCCTTATCCCTTGCTGCTTCTAGAATTCTCTCCTTCATTTTCATCTTGGCTAATGTAATGATGATGTGCCTTGGTGTGTTCCTCCTTGGGTCCAACTTCTTTGGGACTCTCTGAGCTTCCTGGACTTCCTGGTAGTCTATTTCCTTTGCCAGATTGGGGAAGTTCTCCTTTATTATTTGTTCAAATAAGTTTTCCACGTGTTGCTCTTTTTCTTCCCCTTCTGGTACTCCTATAATTTGGATGTTGGGACTTTAACGATGTCCCAGAGGTTCCTAAGCTTCTCCTCATTTTCTTCAATTCTTGTTTCTTTCTCATTTTCTGTTTGGTCGTTTGTTTCTTCCTTCTGGTCCACTCCATTGATTTGAGTCCCAGTTTTCCTCCCATCTCTATTGGTTCCCCATGTGTCTTCCTTCATTTCACGTATTGTAGCCTGCATTTTTTCATCTAATTTGTGAGCAAAATCAACCAATTCTGTGAGCATTCTGATCACCAGGGCTTTGAACTGTGCATCTGATAGGTTGGCTATGTCTTCACTGCTTAGAGGAATTGGCTCTGGGGCTTTGATTTGTTCTCCGGTTTGAGCCATTTTTGGTGGGGTTTTTTTGTTTGTTTGTTTTGGTTTGGTTTGGTTTTGGTCTGGTTGTGGCTGTTACGTAGTAGTACTTTGATTCTTCTTCTTCTTTTTTTTTTTTTGTTCTCTCTTTCCTCCCTTTCTTCATATATGCCTTGATCAGATTCCTTAATTTCTCTGTACCATTTTCTTATCTTAAAATTAAGGTATTTGTTACACCTACCTCATAGGGTAAAGCTCTAATGCAAGTACCTGGCATATAATAAGTTCTCAATAAATATTAGCCATTATTTTTCTTTGACGTCTTCTGTACTCTGCATTTTCTGTTTCCTCTCAATTCCTTTTTTTGTGGTTTATTTTGGCTCTCTATGTTTGAGGCTTCCCTCAAACATATATTGATCACTGCTAATTATTTATATTTAAGAGTGAGGCACTACAAAGTTGATGGTGAGATGAGGGGCTTTTTGACATGTGGGCTTCTCTGTAGACTGATTGCACAGTGAGCTGCCATTTTTCTTGACCACTATCCAACCCCACTTCTCCTCTACCCCTAATAAAACCATCAGTATTTGTAGGTATTTTCTACAGAGAAATTCAGAAAGGCCTTAACTTGGCTGTCAGGGGTGCTGTGGGTCTCTTAAGTCAGTGTATACCTACTTTCATTTAACCTTCTTTCCAGTGTGACACCTTCCCCTGCTCCTCCCCCCTCTGCTGTGCTTGGGTCTGGAGTCAGAAGTCTCTCTGGTTGGTTTATTCTAGAAACTGAATCTCTCTGTCTCCTTCCAGATTGGGGGTGGGCTAGTTAGTTATCTGAGGCTTATACAGACTCATCCAATCCTCCTATTTTTATTCCTTTCCCTCACCTCTGCCTTCCGTGGTACTTGATTTCTTCAGTTTTCAGATCTTCCTATTGCCGTGATGCAAATGCACTGATTTTATCCTCTGTATGTTCTTAGGTATCAGTGTCCTCTGCCTTGCTGTGCCTGCTTCCCATCTTATAAAAATGGACTGATATCTCTGGTCTGCTTTAGTCTCCTCCCCTGTTTTTTTGTGTCTTTCTTGTTTTATATGTTTTCTGTTCACTTATTTTTTTGAAGGATTGCAGAGATAAATGTGTAAGTTCGATCCTTCATACTTATTTATTTTTAATTTTATTTATTTATTTTTACAGAGAGGGGAAGGGAAGGAGAAAGAGAGGGAGAGAAACATCAATGTGTGGTTGCCTCCCACACACCCCACACTGGGGACTGGGCCCACAACCCAGGAATATGCCCTGACTAGGATTCGAACCTGTGACCCTTTGGTTCACAGTCCACTTAGCCACACCGGGCAGGGTAGATCCTTCATGTTTAATCAGTTATCAATGATCTGGTGTTACTTTTTTCCCTTTACATATTCATTTATTTTTTTAGAAAACAAAAAAAATTGACGCTCTACTCTTCAGTGATTTTTTTTTAATGTTAAGAATTTGATTAATTTATTTAATGTGTTTAAAAATCAAGCTTATTAAATTTCAGAGTCTTAGAAGTCAGGTACTGGGTATTATGTTCTGTGCGTGCATATGTGTGTATGTTTAAAAGAATTACCTACCATGCCATGTGTTTAGGTATTCAGTAAATTTATATTCAAAGAATGATTATATATAGGCTGTAGCTTTAATTGATTCATTCTTTAATTCTTAGCTTTTGCTGACCATTTTTAGCAGTTGGAGTTGCTCAGCAAATGAGTAAATCCTATATTTCTGAAACTGAAAATATTATGGTGTTTAATGTGTCACTGTTAACAGAAGTTGATTGATCACTTGCACGGTTTGTGGACACTGCACTGTTAATGCACGTTTTGAATAATATTTAGTCTAATCACTTTGAGATGATGTCCACCTTTCTTGCTAAGATGTCTTTTGTGCACTGATTTACCATTGTTATAGGCACACTCTGTCCAATAGAACTTTCTGCAATGATGTAAATGTTCTGTTGTTTGTGCTGTTCAAGAAATAGGGTATCCACTAGCCACATGTGACTTTTGAGCAGTTGAAATGTGACTGGTATGACTGGGGAACTGAATTTAAATTTTATGTAACTTTAATTTGTTTAAATTTAAGTTAAATAGCCACAGATGACTAGGGGCTATCATTTGGACAATACAGTTTATAGATCATTATTCTGATAGAATGTGCTAAGTTTCTGATTTAAATATTTTATATTGACTATCACTTGAATTAGTTTGGAATAAAATATCCATCTAAAGAATAGGACTTAGGTGAGTCATTCTCAGTTTTATTATTATAATTATTATACAACTACATTTTCCTTTGTATTTACCTAAGAATAAATTCATGCAGGTTACGATTTCCGAAATGAAAGTAAAATGTGTTTTAGGTTGTTATATCATGCCTATTTTATTTGAAGTATTTGGGGTACTGATAAGAGATCGAAAATGAAAATGAAAGGTGAAAATATTGTCTACTTTGGAACCTTTTGGGGATTTTCTTCCATCCTACAAGAGAAAGGGGAAATACTGTTTGAATCAAAGCCTGGTTTGGTTTTAGACTTTTTATATTCTTGAAGACAGCCATGGTAATGTTTTGTTTTGCATTGTTGAAGTTTGGATGAAAGTACTGCGTTTGTGACATCAGACTTCTTGGTGAGGTACAGATTAATTCAGAAAATTTCTTTTCAGTCAGAGGTGAAGAGTAATTATAATAAATGCTGTAAAAATAATCTTTGGCTAACCAAAGTTATGCCATCAATTGAAGTGTGTGGTAAGTTTAGTATTGTTTTATTGGACAAAATTAAGTCAGTTATTTACAGTAAAGGGGTAAAAAATTCACAGGATTAGAGGTATGGCTTTGGTTACAGAAAATTATAATTTTGCTTAATCTTTTTAAGAAATACAGGTTTTTGGAATATTGATTAGTACAGTTGCCACTATGCATATAGTTTAGTAAGATACAATACCATATTTACTATTTTTTATAGTATTACGATTGTTAACTAACAACAGAATATTATTCAGACCTTTGAGAAGATACATTATGCAGTTCTTTCAAATTCTTTTTGTTCTTCTGAGGGCCTCAATTCCCTCTAAGTCCCTTGTTCTTAGCAGATGATTTGTCCTTTCATTTCTCAGAGAATGTGAACATACCCTCATTGTCTTGATCTTCCCCCTTATTATACTGCAGTCGTCATCACTGATGCCCACTGCCCCTTACATTACAATGGAAAAAGTGTCCTGTTTCCTGACAAAAACAGATCCCTGCACTGTTTTTACCCTCGCATGGATCTTGCATGTCAGTTTTTCAGCCTGTTTCTTGTCATTTCAGCCTATTTTCACTTTTTTTTTTCCATTTACGTTTTAATGAGCCCAACCTTTCATCATCAGTACAGATACAAATGTAATGGAAGGGAGCTGACCTTCCTAATTCTTCCTTCCTTCTCACCCAGTCTTCTTGAAAGAGCTGTTTCATTTATTCTAATTCTTCTCTTCCTAGCAAACTGTTTTAACAAGGCTTCTGCATGATTTTGATGCGTGCAGAACTAAAGTTGGAGAAGCACATCCCTAGTCTGTTCTTACAGGTCAATCAGGAAGCTCACTATTATCACTATAAATCAGGAGTGCAGATGATAGAGGACTGTTAGTGTACACTTAGGCAGACACAGAGGAATCAGCTTTCGTTGGGTGGGGTGGTGCTTAAACTTAGAAAAAGTAATTGTTGGTCAGCTAGTTAGGATTAAGTTTGTCTGTGAGTGTCAAAAAATTCAAATCTACATTGTTGGTTTTTGTTTTTTTCTTTCCTGATAAACACAGGTAATCCAGGTTTGGTGACAACATGGCTGTCAAATACCTAGGCTTCTTTACTCTTGTTCTACCATCTCCAACATTGAACTTGAACTTCATGGTTTAGTTTGACTATAGTCATCCTTTAAAGGCACATTGTAGTCAACAGGAAGGAAAAAAAGGTTCCTGTTTAAGAAACTTTTCAGCAGTTGCCCAAATAAGTCCCATTGATTGGAATTTAGACATTGCCCATGCCAACTTATAAGGGAGCCAGGGAAATAAAGTTCTTATTTCAGGCAGCCATATGTGAAGATATAATTGATGGCTTCATTGTAGAGAAGGGGGAAAACATATATAGGGGGATAATTAAGAGCCTCTGCCACAATAAATTCTGAGAGCTTTGGTTACTTAGTCACTAAACCATGAATGCTAATTATAAGTAGTGCACTGTCTTTATGGTGGCTGTAGGAAAATGAGGGAGTTTGGAGTGGGGACAGAATTACAAAAAATTCAAATCTATTCCTTGCCTAAGATACTACATTTACTTGGTGACATCAGACATGCAGACATAAGTTACAGAGCAGTGTAGGAATCAGGGTGTAAGTAGAAGGAATCAGATTCATGTGGAGTTTCTAGAGGACTGGAGTTTTGGGAAGACAAATTTGGAGAAGAGAATTGACACACCTTTAAGCAAATGGAGCACTTTGTATAAGATAATTATCGCTGTTGAATACTCTTACTACTTTGCAAGAGTCTTAAGACTGATTTCCAACCTAGAACTGAGGAAGGAATTGTAATAGGCAGCCCCTATGAGAAATTTTTATTGGGTAGGATAGGCTAGTCTATTCATAATCTTAATATAAGATAAATAATAGCCTTGTTATGTATTAATTTATCTCAGCTGACATTTGACTGCTATTTATAGTAGTTCCCTCAGTTTCGAAATAGATAAAAAGTTTGTTTTCTAATTTGTATGTGGTAATTAAAACCATTGTAAGCTATGCTTTCCACAATTGAATAATTTTATAGAAAGAAAGTAGGTAAATTTAGTGAGAAAAACAAGCCTAGATGTCATAGAAGAGAAACAGGAGGAGTAAGCTTTGAGAGTTGTAAAAAGTAGTTGAGAGAACCAGTCAGAAGGCATATAGATTTGGCAGTTTACTGACATCTTAAAAACATTTAAAAGTTTATGTATAAAAAACAATTTATATATAAAAAAGTTTATATATATAAAAACATTTAAAAGTCTATATATGGGCAATAGAATTTTGTATTTTTTCACTTAGTATTGTAGTGTGGACATTTCTTTGGTCATAGAAAATTTTTTATTTAAAAGAGTGATTTTTTTAATTAGGTAATATTCCATGGTTCATATTTACCATAAGTGATTTGTCCGTTCCTGTTTCTTATTGTTTGATATTTAAGTTGTTTATAAAATTTTTGTTACTCTAAACAAAGTGGAAATAAATTATATCTTTAATAAGTGACTAGTGAGAATAAAAACTGCATGTTAGGATATTAGTATTATTGGGGAGAACTTTGAAGTAGCAGAAATAACATTTTGAGAGGCTTTCCCTAAGGCAAGAATAGTGGGATTAAGTAATACCTTATAAAATTTGAACTTTTGTCATCTGTTTAAGAAAATTAAAGCAATGTAAAGTATTGTTGACTTGCATAAATTAATATAGTAAAATAAATGTGGATAATTTACATTTTCTTCCTTAAATATATAAATGCTTAAGCTTTATATATTTACTGGTGTCTACGTTATATCGATTTTTTTAGTAGTGAAATAACACTTTATTTTTGTTTGGCATACAGATCTTTCACTTTCAGTAGATTTATTCTCTTCCAGTAAAGTGGTACTGTATTAGCCATTACTTAAGTTTAGAAAAGAAATTTTTTAAAAGTTGTGTTCAAATATGTGCATGCTTTCATTAGGCTTACTATACTTCTGTTGATTTACAGGCCTTTTTGCAAATGTGTAATCTGCCTATCAAAGTGGTTTGTAGGGCAAATGCAGAATATATGTCTCCATCTGGTAAGTTTTTTTTCTTCTCTATTAATGTTATACACTGATAAGATTGCAGGGCTAATCCAATTTGTACCTAGATTTTTAAAATACCTGTATTTTTGGTTTATCCTTTGAAGAATTTCCCCATAGTTTTATAAAATAACAATTGCAAACTTGACAGTATTGTGGTGGGCATGTCTGTGCATCTCAGCTCTGTGGTCAGAGATGGGTGGTTACTGGAAAGTTAAGGAATTGTTTTAAATAGTAGATATTAAGAAAATACAAAATCTCAGATTTTGCCATTCTTATTTACATAGGACTGTTTCCTCTTCACAAAACAAATCTTAATATTAAGGAATCCAATTATTATATTCTTTAAATTATATTCTCCCATTATAAGAAGAGGATTGTGAAATAATTAAATTAACTTATCATAGATCTTAATGTCATCTCTGAATGTTTTTGGTTTCTAATTCTTTTTGTTTTAACAGGCTTTAAGATACTTTTCATTAAGATTTTAGCCTTTCTGCTATTTTTCATAATCAGTATTGCTTTTCTGTGTCTCATGTATTAGTAAAGTACAGTTTAAAATAAATATGATTCAGATAACTTTAATATAAAATATAATGCACAAAGCTGATATATAAATGTTAAATAGAATTGATATGGATTATTGGTAACTGGTTTTGCTGGAGCAATAGTAACATAGAACTATTTCTTTATGAATAAATCTTGTTGAATATAACTGATGGGCATAAGTGTGTTAAATTGTTTTTTAGGGAAACATTTATCTATCTCTTCATTATAATCATAACTTGTGTTAAATGTTTTTCATCTTAAGTTACTAAGAGTAGTAATAATTGTCAAAAGCTGTAAAGATGCCCTCTCCATATACACTGGGAATTCTAAGTGAGTATATCTATACCGGGTGGGGCAAAAAAAGTGGGTCTATGGTAGTTTGTATGGAAAATAATATAATTAATATAATAATTAACATTGTAATTAACAATATAATTAATAATACAATAATAATTACAGCTTTTATGAATGATTAAATTTTAGTACCTTTTCAAAAAATAGAGGAATAAACTGTGTTTCACATGCTTACAACTATAAATCTACTTTTGCCCTACCCTGTACTTATAGATTTATGAATATACATTTTAAGGCATTTACATGAAATAATTTCTAGAATTATAGACATAGACATTTTAGATTCTTGAAGGCCATTAATTGACTCATTTTGTATTAATTTTATATATAGGTTTTGTAAACTTCACTGAATTCTGGAGAAATGAATTGTGTTGGTTCCATCTATCTTTTTCCTCTATGTAGTCATACAGAGAGTGTAGAAATACATATAAAATGGTTTGTAATCTAATACTGAAGTTGATATCTTAGGCAAATAAGGAGAAACCATATCTACCTGTTTCCTAAAGTGACTATACTAAAGTATCACCTAGGTAGATATCTTATTTTATAGGCAATAAAAGACAAACAGATACATATTGTAAAGACTACAATAATACATATACACATACATTCATTCATAGGAGGGGTCTTCTAGGTAGATGAAGATGGCACTTTCTATTAAGAAATTTAAATGTTATATCTCTAGATATATTCTCTTTCATCATATGATTTGGAGTGATCAGGGGAATGTGTTATATTTTATTTGTTTATTTGACTTTGTGGAAAAATTTTAAAGCAGAGAGCATTATGGAATAGTCAGAAGACTGCTTGGCTAAGTTTTTAGGAAATTTTTACTCTAATCTTTCTGTGACTTTGTCACATATTAACAGTTTCTTTGGGAAATTTGACTTCTCTTTTTTAAGCACTAGTGATTTCATCTGTAATATGAGATGGTTGGATTAGATGACATCCAAGGTCTTTTCTTTTTCAGATATTCTCTAAATCTACACACTTGCATAGCAACATCTTCTTGCTTTCTTTAGAAATAAAAGTTCTGAAAATGATTTTTCTGCCTCAAGTGATTATTCTGCCTATTCGTTTTCTTTTATAACCTTTGGTTGGTGCCAGAGAATAACTGTCTTTGCCTGATAATAAGGATATGACATTGGCTCCACTTTTAGTCAGGCAGGTAACAGGAAACATTATTCACTTCTAATTTGTTCCCTTTCGTATATCTCTCTATATTCAGAGGTATATAATTGCTCAGTTGACTACCAACATTACTTCTCTGTTTCAGAATCTACAGTGCTCAAAGTATTTTTAAGAAAAGAAATAAAATGGAACCTCTTTCTTCCAAGAACCACAAACTGGTTATGGAAAATGAGAAATACACTTTGCTCTCAAAATGTTACACCCCAGAAATACCCTTCAGTCTGGGTATTCATTAATAAATAGTTTTCATTTTCAGATTATTTTATGTCAGAGGACCTGAACTATTTCTAGTAGTATAGTAGTTCCAAAGATTTTATCCCAAGTTAAAACAATATGCTTACACAGATAAGAATTTTTTTTTATTTATTGCAAGATTTATAGTAGTAGAAGAAAAGAATGTAGAATTCAGTGTTTCTGTATTGGTAACATGGGTATGTCTTCTAAATACATCTATTGAGTTGTTGTGTTCCAAAAGGCCTGGCTTTCCTTTGTAGTGTGTTATCCTATGGATGCAGATGACGCTTTTG
The DNA here is from genome assembly GCA_039655065.1 of Glossophaga mutica. Classification (NCBI taxonomy): domain Eukaryota; kingdom Metazoa; phylum Chordata; class Mammalia; order Chiroptera; family Phyllostomidae; genus Glossophaga; species Glossophaga mutica. The sequence goes on along the minus strand of CM077306.1, from coordinate 48,171,222 downwards.
TTGGTGCTCTGCACCTCATCCATTACCCTCAGGCTGACTGAGCCAGAGAGGAGTGAATGTATTGAAAGGGACCATGAAGAAGCCTGCTGTTAATGTGAACTCTATTTGAACTAGGCCTGACAGCAAGGTTTATTATCTAGTTTAGGGGGTAAACTTTATTTCTATTTGGAGACTATTTTGTTCTCATCATCTCTGATAATTCCATCAACTATTAGTATTTATAGGAATGAAATAATTTTAGTGTGGTGTTTATCAATATTTAGAGAAGCCAGTTTTTATAAGCATTCTACTTGTTCTTTTGTCCCACATGTTGGGAACGTACTTTGTATTATAATTCATAAACTAACATACTTTCAAGGATTGTTAATTCTCTTCCTGATATTTCTGATTTAGAGACATTTATTAATAACACCATTATGTGCTTAAAATATTGACCTTAATGAGGACCTGAGACTTGGAAGTAGAAGATGTAGAAAGAAATCTTAAATGTAATTTTAAATATGGATTGATTCATTATACTCCAAAGAGAAGACCCAGTTGAGTTTCTTTGAAATCTATCAGTGGTCATGAACCAGTGTCTGGGCTTGGTTTATGTAATTTGAATAAATAGTATTTACAGCTATATAGTAATTTGTTAGTGTTAGCTCTGAAAAGGGAATATTATGGTCTGTTATTATATATAAGTGAGAACTCTGGAAATGAATAATTCAAATTGTTTTCTTTTTTTCATTTTAAAATTAGTCAATATTCAGTGTTTAAAAATTTATAGAATTTAACATCCACATTTAACTGTAATTTTCAATAGTTAAGAGTGTTGTGAAATTCTGCGTTAATGAAACATATCCCAGTTTTGTGTTGATTTCCTATGTTTATTAGTACAACCTTTAATTTACTAAAAGTGTTTTCACACATTTTTTTTTTCCTCAACAGGTAAGGTACCATTTATTCATGTAGGAAATCAAGTAGTATCAGAACTTGGTCCAATAGTCCAATTTGTTAAAGCCAAGGTAATAAAAAGATATTAAATGCATTTGATCACAGCCACTCTTAAATAAGTCAGTCATTCATCATTCTTTAGCATGACTTAACATTTACATTGATTTTAACCTGGTTTTTTAAAGTGCCAATATAAACTCCTGGAGAAATATTTCTAAAATGTGATTTTTTAAAGATATTACAAATCAATGGCAAAAGAGGTAATTTGATCTTTATAAAATGGTAGGTAACTTTTTAACTTATGAGAATTTTGGTCATAAATGAAAACTGTTAGGTTGTTGAAAAAATGTCAACTTAACCTTTGAGAAGGGAGACATAGGATCTGTTAGAAGCCAGATGTATTAATTTGTCCGTTTGAATTATTCAGTTTAGATTTTAATAGTTATTAAAGGGCAGCCCTCCATTAACATTTTGGGGAAAATTCTTCCAGACTTTCTTTTCTCTTTGTATACATAGAAAAGCATAGATCATACTATTTTTAGTTATTTTGCAACCTGCCTTTTAAAATCATCAATATGTTTTGAAATTCTTCCATGTTAATGACTATACACACACACATACATATGTATAAATATTTATAAATTACTCTTAAATTATGTAGTATTCTATTATATGGATGTGTTATAATTTATTAAGTCTTTATTGATAGACACTTAAGTTGTTGCAAATTGTCGTCAGTTTTTGGTTGTTATTGACTGCTAAGATAAATATTCCTGTACATATATACCTTTGTACACTTGTCAGATTATTTCCTTAGGATAAATTCTTAAGAGTGATATTGTGATGTTATAGGATATGCATTTTTAAAATCTTAAAACAGATTGGCAGATTGAATTTAAAGGTTATATCATTTTATGTATTCACTCATTACTATAGTGTATTAGAATTTAAAAATTAGTATCTATTTCCCTATACCTTTATTTATTTTTGACTTTATAAGCAACATATGTCAATCTTTTGGCGTTTATTAGTAATAAGGTTACTTAAAATAACAAAGTTTACTGACCATTCTTGTTTTCTTTTGTGAAATAATTGATGATGTAATTCTATCCATTGAAAGTATTATTTTTATAATTGTAAATACTTATTAATATTTTAGCAATAGAATATGAACTATTTTTCATATAAAATAATTATCTTTTTGGAGGCAGTTTGGAAGTTAATCCATTGAACATTTGCAGCAAAAAGATTGATACTATATTCCTTGGTAGTAAGAATACTGAAAGTTTTTGTATATTTAATATGATGCTCTTGAATTTTTTTAAATTCCCTTTAGGGCCATTCTCTTAGTGATGGGCTGGATGAAGTCCAAAAAGCAGAAATGAAAGCCTACATGGAATTAGTCAACAATATGCTGTTGACTGCAGAGGTATAATAGAAAACAATAGGTCTTGAAAATAAGCTTTTTCTTTCATAAAAGATAATCTTTTCTTATGGGTTATTTTAAAGTTATTGAGAAATAGGAAAATAGTTAAGCCGTTCTTGGGCTAGAATGCTCACCCAAATTATTTGATCATTATCTCTGAACAGATTGCCTGACGGTTTCAGTTCTAATTTTTCTGTTTGTAAAAAGGAGTGATTCTTGCCCACTTATGGTACTCTGGTATGTGAAGTTTACTTAAATAATAGCTATAAAATACTTTAATGGTATTTAGAGATGTACTATATGAATAAAAAATATTTTTATCAAGTACCAATATCAAATTTAATAATTATGTATAGCAATGGTAGTGAAGGAAAAAAAAACCCTCATACATATGTCTTTTATATTAGACTTATAAAAAATCACCATGGCAAGAAATAACTTTCTTTTTATCCATTTTCTCTTTGGTATTCTAAAGTTTAGTGACTGTTTCTTTTGTTCCTAGTTGTATCTTCAGTGGTGTGATGAAGCTACAGTAGGGGAGGTGAGTGGTTCTGCAGCATTTATCTTAATTAAAATTTAATGAGAAAACACTTTTGCTCAGAATTGTAAGTCCCTGCTCATAAATGAAACATTGTGGGTTTATACCATTAGTGATATAGTTTTTCACTTACTTTAATTTTGCTTGCACATACATTTTAGGGAAGCTGTGTGTCATTGTTTGATATAAATGGTTGCAAAGTACATAAAAGTTTATATATTTTTAAAGGGAATGTTTTAAAATTTTAATTTTTCAGCTTACCAGCTCTGTATTTTTTTTCAGATTGCTCTATTTGTGTTCTCTGACAATTTATTTCCCTGAAATTCTATTTGTAAAAAGAATCTTTGTTTTTAGAAAGAATCATGTTTTTAACAAAGTCTTTTTGCTTTAGATCACACATGCTAGGTATGGATCTCCTTACCCTTGGCCCCTGAACCATATTCTGGCCTATCAGAAACAGTGGGAAGTCAAACGTAAGATGAAAGCTGTTGGATGGGGCAACAAGACTCTGGACCAGGTCAGTTCAGACTGAAGTTCTCAAAACCCTTAATGCATTTAAGATAAACCTTTAATACATTAGAAATTAATTTTAAATATTGATAGTCCTTTAAAAAATCCCAACATAATAAAAAACTAACAAAACAGTTGCCCTTATTTTCTTTGACATGAAATTGTTTTGTTTTATAAAAATCACATACTTATTGTAAAACAAATTATATAATACAGAAAAGTCCAAAAAGGAAATAAAAATTGCCTGAAATCCTTCCACCTAGAAATTGCCACTGTTAACTATTTGGAGAACATTTTTCTAGATGTCTCTTGATAACATTTTCCTTAAATGGGATCATATTATACCTGCCACTTTATAACCTGATGTATTCAACAATACATTGTGGGTATCTTTTATGCCAATAAATATTGATCTGTAGCATTAGGACTTTTAAAAAAACCCTGTTAAATACAGTGCTTAATATATCTCTTTTTTTTTTTTGTTCTTAAATTTACTGAAGTAGCAAGATTAAAAAATAAAAATCTTGTCAAGGTCATGAGTTTGTACAGCATTAGACTACTTAGTCCTAGTCCTAGTCCTAGTCCTTAGTCCTAGTCCTAGTCAGCCAACTCACTTCTGTGTGCCATTGGCCACAAAGGGGATTGGGTAAATGAATAGGGATGGAGTAAATAAAATCCTTCTCCTCTAGTGGAAACACAGTTGAAATGCTTTGCTCGGGGTTGGGTCAGCAGTGTTATCTTTATTAGGCAGGTTCTTAAAAAAATACATGTAAAGTCATTTGAATATATGGGTTCAGGGAAACAGTTTTTGTAGGGAGTGGAATTTTGAGGTAAAAACTTGCTTGATAATAATCTTTATAAGTAACTTAATTGTACGTGCATTTAAAGGAAATTAACTCCAATTTTCTTTGTATTTTTTATATAGAAAGTATTATTTATATTATATGTGACCTATAGTCTGACTTAATACATTGTAAAAGATTACCTAACCTTATATTTTTGTTGTAAATTGTAATATAACTTGTTTTAGACACATTTTACTGTTTTGCTAATTTAAATGTTTTCCTTTGGGGTCTGTGGCTGTGTCAGGTCCTAGAAGATGTGGACCAGTGCTGTCAAGCACTTTCCCAGAGACTGGGAACGCAACCGTATTTCTTCAATAAGCAGTAAGAAATTTTAGTTTTTAAAGTTAATTTCTTTTCTATATTGTTAGGTTACAAACTTGTTTTATCATAGAGGAATTGTTTAACCAAGAAATGGTTGTGAAAAGATTTAGTTGTATTTAAATTTATATTTTTCCTATATTAAACATTTAGTACCTCTTGGGTATCAGGCATAGTGCTAGGCTCTGGGAGACAGAGATTTCTAAATGTGGTTTTTGCCATTAAGAATTTCTCTTAAGGGCCGATATGTAAACCAGTCATTAGTGTACCACGTGATAGAGGTTCTCCTAGAGGTAGTTCCAGGTGCTATGTAGGGAAATATGACACCTTAATTAACAGAATTCTAAACTTGCAAAGTGCTATTAGAATGTGAAGTGTAACTGCACTTGTCTGTATAGGGTGATGCCCTCGGGACTAGAAACACAAACACAGCCAAACAATAAAAAATAGTGTTGGGTGGACAAGCATGATCATGAGCTTATCTTTTAAAAGTTGGTGAAAATATTTGTAAAGCACAGAAATGAATACAAAGGATATAGATTAAATATTTATGTACATAGGTTCATTTATGTTTCACTAAGACAGATTTTATTTTTTTGGTAATTTGGAAAGGAATAATATAGGCAAAGAATGAATTTTTTTTATTTTAAAGTTATAATTTTAGTGTATCAAAACCAGCTATCCTGTGATCCAGTGTAAGATAGGCTTAAATTAGCATTTAATCTCAGTGGTTTGCTTAGAAATTCTAACCTTTTTCTTTGCTTTTTAATAAGACATTTTGCTTTTTAAATTTGTAATTTTTATAAAGCTTTATTTGCTATTATGTATTATATATCTTTTTTTTAATATTTTATTTATTTTATTATTATTTATTTTATTTTTATTATTTATTTATTTATTTACTTATCTTTAGAGGGGAAGGGAAGGAGAGAGGGAGAGAAACATCAATGTGCGGTTGCCTCTTGTATGTCCCCTGCCGAGAACTGGCCTGGCAACCCAGGCATGTGCCCTGACTGGGAATCAAACCGCGATCCTTTGGTTCGCAGGCCCGCGCTCAATCCACTGAGCTACACCAGCCAGGGCGTATTATATATCTTTATAGGCATTCATCTTCTATAGCCACATCATTCTGTAGAGAGATTAACATTTGTAGCAAAAATGACTGTTTGATAGGTTGGAATATTTAAGTTATATTAGTCTATACTATATGTAATTGATAGGAAAATAAAATTGGAGTCTGTTGATCTCTCAAGAAAGGTCATAGAGTTCAAAAGCTCTGGGAGTTGAAAAGCTCAGAAATGTGTTTTATTGTTTGAAGTGCATCATTCTGTGTTAGGAGTTAGTTTTGTTATACACTGTGCCTTCATGGGAAGCCAGCAGAATAGATCTAACTTATTTTTCTTATTTAAACTCAGTATCAAAGTAACATTTGACATGTGATTTAGTGAAAGTATTAAATATTTTTTCTTCATAAGAGTACAATTTAAACTTGTAATAAAAAATTAAAAATCTAGAATGGCTGCAAAATTAAAATTCCCTATTAAGAAACTGTTTAATTGATATTAAGATGTAGGTTTTGGAAATAATTTTATCTTATATGAAACCTAGGTAAGCAATTTTCCTAAAGTTATGACTAATAAATGGAATAGATCATTTAAGATTTTACCCAGTTGTTAATTAATATTAGCATGCAAGTAAACTTCATTTAGGAAAAAGTAACTTGGTATTTTCACTTTGTTGTTGCAAAATTGTTCTCATTCTTTTATCTGTGGCAGGAGTGTGTGCTTTGGGAGATATGACACCTCAGTGAAAGGGCACTGGCTCAAGTCGAGATAGATAGTGCTGGGTTCCGAGTCAGAGGCCCTGAGTTCCGTCCTGGGCTCTAGCATGTACCAGACTATGGCAGGTTACTTCATTTTCCTGTGTGTCCTCCCTCTACCCTCCTAAACCAGAATCAGTTTTTCCTCTTAGCTTCTCTACCTACGGGGGATGTTGGGAGGGCTCATGAAAGAAACCCTCCAGCTTTACTTGATAAGAGAAAGGGAAAGGGTAGCTGAAGGACATCTTGTAGCAAGAACAGTAATTGGGAAAAGAGGACAAAGCTAAATGGTGGAACAGGAAAAGAAAAATGAATTTGAAAAACATTAGAAATAATAAAAGGTAGATACTAAAATATTTGGCCTTTGTTTCCTTCAAAATATATAGTATTAGTAGCTTTTAAGTATTAAATCATATTTCAGAAACGCAACAAAAGCAAAGTCTGTACTGTGCTATCTTGCCGGTATGTGATATCTAGTAAGACACCTACACAAGACCACTCAGTCATTTGTTCCCTTCAAGTGTAGAGTTGGAATGAAAAAATAAAACTTCTTAAAGTGATATTTCCGTGTGACTTTTTTAATAAAGGGGAAGAAAGAATGGAAAAAATATATTTTCTAAATATAATTAGGATAGAAAGAGTTACAGTATTCTAAAGCATTTATGAGCTCCTCACAGGTCTGTGTTTTCCAAACAGAACCTGTTACCTAGAAGAAGCTCAAACCTTGATTAAAACTAGGTTAAGTTGAATGAGAAATTGGAAAAGGAGTTAAAAAATACTGCTAGTAGCCATTAAGTAAGTGGTAAAATTTGAAAAGATACCTTCATATAGAGATGGGAAAGTATATTGAAGATGAAAAATTTCAGGGAGGAATAAGATTTTATTGAAGTTTACTCAATTAAGAAATCACCAGTTAAGAAAATTAATGGGAAATAGTTAAAAAATATCCAAAGGCAAAATATGGAAAACTTTGATGGCAAGGGGCTAGATTTACAAACTTGAATGACATTCCTAAAGATTACTAGCCAGAATGTAAATAAAGGATATGTATATTATTTCTAGTAATATGAAGACACAACAAGTTAGTAGTGTAATTGGAAAAAAGATTAGGGAACAGTCGGACAAAATTAATACTTTTGAAACTAGACTGACTGTGAAAGGTATCAGAAGGAAAAACAATATGGGATCATAATAAATAAAGCAAAAAAGATGAATGCAAAGAGATTTTTAATAGGAAAGGTTAGGAAGGCATTCACATTTTACAGTATTGTTTTTATTTTAATATTCACATGAAAGAATAGATAATGAACAAAAATGCGGAAAGAATGATAATGCAAGATAAGAAGGCAACAAATTGCTTTGGACTTCAAAAATGTATTTGTCACCCTGGAATATTTATCTAATAAAAAGTCTATAAAGACCCCTGGCTGGTGTGGCTCAGTTGGTTTAGTTGGGCATATGAAAAGTCCCTGGTTTGATACCTGTGCAGAGCACATGCCGGGGTTGCTGGTTCAGTGCCCCATCTGAGCAAGTGAAACAGGCAACTGATATTCCTCTCTCACGTCAGTGTTGCTTTCCCTCTCTTTCTCCGTCCATCCCCCTCTCTCTAGAATCAGTAAAAGAAAAAATGTTTTTAAGTCTATAAAGATAAATGCAATAATATATATGAAAGATGTTAAAAGTCATAGGGGAAGAATTGCTATCAATATGCAAGTCACAATCCACCAGCTACTTAGCAATGAACAGAAGGGCAGAAATGCTACGTTTTCTCTCCAGGTGGTATAGGAAAGGTAATTAAAACTGGAAGTACTTAAAAACCTTGGCTCGATTAAACAATTCAGTAGAAATATTGGGTCAGGTGTATTGTTTTATGATTGTTTCGCATCAGTTGCAAATATTTTTCTGAGTTTATTGCTTTTTTTAAGTCAGGTTTGTTATAGTCTAATTTACATATAGTAAAATTGACATTTTAATATGTATAGGTCTGTGAGTTTTAGCAATAGTATATAGTAGTGTTAACCACTACCATAGGAAAGACTTGAGGTAAGTGGTAACTTATATATATGTCAGAGTCAATATATATAAGTAGCTGAGATTTGTAAGGATGAAAATAAATATGCTTTAAAATTTGTGTGTGTGTTTTGTTTGACTTTGTATATTGTATTCTGCTTCCTGTTAGATGTTCTGAAGTAACTGCTACAAAGCTGCTACCTTCACGTAACTTTAGATCAGTTTTGTGTGCTTGTTTTCTATATGCAGTTCAGCACCTTTGAGTTGTGTGGATGTATATTTGCAGCTAATAACATTATGACCACTTCAGGGGCACTTCTAGATCACTCTGAATGTGTACTTGAACTCATACCGAGCCTTCACTTACTGAGAAAGGATACCCATCTACACTGTTGGAAGTTGCATCAGGGAATGTTTGACCTTTAGTCTAAGAGGCAAAGGGTACTTAACCCTAAAAAAAGGATTAGGAAAATAAATTCTGCATTGGTGAGATAAGACTTATCTTTTAAGAAGTTCGTTTAGGGATATGGTAGAGTTGGTGTTTATATCACTTCTCACAAAGTGCCTGAGCTCTCCATTTATCCACCTTCTACATACTTGGTTCTTTTCAGGGATCCCTTTGTTGTTGATAGTTTAGGGATAGGGTCCTGGTGCTATTAAGTCCAAGGACACTTGTGATTTTTTTAAACTGTCCTAATGTCTGCCCTTTTAAACATGGCCATAGACTGTATTTCTGACTTTGATGAAAACTTCTTTAATGTGTCAAAAGAAAGAGAAGGCTTTGAAAGATAAGTATTACTGAAAAATTAAGTATTCTACACACCTTAGGCAGGATGCTTTCTTTTCTGTTTCATTTATTTACTCAGCAAATACAGATTCAGTTCCTTAGATATTTTGCTAAGAACTGGGAATTTAAAGTTATGTGCAGTGTTACCTTTAAATAGGTTGGAGTATAATGGGGGTGGAGATAGTTAAATAAACATAGTTACAGTGTGGTATGAGAAGTACATCACCTCTTATTGATTTATTTAATGTATGATTCTGGAGTGTAGGGGAAAGCGTAGGACTAGAGATAAATATTTGGGAATTAGTGGATGAAGAGGTATTTAAAGCCATGGAACTGCATGAGTTCATTCATCAGTAGTGATCAAGGCCACATAGCCAGTAAGTGGCAGCAGTAGGATTTACACCTAGATTTGATGGATCCCCAGATTTGTTCTGGCAAACATATTGTTTGTCTGCCAAACAAAATATGTCTGCGACATATTTTCATTCAGGTGGGCTAACACGTATTTTCTTAAAAGCTTGTTACCATGGAGCTAACAGCAGTAATTAGTTCATAATTATGAGATATTTTCACCTTTTTGTAATATTTGTTGTACTGCAATTATTTTAATGTACTATAGATTGGTGATGCCCCATTTATAGGTTATTAGTAGTGAGGTAGACAAATTTCACTTTTTTGTTAGTAATACATAATTAGAGGGGAAAATTCTAGACAAGTTTTCGTTGAAGCCATCTTCATGATTGTCTCTTTTAGAAAGCTAAGTTACTTTAAAAGAGGACAGATTCAAATGAAATCATATCATAATCATTTTTACAATATGCGATTGTGTAATTAGGTGTAATGGTGTTGTCCCAGCACCACAGCAAAATCCTCTGTGGTTTGATAACATTTTGTTTACGTGTCGATTAAAGCACTAAGTAAGTTGTGTTGTGTTAATCTGTGTTTTATGTCAATGTTTGAGAATATTGTGTTTTTATATCTAGCCTCTGGCACAGTTTCTGGCACATTGGAGACCTTCTGTATTTATTTAGTGAACAAATTAATGAATAAAGTGAATATGATCGATTACACCAATATTAAGACATTTAAATAATACTACTTCAAAAAGCAAGTCACACAATCAGCAATTAATAGTTTAAAATACTTTTTTCAAATCTTATAAAAAACTCTATAAGTTAAAACAATAAATTCTATCAAGTTGGGGTGGGATTTATTTCTTTGTGTGATTTTTTTTCTTTTAAATAGATGAGTAAATGTTAAAATGGTATAGACCCCATCATACAAGTTGTACCCTATTTATGTTACTCTCATTTCTACTTTGGTTCTAGGCCTACAGAACTAGATGCACTGGTATTTGGCCATCTGTACACTATTCTGACCACACAGCTGACCAATGATGAACTTTCTGAGAAGGTGAAAAACTACAGCAACCTTCTTGCCTTTTGTAGAAGAATTGAACAGCACTTTTTTGAAGATCGTGGTAAAGGCAGCTCATCTATCAGATTGTCTTAGAGTTATGTGTTAATTCAGTTATTATTATAAAAATTTAACTTTTGAAATATGTGTTACTTGAATGACATAATAATGGTATCGGAATTTTAAAACCAAAACACTGCTTTTCGAAACCTCAAAAACAAGTTATATAGTGTATCTTATACATGTACGTTATACTGTTACTGTTGTTTATGTACACACTGAAATAATTCTCAATGATTTCATTTGATATGTTAAATTCTGTATCCTGAAATTTTTGTTTTCTTGAAATGTATGCTTATAAAAATAAACCCTTAGCAACTGTATGGCTGGTATATTTACTCGGTCTTTCTGAAAGCCACTGTCTGAGCTTTATACTTGGAACGAACAGTGTCTTTTCTAAGGCAACTAATTTTTGTTCCTACTCGAAAGGTTACTTTGCTAGATACATGGTAAACCTGGTCATAGGAAAAATGTTCTAACACATATGCTCTTGGAAAATGTGACTACAAAGTGACAAAAATGGTTACAAGGTGATTAAATCTTGGAACAGATTATCACTTAAGAGCATTCTTCGTATCTAAACTTGATTGAATTTAAAAACATTACATCAGCAACTATAATTTACATTTGATAAAGGGGAAGTTTCAAGGACCTTATTCTTTGAAACTTTTTGAGACAAGACTTTTATTTATTTTTTAAAATATATTTCATTGATTATGCTATTACAGTTGTCCCATTTTCCCCCCTTTATTCCCCTCCCCCCTGCACCCCCTTCCCACCACCAATATCCCTCCCCGCTCTTTTTAGTTCATATTCATAGGTCATACGTACAAGTTTTTTGGCTTCTGCATTTCCTATACTATTGTTAACCTCCCCTATTTTCTACCTACCATTTATGCTTCTTATTCCCTGTACCTTTTTCCCCATTCTCCCCCTGCCCTTTTCCCACTGATAACCTGCCATGTGGTCTCCATTTCTGTGATTCTGTTCCTGTTCTAGTTGTTTGCTTAGTTTGTTTTTGTTTTTCTAGATTCAGTTGTTGATATTTGTGAGTTTGTAATCATTTTACTGTTCATATTTTTGATCTTTTCTTCGATAAGTCCCTTTAACACTTTATATAATAATGGCTTGGTGATGATGAACTCCTTTAACTTGACCTTGTCTGGGAAGCACTTTATCTGCCCTTCCCTTCTAAATGAAAGCTTTGCTGGATAGAGTAATCTTGGATGTCGGTCCTTGCCTTTCATGACTTTCAATACTTCTTTCCAGCCCCTGAGACAAGAATATTTTAATGATGCTGTTTTATTCCTTTTGTGAGAAAGAGGATAGTTTTTCACAGAAGTATCAATAAGAGTTTATATATAAACACCAAAGATTATATGTTGTGTCTCTTTCAAATTTTCTAATATTTTATATAAAACCAGGGGTTCTATGAAGAGTCAGATGTCAAAAGTATTTCTTGAAAATGTCTAGAATAATAGTACTTCTGTATTTTCTTTCTAGGTACCAAGTATTTTTAACTCATTTGATCCTTACAAAACAATGCAAAGGTTTTTTATCCCCAGTTCACAGAAGAGGAAATGGAGACAGAAAGGGTAAAATACCTTGTCCAAGGTCATAGAGTCGCAAGTGGTAGAGTTGGAATTCACACCCAGGCAGTCTGGCAACTGTTTGGCTTTTAAGGAACACTGTACTTTTTTAAAAGATTATAAACTGTCCCATAAAAGGTATTTTATATTCTCCTTAGTCTAGATCCCACATAAACTTTGGGTCCTCTCTTTGGACTACAGTTTTTATTTATTATAGCATTCCTGAGCTAATTTTGTAATGTGTATTATTATTATTAAAATAAAAAATTTCAAATTACCTGTGTTTTGCACAATTTTTATCACAGGTTTTTTCTGTATATATTTTTGTACTTGTTTTGTACTTAATGATGCTTTCTAAAAAATATTTTACCATAATGCTCAGTTAATTGAACAAGTAAAATCTAGACTTTTATGTTGAGTGTTTTGGATCTAAAGATATTACAACATGGTTGGTGATATTTTAATCTTAATTATTACAACAGGCTATATTCTTACTTTAATATGAGGAACATTGGGAGACAATGGTTGTTTATTCTAAGTTGAGATATTTACTGTTATTTAAGACTATATGTCTATGGATCTTTCTCAGAGAGGTCTATTTTCTCTCGTGTTGTGTGAATGAATGACCATCAGAACAATGCATTAGAAAATAGACATCTCATTATGGTAATTCTGTCACCTGCTTTTTATCTTTTAAATTTTGGTTTGTGAAGTCAAGTCACAGTAGCTAAAAATTTTCACTGAAAAACTATAGAATGCTGACTGAAGAGTTAAATGTTGTTTACTGTGAGTGTACTGAATTTTCTAAAAAAGATTCTATTTATTTATTTATTTTTAGTGAGAGGGGGAAGGGAGGGAGAATGAGAGGGAGAGAAACATCAATGTGTGGTTACCTCTCACATGCCCCCACTGAGGACCTGGCCCTCAACCCAGGCATGTGCCCTGACTGGGAATCAAACTGGCAACCCTTTGCTTTGCAGGCTGGCACTCAATCCACTGAGCCACACCTGTCAGGGCATGTTTACTGAATGTTAATATAAGTATGATGATCCCTTATTTAAATTAAAATTTAAATTGTAAGTAGTGAGAAACTTTAAATCAAGACAGGTACAGTCTACAGCGTCACTTGATGGCTTCTGAGTGTTGTGCATTATTGAATTTAATATGACTGTCTGCTATGAAGTCCCTTAGAAGTCCAGCCTGTTACTTTTTAATTGGTTTATACATTGGACAAGTAGATGCTGTATTAGTTCATGTATTAGTTTATATATTAGACAAGTAGATACTGTATTAGGTACCCTCAGTCCCAGAAAAGTAGAAGTTATGAAATGTCAGTTTGAGAGACTTACTAATAATGTCTTGATACTTTTTGGGTGAACAGATAAGGGGTAGTATTTTTCTAACTTACATGTATGCCTGTTATGTAATGAGAATGGGTGAAATATGGCTGTACATTGAGATATTTCAAGATATACTACACTTCTAAAGTTTAAGAAGATAAAATAACTCTTTGAACTTATTTTGATTTTTTTAAAGTATTACAGCTAGTTGTTTCTTATTTGTAAATTCTATTTTCTTAAAAAATATTAAGTTGATTATATCTAGACCGATAAACTAGAAATATTTTCCTAGTTCATTTTAAGTTCCTAAAAATGTATGAGATTTCTATTTTTGATTCTTTTACATTTTTACCAAATTATGGTAATTTAATTTGTGATAAGACTGTATAGTAGATTCTCTGAGGTTTTCTTAGACAATTCTGTTTTCTGTGAACAGTAAGTTTTTTTTTTTTTAATTCTAATCGATATGCCTTTGGCTTATGGGTTTTGTTTGTTTGGTTTGCTTTATCACACTGACAAGGATGTCCTGTACAGTGTTGAACAGTGGAGTGAGAATAGACACCTTTGCCTTATTTGTGATCCTCAGAGGAAAGTATTCAGTCTTTCACCATTAAATATGATTGTAGGTTTTTGTAGGTGACCTTGATCAGGTTGAGAAAGTTCCTTTCTATTTCTGGTTTGCTAAGTGTGTGTATGTGAGTGTTTAGATCATGAGTGAATGGTATACTTTATGAGAGGTTCTTCTTTATCTATTGAAATGATCTTTTTTTTTTTCCTTTAGTTTGTAGAAACGACTTACTTGAATTGATTTTCAAACATTGAATCAGCTTTTAGTGTTCTGGGATAAACATCATATGGTCACAATGTATTACATTTTAAATATATTGTTAGATTTGATTTCTTCGTATTTTGTCAAGGGTTGTTGTATGGATATTGGTCCCTAGTTTTCTTGTAATGCTTTACTTGGTTTTGTTTTCAGGTTAATGCTGTCCTCACTCATGAGTCAGGAAGTACTCCTTTCTCCTCTGTATTCTGGAAAAGTTTAGATTTGGTATTACTTCTTCTTTGAATGTTTGGTACCGTTTACCAATGCAGCTTATTGAGGCCTGAAGGTTTTCTGTTGGTAATCTCCCTTTCTTTCTTCATATTTGTAATTTTTGTCTTCTCTCTCTCGGTCATTCTAGTTAGAAGTTTATCAATTTTGTTACTTTCCAAGAATCTAACTTTTGGTTTCATTGATTTTTCTCTGTATTTGTTGTTCTCAGTTTATTCTTTGCTCTTATAATTATCTCCCTCTTTTTACTTGCTGTGGGTTTAACTCGCTTATCATTTTATAGTTAGTTAATGTGGAAGTTTAGACTGATTTGAAACTTTTTTTGCTAATATAAGATTTAATACTGTAAATTCCCCTCCAAGCACTGCTTGGAGGAGAATTTTGAGATGTTGTGCTTTTATTTTCACTTGGTTCAAAATATTTAAATTAGACAAAATATTGTCTAATTCTGCTGTGATTTCTTTGACCTCTGGGTTATTTATAAGCGTGTTTTTTTAATTTTTATTGTTTAATTACAGTTGTTCCACTTCCCACAACCCCCCTCACACAGTCAGTCCCCATCCCGTTGTCCCTGCCCACGGATCCTTAATACATGCTCCTTGATTTGCCCCATCTCCTTATTTCCCCTGTTATCCCCATCCCCTCTCCCCTCTGGTCACCATCAGTTTGTTCCTTATTTTGATGTCTCTGGTTCTATTTTGCTCATTTGTTTTGTTGATTAGGTTCCACTTATAGGTGAGATCATATGGTATTTGTCTTTTACCACCTGGCTTATTTCACTTTGCATAATACTATCCAGTTCCATCCATGCCGTTGCAAAGGGTAGGAGCTCCTTCTTTCTTTCTGCTGCATAGTATTCCATTGTGTAAATGTACCATAGTTTTTTGATCCATTCGTTTACTGATGGGCACTTAGGCTGTTTCCAGTACTTGGCTATTGTAAATAATGCTATGAACATTGGGGTGCATAGGTTCTTTTGAATTGGTGATTCAGGATTCTTAGGGTATAAGCCCTGCAGTGCAATCACTTGATCAAAAAGCAGTTCCATTTCTAGTTTTTGGAGGAAATTCCACAGTTTTCCACAGTGACTGCACCAGTCTGCATTCCTACCAACAGTGTACTAGGGTTCCCTTTTCTCCGCAGCCTTGCCAGCACTTGTTTGCTGATTTGCTTATGATGGCCATTCTGACCAGTGTGGAATGGTATCTCTTTGTGGTTTTAATTTACATCTCTGTGATGGCTAGCGATGCTGAGCATCCTACCATATGTCTACGGCCCCCCTCTGTATGTCATTCTTGGAAAAGTGTCTGTTTAGGTCCTTTGCCCATTTTTTTAAATTGGATTGTTTGTCTTCCTGGTGTGGAATCATGTGAGCTCTTTATATGTTTTAGAAATCTATAAGTATATTTTTAAATTTGAAAATATTTGAGGGTTTCTGAGATATTCTATTAATGATTTTTAGTTTGTTTTTATTTCTAGAACATACTTTGTATTTCAGTTCTTTTAAATTTGTTAAAGTTTGCATTATGGTGCAGAATATGGTTTATCTTGTTGAACATTCCACATGCAATTGAAAAGAGTTTTGTATTTTGCTATTATTGGGTGGAGTATCCTATAAATGTTAAGTTGGTCTAATTGGTTGACAGTGTTGTTCTGGTTTTTTATATTCTTACTAATTTTCTACTTGCTTTTTCTACACTGCTGAGAGAGAAGTGTTCTACGTTGCTAAGAAAGGAGTGTTGAATTGTGGCTTTCCCCCCCTTCTTTCTAACAATTGGATTCATGCATTTTGAAGATCTCTTGTTAGGTGTATGTATATTCAGGAATATAATTTCTTCTTGGAAAATTGATCTCTCATATTGATATGTACTATCCTTTATTGCTGGTAATGTGTCTTGCTCTGAAGTTATATTACTTTAGTCATATCAGTTGATTTAGTTATTTATCTGATAGAGCTACTTCAGCTTTCTTTAGATTAGTATTTAGAAGCTCTGTGTATTTTAATCACTTTATTTTTAGCTTACTTATATCCTTATATTTAAAATGTTTTTCTTATAAGCAGCTTAGAGTTGCATCTTGGATTTCCTGACAATTTCTGACAATTGGTGTATTTAGTGTGTTTATACTTAATGTAATTATTGATAGAGTTGGATTAAAATATTTTTCCAGGTATTTGCTATTCTAATTGTTTTAGGTTTGTTTGTTCATTTCTTATCCTTGCCTGAGGATTTTTTTAAAACTGATTTTAGAGAGGGGAAGAAGGAAGAGAGAGAAAGAAAGAAACATCCGTGTTAGAGAGAAACATCCATTGGTTGACTCCCATGCGTGTCCCCACTGGGGATCAAACCTGCAACCTAGGCATGTGCCCTGACCAGGAATTGAACTTGCTATCTTTTGGTCACAGGATGATGCTCTAACCAACCAAGACACCTGGCAAAGTCTACTTGTTCTTTCTTCCTTCTTTTGGATTAATTGAGGTTTTTAAATGAGGCCATTTTATCTCTACTATTGGTTTATTATTTACGCCTTTAAAAATTTTTATAGTGGTTACCTAGAGTTTACTATCTATATCTATATCTATCTATATCTATATATCTATCTATATCTATATCTATATCTATATATATCTTTAATCTGAGTTTATGTTCAAATAATTGATACTGTATTTCCAGTTTATGGCTTATCTTTTAATTTTCTCTGTGGTGTCTTTTGAAGAGCAGAAATTTTTAATTTTGAAGTCCCGTTTATCATATGTATTATGATTTTATTGTCATATCTAAAAAATCTTTGCCTAATCCAAAATTCTAAAGATTTTCTGTTTTCTTTTGGAAGTATCATTGTTTTAGCTCTTATATCATTTAAGTGTATAATCCACATTGAGTTAATTTTAATGTATGGGTTGAAGTAAGAGTCCAAGGTCTTTGGTGCCTTTTGCTCCTCCATGTGAGAGAGCGGGGAGAGGGAATCAGGTGGGGCTCAGTGTCTTTCTTCCAACTGATGCCCTTCTCCAGCAGACCACAAAAGACACTCAGTCTCCAGTTTTGTTTTGTTTTATTTTGTTTTTTCATGAACTCCCTGTCTTTGGAGAAGGTCCTATGAGCAAGTGTAAATTCTTTTGTCTGTAGCCCCCAGGGTTTTATTAGTCTTTAGGTTAGTCCACACTCAGCTTTTAACAATTAAAAATTTTAGCCAGGTTCTTCTTACCATTGTCATTTAGTATCTGTTTTAGGTAAACAAGTGCTCATGTTCTTTCTCTCAGGCTTTGGGTTAGTTGGCCCTGTAACCCCTGGGTTCAAAAATGGGTGAATTTGCAGACTGTCTGGTGTTTATTATTATTGCTAGAATGGAATCAATAATACTCGTTTCAGTTTGGTACATTTTTTTATTATTATCCCTATCATTATTATTTAGTGACTTGAAATAACACCCATTTATTATCTCTTAGTTCTGTAGGTAAGAAGCCCTGGCATAGCGGATTCCTCTTTTCAGGGTCTTGTAGGGTTGAAATCTAAGTGCCATCTGTACTGAGTTCTTGTCTGGAGAAAAGAATCTGCTTCCAGGATCATTGAGGTTGCTGGCGAAATTCTGTTCCTTGCGTCTGTCAGCTGGGCGTGGCTCCGAGGTCTCAGGGAACACCCAGGGTCCTGCCCTGGGGCCCCGCCCGCGTCAAAACGACCCTCTCCCTCCTGTCAGATCACTGTCAGGCTTCGAATCTCTCACTGGCAGGTCAGCTTTCCACATTTTAAAGTGGGAAATCTGGAAATCTAGGTTACTTTATCTTCTTGAGATAAGTGTTCATTTAGAATTAAAAGTGCTGAATTTTTTAACAGGTTTCATTATGAAAAGTTTTAAACATAGAAGAGAAAATAAAAAGAGCATGTACCTGTGAACCACTCCTGCTGTCTGTACTTCCATTTTTTTTAAAATATGCTTCGTTTATTTAATAAATTGCAATAAGTTCATGTAAGTCTGCTTTTTAAGATGTAATACACATTTTCTTTTTTTAAGTGTTATGCAGGTCACATCCACACCTAGGTTTAAAAAGAAAATAGAAAAGACTTTTCTGTGGCACTGAGCCATTTCCATCTACTCTCAGCCCCCCGCCCCACCACTGGAGGCTGCCACCATTGTGAATTTTGTGTTAATCATTCCCATGATTTATTATTTTTGTTTTTGGTATTTATGTAAATGGAATCATACCATGTGTATTCTTCTGTTTTGCTTCTTTCACACAGTATTACATTTTTGAATTTCACCGATTTTGTTACATCTAGCAGTGGTTATTTTCACTGTTACATAGTATTCTTTTGCATGCAAATACAACACTATTTCTCTGTTCTCTTGTCAGTGAACATTATGGTTGTGTCCGGAGTTTTGCTGTTATAAAAAGTGCTGCTTATAAACAGGCCTGTTTATATCTCCTGCTGTAAATGTGCAAACATTTTTCCAGGGTGTCAGTGTAGGAGTGTAATTGCAGGTTTTTCACATGTGTATTTGTGTAATTGTGTGTATTTAACTTTACTAGGTAATTCCCAATTGTTTTCCCAAATGCATATTCCAGTTTACACACTTATACTTATCCACCTCTTTGCCAACATTTGGAATTATTGGACGAATTTTTTTCACTGTGGTTTTAATTTGCATTTTTCAAATGACTAGTGAGCTGAAATATGTATGTATATGTGTGGTATATATGCACACACACATATATGTTTATTGGCCATTTCCTTTTTTCTTTTTTCCTGTTTTTGTGAAATAACTATTAATAGTGGCTTTGCTTATTTTTTATCAGGGTGTTTGACTATTCTTAGTGATTTGTGGGAATTCTATTTATATTATAGATATTAGTGCTTACTTGGTTATAAGTATTACAAATATCTCTTAGTTTAAGGTTTGTGTTTTCACTTCCTTTATGGTGTGTTCTAATGTATAGAAGTGTGTGATTTTTATGTAGGCAGAGTGATGATCAGCCTTTTCCTTTATGATTGGAGTTTTTGTGCCTTCTTTGAGACATCCTCCCAATCCTTGTATGTCTGAGTCCATAGTTTACATTATAGTTGACTCTTGGTATTGTGCATTCCATAGGTTTGGACAAGTATGAATATACTTTTTAAAAGGATAATTTGACGATATAGTTTTTAAAATTATCAAAATCAGGAAACACTATTGACAGAAAATGTACTGATTAAAAATGCCACATCTATCATACCACTAATCTGAGAAATTTTTCATAAATGTTATAGTAACTTTATTATAGTAAGTGATAGTATTTCTTGTTACATGGGTTATCAGTTTTTCAATAATTAAAATGCAGTAGAATGTAATTAACAGTGAAATTGCATCAGGCATAATTTTAATGTCTCAGAATGAATTAGAAGGCATTCTAGAATATTGTAACACTTCAGGATTATTTTTATTAAAATCAGTTATAATTAGAATGAAGAATTCCAGTACCAGTTAATTGATATACTTATTTGCTAGAATCCTAAATATATATGTTTATATCGTAATTTTTAATTTTTATAAAGTTCTGAAACAGTTTATTTGATTTACTCACATCCTATTTAAACCCTAAAGATGCATAGTATTCATTTTATCCTTGCCTTCCTACTGATCAGATTGTATTAAATAAAAATGTATTATTGATTCTAATTAGAAAAATAATGTATCTCCCTCCTGACTCCTACCTTCTCCCATTGTGAGATAGTAAAAGGCTGTATCTTAAAAAACAAACTTTGCATGTACTAAGTATTTTCAAAACTTTACGAAATATGTCATATTACAAATATTACCTAAGTGAACATCTTAGTGATAGGTTATTTACACTGAATATTAGATCAATGTCCTAAGTTTGGTATATTAGATATTTAGTACATTCATGAATTGCACATGCAAATATTTAATATATATACTTTCAGTAATTATGAAGTTGATACTGTGTTCCTGAGGGGAGGGCATACTTCAATTTCTCTGCTCCCATGTAATGTGTATTTTGTTAATTTTGAATATATAATTATTTCATTTTAGTTTAATCATACATTCAAAACACCCTTCATAGGAATAAAGTTGTTCCTAGGGATTAGCTTTTTCATTGGCTTTACTAAACCAAAGTTATGTAAAAAACAATAATATGTAAAGAACCACCCAAATTAATAATGTGTAAAAATTATAATTTTATGGTGATTTTTTCTTGAAATCAGAAATGTTGGCTTACCAAGTTTAACACAATACATTCATCAGTGTAATGTTTCACACCTATAAAACCAGAGAGAATTCAAAATAAAACACTAAGGATATTGCAACTTTTAGTTTTTTGTTGTACACATTTAGTTTGAATTCTGGCCCATTTTTAAAAAAATATTTTATTTATTTTTAGAGAGCGGGGAAGGAAGGGAGAAAGAGGGAGAGAAACATCACTGTGTGGTTGCCTCTCGTGTGGCCCCCACTGGGGATCTAGCCCGCAACCCAGGCATGTGCTCTGACCAGGAATCAAACTGACGACCCTTTGATTCGAAGCCTGCGCTTAATCCACTGAGCTACTCCAGCCAGGGCTGGTCCCATCTTTTTTTTTTTTTTTTTTCCCTGTTGAAAGAAGCAAGATATATATTTCAAGGACATTATTGAAAACTTAAAAAATTTATTTTAGTACAGTTGGCACATGGTAGTATATTAATTTCAGGTACACCACAAGGAAAGAAACTGAAAGACAAAATGAAAATGGCATGAGGAAAAGCATGTGAGAGTCTCATGATGGACCACACCTGGAGTCTAAAAGTGAAAAATGCAAAGCAAATAATGAAATGAAAGCAATTAATACTTTTTTTTAAATGTTCAGGCTTTTAAATAGGAAAGATCATTATCTTGTTTATCATGCTAAATACTTGATGTTTTAAATAGACTTGAAAATTAATTAATAATCTATGATATAGTATTCCTGCATGTAGGGCTGTAATTATTTAAACAACTTTAATGTTCGTATAGGGAAACCCAGCGTATCATGTACTGGCAGTCATTTGATCATACGATGTTGAAAGTTGTTTTCTGACCAAAGACACTAACGGGTTAGGCATATGTTATCTGTTCCATTAGAGAATTTAGAAGTGTTGAGTTTCTCACTGGGCAGCCCAAGAAGCATTATTTTGTCAAGTTCTTGGATATCCATGTAGTCTTTATCTCTGGTATATTCTTATTTCATCACTAGATTAATACTCTTGAGAGTTAATTTTTTTTATTTTCATTTTTATTTTTTATTTACTTTTAGAGAGAGGGTAAAGGAGGGAGGAAGAGAGGGAGGGAAACGTTGATGCGTCAGACACGGCAATGATTGCTGCATGCCCCCAACCGGGGGCCCGGCCTACAATCCAGGCATGTGCCCTGACTGGGAATTGAACCAGTGACCCCTTGGTTCTAAGGCCAGCACTCAATCCACTGAGCCACACCAGCGAGGGTGAAAGTTAATTTCTAATAAAATTTTATATTTACATCTCCCAAAGTGTTTATTTTTAGTCATTCAGTAAACATCTTTAGTTTGCCAGGGACTATGCAAGGTAAATAGTCTGGATAAAGATTCGCCCACTAGTTCCCAGCCCCTTATCTCTGGGAGCTTACTTGTTGAGCTTATAGTAGGGGCTCAACCTGTAGTAATTGAGTGAATTTAGGTCATGGATAATCCCTAGTATTTGGAAATTAAAGAGCACACTTCAAAACAACCCAGGGTAAAAGACAAGATCACAAAAGAAATCAGAAAATATTTTGAATTTAGGATGAATGAAAATACACCCAAATTTGTGGGATTTAACTTAAGCAGTGCCTAAGGGGAAAAGTGTAGGGTTAGATGTTCATATTAGAAAAGGAAAACAAAAGCTTACAGTTATCTCAGCTTCTACCTTTAGAACCCAGAAAAAGAAAAGCAATTAACTCCTAGATAAGTACTATGAAGGAAATAAAGAATGGTAATAAAATAGGAATTATAAAAACAATAGAGAAAAATAAAAGGACAAGAAACAGAAAACCAGTACAATCCTAGATAATTCAATGAAGGGTATGGATAGTTTTTTAGACAGATTGTTTTGAAACAATTCAGTATCAGATGGAGAAGAAACAAATCTTACCTCAGCCATACACAAAACGGACTCAAAATGTATTGAGCTAGTGTAAAAGTTAAAACTCTAAAACTTGTAGAATAAGATACTGGGGAGAAGCCTTTGTGACCCTAAAGGTAGGCAAAGGCTTTGTAGGTAGGACACGGAAAACGCTTACAAACAAAGGCAACCACTATGGAAAACAGTATGGAATTTTCTAAGAAAACTAAAAATGGACATACCTTTTGACCCAGCAATTCCACTGCTTGGATTATATCCTAAGAATCCTGAAACACCAATCCAAAAGAATCTATGCACCCCTATGTTCATAGCAGCACAATTTACAATAGCCAAGTGCTGGAAGCAACCTAGGTGCCCATCAGTTAATGAATGGATCAAAAAACTGTGGTACATTTACACAATGGAATTCTATGCAGCAGAAAGAAAGAAGGAGCTCCTACCGTTTGCGACAGCATGGAAGGAATTGGAGAGTATCATGCTAAGCGAAATAAGCCAAGCAGTGAAAGACAAATACCATATGATCTCACCTTTAACAGGAAGCTAATCAACAAAACAAACAAACAAGCATAATATAAACAAAGACACTGAATTTGAGAACAGTCTGACAGTGTCCAGAGTGGGAGGGGAGGGAATTTCAGGGGAAAAGGGGAACGGTTTAGAGCAACAAGTATAAAGGACTCATGGACAAAAACTATGGGGGGTGGAAATGGGAGGAAGGTGGGGAGGGCTGGGGTGGTGGGCTGGGGCGGGGTAAAAGAAAACTGTACAATATCAACAATTAAAAAATACTGATTTAAAAATAAATAAATAAATAAAATATATTGACGATACATAACCAAGAGCTTAAGAAAAAGAAATAAAAATAAAAAACAAAACAACAACAACAAAAAAACAAAGGCAATGTTGCAAAATAATTTTTGGTCTTCATCAAAATTCAAAACTTCTGCTCTTCTAAAAACATGTTATAAAATGAAGCCTTGCCACAGACTGGGAGAAAATATTTGCAACAATGTATCTGATAAAATTATGTATTCAGAACTTAATAAGGAGACAGACATACTAGGTTAAGAAGCAAGCAAAAGATTCACGTGGATATTATAGAAAATAATGTATAAATGGCTAATAAACACATGGAAACAAGTTTACTGTCACTAGTCATCAAGTAAATGTAATTAAACCACAATGAGATACCACTACACATCATTAGAATGGATGAAATTGAAGTTCGACATTACCAAGCGTTAGCGAAGATGTGGAATGGTTAGAATTCTCATGTGTTGCTACGTGAGCATTAGTTAGTGCAAGCACTTGGAAAACTGGCAGTTTCTTAATGTGTGTTTACTAACCACTGAGCAAATCTACTTAAAGTATTTTCTCTAGAGGGATGAAGCCATGTCCTTACAAAGATTTGTACCCGAATGTTTACCAGCTTAGTATTAACCTCAAATTTGGAAAAAATCCAAAGTCCGTTTACAGATGAATAGATAAGTTATGGTATATTCAAACAATGGAATACTACTCAGTAATAATAAGGGACAGACTCCTGTTGCTGGCAGTAACTTGGGTTATTCCATACGTTGAAGCTAAGAAGCCAGAAGTGAAATATATATGTACATGTACATGAACTTCTAGAACGGGCAAAATTAATCTGTGGTGACAATGGCTCAATGGTTGCCTGTGATGAGGTCTTTTGGGATTTTTTTTTATTGAATCAGAAGAGCAGAAGTGAATATTTTGGGGGGAGAATGGAAAAATTCTGTATCTTAATTTTGGTGTTACTTATATGTTTGTCAAAACTCATCAAATTGCACTTTATTCTATGAAAATTATACTTTATTTGAGTTAAGTGAATTGAGTGACACACTTTCTGCTCTCTGAAATCTGTAAGACGGATCGTTATTCTTCCAAGTTTGCTGGGTTTGGGGGAGAAGTTGATTTTTGACTACCAATTCAATTTATAATTTTGCCATTAATTCAAATTACCTGTTTCCTCTTAATTTAAAGAGAGAACCAGTGTTAAATCACTAGTCTAGAATTTCAGCTTAACAAACGTCTTCGGCTCTGGCTGGGTGGCTCCGCTGGCTGGAGTGCTGTCCTGCACACCTAAAGGTGGGGGTTCAACCCCGTGTCAGGGAACATAGCTAGGTTGGGGGTTTGGTATCGGGCGCATTGGGAGTAACAAATTGATGTTTTTCACTCTCTCACAAATCAGTAAACATATCCTCGGATGAGGATTAAAACAAAACAAAACAATAAATAAGAAACTTTTTATTAAGAATTTTGAGATGCTTGGTTACTGAGGGAAGAGGTTCTGTTTTTTTCTCCACTTCCTTCAAACCCTGGTTAAGACAATAGACAGGGGGAGGGCAAGAATAGTGTGGGAAATGTAGAAGCTAAAGAACTTACGACACATGGACATGAACTAAAGCGGGGGAATGTGGGTGGGAGGGGGCGTACAGGGTGGAGGGGAATGGTGGGGGAGAAATGGGACAATTGTAATAGCATAATCAATAAAATATATTTTTTAAAAAAGACTATTATGAGTTATCCTGATATCTAGGCTGGGTTACATTCCCCCTTCCGTGTTTCCATATCACTTATAATTGCAATTTTCAAGTGACTTTGATCTCATGCCAGGCATTGCTTGTCTATACAAAGGGCAGAGGTAAAATATTTTTTAAAGGAAGTAATTGATACTTTGTGATTCTTGAGAATCTCTGGATATACAGGGTGGGGCAAAAGGAGGTTTACAACATCGACAACTGTAAACCTATTTTTGCCCCACCTGGTATTTAGCCACATACATCAATTCAAGCTATTTTCTTAGTCTCCCCCGACCCCCCCCACCTTGGTTGTTACTATTTAACACCTCCCCATTTAGCCAGGGATCACACACTCAATTAAGAAGCCAGGCATGTGATGAATAGAATGAGACAGACAGGATATTAAGACAATAGGAATAGTGGGGCTGTGCCAAACTGAAGAATGTAAGCTTCTACCTAAAGCATTAAAATAACTTTAAAAATAAAAAATTAAAACAACTTTCCTGCCAAACAAATATGTCTGTAAGCCATATTTAACTGGTTGACTGCCATTCATTGACCTGTAACTTAAAATCTATTGTGCAGTTTAAAGAAGTTTCTCAGGAGGCAAAGAATATCCTGGAAAACTCTTCAAACAATACATATTTCTCTTACCACCTGCCTAATTGAGGACTACTGCTAGGCTACCTCAGTACCTATTGCTACGTGATAAAATCAAGATGCTGGTGCCATGTGGCCTTAGTGACTGGCCATCACCTAAAGTTTTCTTTTTGCCAGCAGAGAATGTTAATTTTGCTATGGGCTTGAGCAAAACTACATTTGTGCACAATTACATTATTAGAGAAATGACTCGAGATAACCATATGTATCTCTCAAATGACCCATATTAACAATGACGGGTACTTGGGCAAGAATTCTGTTTTCTCATTTATTATTCATTCATCCATTCAATAAATATTTAAATATATGCAAAAATGAGTTAGCGGTTTCTTTTTTCTGAAGATACTTAAAATTTCGTGTTGGGAGGGAGAAACCCTAACACTGGTATTCAAATGGTGAATGTCGCTGAGATGGGCTTAATGAAGCCTCCTAGGATCAGCTGGACTGCTAGCAAACGCTCCATTTCCTGTGGATTTCTTTCCTCACAAGCTGAGCAGAGCTTCCACAGTTCTCACAACAATTATCACCCACTTGTTCTGCAGGTCTCAAGTTTTTTTTTTGCATTAGTCAGGTTGAAGGATTCATAGTATTAATCACGACTGAAGTTGTTATTTATCACCTGCTGGGTGAGAAATAATAATTTTGGCACTAGTGGGGCAGCAGGCCAGAGGTACCAAATTAAGTAAAACATCTAAACACTAGCAAGGATCATTTCTCTGATTAATGAATTGTTACAAAGAAAAAGTGCTACTCATTATCTGGTCTTACCAATACAAAGTGGGGCATGTAAGGAAAAAAAAGTACTAGCTTGCTCAGACCAGTTTTTCTGTTTATTTTTTTTCTCTCTCCCTCTCCCTCTCCCTCTCTCTGGCTACAAACAAATCCGATCGCATATTTTTGTGTGTGTGACCAAACAACACAAGTGGAGAAATACCTTCTATTTTAACAGTACATAAGAAAATATCTCTAGCTTTTGAAGCAATGTTTTTTTGTAACCTTTAAGAAATTAAAATGAGTTTGAAAGAAGTTAAGTAGGGAAACCACATTTAAAATATTGAATTAACTCTTCATATGTGTATAAATTAAAGGTTTCACTGTAAAGGATCAATGTATGTTACTTTTTCTATTTGGAATGAAATACTATTGCTGAAGGGCTTATTTTAGAAAGGGTAAATTTTCATTTCTGTTGTTTTTTGTTTATTTTTTTGATAATTCCAAATAAGAGAAGCCTATTTTTATTCTGACTCCTAGAGCAATCTTTCCAGTGCAGAGTGCTGTCTCAGAATGTCCCCCTCCTCTCATGATGAGAGTGACAGGGACTGGATTTCTGTCCCCTCCTGCCTTAAACAACTAAAGAAACCAGACAAAATATACGAAACAATGGTTTTCAGATATGAAACAATAGTCAGTTCAGGACAGTGATCCCTGCATGGAGAGAAACAAAATGAACCCTTCAATTCTTCCAATGTCGTTTTAGCATTTCTAGGCTGTAGCACAGCAGAGGGGAACCAGGCAAAGCCCAGTAGATTCCCTGAGTTGACCAGTCAAGAGTTCAGAGTTCAAGAAGGCCACGGTGGCTGGCATTCACCAAGTAGAGAGCATTGGAGGTGAGAGAACTGTATGGAGAAGGAACTCTAGAGGGCTGGAAAGGGCTGTGCTGCTAGATTCAACTGAGTATTGATCACCACGTACATCTGAAGACTCTACCAAGACTCAGGAAACAACTATTGGTGTAGTTGTTCTCATTCCAGAAGAGAGTAAAAAATGACTTTTATTTATTTTTTGATTTAATCTTTATTGTATTCTTTCCCCATTACCATGTAGTTCCCTTACATCTCCCTCCCCGCAGCAATCACCACACTGTTGTCCAAGTCCAAGAGTCCTTTTTCCTTTTTGCTCAATCCCTCCACTCCCTTACATGCCCCCTACTACCTGTCATTCTGCTCTCCATCTATGCATCCTTCCCCATTTTCCTTGTTAGTTCCATTTGTTCATTGCATTCCACATATGAGTGAAATCATGTGGTATTTGTCTTTCTCTGATTGGCTTATTTCACTTAGCATAATGTTCTCCAGGTCCATCCATACTGTCGCAAAGGGTGCAATTTTTCTTACTTTCTTTTTTTTTTTTTTACAGCTGAGTAGTATTCCAATGTGTAAATGTTCCATAGTTGTTTTATCCACTCATCTATTGATGGAGACTTCCTCTTTAGAGAAGTATCTGTACAGATCCTTTGCCCATTTTTTAATTGGGTTGTTTTTTTGGTGTAGAGCTTTGTAAGTTCTTTATAAATTTGGGATATTAACCCCTTATGAGATCAGTGAATAAGTTTTCCCATTCAGTGGGTTATCTTTTTTTTTTTTAATTTTTTTTAAAGATTTTTATTTATTTATCTTTAGAGGGGAAGGGTAGGAGAAAGGGAGAGGGAGAGAAATATCAATGTAGGGTTGTCTCTCGTGTGTCCCCTGCTGGGAACTGGCCTGCAACCCAGGCATGTGCCCTGACTGGGAATCGAACCGCGATCCTCTGGTTCGCAGGCCCGCGCTCAATCCACTGAGCTACACCAGCCAGGGCTATCTTTTTATTTTGTTGATAATTCCCTTTGCTGTGCAAAAGCTTTTTTGTTTGATGTAATTTCATTTATTTGTTTTTCTTTTGTTTATCTTGCCTGGGGAGATGTATCCAATAAAATATTGCTACGAGCAATGTCCAAGATTTTACTGCCTGTGTTTTCTTTTAGGAGTTTTTATGGTTTTGAGTCTAACATTTAAGTCTTTGATTCATTTTGAATTTTTTCTTGTGTGTGGTGTAAGAAGGTGGTCTAGTTTCATTTCTCTGCATGTATCTGTCCAGTTTTCCCAACACTGTTTATTGAATAAACTATCTTTTACCCCATTGGATGTGCTTGCTTCCTCTGCCAAATATTAATTGACTGTAAAGGTGTGGGTTTATTTCTGGGCTCTCTATTCTGTTTCATTGATCTATGTGTCTGTTTTTATGCCACTACCACGCTGTTTGATTACTATGGCCTTAAAATATAATTTGATACTAAGTAGCGTGATTCTTCCAACTTTGTTCTTCTTTCTCAGGATCACTGTTGCTATGTGGGGTCTTTTGTGGTTCCATATAAGTTTTTGAAATATATGTTCTAGTTCTGTGAAAATATGTCATTGGAATCTTGATAGGAATTGCACTGAATCTATAGATTGCTTTGGGTAATATGGACATTTTAATGATGTTAATTCTTCCTATCCATGAACATGGGATGTGCTTCCACTTATTTGTATCTTCTTCAATTTCTTTCCTCAGTGTCTTATAATTTTCCAACTATAGGTCTTTTACATTTTCAGTTAGGTTTACTCCTAGGTATTTTATTCTTATTATAGCAACTGTAGATGGAATTGTTTCCTTAATTTTCCTTTCTGTTAGTTCCTTACTGGCATATAAAAATGCAATTGACTTCTGGATATTAATTTTGTATCCTGCTACTTTGCTGAATTCATGTATCAGTTCTAGTAGCTTCTTGGTGAAATCTTTGGGGTTCTCTATGTACAGAATCATGTCATATGCAAATAATGGCAGTTTTACTTCTTCCTTTCCAGTTTGGATGCATTTTATTTCTTCTTCTTGTCTGATTGCTGTGGCTGGGACTTACAGTACTCTGTTGAATAAGAGAGATGAAAGTGGACATCCCTGTCTTGTTTCCAATTTTAAGGGGAACACTTGTAATTTTTGCCTGTTGAGTATGATGCTGGCAAAGATCTTCTATGGCCTTTATTATGTTTAGGTATGTTCCCTCTAATCCCACTTTACTGAGAGTTCTTATCATAAGTGGTGCTGGATTCTATCAAATGCTTTTTCTGCATCTATTGATATGATGGAATAGACAGATTATACCTAGTGAAATTGAAGCAGTAATCAAAAACTCCCAACAAACAAAAGCCCAGGACCAGAGTGCTTCATAGGTGAATTTCACTACATATTCTGAGAAGAACAAACACGTCTCCTTCTCAAACTATTTCATAAAATTCAAGAGGAAGGAAGGCTCCCCAACTCATTTTATGAGGCCAGCATTATCCTAATTCAAAAGCTAGATAAAGACACTACAAAGAAAGAAAATTATAAGCCAATATCCCTGATGAACATAGATGCTAAAATCCTCAATGAAATATTAGCAAACTGAGTATAGCAATGTATTAATAAGATCATGCACCATGATCAAGTGGGATTTATTCTGGCAATGCAAGGCTGGTACAACTCTTGCAGATCAATAAATGTGATTCACTGCATAAAGAAAAAGAATGGCATTTATATAGATGGAGGAGGAGGGGGAGGAGGAGGAGAAGAAAAGAGGAGGAGGAGGAGAGGAAGAAGAAGAAAGGAGGAGGAGAGGGAGGAGAAGGAAAAGAAGAAGGAGAGTGGAGGAGAGGGGGAAGGGGGGTGGAGGAGAACCCCTCTGCTTGGAAAAGAACAAGCAGAGCAATCCTTAGAGCTCACAGAGTGCTGAAAATTGTTTATGTTCCCAGCAGCCAGAGTGTAAAGATCACCTGATACATGTGGGCATCAGATGGAGTCCTCACAAGGGCATTAGGGTCAAATTAGTATTCAAAAAGATTACACTGAGTTTACACATCTGAAAAAATTGACAATTAATGGAATGCTTATAGAATGGAATGGAGTGGTTGAAGAAGGTAAACTAAGTTGGATTTTTAACAGTAAGTAGGTAGACTTTGACTAGGGGAAAACTTTTATTGAAAGGTCACAGTATGAGCAAGAAGCACCCAGAAAATTTATGGGCAGTAGATAAATCAATGCAGTTGGATCAGAAGATTTCTGTAGGGTAGCCACGGAAGATAAAATTATAAGTAAATTTGGACTTGATTACAAAAGGTCTTGAGTGCAGTTTAGCAGTTTCCACATTTAGGTAACGTGCAGTTATCCTAGACAGAATGGTGTGATGAAAATTGGCCTGGGGTTGGAGTTAAAACCTTGAGTTGGATTCCTGCTTCAGTTGGTAGCTGTGTATGGCCTCAGGCAAGTCCCTCTCAGAAAGTTTTAGCCTCCTCATCTACAAAACAGAAATGCCCCCCTCATAGGCTTGGTGTGAAGCTCAAGCAAATAGATTAATGTGGATTTTGAAGTATTCCACAAATCCAAAATATTATATTTATTGGAGAGAAGAATAAGAATTAAATTGGCCATTGAGCACAATTTCCTCCTGCAACTAGGAAACAAAAGCGAAAGGCCATTCCGTTAATTTAAGTTGAGGTGCTGAAGACTTGGATAAGGAAGCTTCCAAGAAAAAGGAAATAGAGGGGCAGATCTGATTTAAATTAAAAAAATTGGAAGGAAAGGTTACAGGGCTAATAGCTAATCAGATGTGTAAAAGAAAAAGTAGCATCACTGGCAGAAAAGGAATAATTGTTAGAAAAGGAAATTCATGATACACTGACAAGGCGGAGGCCAGTTTCAGACATGCGGAGTGGGACATTCAAATGGAAAGGTCCAGTAGGCAGTTTAAAGAGACACTGAATTTTCATAATTCCAATTTAATGAATCTCTCAAAACATCTTCTGTACGTGAGCAAGAGGTTTAATAACCATACTCTTGCTATCTTTAGGGTGTAGGAGAACAAAAAGCCTGGAGCAGGTTAAACTGGGCGTGATTTGGCTCTGCCAACCCGGACACTGCTCATTTAAATATGTGACCATCAAACTTGTCAGGATAAGCTCCTGAGGGGCTGCTGGGCACATCTTACAACCCACCCCCCAAATGTAAATTTACAAAATCCATCATGCTTATTTTTCTACAATTTGATTATCAATATATGTATTTTCTTCCCCCTTGTCATTAATCGAAAGAATTACAGGTAAGTGGCAAATATTGACGGAAACACTGTTAACTGCCTGTAATTTTCAATTGAGAGAATTCGGTTTCTGGAAATTATATTATACTGAGTCACTGCTCAGACGTCTTGGTGGCTTCTATTTTACCCCATAAGCATAACTGGTCCTAGGTAGGGTATGTTTTCATTTGGCAAGTACAGAGGGTTTTTTTGTCTTATAAACTTATTTTGGGCAATTATTTCTTTTAATTAAAAATTAGGTATTTTTGGTTGAAGTAAGGTTGAATTTCAAAGTCCATACTTGAAAACTTTTGTGTCCAAATATGGTGAATGATAGAGGACAAGAACTAACTGCCACGTCTCCCCTTAGTCTTCTCATCCGTCATTGAAAAAGGGAGGCTGGGGAGGTGTTGTATGTCCATGTGGATCTTATAGGAAAATAAGTCCACATCTTTCTGAGGAATTTACAGGTAACTCATCAAAATGTGTGGCTTTATGAAAGCTATTTGAGGTCTCAACAGATCCCTTTGGGATAATCTTTAAACTTGGTTCTCTTCTATCGCTCCCTCTCCGTCCCTGATAAAAGCAGAGGGTCACAGCAAGACGAAAACACTGTATTCTGCCGCAAATCGCACATCTGAATTCTGGAGAACTCTTAAAGGAAAAGAAAAGGTCTTAATAGTTTAGAAATTATATTTTAGGACCTCGCACTTATCCTAGGGGTGTGCGTACATGCACATACACATAAGAGAAAATCCTCTATAAGGGCTCC
Source organism: Glossophaga mutica (assembly GCA_039655065.1). Classification (NCBI taxonomy): domain Eukaryota; kingdom Metazoa; phylum Chordata; class Mammalia; order Chiroptera; family Phyllostomidae; genus Glossophaga; species Glossophaga mutica. The sequence goes on along the minus strand of CM077306.1, from coordinate 48,138,652 downwards.
TGAAACTTGATATAGGGCTGGAGGAGAGCTGCCTTGTCATGTCATTTTGCAGGGTGACAATTCCTTCTACTCTGGTTCATAGTTATGGCAAATCCCTAAAACTAATGACACCTTCCAGTTGCAGGTATAACCTTTCTATTTACAACTGGTGCTAACAAGTGTGCCCTGCACAGCATTCTCTTCCAAAGGAACACCATGTAAGCCATTTGGCACAGCGATTAAGCTGGGGGTTGGGGAATGCCCTTTGCTTTCCCCTTTATAAAAATATATTCATTCTAGTTTTCAAATTGCCGTTTTTTACTCCTAAATCTCTACCCACACCAATTTCTGCGGGTCAGACTTTGACCCTGATTGGAACAAAATCTGGAGTCAGATATTCACACCAGGACGCCTCCACCTCCACGCGTGTCAGAAGCCATATTGCTGCAAATGCCTCACACACCTTGGAGTGCAGCTTGTGGAACTGATGAGGTGAGAGCGCGGCACAGCGGTGCGGGCCTGGTAATCACAGGACTGAGGAAACACATACATCATCTGCCACCCAGGTTGGCATTTCAAGTAAAAAACCTTCACACTGTGTAAGATGTTGGACAAATGATGGCCATATGCATGTTTGTCTGGGTGCAGATGGCTCTGTGTTCTCAGAGAGGAGAAAGCTGAGCTCGGCTCTTTTTGCAGACAGTTTAATATCGGTGACACAGTTTATGTCCTCTGCAAAAACAATAATGGAGGGGAAGGTGACATAAATTATTTGCAAATCGTTTGACATATGCAGGGCATTGTCCTTGCAATAATCACCATCAGTCTGTCAGTTTAAGATATGAACCGTGCCAGTGCCATTTTATATCACTGTGTTAAGCTTTCACATGTTGTCATTTTACAGATTTGTCCCTTGGACAACCACGGCAACACAAATCAAATTGGATTATGTTTAGTCATGTACTGTAGCATGCACGTTGCTTAGATAAAAATAAAAACGTGCATTCTAGGGGATGGGGGTCTCAAAGCAGTCTTCCATGCATATCTTTGTCAGGTGGTAGTTAAATAAACCTTCCCATCTGTACCATTACTCAACTTTAGTTCATTGTTCAAGTTGGTGAGGTTATTTTTGAGAATATAGACGTTCACTTCTCACTATGGGGATCTACAGACAGGTATAAGGATCTACAGACAGATATAAGATGAAACTGGCTCGTCCTAAGAATTTTTCTTTTGTTTTCTAATAAATTTAAGAAGTTAATATGCAAATGCTCAATATTACATAGCTACCTTAAATTTTGTATAGTGTATGAGTATATTGGTAATATTAGATTTCTTTCTCAACCTAAGAAAATGACCATAAATGGTGATTAAATAGTAGACAGTGTTTTCCCTGTTTCTGTAGTATGAACTTAATGCCATGTGGCATTTTTACTCATTGAATTCCTGATGTCAACTGATGTCGAAAACTGCGTGTTGCAGCTTAACCATACATAGCAAATGTTGTAGACACTTCAGAGTCGTTGCCCTGTTGCGTGTATTTGGACTAACTGATAAATGAACTTTAGAGGCAGTTTCTCAATTTCCTAGTTTCCAAGAAAATGATAAATTCTAAAACAGGGCATGCAGAAATTGAGTACAAACATTGCTAAAGAGAAATATGATTTGTGTTCATTTGGACAACTTATTTTCACTAAGGTACATCAGCAGAGCTGCATCTGTCTTCTTTCATTACATAGCTCTTAAAACAAAGATTTATTACGTTTCCATTTTCAAACTAACATTTTTTCTCATTGAAGGTAGCCATTATCACTATGCTCTTTTACATCTATACCGATAAGTGCAGTGAGGCAAGCATTTACAAAGAAATGTTTTAATTTATCTTAAATGATGCACTGAAATGGTGCATGAGGGAATTTGACATTAGGTTCAGATGATTTCAGCAAGTCTTTATAGTAGCATTAAATTAGAATTTTCTTTCCTTAGCATTCTGAAAAGATTTAAATAAAAAATATATAAACTTGGTGAAGATGTTGATAAAATCAAATTGTATTTACAGGACCAAATTGTAAAATGGCATTTTAAAAATTGTCTTCCAACAAACTTAACTACCCCATTTATTTTAGAAGTTGTTGCCTATATGCTGATATATGAACTCTGTGTCTAACCTCCTGTTGAGACTATTTACTGGATGTCCCATAAGCATCTCAAACTCCATGGTCCTTTCTAAACTGCTATTCTCCCAGTACTTTCCCCATCTCAGTTAATATCACCTTCTATTCACTTGCTCCTTCATCTCTGATCTCTTGCAACTTTCATGCTAATGTCCAGTATAAAACATTCGTATATGGTACAGTTCATTGTTTTCGTTATTTACCTCTTCAATTAGACTGCCAGGTCTTTGAGACCAAGTCAGGCTCACACGTGCTTGGTAAATATTTGTTGAATTGAATTGAATCATCTTTGGCTCCTCTTTCTTTTCCTCTCAATATCAAGTACTATCAGCTATTCTTAGGAATTATCCCTAGAATTTATCCCATCTTCTCCATTCCACTGTCTTTTTCCCGGTTTCAAATTCTTATTGTTCTTCCATTATTTTTCACTACCTGTTCCCTCAAGACCGCAGTCTCTGGTTCCTGCCTCTGCTCTAGTTGGGCACATTTCCCGGCCACTTTTCTCTTTCTGCTCCAGGGACTTCATGACCTTGTTATGTGATTGCTTGCTTGCTTGATTATTTGTGTTTGATCAAACATGACTTATCGAATATTCTTTTATTAATGTTTTGCATAGATAGAGTTTTAGAATGTTGTTCTTTATGCTGAGTTGTAGCTTTTACTAAGTCCGCTCGCTCTTGTACGTGGCATCTATTTTTAATCACATGTCTACATCTTGATTTTCTTTTACTTTCAACTATTTACATATGGTACTTAAAAACTTTTTATTATGCCAAACTTTAAACATACAAAAATCTAGAAAGAATAATATAATGAACTCCCTGTACCCATTGCCCAGCTTTAACAGTAATGAACTCACCAACAATTTTGCCTACAAAGTCTGTCCATAAAGTATCCAGCCACACACTATGAAAAATAGAGACATCATTTGAAGAAGATACAAGATACAGGAAACATTGTACTTAGGACAATGATGCCTCAGTCCCCTTCAAAGTAGGCACTCTGGGACCTCACACATTTCTCCCAAGCACCATCAGCTGCCTTGTATGTTCCGAATCTCATCAATGGTCTGAAATCTCTTCCCTTTCAAAGACGAGTTTAGTTTTGGGAAAAACCAGAAGTCGAAGGGTGCCAAATCTGGGCTGTAAGGGGCTGAGTCACCTGGGTGATTTGATGTTTTGCCAAAAAACTCTGTACGAGACTTGATGCACAGGCAGGCACATTGTGATGAAGCTGCCAATCATTATTTGCCCACAGCCGCAGCCTTCTCAATCATCCAAGTAGTGTCTATAGAGGAATGTTGAAACTTAATGCAAAATTTGATGCAGATTCATTGCTCTACTTGCTCAAGTCATTTTGTCCATGTAGTGCACATAGTACACGTGCTCCCTCAATGGCATCTGCAGTGACTGGTACACTGAAGTCATCATTTCATGCATGCGCATTCCAATCCACTATCCTTGGTTGCCAGGTTACATGGATATCATGCAAACTGTTCTCATTACATTAACAATGGTTGGGCTTCTTCCAGACAGACCTCATATACAGACACTCTCACTGTTTCTGTGCACCATTGAGTTGAATGAGATTCTAGACAACTTGTATCAGCTTTAAATATATACAGCCCTATGTTCATTGCAGTGTTATTTACAATAGCTAAGACTTGGGAGCAGCCCAAGCGCCCATCAGTAGATGAGTGGATATAAAAGCTGTGGTACATTTGCACAATGGAATAGTACTTGGCCATAGAAAAGAAAGAAATCTTACCTTTTGTGACAGCATGGATGGATCTGGAGAGTATTATGCTAAGTGAAATAAGCCAGTGAGTGAAAGACAAATACCATAGGATTTTACTTATATGTGGAGTCTAATGAACAAAACAAACTAACAAACAAAATAGAAACAGACTCATAGATACAGAGGGGAGGGGTTCAGGGATCTGGGTAAAAAGGTGAGGGAATTTAGTACTATGACCACCAACAAAAAGCTCAGACACAGACAACAGTGAGGTGACTGTCAGAGGGAAAGGAGAGCCGGGAGGCAGAAGATTGTAAAGGGGCATAAATGGTGTTGGAAGGAGACTTGACTTGGGGTGGTGAACACAATACAATATACAGATGATGCATCATAGAATTGTACACCTATATAGAATATATAGAATTGAAACCTATATACTTTTATGAACCAATGTCGCCCCAATAAATGCAATAAAAAATAAAAAAAGAAAAAATAATATGTATTTATAAACGATAAGGGCTCCTTTGAAACCTTATTAAATACCATTATAACACTTAACAAAATTAACAACAGCACCTTACTATCATCCAATATACAGTCAATGTTTTTATTCCTTGGTTGTCTCATAAATGTATTTCAAAAATTATGTTTGTTCCAATGAAAATCTGTATAAGGTCTACACATTGTTATCAGGTTTGTGAGTCACTTAGTCTTGTATTATCTTTAGGGAACTCCTCCATGTCTTTCTTTGCCTTTCCTTGGCATTTGTTGTTGAAGAAACTAGGTGTTCGTCCTGTAGTCTTTTCTGCAGTCTGGATTTGCTGATGGCATTTTCTTTCTTTTCATTTACCAGTTTTCGAATTAATGAACTGGTACAATGAGTATTTTTTTAGAATCACTATGAACAAATGTATTTTTAAAAATTGGCTTTTTCAATTCATGCATTTACTGTCTTTGTTGATGATCAAATTGTTGCATCTTTGGCCTGTGGGGGAGGTTTTTCAGTTTGGCTTGAGACCTTGTGACTGGGGCAGTGTTTGGTAGCTCCCTCAGCTTTTATTGTGGCCCACTTACACATTTCCTTTCCCAGACCTGGGATCAGCTGTCTCTCTTAAAAACTCTGCCTTTTGGGGAGAGAGGGGTGGAAAGTGGTATTTAGAGAATACAATCGAGATGCTCATGGCTACTGTGGTTGGTCATTGTTTTGGGCGTTTTCAGTGAAAAGAACTAGTAAACAAAAGGCTATTCATACATGTATAAATGAAGCACAAGGCATATTCCGAGAAGTCTGGCTTGTATCTCTGTCCTGAATATACCATATTCCCTAGGTACTTAAGTTTTTCCCCATTGTCCTACATCTTATTGCAGAACAAGCAATGCTTTCATGAAAAGTTATGTATGTTTTTCCATATTTTTGCTAATATGCCTTTGGATTAGATTGCAGGAAGCGATATACATGGGTCAAAGGTGACTGCATAGGCCTTCTGAGAGCAGCACTGGGGAAACTCCTGTGGATGCCCCGGCTCTGCATCGCCACCAGGAGTGTGGGAGAGTCCTGCTCCCTTCACAGCCATGTCGGCAAGGTGTGTTTTCTAAATCTTTGATTTTACTAGTATGATAAGAAATGTATTTCAATCCCATTTTAAAAATCAACTTTATTGAGATGAAATTTATGTACAGTAGTCGCCTCTTACCCACAGGGACACGTTTCAAGACTCCCAGTGGAGGCCTGAAGCTACAAACCCATGTGTTCTCCTATACATATGTGCCTACAATGAAGTTTAATTTAGGAATTAGATACAGTAAGAAAGTAACAACGATAAACAATAATAAAATGAAAAATTATAGTAATATACTGTAATAAAAGTTATATGATTGCTGTTTCTCTCTCTCCCTCAAAAGATCTTACTGCGCTGTACTCACCTTTTCCCTTACAGGAAGCACTTTAAAGCTTGTCTTTGGCATATCTGAATTGCCAGCATCACTACTCACACTTTAGGACAATTATTAAGTAAAGTAAGAATTACTTGAATGAAAGCACTCTGATACCATAACAGTGAGTCAGATAACCAGGACAGCTGCTTAGTGATTTAAGAAGCAGGCAGCATATACAGTGTGGATGTGCTGGACGAAGGTATGATCCATGTCCCAGGCAGGATGGAGTGGGACAGTGAGAGATTTTATCATACTATTTAGGTCTGTGTGCAATTTAAAACATATGGATTGTTTATTTCTGGAATCTTCTATTTAATATATTCAGACTTCAGATGACCATGGGTAACTAAAACTGGAAAGGGAAATCATGAACAAGGGGGCGAGGCTGTACTGTAATGTAAACTTCAGGTGTGCAGTATTCTGATTTAGAAAAATTTGTACATCTGTGTGACCACCACCCAAATCAACATATAGAACATTTCTATCATCCCCCAAAGTTTTTTTTATTTTTTATCCTGGTAGTCAATCCTCACTCCTTACCCAATGCCTGGTCCCAGGCAACAACTAATTTACTTTCTATTATAGATTAATCTTTCCTATTCTAGTATTGCATATAAATGGAATCATGTATGTTCTCTTTGGTGTCTGATTTTTCTCAATTAACGAAGCGTAAACAGTAGGTACAAAATAGACAGGGGGAGGCTAAGAATAGTATAGAAAATGTAGAAGCCAAAGAACTTATAAGTATCATCCATGGACATGAACTTGGGGGGTGGGGATGAGAGTGGGTGGGGGTGTGCAGGGTGGAGGGGAATAAAAGGTGGAAAAATTGGACAATCGTAATAGCATAATCAATAAAATATATTAAAAAACACTATGTGTGATTTATTCATGTAGTAACATGTATCAGTTGTTCATGTTTTGAGACCCGTTTTATAAATCGTATGGATGTACTATGGTTTGTCCATTCACCTATTGATGGACATGAGTTGTTTTATGTATTTAACTCTAGAAGTGTGTGGAAGATGAGTGGGAGGTACTTATTTTTCAGGGGGTACAGACCTTTAGGAATTTCATTTCAGGAGCATTTTATAGGTTAATTTTTCTGAAGTAGGTGTTACATGGAAGGATAATTGGGATAAAGGTCAATTGGGAAGTTGGAACGTGACTGAGGCATTAACCTTGATGTTTTAGCAAGCTAGTATGAAAAATGCAGAGAACAGAAGTCCAAAAATAACAATGAAAGAAATTATTTATCTGTTTCTTTTTGTACCAATCTGATCTTCTGTGCCCCACTGCAGATTTTAGAGAGAACTGATTCATCCTAACTTTGGCACTTCTCATCTCATAAAAGAACAGAATTTGCTGCCCTTCCAAACAGGAAATGACACCCCTTATGCCTTCATAGTCAGCTATGTGCACTGAATTGACCAGCCACTAGCAGTGATGGCCTGCTGCACGCCGTCTGCCCTTCGTGTAGGGAGGACATCATGATGCCTTAGCAAAAGCACAGCCTTTGGAATCGATCAGACCCAGGTTCAAACCTTAGCACTGCTGCTTCCTAGTTTTGTGACCTTGGGGAGTAAGTTTCTTCATCTGTAATATGTAATATTTTCCAATATGATGCTGAGCTGGTTAAATGTAAAGTGCCTAATACTCTCTCCCTTCTCCCTTGTCTTTTATTTATGAAGGCATCGTTAATGCAGGTGTGAATAGAGAGCTCTTTTCTGTAGCGTGCCATTGACACAACCAGGAGTTAAAGCTGTGATCTTGGCTTTATTACCACTGTGTTGTTGAAGAAATGCACATTTAATTTCCATTTCATTTTATTTGGAATTAGACTATTGTAAAATAAAAATGATGGATTTGGTTTTCTTGATAGAATGGCACTAGTAACAAGAGCTGGCAAAGTGAGGGGTAGTTGGTAAGGCTCCTGCCTGCATGGACAGTCTCCCTGAAGACATGAATAGATCCGGGGACTCTGCTGCTCCTCTCTGACAGAAGCAGATGGGATCCTTCCTGGGTGCACAGAAAGCCAGGGCGCCATTCTGGAGATGTTAGAGCTAGAATCTAAAGCCAAAGTTATATTCTAAAGTTAGAATCTAAAAAGTTAAATCTAAAGTTAGGGCTTGCCTTCATTGTTTGTAGATTCCAACTATATATACATAGAAAAAAACAGACCTCATTTCAAATCTTACCCAATAAAACCTACGCTAAAAGGTTTTAAGGCAGTTGACACTTTTTAGTATTGCATGTTATATCTGAATTGTTTTCCAGACAAATCTTGTTCAATCACTGACTCATCCACTTAATACAACTTCCTGAGCATCTGTGTTGAGTCAGGCCCTGCCCATTTGCAGGGACATAAAAAATAGTGACGTTCTTGTGCGTAAGAGGTTTCTACATAAATAGACGGAGATTAATGTGTGTAATAAAGAAGTTCGATCTCACTTTTATTTTAGAATCAGTTTCTGATTTCCTGAAACATAATTAGAAATAATTGGATTTTGTGTATACTAAAAAATATCAGAATAACCAAGAAGTTTAGTACATGGCTGAATAATTTCCTTTGTCTCAAAGATAGTCCATGTATTTGGGAATTAATCATAGATGGTTATCTTTGGTCTTGAGTCACTTAGGTATTTTTAGTACAAGTTAATTTCTTAATTTAAATACTTAATCAGAGATGTTCTGTGCCCTTTATAGGTAGCTATTTATAAAAAAAAGATACACATATTCCAATTGTCCAACATATATATAATTTTTATTGAGGACTTTAAAAATAATTTGTTTATATCAGTGCAATATTCAATGCTTTTCTGAAATTTGCCCTAATGTAAGAAGGAGACCCTCAAACACCCATACTTACACAGCCTTAAACCCCAAACAACGAATAAACCCACCTCAAGTTTGCCCACCTCTAATCATATGGGCCACGCTGACAATCTTTTTCTTTTCCTACGTTAAATACAGCTGTGGTGTGTACTTAGCGCCTTGGCACACAAACTCCCATAAAGATGAAATTACTCCTGTTTTCAGAGGCAACTACCATATGCAAAGTAGTATGATTTTGTATTATATTAATTCAAGAGAATTTAACAAAAATAAAAGCATTGTCAATCATGCAATGACCTTCTACTTTAGGCAAGAACAAGGGTTTTCCTTTGTACCAAGTTTCTGCTTTCTGTCTTAGAACTCCTGGTCTTCAGGTAATATTTAACCAGGTAAATGAATTGAAATTTCTTTTCTATCTGTAGACTCAAGTGCGGTCTCTTTTTTTGCAGTAGTGAGCTGGTGTAGATAATGTAAAATATAGGATGCCCAGTTAAATCTGAACTTCAGATAAAGAAGGAATATATTTTTAGTATATCTCAAGTATTGTATGGGACATACACTAAAATTTAAGTTTTTATCTGAAATTCAAATGTAACTGGTGTTCAGTATTTTTATTCGTCAAACAGAGCAACCCTAGTTGTTGAATTTTTTTGGAAAAAACCTTCTTATAATGCTCATATTTACGGATCTACGTTCAGCACAGAAGCCTGCCCGAAACAAGCCCAAACCTGCATGTTTGTTCTCGCAGACATCTGTATGGAAATGCCGTCCAGAGGCTCTGGTAAAACTTACCTCTTGAGCATTTAGAATCTTTCGAGTGTTTAAAAAATCATAAAATATTCTGGGAATGAACATTCTCCCCACCCCCAACACACACATACCTGCCAAGCCTGTCTTTCTGTCACCCTGGTCCGTAGGGCGTTAATAGTCTCTCTGGCCTGGGTTATGTGGCCACTTTCTGGCTCCTATGAGACTGGGGGTCTCCATTTCACCTCCAACAGGTCACAGTAGGAACAAAATCTTCTTCCCCAAATCCAAGTTCACTATTTGGCTTTTGTTAAATACTTCATAACTATTGATTCTATATGCCCAGAGTGCCTTTTATTGGATTTTGATGTCTGACTCCATATTCTTTATTAGAATTGAATCCTCTCACACAAAGATTAAATTTGAAACTTGTTATAAGGAATTCCTCCCTTACATCTGGGTATCCAGGGCCACCAGCAATGGTATTGTTCTCCCATTGTAATGAGTTTACAATCCTGAACCTTTAGATCTACTGCAAATTTAATTGAAAGAAACATTTCAGCACTAAGATCTATTATCCAGTGAATTGAAGGGGGAATAAGAGAATGACACTGATGTGTCTAGAGCCTAAAAACACCCAGATAAACAAATATATTGCCTCATAATTTATTTTGAAAAGGGTCTTATAGTACAAAATGTTGAATAATGAAAAGTGGTTGATAGGTACCTATTGACCAGGGCCCAAATCTTTAGGGAACTATTCCCTTTTCTAAATAAGGATCCATATCACAAGTGGCCAGACTCTAATTACATGGAGAAACAGAAGTAATAGAATGAGCACATCCCATTCCTGGGCGAGCATAGGAGTGGGAGAACCACCATTATCAAAGACCTGCACACTTGTCACAGGTGGGCAATATGTGTTTTAAGATAACAGGTTGAGTATGGGAGTGTCTCTGTTGGATGATGGCTTCTTTTCCCAACGTGAAATTCACATACCTCTCTTGAGAAGTCAGTTGGCTGTAGTGGGCTGGTCCTGGTCTTGACCGGTAAACTTTATTCAGTTGTAAATGCAATTTCTACAGTCGTTGCACTTGTTTAGCATATGAAAAAAATTGCCCAATAGAAACTTCTCTTGGTCTTGTACATTATCCAGGAAGGGGTCCTTTCAGACTTTTCAGACTGTAGGGGTACAGTAAATCAACATCTGTCATTGATTGATATGAGATCTTTCCTATGCCTTTTGTTGAAGGTTTTAGCAAGCAGTGAAATGACCAAAGAATAAGGAATCAAATATGACTTGTCCTAAATCTTTCAAGTATTAGGTTTGGTTTATAAAGCAGTTGTGTTTGTGATTCTAGTCAATCGAGCTTTTAGAACATATTCATTTATTACAAACTATTGAAATACGAGTAAATTTTAGCAGCCTCTGCTTTCCTTATTCATCAAGCTGTAAAGGTCTTCCACGTGCCATTGGTTTAAGCAAACACCGGGAAAGGCATACTCTTTTCCCAGTGTTTCAGAGGATGCAGAAGCCCCATCATTTTATTGATTCCATATTTCAAATGCCGTCAAGCTGAAATTTGATTAAAAAATTTCTACTCTAGATATGTTTTTTAATTCTCTCTTTTAACAAAATAAATGAATAAACAAAACTGACTCATAGACACAGAGAACAAACTGAAGGCTGCCAGATGGCAGGGAGTTAGGGGGCTGGGTGAAAAAGGTAAAGGGATTAAGAAGTAAAAATTGGAAGTTACAAAATAGTCACAGGGATGTAAAGTACAGTGTAGGAAATACAGTCAATAATATTATAATAACTATTTATGGTGCCAGATGGATACCAAAATTACCAGGGGGTCACTTTGTAAATTATATAATCATCTAACCACTATGCTATATACCTAAAACTAATACAAAATAATATTGAATGTTAACTGTAATTGAAAAATAAAAATAATTAAAAATCCCTCTCTCATGTTGTTGGGAATACTACCTAAAGTGAGAGTCATGAATGTGAAAATCCATATTTGACAAGCAGGTAAAAATCAAGCCTTTGTAGGGGATTGCCTTCAGCGGCACAGTCCTGGAAAACTTGTCAAAAAATGAGAATGTAGCACCAGTCTCAGTCTCTCCCTCCAGCCATTGTGGTCCTGAAAGTCTGAAGGAGGGAATGGCACTTCAGAGAAAAGCATTCGGAGAGAGAGAGGAGGACACAGGAGCTGCAGCTGCCATGTGGTGACTCCCTTAAGTGGCCTGTGGATTGACAACTTCCATGATGATTCTTGAGAGGAGGACTTCTAATGGACATGTTTCTGTGAGAAAACTTGGGGAAACCACAGGTAACATTTTGAAGGAGGCTGATTTTTGCATAAGTGCTTGGGATATTGAACTGGTCACAGTCAAACACTGGTGCTTGGACCTATATGCTCTCCATAGGCTGATGAGCTGGTGAGATCGGGGCTCAGGAGTGTTATTCACAAAGAGCTCCAGCCATCAGTACCACCCTTTGGGGGCATCCAAGCTCTCTGATGCAGCAATGATTGGTATATGCAAGACAAACAGCAGGCCAGGTGGAAAACTTTTTGCAATTAATATTATTCACCCTAGGAATTTATAGCCTAACTTTTAGAATAGTTATTCCCAAATTTGCCTAAATGTAAAAACCATGAGACATTTGTTAAAATACAAATTCCAAGGCCCGTTTTTTTTGAGACTGCAAGTTTAGGAGAAATTGACTTTAGATAGGGTTAATACATGAAATGCCCAGATTGGCTGGATGTTGTCTAGAATTTAATCACTGGGATTTGATGAGCCAGTACATCGTTACCCTACTCATTATTTATCTTAATTTCATGGGTTTTAATACAATTTCCATTTTTAGATTTTATTGGGTAGGAAGTCTTAATTTTTTGTCTTTCTTTCTATGAAAACTGCTTTATCCACATGATTATTTTAGTTGCCTTTCATCTAACCTTCTGGCCATGTGTGCCTCTTGAGAGGGAGGACAGAACTGCATGCACCTCTCCAGATGCGGATGAATCATTGAGCCCAGGAGGGTAGCAACAAGTATTTGCCTCTTCACCCTCACCACTTCCAGACTCCATTTCTCCGTCTCTGTGTTTCAACCGCACAGACAGCCTCGTCAACACCTTGTACCTTGCACAGGACTTTTCTCTTACAATTTTTTTTTCTGGGACACCAAATCTTTTCAGCTCACCTACATCCAGCTAGTTCCTCCCTCTTTTACCTTACTTGACCCTGACCATCTAGGCTATGTGTTCTTTTTTTACATGGCATCATGTGGTGTGATCTAGAAAAGGAGTTATCACGCTCTATCATTTTGTCACCGTGTGAGATGATAGCTTTGTGTTTTCAACAGAAAGCACAGCACTTGGCACATATCTGTGCTCAGCGTATATTTACTGAAAGAAAGAAAGAATATTTATTTGTTAGATGTTCTGATGCCATCCCATACTTACTCACTTTTTGCACTTTACACTTCGAAGGCAGAGGAGCAGTGTCTGTGGAGAAAGCCCTTGAACTCTATGGCAAAACGGAATGCCCACGTCCTGGAGTTTCATAGGTACATTTTGCATGACTTCTCCTAAAAGCTGCCACTCATCTTTCAATGTTATGTGAAATCCCAGAGTTTTGAGAGATTCTTCTAGTATTTTGTTTCTAATGGCATTTCACATTTTAGCTCTCCCAGTATCATCTATAATCTAGGAACTTTCTCCTGTGTTCCCTTGGAGGACACTTATAATACATCGGATGGTCCTAATTCAAATCTCTGTGGAAGCTCTTTCTTTTTTAACCTGGGAAATGTTTACTTCCTCTAGCTTTTTCTCTTTAGCCTTTATACTGCTCTCTCCTTGATAAAACAGTGAAGCCTTTAAAAAAAGAGCTCTGACACCTATGAATAGCTGTTTGGATAAGAACAATTCCAATAGGACATGTGTTGAGGGCTTAAAATGGTAAGAGGATCTGTAAAAATACATTTGGTATGAATAGAACTCATACCAAATGTTATTTTGGGAAGCACACCTTAGAAGTGGTCCTTTCAGATTATGTATACAAGCATCCATTATGAGCTCATGTCTACCCACTCAGCTCTAAGTCCTCGTTACAAAGGCCTATTAGGCCTCACATGATCTGGCGCCTGCTACTTCTCTGAACACATCTCTTACCACATTCCCTCCACTCACTTGGCTCCAGCCAAGTGGGCCTCCATACTCTTTCATGTTCACTCAGCCTGGGCCACTTTCCCACCTCTTTCCCTTCAATCTCTGTTCAGATGTCACCTTCTTGGTGAGGTATTCCATGGCTACTCTGTAAAAAAAGGCACCTCCCCTATCCTGTCAGGCGTTACTTGTCTCCCTCTCAACCTTTTCCTCTAAAGCTTTCATCACCTTCTGACATGCTATATGTTGACTTGTGCATTTGCTTTTCTATCTCCATGAAAGCTGAGGTTCGTCTGTCTTGTTCAGCTGTATCCTCAGTACCTAGATGAGTGCCTGGCAATAGACGAGGAAGTCAGTTGATATTCACGGTTCAATATTGAATTTAGTTTCTATTGTAGGGTATTTCTAAAGTCTGCATTATTATTTAAAAAACAGAAAATGACATGTCCAAGCAAGAATAAAAGTTATGTGATCATTACCTCTTAAACCATTGGATTTTAGATAACTTTATTGAGGTTTAAAAATATTTCATGTAATATTTAATGCAATACTATTAAGTTCTTTTAGAAGATAAGAATAAATAGTGAAAATGGAAATGATGTATCTGACAATAAGAACTTGCTTGATAAGTTAATGCATATATGCTATATTCCTGTAAAGTCTTGAGAAATAATTTTGACATGGAAAATGCTTCTGATGTACTCTTAAGTGAATGGAAACAATTTAAATATGCAAAATATGACTTCAACTTTGCTGTTGTATATGTGTATGCTGCATACAGACACACTCAGAGGACAGAATGAAATGCATCAAAATAGTAATGAATGTGACAGACAGCTGGTTAAGCAAACTGTCCAAGGTTGCACTCCACACTAAATGATGGAGCTGAGAGTCAAATCGAGGCAGAGCAGCTCTAGTCTTAGCATCTTCTGCGGCAGATGCTCGCGTTCTACATGTGTCACGCTGCTTTCCTCAGCCTGACCAGCACCACTGCCTCTGACCACGAGTTTCTCCGGTTCAGGGCTGAGTGTGCGTAACGCATGCACCAGCTCCCTTTACAGTCGTAGAGTTGCATTCCAGCTTAACATAACTTTGGGTCTTATATGTCTTTTCTATTGAATAATAAGGTTATATTTGGTCAGGCACAAATAATTCCTTTAGTTTTACCTGAAAAACATGATTGAACAGTAACACTCTGTAGGCTAACATGTACTGCTTTCTGTAAGGGCAATGACAGGGCATATTGGTATTGAATTGATTCTTTTTCTTTTCCAGGATTGAGACTATAGTTTTTGACCAATGCCGAAAGGATTTAGCTAAAAAGCAGATCCATTAAAAATAGGCTCAATTGCTCAGTTGTATGTATATGAATTAACACCTTGGACAACTGTTAGGTTATGACATCAGTTTGTTTGAGGGCAAAGCTCGAAGAAAGCATCTTTCAAAGAAACATCATTGGTAAAGTTTATTTGGATGTTTAAGCAAAATACAATGTCAGTAAACACAGCCCTAGACTAGCATTTCTAATCTCAGGGAAGTAGCTTACAAGGTGGTCACCATTTGTTCTTCTGTTTCCTTAAGCAGCTATCTTGATATCCAAGATGTCCTGTTTATACACTGTCATCTGGGAGGCCAGGGAGCAGAGGGAGCCGTGTGATGGATCACCCTCGGCAGGCTGACTCTGCCTGTCATTCTCGGTGGCTCTAATTAAAAGACTACTAAGTCAGGGGTCTAAGGCAGGGATGACAATAGGGCAGCAGTCCCCAAAATAGTACCAGAGGAAAATGGATGCCTTTGAGTGATTGCATCATGTCTGAATTAATGGCCAGGAAATGAGCGATTATTGCACACTTAAAGCTAAGCTGTTTTATAAAGCATGTGGTGTGCTCAAAGCCGTATACTTGAACTTGGGGAAATTTAAGAAAGGAATTTGTTCAGTTATTGCTTGGCTGGATATAATGCATATTCAAGCAGTGCTTAAACAAAGGGAAAAACACTTTCCGTTACTGCTGTTTTAATATTGATGATTCTAAAATAATCATGATCTTAAGAAACCTCTTTTGTAGACACACATAGTCTCTAGCCAGTTGTTGACTTAAAGAAACAGCTTTTATTGCCACTGCCTCAGTTCCTGATTTATAATATTAGTTGGTATTTAAATAGCTGTTTTACGGTGAAAGCAAAGCTTTTCATAGCTTCCTTTGTCCTTCTTCTTTTTAAAAAAAAATATATTCTCACAGCACTTCCATTTGGCAAGTCAGTGATAAGCATCCTTATTTTTCTGTGGCCGATTGGTTCAGCAGGTTAAAGCATCACACAAAAGAGGCCAAGGTCCAGCGCTCGTTTCTCCCATGGGAGGGAGCTCTCCTAGGCTGTGCTGCTAACCCCAGTCGCCATCTTGTAATGGTGTCCATTCATCATGGGTGGAAACGGGAGAAAGGGTGAGGGTGGATCGCAGCAAATCCATCACCACTACCGGAAACCCAGCTGATCATGCTGGCCTCACAGGCTGCAGGCTGGGAGGGTCAGGGGAGTCATTTTCTGCAAACAACAGCACAGTATGCAAATGGGGAAATTGAGGTATATATGGATACATTATATTGCTGAGTTTTAAATATTTGGTCATTTTAATAAACTTCAAATCCACATTATTTCCCCCTACTTTCCAATCAGTTTGATTTTTTTAGACATAATCCTAAAAACATTTAAAAACATCCAATCTGTATCATATATAAGCACCTAATTATTTCTTAAACAATCTTTTGTTCTAAAAATAACCACTGAAAATTTAATAGTTGGAAAACAGATGTCAAATGAAACCTTGTTCACATATATCTTCTCACAGAGAATGGCCTACCTTAGAAGAACCTACAGGGAATAAGTGAGAGAAAAAAATACCGGAACATCACACTGACTTCAAAAGGCAGATGATTTTGGCTGAGGTAGGAGACGTTATATTTGGCCTGGTTTTGTTTTTGCAGGACGGTTATTCTTAGAGTGGCTGACCTTCCTATTGTGGATTTCTTTTTATCTTGAATAACGTTGGCTCCTCTGCCTCACCCCCACCCCCATTTATTTTTCCCTCCAACTGGTGGAGCTTCCGAGAAGCCCTGCTGCTCTTAGTTTTGCAGACGGTGCTGTCAGGCGCTCTCAAGGGCCCTTGGTGGCTGAGGTCCCCACTAAACATCTCATGCATATTAAGCCCACAGTCAAGTTCAATGTAAAGACTCCACTAAGATGACAAAATTTGGGCCAAATTCCTTATCTGAGTCTGTTGGATGCGATCATTTCCTCATAGAAAGACTTTTATGAACACAACTGAGTTGAATGGGAAAGAAGGCCAAAGTCTGTAAATGCTATTTATGTGCTTCTCTGATGAGAGTGATTTGGTTCATTTTCCAGTGTGCTACATCCACAGACAGCCAGAGTCCTCTTACCAGTTCAGGCAGACTTTAGCCTCTACTTCTGGCTTATTTCCTATTTACGAGTGGCCTCCAGGCTTGGCATCATCTCCCCCTACCTTAGCTACCGGCATTATTGATCCCCAAGCATGTTCTGGCTAAGGAGTACCAGATTCTCACTGTCTAAAGATCTTGTCCCCAGACCCTCCTTCCCTGACTTCCCTGTTGTAGCTTCTGCTCCTCTGCTTGCCCGGAAAGGTAGCTTCTGGGCTCATCCCAAGCACTTTCCCCACCCATACTCTCTCTTCCTTCAGATAATGAAAGCAGCTTCTTAATTATACTAGGAATTAGAAAGGTAGAGAGTAGGCTTTATATCTCTGGCTCAGGGAGTTTGCAGAGAGTCATAATTAAGAGTGCAGACTGGAGCCAGACAGGGTGGATCTAATTCATCACTTTGTAGCTGTGTGATCTTGGACAAGTTACTTAACCACTCTGGCCTCCATCTTTTCATCTTTCATTGTGAACAATAGTATCTAACTCACAGGTTAATATTTGTAAAAACTTAGAATAGGCCTGGCAAAGAGTAAGTACTATGTAAGTGTTTCTCAAATACTAAGAAATGTTTCCTCTTTGACCTTCCCTCCAACTACCTTGACCTTTCTGATATAGCATTGTTTTTCTGGGGGATGAGGTTGTGTGTTTGGGGACCAGGAACCAGGTATCACTTCCCTGCCTCAGGCAAAATTTTAACTGTAGGGTTAGTATATTTTCTCTGAGTGAGCCCGTATTAAGCCTTGGCCCTGACGTATGACCATGAACTTCAGGTCTGAGTCTGCTGACTATGGAGCTGTCAGGTACACGTAGAGTGAGTGTGTGTGTGTGTGTGTGTGTGTGGTCTGTGAGGTCTGGAGAGTATGGTTTGAACCAGAATCCCTCTGGGCTAAAACCTGTTCTGAGTTGCTTTCTTTCATTTTTAGAATGAGAACTAGAGGGAAACTCTGGAAAAGAATATGCATAAAAGAAGAATGATCAAGAAATAATGGGAAAATAATGCTTTTTAGAGAGCGTTTAGAGACTTTATTTACTTTCTCAGCATTCACATGTACCTACTATATACGTGACCCACCCTTCAGCTGCTTTTTGGCTGTTTTAGTTATTCCTTTTGGTACAACTTCCACAATTTCTAAGCAAGTGCGTGCTGCTCTCTCCCAAGGCATCAGCTTTACTCACCACCTATTGACTTTCTCTGGCAGAGAGGACTGAGTTCTCTCACACCACACCTGCTCTTTCCCCACTAGTTTTGGTTCAATTAGTATTCAGAGTTTATAAATTATGACTATGGATGTTATTGTCAGAGTCGAAGAGCATACCATGATTACATTTCTATCCTCACTGAAGCTTTCACTTTCCCTGGAGCTACTTTCTTGATTTTCATTGAATTTGTTTTCTTCATACCCAATAATATGTTTTTACCCAGTAATATGTTTTTCCATACTCTCTTAAGTGTGCCAGTCCAATTTCCCTCAAGGCTAACCTATCAGATACTCTATCAGGTTCTCCCTATATCCTCCCTCTTGATTTTTTTCCTTCCTGGAAATATTTCCCTTGATTCCTGCATCTTCTTGCTTTAATCTGAGCCAGTTGCTCTGGAGGCATGTGATCTTGGGATTGTCCATGCCTTTTTTCTACATCGGATTCCCTATTTTCTTTAAGTGTTTATTTTTCTCTTCCTTGATTTGCTCAAACAAGAGTCCCTGAGAAAAAATAGCAGGAGATGTAATTATTTTGATATTTTGCATTTCTTCAAATATCTTTATTCTGCTCTCACGTTGGAATGATAGGTTGGCTATGGAGTTCTAACTGAATAGGATCTTCAGTGTTTCATTGTCCTCTAGGTTCCAACGTAGCTTTTGAGAAGTCTGATGCCACTCTCAGTCCTGATCCTTTGTGTGTCCTGGGTCGACCAGTCTCCCGTATGGAAGCGATCAGGATTTGCTCTTTCTCCTGAATAGTCTAAAATTTCCTGATGTGGACATCTTTCATTGATTATGCTAGGTTTTCAGAGGGCCTTTTATTTCTCAGACTTCTAAACTTCAGTTCTGGAAATGTTTCTTATATTATTTATTTGAGGATTTTCTCCCAACTATTTTCTTTTTATTAGCTTTGTTTATCAGGTGTTCAATATTCCACATTGATGCTTGAATTTTCTTATATTTTTCTTTGTCCATCTCCTTAGGAGATTTTATTGACTTTATTTTCCAGTCCTCTTACTGGACTTTTTCTTTTGGCTGTCATATATTTCTTTCTAAAACCTCATCCTTGTTACTTATTCCATTTTTTTGTATCTTCTTACTTCGTGGATGCAATATTTCCTCTTTTCCCATGAAGGATTTTAATTGTAGTTTTTTGGAAGCTTTCTTCTGCTCCCTGCATTGTTTCTCTTTCCTCTAAATAACCAGTTGCTAAATAACCATTCAGGCCACTTACACTCCAAAAAGGAAATACTGACACTTAATCAACAAAAGAAAGTTGTACTTGATATCCTGTTTGTACAAAGACAAAAATAGCTCTTCCAAAATAGCAGATTGAAGTTGATATTAAAAACGTCCACTTTGATAGTGAGCATGTCTCTGCCCCCGAGCTAACGCTGCCACCGTAGTAACTGGGATGTCCGGTGGAACATGTTCACATCGGAGTTGCTCTTTTTGCACTAACACAAATGTACGTATTTTACAGTGACAGTTGATAATAAAGATTTGCATAGGACTCAACTGTTTGTACTTTTGTTATAGTTACATTGTTAAACAAGGCACAATAGCACCTTTTTTTTTTTAAATGAAAGGGAAAAGAGCAGGATGCAGTGAGAGAAAACCCAGTGGGTAGAGCTCTGGTTGATCAGGTTCTTTGCGCTGCAGGGGCTGCACCTGCATCATTTGAGGGATTTCTTTGCGGGCGAAGATTTAGAACAACTTCACTGTGCCCCAGATACAGTGTTTAGAGAAGTTGTCTCTGGATTTACTTAATTAAGTACCCCGATATAAGTACATTTATTTATTTAGGAGATGTCACATGTATTTTACACATACCAAACACAAAATTTAAAAAGATGATCAAAGTAGTACACATACATTAAAAAATTAAAATTTTCTACCTCTACTCAGAATATCGTTCCTATTTTGGAGCCCACTGATCTGGGAACAAATGCCCCACTTACCTATGAAATGAAAGGTTGTAGAATTTGCCTCTATAATAAGGGAATAACTTGGTGGGAAAAGAATATGGACAAGTTTATTTTTTTTCTTCTCAGTGCCTATCTAAACCTCTCTGTATTATAGGTCATTCTTCATGAATGGAAAAATACTCCTAACTAGGCCTTGGTATAGAAACCCAGCTCCCAGAAATCATGTGCTCCCGTCTGTGATTTGGAAGTACTGTATTTTGCTGGCTATTTTTGCATCCTCAAAGTCCAGGATCAGATGGAATTTTCAGATTAGTTGCAGATGCCCTCCCCTCCCCCCTTTGTAACTGGGTGTGCTTTAATTCAAAAGGCAACTTTTCAGGCCATTAAGCTTCAATACCGTTTAATGCCTTTGGGCTGTGGGGCTTGAAGTCATAGAGAAGCCTGAATAAATGTTTTAAAATAAAATCTGGAAAGCAAAGCACATTTTTTTCCTCCTTGTAGCAAATTTGTTTTTAGTTTTGTGATTTTCTGCCTTGTTCCAACCAAATACCTTGGTCATGTTCAGGCTGCAAAAGCCCCAGTGGATGGTCTCACTTGACTTGGGAGTGGACGGGCCAAGTGTGAGGGGGTTCGGGCTGTCGTAGAGGGAGGAGGGCAATGACCTCTGCCTCCTTCTGCTTGTAGCTTTAAGACAGTCCCCAGGGACCCGTTTGTATTCTAGGCCATAAGAACTCTTGCAGAATGAATAATATTTTCTTAAGCACTTTTAAGTTTTCATTCACAGTGTATTGTAAAGATAATTTAATGAATAAAATATGCTGCGTATAAGTCTCTAAGCAAATTCTTTTTTTTTTTTTTTTTTGGAATGGCCTGAAAGACTAGCTTATTTACACACATTTTATATACTGGGCGAGTGGGATGTCACTATGGTCAGAAGTCACTCAAAATGATTTACGGAGAAGATTGCTCTCTGCCTGTTGTCTTCTTTAGCATCAATTTTGATTTGAACTCTTGATTCACTTGAACTTGTGCAGACCCTTGTCCCCATTTTTCAAGTGGGGACACTCAAGGCTTGCAGTAGACAAATAACTTGCTCTGGTCTAAGCCAAAGACAGCAGGGTAATCAGGAGACAAGTCAGGTTATTTGAAAACCTCGCCGATGTGCTGCCTATAAGCCAGAGGGAAACCTCCTTAGAAGAGCTCTGAAAATCGAGATAAGAAATGGGCTCTTCTAGACTGGAGAAAGGATTTGCTAAATAAATTGATAATCTACAAAGCATAGTTTCGTGTGCATGCTATTTTACATCTGGGGAAGCAGGCAGCCATGTGCAATTGGCATGCTAATTATGAATTATTTCTCTATTTGTTAATCAGGTCTCTAAATAATCTCTTTTGAGCAGTGCCTTGTGAGCCGAATGAGGTATTGTGTGTGATTTAAAGAAATAAAAAGATGGATTTAGAATAGTCTCTAATTTGGATGAGACTGAGCTGGGGAGTGTCGCGGTGCCTCATGCCCTCCTCATAGATGGCGGAGCGCAGGCATGGTGTCCGATTTTTTGTTTGTCCACAAATTTGCTGTCATTTAATCTGTGTGGAATTCTCAATACTTTTATTATTTAAAATGAACAATTATTCTAATTTTAAATGAGAAATTGCTTTTTGAAAGTCATTTTTCACCAAGAAGAAAATTTAACTTTATTTTTAAAAACCCCGTCTCCACGGTCTGCTCCATTAGAACAGCAAGGCTGAGATGGACTGCAGCTGAAAAGTGAGCGATCTTGTAAGAGTAACATCATATCAAATTTTTAAGTGACAGTATGAACATTCTCTTTTCTTTTTAGCTGGACTCTCTAGGAATAGTTCATAACCTTTGAGCAAATTTTTAAAAGTATATTCTCTGTTATTTTAGTGTGGTTCTTTAGGAATTTCAGGAAGCCTATAATTCTGGTAAAATAAGAGAGAATATTTTAGTATTTCTTAGTAAAAATGAGGACTTCTTATTGTAATCCTTCAAATAAAAAAATGAAAAATAACTATGGGTTATACATTTACACCCCCTGCAAATACAAAGTCACTATTTGACTTGAGTTGTTCTAACAAGTCTTCTGACCCAAATCAATTCAAGTTAATTAGACACAGGCCACCGCAAACTATCTAGAGTGATTTAGGAGGTGCATTGCACAAGGCAGTTCTAAGAGAATCAGAATTCTTTTGAAGAGCTAAAGCTTTAAATTGTTAAGTGTTTAAAGTGGGAAATTAATCTTTTTTTGAAACTGGAAAACTGAGGTCAAGTTAGAATGATACAGCGTATCTTCTCAACAGAAAATAATACTGAATTGATCTGAGGGTGGGAGTTCTAGATGATTGGGTTTCAAATAAGGATGCTACTCTCTGGAATTCTGCATTAAACCCAGTTTCATCTTCACCTTGAAAAAAGTTATTTTCATCCAACAAAGAGCATTTCCTGTGTGGTGGTAATAACACAATGAAATTTTATCAGGTGCCTCTGTAATGTATAGTCATCAATGAATCTAACAAGGATACATTTTTATAAGAAAATCAATAAGAGAACACGATTATATTGTTCACTGCAGCCAGCATCCAGAAATGAAAAATAGAAAGGAAAATATGACTTTGCATTGGAGGGGCTTTCAGTGTATATAACATGCTCGGATCGTCTCTTCAAAGTTATTAGGTATCTAGAGATACTACAGGCAGGAAAGGGATAAAAATACTTCAGCCCTTTTTAAATGTCAGAAGCGACCTTGAAACCACTATTTCATCCCTAATCTATTGTTTGAATAAAGTGTGTTTCTTTGGCCCACCAAAATGTTTACGTGTGTAAGTTGAAATGTGTTGTGAGCTACTGTTTGGATACTTGTATTTACAAATGGGAACAACTATTCAAAAAGTGAATTGAAAAAAAAAATCAAAGGAGGATTCTAATATATAGACACCTGGAAAACATGGGAAATAAATTTCCTGAACCTCTGAGGGCTGGAGATTTTGAGCTACGTCCTCTACCCAGTATTGCTTCTCGATGAACACATACTTGGGAAGAGTGATTGATATATGTAATTAAAAAATACGAAATACTTAAGATTTTAAAATTGACCTAATGTCTTAAGAAGCACTTTTTAATAGTGGCAATATGATTCCATTACAGTTCTCTCATGTTTCTTCCTTAAAAAGTTTATTAACTTGAAATTATAAAATCTAATTGTTTAACAAGTTTTGTCATTAAATTCAAAATATGCATTCACTATCATAAATGCATCTGATTCTAAAATATGGATTTATTTTGGTATTTTGATTCTACTTATTTTGGTGCCTTTATTTTTTAAACTTTTATAAAAGTGTACATAGATACAGCTTTAAAAGGCAAATTATTTTCAAGGCTTAAAATTAAGAACAGCAGCCCTGGCTGGTGTGGCTCAGTGGATTGAGTGCGGGCCTGTAAACCAAAGGGTTGTTGGTTCGATTCCCAGTCATGGCACATGCCTGGGTTTTGGGCCAGGTCCCCAGTAGGGGGTGCATGAGAGGCAACCACACATTGATGTTTCTCTCCCTCTCTTTCTCCTTCCCTTCCCCTGTCTCTAAAATAAATAAATAAATAAATAAATAAGATCTAAAAACAAAATTGAGAACAGCAGCCCCTGACTCAGCCTTTCTCTCTTGAGTCCTCTTCAGTGCAACCACTTTTCAATCTTCTAACTTGTTCTTTAGTATTTGTGATCATGTTTCTGAATCACATCCTTACACTGTTATTAACTTTTTTTCAGCTTTAGGTATTATCTATTAGTTTCCTACCTTTAATGAAGAAGTTATACACCCTTCCTCTCTCTAGACACCTCCACTCACTTTGCTTAGATCAGTATTCGACGTTTATGACTAAGTACATCTTTTTCACAGATGAGCCACATGATATGATAGCATTTCTTTTACTGTCTACTTTGTTATTTCTCTTGAAATTAATAACTGTTTTTCATTTGCTTAGTTGTCTGTTTTTGTTCTAGTTTAACCCCAAATCCTGGACAAAGGGGTAAGTTTTCTCTAATGATAATTAAACAAATAGCTTTTCCCCCCGATACATGTCTCCAGACTCCCCTTTCCACCTTGCTCCCGTGCAGGCTGGCTGCTGCCCTGGCAGCTCCCCCTTACCATCATCTCGTAGACTCCCTTTACCTTTCTCCATGCTGGATTCCCTGTTTCCTGGACCCTCAATCTTCCTCTTTCTTGTTTTATCACCCCTTAGCCAAGCGTCTAGGGTATTAGCTTCCTAGTAAGAAAATACGGAGATCATTTTTCATCTTTGCATTTCCAAAAATGTTTTTATTCTATCCTTACATTTGATCAATAGTTTGACTGAGAATAGAATTCTAGTATGCAAATAATTTCCCCTCAGTATTTTGGAAGCATTGCTCCATTGTCTCCTAGTTTCCAATTTCGCTGTTAACATTTTCTGTGCCATCCTTCGCACGTGGTCTTACATCAGATTTCCAGGATTTGCTCATTGTTTCCAGAGTCTGAAATTTTATTACGAGCTTTGAAATCAGCCTTTTTTCATTTACTATGTTGGGTACTTGGACCCCCTTAATACGGAACCTCATGCCTTTCTCTTCTGCGTGTTCTTTTCTAGTGTTATTTCTTCAGTGGTTTCCTCTGCATCTCTTTCCCTGAACTTTCTTTCTTAAGCTGCTATAATCACAGTTTGGACTTCCTGAGCAAATTTTCTAAATTTTCACCTTATTTCTTCCATGGTCATATATTTATCTTTTTAAAGTTTTCCTCAACTTTATCTTCCAAACATTCTATTGCTTCCCACTCCTCATTTCAGTGGTTATCATTTCCAAGAACTTTTTTACTGTTCTTTGAATATAACTTATATTTTTGAGGATCTTACTGATTTTTTAATGTTTTCCTCTGTCCCTACTTTGTATCTGCTTTCTTTTTATTTATTTAAATTATTTTTATTGTTCAATTACAGTTGTCCCCATATTTCCCCCATTACTCTCCCCTGCCCTACCCACACTCTGCCTCCCACATTCAATCCTCCCCCCATTGTTTTTGTCCGTGGCTCCTTTATACATGTTCCTTGACTTGACCCTTCCTCTTTTTTCCCTTTTTATCCCCCCCTCCTCCCCTCTGGCCACTGTCAATTTGTTCTTTATTTCCATGTCTCTGTTTCTATTTTGCTCACTTGTTTGTTTTGTTGACTAGGTTCCACTTACAGATGAGGTCATATAGTATTTGTCTTTCACCACCTGGCTTATTTCACTTAGCATAATGTTCTCCAGTTTCATCTATGCTGTTGCAAAGGGTAGGAGTGCCTTCTTTCTGCTACATAGTCTTCCATTGTGTAAATGTACCACAGTTTTTGATCCATTCATTTACTGATGGGCACTTAGGCTGTTTCCAGCACTCAGCTATTGTAAATAATGCTGCTATGAACATCAGGGTGCATAGGTTCTTTTGAATTGGTGTTTCAGGATTCTTAGGGTATATTCCCAGCAGTGGAATTGCCAGGTCAAAAGGCAGTTCCATTTTTAGTTTTTTGAGGAAATTTCATACTGTTTTCCACAGTGGCTGCACCAGTCTGCATTCTCACCAACAATGTACTAGGGTTCCCTTTTCCCCACATCCTTGCCAGCACTTGTTGTTTGTTGATTTGTTTATGATGGCCATTCTGACTGGTGTGGACAAGCATTTCATTGTGGTTTTAATTTGCATTTCTCTGATGGCTAGTGATGCTGACCATCCTTTCATATGTCTCAAGGTTCTCTGTATGTCCTCCTTGGAGAAGTGTCTGTTCAAGTTCTTTGCTCATTTTTTAATTGGGTTGTTTGTCTTCCTGGGGTGGGGCCATGTGAGTTCTTTATATAGTTTGGAGATACAACCCTTGTCTGAGGTGTCATTGGCAAATATGTTTTCCCATATGTTTGGTTCCCTTTTCACTTTGCTGATGTTTTCTTTAGCTGTGCAGAAACTTTTTATTTTGATGAGGTCCCATTTGTTTATGCTTTCCTTTATGTCTGTTGCTCTAGGGGACATATTGGTGAAAATATTGCTGCGTGAATATTTGAGATTTTCCTGCCTATGTTCTCCTGTGGGACTTTTATGGTGTCACAACTTATATTTAAGTCTTTTATCCATCTTGAGTTTATTTTTGTGTATGGTTGTATCTGTTTTTCATCCTTCCTTCCCCTTCCTCCCTCCCTCTTACCCTCCTTCCCTTCTTCTCTTTCTCCCTTCCTCCCCACTTCTGTCTTTCATGGTGGAAGTATTTCTTAAATTTCTAATGATCCTTGACTGCTTATCTGTAAGAGTGAGTTTCTACTGTATGATCTGGAAGCTGTGTGTCTGTGCCTGAGTCAGTGCTACATGAGCACTAGGCTTCACTATCAGAACTGATTGCATCCTTACATGAGGGGAGTGCCTTACTGGTCTTTTTTTCCAGCTTGGTCAGTTTTGTTCAGAGAAGAATCCTGTGTGGGGGGCTATAAGCCTGACTCCCAATCTTCTAGGAATTCAGTTGGGGAAGGGCACTGTTCCGTATGTAGATTTTCACTTAGTCCTTCTCTTTTTGGTAAGGAAATCCTATGTTCAGCTGTGATTTGTATTCCTGTGTCCAAAGTCTCTATTATTCAACCTTTTTAGAGAATAGATGTTTAGAATTCTGCCAAGTTACCTGTTGGGTATTGCCTAACCATGCTTGTGTGAGAAGGGGATCTGTTGTATATAACTACTATAGCATATGTAATATTTTAACTCATCCTGTTGTTTTTAGTTCACCCCACCCCAGCCTCTAGAGGTATCAAGTGCCTCTGATTACCGAGCCTTTCAGCATTCTGTGCTGCAACTACACCTGCTGCCAGCATTCCCTCACTGCTGGCTCACTGTTTCCTGAGTCTGCCTAGACAGTTAGGACTCCTCCTGCTTTCCAAGCTCCCACATTTTCATTACTGCCATCTCCCTACTTCTTCTATTAATCCTTGTGAGTGAATGCTTTTCCAAAAATCATTTGACTATCATTTCAGTGGTGATTCGGGAGGAACTAACAGTAAGTCTACCATGTTTAAGTAGAAATGTCCATTCTCCTAACTTTTTGATTGTCCTTCCTAAGTTAGGCTGGCTTGATATTCTTTCTCTGGTTTCCAAAGCAGAGTTCTTTGAGGCTCAGCCCTATGTCCTTCTCTTTGATGTCTACTTTGAAGGCCTCATGGATACAATTGCTCTTATGCTGATTACTTCCAAGCCTGTATTTCCAATCTTGTTTTTCATTTAAATTCAAGTTCCATATTTCCATCAGCCCAGCAAGGCAGGAACTAGGCTGAAGCAATTGAGATCTCAGGTGCAAAAGTTAAGGAGGCACTCCCTCTCATGGTTGAGTGACCCAAGAGTGATACTTTCTGAATATTTATTTATCCAATTCATTGGTGTTCAAAACCAAGTTCATCATCTTTCCATTCACAATCCTCTCTCCCTCCATTCATCTTTCTAGTCTTTGTCACCTGCGCTACCACTCTCCCTGTCCGATTCAGTTCTCTCCTTCACCGACTCCCCAGTAGTCCGATTCAAAGTTTTATCTATCTTTTTCTTTAAAATACATCTTTTATCTATCCCTTCCAATAGAGTTTTAACTCTGGAAGCCTTGAACAAAAACTTCCCCTGCTTAAAAATGTCTTAAACATCGTTTTCATCACTTTTCACCTAAAAAACTATAGTGTCTATTTCCTACCCATTCAAATCTAAAATGCCGGCTGTACTTTCAAAACCCCCCATCTTCTGACTCTACTTCATTTTGAATGAAGTTTTCCGTCTTTTAAGGTTTAATACAAGTCATAACTCCTTCATGAAGTTTGAGTCATTGGCCCATTACTGACTAGCATGTTTAGTTTTCTCCTTTCACTTCCTCTCACACAACTGTTCATTTTATACTTAATTTAATGCTGACCTGCAGCAATCCATGCTTCAGGGCCATCTCCTACTCTTTGGTCTACAGCCAAGTCCATCATCTTCCCATTCAGAACCCACCTCTCTTTTCCTTACTTTTCCTTCTAGCTCTGTCACTAGTACCTGTAATCTCTCAGTGCAATTTCTTTATCTTCCCTCTGATGTTTTTATTTAAAGTACTATCAGTTTCCCATCATGTACTTCATGTTTTTATGTCTGCCTCCTCATCGAAGTAGTAAGCTCCTGAAAGGCAAGGTGCACATGTGAACATGGCTTCTTGCAAAATCCTAAGCAATTAGAGGCCTTTGAATTCACCTTGGTAGGTAAGGAGACCTCCTCCAATACTTTATGCAATAGTTATTCACGAGAAAGAAGGACTAACTGACTTCTTAGCAAAAGAATATTATTTCAAAAGAAAAGGATATTTTAGGATTACCTTAATTGTATGTTGGAATTATCATTTAGTATATATTTTTAAAATATACTTTTGTATAATTAGATAAAATGTTTTAAACCAAGTGTTGAAACTGTAAAACCTAAACTCTAATTATTCAAGATATATTTATTGTGACTATGATTATCACAAACTGCAGTTTTTCATAAGGGTGTATATGATGAAAAATAGCAAGAAAGTTTATAAACACCATCAAACTCTGCCTTCTAAAATGCACCAGTTCTTGGTGAATGCCTGTGATTTCATCAATAATAACAAGAGGTTTGAAAGCAAAGAAAGAACAAACAATAATTGTAATGACTCTTGGATGAATTTTACCACCTTTCCAGAACACATCACTTGGTATTTCATTCAGTTATTCCAAAATTTCCCCAGTTATAAACCTCTGCAAACTATCAAATCCTCAGCTATTTTGGAAATAAACAACTCAATTAGGAAATGCTACATGGGCTTGAAATAGTGCTTTCATGGTGATGTATGAGGTTTGGATTGAAGACTTGAATCTCAGAGCTTTCTAGCCTTCTTGGGCATTTTATGAGAGCAGAGCATCACAGATTACGGCAATGTTCCTGATTGTTTAGACTTGGACTCAACGTTGCCTAATTCTCCAGTGTGGCCTTGCAGTGTTTGTGGAGGTTGACCCAATCACTCGTGAGATCCCTGCCTCTGTAACCCCACCCCCCTTTCCCATCAGCTTCCCCACTGTGATTAACAGGAGTGTGCTTGGCCCTAGAGTGGCTCAAACTTCAATGTGCCCACGAATCAGCAGGGATCTTGTTATCATGCAGTTTCTGAGTGGGTGGGTTGGCTTGGGTCCCAACAGTCTCAGTTTGCAGAAGCTCCCAGGTGATGCCCACGCTGCTCCTCTGAGGAACACACTTTTGAGTTGTAAGAAGGTAGGAATATTCAGAAGAATTTGTTCATGCTCCAAATTGTGTTATTTTTAAGAATAAGAGTGCTGCAGACATGCCGAACTTCCTTATGTTGAATTGTCATGATCTCTTACTGATAATTACAGACTCATGATCTTGTACTTCATTTGCATCTCCTGGTGTCCCAGCGGGTACCCATTCTTACGTCTGGGAACACCAGCATCGCAGACAGGTATGTTTTCCTTAAACTCACTGGGTCAGCACTGATCAGGGCTCTTGGAAGCCAAGGGAACTATTCACAGCCCCTCAGGTTCCTCTAAGTTGGGGATTGGAGGTATTTCCAGTGCCATCCAGCTCTGAGTAATTGGATCTTTATTTTCAAGAGTGCTGCTCTGAAGTACTTAGCTTCGAAGAACATTCAAGGGCCCACCACCGGCTGGGAAGGCAGCATGTGGACTGCAGGCCTCTGATTTACAGGGTCTCTCACCTGCCGGTTCAGCAGGGAGTCACTTGCCAGATACTGAAACAGAAATATGACTCTTGGTGGTGATCAACATTCTGAGACGAGGGCATGAAATGTGACTGGGAAAGGAACTGAAGAAGAAAGTAATATTTTATTTACTGAGCTACACTCGGCTTCAATCTCTGTGAGATGGTTGGTGGGCGTCCTTCCTTTGGGTACTAGATGTAAAAATGAAAGGCTCTGTGTTTCCAAGCTCAAGGCCAGCAGGAGATTTTCCCAAAGGCTGGTTTTGTCTAGAGTTTCAGAGGATTGACTCATTTAATGATATAGATTAGATGCGGACATCTTCCTTTATGAACTGATTGTATTTAATTTTAATTTAAACTAATTTATTTTCTAGGACCAGGTTGACTAGCCATTTGATTGAGTTGAAAGACATTTTGTATGAACTGTTTGTCTATATTTGCATATTTGAGAGAAATGGCCTCTGCAAAATTGGAAATGATAGTTTAGATTAGTTTTTGCAATTATCTACCCATGAGATTAAGGAGTCCTTTTAGATCAGACTAAGCAAGGACTGAGTTGATTTACGGTTTCCTTTAATCTGCAGTTCTCCAAAGGGTGTGTTCCAGACCAGCAGCATCAGCTCACCTTGGAACTGGTTAGAAGCGCAAACTCTTAAGCTCTGCTCCAGATCTACTCAACCCCACCCCCCACCAAGATCTGCATCTTTGTTATACATTCAGTGCAGCCAATTATAGAAGTGTATAAAGTAAGAAGTGAATGAAACCCTAGCGGACTGCCTGCCCCCCAGCTTAACTCTCCTGAGTGCCTGCCTCACCTTTTACGAAAATAGTTGGCTTTATTTTCTTTCATTTTTATTTTGAAATAATTTCAGATCCACAGGAAGTTGTATCAAACAAGCATGCAGGGTGGTCCTATGTACCCTTCACCCGGTTTCTCCAAATGCTAACCTCTTGTAAAACTAGAGTACAATGTCAAAACCAGGGGACTGACATTGGTACAATCCACAAAGCTTATCCAGGTTTCACCTGAGAGTTTCACTCACACTCAGTTATGTGTGTGTGTGGTCCTGTGTAATGTCATTATGTGCACAGATTTGGGTAACCACAGTCAAAATGAAGACACAAAACTGATTCCCCAGAGCTCCCTTGTTTATCTCTGTAGCTGCACCCACCCTTCTCTCCTCCACTCCCACCTTTAACCACTAGCAACCGCTAATCTGTTTTTCATCCGTACAACTTTACTTCAATTTTGTTCTTATTAATGAGTTTATGTTTGTTATAAAAATCAAACCATACAGTGTGTGACCTTTTGGGATTGGCTTTTTAAAAAAACTTGATATAATTCTCTGAGATTCCTCCAGGTCATTGCAGGAATCAGTAGTTTTTCCTTTTTAATGGCTAAGTAGCATTCCACAGTGAGGATGTCCCACTGTTGGCTTAACCATTCACTCGCAGAAGGACATCTGGTAGCTTCCAATTTTTGATGATTATGAATAATGTTGTTATAAACATTTTTGTACAAGTTTCTATTGTGAACACAAGTTTTTATTTCTCTGGGAAAGATGCCCAAGAATACAATTACTGGGTTATTATAGTTGCATATTTAGTTTTTAAACTGCAGACTGTTTTTCAGAGTGGTTGTATCATTTTATATTCATACCAACGACTCACGAGTAATCCAGTTTTTGGCCTCTGTTTTTATTTAGCCATCTATTCTGATGGGTGTGGAGTGATATCTTACTGTAGTTTTATTTTTAATCTTCCTAATAGTGAATGGTTTTGGACATCTTTTTATGTGCCTACATACCATCTGCATATTCTCCTTGGTGAAACATTGGTTCAGGCCTTCTGCCTGTTTTTTATTGGATTGTTCGATTTTTACAGTCCTTCAGATATATAATTTGTAAATATTTCCACCCAGTCTGTAGCTCATCTCCTTATCCTTTTAACACAGTCTTTTGCAGAGCAAAAGTTTAAAATTGTAAAATTGTGGTGAAGTGCAACTTACCATATTTTCCTTTTATAAATTGTGCTTTTGGTACCCAGTTTTGGGACTCTTCTCCTAGCTCTAGTTCCCAAAAATTTCCTCTTCATTTTTTTCTAAAAGTTTTATGATTCTTCTATCTAAAACTATGGTCCTTTTGAGTTAACTATGTTGAATAAAAGCAGTAACATAGGACATCTTTACCTTGTCCCCAGTCTTGGAGAAAAAGGCATTCAGTTTTTCACCATGAAGAATAATGTTAGCTGTAGATTTTTGTGGTTGCTCTTATTAAGTTGAGAAAGTTCTTTTGTATTTCCAGTTTGCTGAGAGTTTTTACCATGAATGAGTGTTGAATTTTGTCAAATGCTTTCCCTTCATCAGTTGATATGATCATATGATCTTTCTTTTTTAACCTGTTGCTTTGTTGGATTACACTGTTTGCTTTTTGAATAATGAATTAGGTTTGAATACCTGGAATCAATCTCGCTTGGTTGTGGAATATAATTCTTTATAGATTTACTGGATTCAATGTGCTAACAATTTGTTGGGGGATTTTTGTGTCTAAGTTTATTAGAGAGATTTTTTTATAAGTCTTTTTTTTTTGGTGCTGTTTGTCTGATTTTGGTATTTGGGTAATAAAGTCCTCATAAAAAGAATTGTTTCCTCCTGTTCTTTTCTCTGAAAGAGTGAGCAAAATTAGTGTTAATTCTTCTTCAACTGTCTGGTTGAATTCTCTATATAGGCCCAGAAAGTTTTCAGGTGGGGGAAAATTTCTGAACTATGTTTTTAATTTATCAATTATAGGACTATTTAGATGATCTATTTTGCCTTAGTTAAGATTTGGTAACTTGTGATTTTCTAATGTGATTGGTTTATTTTACATTATTGAATTTGTGAGTGTAAAATTATTTGTAGTACCACTTATTATCATTTTATGGCTGTTACATTGAAATCTGTTTCATTCCTGATATTAGTGATTTGTGTCTTCTCTCATCTTCATCAGTCTTGTTAGTTTATTAACTTCATTGTTATTTTTTCAAAAGTTATAAAAAATAACTTTTTCTTTGTTGACTTTATTTTTTTCATGATTTCAATTTCACTGTTTTTCTCTTTTATTTATTGTTTCCTTTTTTCTTTTTGCTTTGGGTTTATCTTGATCTTCTTTTTCTAGTTTCTTGGAGCAGTTTTGAGAGGAAAACATGTTTATGTCAGAAAAGCGAAAGGTCTCGAACCAATAACCTAAGTGACCAACCATGGGACTTGAGGGTTGGAAGTTTCAGTCCTATCAGCTTGACCTTCAGGGAGGGAAGAGGGGCTGGGGTTGAATAGATTACTAATGGCCAATGATGTAATCAGTTATGCATAAATACTGAAGCCTGTATGAAAACACAAAAAAGAGGTCCAGAGAGCTTCCCGTGGAGATGTGGGGAGAGTGGAGCTCCGCGCCCTTTGTCATACCTTGCCCTGTGCACGTCTTCCACTTGGCTGTTCCGGATTTATATTTTACTATAATAAACCAGTGGTCTAGTAAGCAACGTATGTCTCTGAGTTCTGTGTACCACTCTAGCAAATTAATGGAACCCAAGGAGCGGGTAGTGGAACTTCCAAGCTATAGCTTTTGGGTCAGAAGCACAGCTGTGGCATCTGAAGTGGGGAGAGTGCAGTCTTGTGGGACTGAGCCCTTCACCTGGGGGGTCTAGCACTGTCCCCAGGTAAAGAGTATCAGAAGTGAGTTGAATTGCAGGCACCCACCTGGTGTTCAAGAATTGTTCAGTGATATGTTGGAACCCCTTCACCATGTTGGAATTGGGTCCCTGAACCCTTTCATCTCCCACCCGTGCTCTGCCTTCCTTCCTCTGGGTTTTCTTCCTCTGAGATGTCCTCCATTCATACTTGTATCTATTGAAAATTTCCCTTTCTGATCATCCCAAATTACACCATAAGGATATCCTGGATCACTCATTAAAATCCAGAGTCCTTGCCCCCACCCAAGATCTCCAAAGAAAGACCTGGGAATCTATATTTTTAACAAGTATCCCATGTGATTTCAGTGGTCAGGCCATCGCCTTTTAATAGTTACAACTTCTCATCTCCCCCATCCATGGTTCATTTGTCATATTACTTAATTATCAATTAAATTGCCAACTACTTCCATAAAAGATTTGTAACTGAGGGTAAAATGTCTCTGAATGCTTGATTTTCTTCATAGTGGTCTGGTATATTTATTAATCATAGAATGCTTTAGTATCCTCAATATGAACATAAAAAATGCTATTCCATTCCCCTACCCGGAATAAAATATTGAATATGATTAGAGAGCAAAAGAAAAAAAAATACAGCATAAGAGAGAAACACAGCAGAAAGCAATATGGTACCAACTTGTTTGTGTTTTAGGGCAAATTGTGTTATGCTGAAGAATTTATGCAAAATAATTTCAGGAGCTTTTGGTAATGTGATGGACAGAGCACTTGATTCTCTCTAGTACATCACTTATTCAAGGAGTATGAAGGGAATTGACTCCTTAGGTGCTATAATGTCTATAAATGTTGAAATGCAAGTGCCAAACAGCAATTTTGAGAATCATAAAACATAATAATGACATTACTATCTTCATTGTAGAGTCTAAAGGGACTTCAGAAAGTATCTCACTTAATCCTTGCATTTTATATACAATAAAAATGGAAACCCAAGCTATTATGTCACGACAAACACTCTTATAGTGCTTTGAAGCTACAGCATCATTTAATCTCACTGCCTTTTAGATAGGTTGTTATTATTATTAATAAGGAACCAGGATGACAGAGAGGTTGCGTAGATCACACAGCTAATAGGTGATAGATTTGAGCCTTGGAAGTCTGACTCCAGAAGTCTACTCTTAACCCATACCCTCTACTGGGGAAAAAACCACAACTGCCCTGAGGCAAGTCACTTCTCTTCAGTAAGGGTAAAACTTAGCTCTCTTGATTTCTACCACAATATTCCTTCTACTTCACCAGGTTACATGTGAACATGTTGGATAAATTGCAATTTCTTTTGGACCCCTTAGTGTTAACAGTAGGAGTATGTTGCATCTCATAGCTACAGGAAAGCATGTACTTCTAATAGTCTCAGGGAAATCTTCTAAAGTTGGTCAGAATTTCAAATCTCCATCATTTAGCAGCATGCAGGCAGGTAAATAACTTAGTGTCACCATTACGTTAATGAAAATGTAAGAACATTATGCATAACCGAAACAAACATTACCACTTAAGAGTTACCTTATGTCCTGGCCAGATATCTCAGTTGTTAGAGGGTTATTCAGATACGCCAAGGTTGCAGGTTTGATCCCAGGTCGGGCACAGACAAGAAGCAACCAATGAATGCATACATAAGTGGAACAACAAATCTCAATCTCTCCACCCCCCTCCCCACTCCCCTTTCTGTCTCCCCCTTCTTCTCTCTCTAAAGCCAATAAATAAACATTTTTAAATGGAGTTACCTTATGTTTTTCATAGGCATATGTTATGGGATGAATTGTGTAACTTCCCCAAATGCATGGGCTGAAGTCCTAACCCCCAGAACATCATAATGGCACTATATTTGGAGAGAGGGACTTTAGGGAAGTAATTAAGGTAAAACAAGGTCATATTGACAGGCTGTAACTCAGTATGACTGTGTCCTAATAAGAAGAAGAGATTCGGACACAAACTATGTGAGGGCCCAGGAGAAGGTAGTCATCGGCAAGTCACAGAAAGAGGACTCGGAGAAAACCAAACCTGGTGAGACCTTGATCTTGGACTTCCAGCCACTAGAACTGTGCAAATATAAATATCTGTTATTAAAGGTACCCAGTCTGTGATACTTTGTTATGGCAACTCGAGCTGGCTAATTCAGCATAATTTGTAGAGCCTGGGAGTTCTGATACTTGAGAAAACCCTTTGGTCATTAAAGGGTTCTTTCCTAAATATTTGCTTCGCATAAAGCCATTAGCAAAAAGAGTTGTGTAGTTGAGGGTGTAGCACCCCTCTCTGTGTACAACATGCTTCCCTCCACAGTAAGTTCAATCTGAACTTCTCTGCTAAGGGTGCCAGAAATCTCTCCTCATTTTTGCTTATGCCTTCAATCACTAGGACAAATACAGTAATAAAAGTGACACTGACCATCCTCCTGACCATCCGTGTCTTTGGACAAAGTTCTGGATTGCATCCTAACAGCATGGTAAAAAGGGCAGGGAGTTCTGGCTGTTACCAACTGGCCATGGCATGGACAGTAGTTAAGCCATTTTAGTTTAATGTTGTCTACTTTGAGGACAATTTCTGTTTTTCAATACCTGGTGGGGATAACTTAAAAAAGAAAAAGACAAATATGCTTTTTAGAACATGAACTTTGGAAAGCAAGCTCTAGCAATTATAAGGAGATCAGAGAAACTGTACTCATTGCTCCCAGGACCCATAGCGAGGGACCGTGACAATTGGGGAAATGATGCTTTGGAAGGTTATCTTTCAACTGGGAACTTTCAAATTTAAGGTGCTGCTAGAAAGCACGTATTTTGTGACAGTTTATTGTGAAACTATTCATTACAGCCCTTATGCCTCTTCCCCCAAACTCAAAGGAATTTAAAGACATTTTGCATAATATTTCCTTTTTTAGGTATTTGCAGACAGCATAAGCGATAACCCACTTTCTTTCAGAATAAAATGTGCATATGGGCTAAGGAAGGAGATTGGAGACCCTGCACATTTCTCAGTCTTGTCATAAATATCAGCACGTAAGGTAAAAAATAATGCTGCCAGATACTTGCCACCAGAGAATTCCTTGAGCAGAGTTATATCAAGGCACAAAGTGAGTTGTCAGTTTTGATAGAATATAAAAGATTTTAATGCCTTAGACCCATAAAGCTCAGGAAGTGGCAAAAATGATAACTGTTAAAAAAAATAGAAAACCACAATTCTGACATATTCCACATATTTTCAAAAAAATTTATTTACTGATGAGAGAGAGAGAGAGAACACCTTGATTTGTTGTTCCACTTACTGATGCACTCATAGTTTGGTGTTTATATGTGTCCTGACCAGGGATCGAATCCACAACCTTGGTGTATTGGGACGATGCTCTAACCAACTGAGCTAACTGGCCAGGACCACATATTTTTAACTGCATCAGATTTTAGATAAGTTTTGTTGTCTTTAAAAACACAAAGTGATAGGAAACGGTAAAAAACAATAAGAATAGTTGAAAAAGTTCTGAAGTCATTCAGGAGTTCTAATTGCTTCAGATTTTATACAATTTTTGGTTTTCTTGAATAGATAGTATATACTTAATGACCATACATATAATTCATGAGGTATTTATGATTGTACATTGGTTGGATGAAGGACTAAAAAGGAAATGCATATTTTTAAGCATATTACTATATGAGGGAAACCCCAAAACTGGAATTTATTTATAAAAATTTGTGTATTTTTTCTTACATGTTTAAATTTCAGTCACCTTCAAAGTACTGTTCATTTGGTGCAATACGTCTATCGAGTCTTTTCCCACTTCTCAAAACAGTGTTTGAACTCATTGATTTTTTTTATGCCTTTTAGTGCTTTTGCTATTTTTTGTTTCACCTCTTCCTCATCAGCAAATGTTTCCCTTTGAGGGCTTTTTTTCATCCAGAGAAACAAAATAAAGTCATTGGGGGTGAGATCAGGTGAA
Organism: Glossophaga mutica; assembly: GCA_039655065.1. Lineage (NCBI taxonomy): Eukaryota > Metazoa > Chordata > Mammalia > Chiroptera > Phyllostomidae > Glossophaga > Glossophaga mutica. Next base: position 48,101,048 of record CM077306.1, on the reverse strand, counting down.
TGCGGGGGTGGGGGGGAGGCGGAATAGGATCATGTTGCTTTTGGTCAAAAACTGCTGAACACTCGGCACAGTGTGGGCAGGTGTGCTTGTAAATCATCCATCATGAAACGGGCAAATGCACTGAAAGAGTTTAAAAAAAATTCACTGAAGCTGAATGCAGCCTCTCACAACAATACCATCTGGCACACTGATACAGATGGGTTCCTAGAACACTTACCTAGTAGAGGAAGCCTGTACTATAAGGGTCCTGCCCTCCAGAAGATAACTCTGGAGTTTTCTGGGGGTTCCCTCTCTTATCAACTTCCAAGAACTTGCACTGAGTGCAATATTACTCATGAAGCAAAAGTAAGATGATTTTTTTTTTTTTTTTTTTGGTCTGCAAGTTCTGTATTGAATTGATGTTGCTGGCAGCAGTGATAGATAGTGTTGTGGACATAAAACTTTCTTTGTCTAACATTCCTGACATTGATTGTCCTGGAGCAGCCATCTGTATGTTTGTGAAATCTTGTCGGATGCTGTATCACTATTTTCACAAAGACTTTGTCTGCACTGACATGCAGGTGTTCTCTAAAGAGTTTCTTCAAGTGCTGATTTCTCTGCAGACACTCAGCAGATGGATCCCGCACATGAGCAAAGCAGTACTGAGTCTTGAAACCAGTGATAGGCCGGCTTGCTCTGGTGGGTAAGCTGTGAAAGAGAAGGAAGAGAGCAAAGTGGCAAAGAAAACATGCTCAGGGGCTGCCTTCTCCCTCAGACTGAGTAATGCACTTGAAGTGGTGGCTTAACATGTTGAAGATGATGTGAAACTTTAAGAGCAACAAGTCAAACAAATGGCGAGGCTTGGGGGATTTGTAAAGTGATCCAGACCTTTCTAGTGCAGATTACCAGGCCATTAGTTCAAAGGCAGCTGTGCTTAGCCATTACTAAAAGTTACTGCACATGATGACTTCCTGGGCCAGCTGGGAAGTGGGGCGGGTGCTCCTGATTCCCTTGTAGACAGCTGGGCAGCTGAAACCCCAGCAAGGAGGACCACTATTTCAGCTGGCACTCAGGCTAACCGGAACTCACCAGAGCTCCCACGATCTGCTGAGCCCCGCTGCCATCTGCCTTCTTAACGCCCCCCGGGGCTCTGTAGGCTCATGGCGTGTGCCGGCAGAAAACGTGCCCTGTGACTGTGTGAACCACACGAATTCTGTCAGCCCAGAGAAAAACCTTTCATGCATGGATTCAGCTGCCGAGAATCGTGCTGGTATATAGAGGACTTGGCTTCTGGGTTTGACTCCATGTCTCTGAAAATGGCATGTAACTCTCAGTTTCCTCCAGGTCCCTGTGCCACCGCAAAGCACGAAGAGGTACCCCAGGGAGTTACCTCCAGAAGAGTCATGGTGCAGGCCTTGGACTGCACTGGGATGCAGTGAAATTTATATAGAGGTACATACTGTCTTCACAGAGCTTCCAATTCTATGATACGATATTCAGGATTGCAACTGTGTGGAACCTAGTACACTGGGCTAGGCTTCCTAGGTAATATGGAACAGTTTTGCAAAATCAGAAAAGTAATCACATTCTGAGTAGGCAGGTTAGGATCATATTATTCAAACCAGCCCTGTGCAGAGGCAGGTAGTGGCTACCTGGTCCACTTGAGTTGGGAAAACTGGTAAGTAGGATGTTATCTTCCTGTGACCTCCACCCACTGCAACATCCATTCAGAACCGAGCAGGGAGGCTAGGAGCTGACAGAGGCAGCTGAGGCTGGGCAGAAAACCATGGTTAGGTCTGGGGTTCTGGGGCCGTGGGTTGCAGGCCTGGATCTGCCAAGAGTAATCCTGGCTAGGTCCGTAACCTCTTTAGAATCTCAGTGTCCCCATCTGTAAAATGGGGCACAGTACAGGAAGGGTTTATGAGCTATCCAAGGTGCTATTTTTAAAACAGTGAATTCTTCAGAAGGCAGTGATTATCAAGATACAAATCATCATGACTGAAGCCATTAATTAAATTATACAGAATCGCAGTGAATGAACAAAATCTGTTTATTCTGTGGACAACTGGGGATATGAGTTTAGAAAGCAAAATCTATGATGGCGTTCAGATTAAGATTGCTTTGTAAAATGCATGTGTGTGATAAAGACTGCACAGAAGAGAATGAAAATAGCTGGGTATATATGTGTATTTGGGGTTCTTTTTTAATATAAATTTCTATATAAATACAGATGCAGTTTTTTAATATAAATTTTTTTCTAATATTTATTGCATCCATTATTTTTTCCCACAACTTGAAACAGACTTCCAAACAGCTTTTATCTCTAAATTTGCTTTATGGGGGTGGTCACACTGCCTTGAAAGAAAAAAAAACCTTTATTAGGCTGCACTTACTACATTACCTTGAAAATAGTGCATTTATAGATCTACCTTCTGCCCAAAACCACACAAAACAAAAAATATAGATGTCTGGTTTTGTCAGTCCCTATAAATAAAAGGAAGCAGAGACAATAAATATAGAAAGATGGCATGTTACATTACCATAACACACTGGAAACCCAAGGTGAGGATAAAAGTGCTATTTATCAACCCACTGAAGGCTATGATTCTGTGAATTTTCACGTCTTCCATGTTACGGGAGTTCAGATAATTCCAGGATTTGATTCTTTATCTTAGGACCGTCATCTTTGGAAAGCTCTTTAGTAAAACTAAGAGGTAGAATCTGGAAGGTGGAAGGCTGATGGGGAACAAAGATGAACGAGTGGCGTGTGGAGTATCTACACTCCAGACAGCAACAGACAGCAGGGAAGCGTTCACAGTCGAAGGGAATCTGAAGTGTCACGATGCTCAGCACTTCCACATGTATTTGCTTGTCCACGGCCCTGAGCCATGGCAACACCACATGATGTCCGCTTAGTTTCTTTCCAAAAATGCCAGGTCAGCAATTCATTTCTTTGATTTTTTTTTCTTAGTTCTCACCCAAGGATATGTTTATTGATTTAGAGAGAGAGGAACGGGGGGAGAGAGCGAGGAAGGGAGAGAAAGAAACAACAATGTGAGAGAGGAACATCAGTGGGTATGTGCCCCATCTGTGGACAACCCCAACCAAGTACGTGCCATGACCAAGAATCAAACCCACAACCCTTTGGTGCACAGAATGATGTTCCAACCAACTGAGCCATCTGGCCAGGGTCATTTCTCTGACTTTAACTACAAAACTGGTAGCAAATAAAACAGAAGTCTGAATGATATTTGCATTAATTATATTTCTTTTCACCTTGAAGGAGTAGTTCTCTTGCTCTCTCTGTTTCTGTCTCTATGTAGGCATGTATTTATTTATTATTAGGTGTTTATCCTCGTAGAAGACATAATCATGGCTTCCTAGCATTAAAGTGAACCAGAGTATTATTGAGTGTGAAGAATACAGCCTTCCTTCCTTCCTTTTTCTTTTTCTTTTTTTTTTAAATTCAAACATTTTAAAAAACCAGTCTTGGTTGGCAAGGTTAATGGGAGAACAGAGAAGAAAGACTAACAGTTACTGAACCCTACCCCATTCTAGGCTTTGCAACACCCTTTAAGTGTTTCATTCCATTACCCCCAGGCCAGCCTTGGAGATAGACATTGTTCTCTGCAGTATGCATAACAAAGAAAGTTACAGATGTTGCACATTTGAGCCCTAGTGCACAAATTTTGGCTTGGGTACAGGGAATTGTGGGTGGAAGCTGTGCAGAGCACTTCCTCACAGAAGACATCCCTAGAAGTTGGGCACCCACTCCCCAACTTGTCTGACTCCCTGCCCGTCAGTAGAGGCTTCTAAAACACCTGTGTTTCTCATTTGCAGAACCTGTCACCCTTCCAATTACTTCTTTCCCATCCTTCTTCCCAGTGCTGGTGGAGGCTCCAGGAGTGCAGGGACAGCCCCTCTCTTTCCCCATCCAATCCCGGCACATGGGATCTGAGGCAAAGCTGCAAATGGAGGCCCTGGGCCTTGGCCTGGCCCCCGCCCTTCTCTTCCAACGCTGAAGCTCCATCCTCTTCCACCCCACCATAGCTAATGCTTTGCTTCCTCCTCAGGGCTATTTGGACAAGGGATTTGGGGCTCTGGGGTACCTGGAGCATGGACTAGAAAATGGTGGATGGGTCAAAACAAGCTCTCTAGATGGTGGGGCCCAGGGCAGGGGTAATGGTTGCCTGGGTTTAAGGGGGCTGTTGCCAACATTCAGGAAAGACTGTTGAATGAATGATTGACAATGAAGCACAGCCACAGGGAGATAGTGTTAAGTTAGCCTCTCTGGGCCCTGAGCAGCAGGCAGCTGTGCAGTGGGTTCTCTGGATGAAACACTCACTGTAGCTTATTGTACTCTTGTGATTACTTTTCAGTACTTCTCTATAACCTTTAAGGGCATTCATTATGGAGTAAGTTGCATCTACCTGAGTGTCTAATAAGGAAATAATCTCAGGTCTTTTTAGAAAAGTCTCAAACCAACAGAAGTTGGACACACTGAGAAATAGCCTGGCACCTCAGGTTCCTTCCCTGCCTATCCCCAGTGATTTCCCGATAGCATTTCATTTCTGACAATGTTTATAAAGTTTAGATTATAGGTGAAAGTGCCTGCAGGTAGAGGCCAATTAAACTGGACCATCCCAATAAAACAAATGTATGACCCAAACAAATTTTTGCTAGATGAAGACAAAAATCATCTCTCTTACAAGTAGACCAATGCTATATGGAGTTTTGAAGTTCAAGTTCAGGAGTAGCATGAACACAGGGAGTGCTGAGAGAATCTTCATGGAGCAGAGGAAGGTCCTATAGTTGGATCAGAACTCCATTTGTTTTCCTCAACTCCTTTATCTTAAGAGCACAATAATGATTCTGAGAAATTCAAAATATCCCTCACCTAGAGAAAGGGAAGAAGAACAACAAGAGTATGTGTATTCAGTAGACAGGAATTCCATTAAAAACATTGACAATTACTTAGAAGTCAGGAAGCCAATTTTAAAATCAATACGCTGCTTGAGAAGAGTAACATGATGCAGTGTCAAAGTGGGAAGCATTATCAAAGCTGCATTTACTTCACATCAGGCCTTCGGTCATCCTGGTCAATGCTGAGACATCTGAGAAAGGGAGGTCCGAAAGCAGAGTACAATTTCACCTAAATTTGTACACTCTACTGACCAAGCCGTAAGCTGAAAATCGGGTTTGAGTTGCTTTGAGACTCCCATTTGCTTGGTTTTAATTGTAAAGGAACGTTTCCATCCACGATACCCTGTCCCCATCCCTAGAATAAACAACGTAACTACAAACAGGAAAGACCACAGAATTGGGTCCCTTGTGTCCCACTCAGGTTCTTGGTGGCACTGCAAAACACAGTCTGAATGTCATTAACAGGGAAGTGCACCACGAAGGGAGATTTAAAATAAATTACATGAAACAAATTTTCATCACTTCTGCTTTAGCATGTAAGAGAAAGTCAACGTCATCCATATATATACATTACTGAAGGATAATTTCAGCGTATTCAGCAGAAGGGGCAGAGATATATCTAATTTGTGAAAGATTAAGCGTAATTTGCAGGGTCATTATCGGGCCGAGGAGGTGTTCGGGAAAACGGGCTCTGAGAGGAAGTGAAGACAGACAGCTGGAATGGAACCAGGAAGACGGAACCGAGTTTCTTTTTTCAGTGTTTGGTACAAAGCCTTTTTCCCATTCGTTTTAAATTACTACCAAAGGTAAACATTTTGGTAAATGTTTCAGAGAGATTTATAGGTGACCCTAAATGCAATCTACTTGGTGACTGACTCAATTTTAATTCCTTTGGTTCTTGGTTGCAGAAAGGGCAACATTGTTACCACTTGCCCGGTCAAAGGTTACATTTCCTGCCCTCCATCAACCTGGCTGGGACATCTGAGTGTTTTCAGATACTAGTCAGGTCACCTTCCAAGGGGAATCACTCACACTAACCATCTGATTAAGGGGCCTCTGTAATGAATCCTGCTACCAGGTATGCAATTAGCCAGGCTGTAGCTTTCCTGGCTTAATAAAATGCCTGTTAGATGCCCATCCACGTAAGCTTAGTAATAAACAAAGGCACCTAGGAGGAGGATGTTCGATGACCATCCTTTCTTTTTAAAATTTTTGTTTGAACTACATTTTAATGACATTTTTTAGTACAATGCAAAATTTTTATGCTCACATAGCAAGGAATTTGGAAAGTCAGAGAGCCGCATGTGGGTCATTGGTTCTCCAAAGAGGTTTCCACGTGTAGAGCTTCAATCATCCACTTGCAGTTCAACGTTAACACCCTGGGCAGCGTTGTGGGTGCCCTTTTCCCAAGGTCTCTATTAATGGAGAAGCCTTACTGAGTGCTTACAAAGCCAAACACTGTCTTAAGCTCTTTACTTGCTGTTAATTATTATTACTCATAATTTTTCACGCACGAGGAAACAGAAGCCCAGAGAAGTAACTTGTCTAAACTAGGAAATGGCAGAGCCTGGACTGAGACCCAAGAGTCTTGAAGCCGTGTACTGAACCAACGACCCAGACCAACAAAATTTGGTCAGAGCAAAAAGCTCTCAAAAGTTGCTTTGGGATCTCCAGAATTCTCTTTTTGCTTCTTTGATCAGAAGTACTCCTGTTCTGGCCCTCAGACACTAACAATCCTGACTCTAACCCCCACCCCCACCCCAATTCAAAGTGGAGATCTGCCATCCTAACTGAGTGAGGATCTCTTAAACTCGGAATGTGCAGCGATGTGGTGCCTCTCCCAGGTGTTCGCGTGCTAGCCTGGCCAAGCCACCTCGTATCCTCCAACTGGCTCAGGAATAGGCCCATGACTTAAGCTATTCCAATCAGAGCTCATCAAAATCCTTTATTTTTTTTTTAAGCCAAGATGAAAGCCTGGTGTTTCCTGCTGGTCTTGAACCTGGGAGGCAGGAAGCACCTGCACCATTGTGGACCATGTGGAACCCGAGAAGGGCAGCAACAATCAAAGGAGAGCAGAGCCCAGCCAAGAGCCAGTGAGGGCTGCGTCCTGGAGACCTCCTTGAGCCCTAGGCCTGCTGGGTCTGATATGGTCCTCATGCTGTATTTCACAGCTGTGACCCAATTAATTCCCTTTCTGCTGAAGTAGTTCGGGTTGGACTTGATGACACTTGGCTCAGAAAGGAGTCCTTCTTTCTGCCACTGAATAACATTTTTATTTTCAGCAGAAAATTTTCATCTGATGAAAATAAAAGTGTTGTCCAGTGCCAGAGAGAAGCCACTGTGACACTTTTGAAGGGGCAGGGGCAGGGTGGGTGCTGTGGCAGGGCAGGGCGAGAGAGAAGGGAATTAATGTTGAAAAGCTGCAACATTGGCATTTATGGTCTCATTTAATCCCCAGTGATCTTGCAGAGCAGGTGGTAGTATCTCTACTTTAGAGGTGAAGACACTGAGACACAGGGCGGGTCAGTGATGTCACCCCTTTCACACTCTTTGTTAGTGGCCGGCCTGGCTGTCAAACCTAGGCCCACCTGGCTCCAAGGGCCACAGGTGAGTTTCTACCACTCAGGGCTGCTCTAGAAAATGCCATGTAAAGAGGAAGACATGGGGAGTGAGTCGTCCAAGGAGTTCCACATTTGATGTGCCCAGCTGCCTTCAAACACTCCACAGGTTGTCTCATTTGATGAGTCGGGTCCAGAGCTGGATGGGTTTTATCTCCAATTCTTGGCTCCTGACATTGAGGTAGACAGGACCTGGGCTGACACTTCAGTTGTGACGCTTGAGAGGAAGGGGGTGACTATGAAAACGTGATGCATGTGAAGCAGTAGTGCTTGGCTGTGGTGACAGAGGATGCACAAAAGACAATGTGGGCTCAGTGTGACTTGTGGCCTTTTCTTCCTTTCCAGCCCGTGAGGAATCTGAAATGGCACTGTTGCTATGGTAATGAATAAATAGAGCACTTTGATAAATTAGGGAAGGAAGAAGAAAATTTCTTTTCCACATTTAATTAATGATGAGGCAAATATTTGTTGAACAACCTTTAAATGTTGTAGTATGAGTATGGCTCTGTATTAGGTAGTTTGAGAATATCGGATACAAGGGAGACTTTTTGAGGAAGCCAAACACACAGAACCATGGAACAATTAAATAGCAACACATGAATGACACAAGATAATAACGCACGTGTGCATATGTTCGGAGCACATCACAGATAACGAGAATGATGCTGAGTTACTAGAGCTGGCCAAAGGCAACTTTTTGAATCTCTTAAGATGTGAGCTAAGCTCCTAAGAATTAACCTGATCAATAGAAGTGGTTGGGGAGGATATTTTCTGATCAGAGCAATACCAAATTGAAGTGTCACTTTATTCCACCAAGCAAGAGAAGGGAGAGCTGGGTCTCTGAAGTAGGGGTGAAACAAACAGGTTGGAGCCAGACTTACACTGTACCTGTATGAAGAGCAGATCGGGAAAGGAGGCCTACCACGAGGTTGTTCATACAGCCCTGGCTGACTTTTGGAGGGCTTTGCCCAGTATAGTAATGGGAGGAAATACGGAAAAAGTGAATCCAAAGAAATGGGGATGATTTTTCTGATTCTGTTGCCCACTGAGAGTGTGTTACATCAGGATGCGAATCAGATTCTGTCTTATTTATCTTCCCTTTGGGTCTGGTACTCTGGGGTATTTATATATATTTATATAAGGAAGGAAGAAGGAAGGAAGGAAGGAAGGAAGGAAGGAAGGAAGGAAGGAAGGAAGGAAGGCAGGCTAAGTTGGAAGGTGCTTCAGAAGTAGGAGCAAGTTAATAGCTATTGATCAATGGTTGGAAGCTATGGGGAGTTGAAAAGAGTCAGAATGGAGTAGAGCCTTTTTTTCTTTTACAAAAGTGAAGAAGTCATTAACTAGATGGGAACTGTGGTTTGTTTTTGTTGTGGTGTAGGTGGAAGTTAAGCTGGAGAGAATGGATCAGTTTGACTTGATTAGAGGGCTTGGTTGTACCAGGTCTTCAGCTTCCCCACCAATCAATATTCATATTCTTAATGCTCCCTGGCTTCTCTCACAGAAATGAGACACATCAGGAGCCAAATTCCAGGTGTCTTGTTCCCCCTGGACATACTTGCTTTGGTATAAAAGCTATTTTGCATGGTACACCCATGTGTTCTTTTAAGCCTGCTTTGCAGCCTCAGCAGCGTGTTCCCTAACCTGCTTAAAGTCTTTTACAGACTTGTCTCCTCTCTTCAAAGGATATTTTGCATTTCTCCAAACACTAATACACCTGAACAAATCAATTAAAAGAAAAAGTCATCTTGTAGTATCCGACACATTTTGTAACTTTATATGAAGTCGAATCTCTTCCCATATACATCTGAAACTAACAGACTCTCCCTTCATCTTTCCTTGTTCCTGCCAATGCAGGAAATCGTTCTGGTAAATGGAGGTGCGCCCTGTAGATGCCCAGACAGGCCAGAGCAGCAGGGCCCTCTGGTCCTTCCCCAGGCTGATGGCTCCGTGTACAGGGCTTTCACTGCTCCAGTGATCCCAGGAAATGGAATTCCTTTCCCAAGCAGGAGCCCCTGAATTTACCTCTTTCTTCTTGCATTACTTCATAGATAGATAATCTCAGTTAATTCCTTCAGGGTTCTTATGCATTTAGCCCTTGCCTCTTAAATCGGCTGCTGTTCTCCACTGAAATACCCAAGGCAAATTCCCTTAAGCTCATTCCGGTGCTGATCCCTATTTTCTTGCATAAAGATCAAGTTGCAGTAAAGAGAGTTCCTTTAAGTGAGGTTTTTGTGCACACACACACATATATTCAGCAGTTGACGGTCATTCTTTTATAATGCCACATCTTTTCTAACTGAGCTTTTCAAGTTGAACCTTGGCATTCTGTTTCTTTTAGCTCATGTTGGGGAAAGAACTTTCACAGCATTTAGGGCAAGAATGTTTAGATCAGGGAGTGAGAATACTTGCTTTCCATTTCCCTTGTCTTTTGGGGAATAAAGCAATTTGTCATAGGAACATTCTAAGGGCTGCCAAGGAACAGATCCTTCTATAAATCAGTTCATTAGGCCCTTCATTTCTGTGGCATTTGTCTTTCTGACTTAACTGTAAGCTTTTGAAAGCAGGAACTGGCTCTTCCCCTCCTTTCCTTCTCCTGCACACTCTGAGCTCACTTCAGGATTGGGTTCTCCGTATTGTGAGGGAACCCTTGACGTGCAGAGCTGGCGTCTGGGTTGAGGTAGCTACTCATTCCTGTGATGTTGGCTCTAGGTTCGTGTGTGGAAATTAATGTCTTAAAATTAAAGCATTTCAAAATGAATTTATGCCAGTTTGTGGAATGTATGGTATGTTCACTATAATTAGGATATTTGGGGCCACAAACATCAGAAAATTCAATTCACAGTGACATAAACAATAAGTGACATGTTCCCAGGACATTTGCAATTTACCTTTATTTTTCTGTCTACATTATTAATAACACCACTCTCTCTCAGAAGTGCCCATATTTGGACAATAAAACATATGGGCATCATATTAATGTTCAATGGCTGCTACAAACTTAGTGTCTTAAAACAACACACATCTATTATCTCACTCTTTGGTAGGTTAGAAGTCCAGCACGAGCCTCACTGGGCCTCAGTCAAGGTGACAGGAGGGCTGCATTTTTGCTGGATGCTCCTGGGGAGAATAAACTTTTCCAGCTTCTAGAAGCTGCCTGTATTCCTTAGCTTGTGGCCCTTCCCTCCAGCGATGTCCTGCTGAGTCCTTCTCACACTGCCATCTCTCTGGTCCTGTCTCCCACTTTTAAGGGCCCTTGTGATTATTGTGGGCCCACCCAGATACTCCAGGGTAATCTTCGTATTTTAAGATCACCAGTTGATTAGCAATCTTGATTCCGTCTAATTCCTGCAACCTAATTCCTTTTTATGCTATAACTTAACATATTCCCAGGAGCCTGGGATTGGGCCAGGGACATCTTTCGGGGGCCATTATCCAGCCTACTACATCACTCTATCTGTAAAGGGCTTTATCCTCATACATATCAAGAAGTCCAGAAGCAGAGCGGCTCCACAGGGTAAATTCACAGCTGTGCCACCTCCTCATGGACCTAGCTTCTCTTGGGTTTCTGCTGAGCTGTCTTCAGTATTGCAGCTTGCCTTTTGTTTTGGGGTGTGAGATAGTGATGCCTTCTCAGGCACCACGGAGACACCACCACAGTCAGCTAGAGCAACCGAGAGGCATGAAGAGGCTGTTTTTTTCCTCATGTATTTCTTTACCAGTGATGAAAATCTTTTCCAAAGCCCCGCAGAAGATTCTGTGTCTCGCTTGTCAGGAATGTGGCATACCACAACCCACCCCCTGAAGCATACGGCTGAGGGAGAGTGGAAGCCAGGGGAAAGGGGTTTTCTCAAGTGAGGAGCAAGGGGAATGGCTTTGGACAGGCAGTGTCGGAGGTGGGCTTGACAGGCTGGAGCAATGCTCGTGGTTCACAAATCAGCTACTGGGTTTTGGAACCAGGGACTTTGAACTCTCAGGGCACTTTTGTGAAAATTTTCTAGTTTCTATTCTTGGACTTCTTTGGGATCACAATGTAGATTCTAATTTTGTTCAGAGTGGTTGCTTCAGAATCTTGAGGCCTGACAAAGGTGTTTTCTGTTTTCTACTGGGGAAAGAAGTAGACACTGTGAAACAAAACGACACTCGAGGAGGGAGTGTCCAGACCACACCCCCTCGGCTGTCCATCTTTTGTCTGTACACGAGCCTCCCTGCGGCTGCTTCGCCATCCTAGTCCTGGCTTATGACCCTGCGTCACTTGTGAATGTATAATCATGAGGTACAAAAGCAGTCCTTGTCAGCATATTTTGTATAATAAATAAATATTATATGTAATAATCTTGCAAGTTTTCTCTATTACCTATGCTTGAAGCTTCCGTCACTATAGCAGCTAATGATCTGATGTACCTCTGTGAATTTGTGCAACAATATTGACAGCTACGGCTGCATAATGCAGAGTAGTGCATCCCAGTAAATGAATGGACTCTCTGGTCCCACTATTATTACTGACAGCAGGACTATATGGTAAAGCACAAGAAGTCACAAGCAACAAAATGTGCATTGCTTCATGCCCTTGCTACAGTCTGGCTGAAATGACATGCCAGCACGGGTGAATGTCCACAGACTAACACACAGCAGCTCTCTGCCCCTTGAGGGAGCTGGCTGTTGATACCATGAGAAAATTGCCACTGAGCTGGTTAAATGGAGTAATGACAACAGGTATTGAAGTGTCCTGTCCCGGTCCTTCCATGGCTGTGAATGGAAGTGCGGTATTCTTAGATTATTCTATGGGAAAAACTGGTTTGAAACATGACCATACTATTTGTTTATTACTTTAAATTATATCTTCATGTAAACTCATTCATTTGATCAGTAAGTGCTTACTGAGAGCCTACTATGTGCCATCTACCATTCTGGGCTCCTGGGATAAGTCAGTGAACCTAACAAATATCCCTTCCCTCATGGAACTTACATTCGCAGGGGAGACTGGTCGTGAAAGGGAGAATACAGCGCGGCAGTGAATTCCATGGTGTGCGAGAAGGCGATAAGTGCTCTGGGAAAAGAAAAGGTCGAGGCGCTGCTACTAGACGGCGCCTGCCCTCTACATCCCTGAGGGTATATTATTTCCTTTCATCTCAATAAATCTTACCACTACGCTTAAACTTCTTGAAAAGAAGAAGAAAGAAAAGGTCAAGCAGTTTCGAGGGATCGGAAGGGCGAGGAGAGCAGTAGAAGAGGGGCGTTAGCGTTCACAATGCGCTGAGAGGAGGTCCCATCGGTCAGGTGGTGTTTCAGCGGAAAAGGAGGTGAGGGAGGTGGCCGTGCACGCAGGCGAAATATAAATGAAATCGTGTCTGTCCCCGACACCCTCTCACACTTTACTGCCTCTCAGCTTTCCCAGAGCTCCTACATGTATGAATAACCCTTTAACAGGATTTCACAGAAGATCATTTCTTTCCCCCTCAACCTTTATCTCGTTCTTCTCTTATCCCAGCTCTGATGGTGCTCCAGCTACACTGCTCAACCCCCTGTGCCTTTGAGACACCCCCTCCTTTCCTTCCTGAGACCCTCTTCCCTGGAGCTTTACCACGGCTGGCTCCAAGGGTCTTCTCAGCCTGCGGGTCTCAGCTGAAATGAGACCTTACACACGGAATGTGATCTCATCCTTCTTATTTCTTATTTTATGTGTAAAAGTTAACACACAGTAAGCATCTAATACATTTGTTAAGTGGCTGAATGCATACATGTTTGAGCGAATAAGGCTCGAAGGCTCATTGGTTTGTGGCAATTGCAGGCTTACAGGATACTCACTGACCCATCTATCTCTACCATCACACATGCACATAGACATAATAACACTTTCGTGATGTTGCAGAGGAAATGACCATGGGTTAGGGAGAGTTAACTTGCACCAATCTGCTCTCTTTACAAATAGACCCATTGTTGGGCAGACCTGAGGCAAGCAGTGGGTTTACAGATGCATCAACCCTGGGACATGCTGAAAGTGACTGATGTGACAGCTGTTTTAGGGAGCACCCGCTCCATCGTAGATTAAATTAGAACGTGAGATGATTATTGATATTTCAGAAGCTATCTGTCTGTCTACTATGTATCTATCATCTATCTATCTATCTATTTATCTATCTATCATTTATTTCTATATGTCTAACACCCATCATCTCTCATCTACCTACTGATCTATTTATCTATCTATCAATCATAATAAAGATTCTGAAATAGAATCTTGTCAAGGCTTGAAGCTAAACCCAACAGAATCTAGAATAACTGGATATCAGCACAACTGGGTAGCCTCTTAAGAGCTTATAATCACATAGCTACAGGTGGTACCAACTGCTTAGTTCCCACTGTTTTCAAAGCAGCTGTTCTGGGCAATATGTTTGCGGCTTCTGCGATGAGGTGAGAGAGACAAAGAAAAGCAAAAGATGTGGGCTGTTTCCTTGGGTTTACTTTCCTTAAGTTTCCTTAGAAACTGGTCCAAAGAAGGCTTGCTACTAAAAGAGAGTCTGTGGGGTTAAAAGATATGCATATTTTCAAGATGCAATAGTTGTTGTCAAAATGCTTTCCATCAAGGTTGTTTGAGGATTGCATGGATGGGTGGGTGAATAAATGAACTAAAGATGGCAGATGCATTTTATTCGAGGAGGCAGCATGTTGTAATAGAAAGCTCAAGGGCTTATGATTGCTTCATGATGTGTCTAACACTGGAATAATTCAGGGGAATTAGCATAACCTCTGAAGAAGAATATTGCATTTTTAAAAAACCGTGTGAAAAAGCAACTTCCATCTCTAAGTTCAAACAAGAATGGTATGCCTAATTTTTCACCTACCCACTAGCAAAAATTAAAAGGAAATAATAGTCACCGGGAGGGTGTTGTAAGATTAACACTCTCAATTACTGCTGGTGTGAATTGATACAACCTTAATGGCAAGAAATTTGGTAAATTGCAATAATGGTCTTAAAAATTCCCATACCCTTTATTCCAACTGTTCATCTCTGAATTGATTATCCTGCCAAGCACGATTTGTGTATAAAGAGGCTTACTGCAGTGCTTTTTGTGATAGAGAAAACCAAGCAACACCCAAGAATGGTTAACTAAATGATGAAATATCTACATAATAGTATATCATGCAGCCATTACAACCTATGAATATGATGTAATATTAAATTAAAAAGCAGAAACCGAAATTATATATGGACTATAAATTCAATTATGAGACAGAAAATATGCCGAAAAACTATTAAAATGAAATTTGTGGGAATATTGAGTGATTGCCTCTGGATGGTGGAATTGTAGATTTTTTTCTCTTAAATATTATTTGTACCTTTCCATATCTTCCCCAATGAGAATGGATTATTCTGATTATCATAAAAACATTTATTTTAGTAAAAACTTTGGAGGCAGAGCTGGATTCTAATTTAGGCTCCCCCATGTCCTAGCTGCGTGACTCCTGGAAAATTATTCAGTGTCTCTGAGCCTCAAGTCAGCATCTGCAAAGTGGAGGGGAAGCTTTCAGTTTGCAGAGTGCTGTGGTGCTCCAACAAAATACTACATTTAAAGAGCCCAGCAGAATCACTGGTACACATTAGACTGTAAGTAGTACTTAAAATTATTACTCTGGGGTTTGACGTGATTACATATTGGTCGAAGTACTTTTTTAAACTTTACCAATGAAGCTTTTATTTCTTTCTTGCACATGTCAACATTCTACAGAAAAAAACATAGAGAACCATTTCATTTTAAACTCCAGTGAATTGTATATATCTTCTCCTGATACCTTTCAATGTAGAAACCTAAATTTTTACATGAATATAACTAGGAAACAGAATAATTTATGTCTATTTAACACTTTTGGGTCACACCTCAGCATTTTTGCATATAATTTCACACACATCAATATTATTGAATGGCTATATAGGATCTCCAATAGCAATTATAATACACCAAAATTTACTTATCCATTTCCCAGTTGTTGGGCTTTAAAAAGTTTCATATGAGTGAAACTGCTGGAAACATTTTTGTATAGGTTGCTTTGAAAAAATTTTAAATATGGGGCAGGCAAAAGTAGGTTTACATAATGCAAATAAATAATAAGTAATAATAGATTAATGAATTCTGTGTTTCACGTACTCACAGTTATGAATCTCCTTTTGCACACCTCTGTATTTTCTTGAAAATATGCTATTCAAAGTGAGTTAGTATGTCAAAAGATAGACTGATTGTAGAGTACTTGTTATATTCTAAGTAGCTTTTCAAAAAGATAACTAATATACTCCAATTCTAATGGTCTGAAGATACAGGCAATTTTTTAAGGTTTTGCTAATATAATAGCATGAACTAGGTCCAATTTGTTTCAATTTTCATTTTTAATGTCAGTAAGTCTGAATATTATCCTAAGCGTTGACTTTATTTGTATCTTCTCATCTATTTGCTATCCTTTTGTAAATTTGCCTAGTAAAAGATAGGGTATATTATGGATATACAACCATTTAGAAAAATATTAAACCCTTTCTTCATGTGTGAAAATAGTTTACTCCATTGTCTTATTTTTGTCTTCTTCCTAGTTAGGATTTAGTTTTCATTTTTCTTTTAGTGGTTCTCACCTTGTTGTAATGTTTTCCAATTGCTATCAAGTTCTTTTGTATCCCTATTGGGATGGGAATTGTATCCTTTTAGTTTTCATTTTTATACTATTTTATCTTTTGTAAAATGGATTTAATATTTCTTTCTGTACTGATTTCCAACTAATCTTTCCACCAGTAGTTATTAAGTATTTATTTATTTCTAATTGAATTATTAGTCTTAGTTAAACTTTCTGTTTAGTATCATAAACTATTTAGATGCTAAATAAATTAAGTAGTTAACTAATTTAAGCTATTAGTTAATTAACTTAATTAACTTAATAAGTTATTTAACTTAAATAAGGAAAGAGTATTTTCATAAGATGCATTTTAATACTGGGAAAATAACTTTATCACCAGAAATGCCTATTTTATGTATAAAATAAGGAATTATTTCCCAAGACTCTAACATGATCATTTGAATGGAAGAAGACCAGTTTGAAAGTAAGAAAAGCTGCTAGTTCCAACCAGGATATTCTTCTATTTTTATTTTATTAAAAATTTTTTATTGTCATCCTATTATAGTTGTCCCAATTTTTCCTCCTTTGCCCTCCTCTGCCAGCCTGCCCACTGCTCCCAAAATTAATCCTCACACCGTTGTCCATGTCCATGGGTCATTCATGAATGTTCTTTGACTAATCCCTTTGCCTTCATTCCACCACTATCCCCCTCCCCTCTTATAGCTGTCAGTCTGTTCCATGTTTTCATGCCTCTGGTTCTATTTTACTCATTAGTTTACTTGTTCATTAGATTCTTCTTATTGGTGAGACCACATGGTATTTATCTCTCACCACCTGGCTTATTTCATTTAGAACAATATTGTCCATTTCCATCCATGCTGTTGCAAAAGGTAGGAGCTCCTTCTTTCTCTCTGCTGCATGATATTCCATTGCGTAAATGTACCACAGTTTTTTGATCCACTCATTTACTGATGGGCACTTAGGCTGTTTCTTGCACTTGGCTATTGTAAATAGAGCTGCTATGAACATAGGGATCCATGGGTTCTTTTGAATTGGTGATTCAGAATTCTTAGAGTATATTCCCAGCTTTGGAATCTCTGGGTCAAAAGGCAGTTCCATTTTCAATTTTTTGAGGAAATTCCATACTGTTTTCCACAGTGGCTGCACCAGCCTGCATTCCCACCAACAGTGCACTAGGGTTCCCTTTTCTCTACATCCTTGTCAGCGTTTCTTCTTTGTTGATTTATTAATGATGGCCATTCTGACAGGAGTGAGGTGGTATCTCATTGTGGTTTTAATTTGCATCTCTCTGATGGCTAGTGATACTGAGCATTTTTTCATATGCCTAGGGGCCCTCTGCATGTCCTCCAACCAGGATAGTCTTAGAAGTAGCAAGTATTCTACGCAATCAGTTGTACAGTTTGCATTTAATCTAGTTGTATGTAGTTTTTAAAATGCATGAATTGGATTATGGATTATTTCCAGAAAAGTACATGGTCATTTTAATAATAGAGTTCATATTATTAATATGAAGGGAACTTTGATAACTCCCAATTTCTTATAAGGTAAAGTGAAAACTCTTTTGCATGGCCTTCCCGAGTTCCACCTTCCCATTCAGCCACTTCTGGAACCCCCACTCCAGCCCCCACATTCACTATTCCTGGCCCTGTGCCTCTGCCTTTTGCACCTTGACCATAAACTTCTTCCAGATGGGTGTCCTATGTTACTTAGGATATTGGTTTTTATGTCTTAACAGACATCTTTTAATAGAGACTGAAATGGAAGGGAAGGTGTATTTCTAGTTTACAAAGAAGTCCGAGGTGGTGGACAAGCTGGGGATAGGCTGTGCCGCTGCTTCATGGGGTCACCAGGCCCTGGTGCCTCTACTTCGTTTCTGTGCCTTCCCCTGGGGTTCTGTCCTTGTCCACGTGGTCTAAATCCACTACCAACACCTGCATCTCGGCCCATGGGAAAGGCCAAAATAAGCAATAGAGAATAAGGCAGTTCTTTTTAAGGATATAATCCAGAAGTTGCAAACTTCTTCTCAGGATTTACCATCTTATTTCACACTTATATAGATACTGCTTTTATTTTTCAACATCAGACATTACCTATCACATTGCTTTCTCACTCGGAAGGTGAAGCTTTAACTCTCACCTTCTGAAGTCTTCATCCACTTGCAAAGGTTGACAATAATTTTATTTATGTCAACCTTTGCATTGTGTTTAAATAATTATGATCATATAAATGCCATTCATGCAGTGAACCATGTAGGGTAATTTAATAACTTTTTCCATCTTGTCCATTATCTTGTCTTCTCTATTGTTTTAAAAATATTATTGTTATTTTACTATCTATGTACTTATTGCTGAATGCAATCCAAACTTTTCTGAAACTGTACAAATCTCCTTTCAATATGTTCAAATACATCAGGCATCAATTGCATCTTCCTGAAGAATACAAGCCTTCTGATGTACTTCGGTTGAGACTATTTGCTTTCTAGGCTTTTTGTTGCTGAGCAGTGTCTATTATATGGATATTCCTCTAAATGCTTTTGATTACTCATCTATAATTGCTAAAAAGTTTTCAAGCATACACCCTGCCATATGCATACTCAGTATATTTGTCCTATGGTATTAATATATTTTACACATTATACAATTACACACACATCTAGATGTTAAGATAATATAAAAGGAAATATAACCTACTTGTCTCATGCAGACCAGTGCATCCATCCGGGGAACATGTCTGGCTGCTGTTATACTCAGCTCTACTTAGCTCTACTAATGATGTTCCCGAGCTCCTCCTCCTGGTTTCCCAGTGCATGAAACCAATCTTTTCACTCAATTAGGCTGGGTTAGTAAGACTTACCTTTACCCACGTCTTTCTTATTTCCTATAAATAATCGCCAACCCTAAAATACCTTTTGGGTTCATCCAATAGAGGCCCATCACTACCTCTCTGCATACCTGGTCTTGTCACATTTACTACGTCTTGGATCAAATATAAAAAATTGTATTTTTCTAGGAAATCATGTATTTCTTTAGGTTTTCAGATGTGTCCCTATAAGTTTTATGTACTGTTCTATTACAGTCCTTTTAGCCTCTCAAGAACTTGTTACTATGGCTCTTTTTCACATTCCTAGTTTTACTGTTTTGCTCTTTTTTCCCCCCTTAAGCTTATTCCATTAGTCTTCCCAAAGAACTGGTTTTTAAATTTATGCAGTTTTGTTTGCTACTCTATTAATTTCAGCTCTAATCCCCCTAAGGTATAGTTTGGATCATATCATTCCTTTCTTGGTAAGTCCTCGATGGCTCCCTGTGGCCCTCTAGATTAAGTGCACGCTCTTCCGACAGGTACTCTTGGCCATGAGGAGGTGTGTACTGAATGGAGCTCTTTCTCCATTGTCAGAGAAGGAGGGCTCTAGCTGTGTGGAGAAGAAAACCATGTCTGTAAACCAGCACATAATCTGTTTAGCTATGTTATGCAACACCTTTTATGTTTAACACCAGGGGCAGATCCCTGACCTCTAGCAAGATTGTGAAATAGACCTTGCTTTCCTGAAAGTTGGGGATATAAATAATATTTATACATAAGGTCTGCAATACCACAGGATCAGTTTTCTTGAGCTGTAATTAAATAGGACCCTTGCCATAAATTCTTTAGTTCTTAATGGCATGCACCAGCTTGTGACCTTAGTTATTTCATTGTGTTTTCAGGAGAGGAAGTAGGAATAAGAGAGGGTCAGCAATATGGTCTAGTTTCTGAGACTTTTGTGAATGTTTTAGTCTAGTACATACCTCCACTTACAAAACGAAAGACGTTTGTTCATTCTGTCACCAGTGACTGGTATTGGCATTGAAGGTAGCCCAATGAATGGGTCATCCCACTTATGGTCTACCCATTTGCTGAGAGGCAGCGTTAATTACTTTTCATGGGCTTAGCCAATGGACCTAATTTTTTTCTTTTCTTTTTTGCCCCCAGAGTAACCTCAAAGGCTGATGTCACTAACTGAATTGAGATCTCTTTCTTGTTCTATGAGAGAAAAAATTTTCCAGCTGCAGCTGCCAAAAATTTTCCATATTTCAAATTTTCATATTTGAGAAAGTGGCTGGGGGTCCTGGTGAGTTTTCCTGAAGGTGTCACATGAGAAAGATTTGGCCATGATCACTTTCTCGATGGCATCCTTCACTGACTGTGGTCCCAGGCCCATCATGGATTGCTGGGCATGGCACGTAGCTGGTGATCTAAGACAATGAGGAGATTTATTGACATGAATGTGATAGAAAACAAGTATGAATTCATGTGTAATTTGTACCCAAGGGTTTTTATTGGTGACAGATTGCTTTGTGGTGATTTTGGAAGATGGATATATGGGGAAAATTTTCTAGCTAATGAAGACTGTGGAGATAAAATATCATCTAAGAGTTTATCTGAAGCTTTAAAAATTAAATGTTTTTATTTGATTTGTTTCTGATCACAAAATCTATAAAGATCCAGTATAAAATTTCAGGTAAAAAAGATAAAAATAAAACACATTCAAATTCTAGAGAAAACCACTCTTGATATTTTAGTTATGCCCTAATGATCTTTTTTCTGCCACATGCCAGCTTAACGAAAACATAACTGTATTAGAAAAATTGGTAACATGCGGCGGCAGCTTAAAAAAATGATAGTAAACTGCTTGACATTCCTCTCATTGTTCCCTCATCTTGTACCCAGGCAGGCTTGTCACTCACTTGTAACCAGTAGAATGTGGCTGAAGTGACTCTACTGTGACTTCCGAGGCTAGGTCAGAAGAGGTGATTCAGCTTCTGCCTTGCTCTTCCTAAACTTGTACTGGAGCCCTGGGCCCTGAACCATGCAAGTAGCTCAGCCGCCTGGAGCCCCATGCTGCAAGGCAGCCCATCCCTCTGAGGAGGCCACGCCTTGGCACGGCAGCCAGCAGCCCAGGCTCACCTCCCGGCCGACCGCCGGTGTGGACTTCCAGTCCCGGGGAGCTTTCAGATGCCTGAGCTCCATTTTACTGCACTCACTGGAGAGATCCCAAGCACGAACTGCCCTGCTGAGCCGGTCTCTAGTTCCCGACCTACATGTTTTTGAGAAAAACAAAGTAGAATAATTGGAGTATTTTGTTATGTAGCAGTAGTAACCAGAACACATGCTGAAAACAAATGAATAAATGAACAAACTTAGCAGCATACTGTGAAATCTTTAGACTCATTCCATTTCCTTCTGCATCATTTCAATGGTTGCATAGCAGTTTTATTGTATGAAAAGAACATACTGTTTTTAAATTAATTACCCAGTGTTAAATATTAGATTACCTAATAGCTTAACATTGTAGCTGAAACTTTGTACATATCTCTAATTTATTTCTTAAGATAACTTACCCAAATTCAAAAAGTAGAAGCGCCAGAGTTATTGTGTTTAGTGCTTTTTAAAAATAATTTATTATATTTTTTATCACCATATATCCCCCTTTTACCCTCTTCCCTCCTGCAACTACCAGTGTTGTAACAAGTAGCTACAAACTATTCTTTACCAGTAGTGCCTGTGCATCCGCACACGCACGCACTCACACACACAGGATGGAGGAGAGACAATAGGTTTTAGAATCAGCAGGCTTGCGTTCCAGCTCACAGTTCCACAACTTGCATGACCTTGAGCAAATTAATTAAACTCTCTGAGCCTCATTTTAATCATCTGTAAACTGGAGATAATAATACTTACCTCAAAGGATTGCTATGAAAATTAAATGAGGTACAGTATTAAAGTACCAAGCATAGAGAGGCCATTAAAACTAGTAACTGTTGTTCTTGTAATTACTTCCTAAGAGTGAAGCAATCACCCCATGATTTCTTTTTCCTGCTGTTCTGCACCTGCTGCGGGATTCTGCTTTCCTGCTGGCGTTACCCTGGCTCCTGTCCTCCAGGGCCTTGCACACCACAGGGTGACAACCCTGGGCGAGTGGGAGGTGACGAATGTTGATGGTGTCACCTCTGCCAGTTAGTGGATTCATTTTGAGCAGAACCATCTGAAAGACCAGTGGATATCCCTGATGCTAAGCTTCTTGGCACCTGACGCCCACAGCGAGCAGATGTTTCTGGGGAGGAAGGGCGCCCTGTCATGGCGCCCTGCAAACCACAGGCCTTGGCACTTCCAGTCCTGAGCCTCATCCTATTCTTGGGCAATCTGGAGGGGATAGTGGGCGTTCCTTGTAAATAAGAGAAAAGTGAGAAAACAAGAACACGCAGACTGTTCCCTCACATATGTTTGAATTACTTTTGGGAAATACCATGTGAGCTCTGAAAAGTGTGTGAAGGGAAAAGTGGTCACAGATGTGGGGAGGACCTGGGTGTGGCTCTACAGGCTCTTGGGAGCATGTTTGGCTCTGAGGAGCTGAGAGAAACTGCTGTTCACAAATGGTGTTGGCAGGTCACCAGCAGGTGAGTGGAGTGAAGGATTTTGGGAAGATTTTCTGAGCCATTTCTATTTCTCTGTTCTTTTTTATTATCTGTCATTCCAGAAAATTGACTGAGTTGAGGACTAAAAAGGGAAAGTTTTTTCTGCATCTTTAATTTTATTAAAGCCTTTATATGAGAACCAGGACTTGGTTGGAAAGATGTTTACTTTCTAAAAATTTAGACGGTCTTAATATAAATATACTATTATGCAGCAGCTGTAAACTTTCTTCAGAGACAGGAACTAGGCAAGGTGTTCTTTTCAAAAAACAATGTAAAATGTTGAAAGAATAAATTATTTTCATTTTGGGTATTTCCTTTTAATCTTTGTCTACTTATATATTAGGGTCAAAAGTTTTCTCTCAATATATTCACATGTTAAAAAGAATATATAGCTTCACCCTGGCTGGTGGGGCTCAGTTGGTTAGAACATGGTCCCATAAACTGAAAGGTCATTGGTTTGATTCCCAGTCAGGACACATGCCTGGGTTGTGGGTTCAGTCCCCAGCAGGGGAGCATGGGAGAGGCAACCGATCGATGTTTCTCTCTCACTTCAATGTTTCTCTCCTTCTCACTAAAATCAATAATCATGTTCTCAGGTGAAGATTAAAATATATAGATAGATAGCTTTTTTTGTTTATATAAGACCAATTCTATCTTCCTCATAAATTTCCATTGGTGTCTTTGTTGCAGGAAATACATTAAAAACTAGATTTTTGCTAATGGGTAAATGCAGTCTGAGGCAACCATTTAAGCAGTTTCTGTGGATGCTCACATGCTTCAGATAAAATGGCTGTCCTCTGGTCTGCCCTGTCCTTCTCCCCTCAGAAGGATCTGGCTGTATGAGAGATGAGGTGGAAGGAGACAGGGGCCCTTGAATCTTTTTGGAGCCTCTTGGGACACTGATTTGTCTTTGTTGTAAAATTGTCAGTCTGGTGGCTTCCTGGAAGGTTGAGTCCTGGGCTGGAACTGGCCTCACAGTGTTGGCTGGCTGGCAGCCAAAGTCAAGGCCACTGCCAGGATAGCCTTTGGTTTTCCTGGGCAAGGCCAGGATCTCCCCTAGGGACCTGGTGTCACGTCACTCGCCTTGCTGCTCGTGGTTCTGCAGGCCCTCTGAGTCTGTGCTGTGCGCTAGGTCTGGCCCCTGGGCTCATCCTTGTATTTTGTTTCTCACCTTGGTGGGCCCCCAGGCTGGTTCTAAGCTGGTAGCATCTGTGTCTGCCTTCAGGGGCATGCGGGGACTTCTGGGTCCAATCCAAGCCACCCGGACTCCAGGGTGAGTCAGGAAAGCCTTTCTTTCACTACTCACTCTGTATGCCAGAATTTATTTGATGGCAGCCTATGGCTTGGTGTGGGCCAAACACCAAATACGAGGTGGGGCCGAAGCCCTTCTCCCTGCAGCCTGCCTCCCCACCTACCCAACAAGCTTCCCCTCCTTTTCTTAGAAGGTAGGAACTTTCCTCATATGAAACTACGGTCTGCTCGGCAAGGCCTCACTTTTGATATTTTAACAAGAGCACTTTGTTACACAGACAGTCTCTTGTCCCTCCACCTAGTTTGGCTTCCAAAACCAACCTCTCATTAAAGAAAAAGTAAAGGGGTTCTGAGGCTGAAAGTTATTCCACAGCCTCTTTGTTCCGACTACCCCCACCCCGCTGCCCTGCACACACACACATACCCATGCTAGAAATGGATCCTCCCTGGAACAATGAAACTATTGGGTCAGTCTGGGAAGTAAAAGGCTGCATGTAGGCAGACTTTAAAGTGGGAGACACAAATACATGGGTTTAATATTTGCAATGTATCATCCCAGATATTATATTATTACTTCAGAGTATATACCATTTATAATCTACTCTTTCA
Organism: Glossophaga mutica; assembly: GCA_039655065.1. NCBI lineage: Eukaryota > Metazoa > Chordata > Mammalia > Chiroptera > Phyllostomidae > Glossophaga > Glossophaga mutica. The sequence continues at coordinate 48,076,603 of CM077306.1, read as the reverse complement.
TCATCTATAACATTTATCCCTTATACTACAATAAACATTTATCCATCAAGTCTTTTTAAATGATCATTTTTTATTGATTCTAGAGAGAGGGAAAAGGAGGGAGAAAGGGAGCAAAACATTGATGTGAGGGAGAAACATCAATCATTTGCCTCTTGCATGCACCCCAGCTGGGGACTGAACCTGAACCCTGGCCAGGACGTGCCCTGACCAGGAATCAAACCAGTGACTTTCGGTTTGCAGGACAACACCCACCCAACTGAGCCACAACACTCAGGGCTAAATGACCATTTTTGGTGGTTATAAACTATTTCTTGAGTTTGATATAATGCAAATTAATCAAGCATTCCTCTTTTGTTGGACATTGTTTTAGTTCCCTAGAGCTGCTATACAAAGTACCACAACCTGGTTGGCTTAAAACACAAATATTTATTTTAATTAAAACACAGTTCTGGAGGCCAGAAGTCTAAAATCAAGGTATCAGCTGGGCCATGTGACCTCTGAATCCTTCACCACCTCTTCCTAGCTTCTGGTGGTTTGCAGACAAATCTTCGGCGTTCCTAGGCTTGTAGATGTCATTCCAATTCTTTTACCTTCACATGGTATTCCTCCTGTGTCTCTGCACATAGTCTGCCTGCTGTGCATGTCTGTGTTTGGGTCCAAATTTCTCTTTTTATAAAGAAAGTAGTCATATCGCATTAAGGCCTACTCTCAAGACCCATCTTAGCTTGACTACATCCGCAAAGACCCTGTTTCTAAATAAGGTCATAGTCTTGGTACTGGAGGTTAGGGCATCAACATGTCTTTTTAGGGAGATAAGATTCAAGCCATAATGGATGTTTAGGTTGCTTCCAGGTTTTTGTTATTGGCCATGGTGTTGGTGGTGGTGGTGATGGTACCATTGCAGATAAAGCTGCTATAGATATCTTCAAGTACATAGCATTTTCATTCTATTGAAATAGAATATTAAAATTTAAAAGCAATGAGAAAAAATTGTGGATACAAATTTTAACTTACATGATTATATTTTATTTTTCATTGTTCACATGTTTTTCATTGGTACTACAAAGAGAAGTAGAATAGAGATATTTCAGGGCTTGGAATCAGTTCATTCATCAATAATAGGCTCAGAATGAGATGGACATTGTCCAACAGTAATAAGACATCATGAGCTAAATAAAAGTTTAAGACTTGGAAGTATTAACTAAACAGCAGTCCTTTTTCTAAAGAGTTGTTTTGAAAATCATGTTGCCTTGCCATGTGTAATAAAGTCTTTCCAGATATTTTCCATGGAGGATAATTGGTAGTCATGTTTTCAACATGTTTTGAAGTCCTAACACTGACAAAGGCTTCCAAAAGGAAGCAACTTCTGTTTTGGAAAGATTTCCTGGAGAAAAAATATCTTTATAAGTTGGGGGGAGTCCCTTGATCCCCAACCTTCTCCCCACCCCAACACGTTCACCCAGATCTCATTTGCCAGGCCTCTGACTCAAGGCCCGAGTCTCACTTACATGTGTGTTTCCGCCCTGGGGCTCGCAGTTGGATCCCAGCACCTTGGTTGTCTGTCTCTTGGTTTACCTTCACCAATAGCTGGAATTCAGGTAGACTCTATTCTCTGAGGAGGCTGAGATTTTCTGGGAAAACTTGGTTATAAAGTTCTTTGACATAGACCAGCTCTTCCAAACCTTCAAAGCCTATACTCCAGCCGCACCATATTCCCTCTTTTCTAGTCATTTTGGCGCAGTGACCACTGGAAAGGTTCAAGGTTTGAAGAGTCAGAGCAGGAGGGAGTTAACATTGTTGTGCTTCTCTTCCGGTACCAGGCTTAGAGTCACGGGTTTTCATAGACTGCTCAGTCAAGACTGAACCTTGGAAGCAGGTGTTATCGTTCCCATTTACACCTGAGAAAATGGGGGTGGGGACCAGAGCAATTAAAAATGTTGTCCAAGTGAATGGCACAACCCGAATGCAACCCTGAATCTGCCAGGTGCTTGATCCTACCTGCTCGTCCTATCATACCACAATCCCTCCCAAGAAAAGTGTGGGCTGCTCAGACAGGAACCCTCCTAAAGCAGGACTGGGCCTACCTGGGACTGGTGCTGGGCTGAGGAATCAGTAAGCAAGCCAGGGTCCGTCTAGAGCAGTGCATCTCAACTGAGGCAATTTTGGCCCCCAGAGGACATCTGGCAAATTCTGGAGACATTTTTGGTTGTGGCGACGGGAGAGATGGGTTCTACGGGAATCAAGTGAGTAGAGGCCAGGGATGTTGATAAACATCTTACAACACACATCGATTCTATACAGAGAAGCAGAATAGGAACAGCTCACAGTTTGGAATAATCAATTTACTCACAAATAATAGGCTCAGAAGGAGGTGAATATTGTCCAATAGGTAACAAGACACACAAGGCCCCCTACAACAGAGTTATCTGGTCCAAAATGTTCATAGAGCTGGGGTTGAGAAATCTGGTCTGAAAGACTGGCTTTTGCCAAAGGGCTATGAACTTAGATGTGTCACTTTGCTTCTCTCTGCCGCAGTGTCTTCAACTGTAAAGTCAGTTTACAGAGCTCCAGGAAGTCTATGATTCTAGGGTTCATTAAAAAAAGTAAATAAAAGTATACATGCCTGCCCTGGCTTCTGTGGCTAAGTGGATTGAGTGCCAGCCTGTGAACTAAGGGGCCATTGGTTCGATTCCCAGTCAGGGCACATGCCTGGGTTGCGGGCTAGGTCCCCAGTCGCGGATGTATGAGAGGCAACTGATTGATGTTTCTCTCTCTCTCTCTCTCTCTCTCTCTCTCTCTCTCTCGCTCCCTCACTTCCCCCTCCCTAAAAGTAAATAAATGAAATCTTTTGTTAAAAGAAAAAAAAGAAGAAGAAGAAGAACTGGCTGGCATAGCTCAGTGGATTGAGCTCAGCCTGAGAACCAAAGGGTCGCAGGTTCGATTCCCAGTCAGGGCACATGCCTGGGTTCCAGGGCCAGGCCCCCAGTGGGGGCCATGCGAGAAGCAAGCACACATTGATGTTTCTTTCCCTCTCTTTCTCCCTCCCTTCCCCTCTAAAAATAAATAAATAAAATCTTAAATAAAATAAAAATTAAAAAAAGAAGCTGTAGATATTCGGAAAAATAATTTTAAAAAACTATACATGCTTGAAAAAGCAAAAATGGGATAATTCTTCTCTTCATGAAATCTAGGCAAGGATTAAAATGTACTGGACTTTGAGTGAAAAAGTTCTATTTATGTTGAAATAACCTCCTGTTTTGCCCATATTGTTACTGGGGTAGCCGCTCTCTCTTTCTTACTGGCTTCTTCAGTTCTTCCTGCTGTGGTTGGTCTGCCGGGTGGGGCTCACGTCTCCACATGGGCATTGTTTTCTGGAAACAATTTCTATCTATCAGTCTGTGTTAGTTTTCTGTGGCATCATTGGAAGGATCTTGAACCTTCGAGAGTGCAAAGCATTTTGTCTTTTAAAATGAGTTGGATTCCAGTAAAAGTGTGACTAAAACAGTAAGTTATTTCAAATATTTAGTGCAAAGTTGGCTGAGATAAGAGTTTAGAAAAGAACATCGGAAGAAAGAACCACTGGGTTTTGTGTGTAGTCACAAAACCCCAAATCAGCTTTGAATTGTTGTGTTAGTCTAACATCAGTGCTGAGAACGGTATATACCACGTGGGTTACGGCCAATTTTTTTATTCTCAATAATCTATTATATATTATTTCCATAAAAGCTCATGAAACTTAGTGGCTGGAATATTAATACTAACCAAAAAAATATATCTGGTTACTTTTGCTTGGAATGGAAGATAGATGATTCTCTTCTAAGAACACTAAATAGGAAATACTAGTAATGTTTCTCCATGCCCCAGTAATAAGATATATAATAGGATTTGGTAAAAAGAAAATTTGCTTTTGGTATGACTGAAACTAGCCAAACTAAATCACATAGCTGTCAGTCAACACAGAAATCAGTTTATTCGGCGGGAAAAACCATTTCCAATAATCAGGGCCTGTTTTTCTTCTTCTGTAGAACTGAGAGTGCAGGGCACAGGTTTACCCGCAGGCTTGGTATTGACAGTTTATTGACATGAGACTTTGGAGTGTTTCATTACCAAAATTCTCCTTCAAATGTGACTGAGGTCAAAGTTGCTACCAAGTGATCATTATTTAATGACGGTTGCAGACACACTTGGTTTTCCACAGGTTCATCCTGAACCAGGGATGTCTACACCAAGAGAAACCAGGCTGTGATAGGTTTTCTTGTTATTAATCTAAACCAGGAGCAAGAAGACAGGCCCAGTGAGACTGATGGTTCAGCAGATGGATTCCCTTACTAACAAACAGTAACGAACCATCCTAGGTACTGTGAGGTAAAAGGACAGTAAGTCTGATAATGCACTCCCATGCATCATACACACCCACAGTTTTGTGCGCGTTATACAGGATTATTATATGCATCAATATACCCATGGTATGTAATCATTACACCTGTGTATAATGCACATCTTTATTTTTCCCTAAAAACTTTGAGCAGAAAAGTATGCATTATACATGGCAAAATTCAGTATATTGGCTTTGCAATCAGGGACTATTGAGCTCAAACTCTCACTCCATCATTGCTGGTATGTGAGCCTGGACAAACTCCCTAAGCTTTTAAAATTTCAAAGCCTCCGTTTTCTTATCTGCGGAAAAGAGATATTGATTCTCACCAAGTTTAAAAAAATATGATTTAAATGCAACAGAGTATGTAAATTGACTTAAAATAGGTATCTAATAATTATTAGTGTCTTCTCCACACTCCTACTGGCTCATGCACCATCCTACTATCTGCACAGTTTATATTAGAGGTAGGGAAAGGTAAGGCTGATGTTGAGTGCCAGCTGGTGCCAATATGTACACAACGCTCTGAAAAGCGAGAGGTTGTTCCAGCCTGGTGAGCCTGGAGAGAAATGAACTTCATGGTAAACTTTCATGGTGACATGAAAATGTCCTCTCCTGGTGTGGCACCTCCAACACCCTCTCAGTTCAGGACAGCGTGTGCATCCCTGGGGCACTGTGCATAACCCTGGCACGGCCCTCCCCACCCTTAACTGTGTGCTGGTGTGTGTCCATGTAGGTACACTGCCCTCCTCTTTTCTGCTCCTGCATCTGTGGGCCTACCTACAGAAAGCAAGTGGAAAATAAATATTCTTGGAATGGATGAATGAATGAGCACTTGAGCTGTGCTGAGAAGAATGGTGCATGGTTGGAAATACTAATGGAGATGCGTGCATTTCAGAGGGAGCTGACACTATGACGGCTTCTTCTTCCCCATTCAAGGTATATATGAAGTAAATCTGCATCTGTCCTACTTTCTTATTTGCTCCTGGCAAATGGTTAAGTGACCATTTTCATGACAGATGATTTTTCTCTGTGCTCAGGCCCATGAAGTGAAGCAGGTCAGGACACATTTCACTGAGATTCCACCAGAACCTTCCTCCAGTGTAGGAGGCCCAAGCAAGACCCAGCTTTGCCCCATTTCACAGATTTTAGACCTGAGGGCAGTAGAGCACACCCGCTCCATCCTGCCAAGGCCACAGCGCTGGTCAGGAATGGGATCCAGCCCTTCTAATTCAGCTTGTACAAAACAAACAAACAGATAAATACTCACCATTTGCTTTTTATGCGTCATTGTTCTGGTCGTGTTTACTTATGGCCAGCAGAGAGACAAGCTGGTCAGTATATCTCGCTAAGGGCCTCTCAACCACCAGCTGCATTGCCAGGCTTCAGACGGACTGAACTGGCTACTGTAAAAGTCACACTGACTGTTTCTGACATTGACTCAGCCATTTATTTCAGAGACAAAGTCGCAGCTTTTATGAGTTCATAAATTTGCAGGAACAAGGAGTCGGAGAAAGGCAGTGGTTACAGGCATAAACTGGTTTAACCTGAAGCTAATGAGCCTTAAGCTTCTCAGCCTCCAGACCAGGCTGAGCCCTGGGAGGGCCTGAGCAACGTGTCCCTAAGGTCATGTGTTTTTGTAAAATTTACAAAAGTTAGATATTTTTGTATTTTTCTTGAAAAAGATCTCCACACACCACTTCCTCCTGGATTGTATAGGTTTCGGGACCCTGAAAACCTAGATCTGCCTCCGAGAACTGGTAACTATTTTTTTAAAATTCTGATTGCTTAAAGAAAGAATGTGTAAAAATATTCCTTGTTTCAGAAATGGTTACTTTCCTCCTGATTTCCTTTACCCCTCCTTTCTGTTAGTAACAGTTTACCCTGAGTTTTAGGTGGGCACTTGTCTGTTCAGCTAGAGAGAATATTTCCCAGCTTCCCTTGTGGTAGGTGTGGCCATATGGCTAAATTTGGGCCAATAGGAGGTAAACTGCAGTGAGACTATGTAGATTTAAGGTCTTAAAACCTAAGGTACTTCGCCCAAACTTCTCTTTCCCTCCTTTCCACTAGCCGGGTCATGGAGAAGGCTGGAAGCCCCGTGTGAAGGGTGAAGCACTGCCCTGCCTTTGCCGGTTGGCTCACTCCAGCGTCTGAGGTGTGAGAGAAATTAAGTCACTTAGCTTTGGAATCTTTTCCTTAGAGCAGATCAGACTGTACTCCAATTCATTCACTTCTCCCTTCTGCTCTGCCAAATATGTGTGTGTGTGTGTGTGTGTGTGTGTGTGCAAACAAAAAAAAAAAACTCAACCCAGCAAGGATTTATCTCTGTAAGTACTCCCAATCCTATACACTAAAACTGAGTTTGTCTAAGATAAGCAAAGTTCTAGAAATACCCTTATCAATAGATTCACCCAAGCTCTATTGGCTTAATATTGCAAAGAGCACTGAACAGGCAGTGAGGAGACAAGAATCCTACCGTTTATAGGTTCAAGGGTGGGGAACTGACACTTTCTCTGGGCCTGGCATTCTTGTCTGTTTACTGTGAATAATTATGATTTCATCAGGGTCTTGAAAAAGGTGTTTTCAAGGGTCATATAAACCCATATGTGAGATATCACTCCAGTTTTGCATTTATTTATTATTTTACTTTATTTATGCTTTATCTTATTCCAAAAATGATCTGATGAACTTGATTATAATACAAACCTATTAGTTTTTTAATGAGGAATAGAGATACTCTATGCAAAGTGCTTAGCCCCAGCCCAGTATATTCTTAGCAGACCAAAGGTAGTAATGTACCATTAGAAAGTAATTGTTCAATAAATGATAGGGTTTTACTATTATTAATGTGCTATTAGTAATAATGCATGCCAAATGTTTTGAAAGGACAAAACTGCACAAATACCAGGTGTTATTGTGGTTGTTGAACTTATTCTGAGAAAACATTAGCGCTTACTATTGGTGGGTATAAATTTATAATTTTGGAAGGAAAAACAACCAAAGTCACATAGGAGATACAAGTCTAGAGTGTAGTAGACCTGTGGTGCCCCTCAGCTACCCTGTCTGTGGTTTCCTCCTCAGTTCTAACCACATCTGATTGGTTCAAGGGTAGAGATGCTAGACTTAGCTGGGCCAATCACATTCTTCCATCCTGAGAGAGGAAGGTTGGTGGAGCTCAGGCCCGGGCTCTGATAGGAAGCCCTCCAGCACTGCCTGAGACTCACTGTTCATCCCTTCCTTCCTCAGCCTGAGCTCCCCAGTATCCTTCCCTCCACCTGCTTCTTGACTTATGTTAGCCGGAGTCTGGTTCTTTGCCTTGAACCCAGAGAACCTCGACTGATACATACAGGAAAAGAGTGTTTGTTTTTCTCAAGTGTTTGCATTACATGTTCCTGAAATTTGTATAAAGAACAAAAGGTGTAAGAGTTTATTTATAAGGCTGAGCAAAACTGGGGAGTCAATATCAAACAGAACATTTTTTGTAAATTTGTTCAACTTCCTTCGAATTATTGACTTGGCAAGTATAAACTAAGAAAAAATATTAAAGCCAGTTAGAAAGGTTTTTCCTTCCAAAATTATAAAACTATATGGGACTAAATAGAACCCCAGTAAAGCTTAATTAATGCATTTTGCATAAAGAAGATACACATGTAAATGACTAAATGCACCATGTTTCATAGGATCTTTAAGACCACAGTGCAAGGTAACCTTGACTGACTTGTAGCCATAGATGAGCCACCAACGCCTCACTCTCAGACTCGTCTGAGCGAGAGGGGTTTGGTGAGCTGCAGACATGTGTTGCCCTCTAAGGAGTGCTTTATTGCTAATGTACCAAGTGTGCTAATTATAAGGCAGTTTTCTCTTTAAGGCGGTCCCTGAGCACAAACTCCTGAGAGTAGTCTGTGCTGTTTATAAAACTGACATCAAGCAGGTTTTGAAACAGAAACAATTACATGGATAATGTATGTGGAAATAGACTATTGTAAAAATGAAAATTAGGTTTACTTTCAATGGAATAAAATGGGACATGTCCTTTGCCCAAGTCATACTTTATTCCCATCACCTTCATTTTATAGGATTTTTTTTTTTTTGTTAAGGAAATCCCTCCCAACCATAATAAAAACCTCATCGATCCTCTCTTTGGAGACATTCATAACCAGATCTTTGATGAAATGCCCCATAATAGTCCTAAATGAGGTGTATTGAACTGTTTTGTCAATCCGTCGCAGGAACGGTGGCAGTGCCCATATTAAATGAGGTAAACAGTTCTCATGAAAAGTGTTATGGAAGCACTGTGGTCTTTGCCTTTTAAGGTCTCAATTTTATATTTTAGATTCTTTAAATATAGTTTGAAAAATCTCAGCGCTCTATTCAGTAATAAAACTAAAAATACCACTCCGTTTAAAGCCTACCTAACAAGGTTTGGCTTTCTCCGAAGGGCTGTGTTAGATGCTTCCGTTCACGTTCCTACCTGCACAGCTCCGCAGTTGGCACTCACTCACTCACTCACTTACCCACCCACCCAACTGCCGTTAATGAAATGCCTCTGTGAACATGCATGTAAACACACAGGCAGCTTTACTTAACAGCGCAATGGAAACATGCAAGTGGTTTTAGAAAGTTCACAGCAGGTATCTGATAGAACTGTTGACCTTGAACAACTTGTGCTTGTTTACAGGGTAAGCTAGGACCTACCCTACTGTGAGGGAAAGTCCCGCCAAAAGGAGTGTAAGACGTCATCCCTTAGTCAAGTTTGAATTTAGCTTTGAGTCTGTCTTTGTTTTCAAAAGGTGCATTTCCTGTGGGCACCGCCCCCCCCACCGTAGGTATTTATGACAGACATTGGCCTCCCCTGTGTTGCTAGAAGGAATCTTTAACCCTTATGATATAAGGAAATTCTGCTGCTGCTTACCCTGGAGAACATGAATTACAGAAGGAGTTTCATCAGAAGCAGCAGCTCTTTGGAGAACTGGTGCCTGTACTGGGAGCCTGTAACGATTCTTAGTCTGGGCTCACATTTGAAACCCTGTTTTGTTGTCTCTGGCCCCAGCATTTTAATTCCTTGTCACATCTGTGATCAGTAGTTACAAGCATCTTTCACGTCTCACTTTACCTGCTCACTGGGGTCTACTGAAGTGACTCTCTTGCTTTCAAAGCCCAGGGCTTGATTTTTTTTCCCCCCAAGTCAGGACATCTCCAATATATCCTCTAAATTCAGTAAAAATCTGTCCAGCTGTTTTGGTATGATTTGGTGACAGCAGAAAGATGGAAACTTAACTTTGGATTTATGGAACAAAGATGAGGCAGGGTAGTATGCTGCAGAGAATTCCTGCAGGTTCAAAATGAGTTCAAGTGTGTGGCAACAAGGCTCTTTCCCTTTTGATGTGCATGCAGGAATTTTGATGCTGTGAATTTCATAACACTGACATGGTTTTAAGAGCCTATGTCAGCGCCCCTCCCCCAGCTTCCCACCATATGGTGTCCAAGTGGTTTATGGGGGAGGCTGTGAATACCCAGTCATTTTGTCTTCTCCTTGTTAGTCCCCATGCTGGGATCTGTTCATATAAAAGCTACATTCTGCAGGAGGGGCATCCTGGCCTAAGGAGAAAAATGGCATCTCCGGCCAACTTCAACTTCTGTACACACCTTTCCAAAATTCTGTCCTAGAGACTAAAATAACTTTATTTTTCTAAGGTCAGGATTTGAAGGAAAAGTTGCTTTTCCAGCTATCTACAGCAGCACTTCTTGAGATTTAAAGTTGTGATTACATGTGGAAAAGCCTGACTTACTATGAATTATTAATTAATATCGATATCCCATCAATCAGGGCAGTGCATTTATAGTTAGATAAAAGTTAGAGAAAGTCAGGCATCCTAATTGGTACTCTGGAGAGAAGGATACACAGACAAGTCTCACAGAAGCCCTCTCTCTGCAAGGAACATGAATATATTTATCCTCCAGACAGTATTAACTCCAGCAAAGCACTGGACAGCTTACTGTTCCACTGCCAGCTTTCAGGAATCCAGGAGGCCCAGTTATTTATCATCGTGTAGCTAACTGCCCTAAGACATAGTAGTATAAAGCAACAACCATTAATTTGCTCTTCTTTTTGTAATTTCTGCTGGGTTCAGCTGGATGGTTCTTCTGCTTGTTTTGCTTGGGGTCCTCTACGTGGCTACAGTTGGTTGGTGGGGTTGGCTGGAGGCTGGCTGGTTGGCAGTGGTCTCATTCATATATGAGCCAATTGTTGGAATGGGCTGGTGTTTGGGCCTCTCTCTCCACTTGGTCTCTCATCCTCATGGAGGCTAGTCTGGACTGTAATCTTATATGGTGATAGTGGTTTTCATAGAGGGTAAAAGTAGAAGCTGTGAGATATTTTGAGGCCTGGGCTTGGAAATTTCATTATGTTATTTCTACCATATTCTATTGGTCAACGTGGATCACAAGACCAACCTTGATTTAAAAGGTGGGAAAGGAACGCCTCCTCTTATTGGGAAGAGCTGCCAATAATTTGTGGCCTTGCCTAATCTACAGCAGGCAGGAGGGGTCAGTGTTGGAGCTAGAGTTGGACTGTCAGGACTTTTGCTTAATATAAAGTGAGTTCTCACTTTTGTAAAGAATGTATACAGTGAGCCCAGCTACTGGTCTTTCCATCATCAGACCAACCCTTGCCAATAAGTTCCTACACTCCTACCAGAACAATTTTCCTAAGATCAAATCTTAGATTATATCACACTCAAACTTATACCTTAGTGGCTTCCTTTTGCCCAGAGGATAAACCATTCTATAGCATGGCCTATAGGACCTTTCACAATTTAGCCCTTGCGCACCTTTCCAGAGTCATCCCTCATGGATTCCTCACCAGTAAGCTTTATTCCTTGCAGCCTCCAGCTGTCCCATGTGCATTCACGCTTTGGCCAGTTCCTGATGCCTAGAACCATCTTCTCTGTTTCCTACTCTAGGTCCCTGGGTTTGTTAAGGGTCAGATGCCTTGCAAAGCTTTCTTTTTGGATAGCCTCAGCTAAGTTGGGGGCGTCTCTCTGAGCCCCCCTCAGACACCCAGAGCATGCTTACTATACTTCCGTTATTGCCCTCTTCACACTGGGGAAGGCTGGTCTCCTTGACTTTCCCTCCCACCAGATGACAAGCTCCTTGAAGGCTCAAAATAATGTGGATGAACAAAGCAATTGTATAGTGCAATCTCTTTGGGATTTATTTCTTATATAGTTTGATAAAAGTTCCCCACCTGTTCTTCGGAGGCCTCTGGGATGTGTAAACACAGGACACATATCACACATCGGGGGCTCTGGTGTTTTCGCTGTTCTGATTCCCACCAGCACTGGCCTCTTTTGTGTTCTTTTGTTTTCTTCACGTGGTCTGGAATTATGTGATCCTTGTCAGTTTGGGGGAGAAGGGAACCATCAAGAAATAGGAAGGAGGATAGAAATGTTAAAATCTCACCCTAAAAGTGGCCTGTGAGTCCATGAGATTCCCAGGAAGACATCATACAAGTGTTACTTCCCAGTAAGGCTTGTGGCTACTAGAAGAATCCTACCCAAGACTGCTGCAATGGTCTGAAATACAACGGTTAGGACTGACCATTGCTCTTCTTTTCTTATAGCGGAGATGGCCATGGCCCTCTCACATCCACAGTGGATTGAGGGAAATCACTCTTCTTCCACCCCAGGCCTTGATCACCCCGATCGCTCACTGATGCCACCTGGCCCCCGTCACAGCAAAGGCTGTTCGTGATGCTCTCTCACCATTGAACAGCTGCTCGGGGAGAAGGTGTGGCGAGGAAGAGCCTGGCCAGAGGAAGTGGAAACAAAATGAGGACTGGCGACAGGATAACGAGGTGGGCGAAGAGAGAGAGAGGGAGGGAGAAGGCCTACTTTCCCTCTCTGTGGCCCTGACTGGGCCGGATCTGAGCTTCTCCTCTCTGATTTCTTTATCCGCTGGGCCTGCCAAGGGCTGAGTTTCTAGCTTTCTCTTGTGAACATTAAAAAGTATTGGCTACAGAGGAGAAGTATTGAACCTGAAGCTGTGAACCTTGCCAAATTTTAGTCCATAACTGATATCAGATAGTGCTCTTAATCTTTTTTCTTCAAAATCCTCAATCACTTATCGATTACCAAATTCTTCTTCTGTCTTCCCAGAAAGACTTTTTCCGTGATTGGCTTTATTTGGGGGAAAATTTAAGTGAATGTTTGCCCTTATGTGATACTGAAGACTGATTAAATCCTTAAATAAAACTGAGTTTAACTGTAACCAAAAGAAAGAATTGCAATCTTTTGTCCTGTGCTGGGCACTGGGTTAAGTTTGTACTTGCATTTCATTTATCCTAGCCTCACTTCTGTGAGGGAAAACTGAGTTTTCAGTGACTAAGTTGGTTGAGTAAGGCCACACGGAGTGCTTGAAAGAGGTAGAAATATTCTGGTTCTGTTTACCCCAGGGCTCTCAGCCACTTCACTAATTAAATGCAAAGGGTCAATATATATACATACATCTATTATCCCCCACCCTTAGTTTTTATCGAAGATCTTTATGAGCCAGGGATTGAACTGGATACCTTACAGAGGTTATTACATTTAATTAAAAGAGCCATTTACTAGTTGAGTGTGTATACAACTAAGCTAAGGCTCTTCCTTATTTAGAGATAACACAGCATGGGCCCTGGCCAGGTAGCTCAGTTGGTCAGAGCGTCTTCCTGAGATGCCAAGTTTGAGGGTTTGATCTCTAATCAGGGCACATACAAGAATCAACCCATGGATGCATAACTAAGTGAAACAACAAATCAATGTCTCTCTCTCTTTCTCTGTTTCATACTTCCTCTCTCTAGTATCAATCAATAAATTTTAAAAAAAAGATACCATAGAATGGTAGCTGAGTACTGGGACTTTGGTGCTAGACCCCCTGGGTTCAAATCCTGCTTGGGCTACTAGCCAGTTGCGTGTATTCTTGCAAGTTATTAATTTCTCTGAACCTCAGCTTATTTCTCTGTGACACTACATCTACTGCATGAGGCTTAAATGACTTAAAATTTCTAGAGTGAATTGGCTTTTAAATGTGGCTGAGAAGAGAGCCAGTGTGAATAGTAAAACCTTGCTAGACAATAACTCCAGCAAGAAAATCTTTAAAAGAAAATGAAAAAACACCTATCAAGTTACAAAATCCATAACAAGTTTAAAATGAGAATATTGCCCAAATGTGTCTACAGGGGTCTGAAGTGTGAGTATAATGAACTAAACTATCTAATTTCATTCAGAGGATGAAGAAATAGGTTATTTAAAATGTTTACATAGTAATGGCTGACAATATTGGAGCCTGGTTTTGAAAGAACACTGATGTCAATTTCTCACTTACTTGCTTCCAAGGCATTTTAGGATTGTCTAAAAGAGGGCTGATTGTTTTGGCTAATGAGTGGATTATTTATTGTGATTATTTATGCACTGCCAGGGGAACACGTGATACTTTCCACACAGACACAGGCTGTCGAGTAACACAGTTGACCCTTGAGAAATGAAATACCAAGAGGTTGGTTTTACACTGACGCCCTTGTGCACCGCTGACTCAGAGTTTATGAGACAATCCAGAAATTCCTTGTGCTGTTTGGGTCAGTCATGAAAATCAGGCAAGACCATCTTTAAACTTTCCTGAGTATGTATTCGACCTTCATAATCTGTTTACTTTCACTGATTGTCTTTCTTCCTCAGATTTTGCTTTTAATCCTCCCCAGAAGAGCCACCTCCCATCAAAATGTCTATTTTCATAAGAGGCAGGAGGAAAGCTTCCTAGAGGGAAGTGTCTGCTTTGAAGGAGGAAGCAGAGGGTTAGAGAAATCAAAATGCCAATTATCTGTAAACTGCTGGGGGAGGAAAGCTATAAAAAAGAGAGAGTTTACTGCAAAGGGGTGCCCCCTGCTGGGGACTCCCTGAGTTGCACCGTCATTGGCTCTGAATCCTTAGCTCACTCAGCTCAGCCCTGTAACCTAATGCAGATGCTGGAGAGAGGCCTCCTTCCCCCAACACACTATTCCTAGTCCCAGACTTGCTGCAGATGTTTCTTTATGACCCGTCAAAATGTTTGCTAAATATCATCTGTTAAATTCCCAAACATTCTGGCTCCAGTTCTTTTATGTGAAACCCGACTCAAGTTCTTAAAATAGGCGATAGGAAAATAAAATCTAAAATCATATATAAACATGAAGGTGCATTTGTCCTGAAACATCAACAAATTGTGCTGTTTAGTATTTCTCCACTTCTCTGAAGTTTCATGACAGGAAGACCGGTAAACTATTCGGTGGCCGTCCCCAGTCTTCAGCTTTTGATCATGAGATTTTAAGAACATCGCCATGCATAGGGGGAGCTACTGGTCCCAACCCGAGTTGACTGTGGGCACAATCACCCCTGTCCTGCCCTCAGCAAGTACCTCACAGCAGGAGTACGGGACAATTTGTATGGGAGGCAGAGTTGCTGCCTTCAGCATCCTGTGTGGGTGGGGTGTGGCAATCTCTCCTCTGAAGCTGGTACCAGGCTCCATTTGGTAAGGGAATGCACACTGTTCCCGAGGACTGTTTGCATTGTAGGATGGGATTCCTGGATGGAAGAGGTGCCCAATACAAAAAAAGGAGTTCCTAGTGGTGAAATAGTTGTCATTTGGGGAATGGAAATGGTGTAGCCACTCTTTGAATCACACACCAGGGTTTATTTTCCTCTCTGTGAATAGAAGATCAGCTGCCATGGCAACCAAACCCCCAGCGGTTGTCCTGAAGACAGAGCTGACATCAGGAAGTGGGAGGAAGTGGGGAGGAAGTCCACCCAGGAGGCTCAGGTCCTCACCACACCCACAGGTCCCCTGTGCAGAGGGAAGTGGGTCCAGCTGCCACTCTGCTCCAGGAAGCTGGGAGCAGGCAGCTGGGCTGGGAACCCTTTGTGCTGAGGGAGGTCTGCGTACACAAGCAGCCTCTGATTATAGGATATTTCATCAGAGCAGCTGTAATCGATCAGATCCTGACTCAGTGCCTCTCAGAAGGTCCACCCTTTAGAGACTTACCAGGCTGTGCGTGTTGAACTTTTTCTGAAGGGCTCCACTACTGTCAAAGGTCTTTTAAAGACAAAGGCTGCTTTGAAAAATACTTTTTCCTAGGTAGCTGTTTGTTAGGATGGGTAACTGGTTCTCCAAGTGTGGCCCCCAGACCAGCAGCATCACTCCACCCGAGAGACATGGAAATGTGAATTCCAGTGCCCTGTGTTGGGTCTACTGAATAAGGAGTTCTGGGGTGGGGCCCAGCAGTCTGTGTTTTTATAAGCTCTCTGGGTCATTCTGATGCACACTATTTGAGAACCATGGAGATAGGCGAGAAAGGCATAATTCAGTTAATAAGGGAATATATCATGGGAAAGATGAGAGGTGGGGAAATGACACCCGAACCCTCTAACTAAGATGAGGCCAAACGCAGGCTCTTGCTTTCCTCCCCTTCTGGAACCTAGAGCACCTCTTTAGCGTCCTGTTGAGACCGGGCAGACAGGAATACTGTCTCCAACTGCGACACCACTCTTATGGAAAACTACAATTTGTTTAATGATGGTCAACTTTGTAGTAGAGTTTCTGAAAGTCCATCTTTGAGATTTGATTGTCATTCATATTTTTCTTTATTTGAATGTTTTCTTCCTTCAACTTCCTGGAAAATGCAAAATTTTCTTCCAATATTTCATGTGAAAATATAAGATTACTTTTTTGCAGTCCTGGGACGTATTGTAGTGATATGACTCAACCTAAATAAATAGACTGGAGGTACGTGTCCACGGATTTAAGGGATGTGACAATCAATGGCTTTAGTCCAACTTTGTACAATGTCTTTTAGACATTGTCAAGTCTCTGTAAGATCTAGCTGATCAATCAGACTAAAGCTGTGCCATTCTATGTAGATAAAATCCTCCCTTTACTGAGTGCCCTCTGTAGTCTGAAGAAGCCAAACACATAAACGGTTCTTGGGCTGGGCAGAGGGATAACATCCTACCTACTGTACTTACATTTAGATGGAAGTTGCCTTTGGATACAATAGTCATTGAGTCTGTAATAGCAATTTTAAGATGTCTGAAAAACAGATTATTCACTTTTCCAGTAAGTGTTTTGTTGCTTTACCTTTGCTTTCTGTTTCTAATTTTAAAAATAAATTGCATATTTTGGTTTCTGTACTAGTTATACATTTGATTTATTAAGCAACATGAAAACATGGGAAAATCTGTATCATTTTATAGCTACAATTCTCACAATAATGGTGCACTTAAGTAGTACTATACACCAGCTCAGCTCCCAGAGAAGTGAAAAATACAGACTTCCTGCCTTCTTAATATGATTGTAGCATTGAGAGGTGAGCCCAACAATAATCTCGTTCTTATGAATTAAGAAACTTTGACTAAGCCCTGCTCCCTCCAGATAACCTCTATTTCTTGCTTATTATGAGTGAGGGATATAATGGATAAGGGGGGTGATTAGCCCTTTCCTTCAGAAACACCTCCTTTTGGTACCTGGTACTCTTACAGGCTCAGAGATGGCATGGGTGGTGTGGTAGAGACTGGCGGTTATTCACCAAACTCATTTCCCTTCCTTCTTGGGCACACAAATCCAATTTTTCCCAGCCTCATTTTCAGCTATGTATGGTCATATGGCTGAATTGTGGCTAACTGCACATGAATGGATTAATGTTCACTCCAGAAACACGTAGATGGTTTAACATTATGAAGTCTATTACATTATTCTACATAGTAATATATTACAAGAGCAAAAATTGTATAATCATTTTGAAAGCTGCCTCAAAAGCATTTGATACAATTCTATACCCATTATCTGATTTTAAAAAATAACCTTAAAATAAAAGAAAATCCCTTTAATTGCTAGCTGTTATCCTGTTTATTACACATCTCTTGATAGTCAAAGATCATGGCAACAATTTGCCTTAAAGCAATTTATCTAGTTACTGAAAGAACAGTTCCGACTATCGGCGTTTACTACAGAGCAGATTCCAATAAGCTGAACCTGATTCTCTGTCGTCAGAGTCTTTGTGCATCACTGGGGGAAGAGCCTTGATTCCAAAATCATTCCTCGGTTTCACTTTGGTTATAGGGGCACAATCATAAGGGTCCCTACAGGGTGCCAACCTTTCATGATGACTGTTAAGCACAGATGGCTTTCCTTCAAGGTGTGTGGGTCAAGCATTAAGGTTCGGCCACACCCTCCTCCTGAGGTCCTTCCAGCCTCTCTGTCATAGGAAGGAGCCTCTTAGGCCCAGGCTCTGTGAAGAGCCCCTTCTCCCTCACGATCTCAGTCAAGCCAATTCATGAAAATGAGCATTTTGAGGGATTCGCTAATTTTACTTTCTCAATGAACTTTTCCTTCCAGGTTAAAACATAAAATAAAGTAAAAAGGTCTAGGTTTCATGCCTGGTAATGAAATTATGCTTATTTTTAAACTTTTAAAAATGTTTCTGTCATTCTCGAATTGACTGGAATTTCAATTTATTCAGACATTGAACATCCCAAAAGAAGTTTGTTGTACTTGGCAAATGGGAAGGAAAGAGGTATTATATTAAACCGTTAGCACTTTGAAGTACCATTGAGCAATACTTTTATTCCCTAAATGCCAAGCTTTGAACGAGAATGTATCTAATAATTAGCCAGTAGACAAGATTACTCAGGAGTCTCTTCTGGTCTCATAAGTAAATAAGATTTCTCTGTGTAATTATTTATTTTCCCGAGAGGCCAGAAAGGCTGTAATCTTAACAACTTTATCTGTTTCCTCTCTTTATAATGATTTACTGTGTATACCTAAGAGACTCGGAAACCTCTTTGGGCTTCCCTAGTCTGGGCTTCCAGGAGATATTTCTTTTTTAAAGGACCCAGGTGTTAAGCCACCCCCCCCCCCCCCCCCCCCCCGTTTATAGAATGTTAAGGTTGTGGCACGAGTCAGTAAAAGCCTGGGAGTGCAGTTCCTGCTGATGCGGTGCCTCCGCCGATCCGTCCGTAGTGGTGTGGAGTTTGGAAGGAGTGTAAAATTTCCTGGCTTTTGTTGGTTTGTTGAGCAGTCATAATGCTATTGAATTTTTAGCCTTTGCTGGGTGGCTGTTTTTCTTGTGTGCAGTGGTGCCTTGTATTTTTATAAGAATTACAATGGTGTGGACACGTCGTATTCATATGAATATAAACTGTAGATTAACCTTTGGCAGGTAAGTGGAAGCAGAGGAATATGTGTGAAATGCGTGAATTCATTTGAACTGGCAGTGATTTCCAGTGGAAGAGGTGATTTCGTGTATGGCGTTTATTGGGCATCTCTTTTTTTTCCACCCCCTCGGGTTGGACTAACTCATGGAATTGCTGTTACTATGTGAAGACAAACACCCAGATAAAAGGGGGAGCATTCTGCCCATCGTTTTGGTATTTCCAAACATGAACAGCCCACATTTACCCTTTAGGGACAGCAGACACCCCACCAGTTCACCCTTGCCAGTGGATTTGCTGAGGGAAAATGGCTCTGAGCTTGTTTGTGTGGCAAAAGGAAGAGGTCTCATTGGCTGACTTTTTCTCTTATTCCTTTTATTTATTAAAATAAGTTACATTGTTTATTTTTCTCATTGCAAAAGTTATCTATTAGTTCATAGTAGAAAAATTGTTAAATAAAAATCGGCAAAAAGGAGAAAACGAAAACATTACTTAATCAGCCACTGCTAACAAATTCACTGTTACATCTTTGAAGACACTTTTCTTATGTAAAACCAATTACTTTTAAAAAGTAATCATATCATATATACTTTTTTGTAACCTACTTTCTTTTAAACTACAACCTCGGGCATCTTTGCATAGCAATGATGTTTATCTCATTTTTATGTTTAATCATTAAAGTATTACATATAATTTCTAAAAAGAAGAAAATAGGCAATTTATGCTAAAACTTTTAAACTTTTTGTCTTTTCATATACATACACAAACACACACATATACTGATTTTTTCCGTGTATATAATGTTCTGTGATTAGATGGATTATCACTGGCCTAAGTTCGCATCGTTTGTCTTTCCACTGGCCTGTCAGCTCTGTGGGGACATAGCAGCCCCCAGCACCAGTATAGTGACTGCTGCATAAAGACCCCTTAGTAAATAATTGATAAATGAATAAATATATGTTCATATTACTTTCAATTGTTTTCATTACAGAAATTCTTTCACATACAACTTTGGCCACAAGTACTTTGTAGATGTTGTGTAGTCCTAGCAATAGGATTTTGGGCCATGGGCATGTGTTTCGGTGGCCAGACTGCCTGCATTTATATCCTGGGTGTACCTCTTAGGAACCGTGATGTGCTCAGGCAAGCACATGAGAGCCTCTTTCCAACTCTGAGTTCAGTCACCATGTTGGTAGCTTAAAATTGGCCATGATGGAAATATTTACACCACTGAAATTGGCAAACACCACAAATCAAGGCTTTTTGTCTCTTCTTTTTCCTTCCTTCCTTCCTTCCTTCGTCCTCCTCCTCCTTTTATTTATTTATTTTGTTTTGAGATTACTGGTTTACCATCATATCACTGCTGTTATTGTAGGGAAGTTACATAACCCCTTTAGGGCTCAGTGTTTTTCATGTGTTCAGGGGGGATAATTAAAATGCTGCCTCACAGTCAGGGAGCCTGCTTTACACAGCTCGAGGAGGCACTATCCAAAGGAAGTCCGTGAGACCTATGCCTCCAGGAACCAGGAGCTGTGTGGAGCACAGCACTCCTCATAGAGCAGTTGTGAGGATTCAATGGTTTGTTGATATATGTAAGTGTACAAGCTCCTAGCCTGAGCACATACCAAGCACTCAATAAATGCAAGCAATTTTTATATTATGCTATTATAGATATATGTATTATTTTAGGTTTTGCCAAGTGCTCTCCAAAGGTGTTGTACCCATATATACTCTCGCTACCAGTTTTCTTACTCCCCTGCCGTGAGTGAAGATTATTGGTCTTTTTCTCAGTGTAATTGCTAAAAAATATCTAATTATGGCATTCATTTGTTTTTCATTGATTTTTGGTGAGGCTGGGCATCTTTTTATTTGTTTCTTGCCATTGGATTTCTATGAATTCTCTGTTTATGCTTCTTCTCTATTTTTCTATTAGTGACCTCTTCTTTTGTTCTCCTCCTCTTCTCAAATAGATCTGTAGGAGTTGTTTGTGTTATAAGCATCTGACTTTGTTTATCCTGTTTTGTTCTTGTGTTTGCTACTCCAAAGATATTTTAAATTTGTATGTAGTAAAAATCATTAGTATATTCTGGGTTTGATATCTTGCTTACTGAGTATGATAAAATGATAAACCTAACCTCAAAATATTTAACAATTATGGCAGAATGGCAGAGTATTTCATATTTGGACAGACATGTAGCTTATTTTCATATTTATGCATCTATCCTTTACCTATTTACTCTTATAATTATTATAATTATAAATACATTAATATATAATGCAACAATTATAAATACATATTTATAAATAGTTATTTTGTTATTGTAAACAACCCTGACTCAGTATTTGTATAACTGTAACTGTATTTTTGCACATACCTCTTCCCCGCTCAGAGTTCATCTAGAATAGTGCCAAATTGTCCTGTGGAAAGGTTATATTATTTTTCACCCTCATTAATAGCATATGAAAATGTTATTGTGTGTTGAGAAAGTAAGAAATCTGTCAAGCAAAATGTTCACATTGAGAGTGTGGGATGTGTGGTTTATAGTATTTTTTCCTTGTTGGTAAGATATCTCAATGTCTTTCTAATTCTGATTTTCTTTCATCTTCACCGCATAAATTATCCAAATACAAACACTGGAATGCGTTGCTAAGCTCTTTATCAGATTTGGCGAAATAACAGCAACTGAAAAGGCAGTTTGAGCTGCTGCAGAATGTTCATCATGCAGTCTCGTAAAGAGACAGCTGCTCAGACGCCCAGAGAGAGGCTAGGCGAATAAACATGCAGGTGGCGTGCCTGTGAGGGAGCCACGCCCACACACCCGGCACGTGAATTAGAGACAATGAGAATGGGAGTCCTGAGGTCCATAGGAACCTCAGGTTTCTGGATGGATTGTCGGAAGTGCAAATGTAGTCTGAAAACATCCAATCTATTTCTGGTATGAGCTGTCACACTGCAAATTCACCAAAGGGTGCAGGACTGATTTCACACAACAGTTCACTTGGTGATTTACTTGGGTGCAGGGAGTGGGATCATGTGACACTGGTGAGCCAATAGACAACAGGTCTGCTTTGCCACTGACAATCAACCGACACTGAGAGATGTCATCAGCCAATATGACTGAGAACTGGGAAAGCATAATAACATTTACATTGATGTTTTTGGCCACAATTGCTACATGCTTTTTCTCTGCTGTTGCAAAGATGCAATATGTTGATCATATAATAAATTCCCCAGCCTTCATTCTTTAAGGCTTTCTAACCCAAATTTGATCATTTCACAGCAGTGTTGTGGTTTGCTATTACTCTGAAATGGGATCAATATCAATCATATATATATATATATGTTTTTTCAGGGATCATTGTTTCTCTTTCTCGACTACCAGTGCCATTTAATCAAATGGCGAAATTCAAGAAAAGGCAAGATTATATTGTTCCAAAAGTTAAGCAGTATTCTGCATGCATTAGACATTAATGAATAATATTTCAAGGAGTATGTTGTGGCTAATTCTTATCACTTTAAGATAAAAGATTCAGCAGTCACTCACACACCCAAACTCTTACACCCAGATAAGAAAAAGATGATCATGTGATGAGACTGAATTGAATTCAGCTTTTTAGATATGCACAGTTATGTTCTTCAGGGAGAATGAGGAAATAAGGGTTAAAATAAAAGGACATAAGAGTTAAATAAATAAAAGGACACAAGAGTTAAGTTCTAATCTTTATTTATCATTAACACTAACAGAGATGTAGCACTTTCCTAGACCTCAGTGTGTTTACCAAAACAATGATCCCCAAATGACAACTGCGGGATTTTTAAGGCTGATTGGTTATAGTGCCAAGAAAGCAATAAAGACAACTAACTATCTGTGATGTACACTGAAGACTGGCTTGTTGAAATTCCTCTCCAGGGACCGATAAAGTTTATTTGCCTTTTCTCGCTCCTCACTTGGACAATAAGTCTGGGAAACACCACACGGTGTAACAGAGATGCCATTCAAGCCCAAAGCAGATCACACCCAACTTTTATCCTGGCCAGACATACTGAGTTTTCTACTTTAAGAACATAATGTCATGTTTTTTGGAGCCCATGTCTTCATCTGTAAATGAGGTTTTAAATTCTGAGAAAATCCAGGCATCTCTCTACTTCCATTAATTCCCACAGGGAAGATGACTCTCTCTTTCACACTGGAGGAAATTTGAGAGAGTGGATAGCCCGCTGGGTGTGGAAGGATCTGGGTTCTTCCTAGTGAGAGCAGGGAAGAAACAGGAAAGGGTGCAGGCGTTCACGGATTCAGCCATGAAAGGTCATGGACCACGTAGCCCTCTGAGGAGGCAAGAGAAGACTCAGCGTTGCTGAAAATCACTAGCCTCTGGACCCACATGAGTGGGACTCTGTTGTATTCGTCTCTATATCCCTGGAGCCTCACACCCAGCCTGGCATGCAGTAGACATCAGATGCCTAAGAAATATCCACCTTTATATTAATCTTTGTATTTGCAGTTTTATATTCTTTTTCATAAAAGGGTTTCCCAACTCCTATACACTTCAGGCCCCGCAAAACCTGTTTCTGCCTCCTGTAGGCATGAAATAAATATTTGTTGACCTAATGAGGAAAAAAATAAATAAAAGAAAAAAAGAAAGAAAAAACCTCAAACACAAAACAAAATAAAACAAAACAAAACAAACAGAACAAGAAACCTACAGTGGCAGCTGGGAGGATCAAATTCGCCCTGAATTAGTCAGTGGCAGCATTCCTAAACCATTCCCAAACTGCAATGGGCAATGATTTAGCTCAATTCATTCAGCCAGTTAAAAACTTAGTTCTTATTTGCCAACTGAAGGCTAAATAAAGGCCAATACTTTTAAGAGTCTCTCCTTAGAGTACTCTGAGTGATTGCGGTAAGGGTTCAAGCATCTTTACAGGGAGCTTTGTGCTGAGCACTAAGTGCCAGGTACTTCCACGTACCTTATCTCAGTTTATGTTTCCATTTTATAGATAAGGAAACTGAAGGTCAGGAAGATGGAAGTTATGGAATCATTGACTGGTGAACTTGGGATTTGAACCTTCATCTGTTGAGCCTAAAATGCTATGTATGTTCACCACTACTCCATTCTATCCTACAGTGAAAAAGTAGAGGGCCCTATTTGTGGATTGTAAATTTTTAAATAACAAATAAGAGGAGCACAAAGAAGAACCATAAGAAACTAAAGTGAATAGAGAATAGTGGACATGAGGGATTAGTTGCTGTCAATTTACTGCCTGATCACTTTAGGACTATGGCATCTTGTATTTTGCTGCTTATCAAAACAAGACCCATCTAATTCAGTGTGGACTGGGAAGA
This sequence comes from Glossophaga mutica, assembly GCA_039655065.1. Lineage (NCBI taxonomy): Eukaryota > Metazoa > Chordata > Mammalia > Chiroptera > Phyllostomidae > Glossophaga > Glossophaga mutica. Next base: position 48,052,667 of record CM077306.1, on the reverse strand, counting down.
ATCTGTGCATTTGGGGCCAGAGGGACCGCAAGAAACAGAGAATTTAGAGAAGTGATTTAAAATGGAGGCTGTAGATGAGTCAAAGATCAAATCTGAGAAAATATAATCAGGATCATAAAAGATGCCTCGACTGATGTGATCAAAAAAACTTCTCTGTGGAATTTTAATGTCCTTGTAGGTCTGCAGAGCTCTTGGTTATTCATTCCTGTGGCAGAAGCTTCAAAGAAGTCATGTTTGGGGGCGCCGCCATGTGTGCAAAGCTATTGTGGTGCATTCAGAAGAAGCGCGTGACATAATTGCTGCCCTTGACAGTGACCAGAGGGGAGAGGGGAGGGAATTTCAGGGGAAAAGGGGAAGGAAGGGTTTACAGGAACAAGTATAAAGGACACATGGACAAAAACTAGGCAAATGGGTGGAAATGGGAGGGAGGTGGGGTGGGCTGGGGGATGGGCGAGGATGGGAGTAAAAGACAGAAAACTGTACATGAACAACAATTAAAATAAAATTAAAAAAAAAGAGCTAACGGTAGTCAGGGAGTCTAGCTACAGGCCCAGAGCACAAGGAGAGAGCGTCATCTGCTGAGATGGAGGGTAGATTGTGAGGATACGGCGGGACATAAGGCATAATGTAATACATTGCTAATTTTGTGGGTTTCCTGACTTTTTTCAGTGCCTCACCATTTAGAATATGTGGTTTTACATGCATCCTCACAACAATCTTGTGAAATAGACAGGGAAGTTGTTATTAGCCCCATTATGTAGATGAGGAAGGAAAGGAAGGCTCAGAGAGGTCAAGTGAATTGCCTAAGGCCACCCAGCTGGTGAGTGGTTTGCTGGGAGTCAAGGTTAGAGTCCTGAGTGACGTTGTGCCCAGGATTCGCTAGTGGGCAGGTTGTCTATGTGCTCTATAAACAAGTGATAAGTTTTGTGTGTGTGATCTGTAGAGTCCTTTAAAGCATGGGACCCAGGCCAGGGACTCTCTTGCTCAGACACTAGGACAAAATTAGAGTTAAGCAATAGTATTATCCTCTATTTTTCAGACAAAGAAGTTGAGCCACAGTGAGGTTAAGAATCTTGTTCGGAGTGACATAGCTAGTTAATTAGGGACAAGGTTTGAATCCAGACTGTCTCATCCCAAAGTCTGTGCTTTTAGCCACCTTGCAGTATTTAAAAAAAAAAAAATACAGCCATATTTTACTGGGCATCAGTTTCACTGGCCAGTGCATTTTAAACAAAGTGGCACACTTTCTATTCACTGAATTGGCAACTAGTGCACTATTTCGACTCGCTATGCAAAAGTGTGGGAGAGGTCTATGCCTTTGGAAGTGGGCTAAAGACAGACTTGGACACACCCAGGAGCTGATGGGAGGTGGGCTGGTAAAATGGGGCAGGGCTGAGGGCTGGCAGGGGGTGCCACAGGGGGAGCCTGCTTTGCAGCAGTTGCTGATTTCCCTTGTGTAACTACTCCCGCCATAGCTGATTTTAAACTACGAACAGTTTAAGGTCTAGTTCAGGAAATCCTGAATATTTAACAAAAGGCTCTTAGCCTGTAAGAAGCAGCTCACTGCCAGCAGTTGTCTCTTCAATCTTTTTCACTCTTATTTTTGGTTCTACGAAGCATCTTAAGAGAAAATTTTGGACCCGACTTGAAATCTTGAGTCTAGTACTGTAGTTATGCCTTCCTCTCTTCTTTATTCGTGCCCATCCATTAGAATACAAATTCATTTTCTGTATCTCATTGATTTTTTAAAAGTGGCTTGGCTTTATCTGTCTGACATGCCCAAGCTGACTACATTATTGATAATTACTTCTCCTTTTTAATTCTTAAAGAACAATGTCCTCCTGGTGGATCTGAGAATCAGACTTCTAGGGCTTTTAAGAAAGATGTGCCTTCATTGGAATATTTCTCCTTCCCTTATAGTCTGCAGCATTTCTATAAGGAATTAATGCATTTAAGATCTTCACCTTTGCTGAATTTAATGTAGGTCAGTATTAATCAGCATCTAATTGTGGGTTTCTGATGTTCTGGTATTTCTTGCATTAGTGGCGCTACTTTACAGTGATTAAGTCAAAAGATCTGTTTTATTCACATTGCTCTGAAGATCTGAAGTGCAAGGTATCCATTCAGTTTTATTCCTCCCTGGTGGGTACAGTTCTCACTGGATGCTAATGAGAATTACAAATGTGGGTAAAGGAGAAACTAGTGCCTTTGGAGTTGAGGGGCTGGTTATTTAAAGATGTGTGGCCATGCACTTAAGGAAAATGATTTATCTGTTTTGTTTTGTCCTCCTATAAATCAAGAGTACAGCACAGCGTTAAGCATCCCCCAATATTTATGCTAATATAAGTTTGGGCCTACATACTTGACACTAATTCAGGGGGAGCAGTGGTATTAGAATAATAGCTACCGGTGACAGTCCCAGGTGTTACTGAGCAGCCACTTTAACTCTTTATGAGGCTGTGGATGTTCTCCCGTAAAGCGGACCTGGCAGGTGTTCCCTCTCCAGAGCAATTTTTCTGGTAGGTGCGTTCCAACCACATTCTCTGTCTTTGGTTTAGTTTGGTGCATCAGGTTAGCAACTGTATCTATACATTTCTTAACTAAGGAGTCACTGGGGCGGAGTGAAGAGGCAGAGGATGAGCTCTGTGGGAAATCGAAACCCAGGATGCTGGCTGTATCTGCAAGTCCACAGGTCCAATGAGCAAACAGATAAAAAACAAATGTTTGTAAAAGATAGATTTTATGCCTTGGCTGGTATGGCTTAGTTGGTTGGAGCATCGTCTTGTAACCCTAAAGTTAGGGGTTCGATTTCCAGTCAGGGCACATACCTAGGTTGCAGGTTCAACCCCTGGTCCAGGTGCCTATGAGAGTCAACCAATTGATGCTTCTCTCTCTAACCGACATTTTTCTCTCTTCCTTCCTCTCTCTCTCTAAAAGCAATGAAAAAATGTCCTTAGATGAGAATTTAAAAAAAGATTTTATGACCACTTAACTTTCTTCCTTTTCTACTATCATGTTGGCATGACCTAGATATGGCCCTGTCAAATTCCTCAAACTCTTTGTGCTTCAGTTTCTTTATAAGTAAAATGGGGATAATAATAGGACTCACCTCATAAGATTACTATAAGAATGTGTGTACAAATGCATGTACACAATGCCTAATATGCACATGGTAGGTGGACTCAATACAAGTTCAATACAGGCTCGGTGTTCATCGTGCACAGTTGGAATCCTGGTCGTATCTTTACACTGTCCACCCTGTTGAAGTATTTGTGAGAGTACATTGGACCCTACCGCTCACGGGCAATTGGCTGAGATGTTTTCTTAGGGTTTCCCTCCCCATTAGTTTGTTGTAGAAGCTCAGAAACTTGCTGGGGTTCACTGCATGGCAAGTGTCTTCAGTACGCACCGGACTATATGATTTGGTCACTCTCTGATTAGCTGCCTGGTTGACCTTTGTGGGGAGAACACTGCAACCCTACATTCCCCGTTTCTCTGCCTGAGTGCATTTTTGATGTTGCCTATCTGCATCCATCCCCCACGTGCACGCATATAATTTGATAATAGGTTTTCTTTGGAAGATATAACCGATGTAGACCAATCACTGTATCTCCCATGAAAATTTGGGACTTCTTTGATTACTTTTGATGCAAAGTACAATGAGAATTCAAGGCCTTATTATTAGTCTTGCTAACCAGGAGACACACCAGGTTTAAAGTCAGATTTGTTTCTGTGTTAATAATACGTTTGTATTGCCCTTCCTTGCAGTCCCCATTTCCACTCCTGCTATCTTCAGTGTGAGTTTGCACTTGTCAAAATGAATAATATGCAGCATCAATTCGAACTCCACTTTTCCAGTGTGTTCAGCCATAATAGTTTCACTTTGCCTTGATTCTGTTGATTGCTATTAAATCCCAGATTGCTTTAAATTCTATGAGATAGTCCTCAAAGTATTACTTATAAATCGTGTGCATTTATTAGAATCTTGCTTAGAACAAAGAGCATCCAAGCCCCTGGAAAAGATTGCCTTTTACTTCTGTACTATAGATAGAAGAGTTTATAGAAACATACTTTAGCTCTTGAGAAATTAATTGTTTAAAAATAAATATAATAAATTATTGGAGGGGAGCTTTATGCTTTTGTTCTTTCTTTTCTTTTCTTATTTTGTGGAGGAAAAAAATAATTCAAACCCAATGCACTTTAGTGAAGAGTGTAGATTGGGGCCAAGATTCACAATAAATTTCTTTGTGTCCATCTGTACAATATTGCTGTAAATGTAGTGTTAGTTGAATTTATTAGGAGGGCGTTGCTCCTATGTAATTTATGTGGGCTTCAAAAGCCAACCTGCAGCTCTTTTATTTTTAGAAGTATGGTTATTATAGATTACATTTTCAGAAATTCCATCAGATCGAGTTTTGCAAACATCAAGTCTATATTTCTGTTTAAAGAATATTGGATCTACTTCAAATAAAAATCCATCCAAAGTGTAGTGAAGTCAAATTGGTTATAGTAAATAAAACGTAGTGTTTGTCAAGTGTTGGTTGAGCACTATGTCCTGGGTGCTGCAAACAGCTATGTCCTGGGTGCTGGAAATGGAAGTCCCAGGAGGCACCTTCCTAGAAAAGCTTATGCGGAAGAATAACTTGTTGAGTACTCATTACCATTCCAACTACTTGTAGGTTTACCATGATGCTAGTGAACTTTAAGCTTGAGGGACCCTCATTTGTATTCATCCCTTCCAAGATCCTGGGTAGGGACTAGGTAATATGGCCACATGTTTTGTTAAGTTTGGATATTTAAATGCAACTGTTTAAGACCATCGTTTTTGTCCATTCCAGTTTCCCCTCTTGATACTTGCCCTGGCTGGTAGCCTATGTGTTTGGAATGGCCATCACTATTTTGGAGATCTAGTTGAGGGAAATTGGGTTGGGACAACATTTAGTCTGAGTTTCTGGAGATATATTTAAATATTCTGCAGTCGCTTCCATGTCTAGTTAAGTTGTTGGCAACCATCCCAGTACAGAAACAGTGTTCCAGGGTACTTCTGTTGCTCACTGTGCTGACTGACTCAGCATCAGAACACAAAAATGCGGAACACAGAAGTTGTTGTCACAGCACCAACGTGCTTTACAGGGCCTGGCATCAGAAGTAGGTGAGGGCTAAAGGAGATGTGGGGTTTGAAAAGTACAGAGCCAGAAGCTAGTCTCATCAGTGACTAGTGAGAATGGAAGTTCTCTTCTGTCAGTGGTGTGCTCCATAATGAACTGTCTAGCACCACCCAGAAACCCACCACTACGGGCTGAATATTTGTGTCCCACTCAAATTCATATACTGAAAACCTGATTTCAGTGTAATGGTGTGAGGAGGCAAGGCCTTTGAGGGGTTACTTGGTCATGAGGGTAGAACCTCACAATACACTTAGAGCTATTATAATAGAGATCCCAGAGAACTCCCTTGCCCCCAGGTCACAGTGAGGAGATAGTCATCGATGAAGAAGCAGGCACTAGGCGGACACCGAATCTGCCAGTGTCTTCATCTTGGGCCTCCCAGCCTCCAGAAAACTGTGAGATATAAATTTCCATTTTTAAAGCCACTCAGTATGGTATTTTTTTTTTCTTATAGCAGCCCAAATGGCCCCAAACACCCAGCATACTTTTTTCTTTTTGGGTGTATGCGCGGAATAGAACCAATCACACTGTTTGTATTCATAAGGTGCAGACTTGCAGCCACATGATGAACAGAGATAGGTCTGTGTGAAATGCTTATTGCTTCACAGCTATCAATAATAAAAAACAAATTTAGTTCAACCGAACTAAAGCAAAGACTGAATTATTTTATCCTCTCCATAAAAATCATGTTGGAAAATCATTGTCACATGGAGAAGGGATCAAGACTGTGCAGCCGCAGACTATAGGAAAAATATTAGAGAGGTATGCCAGTCAATTAATTGATAAAAACAATTTTATTTTTCTGGATTTTGTAATGCATGCGACATTCGGTGGCTTAAACGTATGTAGCAATTTATGGTGATTTTTTAATCATTCTGAGTACAGATTCCCTTTTTTACTTTGTGTTCTAGTTGTTAAAGAGTACTCTTAAAATTGTAAGAATTCCGGGCTACAGGAAATCAGGGTCCATCAGGCCCTGGCTCTGTGCCCCTTTCAGGCATGTTAGTTTTATTTAAGGTGTCATAGCTGGGCAGGAGAGAACATGCTCATTTCTTCTCTCAGTGAACAAACTGAGGCTCAGAGAGGTTAAATCACTTCCCCGAGGTGAGCTGGTGCACGCAGGCCTGGATTCACACCCCGGTTCACAGGCAAGCCTCTCTCTCACTGTACTTTTTCCTTACCTCATTAGCTTTCCCCTCATTTTCAGCACATATTTTGTCATTGTCATTGTCTTTTATTTCACAGAGCAAATAGAGGCCATTAGGTGGGAAATTCCCCCACCTGATTCTGCCTCCCCTGCCCTCTCCACCTCAGTGAAGGACACCCCTCTGGGTCCCTCCCCCAAGCCAGAGGTCCCTCCCCCAAGCCAGAGGTTCCTCCTAACTCGACTCCACCCACTCACTTCCCCAGGCCGTCAGCTCCAGGAGGTGTGGAACTCAGCTCCCAAATGCCGCTCACACTCTGTCTCTCCTCCCTTCCCCTCTGCTCCGTCGTCAGCTCAGGCCTCGCAGTTCCAGACCTCCTCAGTCTTAGTCTTCTCTGATCTGTTCTCAGCTGTGCTGCCGTCTGAACATCAGTGTGATCCTGTGTAAAACTGTTCAGCTCATCCATTCATCCACCCAGCGAATCCTTCCTGAGGTGCTACTTGAACCTCACAATGAGGATGCAGCGGAGAACAAACTTCCTGCCTCATGGAGCTCATATTCGTGTGTGTGTGTGTGTGTGTGAGAGAGAGAGAGAGAGAGAGAGAGAGAGAGAGAGAGAGAGAGAGAGAGAGAGAGAGAGAGAGAGAGAGAGAGAGAATAAACAACATAAGTTAAAGTGTCCATAAAATAAGAGCAAAAGCATTTATGTCCGAGAGAGAGAAATGCTAGGGAGGAAACTAGAGTCAGGGAAGTGGTGAGAACGAGTGTCAGAGGAAAGGGAGTTTGTTCTCTGAGACAGTCTGCAGCTCGGTTGGGGAAGGCCTCGCTGCTGAAGGGCGCTGGAGCAGAGGCTTGAATGACGTGAGAAGGGCAAGCCATGTGGCTATGCAGGAGAGCATTCTAGTGAGGAAACAGTGGGAAAGAACAAGACTGCTGTGTTGGGGGAACGGCTGTAGCTGAGTGAGAGAAGGCAGATGGAGTAACAGCATGGCCCGGTGTGTGCGTCACTGAGGGCCTTTGGGCCATTGAGGGACTGGGATTTTTGCTCGGCGTGGGCTGGGGAGCTCTGCGAAGGCTTGGAGCAGAGGAATGGCCTGATCTGGATTTTAGTGAACTAGCTCACTCTGGGTGGTGTGACAAGACAATTATAGTGGGCAAGAGTGGAAGTGGAGAGCAGGGGCCGCTGCAGTGATTCGGGCAAGAGATAACTGAGATCAGGTGGCTTAGACTAGGTGGTGAGGAGTGAGCAGATTCTAGATATCTTTTGCATGGTTCTCTGTCCTTCAAGATCAAACGCCAGCTTCTCAGTGTGTTGCACAAGGTCCTTCACATCTGCTTACTCCCTCTCCCTCAGGTGCTCTGGGGGCTCTGCACAAGTTCCTCTGTGTTCCTGGAGCCCTTAGGTACTTTCTTCAAGGTGCAACCCCACGTGGTCTCCATTACTTTCCCTCGTCCTCCAAGTCCGGGTCCACTATTTTTGCAGCTCCCTGTGCTTGTTTCCATCCCTCTGTGTCCTAACTGTTTCTTTCCTGATTTATTTTCCTTCCCCACACTCGGCTGTGAGCTCCTCGAGGGAGGGGATGGTGTGTGTGTGTGTGTGTTTGCCAGTGTTTGGCACATAAGAAGTGCCTGATCAATATTTATGTCATAGGTGAATATTTTCATTAACTGGGTTTGGCTTTGAACAACTAATTCTCCAAGGACTAGCCCTAAGATGGCCTCCCCCCCCCCCCCCCCCCCCGTGTAAGGACATACATGGAGAAAACCAGTAATGTGATTTAACTTTAGATTATAGGCCTTGCCACCTCAGGTAGTCTTTAGAGTAAAGCAATGTTTAAGCAAACAAAAAGGAAAAAATGAACAGTACAGGGAGAAGGAGTAAAGAGTTGGTTGAAAGTCACAGAGTAAAGTTAAAAGAGTCACTATTTATTCAGTGCCTATTCTGACCTATACCCTCTATTATTGTGTTAGATATGGAATCAGAAATCAGAGTGCAGACTTGCAAGGCCTTGTGAAGGCCAGTTGAGTACACTTTTAAAATGGTAAGCTTCTAAGAACTCACTCATCCTCCTGAACCGACAGAGGTAACAAACATGGTGAAAGTGGCGTCTGAGAAAGACTGTGGAAAATGGTGCGAAAGGGCGGAGGTCCCGTGCCTGTGTTCCATGTGTCGTGATATGCAAATGCTCCAAATACACCTGTCCTCCTTGGAACCCTAAGCAGCATTTAGTGTTGACACGACCACTGGGTACCCTGGTTGAAAATGTGCTTCTCAGTCTCCGCCTCAGTGACTTTCTCTCTCTTTGTGTGGAACTCCCCCTCTGCATTGCCTCCTACTCTCACCTACACTTCACCGGAGCTGCTGCTACTATAATATAGCTTCCTTCTGCCCAAATTTGACAGTGCCTCACCTCAGCTACACCATAGACCTCTTGCTTTCTGCCCTAAGACTCCTCTGACATCAAATGGCTGTGGAAACCCATTCACACACCATTCACATCCACAGCTTGGAGGTGTGAAAAAAAAGGAGGAAGGGAAGGCCTCACAGGCAACCTTTGATCCACGGGCATGGAGTGGAGGAGAAACACTTGCCCGCTTGCCCGCCGTCCCTCACCCTCAGGCTGATGATTCTGAGGTACGTTGTACGTTGTACGTTGTACGTTGTACACGGTGTTTCAGAAGTCCTGGGGGGACTGAGCTCCAGTCACCCACAGTGTTGACCAACTGGACAGCATGCCTTTCTCTTGGTTGTCTCTCCTGTTTTATTGTCCATAGTGTCTCACTTCTATTTTTAGGGCTCACCTGTCCATCAAACGCAATTCACTGTCATAGACTCTGCCTGGAAGTGGCAATTTAGGGGTAAGGGTTGAAGGGGAATTCTGGCTCAAAAGTCCATGTTTAACATCAATAAGCTATCTGGACTTTAGGGCTCCATCCTGGAGCCAAATAATACATCTGCAGGTAAATCACAGGGAGGGAAGGAAGGAAGGAAGGAAGGAAGGAAGGAGAGAGAGAGGAAAAGGAAGGGAGGGTGGGAGGGAGGGAGCAGGGGAAGCAAAACATCAGAGTGGCTGGTCAAACACCTTCTGTAAAAGGATTTTTTATCACTGGACACTCTGAACATTACCTCCCAGCGTCAATAGGTCAATCCATTTCTTTTTTCTGTGATACAGACACAAGCCCCACTGAGACTAACTTTTTTCAGAAACAAATGACCTCAAGCTGAGGATGCTTGTGAAGCGAACTTCTGCCTTATTACCTGATAAATGGCCTTTCACATAAAGATATCGTGGATTCTGCTGCCAAAAATATTTTTTAAAAGGAATATTTCTCACTGTGAAGGCAGTCATCAAAATTTTGCTGGGAGCTGTCATTGCAAACAGTTGTTTTTGAAGTTGATCAGCATTATTTCATTGAGTCTTTCATTTATTAATTATTCAAATGAGAATTCCATTGATGTTAGTATTGTGTTTCTAATATGTAATATTTTCTCATATGAATTTTCCTAGGGATTAGGACTAGGGGAGCATCTTTTATTTTTTATATAAGATAGGTTTGTGTAGACAAAAGGAGAAATAAATTCTGGAACTCACAAATACAAGCCCTTATTATTTGAGTCTCTTTCATTACAGAATGTGAACAGGGGCAAAGGTTATTACCACAGGAACATATTCACCAATCTTATTCATTTATTTATAAAAATCTCTCCCCTGCTTAATGCTAAACTTGATAATTACTTTGACAAAATAATATAAATCTATTGCAAAGTGAAGTTGCAAATCTTGCTAAAGATGCAGGATTTTGTGAAGTTGATAAAAGCGATGTTGACAGCTGTTTGAATCACACACAAAGCTTCTGACAGATGGGAATAGAAGAATTAGGAAAATAAGTAATAGCAAAAGGGAACACATCAAGGGCAATGATGATGAAACAGTAATTCATCAGAGATGTTTGAAAAGTAAACAATTCAGAGGGCCCTTGAGAAAATGATGAAATCCTGAAAACGTTACTATTTCTATGATGGTAATGGATAGCATAATGTAAAATTATACTATTATAACACTTCATAGAAAAATTATGTGAAGAAATCTATTTGTTTTATTCTTGGCGCAAAAAAGTAATTTATAGTTTCAACTATAACCCAACATTTAAAATATGATAAAATCAACTTCTTAATAATTTTTAGTTGTGTTTTTTAAAGTGGAGTCTTATTCAAACCTTACCTTACTCTCAGGTTCCAATTATTAACTCTGAATTCTTAGTTTCCGCTTTCAGTGGATTTATGCACTTGAAGAAACTTGTCCCCATTACAAATTATTCTGTAGGTTAAATCATAGAAATGCGGACTAGGTGTTTTGGAACTTAGGAAGCATTTTTGAGAAATCATCTGCCTTCACAGTCTCACCTTCCAGTTGAACATGGGGGAAATCGGACGGTGTAGCTGACTGTTAGGGATGCGGCCGGCAGACAGGGAGGCACGGGGCTCTAAGACTTGTGACACCCACACAGTTCATTCTGCACTGAGCTTATGTGACTGCACCCAAACTGCCCACGTCCTCTGCAATTGGGACTAATTGTGCTTGACATCGGGTCATGTCTATGAAGTTTGTGAAGATCACTGAAAAAAGGTGCCATCAAAAGTTTAAATATAATTAGTTATTCTTGATTATTTGGGTCTCTGGATTAGAATGAAAGTGTAGACAATTGAAAAAAGGCTTTGAATGCTTAGAAATATTTTAGCCCTGTTCTGTTTTATAATGTGTGACTTATTATCAAAATTACATTATATTTGATTTTTTAGTCTGGAAGTTTTGAAATGGCTAGTGGCCAAAAACATTGTAATTCTGACCTAATAATTAAAGTAGCATAGTTCAGAAAGAATTTATGTTTATCTTTGAGAACTTTGCAGAATATTTCTGGGAGTGCATTTGTTTTCCCTAAATATATTTTACTTGGAAAAAATGTTAAAATTAGCTTGTCTTTTCTTGACTACAAATTACTAATAGTGGTTGGAGAGAAAGTAAATTTCGAATTAAAATTTTGCGTTAGATTATCCAGGGAGCCAAGACTTTGCACATGGATATTCTGGAGTTGTTTGTATTCCAAGTTTCAAATACATTTGCTATCCAGAACTTTTCAGGTGCTTAGTAAAATAGTTTAAGGATTTTCCAGATTTAGTGTATTTAAGGCATTGCAGGGTGGGTGGGGGTGAGTGGAGGTGGAAGAGGGTGTTCGGGGGGGATAAATGGTGATGAAAAAATACACTTGATATCAGGAGGATGAATATTTAAAAAAACACTAAAAAAGTTAGACAATTATTTTCATACCATTAAAAGTACTTATATCAGTAAGAAATACAAATAGCAAAGAACCCATCTTGTTATTCATTTCATTATACTTGATTTCCTCCCCTCTTCCCTTCTTGAAATTACAGCTGGTAAACAGATGAAAGGCATACAAGTTGCATACATAAGCAGGCAGACACACATCCTCTTCATGGGGGGACCAATTTATTGGGGTGGCCAGGAAGGACTCCTGGCTGAGGAGTACTACTTGTCAGTTCTCAGTCAGAGCTATTGTGGGGAGGAAAGGGCTTTGGGATATATTACCTTGCACATGTATCTTACAGCAAAAGACCTTGGTAAGTCACAGATCTTAAGTCCCAACATAATAGGGCCTTCTCTCAATGCCTGTGTACTTCTTCAAGTCCTGGGGAAGCAGAAAAGCTCCTGAGGCATTTTGAGCAGGAGCTTGACAAGATCAAACTTAAAAGACTGTTCTGGCTACAGTGAGAAGAACAGACTTTGTAGAGAGGAGGTAGGGACAGACCGGGGAGGGAGGAGGGCCGTGAGGGTGGAAAGGGAGCAGGGAGACCGACAACTGGCTCCTGCAGCGGTTCAGGTGAGGGTGACAGAAGACAAGTGCCCAGGCTAGAGAAGTGCCCCGATTCCGGAAGAACGGAGTGGACTCAATGGGGCATAGTGATGACTGGCAGCAGTAGTCAGGGAGAGGGAAGTACCAAGGGAAACTCCCAGGCTTCTGGCTTAAACATCTGGTGGGGTGATGGAGCCCTTTGCAGATATGGGAAAGCTAGAGAAAGCAGAAATTCGTAGGAGAGGAGAGCAAGAGGCCCGTGTCGGACATGTGAGGTGTGGAACCTTGAAGGAGAAATGTCAGAGACCACCCAGCTCTGCAGAGAGGTCCGGAGGGCTGGAGACGAACATTTCAGGGAATTGTATATCTCTCAAAGCACCCATACCAATTTGCTCACTTAATTACCTAATGATACCTTTTTGAAGTCAGCACAGCAGACATTGTTATCCTGTATTACACAGGTGGCAAAATTGAAACAAAAAGATGTTCAGAGACTGAGCTAACTTCATTTCTCCAAATACCAAGGCCATCGTATGGGACAAGCTTATTTGGTTCTGTTCTTCCATATCAATGTCTTAGTGAGTATTTTAGTCTGATTTAAAGTTTGTGTTCTAGTTTTCTACAGGCGGGGAAGAAGCTGGCTTTTTCCCTCTCCACAGAGAGTCCCAGGCCACAAGTGTCGATATGACATGAGTCAGCTTCATTGTTGTCTCTTGTCATGACATCCAGCGAGAAAAGGAAGAGGATGATCTCTAGCTCTGAAGGGGAGCTCAGGGCCACGGTTCCCATCGGCGCAGACAGAGTGGGCTCAGCAGAAGGGGCAGAGGGGCAGCTGTGCGTTCTGGAGAAAAGGGGTCCCTCTGCACCTGGTCAGTGGAAAGACAGCTCTGCCATCCATTGGGCCCCGCCGGCGGCAACAGCAGACCTGTCGACACAGAGTGTGTCCTGTTGCAGTCCCAGAGCCACAGTCCTCAGCCTCCCCCTCTCACAAGGGTGCTGGGCGTGGTCCTGACATCCTGAGTGCGTCTGGGTGTCCAGGAGTTCCACTGCCTAAGCACAGATGCCTAGCAGCGCTTTAAAAACATTGGCTAAAATCCAGCCACATTTCAAACCTATTTTGGGGGCCTGTAAGGCACCTCTTTTACAATCAAGGTGTAATCGCTAACTTTTGAGGGTGAGTCTGGTGACCAAGGAGAGAGCCCTGTGAAAAGCGTCGTTCGTGACGTGAACTCCATGCCACAGGGAGGTGCACGTCTCAGAAACTGGAACCAAGACGTTAGATTCCTTCACCTCTTCTCGCAACTAAATTCCCTCCAGCTTTTAAATTGTTTTTTTTGTGTGTGTGTGTGTGTGTATTTGAATGCTCCCTCCTCCTTTCAGCTCCAGCATACCTTTTTCTCCTTTTATTAGCTTGACGTGAAACATGCGTCCCCTCCGCTGCTCCACACACTCTCTTTTCGGTAGGAGAAGGTGAACGTGGTTGCCCTTTGGGTTCATCCAACATCTTGAACTATTTTTCAGATGTTGTGGGTAAAGCCAAACCCTAATCAACTTTAGCTGAACACTTTTCCCTTAATTTCTAGCCTCATCTGTATTTAAAGGGAAATATATTCCACATGTTTCTGATTTCGCGTACCCCTAATTCCTCCAGAGGTTACTTTCTGAGACAGGGTTGAGGTTCCAGAAGCCCCGGGACCATTTTCTCTCCCCAGTCTGTCACACGCTTCCTTCTCAGAAGGCCACTTGGAACCAAGGGGCAGAAATTTAATCCCCAACATTTTCTTCTAAAATATGTTTACTGCAGAAATTGTGGTTCAAAAGGTGTCCACATTATTCTTCCAATCCCCAATTTTCTGGATTCTTTGGTCTATGTATTTAGGGCATTAAAAACTGCACCCACCTGCAAGATGTTCTTTCAACTTAATCTTTCTGATTTCAAACACCCAACAAAGACTTATCTAGCATCTCCTGTAGGTCCCGTGCTCATATAGGGCCTTGGGGGATGTGGAATATAATAAAATTAATTATGAACAAGATGACTTTCTCAGTGTCTAGAGAATCAAGGGAGGGTGTCTGCTGCTAGACAGCAGGTTCAAGGACAAGGGGGCAAGTGAGAGGTCCTGAGACCAAGTGCGCTCCCGGTGGGGCAGAGGGTGGGGGTGGGGGGGGTGGCGGTCAGAGAGAGAGGGGAGGGGGAGGGGAGGGGAGAGCACTGGAGGCATCAGGGGTTAGCAGGGTCCGGACTGGAGATGAACATGGGGAGTGTGGCAGGGGGGCTCATCTGTGCTGCATGGTGAGAGCAGGAGTCTGGGCCCCCTGAATCGGAGCATCTGTCTTTTGAGATTACAGGTTACTGTAGCAACAGGAAGGTTCGTCGATGGAAAGTGTTTTTCATGGACCACTTTATTCTCGCACCAAAGGAAAGAGTGGGTGAAGAATTTGCTCAGAACTCACGTCCTCACAGGTCACTTGGGACTTAGGACATGCACTCTGCAAAGGTTACAGGAACTAGGTATTTTTTTCCTTTCAAAAAGGTATTTCTAAACGAATAAACAAACTGGAGCAACGATGCTAAACTACTAATGACCCAAGCATTTTCTATTTTAAATGCACAAACACTTAAAGAGCTGGGGGTGGGGCGGGGGGGAAGAAAGGAAATTCCAGGGAAAGAAAAGGAGAAGCACTTGAAAATAGGTGGAGTTCGTTTCCTCCACACAAATTTTCCCCAACCCTTGTCTCCAGCTCGGGGTTTCTGGTACTAATAATTCACAGGGAAGTGTAATGAACTAAACTCAGGCTGGTCAGGAATGGATGTAATTTAGAGCCCAAATGAAGGACATGCAAGTAAGTCCTCTCTTATTGTCACCTATGGGTCCTTGGAAACGACAACTTAAAGAGAAATGATGTGTAACAAAACCAGTTTTCCCATAGGCTAATTGATATAAACAAGAGTTAAGTTCCTAAGGTATATTTCTGGTCACAAAAACATCACCAAACTTTTAAATAAAGACCCCAAACGCTTCTCATATTAAACATTCAAATACATGTGAGCTACACATACATTTAAGAAAGATTAATAAAAACACTTAAGAGAATTCTTTTCCAACCTGCTTATTCCAGTTCAAGGTCACGTATGGCAGGAGCCTATCCTGGTAGCACAGGGTGCCAGGTGGAACCCCAACTTGGACAGGATGCCCTTCTGTCGCAGGGCCACTCATACCCACAGCCCCGCTAACTCGGACTGGGACAGTGTGGACTCTTTCATTCACCTCAAGTGTGCATCTTTGGGATGCAGGAAGAGACCGGAGCACCGGGAGGAAACCCATGCAGAAACGGGAAGAATGTGCAGACTCCAGACAGTGGTCCTGGCTGAGAATCATTTTCTTTTTTTTTCCTCGTCAATGTTATAATGATGTTGAATGAAATGACATTATTAGAGGACCTGCTGTACCTTACAGAGTTTTCACGCTGACCCTGTTTTGCATTCTCCTAAGATAGCTCCTGGGTTTGTTCTGACGGACTAAAGTGTGGTTTCATGGATGATATAGAATAGATTAGTGTTTGGCAAAAGAATTACCACCTCAAGCTCAGGACAGCTGACTATAGATCACTTTCACTTCCACAGCCAATTTCTGTTGAGCGTGATTATCTGAAGGCAGCTCTTGGCTCATGTATACGATTAGCAGGGTTAAATGAAGATTTAATGACCCAGAATCCAGCTGTTTGGTTTTCACTATACCTACAACTTCCAACTAATCATTCTAAGTCACACTACCTTGAAGGGAGCAGTGCAGCTGGAATTGTTTTTGTGGACAAAATTCACGGGCTCCACGGTTAGCGATGGCACCATCCTCCAGGACGTGCCAGGAATGGTGAGCGTGTTGGGAGTGCGGCAAGGCTATCGTCACCCCAGATTTCCCCAGAACCGTGAGCGTGGGCTGAGTGCCATCATTAAAGGTCTGTGTGTCTCAGCCCGCATCCTGGTCCCGCACAGTAGGAAGAAGGAAACCAAGACCAGGCCACACATCCAAACCAATCAAGTTAAGTTCATAGCCAGAAGAGGTGAGCTCTCTCAGTGCTGTGTGTGTGGCTTGCTGGTCATGCGACCACCTCGGCCTCTTCTTTGGGCTCCTGATTCGCAGAGAGAAAGCTCAGTGGCCTTCCTCTGCAGTTAACAGAGCCATCTTGTAGAGGGGGACTGCTCTCCCCCACATCCCCCCAACACTGACGGCATCTCTGTGAAAGCCAATGGAGATACTCCCCCATCCCTCTCGCCCTCTCTCGAGACCCGCTGCTGGGCAGCGGCTGTGACTGACTCTGCTGGAGCTGCCGGGGCCTCTGTGTAATGTTACTTGACTTATACATATTTTATTATGTTTGGTCGTTGGTGCTATTTAGATGAAAATTATTTCCAGATTATCATAAAGGCTGTCTGCTATTAAATGAGTGCAGTTAGATCACTGACCATATTAAAATCTTCCAAAATTAGGGACTATACATCAGAGCATTGGGGAAACAGGGGTTTCCAAGGTTGGGGGGGGCGGGTTGCAACATGGGGAAACCAACAACCCACATGTAGAATTCTTGGCTTAAAGGGACTGCCGAACCTTGGAAAAGATTTATACCACATTTATTGTGATGCTGCAACATCACCAAGGATATAAACCAGTCATTGGCACTCTCTCAAAGAACACATCATTGTAACTCGTTATAACAATACTGCTGTGATATGTGCTCATAATATTTATAAAGGCTAAGCTATGAAAACAGTACATGCCAACTGTCAGCAGTGATGTATCATTTAAAAAAACAGAGAGTGTACACGACGTAATGGTTTAAATGAGCTCTGTAAAAATACCCCGCTCTGCTGGAGCCGTTTGGCTGTCTGTACCTCTGGTGTCCTGCCCTGCTTTCCAGGATTCACTGCAGCCTGGCCTCCGGGAGCTCTCTCCCCTTCCTGTAGTTCTGTTGCTATTTTCAGGAATTCTGCAGCATTCTTAGCAGCCACACCTGATCCAGTATCTGGTTGCTGAGTGCCTAGCACAGTGCTTTGCTAAGAATACTTGCAATGGATATATGTGGGCTGATTTTTTTTATATTCAAATGCAGGATACTTGTTGGCCAGTCAGCACATGGGGCAGATGGTGTTGCTTCCTTGCAGAAAAAAGTGAACTAAGGCCATCTTCAGGGGATGGTCATGTGGTCTGGCTGATGATTTGGCTCCTGACTTTGGGTCTACTCTGCGAGGATGCTCATGGAGCTTTTCAGGAACCAGGGTGATGCGATGAACCAATGATTTCTCGGTGAGACTGCTACAGGACAGTTGAAACCACAGCAGCAACCACAGGAGCAACCAAGAGAAGGAGCATTTAATAGTCAACCCTGGAACTACCATGGGGAGTTAATTTCTGAGGGGTGGGCAAGATGCTTAGCCCACGAATTAGTCTAGTAAAAAGCTAAGATAGTTGGTCAAATCCTTCCCATCACTGCAGGAGGGAGGGAGGAAGAGTGGGAGGGAGAACATGTGGGCACAGACAGAATTTCTGTAATTAGCGGGTCATCAACAACACGCAGAAGAAGGTGCAGAAGCCTGAGGCACCATTCCCTAAGGACAGAAGAAGGTGAACAAGACACGTTCCCTTTGACCCACTGCATTAAGGTTTCCAAACAGGCATGGAGGTAGTTAAAAGCCAAACCGTGGAGAAAAATCTGGCCGGGTATAATTTGGAGCTTTATGTGCATTTATAAACACATGCAGGTACATGTGCATTATCTATTTAGTGAGCTATATGTTGTTTATTGCATAGTGAAGGTTTATCTGTCTCCCCTAATCCTATTTATTCTTTTTGCTGTCCATAAAAGTCTTGAGTTCAAAATAACTTCTGGCATTTTGAAAAGATGATACTTAAATGACTTGAAGTTAGTCAACACTTACAGTCGAAGTACTTGGCCCCGCTTTGTAAGATGCTTTTATGGACAATGACAACAGAGCCATTCCTGCTTTAGAAAGCCACTGGCCCCAGGTGTGCCAGTCACCCAAAGGAGACACAAATGTACCCCAAAGGGCAGTGAGGAAGGGTGTAGAGGAAGGGGAGAGAGCCAAAGAGTGGGGCCGGGAGCCCCAGGCCTGCAGAGTGGGGCTGTAGTCAGTGTGAGGACATGGGGGGAGGTGGCCAGTCTAGGGAATCCGAAGGCTCGGAGAAAGTTTAGCTGTGGCGACAGTCCTGCCAGCTTGTGGCTGATCAGAATGCAATGACCTGGTGACCCTACTTTCAGGAAGGTATCATTCCACTACAGAATTCTTACAGAAATCCCCACTCTTGCTGGAGGCCTCAGCAGGGAAGGAAGCTGGGATTCATGCTTTGAGAACTCTGCAAGTTAATGTGTTGTCTGGGAATGTCCACGACCCTCTGGAGAAAGAAGAGTCCTGTTTCTCAGGAAGCAACCGTTCCCAGAAGCTGACTTGCTTTATCCATGCTCTATCAATCTGTCACCTTTTAGAAGAATTAAATCTAGTCCAAACATTTTTATAACGCTATTTGATAGTTTGAGACCATGTCATATTTTATCACACCCACATCGTCATAGTTTCAACAGAGAGGCTTCCGCCCTCTCAACAAAGTTTTAAAAGAGTGTGTTTCTCATTAGCTACAGACTTTAAATTTCACTGTTGGAATCTTCTCAGCTTAGGAAAATGTTAGGTAAAACAGCCTAAATGGTGGACATTCTCATAACTGTTAACATTTGACATGCATGCTTGGAAATGTTCTTGCCACAAAGTTCGATTGACATCTCTGTTGTTCTCAAACCACCAAACTTTCACAGAAATGAGAAGAGGACCAAGGGTGAACAAAAGAATTAGATGCTCTGAAAAATCAGTTACATCCTGCCAGGGATTGGTATTGAAGACCGTAGGATTCTAAGGTCTGGGTGATGAGCCTTTCTTGAGTAGGAGAAAATTGTTTCTTCTTGAACAGCAAATCATGGTGCCTGTAGGTCCCCCTAATTGATTTCCATCCTGGGGCTCACAGGTGACATTGCCTTCTCATTAAGAAATATTAACTCTTTTAGATGTGACCTCATGTAACAATAAATTATCAACATTAGAAAGGAAAAATTTAGAAATGGAGAATTAGCTGGAGAAAGTGCTGTGCTACTTCATTCTCTCCTTTTGAAAATTTGTATTTCATGTTCTTCATTCCATGACTGCGTTATATGTTTAAGTAAGGAACATTCCTCTGTGAATTCCTGAACAGACATAACTTTTTTTTCTAATTTTGGAGTTGGAAGGTACCTTGATCCAACCCCTCAATTTTAGAAATAAAGAAAAGAAGACCGGAAGCAGACTGAGTGACTCACCCGTGCTCCCATGAAAGAAATGGTTTGTATTTTATTTTAGGAGTTAAAGGCCTCAAATCTGAAAATAAAATGAAATAATCCAACCGATAACTCTTTGCACTGTTTCCTGTTGTACCCTGGGTGGAATTTCAAGTTCAAAGGCAGTGTTTAAACCTGAGTGGCCACACTTATTTTGCTCCTCCCCCGCTTCCAAACTAAGGGAAGTAGGTCTGAAAATGGTCCTAGTGACCTTTGTCTGCAGGATTGCATTCAGCCTTTTCCTCTTGGTGGCATCAGCAAACGGGTCACTGTCCAGAACTGGCCCTGGCTGCAGACAAACACAGGCTTTAAACTCTATAGGAATACCAAACAGATCGGCTGAAATAGAGCAGAAGAGTGACAAGAAAACAGAATTCTGTGTCCTTATCTATCGCTCCTCCCTGAGAAGATGAGTGCACATATTGTGAGGTTAGTTATACCTATAGAACAGTTTCTACCTTGTATTGAAATGAATGCTTCATTATTCTATCTCTTCTACCAGTCCACAAGCACCAAACAGCAGGGTCCCAAAGGACATGTGCCTCTCCCAGGAAACAACATTCAGCTTTGCATTGAGGATCTTGGGTTGAGCTGCTCCCTCCCTCTCTCTCCCCGCTCTAGTCTTCTTTCTCTACCCCTCTCTCATTCTCTCCCTCTCCCTCTCCCTCTCCCTCTCCCTCTCCCTCTCCCTCTCCCTCTCTCTCTCTCTCTCTCTCTCTCTCTCTCTCTCTCTCTCACACACACACACACACACACACACACACACACACACACACACACACACACAGAGTTCCCCCCTTACTTCCCCCTCACTCTTGCACAGGCTTTGTTTTGGGGGTTCCCACCCACGCTGTCTGCTCCCTCCGCATGTCTTCCCGCATGCCCTGGCACGCAGAGCGCATCGCAGTGCACTGTGGTCTGGTGGGACAGGACTGCCTTTGGGGCCCGCAGGGGCTTTTCCGTGGAAGGCGGGATACTTGGGATGAGACCGAGGCGTACAGGCCCAAACAATGGTAATACCCATCGGAAGACCATGTGATTTAGGTGGCCAGAGGTGTCCGTTATCCCCACTGCAAAGGGAATGAATGAATGGCTCGTCTCGCTGTTCGTAACAGCTCCTCCCCACCCTCTGCCAGCTTTGCGCACCCAGACAAAGGCCGCCGGCGGCTGGGGCTGCTCTCCGCCGCAGCGCGCGCCCCCTAGCGGTGGCTCCTCAGACAGCGAATGGCCCCGCTGCTGAGGGCTTTGCAGGCTTCCTCCAAGTAGGCAGTTTTGTGATCCAGCAGCCAGTCCCGTGGCCCGGTGCGGCGTTTCCTTTCTCTGACCCTCCAACACTGTGCCCACTTTAGTCTGAAAAGAAGCCATTCATAAGACCAGATATCTCCCTCAATGAAACAAAGAAGCAAGTGATTCTTCCCTCCACTTACAGGGTGAGAAGGGGTTCAGAGTTCACGTCCTTGGGTTGGGACACATGATGGTTACTTTGTCCATTATTTGCTCCAGCTGGAAGCAGTGGCTCAAAGAAAATCCCTTAAGAAAACTTTTCTGGAAATGTGGATGAATCTACTGGATTTGGGGATGTATCCCGATTGTCAGAGCAGATTGTGACAGCCACACACAAACAAAATGAATCCGTGAGATTGTAATAAAAACAAAGAAACAAAGGCTACCAGCCAGTAGCCAGCATGGAAATGGTGACCACTGTTGTAACTCAACTGTGGAGTTTTCTTCTGAATAGTAAAGAGATGTCTCAGGGAGGATTCAGAAAGCGGCCTGAGCCATATGTGGGACAGTGTCTGGGGATGTCTGATATGCTCCGAGGAACCACAAGCAGAAGAAGAACAGAGCCTCATCCCAGGGGTTCTGGCTTGTGAAAATGACTCAACTTGTTTCGGGGGGTGAACTTGAAAGTGTGCAGCCCAGATGTAAAGTTTAAGATCCTGACACAGCTGTGCCTCCAAGTGGCCTTTGGATTGAGCGGGCCACACCCACAGCTGCAGCCAAGCAGTGCTATGTGAAACTCCCCCAGGGCCAACTGCTGTGAAAAGAACAGTTTATTACACAAAATGAAACAAAATGCCAGCTCATCTTTACAGTTTCATGGTCTGCCTTAGGGAAACAAAAAGGAGCTTTAGTATTCACCCCTTGTGCACCAAATCTTGGGGACCATCTGGGAAGATCCAGGAAGTGCTCTATGGTGCTGTTAACTCACTGTCTGACCACCAGCCTAGCACTAACATGACCAGCCACTGCCTCTCTTTTGGGGAAATGGGGAGAATGACCTTTGCCATTTAACTCTTGGGAATGCTATATGTAACATGCTTTGGCAATGAGACCAGATTCAAATGACATGCTCAATATATTATCATCATTTTTCAAATAAAAATAGCTGAGGTTGGGCCAATTATTGGCCCTCATGTTAACTTTAGGAAGCTCGTTTGACTGGATTCCTGGTTTCCAAGAGCAGGCTTCAAGAGAAAAAGGTGTACCTGAAAGGCTTTATAAAAATTGGAAAATGGAGGCAAATATTGACGTTTTTCTACTCGAAATAAAATGCAGACAAGAGACAGTGAAAGAACCTTGTCAAGTGAAGCATCAGAGCAATTGGACTAAAGATAAAAACTTCTCTCCCCGTAATATTTAGCATCTAAGCTAAATGCTGTTTATTTAGTGTTAAGAGGAAAACAGCCCCCTTTTTCCTTAATTCTCTCTCTCCCCCCTACTATACTGAATTAGAGTCTTTGAATCTAGAAAAACAACTAGTTTGTCTTAGTCTACAAAGGAAAACCCAGACTGTGAGTGGGCATGAGAGTGTTTCGAGGGTACTCAGGCATCTGAAAGAAACATGAACTTGGTTGATCAACCAGATGTTTTGTCTACATAATACTGAGCATTAGGATGTTTCCCCATATATGTGGATACTTGGTGTCATATAGATGAAACACTTGGGTGGATAATTGAGTTTTTTCCCTTTATGTTCAGATATTTATGATATACCAGAACAGCTGAAGAAGCATTCAGTTCAAAGTTCAAAGGGAGGAAACAGAGAAACAGGAGACAAGAGAAGTAAATAGAAGCCAGGATGAGGATTCCCACCAGCCCCTGTGGGGTCACAACCCTCTGGCGGCACAGGCAGAGGGCACCTTTGAGTGAGGAAAGAGGCACTGCTTCCTGATGACATCAACCCGCGTGTGTGTGACTCGGCCCCCAGAGCTCGTGCTACATTTCAGGCTTCTTTCCTCTGTGCAAAGCTTTCAGGCAGCGCGCTAACCACACAGCTGCGCGTGGGGGCCCAGGCAAATACCGACAGGAGCGGGAGAAATGTTTAGTCATGAGGTAGGAGTGGTTGTGAAGAAAGAGGGAGAGAGTTCTGCTTGGCCCACAGGCTTCCACCAGGAATGTACACAACCCAGCGGCTCTCGTGCTAATGGCACTGCTCAGCCCAACCAGGAAAATATTTGCCTCTTTGTTTTTGGCACGTGTAAGTGCCACTTCTTTCTTTTTTGTTTATTTACTTGTTTGTTGTTTTAAAGTTCATGAAGAGCTCACTGTTCATTCCAGTCTTGTATTTACTGCCTTTTCTTTTTTCTTTCTTTTTTAATTGCCATTTTTTGTTTTTTTTAATTTAATTTTAATTTTTAATTTTTATTTGTATTTACTGCCTTTTCTGTTTGCTGCTGTGATTGTCAAGTTTTCGCTTCCCTGGAATTTTAACGCCCCAGCTCCCCCCACCCCACTCTCCCTCTCTGCAACACAAATGCCTTCAAAAACGCCTTTGCCAGTTTAATTAGCGGGTGAGTTTATTTTGACTGATGAATTGATGTGGCTTATTGGCATGAAGATATTCCTCCTCTCCCAGCACTGTATGGAACAGAATGGACTCGTGTGGGGGTGACACCCGCTTTGATGCTGCAGACGTTCTGTTTGATGCCGAAAGGCCAGCCATTCAGCTGTGATTCTCTAGTCCCCAGGGAGATAATTTTTTACTGCTGTTGGTGGAGTGTGGGGGGAGGCGGGGGTCGGTGGTGAGTAAGAGGAGAGAGCGGTGTGGAAAGTGATGGCGGAGAAACAACATAGCTAAGGATTTAATGTTTATATTTTATTGGACCGATTTTGAAATAGTCATTGTTCACACCCTGGACCCAGGAGGGAAGGAGACCTTGACTTTCTGCCATCAGTAGTAAGGCATTGTGAGTTAGTGCAGCCAGATGAAAATTTCCAACGCCTCTTGCCAAAGAATTAAGCTGAAATTAGTGCGCAGTTGGTAACAATTTCATTTCTGGTTTCACTTTAATCAGTGAGGATTAATGGTTAAAATTTTTATTTCTAATCTTGTGTTAGCCTGACTAACAAAAGCTGTTACTTTCTGGAAAACTGTTAAATGAAGAGGGATTTATAAGCTCTCTGAGAGAATAAAAGCTGAAGTGCTAAGGCCCACTTTTCAGACCATAAAATTTTCAAATTCCCCTAACAGTCCCTCACATACTGCAGCGAGAGCCACTGCGGCTGGGCTCGGCGATGTTTATTGAGGGGCAGAGGAGGTGGGAGAACTCGAGTGCATTTGTAGTGGCTTCAAAACTTTAGATGAAACACAATAATCTTCCTGGGGAAAACTAGTACTACCGAACAGAGTAGGAAGTAGGGTTTGAATTTTGAATAAAGCATTGTGTAGCTTATATGTGTGTGTTTTACCCTTTTCCTTTTCCTGTTGCCACCTCAGTTAGACCTTTCTATAACCCTCCCATGCCAATCAGTCCACAGCAAAACCGTAAAATTGGTGAAGTGTGTCCCCACTCTATCAGGGTTTCCCTGAGCATCCTTTGAACAACTTCTCATTGACTTCTTCCTCTAGAGACCTTCACTGAAGACCCTTGTCCTTGGGGATCACACCCTGCTCTAGACTTCACCTGTCTTATCACCCCACCTCCCACCCAAACCGGGTGTTACTACAAACCTTTATGTACTCACTTCTCACCTTACCGTTTTAAGTGTCTGGAGGGCAGAGCTGTGCCCTCTCTTCCAGTTTGACCCTGTGGCCCACGTAGCTGTGTGTGCAGAAGGGGTGCTCAAGTCAAGGTTTGAGGTTGTGCGATGGTGGGATGTTGGGCAGGAAATCTGAACATTGCATCAGTAATGGGACCAGATGATCTTTAATATCCCTTTCACTCCCCAGTTTGATTGTACAGCCTCCCTGGAAGGGGCAACTGGTGTCCTTTTCTTTGGTTGTATCAAAAACAAACATGAATCTTTTCTCCAAGGTTTAATTATCTCCTAATCAATACAATCCTCAGTGACTGGGTTTTCCCCAAAGATTATAGTGCAAAATGAATGCTTCTTTCAGCAATGGGTTGGGCAGTAGGAATAAACTTGCCAACACTTAGATGCAAGAACCATCAATACTCACAATTCTTGGTTTTTCTTAGGGATATTAATTTTAAGTTCCCCCTTATTAAAGTGACTTCAATATCCATTAATTTGAGGGGCTTCCTCAACCTCCCATGAATTAACAGCAGTCCAAGCATTTAAATGGTGCCACGGAAACTGGAAACCCGTGGTCCTAGCTCATGGTGGCCTTACTCTTTACAACGTGTTTCCTGTTGAAGCGGGTGCTGTTCAGCGTTGCCAGGCAGTGTTGGCTGGGGCAGCTCTGTGGGTTTCCTTCCTCTCACCTCAAGCCAGACTGGGCATGCTGCCAGCTCTCAAGGTCATGGTTCTTACCATCTGTCTATTACAAGGTCTCCACATGGGAGTGGGGCACAGGTCTTCATTACCTGAGGAACTTGTCATGACCTCTGTTTTCCATCATGCTTTGGAGAGACCCTTTTGGGCCATGTCCATCTCCTGTAACCCTTGGGGCCCTTCTCCATCTTGGACAATCTAACTTACCTTCTCTATGATCCTTGGCTTAAAAAAAGTCTGTCTTTCCTTTCCAGGAACAAGAGAAGCCTCTGTATTATTTTTTAATTCTTATAGCAGAGAAAAAGACACGACTGTATTCACTTGTAGTAGATGAGGAGAAATTGGGTAGATGAGCGAAACTCTTCATTTCTACTGAAATAAATCTGCCAGTCAATCATCTCTCATCTCCGTCTGTGTCTGCATCTATGTACCACCTTAGGTTCAGTGAAGTACTATAACTCGTCGTTTGAAAAGTGCTATTCCAGTCCACCGTGTGCGGAGCTACCAGACATGTGTCAGCTGAGGCTGCATGTTGTGTGCGTAGCAGAAACTTGACGGCTGGGGCTCAGCACCAAACAGAGGTTTATCATCCTTACGTGACGAGAACTCTGAGGGTGGGCAGTTTAGGGCCGGCCCTTTGCTCCGTGTCCCACTCATGTTCTCTCTTCTCATGCTTAGTGTGTCCTTTTCCTCCATCTGACTTAAAGTTGGCTGCTTTCAGGAAGGAAGAAGGGAGATGAGCAAACACCATCTCTTCATGAAGCTTCGTCTTTTTATTTAGGAATAGGAGTCTTTCCTGAGGACCTTGCCTGTGTCTATGACCAGAAACATGCTGCATGGCCACTCTGGGGGTGTGGGAAGTTGGGAAGGTGTGCTAATTTGGCAGCCCTTTTCGTACAGGGCAGAGGAAACGGACAAAGCGAGAGTGGGTGTGGAGTGAGCCATTCTACAGCACCTGTCAACATGCATGTTTTGTTCTACATTATTTTTTTAAAGGAAAGTAAAGAAAAAAATCATGATTAGTATCTGCATGTGCGACTGTGACTAAAAAGACAAATGTCTCCCCAAAGATTACAGTTGTTGCCATCTTGGAATTAAAAGTTTGCACACAAAGAATGACAGCAGGAGCTAGGCCGTAGCCAAATCAGAGATAGTCTGGAAGGATCCTCAAGGGAAGAGGGCTACACTTTTTGCAGAGGTGGGAGATAACGAAACCTGTAAGCTTTGGTGCCTAACAGATGGCCCTGGGCCTCACGGTGGGAGCAGAGGATTCGGAGGTGCCTCTGGGAGAAGGAAGGGGGAGCTCCGGGTCACCGCTGCACCCTGGAATCAACTGGGACACTGTATTTTAAAAAATACTGAGAAACATATTGACTTCTGGGGCTCATCCCCCAGAGATTCTGATTTAATTGATCTAGCATGCTGTTTGGGTGTTAGGATATTTCAAAGCTTTCCACTTAAGGTTCCGCTGCAGAACCAGGGTCGAAGCTCACTGTATTATGTGACTCTGAAACGCAGTGCCGCACCTCGCTTAGACCGCACTCACTCGGTCGGCCTTGGCCTGCCCTCAGAGCAGACTGGAGCGGAACGCGTCTGCGGGGGTCCCCGGGCAGGGCAGCACCTGCTGCAGGGAGCCTGTTGGGCATAGGCTTGTGTCCTCCTCATGGGAAGCTGCAGGGAAAATGCTTCCAGGTCTCAGTTTCAGGAAGTGTGATTCTCCTGAACATTTGGTTTGTTTTGGTCTTGTTGACATGCTGAATTTTATAAATGTCTGTTTCTCTTTTTATTTTGGCTCCTAGGAAGCTGAGGAGCAACTCTGTGTCACCATATGGTCTGCATTCCTCTCTGCTAATATCACTCCTTGGAGTTAGTAATTTTGTTTCTTATTTACACTTGCTCCATTTAAAAATACCTTCCTCTTATATTTCTGTAAGCCATCTCTGATCCTTGGAAGAATGAGGCAGAGGATTAAAATAAAATAAGGAAAAAAAAAAGTAAATGCCTAACCCCCTCCCCATCACCCATGCAAAACTTTTTATCCTTCCATTTGCAATTCCTCCAGAGTTTGAATTTGCAAAATTTTATTACATTTTTCTCCTCAGGATTGCCCTTGGATTTATCTGGTTTCATCTGCATAAAAACATTCTCAGTTGGAACCTGGGTGGTAGTATCCCCAAGAGTAATTTGTTTCTGGGTCTTCACCTGCCAAAGATGGCCTCAGTTCTTCCCGAGGGCTTTTGCTTTTGGAATTTAAAGAATTAAAATTTAGAGAATTAGATATTCAGTTTACACTAACAGAGCCATTCAGTGGGTAGTGTAATCGATATTGTTGGAGAATGGCTGGAGTTGTATTTTTGCCTCCTGCAGTCTCTTCCTGGGTTTATCGTTTCAAGGAGCTATTTTTAATTAGAAGGAAAGAGCAGCTGCTGTAGCAGTTCACCATGAGGCGGAGAACCAGAGAGCAGTTCTCTTTCCATTTCATTTCATGGCACAAAGACAGCACTTAAGCGCCGACTTTCACTGCTGCCCTGCATCCGTCATTTGTTTACCAGACGTGCTGTAGAGCGCTCCAACCCATTTGTAAGTCGCTGCTTTTGTACACGAGAGCCTAATGTCTTGCAAAGTGTTTCTTAGTTGCCTATTATCGTAAAAGTTAAGAACTCTGACAGAGATATTAGGAATCATAATAATACAATATTTATAAGGCAAACTACTAGGTGATATCTAGTGATGGAAAAATAGCTGGCAAGCACTTTCAAAATAAGTTTGCTATTAGTCATCCACTGCTAACTCATGCCGAGTTAGAAGCAAGTCAGATGTCCAGGATTACTTTCTCAGCACCTGCTGTGCCTCTTTGGGCAACACAACTTAACCTTTCTGGATTCCAGTGCTCGAGGAAGACAGTTAAAATGACATGAGCATTTTGAGATTCACCTAAGGAGGCAGGTTTCGAGCTCAGAGTTTAGTATTCTGAATTAAAAGAGATGATTGGGAACAGATGCCAGGTTCTTCTGCTGTTGAATGTGAATGTGGCCCAGAGGTTAGGTGGCCTTCCCTGGGCAGTCTGCAGGATCCCCTCTGCCTCTTACTTCTTTCTCAAAGCATCAGCAAGAAGGAAGGACAGATCTGACAGAGGGAGGCATGGATTCCATCTTCTTCCCTCTCTACTTTCCCACCTCTCAACTACTGACTGCCATTATATATATTTTTTGCTGGGGAGGGAGGGCATTTGGGGTAGAAAATTTGGTTCCTGTGCCCTCCTCCCTTCCCTTTTTTTTTTTTTACCATAGAAGATTCTGGAAAGAAGAAATTCACAATAGTAAACTTTGGCCTTCAAGGTGTAAAATCATGCTATGAAAATGGTAGAAGTCTCCAAGATGTAGCATAGACCGTGGCCTTCATGGAAGTCAGGATCCTGACTCCCAGGGCAGGACTGTCTCTTGCAGAATTTTGCCCACCCCTGTTTTCTTTGCTGGGAAGCAACAATATTTATTCTGAGTTGTGCTTCTTCCCATTGCCTGAGAACACTGTCAAGAGAAACATGATAATTGTTACACTGAAGTTACTGCATTTTTGTGACACTAGCCAAATGACTTGCAGCAGAATCAAAACTAAGAAGGGTATCAAAGATCCCACCCAACTGCAAATAAGATTTTCCAATTGCAATGCGATGTCCCACTAGGAATTTGGCAGCAGATCTCTGTGAGATTTTTCCATTGCACTTTTGTCCATTACAATTTTTCCCCATTGTGTATCAAGAGAAGGTGGGCAGACTTCAACTTAAGTAAAAGAACTCCTCTGCTCAGGCTCCGCCCTCTCATCTCTCATCTTGCCCAGCGCTGTAGCCTCCTGGGTTTAATATATTAAAGAATCCACGAGACTCAGAGTTTCCAGTGAGTTTGCCTGGACAGACAAATGTGCAGAGACCGCCCCTCTCCTCTTCCCCCTGCTCCCTGCTGGGTTAATTCTGTCTTGAGGCACGTGCTACTCTGCTAGTCACCAAGACACGCTCCAGCACCCGAACAAGCTAAGCCTCCTTCTGCACACACAGAGCCAGAAGGAAACATGCTGCGTACAGGGTGAGGTTGGAAGTGTGCTCTGGAAGAACTGCATGGTGTGGGTCAGTTACCTAGGAGAGGGGAGTGACACCGCAGCTGGATGCAGTCAGATGACTTCTCTGGCGCAGATGTTTGCACGGGGTGCTGCCCAGATGGGAAATGAGAGTAGCAGCAACAAATGGACACATCCTGAAGCCCACAGTCTCTTTTAATTTTGCTTGCAAAACTTGGAGATTTTTAGGTGCGAAGATATATCTGTTCCACGGCTGACAATGACCCAGTCACCAATGTCGCTGGGATATCTGAACCTATTTCCTGAGCACCACTGCATAGTAGTCATGCATGTGGGCTCAAAGCCAGATGTCCTAAATGTGAGCCCTGGAACTGGGAGGTGTGGCGTGAGAGCGAGGGAGAGGTGGATCCCTGAAGGAAAACGGAGGTGCCCCAGAGAGGAAGGAGCAGCAGTTCTGCAGGAAGTTAGACCTCTTTCCCCCAAGTTAAGGCTGCAGATGTGATCACATTATAGAGCCTCTGTGCACTGCAACCTCTAAACAGGGTTGATAGTATCATTCGGTGTGTGTTCCTGGGAGGACTCAATGAGATTAAATGGTGAAAATGTATGTAAGGTGTCCAGGATATAACAAGCTCTCAGGAAAAGGGAATTAAAAGAAAATTAGATCTAGCCCTGGCTGGTGTGGCTCAGTGGATTGAGCAGTGGTCTGTGAACCCAAGGGTCACTGGTTTGATTCCCTGTCAGGGCAGATGCCTGGGTTGCAGGCCAGGTCCCCAGTAGGGGGTGCGTGAGAGGCAACCACACGTTGATGTTTCTCTCCCTCTCTTTCTCCTTCCCTTCCCCTCTTTCTAAAAATAAATAAGTAAAAATCTTCAAAAATTTAGATCTAGCTTCTATTTTGCTCTCTTTTCATATTAGACATTCTTGAAGGTTCTTTGGACTTGGTTACTATTTTCATCATTCCTTTAGCTCCTGAGTTTTTCTAAGCTCAACATAAAGAAACCATTCTAGCTCTGAATCTGGCCTTCTGCATCCCCCAGGAATGAAACGATTTCTTGTATGTGTTTATTGTTATGGTCAGGATTATTATTAATTTTCCATCAAAAGAAAGTATATCTTTAATGAGTTAGTTTCTGCGTCTCATCGCCACATTTCTAAATCAAAGCCCTGAAATGTACGCAACTCAGCCGGCTGATGAAGCAGGATTTTCAGTTCAGTTTGTGTAGCTTATGCAAAAAAAAAAAATGTTCCCTGTGACCTGCCTGCCTAGTAATTCTTGAGGGCTGAACTTATGCTCGGATAGTTACATCTGGTTCTGTATTTAACAAATGGGTCAGAAGGGAAAGGGGGAGTGAAAAAAACAATCCAGCCTCCCTACCCCCCCATTCTTTCCCCGGTGTGAAGTCATTTGCCTTTCTTCCTGGCCCATACCAAGTCTTCAGAAGTTGAGCCAGGCAGATGGTGAGGTTACAGCTTGGGCAAAATGTGTTCTAATGTTATCAGCTTTAAAGGAGCACATGGAGCAGCGAGGAAAGATGGTTTGTGGTATTTTTGTTTATTAAATTTGATGGTTGGATTATGACATTTGTATTTATTAAATGTACAGAATCTCATCCATCACTGTTGACAGTCAGGACATGTCCTCTGCGGTTGGCATAACTGTCTCTTCCAGAAAAGAGATCTAACAGTTATTATTTGGGAGACGAAGAAGAGGTGGAGCAAAAAGGAAGATCCAGCCTTCAGTGCTGCCACCCTGGGGAAAAGGGAGTAGAGATGAGTGTTGCCGGGTCTGATTCTGTCCCGTTAGGGAGCATTTTCCTTGTGTGGGTTGTGAGCTGGTTGGACGGTGCTGTGGAGGGAGCTCAGCGGGACGGGAGCAGGACAGCCAGTGAACCCAGTGCAGGAAAAACACGGAGAAAGAGGGCTCTCAGTTTTGCCCCATTAAAATCCTGGCATTGGCCATGGTTGAAATAGTGTCACGGTGGCTTTGTCTGGTGGCTGGAGCACTTCAGCCGCCAGGCATCTTCAGTGGCTCTGGATTTTATTACCTACCAGATGTGGGCCTCGTGGCTATTTCATTAGAGCACCAGGTGAGCCGATGAAAGGATGGCACTCGGACTGCCTTCCAGCGACTCGGGTTCACCTGAGCTCTGCTTAGGAAGGAGAAGGTGGCACTGTCACCCGTACAGTTCCTCGGTGGGTCGCAAGGTGGAAGAGATGGTGCGCTTGTTAAGGTTTACGGAGCTTTTCCAGAGCGCAACCTGACGGTGTTTTTACGGCCAATGTGCAAATGAATGAGACACGTGGGTTCCATCTCTCCAGCCACATACGAGTCCAAAAATAAAAGGTTCATTTTAAGTTTGAGCAAACCCAGTGCATGTGGAAACCAGTTAACCCAACATACTGCCTGCATCGCCTGGAAACCTTTGAATTAGAAGTATTTAAGGTGGTACCTGGAGGAGAGATTAAACCCTTTTCCTCCCCCTGTCCCACCTCCACAATCTCCCTTTCCAGGCTAGCGTTGGGTCCTGACTCCAGTCCTCAGTGCCTAGCTGACATTTTCTGAAGCAGCAGCCCAGGCGCGATTGTGTCTAAAAAAGATTTCAAGCAGCGTCAAGGATTTATATAGGCATCGCATAAACTTTTACTAAATTTGGACAAATTTTGACACCTTTTGACTAAAAGATGTCACCTTTTTTCGGTTGACTTAGGACTTGGGAAGTAGTTTACAGGAGTACTGTACACTAATCTCATTCTTGTTAAATTGGGAAAATAATTGTTCGTGAGTACTATGTCATTAAGTGAGCATCATTTAGGGATGGCTCTAGTTTATGTATTATGAGGGCTATTAAACAAAGGCAAATGGTAGTTTACCTCTCGAGAGTTTAAACGAAACACACCAAAAGCCAGACCTCTGTGAAGAGGCGCCATTTCCTGCTAGATAGTGTGTGCGTACCTCTGATTACACGAGTGGACTGTAAACATTTCCAAGGGTGGGAGAGAGTGCAGGTCCTGGGTGTTCACAAGGCAAAGGTCACGAGTGCCCCTCCCACGTGGGCCAGTTGGCTGTGTTCCACTCCACTGCCCATGGAGCCTGTGATCCACTCGGGCTCTCCCGCAGGTCACACGAGCGAAGCCAGGGCTCATTTGCGGAGGAGGTCGTGGTAATGGGGGCGGGGGGCCTCTAAGTCTTCTCTGCCTCTTTCTGAAGTAAAATCAGTACTGTGTGAGATAATGTAATTTTAATTTTACACACAATACATGTAATTCTCATCTGTATGTGGATGAGTGGAGTAGGTATCTGTGACACACATTGTGTGCAAGTGCGCACACAGGTGTATCTGCCTGTTTATCTGTACAATTTTTTCTAATTTGACTCTCACAACTCTCTGAAGTAGGTTTAGCCTCACTATTTAACTGTTAAAAAAATCTAAAAATCTGAGACTGATATGTAGTAGGTGCTCAATAAATTACGTGTTGGCTGGAACTTAGGTTAAAGACCTTGCTTCTGCTTGTGGTCATAAAACACGTAAAAGGGGATGGTAGGTTCTGACTCAGCTGATGTGGCTCCAAAGCTTGCTTTGTTTCTTGACAATGCCGGTAAGAGACAGCACAATTAAACCACTGCACCGCCCAGTCCTCAGGGGAGAATGGCTCAGGAAATAGAGGTGGATCTGAGAAGATGTCTCCATCCCTTCACCGGAGTGCTGTGTCGCAGACAGAGCCATGGTTGTGCATTGCCTTCTTTGGAACCCTAGCTATGGAACAGAGGTTGGGAGAGTATGGGGCGTGGAGCCTCCCATCCCCCTGGAGAGACGAGCAGCCAAGGCAAGGTGAGAGCAGTCCTGAAACCTGTGATCTGCGCTTGCCTCTGGTAGTCACTAGACCCCTGAACAACAGATTTCAGGGTTCTGCAGGTTAAAACCCACCAATTCCACACTCGGAGGGCGCTGCTATTTTATTACCCCCATTAACTGCTTTATTTGTTTATAAATTCTTCCCTTTTCTGTTTTATGATGCAGTTGTGGTGTGTTTAATGGAACTGCAAGATTAAGACTGGCAAGATGACTGCATGTTATGTTTCCAAAGCTAATAAATGGTCTGAATCCAGAATGTTTGTGGCCCTTTCCAAAAATATTTGGTTTCTCTAAAAAGCAGCAGCTGTAGGGAAATGGATGGGCATTTTGCTGTAGTGTGCATACCATTTTGTTTAACGCTTTTATTCCTTGGGAGAATTTGTCTGCCTGAAAACAGATCAAACAGGGACTTAGTGTTATAAAATATAAAAACTCAGGATGTTGAAAATCAGCAAGTTGGATGTTAAATCTAAAAGTCACATGAGAAAACCAAGAATCTCTTTCTAAAAATACTTCTGGCTGAGTGGAATTGTTTTGCTTCTGTTAGCATAGGTATCAATATCAAAAATTCACTTTCTGCTAATATTTCCATTGTGTTTTGCAGTTTACCAAGCACATGTATATGTAAAATTTGGATTTCACTATAGCTCTACCGAGTAGTTTAGGGACAATAACTTTTCTTGTTATAAATGGTACAAATGAAGACCTAGAAGAGATAGAGGCTCGCCTGGAGTCAGGTGGCTCACCACTCGGAGAGCCAGCGTTGGTGTTGAATTTTGCAAGGACAAGCTCAGGGCTCTCTGTCTTACTGAATTGTCTAATTATCAAATGGCACCATTGTCAACTGGATGATAGTTAGGCAATGTGATCTGG
This sequence comes from Glossophaga mutica, assembly GCA_039655065.1. Taxonomy (NCBI): domain Eukaryota; kingdom Metazoa; phylum Chordata; class Mammalia; order Chiroptera; family Phyllostomidae; genus Glossophaga; species Glossophaga mutica. The sequence continues at coordinate 48,018,623 of CM077306.1, read as the reverse complement.
CCAAGATATCACTGCTCCTGCAGGATGCTGTTGCCATAGCTACAAACCCATCATTCACCTCCCAGTGGTAGAAGCATCAGTGGCCACATGCTAAAGTCCTGGCTATGCAGAGCACTGTGCCCCACCAATACTACACATAGGAAATGGTTCACCTCACACGGGGAGAAGATTGGATGCTGGGCAGAGCAAAACAAGGTGATAATGCACCTTTTGGATGGGGCAAATAAGACCAAATTGAACCTGGCAGACCAAAGTGATGATAGAGATTTTACTTCTTGCTGCCATCTTTTTTCCCCGTTTCTTTTCTTCTTCTCAAAACATCAACCAAACGGTAGGGAAAGGAAAACACAGGAAGTAGTTTTCCAAATTTAGTGAACCTGAGAATCACTAGGAACTTAATGAACATACAGGCCCCAAGGTCCTGGCCCTGAGATTCTAATTTCTTACCTATCAGAAGCGGAGTGATCCCTTAAACTAAAACAGCTTGGATGGTATCAAAACACCATTTCATAGTATCTTCTTTTAAATAAAGGGATAGTAAAGTAATCATTTTGCTGAAGTCTCTTGATATTCTAGAATGTCTATTGGATTGCTTTTTAAAAATAAACACAGCAATTTTAGGCTGCTATGCTAAAGGCTATCACCCTGATTTTTGCAAGCTGCTAACACTGTAAGTCTGGGGTGGGCTCAGCTCAGCCATCTGAGTTTTGAACAGCCCTCTCAGTGATTCTGATGTGGGTGGTCCACAGACGTCACTTGGAGAACCCCATCCTAATGAGTCAGAAGGTTCACAGAAGGCAACTGGGCTTAGCTGATAGCCAAGGACTCACAGTCCAGCTCAGCTCTGGCCCCCGCCTCTGTGTTCTAGTAAATGGGCTGACTCTCACCCCACTGAACTGCAGGCTTGGCTCCACTTGTTGCTTCTGAGTCTCCGTGGCACTGTGATTCCAGGCGTCCGCACCATCAGCTGGATGGGCCCCTGCCTGGGCTCCCAGTGGTGTCGGTGGCCACCCGTGTGTGGGGAGACGGGTAAAGTCAATGTGTCCAGGGGAAGATGAGCTGGACTCAAAGTGAGGAAGTTTAGTGCTTTGAGTTTTACGTGTGAACTCTGCTACTCCTTTGCCACATGCGGGAGATTGGTGAAAAAAAGAGGAAAAACAGAAAACCCGTGCTCTCGCTTTCCACTCGTGTGACTCATGTGATTCATGCCTCCCAACAGTGTTTCTCTGAACACTTTCCGGTTGCTCTGGCGTGAGTTAGAAAGCAGCGGGCCCGTCTCCTGCGCTTCACTGTCATCTGGCGGTGTGACCTTGGAAGACTCACCTAACCTCGCTTGGCTCAGTTTCCTAGCGCGGAGAAAGAAGTGGTTGAAATAGTAATCTCTACACCCCTTCTGTGTCCAACACTCTGGATTCCCTTAATATATTCGGGTACTTTCTAAAGAACTTGCTAACCTTTCCATGAAAGACAAAATAAAAGGTCACTATTTAGAGCAAGTGCAACTTGTATTAGACATAAGAAGACTTTTCCTAACAGTGAACAGGCTAGTGGGTTTGGTCTTGGTATTAGTCTGTAAGGGCTGCCAAAACAAAGTATCACAGTCCATGTGCTTTAAACAACAGAAAACATTTTTTTTTTCTTGGTAATTCTAGATCTGGAAGTCTGAGACGAAAGTGTTGGCAGGATAGTTTCTTCTGATGCCTCTCTCCTTGGCTTACAGACAGCCGTCGTCTTACTATCTCTTCACACGGTCTTCCCTTTCTGTGCCTCTCTGTCTTAATCTCATATAAGAAGAACATTAGTTATATGAGGTTAGGGCCCACCCTGCTAACCTCATTTTAACTCCACTGCCTTTTTAAGGATTCTATCTCCATGTACAGTCACATTGTAGACACTGGGGTTGGGACTTCAGCATACAAATTTTGGGGACCCGATTCGGTCCACAACAGTCACCGAAGCGGGAGTCTTTAGGAGTCTGGGAAACATCTTATACCTCAGCTGGCTTGCACAAAGGGAAAGATTAGAAGAATTCTTGAGGACCTTGTCAGTTCTAGGGATTTGTGATATTGTGTAACACTCCTCAAACCCAGTACTTCATCACCAGGAATGTGAATAAAGAAGAGGCGCAAAGAACAAGGCAGGGAAATCAAATAAAACGACGAACGATTGGTACTTCAGGGAGAGCCAAGATGGAAAAGGTCTCTGAAGCATTTACATTTGGGGCGGTTTCATTGCATCATAAGGGCAGACACACTTTATCACACAGCCATTACGGTTTGATCTGTGCCTGTGGGTTAACTTTTAGAGAGCATAGGAGACTATTTCACATAAATTCCACTGTTGGCAAACACAAAAGCAGGATTTTGCTGAGGACAAAGGAAAAAATTCATGATGCAATTCCACATATCCTCATGGGTGCCTTTTCATGGCCAAGAAGAGGGAAGAAGGATTCTTTTCCAACATCACTGTGAAAGAATACTTACAGATTACTCTTTCTGATTGTTTGGACAGTGAAAGAAAGTAATGAGTCTCATACCACATATCTCTGGTTTTTATTGCCCCCAACAACCTATCTGTCTCCTTAGGTACATTTTTAGCAGCACAGAGTACTGGTCAGAGATGAGTGCTTGGGTTCTGGCGCCCAGGCTGCATCCAGGCCACTCCCACTGGAGGTTTAGCCAGTTCACTGGTGATCGCCACCTCTGTTTTTCCACTGGGAGAAGAGGTACAGGGTTTTCACAGTGAACTTCTCATTAGACTCTAAAGGTCAACCATCCTCGTCTGCAGAAAATTATGCATCTTCTTTAAGGAACCCCCCTGCCCCCAATGAAAATGCATTTCTTTAATAACTAAAATAGCCTACCTTGTCCAGTTTTAAACATATGCACACAACCGGTTTGGATGGCTATCTTTGACACTAACTTATGTGCATTAACTTTTCTGGAAACTCTTTTTTAACCACACTTTCAGCTCACTTTAGTGAGGAGCCATGGGCTCTATCTATGTTAGTTTTCCATCACAAATTATCACAAACTTAGCAACTTAAATAACAGAAATTCACTGTTTTATAATTTTGTAGGTGAGAAGTTGAATGCACTGGACCTGTTGGCGGGGTTAGGGGAGAATCCTTGCCTATTTCAGCTTCTGGACGCTGCCCACAGTTCTTGGTTTGGATTCCCCCCCACCTCCCCCGCAGCCATTTCTCCCTCTTCAAAAACAAAAAGGCTGTGTCTCTCTGACTCTTATTCTACAGTCGTATCTACTTCTTATTCTCTGATTTCCTCTTCTACCTGTAAGAAGACTGGGCCCATCTTCATAGTCCAGGATACTCTCTTCATCTCAAGGTCCTTAAACTTAATCACACTGGCAAAGTCTTTTTGCCATGTAAGGTTACACATTCATAAGTTTTGGGGATTAGGAGGTGAATATTATTGGAAGGCTATTATTCTTCCAAACACAAGCTCTGACCATTTTAGCTGTGCATTTTGATCCCTGCATTTGAAAAATCATGGAAAAGAATGTATTTCTAAGGCATATTCTTGTTCTTGAACAAGCTGGTTCTCTTCTACCTGCTCAGGGTACAGTGATATTTCTTTTAAACCATGTAGGGAGTGGGGGTCCATCAGGAGATCTTTTTCTGCCTACCCAAACCAACCAACCATGCAAACCAGTGGAAATCTTGATATCACTTTAGTTAGCCATGACCTGTGATGTCAACCAAACATATACATTTATATGTATTCATTTAGGCAAAACGTCTGAGCCCTCTTGGCCCCCTAAGACTGATTCGGGTGTCTCTCGGTCCTTGCGTCATGCGTCAGTACTCCTCCATCGGAGTGCTCATTGGCTTTGCCTGTGTTCTCACCCACGGATGCCCAGCAGCTGGAGGGCGAGGGCTCTAACTTGTTTCTGGTGCCCCCCCAGTGCCTAGTGCAAGGCCTGGCACATGCGAGCTTTAATAAACATTCGTTGAAGTAATGAAAAGTCTGTATAAAGTTCTTAGGCCAGGTTTTTCCAGCCCAGCCTCTGAGATAAGAGGGTGGCCTCATAGACATACTAGAGATAGAGTAGGAATCTGAAGACAATTTATTTCCCCAGAGTGTTAATTTGGATTAATTAAATTAGGGAATTTTAGAGAGTTGTTGGTTTTTTTGTTTGTTTGTTTTTTTTGTAAAACCATCAGGCAGACAAATTATATATAGTTGATAATTAGATTTCCAACACAATATTAAAACTTAACCAATGGTGAACCAGCAATGCAATATAATATCAGGGAAGCACTCTGATCTAGGAATTAGCATAATTGAGTTCTGATTAAGTAAATAGCAATGTGATCCGGGGCAAGTTATTTGCTATCTCTGAGAGCCTGTCTTTACCTCTAAGTGATTCTAATTGACACTTAACACGGCAATGGCCAAGGGCCTTTTTGATGCCAAAAGGCTGTCATCTCCATAGTCTCCTCATTCTGGGGTCATGCGACTCAGTCTTTCCAAAGGTGGAAGAGAGAATGTGGGTCACTGGCAGGGTGGAGCATGGTTTTAAGGCACATGAATGGATATTTTACATTTTAACCATTTATTGAACTGACTGAATGGGCAGAACACCATAAGGTGCAATCAGGAAATAGCACTGTTTTTGATTCTCTGCCACCTTCCCCCTTGCTCTGTCAGACCTCTGTCCTCCTGGTGGATGAGATAGTCTCATGCTCATGAATTAAAAATTCCAATCAAATGAAAATCCAGACTTCACTCTTCCATTCAGTTCAGAGATTTTACCCTCCACCCTCTCATCCTTGATCCTGGACACCAGTAGTAGGAAAAGGGAATGATATTTCATTTTGCTCCCCTTGAGTCGCCGACTCCAATTCACAGTGTTGCCTCTGTTGCTCCCAGAATAGAAGCCAGGAGCGAGAGGGGGATTAGAAGAAAGCAAAGATTGACTTGCCTGGGGCTGTTGTAAGCTTGCGGCCAGTGCCTTCCTTGTGACAGAGGCCCAGACTGGCTCTCTCTGGGGTGTTTTCATAAGAGATGCTTCTACCACCCTACAAAAGACCATTCTGCAATGAGCCGATGGACTCTCTTTCCGATGTAACCCCCGGGGTTCCTATCTTTTGCCAGTTCATACCATTGTTCTGCTGGAGGGCCACCTCAGCAGGCAGCTCTCAGGCAGCACCCTTTCAGGATGGCTCCAACCCCACTGTCTGCTGGGGCACCACCCCCGTGGCTCACAGGAGCTCATGCGCCTTGCTCTGCCCATCAGTTATAGCAGGGGGGCGTGTCCACTTGGCCCTCTCTCCTTGTGCCACCGTCCAGGGCAGTGCCTGCCAATCTCTTGCCCTCTGGTTTCATTCCTTCAGGCTCCAGGGAACACAACCTGAGGGTGTCCCAAGAATTCACTAATACTTTGGAGTGGCCCAACTCTTGCGTCTGCCTAGGGAGTAAGAAGCCAGCCTCCATGTTCTATGTATCATCAGTCTCTATGAGTGGTTTTCTTGAGGCCCCTTACTTTATTTCAGGGTGGAGGTGGAAGAACTCACAGGAAGGACAGGAAGACACCATAGTACTCTCTGAATGAGGCTGGTATTCTCCTCCTGATGGATCTTCAACTATTTATTTATCTTTAATTGAATTTATCTGTGTATCATTGGTTAATAAATATAGTTTTCAGCTATATAATTCCATAATACTTCATGCATATTATATTATGTGTTCACCATCCCAACTTCTCTTGATTGTTTCAAAGGACCAGCTTGGTCACCTATTAGCACTTTGCTTTAGATCCCTGGGGTACATCTCATCACATTTTTTAAAGCTTTGAAACTTTAGCCGAAATTCTAAAATGACAGAATAAGCTCCCTTTTACATCCTGTGATGTATGTATTTTACTGTGTATAAAAGGTCATATAATTTTCCAAATCTATGATCCCATACACATTATTGTTTCAGATTAGAATAGATACAAAAAGTGGGAAGTTTAAAGGAAGATAAAATGAATAATAGCACCAGTGGCTCACGGACATAGTGAAAACATTCCTGGTGGTAGTCTCAGGCTGTCATGTTAAGTGGGAGAATATAAAGCTGAGACAGCACATTCTTCCTCTTTCCAGCCCAACTGTGACAAAAACAATGCTTATTCAGGACTAAACACCAAACTTCTACCCCATTGTAGCTAACCTACAATGGGATATTTCCCTTCTCAGCCTTGCAGTCGGTCCCTCCAAGGTCTCATTAAAAGTGAGAAGATGCTGATTTCTAAGTTATATGAGAGTAATCTATTTACTCTATTGGGATGAGGAATTACTATAAAATATAAAGTAAGTGCTAAATAAGCGGGTCACATACAGGATTATAAGGACCTCTATAAATAATGGACCTGAAGTTAGTTTTTCTTTTTTTTAAAGGAGATTGTTAAAAATGGTCTCTTTCAAGGTACCTTGGGTAGTGCAAAGCAACACATTGACTACATCCAGGAGAGATTTAAAAAAATGGATTTCCATGAAAAAGACACTTCATAAGTGAAAGAGCACTGAATGTAGAATTAAAAATTCCATCTCTGCAACTCACAGATAGTATGAGCTTGGGCAAGTCCCTTGGCCTGCTGGGCCATCTTTGCAGGATCGCTGCTCAGAACCATACTGAACATGTGCCAAGATGGAGTAAGATAATGCGTGTGAACCAGACCAGTCTACAGAAGCCAGTGTAGCGCTTTATCAGTCAACAGATAGTAGCTATTGATTTACAAAATTTTTATTGGTGTGTAATATGTATACAATAAAATGTATGGAGTTTAAGGTACAATGCCGTGTGTTTTCACAAACATATGTAATCGTGTAATGACACCGCGGTGGTGTTACAGAATGTGTTCATCGCCCCAGAGGGTTCTGTTGTGCGCCATCCCTTTCCTCCCATACCCAACACTCACCGTTTGTAGAATTTTATACACAGGGAATCATGCAGTTTGTAGTCCTGTGTGCCTGGCTACTTTCACTTGGCATAACACATTTACTAGTCATCCATAATGTTGCATGTATCAGGAGTTCCTTTTTATCACTGAGTAATATTTCCTTATGAGGATACATAGTATTTTGTTTATTCATTGGCCAGTTGGTGGGTGTTTGGCGTGTTTCCAGTTTCTGGATATTATGAACAAAGTTACTACAATTATTTGAGTACCATGAATATGTTTTCATTTTTGTTGGGTAAATACCTACAAGTCGGGTTACTGGGTTGTATAGCAAGTTCATGTGTAATTTGAAAGGACCTACCAAACTGCTTTCCAGCATGGTTTACCATTTTGTGTTTACACTAGATATGTTCGAAATTTCCAGTTGTTCCACATCCTCAGCAAGTGTTTGGTGTTGTTGGTCTTAGCTCAGTTTTAATTTACATTTCCTTAATGGTGAATGATGTTGATCAGGCTTTCATATGATTATTTATCATTTGTATACTTTCTTTGATGAAGAATCTGTTCAAATCCTTTGCCACTTTTTAAAATGGGGTTGTTTCTTTTCTTACTATTGAGGTGTGAGAGTTCTTTTATATATCTAGAAAAATGCTTCTTATGGATTTGTGTTTACAGATGTATTCTCCTGATCTGTGGACTTCTTCTTCAACAGTGTCTTTTGAAGTGTAAAGGGTTTTATGTGATTATCCCAAACAGGATGGGTTCCTCTTTGCCAAATTTGATTTAGGTGTTGAGACTACTGATGCCCTCAAGAAGGTATAAAAAGGTTATTTACTCAATAACGAGACTTTCTGGGAGACAAGGGCATGCTCCTAAGCATGCCCCAAAGTGGCCTGAGACAGCAAAGAGAAGAGACTGGTTTTGTTTTTATTGTGGCATGGGGGTGGGGCTGTCACACGGTTCCTGTACAGGAGAGCCAGGGCTCACCTGTTTTGAGCTTCCTGTTGGCAGCAAAGGTGGGAGACCTGGGCCTTCTGATCCACTACCCAAAATGTGGGGCAGCGGGATAGGTGTGGTGGGGGGGGGGCTTGAAAGCTGTCAGGAGTCAAAAGCAAACATCATTTGTCGAAAGACCAGTTTATTATAGTCTTTCTTTTGTGGTTCATTTATTTTTGTATGTTCTAAGAATTATTTTCCTAACTCCAATATGTAGATTTTTTTCTGATGTTGTCTTCTAGAAGTTTTCTAGTTTTAGACATTACATTTAAGTGTTTGATCTACTTTGAATTAATTTCTGTAAATGGTGTGAGGTAAGGATCTAGGGGGTTTCCCCCCCTCATATGACCATTTCTTCCAGACCATTTACTAAAAAAGAGTATTTCCTCTATTGAATTACTTTGTTGCCTTTGTTGAAAATCAATTGGCCATAAATTGGAAGGTCTACTTCTGGACTCTGTATTCTATTCTGTTGATCTATATGTTTGTATTTACTCCAATGCCATACCATCTTTAGTACTATACTTTTATAGTAAGTCTTGAAATTGGGTAGCACAATTACTCCAAATTTGTTCTTTTTTTTTTTTTACAGAATAATTTAACTTTCTAGATCTCCGTTTGCATTTGTATATAGGTTTAAAAATCAGTTTATCAATTTTTATCAAAAAAGCCTGCTGGGATTTTTTTTTGAAGTTGTATTGAGTGACTAGATCAATTTGAGGAGAATTGACATCTTATTAATATTGTATCTTCTATGAAATGAACACAGTTAATATCTCCACTTATTTAGGTCCCTTTTTAATTTATCTCAGAAATGTTTTGTAATTTTCAATATATAGGCTTTACATATTAATACATTGTACTAATTTTCCCCTAAGATTTTTCAGTATCTTCAATGCTACTGTAAGTAGTATGCATATATGTCGATTTCACTTTCCAAATATGGAATTTTGCTTCCAGCTGAGATGGAGTAACAGGGACTGGATCTGTCCTCTCAACTGAGACAACTAAAAAGCTCAACAAGATTCATGAAACAATGGATTCCAAGTCCTGGGATATCAGGCAATGGAAGACAGTGACATCTGAGTGATGGGAATAAAATAGGGCAGGCCCTATGATTGCTCAGCTCATCACCTGGAGAGGGTTTCCAGGCCAGCAACTCAGGCAGAGCCCAGTGGTCTCCCTGAGTTGAAGAAATAGAGTTCAGAGTTCACAGAGGCCAAGATGGCTTAAGTCTGCAGGTCAGCATACTGGAGAGACTAGCACTGCGCTGAGAGAGAATTCCAGAGATCCGCAGCGTCTTGTAAATCTTCAGCTGAGTACTGCTGATTAGGGTATGCTAGAGAGGAGGTCAGGGAAAGAGTCACTGGAAAAAGTTTAGAGTAATGCAATGTCAAGAATGGATTTTGTTCCTACCAGTGAGAGTAGGAAAACCTCATGAAATTCATGAGTCTAGGCTAAATGCTGCTTCAGTCCTAGCTAACGAAGCTTAACAGCAAACTCAGATGAATCACAATATTTCCAAGTAATACATGTAAGTGTATCCCAGGATTAAATTCAAGACTATTTGGGAATACAAAAATATCCAGGACTCAAAAAGATAAAATTCACCCTGTCTGACATCCAGTAAAAAGTTACCAGATATACAAAGAAACAGGAAAACGTGACCTATAATGAGGAGAAAAGTCATTCAATTGAAACTGACCCAGAACTGACCCAGATGATAGAATTAGTGGACAAAGACACTAAGAGTTACTATAATGGTATTCCTATGTTCAAGAAGCTACAACAAAAATGAAAATGTTAAGTGTGATATAAATATTTAAAAGACCTAAATTGAACTTCTAGTAATGAACACTACAATGGCTGGGTGAAAAAATCTACTAGATGGAATTAATGGCAGATTGAACACTGAAAAAAAATAGTTAAAAATAGTAAATTTGAAGCCATAGAAACTATCCAAAATGAAACTCAGAGATTAAAAAAAATACTGAAAATAAGAATGAAAACAGCATCAGTGAGCTAATGAGTCATGCGTTGTAATATACGTGCTCCAGATTCTGCGAAGGAGAGCAGAGAGAGGGGAGCATAAAAAGTACTTGAAGAAATAATGGCTGAACAGAGTTTCGAGTTTGAGGAAAATAATAAACCTACAGATCTAAGAAGCTGAACTCCTGCCCTACTCCCACCCCCACGACCAAGCAACAAAGTAAATGAATCTCAAAATAATTCTGAGTGAAAAAAGCCAGGCCAAAAGAAAACATTGTTTATGGTTTCATATATATAAAAATCTAGAAAAAGCAAACTAATTTATAGTGACAGAAAACAGACGGGGGTGAGAAAGGGCATGGAGGGGTGAGAGGGAGGGATTACAAAGGGACAAAGAAAACTTTTGAGGGTGATGTGTTCATTTTCTTTATTGTGGTGATGGTTTCATGAGTGTATATATGTATATACACACATATACACTTTAAATACATGCAGTTTATTATATGTCAATTGTACCTCAGGAAAACCAGGGTTTTTTTGGTCGCTAGTACTACATAGAAATATAGTTGATTTTTATGTATCGACCTTGTATCCTGCACCTTTGCTAAATAAACTCCTTGGTTCTAATAATGCTTTTTATTGTGACTGTTATTGTTGCTGGGGTGATTAACATGAACAGAATAATCAAAGGTGATATTTAATGCATGTGTCAGAACTTTGCAAACTGTGAAGCTCCTATATGTTATTTTATTAACCGCGACAGAAATACCAGCCTTTCAATTCTCCTGGGTGCCTACGCGGAGGGGGTTTCTGTCAAAGGTTGGGGCCGGGATAAGCTGAGATCCTAGTGATCACATGAGAAAAGCACCGCATGCAGGACTCTAAATAGGCCCGGGCCAGATTGCCCTCCTTCTCTAACAATTGCAGGAAGCAGCCTCAGATCCCTTTTCCTCAGGGCTCGTGTGCCAGTTCCCTGGTGGGGAAGCCCCCACATCCTGCCTGTTCAGTATTTGATGCCTGGTGATAACAGGCCTGTGCTCTCCAAGAGCTGGGAACTTCTCGGGACAGAAGTATTTATGGATTCCCTGGAAATGCCTGCTGAAAGCACCCTGGAGCCTGGCTGGAGAGCTGTCCCCACACAGGCACGCTTGCTGGCTTGCTGCCGCTCAGCTCTTGGGCTCTTGTCAATGCCAGCAGAGTGGGGGAGAGTTTTCTGCAGCCCAGCTCGCTTCCCTTATTCACTCTCCATAGCCTCCTGGGAAAGACCTTCTCCGTCCATGGGCCCTGCCCCGCAGTTCCCTGGTTTTACGGAAAAGAGTTACTGTTACAATAATAGATCCTGTTTATCCTTTATGAGGAAATAATTATTCAGTGCTGGTAAGTTTACTGAGGATTCTGCCATCAACAGAGAATTATACTAGAGAGCAAATAGGACGTGCTGAAATCCATATATTTTAAATTCCATTGTTTTCTGAATGCTATGAGCAAATATTGTTTCATATGGATGTCACATTTCTCTTTAGTCCTGTCACACATCTGAGGTACAGTGAAGTTTTTGCTTGTTGGATGGATGGCAGTGTGACAAGTTAGGCTTCCAGCTATTCCTCAGGGGCCTTTGCTACATTCACATACCTCCAGCCTCTGCAGCTCCATTTCCTCTCTTATAGAGCTCATCTTTGCTCCAAATGTCTTCTTGAGCAACACAGAAACTTTAGCAATGGGTGAACTCATGTTCTCCAAGTTCAGAAATTATTCAGACTTCAAGGATTTTAGAATTGAAAGGGGATTCTTGGTTTCTGTGTCAGGTCACCCATAACACAGTGCACGTTTTTAAGTGGGATAAAAACCCTTAAAGAAGCTTATTGAAGAGGCTCAGAAGATTTTGTGGACATCAAATAGTTTTTAAAGAACAATATTTTGATGTTTTAATTATAAGAAAATAGGAAACATGCAGATTAAATTGACCCTAAAACACACATGGTTTTAAAAATAAAGAGCAGAGAATTCTGACAAAAACCACTTTCCGCCCCCACCCCCCGAATCTAAAACACATGAACAAAACCAAAAGGCCTGGTGAGTTCAGATGAGAACATGGGGCTCCTGGGCCCACAGGCCATGCCCTGTGCTGCCTCTGGTCCCCGGGGATTTAGTTTTACACCTCGGTTTTTGCCTCTGAAATGGATAAACGTGTGACTTCCCTTCTCTGTCAAGGGGTGTGTGTGTGTGTGTGTGTATGATTCTGAAGAAAATGATGTGCTCTTTGAATTCCTAACACACACAAAGTTTGTTTCCAAATAGATTCATTACTTACCTGGAGGAATTTGATGACTTCTACTCTGGCTTCTGACTTGTCAGGGAGTTGAGAGCCACTCTGAATTGTGAAATTAATTGAGAATCCTAGCGCTTATATTTCACTGACACTGTGGTGTTTAGTCTTTTCTAGCCACAGAAACTTTTTATCAAATATTAAATGGATCATAGGACACCTGCTCTGCCCTGGCTGGCGTGGCTCAGTGGACTGAGTGCCGGCCTGCCAACCAAAAGGTTGCTGGTTCAATTCCCAGTCAGGGCACAAGCCTGGGTTTGGCCAGGTCCCCAGTAGGGGGCAAGTGAGAGGCAACCACACACTGATGTTTTTCTCTCTCTTTCTCCCTCCCTTCCCATCTGTCTAATAAGAAAATAAATAAAATCTTTAGAAAAAAAATAAAGGACACCTGCCCTGGAGTAGCTGGGCAGACGTCTTTTCTCCTAAGTGATCCTTCTTTCACAGAGTGGAGTTTAGGGAGTCCCAGCAGATACAAAATTTGCTCATGGTGTCTTGTTTTGATGTATCTGGGAATTTTGTGTGTGTGTGTACTTGTCATTGTCTTTGAAAATTGTTTGTAGGACTCTTAAGGTTTGTCATGAAGGCACTTTCCTGCAGAGACCTTTGGCTTCTGCTTGGCACTGTGAGCGTTATGGGTCCTCAGCCACCTTAAGTCAAGTTCAGAGTTGGAGGTTCTCTGGCACCTCTAAGCAAACCAAATCCAGGTGCAAATCCACATGAGGGTTGGCCTGGGGTTGTAATGTCTCAGAGTTGGATTTCTTTCTTTCTTCTCCCCTCCCAACCCTCACTTCCTTTCCCTCTCCACCCGTGGGTGTGTAGTGGAAGCTAGTTTATTTCTGGTTAACACATATTCTAAGGGTGTAGACTTTGGGGCCCAATTAATATGGGGAAGGTTTTTAATTAGACACCCTTCTTGCGTTGACCTTGAGCCTTGACTTCTGTCCACCCCTGCATGAGACCGACAAAACTTAGCACACGCCTTCTGGATGAAAGCATCTGTGCTGCTCAGGTCCCACTTCCCTCCTTCCCTCAGATTTTGACCTGGTGGTTCCTGACAGCCTTGTTACAATACCTATCCCACCACTTCTGTAACACAGAACTTCTCTAGATGTAAAACTGGGGTGAGAGTTTCTGGGCATCTGATCATCAGCTAAATCCTACCCCGTGGCTGCGCTGCATCACGTCGGGGCTTCAGAGGTCAAACAAGGAAGCCAGCTCTGCTTCTCCCATACTGGTTGGCAATGCACGTCCCATTATTTTGCATATTAAAATCCTGTAGCAGAGATTTCATGAGTATCCTACTTACCCAAGCTCTATTCCAGGTAATACATATGCTGGTATTACAGACGATTTATTTTCATACAATTATAAGGAATTTGGGATGCGGTCTATTTGCAAACCTAAATTTAATTGGCCTGTCTTTTAGCTTGAGGGAGAAAAGCAACACAGGTTGAAAGTGAGTTATATGATGTCATTAATTTATCCTCAGTAGAAAACTAAGTCTAGGTTGAGAAAAATAGTATCAAGTCCCCAACACAGAATGTCCCCATTGTGCCTGAGTTGGTTTTAAACCGGCTTCCATGCTCTACCTCTGTCATCCAAACAAAGGAGCGTCCAGCCTGATGTCGAGTGATGTGGGCTCAAGCCCAAAACCAACCACTTAAACCTCAGAGTCAAAGGGTGCTCTGGATGCTAAAAGCAGGGCCAGAATGTGGCGCTTGTATGGGGCCTTCCTGGAAGCAAAGACTATGTGCTTGTGGAACGATGATTAATGGCCTCGAAGACAGGCAAATTCGAGTAGAAAAAGAATGCTCTTCTGCACCTGATATTCTTTTTCTGACAATGGGCCTCTCTATGACCCCCGTCTGTGTGCCGGGGGCTCACAGAGCAGTCACAGGGCCTGCCAAGCAAAGAAATGCTTTGTGATAGAGCTCAGCAGGATTTGTAAGGCTGAGGAAGGAGTGGGTAAATGAACAAATGGACAGAACGTCCTTCCAGGCTGGCGGTGCTCCTCCTGCTCTTCAGAGAGCGTTTGTCACCCTGTTGCTTTGTGAAGTGCTTCTTTGCTTCCTGGAAATAAATGATGCTTTATTCATAATTCATGTCCTATGGCATAGCCCACAGATCACCTACATTTGGGTTTTTCAGAGTTTGGCCCACAGACACCTACATCCAAATCACCTGGGCTGTTGTTCCAAACTGCTGAGTCCTGGGCCCCATTCCCCAAGTACTACATCAGAGTTTCTGGGTGGGGGGACTCAGGAAGCTGCACTTCTAACCCCAAGCAACTCTATGGTATAAAGGAGTCTGAGGGGCATTGTATTATGTGAACATGTTCATCACATCAACAAACATTTATTAAGCAACTCCTGTGTTCCCTGCCTATTCAGTTTCCTCTCTATGAAAACCATCGGTAAGAAGCCTGTAACCCGTTCTCGTCTATTTTATCAGGCTGTCCGATGCATTCTGGCGTTGAGGGCATCGACGTGCCCTACCATCACAATCGTCTTCATGAAAAACTGTGCAGTCACGTGTTGTGCCACGATGACGTTTCTATAGGGTGAGAGATGCAGGCGGAAAGATTTCCCTCTAGACTCCAGATAGTTAAAATCTGAAATCTGATGGTATTTATAGAATTTGAAAGATGACAGTCACTGAGGACGTACGTCCAGTGCAGAACCTGAGGAGCTGGAGAGGAAGGGAGCTGTTCCTTTTAGTTTTCCATAGTTTGGAAATTCCTCCAATCTTGAAATAGTAATTTGTTTAAGCAAGTTTGTCTTATCTTTGTCCAATACGGCTTCATATAATAAAATGGAATTTCCTAATTAACATTCCTTTCATAAATAGACATGGGATGATGAGTCCATAAGATTTGGCTTGGCTAAGTCTCTTTGTTAACGAAAATCCCACGGCCATAAAAGAAACTTTTTTTTTTAAGGGAAAAAAGAATTTCTTGAAATAGGTCCATGTGTCTAAACAGTAAGCTCGCATAAAAATTGTTCTTTATGCCAAATTCAGGGGATTTCTGATGCAAGATAAACAGGGTCAGGTGACACAGTGAAGAGGGAGATTTCAATAGTTAACTACATTGCATGTGAGCAGAAAGCCTCCCCCACTTTTACATAACATCCTGTGTAAAAGAAATGTGGATTAAAAGCACAATGACTTACGCAGTACATCCTTTGTTGCAGACAATAGGTACGTAATTGATCAGTTGCTTTTTATAAGAGGAGGCAAGTCTCAGCTGAATTTCAAACCTCATGTTAACAGCAATAAAAATATAAAGCAGTACGCATATGCAGACCCTGGCAGAGAACCACCTTGTGGTGGAGTCACTATTTTCCTTCACATAGGCTTTAGACTGGAAATCAGCTGAACTTGTAGGTTTTGAGTCCTCATTCGTCATGCATGGCGCTGGCCTGCCAACGCAAACTGTGTTGCTGCACAAACATGAGGTCTCCAGGAAAGCAGGGTTCTGACACGGGCACACCCAGGCTAAGCTGGGGAAGCGCTTCAAACATGCTTTGTCAAGGAAAGGGAGCTGATTCAAAGAAAGGCTGCCAGAAGCCTCGTGAAGAACAGGACGTGGAGACATGAGCCATTCTGAATCATTTGAGGTTCTATCAGTCTTCAATGAGAAACACTGCAGCTGCCCCAAATAAAACCTAACATCCTTCAGTTTATGAAGGTGGACTGGTGGGCCATTGCCTGGCACCATCCAGAATCTATTACCCGCTGTGAGGAATAAATTCAATGGCCCCCAAAGAAGAAAATGTCTTTTAAGAGATTTGGTGCTCATTTAATAATTGTACATTGCAGTAATGACAAGAAGTTTGATTTAGCTTCAACTCCCCCAAAGGCAAATAGTAGACAGGCTTATACTCATTTCAAACAAAATCTCTAGAGCAATTTATGTGTACTGCACAACAATGAAAGGGAAAATCCAAGGTATTTCCTGTGGCCAGATTCAACTGTAAAAAAAGCAAGAGGGGCTAGGAATCGCATATTATGCAGATGAGAGCAGAATGCATACTCAAACCCACCAGCAGTTGATAGGAGATGAGCTCCATTGATTAGGACGATTCTTTCACTGGAAAGCATCTGGTGGCTGGAAAGTTTAAACAAAAAGTCCATCCACCAGCTGGATTCAGCTGCCTGAGTCATCCTGCCAGTTCATGTGCAAAGCACACACTTTACCTCACTTGTTAAAAAAAAGTGAGGTTGGGGGGGGGGGCGGCAAGAGGAGAATCCTCAAATGGAGTAAAACAAATCTCACCATAGATTCAAAAAGGCTAAATAGATCTCGACTTTTCCTCCCTCTTATCTTTTCCTCCCGGCCTGTCTTATGTAACCATGCTGCCCCTGGTTTATGTCTTTGGTGTTCTCTTTCATCTCGTGGAATTAGTGCTGTGTCTTAGGAGCTCTTCTGAACCGTAAGTAGCATATTAATTAATTATTGGGTTAGTGAAACAAATTGCACATCAGTGTATTTTATAATTATTCTCCAATTAGATTTGGTTTATTGAGTTAGAGAAAAAGGAGAATGGGATTTCTGGTTAGACTAGAGGGAGCAGCATGCAGGGTTATGCTCTGAATTGGGAAACATTTTGAGCCTTCTTATTAAATAAAATTAAGTAGTATAAGTATGTACAGCAGCTGCAAAAGACTACGGGGAGGGTGTTTCCAAGAATCAGATGCCATGTTCTTTCTTTGCAGGATTTCTCCAATTTTTGGGAGGTCTGTAGCTCATGCACAAGAACAAAATACTGTCTGGAGAAGATACGCTACAAGAGGAAAGAAAAGGAGTTGACACGTTATTGGCATGGGGTCGATAATGCAAGGGGTCAGGAATTCAGAGTATTTCAAACAGCATAACACCAGACAAAAGGCCTGTGGTATAAAGGAAAGGAAGCAGAAATCACAATGGACATGATATCCAAACCATCATATGCCACAGAGATCCCATTCAAGAAGAAAACATTCCTTGAACATTTGGAAATATCCCAATCCCCCAATTTCTTTCCTCTTCCACTTCCCCTTGTATGCATTTAGTATGTGCATCCCTGAAATATTTAGTTTCTCATCTTGGACCCTTTTCACTTACACACTTTTCTCCCTTACACCAGGAATCCTTCTTCACACAAGGTCCTCTATAACCTGATACAATGCCCTACATGGGGCTTGTCAGTGCCTATACAATCTGGCCAGTGCCACCCTCCCTGTGTTGCCTGCAGGAGCCTCTTCTCAGCCACTCTGGGTCTGAACACTGCTAATGCCCCCTGGGGTGTTTACTCAAAGTGTAACCCATTCCCTGCTTGATCCTCCTCCTCTCCACGTTTCCAGACTCCATCCTGCCTTCAAGGTCCAGATGAACTTGCCCTCTCTCAGGAAGCCACCCCTGCTTTCTCTGCCCCCACAGCCATGGCGCTTCTTTCTGAACCATTAGTGTGCAATTTACTGACTGCCATCGCATATATCTTTGTCTTCTATTGTTACTAACATTTCAAGGCTCTGCACTTGGTCGTTCCTACCTGAACGGAGGGGTTGGGTACTCCAGGATACTGCCCACTATGTAGTTTGAGGTCAATAAATGTACAATGATCAGCTTGCAAACAACAACATGAAGTTCTGAGAAATAGTTCTTTTATTTCTTTCTATTAATATTAGAGCTATTTAATTTAATTTGTTAGATGTTTAACTACACAACTAATACATTATTAACATTTCATTTCTATTAGGCAAGATGTAAGACATACGGACTATTTTATTTCCTGACACAATACTCGTATTTTCTTATAAAATGATATAGAATAATATTACCTTAAAGAAATCATGTACTTTACCACATTCTTACATCCATCTTGCCTTGTTAACTTCTTACTATCAGCGAATCATAGATAAACTTGTCATGTGACATAAACAGGAAAGGAAGGTAGAGACAAGGATATCATATTGGCTTTCTGCTGCCTTCGCCACAAAACAATGTCCCAGGTTTGACCCCTTTCCTCCCATTGACACTTGTCCATTGCATCTGCTCTCCGTCTACAGGTTCGGGCTGGGCAAGAGCCCAGTGTGCTGTTGATTAAGTCACTGAGCTATTGAGCCACGCGGGGCACATCTAGAGGGAGCTAAGCAGGCCCAGCCAAACTAAAATGCAGCTTGTTCACCACACCATCCTCTTGTTCCCCCTTTTTCTCTGGATCAATCCCAGCTCTAATTAAAATGTAATATTCTCCTTATGTGATTCCTTGGAAAAGTTTGTGGAATGACCACATAATACAGAGCAGGTTTTCCAGATGTTCCCCGTCTTGGCTGTTATTCACATGCACAGCATTTTCCCGCCCCACAAGTCCCCCTCCCCAATTTCTTTTCTCTATACTTACCATATGACCTCCTCTCCCCTCCCACTCCTCTGCTATCCCTGATATACTGAGCATAACTTCCTGAGTCTTATTGTTATGCTTTCAGTGTATAAGAACCATTACTGAAGTGCAGTGGGCCAAGAAAAAAGTAATACTTGCCTTCACAGAGCACTTTAATGCTGTTTACAATGGAAAAAACAACTTTGAACTGCTTCCAAAATATCAGGCATTAAAATCACTTCTGTTTGCAGTTGAGATGGATTTTGCAATAACCTTTCCAAACCTGCTTCCTCTGAATATTTTTCAGTCCGTAGAGTGGCTTTCTCAATGAGTATTTAAAATGGTGCCCACATAAACACTTGACATACATCTCAAAAGGTAGTTTTCCAACGTTCACTCAAATAGCCACTTGTAAGACCAGGCTCTGCAGTCTTCAGATCTCAGTGAAGATTGTACAAGCACGAGTGTATTGTAGAACACCGTTCCGAACTCTAAATCAGTAAAAGTGGCCGCCGTGACATAGCCATCAGGTTCGGGCCGGGTGATAACGTGGCACTCAGCACAGCCCCCAAGCACGCAGTTTTCCGCACCTCTCCACCCACACCTTTTCCGTAAACCTTATACCCCTTCAGTCTGCTGATTTGGGTTCATTAAATGTTATGAGGATTTCTTAGTGAGTGGTTGCAAAATGGCATCCTGTAAGCAAAATCCATTTTTTAAAATCCATATAGCTTTTCAAAATTTATGAATGAGTAGCTAATGTTTTGAAGTTGCAAGCTTTTACTCACAAATTCAAATTCCTGGCTTCTCTGGAGAGATCGTTGCGAGGCAGCACCACTCTGTGGGCACTGAGTCGAGGGGCCGCCCCTTCGCAGGTGCGGGGCTGTGTGCTCGCTGGGCCTCGGATTCCGGACAGTCTTTCCCGTCAAGTGCCTGACATCGGCGTTTAACGTCTTGAGTCATAACTTTCGGTTCAAGCATTTTACAGACAGAAATTCAGCCAAGAAAGACTCTTTTAAGCCAGATATGTTAGTTATTTTTAAAAACACCCAAAGTCTTCCTCTGGAATGTATTTCTCATTTATCCATATTCTTTTTTTGTTTGTTTGTTTGGTTTTCTTTTTTTTAATATATTTTATTGATTATGCTATTACAGTTGTCCCATTTCTCCCCCATCATTCCCCTCCACCCTACACACCCTCTCCCACCCACATTCCCCCCTTTAGTTCATGTCTATGTGTCATAAGTTCTTTAGCTTCTACATTTCCCATACTATTCTTGCCCTCCCCCATCTATTTTCTACCCACTATCTATGCTACTCATTCTCTGTACCTTTATCCATATTCTTGATGCTGGTTTCCCGGGTAACCTGAGATCCCTCATGCAGCAAAACTTACCGGTTAAGAGCAAAAGCTTTGTAGCAATGTAGCCTCAACTACTTTTTAGCTGTGTGGTATTGGAAAAATTGTTCTAAACTCTTTGTGCCTCAGTTTTCTTCTCTGTAAAATGGGATTACCCCGTAACCCAGCGATTGTCAACTGCAGCACGTATCAGAATCACCAGGAGGGCTGGTAAAGCATGGGTGGCTGGACCTGACGCCAGTGTTTCTGAGTTAGTAGGTCTGGGCTCAGGCCTGAGAATGTGCGACTTTCAAACAAGTCTCCAGATGACGCTGCTGTTCCAGGAGCTGCGCTTTGAGAACCCGTTAGGCGAAAATTAAATGTGATGATTCTGTAAACCACGTGGTTCAGTCAGCTAGTCACTTGATTGAAATAAAGTTACATTTTAATTTATTAGAGGTTTAATAATTAACTCTTCATAAAACCTGACGAACTATTGAGCTTTAGTAAGTAGCAGAGTTTAATAGGGAGTCCAGATATAATTAATCTATTTCATTTTTTGGAACCTATATGTTTCCATACTGCAAAAGAGAAAATTCACCTTAACCTTGATGTGGTCTTAGCCTGGGCTTGTCTCTTGTTTTATCACTGTAAGGGAAAAATAATAGATTTGCCCAAGGTATTGATAGGAAAGGTGAGCAAAAAAGGAATCATCTCAGATTGCCATGAATAAGTCGAATTCACCCTGGCTAGTGTAGCTCAGTGGATTGAACTTGGGCCTGCGAACTAAAGGATTGCGGTTCGATTCCCAGTCAGGGCACATGCCTGGGTTGCAGGACAGTTCCCAGCCACAGTTCTTAGCAGGGGACGCACGAAAAGCAACCAGACATTGACATTTCTCTCCATCTCTCTTTCCCTTCCCCTCTAAAGATAAATAAATAAATAAAATCTTAAAAAAAAATAAGTCAAATTCTGTCCTCCTACTGTCCCCTGCATGCTCGGTGCCCTCCCAGAATCTAGACCCAGCAATGGTGGAGTAACCTTTGACTCTTATGGAACACAAAGCAATCCCTAGTTCCCTGGCTGGCTGGCTGCTCCTCTTCCTTTCCCTGCAGTGCCTCAGTGATGAGCACAGAGCCATGGGGTGACCTCACATCAGACTCAGGAACTATAGGAGTGAGTTCCATGCACAGGAAGAATCATTGGACAAGTATTTTCCTTCCTCCTTCTCTCCCTTCCTCCCCTCTTTTCTTCTTGCTTCCCTTCCTCTCTGCCTCACTTTCTCCCTCCCCTTCTTTCATTTTTAGACATTAAATACCATAGCAATATAGCATATGTTTTGCAAAACTGGCAACTGACCCCTATTAAAAAGAGACTCTAGGACACCATCCAGCTTGCCTGATTCTAAAACAAAACAAAACAAAACAAACAAACAAAAAAACCCACACAAACAAAATCTGCTCCCTGGAAGTTCTAGCATGATCTTCACACATATTCTACTCACAAAAATAGCCCTGGTATGTTTGAAACAAATAGAAGATATATAAATAACACCTGAAGTGTAACACATTATACCAAATAAAAAATTTAAGAACTCATGATTTTTAAAACGTCTGACCAATACATCACACTCTATTTCCTCCCGTTGTAGACCATGTGGGATTTCAATGCTCTTTGATCTGGAGGAAATGGGAAGGTATGGGAAGTGCAGAGGCTTGAGGAGGAGCTAGGGAAAGTTTCGGAGGGTTAAGCGTGTCATACAGTGAGCTTTATTATCAAAAAGCCTGTGGAACCCCCTTTTCTGGAGACTTTAGGAAATGCTGTAAGAGCAGTTCTTACCCAGAGGCAGCAGACTGGACTGAATGACCTCCAGAGGCTCCTTTGAAGACTGAGGTTTTGTGAATATTTTTATTTTACCAAACTACTCATTGCTTCATATGCTGCTTGTAGCCCTCCAGAAGTTTATAACACATGTGTCCTCTCCACTGCAGGCTCACTGGGATGCAGTCTTTTATGAACAATTCCAATGAAACTCTCGCTCCAGAGAGGCAGAGACCATTGAGGCAAAAATGGCTGTGACTCAGAGTGACCTTTGAGGTAGAAGCTTTCAACTGGTGTTTAAATTTAATACGGCATCATCAGTCTGGGTGCTAAATCAGTCTGTAAAAAGGGATCAATACCCAGTAAAACTACAAGTAAGTCTGGCACTGACTACATGACTTCCTTCTCCACCTAAACCCTCCCCAATTGTCTCCAGGTCTGCGTGACACTGCGTCATTTGACATTACTTAGTCCGTAAAACTTTACACATTTGTAATGCGCAGCAGTACAACTGAGCAGTGATTGTGGCATCAAACGGGAGAAAAAGTTACCAGACCATCAAATATGGACGTCGTTTTCTGGCCAAATGCTTTGTTAATGATAAATTGGTGGTCCCAAATTAACACTGATGTGATACAATATCTACTCCATTGATAAGTTTTCATTACAGGCCGAATCTGAAATGACTCAGTTATTCCACAGACCACTTCCAAATTCTGAATAATGTTCCATTTGCGATGCATAAATAAAAGGCATTTTAGGAACATTTCAATACATTTTATCTGGAGATTTTTCTCAAGTAGACCCAGTTGGGTTGGAAGACTTATAAAAACAGATTGATTTTTCCTGGTGCCATTTACAGATTAGCCAGAAAGGAAGCCACAAGAAGCACTTTGCTGCTGACATTTTGAAGATCTTAAGATCCTATAGCTTATTTTACATCATCAGATGGTGGAAAGTATTAAGAGAGTATAGAAGAATGGTGAGGAAATGAAACTGGAGAAACAGGACGTATTTGTATTAAAAACCTGGAAGGAAGAGAAAGAATTCTTCTTTGCATTGCACCATTTGCCCTCCTCTCTTCCTGCTTATAGACCAAGTCAATGAATAGCTCTTTACAAGGCGTGGAAGCTTAGAATTACATTGCTTTAAAGTAGGAGAGCTTCAGTAATCTGGCCTAACAGCCAGCCAGTATCTTTTTCAACTTGAGAACAAGCAGCCTGGCAGAGCTCTTGGTTTTAAACTAACCAAAATGTTCTTCCCTTGGTTATTCGGGCCTCTCCAAAGAAAGAAGGAAATGAGATCCAACAATGACAGTGATGGTAGTGGAAAAAACACACCCAAACGCCTATTACAACCTAATTCCAGGAGACTTTTCCTGTATCCTGTAATAATATTTCAAGATGTGTTTTGGCTTATAGTGGAATCAAATGTATGTAATGAGTCACAAGAGAATAGATTTTTATTGTTCTTGGAATTGGGTTAAAGCATCTTCCCTGCCCACTGCCCCCCTTCATTTCGAGATACGCTCAGGTCCTCTCTAGCACCCCCTACCCCAGTACTACCTCACAGCGCCCCTCCCACAGGACCCGTGTGCAAGGAGTAGTCAGTACACCTCCCCCTGTGCCGCATCATCTGGGTTTTTGGATAACTTTCCAGACATAGTTCTGGACCTTCATCATGAAGCAATAGCAACCTTGCAAGACTTTTCCCAGAAAAAATAAAAATGAGCTGGACGTCACAACCAACCAGACACAAGCGTGAACAGACCTGTTGTCAAAGCAAATCAACATTTCTACTCCTGTTCTGACAACTATAAATTCAGAAGTCATCACCACATAAAGTGCCTCGTGTACAAATACTTGAACTCTGACTTCCTTTCAACAGCCTGAAACGGTACTGCTTACCATATCAGTTTAATGTGCCCTGGTGTTGTAATGTCATAAATGACAATCTCAACTACAATTGTAGCCCTTGTTGCCAAGCCTAACTCCACAACACCTCTGTCATTTAACAGGTGGCCCTGATGGGGCACACACAAGGGACCTCCCCTCAAAGCCCTTCCTTTGCTGTTAGAATCAGGGCTGGCCCTGCGAGCCACCACTGCAAAGTACAAACACGAAAATAATTAGCCATCTCTTCTGTTCAGCTGTAACTTAGGTCTCCTATGAGGAGGCAAATGGAGAAAAACAAACCCAAACAAAAACAAGGCCCAGAGACCCACGTTTCATTTGGCACACTAGGGGTTCTTGGTGGAGCTCACTGAAGTGGGGTTTGAAGTATTTTTCCTTTTCCCATCAAGTCACTCGCCCTGTAATTGATGTCATAAAAAATATCTCTGCTCAGTTGCAGTGGGTTTCTTGGGTCCCTTCAAGTTATCAATTATTTACACCCCAATGAAATGAAAGGGAGTTGTAAAGCAAGGTCCAGAAATGCCACCAAGGAGTCTGAGGGTGGCATCGTCAATCTTGGGCGTCGTGCCCACCAACAGAGCCTTAGTGCCCTGTTTTTTGGGAAAGTTCATTTCCCTTTCTCTGTCCTACATTATCTGTGTGGGTTTATTGCTTCTCTTCACAAATAGTCTCATTGGGCTTTTGTTTGTTCATCTCCTCCACAATTTGTACTCTTAAGGATGAGAGGAAAAACACCAGCGCCTTCAGCAGGCTCCTTCTCTCTGGATTTCTGGTACTTCGGCTGCTTCCTCCCTCATCCCCGTAGCAACCAGGACATTTTGTTCACTTACCAAAGTTCACAAAGTCCAGATTTGATGGAAGATCTTGCTTGTGAATGGCAGGATTTTGTTGGTAGGAGGAATCTTTTCCTTCTGTTGCTCCCTTCTGCATGAACTTCCCTCCCCAGACCTTCTGCCCCTTCATGCAGCAGAGTAGCTCTATCAGGACCAGACTTCATACTATTCCTTGTCCTTGGGGAAAAGCAGAAAACATGTGATGATGTCTTAAGACCTAAACTTGGCCACCGTTGCTTTAGTTATATCGAGATACATACAATCTTGGCAAATATACAATCTTCGCATATCTGGTAAAGAACTTCTTGGGTAATGCTGGTAAAATCTGATACTGCACCTTTTGCCAACTCATTATTTTCAGGCTTCTTTGGGATTGTACTTTTATAGCCTTATTGTAACAACTGGAGACAGTTGATGGAATCAGAGTTATTTCTAAACTCTAGAGTGTAATAAGCTTTAGCTTTTCCATCACTCAGAGTGCAGATTCGAGTCTGCACAAATCTGTTCCTAATCAGCCCATTTCTCTGATGTACAGAGCATAAATTAGTTTGTTACAAATGAGGTGGCAGGCGAATGCCTGAATCTTTTGGAGAGCTGCAGCAGAGCTCTTTCCAGGACCAGGGAGGGCATGTATATTATCATTCCCCATCCAGTGAAAAGGGAGGTTTTGAAGACGTAAGGGGACATGCTTATTAGACAGAACTGCAGCCTCCATTCTTTCTTAATGCTAGAGTTGTGTGTTCTACATTTACTGTTCCCTAGATATTTAAACATTTAAATTGGCATGGGGGTATGGGGAAATTCTGCCAACATCTGGATCCTGAAAACCTCAGCAACTTGATTAACTTTGGAGATTTTCAGTCATGTTTTCCAATAAGCATTGCCTTCCAGAATTTCACAATGTACTATAGCAATATAGATAACTAATATTCCTCTCTCCACTTCTTGAAAAAAAAAAGATTACTCAGAACACAAGGGAATGTGCTCATTGAATGCAGTTATAAGGAAGGAAAGAGGGACATTTTTGCAAAGTGATTAAAAGCAGCTTATACAATTAGATGCCTGGGAGGAAGGACCCAGTGGTTGTTGGGACTTCCGCTCAGTGATCCAGTTTCCTGTAGGATGGAGGGGCAGCCTGGCTGAGCGCTTTTGTTTCCTGTCCAGAGGAAGCAGAAAGGATCGGAAAAAAGGGGAGCAAGGGAAGGAGCAGGTAGAGGAAAGAGGTCCTCTCCAGTTTTTCCTTGATCCCAACCAGGGGCCATGCTTGATAGTTCTTTTAATAGAATGTAGTCTGTCAAGGACAAATCAAGTGCAACTTAAAGACACCTCTGCACATGGTTTCAAAGCTGAAAAGAATCAGGGTTGCTATGTGGAGAAACCACTCAAAATGTTCTGAAATGTGGGAAGAGAGGAGCATGAGTTTCTAAGAAGAAAATGGGTGTGCATATACTGAGTTAACTTGATTGATTCTTAGCTCTACAGGATCTGTATTTTCTATTACAGGTCATGATGAATGTTCTCATTTACGTCAAGCTTAATGTTTTTCAAAGAGTGTTCACACACATTGTGTCTGTTGTTCCTCAGGTAGGTGGCCTGGCTGGTATCCTGCTTCCTAGTTTAAGGCTTGGAGGGATAAATGAGTTGCCTGATGTCACACACACAGTCCCAACTCAGAAAGAGATCATCTCCTGGCTCCTAGTTATGGCTGCCCCAGAGCACAGCCCTGGTCTTCACAGACCCCTCCATCCTTCCTTGGCTCAGCAGGACTTAGTGCTGGTCCCTGTTCTCAGTGGCAACTTGGTAAACACTGATTGATGAATTAATTGGCAACAAAGATAATGACTGCTCTCAAGTACCTACAACAAAAGTTGTTGTTTTCCTCAAGGATCTGCCCAGCCCGGATGTACCTAAGGTTGACATCAAAAAAATAATGAACAATATCAGTGGATATTAGTGGCTGAGGAAGCAGGCTCCGATCTCGCTCTAGACGCCACACTGAGATCCATACAATTAGAAGTTTATAGTCAACAGTGGGATGATACAGTCCATTAATCTTCCTAACAGTTACATGGTTCCATTTGGACCAGGCTCAGCTCTTATAAAATGCAAACTCATTACACTGACTCAGACGGGAGCTGGCAGCAGATATTCAAGGACAGCGCTACTGTGCAAGCCTATTTGAAAAACTGTTTTGGTATCTTACCACGAAATGGAAGATAGGCCAATTCACCAGAAAGTCAGTCCTTGTCCTTTGCTCCTTTGTCTTGTCCACTCAAGCAGAGGATTCAAAGACAGAAGAGACCATCTATACTCATCTGCTCAGAGAACATGGCTAGGGATTTCACCAGTGTAGATTTGAGATGGGAAAGGTCCCGTTTGGGATGCCGTGGAATAGGCAGCCAGTGTAAATGTGGTTACTCTGAGGATGAATTGGATAATTTAGCCCCTCAAATTATTTTTTAAAGATTTAATTTATTTATTTTAGAAGGGAAGAAAGGGAGAAATACAGGGAAACATCAATGTATGGTTGCCTCTTGCACGTCCCCTACTTGGGACCTGACCTGGCCCGCAACCCAGGCATGTGCCCTGACTGGGAATCAAACCGGCGACCCTATGGTTTGCAGGCCGGCACTCAGTCCACTGAGTCACACCAACCAGGGCCCTTCAAATTCTTTTTTGGAGTTTGAAATATTCAGATGGACTATATTAAAGAAAAGAACCTATAGTGTTTAAATTTCCAGACTTAGAATAATGAGGAGAACCCTGTTCCGCCTACATCTATTCTATTATGAAGAAGTATCTCTTGATATTAAGACCCTTTGAATATAACTTCATTCCTTATCCCAAATTTTTTCAGTGGAGAAATTAATTCTGAGAAAGGTAAAATAACCCACCCAAAGTCACACAACTATGAAGTGGCCAGGTGAGAATACTTAATAGAACCCAGCGGCTTATTTCACTAAAGGCCATACTCTGAAACTGACCTTGGAGCTGCTAGGAGACATCATACTATAAGCTATCACTAATCATTTCAACCTGGATATTCAGGGATAGAAAGGAGATAAAGGGGCAACATGGGGAAGTTGAGAGATGGAAACGACAAACTTCACCTACTTTGCCTCTTGCCTGGTAGCATTTGCCACTGGCTGGTCTCTAGAATTATACTGCCCTGTACCGGTTTTCGACAACCACAGAATTCTGGTGCATGTGGTCCTGTCTTTCCATTTAAAACCACTTTCAGAATCTTTTATATTCCCTTCTTGAGTTTCCATAAACTATAACCACTGTAATCGATTTTTCCTATCAATATATTCTGATCATTGAGCACTGAGCCTGGTCTGGAAAGATGGTTCCTGGAACCCCTAATGATGATGAACTCAGTTCTTGATAATCTGCATACAGACCGTCCGAGGCCTATTTTTATCGCCAGGCTGGTTTCTCCCGCCACACAGACCCTTCTGAGCCAGCAACGCTTATACTCCGTCACTGGTGCCACGGGAGGGCACATTAATTTTAATATTGGCTTTAGTCAAACCTCATTAGGAAGGTCAATATACTGCCCAAACCCCATTAAATAATATGTTTAAAACACTGAATAAGTAACACTGAGATGATCCATAGTTTTGGCTCATCAAGGCAGCTTTTTTCTTCCCGTATCGCAGCTAATTTAAGACTGCAGGGAAGGAGTTTTAAACACATTACTTTTGGCTTCAGCCCAGCAACGTTGCAATGGGATGTTTAAAGCTCATGAATCAAGAGACAAACATGTACGGCCAGGTGTGGTTTGACATAAAAATTTCTGCGAGACAATTGGTCTCTCTGGGTGATAAATGGTCAAAAATCTCATTCACTTCTAATGTCTGTGCTTTAAAAGGTAAGGTAAATATAGAGAAGGCTTCCTTTTCTTGGCATTTATCTTCTCAAGTGTGGAGGTCCATTTGATTAATGTCTAGTCATTTAAGGAAAAAAGATGTCTTTTTTAAGTTGCACGAAAAGGGAAATGATTAGATCATGCTTCTGGGAGTTTTTATGTTCAATTACTTAAACTTTTTAAAAAAACTTGAAAAAATTTGTGTGTGTGTGTGTGTGTGTGTGTGTGTGATGTCTGCTCCAAGAGACCCTCCTTTCCCTGTGGAACTGAACAGATGGATGGGGCTGTTTCCCGGCGTGGGTTCTTCTTTAGCAGGAGTCTCCACCTGCTGGCGGTGATGGCTTTGAATTCTGACGGTGCCCAAGTATTTGTGGGTAAGGGTCTCATCTGGTGGGCACCCACACACGACCTTGTTGTTTCTTCCTACTTTCATGATGAAATTAGGAAAGGAAATGGTTTGTTCTAATTTGGAAGTTACATTTTATGTCATTGGCTGCCTCTAACATCACGTCTGTTGCTTTTCATTATGCTATCTTGCCTGGGTTTTGATTTTTGTTGTGTGTGCGTGTTGTTACTTTCCTCTAGTGAACTAACTGTTTCAAACATTGTATAAATAACCGGGTTTCATTTGCTAGTTTCCACAATTCTTTAAAATCAAGATACCAGATAAAATAACGTTTTGATGGCTAGAGTCTATTATCAGCATATGACACAAGCCTGGTCTTTGAAAAGGCATAAATCAGATAACACGGTTCCAGTGATGCTGCACTCTTTTGATTTTTTTTAAAGCCTTCTGTCAAGGCTGCCTTTACCTGCATCTCCTGATAATAAGAGAATTAGATCCTTGGCATCATCACAAGATGCATCTGGCAGCTGCTCTTCTTCATCATTATCGTTACCAGGGGTTGTGATGTTGGATTTCTTTTGGTTCCATTTATTTTATGTCCGCATGTTTCTGGCTCCCCACAGCCTCTCTGTGCATGTGTATGTGTGTGCATGCTCGTGTGAGGAGACAGAGGGGTAGACTGAGGGAGAGAGAGAAAGAGCTTGGGGGAAATTGAAAACAGCTGGGAAAGAGAATCGGCAGCACTGTTGCTGAGGATTCCTGCCCGCTCTAGTCCTAGCTGGATTATCTGTCTGGTAAGTAGCCTACCAGGTCTGCTCAGCCACTCCCGCCCATACAGTTCTTAGCAGAAGGACACTGAGGCTTCCTTGGGAACTGTTTCTGGCTTTTCTACCCCCTCTCTGCCCACACAATCTCCCTCTTTAAGACTCGGAGGCCCTGGGATGTGTGGCATAGAAATATCTCACACAGGCAGGCACACACTTCTCTGCCTGTCTTTCAAGCATCACATTCTAGACTTGGAGCAAAAAGAAACTCATTGTCATTTCCACATAAAGCTGCTACTCACTCCTCATCATGTCAAAAGTTCTACTCTTGTTCAGTGAGGATGAGCAGCAGATACTTTTCCATGTAAAAATACTTGAGGAAAATCTACAGTGTAAACTTTAATTTCCCATTTGGTTATTGACTGGGATGACTCACTTATTTCTGGACCTCACTAATTAATGGAAAAATTAAAATATCTGTTGATTGCTCATGATATGCCAATCTCTGTGCTCGGTACTCGGGCTGCAGAGGATGAGCCTAAGTGGACATGGCACCTACCCTCACAGAATTGATTGTTTACGGTTCCGTTTCTCCGTTGAAGTGGAAGGCAGTCTAAGCAGGAAGGAGATTTGTCAAAGAACACTGGGTGATCACTGGGAAGGATGTGGACCAGGCTCAGGAGAGGGTGTAGCAGGGGTCTAGGTAGTAGGGTGCAGCAAGTCGGAACCACTTGGTGTTCTAGTAGGGGCAAGTACACGGGTGCCAACCATTCTCCCATTCATACCCCACTCCCCTCGGGATGCCGAGTGAGCATCTTTATGGCTTGTCTGGGTCACTTGTCACCTTGGCCAGGAGATTACAGGACCCCCT
Organism: Glossophaga mutica; assembly: GCA_039655065.1. Classification (NCBI taxonomy): domain Eukaryota; kingdom Metazoa; phylum Chordata; class Mammalia; order Chiroptera; family Phyllostomidae; genus Glossophaga; species Glossophaga mutica. The sequence continues at coordinate 47,988,289 of CM077306.1, read as the reverse complement.
GACTTATGGCCCCACCAGAATGTGCAGGGGGCTGAGTATGTAATTTCCTGTAGGAATAGCAGGGGACTGCCATCAGGAGAAAGGGGAAGGGACGTTGGGCTGCCTAGAAGATCTCCTTGTCATTTCCTACTGCGCTTGTGCCCAGATTTAATAGAACTAGTTGGTGATTTTTTTTCACATAGGCAGCAAATAAATGCTGAAGAAGATTCCAAGAGGAAATAGGATTTGAAGGAAAGCAAAGGCACAGATTCTCTCAATTCTTGGTGATGAATTCTTGATGGGACCTGTCACATTGCTGTGACTCCGTTGTCACTCACGCCCTGTATAACTTTAGGCTTGCCCCTGTGTAGAAAATATTGTTTCACTTTCTAAAAGTTTGCCAGCTGGTCTTGCTAGACCTAAAACTTACAGCTACAGTGTGATATTTTGGGGGGAAGCTATAGTGTGATATAGAGTGGTGTGGGAATTGGGTGCTTCCACAAAATAGGTGAGTAGTTTTGGACAAGTCACTTAACTTTTCTGAGACTTGATTTTCTCATTTGTAACACAGCGCACTAATGTCTGTTTCTAGATTGTTGTGAAGATGAGAGGATTAAAAATGACAACATAAGTGAAGTCCCTTACCTGTAGTAGATGCTCAGTAAATTGTAGATAGGATTACTTTGTTGTCATAGAAACCTTTACCCTGCTCTTCCTCCTGCCTATGTCTATTATAATACCCTTAAGCTCTTATCCACTCCTAAACATCCTCCATTCAGGCAAAAATAGCCTAAACAACGAGCTAATGCATCATCTCAGTAATTACTTAAATAAAAGAAGGTAAGAACAGGAGAGTTGCAAATTAATAAATTCAGAAATTGATTGAAGTCATCAGGCCCCAGGCTCTTTCATTCTGCTGTTCTCAGCGTGCTGGCTTTGTTCCTCGGCGGGGCCTTTCCTTGTTGCAACATGGCTGTTCCAGCTCTGGCCAATGGCAAGAGGGAAAATTTCCTCCTGTGTGTTTCTTTCTGTAAGAATAAGATTTTTCCAGAACCCCTGGTCCCGATGAGCCTTTTTCCTCCAATTCCATCTGGCAGCCTCCTCACAACCCTGAGCTCTCTCCCCTTAGTGGCGTGGCTGTCCAAGGTCTTACGTCTTTCTTCTCTTCTAGGAAAAAAGGGAGTGTCTCTTGCGGTAGTACCTGCTTCCAGACGCCCTGTCCCTTTCTCTCTCTTAATCTGAACAGGATCATGTGCCTAGACCCACACCAGGCTATGTACGGGGAATTTTGATACAAGCCAATCAGTGTTTACCTCTGGAATTAGGGTTGGACAAACAAACCACATGTCTGAGAGTTGAAAAGTCTCCCTTCCCACATTAGGACACTATTTGGTGGCAGATGGGGGCTTGTGACTGTGCTGGGGAGGCAGCAAACAAATGTCTGCTCTACCACTTCCGTAGCAATCTCTGAACTTAGAGGGCTTAGTAGTTGCAGTCAGTCAGTGCACCGCTCTCAGTATCTGCTATAGTGCACTTCAGTGAAATCACCTACACAAATTCTGTGCCAGCTTATTCTACGCCATGTGCCTGGTGCTGGGGGAGCAATGAAAAAGAAAGCCAACCCCCTGTTCTCAAAGCTCAGGGTGACATTTTCTCATATAATTAAATGGCCTCTTGTTACTTATCTTTCCATATGCTCTCCCCTGACCTGTACTGTTTGCATCATGAGGGGTAGAGCCTTGTCTGATTCAGGACATATTTGCCCACACTCTTCCCATCCCCACACATAGCCCTGAACCCTGTAGTCAGGGGTCACCCAGGAGATCGGTGGACTGTTTGTTCGGTGGTATTGAATTACCTGCAGAACATTGCCTGTCCTCTAGCTCTCCTTCACCTCCTTTTTGGGGTTAGTTTCTATACTGTGGTAGAGGTTGCTAGTGTGCAAGATCCCTGAGGACAGAGGATCCTCACAGTGCAAGGGCTGCAGAGCCTCGCCTCACTGCTTAGGGGAGGTGTCCACAGGACAGCGGCCTGGCTGGGCACATTCACGCTGGACCTGAGTGGGTAAGCACCTGCGATTTGTTACAGCTTCTGGCATCACTCCTGACTTATTTCTTTTAAAGAGAGCAAGCCTGGTTCTAGTAGTTTTTGATTTATAAGGAAAACTCTGGGAAGTTGCTATCTTTGAAATGAGAATACATCTGAGCAAAGCACTGATAACATCTTCAGATACACTATCCAACATTCTGCAGGGTGGCCAAAGCGAATACACATTTCCAGTAATAATCGGGGCATTTGCATTATTCTCACCATGGGAAGAAACGATTGTAAATAGCTCTGTTTACCCATTAGTGAAGTCCCTTCCCCGCACTGTGCGCTTCCGTCTAACTGCTCCTTCGCAGGTTCGCAGTGTTTCCAATGAGAGTATTCCCTTCCCTGCTTTTAAATCATTACTGTTTTTATAATGGATTCATTATTTCTTAATTGTCCTAATTTTCTTTCTTACCTATTCTTGTTAAAATATGATTAAAATATGAATAATTTCAGCATCCCAGGAATTCTGGAAACAAAATGAACTTCAAGTTTAGATTCATTTTTCAGTGAAAGTCAGAAGAGGAAGGCAGGACAGACAGTTCCAGACTAACTTAACTGAACTTCACTGGGCCTTAACGCCGTCCTCAGTGGCACTCAGAATTTGGTAGGGTTAGAGCCAGAAGGGATCTTAGTGATCATTCCGTCCTCACCCCTCAGTTATTACTGATGAGGCAACGAGATCTACAGAGGGCCACACAGTTAGGTAGTGATGAAGGCAGCATTAGTCTGGGCCTAACAACTTCCATTAAATGAGCTGTGCACATCCCAGATGTGCATCAGAGAGCTTTCCCCCTCTCCTGGACTGCCCTCAGTCTCTCGGGTTTCCTCCTCTGCCTCTAACTTAGAGCCCTAGCTAAAGGCATCACAAACACCTTGGCTTACTGTGAGGCTGATGTCTCTGGATGCTTCTGCCCAAACAGTGAGTCCAAATAAACCTTTTTGGCAGTACACTTGCGAAAGTCTCTTTTTATCAATGCCCCTACATTTTCTGTCCCTCAGTTCATGAGCTATTCTTGCTTAAAGAGTATCTGGGCAAAACAATATGGAAAGGACTCTTCTGTTCCCTGCCATAGCTGAGATACCTCCCTCTTCCATGTGCAATGTTCTTCTAACCAATTGGGAGAGTCACTTCCATTCAGCATACTTTTCAAAGGCATATGAACATTTACCCCCCTCAGTTCGGGGGTATCTAACCCTTGTCTTAGATGATCTTCTAACTAGCTGTGTAACTTTGAACTAAACTTCTCACCTTTCTGACCTTTAGGTTCTCATTAGTAACATTAGGGGTTAATTCAGAATGCCATCGTCACTTCTGATGGAATTACTTATTCACTCAGTTCAAAGTATTTGACAGCCACTGTGGAAGGCCCAGGAAATAAAAGAAAACAAAGAATAAGGAAGAAGTATTTCCTGCCCTTGAGAAGCTCTCAATCTGGCTTAAAGTCTGTGCTTTTTCTAGATGGGGCACAGGAAATGGGTGGGAAGCTGGACCCCGGGTGAGGTCTGGCTCTCACAATCACACTGGGAATGGGAGCTGCAGGCACTTCTTCTGAGTCTGTCTGGACTGTGAAGTCTCCACTGGTGCTTCTGTTTTAATCATTATCCTAGATCATGTTCTTGAGACTCGACTTACCTCTCACCTATATCAAAAATCTTTTTCTTTACACTTCATCTGTTTTTCATTCTCCTTTCCAATTTTCTCCTCGATAGACTGTCAACATTTAAGAATTAAGTTTTAGATTCTCTACACAAGTCACCCTTTGATGCACTGATCCTGACTTCCAGTTCTTCCTACACAGAAATTGTTCTTTTCCATAAGTGCATGTGTACTTACTACACTAAAATTCTGCTTGTATTTTTATTTTACACAGCAGCTCTTTCGTAGTATGTTGTCATAAAATGGTACCCAATTGATCAAAGCAAAGTAGTTCCTTCTCTCTGCCTCTATTCCTCTTTAATGTTCTGGATACTTGTCACTCATATAATACAGAGGAGAGAAGAAGCTTGGCAGAATGATAGAGGCAACCCAGGGAAACCTGCCTTTCAAAGACATCCCGGAAATCTGTGCTTGGTCTGCTGACGTGGAACCTCTCCAGTTCATCGTGCTCACTCATCTCAGCCAGCTCCGATGCTCTGCAAATCCGAAACATGTCCACCAGCTGGTCTCCATTTCTGTCTTCTCTTTTCCTCATTTGCTGTTGGCAGTGGATAAATCAGAGATTACCTGCGTCAATTTGGACTTCAGTTTCTTAATTATGTCAGATCATCTTAGCTTGGGGATGGTTTCCCCCAACATGACTGCTGTAATCTTTCATAGAACCCTTCCAGCTCTGGCCGACTCTGTGTTTGGCACATGGACTCAGCAAGCGAAGGGTCCGGGTTCATCTGGGACACAGATGGGAGTACTTCTAGGTCATCCACCAGAACAGCCGACCCGATTTGATGTTCACTGGTCCAGTATGGTTCATATTCATTACTTTGGAGCATATTAGACAGGACTGTCTTGATTATAAGGAACAGAAAATCCACCTCCAAACTGACTTAAATTTTAAAAAAAGAAATAGATTACATAATAAATATAATTGAGGTACCTTTTATTTTTATTCAGGTTTTAAAACTTTTTATTTGCATATTTAAAAATTGTGCATTCCAATCATTAAAATTATTTTAACAGAAAAAATGGCACTCTGGTTAAACTGCATTTTACAGCCTGCAGGGCACCTTGGACCAGCTTGGTTTTTACTCTAGATTTCACAGTCCTCCCACCCAGCTTCTTTCTCCACCAACGCTCAAGTTCTTTTCCTTCCCTGCCAGCCAGGCAGGCAGGTGGGAGGGGCGGGGGCTGCCTTCATTGTCAGCGGTTCTATGATGTGAAAAGGGGCAGTGCAGTCGTGTAAACTGACCCTACCTCTTTGCATTTTACAAAGCCAAACAGCTAAAAGGAGTAAAATAAGAAGGCAGTGCTTGTGGAAGACAGAGTGCACACTGGCAGTGAGGGCCTGATTACAATTCGCCTGCTTGCTTCTTCTGTTCAAACGTTTCTTTGGAAGGCAGTGGATTTTTCTTTTGCATTTCTGTCTTCTTCAATGTGGACTTAGCGAATTTTTCCATCTCTGCCCTCCCTACAGGGTTTGTCAGACATGGGTTGCCGAGGAAGCTGAGTGAAACCAGTGAACGAGAGGAATCTGATCTGCTCAGTGACCTCCGCTGCATCAAAAATTTAGGTGTATTTAGGTGTGGCTGGATCCTGGAGTTCAAATTTATTTGAACCCAGTCTCACTCTTACTTACTCTCCCATTTGTTGGCTTCACTCTTAGATGAATCCTCTTCTCATGATGGCCCCCAGCAACTTCAGACTTGAATCCTGTTGGGCTCATGGTCAGCTCAGCAAAGAGCTTCTGGGCTTGGTTATGACTGGTCAAAAATGGAGTCATGTGCCCATCCTTGAGCCAATCACTGAGGCCAAGAGGAAGGGATATGCTGATGGTAAAAACTGGAATACTGTCTACCAGTGGTGGCGTCCGCAGTTTCAATGTGCCCTGAGATGGATGAAGGGAGGTGGTTTTCTCCCAGGAAATTAAAGGTATGGTTACCAGAAAAAAGGAAAGGAGATTCTGATCACAGGTCCCCTGCATGGGGTCATTGCCTGATAACCTGTGAGCTTGATTTATCTCTTCTTATTTTTTAAAATTATAGTTTGAGGTAATAGTCTAATAAACTTCCTCTTGCTGGTTTTCCATTGTGTCATTATCTCTGGTGCTAACTCTAAGGCTTGATGTAATGTAGGGCTTCTCATCTTTCTATTCCTTCCGCTTATATTTTCGAATCATCAGAGATAGCATATGTTACTTCTTCTCTGTGAATGAATGGGGGAATACATCACCATCCGGCAAGGTTTCAACTGTTTCTCTAATTGAGCAAGTTCATAACAATGATTTCAGAGTGTTTACTGCTTATAAACACAATATTGCATTGTACATGAGGCAAAGAGAGTATCTTATGCTTCAATTTCATATATTGTTTCCTAACTTATCGATTAATGTATTCTGTGTCCCTCAAGAGACTTTTAACATTTAAACCCTTGGAAAAAGCAGGCTTTCATAATATTAGCAAGTTTGGCAAAATATGGAAATAAAAAAATCATTCCTGCTTGCAATTGTCTAAAGAGCCTCTAGATATGTGAGCTATTGCAAAGTAAATTTGTTTATTTGATTTATAAGATGGGTTCATTGCATAAAAACATCGTAGCATACATACAATGAAGTACATGCGTGTGTTAATCAATTGGGTCACACTATCGTGTTTTTTTTTTTTTTTTCTGTATTTCAAAATTCCCTTGGCACATCTTGGACACTCAATGCATAGCCACTAATAGTGACTCTTCCCTGTGATTTCACATAAGAAACAAACCAAAAGAATAACAGAGAGAGGGAAACCCCTACAGAAATATCTTCAGCATTACTGTATTGTATTATTTGGATTCTTCTCAAGACACTAAATTGAAGTGAGTAGACTGTTTCTCTTTTTCTCTTAAGAGACATGATGTGGTCCTAAGACCTGATAACTTGGTAGGATTTTAGGTATGGTTTCTCATTGTTACTCACTGGTCTTACTATTTGTTTAATCAAGGATTGGCTTTCTAGTTCCACAGGTGGAATTTGAAACAGGTTTTTCTCCCTCCTAATGAGAGAACCTTTCTCCAGAGTCACGGACTCACAGATATGACAAAGCACAAGCCTGTTTTAGTGCCACCCACCTCCCTCCCATGAGTCAGTGGAGAAAAGGGAGAATTGGTATTCAAAGAGACATGTGCAGAGTTTTTACCATCCAGGCAGGACCCCATGCATCTTGCTGTGTTACTCTAATTACTTGGGTATCCCCAAGGAAAGTAGGCCTTTCCTTATGTTGGGTAGGATGAAGGGACATGTTGGCTCTCAGAATGTGTGACAGGAGCAATGCGGACAATGCGTGCCCTGTTGTGTCCTGCCATCTCAGAGAGTCACTGGTTCCTCTTTTATGGGGCCAGCTGGGTGTAGCTCTGACTTACAGAAAGTGATCAGTCTTTCAGGGGCTAGGCTGCCTAGGCACAAAGATCTATCAAATCCTCTTAAAAAACAGAGCTAAAACCTGATCACTTGCATACATTTCTAACAACGCACAGTGCATTGCCATATTAAATTTAGTTTGCATCAGCCAGTTTTATATTTAAGGCCCATGGGATTCAACTGATTTAGAAGACAATCGTGGAACTAAGGGAAAATTCTCAGTATGAATGGCCTTTGCTTGTCAGCTTCAGTTTCCATAAAGGGGGTTGTTTTTACCAAGGTGGTCTCTTAGAAAGGAAGGGATCACTATTACAAATGTTGGCCTCAGCCCCACAGTGTGTGATCCAATTTCCTCAGCTATAGCATTGATCTGGCCATACTTACCCTTAAATGTATTTAACGTCACAGGAATGCTTCCACAACCCATGAAACAACTTCCTATGTACCCTGAATGGGGCATCCTTAAAAGCACCCAGAAACAATGTCTGAGCAGATATAAATTGTACAAATCCACGTTTGATTAAATGGACAAGAGTAAAAGTCTTGGAAAGACAGGAGAATGGACACAAACAGCATCTACTAATCTTTGGGACTGTTTCTAGGCAACCAGCATCGCACGATACAGAGATCACGAAATCAGTTCCATTATTATGCATGGTGTTCCCATGGGCTTTAGAGCTCTCAAAACATTCCAAACATTTTACTAAGAAGCTCCGTTTAGCCTTATTAATAGGAACCAAGGACATTTTGGAAGCAAGGATATTTATTGCTGATGTAACTTCACTAAAAATGGAAATCTGACACGTTTTAGGCTTAACTAATACATTGGCATCATGATACAAATGCTATCATCTCATCGCATTCGTGGTCCCCAGATGTGTGTGTGTGTTAATTTCAGCCTGGCATTAGAATTCTTAGCTTATGATTATAAACTAGGAATAGCCCGTCCATGTGGGTAGTATTTCCTGCCAAGTAGCACAGGTTGTCACCACTACCACACTGAGCAGGGGATTCCCCCCAGTGGCCTCTGCATCCCTACATTTATGTGGCTGACATCTATGAGCTTTGGCTTTCGAATTATAAGAATTCCCACTGTAGGGTCCAGACCTCTTTTGGCTAAAATTTTGATTTCATGAGATTTCTGTTGGAACACAGGCAGATGTCAGTCTTGTTCATCAGAGGAGGTCTGATGAGTCCAGAAATTCTTTGTAGTTCATTGTTTTGGACTCAGATTTACTGCTCCCAGTGGGCCGGCTGTCCAGTGTCTGTAATAAGTAAATGCACATTCTCTGGTTTCTCTGGAATACAGTCTGTCATAATTCTCTGGACATTTTAAACAAGAGACTAGCTGTCCCCAGCCAGGGAAAATTTAAACTGTGGGACAGAATGACCTCTCGAGGTCTGTTCCAACTCTGTGTCTCCATGATTCTGATTTCCTCATTGAAAAGCAGACATTAACATTTTACCAGGATCCACACTCCTTTGGTTTTTCAGCTTTTGTATTTCAAACATCTATTGATTGTGCCATACTTGCACACTATCCCTTTGTTCTCTACATCTTTATTGATGCAAAGCAGTGCCAGAAACTGCTTTTTAACAGTTATTCAATCCCTGATGCCCTTCATGTATCAGATTTGGGATTTAATTTCTTAGAACTACTGGGCTGGCTACACAATTAATTGCTTCTTATTAATAAGCCATTAGGCTCACTTGACCAACTATCAATGGCTGCAGAAAAGCGCGCCTCCCCCTCCTTCGCCCGTGTCTCGTTCTCTTTTGATGTGGAAGCTGTTCTCGAGTGTGATGGGAGGCTTGCTAGAGTGTCTGGGGGTCTCTGGCTCATTTAAAGTGACGGGAAATGTTATCTCCTGACAATAAGCAGGTTTCTGTGGCCGTCACTATGATCTTTATCCCTTCACCCGTCAGAGGGATCCCAGAAGACTACTGACACTTAACTCTGGGTCATCACATGGCTGTAAAGAAAGGGGGTGGTGTGTTTGCATTTGTGTGTATGTGTAAATATCCGGCCACGGGCACCGGCGACCTGTGTTTAGGAGGAAGCATAGCAGGCAGCGCAGCAGGGCCGGCTCTAGAGACGGACAAATGTCGGTTTGAAATCCAGCTCCACCACTTCCTAGGTGTGCAATACTTTGGACAAGTTACTTCTCCTTATTAAGTCTCAGTTTCTCCTTCTGAAAAATGGGGTCATAGTACACCAACTTAGCTTGATTGTTTTGAGACTTAAACAAGGTGCTACTTGTAAAATACTTTCCACAGAATTAGCTATAATTGCTCTCTGTAGCCCGCAGCCAGTTGACTTATGTTCAGTGAACGATCTGCATGGCTTAACGGGCAATGAATGGGTTTTGGAGTCACACAGACCTGGTATGGTCCCCAACTGTGCCATTTCCTCTGTGGCCTTACTCTCTGATACTTATTTTCCCTTCTGGGGGCTGGTGGGAGGAATAAAATGAGGTAATGAGTTGTGCCTGGCATGCAGCAAGCCCTCAAATACATGCATTTCCTGATTAAAAACCATCAGGGCCCTTTAGACCTCCCTCTCACAAGGACAAGGAGCAAGGTTCAGCCCCAGGCTGATTCTCAGCCCCTGACTGAAACTGCAGGCCACATACGTGCTTCACGAAGGTGCACGTCTTGCTCAGGCTATGATCTCAGCATCTGTTCTGTGTTAATGGTCCTCACACTGTCAGGAGTATAGTCCTCTTGGCCCCTCCCACTACAGGTCCACAATACTTTATCCAGATCCTCCTCCAGGCCAGATGTGTTTCAGAATTCAGAATTTTGCATATTTCAGAAAGATAAGTCAGTGCTGTCTGCATTACATGCCTAACCCCCCAATCCGGTCTGGGCAGCACTCTGTAATCAAACACATTAATATTTCTGCAGTGAAATGTATGACTATGCACCCTGAAGTGAGGTCATTGAGAATATTTTCACATCTTTTCAGATTCGGTTTTCCAACCAAATGGGTTCAGGCCAAGTCAGAAAACTGCCAAATGAGTTAGGGAAAAACTTTAAATTTTCAGAGTTTTTTCAATGTGGAGGTTGTGGATCGGGCACTGTGGACCTGTAGGTACCCAGGAGCTAGAACTGACTCTTCAGTCTTTGTCTTTGTCTCCCTGATGTCTAAGCCATTCCCAAGTACCCATTCTCATTGGCTAAAAATATCCTTTCTAGTCTGTGCCAAACTATAGAATTCTCACATTTAAACCATTTCTTGAGAACCTCCCCACTTGGTGATACATTCCTTTCACTGAGCTAATTGGCCCCGCCTCTTACTGTTGTTTCCCCAAGTATGAACTTGCATCTGTATGATGAATAAATTTACACTGCTGGCCTTGAATGAAAGAGCGCTCCCTTGATTTGTCCTTCATGGACGCATTGCTTTTGCCTCTTCTTCTATGTTGAAGGGCCTGCAGCACAGGGGTCCTCTTATCTGATGCCTCATTCACTTGCTTCCTACAGCTGGGGATTTCCATGGGTTGAACGGATGCTGATGGGATGAGAACAAAGAGGGCCAGATACCAATTCCAACAGAAGCTCTGTCACTTTCACGGCCACGGACTGCACTCCTAACCCATGTCCAACCTTCTTACAAAGGGAATTGAGGGAAAGAGAATGAACAAATCAGTGTCCACATCTATCCTCATTGCCATAAAAATCATTCCAAATCTTGCATTATCAAAGGTGAAAGTCATCTTTAAAAAAAAAAAAAACAATGAAAAACCTATAACAGTGCCCCAGGTAGTGCTACTCTTGATGATGATGATCTGTATATTGAAGACTATGCTGAGAGAAACTTTGACCGTTGCTAATAAATAATGACTGGCGAGGAGCAGTTGGCAAGGAAAGTGAGGCGCTGCCTATGCTTGTTGTCTCTGTTACTCACATGCTGGGCAGAGTCCAAGTGATCCCCACATGGCTAAATTCAAGGAATATTTCTTTCAGGCTCCATTTAGTTAGACTCTCAGAAGTATTTTATGCCATAAACTATCCTCACTTACTTGAAATACTTTCTTTCTGTGGTTCCATGATACCACACTCTCCTAGTTTTCTCCTTCATCTTTTACTTTTTTCATTCAGGCTCCTTTGCAGGCTTATCCTTCATTACTTGATTGAGAAATATTGGCATTCACAAAGCCATCTTACCTTTTTGGTCAGTAATCTTTCCCTAGGTGATCTTTCTTTTCTATACGCACATGACAGACATTTATAGTTCCAGCCCAGATTCTTCTCCAAAAAGGAGTTCCTGATCTCCCCTCTCAAACCCAGTCTCATCTTTCTCCCTGGAAGCAGCATCATTATTTGTTATCTTTTGCGAGTCAGACACCCAGGGGTAGTTCTGGACTTCTCTCCCTCCCTCCCGCCCCACATCCACTGACCACCAACTCCTGCTGGTTTTACCTGTTAGGCAGCTCTTCTGCCAACCACATTTCTTCATTTCCACCACAGTACCAGTCCAAACTTCCATCATCTATCTCTGGGAGCTGAGGTCCCATAGCTATGGCGGGAGGGAAGAATGGAAGTTGGAAGGAAACCAACAGCCTCCTTTGCAATAATTGTAGGTTCATACCTGTTAGGATAAGTATACTAGTCAATAAAACAATAAGTTTCTCCAATTGCTTCTTATTGTTTAATACTAGACCATTTAGAAGGATGAGGAAGTGTCTCACCTCTTCAAGGATTTTGGCAAGGGGGTTCCTGAGTCCTTTCCCAGCAGACCACAGTGGTGGTGGCACCATGTCTTTAGGGGAGAGAAATGAGTGCAGCTTCATGCCCTCTAGAAGCCCCCTTTTCCCATGGACCCAGGGAAAACTGAATATGCTTGCTACCTTTCCCTGGCACCACCCTAGTTGAAGCTATCATGTTCCTGTCCCCCAACCACAGTGACAGCCTCCTAGTTGGTCTTTCTGCATCAACTCTCCCCCACTGCCACCCCACCTCAATTTATTCTCTACAAAGAAACTCTAGTGATGTTTTAAACACATGAATTATACTGTGGTCCTAGACCCTTTGCTCACCACACATTCCACTTTCTTCTTTAGTACTTTTAACATTGGCATCCTCTTGCCTGCCTCAGGGCCTTTGCATATACTGTTTCTTCCATTCGGAACTTTCCATTCTTCTCATAGTCTGTCTAATTTTTGGCTCATTTTTAAGGCTCAGATTATGTGTCATTTAGTCTTGGGTTCCCAGACTAAATTGAATTGCTCCCACACTCTTTCAAGCTACCCTTTAACTTTTTTTATTTCACTTGTTATAACTGATCATTATACATTTATTTTTATGATTAATTGTTTAATTTCTATCCCCCCAGCCAGACCTTAAGCTTCAAGACATTAGGTAGCACATACGAGCTGGACACCAGTGCAGACCAGCCCCCAGTAGTATCTTTGACACGGAGTAGGAGTCCATATTGGCTCACACTCCCATAACAAATTACCAAACACTGGGTGGTTTAAACAACCTGTCGTAGTTCTGGAGAGTGGAAGTTACAGATCAAGTTCTGGCACATCTGTTTCGGGTGAGGATCTCTTCCTGGCCTCCAGAAGACCACCTTCGCACTGTGTCCTCACATGCCTTTCCCTTGATGTATGAGGAGAGAGAGAGAGAGAGAGAGAGAGAGAGATTTTGAGGCCACCAATCCTATCATACCGAGACCCTGTTATGAGCTCATTTAAACCTTGGTTACCCCCTCAAAGCCCTATTTCCAAATACCGTCACACTGGGGATTAGGACCTCAATGAATTTTAGGGGGGCCTAATGCAATCCATAGCAGAGCCCAACAATATTTGTTGAATATATTAACATAAAATACAGTTATTAATGAAAAATTACTTCTGATAGGTTGATAATTGGTAGCTTATTATAGTTAGAAATATGAAAAAATTTATTTTTCTGAAAGTTTGCATTGAGATGCAATTCTTTTAATAAACATTTTGTGTTTATTTTCTTATTTTTCCTTTTTGAATGATAATTTCCCAGATAATAATGTGGAATTGGTACCTGAATAGGTATGTGGCAAAGTAAAAAACATTTTCCATAACTCCATCACAGTTTAAGGGGGATTTTAGAGTCAAGTTGCTCTGACCACTTGAACTGAAGATGGGTTCATTACAGTCCCTCCAGCTCTGATTGTGTACGTGGCTTCCTGGGTGAACTGTGGGCAGTCCCACTGTTCATACTCAGTGTCTGTCCTAAAAGCACATAATAAGAAACTCTGCAAAATCTTTGTGCTCTGATACTCATTTTTATTTTCCAGAGTAAATGCTTCCTCTTGGTTTATTTCCTGGGACTACTTATCTTGGTTTTATTTTGTTTTTAGGGGGAGCTATGTAATAACAGTGGCTTCCTTCCAACTAAGGAAACTGGCCTCCTCACATCCATTAATGGTAAATTGCAATTCTGTTGCTGGACCAGCGACTATCCTTTGGACTCAGCACTGCTACCAGGGTTATTAGGGATCACAAGTATGTTTTCTTTGTCTTTTCCCCCTGAGTCGGTGCCCAAACAATATTTTATGTAGTTTCTAATATTTTGAGTACAGTTACACAACTGGCTTGAGCTTATTTTGGCAGAAGCTTAGTTAGTATGTGTATGTGTTATGGACATGAAAAACCTCCTGGAAAAGATGTGTTTTCATATTAGACTTTTTGGATGTCAGTTTCATGTAAATTACAAAGACAGATTGATGTTGTCTCATAGAGCTAGTGGACCCTGATTAGGCATTATGTGGAAATATGAACATAAACTGATCCGAAGAGGCATCTCAAGGACTTGCTTGAGGTATTGTTGGGAGCTGTCAGCTATGAAAGTCATGACCATCTAGAGAACAGAATAAATGAACAAACAAAACAGAAACAGATGTAGAGAACAAACTGATGATTTACCGAAGGGGGAGAAGCTGGGGGGTTGGGTAACAAAAGGTAGAGGAATTAAGAAGTATAATTGGTAGTTACAAAATAGCACAGGATGTAAAGTACAGCAGGAGGAATATAGTCAATAATATTGTAGTAACTATATATGGTGCCAGGTGGGTACTTGAATTATCAGCAAGATCACTTTGTAAATTATTGTCTAACCACTATGAAATGAATATAATATTGAATGTCAACTGTAACTGAAAAGTAAAATTTAAGGAAAAAGAAAAAATAAATATATATTTTAAAAAAGCATGACTGTCAAGGGCAGGAAACTCTCAGTACGTCTCGGTCCCTTGGTGCAGCACCAAATTTGCCAGAATGTAGCAAGTAGAGAAACACCACTGTGTAAACTTTTTCTGAGTTTCAGGGCTCAGTACCTTGACTTTGGTAGAGACATTTCACAAGTCACATGATGGAAAAAGCTCTAATAAGGAGAGATGGGATGCTGATTTCATTGCTGCTTTGCTGAGTAGCCAAGAGGCAGACTGCCACTTACAGACTCTGTGATCTTGGGCAAGCTACTTGACCTTTCTCTACCTCAGTTTCCTTGTCTGTTGTGAGAATAATAATAGTATCTGCTTCATAGGGTTGTTTGATAATTACCCAGAAAGCACTGAGGTTAATACCTAACACATGATTAGTATTCAATGTTAATTGCTTAACTCTTATTTTCCTCATTATTTTCATTTATTAAATGATTATCCCACTACCTTGCCTTCAGTGAATATGGTTAAAAATAAACCACTAGTGCTGCTCTCAAAAATGTCTAAAGCACAGGACAGAATAATTATTTCATGCATTTGTTTATAACATAAATGAGCAAGGAAATATTTTTAAGTATGGAAAGTTTGGAGTCAAATGGTTCAACTTCTCCCTCTGTTTAAAAAAAAAAAAAATCCTCCTCTGGATGCTCATTAGGGGTTTCTTCCCATTATTTGGGTTCTCTCCAATCTCCCCTCCCTCCCAACTCCTTGGTTTTCCTAAACTTTTCTTCCCTTAGGAAAGTGAAAGAATAACAGCTCCAGCTAGAGACGCTTGCTTGAAATAGCACTGGCACGCAGCAGCTTCCTCCGCAGATCTCCCAGGGAGCCCAACCCTGCCAGCAGATCCTGGGTGTGGGGCTGGGTCCCTTGTACAGGCCCTTGACCCTGAGGCTTGGTGGCAGGCCAGGGGTTTTCTGAAAGAAAGGATGATCCCCCTCCCGAGACCAGGCAGGCACCACCCATCTTGCTATCATTGGAGTCTGCGCCAAGTAAAACACCAAGCAAATCTCTTTTTTATTGTTTTTTTTTTTTTTTTTTTCCCCATAAGCCTTTAAAAAGTTCCCGTTTCTTATAGCCAAGTCCAGAATTCAATTGGGGTTCATCTTAAAAAGAAAATCTATTATTCAACTTTCCAAGAGTCTTCCCACTGGCTTTGTTTGTGGCCTCATGGATGATGTTTCCGACCTGCTGCGGTAACTCCTTCCCCGAATCCCCTCCACACACACGCTGACCCTCACCCTGCTCTGTGATATCAATTATTCATCTAATTTCTTCAGCACCAGGCAGACTTGGTTGGGGAATGCTTCCCTCTCTAACATGAAGTAATCGACATTTCTCTGCTTTTCTGCGATGTGGTTAGGGAATTATTAAAATGGACTTATCTTTAGTTGTTAATTTTTGTTAGGTATTACACCTCCGTAGTTAGCCGCATACTCCCTATTTCCTAAGGTGGTTGTGATGGCTTGTGAGAACAGAAACCTTCAAAGAGCTGTAGCTTCATACTTCTCCATTTCCTTTCCACATCACCCCTCTGAACACAGGCAGGGAGAATGGCAGTACTGTGGGAATTTTATGTTAAAAAAAAACCTCACAACCCAACAAAATCCCCTAAAAGATTGCTTTCAATTTCCCCTCCCCCTCCTTCCTACCCACGCCACCACCAACAGTGACACCTAGTGGTCAAGTATAAATTAGTCCCTTCATTCTGAGTTGAGCAGCATATTATAGAAAATAAAATTTTCTTTAGAAGCAAATAGAGGCCGAGCTGTCTGTGTTTCTGTGAATGCACAGAAGAATAGATTATTCATAATTAAGAGCTAAAATGTATTATTTTGGATTGGCAGATGCATAATTTTTCTTAAAAACATTTTGTAGCTTTTTTTAAAAAAATAGTTCTGTAGGCTGTTGCTTGATTTTCTTACCTTAGGTAATGGACACTTTGATTTTATTATAATTTTAAAAGTTGGAAGCTGCTCAGCAATATTTTAAGAGTCAACAGCCATAATGTACGAGGTTAAATATTTTTAAATAAGTGATATTACAAATCAGTCATTTGCATAAACCTGTTTCAAACTCTTGAAAATACATTTACTGGCAAAAAAAAAAAAAACCCTCCATTTTAATTATAGTAATCTCCAGGAAGAGGTGAGATTCTTTCTTTTAAGAATTACTTTCTGTAAATGAGGAAACATAAAAACATCTACATTTTAAATGACATATTTTAGAGGTTTCAGAATTACGGGAAAACCATGAATCCTTTTTTAAAAAACTTTTTAGTTTTAAATAATTATAGATTCACAGGAAGTTGTAAAGATAGCTTGGAGGGCTCCTTGCTACCTTCATCTAGTTCCCGGTAGTGACGTCTTACATAATGAAACACAGTGTCAGCCCCAGGAAATCGACACTGGTGCAATCCACAGAAATTATTTAGATTTCATCTGTTTTGCTTGCACTCAGTTGTATACATGTACAGTTCTATGCAGTGTTTTCACTTGTGTAGTTGCATGAACCACCACCACGATCAAGATACAGAATTGTTCCATCACCACAAAAATACCTCTTGCTGTCCCCTTGTAATATTAAAATAAGTGATTGAACCTAGAGACCTTGTCTAGGTCAAGAGAAAGGCTTATGTGTATCATCATCATCATCATCACCACATAGATTTATTGTACCCTTTGCCTTTGTGTTAATTGCTTTATATGATCTATTTCATTCTGCAATAACCTTATGAGGTAAATACTGTTTTTTTTTTTTACAACTGCACTTATTTAAAAGTACAGAAAGGAAAAAGTTAAAATAAACAAAGGAAAATGATGATTCACATGCCTTTTTGTTCAATTACAGTTGACATTCAATATTATATTAACTTCAGGTGTGCGGCACAGTGGTCAGACGTTTAGATAGCGTATGAAGTGATCCCCGCAGTCAGTCTAGTACCCACCTGGCACCGTACGTACTTATCACAGTGTTACTGACTATGTTCTCTCTGATGCACTTTACATCCCTGTGACTATTTTGTAACTGCCAGTTTGTACTTCATATCACTTCACCTATTTTATCTGTCACCCCAAATCCCCTCCCATGTGGTAAGCATCAGTTTGTTCTCCCTACCTATGAGTCTTTCTGTTTTGTTTATTTTTCAGATTCCATGTACAAGTAAAATCACATGGTATTTGTCTTTCTCTGACATATTTCATTTGGCATAATGCCCTCTAGATCCATCCAAATTGTGGTAAATGGTCATATTTCATTCTTTTCTATGGCTGAGTAATATTCCATTTATTTATGTGCAACATCTTCTTTATCCAACTGTCTATTGATGGACACTTATGTTGCTTCCATTTCTTGGCTATTGGAAATAATGCTGCAATGAACATAAGGATGCATATATCCTTTTAAATTAGTGTTTTGGATAAATACCCAGAAGTGGAATTGCTGGGTCGTAAGGTAGTTCTATTTTTAATGTTTCCAGGAACCTCCATACTGCTTTCCACTGTGGCTGCACCAATTTGCAAAACCACCAACAGTGCATGATGATTCCCTTTTCTCCACATTGTTACCAAACTTGTTTGTTGATTTACTGATGACAGCATTCTGATAGGTGCGAGGGGACACCTCACTGTGGCTTTTATTTGCATTTCTCTGATGATTTGTAACTTTGAGCCTCTTTTCATATGTCTATTGGCTATCTGTATATTTTCTGTGGAGAAATATCTGTTTAGGTCCTCTGCCCATTTTTTAATTGGATTTTTTGGTATTAAGTTGTATGAGTTTTTAAAATATATTTTGGATTTTATTTATCCTTTATCAGATATATCATTGACAAATGTCTTTTCCCATTTAGTGGACTATGCACCTGATGCCTTGTCTTCTAACACACCAGATAGAATTTGCTCCGTTCCTCACGTTGGTTCTTCTCTTGAGAACCTCCAACTGCCAATGCTCTCTAAGCCCCAAGGAAAAAGCTGTTTCCTCATCAAATCTGCGGGCATTTTGTCCTTGGACTTCCCAGCTTCCAAGTACTTTGAGAAATAAAGTTGTTTAAACCACTCAGTCAGGGGTATTTTTGGTATGGTGGCCCAAATGGACCGAGATGATGGCTAAGGTCCTTTTCAGTGCTGTCTTTATACAGTACATATTAAAAGGGTTTCTTGATGGTACAGGCACCTAATTATTGGGTGGGTGATAAAAGTTAATTAGAAATGCTCCATAGGACTTAAAACAGACTTCCACCTCAAAATGTGTCCTTTAGAAGCTATGGATTTTTATAAATGGGACTTTTAATGTCTTTACTCAGACTTGCCTCTGGAAATCACTTTCAATCTTGAAAATTTAATGGCATTTATTTGTTAGTGAACCAGGTGCAAATGCATGGTGCATTCTAACACAACATTTACGGTGAGCAGAAAGAAATGTCATTTGTGAGGAAATTATGATGTTGAATTCCGGATTTACTTTCCAGCTGCGTGATCCTCGGCAAGACCCTTGCCCTGCATGAGTCACATTTCTCCTCAGCAGTTAGCTGTCCGTGCACTGGAGATGTCTTAGTTATCTTTCAGGAGACTTACTAGATAAAGTTGAAAATACAGGGAAATGCTTTGTAGTCTAGGACAAGTAAGGTACTACTCAGATACTGTATACATTAGGGAAAATAGAACTCAGACATGATTTGCCACATTTGCCAAAGAAAAATAACCTTCAATGACTTTGAAATAATTGTCTCTTCCCACCAAAACGTAGCATTTACTTTTAAGTATTAGCACTGGTCTTATCCTACTTTTGGACATAGTACATTTCCAAAAACATGCACAGAATGTAAACATGTAAAGATAAAAACAGACTCCTACATTAAAGGAGAGGATTTTTGTTTTCAGAGAGTTAATGATCTTACTTGATTTAGTTGTTTAGTCAGTCAACTTATTTTTATTGAGCATATACTATGTGCCAGGCGCTGTTCTAGTTACTAGGAAAATAACAGGGAACAAAATACGTAAAACAACTTTGCCTTCATGGCCTTCCATTACAGAGGGGATGAGTGGAAGAGACAGAAATAGGCAAAGTATGCAAGCAGAGCATTGAATTCATAAGAAGGTGATATGGGAGAAATCAGCATTGGAGGAAGAAGGGTGTGTGTTTGGAGGGCACAAACTAATGTAGAGTGGCTCAGAAAGGCCTCTGTGGGAATGACTTGTGTGTGAGAGTATGACAGGCAAAGATGGCTGATGGATTCCAGTCACCTGATATGCAACTTCATTTCCATATCAAGAAAGTTTCGTACGGACAAAGTCCCTAAAATTGGACTCAGAAAGGACACGGCACTAAACTTAAGTGTTCTTTCTTATACCATGCCAAAGCGAGGTGGCCGAAATGAGTTTCTGTTGTGGGCCACTCTGGTGGATGCTTCAGACCAAGAAATCCAAAAAGGTTTACCTTAGTTAGCAAAGGTTTTTTGTAACTTTGTGGGGAACTAAATATTCACTAACTCAGCAATTACTTATTCTTGGCTAGCCAGTTTGCTTGCTGGCTTGTTTGCATAAACAACCACCATTCTCAGTCAATGGCCCTGTAGCTCACTATGTGGTCAGGCAGAGGGCCTGAGTGCCTTTGTTGCTCCCATCAGACACCTTTACTCAAGTTCTGTAAGTGTTGGCTTCCAAGGTCTGAATGGTAATGACCCACTGATATTAAGAGGGAAAATATCTATTAGAGTTCTGGGTCACTTTCTTGTCTTCTTTCCATATTGCAGAGTCAAATATGATGCCATTTTGCAGTGCAAGACATAAAATTATAAAAAATGGCATGGAAAGTTCAGCTGGTAAGAACCATAATCATAGTATGAATGATTCGCTCCAGGTACAACCTTTTTGAAATAAGAGATATGCTTATCCACCCTCAGCACTTGGGAACCTAGCCAGCAGCACAGAATTATTCAGTTTCCCTGAATTTTCTCCTCTACTTAATGTCATAGCCAGGACTAGCATTCTGCAAAGGCAATCTGTGTTTTTTAGCATGCAAGAAACATAGCTTCCTA
The DNA here is from genome assembly GCA_039655065.1 of Glossophaga mutica. Classification (NCBI taxonomy): domain Eukaryota; kingdom Metazoa; phylum Chordata; class Mammalia; order Chiroptera; family Phyllostomidae; genus Glossophaga; species Glossophaga mutica. Next base: position 47,967,930 of record CM077306.1, on the reverse strand, counting down.
ACCTCCTTCCTGAGGCCACTCATTCCATTCCCTAATTATATAATATTAAAAATGTCCCCAAAGAGGTAAAAACCAACTTAAAATTATACTTATGTGTAAATGACTGTTATAAAATAAGAGCAGGTTGTGCTGGGAAGAAAGGTGAAATGATGGCTCGAAGGGAAGAGTCTCGGAAGAGGAGGGGTAGGGGATGGAATGTAAGAAACAGAGCGGTGGTTGGAAGAACAGCATCACCTTCTTCAGTGCTTTGCCCCAGGCTGGCTCTGTTCATGCAAGACAGGAAGCGACTGGAATGAGAGGGAGAAGGTAGGGAGCAACTTTAGCTCTGCTCCTTTCTCTGAAAGCCTCCTGGAGTCTACAAGCCCCTCAGGTCACCTCAGAGCCCCAGAGAGGGTGAAGGCCAAGCAGGCTGTGTCTCCATCAGGAGCCCCGAAGTGAGATGGGGAAAAGCTGGGACCAAGCCCGGCTTTGCAGCGTGGCCATTGGATAATAAGCACAAGTTTGCTTGCCAAGGGGCTGATGGGAACAAGGTGGGCTGAGCGTGAGGTCCTGCGTGAGGGAGAGCCAGAGAGATGTTTGTTCAGGCAGCTACAAAGAGTGTGTCCAGGAGCATAATCTAGGAGAGCCCAGTCAGGGTGACATGGAGTCAAGGTTGTTGTCGGGACCACTGAGAGGAAGCTCCAAGTCAATGAGTGAGGCTGGAAACAGAACGCAGCTGGGCAAGGGAGAGTCAAGGGTAGGAATTCAGAACTGAAGTGCCACAATCTCTCCCAAAGCCTTTCCCACAGCGTGTCCTCCTGAGATGAGCTGCTCCAGAAAAGGCTCCCATGGTCCCCCACTAAAAAAAAAAATTGAGAAGATTGCAAACTTCACCCTTCTTCCAGGTTCATTAGCCTAATAAAAGGCCTGAGAAGTCCTCCCACATACAGACCTGTGTGCTTTGTGTAACCCATCATTTTCCCAATTAGTCTGACCCTGGCACCTTTTCATATTACACCTAATCCATGCCTAGAAACACCCTGTGGGAAATACCCTTACATAATTCTATCCCCCAGTCCAGTGACACTGACCACCCACGTGAAGTCGCTCTGGCTGCTGAGGTGGTTCCCTGTTATAAAGCAGAGGTCTTGTTGCCTCCTGACCCTGGGTCCACATGTGGGCATAGGACAGTTCACATCCTCTCCAACACCTGAGCATCTGTTGAAAGGTAGCTCAGAGAACACCAACAACCTGCTGTATTGACGCTATTGTGACTACGTTATAGAAACACTTTTGATCCACTGGGGAGAGCATATTTCTTCTAGCTAGAGAGGAATGCCTTTTCTCCCTACTTCCCTACCTGCATTTTTCAAGCCAGAGGGCTTTTTCCCCTTCTATGATGCTACCTCAAGGCACAGCTGTCAGTTAGCTGCACTTTATTACAAGCCAGTGCTGGCTAACAGACCGTGAACCGTTGATAGCTAATATCCTTAGTTACACCTCACCCTACTGAATAAGGGAGCTGAATTGCTAAATTTGTTTTTCTAAAGGACATTGATTAAAAGAGTTGACAAAGCCACTTGAATGTGAAATTTCCAACTGTCTAAAATGAAAAGCTTTCTCGATCTTCATGTCTAAGGCTAGGGAGAAGGTTTATTTTCCTACTGTGTGTAAATAATGGATTTTGCCTTTTCTGGGAATCCATCATCGAAGAGTATGTTGAGTACTTGAACAATGGCAGTCTAAATTGTCCCGCAGTGACACTAACTAGCTGGAACTAATTCAGAAATGTGCACGGAGCATGATGAGGATAACTTCGCGCGTGAGGAGAGGCAGCGTGCCTCACCTACCTCCATCATATCTCATCCCAGGACACATACGGGCTGGGCCCAAGCTGCCCAGAAAATACAGAAGCTTGTTATAAATTACATCCCACCTTGTGTTTGTTCGTCCTTCCTTCCTTCCTTCCCTCCCCCTCCTCCTCCCTCCCTCCCTCCCTTCTTTCCTTCTTTCCTTTCTAGAGGCTCTTTGTCAGATAGAGAACATAAAAGCTCAAATACTTTTTACTCATTTTCTTGCTGAGAGCGGCAGCATAACCAGTAGCAACCGCCAGTAATTAATCATAGCTCTGGAGACGGGAGCACACTTTCAAAGACATTTTCAACCCACTGAAACACGTCATGGGTTTAAAATTCCGCCATAAAGAAGGATCTCTGGTATGAGGCTTTACATTCTTTCTGATTTTGATGTAACTACTGAGTGTGGCCAGACACTCATCAGAGATTATGGAATTCCTCTTGGGGAATGCTGGGCGAGCAGGCATCCCTGGAGCACACTGGAGACAAGCAGCAAGTTGCACAGAGACAAGCAGGTGACACTGAACAAAACATTAGGTGAGTGTTTTGGTAGTGCTCTTTTGTTACAATGAACAGAGACTCAAATTACAGGAGAAATTTATTGTAAGGATGCTTGTGGAAACAGAAAATACTCAGGGCCAGAGAGAGTTCTAGGAACCACCTATGTTGTCTGTCACTCCCAGCACTCACAGGGATGCCCTCTGTTGGCTGGTTTTTGTCATCTGCTCCATTCTACCCTCTTTGTGGACTGGCTTCTATTGCTTACTCATAACTTCCCCTTCTTTATAACTTCAGCTTGTACATGTTACCTCTTGTTCCACTTCCTCTTTAAACCATCCTTTTAAAACTTAAGCTCTTATTATTGACTCATTCTCTTGGCATTTTCATAGTTCATAATCCCAGGAAAACAAATGTTACTGGTCCAGATTGTAGTTACCGGGCAGACCACGCCATTGGTCACTGGCCACCCTATGGGTACCCTGTCTTTGGGTCAGTCGTTCACCTGGCTCAAATCAGCTGGGTCCACATGGAGTAGGTTACATTGTTTAACACAAGCTCCTCTAGATCTGCCCCTTCATCAGGGATCGTGATTGGGCAGGCAAGTGACTGGCATTTGAAATCACCACCATGTTCCATAATTAATAAGATCTCTCCCGCAGAGCAGCCTGCACTGTTCTCATACGCCAGCCCACACAGCTTATTTAGAAGTCAGTTCTAAGTTTTTCCACCTAAGTTTTTCCTAACTGGTCTCCCTGCAAACATTCCAATGCTCCCATCTTGCATTCATATCTCTACCATTAAACTCTGATCACACCACCCACTTCTTGTAACATGCAAGGGCTCCTATTTTCCAAATGGTGAAGACCAATTCCTTGATGTGGTTTAGAAGGTTTAAAGATTTCCATGACCGTATTCCTACCTCCCTCCTCCCACATTGCCTCTCACCACGCCCCTCCTTTGCTCTCGGTGCTCCAGCTTGCTCAACCCCTGCTCGTCACACAGCCTGTGCTCTCTCTTGACTGGGGGGCTTTTTGCCTGCTTTTTCCTTTGCTCGTCCCCAGCCCTCTTCCTTCCCTGCTGCAACTTCACTTCGTTGAACTCATCTAACTCTTGAGACGAGTGTGATGAGCACAGGGAGCACATCTGCTATGTTTGCAGCTCTATGCCCGCCCTTGGCCCGGGGCTGCCACAGAGTGGGTGCTCTGCAAACATTTCCTGTTGATCTGTTGTTGAATCCAGGAACTCCAAGAAGGTATTGTTTCTGTGTGAGAATCAAAGTGAAAGGTAAATTTAAAAGGCTTGGAAAAAGGAAGAGAGTGAAGTGAAATAGAGAAGGACATGGTATAATGGTTTTGAAAAACTTATGGAGTATAGATGACCCCTGAAGGAAGAAAAAAGATCTACGGACTTTGATTACTGAGAGAAATATGCAGCCCCCAGAGGGCTAGCCAAGATCAAAGGGTGTTGCTGCAGAACCCTCCACCTCAAGGATCTCTAGCCATTAACAAGAAGCAGGATTTAGACTCTGGATTAATTTCTTTAGCAGAGAGAAGTTCAACTCCCTTCTAAAGCCCTTGGAATAGCTGTGGTACTTTGGATGGGCTGTGAACCTGGACACCTGTTTCCTGGGGTTTCTGGGACAGTCTGCATTCCAAGCCGCAGCCTACAAATCCCTGTGGGTTCCTAGCATCCAGAGCTCTCCTGTGTTTCCCAATAAAGGTTGACAGAGGTTTGTGGATTAGTTTATTTGCCCTTTAATAAACCTGGACTAAGCTCCCCTCCTTGAGTCCATGCGAGCTCAGAGGAGAGAGAGGAGCTGGACAACCTCATCATGCTTCTGCAGAGTATCACACTTGCCCTCTCTGACATTAGCCTTCTCTAAGAGGGTCCTGGAGGCCAGTCGCCACCGGTGTTAGTTCTCCTCCAGGCAGATACTGCATGTTCATAATAGGTGCCACGTGCATGCAAGTGAAACCACTCCCCGCGTGTTTTACTGCGATGGCCTAAATTCTTTAGAGGTGGCAAAATAGACTGGAAGCTAAAAGAAGAATGTCCACTTCCCAGAATTTAGCAAGTGGAAGACAGAGTAGGAAAGGGAGATGGCAAACAGCTAGTCAGTAACGGGGGATCCAGAAACTAGTTCTCTTTAGGCACACAGATTAGCCACAGAGGGCCGTTGGCGACCAGAGCAGAAGCCATTCTCACCACGAACTCAGGAAGGAGAGGACGGCCAAAGCCAACAGGCATAGCCAGAACCTGAGGATGCCTCTCCTTGGATGTGGGTCACAGTGGGAAGAAATCAGTCCTGGAATTCACAGCAGAGTCATGGTCTGAATTAGAAAGCTCACATCCCTGCAACCATGTCCCTCCTAACATCTCTCCAAACGTCCTGCCATCCGTGACATTCTGACGGAGCAATGTGGATGGGAACAGCCCTCGTTCTCACATCGAAAGGGGTGGGTGTCACTATCAGCAAAGTGGGAATCTCGGCTATCTTTCTTCCTGAGAATTCAGTCTGCAGAAACGTGGGATTCTCTCCTCCTGGCCCTCCAGTCTGAGACTGATACAAGTAAATATTTGCTGCAGCTTTTAAGTCTTTTCCTCCATTTTTTCTCTCTCTCCAAAATGCTAGCAAACAAACAAAAACAAAACCAAACACTTAAAAAGGCCAAAAAAAAAAAAAAACCTCCAAAACAAAAACAAACACAAACAAACAAAAAAACCCACCCTAAACTGGATTATCTTGGTCAAGGCACCTAAGCTCTCTGAGCCTGTTTTTTCAGCTGCAAAATTAAGGACTGGACCTGTTGAAAAGCCCCCTCTACTCCTAAAGTCTGTGACACTTCATACAGAATAGTCAGAGGCCACAAGAAAGAGAAGAAACACATTATTTTCCCTGATGGGCTATCAAATAAGAAGAGTAATGAGTATTTGGGTGCAGGGTTCACAGCAAGCCTGACTTACAGACTTAAGATACCTAATTAAATGGTGGCCTCCCCAAGGTCACAGCCTCCTTCCTGTTGGTGTCGTCTGGCTCGGTGCCTGGTACTTTCTAATGCTGTGCTTAGCGTGGCTCCCTGACAGCTGTTGACTCTTAACAGACTTTGTCTGTTTTTCGCCAAGGTGGATCCTAGACCCGCACCAAGGCCCAAGTGGGTAGAGGCACAGGAGCGATGAGAGATTTGCGTGCTCTTTTCTCTTCGTCGTTGTTCTGACCAGCGCGTCTGGCGGGAGCTGGTTTATGAAGAGCGGCTCTCACTGCCGCTGCCTGGCTTGCTTGCTCACAGTCCGGCTGCCCTGGGATGTTGATTTTTGCGTTTTTGCCCATTGTTTCCCTGCTCCCTATTTCTAATTTCTTTTTCACAGACGCTGACGCAGTTATTTCCACCCTGAGTGCTTGGCCCCACTCTCCAGCTCCGGGCTCCGTAACCCATAGCAACAAGGGAAGGGAAGCAGGTGATCACACACCACACGCGCGTATTTCCCCCTCTCCCGCCTCTCCCCAGCTCGGGCAGTCTGGGGGCACACAAAGGGAGGAGGCTCCACTGGCTGCGGTGCCAATTAGAGATGCAGGCCTCACGGCTGGTGCTGAACGCCCACGGCTTCCGGGTCACCACGCAGCAGCTGCTGGGGAGCGGGGCGCCTCCCCTACTTGCTCCAGCTCCTCGTATTTCTCCAGGGCAGCAAAGTAAAATCCGACCTTGCACACAGTTAGAAATGCCTTCACAATAGTCCATTCCCTGCAAGTCCAGCCTTGAACCCTATTTTATGTCACCAGGAGACTGGCAGAATTGTGCCTATTAGCAATCATTGAACTTACATGTATTTAAAGTAAGAAGAAATTTCTTTCCACATAATTTTCTAAGTGGAAATCATAATTTTAAGTCAACTAAAATCTGAACTCTCACCCCGTGTCCCCCTCTTATATTTATGAGTTCTAGGAAGCTTCAACCCAATTCAATAATATTTCTTCCTTGCCAAATTTCCTAATGGGTGTGACCTAAGAATGGAAAGAGTCAAGTGATTGGCCCGTGCTCAAGTGGTAATAATCCCCTTTCTGTTCAGGGACTAGAAAAACATGGTAGATTCTTATCTGACTTGGTCAGAACTAGTAGTAGTAGGTTAATAAAAAAAAGTTGTTTAAAGTGAGGCATAATAAAAAATGATACAAATCCATGTAACATTTTATTTTCACTTAAAACATAAATAAATATTAATCTCCCACTCTTTTGATGTAGCGCCAAGGTCTGATGCTTGGAGGCCAAGCCAACTTTCTTGTATAAACTGTATCCATAAAGCATCATCTACAATTTTCGATTTTAGCGTCTTAGTGTTGTAAGAATTTAAAGACACTAGCAAAGAAATCTAAGCACAGAATCTGTCTAGATTTTTATGGTTCTCCCACTAGTTTATAGAAGTTTCACTCTAACAAAGGCAAAATAATATGCTTATTCTTTCCAAATAATTCAACTTATTTTTCAAGGAAAAACTTTATTTCTTCCTGCATTCATATTGCATTAGTTTACATATTATTCAATAAAATTTTGAATTACAAAAACAAATGCAACTGGCAAAAACTGTTTTGGGAATACACCCAAGTGGTCTGGATAAGCCGGACACCCAGCTGGTGGGAGTGGAGGTGAGTAGTCACTCAAGAGGGTGGCACAGAGCATCCCAGCGCAACTGGGAACTTTGAGCCATGGCAGCAGTGACAGTTGAATGTGATTGCTAATCGTACAAATACCAGGAAGGGATTACGTGTACAAGAAAGCTAATTCTGGCGTGGAACTAGGCAACCCCTTCCACTGATTTCTTTTGCACACATGCTTCCCAACCTGGGAAGTAATCTAAGCCCAGATTCTGTTCTTCACATTGAACTTTGAACACCTCCACCTGTTCTGTTTGCTCCTTAAATTCAGCATGTCCCAAAACAAGCTTTTGTCTTCTTTTAAGATGGAATAGAACATGCTGGTTTTGCTATTAGAAGAACTCGTTTATCAAAGGAAAACTTAAGCCAGATCGAAGCCAAGATGGGAGTCCAGGAGCCCAAACTCCTTCAGACCCACCCCCTTCCCTTGCCAGGAGATCCCAAGGAGCTTCGGAGGATCTCTATGATTCTTCAGAGCACACTTGGAAAACCTCTGGAATAGGGTATAGACTTTGGAGTCAGACAGAGCTGAGTTCAGATCCTCAGTGTTCTACATTCTATCTCTGTGACTGTGGGCAAGTTGGTTATTATCTGAGTCCCAGTTTCCTCAGAAGTAAAGTGGGAATAATATAACTACTAATAAAAATGGTAAGCAGGAGATACAATTGTCTGTGAAAAGCACTTGACATGCTGAAGTGCTCAGCAGTCTCCAAATCAGTTCCTCAAAAAAAAAAAAAATTATACCCAGTTCCCAGGTTTTGAGAACTCAGTTGCCATTGGCCCTTCCTCTGTCTTAAACCACCACCTTCTCTCATCATCATCCAGTCATTTCAGAAATTCTGCATCATCTAGCCCCTTTAATCCTCACGTCAGTTTCCATTTCATTCCTATGTTCCTACCTTGGTTCATGCCTTCATTTCCCCCTAACTTCCTGCTAATCTGTGCCTGCAAATTCAGCCTACACATTGACGACCAATGGCCTCCGTGAATTGCAGAACTGATTGGGCAGGTCAGGCTGAAAGCCTCTCAATGGTGCCCAGTGGTCTATGCCATAAAGTCCACATGGCTGAACTTGGCATTCAAGGTGTTCCAAGCATTATAGACTCTTTTTTCCCAGGCTTATCTTTGACCACTTCCCCACCAACACTCCACGTCCAGCCCAGGCGACTCCTCTCTGTTCTCTCAGTACTAGAACGCCACTCTTCACGTCACCTACATTTCTGCCTTGCCATCTTCTTTACCTTGAGTGTTCCTCCTCCTCCACACCTCTGGCTTGGAAGTCTCACCAAGATTTCAAGCTGAAGGGACACTCTTTTTATAATATAGTTTCATCCTGTCATCTTTTGAACAACCTCCTCTGACCTCACGCCTGAAAGTTTGTGCCAATCTCCCTGTATTGTTTTTTATACATTTATCATTGTCTCGCTGGTGAGATTGTCTCCCCAGGAACCTCAGAACCTTGCCATAGTCAGCTTCAGAAAATGTATCACGGTGCATATTTGTTGATAGGTAAAAACTCCAATGTAATAGATTAGATCCGAAAGAGGAAAACAAAAACAAAAGTAGATACCAAGCCTTACTGGGGGTTCATAGGACACTATGCCTTCAGCGGCCTTACAGTAGAGGGCATCGCCACACGTGAAGTCCTGCTTTCCCCCAGCGGTTGAGTGTATAGACAAGGATGGAGATTGATCCAAGGTTTTCACTGACTCTATGTTTTATTGTCACAAGTTTATTCATTGTTTTTATAAAGAAAATAAAATTTCTGTAAATTACTATACTGCAAAGGAAACAAAGGAAAACCCAAATGTTCTTCCAAGTGCCTCCCCCTTGCTGCTATTTTATTTTCTCCCAAGCTTGTAGTGGGTGTCATTGGCTATGACATCCTGCAGACTTTAATTATAAGAAATTCCTATAATTATAGAAAGTTAGGACCCCAGTAACGATTTCTGATTTGTCCACATAAAATCCTTTCCTTTTTCATTACAACAAACCTAAAACTTCATACAATATTATTTCATGTTATAACCATGAAAAACATAGAACATTGCAATGAAGAGTGAAGAAGAAATCAACTAGCGTTACAAACTGAGGATACCCAAACCTCCCTTGTCCTTTTTTATTTAGCTGGACAGACTGGCTAACAGAGGTTTGGGGCATTAAGCTCTGACTGCACCAGGAAGCCACCATTAGCAAACAAACATCTGCTAGCTTCCCTCTGTGGTCCCTGCCAGCTGTAGCTGAGGCACAGTAAATTACTCCGCTAATTTTATTGGCTCATTCCTGCATTTCTCTAATGCAGGATATTGATTGGTGCTGGGGAGCCTGGGTTTGCACAGATTCTAAAGGTCCAAGTGGGCAAAATCTGATATTTTTAACACCAGAAAAACCTGTAGTAGGGGAACTGTTGCTGAAGTTGAAAGATACCCAGTGGCAAGGATTGGAAAGCAAGAGCTAAGATTGAAAACAATGCATCAATGAAAGAGTTCCCTTCAGTGAGAATCATACACAAGAAAGACCACGCTTTTAGTCACTTATGGAAGGCTGGGTGATTTTGACCCATTTCAAAAGATGATGGGAATGAGCTGGGGGTGTGTAATGAGGAAATAGTCTGTCTTTAACTGATTGTCTGATATGGAAATTCTACTTGAAAGGATAATAGTAAAGTCTCTATAACATGCTAATTCTTAAACCAGTCTCGATTTTCAGAAGCACCAGGGTTTATTAGCTGAGAAGCCAGGTTCTGGGATTCCTTTCTACTTAGTATGTGACTTCAGGAAGGTGGAACTTGTTTCCTCCAGTCTCTCTCAGTGGCAGTGATAACTCCCATGATAATTAAGTGGAAGTCACCCATCGCAGCCTCAGGTTAACGGTGAGACTCACCCTCAGGGCTCTACGTTCTTTAGCTAGAATTCACTCTGCAGGCTTATTGGAGAAAAGCAGAGTGGATGGTAAGGACCAGGACTCCACTGAGAAGAACCCATGCACTGGTGCCTTCCAGAGTTTGCTAAGTACCTACTCTCTGGCTGGATGGGGTATGAGAAAGCTTACCCTGAAGGAAATTAACACAAGTATGTAAGGGCAATGGGAATAATACCATCAGGCCTAAGGGGTTCTCAGATTGCTTATGAAGTGTGAGAGCCTTGATATAAGCGCTCCACCCACTGCGTTACCCAATTTAATAGCTATTAAATTTCAAAGAAGTATTCTCTGTCTTCCCAGTAATTTTAAATTCTATTGTCCCTGGCAGAGTAAGGTGTGAAAACAAGATTCGGGATATCTTTCAAAGAGGAAGCTGACCTTGATCCAAAGCAGATGTTCTGGTGGGATGCCCTCATACACAACACAGCTGGCTCGTGCTGCGTGTGGCTTTTCAGGAGGGTGACCAGAAGCCCAGAACACTTAACATCATGAAGCATCTCAGAAAGATCAGTAAAATCCAGAAGAGGGTCCCTTCTTTCTGAGTTCTAAACTATCAACTTTAAAACAAACACTGGGGGAACGACCCCTTCATTATGTGGGAACAAAGTTCTGTGTAATGCACTTCATCTGATCCACTCAGAGCTCCAAAAACAGACACCACAATGGTGGTCATCTCGGTAGGGACACTCTGGGAGAGGGAAAAGCATGTGACCTGGTAACTTGCCCCCAGTTCACAGCCAGTCCAGCAGTAGAACTGAGATGGAATCCGTACATGGGCATTTGACTTCAAAACTATCCTAAACTGCTTCCGTGACAACATACATGACAATACATGAATCCCATGACATTCCTAAAATTCATCCAATTTTGACCTACAAAATGGCAGTTTCCTGTGTTTAAACCAAATACCATAGCATATGTTCCATTTGACCTATAGACCTGAGCTCAACTTTTTGTACTGATACCATAAAGTTATCCAAAAGGAAATGCAAGTAAACATGCTTGTATTTAAAGACTTGAGTTCAATTTCTCTCTCTCTCTTTTTCGCTTTTTGCGGCAAAATACCATAGGAACCTGACTGATCCTACCTCAACGATTCATACATTACTTGACATTTTCCTAATAATTTTGAAATTATCTTTGTATTTTTTATAAGCTTTATTGAATGCCGACCAACTTGTACTTGCATTCCCTTCTCATTGGCTGCTGAACTTCGCACATTTTTGCCACTGTGACGTTTCCACAACTTCTCAGTTCTTTCCAGGCTCAGCTTGGCAACGCTGCCAGAGTGATGGTTGCTTTCATATCTTCCAAACTGGAGTGTAATTCAATGAAACCTAAATTATATGAAACTGTATTAAGTTTTCTGGGATCTAGAAAATACTCTAAAGGAGGACAAAGCCTGACAAAATTATATGTATCTAAGATGCATTTTAATTGACATTTGACTAGAAAAACCCCCGATGACAGAATAACAGGTATATTTTACATGTACATGTAATGTTTGAAAATAGAAACAATTTTCTTAGTAATCTTTATTATCTTCATTGATGATAAATTTTCATATTAATATTTATTACCAAACTTATGGTTGATTAACAGGTGGGTTTTATAAACTTTTCTCCCTTCCTCCCCCACAACCCTGTACCTTTATCAGTCACAATGATCTGATACTCTTCTTTAAGGATCCGCTCTGAACTCTTTCCTCCAATTCTCCTCTATAAACCTTTTGCCTGTTTTTAGCAATTTTTTTTGCTTAACCTTTTTAACTTTCCCAACCATATGAGGTGACTGTTTGCATGTATGAGTATAGTGCCTATGTCTTTGTGGATGCCTTTTGAACTTAAAAAAGTGTGGGGGTATTCAGCAGTGTCTGGGGTTAGACTGTCTAGATTTCCTATTCGGGGGTAATTATGCAGTTTGGAGATCTCTCCTCATTTTCAGACATGGAGACTGCTCATATGAACGTCCTATGTCATACGCATATTTCGCTTGTTAGTAACAGCACAATAGGGTCTAGTACTCTTCCCTGACTTCAGCTCTAATACTTTGAAACTAATCTTGCTCCAGACAAATGCTAACATTCTCCCGTACTGACAAAGGACTGTGCTAACGTGTACCAACCACATTGTCAGCAATGCTTTCATTAGGAGCCATCGATTTCTAAGAAATCTGGCACAGCTGAGATGTTTTCAGGTGGTCTTCCTCAAATCACTTAGGTTTGAATATTCGGAAAGAATTGCCTTGAGACAATTTTTTTTTTTTTAAAGCAAATCTCACAAATGATGGCGAGGTAGCCAGAGAACTTCCAAAGTCACCACCACTGCCGCGGCGATTTTCACATCCTGTTTTTGTCTTTCTGCCCCAGCAGCCGCCTCCATGGTCCCAAGGCCCATTCCTGCACGCTTATTGCAGGATGCCCCGGCCATTTCCTTAGTTTGTGCAGATGTTTTTATTAGGTTGTGAACAATATGCACCCTGGTTTTCGAAGGGTTAATACTCAGCTGTGCTGTGAATGTGCCCTAAGTCACAATCTGTTTCCTTTGAAGCAAGGGTGCAGCGTTTCAAAAGACAATCACTAGAATTCCACGCAGATTTTTCCTGATTAATAAATAGGAATTTTCAGTTGAATCTTTAAATGAGCCAGAACAGTCTAAGGAATGGATATAATCCTTAATTTTCTTTTTATTGAAAGGCATTTCAAATTTGTAAAACTTAGGCATTGTATATGTAGCTGATTTATTGCCATGTGTACTTCTTAAGTCATAAAGCTGTTGTAAAAGTTATATAATGTTTGCAAAAAAAAATGGTGTGGTCTCTATGTGAAGCTAAATGAAATAAAACACAAAGTTGGTGATACATTAAATCACAAACATAAATATGTACTTTATGGTTCGTTGTTATTTCTAAATGTGCACATTTTAAAATAGAAACATTTACGAACATGCTGATTACCAATTTCCCAGCTCCAAAAAGCTCGATTGCATTTAAAATACAAAAGATTAAAATGCCTAAGTAGATAAAGTTAATAGTTCATCTTCCTAAATGCTTTTATGTGTTGTAGATCTTACAGTTCCTTCCGACCCTGTAGACTCAAGGGGCCCCTGCGATGTGACGTGGAGCTGTGTTTTCTGCGCGAGCCTCCAGTGGCATCGACTCCACGGACTGCATCTCGGGCGGGCGCCCGGAGAAACGCTCTGCATGTGAATGAAGGCCACTTGGCCTCACGCTACTTCACCCCGTGTGCGCCGGTTCTGGGAGCAAGGGGGCTGCTTTTTGTTATCTTATCACAAGTAGTCAACCTCAATTTTGGCTAAAAATCATCTCGGTTGCTAACGTTCCATCTCCCAATGATTTTATTCCTCCCCTGCATAAAAATTGGTCAAGGAGAACGTGCAAGATTAAGTTGACTCTCAAATGCAATTCCCCAGGGAGACCTTATTCGTTCGTCCATGTAGCATCCCTGTCTCCATAGGTAGAGCAACATTTTTAAATGCCTCTAGTCCTTTAGGACACACTGCCAATTGGCAGTTCAAAAGTTCATATGATGCCATATGTCCCAATAATTTTTATCTACATCTAAAACAATACGGACTGTCAAATAAAATCCCGCATGCAAACAAATGATGGAATGCAGGGGAAGCCTCTGCTTTAGCCTTTTCTTTTTGTCCGACACACTAATGCAATAAGGCCAATAATAAAAGGTTGTGTACTAGGCCTAAAGCCTGTGATAGATAAAAAAGAAATGTTGGAAACCAATGAAGCTTTTGCACAATTAGATTTTTTGAGGCCATGCTGTAAGGATTGCCCGGAGCCTGTTCAGGCCTGATTGATGGTAAAATCATAACTACATCATATTAGCTGTAGAGTTCACTGACAGGTTACTACAGATTAATACTGCCACTGCTGTTCACTTACCATCAGACCCGGGGAAATATGAATTGAGCTGTTCTTCTAACAAACCCTGCATATTAAAAGGTAAGGTGTCCTACTGAACAATCTCCCCTGTCACTGAGGAAAGACACAAACAATGTCTGTTTGAGAGATATGCAGATACAGTGCAGCATACTAATTAGTTCTGCTAGGGGAGTCCATTACATCCGCTGGCTAACGATCCTTCCTGTGAGCTTGTTCCTTCAGAGCTCTTGGTTGCGGGACTGCAAATGACACCCTAAAACGTGGAGCTGCAAAAGTTGGTGATTTAAACACAGGCTGCCAGGCAAATTGCAGTGACATAAATTTGTCCCACGTGTTTTGCATCGTGTGAATACGAAGCAGGGGAAGCCCTAGAGCTGTGTGTTGTTTGCACTGGACTCGGGGGGCCCACCGGCTCTTTTCAGGGGTGCTACCCACGGCAGGGTGGGGTCACCCATCTTTTGCTTTGCTTTGAAAATGGTAAAGATGCAAGAAACAAACGTGCTGATAATAACAGCATCCTAAAATGAAAGCATTTCTGCCTTTGACCACCCCAAGCCTTGGGTGAGAAGTCAACTGTGAAACAAAAGCAGGATTCACTTGTACAGTGTGTGGAATGGAAGGGGGAGGCTCGACTGGGGAATGTCAGTCAGGAACCAGTGAGACTTTCACATCCTGTCTGGTGCTAATGAGCGCGCCGGCCTGGAATCAGGCAGCTGGCCTGTGCCGTGGGCCTTTGGTCAAGGCGCTTGTTTTCTCATGACTGGGAATGGTGCAGCTGTAAAGTGAGAGGTTTGAACTAGGTGATCTCCGAGGTCTCTGTTGGCTCCATTATGCCATTCTGCTGTCCCCAAGTCATAGCTTAGGCCATGTTTCTTTACATGTGGCCCTTGGACTTGGCATCAGCCTCCCTAAGCAGCTTGTCAAAGATGCTGACTCTGACCCCGCCCCACCGGACTTGGGTGCACACTGAAGTTTAAGAACCACTGTGATGAAGGATGGCAGGGATGGGCTCGGGTCACTGCAGATCCTATCATGTGTTATAGAGAATATTCAATGAGCTGGAGAGTTGGCCAGAGCCTGGAGAAGAGGTAAGAGTGTCTCTTTCTTTTGAAAGAGAAAATGGTGACCCTGATAACCACATACTATAAGCTTCATCAACAACATTCAGGGACAGGTGACAGACTGGGAGAAGACATAAGAAATGCTGAAAACTGACCCTGACAAAAAAAATGAGACTAGATTAATACTAGAATGTGCAAAGAACTCCTGTAAATGGATCAGAAAAGACAGGAAACCACGTTTAAAAAAATATACAAAGGTTGTGAAGAGGCGATTCACAGAAGAGGAAGCTCAGATGATGACCTGGTGTCAGAAGGGCTGCTCAAATGTACTAGTGGTTAGAACAGCCCAGACCACGTCAGACGCAGCAGCGCATCCGAGTTAGAAAGCTGGGTAATGCCAGGTGTTCACGAGGGTATGGGAACTCTTCTCGATTGTTGGGGGAAGAGCAAATGAGTATGAGCATGTCAGAGAGCAATATGACAAGCTTTCTGAGTGAAATTAAGAAAAGTCACGGTGACAAGAGGTCCTCGCTTAACCAGAATGGCAGGGAAAACCTGAGGTTCCGGTGCAGTTGTTAACAGTGCCCCTTGTTACTCCCCAGAATGTTCATCCCAAGAAAGATGATCAATTATACAGTCACCCTACTTCTGCAAGCCCACTTCTGAACACATATCCGGAGGAATTTTCACAAAGGGACCGTGTATAAACATGTCTTTTTAGCCTTGTTTGTGGGAACTGGGAACTGGAATTAACACGGGAGGGGGGAGGTCCTTCACTGGGACAATGCACAAGTCAGCAAGGTGGCCTCGGTCTATGGGATACAGCGCAGCAAGTGGAGGCAATGTTTTAGATGTCTAGGTGTGGATTAATTTTAATAGCAAAATGACAAGTAAAAAATGAATTTTTTAGTATAAATGAATGAATAAGATTTAAAGTATAAATCCATTATCCAAGTTTAAAAAACAAGTTAAAATTTGTTAAATACAAAACCACACAGGAGTATGTGCACATATAAAAACATTAGAATGTCTGCGTGAGGGGAGAGAAATGCCCATGAGGATTCTGAGGTGAGGAGAGAAGAAAATGAAATAGGAGGAGGGTCTTGTGGGAACGATGCGATGATGTGCTATGAAATGAGGTGTAGGATTATTACAGACCTCTGCCCTTGAGGTCAAACATGAAGCATAAAAGACAGACTATAATTTTAATTTCTGTCCCTGGGAATGCAATGGAAATATTTTCCTTCAAATCAAGGATGAATGTTAGCAGGAAGCAGTAGTTCATAGATAGGAAAGCTTTTGAGTCTGTTCTGTGTAAGCTGGAAGCTTACTTTCAATAAGACGGGAACTTCGGCCCACGTAATTCCACTATCTAATCGTCTCCTGACAGGTAAGAGAGTCTCGGCATTGTTATCAACGCGTGAGTCAGGTTTCACAATCAAGAACGTAGCCAATGGTATTTGCAAGATGCATAGGTGTAACTCTCTCCTACAACTTTCAATGGCTCCCTATTTTCTGTAAGTCCAAACTCCTGAGCTTGGCACTGAAGATCCTCTACTATCTAACATCAAATTACCTCTCCATTTATTTTATCCTCTAACTTCTCCACGTGACCCTTCGCTCTCCCCAAACAGTCCTTCTGCCCATGTCACTGCTGACACCATATGTTCTCTCTGGCATGTCCTTCTATTCCTCTTCTCGTCTGAGTCTTATCCACCTTCAAGTCCAGTTTGAGGTGCTGCTGTTCTGTAGAGTCTTCCTTAACCATCTCAGACCTACCTGACCTTGACTTTGTCCTTTATACAGCTGGTATAATGCATGCTACTTGGAATGCTAAGTACCTTTTCATACAGGTGCTTTCTCTGCAGGGACTCCGTTATATATTCTAAACTCTCTTACAAATAGTCCTGATCCAAGAGTCCTGATTCTTTTATAAAATATTATCAGATAAACATTTATTGACACCCTGCTTGGATAATGAGAGAAGATACAGTGATCCCTGAGATATCCTCAGTTTAGAAAAAGCTTATAGTCCAATGGGGAGGTATGTCAATCATCAAAGATAATTAGAAAGAGCAAGATGTTAGGGGGTATGGTAGGGGGTGGGCTGGGTTTGGGGAAAGTGAGGCATGGAGGCTAGGTGCGAATACATTCTGAAAGTCCATTTCAGATTGGACTTCAACGTTTTGTGTTTGCTGTTGTCAGTCTAGGCCTGGCGCATGAGGTCGGGATGCAGGAGAGTCAGACATACAGAGATTCTTTGGGAAGGTCTGGTAGTCAGGTTGAAATAATTTCCCCACTACAGAGACAACGCTCCTCTTTTCTATCTGGTGTGTCGTAGGCGTGAAATAACTGTGGCATGAATCTGAACTTTGCAGAGGAAAATGCTAACCAATGACTGAAAACGGGGCATGGCATCCTTAGCTAACTCAGGCCCGCAGACCTGATCCTCGTGGAAGGCAAATTTGTCATGGGATTGAGTTGCTATGTTAGAGAGAAAGGCTTTGAGTAATAGAATGCCCGCCAAACAATGGGCTAAATAATAAAGATATTTAGTGATCTCATGTATAAATTTGGTTGGGATGGGTGGTCCCACACCTGATTCAGGGACTTAATCACATTACTGAGAACTCAGGTTCTTCCCCCATTTCTATCTGCCATCCTCAGCATCGTGTCTTGTCATCCTCCGACTGGGCATGAGATGTTACATCCTGGGCATGAGATGGCCACGACTCCTCTAGACTGCACACCTTTGCAAAGCTGTGCTTTAAGGCAGGGCCGTAAGAAAGCTTATCTCTAAGAACACTGTTTACCAGAGAAGGATGTATTTCCCAGAAGCTCCTAGAAGATTTTCTCTTACATCTTATCAGTCAGAACTGAGCGAACTAGCCACAAAGAGGTATTGGGCTGGTTTAGCACTGTTATAGGAGGCAAGCTTTGCCAGCATGGACGAAGGGGGAGGGGCTGGTGGTAGAGCAGTACTTCAGAACAGTAAAGCGTTTCCACGTGCCACAGAGGTATGGGGTATCCAGGAAACTTTGAACCTTTTCTGTAACTTGATGCCGCCATTGCAGGGAACAGAATCCTACTCCTGAGGAATAAGTTCTCACATCTATCAGACCTGGAGTCAAGCCTCCTTTCTCTGCTGAATGGTGGGAAACTGTTCTCTCATTTAATCCATTCATTCATTCACTCATCCAACTAATTTTTCATTATATGTTTATTGAGCATGTAGCGGATGTTCTTATAACCTTTAATGCCATGAGTTCCTTCGGCAGTCAGATGAAACCCATGGATGCCTTCTCAGAATAATGCTTTTTAAAGCATTCAAAAAATTACGCAGAACTACAAAGGAAACCAATTAAGTTGAAAAACAGTTGACTTTCCAACGCTGTGGCAAGGGCCTACACTGGGGCTAGGATGTAACATAACAGGAATTTAAGGGTGAACATAACAGGAATTTAGGGGCGAACATTGCTCTCATGGACTTAGAGCCGAGTGGAGGAGACAGCAAAGCAAAGGGTGGTTTACAGCTCTGATAAAAGAGGTACTGGGTGCTGTGGGGACAGCACGAAGGGACCCAGCTCAGTGCGAGACGGAGCTGGAGGAAAAGAGAAGGACTCCTGGGTATCAAAGAAGAGATTCAAAGGAGTTAACTAGGAAAGAGATAGTGGGAAGATAATTCTAGGGAGACAGAAAAGTAAGTGCAGAGACGTGTGGATGGAAGAGTGTGTCAAGGGTTTGGACAACAGTTAATCAGTTCAGCATTTCTAGAACATAGAGGTCAAAGAGGTAGACAGTTCCGGTGAGCTGAGCAGACAGAGATGAGCTCATGACAGAACACCGCTGAAAGGGTCTGGTGGTGTGCTGAAATCCACTGTGAATAAGTTCATTACATGAGGCAGCTTTGACCAGTAAAGGCATATACCAGACTGTATGAGCTTACCGGGTTTTCTTCAGTACTTGGCATGGTGCTGTGTTAAGTGAGATTAAATCGAGGGAACTCCAGCACTTTGGGTTTCTGATTCCTCACGTGGCATGCTCCATTTTGTGAGGACTCCCAGTCAGCTCCTAAAGCAAGGTCTTCTACAACTCTCAGCTCCCTCCACCACCATGTTCCTGGTGAAGCATGGCTGCCCCACTCGTCCCTGTGTGGCCAGAAAAAGTCAAAATCTCAGCTGTGTCTGTGGTGAGTAAGACCTACAGGTGTGGATGGAGCTAGAGTCATGAGGGCTCACCCAGGACCAAGTGGAAGTCTAAGTGTGGGCATTGCCCTCCCCCAGGGCCACCACACAGTCACCCAGGCTCTTGGACCAGCCCTTGATTATAGATATATTTTTAAAACAAAGGTAAAGGAGCCATGCTCTAGATTTCTAGGATTTTCTTGGTCTCCTGTACCAAGGATCCCCACCAACACAATAATGGGGCTTGTAGTGTACCTTACACATTATTATACAACTGTCTCTCAGTATTCAGAGAATCAAATAAGAACAGTAGAGCATCAAATGGGAAGAAGCAAGGACCTGGCTATTCCCTGAGAAGTAGTGACCAGTTGGATGTTAGAGTTGGAAGGGAGCTCAGAATGTAACTCATACAACCTTTTCTCTGCACGGAGGTCTGTCTCTAAGATGAATGGTTGGGAACATATCTTTGAAAGTCCTGGCTAGGCATAAGTTCTGTGATTTTTGAATCCTACCAGAGGGTTATTCTGCATATCTGTCTAATTCTCACTAAAAACATAGCCTTCTCATTTATTTCTCAAAGGGATTTATATATAGCTGAGATTTAAACATCGACCCAGTTTTTGTCCCGTGGACACCACTTTTTTTAGCGGTTACCCCATGATTCACGCACGAGTCAATTTGCCACCAAGTCTCAGGTGATGTGAATGAATTATTCACATTGTGTAGTAAAAGCATAGTAGCTTTTCATTCCCATGCCAGTTAAAACATCTCCTAGAGTCTATGTTTGCATTTAAAAAATCTAGTGAACATGCAGATGTCCTCTGTTTTAGATGTAGTTGAAAATTTTGCACTATGGGCAACGTGTTGTAGAGAAATTACCTGAGCTGGGTGAAATCATGTCACCTGTCATTCTCTGTTCTGGGAGGCAAGAAATGGCATTCTCAGTGATAGGAAGATCCTGATGTCAGTAGCCCCTGATTTAGTTTTATCAGAGCCTCAGCTCATCAGTTAACTTCACCTGGTCTGATCCCTTCATTAGTAAAATGAGAGATAACCTATCTGACAACCACAGAAAGAGGAACAAAGTTTGCCAAGCACTCAAGATATCTACAGGGTGATTCAAAGAGAAAAAGATAATAATCCACTTGGATTTTTCTTCGCTGACATGGTGGATTGTCCTAGTGACATAATTTATAGGCCCCTTTCTTTGGCCACAAAGGGCTTTCAGGAGCTGGCACTGTGTTTCTCTGGAGCTATACTAATTTTTGGCATGTATCAGGCACTGTCCATGACCAAGATTGTGGGTACAAGATCAAGTGAAGCCAGATTAGACCCCCAAAGTTCTTCTGCTTCGTTTTCTTCTGATAAATGCCACAGCACATAAACATTTAAAAGGAAAAACTTGAAGAAGGTGTCTTTAAAGCAATACGACATTTTGAAAGCTTTATCCGTGAATTCCTGCAAGTGGACAGTGAATGTGAGCAAGGTGAGCTGTTCTTTTGTGGGACAGTTTATAAAATACTGGTGGAAAAATACCTGTCTCTATATACCTCGAAATATCCTGTATATACACTCATATATACACATATAGTAATTACAAAAGAAGGGATCTTAGACAGAAAGTTGGGTACCTAAGTACCGCAATGTAAGTCATTGAGTAAAACTGTGAAAAAAAATTCTAGAGGTTTCTAATTAAGTTTTGACTGTGGAATTTGCCTTTGCCTGAACCAAGAAACCCAGTTGTTTTACAGTAAGGTTTTTTGCTTCCTGGCAAGACAGCAAAAATGTGCCTGAGCAACACATCTATATTCAAGGGTTGCATCTTTCAATTGTCTGTGGTTTCAATAAAACATTTTCTAAAGTTATTAATTCATGTTGAACCACATTTACTTTTTTATTATTTATTCAAAATTTTGACATAGCATTAAATTCTTATGGTTTTTATTTCTTGATGCATTAAATTAAATTGGAGTGCGGGATTTCCATTTTGAGGTTTTGGTATTTCAGAAAAAAAATCACTGGTCTTTAAACTGAAAGATTTGATGGAATATTAAATTTGATGAATCATAGCAAGTGTCTATGTTTGTTAGCTTTTATAGACCACATTAAAGCATTCGTTAATAAAATCACGCTGCATTGCTTCGAGTAGGTCCTAAAAGGTTAACGACCTGATGCGGGCTGGTGGGCTTAAGCTTCAGTGTTTGAGAGTGGTCTGCATGGAACTTAGCTCACTTTGAAATTGGAATACAAAAGAGATTTTATTTTCTATCTCGAAGTCCAAGAATTCTGTGGTCCTCCTTCTCTTTTCCTTTTCATCTTTCATTTTCTTCCTCAATCATTACCCAAAATCTTTTACCCAATCATTACCCAAATCACTCAGGTGCACATCATTTAAACCCAGTGGCTTGTTAGCTCCAGGACGACTCTGGAGGGGCCACGGCATCACAGGAGAATGTCGCCCTCCCTCCTGCCTGCTCCTGGAGTGACCTTAGAGAGAAAGAAGCTGATCAGATTTTGAATCATCCATTTTGGAATGAGTTGTTATTTGAGAAGTATGTTGTGAACCATTTGACTTCCTTCCCCTTGGAGACTCTGTTTTGGAAGGCGAGACGTGGAAATATTTGCAACGTGCAAACAGAAATAACTTATACATGTACCTATTATAGTATCATTTGTCCAGAGGGCACCTGACATGTATTTGTTGAGTGATGGCAGCCACCAGATTCAAGGGGCAGGGACCCACATCCTCCTGTTTTGTGGCTAGGAGCCCTTGGAGTAATTATTATATTTGACTTGTTTACCCTAGAGACTTTTTGAGTTAAATTTTTACTTTATATTGTCAAAAATGGCATCAGATTAAACCAAATTAGAATTGTGTGGGTGCTTTTTAAAATTGGAAATTGTGCTGTTCCTCAATATTAAGAAAAGGCCCTTATAGCCACTTCAGGAAAATTCATGAAATCTGTGTATTTCTCAGAATTAACTTTTTTCTTGACAAAGTTATGTGTGGGGGTAAATTTTTCTTAAGACTTCTGCACCTGATTCTATTGGGAATTGTGGGTAAAATAAGGGAATCAAATTAGTTTTGTATTGGAGAACATTCAAAGCTTTCCATGAGGTTGCTAGGATGACCTGCTGTGAGTGATTTAACCATTTCCTGAACAAGTAGAACTTGCTCGAGTGGATGGGTGATAGTTCCTGTGTTAGTTGCTGTGGAGAGAAAAAAGAACAGTTCATATGAAAGAGGCCCCCAAGGGTTATATGGCTGCAATTGTTTCCAAGCTGAAACAACTTTGTATCTGTTTATTATTGTCAGAATCTTGTTATATTGTTCTTCAGAATCAATAGAAGTTAAACTCCTCCCAAGGTTTTAGTACTGAATTCTCCCGCAAGGATGAGTAGTACCGAAAGTCAAGAGCAAGGGGACAGAAAAGGCGGTAGAACTAGTGATGAGTCAAAGTTAACTCCACTTTGTTGAGCAACCTTCTTCTGAGAGGAAGTTGCTTCATTAATGTAAAACATATGAAAAGATTCATGTTATTTTTTCCAGTTTATTTTTAGCTGTTTATTCTAATACAGTTGTCTCAATTTCTTTTTTCCCCTTTTGCCCCCCTCCACCCAGCCCACCTCTCTCACTCACAGTCAGTCCCCTCTCTGTTGTCCACGTCTGTGGGTCATTCACACATGTTCTTTAACTAACCCTTTCCTCTTCCTTCCGCCATTCCTCCCTTGCTCCTCCCCTCCTACAGCTATCAGTCTGTTCCATGGTTCCATGTTTCTGGTTCTATCATTCTTGCTAGTTCATTTTGTTCATTAGATTCCAGTTATAAATGAGGTCATATGGTATTTGTCTTTCACCAACTGGCTTATTTCACTTAGCATAATGCTCTCCAGTTCCATCCATGCTACGGCAAAAGGTAAGACTTCTTTCTTTCTGCTGCATAGTATTCTATTGTGTAAATGTACCAGTTTTTTACTCCATTCATCCACTGATGAGCACTTGGGCTGTTTCCAATACTTGGCTATTGTAAATTATGCTGACATAAACATAGGGGTGCATAGATTCTTCTGAATTGCTGTTTCGGGATTCTTAGGGGTATATTTCCAGGAGTGGAATCACTGGGTCAAAAAGCAGTTCCATTTTTAATTTTGGGGGGAAATTCCATACTGTTTTCCACAGTGGCTGCACCAGTCTGCATTCCCACCAACAGTGCACTAGGGTTCCCTTTTCTCTACATCCTTGTCAGCACTTGGTATTTGTTGATTTATTAATGATAGCCATTCTGAAGTGTGAGGTGATATCTCATTGTGGTTTTAATTTGCATCTCGCTAATGGCTAGTGATGCTGAGCATCCTTTCATATGTCCCAGGGCCCTCTGTATGTCCTCCTTGGAGAAGCGTCTGGTCAGGTCCTTTGGCCATTTTTTAATTGGGTTGTTTGTCTTGCTGGTTTTGAATCCTGTGAGTTCTTTCTATATTTTGGAAATTCTGGTCCCCTGAATAATTAGCAAGTATGTTCTCCCATACAATTGGTTCCCTTTTAATTTTGTTGATAGTTTCTTTAGCTGTGTAGAAGCTTTTTAATTTGATGTAGTCCCATTTGTTTATTTTTTCCTTTATTTTCCTTGGCCTAGGAAATATATCAGCAAAAATATTGCTATGTGAGATGTCTGAAATTTTATTGCCTATGTTTTCCACTGGGACTTTTATGGTATCATGACTTATATTTAAGTCCTTTATGAATTTTGAATTTATTCTGGTGTATGGTGTAAGTTGGTGATCGAGTTTCATTTTTTTTCATGTACTCATTTTCCTAACACCATTTATTGAAGAAACTGTTTTTATTCCATTGTATGCTCATGCTCCCTTTGTCTAATATTAATTGGCCATAGAGACAGGGTTTATTTCTGGGCTCTCCATTCTGTTCCATTGATCTATGTCTCTGTTCATATGCCAGTGTCAGACTGTCTGGATTACAGTGGCCTTCTAGTATAGTTTAATATCAGGTATTGTGATCCCTCCAACTTTGTTCTTTTTTTTTTTTTTCAGGATTGCTGAGGCTACTTGGGGTCTTTTTTAGTTCCATATAAAGTTTTGGAATATTTGTTCTAGATCTGTGAAACATGCCATTGCAATTTTAATAAGAATTGCATTGAATCTATAGATTGCTTTGGATAGTATAGCCATTTTAATGATATTATTTTTTCCAGTCCATGAACACAGTATATGCTTCTGTTTATTTGTATCTTCCACAATTTTTTCTTCAGTGTTCTATTGTTTTCTGAGTACAGATTTTTAAAATATCCTTGGTTAAATTTATTCCTTGGTACTTTATTTTTCTTGTTGCTATAGTAAATGGGATTTTTTTCCTTAGTGTCTCTTTCTGATACTTCATTGTTGGTGTATAAGAATGTGATCAATTTCTAAATTTTGACTTTGTATCCCACTACTTTGCTGAATTCACTTACTAGGTCAAGTAGTTTTTTGGTGGAGCCTATAGGGTTTTCTCATATTGTCCAAGAATAATGACAGTTTTACTTCCTCTTTTCCAGTTTGGATGTCTTTTATTTCCTTTTCTTGTCTAATCACTGTGGCTAGAACTTCCAGTACTATGTTGAATAAGAGTGGTAAAAGTGGACACCTGTGTCTTGCTCCTGATCTTAAGTGAAATGCTTTTAGTTTTTGTCCATTGAGTATGATGCTGGCAGTAGATTTCTTGTGTATGGTCTTTATTAGGTTGAGGTATGCTCCAACTATTTCCACTTTGCTGAGTGTTTTTATCATAAATGGGTGCTGGATTTTGTCAAATGTTTTTTCAGCATCTATTGATATGATCATGTGATTTTTGTCTTTCATTGTGTTTGTGATGTTTACATTTATTGATTTGCGAATGTTATACCATTCTAGCATCCCTGGAATAAATTTTACTTGACTGCATTGCTTGATTTGTTTAATGGATTGCGAATATTTTGTTGAATATTTGAGCATCTATATTCATCAGAGATATTGGCCTGTAATTTTCTTTCTTTATTGTGTCTTTGCCTGATTTTGGAATTAGGATAATAGTGGCCTCATAAAAAGAATTTGGGAATCTTCCCTCTTCTTGGGTATTTTGGGATGGTTTGAGAAGGATAGGTGTTAGTTCTCCTTTGAATTTTTGGTAAAATTTGCCTCTGAAGACATCGGTACAGGGCTTTTGTGTACCAGTAGTTTTTTTGATTATTGCTTCAATTTTGCTGGTTGTTATCAGTCTGTTTGGGCCTTCTGCTTCTTTTTGATTGAGTTTCCAGAAGTTGTATGTTTCCAGAAAGTTGTCCATTTCACCTAAGTTGTCCAGTTTCTTGGCATGTAGTTCTTCATCGTAATTTCTTACCATCCTTTGTATTTCTGTGGTATCCATTGTTACTTCTCCTCTTTCATTTCTATTTAAGACATGAGTGCAATAGACACTATTCAAGTATCTAACGTTTCTCAGTGAATGGAGTCCAGAGAAATAATCTTCATTAGCTTTAGGATCTGGGCCTGAACCCATGGCCCTGTTAAATCTGTGGTGCTCTCATAAATATTTAACAACCAGCTCCTGCAGTGGTAGAAAGAAGAGGAATTTGCCAGTGTCCAATGGCTAATTTGAAGTACCAGTCTTGAGTTGGGAAGATATATAGCCATGGTCGACTCTCACCAGCCCATTACGAGTTGGCTTCAGCACATGCAATAGATACCTCCAAGCTATATTTTGTAATTCTATGATTATTTAACAGATTGGAAAAAGAGAGATCCATTCGTTTAATTTTTTTACCCAAAAACTATGAGAGCAATTGTACCTAAGGCCCCTGAATATCAGTATTGCTGACCTTATTCAATCACTGCCAAAACACACACATATATTTTTTCCCAGGTTAAAACCACTTTGTTTAACAGGATGTTGTAGGGGAAAAAAATCTCTACATGAGGAAAAACAGAATGGTGGATTACAATGAATGATGTAGCTCTGGAATTTAAAAAGTTCATTTTTTAAAAACAGTAAGGTCTCATTATTGGTTCTGAGTCTCTATAGAATGAGATAGCTTTGAAGGGCCCCCATTCATAGGGCCACTAAAAAGTGGAAGGCTACTGAAATCTCTGAATCTTACATACTACAGCAGGGAAAATAGGGTTCATCTTGTAGGGTACTTTGAAGAAAATTCTGTAGAGTAAGACATCATTTGCAGCTGTTTAGGAGGAATACTTGAAATGAGAGCAGCCCAGTTTTAAAGATAATGAATTTATGTCTTGCAAAAAGCCAAATGTATGATTACTTCGACCAGAATCTGTTAAGTATCATATTGCTATTTCTCCATTTCTTCCCCATCTTAGGTCACATCTCAAATATGAATGTCACCTAGAGGTTACTCAGGTGTTCCTAGGCCATGCTGGGCATGCAGCTGTGCAGGGCTTGACTCCAAGTACAGATGACATCAGAGGGGATCCTTCATACCTTGCACTGGTCAAGGCTGAGCTTCTGACATTTCTGTCTGCAGATGACAAAAGGTTTTCATTGTAAGCTGCTTTCTGGTGCGTGCTTAAAGCCAAGTTGAACACATTAAAGGAAAAGGAGGCAGAAATATACTCACTGTACTCTGTGAAGAATTAAATAAAAATTTTATGAGAGTAGATGAAAGAGAAATAGATTTTTAAAAATCTTTATGGTCTCCCCCCAAAACTGGATTTAACATTTATTTCAGGTTAATTGTAATTTTCCATTCATTCCAATATACATTTACATATGTCCCATATTATAATTCCTTTCAAAAAATAGACATTTTAAATAAAATGTTTCACACAAATAATGTTTTAGCTGAGTTTGATCTCTCTCTCTGATTTGAATATGGTTTCTGAAAGCCCAAACCTTCACTTAGTAAACTTTACTGTATTTAGGATGTGGGTTTTTTTTCATGGATTTCCCTCTAATTTTTTTCCTTTCTCAACTAGAATACTTTCTCAGACCTTTTTCTCTAAAATGGTACCAAGATTCTTTGAAGTGTTATCTGATTTTAGAACTGAGGCTCAACCATTCTTCTTTAGGAAACTTAAAAGAATTCTCTATCTTTCTAATTTAGTACTTCAGTCCACTATGTACCCACTTCAGTCCTCTTGACTCAGCATATTCCTGAAAAGTACAAGGCAAATTTTCTGAAATTTCAGTTGATCCGATTACACAGAGGCCATGAGCTTGAAGGAAAAAGTACTAATAGCTACCATTTATTGAGAGGTTTTAATGTCCCAGGAATTATTCTAAATGCTTCGTGTACATTCCTGACTTAACCTTCACAATAACCGAGAGGAAATAGGCCATATTATTATCATCATCCCCATCTTCCAGATCAGGATAAGGCACAAAGAAGCCACTGAAACTGTGTGAAGTCACAGGACACATCAGTGGAACCAGAATTTGAATTCAGGCAGGGTGACTGTAGAGTCCACATTTCCGCCATGATACGCCCTGCTTCACACAGTGGTCTTACCATTTGTTCTGGAAATTTTATTCCAGGCTGTGTGTGGGGCAGAAACAACATCGCACTAAGGACCAGAAGGTGGGTTCTTAAGTAAATTTTGTCACTAATTAATTGTGCAAACTTGGACAAGTCAACCTTTCTGAAAGCTAGGCAGAAATCCATTACATTAAGTTCTTTTATAATCAGCTTATTTATTTTAAATAAATACCAAGCTCTGTGGAAGGCCATTTCAGCAGAGCCATTAAGACCAGCATTGAACAGAGTTTCTGGGGTCAGACTGCGTGGTCGACACAGGGCTCCATGCGGGACTTCCTGATTGAGTCCCTTCTATGCCTCTTACCAGACGGGAGATGGTAGCGAGTTAGTCAGCCTGCCAGAGCTTCCATTTCCTCATCTGTAACATGCAGACAATAAAAGCTGTTCACCTCAGAGGCTTGTTGAGAGTACATGAACATTACATTGAAGGCCTTTAGTGCAGCAACATATATGCTTCTCTATATGAACCAATGAGGTCATTATTATGCCCATTATACAGATGAATAAACTAAGGCCTAGATAAGTTAAACAACTTGTCAAAGGGTATTTACCCTGTAGGTGATAGAATCAGGATCCTAAGACTGGCAGATGAGTATTTAACCAATTCACCATCTTTCTCCCAAGACTAAGAGGATATTAGATGTTATCTACTACCTAAGCTAAAAACTCTTTCCTACTTGATCCTCCTCTTCCCCCACAGTTCACTAGCTAAAGAGTTAAACCACTTCCTAAAAAAGACTTCTAGCATCCTGCCCCAACGCTAGATCTGCAATCTATTCTGATTGGTCAGGGCTTGCCTCTGTTTCAATTGGTCAGTGCTACACACAGACACACGCCATCACCCAGCATTGGTTTCCTTTTCTGGAAAACAAAGAGTGTAAGCCAAAATGCCCTCCCAAGATTCCTTCTAAATTTCAAGTTCCATGGGCTTAGTTGGCACCTGCCATCCCAGCCCCATCCCACTGGCCACATGCCCACGTAGAGAAACTTGTCTTACTAAGAGCTAATTTCTAATTTAGCATACAATATGGAGAATTAAAGTTTCACAAAGCAATTAGTGGTAGGAATGGCCTTGGGATGCATTAAAGTTTGCCTATGTCATATGTCAAGTGACTGAGAAAATCAAATGCTGTACCCAGGAAAACAGAACATGGGCACGCAGGGATAATGCATGTCTGTAGGACACATGTTGGAACACAGGAAGAGCAGCGCCCAGATTTCACTGTATATCACATGTGCATTTAGTAAAGGCTTCAGAACTCTCTAACTTTTGAACTACTGTGCACCACTCAGAGAATGCAAAGCCACTTGTGACTTGAAGTGGTTGAATCAGTTTCTCTGAAAATGTTTTTTCCTGTGAATTGATAGCTAGGATATGGAATTTTCAGAATAGTAGGATTCCTATATTTTGACACTTGCCTGATTTCTCAAAGCACCCAAAGGTGCCTTTTTACCATTTGATTCTAACAGACCTCTGTCCATTTGGGTTCCCCCTGTTGAAGAACAATTGCCAGTTGGCATCTCTGTGGGGACACCCTCTTCCCAGGAACCCTTTGTAGTTTTCAGGTTTCACAGTGATGCTGATGTAAGGCTCTTTTGTAAAGTGCTCCAGATTCCTAGTTATCCCCACACTGTTTTTTCACCACTTAACATCCATCCCTGGGGCAAGAACCAGAGAGCTGAGCTATTTCTTTGTGAGGTGGGTCTGTGTCCACAAAGGAGCAATGCCCAGGTTTCCCCCCATGACCCATATAATTTATTTCTAACTGAAGCCCTCTCCCTAATTCACCGTTATCTCGTTTCAGGAATCCTGTTCTCCCATTCGTGCTGGGTGTGCTGGGGCTGGCGGCGGTGGGGACATCATCCAGAAAGGGCCAACTTGAGCATCTGTCCTTTGCAATGGAAGCACCTTGACCAAAGTTTTCTGGTTTTTAAACCTCATCTTTGATCTTATGATAAAGATAGCCAAGTAATACAGGTTGGTAAATAAATGTTAATACATGCTGTAAATACGGAAGCAGTTATTTTTGCAATTGATGATGTAGGAAAGTGTACAATAATAGTATTTCATTTGCAGCAGTAGGTGAGAGCCCTGAATCCTTCATTACGAGGCTCAATCTGATTTTTGTTTGTGACCAGCATGAACGTTGACCTCTGCCCTTTGAATGATCTTTCCGTCTCCCAGAAAGTTCATGAAAAGGTCATGGAGCTGCACTGACTTCCTCTGTGTGTGCATGGACGTGTCTTTGCTATTGATCTGGGAAAAGACCTTGCTTTGTCCATTCAGTGGTTTTCTCCACTTTATTTTTAATGGAAACCTGGTCAGTAATTATAGAATTTTTCCACCGGAATTCACACCTGAGTAAGTGCAGAAAGCTAACCTCTTTGCATACTGGTTATTTAGTCTGTGTTTTACTTTGGCCATAACTCCCAATTAAATGTGTTTCTTGAACCCTTAACAAAGCCAACTATGGCACTTACTGGTCACAAGTTCAAAGCAGGAGAGAGAGAGGAAAAAATGGCTTAATAGCTGGAAATAAAAACACCAGTGAATTTTTCTTATGGATTCCTTCATGTCAAATTCATATCATGAGTGACTGAGTTTTCCCTTTACATCATCTTGGCATGATCGAGGAGCAAAAATAAAAATGATTTCTAGTATATTCTTGAAGTGATTCCTTCTTTTGATGCTGCCTGTCAGCGTAAAAGGGGTTATGAATCTCTGAAAACCTGCGCTACCGACACCGTCAGCGGTGTAGGCGCTGGCTTTCAAATCAGACCGCAGTAACCGTGCAGTTGGAGGGTTTTAAATCTCCACTAGAAAACTATTGCCATGTACGAACAGGGATTGGACTGAAATGGTGAAAAATGCACTTGCGTCATATTTAGAATGATTGTTGGAGGGGAGATATAACAATACTTTTCAAGACTGTAAGCAATACGTATATTCCTATCTTGTGCTATTTATCTAGGAGATATACAGCACTGGAAGTTCTTGGCTGCTGGCTGTTAGGTTAGCGTGGAGAAGGAAAATTCCCGTGCTTGTCACTGCTGTATATCACTGCGGCCGTGCCCTTTGATTACACTGGGGCACCACCAGTCATTAATAACGGGGAAAGCTTTGTGTCTGGCAAATGCATCCCGGGCAGGCCTTTCTTAACACCTAGGCATCTTGGTGCCACAGCAAAGGTACATTGGGGATGAAGCTTGTTTATTTTACAGCCGCACTTATAAATAGAGGTAGCCTTTCCAGAGCCATCTAAGAAAACGTATTTTTCCCTTGTTCTATAAACTTGAAACATTTTCAGATTTTGCATTTGCTCGAGGGACTCCAGTCATTAAGTCTCACTCAAACAAGCAATATGAGCACAATGTAATTACGATTTTAATTTTGTCACTGTCACACTCATTCCAGTACCAGAGGGTTACAAAACAAGCTATTATCTAAGACAGTGCTCTGCAGACCTAAAAACTCAAGTGTTTCCATGATGATTTCTTAAAATGCATAATGTGAATGGAATTTGCAATGTAAAATGCTTTCCAATGTGGGGGGGGGAGCGGGGAAACATGGTCAGATTTGATGCTCATTGAGTGTGTAGCTTTGAAAGATAACAGTAAACAGTAACGGAAAACAGTAACCGGTTTTCTAGGCAGTGGTACTTTCCCTTTAAAAGTCACCCCCAAATTGACCAATTGCGAGGGAGCTTGATTCGCATTAAACTAACTCACAAGAAATGGATTTATAGGGGCCACCTTCCTGTGCAAAATATTGCAAATTTTTAAAGGTGACTATAACAATCACGCTTTGTCAATGTTATCTCTATCATTTCTGTTACCAGTAGAATCAGTTAGGACCCTTCATTTCTGGCCTAGACCATACTACTAGCCTCTTCTGTTGTTTTCTTGTCTCTAGTCCGGCTTCCCTTCATTTAGAGATTTTCAAAGTAGGAGAGTTTCGTAACTATTAGTGAGTGATGAAACCAGTTTAGGGCTCCCCACCCGTGCTTTCTTTTGAAAGAAGGAGGACAGAACGGACTGGAGCACGTTGCAGCGCCCTGCACAGAGCCAGGGCGCGGATCTGGCCTGGAGCTCTCTCCTTCGGCGGGTGCGTTTGTGTGTCTGCACAGTCTTGCTCTCATTGGTTCCAGATGTGCTTCTTCTGTAAATCCTGGTCAAAAAAGTTTTAAGATCTCTGTTCTAATCCATGTTTCCCAAAATAAAAGATGCTTCTAGGCAATCTGGGCTCAGAACATTGACTCACGCGATGAAGCGGTTACTGCCTTTTCTGTTCTTCAGCCCGTCTGCCCGGCTGGGAACAGAGGGCAGCCTGGGGTGGGCTGGTCTCCTCAACACCCACCTGCCGCTTGCTAAGCTCTCCCTGTTACTGTTGTTTTTAACAGAATTAGAACAGTCTTCAGACTCAACACTTTTGCTTTAAAAATGGACTGAATTTTATAATATCGTTTTGTTAGTATTGCTTTCCTTGTGTTCATTTTTTAAAAAAATGACACCGACTTTCTTTTTATGCTTGTGATGGCAAGTCTGAAGAAAAAAGACAGTTTAGATATTGAAAGAAAAATATTGATGAATTCAGAGTACAGGAGGTATATGGTTAGGGCAAAAATGTGACTGGGATATGCAAATTACTGAAGTTTTTAGCGGAGGTAGGACAAGACTATTGATCAATTTTTAAAACCACTGCCAGAATAATCTTTCTAAAATATAAACCAAATTCCATCATTGCCTTTATGTAAAATCCCTCCGCAGCGTTTCACCACACCCAGGATCTGACGCTCGACTCCTTTTCCACTCGTCCAGGGGTCCGAGGTCAACATCTGTGCAGAGGTGGAATTAGGCTCCAGAGCCGAGGCTGTGTGCCCCCAGAGCCTGCCTCCAGCCACCAAACTGCTTGCCAAGGATGAATCGATTGCCTTTCCACCCTAGAGGGAGAGTAGGGTTGGCACTGAGAAGCTGCTTCCCTTGGCTCTGCCCTGTCAGTCCCAGCTGCGCCTGTCTGGTGAGAACGGCCTCTCCTCGTTGCACCATCGCAGCCCTGTATCCCAGGCCTCCCTGGCTCCTGGCCCTTAAATAGTTCCCCAAAGTTGATTCTGCTCTTCTGGCCTGATCACTGGCTCCTGTCATCACTGCCTATTCATGAAACAGCATCACATCCTGGTTCAGAACAGGGCTCTGCGGCCAGACTGCCTGGCTGTGTAACTCAGCTGGTCAACTTCAGACAAGTTACTTAATCTCTATGTCTCCTCTAGAAGAAATGAATTATTTTAAAATTGTTTAGAATCATGCTTGGCACATAGTGAATATTAAGAGTGTTTATCAAATAAAGTCTTAACGCTCTGGATCATTTTGATCAGTTGAGTCCCATTAATTCCTCACTTCTTGTGGATGCCCTGGAGAGTCTGTCTCCCACTCAGGTATCTTTGTCAGAACACTGACTCTCTTCTGAACTGTTACAGTGTCTTTCATTCTTAGACATGCTCTGTTTTGGGGCCGGTACTGTGCTATGTACAACAGGACAAGAGTGGATGAATGATGCAGGCTTTGTCCTCAGGGGGTTTATGATTAGTCAAAAACAAAATAAAATAAAACAAAACAAAAAGACAGAAAGCATCGTCTCTGCCATGTGACACTCTGAGAGTCCCCGGCAGCAAAAAGAGAGCACATTTGGGCATCTGGATAGGGTAGCAGTGAGGGGCCCTGGGAGGCCTACAGACTGGCGCCTTCCAGGAGAAGCCAGCGTTTCACTGTGCCCAGTGTGGAGGACTGGTGAACTAAGATATATCTGCACAGGGACCCTGTCCAGGGGTCCTGAGCTAAAGGGGATGGGACAGGGCATGGCAGCAGGGACTCCTGGCAAGGGCAGGGCTTGGGTTCTGGTAAGGTGCTTCAGGGCCCAGCCCAGAGGTCTGCTGAGGTCAGGGAAAGGCCAATGTTCACCCAGCACTCCTCCTGCTTATTGGTTAGTGTAATGGTTCATTTTATGTGTCAACTGTACAGGGCCATAGGATGCCCATACATCTGGTTAAACATTATTTCTGAATGTGTCTGTGAGGGTGTTGCCAGGAGGTATTAGCATTTGCATTGGTAAACTGAGTATAGCAGATGGCCCTCCTTAATGTGGATAGGCCTCATTCAACCCATCAAGAGGCTGCAGAGAGCAAAAAGGCAGAAGAAGGGAGAATCTGCTCTCTCTGCCTTATAGTTGAACTCGGACATCAGCCTTCTGCCTTCAGACCTGCACTGACACCACTGGCCCTCTGGTTCTCAGGCATTTAGATTCAAACTAGAACATACACCAGCAGCTCTTCTGGTTCTCAGACCTTTGGACTCAAACCAGAACTACATCATTGGCTTTCCTGAGCTTCCAGCTTGCAGAAGGAAGATTGTGGGACTTTTCAGCTTCCGTAATTGTGTGTCCTTTATAAGTCAATTCCTTATAGTAACTGTCTTGTTGTGTGTATTTATCTGTCTCCTATCACGTCCGTTTCCCTAGGGAGCCCTGGCCAACTCCGTGTGCTGCGTGCGTGGTGGGTGCCATGCTGCAGCAAGGCAGTGGCAGGAAGTAGGGAGAGGCTGAGGGTCCTGTTCAATCAGCAGTCAAACCTGGGCTGTGATCCTCGCAAAACCCCGGGGAGAAACCAAACACCAAAGCAGAAGGCCCATCAGAGAGAGAACCAGCCACAAACAAGAGCATTTGAGTGAAGAGGCTGAATCTCTCACTCTGAGTCCTAGCAATATTTGGCCTGCCAACTGGTTCTGGGTCACACTCCTACTTGTCTCCATATATGAAGAAGGCCTGGCCCTTACTGATCCTCAGTGTGGTCAAGCTGAGGGAGCACAGAACAGGTAAGGGCCTTTGCGTTCCTATAAAGGAAGAGCGATGTGTTCCCAAATAGGATGCATAGTAGAATTCTAGATGAGGGCAATGTAAGTTTTCTGGACCCCAAGGTCTACATGTGTTAGCAGCGATTCTTCTTTGTTGGGGTTGATTACAGAGAGAGCTAGGCCTAATAAGATGTGGGTATTGGTATGATTTCACACATGGAGATGGGACAGGAATATAAGTCCTGTGGATGAAAAGAAGGGAACAAAAACAGGGGCGAGGAAATACGAGGTAAGGGTGAAATGTATTTAGGAGAATTTAGGTTTACAAGCTGGGGAAAATGGGCAGTGAAATTGGCACTGTCTCTAGAACAATCACATTAATATTCTCACTCTGGAGGCAGTGCTGACCTCTTCCGAATCTCTAGGAGAATTCGCGGCTTAAGTGTCTCTTTTCGTCATTGACCTGCTGTCAGCAACTGAGACTCAGTACGTCAGCGGTCCCCAATAGGGAGAAGGTGGTGGTGTGTTCCTGGTATGGACAGATATCAGAACTGATGAGGGAGGCTTTTGCTTGGAAAAGGCAGTTACCCGTCCCACTCCTCTATGACAATCAGTTAATTCCTGCTCCTAAGAGAAGTGGCCACTAGATCCTGGAGGTCATTTTCAGTCAAACGTAGGGGTTGCATTCAATGATGCCTAAGATCCCTCTGGGCTCAGCATCTAGGACTCTTTTCTTAATGTTTGCTCATGCTGACCACATCATCTCAAGCACATAATATTAAAGGAGAAATATTTTGGCTTAAGAAGAGCAGTTACTACTTGTACCATTTCACAATAGAATATTAGTATTACCTACATTGGGAATTAATTATAAACCATTGCAGTAACTGTACGTTGTGTATTAACTGTGTACAAGGAAGGCAACGTGCCAGAGAGCATGAGCTATCAATGAGTGTGTTATGGTAGTCCCTACCTCTAGGAGCTCACAACCCAATGGGAGTAGTACTCAGTCGCACAAATAGGAAAGGTAGTGCAATGTAATGATTGGCGGGGGTGGACTCTAGATGGTGGCGTGTAACCATTGGTGATCTGGAGCAAAATGAGGGTGGTGCTGGTTTGTAGCTCATGCTTATTTTCCTGGTGTACATACTCTCACTATAGCTTATTTTAAGCTACCAGTATGCTGTCACTGAATGCAGAATTGGAAAGAGATGCTAACGAGGGGCTCTCTCCATCCAGCACGTATGAGCTGGCTCCAGTGCACCCCTGGCTCTGGAATCATCTGTCTGGTCTTGAGTCTCTGCTGTGGCATGTATTAGCTACAGTACTGATTTTCTAACTCCTTTATGGTGCAGTGGCTTCATCTGGAAAGTGGGTGATAGTAGTACTTGCCTTGTGGAGTTATTTGAGATTTCCATAAGAAAATCCATGTAAAGCATTTCGAACAGTGTCCTGTGTGTGATCTCAATAAGTGTGAACTGTAATTATTATAATTAAATACAAGAGCATGGAGAGATGGCTTCCAGGTGGGGGATTCTGGGATTCTAGGAGGTAAGATTTTTCTACAGGTGGGACTGTGGGGGGTGTGGAAGGGGAACCTCAGGAGTTGGGGACAACATGGCAAAGCCAGGCAGGTAAAGGATGCACTAGTCACGTTCTGAAGATTCTATAGAATTCAGTTTGGCTGGAATACAGGTTACTTACATAGGAACAGGGAGATTACATGCTTCAGAACTAGACTGAGCCATGTCCTGGGGGTCTTAAATACCAGAAGAAGAACAGACTTAACCTTAGGGAGCAGTGGGAAGCCTTAATAAAACTTTAAGGTGACGTGAATGTCCACATGAAATGAGGTGACTACTGAAAATTATCATTCAGGAATGCATGCTTAGTCTATCCTTACAAACAAGCATTGGCTGGCTCTGGCCAGGTCTGGTACACGGGAAGAACTGGTGCTTGCTCTCGGGCTCGGTTCCACGTTCAGTGCTCCGTAGGAAACACAATGAATGGGGCCAACGAGAGTTTTCAAATGGGTGTGTCTTCCGAAATCGGGAACTTGCATCACTGCAATTTTATACCTGGTGGATGTTACAGAGATATATGATCTCACTGAGAGGGGTCTGCAGTTCACAGAATCACTAATACAAAATAAACTGCTGACCTTTAAAAATGACTTGCAAATAGAACTTCTTCAAATATTATAGGGTAGGAGAAGAGCATTATTTTCTACAGAGCTGAGTGAAGGAACAATTGCTCAGATGGTATTGTTTTCCAGAATATCACCTCTTTAGAAAACACTTTTTTCCCCCCAAATGATTCATTTGCTGTGGATCTAATGTCTACCATTTCAGGCTTTGATTTGAAAATAATGATCAAAGATCCAATTTTAACAGTTTACAAATTGCTCTGAATCTCTGTATTTTTTAAAATAGGCTTGACATTTGTGCATTGCTTAGAAGTTTAAAAATACCCTCACATACATTGTCTCATTTTGTCTTCACAGTGGCCTGTGGCCCCTGGAATCATAGAGAGGGCTTTGGGGTTGGAAGGGACTTGTGAGATCAAGTTAAAGAGACTCATTCTTAACTAATCTGTTCAATAAGTACTCATTATATGTGCATTTGACAGAAACCGTGCCACAATTACCTGTGGAGAATAAGAGAGAGGAGGTTCCTATTCTCAAGAAATTTACATTCTCAATGGGATGCAGACAACAAACAAATAAATCAGCAAGATAATTAAAGATTATGGTATGTGCTCTGAGACAAAGAAGAGGGTTTGCATGGAGAATTGTACCACTGAAGTCAGTGTTAGGAGGTGACATTTAAACTGACGCTTGAACAGTAAGAAGAAGGCAGTCACTGAGGCCTGGGGGCACGGCACTCCAGTGGAGGGAACAGTGAGTGCCAAGGCCAGTAGTGCACTGGCCAAGGTTCAGGGAACCAAGGAGGCCAGCGTAGTGCAGCCAAGTGAGCAGAGGCATGAGTGGTGGAAGATGAAGCAGGAGACATAGACCAGGACCGGATCTTGAGGACTTTGGATTTCAGCCCAAGCCGTGGAAGGATTTTAAGCTTTGGCGAGATACGTATCTGCTGGGGCGAGAAGGGACTTGCAGAGGTACAGGAATGTAGACAGTGAGACCAGTTAGGAAACTGGAGCCCAGACTGAGCAAACACAACACAGCTGGTAGCAAATGGGTTCCGGAACCCAGGCTTTCTGTTTGAAGGTCCAGAGTTCTTGCCACTTTACAAATAAGGAAATGTCCATGGAACTTCTGTTACTGTTTATACAGGAGCATCTGGAGAGTTTATCATCTTCCCAGTCTTCATAAAAAAACACTATTATGGAGAGCCTTTCAGTGTGTGTATGTGTGTGTGTATTAGAAAAACCGAGGGAAGTCTTTCAACAATTAATTTATTTTTTATTGCTGACGCCATTAGAGATGTCCCCCACATCCCCTCCCCCACTTTTCTCCCTCCACTAAGGCACCGATCCCCACTCACCACATTGCTGTCTGTGTCCATGGGCTTGGCAAATGTGCATATGCTCGCATGTTCTTTGACTAATCTTTTCCAGTCCACTCCCCTCCCCTCTGAGATCTGTCAGTCTGTTCCATGTGTCCATGCCTCTGGTTTTATTTTGTTCGTCAGTTTATTTTGTTCATTAGATTCCACACAGGAGTGAGATCATATGGTATTTGTCCTTCTCTGACTGGCTACTTCACTTAGCATAATGGTCCCGGGTTTACCCGTGCTGTCACAAAGGGTAAGAGTTCCTCCTTTTTCACAGCCTCATGGAATTCCACTGAGTAAATGTACCACAGCTTTGGTATCTACTCATCTGCTGATGGGCACCTGGGGAGAGTCCTCAGGTGTTTGCATAGCCTATATATAACTCACTTCAACAAGCACACACTGCAGAGTCCTGGATACATGAGCGGGGGACACACCCTGCTGTTACCTGACCCCCATTCTTTCCCTGTCTCCTCATCCATAGACCCCTTATTTTGTTCATAATGGAACTGTGCCCAGAGAGCCCCTCTGTTTTCTAGTCTCATTTGCAGTTAAG
Source organism: Glossophaga mutica (assembly GCA_039655065.1). Taxonomy (NCBI): domain Eukaryota; kingdom Metazoa; phylum Chordata; class Mammalia; order Chiroptera; family Phyllostomidae; genus Glossophaga; species Glossophaga mutica. Next base: position 47,929,422 of record CM077306.1, on the reverse strand, counting down.
AGTAATCTAGTTTTGTTTGACCAAGTAGAATTTTGCTGAGGATTTCAGGGAGAGTTTTTTTTTTTCTGATAAAGACCCTACTTCTTCCTATGGTTTTGTTGTTTTCTCCCTCCCATGTGAAACCATGAGAATGAAAGCCACAGGCGAAGGTGGCAGAGCAAGAACCTGGAAGGGTCCTGGTCCTTCATGGTTTAGAAGCCGCTGCATTGACTTTGCACGTATTACTCATAAACTTTATGACATGTGAGAAAATAGTGGCTAAACCACTGTCTTTGCCTTCTGTTGACTGCAGCTGAACACGTCTGAACTAACCCACTGGCCTGGGGGGCAGACAGGTAAGTTAATACACAGTGCCTCCAGTCCAGTGTAAACAGCTCATGGAAATGGGAGATGGGATGTTAACGAAGTGCTGGAGACCAGGCAGAGTTAGGGTAGAAGATTTTCCTAAATAAAGGAGGTGTTTTTCTAAATAAAGAAACATAGTATTTTCTTCAGGGGGAATGAAGCCATCAGCTTTAGTAATAAAATTTCCCACCCACCAAGGCTCAAAAATCAGAAAGACCTGGGACTATGGGCATTTAAATTACATCAAGAGAGGGCTCTCTGGAGGGTGTCCAATTAGCCTGCAGTCGATTGATCAGCTGAAAATTAACTTCAAGAGGTATCAAGGAGTCTAGGCAAGTTACAGCCTCCTTTGCAAGTTGTGAATCTCTCCGAGGTTACATCTGGAGTCAGCTAAAGGGACTCTTGGTCCCCTTTTCAGATTCACGGCAGGACTTCCTTCCGGGCTCCTCACACCCAAGACGGCGATGGGTCTCTGAGGGTCACCCTGTTCTCAATCTGGGCATCGCCAAGGCTAACCACAGTGGATATAAATGCATGCTTTCTGTGTCATCTCTTTTCATTCTACTTGAAAATTCTGCCTGGCCCCATGTGAGTCTTTCAACAGCTTCTTCAAAGGCATGGGTCCAGGACCAAAGAATGTATTCATGTCCTCGTTTCCCCCATTAGAGTTGCTCTTAGAATATGCATTTTCTCTCTTAACATACCCGCACGCGGACATTAGACTAAACACTGGAGGGCAGAGTCTATTTGTAATGATTACTACGTAATTTCAAGGACCAGTATAGCGTAAGTACTGGGCACTACTCCATAAATATTCATTGTACACCTGGATAACAGGTGACTAAGTGAGTTTATAGAGACAATAGGATCCTTAGGCTTTTCATCCCCACAAAAGTGCCCCAAATGCATGACCACCGAACACTGTCCAGATGATCAAGTCTAACCCTGGACTAGATTGAGAAATTTAAATGGGCATTATCCATTAAAAAACATGGAAAAGCATTTTCTCTTTCTAGGCTTCTTGTTCTTGTGTTACCCACCGATCTGTCAATCCATCCATGTAGCCCACGTTTATTGTGTTCTAACTTCAGTTTTTCTGAAACTCTCCTAGCTTGCAAAGTACCTGGGAAAATGAAACATTAGGAAGGTGCAAAGAAAGCCTGCTACAAACATACTACCACAGCCCCAGTGGCCAGACTCACGCGAAGACCAGCTGTGGAGGTGGCTCAGCTGCTTCCCGAGGAGTTGGATGCTGAGTGATGGGGGCACCTTTCCACGTTTCAGTCATTACAACATCCCCTCTGAAGCAACTTAGGCTTTGGAATTAAAAACATTATTTGTATGAGACGTGAAAACTCACGTTTGGGGAATATAGTCACCTAGGTAATTTATTTTTCTCTAAAAAATGCATTTGAACACATTTCTTGACATTTGTTGGCTTCTTGTCCAAATGGTGTCGTGGGACACTCGTGTTATGGTTATTATGGCTCTGGGGTGGGGACTTGCAATGGTTTCCAAGCTGGGGTGGGGAGAGAGGGAAAAGGGGCCAGTGAGTTTGTTATTGGGCAGCAGGGCAATAACACAGCATCTCGAAAGTTTGGTTTCCCATCACCATTTATATTCCTGAGGAATAGATGTGTCTCTCACTCTGCAGCAGTGTTTCATGACATTTGGATTTACAATGTTCAAGTTGAAGTCTCTAGCCCCTTGCAGTCTGTCAAAAACAGCTTCTTTGTCCATTTATTTTTGTCTTCCACACCCAGTCTGAATATCTTTTGTAAATTTATACTTGACAACCCTCGTATTTCAGTTGCTGGTTTCGGTTTCACAATCTACCTTGCTTGCTCAGTTACATTAGCTGAAACAACAAATTTAATCCATGATGTCAATAGTAAATTATAGCAGAGAAGTAATATATGTCTGACATCATAAAGGTCAAGGCCACGGTAAAAACACTGAAAATTCTAGAACCATTGTGTTTGAGCAAGTGGTGGGTTCTCTCTAAACACTAACATTATGAAAATCAGATTAGCACTAAAAGCTGCATTTGACTAATCCTATTTTTATATCTTTTTTTTCAAATGGAAATTTTCTAAAAGCAGAAAGCTCTTCTATTCTGTACCACACTGTGGATTTTGCTCCCATGGACATTGGCTGTGTAATTATATTTTATATTTGGTAGTGGATAAATAATTAAAACGAGAATTACTTTCCTGAAAAGATTCATTTAGAGCACACGTTTTCTATTACCATAGCTCTTGAGTGGGGGAGGGGACATCGCCTCCTACCTACCCAAACTACCTTGCCATTAAAGTATCTAAATTACCTCGGTGAATTCTGAGCGCAGAAGTGGTTGATGAATTGCTTTTGCATAAATGCACTTTCCCTTTGCTAGAATCTAATTTTATGAAACACACGTGTGTATGTAGGCATGCTCACACACACACTCACCAGGAGACACACGTGTACCCAAGCAACCACTGCACCCTCTCAAGAAGAAAAATTGAAGGCTGGAAATTTCTCTCTATAATGAAGTTTTTTAAAGCATCGCCAGTGATATAAGCATCTCCGAGGAAAGCCCAAATGGTTTCATCTCCTGTAGGGAAGAGCATTTCATGAATCATTGTTTCTATGCAAAAGTGTTTCATTCCTTTAACTGGTGCTATCAATTGTACCTGCTGAATTTTTTTTTAAGTATCAAAATTTGATTCTGGCTTAAACTCATTTATTATACGTAGAAAAAATCTTCTGCATAGTGAACCACAAAGTTACTCTGTGGATGAAAGAGTCTGAGAATGCCATCCCTTTTGTGGCCATAATGTGTTTGAAGAGGTTGATCAGTCATGGCCACCTCAGCGACCAAGGAGGCTTCTGAAACAGCTGACAGCCCTCACTTGGCTCAGATGTATTTTCATTTGTTAACTAAAAGCATTTATTTTAGTTTCCACATGTTCTAGCTATGTGTGTTAGGTGTAGGAAAGAATGCAGTATCTAAGCCTCAGACATGATGGGGTGGAATAGTGTGACATTAGGTATTCCCTCCCGGCAGAGTCATTTGCTGCTTGCGTCAGTGAGAATGGAAAAAATGTCTTCAGCCCCCATTGTGCCCGGTGACACCCAGTGCTTTACAGGACTGTTTTCGTGTTGGAATAGAGCAATGGACCTAAACCATCTGATGAAGACAAACAGGCTGGGCGGCGAGGAGGTGGCTGCCAGTGAGGTCTGAAGATGCCCAGCCTCTCCCCTAGCAGTGTGTCCAATTTGCCTGCCTCCAATACTTCATGGAATAATGAGTTCGGCCTTGGACCAGATGGGAGAGAGAGTGTGGAGGCCAAGGTGATGGAATCCTGCATTTCTAGCCTAGTTTCCCTGCCTCACTTGCAATTGCTTACTACCACCAAGCTGAAAACAAACCTATCCCTCAAATTGACCTTGGGCTGTATGCATGCATGGCTCAAGTTCATGCAGCACTTCAGAGAAAGAAAATGACTCCTGTGTATAAATGTATTGCAATTAATAACTACATATTTTGTATTTCTTAGATTTCTTTAGTTTGGTAATTGGTGCCCATAAATAATGCCCTGTAGAACATAAAAGATACAATTCCTACATGCAAGAACTTAAAAATTGAAAGTCATAAAAATCCACAGCCCTCTAAGTAGCTTCTTGGCCTTGAACGCCTTTCTAGGTCACACTGCTGCAAGGGAGGAATGGAACGAAGGAAACAGGTTGGGTCACTCATGACAGGCTTAGATACAGTGGCCCACGGTGACATTGGCACACAGCAGCAGCATTACCAGCACGGACTCACACTGACTGACCCGGCAATGCAAGGTTGCTGCTGGGGGTTATGGATCTTTCCTTGCATCATCAACCTGTGATTGTGATGTTTTCCTTCATAAGAAAATAGAAAACTGATTTCCTTCCTCTATTTTTGTTACATAATAAAATAATGCCCTACAAGCCAGGTTTTGATCATTTCTGATAGCATTTGGGTATTTTGCTCTATTTTGACCCACGAGTGACTTTTGATTCCTTAGTGAGTGAAAAGGTGAATCATAGCTGGTGCCGTGATCGGCCCACATAATGGACTTCCCTTTCATGATGATGGTGAGTAGAAGCTCGGAAAAATCTGCCCTCTTAGTTTGGCCTTAGAGACCTGGAATCTTGGCCTCTGGGTTATGCGGCTGCTTCTTTGGCTAAATGTTGGCAATAACTAACCATTGCTGAGTGTATTCCATATCCTAGGCACCATGCTTGGAGGTTCATTTGCTGGATCCCAGTGGGTACTTGCAATGGCCCCTTTGAGTTAGGGGTTTTTTTGTTTTTGTTTTTAAAATCATTTTACAGAAGAGAAAACTGGGACTTAAGCTAGGTCACCTTTCACAGCCACGCAGAGCATAGGTTGGTTGTTAGCCTATGGGCTAATTTCCTTTGAGTCACGTGCCCACCCCTGCTCCAAAAATCCATTCCTGGATCTAAACCTGACCGCCCCTGAATGCTACGGTCCCAAACACTACCTGAACCTGCCTCATTTTGGGTTCACATCACAAAGGTCCCTTGCATGGGTTATGCCCCCTGCTACTTCTCTCAGTCCTAGAGTGACAACTCCCCGGCCTCTAGCATTTAGAAAGCAGGGGCTCCCTGGGCTCACTTCATCACCCCCAGCGAGCGTGTTACCGCTGCTCTCCTCCGCAGGGGAACTGGGAATGTGATGAACGATGGCCGCCTGCTCGGAGAATAAACAAGCTCCTCATTGTTCCATTAGCTATCGTCCGTTTCCTACTAAGGCGAACAATTTATTAGCACGATTTAGGTTAATGTATGGCCGTATTCTTTTACATATTTACTTTCTATTCCCCACATGATGACATATTTAGGTGTTTGGATCCTCTGTGTGGTTTTTTGAAGTCAGAGTTAGATGAGTTTGAGAGGGTAACTCTCCCGGCACTGGTAAGACCACCACTAATTCCTTTGCAGGGAGCACCTTTTCTCTGGAGGGCAAGGAGGGTGATCTGGCCGCTGTGAATCAAGCATGTTTGAAACGGAATGCCGCATAAAGAGGGCCCGTTTACACTTGCTTCTCAGTCATCCTGTGCTGAAGGGAAACTTGTGGGGTGAATTGGAAGTAGCACTGGATGAAACCCCAGGAGCCCCAGTTGCCAGCATCTGCTGTGGAGGGGTTTTGTGAAAATCAGAAAAGGCATAGGGGCAGCTTTTTTAGGCTGTTTTGCCTACAAGGAAGGACTTTCACTTTTTAACAAAATGGCATTATTGCACAATCACTGAGATGTCGGAGTCGGGAGGGGAAATCAGAGGCCCAAGGGATGGAGCGCACCGGAAGGCCATTTCTCCTGCCCTTTCCTCTCTTCCTCTGCGTCTCTCACAGGCCAGCGACACGGTCTTGACCTCTCCCAGTCCGTTGTCAGTGACGTCGCTGACCCTTCGGCACCCCCACTGCTCTCTTCACACTGACTGGCTTCTTTCTTTCCATCCTCCAGCACTTAGAAAACGGGGGCCAGAAAGCCAAATGGGCCCTGAAGATGTGCTTTATTTGGCCAGCTCAATGTTTAGACCAATTTTGAATTTATGTATTTTTTTTGGCAAAGTATGTATTGTTGCCATATGTTTGCAATTTTACACATTTACGATATTCAGACGAAGGCACTTGAGTTTGTGACCACTGTACTCTGTGTATATTTTCTGTACTTCCTTGTGCTTTTTCATAACTTTTACTACTTCTTAACTTTAGTTTTCTTTGACTCCTCATGCCCTCTACCCCCATCCAAACAATGGGCTCTATAATGTTTTTTTTTCCCCAGCATTTGCTGCTAACCCTCATTTGATCCGTTTATCTCCATTGACCTTCTGCGCCACACTACGAAGGAGTCAGTTTAAAGTACCTCTGTCGACATGCTTCTTTTAAGTGGGGAAATGCTTTGTGACTTGTACAATGGTATACAAACGTAAGGTGTCTGTTATGATTGTTATCATACGTACATATTAGGGTCATACAGATCGACCTGTCAAAAAAAAATTCTCTCCTGGCACACATAATGATTTGCTGCTTTGGAGTTTATCCAAAGAGTTTAGCAGTTAAGCTATGGGCCAATTTTTTTTTACTGATATGAATATACCTGTGGGTCTTCTTTATGCATCTATGGGGGAAATATTTCAGATTCAGGCGAATGGCTCCGATTCTTGGTACAGTCTGCAGGCATAGTCAGGACCCTGGAGACACTGGGCTGGGAGAGGTGATTTAGGAGTACCCTGAAAACGGCTTTATTCTTGGATACTATGAAGCCACTGGTGTTGAAAACCTCTTGTGTGATCTTTATTTGTGCTTACCGATTTGACCTTTTCCTCAACTTTGAGAGACTCACCATCTCTAATACCACAATCATTTGCTGATTTCACCCTGCTGCATCCTCTCCTGCCCATGCAGGTGCTGATTAAGAATAAAACAAAGAAGGCAAAATAAGAGGAAGAAAGAGGCCTTCCATTTCCTGCAAGCTTCAGGCATTTGGGCTGGTTGCCTCTCTCTCTCAGTGTCTCCTTTTACAAAGAGATAAAGACAACCATTATCTGAGAAGTTAAACTACTAGATTGAAAGATTTTGTAAATATTTAGACTTAACTAATAAAGTAGCATGTGTTTACAAAGAATATAGTCTCAGAGATCTCATAACTAAAACTAATTAAGTTTGGTAATTAACTTTGGAAAGAACCCAAAAGCAAAGAAAACAATTAGACAAATGATCTCTTAGTCTAGAAGGTGCAAGATTTTGAAAGCCCATGACTTGGCTGAATGTCTCTTAAGCTCTCTGCTTAGAAACACTGGCGGCCTGACAGGCTAGATCCTGGCTCCTGTGCTGTCTACTTTGGTCCACTTCATTGTGATATCATGAAGATGAAAGAGGTCACTGATGTGAAGGCACGTCAAGAATTGGCACATCAAGAATTTAATCAGAGACGTGGAAATAAAGAAGAAACTGACAGTGACCAGAGGGGAGAGGGAGGGGGATAACGGGGGAAAGAGGGGGAAGGGTCATGTCAAGGAACAGGTATAAAGACAACAGAGGGGGGTGTGTGGGGGAGGATTGAATGTGAGAGGTGGGGGGTGGGGACAGCAGGGGAAAGTGGTGAAAACTGTAATTGAACAACAACAACAACAAAAGAACAAGAAAAATATTTAAATTTAAAAAAAAAAAAAGGAATTTAGTTCTGGCTGGTGTAGCTCAGTGGATTGAGTGTGGGCTGTGAACCAGAGGTTCACCAGTTCAATTCCTAGTCAGGGCACATGCCTGGTTTGTGGGCCAGATTCCCAGTAGGGGGCTCGTGAGAGGCAACCACACATTGATGTTTCTCTCCCTCTCTTTCTCCTTCTTTTCCCCTCTCTCTAAAAATGAATAAATAAAATTTTTTTAAAAAGTCACCTAGTCCTGTGTCTCTCTGCCTTCATAAAAAAAAAAGAATTTAGAAACAGAAATGCTATATATCTCCAAGATGTAATCAGCATTATCCCCAATAGCTGTTCTAGCAGGCCTTTTCCTCCAAGGATCCTGCAGCATAATCCATTTGTAAAAAAAGCCCAACAAGTAAAAACCAACAACAGAAACAAGACAAGCAAAGCAAACAACAAACCCCTTGAGTCAATCCAGGAGTGTCCAGCCAGGCATCTTTCGAGGGGTGAAGGCTCTGCCCTTGTGAAGGCTGCAGCAGGCTGAGCACAGAGCTCAAGCGCAGCATGGCAAGGGGACCGAATCACTGTGTTCACGAAGTTGTGTGTGTGAAGGTGTGCCAATCGAACTTCTCTGGTACCCATGAAATGATTCGAAGAGCCCTAACATGAGAAGGACTGTATCTCTGTGGGTGCTGAGAGTTGTCAGATGATACTGCCAAGTGATCTGTTGCAAGTCTTCTGATGATGACGCCTTTGTGCCAATTTCTCCCTCCTTGGTCTCCTCCCTCCCTCCTCTCCCTCCCTCCCTCTTTTTCCTGTGTCTCCTCTCCTCTCCTTGTATCCTATCGCATTCCTTTTTTAAGCTGAATTTGTTATCTATTAAGACCTAATTGTTCCATGATTTGCTGCCAGGCTGGTGTGTTTACCTGGTACAGCAGACTGAATGTTTGTGTCCCCTCAAAACTTTTATGTTGAAACCTGACCCCCTATGTGATGGTATTCGGGAGTGGGGCCTTTTGGGAAGTCATTAGGTCAGAAGGGTGGAGCCCTCGTGAATGGGCTTTGTGCCCTATGAAAGAGACCCCAGAAAGCTTCCTCATCCCTTTCATCATGTGAGCTTATAGTGGGAAGACAGCCCTCTGTGAACTAGGAAGCTGGCTCTCACCAGACAATCTGCCAGTGCCTTGATCTTGGACTTCTCAACTTCCAGGACTATGAGAAATAAATGTTTATAGTTTACCCGCCACCACCCCCCACCTCCAGGTCTGTGGCATTTTGGTTATAGCAGCCTGAACCAGGGCACTCTTGGAAAGTAGAGTCTGAGCCTAGAACCTGTGTGCGGAGGGTGTCTCTGGAAGTGATTCCAGGGGTCTGGGGTGGGAACCGGGGAGCATGAAGCAGGAAGGGAGGAAAAGCCAATCAAAGGTACCAGTGGAGTTGGTTGCTGCAGCAGGTACCTGGGGGTGAATCTCATCAGGACCATCTGAGGCTATGGAATGCTTATCAGAGCTGCTTACAGTGGAAAGCGTTGACAACGGAACTCATTTATCCTTCAGCTCTCATCCCTGATTGGTTAGGGGTTTCCCCTGCAGCTATTGCTTGTAGCCTGAGCAGTCTTCTCCCAGTGTGGTTGCTAAGTAAGGATCTCAGAATAGGAAGGTGAGCCCTTCAGATGAGGTGCTGTTAGCAGAGTGGCCCAGAGAGGCCCTGGGCCCATGTGCTGCCGCAGTGGCTGGAAGCAGAGGTAAGGCCTGCAGGACATGGGTGATCCTAAGGGACGCTGGCATGCCAGGCCTTCCTAGCTTGCTTTTGTGCAACTGACTTATGCTAATCTAATAGAGGAATTGACGGTTATTCTTTTTAGATCTCATTGTATTGATTTTGCCCAGAGAATATTTTAATATTCTGCATCCTTCACTTATAACTGTGTCAGTCCTAGCCAGTTTGGGCTGGCCAGTGAAGTGGTTCAGAGCTTTGGATGCCAAGTCAGCTCACCTGGACCCAAATCCTAGCTCCACCACCAAGTAGCAGTGTGACCTCGGGGAAGCTACTTAACTTTCCCATCTATAAATTCAGGATAATTATGGTACCTACGTCACAGAATTATTGTTCTAAAGATGAAATAATAGTTGTAAAACAATCAGCCCAGTGCATGCATCATACACAACAAGTGCTTAATAAATATAAACTATATTTTAGTCTGATGAGTATAAATTCATACCTTCATTAAAGTAATTGGTAGACATATTGAATATGAAAGTTTCACATGAAACACCCAACGGCAATTTTTCTGGACCTTCCCTTCAGTTTAACATCAACCCGTGGGATCGTCAAATCTGTCATTAGGATCTAACCAGTCATCTGTGCTTGAGTTCAACCTCAACAGGTGACTTCATTGCTTTGATAAAGAAAATGAATGCTCTGTCTGCACACTAGTGCTAAAGTGTGGTTCACAGTAAGAGATGCACAGAAATTGAGTAAGGGGGCGCACATTTTTGTAGTAATTTGACATTCCCTTGACATCCAAACGCATGGTCAGAGGACTCACTTCACTGAACAGCATACAGGGCAGGCGAGCGGAACTCGTGGGACAAGTCTTTCACTGTTGGCAGCAGGCCCATGTTAAAATGTGATGTTTTAAAGTTGTCAGCTGTACCCTGAAAACATATAAAACAGAATCCCTTTCTTTCACAAAAAGTTAGTTTAAATTTAAGTACACATTTACGGAATAAATAATTGGAACTGGTTGAAAAATTTTGCAAGTAGATGGAAAATGTTAAAAAGAATATCCTGTTTAGTCCTCATTCCCACGAATACATCTCTGCAAGACTGGTTTCTCCATTTGATGTATTAGAACGTAGAAACAGCTTTAACACACATTTTCCCCTATGAGTAGTATTGTCATCCATCTAACCTAGATTAGACAAGTGAGAGACAAACTCATCCATCACATTAAAATTAAACATCGATATACAAATTGTTCATTAAAAGTGTGAATATAGGTGTTTAATAAGGGAATTTATTCCACTTAAAATTTCATGTTATGATTGCAGAATTATAAAAATTATGAGTGTAACAGCAATTTTCTCTATGATTCACCACCACATGTGTTTTCAATAAAAAATGGGTATAGTTTTTTAAAATTCAATTTCTTTTTCCTACATTGTATTTTGATAATTTTTATTGAAGTGTAGTTTAATGTGTATTAAATCTAACATAATAATGTTATTCAATCTAATATAAAAATCTGACGTGTATTCAATGAAGGGCAAGGGACAGGCTTGTGGGTGGTCAGAAGGCAAGGGCTTGGAGGGGTTTCCTGAGGGGAGTAACCTGGTGGGGGTGGGGGCAGTGGTGAGGTCGGGAGGGCTAGCGAGAAGGGGGATGGGAGGGAAACTGGAGGTGTGGAAGCAGGTGCAGGAGGGAGAGCAGGGAGAGGTGCAATTTTAAAGTTAAAAAACACAGAAAAACAAAAATGAAGGTTTGTATTTCGTATGTCTTTGTTTTTTATTTTTATTTTTTACTGGTAATTTATTTTTATTAGTTTCACAAAAGTTATGAAGCTCTTGAACATTCTATAAAATTCGATCTTCCACAGTAGATAGTTTGAGAAACACTGCTCTATGTTGTCCACGTGACTTGCCAACTCATCAAAAAAAAGAAAGAAAGAAAGAAAAAGATGAATAGCTCCTATGAATCTGACTAATACAACCCTTGTAAGATTTTATCATCTAAAAAATAACTGCAATTATAGCACGCAGGATATTGTAAGGCAGAATTATTGAGTATGAACTGGCTTTAAAGACAGGTTAAAAAATAACCACCAAGTTTCACAGTCACGACAGCTTGCAGCAACCTCATCCACATCTAGAACGTTAGAAGTAGAACAGGTTGTAATAGGGTGCAGCCAAAAGGGAGCCCCCCAGTAGGGATTTGGAATGGAGTCCTGAACTCAAGGTGTCCAAGAAATATTAGGATATCCTTCCCCCTCCCCCCAACAGGTGTGAGTTGGGGGAAGGGACACCTGGAGCAGGAACATGCAGAGCTGTTTCTTACAGCAACAGCTTTGCAGCTAATCCATGGCATGGTCATTTAACATACCTATAACCTTTAACTGGTTGCATAATGTTAAATAGCTGTGGCCATGCCTTGAGCCAGGGGGATGGAAGCGACTTCCACCCAAGAGGTAACTGGGGGCAGGTCCCCCGGGTTACATAGCCTGCGTGAGAGCTTGGAGAAGATTGGCTCCATGATATGGGGCCACACCTGCCCAGACTCACAATGGCAGCCCAGTAAACTTGGAATAATACAGTAATGCTGGCAGGTGTAACTGATTGTAGGAGGAGTCAGGAACAGGGGTACAGAGGAAGATTTGGCATGGGGATTTAAACCCAGACACGGCAGCCATTAGGGAGAGGATCACCCGGCTATGGCAGTGGAGAGAGAACCACGTGGTTTTGCCAGAGTGGAGACCCCCACAGCCTTGGTGGGAGAGAACAACGTGGTTTTGCCAGGGTGAGGATCCCGTGGCTTTGGCGAGAGTGAGGACCCTATGGCTTTGGGGTGCTCCCTTTTGCCACATGGCTTAGGAAGCAGGAGAGACTTTGTCTGGAAGTAAAGGGGTGAAAGGACTCTTGCGGGTGGGCCATGAGAAGGTGCTACATGGTATTGGATTAACTGGAGATCATGGTGGAGACACAGCTGATGGTGCCAGGAGCCTGAATCACAGACTTCTACTTCTTTTCCTGAGATACGGTACCCCGGACTAGGGCAGGGGGAGAAGGAAGATCTGTGTGCGTCTGTGGGTATCCTAAAGGACTTTAACATTTTAATGAAGACATTGGGTCACTACTTTAAGTCTGTATAGCTTTAAATAAACATTTCCTTTCCTTTTCACAAATCTCTGGCATTGAGGGACATCTTTCCTCTGGCATTGGACAATGCGAACCTAGTGGGGGGTTACCTTTGGTAATAGTATATCGTACCCCCCTTGGCCTTGTTCTGTAACAAGTGTCACTGAAAACATCACATTTTGAAGGACGATACCTGGGACCTTGCAGAAAGTGGCCACACCCAGAGAAGGCAGAGATGAGCTGGAGGGTGAGGAGGCGGTGCAGGAGTTCATACAGGGACCGCATCACTCCAGTGAGTATCATTTTTTTAATGTCATTTTTCTTGCTGACCCCCTACCACAGGCAAAGTGGTCTGGCAGCTCTAAAGTTGGAATAAAGTTGCAATTCATTAACAAACATTTAGTAATCCTGAAGTGTATCTTGGCATGTAGGTTTTTTAAAAAGAAAAATAAGGGAATAAATAAAATGCACTCATTTTTAAAAGCATCTTTATTGAGATATAATTCATATACCATTCAATTTACCATTTAAAATGTATAATTTAAGAGTGTTTAGTGTAGTCACAGTTGTGCAGCCATCACCATGATCTAAGTTTAGAACGTTTTACATTCTCTTTTATGTAAACACTAACCATGCATGTATATATACTTACACACATGTATATAAAACATATATACATACATCTATGTTTTTATGGTTGCTTCTCATATGTGCCCCAACTGGGGAGGAGGCCCAGGCATGTGCCCTGACAGGGAATTGAACCTGTGACCTTTGGCTTTGTGGAACAACTCTCTACCCACGGACCCATGATGGCCAGGGCTAAAATTCTTTACCAGATAATTTTTTTTTTTTTTTTTACTATTAGTTCCCTCATAGACAGTGAAAAGGAAAATGGGAGGGAGGGACGCTCCACGGGGAGCGTCCTCCAACGCTCCCCTGGGAGGACTGGGAGCGCCTAACTAAAGGAGTTCAGCCGCTGGCTGCTTCTCTGTGTATTGTTCCAGCGAGGAGCTGGATGAGCGCCCGGGGCGGCTGCCAGCCTGAGCAGCACGCTGCTCCTCCCTTGCCCTGATCCCAGTTGTGACTGTTAGTGGTACTGGACGCCTCAGGCAGATTTGGGCCACAGCTGCATGGAGCAGCCTGAGTCGGCGGTGCCAATGGATTTTCTGACTGTAGTTGAAACTACCGACACAATTTTTAAGGTGTCCACAGAACATTGGATGATGGTCTCGCTTCCTCTAACTGGAGCAGACTCAAACTGGACATCCACAGGGAAGAAGATCCATGGGTATCCTCCTGCCCCTTTCTTTTCCGATATTTCAAGTCCTTAATTCCTTGACCTACTTCCTGCATCCAAACGTGGTTTGTTCCTCTGGTCTCCCCCTCCTCACAATTCCTATCCTTTTCTTGGACTTTTTACGAGATCTGATTGTTACTTTAGAAAGACTATCTGGGACAACTGTGTTTTGATGAACTGTTATTTTAGCAGCTGCAGATTCAGCCAACTAAGTATTTTCTAAAATGCATATAACACAGGCCTTTCCAAGTGCACCCCTCCGGAGGGTCCCACCCACCAAGCAGAGCCCACGGAGGACCCTGCATGGATTACAATAAACCTGTTCACCGGGGAAGAGGGAAGAAAATAAAAATGCTGTTTTATTGGAGAACCCAAATGATTTAAAAATAAATATAGGGAAACTATAGCTCCCTAATGTAAGCTTGACTGTGAAAGGCAAACACCATAAAAATGTGGTCTGTTTCAGGTGTTCTGGAAACAAATGCACTTTTAGGGTTTGGGGAGCTGTTCCAAGCTGGGCCCAAGTTGAGATGATCTTGCATTGGAAAGATTATGTAGCACCTTCCTCCCCTTCTCAACCTTTTCTATCTTGCAGAAATTTTGAGGCTATAATGTTGGTTCTTATAAATAAGTTAAACAGTGGTTTCACCATGTATTTAAATAATTTTAAATTGAAAAACGTTAGACAAAATTCACAGTGGTTTTCCTTTTCACTGTCTATGATGGAACTGATAGTAAAAAAAAAAAAAAAAAATTATCCGTGTAAAGAATTTTAGCCCTGACCAACATTGGTCAGTGGGCAGAGAGTTGTTCCACAAAGCCAAAGGTCGCAGGTTCAATTCCCTGTCAGGGCACATGCCTGGGCCTCCTCCCCAGTTGGGGCACATACAAGAAGCAACCAATTGACGTTTCTTTTACACATCGATGTTTCTCTCCCACTCTTTCTCCCTGTCTTCCCTTCTCTCTAAAAATAAAAATAAATAAAATCTTTTTAAGAAGAATTTTAATTACATACAATAACAACCTTCAATGTTTTCTGAGCATTCCCCATGGCCAGCACTGAGCCAGGAACATGATGGGCCTTGTGCTCACAGGGTGTCCAGCCCGGAGTGCACAGAATTAATGAGCGACTGGAATAAAGCCTGATCAAGTTCTGCTGGGTCAAGATCATGGCTCTAGGCAAGTTCATGGCAGGGCGACTGCCACAGGAAGTAACATCCTCAGGGCAAATGGAAATCACAGGCTTCCTAGAAGTTGAATCGTTTTAGCTTCATTACTTAATACTTGCATCAGCAAACACCAACACAGAATACAACCTACTCCTTTGTTCCACTCAAGTTAGAAGCAGTTTCCCAATACCAGGAAACCGCCAAAATAGAAACACTTGCCTCAAAATATTTGAAAGGATGTTTTTGACAATAAAAGTTATCAATAGGATATTTTCTAAACAGAAGCAAACTGGCAACATTTTTCATTTTTTCCTTTCTTCTCTAGGATGCTGGCATCTGTTTTTGCTCTGTTTTCTAAGGTTTTCATTAGAAAAAAATACAATGCATACAACTTCTCTGTGATTAAAACATACTGCCTTTTGTGAGTGATGAATTCAGACAAGTAAAGTATCTTCGTCTTTATTTTCTATCATAGTTGGTCATAAATCCTGCAACCTAGAAGTGATAATGTGCTTTGGCTTCATGTAATTGTGCTGGCTGGAGCTCTGCATGCTCATGTCTCCAGTTTTATTGTGCTGGGACAACAGACAACTCTTCCAAGTTGCTGATGGAGATGTTGGCGGTGGCCCAGCTCTCTAGGGCGATGATATTTGAATTGCTTTCTTTAAGGGATTGCTTTCCTCCAGCCAGTGATTTCTCCCATGGCTCTGTGTCCACCCTTTCAAAGATCATAAAGAATGGAGAAATATTTCCTTTCCTTACCACTTAATAGGGGGAAGTAGGCATGTTGAGGTTGAAAGCTTACAAGAAAATAAGTGAGTCACCTTAAATGCTGATGCCTTCTTTCTTTCCTTCCTTCCTTTCTCCCTTCCTTCCTCCCTTCCTTCCTTCCTCCTTCCCTTCCACATACATTTATGAAATACCTTATATGCCCTGCACTATGCTGGGTGTCACGGAAGTCCTAAAGAGGTTTCCATGGTCTGGCAACAAAGAGACAACTATGACGGGAGATCTGGGGAAGAGTATCCGCACTGGCAGTGTGTGTGTGTGTGTGTGTTAGGGTAACATTAACTGCTATAACAATAAACTTCAAAAAATTGGCTTAACACAATAAAAGTGTATTTCTCACTTAGATAACAATCCAAAACAGATGTTCCTTATCTGTGGAATAAAGGATTCAGATTTCGATCTCGAGGCTTGGCCTTGCTCTAGATCTTCAGAATCATTTCTAGTGCTCAGAGATGGTGGAGAGGCTACATCCTCATTGTAGGAAGCCCTCTCCCATTCATGTCCACTGCTGGAAGCTTGTCACATGGACCACAGCTGGATGCAAAAGAGCCTGGGAAGCACTGTCCCAGTTGGGCAGCTGCATTGCCGCAGTATGGAAGGAAGCAAAACGTTTAGTGGACAAGGAGAATATGAATGAATTCTTTTTGTTTTGAAACATTCATCTTGAGATGATGAGACATCATCTAAGGAAAAGTCTGGTGAGCAGACTTTCTAGCATAAGCTAGAAACAGGACAGAAAGATTCGAGAATCTAAAGGTTGAGTTACAAGCAGGTCTAACCTCCTATTTCTCAGGCAGGAAAAACATAACGTCCTTTATGCCGCTCCCTCATAAGAAGAAGAAGGAGAAGAAGAAGAAGGTTTCATTTCCAAATCCCCCACTGCAGTGTTATTTGGCTCATTTTCTCCCCTCAACCCTTTTTTCTTTTTGTGAAGGGATCATAAAATTTAAGTCTAAAACAAATGTGGTTCTTCAGATAGCAGGTTTGGCTGCCCTTTGAGACACCCAATTTACACCGCTCCCTTCAATGGGGGCCATCGGACAGTCGAGAAACGTGCCACCACCCTCGGAGGTCAGGTTTGGGAGCTTCTTTGCCCGAATCCCCTCCATTCTCCTCACAGCCTCAGTGAGCACCGTTTCTCGCCGTCCTAATGTAGTGGGGGATACAATGAAAGGAAATTTTCCTGAATTCAGTGGTGAAACTTTCCAGTGGTGAAGCACTTTGAAATACAAACTAATTAATAAACACAACTCTCTTCAAAAGCAGTGAGGGCTGCCGTCCTCGTTGTTCACAGCTGACAAGGCTCCAGCTAAGACGCTTGGCCCCGGGCTGTGCGCTTCGTCTGGGGGGATCTTTGAGGCACCAGCCCTTCAATTCTCAGGATGGCGTGTGGCCTCTCTCGGGAATAATGAGTTTTTATACGGGTTGTGGTTAATGTGACTTCCTCAACGACTCTACGGTGCCCCTGCACTGGCTATGCAATTACTAATGTTCTTGTCACAAACTGAGTGACCCAGTCAAGAGAGGGAAAGTGACTCACAGGATGGCCCTGCATAACCTTCTAGAGATTGAAGAAATCTTCTGCCATCCTCAGCACTGTGCTAAACTGAGAATCAGAAAGATGAGAAGGATTTGTTTGTATCTTCATGGTACTCAGACCTTGGGGCCAAAGTCCTTAACGGCCCTTGCATAGAGAGAGAAATTGAGACCTGGAGATGGCTGCCTTCCCAGAGGGGAATCGTTGGCAGGACTTGCGTCCTGGTATCACTCTCCTGTCTCGGCTCACAAAATGGCACTATGTCACAGAGAAACTGCGACAGTTTCAATAAGAAAAAAATTATCCTAAACTGCAATTGTTTCAATAAGAAACAAAGTATCCTAAGTGATGTTATGTGTGGAGGTTTGCCCTGACCACGTGTTTGGTGATAGACTAATTGGTTCAGAATGGTATCACAGATTCATGATCACAAACCGGCCCTTGTGGTAGTGAAATCTATAAGCAACCATGAGGCTCCAAATGCTTTGGCTGCATTCACAATTATAACAGTTGTATTTCGAAGGTTCTATCGTAGTTGGGTGGTGAGGTTCAGGTGTATCATTCTACACCGTTGGCTGTCAGTTATATGAGAAATACTTAGGATACAATGTAGACTTCGGTAGAATTTTTGTTTCTACCTTCTTAAAGAAGTGTATGCTATTTATATAAGTGATGGAATTAAGAGTCATGCATAAGCCCAGCCAGGGCACTTGGAGTTCATTTTCATTTGTGACCATGGTGAGATGTGATGTTATAAAACCGCACTGTTCCATGTGAGAGCCACAGGCCACATGTGGCTGGTACGGACTGAAATGTGTTCTAAGTGTAAAACGCATGCTTGATTTTGAAATCTTAATGTAAAAACAAGATTTCAAAATATCTCATTTTTTATGTTGATTGCATGTTGAAGTGATACTATTCTGGATATACTGGATTAAACATATTAACATTTAATTTCACCTGTATTTACTTTTATAATGTGGTTACTAGAAAATTTAAAATTCCATATGTGGATCACAAATTTATACTTTAAAATGCTTTTACAGAATCCCAGCTCTTTCAGAGTCTCCTAACTATGAAAACTGATGCAGCTCCCGAGGCCCCCAGACCACCAAAAGCCCCCGCAGTTAGAGACAGGTTCCTTTAGAATCAACAGGACACTGATTTCAAGCAAAAGAATGTTTCCTGACTTTTGGATTTGTCTTCATTCTTTTATTTCCTAATATTAGAACATATCTGAAAGGAAATACTTTTGATACCAGCCCCCGCTCCACCCTGGCCCTGGGCCAACTCCTACTTATCCTTCAAGACTCACTGCACATCACTGCTTCTTGGAAGCCCTCCCTCCCTCTGCACTCTCTAGTGGCCCGAGGATGAGTTAGGTACTCCTGTTCTGTGTCACCATTAAGCCAGACTGTCGTCACTGGCTTGACTCTTTACCCCATTTCTATAAATTCCTTAAGGTCAGAGATTGTCCTTCATTTTTATATTTCTAGTACCTAGCTCGGTGTTCAGAAACATAACACAAATATTTATTGAATAATTATTTAATTGAACAATGGATGAATGAAGATAATTCATTAGTTGACATTGTTATTTCAGAATTATTAGAAAGAGTGGCTTACATTTGATTGTTACCTCCCAAAAGTTAGGTTACTTCACAGGATTTTGGGGAAACCCTTCCTCATTAGAAGCATCACATTCTGTTTACTGCGGTTCAGCGTAGGCAGTCCCTAGTCCAGTCAGGGGCGCCCTGGAAACAACGTTACTGAATACGGATTGCTGTGTGGAAATTATACAGTAACCGCTTACTTGTCTTTGTATATCCAACTGAGCTGATGGCAGAGGGGATATTACTAGTAGACATAAAGCATTCATTGGGGGTTGAGAAGGTGCCTACATAAAAACTAACCTATTGTATTTGGTCATCATATAATTTATTGCTCAAATACTTTGAGAGTTAATGGGACTGTTATAATATTTATTCTTGCTCTGTTAAGAACAAATCAGGCTGTGTGTTAACCCTAATTATGTTGAATAAGAACCATTTTTCATGGCAAGTGGCCTGTGGTACAAACGGGATGGGTGAGATGACCCCACAGGTTGGTGGAATGGAAGGGATCCTCACACTGAGTGGAAGACCTGAGAGGTGAGACCAGCAATCCAACATTCTGGCTCTCTCTCCCAACAGCCCAACTATACCCTTTAGAGTGGATAAAACGTTTCAGCAGGTCCTCTCCAGATGGAGCAACTGCATGGGCTCTGAGTACAGAAGTGCTCTCACCTGCTCATCAGCTCATTAAAAAACGAGCAAACAAAAACCAGAAACGAATCAGCCCTGCCAGTTCCTGACTGTTGTCAGCTGCGGGGACATTGCTTCTTGGACAAACACTTAATGAACCAACACCTTCCTCTGTGCTCCTTGTGTGCTGCTGGTCAGAGGCTGGGCAGAGGGATGAGCTGCAACACCCACAGCTTGTTAACGCCATGGGCCCATCATTGTTTTCACTTTGTTCCTGCCAGCCTTGTAGAAAAACTGAAAACTATGTTATGTGTGCTTGATATAAGTGCTTTCAATTAAAACCACTGCATGCACTAATATTATCTGCATTTGAGAGATGAAGAAACCGAGGCTTGGCGATATTTAGAGGTCTTCCTGGAGGGAGAATCATGGAGGGGATTCCTGAGGCCCAGTCTGGGCCACCTTCCACTGCAACACTTGCTTCATGGAAACAGCCCATGAAGACCGCACTGCCTTCATTGGACTTACATATAACCTTGAATCTTTCCAAAGAGATAAAGTGTGATGTCCGCTCGGCCTCCTGCAGGTGTGGTTACCTCGCACCATCCCCGAGGCCAGCTCTCTTTGGGCAAATGTGACTCTGTGCACCTGATAACCACAGCAAGTCCAGCGGCGGCCCATGCTGCCTGAGAGCTGGGTGCACGCCGACCGGCATTATTTACGTTTTCATTCAAAATCTCCTTTAGGGTGACTTCTGAGCTCCTGAAGTGCCTGTTCAAGAAGATCGACAAATGGCCAAAGACAGATTTTTCAGCCAGAGGAAAGACTTATTACCTTAGCCCCGGTCTAATGAAAACAGAGGCGAAATACCAACCTGCACTAGATAAACAGCACACTGAGCCATCCATCACACTCAGCCGCACTCGGCAGAACACCCTAACCGATGTCACCTGACTTTCCCGCTTCACTCAGATGGGTATTCGCAGCATGACAGAGCTGGGACTTTGCCCTATCAGTTTCTGTCCCAATAAAGACCTGGCCAGGAATCCTTTAAGCCAGGGGTCCCCAACTTCCACCCTATGTTCCGGTACTGGTCCACGCCTGTTAGGAACCGGGTCACCCAGCAGGAGTTGAGCTTCAATGTAATGCACTTGAATCACCCCCAAACAATCTTCTCCACACCCCGCCTCCCCTAACTCCACCATCCGCCCCCACCATCTGTAGAAAAATCCTCATCCACGAAACTGATTCCTGGTGCCAAAAAGGTTGGAGACTGCTGCTTTGGGCCATTCTCTCTCCCAGTCTAAATCCCCTTTCCTCCATAGCCACAGACAGCAATGACTTCAGAGGCTATTGCTCAATACTGCTCACCTGCATGCTCCACACCGGTGTTCCCTTTCGGGACACAGTCTCTACACTGGGTCCACTGAGCATCTCCAATGGCAGCCGTTTCTCAGGGCCAACCAGTTGTTAACTGGCACACCCATTCTTCCAGTGTCAGCCTGCCCGCCTTACGACAGGCGCTCTGGGTACAGAGAGGCAAGGTCTTGTCTTTTAGGAGCTCAGTCTGGGAAAGATAGAAATCTTGCATGTGCATAGACATTATTTTGCTTTTTCCTGTATCTCTCACTCTGCCTTGGCAATCTATACATGATAGAGAAAATAAACCCATTTGCAAGAAAAGAAAGCTGTAGGGAGTAAGTAGTGCGTGAAATAGGTGAAAGGGGCCAAAAGGTACAAATTTCCAGATACGGAATCAGCCACGGGGAAGTAAGGTACAGCATGTCGACCACAGTTCACAATACTGTAGTGTATATTTGAACATTGCTAGGAGGGTAGAGCTCATCACAAGAAAGAAATTATAACTGTGTGGTGATGAATGTTAACTAGAGCTATTGTGGTGATCCTTTCAAAATATATACATGTATCAAAACACGTACATCTGAAACTAATATCATGTTATATGTCAGTTGTATCCTAAAATAGAGGAAGCTATGACTTAAATACGTATTATCACTCATAGATAGAAGGAAACTAGAACTCTGAATATTTAATTAGACTTCAGTTTACCAACTTCAGCTCCATGATTTCCCCTACTATATGAGACTTCTTTGATGGTTTTCAGATTTTCACTTTTCTTCCAAAAATGTAAAAATCACCTCTCAGAAAAATAAAATTCATTGTGGCCTTCACTGGCTGGTAACGATGTTGACATCATGGACCCAAACCATGGAGTGAAATTCTCAAAGAAGGGACTATATTTACATCCCCTAGGACTGGGTTCTGCAAGATACGCACCACTGGTGGTGACGGCTCCGAGCTTGGCCGTGTCTTTGCAGCAGTCAGTGAAAGAAAGCAACGTGCATTTCATTCACAATGGCATTTCGAGGAACACATTCAAAGAGCTTTAGCACACTGTAAAATTGAGTTGATGTCTACTGATCTCTGAAATAAGGAATTATAATAGAAACAAATTTAATATTAAATATACTTGTGGAATGCTTATGATTTTATAAGCATGGAGCATATGGTATCTTGTTTAATACTCGCAGCAATCCCACGGTGTTTTAGTAAGACCAATTACACAAATGAAGAAATAAGAGTGGCAAAGCTGTTATTTGGACCAAAGTCTTTCAAGGATATTCAGAGATGGTCAGACTCTAGTTAACTCAGAAGAAACAGATACATAAATGAAAACGGTGACTATCCATAGTGGAGGATATCTCTTTCCCAAGCGCAGAATACTTTCTTGGTATCACATTATCTGCAAAGCTCTGCCATTGTTCAGCAATCTGCATAGGGAGAGTGAAGAGTATTGAGACTATTCAATGCGTACCATGGTAAGGCCAGATAACCTTTCACGTCACACACGCGCACACACACACACACACACAAATCTGACGACTGGAGTGATTCTCCCCCTTGCCTCCATCACCACCTCTCTACGTGGGCAGCTCTAGACAAACCACAAAACTCTGCCTCTCTGATTGCTTATTTTGATCCTGGTGCACCTCATTTGAGGGCACATCCTTTCTCTAGCTTGGGCCACGCTGTGTTCCCAGAGCAGGTACGTTTTGCAAATTTGTTCCTTGGGATGCTAATGACTATTGACTCTGGGGTAGGTGATGAAGTTTCCTGGTTTAAAAAACAAAACGTGTGCCCTGGCCAAGTGGCTCAATTGGTTGGAGCATCATCCTGTGCACCAAAAGGTTGAGGATTAGGTCCCCGGCCAGGACACATACCTCAGTTGCGGTTTGATTCCCAGTCAGGGTGTGTACAGGAGGCAATGAATTGATGTTTCTCTCTCTCTCTCCCCCAAATAATAAACATATCCTTGGGTGAGGATTTAAAAAAAAAAAAAAGCAAAACATTTAAGAGAAATGCAAATGTGAAAATGTGCAACAGGCACGGCGGCTATCAAAGACAGCCCCAGACCGACTGGAGAAGCACCTTGCAGGCCTTGTCTTCCTGAGGATGCTGTCCTCTGATGCCAGTTTTCCTAAAGGGTAATGAAACATGTTGTCTCCTTCAAATACGCATTTATTTACCTTGCTTATTGCTTAGAGGTCAACCACTTGCCCGTTTTCCAAGTTTCTGAGAGACATCTCACTGTCACTTCCAAGTACCCTCTGTCATTTATTTATTTCCATTGCTTGTAACACTTATACTGCATAGATGAATAAACTTTCAAGCAGTAAGTTCATTTTACTGGAACCGTGTCTAACACTATTAGCATCTCACCCCCTATGGCTGTTCCATAAATGTCAAATGATAAGAAGAGCTGGGATTTGGGACCTTTCTTCTGTGGTTGTGAATTTTGGAAGTAATCCAGCTGTCAAGCCAAAGACAAACGTCACCTGTGCTGTTTCAGATCCATCACATGTATGAAATGGAAAGATAAGGTTACACCCAGAGGTGCTGAGACATGGGAAAACGAACCAACCCAAGGGGCATGTTAATTAAAGCAGAACTCTGCCAAGCAGAGCTTCTCGACAAGGGACCTCAGACTCCCTAAATGGACTCAGTTCAAGATCAAACCCAGCCAGCCCTTACCCATGGCTGAGAGGCACTTGAGACCCAATGCGAAGCACCATCTGAATTTTGTTGGCCCCTGCCCACAGGCCTGTGATGGACTTTGATCTTGTAGCTCTAAGTGCCACAGGATTTGAGACTAAACTGAGGCTCGAGTACCTTCACAGTGACAAAGGCGGATATCAGAGGAAAGCATGGCCAGCCCCAAACCTCAATCACATGCCAAAGACACCACACAATGTCGAGAGGGACTCAGTACCTCACAAAGTGTGCTTTGAGCCTCAGGTCAGAAGAGAGGCATCAGTATCTTCCTCAGAGATACTCTGTCTTTTCCCCTGCCCCTCGTGTTATACAGTTCCTGTGCAGTGGCAGCTCCTTGTGTGAGTGTCCATCTCCCTGGTGAACTTACACTCCCTGTGGCACGTCATGTGCTGTGGCAGTCAGAGAACTGATGTGGCCTACACGCTGGACACACACTATGAAGACAGTTTTTCTTTGTTATGTGGAGCCGAAAATAAGCCCAAGTCTTGAAAAGCTGTTCGCGTGTCCAGGGTTTGCCAATTTTGAAAAAAGATGTGGTATATATCCAGCCCTTACTTCCTGTGTACCTTTCTCTTAGGAGGCTGTGTTCATGGAGTCAGACAGCTGGCAGCCAAGTGTTGAGAGAAGGAAAGCTGGTGTGTGCTGCGTGCTGACGAAGCGCAGGGTGAGGGGAGCCCGCCAGTCGTGCTGAGTGACATTCCTCACCGTCGGCCTGGGCCAGATGTCCCGTGCAGAGCGGCCTGCGTGGGTCTGCAGCTATGGGGAGGCATTTCAAAGAAGGGATTCCTCCTGTTTGCATTCTCTTCCTGGTATGTCTGAAACTCTTCCCCTGTGCATGGGGTAACTGTGTACTTCATTCATTACAGTGCTGAGTGTTACCTGGCGAAATAGTTACTTGAAATGCTAATTATACCATAGCAGCCAAAGAATAAGGGCCCTGAAGAACTGAACCAAAACAACAACAAAACCACAACTATTTTCTCTGCTGTTATTGTTAGATGGTCATGACTGCCCTGCCTTTCCCTACGAAGGGGGATTTAAAGCAAAATGCTTCAGTAACTGAGGTTACTGACTTCCGTATCTTTCACCTCCACCCATGACTCTCCAGCAAAGGCATGAACTGGGGTCACGTGCTCATCACATCACAAGTGACTCTCTGCATTTTGCACAAGACCCCTGGGGGTGTTTGATTGCATTGGTATCCTTTTATTCAACAAGTTTATGATACTGAGCTTTGTTCCATATGTTGAATTACTAGAATTGTTTTAAGTCATTAAAATTGTCATTTAAAATAACTTTTAAAGCAGAAAAGGACACAGCCTAGTTCCCTTAGGTCTCCCAATCCAAAGTGCACATATTAAGCAATAATAAACGACAGTCCTACACCTGTTTGTTTATGTGTGTGCCTGCTGTTCCTCCCTCGCTGCCCTCCTCACGCTCCGGCCCTGGCCCACGGACCTCTGCGCGCTCCGGGGCACCCAGTCTGGGCCTGTGCACCTGTTGTTTCCTCAGTCCACCCGCTCATCCCCAGGATCTGCACAGCTCATCCAGGCACTTCCTCTGGGTTTTTGTTCAAAGGTTCCCCTTAGTGAGGCCTTCCCTTGCCATCCTATCTAAAGCCCACCCCCTCACCCTGTACCCAGCACTTTCTGTCTTCCTTCCAGGCTTTACTTTTCTCCTAAGCATTTACTGTTAGACTATAAATATACACATACTATATATTTTATTTTCAGCTACTTTTAGTGTTTGCCTCTCCAAGCAGAATGTAAGGACAGAGAGTTCTTGCTTGTTTTGCTTCCTCTTGCAGTGGGGCCTGGCACATGGTGTTTAATAGGAATTTTTGAATGAATGAGTGAATGAATGAATGAATGAATAGGGCCAGGCTTTGTGCTGGCCACTCATGACCAAGCCAATGGTTTCTCATTGCAAGAAGTTTATAGTCTCATGGGAAAAACAGATATGAAGTATGTAACTAAAACAGAATATGCTTATTGCAGGGAGCTGTGAGAGCAAATGGCAGAGAAACCTAACCTGGTCTCCCTGGGGAAGTGATGTTTCAGCTGAGTCCTGAGCTTATGTGAAGGGCCACAGACAAGAGGGAACATGGTGAGTTCCGGACAGATGAAGCTGGGTTGTGAAAAGTGAGAAGAGCACAGAGGTGCCATGAGGCTGGCAGTGGTGGTGGGGGTGTCCTGAAGGCCTTGCATGTGATCTATAGGAGATTCAGCGATGGGGGTCGGGGGCTGGCAGGAGAAAACGACATGGCCTCGAACAGCATTTCAATGGGATTTGAGAGGAGCGAGGTGAAAAGCTAAAGTGAGGCAGACCTCAGTGTGCACAGAGCGTCGAATCTGCCCCTGTGAGAACTGGCTGACTCTGAACAAACACAAAACAAGTTATCACAGAGGGCACGCACGAAACTCTTTCTTGGGACCCGCCCAGTACTAGGAACATACTGAACTCATTCCTGCCTCAGCATTTTCACCCACGATGTTCCCCTTCCTGGAAATGTTCCTTTGATCCATCCAAAGCTACCCACCCTTCCTCAACACGGTTGCAGCCCACCTCTTCTGGAGAACCTCCTTAGTCGTTCTTTCTGTCCTCGTTGATCTCTTTCCTTTGATCTCCAAAAGCACTAAAGTGCACAGCACACAATTAATGGTCTACTTTCTTGAATAAACTGACACCTTGTTACCCCAAGCAGAATGTCCTCTCCTTGCAAACAAGGACCCCACATCCCACCTACCCTCTCCCTACCTACCTAGAGAAGGGATCAGAATATATTAGGGTCTTCAAAAATGGGCCAACTGATTTAGGTTCAGATTATCGAATATACTACAATGATACTTTGTGATCTTAGAAGGACTCTTTAAGGAGTCTTACTTTATATATGAGGACATCTAGGCATATGTAGGTCAGCAGGGAAAGCCAGCTGGAAGAACTAAGCTTCAGAGTTATTGTCTGGCTATAATTTAGTTGCGTAAACTCAAGCAAAAAGTGAAAAGAAAAAATGGAAATCTCTGTGAAATGGCTGAGCACTTATAAAGAGCAAAGACAGAACACCCCCAATTTAAAGGCACATTTCTAATGTAGCCCCAAATTAGGCAATTGCCATAAGAATATCTAGTAGAACCTGAAAACTAAAATTCAGTGAAGTTTGGCCAACTGTGTAAACAACTCCAAACCTCAGTATGGTCAGTACTGACATGTAAGGTGATGGAGTAAGAGATGCAGAAGTAGCTCTATTTCTGGAGGAAGATGTCATTAGCATTTCTTTCTGTGGTTGTTACGGAGAACAATATGAACAGTTTCATTAATGATTACTTCATTCATGTATTTTTCCAGTGCTTTTTAATCAATTTTCAAGGACCATTGAATGGATCCACATAAAACAGGGTCATATCTCTTGACTCCAGTTCAAAAATCTCAGTATATTTCAGTAAACTATCTTTTGTGAAGCGAGTAAGAAAGATGATGTTTTACTGAGGCCTTGTTGGGAAAAACAACAACGAATGGGCTTCCACTGCTGACCCCCACCAAGCAGTTGGTCAGGCTGTTACAACAGGCTCAGACATAAAAGTCATCACGGGCTCTCTGTCGCCTGTGACATGTGGCCATTAGCCTGAGATTATTCTGTGTATCAGTGACACCGTGACGGGGGTTCCAATCCCACAGCTCTGGTTATAGGTACATCAGCATTTCTAGTCTAGGTCCTTGTAGTTGAGAGTTTGTAAAACTAATCATAGAATGAATCTTGGCATATAAAAGCTACTTCCCCAATTTTTAAAAAATACAAATTAAAAAGTTCCATATGTTTTGCCATTCTTACGTTACTCATAGGCCCCCCAAAATAAATTAGCAAATCCTTTCTTCTTAGTTGCTTTTCTTCTTTCTCTAAAAAATAAATGTGTATTTCAAGGCTTTTGGGTTGTTTTTTTAACCTGACTTGTCCACAAAGGTTATCACCTACAATGAAAAGAATTAAGTCCTTTTGTGCTATACAGAAATGTTTTCCATCAGATCGCTATGGGAGGAGGGAAGGTTGGCTAACATTGAAATCTCAAGTTTGAGTTCAGGACTGTCTTTTTTTTTAGTGTAAATGAGATGCTAGTATTTACACTGTGCATTTAGATGCTCTATCTTCTTGAAAGATCTTTAAAATTTCAGGTACCGAACAACTGTGAGATCAAAGATTCAATCTATTTTTTTCTGTGCAACTCTAGTAACAGGTATGTACTGGCGGCCAACTGTGTTCCAGATGTTTTATGAATATTCACACCAAGGCTCCAAAGAGGCATGACTGCCTTCCTTTTAAAAGTGAGGAAACCAAAGCTCAGACCAGTGAAGTGACTTGCCAGAGGTCACACAGTAAAGTGGGAACAAAAACCCAGGCCCAAGGGTAGAGGTTAAATTTGGGGGTTTCCATGTAATTGTAACAGAGGTTGAGTCAAGATAAAAAGTATCAGTACTTAAGTGGAACAAACTACTTCCAGTTAGGTGAACTCTAAGGGGCCTAGTTCCACTAACATACAGTCAGTGTTTAAGTGGCAATCGCTGGGACTCCACGGGGCTGAGCTTATGTTGAAAAAAAATAATACAGGCAGCCCCTCCATTTAGCATACTCATTTTTGCCCACATTGTGGAAATTTGGCAATTTCCATAGTTGCCTTCAATTCATTCAAAAAGCTTACTGCAAGAGTTAACCAGTTACGGGGGCTGGCAGGAAGCACCAACTCAAAGCTAGACACGTCTTGCTCTCAGAGGACCACACCCTGGACCCTGCCGACGCTGGCCGAGCGGGGTGCGTTACCTCCGGTGAGCATTCGATGTCCACGTAGCCTGATGTGTCCTCAAACAGTTGCTAGTGATTGCAGTTTCATTCTCATCAGATCTACTCCCAATATTTAGTAGTCAAAGTCCAGTGTTCGTATTTTTCAAAGATAACTTTTCTTTCTCCTAATTTATAACTTTCACTGGAGGAGGAAGGGAAAAAAACAGAAGAGGAAGAAACAGAAGAAGGAGGGAGAGGAGAGATGTGATACATGTTAGAAGCATTTTTAAAACAATCAGTGGCCAAAGGGGATCTAAGATGCTCAGATACCCAAAACCTGTTACCATCTTTCATCTTTTTTTAATAGTGTATCTATTTTTATCATAAACCCAGCAGACAAAGACCAAGTCAGCATCACTGTTTGGCATGGAGCCCGCTGCAATATTGATGATATATCAACCATTATTATAGGTTGCCTTGTTATCATTATGTGAATGCTATTTTATAAACTTTAATAAGTTGCTTGAATATTTAAGATGAATGGTTTAGAAGTCTAAATTCATATTCATGCCAAATATGTAGGACATATTTTTCATAATTGTTCTTGTCTCTTGAGCCAGTAATAGTTTATAATCATCATAAAATTTCATTCTTAATTCCTTTTATCAGAAGGAAAATATGAATGGTTATTACCCAATTAAAATACTCCTGATGCTTTAAAGGTAGATGTGGGGTTTGGGGGGTTTCACTGAAGACAATTTCAAAAAGAAAGAGCAGCTGTGTGACTTCAAAGCACTTTTAAGTGCTCCAAGTTTGCGGAGATACTCAGCTGTTCGGTACTGTTTCCAACTGTCTTGTTCTCATGTCATCTGTGATGTAATCAAGGAAATATTGCAACATTTTCCCAGTGTGAAAGGTGCAGGAGTGTGTGACCAGAGGTAGAATTTTCATTTGGTAACTAGAGCATCTGTTCTGATGCTTTCACGTACTTGGCTTAGAGCTGCCAAGCGCAGGGATCCCCAAGCACCTGAGATAAGTGCATGTATCTGGGTCTTCCTCCTCGGCGGGACAGTGCCACCTGCTCTGTGAGCAACACAGAAGGTGTGCCCTTCAGGTGGAAGCTTTGAAGGTGATATGTTTTTTTCCTGGATGATTTCCATGCCACTAGCTAGAAAGCAACCCAGCAGGGCAGACTCAGTCACAGTGGCTACAATGTCTTCTAGAGAAATTGGATGGATCAAAGTGATTAATACCCACAAAAAGAAAATGCCAAGTCATCCAAATTGCCTTCCAATTCATTATAAAAATATCGCATGCAGAATTTAGCCCCACACGCCTTCCTTTGGCATGCTCAATTTCTGTCTACTTTCTTTTCTATTTGATCATAATATTATTTGATCGTGACCTTAAACCAAACCTGTGTTGAAATCTATTTTCATTTCCTCCCTGTCATGTATCAGAATATTTTAATCTCATGAAGACATGAGTCTAGTTCTCTGAAAAGGACCCTCCCAAACTCATAAACTTCTAAATGTTTACTTAATACTAAAATGAAAAATGGTCTTAGGGAGGAGTACCGTGAAGATGCCTAATTTGTGCCAAGGCTTTCAAACAATTAGTAAACCTCTTTGAAAGAGAAGTGTCTGTGCAGTGATTAGTGGGTGGATGGGGTAAAGGCTAAAATGCAAGTAGCTTTAATTTGTAGGATGTTGACAAAGAGGTTTGGCACATGTTGCATTATTTGGTAAAAAAATAAGCACACTACAGCTCCTAGAAATAATTCACAGTTCCACCTAACATACTGTTCATTTGCAAATGATATTTCACTAGAAATAGGCAAGTTTTCACTAGAAATATTTAACTGTAGGATATATGTCATAAAAAGTGATGAAATAAGATGCCCTCTTAAGTAGAAATGAAACACGTTTTAAAAGCACATTGAAATGTGGCTCCTCACTTCCGCAGGTCTCGCGCATCAGGGCACATCTGTCCTCGGTGGTTGTGTTTTGCACGAGCATGCACTAGTTACTCCGGTTCTCAAAAGCTATGAATGTTGATATATGGCTCCTCCTCACGAAAGCTTACCTCTCTGTGGCTTCACCTAGGTGAGTGTACGGCTCCAGGCTCTTCTTGGAGGCTCTGACCTAGACAAACGGAGCCTGGAATATGGGATCTGCAGGCACCGACTTGTAAGGCAAGTCCCACAGCTGCAGGTACCTCGGCCTTCAGTGAGCTGGGAAACTTGATCCAGGAAACATGGAGTCAGTAAGTCTTTCAAAGTAGGAACAGAGCCCCAACTTTTAAGGAGGCTATCCAAACAGGTGACAAACTGCTGGACTTCAAAGACAGGAAATCCCTTCAAACGTTAAATTGTACGGACACAAAATGACCTACATTCAGGAAAATGGGGAGCCAGGAATTCAGCGTCATGTTTGTTCCAGTTTAATGAAGCGTGTGTTGTGGATATTAACTGGTCCTAAAGATTCCTACTCTAAGTAGATGGCAGGCTTTTCCACCAGAAACCCACGTTTTCCAGATCTTACTTTGAAAAGTCACTGGAGTTCACATCAGATTGAAGTTATTCACAGCCTCTCTCTGGGGCCAGTTTTAACCCTTAAAATCAGTTTGGTTTAAAATTGCAATTAGAGTATGTAAAAAAAAAAAACTCTATGGAAATATTTTAATATGCCCCTGAACATCAAAACTAAGGGAAGGCATCCATCTACAGTGCAGTCTTGAAAGGTGAGCTGATGGACTGCTTCAGGTTTGAAAGACAGCCTGGAAGCTTCCCAGTGTCAAGGCAGAGAATTCCCCAATTGCTTTTTCCAGTTCAGAATGCAAAGTCTAGACAGATTTCTTGCCAGCCCTCAAAAGTACTTGAGCTGTAGCTGCAGCAGTTTGAAACATGGGAGTGTAAGTACTGAATTCTTGCCCGAGTCTCTCAGAATAAAAGGAGGGCTGGGGACAGGAATGGCTGGAGGGGACAGATATGTGGTGTCTGCCATTTTCTCACTGTAGGTCCTCCTCAGCATTCAAAAGAATTGCTGAACAAATATGTAAGGGGAAGGAAATGGGTGGGAAAAGTCAACCCCATCTTAGAACACAAAAGTCCTTCCGTGTTAACAGTTTCAAAAAGAAAAAAAAATCCCAAAAGGGTTGAGATTGGAAAATTCCTGGGGAACCAAAAAACTTAACCTACATTCCATAGTTTTACCAACTGAAGCCTGTCTGACCAAGGAGGTCAAAGTTAACTCCGCTGCCCTGCTCACAAAGCACGTCAACTTGTTTTGTATGAATAGCTATAAACTGTTTGCAAGTTTCCTAAATCAGGCACTCGGGATGAATTATGAATGGAATTAGCCAGCTTGACTTGGAATTTCCTCACTTTTACTGGTCTTTAAACAAGATTTTTATACATTCATATGTAATCAATGGGACCAACACATGAAATGGCTCTTAACATAAAACACTCTGTTTTAGAGTGATTTTGCAGTTAAGGAAACTTAAATATGAACTTCTAATGTGGAAAAGGTAGTTTTTACATACTGCTTTAAAACTGATCTGGAAAACTGATGAGCTGGCCACAAGATTTCTGTCAGAAAGTGAAATGAAGTTTGTATTTTAAAATACAATTTTAAATGCTGGCTTCTTTCATGAAGCCAATCTGCTTTTCATATCCTTACTCTTAGTCACCTTAAAAATACATAAATTTGGTATCTGGTTATTGAGTTTTTAAGTCGCAGGGTAGAATAATTTAGATATTCATAAATACAGAGAACACTAGGAAATCCTTTCTTAGTGAAAAACTACCTTTAAAATTATCATTCAAACCAGTGAACGCTACAAGTACACCTTCTGACTTAATTTTGGCTATTAGCTATTTCACACTTCAATATATATTCCTCCAAGTAAAACTTTCACTGTCTTAAAATTTCCCTTAAACGGTCACATCCAAATTGATTTCAATAGCAGTTTGTGTGCATAAAAAGTATGTGATGAGGATCAATGTCAAGTTTTGGGAGAGAAAAATTGACTGTTTTTTACTCTCACAAGGTAGATGTTCAAATTTATCCCATGTAAATATAAAAGATTAAAATAAAATATTTCTCAACTGCTTACGCAGGAAGAAAACACAACTAATTCAATAATACTTTTCTCATACAGCTAACACTACAACATATTTGGAACATTTAACATTTAAAAGAAAGGTACTAATTAAAGTACACATAAAAATTTCAAAGTGTGAAAAGCAGTTGGAAAAAATACTTTTCAGTCACTTAGAATAAATTACTTGCACATTTTAATGGTCTTGTAGATTTCAGTAGTAAAATGTTTTTACAAACTTCTCTTTGACTCTTCAAGTACCTCAAACATATAAAGCGTCGAGAATATTCTTTTTTCTTTATAGCACATTCAAAAGTACATACCATCTTGACAGACTGTTATTATGGTAATACTGTTCTAGCATTTATGTAGAATGGAAAATAGTCTCTGATTTTGTTTAAGGGAGAAAATAGTGTGGGAGAACCCCTTTAAAACACAATTTTATATTCACTTAAAATGTATTAATTACTAAGTTTCTTTACAAAATCCTTTGATATTACATTATGTAGACTGCATTTATAGGTTTGGAAATCCTCTTCCCTACACTAAACTTCCAGAATAAGGTTGTACTAATCTTCTCAAAAAATTTTTAAATTATGGCAATCATATAGATACCTGAAGAGAGTTAAAAATCCTAGTCATGGTGTTATTTTTAAATAGTTGGGCAAGTATTTTTTTGAAGGACAGATGCACTTCGGTTGACATGTAAACAGAGCAAAATAATACAAGTATAAAGATTTCTCTTGAACTTTGTAAATCAATGGAAAAATGTTTATCATAAAAATTTAAATACAAAACTTTTGAGGAAATACACATAGTAGTTCATTTGCTTCTGCACTTTTACAAACATGCATGCCCTTCACTTCCAAAGCAACCCTGGCCCACCACATTCACAATGGGCATCTGCAGGACAGGCGACCTGGGCGTCCCCCTCAGGCAGGCACACTGCGTTAGAAAGGAGTCTTGTTATTTATATCCATTCCTTTTAATTCTGTTTTTACTAGTTTTCAAAGCCTTTGATTGGAAATGTCAAGCCACATTTAAATGGACTTGTTCAGATTTTTTTAACTTCAGTGCTCCAGGCTAGGCTATTTCAAATTCAATACTTTGCAAGTGACGACAAACAGACTTTTAAAAAAATTGTTAAAGAACACTTTTTTAAATATAACATAACAAAAATCTAAAACATGGCGCTTTTATTCCCACTATAAATTAATTATATTTATTTTAGGCTAGAAGTATCAGGTGAACGTAGCAAAGTATTCTTGGGCACTCTGTTTGCCTCGAACATTACATTTGCCACACAAAAACCAAACGCTCTTGCCATCAGGAAAATTAAAAATATAAGGAATCCTCATCCTAGTGACCTGTGCAAGCCTCTCTAGGGAACTGGAGGATCTTCTGTGATAACTTTAAATGACCTCTTCTGGGCTTTAGCAACAGGTTTACTGAAAAATATTTACTTTCTAGCAAAATGTGGTTAATGCTTAAATGCAGCTGAAAACCTTGGACGTCCCTGAGGGGAAATGGAGCCACGAATTGTGTCACTGCCCAATTATTCCTTATTACATTAACTTCCCACTGACTGACTGCTAATATGGACTTTTCAGATGGCAGCGTTTCCATCCTTTTGGAAATGCAAACAAGACGTGGCCCGATGATTATCTGTAGCTAGAAAGCCCCCATCTTTCATTAGGTACCGTCACCGACATCTTTCTCCCTAGAAGAGGTACTTTTCAGATCTCGCACCCCTCTTTACAAACCTGTGCGGGGCTTTCGGGGGGAGGGGGAGGCAAGACTTTGGTGGGAGCGGCTTCTTTTCAGCAAAGCGAGAGCTGACTGCAAAGGCGCAGGCTGCGTGTTCGAACAATTTCCTGCCGATTCCAGATTCCACTCGGAGCAGCGTGGAGAGGAAGTCCAACTTCTTTTCCAGGCGGAGCCTCCACGTTGGACTTGGGGGCTGCCCGGCCGTGGGTCCCGGCAGGGGCGGAGGAGGAGAGCTAACCGGGTGCCGGCCCGCCCGTGCGCCCCAGTTTACGCCCCAGGCCGCCGGTCCGGCGCGGCCGGGAGGGCGGCGGAGCCGGGTCCTGGGAGCCGCGGGCTCCTGTAACTACCGACAAGGGTCTGAGCAGCGGAGACCTCGCTCCGCCACCGCGGGCTCCGACCCCCGGGATGCACTTGAACCGGCTGCGAGGCCGGCGACACCAGCGCTCTGAGCGCACCCGCGCCCCAGGCGGAGCCGGGCTCCGGCCTCGCGCGCTCCTTGGCCTCTCCGGGAGGAGCGGCCTGGCTCCGGGCGCCGGTCGAGGGCCACACCCTGTCCCCGGGGATTAGCTCCGTCGGAGCGGCGCGCCCCGTTCCAGCGCCCAGGGTCTCCGAAACCGGGGACCCAGGGCCGCCTCCGGCAAAGCCTGACTCGCACTTCATTTTCCGATTGGGAGAAAATGTTACAGGAGAGAAGGGGAATAAGAAAAAGAAAGAAAGAAAGAAAAGCAAAAACAACTCAGAACTGTAAATAGGATTTTGAGGAGGGCAAGGGCAAGGCGAGAGCGCGGGGCTCCGGGCGGCGCGGCCGCGCGGGCGGCCCGGCGGGGATTCCCGGTCTCGCAGCGCACCCTAGTGGACGCCCTTTCTCTCGCCCCGTCCCCGCCACGCTCGCGCCTCTCCCCAGTTCATTCCAATCTGCAATATATTATTTCTTCCGAAGTATTGACAATCAATGTGTGAGACTCCAGTAACCCCGGAGCTCTCGTCTGTAATCTGCACACTTATTCCCATTCGAGGAGAAAAATCCGAATTAAATCCCCGTGACCCAGATTGGGTTACCGTGTCATTTTCCCTGGATCCTCTTTTAAATCCACTCCACACTGCTTCTCTGTCTATTACATGCTAATTTAATTTTACTGTGGACGATATTTTCAGCATTTGCTGAGGACAGTAAATTTTGTAGTTTATGTTATTTCACTTTTTATGACTTTTTAACACTTAATAAAATTTTATTAGAGCACTTTTGTGTTTACAAGGCCACAAAACTCTTGGCAGGTTGTCAGAAGTCCTTTTTATTATGATCCTACTGATATACTGCGAGTAATGAAATAATCATGTCCAGAAATGTATCAAAGGCCAGAGGGATTATCCCACTTAATAGCTCCACAGATGCGCCCAGAAGAATGTGGACGCGCGGCAGGACGGGCAGAGAGGCGGGCGGCGGGAGGAAGAGGCAGCCCCCGCTCCTTTCTTTACCATTTCGTTTGCTTTCCTAAAAGGCTACATGCAGGGTCATGTGACTTTCCGCGGTCTCAATAAAAAAAAAAGAATTTATTCTATTGCAAAATGTGCTTTCTTTTTATTCTCCTTGTGTGGGCATTAAAGACTGTTCTAGTGGCAGTGGGGCTGGCTCAGCATATCCGTGTCAGTCACTTTCTTCTCAATTCTAAGTGTACTTTTGTGGCATTTAAGCAGCGATGGTGACACTGATGTCGATCAGTACGGCTTCGACAGCCCACACCCGAGCGAAGGCACTGGGAGGGAACCAGGAAGGCATAAGGTGTTTTAAGGTCCTTCCCCTTCTGCCAAGCAGCACCTTTTGCTCTTGCTTTTTATTTTGTTTTGCAAAACGGGGAATAGTGACTTGAGGACTCCGCTTTCTGCCTTGTGCCAAGAACCACAGTATGCTGCTTTTATTTAATTTTAATTTTTATTTTTTGGTAAGACTTGCTATGAGGACTGAGCTATTGCAGCTTTTTTTAAAAGAACCATTTCCTTTTTTAAAAAAATATATGTGATCATTTAACACACTGGTGTTAAGTTCATTCTTGCAGCAAAAGAAGTCCATTGTACTTCCTGACCCTGAGAGCAAGGTGGGTGGCTTTGTTTTATAATTAAATTTCTGTCTCCAGCATCATGTTTCTCTCTCTCTGCTATTTCCTAAATAGTGTGCCAAAGTGATCAAAGAGATGAGGAATGAAATCATAAATGGAGTTATTTTGAAATTACTATTGCTCCATTCAGAGCACGTGTTCTAAACTTTGGCTTTGAGCGGTTTTGGCAATGTTTTTCACAACTCTGTGTGTGTGTGTGTGTGTGTGTGTGTGTGTGTGTGTGTGAGATGTTCCCACACATCACATTCGGATTCTGCAGTCTGTCGCTGTTTCAAACCACCCCGGGAAGCACGCTGCTCCCTCCAGACTGCCTCCATCACACATGTGTGTGCTCTCCCACTCCGAGTGCGTGCGTGCGGCTACTCTCGAGAGCTCTTTGATTTCAACTTCAAGGGAGCAATTCTGTTATTTGGATGTCGTTTTCTTACCATGGATAAAACTTAGTGCCTGGTCCGCTAATCCGAGTGTGTGCAGGACGGTCCAGGTTCTACAAAGAGCACAGGAAGGCAGCACCCATCCCTGCAGGAAAACGTGTGTCCTGAGACAATGTGGGCAGCCATTTCTCTCTCTTTACAGCGTTTCCCATTGCAAATATGAGGCCATTTCTCTTTTTTCCTCCTTTTCAATTGCTGTCTCTAACACAGCTGAAGAACTGGGGAAGAAAGGGAGGTTGGGGTCTGAATAAGCATGCTTCCTCCCTCTGGCTCTTCCTGATGGGTCGCATTCTTTTCTTCCCCCACGAGAGACACATGACTGGACAGACGGGAGCATTCAGATCTTAGCCCTCCACGTCTCAGAGCATTTTTGCATAAGGAAATGTATGCTCAAGAGCAGAAATCAAGAGGAGCATATTAATTTTAATTCTTCTATAAAGTGATGGTTTTAGAAGTAATTTGTGTTGAGGACGATGTAAATAATACTTCAAAGGCGATAGCACCCTTCCAGTTAGACGTCTGTTTTATTAGATTATGAAGTAAACCTCCCCTAAAGTAGAGGTTTTTAATGTATCAAAGTATGTTTGTAATTTTCATTCAAAGCAGCGAGATTGCATTAAATATGATAACTGATGACACCCCTGCTTGGAGAGCCTAGCCAGTGTCCACAAGGATTTTACAGTCCCTTCTGAAGTGTTCAGTGCTGAAGGAAAGGGGAGAATGAAGCCCTGGTCTTACATCTCAGGAAAAGAAGGTTAAACAAACCAAGCCAGAGACATGACCTGGTCTCCTCGTGTGACCAAGTGGTGTCCCAAAGCAGTAGCATAAGGTTCTGAGGACAGATCCTAGAAATCACTTTGTTTGGCTCTGATCCAATTCTGCCGCATGTTACTTGCGTGACCACAAACAAGTTATTTAACTTCTCTGTGCTTAGTTTCTTCATCTGTAAAATGGGCCCAATGCTAGTACCTCCCTCCTAGTTTTGTTGAAGGGCTAATAGAGTTAATTTATATGAAATGCTTGAACAAATGCCAGAATGCTACATAAAACAAACCCAAGGAAGACTGACATATCCATCACTCTGCACAAGTCTGGCAACAGAGTAGCTGTCAGCAAATATTTGTTGGATGAGAGCTGAATGTCATTTCACCGACTGCCTGGTTGGTCGGTGAGGTGTGAACCATGGCACAGTAACGAAGGCCGTGTGTCAGCTTCAAGTCTGGACCTGGCTCAAAATGGATAGCACTCCAGAAAAAGCTGTGTCCAGCTTCTCCTTCTTTTATAAGTTTGTGTGTTGTTTCTCAATTAGCAATTGGGTGATAAAGTTTTTGAGGGAAAGAGAGAGTTCAAATTTGGGGGGAGTTCCATACTCAGCACAGTCCTGTGCACAGAAGTAACAGATGACTGATAAGATAATCTAATGCACCAATATATATCAAAGCTCTCTGTATTGTAACCTATTATTCAGTAAACATAGTTGCAAGCATTATACTCAGTTATTTGTTACAGTGTTTCACTTTATTCTCACTATGACCTTCTTATGGGTGGTTATCATAATCTTTTTTTACAGGTAAGGAATACCAGGCTTAGAG
This sequence comes from Glossophaga mutica, assembly GCA_039655065.1. Classification (NCBI taxonomy): domain Eukaryota; kingdom Metazoa; phylum Chordata; class Mammalia; order Chiroptera; family Phyllostomidae; genus Glossophaga; species Glossophaga mutica. Next base: position 47,891,152 of record CM077306.1, on the reverse strand, counting down.
AAGTCAAATGACTTTTCCAAGGTCACACAGATAGTAAAGGACAGATCTGGAAGTTTAATCCAGTTGTATGGGAATGTAAAGTCTCTATGTAATTACTCAACCACTATTCTGTACTGCCTGCCAATCTGTTCGGCTTTATAGAGCCCCTAATCAATTTGATCATTTATAATTACTGTATAAACCATGATGAAAATGGAAGTGTTGAAGGCTGAGACCCAAGCCTATTTATTCTTGAATCACCTATGACTTGTGCAGTGGTTTGAATGGGCTCGGGGGAGGCCTGCCTTCCTGGGGCTGCGACTGTCCTCAGCTTATTCTGCAACTGCAAGTTGATTATTTGGAAAGAGCCAGAGAAAAAAATCAAGGTTAATTTTCCTCTTTTTGGAGAAATGAGATCAAGCTGAATTTACCTGAACTGGTATCAAAACAAGTGGACAGAGTTGTATAGCAAAAAATGACTAAGAAAACAGAATTCAGAAAAATGGGTAGCAGAGCAGTTTTTTCTTTTCACCAAAAATTCTTCATGGATTTTAACAATATTGATTCTCCTAAGATAGTCAATGGGTGTCCTAACCATTTCAGGGAACAAAGAACAACCTGAAACAATAAGGAAAGCTTTGATCCAAATACAAGGTCATTTAATGAGCAAGCAAAGGGTAATGAGAAGTGCTCTGTTTTAACCACATGATTAATTCTGCACCCTTGGAACAAAACATAGAGAACCCCGAAAGAGGACATCCAAGAGCCTGCGAGTTGTTCTGGGAAACATTCAACACCCCCTAGTGCAAGGGCAGGTGCCAGAGCGGACGATGAAAGGTTGGAAGCCAGTGGCAGCTGGCTGGTAAGCCCTTACTTTCCTTGAGAGGAAAAAGCTCAGTCTAGTGAGGTAGGTCTAGTGAGGTCTAGTGAGACTCCACCAGCACCAAGACAGTTAGAATTAATCTTTGACTTGTGATTTTGTGCCTGTAATTTCTGGGAGATGGGGAGGAAAGGGGGGAAGAAATGAAGGAGGCCTTCAAGGGACTCGGGCCTCCACAGGGACCAAGCTCACTGCACGAATAGAGAGGCAGCAAACTCTCTAAGCCGCAGTCTGCTGCCGAGGAGGCATGGGCAGTACCAGGCGTCTGTGGTTTTACTGGAGACCAGCTCTGGTTTTAGCAGTGTTCTGAGCACGTGACTGACTCAGGGAACTGAATTCATCTCTCTCTCTCTCTCTTTCTTTCTCTGTTTTCTTTTTTGAAAGAGACAAGTAATCAGAGGTTTAACTTACATTTATAGAGTTTTTGAAATTAAAGCTATGTTTAGAGTTGGTTTTCAGCTGTTCACATGAAGCCTGAATACTTCTTTTAAAAAAGATGAGTAACTGACTGGGTCTTGGTGAATATTTGATAAGAACAAAAGAAAGCTAAAAGAGCTACTAAATTTAATCCCAGTCAAATAAAAATGTAGTACTCCATAAAGTAAAACCGAGGTTGGAAATCTCTAGAAAGAACACTGAGAGAGCTGATGCTCAAGCCATCTCTCAGACAGAATTTCAAGCCATCAAAAATTTTAAGAACCTCAAGTCATTTTCTTCAAATCTGACTTGCCTTTCTTTCTACATTGGCAAATTTGCCAGGTTAATATTTATTGCTGTAACAGGGTTTGAATGATAGTGCATCTTTTTGGAAAATGTCTGAGTACTTTTTGATTATTTGATGGGAAAAATGTATGCTTTTTTTCTTTTTATCTATCTTCCAAGCCAGTTGCTTGGATATAAATAAAATCTTGGGAAAACGTATTCACCCTTTTTAAGCTGAGAGAACACATTCTGTTTTGTGAAAGTTACCAGCAACTGCTGGAAGCACATAATGAATGAAGTGGTTCTCAGCTCTAAGCCAGTCAGCTAGCCTGCAGATCAGACCTTATTCCTAAAGTTTCAAATTCTAGAATTAATGCAATGAACAGCCATGCCAAAATGCAAGCCCCAAGTGAGGCGACAAAGCAGTGAGCAGGGGCAGGCTCCCAAGGACAGGAAGCCACTGGAATCCGGTTGCTAGGAGACACTCGTCTTTCGCTGGCGGCAGGAAGATGTCCTTGAGCATGGCTTCCCCTGTGGTTGGCTTTGGACAAGCGGTGAATCAGTCTGTCCTTGCTGGTGCTGCCCTCCCAACAGGGTCAACCCGCCTACAGTGCAGGTGGCAAGGGGCAGTGGTGAGTTCCGTTCCCTCAGAAAGTTTCTCCCACATGCCTGACTTTCTGATGCGTTCTTCTGAAATCAATAAGCATTTTATATGTCTACTCTGGGTTATGAAGATATGGAAAACATAGCTTCCTATGCAGTGTTTACACCTGGGAGAATTTTACAAAATAAAATTACACACTAAATTATATGAAACAGCTGACAAGTGCTGTAGGGGAAAGAGAAATAGGATAATTAGTTAACAGGAATTGAAAGAGATTTCACAGAGGAGAGGGGACTGGAGCTGGATGTGCGTGGTCCCTATTGCACAGCAGGTCGAGAGTTCTCGGAGCGCCTTTGTGAGCAGTGAGCTTGTCCTTCTTGCTCAGAGAAGCATCCCCAGCACCTGGGACAGTGCTCGGCTGGCGGATATAGTCAGTGAATGCATGTGGAAGAAGGAAGGTGCTGGAACATGGGTGGTGGGAGCTTGCAGGTCACTCTCAGTGTTCTAGGGAAAAGCCTGTTGAAAGGATGTCAGATAGAGAAGGCTGGTCCTATTGTGTCAGAGTGTTGGTGTCGGGCAGGGGTGAGAAATGGGGTTGGTCAGTAAGGGGCAGCCTGGTTATGAAGGCTCTTCAACACAACACAGAAAATGGCTTAAAGAATGAGGATGCTCCTGCGAAATTTGGAGCTGGGGAGATGAACGCTGTATGATTTTACAAATGCTCTTTCAAATGCATTATCTCTTAAATATGTGCAGTTCATTATATTCACTGAAAACTCAATAATGCTAATGAAAATACATGATCTCACTAGATGTTTGATATTTGGGGAAATCCACCTTATCAGCATCCCATGTTTACAGATGAGGAAACTGAGACGCCAAGTTCACTCATTTCAGATGACAAGCCAAGGCTTTTAGGTCTTCTGCCTCCATACACCTCCTTTGTTCCTGTGTGAAAGCAGCCCCAGCAGAGGAGCGCGGGACAAGGCTGGCCTGGGGGCGGGCAGCTGGGGGGCAGTAGCACCTGGGTCTTTGTGATGTGACCACTGTCCTGGCTACGGGGTTGGACAGGAAGGCAGCGGGGCAGTTTTCTCTCTTTCCTTCTCCCTCTGTGCCATTGGCTTTGCCTTTCCTCCCCATCAGCCCCTCCCTGCCAGCATCTCCAACCTCTGAGGGACATTCCTTTTAAACGTCATGCGTGTGGGCTCCTTAGCTGCCACAGTTGCTATAGGGCGAGCTTTGGGGGAACACTGTACTGTCTGGGAGAGGAAAGGACGATGCCTTGCCTTTAGTTTTATTGAAATGGAATTAACTTAAAACATTGTATAAGTTTAAAAGTATACAACAAAATTATTTGATCATTGTATATATTGCAAAATGTTCAGAACAGTAAGATTAATTAACATTCATCACCTCACATAGTTACAATCTTTTTCCTTGTGGTGAGAACTTTTAAGATCTACTCTTAGCAACTTTGCCATACACATTACAGTGTTGTTAACTACAGTCACCACGCTGTGCTGTGGTGTCATCTCTGGAACTTACTTATCTGATGTAACTGTGAGTTTGTACCTTTCGACCACCTTCACCTAATTCTCCCACCTGCCATCCCCTGCCTCTGTTAACCACAACTCTGATCTCTGTTTATGTGAGTTGTTGTTTTTTTTTTTTTTTAGATTCCACATACAGGTGAGATCATACAGTATTTGTTTTTCTCTGTCTGACTTATATCACTTAGCATAATGCCCTCAAGAGCAACACCTCTTGGATCTGAAACATCATATCTGCGGCACGTCTTGGAGAGGTCTGATGTAAAAGAGCACAAAAAAATGAGATTTAGAGCACATAAAATCTTGCTAACATTTGGACCACATATGCGAATGTTGCATTTAAATATACATTTAAAAGATCATGACCATGGGCTTTCCAAATCTGGTTTTGAAAATATTCACGCAGTGGTTTACATGTGTGAGCAAAAATCATTCAGATTTTGAATTGACTATTACTTGGCCTCAAATATAAGCAACTAGACCATACAAGAGAAACAGTGTAGTTCTGTGGGTTTTTGGAGGCAGATGACCAAAGTTGGAATCCTCTTTGAGCCTCAGTTTCTTCATCTGTAAAATGGGAACAAGTCCTATTGAACAGGCTGTGGCAATGAAGTAACAAAATGACTAAGGAATTGAATGCCAGTGCCAGTCTTACAGGAGCCATCACCATGAAGGGTAGCCACTGCCAGCAGCAGCAGCTCAGCATCTTCATCAGCCGCACTACCGAAAACTCTCGGCCTGGCCCACGGCGCTAGAGGAAAACAGCCTTGCTTTCTTTAGCTTTTGGACTCTGCTGGGGTGGAAGATTATACCTTAATGCAATATTTTTCCCTTACTAAGTCCTTTGGCAGCTCTTTTTTTTTTTTACCCTATCAACTTGCTCCTATGGAGCTTTTCAGCAAGTGACACAGAAGAGTTTCTTAGGAAATGTTTGTTGAGTGAAGGTACAGAATAAATGGCGCCACGTCCAAAGGAAGTTAATTTTCTCCCATTGGTTCCAGTGAGGGCTCGTTTTCTGTGCAGGGAGATGGCTGGGAAGCAGTGCTAACAAACGGGAGTGGCGGGGCACAGGTGCGTCTGTGGGGTCAGGCCTCTCGCCCCAGTCACTCAGACATCCCTTTTCATCATACTGCAGAGCAGCCAGCCTGAAGAGGAAAATTCATTTAACTGGTTCTTTTATGGAAAACATCCCGGCTGGCAGGATCTTTTCCCTCCCTTCACCTCCCCAGTGGCCTGGCTGAATTGACTCACCGTTTCCAGCCAGCCGGCTATACGTGACAGTTCTGTGACAGAGCCCACAGTCCAATGCCCCGTTGGTCCCCAGAGTGGTCAGACGGCTGCTCTGGAGGGAGTAGGTGTGACCATCTCCAGTCCCTCCTCGGAGTCTTACTGGTTCTGATAGTCGGTCACCCTGCTCCTGAGCTCCAGGGTGCTTAATTAGTGCAGACAAGGTGAAGGACACTAGTATCGAACAGTTGAACACACTGCAGATGGAAATACAATGAAAAAACCCCAGCAAGGATAACAAGAAACCTATCAGAATAAAAGGCAGTTTGGGGCCAGCAGGACACAGGGCTTTCTGAGGGGCTTTATCCCAATAACTGGAAATAGGGGGTCTATTCTTAATTGTAGAGTCAGACATGTGTACACTTTTTTGGTATTCTGGTTATACTCTGAAGGTAAAAAAAACATTTTTTTAAGTATTAGGCCTATATTTTTCCTTATTAACAGAACCATTTCTCAGATTCTACCAAGACTGGTAGTGCTAATGGTAACTGAACAGGTGCTAAGATCCTGGGAGTCTCTTGAAGCCAAGCGGATGCATCATCTGAAGCTTGGGTTGCCACGACCACACCTGTGTTCAGGCCCATGTAGAGGCCAGTCACTGCCCCTGGATTTGTCTTAAGCTACCTCCCCTGGAGACCTGGTGCTACATTTCTTGGAGTGAGCCTGGCCCAAGGGTGTCATCCTAAAGAAATGTCAGACCTGTGTCTGAGAATCACTCTAAACATTAATTCTTCCTCCATCCATGCATCCATCTCTTCAACAAATATCTTCAGACTCTATATTCCAAAAGGTAAATACTTGGTGTGTCTGCTCAACGACTGAATCTCAAAAACAGCCTATGTGGCATAGGGTGACCCCCAAAGGGATCCTCGTTCAATAGATGAATGAACAGCTAGCAAACGCCCACCATGTGTTGGAACTGGGAGTGTCAGTGGGACAAAACCCAGTTCCCGCCTTCTGGGTGCTCACCGTTCCTTTGCAGGGTGTTTTTGGCCCCCACCAGAACAATAGACTTCGAGGCTGCCAAGCAAGGCTCCTTTTATATTCAATTGGCTAGCGTTTTCAATCCTTGACAGTGTAATGCAACTAACACAGATGCAAGGTTCCCTTCGGAGACAAGTGAGGGGGAAACGGCTCCACATCAGGCTGACTCTCATCATTTCTTCCTAAAGTGCACAGCACCTCCAGTCACTAATGGCTGTAGGAGACCTTGGGGACACCAGTCTTAATGACCGCACCATTTCCTACAGGTCTTGTTAGTTCCTAAAACCATCTGTAAGAAGTTATTGTACTTGGCTTTCTTGAGCCATATTTTTAAAGCAAGACATTTAATTAGTGCTTGTTAAGATGTTGTGAGTGCTTTGGCCACTTCTCTCGCCCCTGCTGTTTCTTCTTGGTCAGCATACTTTCTGGGAGCCTTGTTTCCGGGAAAGGGTATAAGATGCTTCTCTGTTGGGAGAATGGCTGTGTGTCACACGGAGAAGTCTCTGATGGAGGCTAAGAGACGCCCTGACCGGCTGTGCAGAAAGGACCGCTGTGTTCACAGGAGAGACTTCAACAAGCCTCTGGTTTGACATTTTTGTTGAGAAGGCTAAAACCTCAAAATGAGTTTGGACAATGACTATGGAAGTGGGCACTGCGGCCCAAGGGAAGAATATCCCCAAGTGAAAATGTGTGTGAAATATGAAATCCAAACACCTCGGCAAAAACTTGGTAAAAAGGAATTTGTTAGAAAAGGTACAATTTTTAGTTACTCTAAGAGATACTATAAAACTGCAAACTAGTTCAGGGCGCTGAAAAACCCGCTGGTCGGCTCTGAAGGGATGCATGTGTTGAATGTTGTTCTGCAGTTTTTGCAAATATTTAATACCGTAAAGTTAAACATTCAAATTGTTTACAAAACAAGACAATTTTACTGCAGTTTCTCTAGAATCCTTTATCCATGTTTGCATTAGAATGGCTTGATATTTGTAGTGGTTTATAAATTAAAAATGCATGTCAAATCTAGTTATACCAAAAAAGTACTTCAAAAACAATACAGCATGGATTCTCTTAAAATGAAGAAATATGTGTATATGTATCTAGATAGGTTAAGAAATAATCTACTTAGTAGATAGGTTTCATAATCTACTAAGAGAATGTACTCGTATTTTTCCCCACCCCAAACATATGTTTAGGGAATGACAAGTTTCCTGCTGGTTATTGCTTAAATGAGAAAGCAAATTCCCTTTCTCTTTGAATTTTAACGTGTTCCTTTAAAGTAATCCTTAATTGAGGAGGAAGTCCACTAGATGTAATATATACTTAGCCAAATTATTAAATCTCCATATTCCACATGTAAAGCAATTTTTTTCTAGGATCCCTTTTGCTTCAGTAATCTAAACGTTTAAATATATTAAGACTTCAGTGAAGGATTGGCATTTGGCGCTGTGTGTACAAACATTTCCTGCTGGGCCCTTAACCACTAACAAGCTTTTTGTTGGTGCTGGGGAGGGAGGGAGGGTGTGGAGGAGAAGAGGGAGGAGAAGAAGGACATTGGCAACTCTTGACATCTGAAATCTTGATCAGTCACAGCAACATTTTTTTGTTTTTTGCTGATGATGGTGGTAGTGTTGTTTATCTGTCTGTCATTACGTTGGACTTGCTGTTTGGGAGCACGGGTCTCCCGGCTGTCTGCAGTCTTGTGGGCGTTGGAGCAGCCAGGCCAAACGTCCGGCTGTCGGTTATAATCGCATCCCTGCCCCTGAAGTCGTTGGACACTCCTGATTCCCTTTGAACATACTATTGTGATATTCCAGGTTCAGGCCACTGATGTGAGAGACAGTCAATTCCTGCTTTAGTGTGGTTGGAAACAAGATTTATGAAATGAAGAGGGGCATCCGTTTTGCTGGAAGGGTGGCTGTCTTCATCGGCATTGGGTTTAATGATGCAGCAGTTTCCTCTGCAGCCTGTACAACTCACTCTTTGAACACAGAGATAGTGCATCAGAAAATTATTTTCATGGTGTTGCCACGTTTACTGTTTCCTGTTGTCTTTGCCTGAAAGTGTTTTAACAAAAATTAGGGTCGAGCATAAAAACATTTGAGCCAGGGGATGAAAGGACTTGTTATTACGTTTCCTTTCCAGGTTAATGCGATCGCCTTTGATTTAAGCGCTATAGACTGAGGACAGGATATGACACCAATTAAAAACATGGAACTTAATTTTTGGACTAAACAATCACATGCTCCTTCTTCTGATATCTGGTTGAAGGTTACTGACATGACATTTATTTCTCAACCACAGTCCTAAATTTATTGGCTTGGCTTTATTTAAAGTACACGGGGCAACTAACACTAGTGCTTGTAAAAGCCCGGTGATGTCTCCAAAATGGCAGAGCAGCTATTACAAAGAGAACACAGCCTTCCCAGCGACTGTCACCTCGAGGTCAAGCACGCATGCGGATGCCCCATGAGCCCCAGACCCACTCATCTTGATGGGAGGCAGATTTTAATTTAAGATCTAAATTTCAAAACAAATCTATTAGTTTGATCTTATAAAGTACAACAGGAAAAAATTGAACGACTAATTTCTGTTTGGCCATACATTTAAATTGGCACTAGAGTTTTAGTATTTATTGAAAGCTAACTGTAAATAATATCACAAAATAACACATTATGAATTGTTTACAAATATAATAAGGTATTTGGTTAGCAATAGGTTTAAATTATAACACTGAATATTAGTGTTTAATTTTAATGCAAAAAAATACTTCAAGTGAAGGCATGCACATATAATGAACCAGGTCAACCTCCCCCATCTTTTTCACTTTGACACCTTGTTTAGCTCTAGCTAATGATCCCATGAAAAAAGCATTAGTGGTTTCAGTTCGGCCCCTGGTGGTCTATGTCACATATTGCATAGCCTGCTGGGGGGTCCCCCAGGGCTATTTCTCATTTACAGACAGTAGCCTTTTATAATTCTGCTGGGGGTGCGCGGGGGAGGAGTATCCTGCTTTAACCTATTTATTATGCACTTGAAACTAGTGAAAATTTTTGTGGAAAGAAATCAAATTAAATTTTGTAAGGCCTTTTAATACATTCAAATGTTCAAATTCAGACCTACAACTCCATACCAACTGCTCAAGTAGAGTCATTATGTTTAAAAGAAAAAAATGGTCACTCATGACTTCTATTCCATGTGGAAAATTACCAAACACTGCAGTTTCTCTAACCATGAAAATTCCCATTTCCCATGTGCAGTTGGTTAGCTCCTCCGCACATCCCCGAGGAGTCCATGTAAGTCTGAACCGCTGCAGAAAAATGAGAATTTCCACACTTAAACAGGGCCAAGGCATCGCTTTTACTGATTGAAAATAAGAACAGAACAGGAAAAGGAGGGTACGATGGGTCTTGTATTTTTTCCTCCTCTGATAAAAAATGAGAGTGTGGAGTTCCCAGGTGAAAGTCCAGTGTGGGCTTGCTTTGAATTTTTACATGTTTTAAAAGAAGAAAAAAATTAAAAATATCATCTCTCTTCGATTTTCTAATTCGAAGTCGCACGCAGTGAATGCTGAAATGAAAGGAGCCACCGAGGCCTTTCAGCTCTTGCGAGCTGCTGGAAGCAGTTTTCAGGGACTGTGCTTTTCCTTTAGGTTTGCTTTCCCTCTCAACTGGAATGTTCATACTGGACCAGTGTTTTCCTTTCCTTTGGTTAAATGTGTACAGCCGATTCTTCATCAGCATCTCACACACACACACACACACACACACACACACATGCGTTCTCTATAATTAAAGAAAGTGAGTATCTTTAGCCCCTTGGTAATAATATTTTTAAAAGCAGCTCTATATGTGGATCAGAGAGTTAAATGCTTTCAAAGACACCTCTCGTGGGCACAATGTGTTAACTGTTTTCAGTGCCACCATCTTATCGTAGTGAGCGGACAGCAAAATGGTTGTTCCGGCGTTTTGTTGTATGAGGGCTCCTTTGCTCGGGATCACAGAACCAGTTTTATGCCAATAGGAAAGCCAGATTCCTTAGGCCCAGGGACTGATTAAATAAAGCATGCACACAAATCTTCCTCCACTCACTGCTTTGCAGATGCTTAAGCAAATTTTTAGGCATATAATACAAAGAGAGCAAATACTGGTTAAAATTTAAAATGCAACAGAAACGATATTTCAGTTAAATACGTAATTCCACAGTGTTGGTAAATGCATATGTTCTTAATAGACCCTCCAACGTCACAGCTAGTAATCTACCTTGAGAAAAGATCCAAGACAGAGTTAGCATAGAGAATGTGAATGTTTTACTTGTGAATAAACGATTTTTCCAGATCAAGGTTGAGGTCATTGGCAAGCTACTTTATGTGAGCTCATTCCACAGTTATTTGCACATGCAAATTGGGGTTCTATTTTTTTCTTATGCTACTGCCTTTTGTTCATGAGATGATGTTTGATCAATTTCTTAAAATAAGGATATTAAAATAATTGAACAATATAATAAATGAACTTTGCTAATAGTACTTACTAGCTCCTAAATAGAACAAAGGTAAGATAGATTTTGACTTACCCTTAACTGGGTCTAAAATCAAAGAGAAAGGAATTTGACAAAGAATTTGGCATTGCCTTTATTACCTACGGCTGAATTACCACTCTCCTTTGTCTGAAAAAAATTTTTTCTTCTTCTCAATGAGGTACATATTTTTTAGACTAGAAAACTGGGGCTTACTGCATAGAGCGTTTTGTTCCTTTTGGACTGCAGTTGTCAAACATTTGAGATTATAAAAATGACGGCGCTACATGAAATAGACCTGCAGCAACACTGTTTATGGCACACACAGCAGCATTATTTTCCTGCTGTTTGGTGTGCAGGAGTTGTAAATAGGAAAATGTGTAAGCTATTAAATCTAGTAGCAATAGGACTCTTAAAGCAAGGTTTATTATATCAGTGCCTGAAAAAGCTTTACTATTTTTATCTGTGGATGTTAAATGTTTGTGTTCGCAACAGTATTTTAGCACGGGAGCTATTTATCTAGCGGCATCTTCGAGGAAGGAGGAAATGGACAGATGTCCATAATCAAAGGGCTCCACCTGGTGGTCAGGAAAAGGTATGAAATGTTGATGAAGAGAACGAGTGCTGCTAAGGGAAACAGATGCAAAGGCAGCAGTGTGTGTGTGTGTGTGTGTGTGTGTGTGTGTGTGTGTGTGTGTGTGTGTGTGTGTTTCTTGCAACATCTATATTTGAAGGAAAGAGAATGAATGACACAATCCCCCAAATCTGGACATCAATGTTGATACAGCTTTAGAGCCAGCATCATTTGATTTCTTTCAAATTCTATCCTTCCAATATACTTACATATTATGTTATTCCAAATATATCCACTGCATGGTACATTAACATGTGACCCTGACAGACACGAAACACAACAGAGGAAAACTACCCATATCCTCTGGTCATCCCACGTTGAACTGGAATACCATCTACTAGCCACATTTAAACAAAGAAGTATTCCTTCCAGCACAGGGTGCTCTTTGGGTGGGGTTGTGGCTCCCCTCCTTAGGAAGGACTGGAAAGCATGTGGTGCAGAACTTAATTGGGGGAGGGAAGAAATAGTTTCAACTCCATGACTAAGAAACAGAAAATTCCTAATTTTTAAATGGCATTTGTGGCTGAAATGTTGAAGAACCTGAATCTTCTGCCTTCTCATGCTCTGAAATGAGGCCAGGAATTAAATATATCAAATGCTATGCAAAATGCAAAATAGGCATGAGGTTCCTGTCTCTCCACGTACGGTGGAAATTAAATCTTCAGCCTCCAATAAAACTGTATTTCCATAATAAAACTGCTGCGCCTTGACTCTAGACCACGCTGAACCCCAAATTAAACACCCCACTTACTGTACCCTGACAAGCAGAGGGTTTGCTGCACTGAACAATGTTACAGATAGAAAAAGGTATTATATTTGGCTTTACCATCTACATAGAGTCCACCCAAACAGGTGCATTCCCCACCTTTTCTTTCTTAAAACGTAATATATTTCAATGAGGGTAAATTTTAAGGATTGTCTTTTATCTCTAACATTTATACTTCTTCCTTAAATATATAAATCTGCACAGGTGGCTAGGTCTAAAAAAGTCCATCAAGTAGGATATTTACCACAAAAGGTCTTACTGCATTTCATGGAGAACTCAGGCCTATGAGCGGAAGCAGCTGGTGTGCTGAAGGCTACGTGCATTTTTTATGCATTGAATGTAACCTAGATGCTTTTCCCCGTCACATACAGGCACCGTTCACTCCATACCCATGTACTGCTGCATGATGTATGGACGTTTAAACTTAGGATCTGTTAATACATGCTATGTGTTTATCTCACCCAGTGTTGATGTAGAAGCATTAGACTGGATATTGTTTTAAGCTGTCTAATATCATAGGTTGATATTTTTTCTCCACCATGCTATGACCCAGCCAACACTGACTTCTGGCATTTGTGAAGGAGCTCTATTAGAAATTAAAACCTACAGAGGGTGAAGAATAGCAAACGATGAATACTAATGTTGCTTTGCTTAGTCTTCCCAACCAAAGTACAGACCAGGAAGACAGGGCTCAGTGCCTCTCTCTGTCTCAGCCTTCCGGCTGCCCGCCTGCCTGGCCAGCCACCCTCTAGTGGACCAAAGGGGAAGTTCCCTCCCCCGGAGGCCTCCCGCTGCAATTCATTTAATAAATATGCTCCCCACCCCCTCTCTCAGGAGATGGTGGATATTATTAACCTTCAGGCATGATACAGAGAGATGAATGTTAATCGGGAAGGGATTTCTAATCAAGTTTAATGGTGTAGGACAAAGAGAAGTTGTGTTAGGAGTTTCAATCCTGCTAAAAATGCTAATTGTTATGTTTGGTATGAGAGGCGGGATACTATGAAAATGGCAAGAGCTCTGGTTGTTTCAGTTTGGGAAGTGGGTGCCTATAATTTTGAGGCAAGTATGGAGGAAAGGGATAGAGTCCTTGGTATGAATGACTTGTCTAGAGGCTAATTTCTTTCCAGACATTGAACATTTGAGACTTGATGTCTACATAGTTCAAGAAAAGAGAACCCTCTACTGTGAGGAGATCTCAGTATCAGAAGCCGAGGGGAGACGCTGCGGGCCTGCGAACAGCACGCGTCTGCGCGGAAGGATGCACTGGTGCTGGTGCTGAGTACTGATCTCTGCAGCGCCTTCTCTCTCTTCTTTCCCTCTATGCTCTGTTGCCATTTGGCTAACGTGCCATGGTAATGTTTGAAAGCGGATATTTTACTCTGACTGAGGAAACATAGTGAGAGCGAGCACTCAGGAGCCCTAGAGGAGAACCGAGAGAATCCCCATTTTTGTCCTCCTGGACTCCTGAGGCCTTGACTATCCTCTCCTGTGCGTGCAGGACACCCCACCGCGCCCAGCTCCAATGTTCCCGCTCATGTGCTCTGCGGTCTGCCCTGACCCGGGCTCTCGGGGCTGGGCTTCCTGCAGGGCAGAGATGCACGTGGAAGTAGAGGGCATTAGATGTGATGTAAACAATGTCTTCAGTGTATACTTTTCCTCGACTTCGATTCCCCTAAATTCTATAACCCAAACTATTATAGTACTGTCACGATGGCACGTCCCAGTGAACTGGCAAGCATTTTGCCGCAGCACAGCCATGGTTGAATATGGGCCTTGAAAACGTCCTTGTATTTCAATAGTTTATACACTTAGTTTAAGTTTGGAAAACATGTAAGTGGTAAATACAAACGATAGATAATGGTAAGGATATGCACCTATGTAGATATGGGCCATTTTAACTGGACTGTCTCAGCTTCCATATGTGCAGGCTTTTTTTTATGGACTCAAAAAATGATTCAAGGTAGAGGAGATGAAAACGATTCCCGGGTGTTCACAGGAGATGTGAGATCAGTGACCAACATTATTTTCCCATCAATAATGATAATTATACTAATTAGTCCAGGCATCACACCTGTGCGAAACCCTTATCCCTATTTTACAGATGAAGTAACTGAGACACCGAAGGTTAATTGCTTGCCCACAGCCATATAGCAACTCCGTCAGCACCGCAACTGAACTCTCCCACTCTTGCTTCCTTTGCACTGGAACACTTATGCGTCTCTTCAAAGAAGGAGAAAGTGTTGCTTGTAACATAAGAGACTGGTTAAGGAAAAGTGGAACAAAGAAGTCATGTATCGTTTGTTTCAAATGTGTAGAATCTTCTTCATATCAGCAGTCTTTTACGATGTTTTCTAGGTGGAAACTACTTCAGTGTCACAAAGTGCCACAAACATACTTTTAGCAAAATCAGTGGTCACCGTGCAAATGAGGAGACGGTAATTAGAAATACGACAGACCCAAACATGCTCTACTTTTTCAAGAGAGAGTAAATCCAATGAGATACTTAATTCTTTCATTTTCTTTCTCAGAAGAATGTGCTTTTTCCCCAATCCAAATGTTTCAGTGGGAGTCACAGCTGCGTAGCAAGAGGCAGCTTTACAGGCATGTATTCAAAGAGCAATGTGGAGTGTTTATCCCTTGGGATAAAAAAAACAGTGGCAACAACAAACTTGAAAACAGATGGTTCTGATACAGTCTGATAAGAATGTAAACAGGAAAATATCTTTGTTGACTTATTTCTTAGTAATCAGTAATAATTACTGTCTAGAGATGAATTACAGTTTTGATTTCGCAAGCATGGCTGTACACAGCTTCTGAAAAAATGAAACTAAATTTTTGAAATTGGTCAAGAATTAGTGACTCCTGCTAAACCTTCATCATTAACATTCTTCTTCATTGAGTATAAAAGAATGAAAACTTTAGAGAGGACAATTTCTGCATTCTTAGTTGTGTATTTTGTCATCATTGGATTTAGAGATATTATACCCCTCTGGTCAATCCATAAACGGGAAAAATAACTTAAAATTTCTCTACAGCTTAAAGAACTAAAACTCTCCTTCCTTTCTCCCTTCTTCTTTCCTTCCCTCCCTCCCTCTTTCCTTCCCGTCATTTCTTTTTGTTTCTGTTTCTGGTGTAATTATTTTAGATGAAGATAAAATCTCCTCCCTTTAGAGTCTGGACTGGTGTTCCTATGAACTCAAAATATTTCTCTGTTAACAGCCTTCTTTTTTGGTGGCATTCAGATTCAATAAACATTTGACGAATGCTTCTTATGTGCCCAGCCCTGCACTGGGCACTGGCGATAGAAAGATGGATCAGACATTCGTCTTTATATGACTCATAGTTTAGAGAGGCTGGTACATAACCAAGTAACTCTCACTTGATTCGTTAAGAAGTGAATTAAGTGGCAGAGAGAGAAATGGGAAGAAGAAACAATTGGTTGGGAGGTCAGGGAATTTTAGAGAGGAGATACTAGATCGGGTCTTAACTATTTCTGTATCAAATCGCACCCACAGAGGTCCATAGACTGTGGCATCCTGAACAGATGATGAAAATTCAAATTGCTGACCTCTTCTTTGGATCAAATAATTGTACACCATTCACCATTTGGGCAACATGTAGACAAGATCATGAGATCTTGCCTACAGATGGAGATTTTACCTTCATCCCAAATAATTACACCAGAAAAAGAAACAAAAGGAAATGACGGAAGGGAGAGAGGGAGGGAGGGAAGGAAGGAAGAAAGGAGAAAGGAAGTTTTGAGAGGTGCTCTTTAAAAAAAAGAAAACATGCAATACTTGTAATAGAAAACTTTGTTTGTCTTCCTCTATGATAATATGCCTTTGGACGCCCTGGCTGGTGTAGCTCAGTGGATTGAGCGCGGGCCTGCGAACCAAAGGATCGTGGTTCGATTCCCAGTCAGGGCACATGCCTGGGTTGCCAGGCCAGTTCCCGGCAGGGGACATACAAGAGGCAACCGCACATTGATGTTTCTCTCCCTCTCTCCTTCCCTTCCCCTCTGAAGATAAATAAATAAATAAATAATAAAAATAAATAAATAAAAATATAAAAAAAAATATGCCTTTGGAAAGAATAATCCCTTCTTTAGTATGCAATCCTGGCATCTGAAAATATTTGCTATTAAAATAAAATAACACAGGTAGTTTATGCCAAGGGGTGTCCAATCTTTTGGTGTCTCTGGGCCACACTGGAAGAATTGTCTTGGGCCGCACATTAAATACATTATGATATGTAATCACAAAAAAGTCTCATAACATTTCCAGTAAATTTATGATTTTGTGTTGGGCCACATTCATAGCCAACCTGGGCCACATGCAGCCCACATGCCGCGGGTAGAACAGCCCTGGTATGTATTATATGCCAGAAACCCTTGGCATTTCTTTTTTTTGAACACCATTCAACAAATATTTAGTAAGTGCTTATATGTGCCATATATTGTGGTAGGCATGTGGATTAAAAGAACATATAATATATGTAACCTCTCCATGTGGAACATAAAATCTGATGGGGAAGAACAATATCAGGTAACTACCCAAATTATTGATTAATTAAAATGTGACAAGTTCTGTTGTACATGATAAAGGCGTTTCTCTTTCTGATTTTAAGATTCTTTCTTTGTCTTTACACTTTTGCATTTTAATTATGATGTGTCTTGGAGTGGGCCTCTTTGGGTTCATCTTGTTTGAGACTCTCTGTGCTTCCTAGAATTGCATGTCTATTTCTTTCACCATGTTAAGGAAGTTTTCCATCACTATTTTTTAACATAGGTTTTCAATTTCTTGCTCTCTCTCTTCACCTCCGGCACACCCATGATGCAAATGTTAGTATGCTTGAAGTTTCTCAGAGACTCCTTACTCTATCCTTATTTTTTGGATTTTTTTTTTTGTGTGTCCTTACTGGGTGCTTTTTGCTTCCTGATATTACATATGACTGATTTGACTCTTGGCTTTATCTACTCTACTGTTGATTCCCTGTAAATTATTCTTCATTTCAGCGAGTGTGTCCTTCATTTCTGACTGGTTCTTTTTTGTAGTTCCATGTACTTTTTTATGTTGTTGGAGTTCTCACTAAGTTCATCGAGTGTCCTTATAACCAGTGTTTTGAGCTCTGCATCTAGTAGATGGCTTGTGTCCATTTTATTTAGCTCTTTTTCTGGAGTTTTGTTCTGTTCTTTCATTTGGGCCATGTTTCTTTGTCTCCTTATCTTGGCAGCTTCCCTGTGTTTTTTGTTCTATGTATATCTTAGAGCTGCTACATCTCCCAGGCTTGACAGAGTAGTGTAATGTAGTAGGTGTTCTGTAGAACCCAGTGACACAGCCTCCTTGTTCATCTGAGCTGGGCACTCCAGGTGTCCAGCTGCCCAGTGTCCATGTGTGCTTTGTACACCCTCCTGTTGTAGTTGAGCCTTGATTGCTATTGGCACATCAGTGAGAAGGATTTAGCCCAGGCCAATCAGCTGCAAGGACTGGCTGTGACCACTGTGGAGGATTAGCTCTGCAGGGGCCGACCCCATGAAGCTGGACTTACCTCATCAGAGCTCAGGTGTCCACTGAGTCTATCCCTTGAATCTGTTGTTTATGGAGGTGACTGGGTGGTGTTTTGCCGTGATTTAAAGCTGTCCACCAGGAGCACTGTCTCTGGGGCCTCTCAGGAGGTGTAGGCAAAGGCCAGCCCCTGCCTGTGTTCTGCCCAGTGACACCTGGCATGAGCTACAAAGCAATCTGCAGGTGGCTACTACTTGTTCTGGGCTCAGAGGTCTCCAGGAGAGACCAAGTGGTGAACCAAGGCCAGCTGCTGCTAGTGCCAGACCTGGTGCCAGTTAATAAGAGGTATGAGGACAGATGCTGTTTGTTTGGTAGATTTTAGGAAAGTCTGAAGCATGAACAAGACAGGCCATTCACATGTAAACGCCACTAGAAACAACTTGGCTGGGCCTGAAAGTTGGGTGGGGTGGGGTCTCAGGGGATCTCCAGGGTGGGGCAAACAGTGAAAGTCAGGTTGATGGAGACTCAGATATGATACCTACCTGCCAGCTCTGTGGGAGGAGGTCTCAGAAAAGGAACAATGGCCTCTGCCAGCATGTCTGTTTGGCAGAGAGCTGCCCCTCCAGCTCTTTGCCTGATGCCAGACAATTCACTTCCTCCCTGCATGTCCTTGGTGCCTTTTGAGCAGCATGCTGCCCCAGTGCTGAAGCTCAGAGTGAGTGAGTCCACGTCCATGTGCATGCCTGTAAGAGGAATGCCTGGGACTCCAGAAAACTTCTGTCTTAGTCACAAGCCAAGCTGGTGTTTTACAGCCAGAAGTTATGGCAATTTCCATTCCTGGCACTGGAACCCTCGCCTGGAGAACCTGGCCTGCGGCTGGGGCCCCTTGCTCCTCAGGAGCAACCTCCACAGCTGAGATATCCCTCCTGATTTTAACTCACCACACATGGGTGTGGGACTAGCCTATTTGGCAATTGCCACCCCTCCTACCCATCTCAATGGGCTTTTTCTTTATATCCTTAGTTGTAGGACTTCCATTCAGCTGGATTTCAGGTGATTCTGAATGACGGTTGTTCTGTAATTCAGTTGTAATTTTGATGTGGTTGGGAGGATGCAAGTACCACATTTACCTCCATTGCCATCTGGACCAGAAGTCTGAAATAAATAATATTTCTGTGATGATGATGATGATGATAATGTCAGAAGTCATACTAATATTTATAAAATAGAATGTATACGTTATAAACTTCAACAGTCTAAAAGCTGTTCCCTGACAGAAGGTTGAGGGCTGTGCTAACTTTTATCTTAGGGTGCTAAGGTCAATAAATATTTTCTCAAGCTGTTAGATCCACAAATGGAGAGATAATCATATCATTTAAAGTTATACAGCTACCCAACTGAAGAACTGAAAAATTCTGAATTAACTTAAATTGAGGAGCAGATAGAGAGATGAGGAAGGAATGTAAATGAGTAAAATATGTCAACTGTCATGCACAGAAGTCAATAGCTACTGACTGCCTGAGGTTGAAAGGTCAGGAAAGTAAGGTGTGGACATCATTTATTTAAAGTTGAAGTAGAAACCACTGGAAGAACTAAGATCTAAATTTATTAACAGTGACTTCCTTTGGGGTGTAGTTGGTGGTGAGAGAAGGGGCTAGAGAGAGAGTGTGTTTGACATAAACTTGGCTGGAAAAGGCCTGGCATTCTAAAAACATACGAGTCATTAACCCAGTGATGGCACTAAGAAAGCAACTTCATCCTGGGCTGTGTTAAGATGAGTATCATTTGCAGCTTGGAAATAATCCTTGGGTAAATTCACCACAGGTTTGACTCTTAGATCTGAGTATTATACTTTGGGTCTATGACTTAAAACATATATATAAAATTACATAGAATTGATATATAGAAAGGGGATAATGATGACAGGGATTGGAGACTATGTACACAAGGAAAGGAGGTGGGTTCTTTATCCCGAAGAAGAGAAGGCCAAGGGGAAACAAAACTAACCTCTGGGCAGCAAGGTGCAACGGTGAACACCAGCCGGCCTTCTCCACCTCACCTGACTGACTGCACTGGAAGGAGGGAGTTTCACTGGCTAGCATCAGCGGGGTGTGAAGTGTAGGTAGGGGTGAACTGAGGAACAGGTTGTCTCAGGAACTTTTGGAGTGTCTTGGAAATAAGATAGAATTATTCATCTTTAAAATAAGGGCTTATAACAGAGTTAGATCCCTTTGGCTGTGTAGCAAGCACACTTTACAGTCTAATGTCTGTGAATTTATATGTGGAGAAAGGTTAACGATAAAGTAGTCTAAATAGTCCCACCTTGGCTGTGATTCCCAAGTAATACCTCACTAGGAAAAAAAAATCAATATTCACAATTATTTTCTCTGAAACACTATGCTAACTACTGTGCCCTTTAAATATATATATGCACATACCTGCACATATTACTTTATATATCACTTTTTAAGAGAAATTCATATATTCTTAGTAGTAGTAATCAAATTCATACTTTGCACAATTTTTAAAAACATTTGTTTTTATTTTTATAATGACAAAAGTAATACATTTTTAATGTTGAAAAACTTAAAACACAGAAAGTACAAAAAAGTTCAACTTTTTTCTCATTAAAAAATGAGCAAGCAAACAAAAAACATAAGCAGATTGTCCCACCATCTCCTGACTGCTGCCTGGGTGGCCCAGCTGGGTTGTTCTCTGGCAGGAATCTTCTCCCCTAGGCTCCTCCTTTCAAGAAAGAAGTAGGAGTGTGTGATCAGCTGCATCTTTGTCCCCCCACCCTGTAACTGGACCTCACTTTCCCACCCTCTGACACTTGAGTTGACACACGGAGTAGAAATGCGATCACACAGTATTGGTTTCCATGGCCCCGAATCAGGGCTACTCCCTTTGGAAAGTTGGTTGTAGTGTCTGTGTTTAGATGCGGCCCTGGCAATATGTTCTAGTTAACATCCGGGTGTTGGTTCAGATATCAATTTAACACCTGAATGGGATTCTTCAACTTTGGACTTTGTGGCTGGAAAGGATCCCTGTCTACCTAGAGCTCCTGCTTGCTTGAGATGTGGTTTCCGGAGCAGAAAGGCAGTGTGGGGGGTGTGTGTGAAGGAAATCACCATCGGTTCTTCAACCAATATGGCTGCCACAGCAGGATTCCAGAGCTAAAAGAAGTGTGCAGATTGCAGGCTGTGCTACTGCAGGTGCCAGAGGCATACATAACCTTACTGGTCTCGTTTTTCTATTTATGCACACCCCTTGAGCTAAGCATTTGTCTGGTCCCATATTAATTCAGGCCTCACTCTGTCTATCACCTCTCTCCAATCTGCACAAACTCTTGAGTCAGAAAGACACTCTGGTTTCTCTTGATTTTCTTTGGGGCAAAAAGAAAAGACAATCCTTTCTCTAAAACCTGTCCTAGCAATGAGATGACTTTACAGAATATGCAAGAGCTAGGGTCCTCCACTGTCCAGCTGTTATTCCAACAGGCTTACATCTTTAACCCCTTTCTGCCCACTTAACTCTCTGCTGGTTGCAGTGTTTGGGCCCACACCTGCCCGGAGCACACCTGTGGAGATCAGGCTGTCACTCCCGGCTCTGCAGCATGAACTCAAAGACCTCCAGAGCTGCTGGAAGGAAGTGTGAAGGAGTAATTAAGCCTTTAATTTGCAAATGAAGCATCCAGATCTAAAGAGACTGGATATCCAAGACCCAAGACCGTGCAGCTGCTTACTGGCTGTTCTAAGATTACCTCCGGATTGATGCTCCTTGCAGACAGGACCTTCTGAGAAGCCAACAGCAGCTCTGTGCCCTCGTCAGCCCAGCCCCCCATTCTGGGAGGCTCTGGTAGAGCCACAGGTTTCTCAAAGCTGACAGTTCAGTATTTAAGAAAAGTCATTATTATTAGACATTTTCTGTAACTTAGCATGGTTATATAGTAACCAGAGATTTAAATCAGGTCTATTCAGACAGAAGGTTACTTTTTAAAAAAATGACACCAATTAATTCTATCTCTTTCCCATTTTGGTATCTAAATATCGTGGAGAGCTAATGCTTCTTGTCCTTTTGGTTGTCAGTGTCCTTACCTGTCAAATAAGGCAATATGAGATGGTGTCTAAGATATTTTCAGAAACTGAAACACTTGGATTTAGATGTTCTGAAGAGTTAAAATTTGGGAACTTTACCTTGGTTTTGAATACTTCATAATGAAGCTTATCTAAAATCTTTTTTTTTAAATATTTTATTTATTTATTTATTTTTTAGAGGAGAAGGGTAGGAAAGAGAGAGAGGGAGAGAAATATCAATGTATGGTTGCCTCTCATGTGTCCCCTGCTGGGAACTGGCCTGCAACCCAGGCATGTGCCCTGGCTGGGAATTGAACCTGGATCGTTTGGTTCGAAGGCCCGCGCTCAATCCACTGAGCTACACCAGCCAGGGCAGCTTATCTAAAATCTTATACCTCCCATCCAACTGTAATTGAACAACAATAAAGAAGTTTAAAAAATAAAATAAATAAAAATATCTATTATTCTTTAAAAAAATAAGGTACAATCCCTCACCTGCTGCTGCAAACAGCAGGAGCCTTTTGCGTCCCCCCCACCCCCACCCAGCCACCAAGAGGAGTAGGCCTGTAAGCACGCTCCCGACCAACGCCGAGTTAGATGCCAACAGCGAGGTCCTCGGCCTGAAACAACCTTCAGACCACTGGTGTGTTGAGTTCTTTTGTTAGAAGTGATATAATTTCTCAAAAAGCAGAAAAACAACAGGAAGAGAAATGAAGAAGGTTCAAAGGCCACTAATGAATGGGGAAATTGGCCAATGGCAGAAAGCCAAGTGCCCTTTTACAACGCAAATATCTTCATTATTTTTTCTGTCTCTGGCATCAACACTTCACTCCTGAGCAGCTTCCTTGCAGCCTGGTCTTGGTCTAACATTTGACTGGTTTAAACACACACACACACACACACACACACACACACAACAGGCGCATAGGAAGTGTTTGGGATGGGGAGTTGCTACGAGGGTAAAGAAGTGGCACCTAAAGGTGAACAGCTCATTGCCCAGTTACGTTGTCATCTGGGTTTTTGGCTGCTTGGCTCACTCCTGTGGAATTGTGTATGTGATATAATCAATAGGACTCTAAGTTTATAAACATCCTCTGACACAAACAGTAGGTTCTAATCTCTTTCACTGTAGGAGGTGCATGCCTTTCTTCCAGTGTTTCTGATGTCACTTGTGTGAGGAAATGATGTCAATATGTTTAACGGGGGGGAGGGGAGGATGGGAAAAAGAAACTGAGGACCAAGACAGCAAAAGGTCATCCTCTAGCAACGCTGAAAATCTTCCGTGACACAGCTAATCCATTATTCTAGTTATTGTCACAGTGGACATCAGCTCCAGTTATAGAAGCTTGAAAATATTAAAAATAATCTTTACTCAAGATTAGATATATAGCAGGAATATATATACATGTATACAGATGAGTGTGTACACACACACACACACACACACACACAAAGGGAAAAGTAGCTGCAGATTCGAGAAGCCCAGAGAACTACTTGTTTCATATAATAAAGATGGTTGGGGAGGGCAGGAGGAGAGAGAGCACAGCAGGAGAGTGGAGGGATGTGTGGAGGAATTCTAGGAGAGAGAGAAAGGAGAAAAACTGCCATAGGTTGTGAGCCTTTGAGGTAAAAAACAAGCGTGAGGAGCGGGATGAAGTCTGGCTGTGTAGTGTTCCACACACCGCCTTCCACTGTCCCCTACAAGTAACAGTCTGTATCTACGAGACTTGTCCTTGTTTCTGGAGTCAGAATTTACAGACCCTCACATGGGGAGACTAACCTTAACTTAAACAGTTTTTACTGAGGCTGCAGATGTTTTTGTTAAGAAAAACATACGGGCACCCCACTGACGACTTCTGAAACCCAAGTTGAACACACTGTTCCTCACTCTGCCCCCTCCTGCTTCTTTGCAATCATCATTCGTTGTGACCATGTTGCAATATTCATAAGTGAACGAATGTACTTAATAGCTGTAAAGCCAGTAAAGTTGGTGCTGAATGCTTATAAGGCTCATCCAAGAAAAAAAAAAAGGCCTCTAAAGAAAAGTAGCATTTAACCAGCTCTCTAATTTTAGAAAATCATTTAAGCTCTCTGGGTCTTGTTCTCTGTGTCTATAAAAGAAGGTGCTTAAAATTTCTATGATTCTAAGCTGCTGAGCATTAAGCTTATCGACTACCACACCTGTAGCAAAAATGCATTTTTGGAATAGTAGTAGGTTCTAGTAGTAGGGCCGAGAGGGCATCAGAAATTGTTTGAATAAGAAATTGATAAATAAAGTGACTTCTGCTCGCCAACCCCCAAAAGGTGTGTTGATCTCTGTCACTTCCAGAACCTGAATTGTGGGTCAGGAAGCAAGTGTGCCATCCTGGCTGTGCCAGGGAGTTTGTCCCACTCTGGGGCACGGGCCAGATTACAGCATCGGAATGGTCAGGGAGCGGGGCTGCATCTTTGCCCCGCGGAACCCGGAGCACTTTCCCGCTCCCCTGCCTGGAGAGGTGGAAAATTCCATTCCTGTGAGCGAGACTGTCCAATGGCTCAGGATGCACTTCGTTAAAATGTAAGACGTCCAGTTAACTCTCCTTTGTCTGACTCTGGATTCGTTAAGGAGCTCCTTCCTTATGATTTGGCTGGCTGGTCATAGCTGCCTACAGGGACAGAATAAGCTGGAGTATTTGGGTTCCTGCGACAGTTATAGCCCATGATAAGTGTTTTTAGAAGAATAGATGGTATTAATGTGATAGGGAATTTAAAGGGATAGAATCTACCAGAAAGACAGTGAGAGAAGGGCAGGGAGATGGACTGAGAGGGCGTCATTCCATGGCCCTTTATGACGCCCTTTGAGACGTTTTGTGGAGCAGAAGAATGTAGGCTGGAGGTTCTGGGCACGCCCGGGCCGCTGGCGTGTCCGTCCGCGCGGTGCCCGCGTCATCAGTGCATGTGTGTTGTAACGAAGGCAGCATTTCGCAATTCATCTCCAATTATGTGAATTGTTTATTAAAGACTGACTTGCATTATGAATAGCATTCATCACAAATAAATAGCACAGTGGTCACAAAATAAATGAGTAAACATTAATTTTAAAATTGAAACAGCACGATACTGCCGAAAAGAATCCTTTCGAGCAATGTAAAGTCTGTTCTGTTCAGAAGTACCTCTGTTTACAGATTGATGTAATTCCATATGCATCTAGTTGGACTAATATTAATGACAAAATATTAGAACATTTCAAAGAAAGACTTCTGTCAAGGTATGAAGTATTACTAGTTTACAGGGGATGTATACTTCTTATATGTCATTTAAAATGTATTACAACAACTATTAAATAAGTATCTGGATTTATATTTGTCTCTTAAACTCTCAAACTAAAAATATCTTCCACAGGCATAATCACAAAGTCTTCAATCAAAAAAGGGCTGCTTAGCAGTTTACGAAGAATATAATTAAAGAAGCCCATTTTAGGCATCTATTCAATTATCTTAAGATATGTTTAGAATTTGCATTCAGTGGCAGGATTGGGTTATTAACCATACAACTTATCACCCTTAGTAATCATATTAACAGGAATAAAATGCCCAGAAACTTTAGATTAGTAATTTACATTTTATAATAATTATGGGAGGCACATTATAGATTATAAATACCAAGATAAAAATCTCAGGTTACAGAGTGCAAAGAAATGAACTTTCACATATTTTGACAAGCATTGCCTGGTCTGAACTATTTATAATACTTTAGAGTGTACTAGCACTTTTTTGTAATATAAAAAGTAATAGAATCTTAGTAATATGAGGTCCCACTAGAGATATTTGCTATTAAATTGTTGCTGAGTGAGCTGAGGTTTGGGGTAGAATTAT
This sequence comes from Glossophaga mutica, assembly GCA_039655065.1. Classification (NCBI taxonomy): domain Eukaryota; kingdom Metazoa; phylum Chordata; class Mammalia; order Chiroptera; family Phyllostomidae; genus Glossophaga; species Glossophaga mutica. The sequence continues at coordinate 47,865,817 of CM077306.1, read as the reverse complement.
CGAGTTTGCAGATTAGCAAAGCAGGTTCTGGCAATGCTTTAAAATTGAGTCAGTGATGCTTTAAAATGAGGTATATTTTACGGATTCACAATAAGAATTTTAAAATAGGTGCAAAGATTGGTTTGTTATCCTCTAGTCGTATGTGTTAATCAGCGTTTTTACGCAAACTAATTTTACGGTTGTCTGCAGGGTTAAGCACGTACAGTGGGGGTGTGGGAGTGAGGCAGCGTTCACCAGGGGCCCATTGAAAATGAAGCATGACGTTAATGTGAAATAGGTATTTTCCATTTTACTTCTTCTTTCTTTTTATTTATATTTTGAAATCTTTCCCTTTTCAGTCATTATCAGAGCTGCAGAAGCAGGATGGCCCGATTATGTGAAATTAGCCTTTTGTCCCCGTCTCTAATTCTAAATTCGATGCACTTTAAACCCCCCCGGGCACCGTAACGTGAGAGGCACGGCAACGGGAAGCGCGCTGTGGCCTCTGCCCACCGCCGGCCGCGGGGAAGCGTGCGTTCACCCCGGTGATGGGTTTCTTTCGGCCGCGAGCCGAGTTGCCCGACAGAATGAACTGCCGAATGACGGCAGAACGGTGACATCTACTCTCTTCTCCCTGTCCACCAGTTTAAAAACAAAAAGGTCGGTGGTATGGCAAGAGAGACATTCTCTATCATCGCCAAATAACTGTTTTAGTTATTTTTAATTGCCCTCCTGCCACTGCAGAATTACCAATGGTGAAGAGGCAGTTCCTGAAAGTTCAGGAAGTCCTAGTGGTTTGACAGCGATACTGTTCGGCGGTTATCTTCACTTTTTTTGAACCAATTATTTGAACTGGAATTAGTTATTAAGTCACATATAAGGTAATTAGCTTGCATGATATAGCTAGCTGGAGGAATTTTTAATTCACCATTGTGAAATATCTGCACTAGAAAAACAGGTCTTTTATAAATGTTACTGTTTTCATGGTATTGCTAAAAATTATACCTATTAAAGATGGAGCCTTAACTTACTATCACCTTCCATATTTGTTAATAAACTCTAATCTTAGAATTCCAAGGATCCCAAGAAGTTCTTCGATCCAGTTGCTTACCTTCAGAGAAGGCTGGGCTAAAGCTCTTACTCTTTCTCGAAAATGATCCATTCCGCCCCCAACCTTGGCAAAGCCTCCTTCCTTTGCACGCTGTGTAGTATGTGTGCCAGGCATTGTTGGCAGGGGTTGCCCTCTGTCGCTGCTTCTGCGTGCGTCCGCTCTCCTGAGTGCGAGTGTCAGGCCGCTCGAAGGCAAAGACTCATTTAAACCTTTGGCCCACTTCCTCCAGATCCTAGAGCTGTGATCCACCATAGAAGATAACCATTCTGTGGAGAATGATGATGTAAATTTATCTTGGAAACCATGCTAGTCCTTGACAATCATCTCTTGATATTTGATCAACAACTTGAATTAGAAAATGGTAGAGATATTTGAGACCCTGGAGACAGTCTACTCTAATCTCTGTTTTACATATGATGAAACTGAGTAAGGCCCAAAGAGGTAAAATCACATGCCTAAGAACACATATTGCTAGTTAGTGACAGAATTTGGACCAGAATTCCAATTCATTAACTTTAGGTCCAGAACCCTGTTTTCCAGCATGCTGTCTGATACTAATTATCAGTGCACATACCCCTCCTTAGGTTTGTTCATTTGAGATGGCAGCCCTGAGTTCTTTCCCTGCGTGTTCATAGACTGGCGGCAGCTTAGGATGCCAACAGTGTGTTCTGATGTCAGCCAATGGCTCGGGAACCTGATTTACAACATCCGGGTATTCTAGATTCTCGTGAACATGTGATATTTAGGTTCCTTACAGCAGATTGAAGTGGAAGATTTGGGAAAGAAGTCTTTACCATTCTCTACTACTCTAAAATGGGAAAATCAGGTCAGTGAATTGCACATCTGTGTCAGCGGGTTTGGAAGGGTCACTGTGAGTATCCTCAGACATGCAGCTAAGCAAGCCTGGAGCTCTCGGACATCATCTGACTTCTCTGCTAAACCAAAGTCCCCATCAAGTTTGCTGTATAACAGCATGTTGTGTTGGGTGAGGGGTGTGTCGGCTCAAAGCTCAGTTTTGTCATCTGCCCAATCGCACTCTATTCCCCCAGATAGGGAAGCTGCCTTCCCAGCCTGACTGGTGTTCCCAACCCTGCTGGGAGATTGTTCCACTGAACAAGTACAATATGCAGTTTTCATTTGTGACAGATGTTATCTTCTTTTAAATTTTTGTTCAAGTTATTTTAAGGAAAATCACCATTCATTTTTCTCTGACCAATTAAAAAAATAGAAGATCAATCTCCTCAGCATGAATAATAGCAAAAAGCACATGACAATCAAAGCTTTTGAACTCCGAGACAGCTGGCGTGCCGGAAAAGGTGTGATTTTTCTTTAATGACTTTAGAGCCCCATGTGTGTGCAATTGATCAGGGTTAGACTGTGTGATCTTAAACAGCTCTGGTGTCACATGGGGAGTTTCCGTTTCTTGACTAAATCGACTTTCTGGTTTGAAATTAGCAGCCGTTCATGAAAGGCAGGACTGCTATGGGAGGTTGGCTGAGGCCTTTGCTGTCATTTGAAACAATGTTGCTTCTGCTTGGCAGGACCCCAGTCCACTGAACTGTTATTTGTATTTTGGAGCCAAGTGATTCTGAAATCACTTCGGAACACACCCAGCAAGTAGCAGACACCAGGAGAGGGTGGTCTGGGCTGCACCACCTTTGTTGCAGGCAGTTGTGAGAGTGACAGATGGCCATGGGGACTTGTGGTCACAGTTTCCATGTACTTTCTCGAAAGTGGGCAGAGAGGCAAAGTTCTGTGGTCTCTTGGTTACCTTACTTTGGCATTTCATGAACTAGCAAAGTTTCCAAAAATAATTTGAAGACTAACACAGAATTGCCAGCTTCCTGCCACCCCCATTCCAGTAAAGACATCGAACACACCCGGTCTCCTGTGTCCTGGTTTCATGCAAAAGGGAAACGTTAATACTGCAATACGAGAAGATCATGATCTAACAGCGAAGTCCTTCAAATTAAATAAACTTAAATTTAGGAAAGTGTTTATATTGCCTTTCTTTTTAGAAAAGAAATTGCTCTTATTTTGTCATGGACCTCTGTGTTCGCACAGATCAGCCTTTGAGCCATCACTGCTGCACCTGAGCGACACCAGCAAACTCTCACATTTGTGACCGCAGCACGGCTTGGATCCTAGCTCGGGCTAACTTCATGTGCGCTTGATGCTTTTCTTAAAATTCTGGCTGGATGTCACTTAGTACTGGCTGGAGCCTTGTTCACTAGTTTTGGTGGATGCTGCAATTATTATAATCCATTCATTCACAAACATATACAACTGTTCTCATTCACAGTAATGCTTGCCAAGACCCAGCTTCTGATTCGACACCCAATTCCATATCATAAGACTAGAATCCTGGATTGCCCCACTGCTTCTGAAAGCTCCCACCTTCTGTTCCGTGTACAAGGCCTGAGTTTCTGAAGGTCGACATCTAGGCTGGCATATTGAAGTGCCACAAAACGCCCTCTACAAGGAATTAGGTGCCTGGATTACCATTCAATGTTCTGCCACTAAGTAGCTAAGTGATATTGAGAAGCTCGTTTAAACTCTCTGGGTTTCAATTTTCTGGTATGTAAAATGGAAACGCCACCACCAACCACATTCTGGAAACCAAGGTACTGGGAACGCTTGGAGTCTGAGTGTTCTTATTCTGTGAACTGAGTGAATGTGTGTGACTGAATGATGAAGGTCTTTTTGGCTTACCAAGGTTTCTGGCATTTGCCAGTGGAATTCACCACACACCAAACTTTTATTGAAAGTATAATATGGGTCAAGCACTGTGCTATGTCTCAAGGCACAAGAAAAATAATACATTCTTCTTCTTCTTTAAGTCGTGTTTAGAAGGTCATGCTTTTTGTAGTTTCTGCATTCATTCATTTACTCATTCAATCACACATTTGTTTATTTAACAAACATGGACAGACCCAGGCAATGTGTTGGAGAGATAAAATAAGCTCATTACCCTCAGAGTATGAAACTCCATTTCAAGTGTCTGTTTATACACACACACACACACACACACACACACACACATACACACACATATCCTCTTCTGTGTCATGAGGCACAAAAGAGATATTATATAGAACACAGTAAATTATGAAATGGGTATCTGTCTATAGATCCTCAATATAGGCTTACTGAAGAAAATTCTCTCTGCTCACCATCTGTGCCTCTCTTTTTCCCTCTGTACTATTCAAAGAAACAGTTTTTGGTAAAGTTAGGTAGAAGTTATTTAATTAAATAAAATCCTGACACTGAAACTCAAATAACTGATTCTAATGTGATTTAGGGCCATCAAAAATTAGGGCCATCAAAAAACAGAAACTTTAACCCATGGAATCTATTCATTTGATTAATATAGTTCACCAAAATTACTATTCAATATCCCTCCTCTCAGAGTACCCTACCCACTAAAAACAACAATAAAAATAAAAAGAGAAAATAATTTATAAGCATAAATGATTCTATTTCACTATAGATAGCAATGACAAAATTAAGTAAACACCAAATAGCTACATTAATTTTCATTTTGTCAACATGGCCTTTTGTTGCTAGGTAAAATTTCTTGCAGATGATGAAGCTAAGAAACTACTTTTGCTTTGAATACAATTGTATGCATTCTAAGTCTTACTCAGTTAACTTCAATTGTTTGCAGATTGAAAATTGAAAGTCTTTTGCATGTTATTCTTTTTATTTAGGAATAACTTCAAAGGCGTATTACCGACTGGATAAGTTACTGTTCACAATTCCAAAACAAAAATCATAGAGTTCTTCAGGCAACTCTGGTGCTCTCAAACATTTGACATTGTACTGCATTGTGATGGACACTAAATAAATATTTGTGAATAAATAAATGAAGAAATACATGAATTCAGTTCATGAATTAAATAGGTGGTCATATCATCCTGCATTTGTACATTACAATTTGTAAAGTGCTGGCACATTTATCCCCACAATAACACTTTGAATACAGAAGAAATCAATTCAGCAGGTTGTTTTCTACTTTAAAGTTGAAGTTACCAAATATGTCCTTGACCTAAAGTGAAGACTCCAGTAGAAATATCCCAGGAAGTGTGAATAATTAGAAAAAAATAAAACTAAAACAATAGCGTGTATACGAAAAGCTTAACAAACAAAATAAAAATAAACTAGGAAGGAAAACTGTGATTTAAAAGATTAAGCTGGTATTATTTTTATACAGTCTGGGACAGTGGATCCCTAAACCTGAATTCCATCTTCAAGTAATGTCCGTGTCATATGCGTGAGTACTGGTGTGTGCATTCACACGTACAGACATAAATTGCAGCTTTCCTCTTTGCCCTAGACATATAACCAGAAAAACTGGAGAGTCACAGATATTTTCACCAGCACAGGTAGCTAAGACGGCAGCCACTCATGCAGCTGGACAGGAGAATCTTTAAGTTTTTCTGCCGTGAAGGCATGTCCTTGAACCAGCTAAGCGTCAGTGAAAGTAGTGGTGGGCAATACCCCCGGGAAAGCCATCTAAGGACCCCCAAACCAGCCCTTTTATGCAACCCTCCCTCCTTGCTAACACTGTGGATGACAGAAAGTCTTTCTTGAGGAATGAGAGGTTTTTGGCAGCTCACTTCAAGTTCCCAGACACTCTAGCGCTCAACTTTGTCCCAGGAACTCAGACATCAGCTGTGATTGTAAATTGCTGTGGGTTCTAAGACATCCACAGAGAAGAGCATTTCAGCTGTACGAGCTGATAAATGTTACATGAGGAATGGTGAATGTGAAGTTAGTAGTAAGTGAATTACTGAATTCCCTGTTGGTTTTTGTTGCTGTTCTTATTTACTTGTTTTCTTGGACAGTTTTATTCATTAAACATACAGTGAGGTGGGATTATAATTAATTCACAGGAGGATAAAAATAAAGCAGGCACAGAAAGTGCCTTAATCCCTGAAAAGCTAGGGTCCTGACTGCATGTGCTCACCTTCTCAGTCCCGCCTCGATTCCGAGGTGGGCTCCTCGCTCACCGTGCGGAAGTGTCCCCAGGCCAGTGTCAGGCTCCTCAGGATCTTTTTCTATCTAAAGTAAGTGCAAAAGAGACTTAAAAAGGGAGACTAAATGAGAACTAAAAGCCAGATGGTAGTTGGCAAAAAAAAAAAAAAAAAAAACATTTGCACTTCTCAGAGACCTGGGTTTACCAAGGTGCTTGGAAACTTGTGAGAAAGCCACCCCAAAGCTCCCATCAGGATTTAGTAGAAGAACACTTAAAATCAGAGGGCTTAAATTTCAGGTTTCTGTCCCGCCCCCCAATAGTGGTCAAGTATCTTTAAGCACATCATTTAATCCCTTAGCCTCAGTTTTTTCATACCAAAACTATGTCGCAGTTTTTGCGAAGATATGATGAACAACCTAAAAAAAATCTTTATAAACTATAAAGGATGTCAAAACAGATGTTATTAGCAGTGGTACTGTTTTTATAATGCAGTATTTTTATTATAAACATAATATATGCTCATTGCAGAAAATTGACAGCGCTGTGAGTTGCAATGTGCTGACTGAGTGACTGGTGGGTCTGGAATCATGTGCAGATCCTGGAGAGAGGGAAGCCTCTACCCCACATTTTTGGGGTTTGCCTTCCTGCCTGCTCAGATACTCTGCTTTGGAGCTCAGGGTGAATACAAACTGCCAGTAATGCCTCAACTCTAAGAGCCAGTTAATGAGTTTCCACCAAAAGACTCCTCAAAAGTAATCAGCAAAACTGTTGGGTGGCTTGTGTCCTGAAAAGAGACCTCTGAGATGGAAATCGGGGACAGAGCTCTAGCCCCAAACCTCTGTTAACTCCTTACTTTCCTGAGCCTCTGTTTTCTCACATGCAAAATGACTTATTTAAAGAGATATTCTTTGAGGTAGATTCCAGATACGGTTTTTGTGAGTCCTTTTGCAATCTATTATTTTGGTGGGCTCTTTAAACATCAATAGGGACCATTCAGGAAGGTGAGCCCTGCTTGAGGTCAGCTCAGGAGGTCACTTTGGGAATCTTGAAAACCACTGTCACTCCGTGTCACCCATACCATGTGGGGAAGGGCCCCTATCAGCAAATATAATGAAGGACAGTTTGTTGCCTAGTTTAAAATGTCTATTTCTCTCTCTTTTTTCTCTGAATAAATGGATAAAACCTCAAATAAGGCTAGGAAGCCAGAAATGTGAATTGGTTACAGATTTTTTTCCAGGGGAATAAGAAGTAGATAGATTAGATGGAAGGCATGGAACTAACTGAGAGGAGGAAAGAAACACAGCTGTTAAGAAGGACCAGAATTCCTCTCGCCTCTGAAGGGAGCAATAATATATTATAGGGCATTTAAACGTTGTTCTGGACAGTGGATTTCAGCCTAGCCAGGGTCTTCGGAGTATTGTGGAATGAAAAGTTCTTAAGTAGGGTGTTTAAATGTGAACATGCAGATTTAGTGTTGGGCGCTTTGACCTGAAATCAGCACCAGCCTCTACCTTGATTAAAGCACCTTTTACAAGGGATTTGGACCTTGCCAGCATTCGCCTAGTCAAGGCAATTTACTGCAAATTCAAGTTAGATCTTATAAGGAGGCCACAGTAAAGGACAGAACTCTTTTCATCCTTTTCCACCTGTCATCAAGAATATCTGCTGTCAGAATGTTGCATTCAGTATTAAAATGTGGCCTGTTGGTAAAATGGTTTTGCTTTCGCTTTAGTGCAAGAACAGTACGCATTGAGCTCTGAAAGAGCTGAGGGCCAAAACAACAAGCAATAATTAAAACCAAATCCTTAAAAGCATAAGAAATCTAGGAAGTAGGTTTCTTTAGAACATAATGAACTCTACATGGACAAGGGAACTTGCCAAAGTGACGCTGCTCTTGCACTATTACTGGAAGAGTCTTCCTGATTAAGTCAGTAACACACCACTTTACAAAAAATGAAGGTAGGCTGAGGTGCTGACTATAAATTCCACACACATATTCTGGTTATTTAATAGTAATTTATTGTGGTTTTACTGGAAATTTTCTCCTGTTTTTAAAAGGTTTTACAGCCTCAATTAACAGTTTTACTCTTAATAATCAATATTGACTTTACTGTATCCTTTTTTAGATTTAAAAATATTTTATCCTAGAACTCAAATCTTAACCGTTTTTAAAGTAACATAACTCATTTAAAAAATCAGACCTATTGGGCTGACCCTCATTGTCATCTGGAAAATAAATTCCCATTTATTTCAGACAGGTTCTTTATTCAGAAAAGAAATAGTTCTGGATAATATGGATTTGGAATTGTTGACAAAATGTTAAACAAGAACATGTGCATTATTTCTCCAAATTAGGTAGCATGGTTATTTTTAATCATGCTGTGGGCTCTGTTTTCAGCCTGGCTGTGTGTCCCTGCATTTCAGTATGCTGAATGTGTCCAGGAGCTGATTCTTCTGCTCACAATGCACACGAACTATAGGGCACATTGCCCAGCTGGAGGCCACCGCAGTGGTCTCCGATGTGCTATGACTTGACCTCAGGAGAACAGTGGACAGTTAGGGATAATTCCTGGGCACTCTCTGTGTTGTGACAGCGAACTGGAATTGCTTATTTTTTTTACATTAATAGCTTCCCCCTGTCTTATTCCAGGCCTTCTCTGATAACATGCCACATATTACATCTGGAACACAAACACATCACTAAAAACCTTCAATTAAATCCTACAAATTTTGTTTAAATGTATCCTGTGATCTCTTCTACGGTGTTCAATTTAACTTTTGAAATGTAAAAGACCAGGTTTTTGGTTGTGTTTAGCATTCTGTGACACTGGTAGAAAGTAAAAAGAGTTTCCAAGGATTACCTTTTCCAGTCACACATTTCACAAACATTTGAGCTACCGTCGGTTGGCCGGGAAATTGCTGCTGCCACATTAGTGATGGGACAATGGGCCTCACATATCACCTGGACATTAATAGGAAGAAGTCACTCACTGCCCCTGGAAGCAGCTTTGTTCTCAGCTGGTGTCCTGAAGGCGCTGTGTGAGCACAATGGACATTCCATCACAGAGGTGAAAGTCAGAAATAAACTAAAGTCATCTTTATCGCTGGTCTGTGTGTGTGCGTGTTGTTCGTCTTCGTTTAATGGGCCCGCTGATATTTAAGGGAAATGGCCAACTTGCATAGAGTATTTCTGGGTCTCCAACCCGCTCCACTCTGTGACATGCAAAACTTCTAATGACTGGGGACCTCTAACTCAGCGGCAATAGCCCATCAAAGGTGCAACTTTATTTGCTCATAACAGCCTTGTAATGTGATCAGCAGACATATCTGCAAACTTTTCCCTGAGCTGCGCAGATGTGGCCGTAAAAGAGGCATGTATGCCATTGTGTATTTCCTCCGAAAATGAACTTGGTTTCTGATTATAGCAGTGTGACTGCCTGCTGTATAAAATTTCCTACAGGTGCACACCCTCTTAAAAAGAAAAAAAAACTTAATCTATGAAAATTGGGAACTAAAATTGAGAATGATTCAGGGCTATTATTAATTTTATAAAGCACCCTTTGCTTTGTAAAGGCATTTACCATAGATGTCTGGAAATAACAGGTTTCTCTAGTGCACTTATGGTATTCTTCAATTAATCATCAGCAGAGGTATATGTATTTTTCAGATAGACACTTGTCACATAAATTTTAAAATGCACATGATTAAATAATTAGCTTTGTGAGGATTTTGTTGGGAAAAATTGCAAACCGTCCATTATTGGCTGTATGATATGTTTATTTAAAAGTTGGATGTATATTTTACCTGAAAAAAATCAGCCCTTACGTAATTGTTCCTCCAAATAAAATGTGTGGTTCTAAAACTTAATTTTGAGTGTTTAACCTACTTCTCCTCTGAGGAACATGGGCTTGTGAACAGCGTACTCTCCTCGTGACACATTCAAATGCTCATCCGGTTTTTCTAGTGATCCCAAGGATAGGTGCAGATAAATAGTCAGCTCACACCATTGACGGCCATGGCTCATTTTTCATCTTGTGAAATAAAAGCCCAAGAGAATTTTTGTCAGGATAAATTGGAGATAAAAAAGTTCTCTTTTGAAGTATATGCTTTGAATGTGGCAGATTTGTAGGGAATTTTCTTTTGCCTTTGACTCCTTTTAAGATTTAGAAAGCTCTATAAAATTAGAATTTTGGTTACTGTAAACAGCGTTTATCTGACCCTGAATTAAAGGACTACTTTTCATTTGGAACTGGAGTTGGTTTTGTTTTTGTAAATTCAGATATATTATTAGGTTTAACAGCAAATTTAAACATGCATTAGTTGACTTTGCCCTTAATTAGTCACAGCTACGTTCTTATATAAAAAATATAAGACTTACATTTCCCTCTAAAGGAGTCTAATTACTTCACTATCTGAAATAATATCTCCTGAATGAGTCTTTGAACAATACTGCCTGTGTTTTCTTCCTCCGTGCAGACCTTTCCTGAGTAACACAGTCGGCATCAAGACAAACAGCACATTCAGCATGCTTTGCAATACGGAAAAAGGCAAGTGGGGAAAGGAAATGAACCAAACCTCTGTGTTTGTAACAAGCTTCTAGACCACTTTAATGCAGAATTCACATTAGATATGTACATTGTTCAGTACAGTACTTAAACATCTTTTTCATATAGTGCCATCCATCAAATATCCAAAGAAGGCAAGTTATTCACAGAAAAGCATCTGAAAAAGCCCAAAACTACTAAGCGATGTATGGTGACATTATGGGAACAAAATACTCAGTGAATAACAGCAATGCTACTAATGAAAGGAAACACAGTAGCTAAATTAGTGGTCATATGAAAAGTGGGTCTTCTTATTTAAGGTGAAAACATACCTTATCAATACTAATCCATATTTCTTATTTAAAACAAAATAAAGACAATGTTTCTTTAGAACAAAATAAAACAAGGCTTCTAGTAAATCCCTCGAGACATTTTAAATCCCCCATAAGACACACAGGAATGAAAGATCATTTCCAGGGCTTTTGCGCATCACTACAGGATTATTGCCGTAGAAGCATAAGCGACGGCTTCCCTCTGACTTAGGATTTCTCTTCCCACCGTCAATATTTAACCCATCTCAACAGCCTAGTCAGGCCAGGTGTGCTAGCTTCGCCTTTCAAAGGGAATTCTGTTTAGAGAATTAGGGTGACACACATTGCTCTTTAATATGAGGTTCTCTCTTTTCCAAAACCCAGCTCTGTGCTATATTTATTCATTTCTTGAGAGACTACTTAAGTTCCCTAAAATAAATAAATAAATAAATAAATAAATAAATAAATAATGAGGAAACCCTCATACGTGCTCCATGCCATGGGTCCATGGGCATAAACAACATGACGTGAATTCAGATACACATCCTTTTCCCATTCGTTTCCATTCTCAGTGCCAACTTTGGCTCAATAAACAATGACCTTCAGCTTAGTATGGAGGAAGCACCTAGTACATAATGGACAGAGTGGTTCCCCTTCAAGGAATGAAATCGTTCAGAATGGCCAAGCATGGGTGAAAATAAAACAGGCTTGTGAGAGCAGAATTCAAAGCAGGACGTTTCAAATTCACCTGTGACAGCAACAACTGTGGCTGGGTCAGGGAAGCTTTTTCAGGCACAGTTTTGCGGATCACTTTTAAAAACATGACCCAGGGCCCTGGCTGGGTAGCACAGTTGGTTAGTGTGTCAACCTAACACGCCAAGGTTGCGGGTTCCACCCTCGGTCAGGGCACATACCAGAATCAAGCAACGAATGCATAACTAAGTGGAACAACAAATCTCTCTCTCTCTCTCTCTCTCTCAAGTCAATAAGTAGAAATTTAAAAAATAAATAAAAATAAAAACACGATCCAGGAATAAACCTAGAAGATAGTCATGAAATGAGTTAAAATGGTCATAGAATTGCAGGGGATCTGAGATCTCCTGTTTTATTCCTTATTGCACAAGTTCTTCAGCTTCTCCAGCAGGAAAATGTAGGCATTAATCCTTTCCACATTTCTCAAAAGCAGGTTTCAAAGATTAAAGAATTCAAGGTGGCAAAGCCTCAAATTGCTATTTATTTAGGACTCTTTCTAACCAGTGGGCCATCATGCAGTACACTGAAAGAGCTTATTTATTGAATCCCCAATTGAATTGGCCTTAGAGAGTTAATACAACATCCACAGTGACAAATTTACTCACTATGAATGAATTGCATTAGTTCCATTATTTGTAAAGCACTTTCCCATCTGGGAAAAAAGTTACAGCATAAATCCCATTCTTTTCAGTAGCATGGCTGGAAGGTATCAACCTTTTATGAGGTAGGAAAGCCAGAATTTTTCTTCTATTAATTTGCTAAGTATTCTCTGCCTCATGAGGTTTAACACATTGAACATACAGCAGGTGGCAGAGGATGCAGGGAAGGGAAAGAGGTGGGCCTTCTGCCCCACTGTGCTATATCACCTTTTTAATTCTGTGGAAGCCTATTTTGCAGGATTTGGTGTTGACTTTGGCTCAAAACGGTGGACCTGAGTTAACAACCAAGAGACTCACTTGAGACTTACTTCCAGGTAAGTCTTAAAATTTGAGCATCTCAAATTTTTGGTAGATTCAGCATGGTCTCAGGGGTTCCGAAACTAGGGTTCCCCTTTCCTAAGCATTTCCTCAGGGGCAGAGTTACCCTTTGCTATTACAGATATATATACTTGGGAGCCCAGTGATTTCAATTCAAGCCCCTAGTGCTATGATTGTTCACTACTTGAATTTAGTCAAATTAGTTTCACCTCTGTGCCTTCCTTTATAAAAATGGGAATAGAATAGGAGCCGGTCAGAGAGCTAGGATAAGGTGAAACGTAACAGTGCATGGAAGCCTCTAGCAGGGCGGTTGGAATGCTGTAAACAAACCTGCAGTGAATGCTGTTGGCTCTTATTGTCACCATTAGATGGGACTTTTCAGTTGTGTTACCCAAAGTGTCTGCTGGCTCAAGATGGCACTTTCAGTGGTCTGGGAGAGTCTCAACTATCTAGTATGGAAACATTTACATGTTAGAACACTTTTTTTCTGGCTCCTGTGGACATATCCTGTCTGTTAACTTAGAAGCTCCTGTTCTGGATTCATTCATCTATTCATTCAGGACACACTGACTCAGGGTCTCTGTGGGCTGCTTGTGCCAGTCTTTTGAAGAACAAAAAGGAGAAAGCATTTCTCTTTTGGAAAGGCAAAATTACATGGAATTGCTTTAAAAATTGCATAAAGCATATTTGTCATACAGATGAGCTGGTTTTGACTTTCATATGATTTTATTCTTTGGTCATTGCTAAAAGGTATTGAAGGATCACCAAGCACTAAGCATTGTGCTAAGGACTTTTTGGAAATTATCCTCAGAGGGATCCCAAAAGGCAGGCATCATTATTTTTCTAAACTTTGAACCCAAGGATTCTAACTCTGGAGTCTGTACCCTTAACTACCACCTAAAATTACCATCCTGAGATAGTATTGGTAGCTAATTCGGTTTTTAAAAAACACTAGATATTCCTCTAGTACAGCCTGTCCTCTTTGAAAACTGAGTCCTTATACTTTGCCACCACACTGTGTTCAATCAAGCACAATTGCAAATTGCACGTATCAGTAGTCACAATCCACTTTATCTGCAATTTTCAGTTTACAGAGAGGGATGTTCTATGCTGTGTTACTACCAAAAGGACTGTAGGGTTCTCATTTATGTAATCCTACCTGCTAAGAAATCTGAACCTTCGATGGAGCATGCGGCTAGGCCATGACCACTCCACTGATAAGCAAATCGAGCATAGCTTGAACCCTGTTCTTTTGATCCAAATAAATAGTAAAATCATCATTAGCCCTTTTAAACCAAAATAATGCATTTTACGCCTCCAAAGGAAAAGTGACTTTTTTTTTTTTTCCATGCTTTGGTAATAGTTTTATTTCCAAGGTCTATTTAAAAGTCAGCCACTGGAAAATAAAATATATTTTCCCACAGACCCATATGTTTAGCAGAGTGGTTAGATTTGCAGATCAGGTGGAAATGGGAGAAAGGTGGGGAGGAAAAGTGACTTTTAACAAGTAGGTGAACCATCACTTCATCCTCTACAGCTGGTTCCTCTCTAGCTCATTCAGTCCACATCACTGAGCTCCTCCCAAATGCTGGGCACAATCAGACACAGAGCCTGACTTCAAGCAACCTATTTGAAAGGGGAAATTAGAATCTTCAATCAAAGGTTAAATAATAATAATAATAATAATAGCCATAAAAGAGGGATTGGAGTCAGCGGGTCAGGGGTCTTCACAGCTGGGCTTGCAGCCCCATTAAATGAGAGGGCTGCCTTGGCAGTGAGGGAGCTCATATTAAAGGCTGCTAGGCTGGTTTGCCCAGCAAAGAGCTGGTTAGGTAACTGGGAGACTAAAAAGCTCAATTTGGCACTAAAAATGAAATAATGTTTTTCTCTATTAATTTTATCTTTTTCACCCATTGTTTTGTTCCCACAGATACAGTTTGAAATGTTTTATGAATGCACATGAAAGGGTTCACACACCAAATAAAGTATTTGAAGTCCACATGTTCATTTATTTCATATTTTGCATTTTATTCATTTTAACACTATTCATGCTGTTCAGCTCCTGCTTTGAAACATCTCCAACACCCAAGGCAGTTTCCCTTTAAGAAAAGATTCTAGTCCTTTTTTTTTTTTTTTTCAGATGGACATTCAGTGATACAAACCTGCAGGACTGAGATAAATGGCTCCTGGAAACATTTTCCTCTTGGAGAATCACAGATGAGACTAAATGAGACATTTTATATATATAGTAGCAAACAGTCATAGGTACATTTCATTTTGAAAGTCCCATCTGTCTTGCAACCCAAACAGGTTTTGACACCGCAGAGTGATTGCAGCACTTCAGGACGTGGGGAGAGCCAGGGATGCAGGACAGGACACTGAGGGACTGGTTATATTTGTACTGTTTGAGAATTTTTAAAAAGCAAAAATATAATTAGGTCTGCAATTATGTCTCTTGATCTATGTAAACACTGTATTTTGCAAGGAATATTACAGCTCAGTGTAAAAATATAACCGCAGTTTTCATATAACAAAAGAAAACCAGTGAAGCTCTTTGCTAGGATTCGAGTTTTAATTGATACCATTAGAGCTAAAAGTTTGAACATGATGGGAATGATGATTCTGGTGTTTTTCAGAACCTTATTATTCATCTCACATCTTGATGTCAGCTATGTGCTCAAGTCCACAGAGTCTGTAATATTTAAATTAATAATGTAAATTTAACTATTGCCATTAAAGCAAAGAGCTAATTAGGTCCCTGCTTGCTGACTGGCGGTATGATGCAATGAGTAAAATGATTTGAGCTGATAGCTAACACCCCAGGACTGCGTTCACTTGAGATTAAACAACCTCTAAGTCTACAAAGGAGGAGAAAATAGTGTCTCATCTCCTTTTTCTTAAAAAAAAAAATCCATAGAGACACAAATAGCTCATCAAGCAGCTCAGAGCAAGTTTTCTGAGATGTGATGTATTTTGTACTTTCCATTCCATGGCTTTTCTTCCAACCACTCAGAGATGCAGTTTTTCTCTGGCATCAGTTATAACGTTGGCCTTTTCCCCATCCAGAGTGGCCAACAAGCTGAACTTTACCTGTTTATAAATACCTCTTTTAAATAAGCCTGATGGAAGGAAGGAGGAAGGGAGGGAGGGGAAAGAGGAGAAGAGAGAGAGAGAGAGACTCTTCTTCCCTCGCTCTCTCTCTCTCTCCTATTATTCTCATTGCAGAAAAACAACCAAAACAAATGAAGAAGAGAAGCAAAATAATTCTTATTTCAAATTCAGGTAAAGAGAGTCTGTCCCAGAACTTGTAGAAGTAGAAAAATGGTGCAGAAAGGCATAAGCACATACCCTATTTAAGAGCCTAAAGTGTTTTAGATGGTCAGAAACAAAGGAAGGGTTTCCTCACACTGGGTTTCCTCTTGAAACGAGCAGCAGCTCGCTGCTGCAGACTGGGTCTCCAGAACGGTGGGGCAGCCCAGCCTCTCCCTCCTTTCTCTAGGCTCCAACACAACTACTGAGCTGTTTGAGCACCTAATGGGAAGCCGATTAGGTTAGTCCTAGACTCAATGCAATAATAATTGCAGGTGAGGTAGAAAAAGGGGTCTTGGCTCAACATGGATTTTAAAAATAAGCTTTGGACATAATAAAAGATGAACATTATGTTCATCGAGGAATAGTTCCATTATGTTGTGTGCAGAGACTCTGTTTTTAAGAACAATGCTCTTACTCCTAGCAAGTCAATTATTTAATTGGATTGCTATAGCCTAACCCCATCAAAATGCTTGCCTCTTTTAATTCCATCAAGTGGCACTGCATACATCTGTGCTGGTGAATTCATTTGTTAAGAACACTTTCTCACAGCACACTTACTCTTGCTCTTCTGTACTCTCAACCTCTCCCTCTCTTTCTCCCAGTTGCTAAAGTGTCATAGCATGATCCCCAAGGATAACTTCTTTGGTCCATTGTTGCGGAAGGCTCTCCCATGACCAATAGTGAAGCATCCCATTTACGAGAGGCATCACTCACCTTCATCTTCAGCTTGGCAAGAAACTGGCACTAAAGTGACAGATGGAATAGGAATTTTAATTACTAAAAGGCTATGCTAGTGAAAGGTACTGGCCAAATTATTCTTCTGGAATTTGTCCACAGAGCATAAGTGGTTTCTGTTTCAGACCAAAAAATACTTTTTATTTTTTAAAAAATTGGAGTGTTTTAACATCACTAGAGACAATGTTG
This sequence comes from Glossophaga mutica, assembly GCA_039655065.1. Lineage (NCBI taxonomy): Eukaryota > Metazoa > Chordata > Mammalia > Chiroptera > Phyllostomidae > Glossophaga > Glossophaga mutica. Next base: position 47,848,928 of record CM077306.1, on the reverse strand, counting down.
CATACTGGTTTGTAAAACTAACAGCTGCCATGTGTTGAGAGGCTACTATGTGATCTAACCCTCAGGACAGTTTCCTGGCTGGCTTTGAGATCAGTCAGATGAGTTATATTGCTTTGGGACTTCGTTTCCTTACCTGTAAAATGGGGTCATGGTACCTGGTGGGATTTTTGTGAGGATAAAATTAAATCATACGTGTAAATCAAGTAAATGCATAGCGTGTAGCCTTCAATAAACAGCTCTATCGGAAGGATTTATCAAGAAGCATTGGGCTGTCGTCCCTGGGCTCCTGGGCTTTGGTGGCTGCACTCAAAAGCCACCTGCCTTTTATGCTTAATATGAAGAGCAAAACTGGCTGGCCATTTAGAAAATAACCCCTTTCAAAAGGAGGCTATGTTAGAAAGAGTCCATTAAGTTCGTTCTTTTAAACCTTCCTCCCAGGTGAATGTCACTGTAGAATCTTTTTGAAAGTTCCCAATAGATCCTCAGAAGTGAGCGGTTAATACTCCATTGACTGGCTACACCAATGTGAATTTAACCTCAACTCTATGGGTAGATATTTAAAGTGTCGTCAATTTTAAAATACTTTAAATAGTTCTGTGGTTAATACATTTATACTCATATTTCCCCCTACATGCTGAGTGATTTCCTCAGAAAAGATTCCCAGAAATAAGAGAGATGATTGAATTTAAAAAGCAAGCACATTTTAACAGATCTTGATATATTTTGAATGGAGTTTTACTAATCTCTGACATAAGCTTGGGTTCTTTTCTCTTATAGAAAATCTCCAATTCAAAAATGTTTGCTAAAAGATAACACTATACTGAATAATGTAAGTGCATGTTGGAGGATACAATAATGCAATATGCACTCAAACTCCTGAGCATCCTTGGAAGTTGGCAAACAAGAATTGCTGTGTTGGGCACAGGACCCTTAGACTGGAGTGAAGAAAAGAGCAAAACCAGGCTTGCTCACAGGAACCCCAAGAAGACGAGAGGGAGCTAACAACTAAGGTCTTGCTAATCCAGGTCTGTGCTCAGCCCTTTACATGGACTGTTTCATCAAATTCCCCCCAAATCTCCATTTTACGTTTGAGAAAACTTTAGTAGCATCTGAAAGCAAAATTTACAAGGGGGAAGAGATAGTCCATAATAATCAGCCCTATCTCCCTGTCTTGCATCCAGACTCGCAATCACAGTGATACCCCATGTGAGGTATGGGGGTGGGGGTGGGGGAGCATCTGCTATGTGGTTAAGCCAAAAAGAAAGGGAGGAAGAAGAAAGACAGTTGAATTCTTCCCTTCCAGAAGCCTGTGGTGGTGTTTATGCCACCATGAGCCGGGACTCTGGGCCAGCGAGTCCCCTTGAAGCAGGATGGGCACGGCCAAGGCTCTGCGAACTGGTCTGACACCGGGACAGGACTTAATAGAGCCCGTAGGCTGGCCTCTGGGGAGGCGTTTCTCCACCTCTGACCAACATTCCCGTCCACATCAGACACCGGGGCTTTCCAGTTCACTGTTTCTTCCTGAACAATCGTGTTTACCATAATCAACGTGTGAGAAATGCCCTTTTGTTGTGCATTCCCTGCTTTGTCCCTCTTCCCATGTCTCAGCCCATCTAAAAAGCATCAGACTCTGACATTTCATAGGATTTACCTCTGAGCCTGGTGGCACAGCAGCAGCTGGGAGTATGAATATGGCTTGGTACCAATCAGTGTGCTGGGGGGGTCTTTCACTGATTTTACTTCTGAGTTCACAGGAAGACCCAGCGTGCTTCCTTCCACTCAGCGCTGAGATGTAGTTTGCTGGGACAGTCTGTACGGAGATAAGGAGAGGGAAACTAAGGGGAAAGAGGGGTGCAGGCTAGCTTAGAAAGTATGAGTATGAGGTAGTGAGCTGAAACATTTTATCCTATGGACTTTAAAAATAGGAAGAGTCCTATCCCATTGAAATACTACATCATGAAGTACCATTGCTCTGAGGGCAAAGCCCAAGCTCCTTAATGTGGCACACATAGTCTTTCAGGACCCTTCTTTCTCTTCCAGTGGCCACTGCTTATCCCTAGGAGATGTACTTGTCTCATGGTCCATTTTCAGTTCAAACATTACATGCCTCTCTTGCCTTGAGAGCTCTGTACCTCTGGATTCCTCTGCCTTTAGAGACTTTTCCTTTCTTCCTCCCTGGTTTGTCTACCTTAAATATTACCTCTTCCAGGAAGCACTCCTTGACCACCCAAGACCTGTTCATGCTCCTTTCCTTGGAGCTCCTATAAATGCCTGTGTACTTTGTCCTTACCCAACTGCTTTTCCTGCCTATTGAAGCTTCCTTTAACTTATCTGTTTCCCCACTAGGCTGCAAGATGCTGGAGAATACAGACCACGTCTCATTCAGTGTTTTCATGACTACTCAGTGTTTGGCTCAGGGAAGGCATTTCAGAGTGTTTGGTATTGTGGCAGTGCTGACTTAGGCTGCTTCTCCAGGTGCTTATCCAGACATGCACTAACTGTGTAGAGATGAGTATCCCATTCCTGTTTGTCCCACTGAATTGCAGGCTTTCTGAATACCTATTGCCACCACCCAGCTGCACGGCCCCCTCCTCTCTCTCTTTCTCACACAGTTGTTAAGCTACCTTGTTGAACTGGAATCTTGCAGGCAACATTACTCTATGTCTGGAAGGCATTCTTTACCTAACCACACTGCATTCTCCAGAGAACACATCTAGTTACTCTATTAACTGTCCTATACAGCCTTGGTAAGGAATTGGCATAAGCTTGAATGTGGATGAGTGTGTTCCATCCACCTTCCATTCTAAAGCCAGGTTTGAATTCCCAAGCTGGGTTTAGGAGCCCATAGAAAGGCTCTTCAGAACCACCTAGTTGGCTGGAGTCTGGGGACAAGTGTGCTTTTTGGTACGCTTTTTTCCAAAATTCAGCTAACCCCTGAATAGATATAAACAAAATGTGTTATAGAAGCAGCCTGTTCTTCTTGAGATTACTGCGATTGTCCCCAGGATCCTGCAAATCATGAACAAAAAACACTACGTATTTTCAAAGATGGAAATGGCTCAGCTTCAAAGAGTGGCTTCATTTAGAACCACCCGGCAGTATTTCCTCATTCCTCCTCACTAGATAGAGAGTGGGAACCGCTACTTACCACCTAGCTGCTACCCTCCTAACCCAGACCTTGTTACATTAAGGTAAGAAAGTTTTATGTGTATAATTTGTGAAGTTCTCTTAAGCAGACAGTGCTATATAAATGTGAAGTGCTGTTATTAATAATAAAGTTTGGCTCACCCAAGAATACTGTAGAATTAAAGTAATGAGATTCTATTTTTAGGCAGACTTGCCAATAACATGCAAGTATGATAAGCCTGTGATTTAAAGCTCACTTTAACCTTCCATGGCTCTAAAGTGTACATTTTCCGGGCCGCCTACACCGCAGCCAGCTGCCCAGAGCTCTATTAACGCTAATGGTGGATCCACATTCGAATCCCAGCATGCCCTGCTAAAAATAGGCCTTTGCTCTTTCAGGCATGGCAACATCTCTCCCGGACAACTCGCCTTCACAAAGCATGGATTGGCCTCCTCAGTCACCTCACCAACCCTGACCACCGCCTTGGAAATGAGCAAAAATCTTCTAGACTGTGTTTTCAAAATTTTATATACTTATAGTTATGTAAAGACATAGGATGTGTATGGGAGGCTCAGTTACGTTTATTTTCAGATGTGAAAAGGTATTTCAGAAAGGTCCAGGTTCAGAGTGATTCACAACTAGAAAAGAAGTCTTGCTCCTGAGGAAAAAAAAAATAATTAGCTCTTCCTCCACTAATGTTCAGGTCAATGCTTTGTCAATAACAGTAACTCTTCTTCACCAATTATTTAGTGCAGCCTATAAAGATCGTTATGACTCATAATTACACATGCAGATTTATGTCAAAATGCATGTATAAATCTCCGGTTCTGGTTATGGGTCACCTCTTATCAGAAAAAAGATTTGTGTAAGGAGACACTCTCCTTGATCCCTGTGGACATTTTTCTCTTTCTGATTTGGGGGCAGAATTATAAGGGTTTGCTACCAATGACACAAATATGACCCAAGGCACATTACAGATTCACAGCTGGAGGGAGTGAGGAGCTGGCTGGCTTTGATGGCGGGGAATGGGGGGAGGGTAACATAGCTGTGGAAATAGACTTCTGGGATTATTGCTCTCCGGCTAAATGAAGACCACCTTTTCAACACCTGCAGGCCAGCCACTATAAATCAGAGGAAAGATGATTATCTGAACAGAAGGAGATGGGTTTTAAAATGACTGAGACTTCCGGAGGCTGAAGTCTACTGCTTGATTCAGGGACACGGGGACGTCTTAGACCTGCTGGGTTATCACATTCCGTGGAGGCCTGAGTGGTCAAATGAGATGTTAGGTTGGACTTAGCCAGGATCCTCACATTCTAGGAATTATTTTGTGATGCATTTCCTGCTAGGAAATCTGAGGTCTGAAACGTCATCTGATCTCCAGAGAATGATTTCCCTGGTGGTCAAGGGTCAGCTTTTCTCCAGCACTCATGAAGGACTCAAAAGGGGCATCTACTCAATCTGTGTGAATAGGTAACTGCTGAAAAAGTGCTGGAACTTCTATTCAGTAACTGTCTGAATGCTCGATCTGGGCTATTACTATGAACATGCCCAGAAATTCCACCTTTTTCCTACCCTCAGATTTCAACTATGTTGAATACTTACATAATTTAATAGGGCAACTATCAGACAATGTTCATAAAAATAGGTAGAAGGTTAAACACATACCTACCATACGACAAATCAAATCTACTTCTGGAAATACACTTAAAAGAAGCAAGTACATATGTCCTCAAGAAGATATGTATAAGAATATCCATCACAGCTTTATTCTTCAAAGCCCAGTCCTTGAGGTAACCCAAATATCTATCAACAGGTGAATGGATAAACAAACTGTCCTATATTCCTGCATTTGGCAATAAAAGGGAATGAACTATTGTACTAATACTCACACAACGTAGATGAGTCCAAAAAATGTTACACTAAGTGAAAAAAGCCAGACCCGAGTCCAAAATGTATGATTCCATTTGTATGAATTACAAAGACAGGCAGAACTAGTCAGTGGAAATAAAAATCAGAATATCAGCTACTTCGGTGGGTGAGGATTATTGGCTAGAAAGGTGCATGAGGGAACTCACTGGGTGATGAAAATGTTTTATATCCCAATCTGGGCAGTGGTTAACATGGTATATAATATGTAAAAAATTCATTGGGCTGTATACTTAAGATTTGTGCATTTTACTGTTTGTATATTATGACTTAATAAATAAGACATTTAAAAATCTATCTGAAAGAAATACATGGAGAAGAGCTCACTTTGTAAACAATCATAAACAGACAAAGATAAAATCATGAAGATATTCTAAAGAGTAAATGAAAAAAGAGTATGTGAAAAAACATGAACCTTTCACCTCTTCTCACTTTTATCACAGGACATGAAAATTTGGGGCTTAGGAAACTGAAATCATTGTATGATATGCTTAGGAATTCCCTGAGAGTTCTTCAAGGGTTTTTTTCAGAATGTCCCTGTTAAACAAGGAAGTGCTTCATTTGCAAGTTTCTCCTTAGGAAATGGTGCTGTTCAAACATAAACAGTCAGGAAATAGATATTTTAGGTGATTCATCACTCGTCCTAGCAAGAGATCAATTAGTTAATGATACTGTTGGCCTCAAGCGTACTTCAGTGAAATGTATTTCATCCTCTTGAATATTTAGATTAATTTAGGTATGAGGCTGCAGCGTTTTGATGACAAAAATTGATATTAAATACACACCCCATTTTTCATACAATACACCTCAGTTCTTTTGCATTTGTCTTATGATAAAGACTTTCATGTCGTAAAAGGAAGTCTTTGGGGTGCTTGCCTTCCATGTCGCTAATGGAACAAAGAAGGCTTATTTTTCAAGAATGATCGTGACAGAACTTCCACTTGGCGTCTGCTACTCATTATTCAATTGACATTCCCATTTCTCGAATTCTAAAGTTTGTCTCAAATTATTAGTGACATTTATAAAACGCTTGCAGAATTTTAAAATGGGCCCCAGAGATCACCAAGTCCTTCTCCCTCCTTTAGAATGAGGAAACTGAGATCAGAAAGGTTAAGTGACTTGCCCGGGGTTCGGCTTCTTTGGCTGACTTCTTGTGTAGAATTTGGATGCCTTCCTTGAACTCCGTGATAATAGCAGATTCTATGATCAAAGAGATGTTGCCACTGTGTTGTTTGCGAGCACATGCACATTTTACAGAATGCAGAATCCATTTAAAGTTGTCTTCGGGATTGGCAGCATTTCACAGCCCTGGAAATTCTGTTTCCAATCTCTAGATAGTTTCCCCACAGTGAAGCTTATATCACTAACATTAGGCTAAGCCTGTCGATCCCCCTTACCGGTAATACTGCGTTTAGACCTCAATGAATAACTGTAATGAATAACATGTGGCTTGGGAGCGGCATTGTCTGGGTTCACTTCTGATGAGCATGTAGCAAAATTCCTTACACTCTGAATCTCAGGTTCCTAATCTGGAAAATGGGGATAACAATAGTACCTTACCTCATTTTACTTTTAGGTTTAACTTTCATAATGCAAGTTAAGTCAGCCTGGTCCTTAACAAATATTCAATGAATGTTAGCTAATATATCACTTTGGAATTTCCAAAAGTAAAAGTGTACTGCATTTTATTTTGCTTGATTTTCCTACTTCCACATTTTTGCATGTGCATGTCAGTGTCCTATCCCCCACTTTGTCTTCATCTTTCAGGTCCCGTCTCCACCCCATCCCCCTCCACACCCCTCTATCGTTTCATGCTGTGTGGTCCACGTAACTTTCAGCTGCCAGATTTCCCAGGACAGGCACAGCTCATAGTATGCATTTTAGCACTTGGTGCTTGGCCTTAAAATCCTATTTAATTGTTTTATCTAATGTAACCTTTCAGAAGGCGAGTGCTACATAAGTATTTCTTTTACATCTTTAATAATATGGCCTAGCACAGTGGGGGATGTATAGCAAATGCTTAAAAACCATTGTATCAAAGAATTAAATTAAGAAACTTCAAAAATGTTAAGCTTTGATTTCAATGATGGCTGGTGAACTATTTCAATGGAGATATTGTATAAAACTACATTTAAATGGAGATGTACAAATCACATTTTAAAAATGTTTTATATAGCAGGAGTACTATAGCCAAAAACAAACGAACCAAGAAAAACAAAAACAGAACAAGAAACAAACAAAAATAAAAAACCAAAACCTTGTCTGGAGTGGAATTATGACTTGCACTATAATCCTAATTTTGAAAATCTGGTGTTTTCTTTCAGTTCTGTTATAATGCATGAAATCTAGTATCATGACCAAATTCCTGTTTTTGATTTATGTATCAAATAATGATCCAAGGCCAAAAAGAACTTATGAAACCATAGCTCCAACTCATGTTCATAGTCACATTCTTTTTCATTTCTAGTAAGTAACAGAGCCATCAAGAATATACAACAGCACCAAAGTCAGGTAAGTCGATCAGAACATTGTGCCATACACCAAAAGGCTGCAGGTTCGATTCCCTTCTACTCTCTCTACAATCAATAAACATATCTTTGGGTGAGGATTAAAAAAAGACTATACAATAACAATAATAAGACTTACGGCTAACATTTTACCTATTTATAAATATATATTTTTATATATCTCAGAAATAGTGATTGCCTTGTAAAAGCTTTCAAGAAAGTACCTCAAATACTTGGGCTCTGTAGAGCTACTGTATAGAAATCCTTTTATTTTCTTTTTGATGCTATGGTTCCCTAGTGTCTATTCAACAAAAGATTCCTTTTCAAGCACAGTGAAGAATGTGGAATTATTTGAACAGTTGCCATTCACACTGAAACTTTAACCTGCTAAAGGCCCTGGTCCAGTTTTGCGACTTATTTAAATAATAAATATTTTTCCTGTTTACATAAATTCATTGCTAACTTAGGCATTAGAAATTTACTTTTTGTGTTAATTCCTTGTTTGTGGCCAAGATAACCTAAGTGCCAGAAGAAACAAAGCCAAGGAATATGTAGTTCCTCCTCCTTCTGTTGCTAGTGATTGTGCAGAAATGAGACTGGGGGTCTCGCACTGCCAAGACTTTGACTTCCCAAGTTTGCTTACTCAGGGTACCAGTTTTCACCTGCAGTCGTTAGAATAATGCATGCACACTCATACAACCACACAAGTATAAGTAAGAGACAGGGTGCTTAGGCTATTATCACCCCACGTGTCTTCATTCATCCACCCATTCAACAAATACTGAATCCCTACTCTGCGCCAGGTGGAACACAGCAGGAAACACAAGCACCCCTGCCCTTGTGGAGCCTCCTTCTAAGAACTTCTCTTCTTTGAACCCCCTGGACCTTGCTACGTTGCTCCTTTGCCTCAGTTTCATCATTAGGTTTTGAAAATAGTAGCAAATGATTCTCTGCATTCTCTGTCCAGTAAGAGCTGTGCTTTTAACATCACTTATTTTATGCTATATTGACTATACATGTCTTATCCTTAAAACACAGACCAAACATATAATTACTTTAAAAATCTGATATCATTTCTTTTTTTAGAGCCTTGGCAGTAGAGGTTTCTCAAGAAAGTGTATAATGGGAGCACTTTTTTTTTTTTGAGTGAAGAAAATTGGAATCAGTTTTTTAAAAAAAGAAAATTGGAATTATTTCAATGCAACTTATGTGCCCGAGTGTCTGCAATTCTAGAACGACTAGTTAATGGATTAATGGACCCATTAAAATGTTGGCAGAGGCTAGTTTTGTTTGTACTAAATTGTCTTCCACTTTTTTCACGTTCAAAAGTAGAATTCATGTACTATGTTACTTGGCCCACTGATGGTTCTCTTTGCTGTTATAGTATATACTAATAAGAGTCCTTGGAGTCTAATGGCCATATCATGGACTTATGTTTAAGTGTGTGTGACGGGCATCACGTGAAGATCGCTGCTTCATTTTTACTGGCAACAATAGTTAACAGCGTGCAGTTCAGTTTGCACACCAACATTGGTCACAGCTTACACTGAGCTCAGCAGAACACAACTCAGGACATCCTGAGGTGTTAATTGTTCTGTTAGGTGATGGCGATTTGATGAGGTATTGGGAAAGGTGGGTCTAGCGATTAAGATGAAGCAGGATTTCTCTGCCACACAGAAGCTATTTTCAGCATTGTTAATGATATGTGCATCCCTGTGGCCACAGGGAGATTAACAGGAAATGGAAAAATCATTGTTAATTGACTAGGTTCAAAAAATAGGGGAACACACAAGCTCCTTTCTGTTTTAAAGGGCAGTTTTTTTAAAGCCTGACTTATGACTGCCCCACATTATCCCACTCTAAAGAGACAGTCAGTTGTTTCTAACATGTATATGCATTCCAGGATGGAGAGCTATGTAGGAATGCGTTCTGAAGCAAAGAGCAGTTGAGAAGTTATGAATTGCAATTATGAATGGAAGCTATGAATTGCAGCCAAAAATCAGTTTAGTTCACATCCATGAATCTGAAATAGACTTTGGAATATGCCTCTGTTTTCTAAACATTTCCAAAGAATTTCTTTTATTTCTTGGAAGTCATAACAAAATGAGTCTCTTTGTTGGTTATGGGATGGAACTAAATGAAAATAATAAAATAAAATAATTTAAAAAGTAAATATAGGAACATTTTATAGATTGTTTTCCATTGTCAAAATACAGAAATTATTTTATTTAACTTTAACTGAACCCTACAAGGTCAGCACATTTTAATATCCCTTTAACAGCTGAACAAACTGAGACACGGAGAGATCAAAAACTTGCCCAAGCTCACACAGCTAGCGCTTGGGTGGGAGCTCCCAAACCCCTGTCCTTGACCGTCTTCTTACAAGGCCTGTCAAATTTTGGCAAGAGAAAATGAAATTCTGCATTATTCCATTTTATCTCATGCTGTTTATTCAAAGGTCAAATTCACATCTTTTCCAGATGGGCATTTGGTGGTTCTATCTGGAGGTTGGTTCATAATTCTCTTCAAAGACCTCTTTGACCTAAGGGGCCTATATCCAACTTTAAAAGTTGCCTTGTCTCAGTAGCTTAAAATTATCTGGTACTTACTTGCAACCTTTTAGTAAATGCCCTTCTGGCTTGGGGTGGCTTTTGTATTTCATATTTTGTGAAAGTGTCTGCTACCTGCCCTTAGAAAATATCTTGGTTTTATGTCTCCCGGACTGCTTGGTGCTAAAGGCAACATGTGGAGTGGAGAGTGGTGGAATTCTGTGCTATAGAAATTAGGTGTAACCAATACATTAAAAAGCAACAGCAGGTGCCATAAATCTGAACTTTGTTTGGGGGAAGAAAAAGAATAAAAGTAAAACATGTGAATGGATAGGCTGCTAAATTGCCAAGTTAAAGACAGTTTTCCTAGAGAAAAAATTAAGACTTCTACAAAGAAATCATGTTTTATTTTGGATTGCACATAAAATGCTAAGGTACAATGCAGATTTCTGAATAATTAATCATTCAGTCAATTTCTACAAAGCCATTTCATTCATCTCCTTCAAGGCACTTCTCTTTTGCAGTATTTTAAACATATTTTCTTGTTATTAAAATAATTCATATTTATTGCAGAACATCTAGAAACTGATGAATAACCTCAAATATCACAACATAGCGATATATACTGTTAACATTTTAGTATAGTTCCTTCCAATATTTATTACATACATACAAACACACACACAGTTTTTAATGTATTCTGTTCTCATCACTTATCAATATATCACAGTTTTTCATCTTATTAAATATTCTTTTATAGCATCATTTTTAACGATGATTATATCATATTTTAAGCAAACCATTATGCTAGAAATTGAAATTGTTTCCAGTTTTACACTGTTATAAATAATGCTGCAATGAACACATTTGTAGTTAACTCTTGGTATACACTCATGATTGTTTTTCTTAGGATAAATTCCTGTACCTGGACACATTGACACCAAGCATTTAGAAAAATATTCTTCAAACTGCTCCTCCAGAAAGGCACCAGTTTATGTTGACCCAACATGGAGCTTCTGATCTTTCTTTTGAGTAGTTTTGGTGAGCACTTGTTTCTATACCAGTAAAGCAGCCTTCTCTTGTTTGTATATCTAATGGACAGTGGATGGGCTGAGAGACAGTTGGTCAGTCACCTTTCCATTCACTTGCACCTCTACCTGAGGCTTTGTATTTTGTTCTATTGCATTCGGTACAGGCGTCGTGAAGGAGAGAGAGATTGCGGGGGAGCCAGCTGAGGAAAGAAGGAAACACACTCTCCCACACCGGACTCTTTCACACGTAATATTTTCCCTGTGGCAGAGTTATGATGGGGGAAACGAGATACCCCTTATTTTATTCATTTTCTGTAGTAACTAGCATTTGGAACACTGTATTATAGTGTATGAATGAAAGCTAACATATTTAAAAGTCCTGTTGGGTTGTTGCCTAATTTTGCCCTGCTCAGTGTGTCCGGTGCACAGAGGCTGGGATTTCCCCTCTGCAAGACCCTGCTCCTCATCTGTGGTCACGAGTGGCTCCCTCTAGTAATCCAGAATTGCTCTGGCCCTTAAAACCACAGGGGAAGTCTCCAAAGATGGTGGTGGACTCCTGGAAGGGTGGTAGCTGCCCTCAACTCCTAAGGGACTACTTCATCTTCAAACAGAAATTAAAAAAAAAAATTCTAGATTTTTATTTTTAAAAAACACTGGGAATGATCAATTATTTTTTCCATGTATATCATATATAAGTAAAATAGGAGAACATAAACTCATAGGAGTCTATCTCAAATATGCTAAAAATAAAAAATCATTTTTTCAAATAAAATGTTCACTATAGATAAAAATAGCATGGTTTTAGTCCTCCCATCCAAGTACTAACCAGGCCCGACCCTGCTTAGCTTCCGAGATCAGACGAGATCGGGCACGTTCAGGGTGGTATGGCCGTAGACTAAAAATAGCATGGTTTTAAACAAACAAAAAACCCCTCTTAGACACAGACAACAGTATGGGGGTTCCCAGAGGGAAAAGAGGGTGGGCTGGAGGCAGAAAAGGGTAAAGGGGGTCAAATATATGGTGACAGAAGGGGACTTGACTTTGAGTGGTGAAGACACAGTGCAAGTCAATATACAGATGATGTGTTATTGAGTTGTACACTTAGAACCTATATAATCTTACTACGCAATGTCATCCCAGTAAATGTAATACAATTAAAAAATAGTGTTTTACAGCATCAGCCCTTCATTATTCAGTTGTGTCTACATAATTAAGCACAGAGCAAACTGCCTTACTTCTGTGTAGTTTATTTGTAGACTCATATGGAGCAGAAACAGTCTTTTTTTTCCTTTTCTTCTTGTGAACAAGGAAAATAAGTGATTTAGTGTAAAAATCCTGGGCAGTAAGTTATTGGAAGATGATATGGTTCATTGATTGAAGAGAAGAAAGTGGAGGTCTGATAATAAAATGGGTATAGTTATAGAAAAAATACGTTTCATAACCCAAACATGAGCCTAAGTGTTGGCTGTATGCCTCCAAAGTAGTTGAAATAAATGGGCTTAATCTAAGGCCTTAGTGTGAGCTGAAGTTGTCATGCATTAATCCTAGAGACAACTGGACATCATTTAGCCTATGGATTGAGTGTAAATGTGCAAAAAAGTAGATTGGTTTGATGGATATTCCAAACTGGATTAGTCAAAGGAAGGTTTTATTCTTTACATCCATTTTTTATAAAAGAAATTGGTGCCACTAAATCATACTGTGTTCTAAATGTAACCTATTGCCCAAACCCCTCAATTCAAAATAGTCAATTTATTACATGTCATATACCTCTTCTTAACCTAGACAAATACAACTGTTTCAGATTTTGTAAGAAGATTTATTAATACATGTTTTTGGTGTTTGACTTGCTCACTGTAACCAGCCTGCATGTATTCCTAGTTCAATAGTCTTCACTGATCGTGTATTTTTAGTGATGGAAGAGCTTTATCAAAACATTAAAGCCACCACCTACAGTCATGGGAGAAAAGAAGATTTTGGAGCTGCAACATACACTCTGACAATGAGCTTTTTAATATCACTGGAGCACTATTGCAGACTGCAACCAGACCAATGAACAACCTCACTCATCTGGAGTCAGAATAGTCTTTTTTTTTTTTTTGCTGTATAATATGAATATTTATTGTGGTAATATGCCATATAAACATATCCATTGTATCTAGATAAGCATTTGGGATTTTTTTTTTGTTTTTATTTTTTTTATTATTTTTTTTAATCAGTATTTTTTAATTGTTGATATTGTACAGTTTTCTGTCTTTTACACCGCCCCAGCCCACCACCCCAGCCCTCCCCACCTTCCTCCCATTTCCACCCCCCCATAGTTTTTGTCCATGAGTCCTTTATACTTGTTGCAGGCCTGTGTATTTGAGAATAGTAGCCAGTCAGGCTGAAGCAACGTGGACACCCAAAAGTGGCATCTTCTCAAACAAGGAAATGCGAAGTCCTCACCCATTGGACCTCAAGGAAGTAGGCACAATGAGGGAAAGAAAGCAGTTTAACCTTTTTCTGGCTGAACTAAGCTACTTTGGCTCTTTGAAATAATAGTAAATGCTTCTACACTCTATCCAGAAATGTAACCTCTAATTAAGTCAAGCTCAAGAAAGCAAATCATGCAAAGCTGTGGGTCTCGTACTCTGATGTCATTAAAGCTCCAAGAGTTTGGCTGAGGTGCCTCAGCCGTCTGGGGTCAGAAAGCTCCTGCCTTATCCAGAGCTCTCTACCTTGGACTTCCTTCTAAGTGCCCACTGAAAGGAAGGCTTCCTTAGAAATAATAACAGTGTTAATAATAACTATAACAGAAAAGTACTATAACTATAAAACTGTGACCTAGTAATGATTAAATTATGATCAGAATATTAACTTGACCATACACATCAGGATTGAAAGATGTTCTAATACTCTTACAGGCTATTTTTTGAGAGAAAGATGAGGCCTAGCACAAAACAGATCCTCAATACATGTTTGTAGAATGAGTGAATTAAGGAATTAAAGAGACAGTAGAGTGTTGCATTGGCAGGTTAAAGACCTGGATTCAAATCCTGACTCCCTCGAGGGCTTTTGGCTTCTCTCTCTGGGCCCCTGTTTCTCAAACGGATTAGTTTTGAGGTCTTTTCCCACTCTGCCTGGAATTACGATCAGAGAAATGTATGCTATGTTGGAAAGGAATTGGGAATGAAAAGACAGTTATAAATGCTGAAGGTCAGACAGGTCAATAAAGATTAAACCACCAGCAGCGTGTACAATATCCTGCATTGTATCCTGAAGAGCTGAATATCACTCTGCCGTTCACAAGCCATTTCACACACTTCCTCCGAACACCTGTAGCCCACTATATAAATGGTGAAACTGAGGCTTGCAAGGCAAATTATCTTCTTAGTGTCAACCAGTGGCAGAGCTGACATTGGAAACTAAGTCTTCAGACTTCATCACCTTGTGGGCTCAGTATATAAAAAGCTTTTATAACCTGGTCGCCCAGGTGGGAGGAAAATATAAAGTGGCAGAAGGATTCCAAAGAATTGGGTGGCCTGTTTCTTTCTTGAGAGGGAGGCCCATAACCTAAATCTTGTCATTTCTGATCCAGAGTTTCATGCATGAAACTTTATGGCCTCTTGAAAGATGAATGAGTAGGTTTGATTCATTGGAAGTTGGAACAGCTTTTTTAAACATTTGAGAATCAAGATAGGTAGTTAGTCTGCCTTATAAAATTTCCTTATGGATGTCACCATCAGAAAAATTTATCTTAGCTTCGTACACTGCAAGCTTATTCAAATCCATTGCATCTCCAGACACAATCATTGTTAGTTGAAGGTCTTAGCATTAATCCTAGCTGCATTTTAATTCATGTGATCTTGGAACGTAGTGATTTGTTTTGCTATCACCAAGTTTCATCCATTTAAAATAGGTCACCAAGATGTCACATTTTATGATGTTATTTATACCACCTTACTCTTTTGGGGCTGCAGTTTTGCAGGTTATTTTTCTTCTGTGTATTAATGAGGGGAGTTCAGAGCACTGAATTTTGTTTATTGAAGAAACTGGCAACTGCGAATCCTGAGTATATAAAAAGTATGAATCCTGAGTAAATAAAAAGTATAAAGTGTGAAATAATGAAATACCTTATCTGGCCAAAAAAAGGTAAATTCTAATTTTATAATATTATCAAGAAAATCTTAAAGCAAAAAATTTTCTTCAAGTCCAAGTTTATTTGTAAATTGATGTAATCTACACATGTAACTTTTCAAAAATCATCCAAATATACTTTTACGATCCTTTATATCTGTGTGTATCTTGTATATAAATATGCATGCACATTCTACACGTACTCTAGTGTTAAAAAAAATTACTGGTTGACTTTTATTTAAAAAGATCTTGTCCAATAACTAGTTTCTAGATATATGAATAAGATAACTTTTTACATATTAAAGATAATTAACAAATAGCAACTATATGTCCATCAACAAATAATTGTAAGTTCTAACTTGTCCTAATTATTTCTAATAATATCTGTGGGGACTAATATCTCAAAAGTATGGATGTGTTGATGATAGAAAGCAGGTTGAAAAGTACTGATTTATTACAACCCTTCATTAAGGTTAAAAGCATTCCAGTGAGATGAAGACATCTGCCTTGTATTTTCACATTGCAGAAAAAAAGCTAAGGACAGGAAGAACAAAAAGGAGGAAAACAATGTTTCAAGTTGAATTCAAGCCAGGTTGGAAGGAAACATGCTAGCTTCATATCTGTAAAAGTTTTCAAGAAAGAGACTTCCCCATGTCCATAACATTGTGAGCATGAACCAATTATATTTAATGCTGTATATTAACAATGAAATTATTCCCTATGTCCCTAAATTATTTTTCATAATTTTTACTTACAGCTAGTCAACACATGCATCTTTCAATAGTTTTCTGTCTTTAAAAAATTAATAAATAAAAAACTACTAGAAAGAATTAAGATAGGTTAACTATGCAATATACTGAAAAAAAAAAACAGATTTTTTAAAATGGGCTATTTCTTTCCTCTTCTTTTAGAGGTGGGACTGGGTAAGGTTGGCAATTATAGGGTTTAGTGAATAGTCACTTGATATCTTGGAAATCAAAGGAAAGGGCCACTGGAGAGAGGCTGAACTTAGCTGTTGCAGGATTTTTATCTCCCTAAATGAGTGCTACTGACAGGAACCATATGTGTTACCTACCAGAGCTGAGGAAGAGAACACGGGTGGTTTTCCAAGGAGCCGTGACCTGCCTGCATGTGCATGTCTATCTGTGAGCTCATGTAGAAGTCTGATGTATTTATGATGTTTAATAAACACTTAGAGCCACATGTGAGCTTGGGGACTAAATCTCTCATTTAAAAGATTATATGTGAAATGCAGGTTGATTTTGCCTTGGAATTAAAATCAGTCTTTGTACTTCATGGTGTTTTTCATGGCACAAAAACATCCGTGGAAGTGTGAAGCTCCCTTTGAAATGGCAGAAGAAACATTAATTTGCTCTTAATTAAGCTTGTATTTAACCCACTTGAAAATAAAAAAACAGCTTAGGCAGAGCTGATGATTACTCAAACCAATTTCACTTAAGTAATCAAATGAGTCTACTTCATACTGTAGTGTCGGGGTTCTTCAATGGCAGATGTTTTCCCAAGAGAAACAGAGAGCAGTGCTGCTTTAATTTGTGTTTTTTTTTTTTTTGTTAAATCTTTTCCCTCTTATGATTTTATTTTTCATTTATTATTTCTATGTGGCATACCCTTTTTCTTTCAACCTACCTATATCATTATGTGAGAAGTGAGTTTCTCGTGGACAGCCCGTGGTGGAGGGCATGGTTTTCTTGACTTTATTTTGATAATCTCTGATTTTTATTGATACATACAGACCACTTACATTTAGTATAATTGTTGATATGTTTATATTGAGGTGTATCTTTTTTTTAATGTTCTGTTTTTCATTCATCTGTTTTCTCTTTCCTGCTTTCTTTTGGATTGTTTGAACCATTGTTTAGTATTTGATCTTAATTTATTGTGTTTTTGACTATATCTCTTTGCATAGGTTTTTAGTGGTTGCTCTACGGATTGTAGTGTATACACCTAACTTTTTATAATCTTCTTAGATGCGATACCTTACCATTTCAGGTGGAATGTAGGAACCCTACTGCCATATTGATCCTTTTTATACACTCCTCCCTAGTTATTATTATTTTCATATATTACATTCACACAAGCTAAAAACCCTATTGGATAAGGCTATAATTTTTCCTTTTCAACCACCAAATGTTTTTGAAAGAATTCAAGAGGAGAATAATCTACTATATCTACCCAGATATTTACCATTTCTGTTGCATTTATTTTATTCTTGATGCTCCAAGTTTCCTTCTCATATAATTTCCTTTCTTTCTCAAAAACTTCCTTTAGCAGTAAATTAACTTGGATCTCTTTCATCTAAGAATGCTTATTTTACTTTCATTCCTAAAGGACACTTTTCTACATACAGAATTCTGGGTTGATAGTTCTTTTTTCTAGCACTTGGAAGCTGTTGCACCACTTCCCATTGATCTCCATGCCTCTGATGAGAAATCTGCAGTCATTAGAATCTTTATTCTCCTATAGGTAATATGCTGTCTTTCCCTGGCTGCTTGCAAGATTTTTTCTTTGCCTATAGTTTTCAGCAGTTTGATTACAATGTGGCTAGGCAAGAATTTCTTTGAGTTTGTTCTGTTGGGAGTTCACTGAGCTTCCTGAGTCTTTAGGTTTGTGCCTTTTACCAAATTTGGAAAGTTTTCAGTCATTATTTCTTCAATTTTTTTTTGTCGTACCACATTCTTTCTCTTGTTCGTTTAGGAATCAGTTGACATGAATGTTAGGCATTTAACTGTTATCCCACTGATACCTGAGTCTTTGTTAATGTTTTACCTCTTATTTTCTCTTTGTTATTTAGTTTCCATAATTTCTATTAATTCATCTTTATGTCTGCAGACTCTTTCCTTTGTCAACTCCATTCTATTGAGCCCATTTGGTGAAGTTTTAAAAAAAATTCAGTTACTGTATTTTTAGCACTAAAATTTTCATTTGATTCTTCTGTATATTTTCTGTTTTTCTATTAGAATTCTCTATTTTTGTCCTTGCTTTAATAGTGTTTCTCATTGCTTTTTGGATCATTTTTTATAATAGCTGCTTTAAATACTATTAGATAATTTGAACGTCTATGTTATCTTGGCATTGAATGTTTTTTCTCATGTGAGTTGAATCTTCCTAGTTCTTCACATGCTGAGTAATTTTAGACCATAGTCTGAAAATTTTGAATCTTGTTTTATAAGACCCTGGGTCTTGTTTAAATCCTATGGAGAACATCAATACTTTTGTTTCAGCAGTCAATTGACCTGATATTGCCCAGGCTACACATTCCACCTTGCTCTCTGCGGACTTGCTCTCTGCGGAACCCCAAGGTCAGCTCAGGTTTTAGAGTGCGGTGCTACTCAGATCTGTGCCATGAGTGCACCACTCCTAGGTGAGAGTTCATCTGTCCTTTTCTCTCGGTCTTCCGCACGATGATTAGGATGAGACCCATTCATGTACAATTTGGGGGGTCTTGGAATTAATAAACATCTTTATGGGGTTGTTTTCGTGAAATCCTCCTTCTCCATAATCTCCCTAGTGTTTCCCGGGACTCCCCTTTGAGGCCTCCCACCAGAAAGTTGGGGCTCTGCCATGCGTTCCTGCAGCTGGGCCTGCCTCCAGGGCCAGGGGACAAGGGAATAGCAATGGTGAATGCAGACCAGGTCAGTGGTACTTTGAATTGGTCAGCGGCCCTTTTCCTCAATTTTCTATTTACTATTTACTTTTCGGAGTCCTGAAATAACTGCATATTCTGTCCAGGTTTTATAGCTACATTCAGATCAAGTGCAGGGAGGAGTGTGTTTTCTCTATTCTACCCAGAACCTGAACCTTGAAAATGACATTTTAAAGTGACATAATTTGTTAAAATAAACTTGTCAAATTTTCAGGTATAGTGTCCTCAATAATTGAGGATATTCAATTTAAAAAGAAATTTTCAGATATTTAACCCTTATATCCCTAATGTTTTAAAGAATGGCACACTTACATAATAAACCAGGAAATAGCTGTGGAAAAATCAGTACAGCGTCATATTATAAGGTAGGCCTGACAGTATAGACTTATTCATATATACACATAAGGTGCATACGCAGCTCTAAAGTTGCTCCCTCTGATTCTTCTGGCTTGACTACATGGTGGTCCCGTACTGTAGTCTCACGATGTGAGGTATTTTTAGTTCACAGATAATCCTTGTGTGTGCGCGTGTATACGTGGGTGCATGTGCACACACAGAGCTTTGTTCTGAAAAATAATTTGTATAGAACTACACTTCCCTAAAACAGCGATTCTCAAACTTTAATATGCTTCACCTCTAGGTTTTTTGCTTCAGTATTTCTGGGGTGGGGTCCAAGAATCTGCATTTCTACTAAGACAGTGCCAAGAGGCTGCAACACTGCTGGGCTCAGACCCGGCCTTTGAGAACGGCTACCACGAAGGAAAGAACAGAGTGCACCAATGGTTTATGTGGTCCACAAAAAGGCATAAACTGGTGATTACGTTGAAATTTGTGACTTTCTATTGACTTTGTGAGATTTGCCCAGAGCAAATTTCTTTTGGGCTTGAGTTGACGTCTTATGATAATTACTTTAAATTTTGATGAAAATGTAAATATTTTCAGTTCAATTGCTGTTACACAGAGTGGGGCAAAAGTAGGTTTACAGTTGGGAGTACATGAAACACAGAGCTTATTCTTGTACTATTATTGATTAATTTCTGTATTTTTCCATATGAACAACTGTAAACCTACCTTTGCCCCACCCTGTAAATATGTGTACACACAAATGCATATGTGGTATATTCATAATACTAACATTATAAATTGAAATGAAAACGATTCATTTAATCAAATTATTTTTTTCTCCAATGTCAAAAACTTTTAAAAATTAATTATCTTAATTGCTATTCATACAATTTAGGTTTAGCTCACTTTTAATTTAAAACAGAAGTTGGTTTATGGGCCAAATCTGTCCCCATGTCCTATTTTGATGTGACAAGTAAGCTAAGAATGGATTTTACATGTTTAAAAACTAAAAATAAAAAATAGAAGAATATGCCAGAAACTCTATGTGACCCACAAAGCCTAGAATATTTACCATTTGACCCTTTATGAAGAAAGTTTACTGACTCTGGTTTAGAGTATTGTCTGGTTAAGTCGAGGACGTGCATCAAGAGATGATATAATAGAGTGATCAGAAACATAGTTTGTGTGTCCGATTGCCTTTGTTCAAATCCTGCCTCTATTAACCACCTTACGTAGCCTGTCACAATAATCTCTCTGTGCATCAGTAGTCACGTCTATACAAAACACATATGATGAAAGTACCTGACTCAGAGATCTATTGTTGATTTAATTACCTAACACATGTGAAGCCCTCAGACGAGCACCTGACACGTAGCACAAGATCAACGTTATCTACTTGATGGAATACATGTAAACATTAAAAGTGATATTTCTACTAAGCATCCGTAACATACATAAATGTTACTATTTAATATTAGGTGAAAAAAGCAAAGCACAAGATAGCCTGCAACAATTTGCAGAATAAGTAAGACAAAAAATACACATTGGAAAAGAAAATACAGAAAGGCCCCAATTTATTGGTAATGGGACCATGGATGATCTCTGTCTTTCTACTTTCCTACGTTCCCCAAACTTTCTAAAATTCTCTGTGAATCCCGGCTGGGCCTCAGAGGCAGCTGACGCCCCTGCCAGCGCGCTTCTCCTCAAGACAGGCTGAGATGAGCGAAAGCGGCAGCGGGGGCCATAACTCTGCCAGTGTTTGTTTTGGTCTCCGTTCACATTCTTTGTACATAGTTGTATTTAATTAGGACTTAGAGTTGGCCATAAAATATGCATTAATTGTCTGTTATTTCATAAATGATGACCAAAATAACAGCCCTTGATAGGAATGGTTTGGGGGCGAGGACCATTTGGTCTGTTCATCTTCCAAGACTTCCTGCCCCAAGCAAGAGACTTCTATTTGTTATCTCCTTTTATCCTGGAGAATTACTAATCCTGCACTACCATATTAAGTACCAATTAAGCAGAGATTTGTCATTCCTGCTTGAGAACATTGAGCTGGGCTGTGGCTACATATTTCACAGACTTCTGACAGAAATTATTTTAATTAGACTGCTGCTAGCAGCATTTAAAATAGTCTCTATGGCCAGAGAGAGGAAGAATGGCTCCTCAGTCAGATAATTTACTTATTTTTCTTTTTCACTCACCATAAATCTTAGGGTTGTGGTTATTAAGTCTTTGGAGGGGGAAGGGGATGGGCAGGGAAAGAATCCAGCTAAACTTTATCTTACTTTAAATACCAGAGAATAAAAATCTCCCACAACTTTACTGAGAAATACACTTTTAAAAGAAAAACGTGTTCAAGCAAATACTGACACCAACAGAATATTTTTACATCATGATTATCTAACATTTTAAACAACAAAAAGGATCCAGGTGACTTTTTTCTATAACTAAGGTGGTTGGAACTTTTTCTTTTCATCTTTGTTATGCAGCCCCCCCCCCAAATTAAAGCAAACTAAGTAAGTACCAACTAAAGGGAACTCCACATTTAACGGATCTTGGTTAATCAGAACACAAGTTTTACAATTTTAAAGGATACATTTCATTTCATGAACCCCATTTACTAAGATGAGAAAATGGAGGAGTACAATTTTTTCTCCTTGAAGAAATTTTAAATAAAAATTTCTCCTCTCCATTCTGATCAAAACCTAGTTAATTGGAATATTAATCATTTTGCTTATTTCCAAGCGCACTGATTTATTTAATTAGATCAAATATATTTGGGTACATATTCTAAAAACATTGTGTAATATCTAACCATCAAAATGCACATTTTTTATTTTGTGCTCCTGACTCACACATGTAACCGAATCTTCCCAATGAGAAGCACCCGCAGCCCCATCATTTTACCTTTAATTGCAGTTTTCATACTATACAACTTAAAGCATTGAAAATGTTTCCAAAGTGAAAGCCAACAGACTTCCAAAATGCAAGATGAATCCAAAGATTGTTGGTACCACAAGTTAAAAGACTCCCTGTATGCCCACCACTTATTATTGAAAGTGAAAAACATTAGCATCCCGTGATCGGATTTTAATGGGAAGATTGAAAGAATAGAGAGAGCCGCTTTGGACGTAGTCACTGTGAGAGGTGTGCCCAGGGACACGGGCGTAAATCAGGAATGGGCTTCACTCTCCTTTCAGTCTGACTCGCTACTGACCTATTTTCCCTATTCACTAAAAATGCTGTTTAAAAGACATTTCTTACTATAAAGCTTTAGAAATAGTAGCTTGGGGGACTCTGCTGGGAGAATTTGTGTTTTTAAAAAATAGTTAAAACTTCTATGGAACTGTGAGAGCCCAGAGATGAGTAGAAGTGCACGTAGAGTGTGAGGGAAGAAGTGATGGTGGCCGCGCGCACTGGAGCTCCAGAGATGGTTACGACTGCCCTACCTACGTGGTAGTGCCACGTGCTCTATCTGTACCTGGTGGCAGTGAGAAGAAGGGCTTGTGGCCAGGGGAGGTGGAGACGGAAGTGAAACCGCAGCTCCTTGAAACTGTTATTGGCTAGGAATCAACAATCATTGCTGTGATAATTAAATCATGGTCTCTTTGACATTGTAACTCTTTAGAGACAAATTCTTAAAGTCTGATTTTCTCTCAAGTAATTTTGAATGTTTTTCATATTTCTATTTACAGTTCCTATCATAATTATAATATTACAGAGGTGACAAATTTGTATCAACTAATATATATACTCCATATGGGTGCTTATAAATTCATCTGTTGGCAAAACCCAGTGAAGGAAGGGTATGAATTTGTAATCCCACGTGACATCTGGCATGGCTTAAATCCAGCCATTCTCTTCTCCTTGCTGATACATGTTTTATCTCATGCTTCTTTCTAAAACAGGACAATTCTTTTTACGTTGAGGCTGGTCAGGTTCCTAAGCCTCTAGAAAACAATTTAGCAGCAGCTGAATCTCACATTCAGCCCTTACTTGCAAATCATGTGTAGATTTGCATGGCCCTTGAAACTAAAGAGCCAACCATAAGTGGTTAAAATTTTTTTCTCAGGTGCATTATCATCATTAAGTCAAAACAGACCATTAGGCTTCTCCTGGATTAATATCAGGGAAAAGGAGCAGAATGTTGAGGCTCAGCTTCCAGTCCAATGGTTCTCAAAGTGTGACCTCCAAACAGTAGCAGCAGCAGCAGCAGCATAAAGTAGAAACTTGTTAGAAATGCCGATTCTTTTTTTTACCCTCACCCAAGAACATCTTTCCATTGACATTTTTTTTTGTAGAGAGAGAGGAAGGGGGAGAGAGAGAGAGAGAGAGAAACATCGATGTGAGAAACATTAATCAGTCGGCTCCCATGCGTGCCGCAACCGTGGATCAAACCTGCCACCGAGGCATGTGCCCTGGCTGGGAATCCAATGGCGACACTTCGGTGCATGGGGCGATGCTCCAACCAGCTGAGTGAGCCACACAGCCAGGGCAGAAGTGCCAATTCTTAGCCTTCACCCCAAACCTGTTGAACCCAAAGCTCTGGGGTGTGGGCCCAGCCACGTTTGTTTCTTAGGCCCTCCAAGTGATTCAGATGCTAAAATCTGAGCAGCATCGCTATGGTCTGTTTTGGTTACAGCTTGGAATCATGTGGAGAGCTCTAAAAATTCCTGGTGCCTGTGCTTCACCACGAGAGGTTCTCATTTAATTGGGCTGCGGTGTGGCCTTAGATTCTGTGTTTTCTGAAAGCTCGTTGGTGATTCAAATGAGCAGTGAGGGCTGAAAACCACCCTCTCCTAATTCCTCAGTCTCTTGGCAAGGATTGTCTATTGCCTGGGCACACGCCTTTCCACAAGTTGGAAGATTGCACTCTTTGCCTTCTGAATTATTCTTATTGTCAAAGTTTCATGCCATATGTAGATGTGGCAAGGGTTTTTTTCCTCATCACTTTCATTTTTGAGCTTATTTGCTGAAAAAAAGTTTATTGATTCCATCATAATCATACACTTAACCTTTAGAAATCCCAGTGCTTTTGTAGTTATAAACTGGGATGGGGTAAATAAGGTCTGTCGGATGCTTCAAAATGAATCAACAGGCACTCCGGACAAAGTTTTCCTGCCATCTATTAGTGGTAGACATGCTGACCTGCTTCCACTTTGGAGGATCATTTTGTTTCCATCTCTAAAACTTTCCATGAGACAAGTTACTTTACATGATTTATCTCTATGTTTTCATTGGGAATTAAATTTAGGCAGGACTATCATGCATTTAGGCAGATCTACTCACACAGACCACTTCTCACCTTAAAGCCCCCACACAAAGCCAGCTGGTATTTATACCAACATCGCACTTACTCACTGATCTGTTTAACAAATACTGATTGAGAAGATGCCACACAGTGAATTAAATAAACATCAATAGTACTGTACTACCCATGCCATTGACTAGTTTAACAAATATTACAAAAACAAATACCCATGATAAACCAGTCTGCTAGAAATTTCACCAAGGAAGTGTTGCCCAAAGGACTCGTTATTTAGTGATGTTAGTGTGTGAGGTCGACCCCCAAGGGTGTGGCAATGTAAGGGGGGCTCAGCAAGAAGGTCCCTCACTTCCTGTTGCTGCAAAACTGGCTTGGTAGATTAGCGCTCCACACTCTGGCATATAGTCCCAACTCAATTCATCAGCTATTTATCGAAAATCTTCCAAATACTTATGAAGCAGTTTTTACAGAGAGGGCATGATACAGTTTCCAAGTTGCGGACCTGAAACAACAGCAGAGAGCCCTTCCTGATGCGTCACCGCAGACAGGCATGGGTGGCCCCACAGGGGCCTGACCTAGAGCAATTTCCTGGTAGCCGTACCTGCTTGACCGTACTTGGGCTATTTGGTGCTGGAGGTGGCTGAGTAACATGTGAATAAATGCATTGTCTATTATATCCAGGTTACAGTGGAATAAAGAAATGGAGACATTTTTTATGAAAGAAGTTATTCACTTGCTAATGGTCCAATGAGATTTGGGGAATGTCTGCTTTCTGACTCTCCTTTCTGGTGAGAAGTCAAGAAAATGCATGTGGGAAGATGACAGTCTGAGTTAATATTCTGACTCCCTTCAGCACCTGCCCCCCAAACCCACTGGCTTCCCATCGAAGGGGCACTCCTTGGCCCTCTTGGGAAGTTAGGGTCCACTCAGTGGCTCTGACCCACTACTCGGCCTCCAGAGGTGACAGGTTGATTGTGTTTGGTGCCCAGAGTTTCCAGAACTCCCCATGACTCCCAAACACAGCATTTTGAAGTAAATACAACTTTGCCATGGAGCATGTGGGCAACGCTGGGCTGGTGAGGGAGGGGTGAAGTGGGGGGTTGCGGAGTGGCCGGGAGGAAATAAGAGCAAATTCCTCCGAAATGATCCGACAGGAAATGACACAGTATCGGCCTCATACCACCCCACGGCCACCCCTCAGAGAGGGAACACGCGGCAAGAGGAGAAGCCCTTCCTAATCACAGAGCCGTGCCAGAGCGCAGTAGGTGAGGATGATGAAATAATAAAGCATTTCCCGTGTGTGTTTTTCATTAGGCCTGTTTTGTTTTCCTTCCAAGTGCTGGGGAAACAGAACAGAAGCCCCGCTTCAACCAGCACCACCGCGGCCGCCTCCCCCGGGAGCCGCAGCTGCCCGAATCGGAGGGGAGCCCTCGGCGGAATTGATTCTAACACCTTCCTAATGGAAATAATGATTTGTAAAGCCCTCTTTATTCCCTTTTGCTACATAATTAGTAGCCCAAAGAGCAAAAGATTAAAAACACTGTTTCTACTCCCAGCATTTTTTTTTTTAAATTTGGCAAAACATTAAATGTTCCATTCTTAGAGCCAAGCAGGTAGACGTCTTTGTACAGACCCACCCTCGGCTGGTCTGGCCGAACCTCGAATCACTCAGCACTTATTACATAGAAATTAACCAGCTTGGTGTCAATTAGTGAGAATTTGTTAGCAGACATACCCAGAGGGATCTCCCCCTCACCCAGTTTGGTGGGTTTTGTGGAAAATACCTAAATACCCCCCCATTCAAGATAACTTAGTGTTAGGGGCCCCAAGCTGTGTCGGCCTCCTTTATGGGGTGTGTGTGTGTGTGTGTGAGCGTGTGAGTGCACACAGCCAGGGCAGAACATCAATTTTCACCTATCTCTCAGGGAAGATAATTAAGAGGAAGCTCAAAAGGCGGCTGGCTGGAAAATTTTCTCCAGCCCTAAGAAATAACCAATCCAAAATGCCTGTTGTTAAATGGGTCATAAAAGCGCTGGGAAATCAATATTTGACTTTCTGTTTCGGTAATGGTGGCTGCTACATGCAGTTTTAGATCAATCTGCTATCGTCATTGTGCCCTGAGACCCAAATAATTCCTCCGTTAACTCTGGACACTTTGAAGGTGGGAATCTCACGTGTTTATCTTTTTGTAAGTAATTGCCCCTCTTCACTCCATCCCCGTACTAGGTAGCTCAAGTAAAACAAACCATGTGATAAATAAAATAAGGACTCATTTTATTAAATATCTAGGAGAAGCGCTTGGGTGACCTGAAAATGTAATTAAACCTCTAAATAAGCAGGTTACTGGCTGAAAAGCAAGATTGATAGATGGACCCCTTCAGCTAAAAGGGATTGCTTAATGGACTGAACGAAAATCTTGGACTCTCTCCACCTTGGAATCACAGGTCCAGCATTAGGCAGGCTCCACTCCACCATGTCCGCTCCTAAGATAAATGAAGCTCCACCAGGCTGCTGCGAGGCAAGCTCAGAGGTGAGACCAGGACACTCAGAGGGGTGACACTCCTCATGAAAATAGCCAAAGATGCCCAGAACCCTGTTCCTATGGGCTCCTCCTGTCTCACCATCCGATGCCTAGAAGAACTCGACCATCTTAAAAGTTAAATTTATTTCTAAATTTTTAAAAAGATGATGTGAATTGCAAAATGAAAGGTTGAAAATGAAATTAAAGCCCCAGCAGGACAAAATAAGCTAATATAATGAAATATTACCTGTTGTAATTGTACTCCTACCATTATGTCCCCCCAAAAAAGAGGCCAGAAAAAACTTCTTGGTGAAGTTTTGGTAGCACAAATTTTGGCTCCAATTTTATGAAGTAGATATATTTCAAGTTTAAATATTTGGAACATTTTGGATTTATCATTTTGGTTTTCTGCTTTGTTTAATTTATAAACTGAAATGAGCCATTCCCTAGAGCGCTGTGTGACACTTCCAGAAATTGACAATGTCAAAACATATTGTCTTTTCTTTGATACTGATAGGGGCTCTGTAACCTACATGATCAATGCAATTTATTCTAAGATGGAAGCGGCAACCCGGGCTCCTGAGCAGACTGACCAAGTCTCAGATCTCTTCCTCCGTTTGCCGCAGTTGGTCACACAGTCCTCTTTGCTCTCATGACTAAAGGTCAGTCCTTCAGCCCACATCGCCACTCACAGTATGACATGGTCCACATGACCACCAGTCTGGTTGGTCAACCCAGAGAAGATAACCTAATAGATATACTTCTTGATGAACCCCAATTTTCCAGCCTAGTTCTACAGAACAAAGCATCACTGTCTCTCAAACTATGAAAGGTGGCATTCTGTCCTCTTCTTACTTTTGGGAGAGAGCAAGGGTAGAGCCCTTATCTGTATCTACATCCATGAAAGACACATCCTGACTATAGCGACCATGTGGGAGTTTGGCTAGTGAACAAACTGTGGTTTTCTTCTTGCTGATGGTCCATCATGTGAGAAACGACAGACCTAAGACATTTTGTAGACGTGCGCTCCACCTGGAACAGAGCAAAGGTCTTAACTGGAGATGGGTACCCTTAAAAAAGAAGACCTGAAGAGACCAAGAACTGGACAAATAAAAGTCTCCGGTTCCCTGCAAATTAGTTTCAATACCAGTCAAAGTGGAGGCTTTACAGTGAAGAGACTGTCTCAATGCTTCAGAGACCTTTTGCAATATTACTTGGTTATTACCAACACATATAATCATTGCAAAGAGGCTAGAGACAAATGAAATTTGGAAAAAAGAGTAGCTCCTTATACTTCCATTTTCTTAGTCTTATTTCCTAATGGCTAACAAATAATAAATTTTTAATGTTGTGAGCACATGAACAGCTTGGCATTTCAGCATCTAGAGTTCCATGCTCTTCCCTTAAAGGGGTGTTCACCTATACAGTACTGTTTGTGAAGGGGTGCGATGCTGACTTGGAGTTTAGTGCAGGTCTTGGATTGCCCTTATGACGTAAGGCTTATGTGTTCACTAGATTGACTCTTCTACAGCCTGAGAAGTGCTGGAGGCTTATGATCCAGACCAATGACCCTGGAGCCAGACTGCCTGGGCCAGAACCCAGCTCCACTGCTTATTATCTGGTGTATCCTTGGAAAGTTTCATGGCCTTTCTGTGCCTCAGTTTTCTCATCTGAAAAAGAAGGTTAATACTAGTGTTGCCTCATAAAGTATTAAGGATTAAGAGTGAATGTCGATTATAAGCTTAGCTTGATAGTTGGCACATAGGAACTGTGTCTACATGGGCATTAGCTGTTGCTATCTCAGTCTGCTAGGCACTGTGCTCCACAGTGGAGGCCAGCTGTGGAGGGAGTTCAGGAGAGGTTCTCTCCAGCAAGGTGGTTATGATGGTTGATTGTGCATAGCAAGAGATGAGAATTTTGAACTCATCTCTTTACCTGAACTCTCTTCCCCACAGCCTCCTCCTTGTAGTAGCTGCCCAGTTAGTTTCCAAAAAGTTCTCAGTTCTTCCCTTTCTGGCCAGGATCCCCTCACTTCCTCCCCACTCTCAACTTTCTTGTTTTCTCCAGGCAGATTCAGGTTCATGCATGTGTAGAGCCAGTAAGCCTCTCAGTTTCTCCAGATCTGTCACTACCCATTGTCCCACCCTCCCCATTACTGGTGGCACAAAAGGATCCCCCTCAGGAGACAGGAGGGGGACAATGACTGTGAATAATTATACTTTCAATATTTTTATCTCTGTCAGAGTAAATATCTTTCTAAAATGCATGAATATGATCCTATGAATCTTTTTAATTTGAAGGCAATGCTAGAGCCTAGTCAATGGCATATACTGCAGTGGCAAATTCATTCTTTTAAATATACTATTTGCTGTCGAGCACACTGGCAGCATGATAGAATCATTACTTTATTATTATTTGTTGTTTATAAATTACTATAGCAATCTGTGTTAAGAGACCTACGGAAGTCTGTATTTCTCTTTTTATTGAACCATCAGAATGGATTAAAATTCATTGCAAATCATTTCTTAAAAAGAACATTTAGTGTTTCCTTGTTCACTACTTGGCTGATAAAGATAAATTTTACTTTGAAATATTATGTGACATTACCTGGTCCTGTTTTCCTACAAAGAAAAAAAAAGTACTCCTATTTTTTTGTTTAACGAACTAAAATAAGTAAAGGCTATGGTACTCGATACATCTTGTGGCTTTTATGATCTTGTCTAGTTCTGCATGATTCAAAATTTACAGCTCAAATGGAAAAGGCGAGGGCGGGCGTGGATGGGCATTGAAACCTGTTGGGTGGTACTTTGAGTGCAGGGGTCCAGGCTGTTCTCCAAGTGTGTATCGAACTGGCAACAAGATATGTTTGCTCCACTTACATCACTACTAAAGAGGAAAGGCCTGCAAAACCCTCTAAGGCTGGCAAAGTTGACATGAGCTGCCCTCTCCCCACTGCTTCTTTCCGATTTCCATCCTTCTGTAAATGGCAGCCCAGATTCCTACCTCCCACCTCTTCCGGGGGCCCTTCTTTTTTCATAGTGGCCATGATGTTAGCTGACCACCAAGCATGTGTGCTCCCCCTTCCACAGTGCCCTGGGAAATGGGCTGCCCGGGGTCTCCATTTCCCAACCCCACCTGTGTCTGGAATGGTTCTCATCCATGGTTAGGGAGCAGTGAGGTGTGTCAGCCAAAGTGTTTAAGAAGCCTTCTTCATGCGTTCTCTTTCCTCACCTGCCACTGAAAACAGAGGACTCGAGCCCTTAGGATGCGAGAGCCACAATGGGGAAAGAGTCTGGGTCTCTGAAGTCCCGCATGGAACAAAACTGTCCTCTCGCCAAGATGCCTATCGTGTATGTTATGTGATCAAGAAATAAACAGCTGTTGTGTTAAATCACTGAAATTTTATGGTTTGTCGGAGGAGTGAGCACTACCCTAGTCTGAGTAATAAACTCTGGTCCCTATTTCATTCTCATTTGGCCAAACACTAATGCCCAGGGTAAGTCGGGAGATTATGATTCATCTTCCTCCTGCCAGAAGGATTTGATTTTCACTTGAGGGAACCACCCACCCTCTCCCCGAGAGAGGACACTGCGTGCGTGGCTCTACAGTGAACACAGAGGGGTTGGCCCTGCTGCACATCAGCATGACAAGGAGAGACTAGTGTCAGTCAGAGTCAGAGTTCCTGGGTCTGACTTCTACTAACTCAATGCTTAGCGTGTCTTGAGCAGGTCACTTAACTGCCTGAGCCATAATGTTCTCGTCAGGAAAATGAGGGGTGTGGGTACATTGTCATGTTTAAGACTTCGTAACCTCTCAGTCCTCAGTTTTTGATCTACAGGATCTTCGCAAATTCCTTAACCTTTTCAAGCCTTGGTTTTGTCTTCTGCAAAACACAGATAAGAACACCTTTCCCAAAGGCTTGTTGACTCATTCATTCAGCCGTTCACTCATTCATTGATTTATTTATTCACTCAGAAAAGTACTTACTGAGAACTTACTCTGTGCCAAACATAGTTCTCAGTGTGTTTACAGGAGATACAGTGGTGAAGAAGACAAGAGCCTGCCCTCACAACGCTTGTATTTGAGGGGATAAGGTAATAACTGACAAAGAGGTCTGCATTCAGCTGGTATGGTGAGGATTAAACAGGCTAATATCCATAATATCAGGCACTGCATAAGCATGGGAAACACTAAAAAATGGGAGCTATCTTAATGTTAACTATAAATATGAAAATGTGTAGAATAGTAATTGCAAGAGCAACCAATAGGGTTATTGTGAGGATTAGATATATGAGTTATTTATTATCTACTTACTTGATGATGAACTGAAAACGTATACAGAACAATACGTTGAGGCCTTCCTCCCCATTTCGGTAGGCTGGGGCATTTTCTGTTGGCAGCAGCTGTTTGAAGGCAGTCACAATCCACCCCGATCTTTCTGTGCCAATCTGAGTCATTTTGCTGTAAAGCCTTGGAAGGGATGTATCTGTCCTCAAGTGGAAATCATTTAGCTTTGGTTAAACTGAATGAGAGAAACCTGGGACCCTCAAATGGCCTCCACATTCTGTTGGCGGCACGAAGGAGAAGAACAGTAGCTGGACCTTAAACAGAGGATCTGGCATGGCTTGCAGCAGTGTCCACTTGCTGGAGACAGTTCCTAAAAGCCCTGGTGTGGAATGACTCTGTGCGCTGGCCCTTAATAAAACATTCAGGGAAAGGGGTGTGTGGGAGCAGGTAAAAGGTGCAAGGCACACTCTCGTTCTGAAATTCTTACTGCATGATTTTCCTACAAGCAGGAAAGCAGAGCACATTGTTAACTGATGGTTTGAGCTGTGTAAGTAGGGTGCCCATAAAATTTATCAGCCAATCTGGGGCATTTTTTGAGAGCAAAAGGGAACAGTATAAATAATTACACCAGAACTGCAGGAGTAAATTGGGACTGTTCTAGGAGGCAACACAGTACATGGGTTCGCCCTGGGCACAGATTCTTAAGAATATAGTTTTTGTTGATTTTAATGCTCATATTTCTTTTGGAGAAGAACAGGACTGTGTTTATAAAAATGTCTCAGAAGTAACAATATAGAGGGAGACCCCCCAAAACCAGAATTTACTCATAAAAATTGTATATTTATTCTTACATGTTTAAACTTCAGTCGCCTTCAAAGTACTCTCCATTTGATGCAGTATACCTATTGAGACATTTTCCCACTGCTCAAAAACAGTTCTTGAACTTGTCAATTTTGATGCCTTTTAGTGCTTCTGCTGTTTTTTGTTTCACCTCTTCCATATCGGCAAAACATTTCCTTTGGCAGAATTTTCTCATATGGGGAAACAAAAAAAGGTTGCTCGGGGAGAGATCCAGTGAATAGGGAGGGTGGGCCATGTGGGTCATGCTGTTTTTGGCAAAAAACTGTTAAACACCCAGCTCAGTGTGGGCAGGTATGCTTGTAAATCACCCATCATGAAATGGGCAAATGGGTTGAAAGAGACTTCAAAAAATTCACTGAAGCCAAACGCAGCTTCTCACAACAATGCCAGCTGGCACACTGATACAGATGGGTTCCTAGAACCCTCACCTAGCAGGGGAAGCAGGTACCACAAAGGGCCTGCCCTCCAGAAGATAATTCTGTTTTTTTTTTGGGGGGGGCCTCCTGGTACTAGTATTTCTCTGTAACTGTGACAGCGATATACTAAAGATTTTGGTTGCTCTCTGCACTGTGTGAAGGCACTCATACTAGGCCATATGGGGTCTACAACATTGTCAAGACATGACCCCAGTCCTCAGGAAACCTGTACTTTAGCAGGAGAAAAAATCAGGTACAGTCAACCTCAAAACAGAGTGTGTTGATGCTGTGGGAGAGGTGGCAGAGGCTCAGGGCTGGCACATGTTACTTCTCATGTGGGAATCCAGGAGGCCGAATGGAGGAGGTGGTACTTGAGTTGGCCTTTTCAGTTTGGGTGAATGAAGCATGTACAGAATGAGGAGAATAATGGTTTACCATAGTGAAAGATTTGGACAAAGGCTCACAAACCAAAATCGTGGTTGGGGTTAGGGAGTGACAGGTTGGATTAAGGTTTGCGTGGATTAGAACGAAGGTGGAGATGTGGGCCAGGGCCCGATTGTGGACGATTGTGAATGCCACAACGTGGCATATGAAGCACTTAGACTGCTGTCTGCTCCTGGGATTGCAGAGGTGGGTGGGGAGTGAAGTCCTGCTACACAGTCCAGGGCAGGTCTTATGCCCAAGCGGACCACATGGCCAGGTTTTCAGGAGGGTATCCATCTCAGCAGGAGTAAGAATTAATTTTTACTCCAGACATGACATTGAAAGCAGATCCTTTTCTTCTAAGTGAGCCAGCCTTTAACAGGGATGCCAATATGGTGAGTGGAAAAACAGTACAAGAAAAACTTTTGATACTTTGGATTCTCTGAAGACCTAATTGTGGGGAGAAGGAGAAGTTCTAACTTCAGAAAGAAGTTAATGGTCATAACTTAAAATTTCTCACCACTCATACAGGGATTAGCACATAATGTTGGCAGAAAAGGGGTGTGCATAGAATGTTCCCAACAGGGGCTCCTGGAAGCTGAGTTGGAAGAAGTATAGAATTTTCACGAGTGGGCTTCAGAGAAAGGAGCAGAAACAGCAAAGAAGTGCTAATGTCCTTGGCCTTGGACCTTTGCAAAGTGGTGGCTATGGTGCCCTCCCTCCTATGGGACCAGCTGCAAATGGTCCTAACTCATCAGGAGGGGCCAGGTGTCTTAAGTGGGTTGTCCTGGAAACAGGCTCATTGACGGTGACTTGAATGGAGGAAGTGTATTGGGGGGGGTGCTGAGATCCACACCTGTGAAGGAGCAAGAGCCACAGAGTTGGGTAGAGGGAGGAGTTGAACATCAACGCAGTCACGTCAAAGGCCTCAGTATTTCCCATGGGGAGCTCTAGCCTAAGATTACCCTTTAAAGTAGTTGCAAGTTGAAGAAAGGGTACCAGGCCTTTGGAACCCCCTCCTTATCTCCATAGACCAGTCTGGCATGCAGGATGCCTCAGAGAGGAGGTTTGTCCTTGGGTGAGGTGACTGCCCGCAACTGAGGGCAATGCCAGGAGAGCCAAGACTCCTGTGTGCCTTCATTTATAATATGAACAGCACTGGAAAATATTAAAACCGCATCTCTTTGAAAATAATTTTATTACTGAGGCTTTTTCCAAGTCATAAAAGCCTTTTCACCATCAATGGATTTGTAAAGCTTCCCTCTATGTCCCTTCACTGATGTATTGAAACCAAGTGGACGGTTTGGAAAGAAGTTTTGACTAAATTATCTAGATAAGTGTTTCCTTAACTTGCCCCATTCTAAGACCTGGCCCTGAGATTTTGATTCAGCAGGTCATGGTTAGAAGCTGGGAATTTGTATTTTCAATAAGTATCTGAGGGAATTCTAATATGGGCAGTTTGTAGGCCATGCTTTGAGAGGCAGAATTAGAAGATGCAGAAGTTCTTTCTTTCTCTTTGACATGAGTCTGGATTAGGCCCAAAGAATACAGCATGAGCAAAAATGTGTACTTACACCAACCCATATGTGAGCATATGTGTAGCTGACATGTATCTATACTATGAGTAAAGGCTTAGAGAAAAATTCCTTTGTAAAGAAGTACAATTGCTTTAGAGAGAATTTATGGTGATTTTTCTCATTCTTATTCATTTATTTCAAGGTTAGATTTAATTTTCTATGACAATCATTTCATCAAATGATGCACACTTACAAACACATAATTTTCTTTTGAAAAATTTAATGATACCGTTCACCTCCAGGGCCTTTGCTTTGCAGTGGAATGATTTGTATCATTTCACACCCTAGCTGCATTCTTTGAATTCTTATTGATAATTGTGAATGATTTGTTGAGGACAAACACACATGAATAGGAGTATTGAGTGTTACAAATTATAAACATGAACAAAATAAAATAATTGTCTGTCTCTGGTAGCTTGTCTGGCAAACACATTTTATACCCTTACTTCTTTGACCTTGAAAATGAGATTCAGTCTTAATCAATTTTTCGATCATTCTTAAACAGATTCGAGTATGGCATTTGTTCACTTTATTAATTTTGACATAATATTTCAATTAAATAAAAATATTTTAAAAGACCCCTGCATCTTGCTTTCTAATTTTCAAGGCACACAATTACTAGAGTAGGAGGTTACTAATGCGTCTTTGCTGATTCACAGATTCTCTCATCTTCCCCGATAGCTAATAACCTCTTGGTTTGTAATGAAGTCTTAACAAATAAATTTGGGTGTATTGTGGTATTCTAAGATGAAAAGTTTACAAAAATACACCACAAGCCATTTACTAGTAGGCAATATATATTATCATTAGTAATTAAAACTACATTACTCTTGTCAAAATGAATGAAAAAGTGAGTTTTATGGTGGTGTGGTACTCCTGCATTTTATCATGTTTATTTCTTGTCTGCCTATCGGGTTGTTTCCTGGGACTCCCAGTGCAGCTTCTCAAAAGCCTGGTAGCACTATTAGAGAGCAACGTGAAAGAGTATGATAAATTCACCCCTTGTTTGTGCACCAGGGATCCGCTATGCAAAATCTCATAATCTGAAGTGGGTCTCCCCATTGTCATTAGTGAATTAGCAAAGTTCTGCTTCCCTTTTCATTTTAAAAAATGTTCTTATTTCTACTCTTTGCTTTTCCCTTCAATTTTCTGGTATGCATATACTTCCATGTTTCATGAAATATTTTCCTGAAATAGATGGTAATGAAATGGAGGCAAAGAATATGGTGACTAGTTTTTGCTGTCCATAATCATTCTACTTATTTATTCAACCAACATTTATTGAAGACCTACTATGTGCCAAATGCTGGGTAGGTAGTAAGGAGAAAACATTAAAATCCAATGATAGTTCCTGCCCTCTAGAAATTCACATTCTATTTGATGACAGCAATGCATAAACAAACTGATTTAAATATGATATGGCAAAAGCAACGATATTTGCATGTGACTCATACACAGGGCACACACGTGGCTCACACATGCATAACAATGCTGAAGGGGCACATGGGGAGCATCTAACAGAGGATGTCTGTGCATAAGTCTCCGTGCTATGACAGCCCTTGAGCTGGGAGCACAAGCAGAGAACAAGGAGCAGAGTACATTCCAAGGGGAGAGAACCAAAAGGAGTATGGCTGTGAGTTTGGGGTGAGATAGGTCCAGTGCCTGAACATAAGGGAAATGGGAAGAGAAAGATTGTGTTGAAGAATGGGAAAAGTTCCATGTTAGGGAATGAACTGTGTTCCTCCAAAATTCCTATGTCGAAGCCCCAACCCTCAGTGTGATTGTATATGAAGACAGGCCTTCATATAGGCAATTAATGTTAAATAAGGTCATAAAGATGGGGTCCTTATCCAATAGGGCTGATGTCCTTATAAGAAGAGGAAGACACACCAGAGTTCTCTCTCTCCCTGAGCACACAAAGAAGAGGTCATGTGACCACACAGTGATCTACTTGGCAATCTACTGGCCAAGAGAAGAGGCCTCAGGATTGCTGTCACCTTGATCTTGAACTTCTTTTCCATCGAACTGTAAGAAAATGAATTTCTGTTGCTTAAGCCACCTAGTTGATGGGATTAACAGGGTTTTGCTTACAGTGCTAAGGAGTTTGGACAAGACTCGATAGATGGCTGCATAGCAGAGCAGTGTCGTGACTAGTTTGGGGCTTTTGGAAGACCGCCATGCAGGCAATGAGGAGGGTGGGTGGGAGGGAAGATAGAGTGAGGCTATGAATTCACAAGAAACAAAGGCAGAAGGACAGATCAAAGAGCCTTGCTCCAGGAGTCAGGAGGGACTGGTAATTTAGTGCAGCTCTTTCATTCCCAGCTATTTGGCCTTGAGGCAGTCACTTCATTTTTCTGGACTCTGCCTCCAATCCTGTAAACTGAAGAGAACTGACTCAAGCATGGTCACTGTGACACTATAACCTCCCAGTAGACATCTCTCTTTGAGAACTCTCTTTTCCTCCATATACTGTGTTTGGGCCTCAGACTATGCCCCACAGTTTAGAGCTAATTGGATTAAAGTGATCACCTGGCTCAGACTGGATCAGTCTGGCTCTCCCCCCACCCCCCCCCAAAAAAAAAAACTTTGGACTGAGAGCCAGTCTGAGTATTGGGAACCAAGCCACACTAATAGTGTTACCAGTAGGTAGTCTGTCCTGAGCACCAGGGAGTCTCCACCCATTAGCCAAGATGGTGGCAAAGGGAGTTTCTTACACTGAGCTCTGTGAAAGGCTAGCAAGATAATTGGATATAGAATACAGCTAGAATAAACACCCTCCCCCCTCCCCTCACTGCTGCCCTGCTTCTTCTGGTACCAGATTGAGGATAGGACAAGCAGAAGGCAGGCACATGCACCACAGAAGTCAAAATGGAGTAGAGGAAGGTGCTGATCCAGAGAGGCCTGTCAGTTTAGCTTGGGGAAAGAAGGGACTGGTTGGGAGGTGGACCCACCCAAAGCATGAGAAAGTACCTGGTCTGCCCCTCACCCAGCTAATATAATCCCAGGAAAACATAGAAATGTTCTCTTGCCCACCTAGTGACACACTGGTTGATATGTTCACACACTCTTGCAGCCCTTGCAGCCACATGGTCCATGACCATTCGGGCTCCACACACAGGCTCCAGGAATGAGCCTGGAATGAACAGCAGCTGGGAACAAGCTAAGCTACCTGGATGGGGACTGTGACTCCCTAGCAGCTGCCTGAGGGCTCCAAAGGAGTGCACTTTAAATTGCAGCAGGGGCTCTGGACTCTGGCTTCTGTCTTGCTGAGAAGATGGGTTTTGAGGGAGGAGTCCACCATTCTCCTAGATCGCGCAGCACCTGAATACCATTTCTTTCCCTTTTCACCAGTATCTGTCTCAGGAGTTTGGCAGTTGCCGTGACAGGCAGCCAAACCCACATTTCTGTTTGGTTACAATAGCAAGAGAACATGTTTTAAATCCTATTCCTGCATCTCCAGAGCAGCCCCTGTTTTGCCTCTTCCTGACACCTGATTGTTCAACTTTTCCTCAGTTCTCCTTGAGTTCTCACCTCCATATTCCTAACATAGATTTTTTTTAGGCTAGTTTAAATCGGTTTCCATAACTCATAACAAAAATGTATCCTTCAAAATACTCCCTAGCCTAACATTTGATGAGTCTGAAACCAGGACATGATACACATGTGTAGCTGGTCCAGGGCCAGCCACACCCAATCTAGGCGGACGGCGTGGTTGTTGGGGTTCTGTCAGATCCTCAGCCCTCCTATGAGGTTTCCCCAGTAGTCTGCTGCTGTATCTAAAATTTCCGCTGTAGCAGTCATGCCTACAGATACGAATATCTGCCAAAAACAGTCTTGAATTATCAGGTTCATTGCTTATTCATCTATTGGTTGCTATAGATATTTCTGAAACAGTAGGATTTTGAGGATGGAGAGAGTTAGAAAATATCTAAATCAAAAAAGTCCACAGGTCAGAAATGAGATTCCAGGGCTACTGGTAATAGTGATGGCGTCCAAAGGGCCCTGGAGGTGGGGAAGGCCACACCGTCAGTGAAACCAGCCACTGCACCTGCACCATTTTATCATGGGTCAGCCTTGGCCTGTGAGAACTTCTGTGAGAGTCTAGCATGGGCCTTCTTCATGTTCTCCATGTCCCTACCAAGCCATATGAGTAGGGGATCCCTCTAGAAAGCCTAACTGAGTAGGTTTTGGGCAGGGTCTTGGGAAGGGCATGTGCTGTAGGGCAGAGGTCACCTCCTAGTGCTGGCTCTACCACTACCGACCCTGGGGCTTTAGCCGCTTTTCCTCCAGAACTTCAATTCCATTCCCACAGGGTGGCTGTGGGCAGAAATCAAGTAAGGTGCCATGTAGGAAAAGAAAGATATCTAAACCCACCAAACTGAAATATTTTCCACAGACAAAAATTCTTTATCAAGATCTGTTAAATGAGTGCAGATTAAGAAATTTGTCTGTCATGGAGATGTTAGGTTTTCTGTTTTCCTCCAAACTTTAATTTCAAGAATTCATCTGGAAATAGGCATGATTTTTTAGAAAATGTTTTGTATGGCTACATTATTATTTTTATGTCTCTGCCTCTGGGCATCACATTGATTATTTTAGCAAGGTGGCCCTGGCCGGAAACCCAGAGTGTGTGTTAGAATTCTTCACCTGCTGTGTGCTCCAGAGCAGAACGTTGGACTCCCTGTGCCACAGCTTCTCCGTGTCAGAAAACAAACTCAAGCTTGCTGCCCTATCTGTGGGTTCTCCATGGGAAATAACAAAAATGATAACCACATGCTCTTCTGCCAATCCAATGCTAAGTAATTCAGTTATATATACGTATTAGCTATATAGTATTTTTAATCAACCTGAGAAATAGGCACTCACCTCTTCATTCAAGCTGATTAAAACATATGCCAACAGAACAAAAAAAGCATGCTGATTCTGTTCATTTTACACATTGACTTCATTCCACCAGCAAGAGAGTGGACTGTTTACAAATATGTGTGAGTTCATTTACGAACAAATGTGAGACGCATCTTCATTTAATGATAGTGCTGTGTGCAGTGGCTGACCTTAACCTCATGGTCAGCCTTATGCTTTGGACTTAACAAATTTGTATACTTCTAGGTGTTTAAGGAAGAATTCACTGATGAAAATGGGAGTCATTTATTTGTGTAGTGGTTGCACACAGGTACTGTTGCTGCTTCTGTGAAATGCCCATCAGCACCCGATGCTCTCTCACTCAAAGTGACAAAGTCACATTCATCTAGGCCGCAGAGGTGTCCAGCCCTCGGCCTATGGGCCACATGCAGGCCAGGATGGCTATGAATGTAGCCCAACACAAAATTGTAAATTTACTCAAAACCTTTTTTCCCCTGCCCATCAGTTTTTGTTAGTGTTTGTATATTTAATGTGCAGCCCAAGACAGCTCTTCTTCTTCCAGTGTGGCCCAGAGACGCCAAAAGGTGGACACCCCTGATAGGACCTCAAAGGCTTCACCTGCTATTATGTCAGTCAGAAGCACTAATGGCTCTCAGGGCTCCCGAGTTGGCCCACGGTGCCTGTCCCGGTCCTTCCCAAACCCTCAAGCACACCCAACGCCCATGCGTTCACCTTCACAGAGGTGGGTACTGACTGTGGGCAGCACTTCACAAGTCCTCCTTAAAACAGAGAGACAGGCCCTAGTAACTCGCAGTGCATCAGAATACAGAGGCAGAGTTAGGATTTAGTACTTCCGTGTCTCTAATGGCCACAGTAGAGCTTAGCAGGAAAGGCTGGGCTCGCTCCTCAAGTGGACCTGAGCGCAAGTCCCAAGTCAGTCACTGACACCACTAAATTGTTACAGAATCATGAGTTAATTGCCCATGTTTCTGAGCCTCCCTTCCCCACCAGTAAGATAGATAGCTGGAAACTAAGTTATATTAGATAAAATGCCTGGCTCAAATTAAGGGACCCAATAAATGCTTGCTTTCTTCTTAATTCTCAAACCATTAGATTTATTCAGGATTAGGTACCGTTGCTAAGTTGGTCCTTCCCATGAAGCAAGTGACATCAACCACAGTAAAATATTCTCCTTTGTTGACTGGACAGAGACTCAGCAACAATGAAAGCATATTTGGGGTGTGATCCTTGCCAAGTTTTATGTTTCTGTTACAAACCAGCAGAGCCAGATGGAAAGTGATGGAATGGCTGGGCTGGGTACAAAAATGTGAGACAGGGGCATGTTTTCCATGAGTTTTTACTCCCTGAAATATTCTGTACATCCCTGAGTTAAAGAAGCGTGCTTTTACTCAACGTCTACGGATCGCAGAGCCCCTATCCAGACCCCAAAAG
The DNA here is from genome assembly GCA_039655065.1 of Glossophaga mutica. Taxonomy (NCBI): domain Eukaryota; kingdom Metazoa; phylum Chordata; class Mammalia; order Chiroptera; family Phyllostomidae; genus Glossophaga; species Glossophaga mutica. Next base: position 47,807,985 of record CM077306.1, on the reverse strand, counting down.
TCCTGCAGAAAATCTGACTCTGAGTTAAAAGCAGAAATGGATTCTGAGCATCTGCTTTGGAGGCCTCAGATAACACTCTGGCTTATCAAGCCTTGATCAGATAGGATGCGAGAAACACATGGAGAGGTCTCACCCCTCTGACCTTCCCCCCATAACATTTGGAAGCGAGAGGACTCAGGGCACTCTAGAAGGGGCCTGGAAGAGAGGTTAGTGTGACTAAGTTCAGTTTCACACACATTTATCAAACCCATCTCCGACACCAGACCTGTCGGGACCTGGGGTGGAATTGAGAGCATCGAGGAGACCACAGGGCTCTCAGACTGTGGAGCCTGTTGCTCTGGAGAGAGCACAGTATCTTGGTAATCCTATTCACTATTTGATGTGCACATTATATTCTCTTTCTGTGTTGCAAAACTGGTCCAGCAACAATACAGGCATTCTAATTGTTTGTTGTTTCACATGCATGAGTTCATGGTATTCTAAGACATTGTACGGAATATAATCACAGAAGCTCCAAATCCAGTATTGCCTCAGATCTGAGACCTCATTCGCCCAATTTAAAAATGGTCTGCATTATGCCATAAATCATGCTGGGAGGGTAATACATAGCAGAACTCGTAATATCTGAATCCAGGCACTGATTGGGGGAATAAATGGAACAGTTTATGAAAAGCACCTCATTCAGTGCCGGGCCCATTGGTGGGTTCCTTGGTTCACACTGGGCATTGACAAGATTTGTATCAAATCAGTGAATTGTTGCTCCACACAGGCCAGCAAGATCATGAATATAATTAGGCAATAATCAATAAAATTATAGAAGGGATTTTGAAAGGTCATGCAGTCTCTCCTTATTTCTAACCTAAATCTCTCAGCCTTACTTGTAAGCCCAGTTTCTTTCCCTGTCAAAGCACGTTCAGGATGAATAAACGTCTGATTTTACTCTACATGAGAGCCTAAAATCAGACTTGCACCTTCTCTTTTTTATTTATTTTTAGAAGACACGGCATGTGCTAGCCAGGGAGAGATGTTTTTCCTCTGACTTCACAGTCAAACTTCAAACAGAAAGTGCCTTATTGAAAGACTGGCCAGATGCAGGTATATATCTCTGAGAGTCGTCCTGGTTTCTGTTGAAATTAGGCAGTGAATACACTTCTTGACATGCACACATAAGATTTGTGGCAAAAACACCTTTCTTTCATGTAACTGATTTTCCTTTAATCCCAACGTTAATGTATATCATTCTTGATGCATAATTGCAAATGGGCTTTGAACTAGAGAACACTAACTTTGAATAATGAAGAAATAAATGACAGTTTACTTTATAGCTGGGCTCAGGATACGTGGGGTTGAGGGGCAATGGCGGTATAACTATTCACCTTTCACCTTGGCACAGGCAGGTAAAGCACTGAGGGGAAGTGATTAGTAAGAGGTGACAATAAGTTAAAACCCAGAGGCCCAGCATTCCCAATGCAGTTGGATTCCTTGGTTTGCATGGCAGTGTTTAAAATTAAAAAAAAATCATCACCAAGACAGAAAAACTGCTATAGTTATATCACTGCACACTGAGTTGCGAACCTTTTAATGAAAGACATAATTCTTGGGTTGTCTCCATCATACCATATTCTCATGCAAAACACTTTAATACTAGGCGTAAATTACTTTAGACTTTCTTAGCATGTATTGAATTTTTTAATCATAAGTATTCAGTTCTATTTTCCATTTGGAATGCAGGACAGCAATATCCGAATAAAGCTAGATGAGTTCCACACCTGCAGCCCCCTCCGCACCCCCCGCTGACCCCTCTGCTCCTCCTCACCTGTCTACTACTCCCCACCCCACCTCTAGAGCAACCACAGTTGCAGGCCCCTCCTCGGTTGGAGGGGATAATCTGGTGCTGGGCCAGAAAAGTGAACAAATGCAGCTTTTTCCTGGACAGGATGTTAGAGGTCATCAGAAATATTCCAGCCTGCGCTGCACCAGGTCCATCTGCAGAAAAGTGAGGCTTACCCCACAGAGCTTGACCTGCTTCATGGTGGGATATGTTAGAATGGTCACAGAGACGTCCCTATATCCATCTACATTCCGAGAAAGACACAGATGAAGGAATTTTTAAATATTCATGCGAAATGCCAGAGCCTGGCCAGATAAACAGAGTGTGCATGCTGCTTGCTTAACTTTGCGCTGTTGCTGTGGTCATCTCCGTAAGGCAACAAGTAGACCAGACCTTTCTTGACACACCCCTCATTTTCTACTTCTCCCTCGAAAGCAGAATTGTTCATATACACCCCTACTAGACTGTCCATGTGTCTTTATTATGTGGCCAGAGTGTCACAGTGGACCGTAGCTGGTGAACAGTGTCGTCCTTGACAATCTGTAAGCAAGACTGAGGCCCAGCTCGGTCAAAGTTTGCTGAACAAATAAATGATACGTCTTATGGAGAAAGATGTCAGATTTATACACTGCCATTTAAATCATGTGTATTTTCACTTCCCAGCCTCCACACCATGTAATGGAAGTCGGAGGGGCTCTGTGCCGGTGACAGGACTCTGCACTCTGCAATTGGGAAAACATGGAATGACAGTGCAACACCAACAGTGCCCCTCTGTTTTTTTAATTCAGGAGACTGGCAACATGGCTGCATTTGAGATTTTTCTTTAGAGTGGATTGGGGGAGTGAAAATGTAGTATATCCTCTGCAGGATTCCCCCTTTTTTCCCTGATGGAAAAAAATGCAGCTTTTACTTATTTATCTGTCACCTTTGCAGGGCTCTATTTTTTCAGCTGGTTCTTCCTATCCAGGCTCAGGGCCTACATGGGGGGTTGGTCCAAGGTTAGCTACAGAACTAGATGAGAGGAGTGTTGGCATCTGTCCCTGTAACTATTGATTCTGGGGCTATGCCAGGTCCCCGGGGATTGGAAAGAGTCCCTGTCCGAGGCTACTTGGCTCCAAAAACCCTTCCTACAGCCCCTGCCAAGTAAAACAGTAGGAGCAAATGTTGTGTGGCAACTGGGTATAAACACAACAGTTGGAATGCTTCAGAAAGAAGTTTGGATTTCCTGGTTAAGTGTATTCAATGTTAAAACAACAATAACAGTGTTAAAAACACATTTGGGGATTGTTAGAATGCCTTACCCACTGATTCTCATTATTACCCTTAGACTCCTTGGATACACTGGTATCTCCGAGAAGTGTTTCCTTAGGGATTATCTCAGCAGCTCTGCCTACACGGACTAGGTAAGGTAATGCAATGGATGAAAATAGGCCCCCAAAGAAAGCATATGCAATGTTTGTTAAACCAATGCCTTCACCTGTAAGAGTAGAATAGTGGAAGAGGAATAAAGAAATGTGTGTTCTCCCTGGCCAGGTGGCTCAGTTGACTGGAGTGTTGTCCCATACAGCAAAAGGTCATGGGTATGATTGCCAGTCAGGGCACATAGCTAGGTGGCAGGTTCGATCCCCAGTCAGGGTGCATACAAGAAGCAACCGATGAATGTTTCTCCCTCTCATTCTCTCCCTCCTTCACCTTTCTGCCTCTCTAAAATAAATGAGCACATGCTCAGGGGAGGATTAAAAAGAGGAAAACAGTGAGAGGCATGGGTTCTACTCTTGGCTATGACTCTGGCAAGCTCTGAGGTCTCAGGTAAATCTTGTTTCTGACCCTCAGTTTTCTTATCTATAAAGTGAGTAAGTCATTCATAGAAATCCCTGAAGTACCTTCTTGAATTGAAGCTTGTTGAGCATCGCTGCCCTCTGAAATGGACCAAATGTCCTCAGACCAGCATGCTTTGTGCTTGAATAGAGAGCAAGGGCACTTAGTTTTTAAATCCTGACTTTGATGTTGGCTTGAGGAAAGAGAACCTCGTGAATTTTTCACCCAAGGACTACCTGGGGAAGGTAGGGAAGGCTCCCTGTTATGGGTTGAATTGTGTCCCCTCAAAAAAGATATGTTGATGTCTAACCCCCAATCTGAGGAATGTCACCTTATTTGGAAATCAGGTCTTGGCAGTTATGATGAGGTCATTAGGGTCCGCCCTAACTGAACATTCTTGGTGTCTCTGTATAATGGGGAAATCTGGACAGAGACAGATATAGAGAGGAGATATGGGATGAGATAAAGGAAGAACACCATGTGAACATGGAGGCAGAGATTGTGCTGCCACAAACTGAAGGATGTCTGGGGCTTCCAGAAGCTGGACGGGACAGGACAAGATCCTTCCCCGACAGGTTTCAGGGGTGCACGGCCCTGCCAAACTTTGAACTGGGACTTCTAGCTTCCAGAACAGTGAGATGATACATTTGTTCTGAGACAAATTTACTGTTGTTCTGAGACCCCTTATTATGGCTGCCCTGGCAAACTAATATAGACCCACCTTGGACCTCCTGAGCTGAGGCTCCACTGGCTTCTCTGCAGGAAGGAATGGATATTTTGTACAGGGTGTGTGTTGTTTGACATTTGCTAGATCAAGACAACAGACAAGAAGAGAAGGGGAGAAAAGGGGAAAGAAGAAAAGTTAAAGGGTAGCTTTATAATACTGCACGGCATCTTTGAAAGTTGCTAAGAAAGTAGATTTTAAAAGTTCTTGGCGACCAGACTAAAACCAAAACCAAAAAAAACCCCACCAAAAATGGCTCAAACCAGAGAACAAATAAAAGCCCCAGAGCCAATTCTTCTAAGCGACCAAGAGATAGCCAACCTATCAGATGCACAGTTCAAAGCACTGGTCATCAAAATGCTCACAGAATTGGTTGATTTTGCTCACAAATTAGATGAAAAAATGCAGGCTACAATACGCGAAATGAAGGAAGATGCATGGGGAACTGATAGAGATGGAAGGAAAACTGGGACTCAAATCAATGGAGTGGACCAGAAGGAAGAAACCAACGACCAAACAGAAAACAAGGAAGAAACAAGAATTCAAAAAAATGAGGAGAGGCTTAAGAACCTCCGGGACATGGTTAAACGTCCCAACATCCGAATTATAGGGGTCCCAGAAGGGGAAGAAGAAGAGCAACAAGTGGAAAACTTATTTGAACAAATAATAAAGGAGAACTTCCCCAATCTGGCAAAGGAAATAGACTACCAGGATGTCCAGGAAGCTCAGAGAGTCCCAAAGAAGTTGGACCCAAGGAGGAAAACACCAAGGCACATTGTAATTACATTAGCCAAGATTAAAATGAAGGAGAGAATTCTAGAAGCAGCAAGGGATAAGGGGACAGTCACCTACAAAGGAGTTCCCATCAGACTGTCAGCTGATTTCTCAAAAGAGACCTTCCAGGCAAGAAGGGGCTGGAATGAAATATTCCAAGTCATGAAAGTCAAGGGCCTACATCCAAGATTGCTCTATCCAGCAAAGCTGTCATTTAGAATGGAAGGACAGATAAAGCGCTTCTCAGATAAGGTCAAGTTCAAGGAGTTCATTATCACCAAGCCTTTATTATATGAAATGTTGAAGGGACTTAGAAAAAGAAGATCAAAAATAGGACAGTGAAAAGACATCAAACTCACAGCTATTAAGAACTGCACCTAAAATAAAAGCAAACTAAGCAAACAGCTACAACAGGAACAGAACCACAGAAATGGAGATCATATGGAGGGTTAGCAACAGGGGTGTGGGAGGAGAGAGGGGGAAAAGGTACAGAGAATGAGTAGCATAGATAGTGGGTAGAAAATAGACAGGGGGAGGGCAAGAATAGTATGGGAAATGTATAAGCTAAAGAACTTATGACACATGGACATGAACTAAAGGGGGGAATGTGGGCGGGAGGGGGTGTTCAAGGTGGAGGGGAATGATGGGTGAAAAATGGGACAACTGTAATAGCATAATCAATAAAATATATTTTTAAAAAAAGTTCTCACTACAAGAAAATCAAATGTTGTAATTACACATGGTGATAGATGTTAACTAGACTTATTGTGGTGGTCATTCTGCAATATATACAAATATTGAATCATTATGTTGTACAACTGAAGTTAATGTGATGTCATATGTCACTTGTATCTCAATAAAATAGTCTTTTAATTTAAAATATTTTTTTTGAAAATGATAACACATTTTGAAAATAGAGAAAGCTGGGATCAGGGCTGATATTTAACTGGCACACACAGATACAACCTAATAGCTAAAGTATTTACATGTCAAAAGCCATTTCATAGATCCCCCTCAGTGTTCCATTGCCAGGCTTGCTGCCTCTGCCCCTTGGCTGTTCTGTCCCTTCCCAGGGAGGCCCCTTCAGGATCTCCCCAGAATCCAGTAAATGAAGGATTGACTCTTGACCCTTTAGGGGACCTCTAGATTCTGCACCAGGGCTACCTCTGCCACAGTCCCTTATGATTGGCCAGAACCAGTTGCTAATAATATTCTGTCTAATTGAGGGCCTGGACATTTGAGTTATAGTACAGGACTTCTGCAAATGATGGGAGAGCAGGCCATGGAAGGAGGTGAAACCAGAGCTCCTGGCGGGATGGGAAGTAAAACAGACGTACAAGAGATCAGAGCAGTAGGAGAGAAAACAGAGAGGAAGAGGGCCCACCACAGCTGTTACTTCACATAAAAGTGCCTCTGATAGGTATTGCATTGAATCTGTAAATTGCTTTGGGTAATATGGACATTTTGATAATATTAATTCTTCCGATCCATGAACATGGTATATGCTTCCATTTGTTTGTGTCTTCCTTGATTTCATTCTTCAGTGTTGTGTAGTTTTCTGCATACAGGTCTTTTACCTCCTTGGTTAGGTTTATTCCTAGGTATTTTATTTTTCTTTTTGCTATATCGAATGGGATTTTTTTCTTGATTTCTGCTTCTGCTGTTTCACTGTTGGTATACAAAAATGCCTTTGATTTTTGGATATTGACTTTGTATCCAGCTATTTGGCCAAATTCATTTATTACGTCGAGCAGCTTTTTGGCCGAGTCTATAGGATTTTCTATGTACACTATCATATCATCTGCAAACAATGATAGTTTTGTTTCCTCCTTTCCAATTTGGATGCCTTTTATTTCCTTTTCTTGTCTAATTGCTGTGGCTAAGACTTCCAATACTATATTGAATAGAAGTGGTGAAAGTGGACAGCCTTGTCTTGTTCCTGATCTTAGTGGGAAATATTTCAGTTTTTGCCCATTGAGTATGATGTTGGCTGTAGGTCTCTCATATATGGCTTTTATTATGTTGAGGAATGCTCCCTCTATTCCCACTTTGCTGAGTGTTTTTATCATAAATGGGTGTTGTACTTTATCAAAAGCTTTTTCTGCATCTATTGATATGATCATGTGATTTTTGTCCTTGCTTTTGTTTATGTGATGTATTACATTTATTGATTTGCGAATGTTGAACCATCCTTGCATCCCTGGGATGAATCCCACTTGGTCATGGTGTATGATCTTTTTAATGTATTGTTGGATGCGGTTTGCCAATATTTTGTTGAGGATTTTAGCATCTACATTCATCAGTGATATTGGCCTGAAGTTTTCTTTCTTTGTTATGTCTTTATCTGGTTTTGGGATTAGGATGATGCTGGCTTCATAAAAAGAGTTTGGGAGTCTTCCATCATTTTGGATTTTTTGGAATAGTCTGTGAAGGATAGGGGTTAGCTCTTCCTTAAATGTTTTGTAGAATTCTCCTGTGAAACCATCTGGTCCAGGGCTTTTGTGTGCCGGGAGTGTTTTGATTACTGATTCAATTTCACCAGCTGTTATTGGTTGGTGGGATTGCAGATTGGTACAACCACTATGGAAAACAGTATGGAATTTTCTAAGAAAACTAAAAATGGACATACCTTTTGACCCAGCAATTCCACTGCTTGGATTATATCCTAAGAATCCTGAAACACCAATCCAAAAGAATCTATGCACCCCTATGTTCATAGCAGCACAATTTACAATAGCCAAGTGCTGGAAGCAACCTAGGTGCCCATCAGTTAATGAATGGATCAAAAAACTGTGGTACATTTACACAATGGAATTCTATGCAGCAGAAAGAAAGAAGGAGCTCCTACCCTTTGCGACAGCATGGAAGGAATTGGAGAGTATCATGCTAAGCGAAATAAGCCAGGCAGTGAAAGACAAATACCATATGATCTCACCTTTAACAGGAAGCTAATCAACAAAACAAAGAAACAAGCATAATATAAACAAAGACACTGAATTTGAGAACAGTCTGACAGTGTCCAAAGTGGGAGGGGAGGGAATTTCGGGGGAAAAGGGGAACGGTTTAGAGCAACAAGTATAAAGGACTCATGGACAAAAACTATGGGGGGTGGAAATGGGAGGAAGGTGGGGAGGGCTGGGGTGGTGGGCTGGGGCGGGGTAAAAGACAGAAAACTGTACAATATCAACAATTAAAAAATACTGATTAAAAAAAAAAAAAAAAGTGCCTCTGATCATTTTTTTACCAAACTACCACTGATCCAGCAGTAAGAAAGAAGGGAGGAGAGAGGGCACAGAGATACAGCTGCGGTGAGACTTGCCAGGACCTAACTTCCAACTTGTCCACTGGGCAAGAACAGATGCCAGGGCAAGTGACTACCTTTGGATGCAAACCATGGAGACTCAGGTGGGCTGGCCAAGCTCGGAAATTCGTGTCAGTCACTCTAATGGGCAGTGGGGTGGGTAGCAGTAGCACTCACAGCAGGGATAAGCCTCTCACCTCTCTACATGCCTCAGCTCAGTCCTCACAAGACCTCTAAAAAGCAGATACTGTCATTAAGATGGCCTTGTAATGCAGTTTGACATTAGGTAGTGTGATTCCTCCAACTTCATTCTTCTTTCTCATGATTGCTCTTGCTATGTGGGGTCTTGTGAGGTTCCATATAAATTTTTGAAGTATTTGTTTAGCTCTGTGAAATATGTCATTAGAATCTTGAAAGGAATTGGATTGAATCTGTAGATTGCTTTGGTTAGTATGGACATTTTAATAAAGTTGTTGGCATAAAAACAGACACATACATCAATGGAACAGAATAGAGAGCACAGAAACAAACCAACACCTTTATAGTCGATTAATGTTTGACAGAGGCAGCAAGCACACACAATGGACTAAAGACAGTCTATTCAATAAATGGTGTTGGGAAAATTGGACAGACACATGTAGAAAAATGAAACTAGACCACCTTCTTACACTACACATGAAATAAATGCAAAATAGATCAAAGATTTCAAATGTTAGATCCAAAACCATAAAAATCGTAGAAGAAATCACAGGCAGCAAAATATTGGGCATTGCTCATATCCAATATTTTATTGGATAAATCTCCCCACTCAAGGGAAACAAAACAAAAAATAAACAAATGGAACTGCATCAAACTAAAAAGTTTTTGCATAACAAAGGAAATCATTAACAAAATAAAGACAACCCACAGAATCAGAGAACATATTCGCTGATACATTAGATAAAGGGTTAATATCCAAAATTTATAAAGAACTTACAAAACTCAACACCATAAAAAAAAACCCAGTTAAAAAATGGGCAAAGGACATAAATAGACACTTCTCCAAAGAGGACATACAGATGGCCTACAGACATATGAAAAGATCCTCAATGTCACTAACCATCAGAGAAATGTAAATTCAAACCACAATGATATATCTTCTCACACCTGTCACAATGGCTATCATCAAGAAATCAACAAACAACAAGTGCTGTTGAGGATGTAGAGAAAGGGAAACCCTTTTGCACTGTTGGTGGGAATGTATATTGGTGCAACTGCTGTAGAAAGCAGTATGGTGATACCGCAAAAAATCAAAAATGGATCTGCTTTGTGACCCAGCAATCCCACTTCTGCAAACATATATGAAGAAACCCAAAACACTAATTCGAAAGAACATAAGCACCCTGTGTTCATTGCAGCATTAGTTACAATCACCAAGATATGGAAGCAGCCCAAGTGTCCATTAATAGACAAGTGGATAAAACAACTATGGGACCTTTACACAATAGAATACTACTTAGCCATGAAAAAGAAGAAAATCTTACCCTTTTTGACAGTGTGGATGGATCTAGACAACATTATGCTAAGTGAAATAAGCCAGTCAGAGAAAGACACATACCACATGATTTCACCCGCATGTGGAATCAATCTAATGAACAAACTGAACTAAAAAGCAAAATAGAAACAGACTCAGATAGAGGGCAGAATGACAGCTAAGTGGGCAGATGGGGGGAGTTTAGAGGGTGGAGGGATTGAGCGAAAAGGAAAAAAGGACTCATGGACACGGACAACAGTATGGTGATTGCTGGGGGGGAGGGGTTTATAAGGGGACTAAATGGTAATGGAAACAATTCAATAAAGATTAAGAAATTTTAAAAATAAAAAGAGAAAAAAGAAAGAAAAAGGAAGTAGATATTAAGTCTCATTTTACAGGGGAGGAATCTGAAATGCAGTGAAGTTAAATAATTTACCTGAAGTCTAGTGAGGAATGGAGCCAAGATTCAAACTCAGGTACATTTGCCTCCAACTCCCACGCCCTCAGGCCCTCGTCCACAGACCTCCCGTGGAGAGGGTATCTAGCCCTGTGTTATTCAGAAGCCGCTCGGATCTGAGTGTATCACATGCAACATCACCAATCCAAACCTTGAACCAAGTCTCTTGACCAAGTCAAGATGACTTGTGTATGTTGAGATAAAAACTTTACAATAGTGAACATTAATGGGTGGGCTGTCTTCCCACAATGTCAGAGACCCTGTCCGAGTGACATCATTTAATACTTACCATATACCCACTGTGAATTGAGTGTGGGGTGCGCCATGGCCACACACCGGCATTTCACAGAAATTCTGTATCGGAAACAAAACACAAACTGTTCTTCATGGTCAAGCTGTGTGATCTTGAGAGATTAAATATTGTTTTTACTTTAATCCTGCCCATACACTGATTGGATGTAAAGGAGCATTTCTCAGATACAATTCAGATTTATGGGTAACATAAATCCAATTATTCTTAAATGAAATTTGGTTTTATATCTGGCTGGCTCTGGAGCATTCTCAACCCTTCCTCTGTGTCTATCCCCAGTCGCCCCATTTGATCCACACCACCCAAGCATGCTCTCAAACACACCGCCCTTTAGAAATCAATGTAAATGGAATTCTACCAACTGAAACTAAGCTAATAAGATCTGAGAGGTCATAATGGTACCAGACATGCTATGAATTATAGCTGTAAATGCAGCTCAGTGATTGATTCAACTGACGACAATGAAGGTCCCGGGGAAAACGAGCTATTTAATTTTCTCGTCTACCTTAGTATGTTCTAAAACACCTTTAACTTGCGATTGGCTCTCAGGCACATTGTGTTATCACTACATGCATCACTGCAGTCTGCAGAAGGAAGAGAAACTGTAAAAGTGGAGGAGCTTGATTTCATTGCTGGGTCCTGTGCAGTCTTACTCTTCTGTCATAGAAAGACACTAAATCATCCATGTGCATGTTTGATCCCTTCCCTTTAAACATGTATTACTTTCCTAAGGCTGCCATGACAAAGTTCCACAAACTGGGTGGCTTCAAAAGCAACAAAAATTTATTGTCTCACATTCTGGAGACCAGAAGTCCAAAATCAAGGTTTTGGAAGGACTGATTCCTTCTGAGGACTGTGGGACAGAGTCAGATATGTGCCTCTCTCTTAGCATCTGGTAGCGCCAGGCTTTCCTTGGTTTGCAGATGCATTACTCCAGTCCTCCTGTGTCTCTGCCTTCACATGGCCATCTGCTTATAAGGACATCCATCCTATTGCATTAGGGACCCATCCTACTGAAGTATGACCTCACCTTAACTTGACTAGTCACATCTCCAATGACTCTATTTCCAAATAAGGTCACATTTTGAGATGTTGGGGGTTAAGACTTCCACATGTCATTTTGGGCAGAAAACTTTTCAAGCCATAGCAACATCTGAGTAGAAAACACATTAGCCCTCACAGCACTACAGATGTTAAGTCATGAATCAGACAAAATAGTCACCAAAACTATAGTACAAAATATGGAAGTTTTAGTTGTAAGTAGATAATAACTTTATACTATTTCTACTTTTCAAATTACAAAATAGGTAACACAAAAAATACATATGATGTATGAATAAGGTAGAAAGAGTAATAAAATTAATATTGATGTACCTGTCAGTTTAAGACATTGTCCATTAAATTATAGTCCCCATACGTCTTTACCTAATCTCATCCTACTTCTTTCTTGGTGAGCAAGACTGACTAGATCCCTGCTTTTATGGAACTTACATTTCAATTGAGAAAGATAATAAACACAAAAATTAGAAACAAAATATCAGATAAAGAGAAGGCTAACGCAAAGCATGAATATACGGCAACGTGACAGAAAGTAACTAGATGGTGACTTCAGACTGGTAAATCCGGGAAAGCTCCTTCAGGGTAATGACATTCGGCTGACTGCTAATTACAGAGTATCCAGGACAAGGCATGAGAAAGTGTAAAGGCCATAAGCAAAAGGAGCACATAAAAGGCAGACGGCTGGAACTTAGTAGGTGAGAATGAGATAAAATCATAGTTAAGAATGTGCTTTATTTCAATGTCTTTGGTTATAGTATGCTTCTTTGCTTGTTTTGTTGATTAGATTCCTGTTAAAGGTGAGATCATATGGTTATTTGTCTTTCACTGCCTGGCTTATTTCGCTTAGCATGATGCTCTCAAGTTCCATCCATGCTGTTGCAAAGGGTATGAGCTCCTTCTTTCTTTCTGCTGCATAGAATTCCATTGTGTAAATGTACCACAGTTTTTTGATCCATTCATTTACTGATGGGCATCTAGGGAAATTGAGAACAGGCTGAAAGTCACCAGAGGGGAGAAGGGAGGGAATTTCAGGGGAAAAGGGGAAGGATCTACAGGAACAAGTATAAGGACACATGGACAAAAACTATGGGGCATGGAAATGGGAGGGAGGTGGGGAGGGCTGGGGTGGTGGGTTGGGGTGAGAATAAAAGACAGAAAACTGTACAAGATCAACAATTAAAATAAAAATTGGGGGAAAAAAAGAATGTGCTTTAAAAACCGTAGTAAAAAGTTTAGATTTCATTCTGAGCAAAGAGATACTATCAGAGGGTTTTAAGCAAGTATATAACATGACCTGATTTATGTTTCAAAAGATAACTGTGGTTGCTATGTGATAGTGGCAGACTAGACGCAGAGAAACCATCAGTACCAGATTGATAGTAGTGCAGATGGACATAAGTACAGATTTGGGATGTGCTTCAGAGATGTGGTCTGTAAGATGTAATGCTCTGGATGTGGGGGAAAGGGAAAGAGAAAGTGATGTTAATATATTTGGCTTGAACAACTGAAATAGATTGTGGTACTTTTTTTTAGATTGTGGTACATTTTAATGGGATAAAAAAGATTTGTGCAGGGTCAAATTTAAGAATGTGTAAATTATAAGTTTTCTTAAGTTTGAAAGATGACAACTAAGATAATCATGTGAAGAATTTATTAGGCAGTTTGCCAGAAAAGTCCTTGAATCTTTGTTAAGAACTAGCCTCATTTCTTATGAAATACTATCAACTCTACATTAGACAAGACACTTTCTTTGGTAAATTTCCTGAGCTATTTTCTTCTGGCCTTTTTTCCCTTTACTTCCTGCTTATTAACTACTCAATCATTCATCAAATACTTTCTAGTATGCATTATGTGGATGACATAATGCTGGCATCTAAGTGTAGAGAGACATGTGTCTCTCTCCAAATGTGTGTAGGATAATTGAATGAATGAATGAACAAACGAATGAATGAATGAATGAATGAATATAATGCTCAGGTTCTCTTGAGGCTGAAGTCTTCAAAGAATGCGTAACCTACTATAGGAAATAATACATATATTTTAATAACTTTATTTAATAAAATGCTTTATTTAATATAAAAACTGATCAATTGGACAGAAATGGTACTAATAAAGGATTGTGAGACTTTAAAAGAAGGTAAGAAATGTGATATATTCACATGATGAAATATCATTCAGCAATGAGAATGAGAAATTAAAAATATACGCAATGGCATGAATAAATTCCACAAAGATGATACTGAGTAAAATAAGCCATAAAAATGTGAACTGTATGATTCCTTTTACGTAAAATTCAAGAAAGACAAAGCTAATGGCACTGGAAGTCGGGGCAGTGGTTGGGTTACCCTACATTGGGAGGCTGTGACTGGGAGGGAACAGGAGGGGAATTCTGGGATTCTTACAACATTCTGTTTGTTGAATTTTGCTTATATGAGTATGTTTACTTTGTGAAAATTCACCTATCAGTGTACACCTATAATCTGTGTACCTTTCTAACATATTGTGTGTCAAGAATGGTGAAGGGCCTGAGATTTAACCTGCTGGCCAGACTGCCACAGTTTTATGGATACTATTAGGAGACGTGATACTCCTGAGTCAGAGACGAAGAAGTTGATTACTCATACAGCAAGGAAAGCAGAATGAGCTCTATGCTCCCTCTGGTTTCCCTCTTTCCCCCTCCTCAGAGTCATCCAGGGGAGGCTCGGGATGGGTTTGTGTCAGTTGAGGAACCCCAAGCTTGGAAGACCCAAATCTTTCATAATGGGATGCAAGCAAGCCTGCCACACCTTTGCCTGGAGGGAGACAATAACTTTGTTAACTAACCAGTAAACAAACCTGTTCCCTACTTAGGAGGAAGACAAGCCTTACCTTCCAAGGCTGTTCTCCACACAATCATCTTTGAAAAAAGGTGGCTGGGTTCAAAGGTTGTCAGTGCTTTTCTGCTCACAAGACATGCAAAAATGTAACAGGCTCATGGAGAATTACCTCATAACAAGGGATACTTCAATAAAATTTTACATTTAAAAATATGTGTTATTTTTGCTAGGTCTTATTCAGGCATGATCAGATTGAGGGGAAATGACTATCATGTAAGAACAGTGAGCAGTGGAGTCTGAGTAGAACGTAGGGTTTTCCCTACCTAAAAAGTCTTCCAACTTTTGAAGGTGAGTAAAATGAAACTCAAATGACCAATTTTACCATCATTTTTTACTGCTCAGATTCAGGTTTATAGACGGGAAGAAAATCACATTAAAGAATGAATTAAGGCTCTGGCTGGTGTAGTTCAGTGGATTGATCATGGGCCTGTAAACCAAAGGGTTTCTGGTTTGATGGCACATGCTTGGGTTGCAGGCCATGTCCCCAGTAGGGGGTGTGCAAGAGGCAACCACACACTAATGTTTCTCCCCCTTTCTTTCTTCCTCCGTTCCTCTCTCTCTAAAAGTAAATAAATATTGTTTTAAAAGAATGAAATAAGATTTTAAGGCATTATTTGTGGATTGCATTTATCCTTTTCCCTAGTCCCCCAACTGTGCAAGAATTTGGATTATTTAGAGTTGAGATTTGGAAAATATTTTCACCATAATCTGTGCACAGCTCAGTAGATTTTATTTTGGAAATAAAATAAGAAATACAGAAAATAATAAACTCCAATGCCTTTAAAAGTTTTTTATTTCTGTAATTGAAAGTTTCAAACCAAAATTAGATTGATCCAGATTAACTTTACTTTGAAAAACAAATCTCTAAATTTCTCTTATTTACCATACATCTAGATGACCCAATAGTGTTTAAGTAGAAATGTAATATACTTAATGCTTAACATTTTCTCTCTGAAACATCCATTTTTATGCTACCTAGGTAAGAGTGTGGCAGTGAATATTAAAATCCCATAACCATATTTTGGTGCTGATGCTGCGTTTTCGCATTTTATGATCTATCTTGAGCTGTTAGATTGAACGGCAGTCTGCTGTTTAATCAAGAGCCATGTGTTATTCTATATAAGTGTACTGTAATATAAAAGTGAATGTAAAATTAATTTTAGGATATATATGTTTAATTACATAGCCTCATGTTACGTATCTGAATCAAATTGTGCATTGCCTTTTAATAGCATGGAAAAGTTTGGAATTAATTTAAGCAATGAAGCTGGAGATCTTTTTTAAGCAGGCTTTTCTCAGATCATAACTAAGTTCTTGAGGTTGGGTTCTTTGTGGTTTTTTCAATTTAGCCCATCAGGTGGGGAAGCAAAGGATAGGACATTTATTGAATGGTTGTTTTGTACCAGGAAGTAGAATAGATGGTTTATACCGTGTTTTGAAGTCTAATGCAACTCCATAAGGTAAGTGTAATTATTCCTGCTGTATACATGAACTAATGAATCAAGAGTAAATTACTGGAGGTCACACCATGAGTAAGTGGTAGAACAAGGATTTGAAGCCAGAGCTAAATGTTTCCATTGTAAAATTATTTTTTTAAATAGGACTTGTGTATGAGCAGAAGAAAGAAAAAGACTAGCAGAATGGCTGCCTGCCATTACGGTAGCATGGTGGGATTAAGGTTATTTTTAATTCTCATCTCATTAGTCTGTATTTTCTGAATTTCTGATAATGTATAGGTATGCACATTTATCTAAATGTAGTATAGGATTTGAAATGACCTTGAGAGATCATTTAGGTTAAAACTATTAATACAAGGAGTTCTATAGTAGATTAGTATAATGTCTCTTGACAAAGGAAGTTTGAGGCAGGTTGTCTTCTGAAAGCTGAGCTATGAAGCTATTGCTGGGGACCTGACAATCATGGGGTGATAACATGCCTCCCACAGAGACCTCAGAGGTCAAGTTTGATCTGAAAGATGACCAATTCTGGGCTTCATTCCATGCTGGAAGGACTCTAGTGGGTGGGCCTCAGATGCCTTGATTAGAGCTAGGTCATGTAAGCACAAATAACTTCTGCCTCCTTACCACCGTCGCTTTTAAAAAATTGCTCTAAACGCTTATGGGAATCATGGAGTCATTTCACTACCTCTCTAGTGAAGTGTGTTCTTATCGTTTATTTAATAATTAACCCTTTACTTTGTATGCATCCTTGAAACAGTTTGGATCAAGATTTAAGTGATCATTTCCCCTCCTAAATATGTCATTCCCTTTAATATTTCTGAAGCTAATTGTTCACATGAAGGCATTGGGAGAGAAGTCCCAGCTAAGAGGGCATGACAGATGCTGTTTGTACCATACAGATTTCTCCATCCCCCTGCAGCTGCTGGCAGTGTTGTCTGCTAGAAGTTCATGGCTGAGAGCCTCCTCAGGGGTTACCCTGGCCCAAAGGAAGCTGCCTTGCCCAAGATTACCTGCCTTCCTCAGGGACAGCCCACATCTAATGCCTGGACTACAAGTGGGTACAAACCCAGTACTCTTGCTCCAATTTGGAGGCATTTATGAAAGGCCATCCAGCTCCAGACCTCCCTGTAGGATCATCTGAGACTCCTATTGCAACCTCATCCCAGTTCAACTCACCCTCTGCCCAGATCGCTCGCTTTCACTCCCTTACAGGTGTTGCCCTTTAGAGCTCTCACCCTGAGCCTCTCCATGTAAACAGCTGTCTCAGAGTCTTTTCCTGGAGAACTGCACCTAAGACTCACCTACATTCCATACGGACTCTACTCCACCATTCTGCTCCAGGAGAGCTACAGAAAGATGCATCCAGGAGATGCATCCAAAGGTGAATATCACGGTAACTGTCCCAGGCAGTTCCCTGTAGGATCTCCCTTCTTGGAGGAACTGAGCAAGGAGTTAGTCACAGAGATTCACACAAGTCTGCTCAGAAAGGGTCTCTAAATCCTGCTCTCTGAGCCCTGGACCAAGAACTATGCTGCCTGTTAGCATGTCACTGCCAGCAGTCCTGTGGGATGCGGACAAAGTGAGCACTGGCCTCAACCCAAGCTCTAAGACTGACTGACTTCCTGGGCTTCAGAGGCTGTGGGTGCACTGACAGGTCAGAGCTGAGGGTGTTCTGTAGTGGCAGCAAACTGAAGTAGCAACAGTAAAACAGAGACCTCTAGTTTAGGATACAGCAAAGACAACACTTCTTAGGGGACCCTCTTAGGGGAGCCCAGCCCCACATTAATCACGTACAAGGAATCATGGAAATAAAATACAGTCGTGACTGCTTAATGATGGGAATATGTTCTGAGAAATACCTTGTCAGATGATTCCTCACGCAAACACCATAGAGTGCGCATGTACAAGCCTAGATGGTATAGTCTACGATACACCTATGGTACACGGCATACACCACTGCGGTGCATGCGGTCCCTCACTGATTAGCGCATTGCTGTGCGGCACGGGTCTGCAGACTCTGCCTGCTCTGGGTGTGGTTACTGGGTAACGAAGCACCTTCTCTTGGATTTGCAAACACTACCATGAAACTCACAAAAGAACGAAGTTGGAAGGATAAGATGGCCACAGAAGACTCCACAAAGAAATGTGTTCTCTTTGCAACGACTCCCTGTGAAAAACATGCTGGAAGAGATTCCTGCAGGACAACTTGGTCAATAAAGACTTCTGGATTTAATCACCCACATAAGGGGACGTTTTCTTTAGCATGGGTGAGCTACTTCACCCAGTACAACCATGACTGCTGCAGAAACATTGAGAACCCTCGGAACCCCATCTGGGTGGGTCCTGCTAACCATTATGCACACTAATGCAAAGGATTGATTGACTTACGTGGGAAAGACTCCAGGGAAAAAAGTCTGTAGATATCTCATGTGAATGGTGGGTTTCTATCCTGCTAATCCAGTTTCTCTAATTTTCAGATATAATTTCCTCACCTCAACATTCAAAAAGAATTTATAGGATAAAATAATTTTGTTCAACTGGTAAACTGATTTAGTTTCATGAAGATAAATTTAGTAGCTAACTCCTTTGGCTGGGAGGGACACAGATGCTGCTCAAAACCAGACCATTGAAACAGTTTCTAATGACTTAAATAGTAAACTAATAACCCTTCCTGCTAACATTTTTTGTCAAAATTGAAACAAAACTATGAAACCCCCCAGATTGCCTTTTTTGCCTTGGCTGCTAGGAAACTCAAAGCCAAATTTAATGTTTAATTGTAACAAATCTTAGCTCATATTTTCAGATGCCATCACTCTTTATTTCCCACCTCATGTTTATTCTATCTCCCCAATGATTTGCACAACAACTACGTAACTTTTAAAATATTTTTAGGGGTTTATCCTGGTTTAAAGAAAAAGAAGAACCAAGAAACATCCTGGAAACTGTAACTATTTGTGCCCTGTTGGTCCCATATTTTAAGGCTGATATAGAGGAAGCAGGTAAATCATAACCAATAGTAAGTGGGCAATAAGGAGAAAAAGTCCAAGTTCAACATCTTTCCAAAGACTAAGAATCTGATGATGAGTGGCTGAATATGGATTACATATCCACCATAGAAAAGAAAACAGTACCTTTAATACGGAATCCATTTTCCAAAACCGAATGGATCTGTGCCTCCAGCAGTTCCATCAGACAAATTGTGCTCTAAATCATCTTGGAACTGCTGGGCTTAAATCAAATTTATATATAAAAGGTTTCATTTTCCATAACCTATATTTAAAGCTTGTATTGAGTCTTCAAAATGATTTGCTGCAATGAATGCATTTTTGGTATGAGTCCAGCTTCTTAACCTCTCTAGAGTTTCAGTATTAAAAGTTCACGTTAACTCAAATAATCTGCCAGCATCAGATGCTCTCAGGCTAGTTATCAGTGTCCTCCATGTCTTCAATGTATTCACATAAGGTGAACAGACTCTTTATAAACACTGACAATAATTGTTATGATTCCCTATATCAAAGCCTCAATCAATTTTAAAATATCCTTCCCTATTCTGTGTATGTGAGAAGCTGAGATAATGAAATGTATGTGTCAGGATAGCATGGGCTCTGATGTGGTGAAAATATAATGCTGGAGTTCCAGTTACTTAACATAATAAAGGTTTATTTTTTATTCATGCTAAGTCCCAATGTGAGTCAGCTAACTCTTCAGGGTAGCTGCCCTCCATGCTGTGACACAAAGATCCAGACGATTTGTATCTTATAGTTTCACCAGCTCAATACACAGCATCCTTTGTCTCATGGCAGGAGAAAAGAGAGTCAGAGAGTTGTACGCTGACTCTGAATGCTTCAGCCCAGGAGTGGTTCTTGTTCATGGACCATTGCCCAGATCTAATCACCTGGGAGCACATGGTTACTCAGTGAACAGCACATACCTCTCATTCAGCATTCTGAGGGAGTATGCAAATTTGTTGTGTCTGGTTCTGTAAAAATGCAGATTCTATCAATGTCACTGTTTTTAAATAAGGTTTTGTTTAATGGGACATATATGAATAAATATATAACATCCATGCTTATAAATCTACGTATAAAAACAGACTAGAACTTTGTTTCATAAAATAATTCCCTCTCCCTTAATTTTTATAAGTGATTCTTATGTACAGTTAAGATCATTTTTTGGTAAAGGTGTTGTTTTATTGCTTGGGTGATAAGGGTCAAAGACATTCCCCATGTAAGCAGGTAGTAGGGTTTCACTTGAATAAGAGGATATTTCATGGTGCCAGTCATCAGAATTCTAGCAATCTTCTGAGGAAGAAGATAACTTCAGAATGCAGGGTTGAGAGGTGTTGCTCAGGGGCACAGCAGAATGAGAATGTTAGAGCTGGTGAGACCATCAACAGACTATCTCCTGTGGAGATAGGACAACACTATCTCAAACTAAAGGTTGGGGAGTAAGGCCCCTAGGCAGGGACTATTAGGGCCTACTGACCCTTTAGAATAAGACCATGAGTGTGTTGGGGGCAGGGGGCACCGAATAGGATAGGGGACCTGACATACTACCTCAGTACTTGAAGTCAGTCTCAGAATCCTGGGGAAACCAAGGTCTTGTTTTATCTTTGGACCAACTTTTAAAGAGGAAGCAGAAAATATTAATTTACATGGCAAATGAAGTGAAGGAAGTGAGAAACCCCAGTGGAAAGCTATACTCTGGGAGACAAAGGCAGGGTGCAAATGGCTGAGCACGGCTGTAATGTCTGATACACCGGGAAGAGTGAGGGGAATAGGGGATAAGGTCAGGGAAGTGGACAGTAACCTGACCATGGACACACTTCCAGAATCAATGCCATTGTGGGATTCCTATCAGGGAAATATGTGAATAGGCTGACATCTTTGAAACATCAATTGAGAAGCTGCTGTAGTCTATTCATGATTTGAGAAATCATGTTAGTGGTGAGGATGGAGATAAAATATTTCGTGATAAACTCTATGGGACTTGGTGAGCTATTGGGGGGGTGGGAAAATTGTAGTGAATCATGATGACTTCCAACTTTCAGGCTTGGGAAACTGGGAGATGGTGATCACTGGAGAGCAGGCTGATCATGAAGAAGATAATGGGACAGTTCTGGGCGTGGTGGATTTGAGTAACTTGTGGCAGAGAGCAGATACTCAATAATCATTCTTTGAGTATCTCAATCCCTTACTCCTTCAGAAATAAAAGTAATGACTATTTCTCATTATCTGGGTCCCACACAAAAAGAGTACCAGTGAGGTCTCCTGATAGTGTCATGTATCTGGTAGACATTAAGAAAATAAAGGCTCGCCCTGGCTGGTGTAGCTCAGTGGATTGAGCGCGGGCCTGCGAACCGAAAGATCGCGGTTCGATTCCCAGTCAGGGCACATGCCTGGGTTGCCAGGCCAGTTCCCGTCAGGGGACATACAAGAGGCAACCGCACATTGATGTTTCTCTCCCTCTCTCCTTCCCTTCCCCTCTAAAGATAAATAAATAAAATCTAAAAGGAAAAAAAAAATCTTAAAAAAAAAAAAGAAAATAAAGGCTGAATTTTTATTCAAAGTTGTCCTCCACCAAGAGTTGGAGCCACTCATTATTACTCAGATCTTGAAGCTGTGTTCTGCCCTTTGGGTTTGCTTCTTGGTTCTAACTGCTGGAATCACAGCTGAGTTTCCTGTGAGATCCCCTGGACTCTGTGCCTACATGGGCCTCTGCAAGCTGGCTTTAGCACCCACAACACCCACCCAATGAGCGCGTATTCTGCCTAGCTCCAGACACCTTCTAAGCTGTCCCAGACTAAGACCTTACAGTGCTGACAGACATCTGACTGGCTTCCTATAGTAATGACGCAGACACTACCTCTGGACATTCAGAGGTAATCGCTCCTACTGAAGTAATGCCCACCAAGTTAGGACTCTCAAAATAGGTTGTTGTTCTGCCCCAAATTTCAGTAAGACACATAATTCAGCTTGGTACATGAAAAGTACTGAGTCAATGTTTGTCAAATGAATAAATGGATGAAAAAATATATTAAATGGGAGATCATTAGAAAAATAAACCTCTTACGATTCTATCAATGCATGTATGCTCACATGCTTATCTCAACAGTCCTCATGCCAATGATGCATACCCCTTATCTGCTGATGAACACAGGTTTGGTGGTGGACACAATTTGCATTGCTAACTGACTAGAAATAGTGAAACTGATCGTAGAGCTGCAGCCAAAGAACTCTACATATACATGTCAAAGGAGAGAAGCAGGCAGGTCAGCAGCCTTTGTGACACAGCCTCCTGAAAGAGGTTTAATAAAGCATCTTTGCACAGACGTGGAAAACAGGGCAGGAAAAGAAGGAATAACATGTTTTTAATTGGAAACATTCCGATTTACTCTTAATTTAATTCAGCTGCCCGGCAGCCATGATTAGATTTGCTTCATGATGTATCTCCAATACAATCTATTTTCATAAATGCAAACTTTCCTGAATATGGTTCTGATGGATCCTGACATTTTAAAATATGTCCTATTGTCCTCTTCTGTGCAGTAGACCAAGCACGGAGTGTTCCCTCCTATATCATTGTCACCGTACTATCAGACCAGATGGCTACTTCATCACAGAATCAAGAATCAGGGATAATTTATGCTGTTCTTTGCTCTAGAATGTGAAAATAGAAAGCGTTTGCCGCACACAGAGTCATGAAGAGCAGCTCGACCCAGCTGTAGCTGCCTGGGCAGAGGGCATTTGGCGCTCCGGCTGCACTGCCTTCAGGAAGGAGATTTCATTCCGAGGAGCATCTAAGCTCTGAGGTAGCAGAGAAAATTGTCCAAGCCTGGGTGTCCATGTTTCAGCCAGTAACCAAATTAAGCCTAGAGTGCCTCTTTATAAAGAAAAACAGGTTGCAATAAAACAGTTCTAAAATGGGAAGGATTATATCTGAATCCTCCATTGTTTGACATCCAAGGATTTCTCCCCTTCATAGGAAAAAAATACGAATGTTGGCTTAATAGGCCAAGTGGTTGTTTTTGTGTCTGTGAACATTAAATGTGAGAAACGGAAGAGCTATTTATCCCCAGCCTGCTGAAAAGAATAGTGGAAAATTTTCCCTTTATTGGTCTATAAATAAGCATAGCCTGGACACACCCTTTATTGGGAGAAGAGCCACGGCGACTCATTACCCAAACCAAGGGGCTCGCCAGGATTCCTTCAGGCAATGCTGCCATAGCATGCAAAGGCAGACAAAAGATCGTCCTCTCAGACTGTCAGACATGTTTAACCCCAGGACCAATGAACATTTTCTAGGTGAAAGAAAAATGGGTATATAATAACAGACATTTCTGGCGAACAGGTGTTATTGTTTAGGGAAAGCTAGATGAATCAGTGAAGTACCATGTAACACAAGCTTGGAAGTGACAAATTGGCCTGTTGTTTCCTTTGTTGTATAATCATATATTATCAACAAAGAAATGTAGGGCTCTGAGAGTTTGTCTGCATCGTACCAAAGTCAGCTGGTTAGTTCAGTTAAAAACAAAAAAGACTCTCCTAAAATATTAGTTAAGATGCCTGTTTGAATCCTGCAGACCAAAGATCTGTTCGCATTAGGTTTTTAATATATCAGTTATTTGAGGTTGTGAACATGTAGAAAAACCACTGAAATGTCTCAATTACATGGGCAATATAATCTATCCTTTCTATTTGAGTCTGTTTAATTTGTTCATATGTATTAACTTTTTCAGATTAGACATCCTCTGAAAACAGACAGTTCCACAAGGGAAATTTGTCTGTGTAGGCAAAATTAAAAGGCTATCAGTCTGCAAAGTGAGAGCACACAGAAAGCTTAACAGATTGAAAAGAACAACAGGCAGCTAGCCATCCTCACGTGTCCTTTCCAGGGAAGAAACTGTCGCTGCCTGTTCCCTGCACATGAGCTGAGGCTTGCACTCATATTAATGGTGATACCTCTTCCATCAATATCTTGGGTTATTACCAGTGTCTGGGAGAAATTTTATTGGCGGCTGCAGTTCATTGAGAATTAATTGATATGACACACTTACTCTACATGAACTTGGAACAAAGTCTATCGAATGAGTGATTTAATTCATTTTATGTTAATTATACATTATGCCAGGAAACACTATTTCAGGTGGACTTGTTTCCAGCTCTTGGACTGCATGTGAGCGGTTTGTACTTTTGACATTCTGGATACCCTGACTTTGACAGACTGGCTAACACTTTAGGAAAGGCATTAATTTGGCAACCTCACCAGTATTTGCAATGTGGCATGGTCTTAAACAAATCGGGCCAGGAGGAGGCAGCAAAATGGCCCACTTAATCTTTATTTGTAATTTAACTAACGTTTTCAGAGACAACCACCAAATTGGATAATTAAAAATTTTTACTCACACTGTATATTTAAAATAATTTCCTAGGTGTTTTATAAAACTGAAAAGGAAGAGAGTGGGGGGACCTGCCGCCAAATCAAATGGAAGAGGAAAATGTAACGAGTTACTGGCTGCATCCTGAAGAATTCCTTATTTTCATTTCCTGTTCAGTGCTGCCCGATGTGTTGACTCCTCTCGGTTCTCCCTCTCAGTGAGCGAGCAGCAGTACTTTCATTAAAAGAAGTCCATCAGGCTGCAGTAGTTGTTATGCAGGAGCGGTAACTCACATAATGGGGGATGGCATTTCTTTCCACTCGTGCTGCTCCGCTGGTTCTAATAGCAACCTGGAGCTCAATTTCCTCCTCAAGAACATTGCATTTCATGTGGAATGTCAATTATTAAAATGCAGTGTCCCGTGTCTTACTTCTCACTAGATGAATTCATTTGCAAAACTTGCTAATTTATGCAAATGATCCTTAACCTGTAACTGCCTGGAATCTATTTCATCCTTTCTAGCTTTTGGCAGCTTGGAGCCTAGATGGGGGAAGGAAATCCATTAATGCAGAATTTGTCAGTTCTGTCATCATTATATTGGTTATTGAGTTGTTAAAAAACAAAACACCACCAAAGCAACAACAGATAAAAATGTTATTAAGTGGAAACCAGCAGACAGCTGGAGCTGAAAAATTTAGAGATTAAATTAAAGATGAACCAGCATGAGAGGATCTGGTACCTGCAATGTGCTGACTCCCTGAGTAATGTAGGAAGCTAATGGCTTCGTTTTGGGAGCTGCCAACTGGTTAGATCAAGAAGGGCCTAAAAGCTACTAAGACTACAGATAGTAATCAGATAAGAAATGTCTTAGCCCTGGCCAGGTAGCGCCATTGGTTGGAGCATAAAGTCCTGATACAGCAAGGCTGTGGGTTCAATCCGTGGTCAGGGCACATACATGAAGCAACCAATGACTGCATAAACAACAAATCGATGTTTCTCTCTCTCTCTCTCTTCCTCTCCTTCTCTGAAATCAATGACTAAAAATTAAAAGTTAAAAATAATAATAATAAAGACATGAAAAAAATTTCTTTCTAAGAGTGAAAATCAAACTGGCCTGGTTTTAGTAGCAACAAATACAAAAGGAACTGTATGCAATTTTAAATTTTTGGTCCTGGTTACATGTAAGACGAGGCAGCAAAAAAAGGGTACTGGCCAAGAAGGGGATTGCTGTGTGCGCGCACACATCTACATGTTCAAACACGGGGTACTAGTGGGCCCGGCCGATATTTCTGTCTGAGTGTGTGTTCCCACAGGTACCTCATACATCAAGTCTTGTGGTGTCCCTTTGAATGAGTAGGGTTTTATACCTTTTTATATCAATGGCATCATATTTTAATAAATTTTTTGATAAGGCATGTGCAATGTTTGCCCCCACTGGCCCTCATTGGCTATTACCCAGTCTCTTTTCATGAACAGTTTTTAAAAAGAGCTTTCTGCAAACCTCGGAGCTGCTTTTGCCTTTTCTTTTCTTTTTTTGAGGTCAGAGGAAGGATTCAGACTCCTGGTCTGGCTTCTGAATCCACAGGAAATAGATGCATCACATTGTTTTTATTCAGTGTTCTTCATTCCAGCCAGTTTCTGAAGGCCACCAGGCAGTTGAGCAGCCTGGGCTGGATTAGCCGGGGAGATGTGACCAGGAAGCAGAGGATCACTCTGTGTGCGTGTGTGTGTGTGCGTGTGTGTGTGTGTGAGAGAGAGAGAGGGGGCGGGATGTACAGGTGAGCTCTAGTCTGGACACCCACCACCCCGGGCCACTGATGCAGAATCTCTCCATCAGGCAGCCCCTCGAGACTCCTGTGTCACACAGACCACCCTCCACAGGGATTCCTTTGGCCCTGCCTGAGCTTGGCTTCTGACTTCTCTGAATCCACGCTGTACACACATGGTCCTTGTAACCTGCTCTGCTGACTGCCATGTCGCAGTTTTCTTTCTCTTGTGTACCAATAGTTGCAAAGTGGGCGGAGAGCACTCATTGTGGATATTAGAATGGATCTTTTAACACCACAGTGGTTTCCAAGTAAAGAGGGAAAAAAAAAAGAATCTGTCTTTGGTAAAAATGGGCAATTCCCACTTCAAGAAATTTGTCTAAATTGTCTTCAGAAGAATAAGGGAGTACATGTTTAATCACTCACTTTGCTCCTGTTTCTTTCAGAACCATGTCTCTTTAAATCTACTGAGGAAGATACTCCTTCTAGCCCAAGGATGCCAAAATGACCTGATGATTTATTTATGCAGCACTTGGCCATCCATGGACCAGATTGTGGCTGAAGCTGAATTTTATGAGCTTTCCCCTAGTGAGTATATTTTAAAATTATATTAAAATATATCTTTTAGAAACCTCAGTCATCTTTGGCCCAGTCTCAGGCCTTGAAAAACACAGCAATAGGAGTAAGAAATTAATATTACTAAGGACCTAACTGGTGAAATTTTTATTGTGAGAGATTAAGAACACGTTACATCTTCATGGGGAAAGGAACAACTGGTGGTCAGACCTAAATGCTTTAGTGATATCAAACGTGACCTTTTCTATTTGCAGTCAGTCATTCAACAGTTTATTTGACTTCTACGGTGTTCCATGAAGGATTTCAGGCCCAGGGGACAGGGGTGAAAAAGATAAGCACTGTTCCCTCTCTTCTGGAACAGACATATCAGAGGTCATAGATGGATGATAAACAGGTAGATAAGTCCTATGGGTGGACAGTAAGGTTTCACATCATGATAAATTCCTTGGGATAAAGCTGGACTCGCCTAAGGTGCTGTGGGTTTGTGTGTTCGCCTGGAAAGACAGTCTTGCTGATGTCTGATCAGGAAAGTAGGTGTTCTTGCAGAATAATTTCCCGGATAATTTTAGTCTGCAAAATCCAAGTCAAAAGAAAAATGTGTTGTCAAACTAAAATGATAGGGTTTAGACCAAAGGCGGGAGTTGAAGACACCAAGGTGATTGGGCAGCACAGTTCTAGAGGTGGCTTTGAGTTTGGCATTGCGGCTTTAAACTTGACTTGATTGGTGATGAACCGGTGTGAAGGAGGCCCGAGTTTACACAGTCTGAAATACATTTTTTATGTGTATTGGTTTTGGGTATTCAGCTCAGCGGTTAGACAACCACGTACTTTACATAATGTTCTCGATATTTCCAATACCCCAAACTAGCACCATACATAGTTATCATAGTATTATTGACGGTATTTCCTGTGTTGTACTTACTGCCCTGTGACTATTCTTTAACTACCAATTTGTGCTCCTTAGTACTCCCACCCCTCTCATCCAGTGCCCCAGCCCTCCATCCCCTCCAGCAACCACAGGTTCTCTCTTTGTGTCTATGAGGGTGTTTCAATCTTGTTCATTTGTTTTGTTCTTTAGATTTTACGTATAAGTGAGATTGTATGGTATTTGTCTTTCTCTGACTGATTTATTTCACTGAGCATAATACCCTCCATGTCCATCCATGCTGTCACAAATGATAAGATTTCATTCTTTTTTATAGCCAAATAATATTCCACTGTATATATGTAGCACAGCCTTTTTATCCACTTGTCTATTAATGGGCACTTGGGTTGCTTCTTTAGCTTGGCTATTGTAAACAATGCTTCAGTAAACACAGGGGCACATATATTCTTCCAAATTAGTATTCTGGGTTTCTTCAGATAAATCCCCAGAAGTGAACTCACTGGGTCATAAGGCAATTCCATTTTTAATTTGAGGAGCGTCCATACTGTCTTCCACAGTGGCTGCACCAGTCTGCATTTCCAACAACAGTGTATGAGGGTTCCAGAGGTGGGGAGTTTTTAATCAATGAGAAATACAAAGTGACACCGTAAGGATCAAAACTTAAAATCCTGGTTAGTCTTTGAATGGATAAAGATGATGTAGTACATGATGGAATATTACTCAGTCATAAAAAAAAAAAAAGGAATCTTGCCATTTGTGACATGGATTGGTATTATGCTAAGTGAAATGTCAGACAAAGACAGATACCATATTATTCCACTTACATGTGGAATTTAAAAACAAAATAAACGAACATAGGAAACAGAAACAAACTCAGAGGTACAGAGAACAAATTGATGGTTGCAGGGATTGGGAGGACAGGGACTTGGGGGTGCAGATGAAAAAGTTTAAGGGATTAAGAAGTACAAATTGCCAGTTATAAAATAGTCACAGGGATATAAAGTACTGGACTGATTGGGGTAATCACTTCATAAGTTATATAAATGTCAAATTGCTGTGTTGTACACCTGGAACTAAGACAATGTTTAATCTCAACTGTAATTGAAAATTTTAAAAATTCCTGGCCATTCTTTATTGAGAATTATTAACATCAATACCTTATACTTGCATGCCACTTTTTAAAAAGTACAATTCATAATTTTTGGTCCTTGGATTTCCACAATTATATTAAGAAACTAAGTTACAAAAAAAGTTATTTAGCTTAAAAATGGTGACTCTGCCTGACTGGTGTGGCTCAGTTGGTTGGGCATCATTCAGCAAAGCAAAAGGCCGCTGGTTCGATTCCCGGTCAGGACACATGCCTGGGTTGTGGTTTTGGTGCCCAGATGGGTTGCATGCAAGAGGCAATTGATTGATGTTTCTCTCTCACATCGATGTTTCACTCTATAACAGCTAGGCATTCACTCATAAATGCAGATACTTCACAGTTTTAAAGAAAACATTCTTTGTGATTATATTATACACTGCCCCACGCCAGCTGAAAATAAAAACTTCTACTAGTCCATTACTGTATCCCCAGTTTTCTCCATTTTTGTGTCAATATTTAAAACTGAGGTTGTGTCTTCAAAATGCAGAAATGACCACTTAAATAAGCAAACCGGTGGGGAAATGCTCTGGTTGGTTTTGTACCGAACAAGCTATTTGAAGCCATGGTTAGCTGTGGAGTCAAGTAGGCAAGAACTCAAAGATATAGTCTGGCTCTTGTTGATGCAGTGGAGATAGATTTTACTTCACCTGAATTAGTACTGAAAAGTAAAGGTCAAAGGAATGCCTGGGGTTGTGCCTGAGTCTAGGCCACAGGACATCAGGGCTTTGTTGTTACTCTTAAAAACTATAGCCAAGAACAGTCACTGGAGCTGACACTCCTGTGCGGACAATTATAGTCTGGACTTTTGCTTCAGAACTTCTGGCCAAGAAAATAGAAAATTAATATTTCCAATTAAATTCACTTAATCATGTTAATATCCCTACTTGGTAAATAAAAATCTTTTCTCAAAACATAACATTTCAAGGAATTTATCACATAAAGGAACAGATATAATTATTATCAGATAACATTAACTGACTGCCAAAAGTATTTAATTAATTTATTGGATATTGCATAAGACATGAAATTAGGCACATTACTGCCTATTGAGTGCCCAGTCATAATTCAACAACATAACACTCTTAAGCTGAAGTGTTTCTATCACCAGTAAACTTACTAGTGATCATCTTTAAAAAAAAAAATCATTATTGTGACTTCTCCACAATGTAGTCTTCAATGGCCAGGCCAGTTGAGATTACTTTAGGAAAAAATTGTGTGTGATATTGTGCATTTCATTGAAAGTATTCAAGCATAAATTTGTGTTAGGATTACACTAATTTTGTTGTTCAAAAGTCTTGAGCAGGAGGTTTGACTGAATAGGTGTTCCTTCTGAACTATCACATACACAACTATACACCACATTAAGCTGTTAGGGGAAACTTGGATATGGGCAGACCCCGTATTCTTGAGATTGTGACAGAAACCTCCTCCTCTGTTCTGTCAGGGCTCATGGTGCTCCTTCAGGAGAGGGCAGACTGTAAACTCCACTTACACAACGGCTCACACTCTGACGCCATCTGGGATAAGCAGGTTCACCTACATTGCAGGGGAAAGCTTCTCAATCGGTGGAATGTCTGGATCTCCTGGGACTTTATAAAAGATGTTCTCACACATAGCCAAAACCCTTTGGTTCTTTTTCCTACCCTTTGGCACTGTATTGAATCAATCTCATCTCTCTTCTAGGTAATATCTGGCTTCTTTGGTTATTCTAGAAGATTCTAAGTCAAAGCTTCAGTAGAACTGGAAGTCTTAAGCAGGTGACACCACAGCACTGACGGAAAGGTCTAGCTTTGAAATTGGCTGCAAATGGATTTGAATCTCAGCCTCCTCTTTGAGCTTTGAGTTCCTTATTAGTAAAATGGGAATGGTCATGTCCACTTTATAGGATGTTGTGATGATCAAGTGACAAAACAGCTCAGCACGATGCATCTAGTAAGTGCTCAAAACTGCGAGCTCCATTACCTCTCAACTCTTATGGACCTTGCCTTGTTAATATATCCCAGTTTCAGAAATCATTTCAAGTCACAGATATACAAAGTGGATTTTGTGCCTCAGTTTTATCTGGCTGTATATTTCATTTGAAATTTCTAAGTACTTCACTGGTATAATGAAGCCTCCTTCTAACATCATCCTTGGATTTCTTGTTCTAGAGCCCTTGTTTAAATGGAAAAGTGTGGAACAGTATTGACTTCTCTCAAATAGGGTTAAGTGGGACTCACTCACCTTAATGTGCAACATGTGGTGCAATGGGGAGTGGGGCCACCAAGCATTACCCTCCAAGGCGATATTAAACTCCACCTTGCAGCTAGAACTTAGGAGCTTAGTCATGTTCAAGAAAGTAAATTCAGATTAACATTTGCTGAGTTCTATTGTTAATAACCATGGGAAGTACTCAGGTTGATTAAATTAAGTCATGTTTTTCCCCGTCGAGGGCAGTCCTGTCACTGTCACAGGAACTGGAATTTGGTCCCTTTTTATTAGCAGGACTTCTTAGAGGCCGTATTCTGGTGAGACGCTGTGATTCTTATGGCACAGTCTGTTTTCCTAACAGTCATCTAGACAGAATCAGTGTTGTTACTTCAAGAGTCATACAATGGAATGGTTATAGGTAATCCCATCTTCTGAACTAGCTTGAAATAAAAATTAAATGGGCCTTGCACATTTGTGAAATGCAGTGTTTCATTGGGGCCGTGCAACACTAAGTGAGGCCGAGAAACAGGGTGTTAATTCAGGCCCAATCATTTAATTCCACTCTGTTATGTGCTGTATTTATTGCCCTCCTGGATCTGTTTTCTATGGCCTGATAAAGACACAGTGATTCTCTGAAGCTCAGTCAGGGACCATTTTATTTATGTTGTTAGTTAGTCCAATAAAAGCACTGGCTTCAGCTTCAAGCTGTTGTCTGTTTTGTAGCCCTGTCCGTAACGATGAAAAAGCTGATGGGACTTCATCTCACGAGCTGGAGTTGCTCTGCAGTTGAAAGGCGGCTTGCAAGAAGAGAGAACAGTCAGGACTGGATCGACTGTAGGAAAGTGCAGTTTGGTGTAACTAGATTGAGTCTGACTTGGGGTCGACTCCGGTTTTAGCCACAGATGTGAACGTCCCTTTGCGAAGCATGTTGGTGTTGTGGAAACTTGATCGACATTTTCAGGGGGAACTTAGACCCTTTTGAGCTGTGATTCTATTTGTTAATGAGACATGTTTTTAAATTCTAATTTAAAGCTCCCTGCAACACTCTCCAAAGTGAAACTAATGCTAATGTTACAAAAACCGAAATGTTATGCAGGTCTGAAGCTGTTTATGTGTGCGCGGGGCAAAGGAGAAGTGATGAACACACACATGCCCCAGGACCGCACTGCAGATATGCTTTTCAAAAATAGTTCTAATTGCATAGTTTAATGGATGGTTTGATTGTTTTCCTAACAGTCTATAAAGTGATGTAAAGAGGCCCAGAAGAAAGAAATGATGGTGGAAAACAGATTTACAGGGGTTATGTGAATTAGTGATACGGCAATCAGAAGATAACATAGGTGCAGTAACGTAACATAGTGTGTAATTACCAGCATTTCCAGTGGAGTTAATGTGTAGTTATCCGTATAATAATGGACATTATTTCATAGCAGATATGCAATTAGCTAATGTCATCGGTGTATAGTGCACAAAAGAAGGAAGTCATTATTTTTTGTTTTGGCACTAAAAGATGAAGACATTTTAAGGACCAATGCCCCTCTATGAGAGAGATCATGTTTTTAAGTCTGTCCTATCCATTCAACAAGTAAAGGTAGATGTATTAGTAGTTAGTGGCTTCCAGACCTGTGCAGGTATTTAGACATTTGGAACAACTGGCGCTGAAGAAAGTTATATTTGAGGAATGTGACTGAAATTACATGAGCAAAATTGCTTGGAAGCATAAATATCAATAACCAAAAGTTATCACATTCCCACCGAATGATAAGGAATAAATTTTATGTATGTATGTATGTATGTATGTATGTATGTAAGTATTTGGCCAACAACAAAGATTTTCTGGCTACTTTCTGTTGTAAACCAAGAGCTAACAACTTAGGATATGCCTCTCAAGTGACTCAGACACATCACAGTAACATCTTTCACTGCAACTTTATTTTTATCCACTTGAGAAATAAAGATTTCCTCCAAGCCACATGAGGTCTCTACCACCCACCCTCCAAGCAGGACCTAAATTTGTGAAAAGGGGTTCCACAGAGCCCAGCTGCAGAGACCTCTCAGGGCATCTTTGCCAACCCCCATCCCCAACCCAGACTCCTCACCCCACTCCAGGCCACATGCGCTCTGCAGGGCAGCTGAGGGTGAGGGGACAACAGTCTGCCTGGGGACCTGAAGTCAAAGCCACGGCCCGACCCACACCGGGGAGTGCTCACGGGAAACAGCCGCCGAGGACCTCAGCCCCGGGCTGGTGGTTTTCACAAATCTCTCTCAGATGCATTATTTTGGTGACAGAAACAAAAGAAGCTTTGTAAATTTTTAAAATTATGAATCATAAGTAGTTATTTATATTTATTGACAAAATAGGAACTATGGCAGCAGAATCAAGTTGGCAAAATCCTTAAATAGGTAATAATGAAGGCTGCTGTTTTGGGCTTTTGTAGAAAGAGAAGTAATTGTAGTATTTGGATACGTGTTTGAACTTGCATTTTGCCATAAACTTAGGAAAAAAAGAACCTGATGATCCCCAGAAATCTTGCTATTTCCACAATGGCAGAAAGAGATGGCAGAAATTTCTACAGCCCCAAAGCCATCTAATGTGAATAAAACACACAATCCATCTAATGCTCCTAAATACAAGGGGATAGAGCCTTGAGTTACGGAACATTGTTATTTGCTAACTCCTGGCCTGGTCCACCCCAATCTAGTGCTCTTTGGCACTGGGTAGGTGGGTGGTGGGGGCGACAGGAGGACTGTGCTGTGTGTGTGGGGGGACATCTGATAAACAGTAACAACATTTAGTACTTTAGAATTTATGAATCACTTTCTTACACACAATCACATTTGGTGTTCACAACACACTTGTAGGTAGGCCAGGTATCTCCATTTTATAGATGTGGTAACTGAGTTTGAGAGAGCTCTTGTGGCTGGCCGAAGGTCAGCTGTTGGTCATCCGTTGGGAAAATGGTGGAATGGGGTCTTCCCATTCCTAACCCAGTACAACTGCACCAAAGAAAGATTGAGACAAGCTCTGTGAAAGAGTAACAAATGGCCCACTCATGGCCCTGCCAGTTCTAACTTTTCACGATTCTGTGGTAACTGCCAAATCACTGAATTTAGAGAGAAAGGGAGCTAGGGTGATCAAAAAAGATTTAAAAAAAAAAAACCAAAGAAACAAAAAACAAACATGGAGAGTGTGTAGGAGGGGTTCTGGAAGGAAGGGCAGAGACGTTCGAGGCTGATGGAATGGCAGACGGAGAAGGAAGTGTGGTGGATGGAGGGTGCAGCATCCTGGGGTCAGAGCGTGCCAGGCACAGAAGGTTTGCATGAAGAAGCAATGGGAACTATATGCTGAATGGTAGACAGTACCCAGATGGCAGAAGCCTTGGATACCAGCTCAAGAGTTTATGTGGAAGAAATATTGAAAGTTTTGAGTAGGAGAACGATGTCATAAAGATGACTTTTTATGAGGATTAATTAAGTGGTGCGCAAGAAAAAGTAGCTCTTGCTGGCAACGAGTTATGAGACCACAGCAATTGTCCAAGTATGAGAGAAAAACTAATACTGCTGAAAAGAGTAGTATACAAGCACAAGGATTTAATAATTCTCTGGTGAATTAGAAAAACAATTTTCAGATGTTCTAAAGCATTTAAGTAAATCAATCTCAGCTGCTCCCCCTTCCTGAGAAATAGTTCCAAATTAAACTTGGCTTTCAGCAGACATGAAAAACAAAATTAGACAATCATCTAAAATCTGGGACAATGCTCTGTACTTAATAGGTGTTCAATTAATTTTTCTTATAATTGTGATGAAAATATTATCCAATTCAATCAAGAAATCAAATTTCTCCAGATAGCCACCTTTTTCAGATAGCAATATTTTTAAGGCTTCTTTAATTCTTTGGATTTTAAACATACAGACCAAGAGTAAATGAATGCCAAATTTGAAGGCCATTAAAGGGTTTTTTTTTCTTTATGAGCTGAGTGACATCGAATAGGATAATAGTAAGTGTAAAGGAATGCATTTACTGTTTTGGATTCAGTTTAGAATTTTTATCAATGAGAATTCCATAAAATTTGGTATTTGCTAAGGCTCACAATTTCAAGTAATTGAACCACATGACCTTAAGTAAAATCTATTATTTCTAGAGAGCTCTGAGCTTAAATGATGAACTAAGATAAATGAGCTTTTAGAGATACCCGATTCTTCTGTTTAAATTGTCTCAGTGACTGGGTAAACTTGATAAACAGGTTCCTTAACATCCCTGGGGCTCAGTTTTCTCACCTGGGAGATGGGGTGATAATAGCAGTGCTTCCCCTTACAGGTAAACTAAGCCACCCTTGTGGTCCATTCCTGATCCCCGGTGGGCCCCCTGCACCCTGCAGTGTCCACTGGCCTCCTGGTATCTCTGGGCAACACTTCATTCTCCTCTCACCCACATGGAAGAATTCCTGTCCAGAATTCCAGCGCATCCCATTCAGTTTGGGCCCTGATTTTGGCCATGTAGATACCCCGCTGCCTGCCAAGGTGTTAATAAATGTTAATACATCTATATACCAGCCTTTCTAGACACCTTGTCCACATTTTAACTGGACTTGCCTTAAGCTGCACAGTGAAAACGGTATTAATTTATGGTTCTTTTGTGGGCTAGTGAGAAAGATTCTGGAGGGCCTAAATCATGCCTGCACACACGAGGCAGGCTCTGGGGAGAGCCCGACTTCCTGGCGGTCCCTTAATGGCTCCATGATCAAAACCGGGTGCTGTGGCTGCTCCAGCCATAAGCTGATTTTCCTGCCGAGGTCGATCCTCTACACTAGGAGCCTATTTAGGGTTAATAAGTTTTCCACCATCCCTTTCACATTCAGCCAAGGTGAAGGATGCTTTCGTTGGGCTCAGCACCTATGCCTCCTCTAGACTTTCTAGCAAAGGACCAAGTCCTGGCATCTCACGTCCCTGCTGCGGTTAGAGCTCCTGCATTTACAAACACAGCATTTACTCCCTAGCCGGGCTTCCAGCTGCTGGAGAAGAGAGCTGCCCTGCATCCCTGCATGAAGGACTCTTCCTGCTCAAACCAACTGTGGCACGTGCCTCCCTCTGCTCTGGCGCCTACCTGCAGCTGTGCTTACTGAAGTGAGACTGTAATTTGCTGCAGCATGCCCAAGTATTAATAGACAATTATTTATTGTAAATCTGAACCATTTATACTGCTTACCAGCTGACACAATGTAAAATTTTGATCCAAATGTTAATGTGTCCATGACATTGCATAATTCTGTTCCCTGCCATGGTTTTTCTCTTCTAAATGAATCGAATTTGCAGTAGAAGGAAATGGCATTTTTAATGGATGAATGATTTACAGCCTCAAACTTATAAGGCTATTATTTGTGTAACTAAGGGAGAATTGACTAATTGCAATAACACAGCAAATTAGACAAATTTAGGATTGTACTGGGAATGAATTCATAGGGAGAAAATGAAAATAACTCGCAAAGTTCTTAAAGGGTAACTGAATAAATCTCACTTTAGCTTTATAGGGCAATTGTGTTTGGGGGAGATCAGGTACCTTTGAGACCAAACAGACTTATAAATATACAATTGAGTAGAACATAGATAAAAATTACCTCTTCATAAAGAACCACATGTGTAGGAGAGAGCACTTCCAGTTCTCCAAGCGTTCACTGAAATTGCCGGCGCAAATGTGTTCGGCAGTTGAGAGAAAACAAAGAGCTCTGCAGTCATGTGATTTCATGAAAAAGACACCAATTTTAGCATATTTACCTTCTATTTGTTGAGCACGCAACACAATGCCAGGGAAGAATGATTTCCTAATGGAGATCTTCATGATTTTTCAAAGTAAAGAGTGTGCATCATCGGCAAAAATAATGTTTATTTTTGCCGTATTCTTCTCAGGTTTGTTTATATCGATTCCTGTTATTCTGTTACCTTTGCCCACAGAGAGATTGTTAAGATAAAAAGTGCCACGACACAGCTCTAATTAAATCTCTGAGAACTACACTGGGATGTCGAAACACAAGGACATTCAAAGGGAAGAGTCCTTCAGCGTCCAGGTGGCTCCCACAAATTGATGGTGAGAGAAAGCAGATTTGGGAGTGCTCTGAGAATAACAAAATATTTGTGTATCCTTCCAAATTATACAGAGTGGCCTTTTCTGCTCCGGAAGGCATGACCCACACTCTTACCAGCTGTGGCAACCACTCGGGTCTTTTTCCTGGGCCCTGCCGCCAGTCCTACCCCTGCAGGCTGTCCTACACAATCTAGCTGACCATATTTCTACACTGTGTCTAGTCTGGCTTCTCTCCTACTGATAACCCACCCCAGAATGGTCGGGATAAAGCACAAACACTGACTGTATCCTGGTGCACTTGGTCTTTCTGAACCTCCCACACCCAATACCTCTCCACCACCTCTCCTGCTGGTCCCCTCAGCCCCTGCCCTCCCCCACAGCCACTCCTTGCCCTGCGTGAACCATAAGCTTCAAGCAACTTAATCCTTGGAACAGGCCATGTGCTTATCTCTAATTGGGAGTCTTTTGCAATTCTTGTCCCCTTGGCTTACGATGCCCTCCGCATGCTCTTTGCTCAGCTGTTGCTGATGCTGGAGGATGGGGTGCAGAAAACACTCTGGGGAGCCTTTGCTGAGCCCCCCCGGAGCTGTCAGCTATCCCTGCCGCCTCCATCACAGCACCCTGACAGCCAGTGAGCCTCGGCTCTTTAACCACCTCCACAGGCTAGAAGCTTCTGGAGGGCATGACTTGTCTTCTTTACTGGACTTGGCCACAGAGAAAATGTTCTGCATACAAGGAATAAATGAAATACCCATCGAATGAAATAGGAAATAGGAAATGAAATATCCACTTTGTACCAGGCACTGAACAAGGCCCTGTGAAGAACACAAAAATGGTTTGCACATGCCCCCTCTCTCAAATAGAATCAGTTATAATTAATTGTAATAGTTTATAATTAAATACATTAATTAAGTATATAAGAAACCAAAGAATAACAAGCAGAATATGATTAAGCACCATAAGAAAAATAAGACTTGCTATAGCGGTTCAGAAAATTAAGATTCATTCTTTAAAAATCATTATCCTCTCTTTGTTTCTTTCTCATTCACTCTGAAATCAAGCAGACCTGAAATTAAATCCTTATTTAACCACTTATGAACAATGTGACCTTGGAGAATTTAATTTAACCAATCCTCAATTTCCTCATCTGTAAAATGAAGATAATATTTACCTACTAGGTGCTGTGAAGATTAAGTAAGATCATACTAAGGTCTAAGAGCACAGAAAAAACTCAGTAAGTGGTGCTGAGAGCATTATGTTCAGGGGAGGTTCTCCGAGGCCTGCTCCTCTGAACTTCAGGTTTTATTATTCAGTATTTCATATTTCACCTATTGGGAACGGATCTTACAGTATGAGCCTTATCTGCATATGGTCAATAGCTTGTTTTCAAATTAGGACACAATATACTCAGCTCCTTTCAAAACTGATTGCAAATGAATACTTGGAAGGACTCCCTTGCTACTAATAAGCTTTAATTTGGGCCTCTTTGAAACGTTAAGGACTCAATGACAGAAACCATAGCTTGCTTAAACTCTGTACGTAGTCAAAGGCTTTCTGCTGAATTTGAATGGAAAAACTTTTAAAGTGTGATTTATTTGCTCAGCATGTATTTTTACTGAGCTCTTGTACAGACCTTCTTGCTGTGTCTATCTTCCCTTCCACAGACCTCCATCTAGAATGGAGACGCGTCGGGGTGGCGGACAGCAGCAAACGACTGCAGCAACGTGGACAACGGTGCTGTACATGGGATCAGACGTTACTATTAATTGTACTAATGTCGGATTGGAGGACCAAACGCTATTGCTATACTTTCATGATAAACGAAGCCAAGGCTGCTGTCTACCTTATTAATAGTGGTCGCAGGAGTATGCAGTGGTGGAGAAGCTGGGCTGCAGAATTGGACAGACCTACACAGCTGTGTGAGTTTGTACAAATTAAGCTCTTTGAACTCCAGATTCTTCAGCCAATCCACAGGGATTGTAAAAACAACTTCGAGAGATTGCCTTTGAGGTCAATCAAGATAATGCTTATAAAACACTTAACACAGTAAGAACTGAATGTGTGGCTATTTTTATTATCATTTTGAAGAGAAATTATTCAATCTGTGTTAAATACATTAAGAATGTCTGTTTAAAAGAGAAGATTTTTCTATTATTCTGACTCAGCTGAATACCCAGCCCCTAACCACTGAACAGTGCAATCTTGCCTTCCTCCAGACTGCCAAAGAATGGGGGAGATGTTAAGTACACGTGCAAAAAACAAGATCAATAGACCAAGCTCCTGACAAAATCAATGCAAACAGAAATCTCGCAGCACTTATAAGTAATCAGCTACCACCTAGAGCACTTGTGATATTGCTTAGTCTTGCTTTCTTTGCTATTGAGCAAAATTGGAATGTGGAAACATTTAAAAAATTAAAAAAGAAAAAGAATGTATATTTTGACTCTATCTCAGAGAAGCCTGGAGAGCAGTTTGGATCTGGCCTTTGCATTCACAAAGAGCCTCAGATTAGCTTTTGAGTATTTTTCTAATCTCTATCCATAAAGATGCACTAACAGGTTTAAAAGAAAACATACATTATATTTCAACCTGGGTCACCATATGGGATCAAAGGTTTGTAGCACACTGTTAAGAAATGTTATTTACATATCATTTAGATATCTTAGGAACATCATAATTATTTTGTTCAAAATATTTTGTGTTAAAGGCATGAAACTGGTTAATTTTATTAATTGAAAATATGACACACAATTTTGTAACCCTGTTTAGATGTTTCTTCACTTTTTAATACTCAGAGCATCTAAAAGTAAAAGTAACCTGGGCCACTGGCTTGACAGGTAAGGGGTCATGCTCTTTCCAACTCACTCTGGTTAGTGGCTGATTTGATCAATAGGGGGAAACTATTCATATTCAATATATTTGTTTTACTTTCACTTCCCATTCCAGAAAAGAAGCCATAAACAGGAATATATTGGTTAACAGCCAGTTTTTAATTGTGTCCAATGGAAGAATTCCTTGGTAGTTGTGTAAAGCTATATCACTGATGCACATCAAGAGGAATTCAGATTTTATATTTGTTCTAAGCCAGAACATTTTACTTATTATTCATAATACATGTTGAAAGCAGACACCAAAATGGCTCATTTGGAGACTTTTTGTGCTTGCCTGCTAATGCACATTAACGCCAGTACACATTCTGTATTACAGATCCATAAAATACATTTGCATAATATTGAAATTATAATCCCCAATGCGTAGTAAAAACCTTTATGAAAAATTGTTACTGCTCAGCTACTGTACAGTGGCTAATTTTTAATCTTCAGCCTCTCAGCAGCGAGTGAAGATAGGGTGTTCTTTAAATAAAAATCTCAGGAGTGGAAGGCTGGAACTTAACTTGCCCTCTTTTAAGTAGGATATCTTTAGATGGAGGATTATAAGATCTAACATATTAAACAGTTGCTTTCACAGTGATTCTGGCCTTTTGAGGACTGACGTCTTCACACACTGAATTAGGTTGAGAAGCATCTCTAATTTAGTGGCCTTCCATCAGTAATGGGATAAGGATCTGTCTTATGACCTCACCCAAGGGTCTCTTCTTAGTTAGTGAAGAAGACTTTTGAAAAAGAATCAAAGTCGCTGAGGTGCCAAACACTTGAGCAGAAAACACCGCTGGCCACTGTTTCTTAGGTGCCATCTCTGCCCTTGGTGCTGTGGTTGAACATTTGCCGGGGCCTCTCATCTCTCAGAGGTAGTAGATCTGCGTCTGTTAAGTCCCGTGTCCCAGCCCCTGCATCCAACAGTCGTGCTGGCTACAGATGCTGATGCTTTAAGCGATTCCGCAACTGTGGTTTCAAATAACTTTCAGAGAGTTCTAGCTGATAATTTCCAGAATTAATATCACTGAGCTACATTTCCTTTTTTTTTTCATTTCAAGTTTTTAATGAAAGTTGTGTATAAGATTACATTATTCCTGCAGCTTCTCAATTGTTTCTTCCTTGTATTTGCCCTTTGCCTTTCCTACGGGGTGAGATTTGGTTTTACATTCAAGGGTCTTTTCTCGGCCTTTGTCCAGCTTGAGTCTGGTGATGACCACCTTGCTGGGGTGAGTGCCCACACGGACAGTTGTCCCATTAGCTTTCTCCTGTGGCAATTGTTCATTGTAGATGACATATTTCTTCCTGTAAACCCAGGTTAACTTGCCAATTTGCTGCCCTTGGTAATGTCCTCACACAACCTGAATTCCATCATCCTTTTGGATGGTCACATCTGAACATTGTATTTCTGTCTCA
The DNA here is from genome assembly GCA_039655065.1 of Glossophaga mutica. NCBI lineage: Eukaryota > Metazoa > Chordata > Mammalia > Chiroptera > Phyllostomidae > Glossophaga > Glossophaga mutica. Next base: position 47,766,552 of record CM077306.1, on the reverse strand, counting down.
GCTCTTTGGAAAGAGGAAAAGACATAATCTTCCTGCAAATGAGGGAAGGTACATTAAAATGCCTTTTACAGTTCCTGCTCCGGTCAGAAGCCACAAAGGGATTGAACTTCATTTTTACCTCTGGTGCTTCTGTGACACTGAGTTACATTTCTGTTAGGCCTTATTGATATAGATCTTACTAAAGAAAACCCCCAAGATTGGGCTGAACACTCGCCTTGTGCCCAGTGGGACCCAAGCAGAGAACAGCCCCGTATTTTCTCCATCTGCGGAAGACCATCTCTTGCCTTTGGAGCCTTTGTCTTTCCCATGGTCTGAAGCAGTTTACCCTCTGAGCAACCTCAGGGAGGTCTCCTCAATTCAACTTAACACTGTGACCAAATTGTGAAGCAAGAACATGTTCTCTGGGGCCCTCTCACCAGGCCCTACATTCTTCTTCCTTTTCTGTCTCTTCTGAAATTTACAGCTGCAGGAAGGAGAAGAGAAAACTGAGTCAAACAGGCCTGACACCTCTGGCTGGCTTCCTGACACTGAGTGACTTCCTGACAAGCACGGAGAGAGAATCAGAAACGAGACAGAATAAATTCCCTGCTTTATTTGGAGAATTTTGGGTTGGAAAAAAATTTTTTCCTCTTTCCCCAGTCTTTTATTTTAGTTTAGTTTATTTAATTTTATTAGGTATTACATGCAAATTCAAAAGATACAATAGTTCAAAGTTTTTTTATGCTGTGGGAAGTCACTCTCTTCTATTTAAAACAAACAGTAGCATATTATGAATGATATTCCGTACCTTTTTTGTCATTTGTTAATACTTTATTTTATTTTACTTTATTTTTTGTTAGCATCTTAAAGATCCTTTTTATAGGGACATACAGAACTGCCTTTCTTTTAACATGTATCTGTCTTAACTTATTGAATGTCTTTTTTAAATGGATATTTAAGTTGTTTCCAATTATTTGCTATTATAAATATTGCTGTGATAAATCACTAATTTTTAGGTCATTTTGAAACTTGTAAGTTATATAATCAGCTGTTTAATTTTGGTAGATTTTGGAAAAATGCTCACCATAGAGATTTCACCCATTTACATCCCTACCCCCAACCCTCCAGCAGCAGTGCACTGGAGTTCCCTAGCTTAACCGTTAGACCAGGAGGTCCTGGTAAGCCGTGCCTAGGACTGGAGGGAGATGGATTCTGAGGAGGACTGGAGAGAGGTCTGGCTTAGCGGATGGCAGCTGGACTGCCCGCCTGTTCCCAGGCATGTGGCAGAATGAGAAAGACTGGGAAACTCTTGATGAGCCCGTTCTACTCACTTCAAACTACTCTGACATAAACCCAGACATATGGGCTTATTTCATATGGATCTCCTGTCTGTTGCTAAAAATCTCCAGGAGGTAAATTCCACAGCCATCTTGGGTAAACTATTTTGACTTTTCACAACTTTTCTGAAGGTCAGGACATTTTTTTCTTATGTCTAATATAAATCTTTTCTGCATACATCCACTTGTAAAAAACATGGGCTAATACTTCCCCAAAGCAATACGAGTTCAACTAGCTAGACAATGTGATAATATAATTTTGAGGCTCAAATATATGTATGCTCCTTTTTTAAAAAATAGCACAGATCTCCTAAATCATCGTAGAAACCTTCAACACACACACTAGGGATAGCGTTGAGTGTTTTTATCTTACCTCACATTGAGCTTAGCTGCAGACTTTGTAGCAACGGTGTGTGTATGTGTATGTGTACTTACAATTTTGTCATGCTCTCTTTTTTATTCTTCTCATACATTATAATCATAGAATTATGATACTTTTGTTAGATGCTGATTAACATATAGCTTTTTAAACACTTCCAACACCACTTCTGCTGAACGATACAGTGTTGCTGTCACTGAGGGGCTCATAGGTTGTTTCTGTGTGTATCTTTCTTTCTCTGTCTAGATACAATAACTATTTTAGGGACATTTGGTATCCAAAAAATCCCAGCATTGTGCAAATTAAAACATCTGCTTATACTTTGACACCCTCATTCTTCAAAGGTTAGTTGGATTTGCGGTTGCTTTGTTCAACGAGAATGCTCTTAGAGCCCAAGGATGCACATTTAATTATTGGGAAGTTATGTTTGACAGAGCTGTGGGGGAAAAAAATTACCCTTCATATTCAGACCAGCATTAACATTTTTATAGAACAAGATTGCCTGAGAGTCAAAGAAGGGAGAAACTCCAGGAAAATAAATATGAATCTATTTGTTTGCTGGTCTCCTTTTACTGATTTACAAGATGCCAACTAACGGCTCTTTGCTCTGTTACCTAGAACTCATCAGTTTGCTCTCAAACTGGCATTTCTGATTTCTACTGAGGTTAAAGACAGCAAAGTAAACTCTGTTTCCAACAATAAATAACAAGGGTGTTATTCTTTCCATTCAAACAGGCTTTAGATCAAGGCAGACAGCTACAACCAGGTGCACTTAGCAACATTTGTCATTGACACGAATGCAAAACATGTAAAGAATCTGCTGCACAGGGGTCTCTATCCAGCCTTTTCCACCTCAGATAGTCTCCCATCCTTGATTGCAGTGTGTCACCCCACACTGTAGGGCAGCACCGAGGTGCCAGCATTAATGGCAGCATTCCCTGATCGGTTTTTTCGCACAGGTCATCCGTGCCAGGTAGCAGATTGTACACGGGAAGTCTTTCTGTATCTCGGGCCAAAGACTGGTAATCTTCCTGCGCCGTGCCGAGATAACACATGTCAAGAGGCAGCAGTGGCTGGTAAGCCGACTCATCACTCACTTTGTCCCACCGCCCCTCCTGGCCCCGTCTTGTTTGCAGGCTTTTCATTGCCATTCCAGGAGCCGAGAGGCCTTCCTCGTGGAACTGGGAGGGGAGGGAGGGCGGTGCATAACACATGCAGCAAGAGGGATTTGGCAAGGCAGGAACCAGCCGGTGAACAGTGACTCATTTGGAAACGTGCAGCTGGGTGTGCGTTATTTGCGTATCAGGGACCCTTTGTTAAAGTGGCTCGCCCAGCTGTGTGGGCGCATCCGCGCAGGGGCTGGTCTGAGACAGGAGATGAATTCTCGCAGACAGCAGAGGTACTTCCTATCTAATTTGTGCACAAGTTGAGGGAAAGCGCTCTCATTGGGGACCTGCTGCAGAAAAGCTGCGTGGTTCGGAGATTTATTTTCCTTCTGCCGAGTATATTATTTCCAAACTTGCCTGTTCAAGATCTTGCAAATTCCCTTGAAAAAATGATTTAACAACTTAATGAAAACAACAGTGAAACAAAAGCTGCGTTAATGAGGGACAGAGGTAAAGTTGGGTTTGAAATGAGTGACGAACCTCATAATGAGGTGTGCAGCTTTGTATATTAAGCGTTTTCTCTGTGGTACTTTTCCAGATGTGTTGGAATACATTTATTTTTGTGCTCATCTGAACTGAAATAATACAAATGAGATACTAAAAAGATATCATTACGTGCAGAAGTAGGCGAAGAATTTAGATCCCAATTCGGTAAGTTAACAGCTGTGTGCGAAGCAATGCGAAAGTGCTTGGAGTCTGCTGGTTGCCTGGGAACCTCTGTCAAGCTCGTATGGACCAGTGATGATCTACGTGTGAATCCTGCATGTTGATAGTTCAAGCCTACTTTATTTCAGGCAGAAATAAACAGCTGGTAGTAAGAAGTCTGTCTCCACCGAAAGCCTGTAGTGCAGCCGAATATGGCCACTGCGGTAGTGCAATAAAACGGGACGAGTTTTCAACTACCAGATGGTACCCTGTACAGTGCCTGGAATAAAATGGAGAATTAGGGTGCCCTAAGGTGCGCACAGGAAAGGCAATTACATGAAATAAATGGGCCTCAGGCCTACAGGATGTTCAAGTATGCTACACAGGAGACAAATAGTACATCTGGTGAACAGATTTTATCACACACTGGAAAGCTATAAAGCACGCCGTGGAATATCGGACCCCCTTCGCCCAATGACATTTTACCTGGGTTGGCACTCAGTGCTGTTTATTTTAAAAGGCGGTGTAATCTCAATGATGTGTTTTAAAAGCCTCCTTAACGTTGTTTTGCACTATGTGCCATGGTGGGGGGAACAGACTGATGCAGTGCAATGAGGTTTCTGCGGACAAACAGCGACTCCGGTCGCGGTCGCGCAGGATCTCATTTTCCTTTCATTTCCCTCGCTGCTGATGTGATCTTAGTAAGAGGATTATCCTTGTCAGCACTCGCCCTTTGGGAAAATGCCAACACATTTTAAATGCCAGTTCCCACCTCTGCATTTCATTGTCCGTTACCTCACTTGAGCTTCCCTCCAGGCTGCCCCCACCCCCAAGAGAAAGTGATTTTAGAAGGTGGGGGTTTGAGAGGGAAAACTTGTTAGCATCTTATTTCTTCCTCCTCAAATGCACATCTGCTCTCTGTTTGAAAATTTTGTTCCTTTTCTATTGTGAAAAGGACTGAGGAACACGTAACATTTATTATTGTTTTAAGAGTCGCTGTAATAAAACCCTCTCAGTACTTAAAGATAGTTTTAGAGTCCCTCTTAGGATTCATTCTAGCCTTGATAATTGGGTAATTGCATCCCCTCCCCCAACAATAAATATTTTCACCCAATTAAGTTTAAAACTATAATAAATTTTAAAGAATTATAGTCTAAAAAGTTATACCCTAGAACCAGTATTAGTTATGATTATTAATCTTAAGCCACAGAGCAGTGCAGCCTGCTAATGTGCTTCTGCGCAGTGAGCGGCCTTGCTCTGAGCGCTGACCCAGGCAGCCTGGCTTCCCTGAGCGCCGGGCGTGAGCTCGGGAGCTGGCAACGCTACTGCCCTCGCTGCCTGTATGGCTCCGACAAGCAATCCTTTGCTTCCATGTTCCAGTCCTTCTTTGTTTCCAGACAGCACTATTCAACCATTCACTCCTTCACTCGTTGTACTTATTTATTTGCTTGTTTCCTTATTTGCTCATTCATTATATTTAGTAACTTCTAATTGCACGATTAGGCCCGTGCTTGGAATTGCAGCTAGGCATGATGGAGGGCAGGGGATCGACAAGGTGGCTGTGCAGCGGAGCTTACCTTCCAGTCCCTCTCATTTGCTCCACAAACCAATGTGTCCAGATCAGTCTTCCAGGGCTCTATTACAGGTCAAGCCCTCTGATGCACAAGAACATATTCTCAATGCTAATGGGCAAGTAAACACACTGGGACCCAGGGAGCTAACCACATTGTTCAGAGGTGTAGTAATAAATGCACAGGACTTTACATTTCAAGCTCCAGCCCACTACAGACACAGACCTCTTGTTCCTTTCTTAACAAAACAGGAATTCAGTCACAGCCCCCAAAGCCAGTAGTTTTGGCAACAGTAATGCCTGGGGCCCTGGAGCCGGCAGCAAGGACAAAGGGACACCACAGGCTCAGCTGAAGCTGAGTCTGGGAGAAGGAAAAAGAGCAGAGGAGACTTGGTGCAGCCTTCACAGGAGTGGGAGGTGGGAAACTGATTCCTAGGGGAAGCAAGAGAACCAAAAGGATAACCGTGGTAGGCCAGGCTGGAGGCGAGGATGGACCCTGGACTAAGGGGAGAGAGGCGTCCTCTCATCTTCCCACCATGGGCTTTCCTCAGACCTGCTGCATCCTTTAATATGCCCTGCGTCCTCCTCCTAAGCCAACCATTCTATCATGCCTCCCCCAAACGCCCAGGCGTGCTCTCCCTGCTCACCCCTCTGCCTGCCCCATCACAGTTTAGCCACCTCTGCCCCATTCCTACCCAAGTACATGGAGGCATTCGATGTCCAGGTACTTGTACATCAGGTGACAGGTGACAAGAGAACAATGACTTGAAAACACAGAAGCAGTGGCCCTAAATCTCCAGCTAACATTGTTTTAAGTACTGAATTTTATTAAGGAAGAGCGTGCCAAAGAGAATATTCTGTTAGTGGAAAAATTAGAAGATAGAAAAACTTTAGCTTTTAAAGCTGTATATAAGTTTCAAAAACTTCTGAGGACATCCACAGGGAAGTTGTTTTGAAATTTTGAGATTATGATACCTGAAGAAAATCAAAATCCAGTTACCTTTTCTCTTCAAATACCTGTCCCATAGGTGGGAGGGTTGTGGTGGCAGCTGAGATGAACAAAGAGGAAACATCCTAAATTTTGAAGTCCGATAGCCGAGTTGGGGATAAACCAACCCGCTGTTGACTTGTTGTACCATACGTAGGCTGATGGCGGTGATGGCAATAGTAATATTAAATAGTAATGTTTTACCCACTGTCAAAGGTTTCCATTGATCTCAAAAATTTTATTAGGGGAAATAAAAAGTAATGCATTTAAGATAATAGTCTATTTAAGCACAATGTAGGAAATGATGACAGAGAAGAATTTGCAGGGAAACTCTTTTGTACCTGGATTCAGTTTTTACTGTATTCAGATATTTTTCATCAATTTCTGGTAAGCAACACAGCTAAATTTCAGGCAAGGGCAGGGGCGGGGGCGGGGGGTGACAGACTTGGATATGGTTATATATTTCTAGGAAGCTAAGAGGAAAACACATGTAGAGGCAAGTGTTCTTTTATGAAGAAGTTTGTGTCAATGCTGTTTCTCTAAAAGCAGGTTGGGCCACAGGTGCCTGTTTGCAGCCCAGTGCTCACTGATGTATCACATGCCTGGAGAGCAGGGTTAGCTGAAGAAGGGGCCAGACCAGAACCAGAAATAGCCAAGGTTGCAGGGAGCCGCTGCACCATGGAAACAGCCAAAGCAGGTGTGGACTAAGGTTGTTTCCATGGCAGCTGTCACGAGGCTCTCTGCCAGGGAGGCTATCTGGGGCTTAGTGGACTGGAAGCAAGATGTCCGCATCTCCATCCTGCTCTGCTGCACCAGCCGTCAGTGAGTCACATCGGCTTCACAGAGCAAGGCGTTCTAGTGTGAGGATGAAACAAGAGTGGATGGCTCAGCACCATCGCCGTTGTTCCCTAACTGTGTAACCCTGGGCAAGTTATTTCACCTCTCTAAGCCTCAGTTCCCTGCTCTATAAAGTGGGCATAGGAATGTAGCATTCATAATAGTAAGAGGTCAACAATTTTTAGCTAGTTTTACAAATAGGAACTATAGACAAGAATAATTGAATTAGAGGTGTAGAGAGAAGGAGATAGAAATGAGGCTTTCTTTGGTGACATTATAGAAAAGCATCAGATGGCATATAAGAGACAAAAGACTCAGAGGATGGCACAGTATGGTCATGGATATGCAGCTGGGGATACATAGAATTAGATTAGACCCACATTCCACCCAATGATACCAGCTTCTCTATCATTGAGAGGCATCATCCAGGGAATGGAAATCCTTTAGGATTCACTTGGGCAAGTGGTGGGTATGGGAGAGTAAATCAGAAACCATTCTGGAAGCTGGCTTGGTGACAGTGAGTAATGAGAACTGCATGGCAACTTATGCAGTAGTTGGATGTGGTGAGAGCTGGGCCTTACTGTCATGGAACATGTGGGTATAAAGCCCGGGGAAATGGGGGAGGTAGGTCCTGAGAGTAAGTGTTGGCTGTCAGGAAAATTGAAAACAAAAATGAGGACAACTCTAGGTTGTCATCACTGAGATGTTTCCAATGCCATTTGAAGGTCCTTGGAGACCAGATGATCTGCTGAGTTTCAACATGAAAATGAAGGTGCAAATGGAAAGGTTTTGTGCTTATAGGAAATTGGTGACATTAAGGAAGAGGTGGAATCTATTCAGAAGGGCCTGAATGAATATAAATGGTACCAGAGGCTGGCATTCATTTTTTAAGGTGACAGAGTAAAGCGTTTTAAATTTGCAGGAAAAATAAGAAATGTAGTGAAAATATGAGACTTGAATTGACTTAGAGATAATTCCAAAATGTTCTGAAGATAAAAAGGATTTAAAAAATAGATGATGTGTCAGAATGCACCAGCAGTGATGTTGGGTGAAGCAGAAATAAAACCAGACTGTAGAAATATCTGATGCCGATTCTATTAACTAAACAAATCTGAGATTTGTAAGCCTTTCAGATTAGCAAAGACCTTGCTATATATAGCTAAGTTTTCAGTGCTGGATGGGAGAATGATAAGAAATGGAATTTCTCTAGGCTACAGACAGAAGAGAAACAGGAAGAGAGAAGCTAATAGTGCATGAGAACAGCCTTCATAAATGAAGATTCCTACATGCATGTCATATTTTCATGAAATTATTTGCAAAAAGCATGTATTTTCTCACCACCCTTTCTCACTTCACTGTCTTAAATTCTGAGTTCTGTCTCTTTGACCCTATTAACTCTCTTCTTTCAAAGATCAATTGCTAAGTCTACTTCCTGTGTACATATATTCATTTATTCATTGCATGTTTACTAAGCATTGGCTACATACAGGATCCTGTGCTAGATATTGAGTGATATAATTCTTGCCCTCGGAGAGTTTACGACCTAGGCAAAAAGCAGTGGTACAGCTACAGGTAAGTAAGTATAGAATAATACAGAAGGTCAACATTGTGAGTTCTATAAAGACAGAGCTTTGAGGATGTGGCATCTGGGGCAGGAGCTATGAATTCTCATCGGGTGGACTGATGGGGCTTCATGTGAGTTTAGGATTTCAACAGCAAGAGCATGGATATGAGATGATGTTCTAAGCAGAGGGACAGGAATGAGCCAAGATGTTTTCAGGAAAGACGGGTAGTAGGCAGGTTAGGAGAATGGGAGAAACAGCTTTCAGTGGTGGAAGGCCTGGTTTACTATGTGATCATTTCCATGTATTACAGAGATATTGCTCTTGGTAATGTGGACCAAGCAGAGAGACAGATAGTCCTGGAAAGAGATGACCATGGCCAGAACTGAGCCTAGAGCAGGAGGAGTAGACAGGAGGGGCTGGAGTTGAGAGACACTGTGGACCTAGAACCAGCAAGACCAAACGATCTGTTGGTGGGGAGTGAGGGAGAGATTGGAACCTGTGAGATAATAAGAAATAAGAAATATATATATAATATATGTTGATCTCTGCCCCCAATTCCTGGCACAGAGTTCTTAAAACCCTTACAAATTCCTAAGTGATAAGAACACTAGGGGCACCTCTTTCTCTAATGAGATGACTCTTGGTGGGCTGCTGGCGAGGGCCCGTCATCAGGAAGGGCAAGCCATGATTAGAAACCTGGAACTTCCAGTGCTACTCCCCATCCTCCAGGGAGAGGGAAGGGGCCGAAAATGGAGTCAGTAATGGATCCTGCCTACATGATGAAGCTTCCATAAAATCCCAATAGAAGGGGGTGCAGGGAGGTTCCAGGTTGGTGAGCATGCACTGGGAGAGTGATGCACCCCGACTCCACGGGGCAGAAGCCCTTGCACTTGGGATCCTCCCAGACCTCACCTATGTCTCTCGTCCTCTGGCTGTTCATCTCTATCTTTTATCATATCTTTAATAAACTGGTAAATATAAGTAAGTCAGGCATGTCAAACTCATTTTCACCAGGGGCTACATCAGCCTCGCAGTTTGCCTTCAAAGGGCTGATTGTAATTTTAGGACTGTAGAAATGTAGTACTCCTTAACTGGGGACAAGGAGCTCGGCACTGCCTCTGAGTAGAAACAAGGTGACAGGCCGGATAAAACAAGGCGGAGGGCTGGAGTTGGCCTGAGGGCCTTGTGTTTGCCACCTGTGAAGTGTTTCCCTGAGTTCTGTGAGCCACCGCAGTAAATTAATCAAACCTGAGTAGGGGTCATCGGAATCTCTGACCTATAGCCAGCCAGTCGGAAGCACCGATGACACACTGGGCTTGTGGCTGGCATCGGAGAGTGGAGAGGGGAGTGTTGTGGGCCGGAGCACTGCCAGTGGCATCTGACGCTGTCTCTAGACAGGGAAAGTCATAACCGAGTTGAATTCTCAGGCGCCCTATTGGTGTCCCAAGAATTACTTGGTATTCTGTGGAAACCACCCCCACTGACATTGGGAAAAAATTGAGTACCAGAACCCTTACAAAACCCAAGGTTTTTTCCGGAGGTCTTAACCTTTCTCTCCCACGTGACATCGTTTACTACCTCCAGCTTCTTGAAGCTTTTTTTCTGTTTCTTTTAATGAGGCAGCAATACTCTGTTTCACCTTCTGGTCATGAGCAAAAACTTAATAAATGATCTTTTGTAAGAAATTCAGCTCTTCATTCCAACACTCATCTCTAAAAGATTAAGTGGTATGTGACTCGGGTCAAGTTTAAGTTAAATGGTAGGTCTGAGACCATAGGAATGTCTACCAGGCTGAGCTCTTCCCCCGGAAGAGGAAAAGAGGAAGAGATTTGGTTGCAGGTGTGTACAGATGCCTAGAGAATTGAAATTCTCCTAAGACTCTCTTCACTGGGAAACTTAGTGCTTCATACCAGCAAGCAAAAAATAGTTTAAAGTTCATTCCCAAGAGAGTGAGTTTTAAATAGAGATATGATTTGGAATGGTTGGCATATAAATCTTCTTCCCAGGCTTCAACATGAGCACAAGTTTGATCTAACAGATAGCAATGAGTCTTTAAGAGCTGTAATGGCCCCTCATGTCAGAGGGTATTTATGGACTCACAGAGTCTTCAGATGTTTGGATCTTGTACAAGCATGATAAAAAGCACTCTGAATTTTTTTGCACAAATAAATGAGTGCTTAGCTAGCTGTGTTTCCTAAATTAAATGACTCAGCCATTGTTCACTTGTCAAATACCCAAGGGCCTTAGTCTACACTTTGGAGTAACGTGTTGCAACGTTTCTGTTGGAAGAACAAAGCAGTTTGGGGCCCGTAGGAAATCACTAACGTCTATTTTTGTTTTGTCCTCGGCTAACTTGAGAAATATGCTGTTCAGTACAAGTTTTTATGACAGACACTTTTCAGGTCATATCCCTTGTGACAAACAGGGATGATGGGAGCAAAATAGTCTTGTATTTAAAAAACCGATTTGGGACATAGGTCAATAATCTGAAAGACCAAACACTTTGCTAGACTCTTAACTGATGAGACTTATGTGCTAATGACTATATGAATGGGACTCCTGCCCACAGAACCATCGAGGTTCCTCATTCCCAGCAAGTAGTTGAAGAACTGATGCTGCCTCACAAGCCCTGTTCTTTGATAAGGAGAAAATTAATAGTTATTCTCTGTATTTTCATTAAATGCTTATCATGATATAGAATTAAACTACCTCTTTTCATTAAATGCTTGTAACAAAAAATTAAAAATAAGTTGTAAATATAGCTTTGACAAGTCCCTGGTACTCAAACAGCCAACTCCATCAGAGGACATTCGGGCCCCTGAGGGTCTTCTCTGTGCCAGAAACCGTGGTGCCTTGGCTCAACTCAAAACCAGAGGCCGAAACTTTTTTGATTTGTGTCAGGCAGGTAAATCTGGGTCCACAGGTATCATTTCTTTTTAAAAATTGTTTTTCTAATCTATAATTGCTGTGAGTTCAATGTTGAGAAAGGGCTGGATATAATGTTTCCTTCTGGGTTTTAAGTATTGAATGGGAACATGTCATATAATGGTGGCCCTGTCTGGGACAAAGGTGGGGCCTGTGGAAGGCTGTGCAACCACTGCTGTAGCCCCCCAGTCTCCGAAATCCCAGGAGAGAGGCAGAGTTCTCCGGCTGGCTGATATGAGTGCTAAGGGACTGCAAAAAGTGGGGGGTGCGGGGGACAAGAGGGATGTACCATCCACCTCTGCCAAAGTGACCCATTTTGCCTTCAAGTAAAGTCTCCTGGGTTTGAAGAAGCAGTCATTGCTTTCTGTTGAGGGAAAAGACTCAGGTTTTCAAAGGAATCTGATGATGAGCAGCCACCTTTTATTTATACATGATATAAGTAACCATTCAGGGAACACCAAAAAGCCTTATGTAATGGAGGCTTGCATGGGAGTCACAGAATCTTAACCAGATACTATACTACCAGCATGCATTTAAAGAAGCCTAGAAAGCTGGGATATTAGAGGCACTAGGGAAGCAGAAGTGAAGACCTGGTTTCACATGGAAAGAGTTTTATGTGAAAAAGCTGAGTCCCCAGTCTCCTCTAGTGACTCTTCAGGGAGACTCCAGAATGAACTTTCAGGACTGAACTGCTTTTCAGGTATAGGAAGCCATAAACATTTCCTTGGTTGTAAAGACATTTAATCTCCAGGCCAGAGAGCAAACTCATGTGTGTCTTCCTTTACACTTTCTCTAATCCAGATCACTGGATGAATGCTTAGTGGGAGTGATGAAAAACCTTCCTTGAGTTTTCTAGCCTCTTGCTAGCACTGTCCTTTAGTGTGGGACCACTAAATCCACCTGGATTCAGAGTTCAAGGAACTGGTAATGGTGTGCATCTGTCTAAGGGTTATCTTTTTGGTACTGGCCACTAAACTTATTTGGGTAAGTAATGAGCACCAGCAAAGACCACTGAACAGAGAAAGGGCATGACTAGCGCTGTGTTATAGAAAGAGCATCCTGGCAGCAGTGTGGACGAAGAATTAGAGCAGGAAGAGGATGATGGCAGGAAGCACAGTCATAGCTCCTCATGTGCTTCAAGTGAGAGATGATATGGATTTAAAGAGCAGTGACAATTACATTGGCTTGCCCATGACCACGGTTATTGCTGACGAGAGCAACCATGGGCCAAACAAACCTCCACATGACCCCGGACCATGTCACGCCCACCGTGGTGGCCTCAGGGTCTATGCCTACTTCGCCCATGGGATTCTCCACGCCTTCCGCAGACATGAGTCTGCATGTCTTCATCCTGTCTGCCCCTAGCAGTCTTCCACGTGCATTCCTTGCCATAAAAGACTTGTGGTGAATTTATGGTTTTGGCATAGAGCCATGTCCTCATCCCGCTCATAGCTAAACCCGGCCAGGTTTCTTCACCAGTATCACATTTAACTTCTGCTCCCAGACCGGCAGTGCAGGGAGAGGCACGTGGTGACAGCGCAGCTAACAGCCTCTCTCTTCGGGGCGCGGGGCGCGTCGTAAGGTCAGGACAAGGCTCTACGGCTGAGGCCAGTGCAGACTCGCAGAATAACAAATACTTACGACAGCTTTGTGGTCAGTGCTGACGGCTGCTCCGTACAAAAGTCTAGGCTGTTTTATATATTTTGTCATTTAATCCTCCAACAACCCTCTGAAGTGGGTACTTAGTATTCTTATTATTAAATAAAGAGGACACCAAGGCTTAAATAGTTTAAGAGAGCTTCTTAAATATACTTTAAACTTTTACAGTGTTAAATGTCAAGTATATATGACATTATATATCATGCCAATTATATATCAATAATACTAGGAAGAAAGCACATAGTCTACTACACACAAACACACAGAAAAAGAAGTTAAAGTTTCACAGGAAGTAGTCGGCAGATCGGGGGTTCAAATCCAGGTCTCTCTTATTCCTGAGCTCAAGCTCAGTGGCACTATGCCATGAAGAACATTGGCACCTTGTCATTGCCTGCAAGATGCTGATCTATTTCTGGTACAGCCCATGGTATAAAGTCAAATTAAACCAAACTGCAGATATTTCTTCCAGTCTAATTCAATATAGGAAGAAGAGTCTGTCCCAAGTAATGAGAAACTCCGATATTTAATCCAGTGCTTGGGATCTGGGTCTTGGTAAAAAGTGATTTATCAAAGGGTAGGGACCAGATGAACCCTAAGACCTACTACAGCATAGGCCCAATTCAGATCCTATGAGAAAGGAATAGAATATACCCAGCACCCATGATGTCCCTCCTTCCAGAGTTGATGACTAGACTCATCCCAGTCACCTTATAGGAACTTCTTGACATGGACAGGTTCCTGCCCCCAATTCATAACACTTATGAGCCAGTACACAGTGATGGTGGGCTTTTAAAAAGTCTCGGGTGAGATTTTGTGCTGGGGCACTGATGATACATAACCACCAAGAGCTCTAGGCAGCCACATCTGCTCTAACAGCCAGAGCCCCAAGATCAAGCCTTCACCTGCCATAATGAACTGTCAACTAAAATAACCACTCAGTCCCAAACAGAAGAAGCTACTCATGGTCATCCATTAAGAGCACATTACAGAGAACCTCTAAAAAGTCTGATGGCATAGAAAAAGTAAACAAAAGATTAATATCCAACATTTATATGCAAGCAATATATCATTAATGATCATTATGGAGAACTTGCTTAGTTCAAATGAGGTTCCAGAAGACTGGAAGCATTTCACTGTAGCTCCAATGTTTATAATAGCCACCCTGGGGAACAGCAGGCCCATCACCTTGACATAGCTAATATGCAAGGTAATGCAAATAAGTAGAGGTGAAACAGAGCCACACGGACACTGAATTATCTTGGGAGACAAATTCCATGCAAATAATTAGAGATTACCCTGTTTATTAGAAGAGTGGAGAGGACATTCGACATTCCTCAGACACCTTAGGTCACACTATAACTTACCGTTTGAAACCAATATAGTAAGTTGCCTGCTGTTTAAAATCACAGCAAAGAACACTCTGCAGCTGACAGAGGACAGTGCTTGGGGAAATGTGAGGGAGTTTGTTCACAGGGCTCAGGAACAGCATGATGCTGGGAAAAGAGGGTGGTCTGGATTTTGGTCCCAATCCCATGAGACTCACTATGCAACATTTTTCAAGACAGTTAACTTACCCTTTTATTAGTTTCCTCAACCATAAAATGTGGAGAGTATTGCTAACTTCCTATCTTATAGGTTTTTGTAAAACAGAAGGGCCTGTTTGGAAGTGCCTTGTAGAGTATGAGACAAGAGAGGGACATGCAAGTAGCTCCACGAGCCAAGGAACACGCATGGGCAAGATGCGAGCATGATGGGGATTTTGCAAACTGGCCAGAGACACCCTCTGAAAGAGCCCTTCATCTCTAGCTCAGAGCTGCCATGTAGAAATGCAGGCCCTGTGTCGCATGACCTCCTGTGTCAAAGTAAAATTGGAAATAACGTGTGTGTGTGTGTGTGTGTGTGTGAGAGAGAGAGAGAGAGAGAGAGAGAGAGAGAGAGAGAGAGAGAGAGATCTCATATTTAAATGCAGTAACTAAAGCAAAAATGTTGAACACTCTGCTCATGTAGACTGCATCCAACTCATGGGCTATTAGTTCGCAACCTCTCCCTAATGGATCATATGGTATAAGAGCAACTGAGAATTTTATTAGTTGACAATAATAATAATTGCTAACATTTACAGAATACTTACCACATACCACATACTCTTCTAAAAATTATATGAAGTAGGCCCATGAAGCCCATGAGACAGGTAATTTTATAATCCCCATTTTACATATGTGGAAATTGGGTGAGATTATCACTGGCTAAAGTTACTGAATTTTATGGAAGCCTTCATTTTTTTTAAATTCAGCAGAGAGTGTGATATAGAAACCTTCCATTCTCAACTTCTCTTAACAAAACCCTTTGCTATGACTGTTCCAAGGGAATATTTTCTTAAAGCATGGTTAATTTTCATTATTGACTATAAATAAGTACAGGGAATTTGTCCACATTTCCTCTTATATTTTCACTTTTCTTTAGCCTACCCTGACCCAAGGAATTTGTAAACCAAGTAATAACAGCAGTTCATTTTCATTTATCTAGGCCAAGCAGGGAGTGGCCAGGGGATGCAGTTTCTTAGCCTGCCCTAGATACTAGAACTGAAAGATGGAGCAAAAAAGTCAGCTGCCCAGTATCAATCCTGTGCCAACGTCAAATACAAGGGCACTGAGTTCAGAGGTGGCACAATAATGTTTCATCTTCTTGTTACTGTAAGTTAAGATTCCAGTAGAAGTCTTTCATTATGGAAAATAATATCTGGAGGTGGTCTGCAAGTTCAAGAGAGGCTTTCCAAGAAGCTCTCAAGATAAAGAGCAAAGACACCTATGCAGACGAGAAGGCCTCTATTCCTACCAGAGCAAACGATCAGGCAGATGTTAGAATGATGAAGGAAACATGACTTGATTGTCACTGTCTCCTCCCTTAGTCGACCTTTGTCAATATTTTGGCTTATTAGAATGATGGCCAGAGACTACACAGAAGAATATTTGAAAAGCAGTGTTCATGGCTGTTAGCAGAAAATGATTATTTGTTGTGATTACCCAAAGAGCACGGACGAGGAACGAAATTCCGGGTCCAGAAGCATGCAGGAGCCTATTGCTGCTCAGTAAGGGGCTGTATTTGTCCTGCCCCTAGCACTCCCGTTCCCCATACTTCCACTTTCTCAGCCCAGCCATTTCCAGCGTGGAGATGAAGGGCTCCCAGGCGAAAGACGACAGTTAAAAATATCGGCAGGAGCTGGCAAAGGACGATCATGGTGAAGGGAAATAAGCACTGGAATCTTACCAGGGGTCAGTGTGTGGCACTCAGAGGATTCCGGTGCACATGAGTGACGTATGCGGGCAGAAGGGAAAACAAGTGGGCAGCCTGGACACAGACGAGCCTCAGTTCACGTCCTCCCCGTCCACAGGGCTCAGGGCCCTTCTCTTCCCGTCAGGCTGAGTGCTTCCCCAAGGAATTGGGGAATTACAACAGGATGTGTGTAACCCCCAGAGGAATCTGAAACAAAGCAACATAAGAAAAGAAACTTCCCTGCATGTGCCCTTCACTGAGGGCATTCATTCTGAGAAGCAGAGAGAGTTCTCTGAAAGTGGTGTTTCTCTAGCTCGTGAGAGGGAACTAGTTAGTGAATTCTCAGAAGCAACGATAAAAGTCTTCGGATTATGATAATCTGTAGGTACCTACCATTGATATTAATCATGGAAAAGGAAATGGTAACCATTAGAAAATTCCCAAGAAGAGGTTATGCCAGGACAGAAGGGAGAATGCTAGCAATTTTTAGAAAAATTCCTCTCTGCACCGCCGAAAATGCAGCCTGTGGTACTCCAGCCCTTTCCAACACATTGGTTTGCGCTGGCCTTTACAGAGCTTTGGTGCGTGCCTAGCACTATGCTACATGTTTCTCTGGGTGGCCATTAAGAGAACACTCTTTTCATTTAGCAAAGGCATCACACGGCGAATAGAGGTAGTGGGGTCAAGAGTGATTTTCATGATCCTCAAGCTTAATGGGGGATTTATGTCCTGGTCCTTGATTCAAGACAGGAGAACTGTCTGGTGTACATTTCAGAAGTAGGCATCCCAGAAGGTGGGGCATTTAAGGCCTCTCAGGTATCAAAGAAGTCACGGAGCCTTCAGACAGCCTTCAGCTCATTGCAGGCCCAAACTCAATGCTTGGTGGAGAACTGGACCCCATTAAACTGGGGACTGCTTTGCAAGTGCTGAGTTTCATGCGGCTTCCAGTGGATTTGAAATGAGGAGTAGAGGCAGGCCCAGAGCAAAATGAGCTGAGTAGGGGAAGGAGGAAATAGATTCAGCACGTATAAAGCAGGGTCCTTTGATGGGCTGAGGAACTGACACATGGAAAATGTAATGCATTATTGACAAACACGTATGCTGGCTGCAAAAATAATTAACACAAGCAGAGAAGAAATAGGAATGAAATGGAGCAGAAAGACTTTGAAAGATTGTGAAGTGGCCGCTGAAATTGCCAAGCTAATGTCAGAGAGATGATTAAAATTTTCCAATAGAACAGGTGAATAGGTAGTTAGGAGACTGTGGTGTAAACCAGGAGAGAGTGGATCATTATATGAATCTGCACGGAGGTACTCATCAGCATTTTATGTGCAACTTTGCAGTGCACATTTTAGCAGATGGAGGAAGCTCTTAAAAGCTGATAGCTAAACCGAGTCTGACTGCCTTTCTGTTCCATAATAACCGTCCCTGGAATGGGTACTTGCTCCAAGTGAGCACTGCAGGACCAGTTCTCAGAACAGAATTCCAGACGTATCAATATGCTCACACAGTGAAGATATCTGCAAAACTCTAGGATGGCAGGGGGACAGGAAGGGGAAGAAATGGGAGGTTTCAGGCTTCCTAAGCAGAGGTGCCTGGATGAGCAGGCTCTAAACAGATAAGCTGGAGGCTCAGTAATCAGAGCTCAAAGTGAAGATCAAATAGCAACAAAGAGAGATTCCTCTGCAGGCCAAACTGTGTGCATGCACACAGACACGCACACACACATCCTGGTGGAAACTGTATTGCTGCAATAACAAAAACAATTAGATGGTGGATTGCGGGTAAGTTAAAAGGGAATAATTCTTCATGATCATCAGAATGACTTTTTCGCTCATTCAACAGAAAAGGACTCTTGTTTTTTATTTGTTGGCAAAGCCAAATTAGAAAAAATATATATCTTTACGACCAGAGGAGACAAATGAGTGATACCAAATATCACTAAAAATGCTATTAATCTACAGTGATATAAAATTACCATCTCAGCACAAAGAAAGCCTATATAATCTGAATTTCTCTAGCATCGTAAAAACAAATGAGAAGCGAAATTGAGAGTAAGTATGCTTTTGAGATGCTGTTAAGAGTTACATGCATTGTTAACAAATGTGGCTAGACAGACTGGTGATTTACCTTGAGAAACAAATTCATCGAGATACAAAAAAATCTCCAAATGGGACCAACTCATTGCTCGTCTTGTTGGTGGATGACATTTTTGAGGGTGGCGTTCTTCTTTCTTTGAGACTGAAATGTGGCTGATTAGCCATTAACATTATGCATTATTTCCTCCTGTTTTATTTGCTCATTTTTTGCACATTTCAGAAGCCAAAAGTAGCTTGTGTGGTTTGAGGGTACAGCAAGGAAGAGAATATAGGTCAGGAGTTTCTTCTTCAGGTACCAGAGGACCCCTGTGATCCTACCAGGTGAGCAGGGAAGAGCACCTAGCACTGTTGGCTTCATCACTAGGGGACCCTCCCCAAATCTAAATGAGGCTGATCCTCTGTTAGTCTGCAATCAACATTGCTAAGACTGGCCAAGTGGAATACCAGCCCAGTTCTGGGATATTTCACTGGTCTCTGGAAGAAGGTAGTGGCTAAGTTAGAATCTGACAGGAAGTACAGGGCAGTGGCATTGGGCTATTGACAAGGCGGGGGCTCATGAGGATATGGAGGAGAGGGGCTGAGACGGTTTAAAAGACAGAGAAATGAGAACAGGATGGAAATGAGTATTTTCACTTCATATATATGTGTGTGTGTGTGTGTGTGTGTGTGTGTGTGTGTGTGTGGAAGCTCACCACTTACAGCAACAATACTTTTTAGAAATTTAGAAAGGAACATGTAGGAATTTTCTGTTGGTCTTAAGAGTTATGTGGGAACAGCACGTTAAGGTGGTATAGCTCTACCAATCAGCTCAGCATGCTGCTCACCAGAGAAAAATGCAAGGCGTGACAGTGATGGCTTTGCCATTCTGTCAGCTGCCTTCTTCTACAGAGGTTTTAACATCTGTATGTAAAACTACACGCGGGACATCCCTGAGAGATGGGAGAAGGGCTCTTACTTAGAATATCATTTTAAGGATGCGAGGCCACCATCGCAGAGCGATGGTCTCCTGCAGTCCTACAGTCTCCTGCCCAGAGGCACGTAATTGGAACAAGGTTAATCCAGAAATAGAATTGAACTCCCACCCCAGTGCATTGTTCTTTCCACGAAACTGAACCAGGCACCAATTCCTAACATCCCTGTTGGCAGAGATACCAGCCCTGAGAACACAGGTCTGCCGAGCACGGCCTTTTACAGCCAGCAGAAGTTCCAGGAACAGATCCTGGCTTGTGGTGCCTGAAGCTTCATCTTACGGGGCACTCGTAATAAAATCATTTCCAAAAAGTTTAAGAAGAAGAACTCAAAAAGATAAATGCACAATAAGGTTTGAGTGGGAATATTAATTTGAATGAGTAAAGAAAATGCATCAAATAAAAAATTTCATTAAACTGACAAATACCACAAATTTAAAAAAATCAAGAAAAATAATATTTTTATTCATTAATTGTCTGATACAGTTCTGTATTGCTGGTTTCCCTCCATTTTTGCCTTAATACTCTGTGATCGCCTCATTCTATGATAATGTCTTTGTAAGATTTCCTAGAATAGACAATACCTACAATAAACAATAGACAATGGATGGTATGGCTCCCTCAGTCGTCCCAGAACCCAGGGGAGATACCCCCAGCCCCCAGATACCCCCAACTCCATGGGGACTTGCTCCCGGCTTCCTGGTAAAGATTACTAAGAAATGTTTCCATTTCAAATAAATTCCTGGGAACCACTTAAGTTGCCCACATTCCTTGGGTGATTAAATTTAGATCATAAATCCTTTTTTAAAATCCTCAAGATTTTAAGGAACATAACAGCAACTGTGGGATTCCATGGAACTAGTAGGGAAGATACTGTGATGTGGGAGAAATTCCCCTCAATCAAGCCAAAAATAGACACACCCGTCACGTGTATGGTTCAAGTCAACACCAAGTCTGAGCTTAGCTGGTTTTGATCATCTACCAGCTGTATGACCCATGATAAATTTCATAACCTTTTTATTAGTCCTAGTTTCCTCACTGATTAAAAAGGGGAATGATGCTATGGTTATACTTAGCTTGACGGATGTGAAAGCACCTGTCACAGAGCCCTACATATGATAGTTAATAAATGTTATTTCCTTCCTATGGTTTTACAATATAGGCTCTTGAATTTTACAGACAGTTTTCTACAGTGCCTTTCATCTTTACTAACTGTTCCATTTATGCAACTTCAGTTCCTGCTGGAACCTGAGACCCCATTGTTTTTAAGTCCTCACTAATTCCTGACTTTTGCTTTATCTTCTTCACCCAAAGACCAAACCCTGAACTCTTGCTTCCACCCTGTAATGCCTGTTTTGTGTGGTGTTGACACTAATCTTTAGAACAAATGAGCGGACAATGTTGGGTCATTTTTTTTTTCATAAAGCTTTTGATGTTCAATCTTCCTAGAAAGCCTGGCTACACTTCTCAGAGGAGAGTTTGTGACGTCATGACACACATCTACAGCTCCTTCTCCCACTCAGACTCCTCCGGGCTGCACGAATTTCTGACTTTAGGAATGCCCATAAGCAGGTAGGAGTTGAGCACTTCTTACATGTTCAGTAGCTCGTGCCAAAGCTGCCCATGTCTGATCAGATAGTAAGTGTGAGTTATTCTAAATCCTTTCCTTTGAAATGAATGCTTTATTTAATACTTCAAAGTTTTCTAATATTCAGAGATGTATTTTTCCAGACCTATTTCTAAAGTATGTAGATTTTAGAGTCTGCTGTAATGCTGTTTTCTGCTCTTGGCTGTTCAATGTATCTGGCTCATTTATTATTATTATTAATAATAATAATTAATAATAATAATTATGTGTCTGCTCATAGAAGGACAGGGAGCTGGGGAGAAAAAGGCAGGTAGGTAGGATTCTGGCCCAAAATGGTTGATTAAAAAGTAGTGACAACCTTTCAGATCCTCAGACTTGCTCTGTTTTCAAAGGGAAAGGAGATGGCTAGAAGTCAATGGGCAGGCCCGTTGGGAGGCAAATGTGACCAGCATGGACACAGTTTGCATCAGAAGTGCCCTCTGGATGCAAAGGGGAAGGGTACCATACCGGGGCTTTCTTCAATTGATGTGTGCTCCTAAGCTTAAAGGGACAAGGGAAACGCTTGAGGGATGTGAACGTGAGCAGGTAACTTGTGGCATCAGCACCTTGGGCTCTTTGGAGTCAAGGAGCTCACTACATTTTCCTTGTTGGTAACTGTTTTAAGTCACAAAGTCATATCCAATTCCTTTATCTGTGTAATACATACAAGCTTCTTTGGTTTGCAGCAAGCCATTAGTATTAAATATTTTCCAAAAATCACGGATTAATTACTAATATGTAGCATCATAAAAAAATAAATAAATCCTTGTCATGAGCATAGAAGCAAATAGACTTATAAAAATAACTTGGCAAATGGAGTAAACCTTAGAAATAATTTAACCAAATTCAGTCATTTTACAGATGGGAGAACTAAAGCCCAAATTGCTTATGTGATTTGGTCAAAGAAAAGTTAACAGCAAGCCCAGGTTTTCCGACATCTACCTAATGTTGTGATATAATAATATTTGGGTACCACACCGGGATAAACGGGAAGGGACTTACGGACATCTGTATGAACTCAGTGAAAGCATTTATGACATTTTCTTCATGTTTTATTACTATCATAATAAAAATAAAATGCAGAACATTAGAGATGGATAGTAAATATTACATTTGTATAAAAGCTCAAAATAAAATCTTTTTGAAAAATTTTAATGAGAAAGTTGAGCTTGCTTCCATGCACATAACTATTTTATACCAAATTTTATGTTTGAAATGACTACAGGCAAGTCCTGATCAAGTCTTTTTAATGAGCCCTTCAAATCCTTGATAGTCACCATTGAAGAGAAACTTCATTTTCACAAGGTGGTGATAAAAATTGAAAGCCATGTTTTACAGCCATTCAAAAATTTACCACAGTGAAAATTATCTGTAAAGAATCTAAAAGCTCTTCTTTTTAGCTTTCTTTGACCAATGGAAATGTGGCAGTTTCTTCTGCTAATGGAAACTTGCAATCCAGTTAAAATCTTTCATTTTGAATATTTCAAAAGCAAGGTGCTAAAACACGCAGAATGTTCACAGTGCTAGAGCCCTTGCTTGGCCACAAGTGTGGACTCCATTGAAAGGGCACACCCATGCAGATGGGCATGCGTATCCAGCACATGTGAAGAAAGAGGTGAAGGGCTGCCTTCTGAGCTGTGCCATGCAGGAGTCCCATCTGGCCTCCCTGCCCTCCCATCACCCACTCTGAACCCAGGCCTGGACCATACATCATGCCCCTCGGACCCCTGGAACAAGAAGTCTCTAGCATCTCTGCAGCCCTCTTGCCCACAGTGGGCAGCAGTGTGTTCTGCAGCAGACCGCTGGGACAGAAAGCAAAGAGCACCTTCCTGGCCATTCTCAGTGCATTGCAGAGAAGCTCATGGAATGGGCCATCTGCAAGGACTAAGGGCACATCATCAGAGCCCCTTACACTGCCCTGGAGTCCTGGACTCAGGACCATCTCAGGACTTAACTTACTCCTGGCCTCTGGGACTGAAAGTTCATTAGGTCACAATATACTTGTAACCTCATCAATTACAGCAGTAAGGAAGCCCAGAGAGGTACGAAGAACTGGCTCAGGTGTGTAAGTGATGGCCAGGAACCAGAACAGGATCATTCACCACCCAATCTCTGTTCTCTCCCCTTTCCAAGGTGCAGCTGCATTAATAATCTGGCCAACAAACCATCCTTAAGGATGCAGGTAATGCCTCCTCAGTTCTACCAGTAGACCAGCAAACATGGTAGTCTTATTTCTGGTGTTTAATGAATGGTGGTCCTAGACATTCCTACAATTAGTTTTCAATTGAAATTTTATCTTACAAATAAATTAACAAACAAATCCCTATTACACCCACTGCAGGATCACAGAGGTACCGCTCTGTCTTCCGCAAATGCTCAATATCAATGAGACCTGCACTGCTGACCACTGTAAAAACAAACATCGCCACAGACAGAAAAATGAAATAAAATAATTTCCGTTATGCACTTCCTCCCAAACTCCAGTCATTATCTGACTTTGCATATGCTTTATCCATTTTAATTCCTCTGGGCTGAGCTGTTTATGTCACAAAGAGCTACAGCTTACACTGAAAATGCCCTTCTTCCATCTTTCTTTCAAAAAACAGAAACAGGGAAGTATTTTTTTTTTTTGAGCCTGGTAAGAAGTGCTGAGCGGACAGCCCTGGTGGCTTCTGTTTGCGCTATGAGCAACCGCAGCACCAGTCAGCACCGCGTGTCTCTTGGTTCCTCCCTGGGACAATGTCGTCTTTCAGGGCCTGCTCTGGGGACAGAGGCTGGTGCGTTCCTTGCTCTCCTATGTATGTGCCAAAGAGAGCCATGTCAGCCCCTCCGAGGCTGCCAGAAATGGTGGAGAGTGATGAGGTGGAGGGGTGACACCAGGCCACCACAGTCTTGTCGGAGCCCATCAGCACCCCATGTTTATTGAGTCCCTTCGAGGTGAAAAGCTGAATGCTAAGTTCTGTCTGCTAAGTTTACGCACTAACTCCAAGACAGAAGAAACGGTAAGTATTTGTTGAGCATTTCTTATATGTTGGGCACTAACTCAAATGTGTTAAACATGTATTATCTAATTAGACCTCACCATGACCCAACGAAGACTTTATTATCATCCCCATTTTATGCATAGTGTATTATTCCCAAGATGATGGCACCTCTATAAAAAGGTTCTCCCTAATTACCTTATTTAATGCAAGTATCTTTTTCTCCATCTAAGCTCCTGCTTGTTTTCTTTATAATACTTCTCATACTTTTTATTTATTTGTTCATTTACTGGAACTTTTGTTGCCATCTCCCTCACTGGTATGTTATCTCTTTTTTTTCAGGCTAGAGATCATGTACCTTGTGTATTCAAATAAGGTCTCATTAACATTGTCACCTCAAATTTCTTTCTCTGGTCCCTACTTTGCTCCAACCTCCTTGCCAAATCTTCCCAATACATTCCTGAGAGTCCCCACGGAGTGTCTCATCTGGCTCACACACCTGTTATGCAGGTCCCCAAGCAGCCCAACACCTTCCATTCCTGCTCTAGCTTCTCTACTCATGGCATGGCTGGAGGAAACCTCACCAGAGCAGCAACGGATGATGCCCAGGGTGAAATCACAGGTAACACCTCCCCAGCCCACCAGTCCCCAAGGAGCCAGTGATCTCTGGCTTCCTCAAAGCAGAAGGATGAATGCACCTCACCCTAGTTCTGTGCTATACTTCAGCGTGCACAAGAGGGGCTGCTTTGGGGTTTAGATGACAAAGTCTCTTATGAAAATAGTCCTTTTAGCTTCTCCCCACCAGGTGATAACCCAGCCCAGGGAATGTGTTGTAGGTAGAGGTTAGACCGTATCTTTAATTCTGTCTATGTGTCCCTTTCAAAGCCATGCAAAATAAAACAAAGTGAAACAAAGAAAACAACAACAACACTAACATATTCACCGCCCCCCCCCACTCCAAAAATAAGAGCTCTCATGGATACTTACTCAGCTGTACCCAGAATAGTCACCAGTACATATTGGTACAGACATATACTAGGAAACCCAGAATAATCTCTGTTCTACAAACAGCCAAATTCTGACCCTTGACCCATGTTCAGCAGTGAGCTTTGCTACCATACACCAAGGGTGGGCTCTATACAGTAGCCTACACCATTTACGGCTTTGCATACCCCTACTGGGGGCCCCACCATTCGCTCACTTGCTGTGCCCTGTGTATACTACACAGCACACCTTCCTTGCCTCCTGCACTTGCTCATTCAGCAGTTCTGCTTGCCTTGGTTAGCCGTAGCCAAAGAATGTTGTGCCATAAACCACCCCCAGTCTCAGTGGTTTAAAGAACAATCATTTATTCTCACTCATCATATATTTGGGTTTTGCTGGTCCAGGATCATTTCAGCTAGTCTCGATTTCAAGCTACAAACTGAGTCAAGATCTGTTCTCCATGTTTTTTTCATCCTCTCTAGATTGGCAATCTAGCCTTGGCATCTTCTTTCCCTGGCAGAAGCACAAGGAGGGCCAACCCAACTGCCAAGCACATTTCCAGTCTCTGCTTCTGTCACGTCTGCTAATATCTCAGTAGGCAAAGTAGGCAAATGAGTGGCCAAGCCTAATGTCACCCAGCAGGAAAGTATACTCTTTCATGAGGGCATGGAGGGGCAGGAGTTGGGGGTTAGAACAAATATTTGCTGGCCAATCATCTAATTTACCACACCCAAACCCAAATCCACAGGGTCAGTAAACATGCCACCAGGAGGTAGTCAAGATTTCCCCTGAGACAGCTTGCTCTAAGATGCTTATATGAAAGAATACATCCATGTCTCACGTTGTACAAATATTTCACATCAAAGCATCACTGCTGCCTTGTTGGTCAGCTCCCAGCTAATCTGGTTTGAAATCATCATGATTTGCCCAGTGAGGGACTGTGGTTTTCAGAACCAACGCAGCCTCGTCTTGAAAGAAATCATTTCTGTCTCTGACTTGTATTTTATGCTGTTTGAATGGTGTGGGCTCCAGAACCTTCTGTTTACTTCCTCTCACCCTACCTCATGCCATTTCCAACTCTCCTGTGTTCAGACTTCTCTCTGTGTCCCAGACTACATCTGGAGATGTCTGCGATGGCTTTGCAAAGTCAAAGGAGGTAGAAAGAGATCCTTTCCTAACACCTTCTCCTTCTTCCAGCTCCAATTACCTGTGTGTGTGTATAGTGTGATTGTGATACACCACACTCTCATCAATGGTGATAGAACAAAGGTTAGACACTCGAGCACAGCAGCCACACACACACCACTTGCCCGACCCTGCAGAGGAGGGAAGTTACAACCTTGTGCTGGTCCCGCCCCTGCCTCTGGTGTTCTGTGTTGCCTTTGGTCTGAAATCATCACATAGAAACTTTCTTGCACAGGGATAATGACATAGTGTTTAGTCACATGTTCAATTCTTCAAAGTCAATATTTTCAGAAAACATAAACACAGCATATTGCCTGGGAGTTGTTGACTAATCCCTTTAAGTTTCCTTTTAATTTTCAGCTCATCATCAGTCCTGTAACGGGGTGCGTGTCTGTTTGTGTGAGTGCAATATCTTATTGCCCCAAAGCCTGGTAAGAACTGTGGCGGATTTCTTATTCCAGATTAAATCATTCAGATCTCCTTCCCATCCTGTTCTGTAATCAGTAAGAATGATAAGAACGACTTCACCCAACATCTTTGAGAAACAGAGACCAGCAGAGATGCGTGACAGAAGCAATGACAGCCTGGATGCAGTCTCCAGCCTAGATGATGGGGATGTCTGCCACCTGCTTGGAAAGCTAAGTCCTCACCATGAAGTAGTTCTTTGATACCCATTCGACATACAAAGCAAAGGAGGCATGTGGACAGAGGAAATGACAAATAAGAGTCTCGCTATGAATTGGTGGGAGCCCTCTTGGAGTCTCTGCTTCTTAGGGCGTTGAGATCCTCTCCTGAAACTTGGCTTTCATTACGCACACTCCCTTTAAATGGCTTTTTGATGGGAGCAAGCAGTGGAATTGAGAAAATATCAGAACAGTTGGTCATAAGAGAAAAGTGAGCCATTTTTGGTCTCCTAACAGCATTCCATTCCTCCTTTCCAGAAGTGTAAACAAATTTCCATCATAACTTGTCTGGGCCATTGATTTTCCAACCCATCCACTACAACACAGGATGGAGAACTTCCATTTCTGTATGTCTGTTTAAATGGCTGCTTATGTAGCTTGCAGGTCTCGAAGAAATGTAACATTGGTCTCCTTC
The DNA here is from genome assembly GCA_039655065.1 of Glossophaga mutica. Taxonomy (NCBI): domain Eukaryota; kingdom Metazoa; phylum Chordata; class Mammalia; order Chiroptera; family Phyllostomidae; genus Glossophaga; species Glossophaga mutica. The sequence continues at coordinate 47,739,287 of CM077306.1, read as the reverse complement.
AAATATAAGGACTTTACGCTGATTTATTTATTTATTTTCCAAAAATGTAAAGTCTGAGCCCCTTAGTTTGAGATATATTAAGGGCCAAGAAATTAACTGAGTAAAGTGACTCATAGAACTTGGGACAATTACAACCTCTTGAAAAGCTGCAAGAAACTTCTGAATCAAGGTCAATATTCAGCAAAGTTATATTAAATGAAAATTCCATTAAGTTTTGTAAAATTTTTTTGCTTTGTGAGAAGTAAAAACATAATTTAGAAACCAATGAGGAAACAAACCTAGAAGACCTTCAGACAGGCTTCTCTGGACTAAGGACTTCAGCAGGTTTCTGCCTGTTACGGGAAGTCAAAACACCTAATGTCCATTCACTCTTTAGTTTTGTCTGTTCCCCTCTCGGAGCTCACAGGCTGCCTGCCTCCAGTTCCTCTGTGCCAGCATCTCTGCTAACGTCCCAAGAGGCTTCCTTTACAGCTGCGTGATCATCTGTGTATTATTAACTAACCGCAAATTAAAGTCATTACTTGGTGCTTAATTTTATGTAACATTTCTTTGTAATGTGTACAAAAGAAATTTGTTTTTACAGGAGTTTGGTAAATAGCATGTGCCATGATTAATTAGAGAATATAATGGGTCTGTTGATTTGAAATTAAATTCAGTGCAACAATTTTCTTTAAAAGTAATTTCTTAAATGTCATTTCAAGGTACATGAGCCTTAAAAAAGTAAACATCCCGCATTGTTTTTTTATGCCCTGTCTCAGATCTATCCGTAGACTTTACCTGCTAAAGGACTATCTTTTATTTTTCCTTAAATCATATAGGCACATTAAAGATCAGCAACACTCAAGGAACTATTTTTAAATCCTTCTTGGAACAAGATAGAGTGTGCATGAGTGAACTAACAAAAACAAGCAAAGCCTTAAATACTTGGAGGTCGGTTACACTTGGGTTCAGTTCTGCTCCATATGCTCCTCTTTGTACACACCAAGTGCATTTCTGCCATAGAGACTTTGCACTTGTTCCTCCTACCTAGACATCTTTCTACCTGGGTTTTCATGTGGCTCAAATCTTAGGTAGAGACTTCTCTAGTCATCCAAGCTAAGGACGTTCCCTGCCTCAGTCCCTATCACATCACTGTGTTTAATGTTGGAATCACAGAACACATCACTCTCTGATATCATCTGGCTTTGTGTTTGTTTGTTGTTTTTCCTCTGTCTCCTCCTACACAAGGTAAGATCCTTGAGAGCAAAAAACTCGTCTGCCTTATTGTCCTTGACTCTCCAACGCCTAGAACAAAACCTGGCACATCAGTCAGTGCTTCATAAATCTTTATGAGATGAATTTTGATGCTCTCACAAACCCCTATAAATAACCATGGTCCTAATGGAGAGAAAGCATAATTGGCTTGAAAATTTTTCTTGAGGAAACAGAAAGAGAAATTTAGTATTTGCTGGCTGGGCATGAGATGCTTTGGAAAAAATGAATAATTAAAATGTGAACAAATTAAATGCCAGGGAAAGGCAGGAATAACGTTTGTAGCTAATTGCTTAGTTTGCACAAACACCAAATACCAGCTGAGAAGCAAAACCTTCAATCGGTTGGCACCTTCTGTCTTTCAAAACTCAACAACCAGCTTCCACTGTTCCCAGTACAGTAACTTAGCCAAGCCACTGTCTTTGTTGATAATAAACTAAAAATTGTGAAGATTCTTTCAACTTTCATATATTCAATATTTAAAACAATCTTCAGGGTCAATACAGTGTTTCACTGCATTGAGATATTAGGACCAATGAGATGGAGGGCTGCAATAATGTAACAAAGTTTCTGATCAAAAATACAAACTAAGAAGTATAAATTTCCATGTTAAGTGTAAAATTATATTTAAGTTTTAAGTTTTAGAATATATGTCATACACACACACACACACACACACACACGTATGTATGTATAAAACTGGGAACTGAGATATTCAGCCTGGATGATAACAGGCACAAATGTATGATCAGTGAGATTAAGTAAAAATCCTATAGTTCTGAAAAGAAATCTGAGGGAGCAATACTAATTTACAATATGGTTTATGCTTAAAAAGTACACATTTTCTAGTTCTACCTACGGAAAGGCCTGGACACAATGGCTTACCCCACAGCTGTGAACACTCCTGGAACCTGGATTGTGTCTCTAAATAAAATTTTCCACAAACAAACAAACAAACAAAAAAACACCATGCCTCTTAGAAAAATGGTTAATTTGAGGCCTGAGGCAGGAAGTTTATTAAAGGAGTCTTAAATTCTTGTCAAACCAGGTACCAAGGAAGATGTGAAAAACTACTAGGGTCTGTCCAAAGAATTTGGGTACCAGCTTAAAGAGGATCCAACTGGCCAAAATGAGATAATTTGAACATCAGTAGGATGATAAATGCAATGAATTAAAACATATCAAGTATATTTAAATCTGTAAGTTCAGTATGATAACAAAAACGAAACTCATTAATCACCTTTAGAGAATGCCAAAGAATCAATTTATTGTGTTGAAAGAACTGATCTCAGAGTAACCAAAGAGTCAAAGGAAAGTTTCTCTTTATAGAATTTTTCCAGCTAATAAATGAATAAAGAATGATAGAATTAGGATATCATCGTTTTGCAACCTCATGATGAATTAATGGATCTGAGCAATGACCACCAATGACTGCCCGCATCACCAAGACAGATAATCAAACATCACGTACCTCCTAATGGAACTGCAAAACACCGCGGATGAAATATTCTTGCCAAACTAATTGAACCTGAATCTTATCAAGCCTCTAGATCTATGAACAAGTTACAGCTTACAGTAGCAGAGGAACACAGTAAAAAAACATCACAGGGGCACAATCAGCAAAATCCAAACTGTTGGAAACCTCAGGACAAACAACTGGCTTCTTCAACAACAACAACCAAAAAAAAAAAAAAAACAAGTTGCAAGAAAAAATAGAGAGATGGTAAGAAGACCTACAAATTTGTTGTAAAATGCAAACATTTATTGGATCATATTTTAAAAGGCAGGGTAGAATCATATTTATTTTCTTCGTAAGTGTCACTGTAAACAGACTGAATTTCAAAGCTCTTGGTTTGCTTTGGAAACTTTTGAAGGGTTGACCATTAGCAGCCCAACATGCTTTTTCCTTCCCCTCCAAGTTCTCCTGCACTTGGGGGTAGGAGTGGGAGTTGGAGGGGAGAGGATTGGTGACAATTGATGCTAAATAAACAGTATGTAGTTGGGCTTGCCAAATTCTCTCCACTTCCTCCCATAGGCAACAGGGCGACTTGGGTTATTCTTTAACTATAGTCGTTGAGTAAGCAAGTACGGTAGGTTTATCAAACACAAAGAATGGAGGGAAGTTTCCATTGTAGATAATTTCCAATGGTGGGAATGGGTGAACTCAGCCTAATTGTTCAGCCCCTCCTTTTGCTGACCAGAGAGAGGTATACTAGCAATGAAACTCAGGCACTTGGTTTATTGAGAACTTGTTGTAACGCACTCAGTTCCTTCTATTTAAATGTGTTGGAAAAGCCATCTCTGGGTGGGGAAAAACAGTTCGTTTATTACAATGGTACTGCACAAGGAAAACAGAAGCAGCAAACAGCACTCAGTGTTCCTTTCCTCTTGAATGCCAATGATCACTCCACTCCTGTCGGCTTTATAGTCCAAGCAAACTCAACTGAGAGCGCAGAGGGTAGTAACTGGAGAAGGAAATGAGGTAACCTGTATCCAGATCCATGGACCACTTCAGCTTTTCTTGGATTCCCAGCATCCTCACCTTTGTAGTTGAGGTAGTTACGGGGCTTGAAGCTTTAAAAGTCCTGATCCTTTTGCGGTGTACCAGAGAGACATTGTGTTCTTTCCCAACAGCGCCCTCCATGGTTTTGATGCATAGAGAGCCTCCTCACTGATGCTCAGCCACTTACTAAGAGCAGGAAGGAATTCTTGGAAGACGGGAACAGTTAGTCCATCGTCCAGTGGTTCATTGTTGAGAACAGTTGTCTCCCAACCTTATTATCCAAACCAAAACCGAAACGATTTCAGATCCACTTCACTGTCAGACACGACCGTGTCCCCATGAGAGCCCCGGCTGACTGGCCAATGGCGATGCGCATCTCCCACTATGATCTGGCAACCTCCCTGGCTTGAACTTATCCTCATAGCTGTAGTATCCTCCATGGGAACAGAAACACTTCCAGCCCTATCCATCATTTACTACCACCACATCCTTGCCAGGGCTAATGCTGTAGAGCCGAGGAAGAAAACTTGGAGAGTTCCAATAAGTACCAGGACCTCCCCACTCTTCATGAGACCAAAAAGGTTTGTACCTGTTAACAAAGTTGTATAGCTCTGGCACTGCTTTCTTTGTGACAAAATGCTGTACTTTGAAGCTGTATTTCTCATCAAGTAAGTAGAGTGAATGGAACCATTCTAAATGTGAGTGATGGAGTTCACAACGTACATCCCTCTTCCAGATAGTTGTTCCCAACTCACCAGCTGAATCACAATGAGGCTTCAGCTCCTCAGAGCTCCAGTTCTAAGACAACCGTTGTCAGGACTACATCCAGGCCCCATGACCAGCCCACTCATTAGGGTGGGAGAGGCTGGCATGGTAGAAGCCGGGCGGGCAGTTGTCATGAACGAAGCACTGGTGCCAGAGCAGCTGCTCCTGCCGCCAGTGCCACTAGAACCCTGGCTGCCCCGGGCCAGCTGACCACACACCCCAGTGCACTGACACCCTGAGCTTTGCCTGTGGAAGACTTGGTACATCCAGGAAGTGCTAGGGAAGGGCGACAGTGTGCTCGGCTACTCCAGCTCGCCCACAACACCTGTCAATTGAAACAGACTTTTAATTCACCAGTTCTCATAAATGGACCTAGTTTACAAAGCAAATACCTTGTCATGTTTTGTTTTAAGAACCACTATGGTATTCATGAAAGTGGATGAGATCTGCCGTGTAAATCAGAATGAATTTAGGGCACTGGGGGGACAAGTTGGGGAGGTTGAAAGTCCCAGCCCCGCGAGGTGGGTGCGGGATCTTCCCCACCTTTGTGATACTCACCCCAACCCCCTTTATCCACTGTCTCGAATGCACCCCTCAGGGAAACATTTTGGTTTGAAAGAATCTCAGAGTAGGAATCCAGAACAAGATTAGCTGTATTAAAACCTGCAGTCCAATTCAAGGAGAGATAAAACAAAAGACAAAGGAGACATATCTCCAAATTCAATTCTCCGATCTTCCGTTATGTTTTATGGAGAACTTATGTCATTCACAAAAGAGATGTAGTTTCCCCGAGGGAGACAGCAGGTGTACATTTCCTCTCAAGGTTATTTAATTGCTGTCAGGAAGACATATGATTAACAAAACCAAATGCTGGAAATATGAAGTACAGACAATTTTAAAGTTGTTTATGTAGTTGATTACAGTATATCATACAATGTGTTTATTTGCCATAAACCTGCCTATCACAAACTGTTCGCACACCTGTGCATCTGCCCAAAACAGCCTACTGCGAAGCTGCACATAAATTCCCATCTGAGGGGATGGCCGGCACCCAGCACAAAGTAGCTTTCCCTGGTGACCTTTCAGGGCCCTGCCCCCATGCGCCAGCTTTGCACCAGCTTCATATCAATGGTTTGACCCCTAAAGCTGATCCGTAGTGCCCCCAACTGATGAGAGCCCTCTGAGCTCCTCGGAAGGAAAATAGTATGAAAATGACAGGCCGTCGGGGTTCCTCACTGTCCTTTATGACACTGCTGTTTACAGAGAGGCCCACCCTCCGTAATCCGTTGGTTACTGTTCGGAGATGAGACACTTGCCGAATTGAGAGGGAACACTTAGAACTGTCGAGAGCCATTTGGAGACAGAAGTTTGTTGAATCTAATTTTAAAAATGGGCCTTGAGTTTTGTGTGTATTACTTTTTATTCCATTTTAAGTTATTTTTATCACACTTTACAAAGTATCAGGCTGCGGCAGATTGCCAATGAGAACTGATGCTTCACACACAAAGTTGGAGAGGCACTGCTTTACAGCGATGGCGCCGTGCAGCTCACGTCTCAGGGCTTCGCCTTGACCCTCTGACAGTTCCCCAGGGATACCCAATGGCAAAAATGCGCAGCTGCAAAGATGACTGTCCCAAAGGGTCAAAGGGTCACTCATCGGCAAGAAGCAGATTCCTAAACCACTGCACATGTGTTAGGTCCATGCAGGGCTTGGGAGACCTCATGGCACCAGCCCAGCTGACCGGGTCACAGTACAGCCCGTGGGCTTTTCAATAGCAGTAGGGGAAGCTGCAGCCACTAAGACTTACAGAGGATTTATTATGATACAGATACTGTCTTAAATGCTTTATATGTGCAATGGAGCAAATGCTTTCACCCTTGTTGGAGCAACATGTATTCACACCTACACATGTGCACAGGGAAGTATAGAACTGAGTCTGCTCACAATGACTCCTTGTGCAGGCGCAAAACTTTGCTAACAATTGACCCCTTATTTGGGTATTTCAAGATATTATGCCAAATATATCAGAGACAATAATTAAAAACTAGAAATATAATGCCCAGAATATAAGAGTTTGGTGTTCAGATATTGGTCAGAGAGCCTAGCTGAAGAAAATTTTAATACAGAAACAGTATTTGATCTTGGAAAATATGGGGATAATTTGAATTACACTTTCATTGCCTGTTGTTGCATTTGGACATTCTGTGCCTGAAACAGAGATTAAAAAATACATAAGAGACAAAGACAACACCACAACAAAACTCACGTCACAGCCTAGAGACACCATCCAAGACCACGTCTTTCACCTAGTTTTCCCTCCACAAATAGATCGTAAGACTGGAGGGCATTTTCAGAGATCCCTGTGCTCCTTGTCCCAATGTCGGGGTTTACTAAATGTTCGAATTTTATGAAGTCTGTATGTAACAGAGTCTATGTGCCTTACTCCTCTAAGAATCCTCAGACTCGGCGTGAGGTTGGCTGCTTTCTGCCTCGTCTTGTGATCTCCACAACAACCAGAGCCACCCCACTGCTGTTGGGAGCCCATTTCCCTCCTTGGCTTTGTGGTTATCAAATCAGCTATTCACACTCAGATTTTTAGTATATCATTGTGTGGAGGGATTAAGAAGTTCAGTCCAATGGAAACGTAAGTGGGGTGTTAACTCCTCCCACATTTTTTGCAGTCTTTGTCCCCCTTCAGGCTCAGGGGACTAGCTGGGGCTCACCTCTGTGGGGGTAGTATATGGTTCCAGACCCATGTGAGCAGGCAGGGGGATGTTTTCTCCCAAACGGCTAAAATCTCTTCTCCTTCCTACCCGTTTGTACCTTAGCAAAAAAGTGCTAGCGCTATAGCCCAATCAATTAATATTCTTTGGATGTTTTTATATGCCTCATGGTAACCATAAAGCAAAAACTTACAGTAGATTCACAAAAGATAAAGAGAAGAAGAGCAAAGCATATTACTACAAAAAATCATTGGTTCACAAAGGAAGGCAGCAAGAGGGAAGAAACAAGATAACTACTAATTAGCCAGGAAACAATAAGGTGACATTAGCAAGTCCTTATCAATGATTACTGTCAACAATTACTCTAATGGAAATACATTTAAAATTTCCAATCAAAAGGTGTAGAGTAAGTAGCTGGATGGTTAAGAAAAAAAAAAAGAAACAAGATCCAACTACATGCCCCCTACAAGAGTTGCTGTTCATACTCCCCAAAGCCATCTACAGATTCAATGCAATCCCTGTAAAATTCCATTGGCATTTTTCAAGAAATGTTTAAAAATCTTAATATTCATATGGAACTACAAAAGATCCTGAGTAACCAAAGCAATATTGAAAAGATCCAAGTTATAGGCACAACACTTTCAGACTTCAAACTACTGATATATGACAAAGCCATAGTAATCAAAACAGTATGGCTCTGGCATAAAAGCAGACACGTAGACCAATGGAACAGAACAGAAGCCCAGATATAAACCCTTACATATATGGTCCAGTACTATTTGACATGAGGGTCAAGAATACATAATGGGGAAAGGATAGTCTCTTTAATAAACAGTGTTAGGAAAACTGGAAAACCACATGGAGCAGAATGAAATTGGGACCTGTTTTTATACCATACACAAATATTAACTCAGAAAGGATTAAATACTTAAACGTAAAATATGCAACTCCTAAAGAAAGCATAGGGGGAAATCTTGACATTGATCTTGGCAATCATTATTTGGGTATGATGTCCAAAAAAGCACAAACAACCAACACAAAAATTAATAAGTGGTACTATATCAAACTAAAAAGCTTCCGCAGAGCAAAACAAATAAAATAAAATGGCAACTTATGGAGTCAGAGAGAATATTTGTAAATCATATATTTGATAAGAAGTTAATATCCAAAAATACATGAAGAACTCATATGACTCAATAGCAAAAAAAAAGTCTGATTTAAAAATGGGCAGAGAAACTGAATAGACATTTTTCCAAAGAAGATATATAAATGAACAATACATACAAGAAAAGATATTTAAGATCACTAGTCATTAAAACTACAATATGATACCACCTCCCATCTGTTGTAATAGCTATTATCAAAAAGACAAGAGATAAGTGTTTGCATGGGTATGTAAAAAAAGGGAATTTTTGTGCGCTGTTGGTGGAAATGTAAATGGGCACAGCCACGATAAAAACCAATAGAGGTGTCTCAAAAAATTTAGATTAAAACTACCACATGATCTGGCATTCCCACTTCTGGGTATATATCTGTCCAAAGGAAGTGAAAGCAGAATCTCAAAGCGATACCTGCACTATCACGTTCACTGTAGCATTATTCACAGCACCTGAGGCATGGAAACAACATAGGTATTCATCAAAGGAGCAGGGGATAAAGAAGATGGGGGGATTGTGTGTGTGTGTGTATATGCATATATTTGCGTGTATATGTGTATATATTTATTAGAATATTATTCAGGTAAGAAAAAGAAGGGAATTCTGCCATTTGCAGCAATATGGATGGGCATCATGCTAAATGAGGTAAGTCAGAGAAAGTCAGACGCTGCGGGTACCACTTCTCTGTAGTGTCTAAAAAAAGGTCAAACTCATAGACACAGAGTAGAATGATGGTTACCAGGGAGTGGCAGTGGGGGAAACGGGTAACTGCTGGTCAAAGGGTACTCACTTCCAGTTATCAGATGTGTGAATTTGGGGAGCTAGCCTTCAGTGTGGTGATCATAGTTAACAGTACAGTATTGTATACTTGAAAGTTGCTAAAGAGAGTAGAACCTTAAATGTTCTCACCACAAAATGAAATGGCAATGCTGTGAAGTGATGGAGGTGTTAGCTAATGCTACAGTGACTATAACTTCCCAATATGTAATGTATCAAGTCAACACTTACACCTTAAACTTATGCAACGTTACATGTCAATTATATCTCAATTGGAAAAAAAGATGTTTTCTGTATTGGTAAAATGACAATCTTGCAGGGAAAAAACTTGCAATGGCATATTTCTGCAACACTCCATTGCATGTTGGGTTCTTTTGCACTGAATACAAATATTTCATTGAAAGACTTGATATTACTGACCTCAGCTCTTCAAAATATTGACCCAACTATTGTCTTTTTTTACGATCCTTTTTGGAATCAGAAACCATATATTCTAAAGGAATTCAAGATGCAATCTAAATAAATTTTAATTTATTGTTTCATAGAGATTGTATTTGGTCACTGCAAAGTACAATCTTTATTGTCAGCTCTGTGTAGCCTAAGCAACATAATTCTTTTCTCTCCTAGTCCATGGTGTTTAAAAACTTATCATGAACTTCCCAAAAGCTGAGTCTTAATGCTAAAGTACACTCCTAGAAGTGCAAAGATAATAATTAAAAAATAATTCTGTCAGTGATGTAGATGAAAATGAATGTTAGAGCAATTCCTAGGCAGCAGAAAGAGACTCCAATGTTTACGTAATCCCAATGTGCATACATAGTTTCTCCTGCATTTTCCAGCTAAAACTCATCTGGCTTTGCTCAAGACCTCAAATACAGTGAATTCTAGGCAGCACCTAATATTTATTCATAGCATTGTCAAGAGCATCTTTGCAGTTCTTGCCAAGGTCTGCCGTTGAATATGTTTATCCAGCTGCATGGCAAAAACATAATACACAGTCATCATTTTACTCAGTCACCTACTCAATATTTTCTTCTATGATTAAATTAACTCATAAATATTACACCTTTAATGCCAGAAAGCCAAGGTTCATCCAGCCAGTTGAATACTTGTTTGTCCATTTCCTAATGTTGCTGAGCACTCAGTCATTTCATTATAGAGTTTGAAATCATGAAAACCATCACATTTACTTAGCAATACACAATAAAAATGAGTGGGATACCTCCATGAACTCCATCACTATGCAGTACGAGGCTATAGAAGAAATTTTTTTAAGAGCTCTGGGGCCTAAGTTGGAAATGGTTCTGGTGTATATAAGCAAATCAGCTCTGATTGCCAAATGCAAAGGACAGGAGTGCTGGCTCTTTTTGCAGCTGGCACAATTTCTGGCTCAGCCGAAAAGGGTCTCAAATAAACACACATCTTGGTCTTGCTTGTATTTGATTCATTACCAGGCTGCGCTCGTGAACTCTGTCGGTGATTTCCATGTATTGTGTCATTTTGGAGACTTCGTTCTCTGCGCATCCACACCCGGTCTGCTTCTTTAAAGCAGCCTGGAGAAGGCCTCACCCCTTCATCTCCAAAGAAAAGGATGGCGGTGTCAGGGCAGGAATCAGCCTTTGCCCTCCCACGCTGGCCCTGGCGACAGCAGCATACCTGGCCCTGGGGGCAAGAGCCACGTGCCACAGGACCCTTCTCAAATCACCTTCTGAATGAAATATTCATAGCTGGCCCTACAAGGCCGTTAGCATTTCTAGAATTCTATCCAAATTTGTGCGATCATTCTGGGAACAGCCTTGGTTAGCCATTGCTCATAATGTCAACGCTTTTGGAAACTTTTTACAGTCATTTTATTGTTTTTATTTCAAAAATAAAACTTAAAGGAGCTTGAAAAGTAGGTTTTTAGAGAATCACACACTGGCCTGAGTTCCGTGGTTTCAGTTCTGTTCATTTTCCTTTATGCGCACACACTGAAATTAACCAAAATTAATCCATACTTGAACAAAGGCTGTGGATACAAATGAGCGCTAGCTTCCTGGACTGCTGGGCGCAGTGCACAAGCTGAAGCATTTGGAAAGCATTGGCCCTGGGAGGCGAGGAAGTTATAGCAAACAACATATGGGCTTTAAAATCTGGAACTATCTGAGACAGAACAAGAAAGCTATTTTCACTTTACTTGTTCCTTCCCCCCACCCTCCTTCCAGAAGATGAATGATTTCTAATCACATTTTATTTTCATCTTTAGAGCGGGATTCTGGAAGAGCCAGGTTGGATTAAAGCTCTGTCCAACGATTACCTAATGCATTTGTGTCATCTGCTTTCCTTGCTATGTGAAAACACACGAAGGAAATATGTGAGTCCACTGAATTGTTCCCAACTCTTTTATTCACCTTTCAGTATGCTAGTTCCTTCCTTGGCCTTGATATCATTATGCATTTGTCAAAGATAGACTGTCACTTTAGGGCCTCTATTATGTGCAAGAATTGGCAGCAAATTTTGCCACTGGGATTTGCTTATATCCTCTGTATGTTATTGTACTTCTTTGGCATTCAGTAAATTCCGTGCACCACTTCTTTGATGTTCATTCCAGCCCCTAAATGTGGAAACAATGACTGAAATTTGGATCAAAGCATCTGTAGACGGCAGGCAGCACAGCTCTCTGATAACTCACTAGAACAGAGACCTCCCCTCCCCCTCCCCCCTGAAATCCAGGCCAGTAGTCCTCCAAGAACAGCTCTGGCTTCTCCAGGGCAAAGGCATGGGAGGAAGTTAAAGAAAACAACTCCAAGATTTTAGGAAAAAGAAAGAGACTAAACCGGACAGCTAAATTGAAGCTCACAGTCATTTCCAACTAAGAAAAAGCTAGCTACTGTTCTAACTGGTCCTCCCATTTCTCTTCTCTGGTGTTGCCCTAGTCTAGCACTTATATTGGGCCAGGCTTTTTTCAGGTTGGAAAAGTCTCCAGATCTATTGTTTGCATAATGGCAACTGTACAAGATGGCCCAGGTTTTTTGAAGATGAATTTTTAAAAGAAGAGTTAAAGGGTCCATGAATTAAAGGATTATAAAAGTAATTAAAAAAAAAAAAAACAACAGAACTACCAAAATTTCATTGAGTGACTTTTGCAGACTAGAATTGGCTGTCTGGAACACATTTTCAGTGTTTGCTTTTGCTTTACTCCTGGGATGCCAGTGCAAATAATTACTTCATTCAATTTATTTCACAGGTCAACTTTGACTCATAAAAGCATTAAAACAGGTAACCCCTTGGGGATGCTGGAAAGACAGATGAGCAAGTAGATACGAAAACTGCTGTAGGCTCTTTGAGGAGAAAAAAGAGGACTTTATAAATCCAGGATATTTTATAGTTATGTTTTTACTTCACTCAATTTGGCATCCAGAATGTGCTAGTTACAACTAATGTACAATGTTGGGAACTATTATAAAAGTACCAAAGGCCTTTTAAGTATGGTGAATAACTGTGTTTGGGGTTTGGGGTTTGGGGGACCTCACCCTATGTAAATTAGAAGAATTCCTAGTAGAGTGCCATCATTGAGAAAGGGGGTCCCTGCACTGAGTGGAGAAGAGAGTCGTGGTAGCATACAGCACGTGTTCAATGGAAAGGTAGAGCACCAAGGAGGGAGCATGAAAGCCCTTAAAATACTAGTGTCAGATTGCCTAAGTGGGGAATGTTTACTGTCAGTCATATGCAACAGTGACATCCAGCGGTCATAGACATAATTGCAAGTGTATGTCATTTCAAAATAGAAGTTTTATATATTGTAATCAAATATTCTGTATTATCAAATGTTGTCTACATTCTTTATCTGACCACAGTGTAGGTCAGTAATTCAAGCTGAATGCTAAGTAAAGCAAAATTCCCTCTGTTTATTTACTAAGTAGTTTCCAAAGTCTGTTGTTCTGTTATTGTTATTTTGTTGTTTTTTTTTAATTTTACTAAAACTATAGTGGGTCTACTCTCCAAGGGCCTCTCTCACGCTCCTCAGCTTAGATATTTTTGCAAGCATAAATGAAATTGTGTGCATACTGCATACACAGCAAAAACGGAAGCTGCATTTGACTCCGCTGTTAAATACTCCAGGGAAGGCATCTGTGACCCTGAACATTTTCATTGTTGTGGAATTGCTTTAAGTTCATTAAGATTTTTCAAGTCATTGAAGGAGAAGAGAAAGAAGGTGGGAAAGCAGAGAAACAAAGAAAACTAAAGGAGAGGAGGAAGGAAAGAGAAAAGAAAGGATGGAGAAGGAAGGAAGGAAAGAGAAGGGCGGGGCTCCTCACTGACCATTAACAACTGCTCATTAATGTGACAATATAGCTAAAGAGGGAATTCAAAGAGATTTTGGCCTCCAAAAATTGTTTTTTGTTAAAATTGCACTCTTTCAAACACTGCCAGGCAATTAACTGATTTTTTGGTAAGTTCTTTAAAAATTTTTCTGAGAACAGCAGCCGCTGCTTTGAAGTACCTAGAAGAGTGTCCCTTGTAACAAGATGTTTAAAACGTGTCCCCTTCCCCATGTTAGGAAGATCTCTCCAAAGAAGCCTGTTAGGTCACCTCGGCCTATAAGTTATTTATGTCCATGTCAGTGCTGAGCACATCAGGTGACTGCTTCCCAACTTCCCAGGTGGCACTCCTTCAGAGAAATTGTCACCTTGTGGTGAGCTGTTTCCAAAAATCTTCGGTTCCCTCATGTTGCAGGGTGCGGGGGGGGGGGGGGGGCGGGGGGGGCGGTGGCGTTGGAGGAGGGAGGTTTCCCTTCCACGGCCTGCCTGCCTCTTTAAATTCTCAAGTAAGAACGTAAAGGGACCCTTTTCACTTCTTCCTTGTTAGAGGATGAGGGTGCGCCAGACTGCAGGAATCAAACAAAACAGCTACCCAACCCTAGTAAAAAGGTACTAAACTCAAGACATAGCTCCATGAGAATCTCCAAATGCCCTTTAGCTAATATACCTTCCTTGTGCCCAAACGGTGGAAAAGAAAGAACCTCCGGGAAACTGCACTGAAGGAGCACATGTGCGTGAGACCTGGGATTTGCGTTAAGCAAAGAGCAAAAGGGGCTTGGAGCAAACAGGGACGGATGGTGTCCGCAAGGAAGTCTGGGCAATTCTTCCCATGTGTGTCAGTGAGAGTTAGGGGAGAGGTGCACTGAAACAGAGCAGGTAAATCTGCAGCTTCTAGCCAGGTTTATTTGCTTTTACCAGGCCTTTGAACTGCAAGCTAAAGTAAAAGAATGCCTCGCTCCTGTCTCTGCTCTCATGGTATCTTCACTTGCAGACTACTCTCTCTCCTTGCTTCTCTTAGTCATTTTCACAGCAAGGCTTTGTGGGGAGTAGATGGAGAATTAGCATGCCCACCTCTCATCTCTCCTTTCAGTTCTGCTGGAATCTGGCTGGGCTAGCTCTTATCTTGTGTACCCTGAAACTCTGACTCAATGATTTCTGGAGTCAAGCCCTGGAATCCCTCAAGAGTGAAAGTGGAACTTTTCCTTGACACACTGGGGCCTCCTGCACCAAACTCGCCATGGCTGCCACGTTACCAGCTCCTGCCAGTCCAAGAAGCAAAAGGCCAGCATGAGGAATTAGTTCCCTTCTTTTCTCCCAAAGGAAAAAACCAAAACAAAACAGGCTTTGCAAAGCTTTCTTCAGTGTTTTAGGACAGGAGGGATAAAAAGAAAGAAAGAAAAACAGTTGTATGACATGCACATCTTTTCTAGGCTTATAGCTTCAGGTACCATTTTACTGTAGTGTCTAACCTAATAATCCATTTAATTTCTTTAGAGCGATGTTATATATATAATACATTGTTCTATATAATATGTTATATATAATATATAATGCCATATACATATATGGCATTGGGATGAAACCACATGCCATAAACCTGTCTGCTCTTGTCTGCGTTCAGAATACAGAAGAAGCTTCTGTTTTACAGACATTCTAGAATTTTTACACGGTCAATTGGTTGGTTTTGTATTCTGGAACACATCAGAGCATCTTCAGGAAAAAATAGATATATAAATTCTATAAAATGGTGGCAGGATTTACTGATAGGGCTGACTTGAATTTTCACAAAAAATATTTAGCTATAGGACAATGTATTAGGCATATTCTTAAAGGTAAATAACTGCAGCCAATAAAAGTTTGGCCTATAAAGGGTCCCATCTTCTACTAGTTTTCTGCACCGAGAATTACTACCAGTATAATCATGGCTCCCTGCACACTAATATTTCCTCTGATACAGTATGATCAATGTTGTGGAAAAACATTTATTATATTTCTTCTAGCTACTTAAAGGCATTACTGAATTATGGGCATCGCAAAACGAACCCACTGTGCATTTTTTCTTTATGTGACGTTTTTACAATCTTCATTTTCTGCTTTGCAGCCACTGAGCTATAGAGATCCACACTTTGTCCCTCTTTCAACCGCCACTGGGGCCACACTCCCCTTTCTGCTTTATTATTACATCTAAAATGCACTTCATACGATAACATTCCTTGTCATCCTGCACCGGGCTCTTATTTGAAAGGAAGAAGTTACAAAAGACGTGAAACATCAGTGTTGTTAATAACAGTTCTTAATCTCCTTATTTCACAAAGGTTATGAAGTTTTGACTGAGCAAAGGACAAGGGGAGGAGATGGTATTTTACGGAATCATTCCTGAAGAGCTGATGGACCCCGAATGGGTGTGGGTTTTGTGGTTTTGACATTTAACAATTTTATTAACATCTTTGCTTATTATGCACCTTAATCCACAGGATCTGCAGCTGGGAGAGAGTGTCCAGCTAACAGCCCGTGTCTCAGGCCCTGCCAGGGGATGAATCAATTAGCAAGAGAAGCAATGATGCAAATGCTCGGGGTCACTCGGAATGCTGTTTGCCGTTTTGATAGAGAAAGCACGCCATAAATAACATCACACCTCAGGAAATCATTCCGGGAGGCCCAGATGCCGGCAGAGCTGCTGCCTGGGACGGAAGGAATCATTTGCTCATTGTGTTATTTCCCCCATCTCAGTCAATGGAGAATTTGTAGTAAAATCAAAGTATTTAAAAGGAGGACAGTATGTGGTAACGGAGGCATGTTTAGTAATTTTTTTAGTACCAGAACCCATGATTTATGACCCAGAGTTACAGCCAACTTTATTACAAAAATGACTTCACCCATAATAACCTTATTCAGGGCTCTCTGGAGAATGATGTAGTACCCAACAGCATTATAATCTAGCAAATATTCACAAACAATTCCCGCCTCGTTCTCATTTCCACCGCCCCTCCCCCAGGCAGGCTTTCCCCTTTACCTGCGGGGAGGAGGGGGGTCCCGGGCAAGGTTTTGTGCTCTTTCTATGGGGATTTGCCTGGATCAGTCATTCGAATAAGACAGGACAGAAGGCTGCCTCCTGGGTCTCAGTCACATCTTCCCCAACCTTGTTCCCTGCCAGAAAAGGAGCTGAGGACACCACGCACCCTTCACTTCCACCCCTCTCAGAGCCTTCCTCCTTCCTGCACTCTCAACCCATTTCTACCGGAGCCCAGATCCTCTCCACCTGAGGGGCTCCCTGAAGCTCCTCCCTCCCTTTCTAATTTCCATGGTAACGCGGGGCTGCACTAAAACTGCCAGGGCTGGATGTCCAAGCAGGGTCCCCTGGGCGTACCGGTATCTAGGAATGAGCCCTTCATCTTATTAAACTCTGGTGTCAGTTCTCAGCAATTGTTTTAAATTTACACCCTCAGAGTGGTTTAGTGGGATTACATGTCCATTTGCATTAAAACAGGTTTCTGTCATTAAACTGCCATACAATAAGCTTCCTTGGGACAAATTAATGAGCTCTAAATATCATCAAGTAGAAGTACACTTCACCAAGATGGCCAACAAGGGGGGCCGAAGGAAGTGGCTGAGCCCAGGAGAAATGTAAGTGCCACCTAAGGAAGGAGATCCTGTCCTGCTTCTTCGCTGTGAGCTAAAGTGGTTCTGATTTAAAGCTGATCTGGGAGAGTTGGTGACATTCTCGCTACTCACCAAAACCGCACAGTTCACCTCCTCCTAATCCCTAATCCAAATACGCCTTTGCCCTGGACGTAGGCTGCTGAAATTTGCTGATAGACCACTGGCCCCTGTACTCTGTGATGATAGTGCCTCAGTATCATGTGCTTTACCCTCAGGCACCTGTGTGCGGCCCAGTTGCTTGGGAACAACATGCACACAGCGCAAGGCCACATGGAGCCAGAGTGAGGGCTCCCGATGCTAAAATGCCTAGGTGGTCGTCGCAGTCACTCTGGACCATCCGGCAGGGCCCTAGACCCTGAAACAGGAGTCCTGTATGGAGCACCTCACTCTGGTCACCTAGAAGCAGAATAGGAGCGGAGAACAGGTTTTATTTAATACATGGGCCTGCTCACAGGTGTTACCGGCCCTTGCCCTTACAAACACATGTACATGTCTAAGTAGAAATTTTTATCGAAAACAAGTAAATCGACCCCCAGAAGTTCTTTTATACAAGGGAGGTAAGGCTTCCTCATCCACATAAACTATGATCTCATTTCTGTGTAGTCTGAACAGGGGACAGTAATGGAGGATTGAGACACTGTTATATTTAGGAATGACAAGATGAGCATTATTAATAGCTTAATTGACATTAAGGCAATTACCCCTACCCTTATTACAGTTTGTAGAATTGCACAGAAAATATTGGCTGAGGCCTTTTTTTCCCTAGAGCTACCCAAGGATACAGCATTTTATTTCATGCCAGATCCCAGCTTTGACATTAGATACTTAGCCATAGAATGATTCCAGTAAATCATTATAAATGCATTATAATAAAGATGTTATGAGCTATCAGATATTAACCCCCAACCCCTAAAGAGAGATAAATAGTCCAGTTGCATGATTCCCACTTTTGTTTCATAAGAAATAAGCTTTTGCAAAGAGCAACTGACTAATGAATTATAAAATGGTGTGTTGAGCTCAGATAATTAAACAATGCATTTTAGTGTCTAGTGCAGGATGAACAGTAAATCACACACAAATACAAAGGAAAAACTTAAGCCCCAAGACCAGCTCCTATTTTCAAATAACATTAAGGTTGATCTACGATGTAGAAATGCATCAATTCTTTTCTTATCTGATTAGAAGTGTTTATCAAGTATAAGATCAGGACATGAACAGGTCAACTAAACCAACAGTTGGAACAAGAATTCTGGAGGTGCTAATTTCAGATAAGCCTACAAGGTTATTTTAATGGAGATTTTACGTGAGATTACCTTTCTTCCCAAAGTGTTTAATGGGGCAGAAGTCTAGAAGAATCTGGAAGCTTCCAAATTTCCTTATACTTTTACATTTTATCTCCGAACTCATCATAAAACATTTTCGTGGATGGAGGGGTTAAAAACTCTAGTATTGATGGTGAGCTTGGCCTCCTAGTGCTGAAAAGACTAATAGAAGGTGGAGGGGTGGGGAGGTTGGTTTGGGTTCTAACCACGGACATCAGCTACCATGCCTGTCAGAGCTCCATCTAGTGGTCAACCTTGGATCACATGAAGTTTTCACCTCCAGTGGCCCCTTTGTGGGGCTGGTTTGCCATTGGCTGCTGTTTCCGAAATGCCCTGAATTTGCCACAATATTTGGAGCTGAGATTAAGCAAGTCCTAAATATGTGTTTTAGTCTTCCAGCCTGTTAAAGACGAGGCGACTTCCTCAAGGTAGTCTTCTGCTTCTCAAACAGCACACCACTAATGACCTGTGGGAAAAATTAGAGATAGACTTGGACTTCATGTGGGTAATGACTACATGAGCTAGTGAGCAGGATTTCTCTGGAGCACCTGGTACATCATGTTCTACTCATCCAGTCCTCTCCTGTGCTCCAGTCAAGCCAGACCACACAGCCCGGTCCCCCCTCCACTCCCCCAGTCCCATGTGCCACCCTCTGCCACTGACTCCATCCATCTTTCTAAGGCTCTTTCCAATGTAAGATGACATTAAAGATGCCTACCCATGCTGTTGTGTGGACGTTAAATGAGATTGGTTATATAAAATCTATGCATCTAAAGTATCTATTACACAGTAAGCCCACAATTAAATGTTACCTGTTTTTATTTTATTTATTATATATTTTTCTCTCCTGCTTCTTCTCTCTTTGTTCTACTGTTACATCTCTCTCTGTCTCTCCGTCTCCCTCTCTCACACGCACACACATTTGCAGATCCCTGACCTGTTCTCCCAGATATACCTTTTACTGTCTAGCACCATGTTTTGACTAATGTATATACTACATACATGCTCACTACCCTGAACAATGTTAACAATAACAGCTACTAGCAACAGTTAATATTTTCTGATCACTTATATGAGCCAGACACTATGCTAAGTATCATCACCTCATTTAATTCTTACAACAAGCCCATAAGACAAGTACTATTTTCATCTTCATTTTACGGGAAACTAAAGTTTAAAGATGTTGTATAACTTGCTCAAGGTCACACAGGCTCATAAGTGAGCAGCCAAGATGCAAACCCAGAATGGGCCTAGATGTGAAGTCTCAGCTCTTAACCACTGCTGCATCAGGCTGATTTTGTCAGCTTTCTCTTTTAGGCTGGTCTCCATCATGAGCACGTACATACTCTTAGATGGATGACCCTTAGGACCTTGATCTTTGGCATTCCAGGAAGCCCAGAAGTGTATGCTGACTCTAGTTTACAGCTGCCCAGAGGTCACTTGTCTGAAAACTCCCAGGTCATTACATAAAACCATTCGAAAAGACTTTACAATTGCGCACCCCATAAAGTTCATTTCACTTCGAGAGAATGTGTCTGAGGGAGGTGATAACACTCGGTTATGTATTCAGGTTGGTGGCCACAATAGATGGGGCTGTCCTGTCATCCTTGACACCCTGGCTTGCTGGCGGCCTCGCTCCATCACGCTGTCACAGGCATGGGATAGCCTCCCAGCCTTGGCTCAGAACAGTTATGCTTCCTAATGGCCCGAGCCTCACAAACCCCACGCCTCCCTTAATTAAAGAAGTAAATTAAGAGGACTAGTTCAACCTTAGGGATGAAGTATCTTGGTAATTTAAGATTGACATTTTATTGGATAAAAGGTCACACTTGGGTTTATTAAAAATGCTGCCTCCATGTACAAGAATCTGTGTGAAAGGCCACCTGACGCACTGAAGGGATTCTGTAGCCAGAGAGACCTACGTATAGAACACCCACCAGAGGGGTTAGGAGCAAGGCCCTGCTGCTGCAGAACATGGATTGGCTCTCTGTTCCGCACTTGCCCTTCAGGCACAGCAGCCAGACCCTTTGGGGTCTTCCATGGTCTTCACTTCAAACTTGCTGACCCCAAATGCTGTGATGGACACTACCCACGTCACCAAGAGTCAGGCACCCTCTCCTCTCAGACATATGGAGGCTGCAGAGCTTGGCTCCTTGGTGGGTGGGTAGGCCATATGATTTGTGTGTTGTTGTGAGCAGGGGCACTGTGTGTAACTTCCAGGTGAAAGCTTTTGATGGTCAATGGAAGAACCCCCAGCTCTCTCCTTCTCTGCAGAAGTGAGCTTGGAAGATTGTGTTGGGATGACAGAGGGCCTGATATCCTGGATTCCTGAATGGCTCGGTGAAGCTGAGTCCACAGGCCCATGTTGGATGTGTAGTATCAGCAATAAATAGTAAGCCACTGATGTTTGGAGGTTGTTTATTACCACAGTGAAACCTTTCCACGGTGATTTTACCACAGTGAAATCTTGAGTAATCCAGAAACTTTTTATTCAGACAATATGGTTCTTCATTCTGGGTCGTAAAATCCTTACTCTTTTTTTCAACAGCTTTATTCACTCTTTTAGTGGTTTACACATTTTAAAAATCCTTTTGGAATATTCTCAGATACCTAAAATTGTAAAATGACTCTGAATTGGGCCGAGTGGTGGTTTGTCCTTCATTCATTGACAAATGTTAATACTATGAAATAAGTAGGGGAACAAAATAAAACAAAGTTGAGGTTTTGAAAATAACATGGCATAGTGTAACAGTAAAAAAAGAAGGGGAAATAGAAAGAAAAACAAAAGAAATAAAGAATGAAAGATAAATAAGTATAGAAAAGATAAAGAAAGAAAACTAGAGAAAATGAAACAGCACAAGAGATGGGCAATTTCTCTCAGGTTAGTGATGGCCAATTGCTGGCCATTGGGTCTCAATCCAGAAGGCATCTCCCAGGATATTTCTGACCATCAGCACCTAGTATATATGCCTAACATTCCAGAGCCTTCAAGAAATGTTGGCTGAAAGGGTATATAAAGAAATGAATGAATCTTGCATTAATTTTACAATCTTGGAAGTATACATTACTTAAACTAGTCCATGCCTATAAATGGGCATGCTATCATATATTGAAAAGCAGTACAAAAAGTGAGAGAGGAACTAGAAATAATTGAGTTTGAATAGCTCTTCATAACCTTTAAACTTGAGTCCTTGAAAAGAGTAACTCTGAGGTCAGAGCAATTAATCTTTGTCCTAAAAACAGGACATCAGTGATGACTCAGAACAGTCTGTTTAAGACAGCGTTCCAATGAAACTAGGCAGAAATATCCTCATTCTGTTTGCCTCTGGCTGGGACGAAAGGAGGGTGCAGTCAGCACTGAGGTATCTGTGGTCTTGATGTTGTGGGAGGTGAAAGTAGGGGAACTGAATAAAATTTGCCGAAACATTTATTTTTGAAAAACTTCAAATGCGGCAAGGAATAACAGTATACCAGAGGGTTCATGAGAAGACAGAGCTGTGAGTCCTGTTTATGTTGATGCCAGGTGGGGACCTCCAATAGAATATTCAACAGGCTGTGGGGTAATTCACTTTCTGAAATGAATGAATCACCACAAAAAGACTACGGTAAGACTGCCCCCTATTTAAGGATGCTCACAGGTAAAATCAATAGAAGCCAGTTCTTAAGATATGGAAGAAAGTCAGTCTTTTCTCTGGAGGAACGCGTGCATCCAGGGTCTCTAGTCTGTGTGTGCGCACACGCGCGTGTGTGTGTACATGCTCACACATGCTCCTGCAGAGACCACGTCTAGGACCTGAGATGAGAATGGAGTGCACCAAATAAGCTGAAAGCTACTGCCTGGCAGGCTGAAGGGGCTGACTGCCACCTGGAGTGAGCAGGAAAACGTGCCACCTGGTAGGAGGGTGGCCTCGAGGACCACATGGAAAAACAGCAAAAGTGTTGTTCCATCCTGGCTGGGATTTTAAAGAAAAGGCAGGTCTCTTGGAATGTACTTCTCTTGGGGGTGAACACACTTCTATTCCGAATTCAAACTCATCAACTTCTACCTATCATCTCAAGCTCCATTCCTATCCCACTTTTTATCAAAAGGACAAGCATTTGTCTCGTCTCCATGGCTCAAAATCATGAGCTTCCCCTCACTTTCCCCCAACATTTTGAAGGGGAAGATATCAAATTCCCTTCATTCCATAACTTCCCCTTCGAAATGTTTCTGGGGTTTGCTATTTTCTTCTCACTCCCTGGGCATATATGTAGTTCATCTACCTAATTCAAGACCATTGTCTTTCTATAGGAAATATAAGACCCACAGGCAAGTCGTGAAATACTATCTATCCTATAATCCAAGACAGAAATAAATGTTATAGTAACAATGGCTCCAAGTGTTAGATTTCCCAGACAGTTCAGATTTCAAGTAATTTTATTAATTTCAAAAAGGCAATTTATTAAATGCACATGCTGAAAGATAAATTTTTGTAAGTATTGCCTGATTATTTTCTCTAGCATTCCCTTTTCCCCTTTTGACTTTCCTTCTCCCCAACTCAAGTAGCTGGACATACCTCTGTTCTATAACTCAAGGAGGGGGTGAGCAAGAATTCTCTTCCTGTCTTGCATATTTCAAAAGCATAGCCTTTTGGGGGGAATAAAGACATTATTAGGGCAGAGGCTAAAGAGCTGGGAGCAAACATAAATATAAGCTAGGCTCCCCCGCTTCACCTCTCACCAAAGAAAAGACCCCCATGATTGTTGGGGAGGGGAGACATGAAGGGAAGCAATAGGAACAGAGATGCTGAGGGATTACGTCAACAATAACAGGGACTTGGTTCTTGTTAGCCAGCATCAGATGGCGAGATGGCCAACCCCCTGTAGTCATTTACAGGACTTGAAGTAGAAGGAATAAAGACTGATAAATTAGCACAGTTACTCTGCAGGTTAATTTGACAGCATTTGGCAAAATTGAAAGTCTGGAGGAATTTTTATGCATATATTTGAAGAGATTTGAACAAAAATGTTAATACAGCTTGACTTCGAATGGAAAAACATTTCCAACAACCTAAATGTCCATTCATAGAAGAGGTAATATATAAAATGTGAAACTGTGTCAACCATGCACTACTGTATAACAATGAAAAGGAATGATTAAAACAATAGGAAGAAATTAGAGGGGAATTTAGACCATAAAATCCAACTGTCTAGAAAGCTTTAAGAGTTAAAATACAAGTGCCTCATTTCACAGATGAGAAGGAATGGGGGCCTGCAGTTAAATCATTTCTTAAAATAAGACTTTTGTGGAAGACTTCCAACCTGGCCTTTGTCCATGATGTCACCTGCTACCCCGAGTTACCTGATATAGTTTTCAGTCTACTCCAGGAAATAGGAATGTGTCCCCTCTGAGTTCCACAGTATGTTCGCCCACAGGAACAGGAGGAGCAAAGGAAAAGGGGAAGGAGAGCAGAACGAATCTGTTGCCCTTGCTCTTGAAATCACAGTTCAGATGAAAAGCAGAACCAAAATAAGAAATCATAAAATCTCCCTACCTCTCTGGAGTGCCATTTTCCTATTAGCAAAACACGGGGTTTGACTAGAAGGAATTATATCAACCCCTCAAGTTCAAAATATGATCCTTGCAATGAATCGACCTTTTAGCTATACAATCTAAGCTGTCTGAATTTAACAGTTGAAATCTATATCTATAAAATAATTTTTCATTCATTTTCCTCAAATCTTTTGTCTATACTTGAAAAGTTCTGCTGGTTGGTCAAACCTAGAGACCATATTTGATGCTTCTTTTCCAATATAATGTTTAATCCTTAACACTCCTATAAACCCGTGGAAAGAATCTTCTGCCTGAGCTTTCAAGAGAGGCACTAAATTAAAAATCTCAACACTAAATGGCACTCCAGGCTTTTTTTTTTTTTTTTTTTTAAGATTGGGAACCTGACGTCAGTGAAATGGCCCTGTCTCCACCTCTTGAGGAGGCTGGAGGTGGGTGTGAGAGTCACCAGAGCTGGCACTGACCTCCCCACATGGTCTGGTGGGCTGAATGGGAGCGGGGGTCAGGAACTCCGAGTTAAGTACTAACTGAGGGACTGCCTTGGGCTGTGACATTGGAGGAAGCTCTAGGCTGTTTTTGCAGAGGAAGAAGAAATTGTAAAGAGGAAAAGTTCTCTGAAAAGTACATCATGCTCTAGAGGCCAAATGTTACGGCATTAAAGAAGCAAAGACTCAGCTTCAGCCACGACTGTCATTCCAGGTGCCCCCGCCTACACTGCCAGTGGCAGGATCTCAAAGTGTCACAGCCTTCAGAAATACAGAGATTTTCACACAAATGGCTCAAATTCACTTCTTTACTTTTAAACTAACACACTTTTTGTAATTATTAATGGTTTATTTTTGTGACTGCCCATGAGTGAAGGGCATGTCCCTCTCCCACATCTTTAATGGAAATCATTAATGAGGTGTTAGAAATTAACAACAATTAATAGTGCATAGGAAAAAGGGCAGAATGTCAGAGATGCCAAAGAAAAACCATGTTTCACTTCTCCAGCGGAATCTTGCCATTTCAAGGAGGGAGACACTCGGAGCGTTTTTCCTGTTAACTATCTTGATGTGGCGCTGACTTTTCAAAGGGGGAAATACTGACAAGGGTTCCCATGGAGTACAGACTTCCCTGGTGGACCACGAGAATCCCTGCCCTAGAATGCTGCTCTCAGGCAGAAATACAACTGCTTCTCCAGAACAGAGACCCAAACACCATCATATTTTAAGTAGAACATATTAATGGAAGGAAGTAAACTACCTTGCACTTCTTCCCAGCTTATTCGTTTTGCTGAACAAGCAAAATAGTCTAACATTGCATTTTTAGCTCAGTACTAATAAGCATTTCCTGATGTACAGAGCAGACGTGTAATGTATTGATACAGTAGTATCATCATTTTAGATCATATTGGAGTCTAGAACTCACTTTGAATGATAGAGAAACATACCAGTTATATAACTTATATGTATGTGTTCATTTAACTATAGGATCTCTGCAAGCATTATTGCTACATACAGGTAAATTAATAAATAAACTGTGTTTACTTTATCTTCCTGATAGGTAGGTGCCAATGAATATTACTACGGATGTGTTGGGTCTCCCAGCTTTACTCTATGTTCTTATTCCCATTTTCTAACACATAATGATAAGTCCTTGAGCCAAAGTCTCACATATATGCTGATGGTGAAAAAAAAGTCAAAGAGAATGAGTCAAGCTTAAATATACAAGTTTTGATGATCTCACCAAGGATATCCACCAAGAATACCTTACTAGCAAACAGGCATGATACACACACACACACACACACACACACACACACACGTATATATATCATGCCTGTTTGATATATGTGTATTGTATATATGATATATGTATAGATATACATATATACTTTGCTTCCACCCACAAAGTAATTACAATTATAATTACATTACCTATAATTATAAACATAATTAATTATATTCCTACAGTGCTTTAGAGCTAGCCAAGTACATTCACGTACATTAATTGTTTAACCTCATCAGCACCCTGTGAGGCAGGCATCGCAGAAAACCTGCAGAGCAACACTACGGGCTTCTCACTAAGCCCAGACCTGTTCCCTCCAGGTGGCTTCTTTCTCTCTCACAGTTATCTCCTTAAACCCAACTTCTAGAGGCAATGATGTTTCTGTCTCCTTGGTCAAGCAACTTTCAAACCAGTACAAGTTGCTCTGAGGGAAGGAATGGGCCAGATTTGTGTGTTGGGGTACCAGTCACAGTGACCTCAAGGCTCTGGATTGGCCCAGGTACACAAGGTCACTTGGTGTACCCTGAGCCTCGGCCCATGTTTTTATGGATGAGAGTCATTCACCTCATGGCAGACTGGGCGCTAGGAGTGCAAACACCTGTTGAGCACCTGGGATGTGCACATTACTGGAAACGCCAAGAAAATCCAAGCTCTACAGGAGCTTATGGTCAAAATGGAAGGGACCGTCATCATGACACCATGCAGTTCAGCTGCTGAGTTTTGCAAGTTAGCAACACAAATGTACATTCTTCTGCCTGTCTTTTAAGGTCCACCCCCCACACACCCCCCTTCCAAAATCCAGCCTGACACATTATTCTAGGATTATTTCCCATTGTGCCTTCTTATCCCATCCACTCATGCTCCCACAACCAAGACCTTTTCTATTCTTGGTCTGGGACTTCTAGTTGCAAGTCTCTCAACCCTGCACGCCCTTTAAGTCCCAACCTGAGGCCTACTCCTCCACAGAAAAGGAACGGTAGGCTTTGGTCTTTCCACTGAGAACTTAGCATTTCCTTGGAGAAGGAATTTGTACTCAAATAGCTCATAGAAGTTATAAGCTGTTTGAGGCCCTAAAACAGCACTACACAAAGTAGGGACTTTGAACAAGTAGGGTCAGAAGTACCTGGGAACTTGTTAGAAAAGTGAATTCTTGGGCCCCATCCTAAACCTACCAAATTAGGATCTCCTGGGGTGGGTCCAGAGGTCAGTGTTTTAACAAGCCCTCCAGGTGAACCTGATGTCTGCTGAAGTGTAAGAATCCCAGTGGTTTTTTGTTCAATGTCAGGAGAGGGAGTAATTTAGTTCCAGGAGGTTTTCCTTTAAAACTGATAGGATTCTTCTATTCTAGATTTTTGTCCTCTGGCATCCAACAGATTTCTTGTCCTAATTTATTTATTCTGAATTCTCACTGCATTTATCATACTCTGTAAAGTGTTTGTGCTAGGCTGATAATGGCTCCCAAAGATACGTTCATGTACAAATTCCCAGAATTAATTAATTAACCTGTTAGTGTTACCTTGTTTGCAAAAAAAGGTCTTTGCAGATGTGATTATCCTGGATCGTCTGGGTGGATCCTAAGTGTAACCAGATGAATCCTTATAAGAGAGAGACAGAGGTAGAATTGAAACAGATGCAGAGGAGGTGCAATGAACATGAAGGTGGAGATCGGAGTGATGTGGCCAAAAGCCAAGCAATGCTCACAGCTCCCAAAAGCTGGAAGAGGCAATGAATAGATTCTCCACTAGAATCTCCAGAGGGAGTGTGTACAAGCTGAAGCGTTAATTTTGGACTTTTGCCTTTCAAAACTGTGAGAGAATAAATTTCTTTTGCTTAAAAAAATTTTAAGCAAAAAAAAAAATAAGAAAGAAAAAGATTGATAAGATTCAGACACCTATAGAGGAATAGCAGACATTCCAAAAGTTAAAACAATGGGAACAGAGACCTAATTCAGGGTGTGGTCTGGGAACAGCAGGGACTTCCATATGGCCGGCACTTAGGGTCGGCGGAGAGTTGTTGGCAGTCAATTTCCAAATACTACTACTGTTACTACTACTACTACTAAATACTTATCAAGCCCTTATCATATGCCATGTAGAGTTCTAGATGCTTTACTGACAAGAATTCTCTTATTCTATTCTCACAACCACCTGAGTAGAAAGTAATATCAGATGAAACCCATTTAAACTTGAGGAAGTGGAGGTGTGAAGAAAGTAACTAAACTGCTTATGAAGATACAGGTTGAGCGTTGAGCTTGGCAGCACCAACATCACCGCTTGACTTTAGGGCATTTGGGGAGCCATGCAGGGATGTTTGACACATAAACAGATTGTTGGCAAAGAGACTGGTGTGATGGCCATGGTCTAGTAGAGAGGGAGGCGAGAGAATGAAGATTAGAATTGGGGCGATGGGAATGAGATGGGCAGGCAGACTCCAGAGTGCAGAGCGGGGGCAAAGGGGAGAACGAGGGGAAACTTCTGGGAGCTCAGTCTGGGAGGAAACTGGAGTCGGAAACCAAACACATCACCCTCTTCTTCATATTGGACTTTATGCATCAAATACTTGTGTACCAGATAGTGTGCTTAGAGTTTTGCATTTAATTTTTACAAAAAATCTTAAGAGGGAGTTAGTTACTCTATTTGTCCCAATTTACAGATGAGAAAACTTATTCTACTCTCACTGTGAAATAGCACTGGCATCTTCTCAGTGATCGGGATATTTATTCCTCAAAAGAACTAAAAAAGAAAAAACAAAACCCCAAAACAGATTTTTTCCAAACTTGGAAGCAAACAGAAGTTCGCCAAGTAAAGCAGCAGGTTAATTAATACAGAATCACCTGGGGCGCTTTACAAACGCTCCAGGGCTGGGACGCCATGCCCTGAGATCAGGAATCAGGCGGTGGAGTGAGGCCAGGGCAGCATTTGCTGTTTGTTATTTAAAGCGCCCCCCAGGGGGTTAATGTGCAGGCAGCACTTGAGACTACTAAATTAACCAATTGACAAGCATTTATTGCTTACCTACTAGGTCACAGGTGTTGTGCTCCACGCAGTGATAGATTCCAAGTATAAACAAGATGCTACACTACACCAGCCCTCAGAGTTGACATCTTCCAGGATCTGCATTAGACTAAGAAAGAAGATAGAAACAATATTGGGGGGCAGAGGTGGTGAATTCAGCAAGTGACCTAGAATTAATCCTTGGAGCCTGGTAGGAGAATCAGGGAGGACTTTAGGACAGTGTTTATACTAAATAAGTAGATAAGGAAACCATCAGAGATTGCCGTGTAAAGTTACACATCCCCTTCAGAGGTCAACTGGTGTAGACCAATCTGTCATCTTCTGCCTCCCTTCTCTGCAAGAGGAGCTCTAAATGGTTTACATATCCAGGTCCAGGTCAGGCCCTGGCGCCTACACACTGATGCTGGGGTATGTCCTTTCCTTGGCCAAAGGGAAAAGAAGGAAAACATTTCAGCAGTGCTAAATCCCAGTGTCTTTATTTGAACTTCCCTAGACCAGGCAAGTTAGTGGTATTTATGGCTTAAAAGAATTTCCATCTGTAAGTTTATCTTCTTGTCAAAAATCAGCCATCCTCTACTCAAAACAACTAAAGATAATAAATCAAGGCTTAAGTAGGAAGCAAAGACTTATCTCCACAAATAGGAATCCCTACGGTTGCTCACATACTATTTTTTTAGTATCACACATTGTAAGAGGTTAAGTGATTGGAGGGTGGGGTGAACTTCCCTTTAATTGGACACACATAACATTTGGAAATGAGACGATATGTTGTCCAAACTGAAAGAAGAACTGGACTAACATTTCCACATAAATTCCAGAGCCCCCTCAAGGCTTTACCTCTCCGGAATGGCACATACTGGCGGTGCTATTATTCTTAACTGATTCTGCCAATTGATGACTGTCCTCTCCAGTCTGATTACTACCTGGCACTTTCTCTTTCACAGAAACAAAGGTGTCACAAGCAGCAAGTTCTCATTTCTGAAAACTGAATGGATGGACAGTTCTGTCATTGTCATGAAGGAGATGACAGCAGAGTCTGGTGTGGCTAACTGGTGCAATAAGCTACTACTATTTTATTAAAACGTAAAAAAAAGGTACTATTTCATGCTCGCTGACCCAAAAATCTCCTTTTCCAAGAAGACTCTGTGCTCTTTTTGTCCATCCTTGGGCTCAAGTACAGGAACAATGATGGGCCCAGATAATTGCTCTTCCACCCTAACACCCAAATTGTTCCCACTCCCCACCCACAGTGCATCATGGTACCATTTTCCCACTGTTCAAGATCAGCCTTATCTATAGGTAAAACAGAAGGAGTTCGTGGAAGAAGAAGGCCTTTTACTACCAAATATGTCTCCTAATCAAGTTGTCACATTGTCCAAAATGCTTTCTTTTCTACAGAATTTATGAATAACCTTTGAAAATCTTTTGGGAAAACGTTGGAGAATTAATCCCTTCCTCAGAATGTCATTTAAAATGTATATAATCTTTGGAATTTTGGTTCAACATGTTAAGCCACTTTCTACTATTTATTTTCTATGATACAGCAAGTTTTCCAGTAAAATATAGTAGTAATATCGCACACACACAAAGTGTAGGATTTAAAACCCACCGATCATGTTCATGGAAACCATTTATTCTCAAACATGATCTCATGTGAACAGACGGAGCCTTAAACCCCAGTATGAAAAGTTAGCTCTTTCCTGGGAGCGCTGGTGGAGCGTCTGTGGTGTGGGGCAGGATGAGAAGTCGGGAAGAGGGAAATGAGCTGTCAGCAGCAAAAGTTCTTGTAGAGGAGCCAAGCATTCACTAGGGTTTCTTTCTTTCACAAAGAGAAGTGCACATTGCTTGGCTCCTCCAAAGCTCAGAGGGAAGACTATATGATTCTTTTGCCCTGACAAAGTTTTCTCCCACCCCACCTTCTATTCTTGAGAAATGTAAAAGATAGAGGAAAGTTAAACTCTCACATTCATATTTCCCAGGGTTAACTGTTAACATCTGGTCATATTTTCCCCTCCAATTTTTTTTAAAGATATACTATAGCTCAGATTCCAAATGATGTCCTCTTCAATCAATCCACTCCCCTGCACCCAAGGGAAACTACCTTCATGAATGGGGTGTGTGTGGAGCCTTCTGGTCTATTAAAACTATACACATAGTATGCACTTATACATCCCACAAAAAATACCTAGTTTACTTTCTTTATGTATTATGTTATTCATATAAAAGACATCATTCTTTAGTTTCTGCAACTTGATTTTTTCCCTATTTAATATAAGTTTTTTGGTGATTTACCCATGTTGAGGTATTTAGTTCTAGTTAATCCCTTTTCATTGTGTATATATTACATTTCCAATCTGTTGTTAATGGATTTTTAGGATCTTGCCAGTTTTTCACTATTTTCTACAATGCCACAGCAAACATTCTTACACATGCCCCTTTGTGCACATATCCAAGAATTTTTTTGGACGTACACTCAGCAGTGGAATGTATGGGCCTATGGTATGCACAATTTCAATTTTTCTCAGGTGCTGCCTAAAGACTCTGAAAGTGGGTATACTCATTTACATTTCCACCAGCAGAAAGTAATGGGAACATTTTCCTCATATGCTTGTCAATACATGATTTTACCGGACACAGTTTTTGTCCAATTGAATGATTCAAAAATAATGGCTAAGTAATGGTTTTCTTTCTCATTTCCATAACTGTTAGTAAATTTAATTATCTTTTCATGGGTCCATTAGAATCAACGGCTTTCTTTTAGCATATCCTTTGCTTCTTTTACTATGAGATCAATGATTTTCAACTGGTGTGCCATAAGAATTTTTAAAACATGCAATACCTGACTATTTCATTTGGGGCACTGACCTCTTTTCCCTTAGATTGTTGTACTAAACAATGACAACAGCCAACACAACAATAACCATCCAATGTTAAAGAATCAATAGTATACCTATTTTTTGTCAGATTGGCAAAAAATACAATACATTATTTGGTGTGCCTTAGAACGCTAGTAATTAGTTTATGTGAGCCATGAGATGAGAAAGGTTGAAAATTACTGTATTAGGTCATTCGTATTTTTATTACCAGCTTATAAGGATTCTACATGTACCCTGGATGGTAGATCTTTTGCATATAACATACATTGCAAATAAATCTTCTCTGCTTATTTTGAATTGGCAATATATTCAGATGGTAAGGGCCTGAAGCATTATAAGAGGAAACAAAGAAAAGTACCTCTCTCATAGCTGTCCCCCTCCCCCAGTCAGTGAGCCTTCTTGGCAACGTTCTAGCGCCCCACCCCAAGGACTTCTATGCAGGTGCAAAAACAGCCTATCGTGACTCTACACTCATTTTTATAAATTCATAAGGTAGCATACTATGCATTCTTTCTGTATCTTGCTTTTTTCACTTAAAGATGCCACAAAAATCATTCTATCCCAGTTTATAATTTTCTCTGCATTTATTTACTTTGTCTTATTTATTTGTCTTTGGCAATACAATACAAAAATCTTTGCTTGTATTGATCAGAGCTTATGTGACCAGTTTTCCACTGGTTGACATTTAGGTTGCCTGCAATTTTTTATTATTAAAAAATATGTTTTAATGACTACTGTTGTACAGATATCATGTCATGCAAGTACAAATAACAGTAGGATAAACCATCAAAAGTAGAAGTGCCTGTTTTATTTTAATAGGCATTACCAAATTCTTCTGCAGCGACTGTACCAGTTTACACTCCCACCAGTAATGTTTGTGTCACTTGTCTTTTTTAAGATTTAACATAATAATAACGGATAACATTTATTGAGTGTTTATTACACACCATGCATAGTTCTATATCCATTACTTGTAGTTTTAAGAAATCATTATGAAAAATGTCAAACATGTAAAAGAAAAGAATATAATAAACTCCCGCATGCCCTTCACCCAGCTTCAATAATGAAGAACATACGGCGAATGTCCTTTCATCTGTGTGCCCACCCCCTTCTCTCACACACCTGCTGGATTATTTTAAAGCAAATGCCAGGCACTGCACACTTTTATTCATAAATATTTCAGTAGTATCTCTAAGAAACAGGAATTTTTTAAGTAATCACACTGTCATTGTCATGCCATAAACATTAACAATAATTTTTTATGATCACTTAATAACCAGCCAGTATACAAATTTCCCCAAATGACCCACAAACATCTTTTTGTAGTGGGTTTCTTTGAATCAAAATCCAAACAAGGTCCACACATTTCATTTGGTTGCTCTGCCACTTAAAACTCTTTTAGTCCTTAATAACTCTCCTCCTGCTTGTTTTCTCGTCATTTATTTTTTTTTTTTGAAAAAAAATCATGAAGATTGGCAAAAGGTACAAACTTCCACTAATAAATGTATAATGTCATAGAGAGACAACGCACACCACGGTGACTGCAGTTGATGACACTATGTTACATACTTGAAAGTTGCTAAGAGAAAAAAATGTTAAAAGTTCTCATCCCAAGAAAAAAAATTGTAACTAGGTGTGTCAATGGATGTTAACTAGACTGACTGCAGTGCTCATTTTGCAATCTACACATATATTGAAAAACTGTGCTGTACACCTGAAACTCATATAATGTCATATGTCAATAATATCTCAATACAAAGAAGAGTGCCTTTTGTTCTGTTCAAGTTGCATTTTAACTTTATTTATAATGGGTTTTTTGTTTGTTTGTTGCATGAAAAGGAGTTAAATTTTGCTATAGTCAAACTTAAGTACCATTTCCTCTGTAATGCATGTTTTTCCTATCTTGTTAAATAAAGCTTTCCCCAACTCTGGGGATATACATTTCCCCTCCCCCCAGGTTTAGAGTTATATGATTTACATTTCAGGACTGTAATCCATCTGGAATTTGTGTATGGTATAAAGCAGAAGTCTCATTTATTCTTTTCCATGGGGTGGGTTCATTTTCCTCCCTTTCTTCCTTGATTTGCAGCATTATCTCTGATACAAACTACATTTTAACATATGCATGGCTCCATTTGCAGGCCCCCTCTCCTGTTTGCTTGCCAATTTATCTGACCCTACTCCTGTACCACACTGTTTTCATGGCTATTACCTTCTAACATGCCATGTCATTCTTAGGAGAAATTTGTTTCAAAATTTTTTTTAAAGATTTTATTTATTTATTTTTAGAGAGGGGAAGGGAGGGAGAAAGAGAGGGAGAGAAACATCAATGTGTGGTTGCCTCTCACGTGGCCCCCACCAGGGGCCTGGCCTGCAACCCAGGCATGTGCCCTGACTGGGAATCGAACCTGCAACCCTTTGGTTCGCAGCCCGCGCTCAATCCACTGAGCTACGCCAGCCAGGGCTCAAATTTTTAATGTACAATAAAATCAGGCCAATCAGAACCTTCACATGCTCAAATAAAGATGGACTTTGGTTTAGGAAGAAAATGACATTTACATGCTGTTGGAACAGAGGTAGAAATCCATGTTGTGCTAGTAGATAACATTTAAAAGTCAGATTTACTTTGGTTAGAAAAGTTTCGTGTAGTTCTTCTATAAGTACAGTACTTTCACAATATCTTCTCAGATACCATTTCCTCCCCTTCTTCTTCTTCATTCCCATCCATGTGTGTGGGCAGGGAGAAAGCTCACGAATTCAGGAGGTAGGTGAGGGTAAACATGCAACTCTTTGGTTTACAGATTAGAATAAGAGGCCCCAGAAGTAGGAGAAGGTCAAGCCACAAGTCACAGGACTCCTGTTATTTGCTTTCCTGCCAACTACTAAATTTAATAGATTTCAATGCCTCAAAGAGCCAGTAGCTGGCTGGTCATGATTAATTCATCAGACGCCTACTGCTTGACCAGTCTTGAACTTGTGGGAGGGATGGCAGCAGTGAATGTACTGATCAGTTCTCAGATGAGGAAGGAGTGTTCTTGATACAAGGAAAGAACATGGAGAGCCCCACGAACAGGGCCCTCTGTCACTTCCTTGTGGCTGGTTGAGGGGGTGACTTCTACCCTGTGTTGATGTGAGAGCCACTCCACAAAAGCAAACACAACTTCCTTAAGGCTGCCTAATGTTTTGATGCTAACACAAATATAGGTCCTGAATCAAAGGATATACACTTGATAAAAATTAACTTAGGGCACAGCAAATTATTTCAGATGTGATTTTTGTACATTGTACAGAGAAAAAGACCTAGTTGAATTGCAAATCTCTGATTTGGGGAAATGGGGAAAAAAAAGCAATTTCACAGCCAAGATGGGTGAAGGAGATGCTGACTTTTTGGAGACTTAAAATGAGTAAAAGTAGACAATAAACTAATGTTATATTTTCTAAATGGAATATAGCACTGCCAATGATTCACTACCATAGAGAAATGAGGCTCTCATTTGGCAGAATAAAACCAATAAATAGGACTCTTATTCATTCATCCAACAAATATTTACTGTTCCCTACTAATACTGAGGAATCCATACTGGCCAAGACATACATGTGCCATCTTTCATGAAATTTCCATTCTGGAGCTGAAAAGTCTAAAACAAAGTAAAAAGTAAATGGCAAGCTGCATAGCTGGCACAAAGGAGACAAAGGGCCATGGTAGGGACCAAACAGAGAGACCCTTCGTTACACAGGTGGTCAGGGAAGGCTCGTCTGAGGAGCGACCCTTGCGTTGAGACATGAGGGAGGCAAAGGGGTTGGCCGAGCAAAGACCAGGGGGAAGAAAGTTCCTGGTGAATAGGCCCTGCAGCAGACAGAAACTTGGTAGGTGGAGATGCTGAAAGGAAAACAGCAAGGCAGGGCCTTGTGCCACTTACTGAGCATGCCCGGGAAGGAGGTGGTAGTTGGGGGCAGGCCCTGGCCAGTTTAGGCAAGACCATGTAGGCCAAGGTCATTCATTCACACTTTTTCCTATAAACAGCAGAAATTCTTGGACAGTGGTTTAGCACAACGGTGACATGATCTGATTTCCATTTACAAAAATCTCTGTATCTGTTGTGTAAGGAGTGGATGGGAGGGCAATGTTTAAGTGGAGAGAGATGGAGGCCTGGACTAGGGTGGGAAATTAAGAGGCAGAAAAGTAGATGGATTCAATTTGGAATTGGACTTGACTAGTCTTGTTGGCAGACTGCATTGAGAGGGTAAGATTCAAAATGACTTTCAGGTTCTTTGCTTGAGCAACTGTGTGGATGAAAGTGCCTTTCACCAATACTGGGCGAGGCAGGGCATACATTGGAAGTGGAAATTAAGTGCTCTATTTTGACAGGTTTAATTTCCAGGTGTATGATTCTAAAATTCAGAGGGAAGCTTCAAGCTAGAGATACAAACTGGGGAGTTGTCAGCATATAAAAGATACAGAGCATCTTTATCCTTGGGAAGGAATGAGGCCATCCAAGAAGAGAGGCTGGAGATGCATAAGAAGAGAGACCAGAATCAAAGTCTGGGAGGCATCAGCGTATGAAGAGAGAACAAAAGATGAGGTGCTCACATGATAGCCCATACAAGCAGACAAGAAACAGTGGAGTGCTGTTATGGAAATCGAAAAGGAGAGCATGTCAAGGGGGTGGAGGGGTGGCTTTGTTGAGTGCTGCTGGGATCCCCGGAGAGTAGGAGTGCGGGGAGTAAGAAAGGAGAACATTCTTGGGATTCTAGCTCCTACTAGCCAGTTTCTCAGAAGGCTCCTGCTCCTCCTTGTGGTCTGTGCACTAGAAGTTCAAGGACTTACTGTTCAAAATGGTCCATCAGTCAACCTCCTCCCCCCAAACTCCAAGAGAGACCATCCTGGGTGATCAGAACCGCAGCACCTTGTCCCTGCGTTACCGCACCAGCTCCTTGCTGCAGCTGTAACTCCAGACTCTCTAGCTCTGGTATTACACACCAGCTCAAGATTATTTGTTAAAATACTGCTCAAAATTGGCATCACATTTTTCAGGAAAATTTATTATAATCTATTAAAATTTAAAATGTTCATGTACTCTGATCTGGCATTTTTACTTCTGTACATCTCACAAGAGCTAAGATAAATGTTTAAGAATGTTCCAATTAGCAGTTTTGTTTGTTATAATAAAACATCAGAACAACTTAAATAGGCCACTCATAGGGAGGTGGTAAATAATATTAAAATATGACATATCGATAGAGTTGAATGTTATGTAGACATTAGGGAAAAATGTAGTCTTTCTAGATGTGCTGACATGGAAAGGCGACCATGATATATTGTGTGGCTGTCTGCCAGCACACGCTTTCTGCTCCTGGCCTTCTAACAGAGCCACACTCCTTGTTCTGGTCCCTACCTCCCCCATCCCCGCCCCCTTCCTGAGGCAGCCCATGTGACCCATGTGCCATGTGGTTGTAGCCAATCCATGCATTCCCCTAGGAGCCCTAAATATGAAGATTCTCTCCATATCTGTTCTCAACTAGCCACAGAGATTTTTAAAAACCTAATCACTTCAGCTTCTCCTTCTTGCCTTTGAAATAAAGAGCAAAGTCCTGTACGAAGGGCTATGAGGTCCTGCATGATCTGACTACTGACTGACCACCCACCTAGCATCATTGTTCTGCTGCCTGTTCTCTGGGCTCCAGCCACCCTGGCCTTCCTTCTCTTCTTGAATCACATTTCCTTTTGCCACAGGATAGCTCAAATGTCACCTTCTCCAGGGAGCTTTTCTAACCATTCAAGTTAAATTAGATTCACTGATTTTTAAGCTCAAACACATTGGATGCTTTTCTCCCTTAGCCCTTCTTAATGATGTATAGCTGTGCGTTCGCTGTGTGATAATTTGATGAATAACTGTCTCCCTTGCTCAACCCAAAGGCCTGTGTCTGCCTTGTCCAAAATTTTATCACTAGTGCCTCACATAGTACCTGGGACAAAGTAGGTGCTCCAGAAATGTTTATCAAATGAATGAACCTGAGAGTGTCTTACACATAGGAGGAGCACCACTGATAATCATTGAATCACACTTAGTTGGAAATGGGGATCTGCATTTATTCTGTTAACTTTGATCAAATTCACTTATATGACTTTAAGATTTAAATATAATATATACCTTCTTCTTCCATCCAAATCATCAATAAATTTTATGAACTCCACCTCCAAAACACATCCCTCATCCTTCCTCTTCCCTTCAACTTCACAACAACCGCCCTAGTACAAACCACCATTAGCTTTTACCTAGACTATTGCAATAGACTCCCTCCCTCCAGCTCCATCCCTCTGGTCATTTTCCAGGAGGCAAATAAGATAACCTTTTAAGTAAGTTAGATCATGTCGAACCCCTGTATAAAACGTACCATCACTTCCAAACACACCTAGAAACACACCCAGAAACACACCCAAGATACAATGAAAATTCCTTACCCTGACATTTTTTGGCTAATGCAAACCTCTTTGAAATAATCTCATAACCTTCTCAGAAACCACCTCTACTCACCAACACACCAGGCTTCTTCTTCCTTCACAGACACCAATCCTTTCCCGTGTCGGGGCCTTCACCTACTCACAGCTCTCTTGTCAGTGGCTTTCCCACACAGCCATTCCCGTTGCCCAATTTAAAATAACCATCCAATGTCACATCGCTGAGTTGTAATCTACCTGTCACTTATCTCTACCTGGCATTTTTCTTATTTCTTCGTCTGTCTTGCGTACAGCTCTATTCCCCATACCAAAACAGTGCCAGGCCCCTAACAGGCGCTTAATCAATTTCTGTTGAATGAACATCTTCTTTAATTTATTACAGGTTGATTTCCAGTGTCATTACTTCACTGAAAGTATTCTTTTTAAAAAAAATAAGTGTCAGCTATCACATTTTTTACCTTGTGTTATATTTTTGTTTCTTATTTATTTTACTGTTTTATTATTTATGCTATTACAGGTATCACAATTTTTCTTTCAGGTGCCTCTAGAAATGGCCCTTCACTTTTAATCTTGAACCTTTGCCCACACCCGCCCCCGCAGCACATTGGATGTTTCCTTTTCCTTCTGGCGTTTGCCGCCTTTCCTCCCGAGATCCCTCTCTCCCTTTCCCGGGCCTCTCCCATTCTCACACAATGCCCTGCATGGTTTAACTTTTTATTCCTCTCTCTCTCTTAGAAACACCCCACCCTTTAATCTTGGAGTTGAGTCGGGGTTGATGCTTGGTTTCCCTTTGGCCTAGATGGCCAAGCTGTCACCATGGCCTCCGAGTCTTCTCTATAACAATTTCTTGGATTCGCCACTTTTTCCAGTCTCGTTCCAGGCCCTCTCTGTTTTCACCTACAATAACACAAATTCGTCCTACATTTTGAATGTCCCTTTCAGTTCCAAAAACTCAGAATCACAAGATGGTGGAATTAGAAGTATCCCTTGAAGTAACCTGTCCAACTTCCTCAACTTTTGAGATGAGAAACCAGAATCCCAAAGACAACCATATGGTTTGCTGAACAACTTGAGGTTAGCATTCACTCTTGAGCGCTTTCCACCTCTCCTTCTGCGCTGTCTTCTTTGCCTCCAACGTGTTCTCCCCAACTTGGCTTTCTTTCCTGTATAGCTGTTGCATCAGTCTTCCTCGAGATAGAGCATCCTTCTACTCAGAAAGCTTCAGGGGTTGCTGATGCTTGGGTGAAACTGAGGAGTCCACTCAGTGTTTCTGAAGATGCTCTGTGAGATATGATGCTCACAGAGACTTAAGCTCAAACTCTTCAGCCTGGTATCTGGTACTCAAGTTTTCACAAGTTGATACCTTTGCTGTTAATCTCAGAGAACAGAAAGGGGGATCAATAGAAACAAGATTTTGGAAGGCAAATTTCACATCAACATGATGAATTCTTCTCATTATTAAAATTGTTTTTCAATAGTGTGGGTTCTCTTGAGAGATAGTGAGCTGCCCGCGAGCCTCCATGTTCAAAACCAGGTGGGTCATACGGAAAACGTTAAGAGGGCGCCCATCATGGAGATGGGCAGGGGACCTGCTGAGATAACCTCAGATTCCGTACAACTCTCAGCTCCAACAGCCAGCCTTTTCTGCATGGCAGCCTACTCCAGGGATCCTTTTCACACACCCACTCCTAACAAACTGCACTTTTAGTTATTCTCCATATGGCCCCACACTTCCCAGGACTTCTCTGCCTCTGCTTATGCTGCTCTTGCTGCCTGAACTGTCTCTTCCAATCACCATGACACCAGTTTTATGCCACCCGTTTTATGCCACCTTTGCTGATACCTCCAGTTAAGTCTCTCTTCCTCCCTCTCTTTCTCTTTCTCTCTCTCTCATTTTATTTTCTCTAGAGTATATTAGAAAGAACATTAACAGGTATTTGGTCCAAATGCCTGTGCTTCTAGTCTACCTCCTCTTGCAGGGAATCCTGCACACCACTGCTGGGCAAAGCCACACACTCTTCTAACCACTGCATTTAATTTTTTCTCTGTTAGAGAGCCTCCAGGATCCTTGCCTCAGGTACGTGCCCCTCGGCCCTGCAGTTCAAGGTCTCCATCAGTAGTGCCCATGACTGACTTTCCCAGAGGAGGAGCCCCCACCCCTTGGTCAGGTGAGCTCCGTCTGCATCTCCAACCAAGTTTCTTGATCCTGCTCTCTATTCTCAGGCCACCTCTCAACCTGAAAGCTTCTCCTTCTCTTCCTTGCTGAGAAATGGTTTACTCTTCCCTCTAGGAAGAGTTTCTTAACCAAGGGGGCTACTCTTTTTATTTTAAATTTCTTGATTACTTAGCCCCAGAAGTCAAATGTCTGGCTCTATATTTGACAGTGAATCATTTTCTAGTGGTTTCGAGTACTGACATCTTTTCTTCCAGTTAGAAACATGAACCATCTTATATTTCTTTTGCCCTCTCCCACCCACTTACGTACCAAGTATAGAGGCCACAATAAACACATGTTGGAGTTCATGAAACAAGGTGCATCTTATCAGTGGCCATATGGTCAAACGATAGCCCACACTGTATTGTGTACTGAGAAACAACCCCAGATAAAAAAAAGTTAAAAAAATAAAAAAGATATATTGGGAAGGGAAGACCAAGAGGAGAAACTGAATAACAGCAGTGAAACAAACAGGTGATAAACCCTTAATCGCTTCCTAAAAGGTTGCTTTAACTGGAGCAGAAGGGTGCAAACACCAAAGATGTGTTCATTTCCCACCAGGAACATGAATTAGAAAAGCCGCCCCACATATTTTCCCCCCGAATGATGTATTACGTGATGAAAAGCTTATAATACGTCATGGTTGTGCTTCTGACATACGATTTAACCCATTGGTGCAGTGTCTGGATTTTTGTTTTGCCTTTCTCTGCCTTTGGCTGCTAGAAAGAAGATTCTGAAATGAGAGCAGAAACAGAGGCTTGTAAGGGTTTGATGTGGAGGAGGAAGTCTTTCTGAAGATTTATCCTGAGAATTTACAGTAGCTTAAGAAGAACTGCAAAACTGAACAATGCAATATGACAGTTACTCCTTAGAGACAGATTACTCCAAAGTCTGGCTTCAAGTGGCCTTCCTGCTTAAGCTCCCAGGCCAAACAATGGCAGACGAATATACAGCTAGAAAATTGGGGAGACGGCATTTCACGCTTCCAAATGTTTCCAAAAAAAGAACTTTTTAAATTTTTTTTTGTTTATTTTTTATTATTATTTTTAATCAGTATTTTTTAATTGTTGATATTGTACAGTTTTCTGTCTTTTACTCCCACCCCAGCCCACCACCCCAGCCCTCCCCACCTTCCTCCCATTTTCACCCCCCATAGTTTTTGTCCATGTGTTCTTTATACTTGTTGCTCTAAGCCTTTCTCCTTTTCCCCTGAAATTCCCTCCCCTCCCTCTCTGGTCACTGTCAGACTGTTCTCAAATTCAGTGTCTTTGTTTATATTATGCTTGTTTGTTTGTTTTGTTGATTAGGTTCCTGTTAAAGGTGAGATCATATGGTATTTGTCTTTCACTGCCTGGCTTATTTTGCTTAGCATGAAGGTAACTTTTACTGCAGGAAAGATCGCAGGAAATCTTTAGTAGAAAGCAGAACTAAGCCATGGTGTGGCCCTTCACCCTGGCCCAGGCTGAGGGAGGTGGCCAGTGCCTTGCCGGCCCATCAGACGGTGCTGTGAAGGCGACTTCTGAACATTCTGACATAGACTCAGTGAGCTCAGGCCAGCAGTGGAGAAACAGCCTCCTCTCACCCTGCCCTGTGTGCCTCATTACCCCAGAGGACCCATGAGCATGCGCTTCAAAAGCAATTAGCGCTGCTGACGAAGTTACCAGCTTGTACCTTACCATCTTTCACATGAAAATATTTAAAAATCTTTAACAGAACATATTGTTTCCTCACTTCAGTGCTATGCTGCTAGCACATTAAAAAAATTAATTAATAAAAAGCATATTATGGCCACTAAGTGTTTTTCTGCTGTGCTTGCATTAGAACCAGCCCAGCTACATCTCACATTTGGCACGCTTCAAGCATTTCCTCTCCTATCTCTCTTTTCCATCTTAAGATCATTCTTGAAACATCTGAGCAAGAGTGGGCTCGGCCCAATACTCATAAACCCCGCCCCACCCTGCTGTCTGGGTCATGCTGACCTAGCCTTGGCTGACTGTACCCTGTTAGCTGGTTGAACACCCATCTAGTGGTGGTGTGGTCTAGATAGCATCTTCCTCCAGATTTCTGATGACTGTTGCATTTGGAAGAACATCAGAACCCAGAGCACAATAGAAACAGAGAGTATAACCTGTTTTCTTTCAATCCACCAGGCCCATCCCATAGTCCTCGATGTAGACTAGCTATGAAATATTTTCTGACTGCTACCCTAGTCTCAAAAATATTTTTGCTGTTATGTTGCTGAGTTTAGAATAAATGCCTCCTTGCAATTGCTAGGACTTTGAATTCCGTCTGTGACCATTAGTCTTAGCATTCTCTTCTACGTCCACTGATGAAGTAATCTCACCATATTTTTCAAACTTTGATTTCACCTGTACAGGATTCAAAACTCCTCCCCCCCCCCAGCCTCCTTGCCCCAGGTGACAGTCTTAGAATGAACACAGAATAGGTTTTAAGCCCTATGATCTTTCTTTTCTGTGGTCTCTTT
Organism: Glossophaga mutica; assembly: GCA_039655065.1. NCBI lineage: Eukaryota > Metazoa > Chordata > Mammalia > Chiroptera > Phyllostomidae > Glossophaga > Glossophaga mutica. Next base: position 47,696,456 of record CM077306.1, on the reverse strand, counting down.
TCCCAGACGTTTCGCCCATTCATATCCAGACTTGTTCCTATATAGGAATGTGTACAGATTAAATAACATGCCCCACCAGCAAGCTTAGAAAGGTGGGGTGGGATGCAAAGTGCCTGACGCAGGCTTTCCCACGAATCTGAGAAGTGAATCTAGAGAATTCTGTTGTTCTTTAACAGCTGTCTTTGAAGGGAGAAAGACGGAGAGAGAGCAGATGTTCCGGGGGCACCTAACACAGTCCATCTCTTTAAGTCAGGCATGGAGCCAGGCGGGCCCACAGCAGAGCAGGCAGCTGTGACATGATGCCACAATCTGAAACTGCCACCCCCAAAACTGACAAACTGGGTGTTTCCTTTTTTTAAAAAAAATATTTGCTTTGAACTGGGTGTTCCAACAGCACGTGGGACTCTACAACTCAGATCAGGAACCTAACTTTTGTCTAAAGTTAGAAGTTCTGCCGAGGGAAAAAAGAAGATAACAGATTCCAGGTTACACTATTCTACTGATCTAGTACGAAATCCTCAAGAACACTTTAGCATCTCAATCCACTCAGGACTGGAATGACAAGCCATAAACTCTAAAAGGCTTAACTGAGGGAAAAGCAAGTTAGCTTATTTAAAACCCTTTGTTATTAACACTAATAACAATTAATTACAAACAGTTATTCTGATTTATGGACACCTGTTTAGCATCAATAACACAGACCCACCCCTCCAATTATTAGTGATACAATGGCACATTCATTTTGCTCAGAGGACTCGAGACTTTTCTAATTTCCTGTAGGGCCACTTTCAGCTCTGTGTATATCTTCCTATTTTAAATTACCACCAGGCCTCAAACATACTTGCCTGGTTTTGAAAGCAGCAGGAGGTGCTTTTTGAAGTTTCTAAAATGCTGACATGTGCGTACATGCATCTCTGTGTGCACACACGCAGAGGCCACTTGATCCACGGACAACATGGTAAGATCCCTTTTGTGCAAAAGTTTCCCAAGGACTTAATATCACTCACATACATACAACTTCTATTTCCCCTGCACCCTGATCTTAATGATCTGATGCAATTAGATGCATTTCTTACTTAGAACACTATTTTTGCAACAACAAAGAAATCCAGGATAAGTGATGGCCAAAATGACTTTAGAAGTCAGCATAGGACGTTATTTTCTGTTTTTAGTCCTTACCAATGTCAAGCGCAAAATTTAAATTAACAAGCACTTTCCTTATTGGAATGACTTCAGCACTTCTGCTGCCTTCCATTGATTTCTATTTACTCTGGCAGCCACAGGCAAGAGGAACATATTTCTGTGCCTGAAGAAGCAACCTAAGACTTCACGAGGGTATACAGAGGCAGATGTCACGATGAAATGCTGCTGCAAGGTTATTCTAAGAATTAACATAATACAGGAGGAACACTATTTATGTAGTGTTCCTGCAGGCCTTAACTTTCCGTTAGCGTTGTGTTAGAACAGTCTACCAGCTGCATTTCTCATATTAACAACGGGTCTGTAGTACTTTAACCTAGCAGTAAATATGATGTCAAAGCCATTTTAAAACTAAACAGCCTACCTGCAAATATGTCATATGCCAGATATTCCCAATCAGAAGTAACCTTGACCCCACACTAGCTCATACCGAAGAAGCTGTTGCTGCTTTTACCATGTCACTGAGTTACTGCTGGTAAATGGCATGCACAAGGATTGTTCTTCATTAGATGTACCCATAATAAATATTTTTATGGTCCAAGTTAGCTTCAAAAGGGTATAAAACTCTACAAAAGGGCCAAAATAAGCTTTGGACTCATCATCCAATTGTTTTTTTTTTTAATTCTTTTAAACTGCTAGTCTCAGATTTCTTAGAGTTGAAAAACCAATAGAATAAAAGCAATCAGAAGATACTCCCTGTCTTTGTTCTCTTTCGCATCTTATCACCAACAACACAAATTGAATCATATGATGGCATGTACAATTCCTCTTCCACAGATAACTAGGCAGAGTTACCACATTTTCCTTGAACTTTGTCTTTTATATCCTGGTATATCAAAACATCTGCCAACAGTCAGTGGCTCTACTGGCTTTAACAATAACATAGAAATAAAGAAATTAAGTTAAGCTAAATTTTTAAAAAGTGAGATCAACCCAAAAGGACTACAGAAGACATTTTCTCACTCTGCCTTTAAACTAAAAAAGCCTTTGTTGAGCCAATGCCAACCTGATCCCCTCCTTCTGGGGCAGGAGGCAACACTGCGCAGGGAAAGGGGACCCGAGGACACACCAGAAGCCTGGCACAAAGCTGGATGGGAGGAGGGGCATGGTGACAGGCAGGAGGCAGCTGGTGCAGCCACAGCTCAACCAAAGCACCCAATACTCCCCCTGGTGTGGGGAGAGGGGAGCATCACCCCTCTAATGACCCCAGATCGTCAGACCTCTGTTTTATATCTTACTGAAATTAGAGGGAGACCCGGATGGTAAGTCCGAGCAGTGGCAGGACTACGGGAACGTTAACTGGGGACCTACTGGCCCTCCAATCTCACCCACACAGGCGAGCACTGCCCCCAGCCTGGGCCAGGTCCGCACCCTGAGGCATTATGTACTTGTGCATTTCCCAGGGATTCTGAGTTACTTTTGAAGGGTGCTATGTACTCACTCTTCACCTCTTTGAAACACTGGCTCATGACGCTGAGGCACACAGAAAAAAAATTAGCCAGTCTGCTTATAGAAGCGGACAGTTCCTTCTGAGAAAGTTTCTACAGTAGAAAATTATCTCAGTGTCTCCGGCTATTTCGACATGCAACCGTACTGGTGGTCTGTCAGCAGGCATTATTCGGTCAGGGCCTGACCTGACTCACCTTTACTCTCTCTCAGCCCTCGGACAGACCTGTTCTGACCCCTACGTGCCAGGTGCTGGGGATAAGCCATGAACATCTAGCTGAGTCTTGCTCTCCTTCAGCTTCTAAGCCGAGGGACAATTAGTTACCGTGAAGTCGGGGGAGTGCACAGGAAATGAGGACAAGAACCGAATTCAAGGTGACAAGGGTGGTCCCAGGCCATCCACACAGAGGCTACCTTCCCCTCATAGGCCAACTTTAAAGGGGGCCAAGAGGACTTTTGAACCATTTTGGGGGAAAAAGAAAGTGCAGTCTTCCGGGCCCAGATATAATTTCCACCTATATCCTCGGAAAACTTTCTAGGTTAAAAAATAAATCGAAATGGAAATTTCTGCTACCCTAGAGTATAAGAAAAGACTGGATTTCGTCAGGTCCGGCATCCAGTTTCCAGTTTCTTTATAAGTTGCCTTCCTAAAAATTCATTAGGAAGTAGTATTTGGGGATTTAAAATGTATTTATCTATGAAGCAGATGTCACAGTAGTGTTTAGTTTTACGTGCTCAACAATCACTTATTTAGGCCTCACTGCATACCCGGTACTGGTCTAAGCATCACCAGTTTTAACCATTAAAGCCTCGTTGGAACCCTGTGAAAGACTGCTGTTACCCATTTACAGGTGAGGAAACTAAGCATTGGGGAGTTAAGTAATTTCCACAGGGTCACACAGCAGATGGGAGTAGCAACTTCCACACAACTCCTTCTAAGCTATCCAGACATCTGTTTGTCAAGGAAGCGCCCTGAGAAGGACACCCTGGAACAGCCCATCCTCATCCCCAAGGTTCCCCCTTCTCTGCTGCCCACCGGAAGTGCTTGCAGCTGGACCCTGCATCCAGGGCAAAGTCTGCTCAATGCCAGAAAAAGGAGCCCTTCTATACAACACCTGCAGAGATGAAGCAGAGTCCACCCCTGTAGCTCCTTGACCCTAGACTTGCAGGAGGGGCATCTTGTGCCTAAAGAGATCTCAGGGGGAAACAAGGTCTAATGCTTTAAGGGATGCCAGGCGGAACCTTCCCCTTAAGATCTGCAAGAGCCATTGCTCCAGGGCTGGGTGATTGGAAAGACAGAGCTGGTGGGAAGGTGAAGGAGGCAGCTGAGCCCATCTCAGCAGTCAAAAGCTGGGTCCTTTGGACCACAGCACCCTCCCTTCACCAGATGGCACAGAGTGGTGAGGTTTTGACTAAGAAAGGGGAAGGTTATACATTATATCTAGACTCCTGGGGGACCATGGAGTCTAGATATAACGTATAACCTTGCCCATGTCAGTGTGATAGATACCATCAGTCTAATTCCAAGCATTTGATGGAGAATGGCCCTTGCAACATAGACAGTGGCATTTGCAATCTTGCACAACAAAATTAACCACCTGCCGTTAACAGAACAGAAGGGATCAACACTAGAGACAAAATACAGATTAAAGCTATTTTCAAAGGTAAACAGAGTGAGTTCTCTGACACTGGAAGTATTTAAGCACCACTTGGCTTAAATGTTGTAGAGGGAGTTCAGACATTTAGGTGATTCAGCAAGATCAATGGTTTCCAAACCTAGATGTTCACCATGATGTCCTGGAGAACTGGAAAAAACTATGTATTTCCAGGCTCGATGCCATATGGTCAGATTCATTAGGTCTGGAGTGGAACTTAAGGAATCCGTAATTTTCATAAATGTTGCAGCTATTCTAGTGCCCTGAAGTCCTGGGAATCTTTGGACAAGATAATATTTGTGATTCCTTTAAACCGGAGAGGTCATAATTTCTTGCCAAGGCTCTGAGCCTCATCCACCACATATTTACAGGTAGAAAAATGCCAGTGTACATAACTTGTCACCAGGAAATGGTTTTTAGCCCCACACAATGCAGTGGTTTGCATATTTGCTGACGCTTCCCCCTCAAAAGCACGTGAGAATGAATCATTATTGAAACAATTTACTTTCTGTTAGTGCATGAATGCCTTCCCATGATGCTTTGATGCTTTGTTTGTCCTCCTATAAAAATTATTTATGACCCAAGTGTGATCTTTTAAATCAGAATACTTATTCCTGAAATCAACACTCTAGCATGCTAATGCAACCAGAAACCTTGACAATTTTTCAAAGCTGCGTTGAATATTCAAAAGCTGGAACTGAAGGAAAGGAGTTAACATTAATTAATATTTGAAGCAGTAAAATAAAAGCAACAGTGAAGCTAATTTTGCAGGACAATTAATCATGAGTCTTGCTAATTACACATGGGATTTTGCAAATGATTTTTTTTCTCAGGTAGCAAAGTAAAAATGATAATCCGCTACCCATCAAAATCATTGGCTTCTCACCAATGTCCCCAGCAAGAGCAATTAGTGGGAACAGCAGAGCCCTAGTAATTGCATGTCAAGAGAGGAGAATGTGAGAATTTTAATTGCTCTAAATAAAGACCACTTGCTCATACGTACACCTGATTGTCCAAAACAACTCTGCAAGCTGGAGCAAGTATGCCACCACTTCCAGGTGCCTGCGTAAAAATAACTCCGTGGGAGCAGTATTCTCCCAGCAACCCATGCAGTTTCTGGGAGAAAATATCAATATGCATTCACATTCTGAACTGCAGTGTCATCACTTGAATATAAGAACTGCAAAAAAAAAATCACCCACTTGGGAAAATGTGCATATTCTTTATATTTGCCAAATATTTATTGCTGACATTTTTTTGAAGAACTTTAACTATCTACAAGGTGCCAAGGGCTTCAAATTTACTGAATTTTAGGATCACCAATAAAATGTTTTTAACAAGACATCTCAAGAGGACATAAAATAAAAAATTACCATATTCATGAGTGTAAGCCTCTAAGATTGCAATGCTATAAACTGGATGTTTATAATTTGCTTGTGGCTTTCTTAATTAAAAACTGGTAATTAGAAACTCAAGTACTATTTTTACACTTCATCTTCTACACTTTCCATGCTACCATTACTTTTCAGTTTAATATATGTACACATGGATGCACACAATTGCAAATGATCAATAATATTTAACTGTGTGTCTAAACCCTAAATGATGATGGATACATTTAAATATTGCTTTCCAGGAGATTATTATTCCAATAGCCATGTCGTGGTTTAAACATTTAGTTTAAACAAGACAGCTACCATTTTCTGCTCTTCCAAACATGCATCATTTACTCTCATTTTTAAACTGAATGGCTGAATTGCCTTCCAAGTACTATTGGTATCTATTGTCTTTGCACTTAGCCTTGCATCTTTAAGTACACTGTATTGAGGTGCTAAACCGCCATGCTCTTCCTGCTATTAGCTTTGTTGGCTGGATGTTTGGTGCAGAGCAGTAACCTTAGCTTGCTGCATGTCCAAAATTGTGCACGCAGTTTACTACACAGGAACTACTTGAAAGTAACAAACGGGATATAGGAGGGCTGCTTCCTTTGCTGAATTACCAGCAGATTACAGGTGTGTATCTGACTCCCAGAGGTGACTCAGGTAATAGCACCAGGATGGTGATTTCAATGGTTAGAAGCTTTTCCAGGGAAGACAGCCCTTCACAGTCTTTGATCATTTTGCAGATACTGCTCACAAATGACGAATTATTTACCCAGCCTACTTGAGTGGTTGCTTTTGATTTTTATTATGTTTTAAAACAGAAACCTTTGAAGATCGGTGTTTGCCTGTCAAGGCACAACCATTATGCCACCCTTAAGTTAGAATTCCTCCTGCATGTTATCATATACCTGCCTCATGAGACTTTAATGTAATGGACAGCCCCCTTTTTAAAACAGCAATCTGGGGCCTAGAAAGGACCTGAGTCAGAACAATTATTAGTTACCCAGAAGCACTTTACCACAACACAGAGAACATGCTGTGTAGGAAGATGTTTCAGAGTGCCTGAGATGGAATGACAAAGAAAGCCATGAGTTAAACAAAGCCTATTGGGTAATACAGCCTCATAGCTATGTCTCCAGGAGCTCTGAACAGTCTGATGTGAATAAGGTAATTGTTTAGAAAATGCTCAGTTTTATGGGTCAGGATTATAGGGATAGACTATTATTCTATCTAAACTTCTAATGAGCAAAAGGAGTAAAGTGCAGAATTCTCCAAGTGTCCTTCTTGGGCTGCAGAAGTTTCTTGAATAGCACCTGGAATGCTCACATACACATTTTGTTTCCTGGGTTGTCTGACATTACATCAGGGGATTGCTAAAGTGCTATTTATATCACTGCTCATTACTAGGAAGGAGAAGGACAAGGAAGCTTTTTGATCGAAATGTGTAATTTCCCAACATTAAATGTTTATAAAAATGTGTTACAGTAATAAGGGGTTAGGGGTGCCAGAATTTTCCAAGTCAAGGGCCAAACCACTTCAGAGTGAACTTGGCGTAAGCATTCTTACTTTCTAGCTACTCAGAAGGCAACAGCATAGAGCTTGGCTTGACCTTTGCCCCACACCACTCTCAGGACCGTTGGTGGGATTTCTTGACTGTAGCATCTGCAGCCATGTGGGCATTTTTAACACCACGCACACTTCCACTGTAATAAAGCAGACCCGTTACCCTGGTCCTTTGACGGACATTGTGGTGCCACATCTATTAAATGAGGTAGAGAAAAAGACAGGGAACAAACTTCCTAGCACCCATTATTTGGGAAGAGATTCATAATAAAAGAATAAGTTTTTTGCACACATATCAATTTAGCATCAAATGAAAATAAGCATACAAGTAACAAAAGGAAAGGGAGAGGAGAGCAGAAAAAGGAACTGATGAAGCTGTACAACCCAGAGCAGGCCACATATACTTTTGGGCTTCAGTTGCCTCCTTTGGTTTTGGACCAGACTGGGGTTCTTAAGCTGGGTCCTTGTGTCTCCTAGGGGACCCACTGATGGACCTGATAGCCATGAACCCTCTGAAACCCTGGACCAGATGTTGCATGCATGCAGAGATACATATCTTTTTCTGAATTCTGCTTTATAACTTCTATGAAATTCTCAAAGATGGTCATAATCCAGATGAGGATGAAAACTACTAGAATAATTGGTTGCTCAGGCTTTTTCCAATTCTCCATTTTTATAGTAAGGGACTATTTGATAATCCTGTTCCTGAATGAAGGCTGCTGCAAATGGCTCACTTGTGTCCAGAGAAGTGCAGAGCTCAAAATCTTGTTTTAGCTGTACAGTTTAATGTCACTGCCTCTTCGGTCAACATACACGGAGCAATGTGAGATCCCTCAGCAAATACTAAACAAGGCTTCATGTTAGCCTTCATTATGCCATGCTTCTGCAATGACGCAGTGTTCGGCTGAACTGTTAAACAGCCTTAAAGGAAGAAAGAGGAGCAACGAGCACTTTGTGGCCAGAGCCAGTTGACTATCTCAATGGCCTGAGTAGTAACAGATCTTTTGTGAGTCTATTATAATTGGGGCTTAGTGAGTTGTTTGAAGTCAGCTATATTGTTATTATAACAACATTGCAGAGTGTGTTTGTTTAATCAGTTGTTGAAAATGAGCTATTGCTGTGGCCTCCATGTTGGACAGTCTTGCTATGTTCTTAAGCCTGGATGTCAGAGACTTCAAAAGGGCTGCTGAAACTGACTGGGCTGCGTGTCTATATCCAAAAATAAAAGGAAAGGAAATTCAAAACGGATGGAACTTGTGGACAGACAGGCAGCCTGGAATAAGCTGGAACTAACCTTTCAAATGCATTCAACAGAATGAAATGAAAACACATCCCATGGATTATTCTAAATATTAGAGAGCTCTACGGATGTTTGCTCTGATATGACAGGGTAGTGAAATTTAAAGGCGAAATCAAGGCAGCCAAAGAGAAGCAGGTAATAAAATAAACCACTTGCGCTCTCAAATGGTAGGTTCTGAGTTTTTAACTGTAAACACAGAGGTGTCCATGTTCCTCAATTATAAATTGAAGGGGTGACCTAGTAGACCCTTGGAAGCACCACCACCCTGGGAATAAATTGTTAAAGACAGTAAAGAAAATATTGCTCTTGAAAATATATGAAAATAGTTTACAAGGAAGATGAAAAGGAGACGGTATGCCGGGAGGTCAGAAGCAGAAGCAGGACACAGCTGCACGCGGCAGCAGAGTGGCCTCCCTCCTCTCACTCTGCGCCCTCCCAGCTCAGGAGCTGGTCAGGGCTGGCCCGGGCAGTGTTTGGTTCACGGTTCGCTGTTCGACAAGAACAATTCGGCATTGCAGGAAAGAATTGCCACTTAGCGAATTGTTTAGTGACCTCAAATCCATATGGTTTCATACACCGAGTGTGGATACAAACTGACATTTTCTTGTATAAAACTTTGCATGCTGACTGAAAAAAAATAAAACTATTAGACCTTTACTCAAACGGATCATCCCCAAGGTACCTTTCCAACAGGGAGAGGTGTGCACTGTCTTAGCTAAGGCAAAGCAGCCTGTCTGTATGGGGGACGGGGTTGGGGGGGGCAGGTAGCGTGGAGCAAGATGTGTCAATGAGCTTCCCCAGGGAGCAGGGTTGGGCCGCTCCCAAGGGAAAGTGAGTAATGCCAGCGGGCCACCCATAAAGCAGAGCCCACAGGGCTCTAGCCTTTTCTGCCCACCACTGTCTCCTACCCAACCAGATAATTTTCCAAGGGCCGTGAGCAAAATCTCAGTCACCTTTAAAATCATCAGGTCCTACGTATAAATGACAATAGTGTTAATAACCTCTGAGAGTGATTGAAGAGAGAAAGAGAGAAAAGTGACATCATTAGGGCTGTTTGGCCAAAAGGAGAAACCTGGTATTTCAGCATTCTGTCTCCTCATTTTCAAAAGGTATTATCTTCACAAATTCAAAAGACCCCTTTCTCAGGCAGTAAAGGAGGTCTGCCTGAGCCACATCATCCCCTTTCCAGCCATTACTCACCCCCACCCTCTGCCACTTGGATGAAACATACATGCCTTCTTTCCTGTGTCAACTTGTCCTTGTGCGAGCTCCCTTCTTAGAAACAGCTGTTTCATGTCTCCACCCACATTTCTGTTTCTCTTCTCCTTGACCTTTCAAACAAGCTGTTGGCCCATGTTCAAATGGGGAGCACTTGGACGGCCTAGGGAAAGAAGAAGAGCAGAAGCACCGAGACCACCGAGAAGAAATGGCCAAATAACAGTGCCCACGGCACCTCTGCCAACACCCATAAAGGCCCTGACTCCAAGAGGAGCCTGACCGTCACTGCAGTGTAGATTTGAAGGTCAGGATCCAGTACCCTCTTTTTCCCTCACAAACTATAAAGCTACTCAAGATTCCTCAAGATGTTATGCACAGTTCTTCAGTAGGAATATGAGGTCTGTCTGGAAAGAGTCCAGCCATTGTTAATGTAATGAGAACAGTTTGTGCAACATCCATGTAACCTGGCAGGGAGGAGAGTGGGCTGGAATGAGCATATGTGAACAATGATGACTTTACTAGTCAATAGGGGTGGCAGACACCATCGAGTGAGCATGTGTACTGTGTAGCTGTCACATTCAAAATGACCAAGCAAGTAGAGCAAAGAAGCTGCATCAGATTTTGCATCAAGTTTGAACATTCCTCCAGGGAAAATACTAGGATGATTCAGAAGGCCGCAGCTGTGGGCAACTGGTGACTGGCAGCTTCATCACAATAATACACCTGCTCATGTATCATGTCTCATGCAGCATTTTTTGGCAAAACATCAAATCACCCAGGTGACTCAGCCCCGCTACAGTCCAGATTTGGTTCCCTGTGACTTCTGGCCTTTCCCAGAACTAAAATCACCTTTGAAAGGGAAGAGATTTCAGACCGCTGATGAGATTCAAGAAAATATGACAGGGCAGCTGATGGCGACTGGGAGAACTGCACAAGGCCCCAAGGTGCCTGCTTTGAAGGGGACTGAGGTGTCATTGTCCTGTGTACAATGTTTCTTGAATCTTGTATCTTCTTCAATAAATGTCTCTATTTTTCATATTACATGGCTGGGTACTTTTATGATTCACTGATATGAAATATACCTTCTTTTTTCTTTTTAATTTTCTAGATATTGGATTAAATTTTCATATTTTCCCACTTCACTCTGCTAGAGATTATCTGGTCAATGAAGTCTGTATAAAGCATTTAAAAGAGTACAGGATTCTGCATGGCAATATGTAGAGATCTGCATCCTACGAGACATATATCTGATTAGTCAAAGTAACAAAATGTCTTATCAAGGATGAAATTTGTAAGGATCTTAAAACGTTCTGTAATTATCACATTTTGAGGAGAATAAAAAAATACCTTAACAGCTAGTACCAAAATTACTCTTAAGAAGTCGATTTTTTTAGGAAAATACCATGATAAGTTCTGAGAGGAAGATGATGAAACCCAGAGGACCCATATTTAATAAGAGCTAAGGAGCCAAAGAGAGTTAAAACTGCTCTTCACAGGGAGTGGAGGGAGAGCAAAGGAAAAAGAACCAAAAAGACAGAGCACCCAGGAAAATGGCCCAAGATGGGGGCACTTGGAGCTGAAGTACCTGGTGAAAAATATCTCATGTGGTGGTAGCAGTTATGGAGGTACTCTTAAACAGAAAATGAATAAATTTGACTTTAGGTTATTCATTTTGCTGTGATGTAAACCTCTCCTGGTCCCCAAAAATCTCAAGGAAACTATATTGAACCCATGTTTTAGATTTCTTTTTAGAAGAAGTTAAAGAAGGGATCGCATTCCATGTCACATTTTAGATGCTGGGTGTTAGGATTTCAACGCTGTGCATTTGGGACAGGGAGTCACAATTCAGTCCATAACACTACTGCTACGTGCAACAATATAGATGATCTCAACTGCACTGTTCGGAGAGAAAGAAGTCAGTCTTAAAAGGCTACAAACAGTATAATTCTAGTTGCATGATATTCTGGAAAAGCAAAACTACAAGGACAAACAACAAATCAGAGATTGCAAGAGGCTGAAGGCGGAGAAGGGTTTGACTACAGAGGGGCAGCATGAGGCAGTTAGAGAGGGAGGGGTGAAGAACCCACTGGGTAACTTGAGTGTGGTGATGTTTGCATGACTCCAGGCACTTGTCAAAACTTACAGAGCACTAGACCAAATAATGACCACTCATCACTCTTCCCTGGACATCAGGGAAGGCTAGGGAGTTGGATCTTAAAATAAGAGCTGGAATCAACCAAGGAAAAAAAGCATGAAAAGGGGTGCAGAAAGGGTTGAAGCTGTTAAATATGCTGGAACATACTTGGTACAAATCAGGGAAAGGTTGCAGGAGGAGAAAGCAGAAACCAGATCATAAAAGGCATCCTCTGAGACTCTGATAACCCAGATATTAAAACCTCTTGTTATTACCCCACAGGTGCCTGACTCTCTGTTCGAAAAGTTACCATTTATATAGATGTACTCAGATCTGTCATGTTTGTAACTGTTTTCTATTCATTGTGTATGCTCTTCGTTTACACATCTCCAATTTTTGTGCATTCTCTGGGTTTAATTGAGCATTTTATATGATGCCATTTTATCTCCTCTCACCATATATTATCATACTTTTGCTTTTAAAAATTAATTGTTTACCTAGAGTTTACAACAGATGTTTTTAGCTAAGCTAAGTCCACCATCAAATAACACTACAGCAGTTCACATGTAGCGTACACACCTCATAATTTACCATTCTTCTCTCCCATCACTCATGACATTTCTGTCATTCATTTTACTTATTCGCATGCTGTAACGATCCAATATTTTGTTATTATTTATTTAACAATTATCTTCCAGATCAATTAATAAGAAAAGTGAAATATTTATCTTCATTTATCACTTCTCTGATACTCTTCCTTTCTTTAGATATAGAATTTCTGACATATATCATCTTCCTTATGCCTGAAGAACTTCTTATATTTTTCTAAATCCGTTGGTCAATTTTTGGTTGTCTGAGAAAGTATTTCTCCTTCACTTTGAAGGGTAATTTTGCTGGATATAGATTCTAGGTTGGTGATGTTTTTCTTTCAAGTCTTAATATACCTCACTTCACTCCCTTCTTGCTTACATGATTTCTGATAGAAAATATTCTGTAACTTTTATCCTTGTTCCAGTATAAGTGTGTGTTTTTTTAACCTCTGGCTTCTTTTAAGATTTTTCTCTTTGTCTCTGATTATCTGGAGTTTTAATGTAGTTTGAAATACCCTGAAGTGCACATTTTGGTATTTATCCTGTTTGGTGTGTTCTATGCTTCCTGGATTTGTGTTTTGTTACCTGTAATTTGTTTTTGAAATTTCTTGCCCATTATTATTTCAAATATCTCTTTTGCTGCATTCTCCATTTCTTTTCATTCTGGTATACTAATTATATATATGTTATATCTTTTGATATTGCTTCATAGTTCTTGGATGCTCGGTTCTATTTAGTTTGTTTGTTTCATTCTTTTTCTCCTTGCATTTCATTTTGGAAAGTATCTATTGCTCTTTCTTCAAGTTTACTGAATCTTTCCTTAGCTAAGTCAAGTCTACCGATGAGTCCATCTAAGACTTCCTGATTTCTTAGGTTTATTTCATTTTATTTTTAGTATTTCCTTTTGATTCTTTCTTAGAATTTCCATCTCTGCTTATATTAACCATATATTCTTGCATGTTGTGTATTTTTAATTAAATTCTTTAATATATTTAATCATAGTTATTTAAAATTTCCTGACTGATAATTCCAACATCTGTAGTATATCTGAATCTTATTCACATAATTGCTTCATCTCTTCAGATTGTTTTTTGTTCCTCTTGGCATACCTTATAATTTTTTGTTGAGAGCAGATGTTATATTGAGTAATAGGAACTGGGGTAAATGGGACTTTAGTGTGAGGATTTATGTTAATCTGGGTAGGAGTTAAGCTGTGTATAATGTTTGCTGTAGCCATACGTGCAGAGGCTTCGAATTTCTTTAGTGTCATTGTTTTATCTTTGACCTCACCTAAGTTCTCCTGCTAAGATTGAGTCTGTGTCTTACAGGTCTTTCTGCTGCAATCCACTTATTATACTGAAGTTCTGGGGTATGGTGGTAATCTGTGGGTGAGGAAGAACATTCTATAATCTTCTGATTAAATCCATCATTTAGTAGATCTGCACCTATTGCCTGTGATCTTTATAAGTGTTTCTCCAGTAGAATTTTTTTTCCTCACCTGCCCTTTACTCCCTTCCCTGGCAGCAACATTTCTATTTCATTTCCTTGAATCCCTGACTTCTGGTAACTGTGATTGCTCTCCCGAAGGTGAGTCAGGAAGGCTGGCGGGGTGGAATAAAGCTCTGGCTAATTCCTTTCCCATGTAGAGTGGGCCTTTATTATGAAGAAGGTTCTGGGTATATTTCACAATAATTATTCTTCCTCTCTCCTGCTAAAGCCGCAAGGTGACCTTTTCCAGATATTGTTGTGAGAAGTTGGTGGGGCTTCTAGAGAGACAGCCCATGAAAGACAGCAACCGCCAGGAATTTCTCACAGTCAAATTCATCCACATTCAACTTCCAGCAATTTATCTAAATTATCATTTAAGTAATTCTGCTGGTTTATGGCTCTAATGGCTGCTGCTTCAGCCAAGCACATCTCAGCTGTGTCTTTCTGGATGCACCTGTCACTCCAGATTTCAGGGTAATGTCTAGCCTTGTGACCTGATAGTTCAAGAAAAGCATTCATTTTTTAGTTGATCTTGCTTTTTCTTGTTGTAGAAATGAGAATGGTGTCTTCCAAGCTCTTTATGTGTTGGAGCCAAAACTGGAAGACTCTCTGTCCATTTAAAAACTTTTTTTCTTTCTGTTGTTCAGCTTGAGTAATTTCTATTGATCTATCTTTAAGTTCTCTGACTTTTTACTGTCATCTCCATTTTGCTATTCGGCCCATCCAGTGAGTTTTTTACTATAAAAATATATGCTATTGTATTTTTCAGCTCAAAATTTTCTTTTGATGCTCCTTTGTACCTTCTGTTTCTTTGCTATGGCTTTCTATTTTCAATTTCATTTCAAGAGTGTTTGCAATCACTTGTTGAAGAGTTTTATAATAGCTGCTTTGAAGTCTATTACACCTTATTCTAACATCAGTGTCATCTTGGAATCAGCAGCTGTTGTTTTTTCCCAGGTGAGCTGAGATTTTGTTACTGGTTCTTTGAAAACCAAGTAATTTTGAATATATCTGACAATTTTAGTGTTGTTATGAGATTCTGGATCTTGTTTAAATTCTATGAGAGTGTCGATATTTTTGTTTCAGCAGGCAATCAACCTGGTTAAGTTTAAGCTGCAAGTTGCACCCCATTTCCTGTCGGTAGAAGAAGTTTTGATGTCAGTTCGGTTTTCAAAGCCTTAACACTGCTTTTCAGATCCATCCCACATGTCTATCACCCAGTGGTCAGTAGGGGATCTGGGCAGCATCTATATATTACTTTATTTTTCGAAATAGTCTGTACACTGATGAGGACCAGATCTAGAGGGTGAGGCCTAGAGATCATAAGCAATTTTATGGGGATCACTTTCCAAAGTTTCTTCCATTCTATGGTCTTCCAAGGAGTTTCTGGTACTGGGAACTTCTGAGAAAATAATTTCCCATACTTTCATTCCTCTGGCCAGAAAACCATGCCCTTAGTCACTCTAACTGATAGCAGAGTGAACAGGCCTTTGCCCTGTTAGACACACTCTCTAGGACCACAGCTCTACTGATCAGAGAAGAAAGTTCCTTCTCTCCAAGTTTTGGCTTTCATCACCGCACTACTACTCCAGGACTGCTTCAAACTAGGGTGTTAGAAAATGGAGAGAACACTTTTTTTTTAAAAGAAAAATGGTGATTCCCTCCACTCTTTCTGAGTGTTAAGAGCTCCCTTTCCTGCTATTTAATCCAGACATAACAGAATTCTCTGGAAACTCTCTCTGCACCATGGTGCCCTCTTCTGCAGTTTAGACACTGAGTTCAAACCAGAGAGCAAAACAATGACCTGCTTAGTGGCACTTCAAATTCTGGTCATCTTTCCCAGTCTGTCTACTATTATTCACTTTTCAGTGTCTGCAAATAACTGCTCCATATATTCTATCTAGGTTCTATAACTTCCCTCAGTAGAATAAACAGAGTAGTGTATATTTACTAAATCTTAATGAGAACCAGAATTTACTAGATACTTAAGATCTAGATAATTGCAAAATGTTGGTCTCTTCTTCTGTAAAATGGGAATGACAATAATTTTTATGACTAGAGTTTGTGGAAAGTAAACAATACATGTAAAGTACTTAATTCTTTTTTTAAATTTATTTTTTTATTATTTTTATCAGTATTTTTTAATTGTTGATATTGTACAGTTTTCTGTCTTTTACCCCCCCTAATTCTTAAAACATTATACTGTGTTCAACAAATACTAGCACTGTTACTATTTTTATTAGTTGCTGCTGCTGGAAAGCTGAGAAGAGACATAGAAAGCAGTAGAAGGAGACAAGAGAAAAGTAGTACCATCAACAAATGTAAAAGAAACAAGGAGAGTCCACATTATATTTTTCACACTTAAATAATTCATTTATACAGGCTACATTTTGCTTTAGGCCAGCATTTTAAGCTATGTGAACAGTGTGCTATGCTGTAACTTTAATTGTAGGTGGCAACAATACGTTATTGTGCTATTCTCCATGCTAAGTGCACAGGTGGACACTTTATTCCTTCTTTACTGTCTTGAAGATAAAAAGGGGAGAGACTCCCTTGTGTGGCACCCCCTGGATGCAGATGTGGAGTTGATGGAGTTGGGTGTGGAAGTGGAAAAACCTTTATTCTTGTTCTTTCTGCCTAATTCACTGCATCTATAAGTTTTCGTGGTCATTACCTTTAGAGCAAAATTTATCCACCAAGCTAACATTTTTAAGGTAATAATAAATATTTCTTTACTATTTATGTGATGTCAAGTGTCAAGTGGTATTCAATATGTTATACAACAGTGCTAAGAGTTTATTAGTGGTGGGTCATAGTGTTCTGGAAATAAATCTAGATCTGCTTCATTCATTCTCAGGAAAGAATGGTCTTTTCATGTCTTTTGGATGTAAGTTGCATTTTCCTGGAATGTAACTTTGACATACAATGTGGTTCTCTTTGCCAAGGCTCTTTGCCATATCAATAGCCTATCTATTCTATCAGAGAGCATAGCATCAAAGCAAAGGAGGGTAACATCTTCCTACATGTGCCCATTTGCTGACCTTTGGTGAATTCTTTTTTATTATGTGGTTGAATGAATGAGAATTTTTATTTAGATACAGTTGGATTCATATTCTGGTTCTTCTACTTTTTATGTATTTAAACCTGAGTAAGTTATTTCAACTCTCTGAACCTCAGTTTCCTCATCTGTAGAAGGAAGTTAATAACATTTAGCACAAAGGACCTCTTCGATGATGACAGCATATGTAATACAGGTAGCCTCTGTGCATAAAAAATTCATAGGACCCAGAGGGCACTTTGTGGAAAATGCAGATATGCCATTCACGTCAAGTTTTTAGGGTTTAGGTTATTCCAGCAAATGTTTATAATTGCTTAATCTTTGCATTTATTACAATGTACTCTAAAATTCACTATCCAATAGAACATCTCACTGAAAAGTAGAAACTTCTATACTGCTAAAGATCTCTTGAAAGATCTCATTAAAGGGGCATGTCAGTGTTCAGAAAATAACCACAATATGTGGAAATCACTACAAATAGGGGGACTTGTGCCTTCTATAAATGCCTAGCACTTTAACTTGACTTAAATAATAGTAGTGTCTATTTAGTGGATATATCCCCAAAGGTAGCTGCGGAGACTTTAAGTAACTTACCTGTGAACATGTAATTAATACATTACAAAAGAGGAATTCAAATCCAGCTGCTGTTGACTCTGAAACCCAAACACTTTGCCACCAACCCACTTGGAGATTTCTCATTTTCTTACCCCTTTCTGGTTGAGACTCACTAACCAAAACTGAACATTCCGGACTTGTGAGGCATTGGTTATATAAGATACTCCTATTTTTATCAATAATTATGAGCTGAAGTTAGTTCTTTTTGTTATGATACAGAACAAAATCCATTACAACTCCAAGGATGTTTCCAAATTCTTTTGTTGCACTTGAATCTTGTTCAGTTAAGCCAAGGGGCACTCATTTTGAACCTAATTTTTCTGTTCTTAAAATATTTTTAACCATAGTTGTCTCAATGAAATATTCATGACACAAAGAAAAAAGGTAAAGAATGTAACCCCTACTATTTAGAGAATCAAAGATAGTTCATCCAAAGTATTTCTAGAGGATGACATATTTAGATAAAAATTAATTAATGCTACTTACTTACATATCCTTTTACAATATATAAACCACATTTGTAACTAATGGGAAGTAGGGTTTTGTCTGTATTATATAATCTCCTACAGAAGAGGAGACTCAACCTTAAACAGATTGTGACTTGCCAAGGTCACATAACTCTTTAGGTGGTGAGTCAGAACTAGAATCTGAATCTTCTGAATCTAGGTCCAGTTTTAGATAAGAGAATAAGTGGAATGGTAGTTTCAGCCATGTTAATTTAAGTAGAAATGGTCGCTACTGGAGGTGTTTTGTGTTATAAAACATAAATTTTCATTGGAATTTGATTTATCTGTTTATTGGTTAAGATATTAAATAGTATCACTTGTTATCATTATACAATTACAGTATTATGGTATAATAATTATTTTATAATTCAGGAAAGCTTAATACAAAAGGAGATGTTCATGGAATGAAAAAAATAAGTAACAGATTTCAGATTAGGATATAAATACATATTTTTATATGGTCATTGACATTTTAAAGAATTAATCTTTGGCTGAGTATTGAAATTATTCAAGATCACTGTTTCTCTTTTATATACATCATCCTGATCCCAAAACCAGATAAAGAGATAACAAAGAAAGAAAACTACAGGGCAATATTGCTAATGAACATAGACACTAAAATACTCAACAAAATATTGGCAAACTACATCCAGCAATACATTAAAAAGATCATACACCATGAGTAAGTGGGATTCATCCCAGGGATGCAAGGATAGTACAATATTTGCAAATCAATAAATGTAATACATCACATAAACAAAAGGAAAGACAAAAATCACATGATCATATCAATAGATGCAGAAAAATCACTTGATATGGCACAACATCCACTTATGATAAAAAACACTTAGAAAAGAGAGGGTAGAGGGAACATACCTCAACATAATGAAGGCCATATAGAAGAAACCTATAGCCAACATCATACTCAATGGGCAAAAAATAAAGCTTTCCCACTAAGGTCAGGAACAAGACAAAGGTGTCCGCTTTCACCACTTCTATTCAACATAGTATTGGAAGTTCTAGCCACAGTGATCAGACAAGAAAAAGAAATACAAAGCATCCAAATTGGAAAGGAAGAAGTAAAACTGCCATTGTTTGCAGATGACATGATAGTGTACACAGAAAACCTTATAGATGCCACAAAAAAGACTTTTATAGACCTTATATACTCTACTTGACCTAATAAGTGAATTTGGCAAAACAGCGGAATACAAAGTCAATATTCAGAGATCAAAGGCATTTTTGTATACCATCAATGAAATATCAGAAACAGAAATTAGGAAAAAAATCTCATTAGCTACAGCAACAAGAAAAATAAAGTACCTAAGAATAAACCTAACCAAGGAGGTGAAAGTCCTATACTAAGAAAACTACACAACACTAAAGAAAGAAATTAAGGAAGACACAAATAAATGGAAGCATATACCGTGTTCATGGATTGGAAGAACCAACATCATCAAAATGTCCATACTACCCAAAACAACTTATAGATTCAACACGGTTGAAATACCAATAGGGTATTTAATACCAATACATATTTTTCAGACATAGAACAAATATTTCAAAAATTTTTATGAAACCATAAACAACCCTGAATAGCCTCAGCAATTTTGAGAAAGAAGAACTAAGTAGGAGGGATCACAATACCTGATATCAAGCCATATTACAAGGCCACTGTGATCAACACAATCTGATACTGGCATAAGAACAGACACATAGATCAATGGAACAGAACAAAGAGCCCAGAAATAAACCCAAGTCTCTATGATCAATTAATATTTGACAATGGGGACAGGAGCATAAAATGGAATAAAAATATCCTCTTCAATAAATGGTGTTAAGAGATATGGAATCGGCATACAAAAAAGTAAAACATGACCACCAACTTACGCCATACACAAACATAAACTCAAGATGGATAAAAGATTTAAATATAAGTAGTGACACCATAAAAGTCCTAGAGGAGGACATAGGCAGGAAAATTTCAGATATTCCACACAGTAATATTCTCACCGATATGTCTTCTAAAGCAAGGGATATAAAGAAAAGAATAAATAGGACTATATCAATTAAAAAGCTTCCACACAGCTAAAGACAACATCAGCAAAAGAAAAAGGGAACTAACCATATAGCTAACCATATTTGCCAATAATTCCTCAGACAAGAGTTTGATTTCCAGTGTATATAAAGAACTCACATGACTCCACACCAGGAAGATAAACAATCCAATTAAAAAATGGGTAAAAGACCTGAACAGACACTTCTCCAAAGAGGACATACAGAGGGCCCAGAGACATATGAAAGGGTGCTCAGCATCACTAGCCATCAGAGAGATGCAAATTAAAACCACTTCACACCAGTCAGAATGGCCATCATAAACAAATCAACAAACAACAAGTGCTGTTGAGGTTGTGGAAAAAAAGGAACCCTAGTACACTGTTGGTGGGAATGCAGACTGGTGCAGCCTCTGTGGAAAACTATGGAATTTCCTCAAAAAACTAAAAATGGAACTGCCTTTTGACCTGGCAATTTCATTGCTGGGATTATACCCTAAGAACCCTGAAACACCAATCCAAAAGAACTTATGTACCCCAATGTTCATAGCAGCATTATTTATAATAGCCAAGTGCTAGAAACAGCCTAAGTGCCCATAAGTAAATGAATGGGTCAGAAAACTGTGGGATGGGAGTAAAAGACAGAAAACTGTACTTGAACAACAATTAAAATTTAAAAAATAAATAAAAATAAAAAAATAAAAATTTAAAAGAACTGTGGTACTTTTACACAATGGAGTACTACACAGCAGAAAGAAACAACAAGCTCCTATCCTTCACGAGAGCATGGATGGAACTGGAGAGCATTATGCTAAGTGAAATAAGCCAGGCAATGAAAGACAAATACCATATGATCTCACCTATAAGTGGAACCTAATCAACAAAACAAACAAGCAAAATAGAACCAGAAACAAGGAAATAAAGAACTCACAGTGACCAGAGGGGAGGGGGGAATGGGACAATGAGGAAAAGAAGGGGAAGGGTCAAGTCAAGGAACATGTTTAAAGGACCCATGTTTAAAGGACCCATGGATAAAGACAATGGGGGGCAGTTTTGAATGTGGGAAGTGAGTAGTGGGTAAGGCAGGGAAGAGTAATGGGGGAAATATGGGGACAACTGTAACTGAACAACAATAATATATATAATATATTACATATACATATAAAAGTATAAAGCATTTTTCAAAAACTTAGACTTCAGTCAATCAGGAACTGTTTCGGAGAGAAATGTATAGCACATTCTACATTAGACCCACATTTCCTATTTTGGGAAGGAGAACTATCATTTTATATGAATGTGAGCTTTTTATATACATAAAAATGTTACGAGAATTATGTTGAGTAATGCAATGTTGCACTTAAAGATTTACACACTTCAAATAGAAATGCATTAGACATGTTAATATGCCTAAATGTACAAAAAGGATTTAAATATGAGGGTTAATTCATCATCTGTTGACAAATAACATTTTATGCTTAATGTTAAAGTACAAATATTTTTCATGAAATGGCCAGTTCTAATAAATATGACAAGTGTGCCTGTAAATAAAAGATGATAATGTTAGTTCACTGTAAGTGAGGTGGGTGCTAAAAAGAAGGGCGATGAGAACACAGTGACAAAGAGCAGCAGTAACTCAAACAGGAGATGCTCCGGGTCTGAAGACAAAGGCACACGCATGGTTTGCCGCACCTGGTTGTTGTCCTGGAGCTGGAATTAATTTTCAAGAGGAAGTCACCAAACATACATGCAAGTGTTCCTGGGGAGAGACCTAGAATGCGCAGGTATTGTCACACAAAGGTTTTCTTTAGTAAGAAACATTTTTCCTTTTAAGAAACAGTTTATGTTTTGACTATTAGGTATAATTTCAAAATGATCTATATATTTGAAAGCATACATTATTATTAGCTTATAGCTAGTGGGTATTTAATAAATGTAACGAATAAATCAATAAAATTGGTTCCTGAACTATTTTTCTTTTTAAAACAAATACTAATGATTCTCCATTACATGTTATAAACATTATATGACCAACTATACAATGAATGAATCTCACTATGAAATGGAGTTCCAAAAAAAGAGAAATGAATAATTATTTTAATATGAGCAGACTACCTATTCCTCAACATTAAGCTCTTTACATTTTCTTTTAAAGTTATTCAACTGAAATTCAGGGACAGCCCATCTTTTCCCTCTTCGGCTTCACAACATTAATTGTTTAAAGGTTTTTCTTAACACCACACATAGTGTTTGCTATGATTATATGGATTTTTTGAAATAAAAATTTCTATTACCCAGCATCCTTTCATATCCACAACATGAGGATAATTGGTGTTTCATAATCATGAAAGATTTCATAGAATTTTATAAAACCTTAAAGCAAGAATAAATTATGGTAGGTATCATTTCAGAGCTAAGTGTGTTTTATCATAATTTGAAAATTTTCTGAATATTATATACACATTAATGTTGTGGGGTTTCTTTTTATTTTCAGAGTAATTGCTGTATCAGGCATGCAAGTTAACAAAGCTTGAGCTGTTCAGCAAAGTACTCAAGAGAATACCTGGCAAGTCTGACAGACTTGATGTGGAATTCTGGTTCTGCGTCTTATTACTTGTATGGTCTTGAGCAGGTGGTTGCCTCAGTTTCCTCATCTGTAAAATGGGATTAGATTAGTACCTACCTATAGTGTTGTCATAAGGGTATCAGATCATGTAGGCAGAATATTTAGCAGAAAGATGGGCACAGCATACACACACCAAGAGAGTAACTAATATATTCTTTCAGGCTTACTGGCTATAATAGGAAAATGAGAAAACATCTAATCATGTGTACAGTTAAGCAGACACTGAGCTAAATATTCTAAAAATGGACTTGACACAAGAAGGGTCACTCTGAATTAAATACATCACTTAAAAAAGTAAATGAAAAAGAAAGAAAGAAATGCCTTGACCTCAATCTTAAAAGAAAAAAAAGGTTACTCTGAGCAAAAGAATAAACTTCTCTCTTCATACAGTGCTAAAGAAATCAGAATTCCATATAAACAAGTGCTTTGTGATGACTTAGAAGAAGGAGGAAGGGGAGGAGAGGATGAAAGATAAGGAGTAGAGGAAGAAGAGGAAGGAGGGGGAGGGATGAGGAGGAGAAAAAGTGGAAGAAGAAGAAAAGAAAATCCAACCCCAAATTCATCTGGAGTTGCCAAGGTCATTGCAGCACTTGGAGAGGAAAGTACGTGGGATGCAGAGTGGAGCGGCACAGGGCTATGGATTCACACCAAAGCATCACTCACAGAAGACACAACTGCAGACAGGCCCTCCCACTCTCATTTCAGGCTAAGGGAGCAGAAATGCAAGAGCCACTGTCACTATAGCTTTTTACTAGCTTGTTTATTTACCCATCAAGAACCATAAGGACCTTTACTGCATAAAATGCCAAGTGTGATGGTAATTGACATCAAACGATCCATGTCTACGAACAAATAAAAGACTAAAGTAATAAACATAAAGAGATGAGTGTTCAATGACCTTCAACAAATTTTTATTGTAAGATCCATAACAGTTAACTATATATGCTCACACCTCTGGCCTGGAGCAGCCTCCGTTTTCAAAGTCAGAGGAAGAGACCCAGCTCCTTGTCTTGCTACAGAGGCTCATGAAACTGGCTTGAGTGTGTCAGCCTAGAATGGGCTTGCCAAAATGGCCAGGCCCCTGAAACCTCTACCATATCTCTAAAATTAGAATTTTCCACCTTGAGTACAACCTCCCTTCTCCCTCCTACAATCACATTTTTTAAATTCTTTCCATAGCTGGATAAAATACTGAAATCAGTATTTGACCATTTTTTCCCAAAACCTAGGCATCCAGATGAAGCATAATAGATCCCACTATTCAAGATGCTCTTGAATTTCTTAAATCCCCAATCACTGGCATTAACTTAGTCCTACAAACACCTGGTCATAACCAGAACTGAATAGCTATATGGTCAGTGTTGTAAGAGACAGCCTGAGAATGTTTTCTTGTATATGGATTTATAAACAGAGCATAAATAAAAAGAGAAGGAAGTAGTAATTCTCACTTTGTTGAACATCATAGGTTATGAAATCATCACAGTGCAAAAGTCGATGGATGGCACAAATATGTTAATTTGCTTTTACGTCCACTGCTTAGTTTTCTTTAGGTGCTATAAGACTTCATTTAGGTCCATGGTCTATAGGCAGGGATTAATTTCATGCCTGGATTCATAGCTCTTTACCCCAAGGCAGGGAAGCAGTTTCAAGAACTCATCCAACTGAGGTATCGGACCCTCAGATTCATGGGGATCCTGACATAAGGCCTCTGCTTCCTTCTTTCCCTCCCTCTCTCCCTCTCCTCTCTCTCCCTCCCTCCTTCCCTCTCTCTCTCCATGACCAGCAGGGGATCTTAGCCTGAGACAAAGCCAGTAGAACTTACATCAAGTCTTCCAGTAGATACAGGGCTTGAGAGAAGTTACTTTTTTTTCTTGGTCTTACCCTAAGGCACATAGTAATTAAGTGCTCAATAAATGTTTACTAAATTCTTATCTACAATAAATGTCTAGGAGACTAAATAGAAAAATGGTGATAGTTTTTATTTTCTTCATGGTTTCCAAAATACTAGTTAGGAATTAATGTTGGTTAGTTAATGGTAGTATCTTAGAAATAAATGTATGCTAGTTTTTTTAAGGCTCTCAGTGCTTACAATTTCAGTTGAAAATGGCAGTGAGGATTGGTAGAAGAGTATCAGGTTAGAAGAGAAGACAAGAGCATCTCTGTACCCCAATCTCCAATCTACTTTTATAACAATGTAGGCTTTGGGCTTAAGTGCAACTCAATTTCTTATGGTCTACAAGTCCTATAATTTAAGAAGGGACTTCTTGAAAAGTTGGCTAAAACTTAGGTAGAAGCTCAGAGTCATAGTCATCCATTCTTTTGTCTGTCCAAAACAAAATGCTTCTCTAGGAAATGTTCTTTCTAATATGTGTTTCAAAAAGCAGTGGCCACATTCTAATAGAGCTGAACTCTCACTTAACATTGGTCTAAGACCAGCCACCTGATTAAATTTTGGCCAACCATCGAGCAAATCCCTCTGGCCATAATGACTGGCCCAGGGGATAGCACTTAGCCCAAACAGGTCAATTAGAGCTTTTTTCTGGGCTATTGCTATCTTCAGTTAAGAAAGCGAATTTTAGTGGCTCTTTGCCTCTCTGGCAGTGAATTAAAGATGGAAGTGTAAGAGCTGCTGGCTAACATGGACCAGCCACATAAAGAAACTGGTCTTCAGTAGAAGAGGATGGTGCTGGCGCAAAGAAAGAAGCATAGCAGGATGAGGAAGGGAGGCAGAAGGTGCCGGTGCATCCCAGGCCCCAGGTCCAGTTTTCCTCCTTCCTGTAATCTGATTATATTCCCAGCATACAGATGTAATAGATGTAAACTCTACAGCAAAACACAGTAAAATAATTAGGAAAAGATAGGTTGTTTTGTCTATTTATTACCTCTGTTCTTGACATAAATTATTTCATTGCAAGTGTCTCTGATTTCATTTTTAATGATGGCTCTGTTTAACAATCAGCTTGCAAAATTCCTGATAATTTAAATATCAGATCTGGTACGAGATGGATGGCACAAGCACCCATCTGAAGCCACAACTTTAGTTAGCTGAGGCATTTTGGTTTGATTTTTCTTTATACCAAAGTTTTTCATTTCTTATATAATTAGATCTATCAAAATTTTGTGGTCTAAGCCGTTGGCATTTTATTAGAAAGGTCTCTGCCTATTAGAAGATTATAAAAATATTCATATATTTCTACAGTAAAATGAAATGTAAAATAAAACAAAAACTTTCACTTATCAGAAATTTAGTTATGTCTAAATTATGAAGTAAGGACCTAAACTTTTCCCCTAAAGGTTAGCCTGTTGTCATAATACCTAAACCATCCTACTTCACCTTTATGATACAGTAAATTCTGATGAATACCTGGATGTGTTTTGCAGGTTTCTGTTCTGACTCATTGATTTATCTCTATTTTTTATGACCAGTATCACACTGTTCTAATCAGCAAATCTTTAAAATACACTTTTATCTCCTTTAGAGCATCTCTCCCATTACTCTTCTAGATTTTTCAAATCTATTTCTGTATATTATTATTCCAAACAAATTACATAATTATTTTTGTCAAGTTTCAAAATAAATCCCATTAGGATTTTTATTGTATTTGCATTAAATTTTTTTACCTCCTCACAATATTGAATCCTTCCAAGAACATTATATTTTATATCTATAGCTGCATCTCTAGAATTAATCTCCATTTATTTAAGTCCTCCTTTATTTCTTATAGTTAAATTACATGTACATATATATATTTTTAATTTAGGTCTTGCTCTTTTCTTTTTATTTCTATAAATTTTCTATTTTGTTGCTGTTATTAATGGAATTTCTCATTCTATTCAATCAGAAATTTTTAGTTAAAAATACAAGAGTAAATTTGAAAGGCTCTTGTTTTGTTTCATTTGTATAATTATAACTGCCCACCTTTTTGGCTCTCTTACTAATTCTAATAGTCTTTGATCTGACTCTTATCTGCAAAAAAAAAAAAAAAAAAAAAAATGCTGTTATTTTATCTCCAGTATTTATACCTCCTATTTTCTTGCCTTGTTTGATTGCATTGACTAAAACTGCCAAACAGTATTGAATAATAATGGTAAAAGTGGACATTTTGTCTTGTTTCTTCTTTATACACAAATTCCTCTAGCTTTTGTCTTCAGATAGATACTTTTTATTTTAAGTATCATCATTATAATCTCATATAACTAAAAGATTTTATTAAGATTAAATATTGATTTTTATCAAATGGTTTTCTGCCTTATGAGATTTACATCGTTTTCCCCTTTTGTTAAGTTTTCTAATGTTGACCTATCCTTGTATCCCTGAATCACTCCTTACCTTCAAATCGTTCTTTTGATATTAAATGTAACTGTAGCATGATGACTGTCACAGAACAGTTACAAAAATATTGATTAATTTATTGATTAATTGATTGGAAAATGAAAGTGAAAGTCACTGATCTTCTCTGTCATTAGGAATTGAAATTGCCATGATCATTTTGTCCCCTTTAGGATAATGAGTAAAACAAGGGCCCAAATTAATGAGCTCCAGGGGAATGAATGCCAAGGATGAAATTCTTCTGGGTATTAAGTCTCAGTTCCCAAGAGAAAGTAGTTACTTGCTTCTCAGTAGATTTTTGTCCCTGGGCTTGATAAATGTTAAAGTGAATAGGATAGGTTAACGTCTGAAAAACAGCCCTGGTGTGCAAACCCTTAGGTGATGTCATTCTGTCTAAGAAAGTTTAACTGGGGAAACAGCTTCCGCAGTGACAGTTTCCGGTGGCACAACCATTGTCTGACAATCTGTTTTCTCTCTCCTTTTTAAAGATTTTATTTATTTATTTTTAGATAGAGGAGGAGGGAGGGAGAAAGAGAGGAAGGGAAACATCAGTGTGAGAGAGAAACATCAATCAGTTGCCTCTCACAGGCCCCCAACCAGGGTCCTGGCCTGCAACCCAGGCCTGCGCCCTGACTGGGAATGGGACTGGTGACCTTTTGGTTTGTCTGATGACGCCCAACCCATGGAGCCACAGCAGTCAGGGCAAATCTGCTCTCTTTTGCACTCCATTTGTGGTAAATGATTTCCTTGCCACTTCCATGCTCCAGCCATGGAATCGGAGCTGAGAAGGGTGGCCGCCTCTTCCTCCCTTGACCTATCCCTACTTCTAGGTAGAACTGAGTATATACCAGATAACCTAACATTCAAAGTCTGTAAAGAAAGATTGCAGCCTTGACCCATAAGACAATTTCCAGCTTTTCACAGTCTTCTTGGTCAAAAAACTCTTCCTGATATCTAGCCACAATTTCTCATACTCCCTCTTGTAATTTGTGTTTTAAAACTGGTCTTATCAAAATTCTCCACAAATATTTTTCCTTCTAGGTGTCCTCCCTGTGAATGAAACAAACTGAGAAATTGCTATACAAAATCCAATTCTCCCAGCTTTCATTCCCTCAGCAAGGCTTTACTGAGCACCTACTATGTACCAAGTACCAAAGCAAATGCCAGAAGGGAGTGGGAAGGGGAAGGTAAGGAAATTTTAAGAATAAAGATGAATCGGACCTGGTTCCTGCCCCTGAGAAGTTTATGGGAGAAGCAAACACTAGAAACATAAAATTATTCCCTAATTATTCATTTTCCATGGATTGTGACTTCAAAATAAGAGTATCATACACAGGAGAATGTTACCTGCAAACACACAATACAAAGCACTTCACGTTATTTGATGTTTATAGAGATCATTTTCCAAGAAAATAAAAGTGATTTATAGATGTCCCTCAATATTTACACATCCCCTTGCCCGCCAAGGGCCCTGCTTCCCTTCATACACACACATAAGGCTTTTACTGACTTCAAAGGGAGCTTGGTGCGTGAGGGAATGACCCACAGAGGCTGAAATGGACACACACTGCTATTAATCTCAGAACACTTCTCTGAGCTGGGGAGACAGGAAGTGCTGTTATAGCCCTTTGAAGACAAAGGAATTAGACACAAGATTAAACGACTTTCTCAGAGCCCAAAGGGTTCCTGGGGGTTCAGCATGGTGGTGAAGCGTTTCAGCTCTGAAGTGAGACTGTTGGGATTTGAATCCTGGTCCGAATCCTTACCACCAGTGCAACCTCCAGCAATTGACTTAACCTCTCTGTGGTCTCCTAATTGGTAAGATGGGGACAAAAACAACACCTACCATATGAAGTTGTTTTGACAACTAAGTAAATCACTACATGCAAAATATTAGGGTACTGCTTGTCACATATTAATCATCCATAAGTATCTATAAGCATTGCTCTGGCTCCCACGGTACAGATTAGCACCCAGGCTTCTGCATAACATTAGATTTAGATCACAGTCAACCATGCTCACTTTGGCAGCACATATGCTAGGCTCAATTACAAATCCAGCAATTGCAACCTTAAAGACAGAAGTCACCTAAAAGCCATCCACTGAATTAGAAAGAACCGAACTAGGTCTAAATTGGCTCAGCAAACCTCAGGCAAAATTAGTCTCTAACCCCCCTTCTCTACCCATAATGCCTTTTTCTTTATTATCCTGAGCATCCAAAACCAAAATTTCTTTTAGCTGAAATAACACATTTTCATTGCTGGGTTTCTTCTACTTTTTTATGGCAGGATCACAAAGATGACATAGGGCCTGAGAAGGTTCATTTTGCCCCCGGAAGATTACCTGGCTATTTCCAAAGAGATGCTGCATACAAGTTTTGAGGAAGGAAAAAATCTCATTCTTATGGCCAAGCTGTAATTTTTTTTTTTATATCTAAATCAAATTGTCAGGTCATTCTTCAAGTTCAGTTAGTTTCATATGGGCTATATTATTATATGGTCATGATTACAAGCTATGCTTCAAAAACCTCCACATACAAAACAAAACTGAGTATTAAAAACCTTGGTCTGGAAAATCTGGTTTACCATCCCAAACAAGTAGTCATCATATAAAAATCTGTGTTATAAATTTATTGTGACATAATAGAAGCAAGTGTATTTAAAAATCCCTAAAATATATCACCCTCCCATCCCCACTACTACCCCCCCAAAAGCCCTAGATTCATTTCTATTAACTGGAGGTGATACTCATGAGCCTTAAGCAAAATTCAGAATTCAACATCTATTTGAACTATTTCCCTTGCCCTTTTATATGGTTATAGACAGGCACTGCCGGCCCTAGTGTGACTGAGCTCAACTGGTATTGAACTCATGTTCTTGCTCAAGAGTCATCAGCATCAGGCTAATTATGAATTCAGGCGACTTGCCCAATCCCACGGATAGTTTTAGCATTAGACTTGTGTGTCTGCTCCCTTAGAAATACTTTAAACAACATTAGCCATTACCTCTGCTGGATAAAATGACACATACCCAATTGATAACACACTGGGCATCCATGCTATTAAATGAAAAGCTTAGAAATATTATTATATTCATAATTTATTTAAATGTAAAAAAGGTCTTTGAAATATCTGCTCTGACCCCACTGGCCATCTTTGTCTAGAAGCTGCCTGTCTCACCCTTCTGGGTGAGCCCTAAGCAGCTTTTTTTACACAATATTATTTCTTTTCACAAAAAAAAAAAGTGGGGGGGAGATGCTGGCCCAAGTTAGGCCAATCACATTTTTTCTCCTGAGGATTTGAGATTGGTGCAGCCCTCCAGGCTGGGCTGCAGGACACATGAGTTAAGAAGTTGTGAGGTTCCCTTCCTGGTCTCTCCTTGACAGGTTTGCAAATACCATAATGGAGACTGGAAAACTCAGTCACGGGGGCTGTGCAATGTCAGCAGAACCCAGGAAGGGAACCCTATTGTCTTGTTGAAAGAGTCACTAGTCTTCCTGCAGGAAACAGTGGTCTATGACTGGAGCCCCAATGATATCATGGGAAGGTGGTCTTGATGTCAGCATTCTGCGTGAGGCATCTGAAAACAAGAGCCAGGAGGAGGTCACAGACATTCACACGGGAGGGTGACAACATTGGGACCAGGTGTCAGGATATCAGGAAGGTTGCTTCTTCACCTCCTGGCCCCTTCCCTGACACTGCCTTCTGCATGCTGTCTGGGTAACAGCCCCTCACATTCTCTAGGCATTTATTTGGTCATAGACAGTCATTGAGTTCATCTTTTTTTTAATGGGTTGACTATAAATGATGTAAAATGTTACTCCTTTAAAGTGTTTTTACAATTCCCTAGGTATTACTACTACTCCCACAGGAGTAGTAATACTAGGACTAGTACTACACTAGTAGTGGTGACAATCGCTGCTAATGACTGGTAGACTTCTCAGCTGCTGCAGGGCCCCGCCACCCTTGTAGACACCGACACCCACACTACCCCAAGGATCGGCTCCAAAACGTCCTGACAAAATCCCTCCCACTAGCCTCCCACCTTGGATTACCTCCTTGTTGACTTTATGCAAATGTCTCAGAATCCACCACACAAGGAGAGTGACAAAGTGGGACTCTGGGAATGGAAGCTATGGGAGCCTTTCCAGACAGAGTTAGCGTGGGCAGAGGCCAAAGCCTAATTCCGGGGAAACACAAGGTATGAGGAATGGTGGAGGGAGAAAAGGAGTCAGAGAGAAAGAGAAAGACTCAAGAGAAAGATCAAGGAAGTAAGATGGGGAGAGAGTTTTTAAGAATATGGGGATGGGCTATAGTGCTCGAGGCAGGGGAGAAATGCAGAAGGCAGAGAATGGTGATGGGCAGTGAAGCCAGTAATTGAGAGACATGGGAGCCCCCACCTTCCTCACCTCTGGGCGGGCGCAGCATGGCGGCACCAGCACAGGCTGACATGGGCAGTCAGAATGTGCCAGGGACGGGGCAGAACCCAATGGCAATAGGAGGCCAGAGACTGACTGGCTCAGACTGGTCCCCAAGGCATCACAGATATTGAAGTTGCCAAACAGAGAAAAATTAAGTCAAACCATGTTCATCAATGTCATTCCCCTCACACCACCACCAAAAAGGCACACTTCAGGCACTTCACACTGTCTCAGAGCGGTGCTACCATGCTTGGTGATGATAATGTCAACATACTGACCAGCAGAAACCCAGTGACCTGAAGTCTGGTTAACCAGAGTTTATTCACCTGTCCTCTACTTCTAAAACAGGGAGGAAAAAATGTCAAAGAAAAAAAGGCTTTCGAGATTTAGTCAACAAAGAAATATGGAGTCTATCCAGATTCAACTCAACTCTCGTACATTTTCCAGCCACACAAAACAGCAAAAACTGATGTTTAAGATAATAATCCTGATACTAAAGATCTCAACCACTGAAGAAATACTTACTTTTTCAGACTATAAGATGCACCCCAACCAATTTTGGAGGAAAATGCAGCGGTGACCCTGCTCCTGTCTCCTGTGACCCCGCTCCACTGCTGCACCCCTCATACGGCGAGCCAGGTAAGCTACATTCAGACCATAAGATGTACCCCCTTTTCCCCCAAAATTTTAGGGGAAGTGCATCTTATAGTCTGAAAAATACAGTATGCTCATACTCTATATTTAACAAAAATTTTATACTTTTGAAAGCTTTATTCCACTTAATCTTATTAACATGTCTATGAGGTAGATATTACCTCATTAGGGTTACTTAATCAAATTCAAATGAAGTAATTTGGTTACAGATAGTCTCACAGCAAATTCATCTTAGCAATATTGTATAGACTTGATACTCCTATAAGTTTCAGAAATCAAAAATTAAATCACTTACCAAGAACTAGCCTCACCTGCTTTGATTACATACTTCTTGAAATAATACATTCCTTTATGTAGCTACTTTTAAATCATTAAGACACAAGATGTGAAAGGAAGCAAGGAGTTTGAGATGCTTTCTTTTGTTCCCCTAAGCTCAAAAATAACCAATTTAATATGTTTTTAAGTCTCTAGGCTGGATGAAGTGGTCCTATAAAATATATGTACCCCCTGACTATTTCACTGCTAAATTCCACTATTTCAATGATAAATTTATCATTAGGGCTTATTTTTATATGAAAGAAATAAAACACAGATATTAAGCCAGCAACTAGAAAAATCAAAAATTTAACTCATTTCTCCTGATTTTCTTTTTTTTATTTTACTATATTATTTCTCTATCTTTAGACTATCTGGACTCTCAGGACTAATAATAGAGTCTTCTACTAACAAAATTAAGATGTGTCTCTCTAATATATTACCATATGTTAATCAATGAAACGCTATATATCAAGACTGACCAAATTTTTTATGTTTAGGAATTATCATATTTAGCTAGAATGCATAGTGTCTGTCATATTCTCTCCCTCATTCTCTCTCTCTCTCTCTCTCTCACACACACACACACACACACACACGCACACACACGCACACACACACACACACGCCAGCCAGCTGTTCTGAGTGGAACACCTTTGTGAAAGGTTGTTGGTCTATTGACTGACCGCTGAGTGACAGATCCCTCTGGGTACCAGCAACGGCTGACTCATTCTCCTTTTCCACTGGCCGAGCCATGTTGTCAAAGGAAAGATGGCCAGCTACGAGAAAAGAATTGCTCCAGGAAAGCACATACGTGCAAAGGGCAGCTGTTTCCCTTCTCTCTCAGGATGCCCAGGTGCCATTACTAAATTTCCTGTATGCAGGGCTCTGGAAAAGTTCATTGACCTCGGGCAGGGGAACACTTTTTCCTTTCAAACTGTCTCTCTTTACCCATTGTAACCAGAAGATTACCACTCACTATGTTGTCCTATAAATTATTCCTGTAAGATTTGTAGCCATATCTATGCTCCAAGTCAAACATTCTTTTAAGGCCAAACAGAGTAATTTACTGGATTTGTGTCTCTAAACAATCTTATAAATAGTTGCTCTCTAGTTCAAGGTGAATAACAGTCAGTGGCAGGCCAGTATCAAAGAATACTGATTGCAATTCAATTTTATTACCTTTGAGGATTCACCCCGAGGAACAGGGCAGACTGGCCAAAAATCTATAGGCTGATCACTGTGGGTCTGTATTGGAAAATCCTTTGCAAGTAAACACCTACTATAAGGGTTTTTGCTTCTTCTCTTCATTGATGGCCGTGTATAATTTTTCTTTTCTAGAGATGCCAAGATGACAGTGTTGCTAATCATACCCGCAGTTACAGTGCAGCTGAGACGGACGCCGCCTGCCTCTCCCACATAAAGCCTGATTTCTTGGCTGTGGCTGCAATTGCTTGTTGAGACCCTGACGTATCTCCCAAACGCCCTCTAAGCCTCACCCCATTGCAAATGGCAGTGCACACAATGTTAATGCTGTTACAGCTTCTCATTCCTGATCATTTTTCACCCATCAGCTCAGATGAGACGCTGGCAAGATTTTTAAAAACTAGATATTATGTCTGGACATATTTAATTCTCATAATTCTAGCCATACTCATATTAGCTTATGCTTTTTTATTTGGCATGGAGTTTGATGATATACTGATGTCATTGCTGCCTGTTTACATATAAAAGAACATACAAACTTCTTAATTTCCCAAAAAGTATATGGAATATTCCAAATGTGCCCTTGGGCACAGCCACCCCAGGAAAACTGTGGTAAGGTAGTGGGATAATGCGAAGGATTCTCGAATAGGAAACTCAATTTTGATGACAATTTTAGCCTGAGGAAACACAACAAAGGTAAGTTAAGCTTGCATCTCTTTCTGTTTTCTTTCCTGTCCTTAAAATTCAGAAATTATTTACTCAGAGTAAAAATATAACTTTTTGTTAAAGATTCCTTTCTCTTACAATCTCACTTTTCAACTCTGAAGCACTCAAACTTCAGCACTTCTCCAGGGCCACACTCTGTATTCCATCAACAAGATCATGACAAATGTGTTTGTGAGCCACCTGCACAGCCAAAGGCCAAGGGGACAATCACAGGTAAGGAACAGGAAACGAAGCGCAAACGAAATTGTAGTGCTTGTGTCACTGGTGATGCCTGTGAGAGAGGAACCCAGTCATTACTGTGGGGTGCAAAGGATTTGTGGTAATGTAACAACTGGGTAAACTTTATTAAAACTACCTTTCAGCTTCCAAAAGAATGCTACTGCATTAAGACGGCTAGCTACCTTAATGTCCCTCCTGTTATATTGCTGGTTGCTATAGCAATATCCTCCTAGGTATTTGTAAGGTCACAAAAGGAAGAGCTAACCCTCTTACTCCTGGAATAACTAATGCGGTTCTGCTACTTGCTTGATGTAAATGGTCTCAAGTGACAGCAAACTGTACATATAGTCAATTACAACTGCTCAAAGGAAATGATTTGTTGTAACAGCCGCTGTTCAACCTCCGTGACATCAATGTTTCTATGGAAACAGTTGCCTATTGCACTGCTTTGAATTGAGTATTGATCAAACTAGAGCCAACACTATTTCAGAGACTCGCTACCTTACTGTGTGGCAATTTACGATAGGAACTCATAACATCACTGTATATTTCAAGCCCCAAGGAACCAATTTAGCAGACAGTTACAGTAGAATATTAACAGAGGTCAATAATGGAAGTCTGATTATAGTCCTAGGACAATTATTCAATGCTTTTGTTGTCTGCCCTTCTAACTTTCCAGCAGCTATCACAGTGTTCAAATAATAACACTCGCCACTGAAGAAAGGGCTATATTCATTCATCTTCTATTCTAAACTTTATTTTTCATTGTTATGTTTTCTATCAATAAAATTATTCAGCTATATTAACCAAGCTGTGACCCCTCAGAAGTAAATAACTATTGATCAAGGAGTAAAGATCTACTGGCACACAACACTGTTTTCCATTAATGATCTTATTGGCCCTGCTGATAAGATGGTTGTCTCCAAACAACTGATGACACAAAAGCGAAGAATAACATAGGCCCAATTTCCATATAAAATAGTTAGGATTCAATCCCCGGTCTCTGCTGAAGAATGCACTCTCCAACCTCAGTTGAAGGAATAGTGAAAACAAAAGCAATGCCATGCAGAATCTTCCTGTTCTGTGTCATACTTCCATGGTCCATGGGTGTTTTATTTAATCTTCTTTGAAAATGACCTTCATGATGGTCCCACCCAAGCCTTTCCTTTTACAGATGAGGAAACGAGGTGATGTGGCCTCTTGGGCATCTTTCATAAAATAAATATTCCCCTTGAAAATATATCTGTGAAAAATGTTATGTTGGGAAAAAAATCATGATTTACACATTTGTCACTAATCTGAATGAAAATACATGCTAATGATCTCTACTCTTAGACTGATTTGTCAAGAACCTCAGTCAACCAATTCACAAAATTATTTATTTCTACCCCTCCTCGTTCCAAAACAGCACTGGAGGCACAGAGGCGACCCATCTGCAGCAGTGACAGTGATCACAGCATGGGCAGTGAAAATTAATTTGTGCAGCTCAAGTTATAAAACTTCAAAAAGCACTTGGATAACATGGCTCCATGCCAGTAAAAGGGTAGGTATCTATGAATGAAATCTGTTTCAATACATAGATAGGAGCACTAACTTTTTATTACCATAATTGAAAAATTATGGCTTGGTGAATGATTCTTGTCAGGTAATAACAAACGCATCCACCTGCATGAAAGAAGCTCCTCCTTATATAAGGAAAAAGAATATTTTCCCAGCTTAGACATTGATTTTTAAAATCCCATCTGCATAGCTTAAAAATAAAAATCAGTATTAAAACTCAGTCTAGGTGAAGTCTAAAATAGAATTTAAACCAGTCTGTAGCTCATATTTTTTTAAAACAGCAAAGACTTTAAGTTAGATACCTTGGTGATAATCATTGTCTATGATTGAAGGTAAAGTTTTCTGGGTTATATAGCAAGTATTTATTGAGCACCCACCGAATGCCAGATATTTTTCTGAATGTGGGGAGGGAGACAGAGGTGAATAAGGCTAGCTCGCAGTAGTAGGAAGTAGGAATCCTTTGCTGTGTGTAATAGGGTGTTCAGGAAAGAAGTGGTCTATAATCCCGTATTTTCTCCTTTTGTCTCTTTGATCATATTTTTACCACCACTTGTGGTTATTTAGATATTTATACTCTGATTTGCTACTGAAGGAGAGCAGAGTTTACCACCGCAAAATATGCCTTTTGGTATATTGATTATTTGAAGCTGGTTATTTTTAAGAAACAAAAGAGTCAGGAGGAGCCTTTGACCTTCATCCTAACTGCCTAAAAGAATTCAGGTAGAGGACCTGCTCCAGGAAGGGAGCTATCATCAGAGACAACTATGGTTTAATAGGAACGAGTGTGTGCCAGGGAGGAACTTAGAAAGGCCCATTTGACCCAAGTCCTCCCTGCACCCCATTGTTAAAGATGGCCCACCAAACAATTATTTAGCAAACATTCGCTTTGCCACCTGCATGTGGAACTGCCTTCTTTCTTCTGAAGGCCCAAACCAGAACCCCCACTTTTCTCCTTGGCTCACAATGACATGCAAGCCCCAACAGCCCGATCTGTCCTCAGGTTTCATATTCTTACAGAACCCCGCAGGTACATACACACAAAGTTGCTTACTTTCTTCCTTAATTTGCCTTGTGTTAATCTGATTATTAGACCAGCCAGAAGAACTTAGAAGGGTATAAGGAAAATATTTTTCCTCCTCCATACCACAGAAAGGGTTTAAAGCACCTTACAAAAATACAAAAGAGAACAAGTTATGGCTGATGGTAACTAAAAATAGAAAAATAGACTAAATCTAAGCGTGAATGTAGTGAATAAAATGTACTCAAGAAGATTATAATACAGTCTATGAGTGGTGGACCATAAAATTGATTCTGAGCTTCCTGGCAGCCAGTACACAAAGGGGAATATAATCAGCCACAATTCCATGCCTGGGTGATTAAAACAAAACAAAGCAAAACAAAAAGCAGAAATGCAAAAGCACAGTGACTCCTGGTATTAAGACCAGAGAAAATGTTCCCCGGCTTCTCAGAAACCAGATCTTGATGATGTGGTAAACAGCATCCTCCTCAACACAAGGCCGGTAAACACACCGCTGTGTTTCACGGGGCTAGTGGAGCACACACCAAAGGGTAACTGAACAAACACAATTCTGGAGGAGAACCGAGCAATGCCTTTCCATAAATAGTGCTTTCTGTCAACATACAGGTATTGAGGAGCCATTAAAAAATAAAACTATCAGCAAACCACCCATATAATACCTAACATGAAATAATATGCCTTTTTACTTTACCTTGAATATCACTCAGGTGCCATGATTTACTCCTGCATAAATAGATGAATTGGCTCCCCTCAAATCCTTTCCTCTACATCCACATGTCTATATCTAAGTAGGTGTGTGTGTAATTTTTAGCTCTAGAGGAGAGATGGTATAGAAAAGCTTTTACCTACATGTTAATTCTCCTTTTAATCTATGGACTTCAAACTTTTTTGTCTTGGACCATTCCGAGCGTATAAAAACTAGACCACCTGTATTAAATGAGAAAGGAGGAGAAGGAGAATAAGGTAATCCTGGATCTAGTTAATCCAAAGGTGGCATTAAGTTATCAGAAGGCACATGTGAAATAGAAAAGGGCTAGATCACACCCCTGTTTTACATCTATTGGGCCGTCCAAAGGCCCTGCACTGAATTCATGCTGCATAATCCACATCTAGAGTGGAAGCACGAGAAGGGCTCAACTAGACCTCACCAGGAATCTACCCTATTTCTGCAGACGGCTCTGCCAAGTGCGAAGGAAACACCAGAGGTCACAGAGGAATAACCTTAGAGCCCACTTGTTCCTCATGCTCCTTTCCTTTTTGAAAAAGGAATTTGCCTTGTCTTTTATTTATAAATTCACAGATTTGTAATCTGGAAGAATCCTGAGTCAAAGCAGCTTAAGAGTTATAAAGTTCCAGGGGGTTAAATAGGCAAGAGCGAGTTTTTTTAGGTGCCACCAGAAACTGGCCTTCACTAACCCCACTCCCCAGACCACATGCACCTCAGATAATTATGTCCCCGAATCTGCTCTCATCACTGGCCCAAGTGGACAGATTTCGTTGAATTCTTACCCCCTTTCCTACCAATAGGTTTATACCTGTAATTTTTAGGCCAAAAAAAAATTTAAGAGTAATTATACTTAAATTTATGAGTAAAATGAAACTGTTCCTCTTACCTCTTCGATGTATCCAGTCTTGGATTTTTTGTCCTCAGTGGTGTGGGGGAACTTCTCCCCTGGAGTCCCAGACTGCCACACAGCACTCTCAGCTGTGGGTAATCATCACAATCAGTGTTCTTTGGAGGACAAGAGTCAAAAACCCCTACTCTACCCTTTTTCTGACATTACTCCCCTAACCTCGCTCTCTCCCCGCTCCCTCTTCTCAGTGAATACGAGCTGGGGGACACCATAAGAGAACGCAGGAACGCACAGACCCGATCCCAGATCCCCGTGAGCCCCACGCCTGCTTCCTGCTGGCCACCGGGCCTCTGGAAAGTTGTAACTAGTGGCATCTCCAAGTCTTCTCATGTATTAAACACATTATAAATAAACACCTTCCCTTCTAATGCGTTTTGAAGATTCAATGAGAAACTATATGAGAGTGTTTTGTAAACTGCAGATTATTCAAATTTGAAAGGACGTTTCATTGAAAGCATTTTTTTTTTCCACCATCTGCCTGAATCTTAGAACAACTTGGTATTTGAGGTTTTCTGATTGCTTAGAAGATACTTTAAGCAGAACTTTTTTAAAGAGACTAATACAGAGAGGGACAGCTTTGTAAGTAAGTGGAATCCAGGTATGGTCACGAAAACCAGGGGTCTCAGGCTCTGACACTTCCAGTGGCCTCCAGCCTTATTGCCACCCCCAGAGCAGGCTGGAGACTTGGCCCTCTGAGCTTCTAAATTCAGGTTAATATTCCCCAACCCAAAGAACCCTTGCAATGATTAGTAATGAGTCACACAAGGGCACACAGTTGGTGCTGGATAAATGAGAACTCTTACTATTTTACAGAGAAAGGAAACAAATTAGTTAGAACTATATAAATTGTGTCTAAAATGTTATTCTCTCACAGGGAGATTTGGAATAACGAGGTTTAATCTTGGAACCCACCCAGACAGGTTTAGTTATTGAATACCAAAAGTGACCGCCAGGAGCCTACTTTAATGAGGTTTGTTTAGAAGAGGAAGTATTACCTTCATTCCCATTTCACAGATGAGAAAATCAAGTGGTTATAGTAGTTTGTGTAACATTAGAAAGAGGTGGGAATGAAGGCCTTCTGATCAGCACCGTTCTTGTTTTCCTCACAGCTCCCTCCCAAGTACCCTGCAAGGCAGCCTGAACAAGCACTCCCAAAACATTGCAACCTAACAAAACACCAGAACCAGAGGGAAGTACAGAGGGATACTATCTATCAACTTTGGAAAGTAAGATTTAGCTGGTAAAAACCAGCTACTGAAATTTTAAAACAATTTATCCCTCCCCAGGTCTCAAGAAACTCATTCTAAAAGTCCAGTTTTTAGGGCCAGTCCAGAAAGCAGGAAGGCCCCACCAAGACGGGTAGTTACTGTGTTCTCTCCCAGGTCTTCCATCAGCCCAGCCTACATATTACCAAAATCTGGGCTATCTTAAGGGTGCCCCAAAATCTAATCTCATCCTAGAAAAAGCTTAAAGGGTCTCTGAAGGCCAAGAAGCCTGCTGTCTTGGATTAGCCAAGGCTTTAAGGAAATAGAGGATAGGAATCTGGGAGAAGATGGGAAAAGATATATTAGTGGCCTAGGGCAAGAGATTTTAACTACCTGTCATAGCAGCAAACCTCACTGAACTTGTTGCAGTATGGATTTCCAACCCCATGTTCAGTCTTCTAGACACCAGAATCAGCTTAAGATTCAAGCACACAGGTCACAGACACAAAGGACTGGCAGTACATGCACAAGGCCATGCGCTCCCCTAGCCTGACAGTTGGGAAAAAGTCACGACCAGAACCACAGGCAAAGGCAGAACCATCTGAAACCAGCTCCATTTCCCCATCGCTCCAGTACCTCCCATACAGTTGAAAAGCTGCCACTCTCCTTTGGGAAAACTATTATTGAGATGCACCCTAGAAATCCACAATGAATTTAAATAATAACAAGGTGCTATAAAGTCTGGCTGATTCACTAATTAACCAAAGGAATAGTATACATCCAACAAAAAAAATCTTTGAGAAAGACATTCCAGTGGAAATTGGGCTAACTCTTTGAACTTTTCAATAAGCATCTAACATTTTGTGGCTATTCCCTGTGTCGTGATTTCCCAGTTACCCTGCATCTTTCCCCAGCATCTCTTCCTTCCCTCCAATTGTCCACCTCAGGAAGGCCAACACGACTAATCGTGAACTGTGGAGTAAGAGGAGGGTGGTCATGTATATCCAAACATGTACTCGTTCCGGACCTCTGAAACAAATATTGACTTGACAGATATTTATGATTTTCCTCAAGAAACCGATGGAATTATTGGACTGGGCCCAGGACTATGCCTTCTCCAAAAGCTGCAACACATGCTGAAAATACATCAGGGAATACAAAATCCTCAAGAACACACCACCGTAATTTTCTTCTGCCTTCATTGCAGGCCTGTAAACTGTGAATTTTTGATGCTGTATGAATCCCCCTAGACTCTGACAATACTGCATTTCATCACATCATCAGTCCTCTGGATATGAGGGTAGAGCCTCCTGCTGAAACTCACAGGTCCTCCACGAGCGAAGAGCAACTGAGAGAGGAAAGGACCTACTCGACCACCCGTGATCAGCCTCCTCAGAGCTGCTCTTGCTCCTCCCCCTGGAATCGCTGGGCTGTGTGCACAAAAGCTGAAGTATTGGGGATGTGTGTGGTGGGGGGAGGGTGCATAGTGAAGACCTGAGGGGTAGAACAAGGGCTTCTCTCAGATACTGAGGATGCAGAAGAAGAAGCTTGCAGGCTTTATTTCACTTCATGACAATTTACCCACAGAAACTCATCACTTCCTATATCCTAACCTCAAAGTCAGTGCATCATGGATATTTGGCCACTTGTACCATGAGAGGTTTC
This sequence comes from Glossophaga mutica, assembly GCA_039655065.1. Lineage (NCBI taxonomy): Eukaryota > Metazoa > Chordata > Mammalia > Chiroptera > Phyllostomidae > Glossophaga > Glossophaga mutica. The sequence continues at coordinate 47,654,652 of CM077306.1, read as the reverse complement.
TTCCTTATGGTTACACATCAGAAACAAACAGGTCAGAAGTAGGAAATCCCAAAGTCAGAAGTCCTTTGACAGTGTGTTTCTTACCGACCTCAATGGTATCCTTAGGTCATCCTTTTGAGGAATACATGTGGCCATCCTGTGTCCCAAACCCTCATCCTACCCTCTGCTTTTTTCCCTTTACCCTGGTCTTGTTGCCTCAGGAAGACAGCAAAGTGCAGCTCGGCTGTGCGTGTCTGGATTTGTCTTATTTATTTGGTTCTCAAACACAAAAGCTCAGATCCAAGGATGGCACTATAAACCCCCTTACACACAAAAATAAAACTTGGTATTTCCATAAGGCAACAAAGAAAATGCATTTAGTCTGACTTAGCTATTCCCCTGAGTTCTCACCAGAAGTCAGGGGTAAGGGAAGCTATATTTCCCAGCATGGACACAGCATACACCTTTATGACTGAAAGAGGATGTTTTTATTTGCACTGCATTATACCCATAAATCCCATCCACTCAGCAAGTCAAATTATTGCTGGCCTCCAAAATACATTAAGTTTGGGTTTAAATCAGTCACTTTTGAAGATTTACAGCAGCCCACTTCCTAGCCATATTTGTAATATATTCACCCTGCAAATGTGCTTTAAAATGCATTGTTTGTGGAGTTGCCTTAGTTCAGTCAGCCATGTGAAGATGTAAGGAATATAGCTCGTATCTGCAATTTCTTTGTGTGTGTGATTGTTCACGATCCCCACTCACGGCACTAATGGCTGCCCTGCTGAAATGCTTTCACGCTACAAAGAGAAAGAGCTTTCTGAATCTGGATCAAATAAAATTAGTGATATACAATAATAGAGCCCTGAGAAGTTTATGCTAGCATTTGGAGACAGAGGACTAGCTTTTCCAGATAATGGTGGGAGGGAAAGTCAAAGAATTCTTTGGGATGCTTTAACAAGGGATGGCAAGATTGAGGTATGCTTAATGGCGATGCTCAAAATTTCCTTCCCTTACCAGGAATTCCTATTTTACAAAGTGTTGCACATTTGTGTTCCTCATCAATTGTCATTCAAATGGTTTCAACACTACCGACTGATTCAGAGAGTACAAACGCTAGACCGATTATCATTTTAAATGGCTGAGAAAGAGAGATAGAAGGTTTCCTGGTTCCCTGGGGAAAGAAGGCCCATTTCCTCGGAACTTGCATCCGCAAGCTGCTCTGTGCTCAAAGGGGAGGAGGTGTGCACCACGGTGGGAGAGAGTGCACCGTGGCCCCCGCCGGACGCTCAGTGTGTCTCTGAGCTGAGTTAGAAACTTGGGCCTGCTGAGCCGGTGAGAAGCAGGACATTGGAACAGTTCTGCACCTGACACTCTCAGTTTATGCATGCCTGGTTCAAAAGACTGATTTTTAAAGATAAAAGCTACTAATAGCTCACTGAGAAAGAAGATACCACAAGCATTATCCACACTGACAGCAGCATCTTTAAAACAATATGTTATGGATTCTTCTTTGTATTTCTCAGAAATAAAGCACATATATTTTCCTTCTTAAGGCTGTTTGTGAGGTACTTTCCCATCTATGTATACAAGACTATTATAATAAATATCTGGTAAATATTAAGATAAAAATTTCCCATAACTCACATGCCAGGCCAAACTGATATCTATAATATTTTGCATTTTCTGATCATTGTAATATTTCCACATAGGGGATTGTCATATTTAGCCTTCAGATATAAAAATATTAATAACAATTAGCATTTTTGAGCATGTACGTGCCAAGAACCTTGATGGACACTTTATATTTGTTATCTGCCTTATACAAGTATCATCCTTATGAGAGAGACTACGTCCACGTGGCACCAAGGAGACTGAAGATCAGAGAGGTTGACTAGCTGGCTAGAGATGACAGAGCTTGTAAAAGGCAGAGCTAGAATTTAACCCTGGGAATTACTCACTCCAGAGCTCCTTTAGTCACTGCCCACGCCCATCACCATGATTGCTGTATACAGAGGACAGCTGTATGTTATTGTTTGCGAGAGCTGTTTGTATCAGTTTGCAAGAGCTGATTGTTACATTCCAGTCTGTGAGCTGGTGACTTGGAACTGGCCACGGTAGGGAGCATTGACACCATGAAAACAGGCAAAAACTACAAATCAGGGCTTTTACTTGCAGTGAGAGAGAGCCAGTTTTTAAACATTTATCAACATACCACTACCAAGGAAGAACATTTTCAAGTATATATCGTAGAATTATTTGGCCATTGTTCCCCTCCATATTGTAGCCTCCAAAAGGTATAATATGACAAAGTTAGCAATAAAGCAGGACACACACCCTGGAAAATGATGCCCACCTCTAGGCCCGGTGCGAACATCACTGCACAGCCAGCCTCAGCGCCCTGCCTGGCCTGACCATGCCCATTCTCCTCCCGCTCCACGCTTCACTCACACGGTCTGCAAACCACAAAGCAAGTAAGTGGCCGAGCAAATCAAGACATTCGATACAATTGTTTTGATGACAAATTTCGTAAGCCAAATTCAATTTTTGTGACTCAAACTGAATAACCTCAGCCTTAGGCACCAATTAGCTCTTTCTCAACGGTTTTACTTTCCATCAGGTGAATATAATTAAATCCAAAGGAAAAAGATAGTCTGAAGACAGAGGACGTCCCTTTATGTCCACAACCTGATCTCCACTGGGAAGAGTCATGCTCAATATTTTTATTATCACACAATCAACATTTATGGAGTGTTAATAGCAAGCTTATGTATAACACGGAGACCATTCCTACACCTTGTTTCTTGGCAGATTGTAGGAACAGCACGTTTTTGATATCTTGGATGGCGCCAAGCTCACTATCATTTCCAATGAAGTCAGTTGCTCCTAATTTCCTGAACATCTGTGCATCAAATTCATTAAATGGCTAATGAATCCAGACATATAAGGTTCGTAAAAATATTTATAACTGACATTAACAAAATGGCACTCCTGCTTTGTTCCTCTATGTGACATCCTTAGACATTCAAGTTTTTGTCACCAGCTGGAACCTGGTAGAAGAAGGTAAACAACTGCAATCAGTCACTTTATGTTTCTTCCATTGGGAGATGGGCTAGAGAACTAAGGCTCAGAGTGGTCAGCACACAGAGCAGTGAATAGGGGAACAGGAGATAGGGGTGCAGGCAAAGTCAGATGTTCACGTTCCACCAAGTCATGTACATGCAGAGCTCAGCAAACGTGGACTGAAGGTCCCCTCAGGGTAGAGTGGCATGTGGGTGTGATCAATGATCACATATGTGCCCCCTGTATTCCCACAGTTACCACCAGCCAGGTCAGAGGGTCTCCAGCTCAAGCCCATACTTACAAAAATTAATAATTACAATGTTCTGTGCTTAGCAGTTTAAATATTCTAGCAACGACTGAAGATGCCCTATTTGTTATGAATTCTGAACTGTGAGTCACATACTGGAGTTTTCCTCTGATTACTGACATTCCCTGACTAGGTAACCTCATACCTGTTACTGAATTTCTCTGTGGTTCCTGGCCCTCCCACCCTCATTCATAAACTAAGCAGGGTGTGGGTTAGATTTCCAGCCCCTCCCAAATCTAAAAGTTTTAGGCTTATTCTACTAAGGAAAGCAGTAGGCAGGGAATCCATGTTTGCCAACAGAACTTTGGCCCTAAAAGTGAAAACACTGTTCACTTGGGGGAGGGGTTGCACTATTAAGATTGCACTAAGGGCTTCATCTTAGCCAAGTAGGGGAAACCTCCAACTTCGTATTCTCTCTGACACCTTTCCTTTTGCAACTGGAAGTCAAGTTTGCAAAACAAGGGCAAATTTGATGAGAAAAAGAAAACAGGAACTCAGAGATTTGAGAGCTCTGAAACATCTTTCCCTGATTCACAGAGCAGCGATGCTCACCAAGGAGCCCTTGGAGTTATGTGGGGAGATTGGATATCACTTGACTAATGAGGGCATACCTGTAATCCCTTCACAAAAGACAGGACCTACTAAAGGGCTTTATTTACTGCCAGGACCATCTACTGCTAAAAGAGTTTAGAAGCCTCGCATAAGCAAAACTGCCTCACTAATCAGAAGTGCACTTGTGTTGATTTGCTGCTTATTCTCAGTACCGGATCCTCTGAATGTGCTCTTCAGTTATCAAAGTATTCCACTATCAAAGTATTATTCAAGCATGTTATTATTGTCCTTTATAATACGCATGATATATTTCCCTGATTTGATTATGAATCCCTTGAGAGCAAGTTTTGGGTCATTCGCCCTGGAGTGGCCGCACAATACCTGATACGCTGCCATAATAGACTCTGTGCCTTAGTTGTTTCAACCATAGAAAGGGGACATGATAGCACCTATGTCACAGACCTGTGATGAGGAGAAAATGGGATCGTAAGGTACAAAGTATGCCTAATTCAATACATGTTAGACAGCAACATTATATTGGTACGATTAATGCTATACTGGGGCAAAGGAGAGAACAGAGCACTAGAGATGAGAAAAACAAAATCTGGTTTCACCTCCACCCATGTGTACCTTTGAGACCTTAAGAAAGTCAATTAAATTCTCTGACCCTTAAATTTTTCACTCATAAAAATCTGAAAAACAACACTCCCTGCAAACTTTCTGTTGTGTGAGGGTCAACTAAATAACGCCTTCGGGTACTGCACAAACATACCACTTATTGGTACTCAGTAAATACTGTTTGATTTGAGAATGACGTTGTCCCTATTTTGTCCCCCCTTTGTAGCTTGTTTTCTCCCCTTTGTGGCTGACGGGGCAGCATTCACACATCTTATGGGCTTGGAGGAGGGACACAGGGTATTCGGGACTGCCTGGATTTCTGATAACTAGTGTACGTTCAGCCGAACACAGCAGCCTTGCCTCCTGCCGCCACACTGCAGGCTTCTCCGTGCTTAGTCTGAAGGGCTATTTCTGTACCACCACAGCAGCCGAACTACAGATGTAAAATGTCACCAGCCAACCCATTGTTTTATGTAAAATCAGTAACAGGCAGTTCTAAATAGTTAATCGATCGACTATGCTGGCATGATTGGTTACACCCATGCGCAGAAAGGATCGTAAGGGAGCCAGAAATGATTACTTACCAGCAGTTAGTATAAAATTAAAACCATTTCAAATTTAAAAAAAGAAAAAAGGGGATATAACAAATACATTACAATTAAAAGATAATTATCCTTTACATTAATAAATTTGTAAATATTGGTAAACTGGATTACTGCAAAATGCAATAGAAACCATCCATTGTGTCAAGAAATATAAATAGATCATCTGAATAGATAAACAACTGAACAAGTCATTTCCACATGTCCGAACAAAATCACAGGCATTTTAGCGAAGACCACAAAGGGCACGGCTGTGCAGTAAGAAGATGACAACAGCGTTTGCCTCACCTGCTTTAAACCCAATGTTTCAATTAACCAACAAACTACCAGCCTGAGTACACAGTCCAAGACAGCACAACCATCTCAGTTATTAAAATCTTTTTTAAAAGGCAGGATACAAAAAAAAAGGCAGGATACAATACTGCATTTATAGTGTAAAATCAATTTTTATATATCTATACACATACATATTTTTTGAAAAGCTGGAAAGAATGATACAAATAAAAAGTCAATTAATGAAATAATGCAGCTGCCTTGATAAACACAGGTGCAGTAGGTATCCCAGCTCTTGCCTCTCATGTCATGCTGCACTTGATAATGGGGGGAAGGAGGAAGGCGTGTCCAGGAACATGTATAAAGGACACATGGACAAAGCCAAAGCGGGGTAGGATCAAGGAGGGGAGGTGGGGATGGGTGGGGTTGGAAGGAGGGGTGGGAGGAAATGGAGACAACTGTATTTGAACGTCAATAAAATAAATAAATAAATAGATAAATAAATAAATAAAAATGCATCAGTAGGTGCAAATGCCATTTAGTAGAGGTTTTAACAGTCTTTTAATAGTGTTTTGTGATGTCAAGTCACACCTTTATCAAACAAATGACAGAAAAAAATGTATTGTCTGTGAAAAAGACTTATTACCTGGTTGTACATACTGACATGGTCATTTTCTCCAATGTGTTAACAATGGTCACATCACATTTTAGTGCATATGTTGTACTTATTACAATTTTAGTACTAGTTTGAAGTGTACTTAATATATTAGCATGAATTCTTCCCAAATTGATTAATAAATTCAATTCAATCCTAACTAAAATTCTAGCAGACTTCTTTAAAGAAACTGACAGGTAGAAGCTACAATGTGTATGGAAATGCTAAGGACTTAGCCTAGCCAAAACAATTTTGAAAAAGAATGATAAGGTTGGAAGAATTATGCTGCCTGATTCTAAGACTTACAAGAGAGCTATCATAATCCAGACAGTGTGGTGTTGCAGTAAGAATAGGCTTACAGAATAACAGAACAGAATAGAGTCCAGAAGTACAACCAAATGTACATGGTCAATTGATGTTTGACAAAGATGCCAAGATAATTAAATGGAAAAATCAGCAAAATGGTGCTGGGACAACTGGATCTCTGTAGGGGAAAAAACTCTATCTTTACCCTACAACACATATACAGATTAACTCAGACAAGATCATAGGTTTAAACATCAGAACTAGCAGTATTAAGTTTCTGGATAAAAATATTAAAAAAATGAGACATCCAGTTAGGAAAAGCACAATAGCACAAATCATAAAAGAAAATATTTATTAAATTGACTTTTTTCATTAAAAGTTTTGCTCTTTTTTGTTGTTTAGTTTTTATTTTATAATCATAAACTTACCTGCAATCCAGCTGGACTTGGGAGGGTAAGGGCAACATGGAACCTGATGAACTGCAGGGAGAACACAAAGATTATAAAACATTGCAAGCAGATGGGGGTGACAGGGATCTCTCCTGAGCTACAGAAGGAATGGTCTGGTGGTTGAGATGAAACACAAGGCAAATTTATGAGAGCTGTCCCCAGTCAGTGATGGTGAGCCTCTTGCTGGCCTTGCCTGTCCTGGACCCACAGTGCTCCACGGCTGTCACGGCATCCACACCGTCCTTTGAAGACCACAGGCCTTGCCATCCAGCCACTCGGTCTTGGCAGTACAGACGAAAAACTGGAAACCGTTTGTGTTGCGGCCAGCACTTGCCAAGGACAAGATGCCAGGGTCTACATGCTTCAGGATGAAATTCTCATCATCGAATTTCTCCCCATAGAAAGATGGATTTGCTGCCTGTGCCATTGTGGTGTGTGATGTCACCACTGTGGCATATAAATCCCGGAATAATTCTGTGAGAGCGGGAACCTTTATAACCAAACCCTTTCTCCCCAGTGCTCAGAGCAGGAAAGTTTTCTGCCGTTTTTGGAACTTTGTCTGCAAACAGCTGGGAGGAGACAGGGGACACAGCCCGTGGGCTCGCCTTCCAAAAACACGGTGGGGTTGACCATGGCTGGGCGCCGGAAGCTCCAGGGCAATGGCGAAAGTTTTGCAAAAGTTTTGAATTTAAAAAATAGTTAAAAAGACAAAAAGGCATCATTTCACAACATGTAAGTCAAGCCACTATGCTGTATACCTTAAACTTATACATTATATCTTACACATTATATCTCGACAAAACTGGAATGAAAAAGAAAAAAGGCAAGCAAAATACTGTGATAATATACATGCAAAACATAGATCTAATAAAAGGCTTATATCCAGAATATATAAGGAATTCTTCAAAGTCAATAGGAAGGAAATGGCCCAACAAAAAATGGGTAAAATACTTGGACAGTCACTTTGCAAAGCAGGGCATACAAATGCCAATAACATATGACAAGATGCTCAACACCACAAATTATGTGGAAAATGCCTATTAAAACCACATAAGCTATTTAACACACACTTGACAATACCAAGTATTGGTGAGGAGGTGAGGCAATGGGAACTCTCATAGATTTCCTGTTAAAACTATTAAATGTTACAGTTTTGTTAATATATTAATATTAAACACATCCATGCTATGTGACCCAGCAATCTCACTCCTAGATATTTACCCAAGGTAAATAAACATGTACATCCACATAAAAATATTTATACGAATATTTATAGCAGCATTATTCATAACATTCCAAAGCTGGAAACCACCCAAGTGGATAAACAAATTGTGGCATACCCCCACCGTGGGGTACCACTCAGCACGAAAAGAAACAAAATGCTAATACACTCAGTAATATGGGTGAATCCCAAAAGCATCATGCTAAGTGAAAAAAAGATAAACACGAAAGACTACATACTAGTATTCCGTTTATATGAAAGTCTAGAAAAGGCAAAACTGTAGTGACATAAAGTCAGTCAGCACTGCCTTGGGGCCAGGAGTTGGGGGCATGAATTAACTGCAAAGGGGCGCAAGGGAACATTTCAGGGCAATGGACATGTCCTATCTTGATCACGGAATGGCTATACCACTGCATACGATTAGCAAAATTCATTTATCTGTCCACTAGGAATTTTATGCTATGAAGGGCATGTCTCAACAAAACTGGGGTGAAATAATTTTTTACTAGGGTTTAAGAATCCCTTAAAAAGAAAAAAAAAATGTCCGGGCATACGAACAAAAGTGTATTCCCTTCTGCAAGTTACACAAAATATATAAAATAGTGATTTTTTTGATGCTATTTTGGGGGGTCCCTCTAATCTTCATCTCAAGAAAAATTAGAAATAAATCAATTACATCTTAAATACTTTTGGCTGACTTTAATATACAAAACTACTGGATGTTAAATAGGTTTCCAAACAAAATCTTTGTTACAGGAGAGCTTTATTAGACCACAGCCGATTAAGGCATTAGAAGGTAAGTGAGAAAGATTGTTTGGGTTTGTCAGTTTTTTGGATTCGGGATTTTTTTTGGCAGTATTTAGCTATTTCATCATGCTTTCCTATTGCCACAAAACATATTTATGATTCATCCATCAACAACCAGTGTCAGATAATTAGCCATTAACATACTTCACCTGTACCGTGATGAAAATGATATCACGACTTGCAAGAGATCCCCTTGAAGATGAAACTAAAAGAAATTGTGGCCACATGTTGTTTCAAACCTGTATTCATTACACCTCCTGACTGCATGTCATCCAAGAGAGGCCAAACAGATGTGTAAAAATGGCTGTTTAACAGGGAGAAAAATACTGTAAAATTGTTTATGGCAGGACAGCGGGTTCTTATAGGCAAAGTAAATTACAAATAGATTTCTCAATTACTTTTTAAAGCCTGGTATTTGATTCTTATATAACAGTCAAAAATCAATTTTGCATGGAATTTATATGAATGCCTCATTATTAATAAAACAGCGGTTGGTGGCTGCTACTTCCTCCCCACAAAAGCAGCACGCAGTGGGGAAGCATTCATGTGCCAAGCTGTGCAATCCTTTATCTTTTCATCCCCAGCTTCAGCATCATAAAAAGAAAGGGAAGAAGGGATGGATTCCAGGCAAATTTTAGGCATAGGCTTCTAGCAGCCCCTGGTCCAAGGGGACAGAGGGGTGCCCTGAGAGTCCTTAGTTGTAGGTGTTGGAGCAGTCCTGACTGCCCTATTCCCTGTTCCTATTGTACCCCAAAGGATTTTTTAAAATACATTTCTAATCAAACAAATACTGTATTTTACCATGTATAATGCACACCCACGGTTTCTGTCCATATTATACACAGGATTATGACTCCCATTATTATACACATGGTGTGTAGTCGTTAAACTCATGTATAATGTGCATCCTTCAAATGTGCATTTTCCCCTCAAAAATCTGGGCGAAAGGTGCTCATTATATGCAGCAAAATATGGTAACTACAGATGTTGAAAAAGACATTGAACTGCGTCTCTCACTCTGTTCCTAGGATATTCCATTCCAGTACTAGATTTCACTGTTAGCCACATGAATTTATTTCAAATGATTGGCCAGTGGTGCTTTTTCCCAAATCATTTAATGACAATTGTTCAGTTTTAAAAGAAAAGAACTTGTTTCTGACTCAAACATTCTAAGCATTTTACGAAAATATTTATCTCCAATTCACAAACAGGAAAATTGAATTCCATTAATGTCCAAGACTATAATACTCCCCCTATTTTGGATGTAATCCATCAAATCATGAATAGTCCCTTCCCAAAAGAAAACTGTAGTGTAAAGAGAAAACTTAGCATCTGCAGTTAGCCTTTCCTAACCAACTGGGTGACCTGGAACAAGTTACATCACTGCTTTAGGTGCCTCATCTGCTCCCCAGGAAGATAAGAGGGTTTTTAAAAATTATCTGAGGTTTCTTTGAGATTGTAAATAACTCTAAGACTCAGGGCAACGAGAAAAAAATAATTCCATTCCCATTACCTGTGAAAAACAAAAAGGAAATTGTATGTTTGTTCACCAAAATGGGGAAACGCTCATCTTCAGAAGTTACACCGTAGCTACTTGCTATTTCTTCCGTTGGAGCCACATCTCAAAGACACCAACAGGGGAAAAGGCAGGGATCTCCCTAACTCTGGGTGCTTGCGGCACTTTCCCAGATACTTAATTCTCCCTGATGGAATCCCTACTCAATGCATGGTCAGACCTGGAAAATGCGCAAGCCACCCGGGCCCCTGTACTTCCATGTCAGCAGCTAAATAGGAATGCAGTGTTACAACCATTAAGTCGCCCAAAAAGCTGTGCTGGGATCTAGCTTGAAAATTCTATTTGAAACAGAGGTATGCATCAGATGACCTTTTGTAGAATGCCAGGAGTTTGCTTAAGAATGAAAGTCTGAAGAAGAGAAGGTCTTTTCCCTCAGTTTGCTTTTAAGGAGTAGATTTGATATATTATTGAAAAACAAAGTGACTTAACTGCAGGCATACCTTGGAGATATCACAGGTTCAGTTCCAGACCACTGCAATAAAGTGAGTATTGGAATGAAATGAATCACAAGTTTTTGGGTTTCCCCACCCTTATAAAATTTACGTTTACACTATATGGTAGAATATTACATGTGAAATAGCATTATGTATTTTAAAATGCACATACCTTAATTTAAAAAAACTTTATTGTTAAAACATGCTAACCTTAACCTGAGCCTTAAGAGAGTCATAATTTCTTTGCTGGTGGAGGGTCTTACTTCAGTGTTAATGGCTGCTAACTGATTGTGGTGGAGGATGCTGAAGGCTGAGGTGGCTTTGGCAATTCCCTAAAACAAGACAACCATTGAAGTCTGTCACATTCATCGACTCTTCCTTTAAAGAATGATTTCTCTATTGCATGTGATGCTGTTTGATAGCACTTTACCTACAGAACTTTTTTCAGTCTTGAAACTAGTCCAAATGAAAGTAAAAATCAGTATGCTTTTGGGATCAAAAAGAAAGATACATTTTTTTCTAAGTCAAATTCACAGTTAGGATTTACTGTGCAAGCATGGCTTATAAATTCAAAGAGAAGCTTATTCGCTGTTGATTGTGGTTGATAGCATGAATTGCCTCAATCCTTTACCTCTACTTGTATTCACGCCCTTTGTCCTGTAACTTTGCAGTTCCTCTTACTAAATAGGCAAGTCTAGTTCCTCATACCTTGAATCTGGTCTTGGACACACGACTTGCTTTGGCCAACAGAATGAGATGGAACTGACAGGTGTGCCAATACTAAGCCTAGACCTCAAGAAGCATTGTGTGTTTCTGCTTGTCACTTTCTACTTCTGCCATTGCCAGGATAAACACATGCCTGTGCTACCTGTGGGTCTCAAGGGGCAAAGGCAAGTCACCCCAAACAAGCCCAAACTAGATCGACCACCCTTCAGACACAAGAGGGAGCCCAGCCGAGGTCAAATGAACCCTGCAGATACGGGAGAAAAATGTCTACTGCTGTATGCCCCTGAGATGCTGTGCTTGCCTGTTATGCAGCAGCTTCACAGTGATAGCTTACTATTACATTGACCTTTCATAACATTAAATGATACTAATGATGTTGACATTGTCACACCTTCTCAAAATATTTGTGATTATCTGGTCTTTCCCTTCCTTCATGAGCATGGGTAATAGATTGATTCTGAGTCATCATAATCTTATTCTTTTTGGTAAACAATCTTCCTCATGTTCTCTGAGCATCTTGGGTAAGGAGTTCTCAAATTTTGATGTGCCCAAACCACCTGGAAGGCTTCTTAAAACACGGAGTGCGGGGCCCCACCCCCAGAGTTTCTGATTCAGTTGGTCTACAGTCAGCCCCCACATGCGAATGTTCATTTCTCACAAGTTCCTAGGTTGTTGCTGATGCTGCCAGTTCCAGGACCACACTCTGAGATCCACTCCCTTAGGCCATCAAGGGTTAAGCACAAGGTTGCTGGTTCACAAACCCATCTGTGTTTTTCCAAGGCACGTTTTCCATCACCTTCTCCCTCCAACCAATAAATGAATGGGGCCGGAGCCAAGATTCCACAGCCTTCCAGATGAGTTCCCTCTGGAAGAGGTGGTCTCTGCAGCAAACAGCAAGCAGGGTTCCCAGGCCACACAGCAGGGACTCGGCACACTCTTTGCCCCAAATTTACAGTTGTTCCAGCAGTTTGAGAACCTTCCTGGCTTGCAACCAAGATGCCCAGATTTGGAGGATAAAAAGGAGTCCACACTCCTCCTGTGTCCACCTCAAAGCATTTGTCCTTAAATTCCTCATCTTACAATTCTGGGGTTTTACTGTCACGGAAAAATCTTAGGCCCATCTATTTAAATGTGTGCAATCAATTTCCCTTTCAAATCTTCATGACAGGTATTCTCATTCCTTCCCACTTGCTGCGGACACAGTGATCCCCTGCTGGGCAAACAGAACAGCTTTTGCTCACGGTGCAGCTCAACTCTGCCTGATTTCTTTTTACAATGGTCTTAAGTTATATTTGAACTCAGACACTTGCACATGGCTCCTTAGCATCATGAAGAGTTGGCAGGAATCTGGGTTCTCTGAGTGATGTTTATTTGCAGTGCTGCCTCAGAAAATTAAACCAAATTAAAAAGCTGCCCCTTGAAACGTAACATTTTTAAAATGCAATAGGGAAATAGTAAGCAATTATAAAGAACTGGCCAGCTTGCTTTACCTTTCACATTCTTTTTTTTAATAAAGCATGGTTTTCATCTGCTAACTGCTACATTATTCTAACTCAATGGTTGTGCTTTGAAGAAGGGTAGGGTTGCCCTCGAGGTGTGTGAACACTTGCCCAGGGGCCTGCAGAATGTCTAGCACTTTTGTGCTCAGAGTCTGGAATAGTGGAAATATTTCCAATCTGTTATATGGAAGTAGTTTGACCCTATTTTGAAAATCTTTTCATTTTGCAAAGAATTTTCATAAGAATCTAGATGCTCAATAATTTGCAATCAGTATCAACAATTAAAAAATACTGATTAAAAATTAAAAAATAATAATTTGCAATCAGCCACTATTTTGTCTATAAAGTTGTAGATTCTTTGACATGTTAAAACTAAAGCATTATCTTTATTCAACAGATATTTGTCAAGCACCTATTATGTGTAGGCACTGTGTCTAATGATAGAGATACAGAGAGGAAAAGAATTATTCCTTCTTTCATTTAAGTCTTATGTATTGAGTGTCTGTTATGTCTTAGACATAGTGTTTACCGAACAGTAGAGCACACACCCATAATAAAGTTAGGCTTGATCCTGCTCTAAGTTTAGTGTTGTGAGGGTCAGTAGCTACCAAAAATGTGTGATAAATGCATGATTTTTGAGAACAATGTGGCAAGAGCGTGGGTCCCAGGCTCTGTTTTAACCTGTAACATCAGAGAAAGGTTTTGGAAGAAATAACACTTAAGTTGAGATCCGAAAGTGCAAAAGAAGATACTGAGAAAGGAGAAGTGAAAAAAGAAAGAGGAAAAGAAAACATCTGCAAAGATTTTGGAGATAATTTGTCACCTATAAAGAATTGAAAAATAATACCAGTACACTGAGAAAGCATAAAGGAGGGATTCGTAAGAGATGACTGAGACACCTAATTCCCTTAAGGAAAAGAGAAGGAGAAGAGGAAAAGGATTTCAGGCAAAGGGAAACCCAGAAGTGGCTGCAGAAACCCTCTTATCTCCTCTCGGGAGGCGGAGCCGTGTTGGTACCGTGTGGACCCGAATAGTACCAATCTGAGCAAGTGGGTCCTGGGTATGGGTAGTAGATGGAGTCAGCCTGTGAAGATAAAAGGCCATATGTTTCATCCATTACATGTTCTATCAGCTCTCTTAAATCTTGAGTTGATTTTCTTTTATGCTTGGCAATAGATCTCCTAATTGCCAGTGGAGTTCCCTCCCTCTCTCTCACACTGGCCCAGTAACCTAACGGTGCATTATTTTACTACAGTGTTATCACATTTGAGTTGTTCACCATTACTTTTTGGGCATAAAGACTTTTTTGTTGTTGTTTGTTTTGCTGTCACTGGGTGAAAAGGGTTTTTGTTTGTTAAACAACAAATGAAAAAAATTAGTACCTCAGCTTCCCTTGAGCATGAATAAATGGGAAATCTAAATGGTATGCCTATCCTCTTGATTTTGATTTTTCCATAAACATGGAACTCTTTATTTAAAAAGCAACTAAGCAAAGCATGACCCTTCTGTGGATGTCTGGAGCACTGGGTTTCTACTCTACCTGGTTTTGGTTCCTCTCTAGACAGGCGCAGATATAACAGAGCGGGTGTCTTTTCATTTTGGGTCTACATCTTCCCAGCATAGCCCCATTACCATGCTTTCCAGGGGTGTCAAACTCATTTTCACCAGGGGCCACATCAGCCTCGCAGTTGCCTTCAAAGGGCCAAATGTAATTTTAGGACTGTGTAAATGTAACGATGCCTTAACAGTTAAGCAAGAGCTTGGCACTGCCACTGGGTAGAAATAAGGTGCCAGGCTGGATAAAACAAGGTGGAGGGCCAGATTGGGCCCCGGGGCCTTGTGTTTGCCACCTGTGCTTTAGACTCAGGGCAGCTCGAGCAGCTCTTCTTCCCCTGCCAACCTGCTTGCCCTGCAGGACTTAACCAAGAAACAGACGCCTCTTTTCTTCTAGGTCCTCTGCTCCTCTGCTGGTCTCAGCTTCTCCATCTTTATCAGAAGCAGAAAAGTCCCACAGTGCATCTAAATAGTATGAAAATGCCTGACTGTATTTTTCCAAACAGTAATTTCCCTGCCTTCTGGCTTCTCATTCTGAACTTTTCTCCATTTGAGAAATGTCCCAGTTTCCCGTTCCCCTTTCTGATCAATAGCTGGCCTCTACCTACAATCGATTCTTTCTTCAACTAGCTCTAAATCACAGTATTGGATAGAAACTGTTTTCTGTTCAAAGGGCTAGTGTTACAAAAATAGTAACAACAATACTAAAACAAAACATGTAACTTGTTTATTTATGTAAGAAATTTGATGGATTTTTTTTCTGCAGGGCAGTGCTTCTCAATTTTTAAATATCTCCTACTTCTGTATGAAAACATGGGAACATTTATACCAGTCTTGGGATTCCAGGTAATGAGCCTAATTTCTCCAAAAACAACAGACTCCCTCCACTACCTACTCCCAGACAAACTTCCCTAGTCTGAGTCTGAAACCAAAGGCATATTGATTTCTAGAGAGGTGTAACCGTCTGTGTTTAAACCAGTAATTAGAACAGTGTTTATACAGAAGGTCTCAAGTGCAAATGTTTTCTAGACCTTCTGGATCCTTGCAACCTAAACTGTGGTCCTTGGCCATTTGAATATCTAGTCTTTTGTCAAAATACAGATTGAATAAAATCTGCATTTTAACAAGATTCCCCAGGTGACTGATATGAATATTGAAGTTTGCTAAGAAATGCAAATAAGATGACTTTTGGATCCCAGGGAAAGAGCGGTATGGGAGAGAAAGATGAAAAGGTCTGTATTGCTGGCTGTTATTTTCAACATTTTTCTTCTTTAACACAGCTACTTTGCAGTCTTTCACTAAATGCATGCCCTGCCGATCAGCACGTGCAGCACCCAGAGGACATGGCCACCCTCTCGCTGCAGGAGCTTGCTCTCCCAGGGCCTTGGCTACACCCCTGTCCACCCCAAAGCCCATTTTTGAGATTTGTGTTATCGAACCCCCTCTCTGCTTTTGAATCTCCCATTTCTCTAGTGTTGTGGGTGCTGGGCCATGGAATAAGGTGGAACCAAAAGAGAAAAGACTCTGACATCTTCTTAACATCCCCCTTGACTCCAAAAATGAGTGCTGCCCAGTAGAACTTCCGGTGATGCCAGCAATGTTCTATAGCTGCACTGCTCTGCCTGATAGCCAGTAGCTACAAGGGACTACCGAGCAACTGAAATCTAGTGTGACTGAGAAACTGAATTCTTAAAAATTCACTGGCTGCTTAAATTTAAATCTTAATTAAAAGTTAAACATTTTTTTAGGATTTGTTTTCTCCATGGCAATAGGCACATATTCAGTGCTGAGTAGCCACATGTAGCTGGTGGCTACGTTACTGGGCAGTGCGTGTCTGGATGTCTCTCTTTCTTAGGGTTTCCCGGCTCCCGATCCGCTGGTCTCTGCTTGGATGGTCATTGCCTCATTCCTTAATGTCCAGTCACAACAGCTCTGGGGGCCACAGTGTGTGTATGTGGGTGTAGGGGGCAGAAATCCTTATACCAGGATATGACTGTAGTTTTTATAGCTACCATACAAGTTTTCTCTGGTATGAAAACCTCCTTAGAAACTGAAGGTCAAGATGAGGGGTTTTTTTTTTCTTTTAATTATCACAATGTACTCTAAAAACATCCCCAAGAAAATGACCACCTGGTAATAACTTCAATATTGTCTCAAACTTCTTTGAGAACTTTCTTCTTTTAGTGACTCCAGAGGTATAGAAAGGAATCAGCATCATCAGCAAGCTTTACCATCAAATATATGAATATGTTAGAAGAAGAAATCAAATATTCTGATTGGCTAATAAGAAGTCTAAGCAGGAACTAATGAACCACAATTCTCTGTTCAGGATTTGTGAGGATCCATTGTCATTTAATTAACAATATAAATATTAAAAAATATTTTATAATAAAATTTTATAATTGTAGTAAGACACCCCAATAGGAATTATGGGACACCAATTCCCACCCAGTTTTGTTGAAACTGGCCATGAATGAATACATTAAAATGCGTACTATGTCATGTCTTAGAGCATAAAAAATAAAGTGGCAAAAAGGTGTTTCAAAAATTTAAAATCCTATCCCCTAAAAATAAGCAAAAAAATTCAATGAAAATGTAATTTATTGAGTTTGAGTTTTTATTCATTTTTCCACTGGTAATTACATTACCCACACAAGAGTCAGTTATTGAAGAGGTTCAAAAGAATTAAACTGGTTTTTTTCTTACTCTGGGTTTGTATGCTTTCATTCCTCTGTGGAAAAGCCAGGTTTTTTTCCTCATAAATCATCTCATAATTTAAAAATGTAATGCTGATAAAATATTAGCAGTCAGCAACACACAACGTTCAGAATTTTCTGAACAGCAGCGCTGAATCATATTCTGTATCATAGTCACTTATTTACAATTAACTTCTACGATACCCACAAGCACCTAGCGTTGTGCAGTGTGCTTTGCAAACGTTACCTCAGTGAATATTTACAATAACCCATAAATTATCCCATTAACCCATGTTGTAGATGACAAAGTTGAGGCTTATAGAGGGGTTGAGTGAGCTGCCCCCAAAACTAAAAACTTGTTAAAGACAGGATTCAAACCAAAGCAACCTAATTCCAAGATTTAGCTCTCCAACCACACCCACCTGTAGAGTAGCTGGTGAAATTAACCCCATTGACACATAGGAAGACTAAAGCAGACAATAAGAATTAAACCTTCATAATTAGGGCTTAGGCATAAGCTTAGTGAACTTGGAGTAACAAGGCCATGCTAGACTCCAGCAAGGCCCTCAGGGCTGAGGGGAGGCTTGGAGTTAGGCTTAAGGGATGAGCAGGAGAGAGTCCTTCAGGGGACATGTCCATAAATCAGAAGAGTGCTTCTGGGAACACACTGAGTTAAAAGAATATATGGCAACAGGATTTCATGACTGCAAGTGTTTTGATATCCAAAGGTTCCAGTTTGAGTTTAAGGATCTGGTTACATTGGGGAAGAGTGAGGAATTTGGTGGAGGGTGTAGAACTTCCTGAGAAAAGATGCATCCTGATGTTGAGAAACACTGATGCAAGCACAATGGATGCTCACTATGGAAAAGAGAAGGCAGGGGCCACTGGAGTTCTCCAAGATTGCAGTAGGGTCAGGGCACAGTTGTGCAGCAAAGGAGCAGGTGGAGATGACAAGGCAGCAGCAGCCGCTCTGGGAGCTCTCAATGCTGACAGCAGACCCTGCAGTATTGCTGTTGGCTTCAGACATCCTCAGCCACCAGAGGGATTCCCAGAGCCAGCCCAACACGAAGGGGAAACAGGTGGTCTCCTGGTAGCCAGGTTTGCAGAACATGAAAAACAACATGAACATGAAACATGAAAAACAACATGAAAACAACAGAACATGAAAAACAACATGAAAAATCGACAAGCCTTTAAGCAGACTCATCAAGAAAAAAGAGAGAGGACTCAAATAAACACAATCAGAAATGAAACAGGAGAGATTACGACTGACACCACAGAAATACAAAGGATTGTAAGAAATTACTACGAAGATTGTAGTAATTCAATTGTAAGAAGAACTGTATGCCAAGAAATTTGAAAACCTAGGTGAAATAAACAATTTTCTAGAAAAATATAATGTCCCAAAACTCAAAGAAAAAGAAACAGAAAGCCTGAACAGACCATTAACAGCTGATGAAATTGAAGCAGTAATCAAAAAACTCCCAACACACAAAAGCCCTGGACCAGATGGTTTCACAGGAGAATTCTACAAAACATTTAAGGAAGAGCTAACCCCTATCCTTCACAGACTATTCCAAAAAATCCAAAATGATGGAAGACTCCCAAACTCTTTTTATGAAGCCAGCATCATCCTAATCCCAAAACCAGATAAAGACACAACAAAGAAAGAAAACTTCAGGCCAATATCACTGATGAACGTAGACGCTAAAATCCTTAACAAAATATTGGCAAACCGCATCCAACAATACATTAAAAAGATCATACACCATGACCAAGTGGGATTCATCCCAGGGATGCAAGGATGGTTCAACATTCACAAATAAGTGAATGTAATACATCACATAAACAAAAGCAAAGACAAAAATCACATGATCATATCAATAGATACGGAAAAAGCTTTTGATAAAGTACAACACACATTTATGATGAAAACACTCAGCAAAGTGGGAATAGAGGGAGCATTCCTCAAAATAATAAAGACCATACATGACAGACCTACAGCCAACATCATACTCAATGGGCAAAAACTGAAATCTTTCCCACTAAGATCAGGAACAAGACAAGGCTGACCACTTTCACCACTTCTATTCAATATAGTATTGGAAGTCTTAGCCACAGCAATTAGACAAGAAAAGGAAATAAAAGGCATCCAAATTGGAAAGGAGGAAACAAAACTATCATCGTTTGCAGATGACATGATAGTGTACATAGAAAATCCTATAGACTTGGCCAAAAAGCTGCTTGACGTAATAAATGAATTTGGCCAAACAGCCGGATACAAAGTCAATATCCAAAAATCAAAGGCATTTTTGTATACCAACAGTGAAACAGCAGAAGCAGAAATCAAGAAAAAAAATCCCATTTGATATAGCAAAAAGAAAAATAAAATACCTAGGAATAAACCTAACCAAGGAGGTAAAAGACCTGTATGCAGAAAACTACACAACACTGAAGAAAGAAATCAAGGAAATCACAAACAAATGGAAGCATATACCGTGTTCATGGATTGGAAGAATTAATATCATCAAAATATCCATACTACCCAAAGCAATTTACAGATTCAATGCAATACCTATTAAAGTTCCAATGGCATATTTCACAGACATAGAACAAACACTTCAAAAATTTATATGGAATCATAAATGACCCCGAATAGCTGCAGCAATTTTGAGAAAGAAGAGCAAAGTCGGAGAGATCACAATACCTGATACCAAACTGTATTACAAAGCCACTGTAATCAAAACAGCCTGGTACTGGCACAAGAACAGACACGTGGACCAGTGGAACAGAACAGAGAGCCTAGAAATAAACCCAAGTCTCTACAGTCAATTAATATTCGACAAAGGGGGCAGCAACATAAAATGGAGCAAAAATAGCCTCTTCAACAAGTGGTGCTGGGAGAACTGGACAGCTACATGCAAAAAAATGAAACTCGAGCACCAACTTACACCATACACAAAAATAAATTCAAGGTGGATAAAAGATTTAAATATAAGCTGTGACACCATTAAAATCCTAGAGGATAACATAGGCAGGAAAATCTCAGATATTTCACGCAGCAATATTTTTACTGATATGTCCCCTAAAGCAAGGGACATAAAGGAGAGAATAAACAAATGGGATCTCATCAAAATAAAAAGCTTCTGCACAGCTAAAGAAAACAGTATTAAAATAAAAAGAGAACCAACTGTGTGGGAAAACATATTTGACAATGATACCTCAGACAAGGGATTAATCTCCAAAATATATAAAGAATTTACAAGACTCTACTCTAAGAAGATAAGCAACCCAATTAAAAAATGGGCAAAGGATTTGAACAGACACTTCTCCAAGGAGGACATACAGAGGATCCAGAGACACATGAAAAGATGCTCGATATCTCTAGCTATCAGAGAGATGCAAATTAAAACTACAATGAGATACCACTTGATACCAGTCAGAATGGCCTTCATAAACAAAGCAACAAACAGCAAGTGTTGGAGAGGTTGTGGAGAAAAGGGGACCCTAGTGCACTGTTGGTGGGATTGCAGATTGGTACAACCACTATGGAAAACAGTATGGAATTTTCTAAGAAAACTAAAAATGGATATACCTTTTGACCCAGCAATTCCACTGCTTGGATTATATCCTAAGAACCCTGAAACACCAATCCAAAAGAACCTATGTACCGCTATGTTCATAGCAGCACAATTTACAATAGCCAAGTGCTAAAAGCAACCTAGGTGCCCATCAGTTAATGAATGGATCAAAAAACTGTGGTACATTTACACAATGGAATTCTATGCAGCAGAAAGAAAGAAGGAGCTCCTACCCTTTGCGACAGCATGGATGGAATTGGAGAGCATCATGCTAAGTGAAATAAGCCAGGCAGTGAAAGACAAATACCATATGATCCCACCTTTAACAGGAACCTAATCAACAAAACAAACAAGCAAGCATAATATAAACAAAGACACTGAATTTGAGAACAGTCTGACAGTGACCAGAGGGGGAGGGGAGGGAATTTCAGGGGAAAAGGGGAACGGTTTAGAGCAACAAGTATAAAGGACTCATGGACAAAAACTATGGGGGGTGGAAATGGGAGGAAGGTGGGGAGGGCTGGGGTGGTGGGCTGGGGGTGGGGTAAAAAACAGAAAACTGTACAATATCAACAATTAAAAAAATGCTGATTAAAAAAATAAATAAAATAAAATTGCATATTAAAAAAAAAGAACCAGTAAAAAACAAAAAACAAAAACAAAAAAAACAACCTTTGGGAACCTCAAAATTGACGGGGAGCAGGGCAGAGAAGTACATTTTGTGACTACTCTGGTGACCCAAATTTCCTCTCCAGGCTGATGACCCAGGAGGATAATATGTGCTGTTGTATCCTGAGGCAAATGCTAGTACACATTACAAGCAAAGAAAATTCAAAGCCAAGCAAAAATCCTGCACGGTTTAGTGAGCATTCTAAAAATCAGCACAAAGACCCAACTCCAGTCTCCCTGTCATCTAACCCAATTTCTACATACCCCCACCACCTTTCTGAGTATTACAATCCAACCTCATCTCATTCATAACTGAATCATCTTCATATTATCTTTCTCCCCTATAACCATAACCAAGGAAGACTGGGTTCTGTCATTAAGACTATGATGGCTAGTATTTTATACCAACTGAGAAAACTGCATCGATGTAGTTTTGGAAAACTCTTTCCACTATAACTTATAGCAATCCTATTCTCCGGAAATGATTCCTGGGCTCCAGGAGGGAGGGAGTGGTTGATTTGCTCAGGGTACTGAGTTGTTTGTAAAGGAAATCAGGAATCATCTATCCCTATACATGTTATGGCAAGTGCCATAAAACAGGTAGAACTTTAGACCTTCAGATAGGTGGACCTGGCAAAGCAGAGAGACACATAAAGAAAATATCAAAAACTACTTAGAAATACAGCAGTCCCCATATCCACAGGAGGCATGTCCCAAGACCTCTAGTGGGCATCTGAAACCACAGATAGTACCAAATTTTATATATACTATGTTTTTCATGTACATACATACCTATGATAAAGTGTAATTTGTAAATTACGCACAGTAAGAGATTAATAACAACTGATACTAAAATAGAACAATTCTAACAACAGGCTATAATAGAAGTTATGTGAATGTGGTCTTGGTCACTGAAAATATCTTAGTGGACTGCACTCACCCTTCTTCTTGAGATGATTGAGAAGGTACAGTGCCCATGTGATGAGAGGAAGTGAGGCGAATGACATAGATACCGTGATGCAGTGTTAGGCGACTGTAAGGGTTGCTTGCACACAAGCATGGTGATATCCCAACAATCAGTCTCATAGCCAAGATGGCTACTAAGTGACTAACCAGCAGGGAGTGTATTCAGCAAGGAGATGCTGATGAAGGCATGGTTCATGTCCCAAGTGGGACAGAGTAGGCCACATGAGAGTTCATCACATTACTCAGAACGCACACAAATTAAAATTCTGAATTGTTTATTTCTGGAATTTCCCATTTAATAATTCTGGACCATGGTTGACCACAATTAGCTGAAACTGTGGAAAGTGAAACTACAGATAAGGGGTACCACTGCATTAAAGCAGTGAGTAAGTCTGGTGGGCCTTAAGAAAACCCAGTACAGCTGGGTAACACTGTGGTGTACCAACACATAGGCTTTCTGAATCTTTGCCCTTCAACCTTATTTTCTTGCAACTAGACAAGGCGGTAGCCATTGCTTCAGGGAATAAAACAATCAAAAGTTTTATAGCTATAACCCAGGTTTAAAACAGAAAGGATTTGGAGAGTACATGATTAACAATAAGGCCAGTTTTTCTAAACCCTGAAGGAAGAAAAGAGGCCAGAGGAAAGAGTTAGGGAGTAAGCAAGATAGTTAGACTCCAGTGAGTTTCCCTGAGAAGCTGCCCGATCCCTGACCCATCACTCCTAGACTGATTCCAGGGGTAGGAGTCAAAGCAGCAGGGCTTCCCTCGATGACTCTGGGGAGACAAAGGCAGAGGCAGCCTCTTGTTCCATGCAGGCCCAGGGGAGCAGCTAGGTCCAGACCCTGCTGCACCCCACTGTAAGTCTTGGTTCCACTGAGTAGAAATACCTGCTGGTGCCATCTAGTAGAGAAGACTTACAGTAGCCTCACCAAGCAATAAAATGCAGAAAAGAGACAGGTGACCTGCTAGGGCTGCCTAGCTGGACAGGGAAGACACAAAAGATGCAGATGGAGACCACACAGGACCAAGGGCAGCACAGGACCTATCTATGTGGAGAGATGACGTCATAGCTGCCAGTGCCCTGGCCTCCCCGCTGCCTCAATTCTGTGTAAGTACTAAGAATTCATTGAGAAGTCAGATGCTAACCTGATTGGGGCCTCCTTGTATGTTACTTCCTTTTTCTCCCTTGCTGCCTTTAAGATTCTCTCTTTGTCTTGGAATTTTGCCATTTTAATTATGACGTGCCTTGAAGTGGGCCTGTTTGGGTTCCTCTTGATTGGGACCCTCTGTGTTTCTTGGATTTGTATGACTTTTTTTCTCACCAAATTAGGGAAGTTTTCCATCATTACTTTCTCAAATAGGTTTTCTATCCCTGTCTCTTCTTCTTCTCCTTCTGGTATCCTTATTATACAAATATTATTACGTTTCATGTTGTCTTCCATTTCTCTTAATACCTCTTCATTCTTTCTGAGCCTCTTTTCATTTTCTTGCTCTTTCTGGGTGTTTTTTTACTATTTTATCCTCCAACTCGCTGATCCGATCCTCTGCTTCATCGATTCTGCTTTTCATTCCTTCTATTGTGTTCTTCAGTTCAGCAATTGTATTCTTCATTACCTCTTGGCCCTTGTTGATAGTTTATATATCCTTTTTCATGTTGATATAGTTTGCAGTGAGTTCATCATAGCTTCCCTGTAGTTTCTGGTAGCTCATTGAGAGCTCATGGAGCTTCCTGACAACCATTGCTTTGAACTCAGGGAAAAGGGGAAGGGTTTACAGGAACAAGTATAAAGGACTCATGGACAAAAACTATGGGGGGTGGAAATGGGAGGGAGGTGGGGAGGGCTGGGGTGGTGGGCTGGGGTGGTAGTAAAAGACAGAAAACTGTACAAGATCAACAATTAAAATAAAAAATAATAAAAAAAAGAATTCAGGTAAAGAAGCAAGAAAGGAGAATCCTTGGATTCACTGAGAATTATCCCGATTTGACGTATCTTGAATGAACAAAGTTCTCCACCAGGCAAATAAAGTCCTGAGATGGAAATTAAATTTCTTATATAGCAATAAAATTTCATTTCTTGAACAGTTTGTAAAAATAGCCAGCTTCAAAATCAGACAAATCGAATGCTGGTTCTTTCTATTATTTAAAAAGAAAGAAAGATTTCTTTGCTGAATCCCATGGGGTGCCCTGTACACAGCAGATGCTTGGGAGTGAACGTTGCTGAATGACCCTCTAAGAATAATTTGCAAGGTGCACTTAAAGTTTTATCTACTTCAAACAAGTATTTCATACACACAGTACCTAAGCTTAATGACATTGTGTATTTAAAATACACCACTGTCCAAAAAAACCTGGGGGGTGTCTTTTAGAGTAATTAATAAGATGTAAGTAAAAAAGGATATTAAGGAAGATACATTGTTAAATGGAAATTTCTCTCCCAAACAATGAAGGGAGGCTCATTGGAGATGATCCTAAAGTTGGGATTTGATAGATCATTGATAATACCCAAATACCACTATAAGTAATAAGTTTTAGAATTCTCCTTTGGAGAAAAAGATTTTTCAAGAATTCTCAACAGGTTGTAAAAAATACAACGATTTCAATCTTTCTACAAGAAGATAGTTTGCAAACGGGCAGTGATGTGGTTGAGAGAGTGAAATGAACCATCAATGAACTTGAAAACAATGCTGTTGGACAGGATGGATCTGAACTGAAACCTAGGGTTTCTTTGATCTTGGGATACTCTAATATCCACTATAATTCTGATGATCAAGGTTTTTGCAAGCTTTCATACATGATTTGTTTTGTTTTGTTAGAATTAGGTATTTGGGAGGAGGAGGTCTTCCTGTGTGACTGGAAAACCAAGCAACTAATTGATAGGGCTCAGTGGGCCAGCAGACCCCAGCCAGCCAGCTAGCCACAGCGAAATGTTTCACCTACCAAGAAAATTCATCTTTAGAGCCTGCACTACTGACAGGCAAAAACAGTTCATTGTTAAACTAAAACTGCATTGTAAATAGGCAACTTGCTAACCTGGGCACAGTTAATTACACTGTTAATTTCTATGACTATTCAGCCTCTAGCATTTATTTCAGCGATGTTCTTTGAGACAGTTTGTTTTTCTTTTTATTTGGACACAGGGAAGAACAGACAGTGGAGTGGGATTTATTGGGGTATAAGTGTGGTTAACTAAGTCACAGATTATTGTCATGAAGTCTGTCAATAAAAATTTAGTGACTAAAAACAGAAGTGTCAGACTTGTTCCAACTCCCTTCCCTGGCTCCTACTGAATTACAGTAGATTTTTTAGTGTTCTTTTAATGGAATTTTTCATGAATGAATTTAATTGGTTTTTGAGATTTCTTGGACTACTCTCATACATGCCACTTAAATATAGAAAAAGAATAGAACTAAAAATAAAAGAGAATGAAAAGCAAAAAAAAAAAAAAAAATGCTGATGCTTTATAGTGTCTCTAAAACTCCTGCTCTCATATTATCAATCCTTCCAAATGACAGTGATGTTTATAGAGCATACTCGACACGCTATAAAGTACAGGGTTCTCCTGCTTCTGTTGACCTGATCACCTTACTGTGACACCAATAAAACAAAAATTATATGCAATATTGCAGAAACTTTGATCATCAGAATTATAATGGTTAATAGAACCTATCAAAAATAAGTTAATGCTGCTGTGGCTGGTATGGCTCAGTGGATTGACTGCCGGCCTGTGAACCAAACGGCACTGGTTTAATTCCCAGTCAGGGCACATGCCTGGGTTGTGGGGCCAGGTCCCCTGTGAAGGGCGCATGAGAGGCAACCACACACAGACATTTCTCCCCCTCTCTTTCTCCCTCCCTTCCCCTCTGTCTAAAAACAAATAAAATCTTTTTTAAAAAGTGTTAATGCTCTATACCCCCAAAATCAAAGTTAAAGTAGTAATTTAGGAGTCTTATAAATTGCTTCCACTGGGATTGCACGTGAAGCCCAGACTGCCACGCCCTTTTTCCTCTGGTCTCTGTACCTGTGAAAGCTGTCAAGCCCTTCCTCTGAATCCATAAGAAAGTCATTATCACTGATAAACTTTGGCATTATTACTGAGGCTTACCTGGTCCAAATTTTTCCAAATTTTTAAGTAAACCCAGCTTTATGTCAAGCTCTATAATGCTGGAGTTTACTGTATTTACAAAAACTTCTAGTCAAAATTTTTAAGTAATACAAACTAGAAGTATACATTATTCATGTCTAAATGGGAAAGAGCCTAAATTATACAGATTAATAGACATATATTTATATTTTTATATGTATTTATATGGGTTCATCCTCTTGGGGGAAAAATAGCTCCCTATAGTGGACAGTAAGATCTGATCTGGCTGTATTCCCCAACATATGACCAAGGATTGGGTTGGCCAAAATGTTCATTTGATTTTTTCCATGCTATGGCTCTAGTAGCACTTAGTTGTCTTTAGCATCATTCGAAACAATTTTGTTAGATTGTATTGTCACAGCTGTTGTATCAGCATGACTTTTAAAAATCATCAAAATTGGTGAATTTTTGTGCAGCCATTTTAGTATTGAAGATGGAAGAAAACAAGGGACATTTTCAGCATATTATGCTTTATTATTTCAAGAAAGGTAAAAACACAACTGAAAAGCAAGAAAAAAACAGATTTCTGCCATGAATGGAGTAGGTGCTATGACTGATTGAATGTGTCAAAGTGGTTTATGAAGTTTCATGCTGGAGATTTCTTGCTGGATGATGCTCCACAGTTGGGTAGACCAGGTGAGGTTGATAATGATCAAATTGAGACATTAATTGAAAACAGTCAACGTTATACCACATGCAATAGCCAACATACTCAAAATATCCCAATCAAGCATTGGACATCATTTGCACCAGCTTAGTTATGTTAATCATTTTGATTTTGGGGTTCCACATAAGTTAAGTGGAAAAAACCTTCTTGATTGTATTTCCATGTGCAATTATTTACTAAAACATAAGGAAAACATTGTTTTTGTTTTTTTTAAACATTCTGTTTTTAAAACAAATTGTGACCAGCAGTGAAATGAACCACCACCAACGATGCCAAAGATCAGTCTTCATCTACAGAAGGTGATGTTGTGTACATGGTGGGGTTGGAAGGGAGTCCTCTATTATGAGCTCCTTACAGAAAACCAAGCAATTAATTCCAACAAGTACTGCTCCCAATTAGACCAACTGAAAGCAGCACTAGACGAAAAGCACCCTGAATTAGCCAACAGAAAATGCATAATTTTCCATCAGGATAACGTAGGACCTCATGTTTCTTTGATGACCAGGTATAAACTGTCACAACTTGGCTGGGAAGTTCTGATTCATCCACCACATTCACCAGACATTGCACCTTTGGATTTCCATTTATTTTAGTCTTTACAAAATTCTCTTAGTGAAAAATATTTCAATTCCCTGGTAGACTACAAAAGGTACCTGGAACAGTTCTTTGCTAAAAAAGATAGAAAGTTTTGAGAAGATGGTATTATGAAGTTGCCTGAAAGATGACAGAAGGTAGTGGAACAAAACGGTGAATACATTGTTCAATACAGTTATTGGTGAAAATGAAAAAGGTGTCTTTTATTTTTACTTTAAAACAGAACAAAATTTTTGGCCAATCCAATATCTTTCAACTCAGAAAAATCACTTATAGCATGGTATTTAGGAATAGGCTAAAAACTTTTTTTCTGGTTTCTCTCTTTTAAAATCTTTCCCTATGCACCTTTTATTACTGCTATCACCATTAAAATGCTATTGAGTACCTACATTTACCAGGCACTGTTTTAGTGCCTGGAGTGCATACAAGAATAAAAGAAAGATTGCTGCCTTTATGGACTCACATTCTAATAGAGAAGATAAACAGTAAATAACACCAGCAAATAAGTAAAGAATTTACTTAAGAGTTTTTCATAAAGTTCAACCTAGATCTACTTCTTCAACCCTCCATATGATTCTACTAGTCAATTCAATTCATTCCCTCTCCTGAATCCCTTAAAACTGGCTAGAGTGAATTCCGTTCTCAGCAACTTAACCTCAGTCAATATGATTAGCCAGCCTGCTTTGTCTCAACCCTAATAAAAGAATAATGAAGTATTAATCGGCCAGCATCCTTAGTTGTAAGTAACTGCGTTGTTTAAAGGGAAAAAATTATTGAAGGATATCAGGCAAAATTGCCGTGGAGGGCTAGGGATCCAGGTTTGGAAAAGAGAAGCAAAGGGAGGCCCAGGAGCAAAAACACAGTCCAAGGTCAGCCACAAAGCCGGGTGTCCACACTGCTGACCGAAGGCATGGAAAATGTTCAGAGCTGGGCAGGGAGTTCACACTGCTGGTCCTTCACAGCAGTACTTCCTCAGCAGCACCTCCAGTGGACACACCCCACTGACCAACCCTACGTGCCTTCTCAGAGCTGACAAAATTGGAAAGGTTATCAGAAAGAAAAAAAAAGTTACCTAGTATTTTCCAGCTTCTCTAAATGGGGAAGGCTGTGCCAAGTGTCACACATCGGCAAATTCCCACACTGAGAAAGAGGGCTCCAAAGCTAGGCAGCTCCTCCAAAACATCAGACAACTTCAACAAAGGACTTTCTCTAAACCTCTTCCTTAAATGTGCTTCTCTTTTTTTACAAGGTAATATTTGAGCCTAATCTAAATCCCTCACACACCAACATAAAGCAAGTCTTCCTGAAATTCAGACACGAAAGTAAATATACAAGAGAAAAAAAAGTAGCCCTAAATATACACAGGGCTCGGCTTTATGAAGCCCTCATCCTTCCAGCCTTCAGACAGGAGAAGATGTAACCTGGTCAGGCGGGTCCTCAGGCTGATGGCTGGCCACCTTGATTTGGAATACCTGGGCTTCCTCCAGCAAGAACACATCTGAACCCATCAGAAAGCAAGCATGAGAGAGAAGGTTGAAGGTAAAGAGGGAACCGGTACCTCGATGTTTCTCCAATTTATCATTCTATATTGAATACTGTGGTCAGCTAAACCAAAGTGCTCTAATATAAACATCCTCAGGGCTCTGTTCTCGCCAATCAGCTCACCCTCCTTGGTAGGCAGAGCCAGGTTCTCCCATCCTTTGTCCCCAGGCAGGCTGTTCTTGCCTTTATCCTATTGTAAATATCTGTTCTGCTCACTTGTTTGTCAGCCCCTCTGGAGTAAAAGCACTTTGAGAAAAGAGAGTTTATACCTCTAGCACAAATTACAGCCCTTGGCACCTATAGGAAATAAGTAAATAGTTGTTCAACAAGTGAATAAAATAAAACTTCAGTGTTACGACTCCAAAAGATGGAAACTAAAAATGATGGCTGCTTCTGTGTTACTTCTTAACAACGCCAGAACATTAGTCAGAATAAAGTCTTAACTATTTTTTTTTTCAGGAGATGAGCTGCAAACCATGGTGCATTCATGACCTTTGGCCTTTAAAAACACTAAAACTTTAGAGTGTTGGGTAGAAAGGTAGCTCTACTTGAAAATCAATTCCATGCCCCCCCCCCCGGCACCATGCTGCTTTGCTCTTTGCCCAGTTTGGGTTCCTGAGTCTCAATGCTGGCGTACTCCACCCCACACCACCAGCACACTGCTTACTATCCTCCTATTTTCTACATTCTTACGCAAATGAACAAGTTACACCTAAGACTGAAAATGTCTCATCCCTGGGTTGAAAGTCAATTCCTTTTTAATAATCTTTCCCACCCCAACCTATGCCTAGGATTTTTCTAGTTGGGACTCATAAGGAAATGTCTTGTCTCCCAATACGTTCTGACTAGCTGGAATGGAAGAGATGGCTGCCACCTTGATTAGTCTTTGCTGTATAACACACCACCCAAAACTTGGTGCCTTCAAACAATAGCCTTTTTTTTCATTGCTCACAATCGTGTCTTTGGTAGGCTGGGTACCACTGCTGATGTGCATCAGGATTGGTTGCTCCTAGGCTTGCTCATGTATCTGCGGACAATTGGCTGTTCAGCTGGGAGCTGGATGGTCTAAGATGGCCTCATGTGTCTCGAAGAAGATCTACAGTTGTCTGAAGCAATGAGGGCAACCAAGTCACATGTCTCTCATCACCCAGCAGGCTAGCTGAGCTTCTTCACATAGTGGCAGTAGCGGCAGGCCAATGTGCAAGAAAGAGGGGAAGCCCCAGTGGGCAAGCACTTTTTACCTCTCTGACCATCTCACATTTGCTATCATACCACTTGCCAAAGCAAGTCACATGTCGAGCTCAGAGTCTGTGTAAGGGTGGATGGTCCACAGGTATGGGTACAAGGAAGCCATGAACAAATTGGAGGTCATTACTACAATCTACCACACATCCTTGACCCCAAGGTGACTTCATTCTTCAACATCTTTAAAACATTTACTGATGTTTAATTTGGAGGTTGGAAGATGTCTCATCATCATTTCTGGCTTCTTTTGTGTGTACCTCAGATGGTCAACTGTGTTCTAGAACAACCTACACATTTCACTCGGCAGGCAGGCGAGGGAGCATTGAAGATTGACTATTCATTTGCATGTTCTAGTCTGAACATTCAGGCTATTCACACGAGCCTGAATCCATAAATACACAGATTTTTGTGAGTTCCCTTCCAGGTATATCCTTAGAACCTAGAACATGTCCTATTATATAATAGGAGGTATTTCATTTAGCAATTTACTTTTCTTGAGCTACTGTGTGCACTGTGTTAGGGCTGGAGATACAGAGGTGAAAGATCCAGCCTGCTTCTAGTCAGGAAACAATGGAGGTCCAAACGAAGAGGAAAAGGGGGTGGAGCCAAAGCACCGGAAATGAGAAGTGATGGACGGAAAAACCCACAGGTCTTGGTGATGATTATATGTCAAAAGGCAGGGTGAGGAAGGAATCGAGGATGACTGCCAGGTGACTGGGTAGATGGTACTGCAGAGGAAAGACATTTCCCCACATCACAAGCCCAGTTGTAAATAACAGTACCTAGATTCACAGTAGCTACTCTATTGTTCTGATAACAATGGTAACTAGAGAAAACGCTACCCAATAAGTATGCATCCCTTCCCTTAGCCCTACACATTCTAAAGAATCTTTTAAACTTACAAGCCTCCAATATTCTTGTAATTACCTTTTCAATATCTCCTCTACACCATCTCAACATGTAATCAAAGCTAAACTTAGTAAAATTATTTTTCTATAGAGTAATATATTTTTATTATCTGTTTCCACTACTAGAAACCAAGAATCTATCTCTCCCTGTCTCTTTCTTTGGCTATTATCTTACAATCATAAAAGCTCTGTAGTTGGGTTATGATTACTTCAAATGAAGAAACTTAGTCCAGGTAATTTCTCACGACAGAAGTCCATGAGGGAGGTTAAGTCTGAAATCAAGCACATCAGACAAGTCATCCAAGTTGAGACACTTGATTTATAGCCTATCCTTTCCAATGATTAAATATTCATTGTGCCGTTAAAACCACATATATAGTCGTTCTCTAATGTTCAAAGCAGGTCCACTGCGTACTAACTTTCCACCTTCATCCTCTAGAGAAAAACGTCAGCCTGCACACAACTCATGATAACAAAGGGTTGGATACTGAGATCCAAGAAAGAGCAGGAAAAAACCCCCAAAACTAATGAGGACCCGAGCATCGAATTACTCTCCCTAAGCACCAGGTTCTAGCAAAGTTTTTCTTTGTGTTAAAGGAACTCAAGAACAGCTGTCAAAAATATGGCACTGCTAACCCTTTAACAAATTAAAAAGCACCATCTGCAGGCACCGAAGTCTGGATAAGCAGATGTGCACAGCACAAAGCCCAGGGAAGAGAAAATGGCTTGGCAACGCTGAGGTTAACGGGTCTGAAAGCAGACAGCATATGTTTCTCCAATAAAAGGAGCACTCCACTACAGAAGCCAACAATTTGTAACATTTATAAATCATTATTGAACCTCTAATGTACCTCTAAATACCTGCATTCATGTTTTTAAAGTTTCTTAAGAACAGTAAGTAGATCAATTACAGAGGACTACAAGTTCAGCATCTTTCCATGTACCATTAGTCGTTCAGTTTAGCTGAAGAAGGTCCCTACACTATCTTTAATCTGTTTCTTTTTCCCCCATCTAGTAACGCCTCTCATTAAAACTAACTC
The DNA here is from genome assembly GCA_039655065.1 of Glossophaga mutica. Taxonomy (NCBI): domain Eukaryota; kingdom Metazoa; phylum Chordata; class Mammalia; order Chiroptera; family Phyllostomidae; genus Glossophaga; species Glossophaga mutica. The sequence goes on along the minus strand of CM077306.1, from coordinate 47,621,975 downwards.
TTTTGAAATATGCAACACTGGCTAGCTTGTCCCACTTGCTAATGGTCCTGAATTGATTCTTAATTAGTTGCAGTTTTGGAAAAAATCCAATTAAAATAGTGAGGGGATTCCAATAGCAGGAAAGAACTGGCTAATATGTGTTATGCTCTGAGCTGCTGATCTTTGCATTGAACTTGCTCAGGCACAAGGCAGCTATGCAAAATATGGCAGGATCCAAATCATGCTAAACATGCTCAGGTTTTAAACAGGAACCTTCACATGGTAATTTATCCTCTAGTCATAAAACATGATCAAAGAAAGGCAGCCAAATGCTGTTAGAAAAATTACATTCCTTCGTTCCACTTTTTCTCTCTTCTTCCTGAAAGGACAGGTTACTAATTCAGGAGAAGACAGCGGAATCTTTTCAATAAATTATACTGTATTTTTTTATTTGCTGTGTATTTTCCAGTCCTCTACTTCAATTCCAAAAGGAAAGAGGAAGCTCGGTGTGGGGAGAATTGGAAAAAAAGGTAGGGGAGGGGAAGGAAGGGAAGTCTCTAGCTAAATAGGATATTTTCCTATGATCTTTCCAAAAGCAAAGAGTTGCTACCAGCAAAATTTCCAGCGTTGTTTATGAGGGCAGCTGGAGGTCATCTGACAGGTATGGCTTTTATGGTTCAGATTTAATTATAGAAAAGCAAGGGCTCGGAAAAGCAAGGTCTCAGGAAGCCCAGGCAGGAGAGGGACTCGTGCCACTGCTGGTAGGTGACAGTCACGTGACCGGCTTTTGTATTCAGCAGTAATAACTCACTGCCCGCTGCTGGGATAGAGCCCCGCTAGCCTATCCCCTGAGGAGCTTCTACCAGGCGTGGATTCACAGAGTCTTTGATCTGCAATTTAACATGATCACGAGCACAGGCTTTGTCTTTTGCAAACATCTTCAGTCCCTAAATTTGTATCCAATGTGAAGTTGAACCCACTTTTATTTGAGTAATGAATTGCAGTAATTAATGCACGCATTGATTTTTTTTTTCAATTCTCCCTTATGGCTATTTCCATTTTTAATTTATAGAAAATATATACCATTCCCTTAATAAGAGACTGCTCTATATTTCAACATACATGTGGAAGAAGATGTACAATCAAGCAAATAAATAAAAGATGAAACAGGTGATGTTCAAGATTGGGGCAGTGACTGAATTAAACAAAGTTGCTTTATAAAAATCAGAAGTTTTTCCTATGGAATGTCAATATCTGCTCCAGATCTGTTCAAATATCTCAGAAAGGTCTTTAGAGAAACAGTTATTTGAAGTATTCAAGATTCACATGGATAAATGTCTCCTTCCTCTTAAACTAAGCTTTTTGCAACTATTAATAAAGGGGTATCTTGTGCAAAAAAAAAGAAATAAAAATATAATTAAATCTGAATCACACAAAATTATCGTGCAATTTTATTTTAAGAAGAGGCTGTATCATTTCCTCCAATGTCTCTGACAAAATAGCATTTAAAACAGAGAGAAGAGCCCCTTGTCTCAGCTGCACCTTTAATGAAGTATCCCCAGGGCTTGAAATGATGGGATTTTTTTCTTACTTGAGAAATAATTCTTTTCTTGCACCAGGGTTCTTAGTAAATGCCAATAGAGAGAGAGGGATGTGTGTGGCCAATACGACCTGATATTTATCTGAAAGTCATAGGTAAGAAACAGTAGAAAATCTCCCATGGCAGGCATTCAGCAATGGCCTAGCACAGCCCTGGAGGAAGGCGAGTTAGGAGACACATGCAAACTAAAGAAATACCTGATTAACCTTTCACTGACTCTGAGCCACGTGGTACGCAGTGAGCCTTCTTAGAGTGATGGCTTTAGAAGAAGATGTTAAATTTAACCTCTGGCGCAATGATAAATTGACAATAAAAAATTCAATGGCTTGGTAATTACCAATCACTTTGGACATCGGCAACATTTTTCAGTTCTGTCACTGCGCATTGGCACAAAAGCTTCAGCTGAAATTCTCTCGATCTTCTTCTTTTTAACTTTGTTTTCATGATGCAGATTAAATCTGCCACCCTATTACTGATTCATTTTCCTAATTTTTCATGTCTGCACCATGCCCCAGCTGCACCAGACTGATAATTGTGGAGCCCAGCCCTGATGATTAACATCAGAAGAATTAATTATGCCTGCCATTAAAATTCCGGGTTGCACATGGTGATCAAGAAAAATTAAGTTTCTCTAGGCCTCTAAATCATTTCACCTTTGCAGGGAAGGATAGTGCCTGGACAGCTAGGCTGCAGCCTGTGTTTGTGCCGAGGTCGCAACCACCTGCCCTTTGTGTAATTCAACAAATGCATCCCCACTTATTTTTCCAGGATTGGAGCGAAAGGATTTAATGCTTAGAAAACACAGAAAAATAATGCTGAAAGATATTCTCTCCCCGTTGCTTTGAGAGAGGAGACAAATAAATACTTTTTCAGAGACTCAGCTGCTGTTTCTGAAATACCTGTTATACTAATTTGTAGATGAATGCATCCTGTGGAAAAAGAAATGTGCAGCCCTCGGAAATAGTTGATGAAATGAGGGTGAAAAAGGGTCTAGCTTTACAATCATTATAAATGGGAAGAAAGGAAATGTTCATTCAAGTTGGTAAAGGTAGGGGCATTTCTTGGAAATAAATTGATAACAGAATAAAAACAGATCCTTCAGATCTTTAGGCTAAATAATAATGAGTAAAGGAAGCCTGTTGACTGACACATTTCCCAAATGATTGTTGCCTGAGAAACTAAGAATGTATTCAGTACAGCCTAAGGTGCAAAATTTACTGGAGCTATAACGAGTAAGATGATATGCATTTATCATGTTCTTTTTCTACTCTGTGTTCCATTTTTAAATTACCATAATAATGTATATTATAGGCATGGCTTTAGAAGACTACAAAGGGAGTCATATTTTGATGAACGGATGTAAATATCTTACACCAAATGGTAAATCTCTTATTCACCTCTATGCAAAGAGTATGCATAAACTATGCATCATCTGTTTCATTTATTATATTTAAGAAGTGACATCATGAGACAACTGTTTCAATGCAAATATTCTTGTTAGTTTTTATTGGCAGTAAATTTACAGAGTCGAGTGAACCATCCGCCCAACCCAGGTGAGGGGGAGGGAGGGGAAAGAGGGAACAGTGAAAAATTAATTCTACATTTCTAAAAACTGTATTAGAAAATTTAAAAGCTTGTATATTTTGAAGTTGGCTCATTTTCACAGGAAATCTTGAACTTATTGACATGATAAAATTCCAAACTTAATGATTTAGTAGCTTAAACTGAATTATTCCTCATATTTGTTGAAGTAACTGCCTTCTGTACTAATTACCCAGGATCACTTAATAACACAGTTTCACAAATAATAAGTTACGCACGCAGGGCTGACTGAAAATGTATTCATCTCATAAGCTTTTACCAAATATGATGTAACAGGAACTAGAAGAGTCTACTGAAACACCAAATTTTGAAAAGTCTGAATTGTCACCTGTTTAGAGGGCCTGAAGGACTGAAGAGCTAAAAGCAGCAGCCTACTTAAACTCCGCAAACTGTTCTTCACAGGGCACAGAACCGACTTTCTAGGATAGGTTTCTCGATAATATACAAATCCCTCAGGAAGCAAAGTTGCCCCCAAACATTCACGTCTACTTTAAAGAATTAGAACTTAAAATACAGAACAAATAATAGAACATATCCTGCTTTTTCAATAGCAAACAAATTGAAAGTACAAAAAGTGAGAAGCGACAGAGAATATGAAGCAGCAGGAGGAAGAAAGAGAAGAAAAAGGGAGAATAGGAAACTATAAAAAAATATATTAATTGCAATATAAATAAATATATATAAGATTGCTTGATATGAAAATATATAATACTACAACTTTCTGATGATCAAGGAAACAACTCAGGACAATTTAAAATGTAACAAGAATCAAGCAGCAGCGAAATGTCTAGTGATAAAATCACTATTGGAGAAAATCAAGATGGTGGCTCAAAGGAAATGTTTGGGCTTTTCTTATAGGTACTGTACAGGGCGGTAGACATAGCGGGGAAAATCACTCCCAGGTGCAAGAAACAATTAGAAAACAGATGAGGGCCTTCCTGGAACTATACTGAATAATAAGAGTGGGACAAAAAGATGCCAAGATTTCCCACCTGCATTTATTTTCCCTTTCAAATAGACTAATTTCTTAGTAAATCCTAAATAAATAGACTTGTACATTACTTCTTTTTGTGGCAAAGAAAAGAGGGCATAAAAGAGAAATTTGGCCCTGGCTGGTGTAGCTCAGTGAACTGAGCATGGGATGCAAACCAAAGGGTCACAGGTTCAATTCCCAGCCAGGGCACATGCCTGGGCTGCAGGCCAGGTCTCCAGTGGGGGGCCACATGAGAGGCAATCACACACTGATGTTTCTCTCCCTCTCTTTCTCCCTCCTTTCCCCTCTCTCTAAAAATAAAAATAAGTAAAATCTTTAAAGAAAATAAAATATTTTTAAAAAGAAATTTTGTAAGTCATAAGTAATTAAATTTTATTTTTAATATATCATGTCTAATGTTACGTTGGTTTTTATTGCTACCACTGACATTTAAAATGAAAGACATAATAAAAAAGAGAGAAAGAGAAAGTGTGCGTGTGTGTATGTGTGTATTTCCATGAGTGAAAATGTTTTACACTGTTCCTCCAGGTTTGGGGGAGGGGGCAACTACTGAGGGAGGAAACCACAGAGTTACCCAACAGCAGTCTACGAAGACCAAGCATGCATGTGCAGGGTCTTTCAGACTAAGTAAATAGAACTTATCTCAAAATGATTCTGGCACATGGTTTAATGATATACATAATCATAATAGTGTTATTCTCTAATTAAGAAAGAATAGTAAACAGCTCCCATGAATTAATACAATCTATAATACTAGTAGCCACTCAAATAAAATGTTTTCTTTTTTCTACTTCATTTTTTCTCCAGTGCTGTCATAACCAATACCAATGAGTTAAAATTGTAGTGAGCACTTGTGAGTCCTCTGCATTTCTGGTAATACATTGCCTCCTGATGGGATGCAAAAAAAACACTCAGTGTCATGAAGCATTCTTGTCAAAATTGCTTAAACTAAATCTAATCAATACTTAGATCTAACTCCCAGCATACAGAAAGTACAGAGGATAAAGGAAAAAGTTAAATGACACCAGAAAGAAATAGGTAGACCTGGAAAAGAAGTACAATGCCATACAGAGAAACTAGTCAAGTCTCTTCAACATGTCAAGTTCATGGAGACTAAACAACCCAAGAGGGGGCTCCCGATTAAGAGACATTGTAAAGGCACACATCGCAATATGTGTGAACAAAGCAGCTCTAAGACACCTTTTGAGAAAACAGTGGCAATCTGAATATGGACTGGATGTTAAATATCAGAAAATTTTTAATTTCATTAGGTGTGATAATGCTATTATGGTTATGTAGGAAAATATCACGATTCTTTTATGTATGTGTTCTGCAATGTCTGAAGTCAAATACTATCAACAACTTCCTTTAAAATAGTTCCCAAACAAGATAAAGAAATATGACTAACTTTTACATAGGGTGGGTTTATGGTTGGTCATATATTATATCCTCTCTTTTTCTGTATAGCATTTTCTTGTAATAATAAAGTACTTTGGTGGGGCAAATGTTGGAAGCAGATTTCACAATAGATCTGAATAACTAAATGGAAGTAATTGCATGTACGTTAAAAGTAATGTTAAGGTGGAGTTAGCTCAAGCCACAGGAAGTCACTGAGGTAGTAGAGAGGAACCTGTAATGGGTGAGAGAATGACTGGTTGGTATAATTTTTTCACTTGAAGGATCTTTAGTTTTCACCTGGCTCAACCATAACATTTTACAGAAGAGGGAAGAGAAATCAAAACAAGTGAGGGTGTTGCTCAGCTCCTGGACCACTAGACATAGAACTAATTCTCGACTTTCAGACTACTCCTTCTTCTACTCCATCCTGTTCTACACCTAAGATTCCATGATTCTACCTTTTAATGATAAGAACAAATCATACTTCTATACGTTTTGTAATTTTTGGTGTACTTTCCAGACACTAATTTTTTAAATGCTTCCAACAACCCTAGAAAATAGATCATTTTACAGGTAAAGAAATTGAGGTGCTAAGAGGTTGAACAGCTTGCCAAAGGAAAAAGCTCAAGTTAGAACGTAAGCCTGTAAGAATGCCCAGCTCTGTGTTTTTTTTCCTTATTCTAATGCTTGTAAAATGACAAACATCCAAGGTCTGATTCCCCAACACCCTGGTTAGGGGACATGCAGCACAAGTTTTGCATGACCTGTCCTTGCGATATTCACTAAAAGTCAAATGCATAACATTAAATAACCCAGTGGAGATAATTAGCCAAACCGATGGTTCTCAACTCAGGCTGCACCTCGCACACTCTAGAACAGGGCCGTACTCTGGGTTTCTAAAAGTTCCACGAGCTGGGGGAGGGGAGGAGCTTTCGATGAGCAGACACGATTAAGGCCCTTTGAGACCATCCCAGTGTGTGTTCTGATGGTCTCACCTGATCCAAGGGTACAATTCAGAAATCTGCACAAGCACATGACATAACACAACATTATAATATACCTTGAAAACATTGTGCTAAGTGAAAAAAGACCATGTATTGCCTGATCCCATTTACATAAAATGCCCAGAGTAGGCCAATCTATAGAGACAGAAAGTAGATTGGTGGCCCTCTGGGCTGCGAGTACAGGGAACTAGGAGTGATGACAAAGTACAGGTGACTTGGGTGTGGGGCTCCTTTAGGGGTAAGGAAAATGTTCTAAAGTTGATGGTGGAGATAGATGCATAAGTCTGTGGATATACATAAAACCGTCATGCACTTTAAGGGGGTGAATTGTATGGTATATGAATTAAATCTCAATAAAACTTTTAAAAATAGTGAATGAATTGCATGTCTAAACAATCCTGTTTTAACCATTTCTCTCCACTTTTTGACAAAACCCGGTTATCTGCATTCATTCACTAACTCAGCAACATTTGCCAAGCACCTTCTGCATAACAGGCTCTGTCCTAGCAGCTGGGACGGGACAGGAAACATGGCGGACAAGAGCCCTGTGCTCATGGAGCTTGCATGCTAACGGAGGGTGGTAAACAATAAACATGCAAATAAATTAAGAGAATAATTTCAGATTATGATATAAAGTAGAGGAAATAAAAGGAGGCAGAGTGATAGTGTGTGGACTGGTACTGGGGCCAGTTTGGAGGAGATGACCCTTGAGTTCAGGCCCGAATGACAAGAAATAGCAAGCCACACAGATCTGAGGCTGAGCCCTCCGGCATCGGACAAATGCCTTGAGGCAGTAACAAGCCTGAAGTCTTCAAAGAATGAAAAGAAGGCCAGAATGGCTGGCACCAAGAGGGCAAAACGAAAGTAGGACAAGAGCTGGGAGGTTGGCAGAGGCCAGGTTGCATGGACCTGACTAAGGTTTGGGTAATGACATAATGTGTGTTATTAACCAGAACACACTTGAGAGAGAGAGGGTGCTTTATTAATTACACGGGTCACAGGGACAACAGATACAAACTAGGGACTACCTCCTGTGAACCAGGATGTCTGCTCACCCTACTTAATTTTACTCTAAAATGTAATTTTAAAATGTTGGGGGTTATCAAGCTGGATTTCAGAAAGTTTGAAGTCATCCCCTCTCAGGGGTCCCCAGAGTTAATTCTCCATTAGGGAGATTAAGGATGGAAAAGGCACCAGCAGGCATCTATTTTAAAAACTGGAGGTGCTCCTGACCCCCGCCACCACAAGGGGGTGGGTTACCGAAGTCCCTGCAGCAGCAAGAGCAGCCGGAATTGTCCCCCTTCAGCAGCTTGGGGTCAGTTCCAGTACATGAAAAATGCTCTGCTCAGGCCCCAGGGTTCCATGACGTACAGCACAACAGAAATCGTTTGACTTGGAAAATGTTCAAAGCAGGTGTTGCTAGTCATCCGCCCTAACCACAGAAAAGCTTCAAAAACACTCCCAAGCTTCATCTGACCCAGAGCATGGGAATTCTGCCGCTTCCCAGGGGGCACGCAGGCGTGAGCCATAAAACACATTCCCAATTAACCGCTTGGAATTATGTAATAGGTTCGCTGAGTTTTGGAGCTTGCCAACCAAAAAAACAATTATTTTCATCTTCTGTGGGTAACGCTGAATTATTCTTTCTGGCTCTGGTTAGATACCAGGACGTTGTTAAATAAATGAGAAACACCTAGCAACAAGCAACCATTTTCACTCATAAAGTCTGCTTTGGAAACAGAATCTAGGAAAGGCTGGGGAAGTTCAAACTCCAAGAAGCCTCTGAATTTTTAAGGCCCCTAAAACTCTTATGAAACAGGTTAATAATAGCTACCAATTATTGAGCCCCTACTATGCACCAGACTTATACTAGATGCCTTACTTGCTTTACCCGCTTATAAGCCTTTACTACAAACCTGCAAGGTGGATGGGGGTATTATTCCCATATTACTGACAAGGAAGAAAAAGTCTCTGGAAGGTTATATCATTTTCTCAGAATCAATCCTTAAACTTCAAATTAAAGTCTGAAAATGGGTCCATGTTTATTCCCAAATGCCCTGACTAGTTCTCCTCTGATGAAGTCAAACATACTTTGTGGTTTACATAAATATGCAAATGTTCCGTGTGTGTGCCATCTTTTAAAAACTCGTTAGTTACTGCATATGAAAATCCAAATAATGCAGAACAAATAAATTAGGAGTTATTGTTAACATTTCAGTAGGTTTTACTTCACTGACTTTTTAAGCAGCAACCTCCCTAGGTGGCTTTATGATTTGATTTACAAGTTTTCAATTTACATGCACCTATTCAGAAACGAATCTTCTGAGTGTATTGAAGTATAGATTTATAACCCATTCTATCACATATCTATTTTTGTGTTTCCTTATACCCCCATTCCTTTGCACAAAACATTTATATACCCAGGTGGTTACCATAAAAATCCCAAATCTTTGGCAAACATGCTGAAGTCTCTTTGAACGTTATTATTAATGGTGGGTTGTGGCATGTAGACTTACTCAACCAGGCACTCCCTTGTCTTTAAGGCAAATTCAAACTTCTTAGCCTGGTGACCAAGACTTTCATACTCTCCCCACGTTCCTGATTCTCCCTGCACGCTGTGCAATAACCCAGGGGCCTGTTAGATAAAGGGAGAGAGCTGTAGTTTGGGGGACTCTGACCTGATGGGCAGGTAGCAGGGAGGGTGTCCTGCAGGGGGCCTAGGGCACCAGATTCAAAGACCACCCCCCACCCCACAGAGGCCAATTGAATTAGACTGGGGTGGAGTGGGACCTGTGTGCAGCTTTGTTTTGTATTTCCTAGCTTGTTGTTTATTTAATTTCCCACTGAGGCCAGGACTGAAAACTTCTGTTCCTGTTCACCACCAGCCTGACTCACTGTGCTTCCTTTTCACACTGGGAGTTGCCACCTCTCACCTCAAGGCTCTGTCTGTACTGAAAAGTTTCTCTGCCTGGAACCCTGTCTTCACTCCTGCATCCCCAGTCCCAGCTAATTGCTGCTCATCTTTCCCCTTTAGATAGCTCTCCAGGAAGCTTTCCCTAACCTCTACTAAACAAACAGGTTAGGACAGAGTTAAGCTCAACACTCAACCCTCCTGAAGCCCTTATGGATGGAACTGGAGAGCATTATGCTAAGTGAAATAAGCCAGGCAGTGAAAGACAAATACCATATGATCTCACCTTTAACAGGAACCTAATCGACAAAATGAACGAGCAAGCAAAATATAACCAAAGACACTGAAATTGAGAACAGGTTGACAGTGACCAGAGGGGAGAGGGGAGGGGATTATAGGGGGAAAGAGGAAAGGGTTTGCAGGAACAATTATAAAGGACACATGGACAATAACAAAGGGTGGGGTGGAAACAGGCGAGGGAGGTGAGGAGGGGTGCGGGGGGAAAGGCAGAAAACTGTACTTGAACAATAAAAAAGTTCAAAAAAAAAAAAAAGACAACACTGAAATCACCTATTTAATGGGTTTGCCCCACTGGGGTCCTGGGAGGAGCAGGGTTTGTTTGCATTGATTGACCTTTGTATTTCTCGTGCCTAGCTCTGTGCCTGGCACATATTACATGCCCAATACATGATGCAGCGGCATGAGTGATGAGTGGGGTCTATTTCCCAGTCTGAAGCAGCTTGCCAGTTGATGGGAAATGACTGGGAAACAGTGCTGGATGTGTTAAATGCCTCCAGAAGTGCACAGAGCACGCTTTGTGTGGGTGTTGCAGGGTAGGGGGTTGCGGGGAGCAGATCTCTCCTGACTGGTTCATTCACACTCCTTACCCCTTGCCTTTTTTCGGAAACTTGTATTCTCATTCTCAGACATTAGTGTTGCGTTAAAATCCAAAATAATATTTATCAAGAAGCCCTACGCCTAAATCCATGCTTGTCTCACTGACTTACCATCATTTTTCAGTTCACAGATATCTTCACCCTCTAGTAGCCCAGCTGTGACCATGTCCCTGGAGTGACCTGAAGAAGCAGATGTGGGAACACCATCTTTAAAACACGATTTTGTCGTTATATCTGTGGTTATGGACAGAAACACATTGTGATATGTTTGTCCAAAAATAAAAACAGATTCATCACTTTTCTTATTTCTTAAAAATTAGTAACTCAGTAATAATCAGATTAATGATCATCATTTTTGTTTTTATCTTTTAAAAATTTCTCAACGTATACCTTTTGTATAAATACAAATATAGATTTTCATTATATTTTTAAAAAATGGGGGCATGAATTCTTACGGTTTTTTAGCCTGCCCTTTTTCCCATTGAACAACACACAGAGTATATTTCCATGTTAATAAATACAAATTTACATCTGCATTTTTAATGCCTATAGACAATCTGTGGTGTTGTGCCATTAGTTATTGGACCAGTCACGACTGGCACTCATTGAGGTGAGTTTTGGTTTCTATTATAAGCAATTCTGTGATGAATATCGTCAAGCACACCTTTTTATGTGTTTATTCAGGTATTGCCTTCAAATAAAATTCTAGAAGCTGAATTCTTGAACCAAGGGGTATACACCTCTTTGAGACTGAGAATTTGCTAAATTACTGACAGAATGTTAGACCAACTATTATCACTATCAAAAGTTTAAAGAATATATGTTTTTCTATTTTTCTATCAGCATTGAGATTTTCCACATTTATTTGTTTCATAGGAGAAAATATCCATTGCTATTTTAATTGTTAGTTCTTTGCTTATTCATGGGTTTTAATATTCTTTTACATATTTTTTTGCTATTTTATACTTGCTATATTTGTATTTTTCTATTGTCACGTTTACATTCTTATTAATTTGTAGGAGCTCTTTACATATTAGGGATGTAATCCCCTTGTCATATCAAATTATTTGTATCCCCTTATAAATATTTTTTCCAGTTTGTCCTTATCATTACCTTTGTTTATGAAGTGTGTTTTTGTTGTACTATGGCTTTATTTTTAATGCAAATTATCACTCTTTTCCTTTGTGTACTTGTCTTTGATGACATGCAAATTTAGCATTTTTATGTAGTTTATGAGGTGAATTGCTCATTTTGTCAACAATATAATGTCACCTGGAAATCAAATTAGAACTTTTGAAAACATATCTTAGAATAGTTATTACACAAGCATAGTTTTTATCACTACTAGAAAAAAAATTTAATGATGACTTTGGTTATCATATTTATCAATATTTTGAAGGGGGAAAAATCAATCTTTTCAAAATTCTGTCCATGCCAATTAGCAGGTGATACTTAGTGTATTCCATATTTATGACCCAAAATAACATAATCCCAATGGAAAACTCTAATTTGGTCAGAAAACAATTTAACAAGCTGTTGCAGAATATGGATGCAAGTATCACAGCTTCAAACTGTGAGGAGAGATCCAGCCAGAGCTTGGCTGGAAATGTTTCTGTAATGACCACACAAGGGATAAAACCACCGAAAATCATTCAAGCTCGTTTGCAGGTGACGCATTCTACAAAAGTTTCTCTTTCCTTTCCTGGAGATGCTACAGAGGAACCCCAAAGTTTACAAAGGGTAGAGTAATAACAATGCCATAAGCTGCGGGATGACCTTCACACATGCACACACCTTCATCCAGGTGAACCCGCTTCAGCGAGCCAATATTTGGTCCCTACAGAGTTTCCTTTGATATGTTGTTAATCTAGACCCCTGGTCAGGAGAGTACAGCTGGCTTTAAAATATCCAAATTCCTTCTGATTTCATAATGCCTGTTCAGCACTCTTTAAATTCTGCAACAAAATAGTCTTCTCAATGGGTCGTAAAATAGGGGATTTATGAAAGCCAACAGCAATTTAAAATTTTCTGTTTTAAATCAATAAAATTAACAATGACAACAATAATGGAATAATTTTGGCAGAATAAGTCAAAGGAACCTTTCCATGTAATAAAAACAGCTGTGTAAGATAAATCTTCATTTTGATCTCTTGAGTGTATAAAAAAACTTACAGCTGTCTTCTCATTTTCTGTATTCTATTAAGTGCTATTAAAAAAACAAATGCTGATTACAGTCTCATATTCACCACTTTTACAACCGTACCCTCACCTAAGAAAGAAGCTAGTGTTCTGGCAACCCCACGCAAACCGGTCAGTGATTTTTAAATGGAATGGAGTGCTGGAGATGTGAAGCATCCACAACAAAACAAAAATAAAATCACTGACAAAGAATTTGTCATCTATAAGGAGGAACAGAGAGACTTAACTGGGAAATAATTACATGATAGAATATACAACTAAAAGGAAAAATTCTGTGGTTCAGGAAAGAACAGGTAAATATACCCTGCGGCATAAGACAGCTCAGTGGCAAAAACAGAAATTGAGCTGGACGTTCAACAATACATTGGCAGAAAGGAGGGAGCAATGCTATGCCAGGAGAGAAGAAGGCAACAGCTTCGACAAGAACAAAAAAGTAGAAATGAGCGTGGTACCTGTGGGGGACGTGATTTGCTTTGGGAAGCCATTGAATGATCTATTGTAGAAAAAAAAGATACAGGTTATACCTCAAAGGGAAGGAACAGAAATAAGAAGATACAAAAAGAGATTTCAGGATCAGGATGAGAAGTTTCATCACAGGTGAATAGGCTCTTCCTCCTCTACCTCTCAACTTTCCAAAGTCAAACATGGAGAGCTTGGTTTTATAATATAAAAGCTGCTGTGGAGCCTGGGGGCAGCCCGCTACAGTGCTGGAGCTCCTCCCTTACTGCGCGCCTGCGCTCCACCACACCTGGATGATTACCTTCCACAGGAGAGGCGTTCAAAAATAGTTTTCAAGTGAACAAACAAATGAATGAATACATTAGTGAACAAACATGAAAATTTTTGCAGAAGCTTATTATATCTGAACATGAATATTAGAGATTTCAGGGAAAGAAAAGACAAAAAAAGGTGCAAAACAGGAAAACCAGCTTTTAAACTACTGCAAACAAATCAACTATAAATGATATAAACCTAGAATTAAGAGGCAGAAATCACAATTAAAACTCAGACATTAATTTGAGAAAATTACAGTGCATCATTAACTGATTTTTAACTCATTGCTCTTCCCATCCAACAGCCAGGTCAAGTTTAAGGGGTCTGATCAACTAGTATACTCATTCGTTCACATGGAAAATATCTACTGAGCACCAGGCACTCCTCGGGCCCCAGAGGCCAAAGTGAAATTCAAATTTATTTTCCTCAAATTCTGACTGATCACATTAAGCTCTGAACCCTGATGGCTTAATGATTCATGTGCAATTGGCCATTATCACAATAACCATCCCTGATTACCAAAATAACCTGGCATTTATTAAGAGAAATGTTTGAAAGAGTAAATTTTAAGGTTGAGCAGCATCAAGACAGTCCCAACTGTGTATATATTGGAAACATTAAACGAGCGATTAAGCACTTCATCTCCAGTGATTCCACATTATTTATCCAGGTGAGAGAGTCCCAACCAGATATGACATTGTTTTAGGAAGCATAAATTCAGCTAAGATTTTTAAGACAGCAAAAAATTTGCACAACATTCACATATGGATCATGAGTCAAAAATTCTCTAAATCCAAACTTGACCTCATAACTTAAATTTTATTCTCTTCTACCGTTTCACTCTGCCTCCAGGATCTACTACCCACCACATGCCATTCTAAATATCTGTGTCAAATCAGATGTCCTAAAACACCATTCAGCAAATCATCCCTCAAAAGAATAAAATTTATTGATTGCTGCCCTGCTCCTCCTTCCGTCCCTCCCTTTCTCCCTTCCTTATCCACTGAGTGCCTATTTTGTTTCAGGGTTGGTCCTTGGTGCTGGGGACTCCCATAGGGTACCTAACAGACACAGTCTCATAGTCAGTTGAAGGGGCCCCTTGACTAGAGCAAGCCATCCCAAGCCCTCCATTGTAGAGCCCCATCCTCTCCCAGTCAGTCCCCCACACCACCCAAACCTCAAAGTCAGACAGACAGAACTGCATCGTAAACTTTAAATTTCTGGTGTTTGTTTTTGTCTCCTGACCGTGGGCCTTTCACCATCTCTTCATAATGCTGCTCCCCGATGTGACATGGTCTGACCCGGGACCAAATTCTAACTTGTTTTCTATTTCTGGGACCTTGATCAAATTAGTTAATCTCAGGAGCCTCAATTTCCTCATTAGATAAATGAAAATCATAATGCCTACATTTCTGGAATGTTGAAAGAATTAAATAAAATAATGTGTGCGAAAGCATCCAGTAGAGGCTTTGTGATGATTTTCTCCACCCATCCCGGCTAGAAGTAAGCTCTCCTCCCAAATTCCAAGAGCATGTTTCTGCCACTGCACTTTTGAGCCACCTCCAATTATTAGATGATTTCGTGTCTATCTTCACTTTCTACTTAGGGCCAAAGCATGTAACAAACTTTTTCATGTCTTCCTGACACCCGAAACAGAGCCATACTTCAACACGTAACTAGCCATATTGAAGAGAGGGGAGAAGGGTAGTTAATGATCCTTGATGCCTCATAGGTGTTAGTATAGTTTAGTTTAAAGACTCTCCTACACATGGACATGAACTAAAGCGGGGAAATGTGGGTGGGAGGGGGTGTGCAGGGTGGAGGGGAATGATAGGGGAGAAATGGGACAATTGTAATAGCATAATCAATAAAATATATTAAATTTAAAAAAAGACTCTCCTGAACTCAGTAAACCACCCAGTATTCAGACTGTTCTTCTGAGCTTTACATAAGAATGCAAATGGAGAGTCTCAGAATTACAACAATAGTTATAACTAACTTCACCCAGACTGGGCAACGAGCTTTATTTCGGAAAGGGCAGGAGACCTGGTGTCTGGGCTGCCCACCCAAAGCCTCACTGCTCCCAGTGTCCGCCGCAGTGCTCTCCCCCAGTGCCAGCAATCTGGAGGCAACCCACAATGGGAACAACTTGCCCACTTGGATCAAGCCCTGGGAGCATCTTGCTCCTTCTCTGGTGAACAGACATACTACATTCCAAGAGGGTAAAAAAGGACCAAAGGGAATCTTTAAAAACATAGACTCATTTAACTATAATGTAAGCTCATTCTGTGTTATGACTGCTTCACATGAAAAAACAAAAAACAATACTTTCCCAATAGAACTCAGACTATGAAGGTGATGGGACTTAGGGATAGGAACAGGTTGGCAAACTCTCAGGACACATTTGGACATAATTGCTTTTTTTCCCCAGGAAAAGCCCCAGTAACAGGGTAGGAACCCCTCCTTGCCCCTTTCCAGTAAATTCTCCTCACAGCACGTTGTACCTCCCCAAAGACATTTAGAGACTGCCATTCATTTAATTGCTTGAAAAGCCCAAACCAAACAAGAGTCGCTGGAGCTCGGCCTTCTGTTTGTTGGCTGTCTGCAGATTTACAATATAGCACCACGTGGATCTTCGGAGCCAAAAGTGTTAGAAATCCAAGGGGCTCATTCCACCTCTCAAAACACAATGGGCAAGACCGGAAAAGCTTCAAAGTCCCCAGAAGGCATCAAACCCAATTACATCGCAACACATGTGTGCAGCCCTTTAAGCTGCTCATTAACATTTGGAAAGTTCTTCTGGTAAATGTCTTCATATCCAATTTAGGCTTCTTTTCCCTTCTCTCTACCACCCTCATTTCATAGACAGGCAACAGTAATGAGCTATATAAATGTAACTCTTTAAACGAAGAATGTCATCACTTAAGAATACAAGAGAGCGGTACATGTTGTGTATGTCTACAAACTGCAGTTGCTGTCTATTAGAGTTTGTAGCAACTTTTAAATCTGTCATCACGGCATGAATTTCATACTAAGCTCCTTCCCGGCACTTGAGCCAGGAAGCAAAGGGGGAACAGGCTGTATCATTTATGGGCAGACTGGTATTGGGTCAAGTGTGACATCACACTCCGCTCCCGCCATAATGAGGTGAAAGGCAAGGCTGCAACAACGTGGCACTTTGTTTATTGGGAAAATTTAAGTGAGGCTGTATTCTAGCTTACGATAAAACTGAAACTAGGGATATGGATTACAGATTTTTCACAGCTCCAAACAAGAGGAGAATGAAAAAGAAGGGAGCCATATAGGAACTTAGTAAAAAAATGCAAAAAGTCCAAGGATCAAAGTAGGCTCCGAGCGGGTTGGTTCCATGACCCCCGGTACTGGGCACAGTTGCTCAGCTAAAATAGTAGCACATCAGGCCAGGGTCACATTTTGTTTCTCTCCCAGACCTAAAGTGTGTGTGTGTTTGTGTGTTTAAAACATGGGTCCCATGTTTAATACTCTGGCGGGTCTCTACCTGGCACAACATTTTTCTATTCAAAGGTAGCATGACTATAATCTCACATACATATAACATTTCCTAAAGTCTCCTTTTTTTTGTCCACACCGATCCGGGTACCATGACCAACTTCTGTTTCTCCATATAGTCAATGTCAACTTGAATTTATGAATAACCCACTGAATGTAACATCATGTAGAAACAGATAATTCAGCAAATAAGAGAGGGCAGAAAAACTTGAAGACCTACCTTTATTCAAAATTAGGAAAATTTTATTCGGAATTGTAGCGAGTACCTGCAGTTCAGCGTACCTACATCATCATACCTAACGTCAGTCCCGTCCTCAAGGAGTCCAGAGCCCATGGGGAAGTATCACGTAAGCAGTTTACTGTATGACAAGGAAGAGTAAAATGAGGACCCTGAGCTAAGTACAGGTCCTAACAGCAATCCAGAACAAGCAATTAAATTCACCACAAAGTATTTGACCTTCTGCTGAAGAACCTTTTCCTGTATATCAGTAAAGCAAAAGGCTTGAGTTGTCCTCCTGGGAGGGGGCCTACGTCCTCCCTTAAATGAGAGAAGTGCACAGCTTCACATCGTGGAAGTCCCGCAGAATTCTCTGGAGGAACTTAGTTTTCAAGTTGCTCTAACTACTTTTTCTCCTTCATTTAAGAAATTTATTCTAAGAGAAAACATCAAATTGTATAACAAAAAATCTACAATTACTGTTTCGCTCTCAATTTTCTCAGCTCTTATCAGACACACCCTAGTAGAAGGCAACCTAAATTTTACCAATTCTTCCCCTTGCCTTTCCTGAAATATTGGTTTTTCCACTTTTTACAATTCCCACATTAATTGGACACATGTTTTTTTTTTTCCTGCCTAATTATGGGCCTATTAGAAATCCTGCCTATCTCCATGGTGATGCTATAGTCCTTCATCAGCCCTATGTTAACCCCTTCTTAGCTGTTTTCCACGTCCTGTAATGCCGTGCTACCTGCCTAGATGCTTTGCCAGGAACACACCCTACCCATTTTTCATCCCCCATCCACAGGGTAATTAGACTGCTTGATTCTTCAAATAATCGGAATAATAAAGTGATTAAGTGCATGATCCCTAGAATTTTTTAATTGGTTTCTAATATCTACTCTTTCATATCCATCTGTGTTACCTTGGGCCACAACCCTAAGTCAGGTTCAGCCATGACTTTCTGACAAGTGCTTCACCCTTCTGAGCCTTAATTTACTCATTCATGAAATGGGAAGAATTAACCCCTACAATAAAGCTTCACAGATTAAATAACATGTGAAGTACTTAGTACAATATTGGCACATGGTAGATGCTCAATAAGTTAGCTGTTGACAAAATAATAATTATATAATAATGAGAAGATGGTAATAACAATTATCTTATACGATAATTGTAGATTATATCATAATCATTCCTGGTAGGAGCTCATTGCCTCATATCCCAAACCACAGTTCTTCCGCTAGTTGATTCTATTTTAAGGCCCTAGTATTTTCAATCTTTCTACCTGTGGGGAAAAAACACTGGAGAAAGAGAAAGACAATGGAAACAAAATGCAGAGACAGCCAATCAGTCAGCAAAGCCCCCACCCTGTGTGCATACGATCAGCACCAGCTGTAGTCCAATTAAACTTAATCTAGTCACATGCTCATGTGTTCCTCAGAAATTAGAGGAAATCAATTCAAATGCTAATGAGAAAGTCCATAATTTATTATCTGCTGAGGAATGCATGTTACATTAATTTTAACTGTAAACAATTATTTTTATTGCAAGATTAATTACCCTATCTTATACAACTTCCTTTTTTCATATTCTTTTAAGGAATTAGTTTTCAGTTGCTGTTTTGTGGCTCTGTCACAGTTCTTTAGCTTGAGAAAAGTATAATTAATTTAGGGATGCTGCAAATGTTGTTTTCTATTCTTCTGCCAAAAGAAAGTGGGATAAATGGCTAGGTCAAGCATGGAGAAAAATAGCTGCAGCTTCTGGCCAGGATGAAAAGACATTAGAACTCAGAATGGAAGTAGGGGAGAACCAAACAGAATTTAAAACATGAGTTAATGTCGGTCAGTTCTGACTGTAGCATTCCCCAGAGGTTTCAACAAGCAAGTCCAATCTTCAGATTATTCCTAAATCCTGAAAGTCAATGAGCTAAAGTTTTCAGAGCAAGAAAGAGACTAATCATTTTTCTTAAAACAATAAAGCAACATCAAGACCTGGACCTCTCTTCTGTGTGTGCTGCGTGAGTGACCACCGTTCCCTTGAGCAATCCGAAAGGAATAAAATGTGTGCTGTCAGGATCCACTCCCTTGACAAAGCTGCCCTCGCTCTCACTTGGCTCCCAAGGTGAATGAATGTTCAAGGCAGTGGCTTCTGGGGAATTATTCTTAAACCAATCACTCCTCAACATGGAGAATAAGGCTTTAGACAGTGGATGGAAGTCAGGGGTTGAAAGTGAGTCTGCTGTTGTTTCTGACAAATCATTTGCTTCATTCTTGTGCTTTCTAAAAGTTCGAGAAGTCCATTTCCTCTATAGACACAACTTAATTTAGCCTTTCAAAGGTAAATATTTATGAAATACCAAAATCCATTAGCTTATTTCATTGGGACTTTATCAATTTAAACTTCCAGTGAAAGCAACTGCTGGTTATTGATTCAAATTAAATTAGTCTAAATTAAATCAATAAGCCTAGTTGTTGATTTCAATGGGAATTTGGTTAGAAAATAGATAAGAGCATTGAGCCCAGAGAAGATTCAACTGCTAATTACTTGTAAAAGTTTAGGCTTAAAGGGTAATAAGCATTTAACCTAGGAATGAAAACAGAGGAAGAGGTGCTGGCTCCGAAGAGCCTGGGCCACAACCCTAAGTCAGGTTCAGCCATGACTTCCCGTCACTGGGGATTGAATTCCAGTTAGGTGTAATATGTTTCAACCTGACCTTCCCTGAGAACCATGGCCTGGCAGGCCATCGGAGCGCACAACAATTGGCTGGGCTGGAGCAGACAGGATGAAAAATAATCTTTCCCATGAGCAACAAGCTCTCAGCACTCCACACTAAATTCAAACCCAAAAGTGGGTCTTTGCCCTTTTACATGCTTTCATGATTTCTACTGAATATTTTTGCACGTCCCTACCAGGAGAGCATATGCTACTTATCAGAATCACATATAGTAGCAACAAAAACCAGGAAGTGGTTGGACGGGACAGGCTGTGGTGATACAGGTTACACCTGGTTTTAATTTGATTGTCAGATGTCATAAGGGCGGGCTTAAAGACTAAACCTTATTTCTACTCCAAACCTATAGGGAATTATTACTGATTTATTTTAGCAAAGAATGTTTCATGTTCTTGATTTCCATTCCAATTTCTCTGCTTAATAAAATAAGATGTCACATGTCAAGCCACATTGCAGTGAATTATTTCAACAACCCTAAACATTTCAAATCCACTTGAAAACTTGCCACAAAGCCAAGATCTGTCACAACGCATTAGGATTAGTTACTCCTGGGAAACCCTCCTACTATAAGAAAAGCTGATAGGCAGCATACAAGAAGAAAACCATGAAGGATTTCCAAGATCTGCACACCAAAGAACACTTTCGTTCAATACACATCAGGATTATAGGCCCCGTCAATTACTCAGTGCCTAGACTTAAATTTCTGTATTCTTTTGACCAGACCAAAGCAATCTTATCATGGGCCAAACTGTTATAGGCTTTAGAAGATCTTTAGCTTTCCCCAGGCTGTAAACCTCTGTGCCAAGTTCCAAACACAAAATACGTGGGAAAGGGCCTTGTTAATTTTAGAGATTCCATATAATAGAAATTTGCATTCTACTAAAGCCCTCTGATTGATGAGGAGCAAGACATCCAGGCAAATATTAAGCCACAGTCTGCATTCTGAAAAGTTTGCCTTGCTCTGTGTCTGTTTCCTTGCAGCCTGGAGCAGGAGGCACATTTGAGTGAACCCTCCTCTTAAGTGGGGCAAGTGGGAGCATCTCCAACTCTGATCAGTTGCAGATGTGTTCCACACATCCCAAACCAATGCGGTTAAAGAAGGAACTACTTTGGGGAGAATCTATAGATCGTAAATGTGATGAATGAGCCTCAGGAACCTCATCTGTAAGTGCTTATACATTCTAGGTGTAATGGTAGAGCTATATTCCTTACCCTAAAACACTCTTCAAGAGGGATCTTTTTTACGGCAAGTATGTGTGGAATGTCCTGCAGAACTGCATGATTTTATTTTCCCAATGTTAATATGTATGGGAATAAAAATGGACCAAGAAAACACATGGAGGTACTGTACGTAGACTCCTCCTTGAACTGTTCAACTATTGGGAAGCAGGACACCCCAGACATCACACTAGACAGTATTCTATTTCATGATTTTCACCAGAGAAGTCAATCTTTAAAAGGATTGTAGTTTGGATCTGGTTCAAAGGTGTATCCTTAGATCCAATCTCTGAGATTACCAATCTCTGGTCATACTGGTGTCATTCAAGTGTCCTCATAAAGCTGCATCTGGTAAGCAGTGCATGCCTCTGCCAGCCCCACTGTCCTGGAGGAGCTGCTGGACTTCCACCTCCAGGCCCAGCCCCATCAAGATTCTAAACAAACTCCCAAGGCTCGATGGATAGATATCAGGAGGCCTGCAAAGTTGTGTTAGAAAAAAGTTTCACTAAATTCCGTATTTCCTCAACTTATGAGCAGAGCAGAATCAGCTTATCTAGGACATATAGAAATCATATATATTCTCATGTCATCATTATTGTTCATGCAACTATCTCAAAATGCCACTTACATTCATGACTACTTCAAAATTCTGATGGTTATCGGATACACTACTAGATTTTATTAATCTATTAATAAGGTGTATTATGTATATATCCTGTGTCACAATTTTAGAACATTTTGATAACTGTTTCAATATAGTTTTCCCTGTAATTTTAGCTATTGTGTTTTATGCATTAAAAGCATTCTCTGAGAAAGCGTTTATTGGCTTGGTCAGACTTCCAAAGCTATCCACGGTGCACACACAAAAAGTACGAAGAACTCCCACCCTAGCACGACTCTGGATTTCCTACCTGGACATTATCACATAACCCCGTTCCAAGACATGGCTTATATCTGTTTCTAACAAGAAATACAGTTCTAGGAGCCCAATAGAGCCCAATTCTTCTATTTTTCCTGCTTGAGTCTCTGTCTTAAAAACTTGGTTCATTCCCTGTTCTTTCTAGGATTGGTCCTCTGATTTGCTCATTCACTCATTGTGGAGGTTATCTCCTTGCACCCAAATTATTTGTTTACAACCCTTTTCCCCATGAGACAATGGGTCCTTGAGGATGTTCATCTGTATCTGCTTATTCCCAAAGAGTGCCTATTTAATTAAATATTGTGGTATATGAATGAGGGAATGGCCCCTTCCGGGTTCCTGTGTTCCCACACATAGGGAATGCTGTCACTCTGTATTGGATCTCCCTGACACCAACTCCTCCACAGGTAACAGTCCCTCCATATCACAAGTTATGCTGACATGCTGGATCTCCCCCAGTTCCTGAGATGGGCTCATCACAGCATTTCTAGTCCACTTCTTGTCAGTCTCAAAGTCCCACTCTCTCTCCTTCTCACCCCTCATGCATATACTTAAGGCTGTCAACCTGTTTGGAGACAATTACCTGAGTTTTTATAGTTTTTTGTGAAAACATTTCAAACTTCTCAGGAATAGCAGATATATGTCTTCCCCTTTGAGCATTCTGTATCAAATTAGTACTCTCATCACTGCATCTCAGGACCTTGGTGAACATGAACACACATATATATCACATATGTCTCAGAGCCCAAGAGACATGGTCTCTTGCTGCATTCAGTACTTGAGGATTCCAGTTTCATGCTAACACTTCCCACTGTATAAATGTTACAACCAGATTTTTTTAGAGATAGAAACTGAGACTTATCTTTAGCTGATAAAATAAAATACCAAATGCCCAAGTATAAATGACATTTCTGAAAAGAACAAACTATTTCACACTTATCAACCCTCATATCTTGCCTGTCCAGTATAGTAGCATACACAACTTTTCAGCTCTGCCTTCAAAATGTGATAAATCTTCCTTCTGGAGCAAAGAGCGCATCTTTGTATTTATCCAGAGGGGAAAAAAATGTTAACTCTTGTCTACATGTTTAAAAAAAAAAAAAGTAGTGTGGGAGAAGGAGGAGGAGGAAAAAGGTAACAGATTGTGAAGGATTGATTACTAAAGCAAAAAAAATCAATCTTGAGACTTTGATGATTTAACCAGCCACAAAAGCATAGAAATGTATGAGAAAGCCCTGATTGATTTTTAACTCCGTAATCCTTCCCACCCCATCTATTATCCTGTATGGATCATATTAGCCGTCAGTATGACTGAGACAAGATAGGACACCAACATCCACCTGACATGATATAACTGTAAATGGAATCGGCTTATACACAAAGGCTTTTACCTGGTTATTAATAGTGTTGTCTGTGGGTGATGGACTGGACTGATATTAAAACCTTCGTCGGCTGTGTGGAGCCATCGCAATTTGAGTTCAGTCCAAGAAGCAGCTCCTCACGGTAGTTATTGCACAGTGCCCTGACAAACTGCTCAGGTATCATTCCTGAATACTTACCCTTTTAAGAGGCTCATAAAATACCAGGAGCTCATGACATCTTGTTGGCACTGAGGATTCCAAGCTACTACCGCTGAGCTGAAAGACACCAAGTATGACCACAAATGCCTTGATGACATCCCTCGTTTTCACCACCAACAACAGGAATGCAAAGGAGAGGAAGATTTAGAGCACACAGCTTTCCAGGTGACATGAATTATTGTAAAACATGTATGAACACATACCACACTGTTAAGGCCACTTGGTGACTTTTGATTGGTTCTCTTACCTTCAATGAATCAATGAAAAATATTTAGTTCTTAAGCAACCATTTACCTTCTGTGCTCCATGAGGCTTCCAACCACTATTTCATTTTTAACCAAACAAAGGGTAAATTAGAAACAGAAATATCAGATGTCTTGCCCAAGATTTCACAAATTTAGAAGTGGTTCCAACTAGGAAACCCAGATTTTCCTTCTTTTATTCAACAAAATATCTTCTTTTACACAACAGATATTTACTGAGCCAGGCATTTTTTAGTGACTGGAGGATAACTATTGAAAAAGTAGCTAAAAATCTCTACCCTCACGAGGCTTGCAGTCATTGCTAACCTGAGGAGATGGCTGGGAGACACATGTGTACAGTTGAATATTACGCGCCCGAGCACCTGTGAACTCAAAGAACGTGGCAGATTTCCCCAGACTAGTCTGGCCTCCCATGGCCAGTATGAAGCCAAACATGGCTGTCAAATTCTGAATAACATTCTAAGAGACAATTAAGAAGGTAGGGGAAGGGGATACCTTGTATTTTAAATTATTAACTGTCTCTTTTTGAAAACTAGAAAATATCTTCTCATTTATAACATGAAAATCCCTATATTTGGGTGTTACACTCTGGGGATCCATTGTGAGAATTAAATGAGGGATGGATAGATAGATAGATAGATAGATAGATAGATAGATAGATAGATAGATACACAGACTTCAAAATAGTGCCTGATGTACAAGATTTCAGCAGGGTGGGGGGTGAGGTTGTAATGATAATATGTTTGAGTAACATAATGATGTATCATATCTACTCCCTCACTCAGTGACACAGAGGCAGAAATAGTAGGTATATTCTCATGCTATTTTGTGAGATTTCCAGGTGTCACAATGTTCCCATCAGTGAGTGGAATTTCCCTAAACATGCATTTGCTCCCCCTGGACTAGCATTACTGCAGCTAGGACTAAGCCAGAGTACCCTTCTCCTCTGCACCCCCTGACAACCAGTCAGATTCAGGACCTTTGATGTCAGTCCCAAGGTGAGTCAGAAAAGCTCTAGAACACCTGAATCATGTGAGCCCCCTCACAGACACCAGAGAAAAAATACCCTGTCCAGAGGCATCTCTGATTCATTTCTGAAGCAATGCACACCCATAGTCAGTGGGCAGCATAGGGATGAGTAGTTTTTAATCCACCTAAGGCTCAGGAGTGGGAGAGGAATGCCTAAAAATTATACAACTTCCCAGAGACACACTGTGTCTCAATCTCATTCGTAGTGACCTGTTGTTATTCACGCAAATGTTCACTGTCATCTATAAGCACCTAGGCAGAACTCTGTTA
This sequence comes from Glossophaga mutica, assembly GCA_039655065.1. Classification (NCBI taxonomy): domain Eukaryota; kingdom Metazoa; phylum Chordata; class Mammalia; order Chiroptera; family Phyllostomidae; genus Glossophaga; species Glossophaga mutica. The sequence continues at coordinate 47,596,860 of CM077306.1, read as the reverse complement.
CTTAACAGTTGCAATAAGGAAACTTCCACAATCTGAATGAGACAGTCCCATTCAGATTTGATGGTTAGAAAGGCATAGTATTCATTTCTATAGACTCTCAAAGACTCCTGATTTTTTTTGGAGAAATCATTAATTTCTATCTAAAATTGTTTCCATTGTTCCTCTTTCAAAGAAATCTGTCCTTTTCTGCTATACCTCTCCTCACAGTCCCTTATATATGTGGGTGATGATTTCTGTCTTGCCCACAACTATAATCTCCCTGTAGACTTTCGTATGTAAGGCAAATTGCTATGTAAGGACCTAGCACAGTGCCAGGCACGGAGTAGTCACTCAAAGAATAGTGGTGGCATGAAAAAATGAATAAATAATGTGATTTTGATTCACTGGAGTCAAGGAATCAGCTATGTTCCTTGATTTACAGGGCCACCCTCACATGTCACTAAAAATGAGTCCTTATTATCCTTCCCTGAGACCTTCTTCTGTGTAAACACCATTAATGCAGACACTGACACTCAGATTAATGAAGGGAAGCAATTTATTGAACTGATATTTGGTATAGATGTCATTAACAGCACTCCTTTGGAGCAACTGTGTCAGATTAGACCAAGTCTCCCCCCAAGAGTGTGAAGAAAATCATTTAACTGCTTTTCTGCTGCTGTTTATATGAAGGCAACACTCTATGAATTGTTGAATTGGCTCCGAGACAACTGCTAACCTCCTATGATTGCTCCTCATTGATGCTGTTTTTGTCTCTTCTGAGGAACATGTTCTATAATAAATCATGTCATTGTGGCTTTAGTTTTTGTTGTTATTGCTATTCCTTCTCTCCCCTTCCCATATTAAATACACTAGAAAGTTGCAATAGTGGGACAAGGTCAGTCGAGCTTCAAATTACTGTTATCAAGAGGGTAAAATCTGAAAGGTGGTTTTGGAAACTAAGACTAGGGCGCAGCAGGGTTAGGTGATTTTGTACGTCCACAAGGAATGTATGTACTTACACAAGTTCTCATGGGGCTAGAAAAGTCAGATATATTATTTAGGCAACAAGGCAAGATTTGGGAAAGATCATTCATATCCATTATCTTCTTAGGCCTCTCACAGACTAATTAGCACATCGCCTTTATCCCATTCCCTTCATATTGGCCTCACTTTTTTCTGTTTTTTTCTCCCCAGCTCCACTGATAAGACATCTCTAGGCCCCAATCTCTACATTCCCCTCATTCTGAAACTCATTTCCCCATATTCTCAATGATCATCCACTCCACTTCCATGCACAGCCCTGACCAGTGAGCAGCCTTTCAGACCTGACTGACCCAATTACTAGGTGACCCATTCATTTTTATCATTTTCAACTATTAGAAATCTCTGTGTTGGGTGGATATTGTTCTGATAATGTTGACTTGTACTAGTTGTGCCCTTTGAAGCTATAAAATAAACCTATCGTTATTTCCCATATACCTCAGTCTACAGCTGGATTTGCTTCCCTTTCTATAATGAAAGTTATGATTTCCAGACCTTCTCCCCTTATGACTTACTATCGAATTGAAAAACATCTTAACACTCAATGGGGTTATTCATTTCTGAAATAGAAAGCTCTTTCTATGACATTATATGTAATACTGCTAAGATCTGAATTCACAAGTAAGAATTCTTAAGTCTTTCGTTCTATCCATGGGAGGAAAAGCTGATGCTTTCAGGTAATTATTTAAGAAGGGGTATTTCATCTTGCCATTTGCAACATAATGGATATAACTTAAAGTCATTGTACTAACTGAAAAAAAAGTCAGACAGAGAAAGACAAATACTGTGTGATGTCACTTGTGGGTGAAATCTAAAAAGCCAAACTCAGAAACAGAAAGTACAGCAGTGGTTACCAGGGGCTGATGGGTGGGAGAAACAGGAAGCTGTTGGTCAAAGGGTACAAACTTTCTTCAAGCCACAGTGATCAGATAAGAAAAAGAAATAAAAAGCATCCAAATTGGAAAGGAGGAAGTAAAACTGTCATTGTTTGCAGATGACATGATAGTATACACAGAAAACCCTATAGACTCTACCCAAAAACTACTTGACCTAATAAGTAAATTTGGCAAAGCAGCAGGATACAAAGTCAATATTCAGAAATCAAAGGCATTTTTGTACACCAACAATGAAATATCAAAGGTAGAAATTAAGGGGGGAAACCCATTTGCTATAGCAACAAGAAAAATAAAGTACCTAAGAATAAACCTAACCAAGGAGGTAAAAGACCTATACTCAGAAAACTACACAACACTGAAGAAAGAAATTAAGGAAAACACAAACAAATAGAAGCATATACCATGTTCATGGATTGAAAGAATTAACATCATCAAAATGTTTATACTAGCCAAAGCAAATTATAGATTCGACACAATCCCTATTAAAATACCAATGACGTATTTTATAGATATAGAATATTTCAAAAATTTCTATAAAACCATAAGTGACCCTCAATAGCCCCAGCAATTTTGAGAAAGAAGAACTAAGTAGGAGGCATCATAATACCTGATATCAAACCATATTACAAGGCCACTGTAATCAAAACAGTTTGATACTGGCATAAGAACAGACACACAGACCAATGGAACAGAATAGAGAGCCCGGAAATAAACCCAAGTCTCTATGGTCAATTAATATTTGACAGTGAGGACAAGAGTATAAAGTGGAGTAAAAATAGCCTCTTCAACAAATGGTGTTGGGAGATATGGACAGCTACATGCAAAAAAGTGAAACAAAACTACCAACTTACACCATACACAAACATAAACTCAAGATGGATAAAAGACTTAAATATAAGTAGTGACACCATAAAAGTCCTAGAGGAGAACATAGGCAGGAAAATTTCAGATATTCCACACAGCAACATTTTCACTGATATGTCCCCCAGAGCAAGAGATACAAAGGAAAGAATAAACAAATGGGACTACATCAAATTAAAAAACTCCACATGGCTAAAGAAAACATCAGCAAAATGAAAAGGGAACCAATCATATGGGAAAATATATTTTCCAATGATACCTCGGACAAAGGTTTGATCTCCAAAACATATAAAGAACTCACATGACTCCACACCAAGAAGACAAACAATCCAATTAAAAAATGGGCAAAAGAACAGACATTTCTCCAAGGAGGACATACAGAGGGCCCAGAAACAGATGAAAGGATGCTCAGCATCACTAGCCATCAGAGAGATGCAAATTAAAACCACAATAGTGGTATTGTACATAATAGTGGTACAATAGAGATACTACTTCACACTGGTCAGAATGGCCATCATAAACAAATCAACAAACAATAAGTGCTGGTGAGGTTGTAGAGAATAGGGAACCCTAGTACACTGTTGGTGGGAATGCAGACAGGTACAGCCACTATGGAAAACAGTATGGAATTTCCTCAAAAAACTAAAAATGGAACCGCCTTTTGACCTGGCAATTCCACTGCTGGGATTATACCCTAAGAATCCTGAATCACCAATTCAAAAGAACCTAAGTACCCCAATGTTCATAGCAGAGTTATTTACAGTAGCCAAGTGCTGGAAACAGCTTAAGTGCCCATCAGTAAAGGAGTGGGTCAATAAACTGGTACATTTACAAAATAGAATACTATGCAGCTGAAAGAAAGAAAAATCCTACCCTTCAGGACAGCATGGATGGAACTGGAAAGCATTATGCTAAGTGAAATAAGCCAGGTGGTGAAAGACAAATACCATGTGATCTCACCCATAAGTAGAAGATAATCAACAACAACAAAAAAAAAAAAAACAAGTGAGAAAAATAGAACTGGAGGCATCGAAATAAAAAGCAAATTGACAGTGACCAGAGGGGAGGGGGGAGGGGGATGGTGGGGGAAAGAAAGGGAAGGGTCAAGTCAAGGAACATGTATAAAGAACCCATAGACAAAGACAATGATAGGGAGGACTGAATGTGGGAGGTGGGGGTTGTGTAAGGCAGAGGAGAGTGGTGGAGGAAAAATGGAGACAACTATAATTGAACAACAATAAAAAAGGAAGGAAGGAAGGAAGGAAGGAAGGAAGGAAGGAAGGAAGGAAGGAAGGAAGGAAGGATAAAAGGAAGGGGAAAGAAGGGAAAGGAAGGAAGAAAGAGAGGGAGGGAAGAAGAAAAGAAACGAATTGGCTGGCACCTCAGTCTTGGACTTCCTGGGTTCAGAGCTGTGAGAAATAAATGTCTGTGATTTAAGTAAAAAAAAAGGGGGTACAAATTTCCAGTTATAAGATGAATAAGTTCTGGGAATTTAATATACAGCATGGTGATACTACAATACTGTATTATAGGCTTTACATTGATAAGAAAGTAGATCATAAATGTTCTCTACACAGAAAGAAATAGTAATTGTGTGACATGATAGAGGTATTAGTGTATACTATGGTGGTAATTATTTCAAAATATATAAGTATATCAAATCAATGTAATGTAGATCTTAAATTTATGCAATGTTATATGTCAATTATTATCTCAGTAAAGCTGGAAAAAGAAAAAAATAAGAATTTCAGAAATATAGCCCTATGAATTCAACAAAAAGCATATGTTAAAACTAGAGATATTTTAATATTATAAAAATAGAGAGAAAAAATTAGTACAGACAGGAAAATTAAAGTAGACCAGCAGGTACTTCAAGATTCATAGATGGTCATTTGGCAGATCTATGACTTTGTTCAGGTTCAAATTCAAAGTAGGCTCAGAGATGCAGGTGGACCATGTTTTCAGACATTAGTCATGAAAAACTAGCTGGGTGGTATTTCTCTGCAGGAAAGCACCATGACCCCACCATCCCTGTGGCCTCCTGCTTTTTGAACTTGAATATATCACTTTGGCCCTCTTGGCCTTCACTGCTTCACATTGATTCTTCTGAAACACAAATAATAATAATTAAATAAGCATTTTAAACTCTGTAGTCTAGATGATCTTCAAAGACCCCGCTTTCCATCTGAGTCTAGCCTGCTCCTTCGACATACATCTTTTCCTGAAGTTTAAGAATTAACACTGGCATGATTTGGCAAGTAGAAACAAAAGAATGTCCTTGAAAATAATGTTTCCACCTAAAAATCAATACGATGGCATAAAGCATACATGAATAAAAATATAATAAAAATATTTCTTTTCTTTCCTGCAAGACATACAGCAATATTAATGGTCAATTTAAAACTAAAATCAACCCCCAGATGAAAACTCTTCTCCTAAACATCACCAGCACGCATAGCAGAGCACTTCTCTCCACACTGCTACTTTTCACCGTTGGTGTCCTCTGGGTTTCCAGCCAGAAGCAGGAAACACTAAAAGCCTCCAGGAAGCCTGCACTGGTGAGATTTTCCCCAGATTTGGCAGCACCAAGGAGTGAACAAAATGATCACATCACCCTTGTTTATCAGATGGAGGTTTACTGCTGACCAAAGCTTGACACTGGGCTCTCTTTTTGACCAAAGGGAACCCAAAGTCCACAGGAGCAACCCTGGCCTCCAGGAAACACAGCCAAGTCAAAGTGCCATAAAGGGGATGCCACGGAGATGGTTCCTTGACCACACACAAAATGATCTGACCTGAGTGCCATGCAAGAGCTATCTGCTGACTGTGCATCCAGAGCAGAAAAAGTATCAAGGAATGAGCTGCAATGGGAGAATCTTGGGGGGGAATCCAGATATTTGACTTAATAACATTTGTCCATCTCTTATTTCGGGGTTCTTTAAAATTTCCAATTGAAAAGGGATTGGAATAAATGCATATGCAAACTCCAAGAGTTTGGTAATTAAATTGGTAAAGTAGCAAACTTTCCCAATTTAAAGCAGTAAAGTCTGTTACTTTGCCAATTTAATTATTTTCTTCTTGCTTTTATGGTTCCATTTGCCCACCATAGATATTTCATTTAAAAATGATATGATTAGAACATCTGTGTCACCTAGTGAAAGTAAGTAGGTGAAATTAACTAAGCTTTATCTAGTACAAGAAATGTTATCAGAGGTACATATAAATGAATATTTCATACTTATTTAATGCAATATGCTAGCCATTGCATCAGTAAAAAATATTACAGTGTGTGTCTACCCATTACTTACCACTAGGCATTATTAAATCAAAAAGAAGGTAGAGGTGAGAGAAATAAAACGAGTGATCCCAATATTAGGTCTGTTACCCAACATACCTTCTCAGCCCAGTTAAGACAAATCAAGAGTTTGATTTTTAGGTCTTCTCTTAATTAGGAAATTGGGACTATGTGTATGACAGGGTGAGGTATCCTTTTTTCTCACTTTCTCCCTTCTTTCTTGGTTTTCTTTTTTTTTAATATATAATTTTTATTTTATTTTATTTTTTTAATCAGTATTTTTTAATTGTTGATATTGTACAGTTTTCTGTCTTTTATCCCGCCCCAGCCCACCATCCCAGCCCTCCCCACCTACCTCCCATTTCCACCCCCCATAGTTTTTGTCCATGAGTCCTTTATACTTGTTGCTCTAAACCGTTCCCCTTTTCCCCTGAAATTCCCTCCCCTCCCACTCTGGACACTGTCAGACTGTTCTCAAATTCAGTGTCTTTGTTTATATTATGCTTGTTTGTTTGTTTTGTTGATTAGCTTCCTGTTAAAGGTGAGATCATATGGTATTTGTCTTTCACTGCCTGGCTTATTTCGCTTAGCATGATACCCTCCAATTCCTTCCATGCTGTCGCAAAGGGTAGGAGCTCCTTCTTTCTTTCTGCTGCATAGAATTCATCCACTCCTGGAAAAGAAGCTATTGTTGAAAAGCCCTGGAAAAGAGGCAAAGGCTGTAAGGGCACATCAGCACATCAAAGTTAGACTCTGAGAGAAGATCAGCAAGGTCACAGGATAAGTTTGTCTTGTAGATGTGAAGACTTTGAAAGACATAAGACCTTTTAAATGATGCACAGGGAACTAAAAAAAAAATACCAAAAGAAAATAGTAAACCCTGATAAAGCCCCTCCAAGATGGATTCAGCACCCTGAAAGGAAGAAGCGGTTGGAAATAGGTCAATGACATTTGTAGTAGACAAAGGTAAGGTGGTCCAGAAACAGAAGACAATTCCTCTTCTCAAGATGAGGCCAAACTGACAGGACAAGGAGAGAAAGGCTTACTGACAATGTCTAAGTTCTTTGTGTGAGACAATCAGCTGAATCGGAAATTTTTCTTTCAGATAACATTCATGCCCTGCCCACCCCAGAGAGGACAGACATAAAAAGAGGTTCATTCCGTGATTTGACAAATCTTTATTGAGCATCTACCATGTGCCAGACTGTTTAAGGTACTGGGATATGACTATAAACAAATGAGGGGAAAGGGATAATACTTGCCTTTGTGGAGCTTGTATTCTAATGAAAGAAACAAATAAGCTAAATAAGTAAAATATAAAACTATACAGTATATGAGATAAGGATAAAAATACCAAGGAGGAAAGAAAGCCATTTGGGTAGGGAAGCTAGACAGATCACACATACCAAATAACTTCAGTAGAGTGCTAGCACTTAGGCAGGAAGAAGAAAGTTAAAGGGAGTGTTATGAGAATATGTTTCTCCCTGAATAAATGGAAGGATAAGTGAACAAACAAACAAAGGGACACTACCTGTGACCTTATTTCCCAAAGCTTCCCATCAGGAACTACTAAGGCAGCTCCTTTTCTTTTGCACAAGTGGCTCATGTTCAGCTACACTCCATGCCTTTGCCCAGGTCAACCTGTTCAGTTCATCCTTTCCCCACTATCTCCCCACCAAAATCTACCTCTTCTCCTATCTGTAGTTTTAAGATAGTTTTTTCCTATCTCTACCTTTTCTTCCCTAAAGGCTTTCTCATTAAAAATAATGCTTCACCATCACTTAGCACAATTGACAACATGCCCATATATTCACCTTCCTGATGAAGTGGGCATTATCATAACTACTTTACACAGAGGAAGCTAAGGCACAGGGAATGTAAGTGACTTGTCTAAAAGTGAACAGCTAGAACTGAGACTGAAGCCTAGATATTCTGAACCCAAGTTGTAGACTTGAGGAAGGGAGGAACATGGGTTCAAATCCTGGAAGTTTCACTCTCTAGCTAGGTGACTTGGGCAAGTTACTTAACCTGTCTGAGCCTTAGTTTTCTCATTTACAAAACAGGACCATGAGACAAACAGGAGAGCTATGCTGAGAGGGTAGACTGTGGGGGCCCCATCTCCATTTCTGGAATGCAGTGAACACTAGACAGTTAGCCATCTCCTGCCGTCTGCTGCCTCCTTCCCTCCATGCTCCAGCTACCACCATAACGACCCTCCCAGCTCACAGGGACCTTCACCCCTCCACACTTACAGAGAATTTGTGATCTCTACCACACAACTTGGTGCTTATTCAAACAGCAAGTGGGCTTCTTTATATCATAAGGAACCAAAGCCCAGGCCAAAATTGCTTAATAAATAAAGGGTGCTTATTAGCTCTAATAAAAGAAAACAGCACTGATAGGTAGCCCCTCTTCCGGATATTCTATCATCAGGGCTCTGGCTTTGCGTTTGCCCACACACAGGCCGCATTCTCAGGCTGGCTCTCACCATGAGAGCCAAATTTACCTCAGCAGTCCCAGCCTTCGCATCTGCATGCTACACTGCTCATGAGGAGATCTGGGTTGCAGCATTCTCAAAAAATGTCTTTTGAGTCCCAGCTCAAGTCATATGCTCACCCCTGAACCAGTCACTGTGGCCAGGAGGATGGACCTCATAGTCTCAGCCTGGGCTGTGTGCTCAACCTCTGCCTCAACCCAGGTCCAATCCAGATGTGGAGTCACTGCCCAGAAAACAGTTAGATCATCAATGGAAATCAGGGTTTTGGAGCCAACAAGTATTTTTAATAGATTTAATAGCAGTCTTCCATTGGATCCAGTTACCTCTCCCAGCACTTAACAGTGAGACTGCTGAGAGCTATCAGTCCACAGCTCTTCTGAGACTGTCTGTGGCCTGGTCCCACATGGGTTATTCTCTTAAAGTATGACACTTCTACCCCATAACTAAAATAGCTCCTCTTACAGGAATCCAGAATAAATAAAATTGCATGAGATTGGATTCTGCCTTTAAATTAATTTTTATTTTATAGCCTTTGAAAGCCATGTATATCATGTGCATTTGTGTGTGTATATAAACTGTACAGTTTTATAAAGGGCCACCCATTTGGCTTTGCATAGGAATAAAATCCTACATTATGACAATGACCTTTAACAAAGGTTAAGCATGCAAACTTTGGTTTAAGAAAACAATTTGTCCATATTCAGCTTCTTTTATCTTCAAGCCTTTGAAGTAGAAGGTAAAAAAAAAAAAAATCAAATATTTCATTCTTGACATCTTCAGGGAAGGTGTGTAAATAGGAAACACACATAAAATCCCTGAACATACAGAGACAACAGATGATTACACATCATTACAGCTACAGAAATGTATTTGTGAAGGAAAATAAGTTAAGGATGTTGCCCTTAAGAACTACTTCCTGTTGATAGGGCATAGATGGATTTACCAGCCTCCTATTTCTCTGATCCACAGGTAAATTTGCCATCCTCTGATTCACTGTCGTTACTTCAGATATCGGGCTAAACACCTCTGGGCTCCCCCCTGGGGTATTCACAACCTTCAGAGAGTTGTTGATAGTGATCACATTTCTTCTGAAGTCTTTGTTGATCTAAGAATACATATTTTGTTGTGTAAGTCTTCATAAATCAGTCTTTCCACCCATTTGTCATTCTTGTTGCTTTTCTCTGAACACTCTCCAGTACATCTCTGACTTGCTAATAATGAGGTTCTCAGACTGCATCAGTCTGAGTGCATCACTCCAAGCTCAGTCTCTCATTGTGCAGAGATGGACTTTGCCTCTTTTCTTCCTAACGCGCTGTTTCTACTTACAAAATTCTTATGCTGTCAGATCATATATGAACCCATAATTCATGTGCTCTCCATTACAATGCCTGAGGGAACCCAAGCACTTCCCTAAATAGGTCAATGCCTGACATATAATAGTTGCTCAGAAAAGGTCCTTGGATAAATGAACAAATGAAAGCATGAACTCCCTGGTTGTGTCTTTATACTGTACCAAAGCATTTATTGCAAAAAGAATAAGAGAGAGGGAATGTGTGTGTTTGTGATGGAGGCGGGGGACAAGGGGACAGAGGAGACACACAAGAAATTATTCACTATTTGGCCTGTATCATTCAAACATTTCTACATTTTGATTTGATTGAGATGTAGTTCCACTCTCATTTAGCACAAAGCAAACTCAAATCCAGAAAACTAATGTTTTTCACCACAGTGGCTGAACAGTTGAATCACAACTGAGAACATAACTGGAACCTAAAATCCTGGTGCCCAGTGTACCCTCTAGAGCAGGGGTGTCCAACCCGCACCCACAGGCCACATGCAGCCCAGGATGGCTATGAATGTGGCCCAATACAAAATTGTAAATTTACTGAAAATGCTTTTTTTTGCTCATCAGTTTTTGTTAGTGTTTGTGTATTTAACATGCAGCCCAAAACAACTCTTCTTTTTCCAACATGGCCCAAAGACACCAAAGAGTTGGACACCCCTGCTAGACTAAGTCAATTTTAAAATACTATTGGAAAAATCCTGGCAGCACTACCTCTTTAGCCAAAATATTAATATTTGAGACACAGATTTTTAACTGAGGTTCACTTGATAGAAGTCTTGTCCCTTCTATCCATAATAGCAGGACCCAAGAGATGGAAAAGGTGGTAGACTACAGCTAACCTAGTTTTCTGCTCTCTCTGTCCTGATTGCACTAGTGGTGGTGAGAATGACAATCACAGCAATAGAAGCTGCTACCATTGTTGAGTATCTGCTGTATACAATGCACTCTGTTTAACCCTTCACATATGTCATTTCATATGACCCATACAACAGCCTATTAAAATTGGCATTATTAGATTAAATTTACTAAAAGGAAACTTAGTTCCAGAAAGGTTAAATGCCCAAGAATCATACAGAAGAGTCAGTGTGCTAACTTAGCTCAATGAGACCACACCACACTCTTCTGCACTAGAACAGATCCTCTCCTTGGTTTCAGTACTACACCATCCCTGATAATCACTCCTGCTTTCTGGCTCTGATACACTTCTCATTAAGGACCCTCAATCAAAACTGAGTTGCAGGAGACAGTAAAACCCTGTTCCTCTTAGTTTAACTTAGAAAAATCTAGAGTTTTCTAAAGGACCTTCTTCCTAGAAAATTAAGGAAAACCACAAACCATCAAGCATGTCATTCGCTAACAGGACCAGCCAAGTATGAGGCCAAATATAAAGGCATTAAGATCTACTACTGTAGTCCCTGCCTGGCCACAGATGGCCATGGAAGCCCAGTTTCCAGGGCTTCCCTTCTTCTCCAACTCATCTCCCTACCTTGCTCAGTTTGTCCCATTGTGTGTGTACACTGATGGCCTCTAGCTGGAACCGAACAGGTTGATACAGCAACACACAGCACTGTGATGAAACACTGCAGTGAAAAGCTTGAAAACACAAATCTGCAAAATTACTCCTCTTTCAGAAATTAATCAAAACAAAAAGCAAGACCAAGTACTCTTTTCTAATGGTTAATTCATTCTGCCAAATTATCTGTACCATACTCTATCTTCATTTTGCAACTCCAAACCAGCAAATACTTGGATCAAAAAATTTTTAAGAAGTACATTTTTTAAAATAAATTTTAAAGAAGTAGATTCTTCAGATAATTCCCCATACCCTGCAAGAGACAACATGACTTCATGGAAACAGCACTAGAGAAGAAGTAAGAAAATTTAACAGATTTGTGACTCACTAGTTTGTTAGCAGGGACTATAAAATAATCATTTTTGAAAGCCCCCTGAGATCCATGAAACATTCTACACTACTCACGAAATGTTGGTTGAATTTTTAAAACCAACCTTGGGTAAACCTCTCCATATTTCTAAGCTTCAGTTTCTACATTTATAAAACAGAAACTAATAATAACTTCCTTTTATCACATGGCTATTGTGGGGCTTCCCACAGGATTTTATATATATAAAAGCATTTTTTAAACAATAAAGCAACACAAAACTAAGCTATAAAGAAAAGGAGATGGACTATGATGGTTCTGCCAATAGTGTAGGCATTGTGCCAACAAGAAAGTTGAAAGTTAATGGCACTTTTTGCTGTTCTTCCAGATGTTAAGCACATTCTACCTATAAAAACTGAAGTGATCACTGGCAAACGTTCAGAAGGTCAGAGGACTGCTAGAAGGAGCAATTTGAGTGCTTTCTGTCTCTCCTAGGCCCCGAAGAGGACAGGAAAAAACTCCTACAAAGAGCTGTTTCTCCTCTAAGAGAAACCACAACTCTCACTCTCGCTGCTCTAAAGGGAAAAGAGTGCAGATTCCAAATATTTTGCTATGGTGCTGAGCTGAATGAATCTACACAAGAGTTAAGTTTTTGCTTTTTCACTGGGGAATAAGCCCTTCAAATCTCACACTCTAACCCCACTTCTACAGCAATCAAACCAAGCCAGAAATTTGCGCTTGCAAATATTTTTGAAAGGGTCTGACTAAGCCATTTTTAGATGTTTTCCAGTCTTCATGTGCCTTTCCCTCCCACAGAGCACAATTAAAATGGCACCTTTAAAAGGCTATTAAAAAACATTGATTGGCTTAACTGTGCTAATGTCATAGCTTTAAAATAAAATTCTATTAAGTCCTTAAAATATTGCAGACATGTACTTTGCAGCAAAAACTCAGGACAACCACCCTGAGGCTTCCACTATTGGCATATTTAGCTAATTACTGCAGTTCATCTTTCTCATCAGCTTTTGTCTTTGAATTTTTTTTAAGTCTTCTGAGAGTCCTCAGGAAAGAACTGCCTTTATGCATGTGAGAGTCTAGAGCATGGCAGCAGCCCTTCCCCAAGTCACACTGACTTCATGAAGAACAAATCAGACACATCAGCTCTGGCCTGTGCTTTCTTGCTGCTGTTGATACACCAGGAGACAATGGCATTTGAGTGCTGGCATCTCAGACTGTTGTCCCCTTACTGCTGTCCCAGGGTTGGTTTTAGATTCCGATTAGCCCATGTAATCTCATTCCTACGTTTGTACTAATTCACCCCTATCCCTGGAGAAACTTGGGAGCACAACACTGGCATACAGAATTCTTCTGTTTACTTTTATATTTCAATCCTTGCTGTTTACATGCCATAGGCCAGCAGACTCCCTCTCATAGCCATAATGTGTGAGACCAGTTCAAGAAAGGAAGCCTGAGAAACAGGTCTCATCTTAGGGTGTAGTTAATTCAACATTACAGTTGTAGTTGACCTACCCCAGGCAGTAGCCCGGTATCCCAATAGCATTCTCCCATGCTCTGCCTGGCCATGTGAGGCACACAAGGAAGAGCAAATGGTTTAACACAGTTGAAGGTATTTGTAAACTACACTGTGTTTTAGAAATGTTAAGTATTTGTTACTGAGGATGGTGGTGATGATGGTGGTAGTGATGGTGATTTGTTAGATTTTGTGGTTACTAAAGTAAGATTTGCTCAAGAAACAAATGGACTCCATGCAGACACTAAGGAAAGCTGGAAGTACATGAAGCTCTTTTATGAATTATGTGTCTAACTTTTGTGTAAGCTGCTATGAGGCAGCTTTATGGGTTACTGCACAGATTCGGCTAAGAGATGTGATTGTGAATGAGTTATCATGTTTGGCAATTTCTCCACTACTCAAAGCCTGGGGTCCACAGCCTTGGGGAAAGGAACCTCCTGAAAAAAATTTCAAAGTTAATGAAGGCCCTTACCATCCCTCATCCCGGGTGACCTGTCCTTATATCTCTGTCCTCATTCATTTCCTCATCTATCTCAGGTGCTGTCATACCTTCCCACCCTCACAGGATCAACTCTGTTAGTCAGAAGTGATTAATTTATGAACTATTTATATATATTATTCAATTTGCTCAATTCTCCCCTGTAACTGCCTGTTTCAAAGAGGTTCACCGGTAGACTAATTAAATATTCCTTCCCTCTACATAACAGAAAAAACACACACACACACACACACTTGTTGGAACTCTACAAATAATAGGGTGGGTTTTTTTTTTCAATTTTTCCCAATGTTGAATGACAAGTGTGGGAGGAAAAGAATCTGGGACAGGCCAAGCAGCAGGTCAAGGGCAGTGCTCAGAGACTAAGACCTTCTGCCAGAACATCCCTCGTCCACTCCTCTTGGCTCCACAGAGCCATGACAGCTACCCGGTCAGGGGCAAGTCCCAGCTTGGCCAGGTCAGTGTCAGAGCTCTCTAGGGCTTCCCAGGGCTCCTCCCATTTACTCCATTGTGCACTGGGTACACCTGCCTGGCCATCCTTGGCTGTCTCCCTCTCCAATTGCTCCTGCTCATCCTTTAAGATCAAGCACTTGGGGTCACCTTCAAGGATGTCAACTGGTATGGCATCATCCCTACTTTCTAGGAACACTTAGAAACTCTGGGCCTGTGATACATGGTTCCTATTCCTACTCATATCCATGCATGTTAGCAGGCACTATAAAATAATCATTTGTTGAAACCATACCAGAATAAAGGACTCATGAAATATTGGTAGAATTTGTTGAACTAACTTTGGGGAAACCTCTCCATATTTCTAAGCTAAGACATCATGTATGCCAATAATTTGGTGCCTTTGAAACAAGTGTTCTTTAAATGTTGGTTTATCATTTATTCAGTGGGGTCAGGAAGAAGTGTCTGTTAATAAAAACAATAATCTTCTTCATGTTCAAAACAAGGAAACTGCTTAGAATAAATTAATATTCAGGCTTACTTGGAACTCCCTGATTCCAATCTCTTATTATCATGTATAACTGAATAGTATTAGTATATTAGTTTTGTATTACTGCCATAACAGACTACTACAAACTTCATGACTTAAACAATGAAAATTTATTACCTTGCAGTTCTGCAGTTCAGAAATTCAACATATATCTCTCAGGGCTAAGATCAAGGTATTCTCATTCTGTCCAGTCAGAACTGTTATTTCTGGGAGTTTTAAGGGAGAACCTATCCCTTTGCCTTCTCCAGCATCTAGAATCTGCTTGATTCTCTTGGCTCATGGCCCCCTTCTTCCATCTTCAAAGCCAGCAGTAGTGGGCTGAGTCTTTCTCACGCTGCCATCTCTCTGATTCTCTGCAGTGGGGAAAGGTTCTCCACTTTTAAGGACTCTCCCCATCTCAAGGTCTTTAACCTTAATCACATATGCAAAATCTCTTTTTCCATGTAAAGTAACATATTCACAGGTTCTGTAGATTTGGGTGGACATCTTTGGGGTCATTATTCTGTGTATCACAGCTGGTTTTCCCCACTCACTTGGAGTAGATATAGCCAACATAGATGAAAGTTTTAAGAAGCTGGGATAGGACTGAGAGGTATTTTACCAGTCTCCTAACTGGATTCCTGGCCTCCTGGCCCTTCCTCCTCTGGTCCATCCCCTAAGCTGTTGCCAAATGGCCCTTCTAAAGTGCAGCCCCTGTGTTGTTATTCCCTGTTCAAATCCTCCACTGACTTATATTACTTCGAAAGTAAGTACAGCCCTGGCTCGTGTAGCTCAGTGGATTGAGTGCGGGCCTGCGAACCGAAGGATCACGGTTCGATTCCCAGTCAGGGCACATGCCTGGGTTGCCAGGCCAGTTCCCGGCAGGGGACATACAAGAGGCAACCGCACATTGATGTTTCTCTCCCTCTCTCCTTCCCTTCCTCTCTAAAGATAAATAAATAAAATCTAAAAGGAAAAAAAAAATCTTTAAAAAAAAAAGAAAGTATAAAATATTCTCTGAAATTTAATGTAATGATAAGAGAGTGACCAATGTACTTCTCAAGAATTATCACAGTTAATCTTTACAACAGCCCAAAGAGGTTGCTGCTTTTAAAGTCTCCAGTTGTTAGAAGAGCTTACAAAACCCCAAATAGATGTGGAGAGGTCAGAGAAATTGCTCTGCCCTCAACAAATACCTTATATTTTCATTTAAATGTTGACAAACCTGGCCAACAGTTAAATCTGGCCTGCTGTCCATTTTTGTATAATCTGCAAGCTAAGAATGGTTTCTACAGATGGATGTTTGCAATCCATTTTATGATAGGGAACACTAACTTTGAACACCAATAAAATGAAATGTTATCCTTCCCAAAAAAAAGAAATTCCATCCTTCTCATCCATAAGTCTGTATTACAAAAAATTATACTCAAATACTAGTATTATAATTTGTATTTCATCGATAAAAATTTTGTGGAAATTTGCTTTCTCTTTTATTATGTAAGCACCAACACAGTACCCTAAGTCTTGCTTCTTAATCTTCAAATCCTAAAATATTTACTATCTGGCTCTTTAGGGAAAAAAATGTACTAACTCCCACCCTAGCTGTTTCTTTAATTTGAATAAAATATGCACCCCTTTTAATAAAGCCTTTTGAATACCCAGTGTTGAATTAAATCACTTCATTACAATGTTATTAAATATAAACAAACAAAAGCTTGGTAAAAAAAAGTTATGCGATGCACTCTAAGACTTCTGGCCAAGATTGAGGCATAGGTGGACACACTGTGCCTCCTCGCACAACCAAAATTAAGGACAACAAGAATTTAGAAACAAGAAAACAATCCAAACTGAGAGAAAATTGAACTGTATGGCGGTCCGACAAGCATTCATCCAGACCAGTAAGAGGGGCGGAGTTGTGGAAGGAGGAAGCAGAGGTTGGTGACCTAGTGTACAGGCAGCTGCTGGCGGACCCGGGCCTGCAGGCAGTGGCTGGCAGGCCCTAGGCACACAGGCAGTGGCTGGCTGACCAGGCAGTCCCACATCTGCGCACAGATAATCCAGGTGAAAACAGGGAACAAGACAGAACTTGCAACCCAGGGCCCCAGCGCCGGGAGATAAAAATCTAAAAACACCAAGACCCCGCCCCCACGTACAGCATCACAACCCAGCAACTGGACTGCCCCTCCCTGCGGAACACCTAAGGCTCCACCCCTCACTACATAACAGCCACAACCAGACCCAAACCCCCCCAAAAAACAAAACAAAACAAAAAGGCTCAAACGGAAGAACAAATCAAAGCTCCAGAGCCAATTCCTCTAAGCAACCGAGAGATAGCCAACCTATCAGATGCACTGTTCAAAGCCCTGGTGACCAGGATGCTCACAGAATTGGTTGATTTTGCTCACAAATTAGATGAAAAAATGAAGGCTACAATAAGTGAAATGGAGGAAAACACACAGGGAACCAATAGAGATGGGAGGAAAACGGGGTCTCAAATCAATGGAGTGGACCAGAAGGAAGAAACAAACAACCAAACAGAAAACAAGGAAGAAACAAGAATTCAAAAAACGAGGAGAGGCTTAGGAACCTCCAGGACATCTTTAAATGTCCCAACATCTGAATTATAGGGGTACCAGAAGGGGAAGAGGAAGAGCAACAAGTGGAAAACTTCTTTGAACAAATAATAAAGGAGAACTTCCCCAATCTGGCAAAGGAAATAGACTACCAGGAAGTCCAGGAAGCTCAGAGTCCCAAAGAAGTTGGACCCAAGGAGGAATACACCAAGGCACATCATAATTCCATTAGCCAAGATGAAAATGAAGGAGAGAATTCTAGAAGCAGCAAGGGATAAGGGGACAGTCACCTACAAAGGAGTTCCCATCAGACTGTCAGCCGATTTCTCAAAAGAGACCTTCCAGGCAAGAAGGGGCTGGAAAGAAGTATTTGAAGTCTTGAAAGGCAAGGATCTACATCCAAGATTGCTCTATTCAGCGAAGCTGTCATTTAGAATGGAAGGGAAGATAAAGCACTTCTCAGATAAGGTCAAGTTCAAGGAGTTCATCATCACCAAGCCCTTATTATATGAAATGTTAAAGGGACTTATCTAAGAAAAAGAAGATAAAAAATATGACAGTAAAAAGACAGCAAACTCACAGATTAACAACCACACTTAAAACAAAAGCAAACAGCTAGAACAGGAACAGAAACACAGAAATGGAGATCATATGTAGGGTTAGCAATAGGGGAGTGGGAGGAGGAGGGGGGGAAGGTACAGAGAATAAGTAGCATAGATGGTGAATAGAAAATAAGGGGAGGGCAAGAATAGCGTGGGAAATGTAGAAGCTAAAGAACTTATGACACATGGACATGAACTAAAGGGGGGAATGTGGGTGGGAGGGGGTGTGCAGAGTGGAGGGGAATGATGGGGAAGAAATGGGACAACTGTAATAGCATAATCAATAAAATATAATTTTAGAAAAGGTGTGCTCATGAACAATTACAAATCAAAAATTATTTTTGAAATAAATACAAATAAGCTCACAAAAGTAATAAAATTCAAATAACATCTGTTTAATGTGCCGAATCATGATGTAATCAAATTCACTGGACTGAATACAAGCACAGTTCAGTGCAGATCGTATAGATGAGGTGGCCACATCAATGGCCAAAATTGTGCTTGTGTTCATTATCTTATAGAAATTAAACTAAAATTGTAACAATGCATACAGAGAACTCATAGCTACCCTAACAGCTTCCTAGACCATTAGAAATTCACGGACTCCTAATTGAAAAACACTTCTCTAACCATCATCAAGTGTTTGATGTTCCCCCAAACACGCCCCATGCAGCAATTTGGGCTTCTGTTTACATCATTCCCTCTTCCTGGCTCCTACCACCTGCAAGACTCCCAAATTGATATCCCCATTTCTGGAGTGATGATTCCCAAGCCAAAGGTCATGACAGACACCAGAGAGAACAATGACTCAGGGTGACATAAAAAACTTGTACCCTGCAGGAAAGCTGTGTTGTACAATGGCAAACCTATCCAATCAGAGCCCACTCATTGGGCAGGACAAATGCCAGGTGACCCAGAAGGAGGCAGGTGCCCAGGACTGAAAGATGTCCCTCTAGGCTCTAAACACATTAGCACTGGGACCGAAAACAACCATGTAATTGCCAAGAGGGTTCCTGCAGCTGTCCAACATTCCCATGCAACCTTAGAATAAGCCCTTGTCCATGATGATCATTGGTTTCCTCTCTTCCTTAGAACCTTAAAGAGCCTACCTGATGCCCAGTGCTGAGGCTGTGGGCCCTGCCTAATTCTTTCTGAAAAATTCTTCAGAATATTTTAACAGAGTATTCTGAAGAAGAATATTTTCTTCAGAATACTCTGTTCCTTTTTTTCTCCCAGTCCCCATACATCATTCAAAGAGATTGTTGATGGCAGGAGACGATGGTGACTGAGAACAAGGAAGCCTGAGAAAATTGATTGGGGCTCTCACAGGAACTTACTGTGGAGTCTTAGGCATTCACTGGGCAGATATTTTTGCCTCAGTTTTCCCAGCAAGAATATAATTGTTATAAAGAAAAGTTTTGCTGAAGGATCCATCTATAGCATTACTCATTCTCTATAACTTTCGAGCTGGCTTGAGCTAAAGCAACAAGTCAGTGTGAACCTAAATGTGGTTTATAACTGGACTGACTACTAATTTGCAGTTGCAACATTATCTACTAGACATCACTTTTGTGCAATAAAAGAGGGGAAATGCTATAAAACAGAATTATCAAAGATGAATGATCAACTGCCCCAGAATAAATTCCCTTTTTGACCTAAAATTAAGGGCTCTGCACTAGAGAACTGTGCTCTAGGTAAGGCTCAGATACCAAATGCCTGTGTGACCTTGGGTGAGTCATTCCACCTTAAGTCACAAAGGCAACAAAGTGACATTTTTATGTCTTTGGTATTAACATAAAATAGATTCTCATTCAGTAGTATTTTTGAGTACCCAATAAACAGTCTATGATGGATTATACGAAACATAATGTTTGGTTCCAGAACTCAAGAAGGTGAGAAAAATATATGTAAAGATATCACTTGGCCCAAGTGCCAGGTACTTTTATAGACACTATCTTATTTATGTCTCTGAAGTGTGGGAGAGAACATGTTATATCAGAAGAGCAAAAGCTTGCAAAAGTAAAGTAACTTGCCCAAGTTCCTGCATCTGGTAAGTGCCAGAACTATGGTTCCAAACCGGGTCTCTCTCTACACCCAAAACCTTACACTTGTCATAAAGATATATTTTTTTCTCATTGAACATGACAACTACGGGGATAATGACTTTTTTTTAATTTTATAAGGGGACGTGTACATGATGCTGTAGATATTGAAAGATATAGAGAACATGGACACTAATATCAATAGATACTAACAGGCAACAGCAAAGAGCTACTAAGCACTTCAGATCTGCCACAGAATATATACATTTAAAAGAGAATCACAAGCTGCCATCGCTCACAGGAAGTTGAAGCAGAAGAAACGCTGCTGTTTTGTGTTCTTGGCTCCCTCTCAGTCCACCTGTTACAGCGTCCTCCCTGTAAGCCACCCAGCGGTTTATGTTTGGTTACTTTTATTTTCTCTTAACATCCACACTCATTTTAAAGGGATCTGTGCACCAAACCCCTGGATCTTTTGGGTCCCTATTTCACTTTTAAAATGACACCTTCTTGCCCAGGCACAATACATGTGCCTTGTTCTTCCATGCCAGCCTCCCCTGGGCCCCCTCCATGGCTGAGTTTGAACGTGCCCATCTGGCACAATGTATTGGTTATTCATGGCCTGGTATAGAGAAAGAGCCCTTAATGAGGTTTTTTTATTTCAAACAGGGGATTTCTGGATCCCTAGCTCAATATAGAATTTCCAACACAGAGATGGCATTAATTAGTATATTACCTGTGACCTGAGAGATTGTGGCATTCCATGGACATAATTTATCACGGCAGAAAGCTGAGGGCATTTCATCTGAAGTAAGACCGTGTTCTGCGTGTAAGAACGAGAAGTCGCTTGCCTTCCGGTCCTAGCCCACTGTTATCGCACAGCAGCAACAGCATTCAATTATTGAGATGAATGTATGCCTTTGCTTTTAAAATGCATTCATGTAGGAATATTTTTAAAAGGAAGCCTATTCAAAAACATATTAGATAAATAATATTGTATATGGGATGGCCAAAATAAAAATCATTAAAGCAGCAAGAAGACAACTGCAAGCTGAGAAAAACTGCTAACCCGGAAAGAACAAAGTCAGAAAGGCTAAGATTATAAACCAGGACCAAGCTTTTCCAGCTGTGACTTCAACTGGGTTTCTGGCCCTCTGTCTAAGCCCAGGCTCTTCCTTCATCAGGGAGGTGAAGAAATGTCCTGAACCCCGTGAGGCCGCTGTGAGGGCTGTCACAGTAACGTGCACAGTCCCTCCTGCAGAGAACGCCGGCCGAGTGTTTGAGGGTGATCTCTGCCTCCCCGAGGCCCACTGGCCCCTGGAGATGAAGCACGAACCTTATGAAGGCTTGCTTTTCCCTGCCGGGTTTGCTGGGACCACTAATCCCCACGGAACTGCTTCCCTCATTTATCCCGTGTTTTCCTGTTCCCGTTGGTAGTTTTAGATTTGCCTTGCTCCTTCTACTTGATTAAAAGCGCCACACGGGCAGCTTTGTCCAAAGCCACGTATACCATGGGTGAGTCATATATATTTGAATAGTAGCTTGATTCAACTAATCATTTATTCAATGATGAATTTGGGTCCACCACATATACCTTAAGTGAACCTGTCTGCAGACAACCAGTGGGAGGCCTGGGGCTCCTCAGGGTGTGGCCTGAAAATCTACACACACGTAAAGTACTGTCCCTAAACAGAATTGCTGTCTCACATATAATATGACCTGTGCTTTCTCAAATACGTGTGAATGCTGTTGTCATTCGTAAAATGTAATTCATTTAAAAAAAAAATGAATGTGTGCCTCTCTGCACGTGGCTGGTGACAATGCATAAACAAGAAAGTGCATATACAAATGATTCTGCCCTCCTACCTTCCAAATGGGACGTCAAGAACTCTTCACTGGTCTTGACATTGGTCACCTGAAGTGACCGCTTTAACTTTCTGGAGGGACAGAGTGAAGATGAAGTGTAATCAGTCAGAGACCACCAACTGGTCGTGGAGCTGGGCAGCAAATACAACACAGAGCACTGGGAGGTATGTCGATGGGGTAAAAGCAGAAACATGTAGACACTCAACAATTAAGACCACGAGCTAGAGGCAGGAAACCAGGATGTAACAAATTTAGGACACTTTGCCATTTAAAGATATTATTTTATAGCAAGAATATCTGAGCAATGACATTGTACAAGGGAACCAACTGATACTTCTTCATTCAGCACAGGAGACGAGGGCTACCATCATATCTCTGTTTCCTCCTGTTCCCACATCACGGCGCACCGTGAGTGTAACTGCGAGTGAGTGACCGATGCCACTGGGGAGCAGCTCCTCTGAGGCCAGAGGTCTTCCCTCCTTCTCCCGTGTCTGTACCATCTTCCAGGGTCCAAGCCACTTGCAAATATGTATTCCATGTTTTCCCAATGATCCGGAGATGTAACAGGGCAGGAATATCGCCCCATTTTACAGACGAGCAAATTTCGGCTCAGAAAGGTAGAATGACTCGTTCAAGGTCACACAGGTATTTAGTACCAGAGCCTTACCTAGACCACAGTCCTCTCGTCCAGAGCCCTTAACTTTATCCTTGAAGAACGTTGAAGATGGGAAGCCCTGTTTCTGCCCTACTTACCTGTCTCTCATATCTGTGGGATCAGTGGCTGCATGTCCCTGGGAACAATCCAAATCATTCGAAATAGTTGATAACACTTAATGAATTTAATTGTGTTACTTTTGTGCATCAGATTCCTCATCGTCGAGGTAGGATACTAACAGTACCTGCCTTAGAAGGCAGTTTTGAGGATTAAGTGAACTGATGCATGTCGAAAAGTGGCCCGCATGCGGCTATGAGCCACACCTCCTGCCTTGTCTCTAATCTTGCAAACAAATGCACTTGCCCACTGATGTTTCGCTAGCTCCCTCTTTCTTTTCCTTTATTTTAATTATCGTTCTTGTACAGTATTCTGTCTTTTACTCTCATCCCCGCCCACCGCCCCAGCCCTCCCCACCTCCCTCCCATTTCCACCCCCTCCCCTAGTTTTTGTCCATGTGTCCTTTATACTTGCTCTAAACCCTTCCCCTTTTCCCCTGAAGTTCCCTCCCCTCTCCCTTCTGGTGTCTGTCAGCTTGTTCTCTATTTCAGTGTCTTTGGTTACATTTTGCTTGTTTGTTTATTTTGTTGATTAGGTTCCTGTTATGCAGTACCAACACAGTGCCTTCGAGCTTTCTCAACTCTGTCAGCAATCACAGTCATCATAAACCTTAGTTCGGAGGCTGAAATGTTTCCTATACTCTGACTACCAAGAAGAAGAATTGTATCATTTTTCCTATGTGTATTTATGTTTTAACAGTTTCTGTCTACCACCTGCATTCATTAAATAGCAGTCTGTATGGCCTCCTTACTAGGAAGCATACTATTTCTTTAGGCCTTTTAAAGCACTGAAAATAATTCAGTCCCCCATTACTCCCTGAGGACCGCAGATTGAGAATTAACATATTAATCCAACTCCTTATTAACAAGACAAGAAATGAAGGACCCAAGATGTTGGGAGACTTGTTCAAGGGCACTCAGCTAGTTAGAGTCAAAGTATGAGCCAGGGTCTAAAACTTTTGACTCACCTGAGAGCATTAACAGCTTCCTTACTCTAAATCAAGATACCTAGTCAGGTTCTTCTTCCACTGAAACCACTACACCAGTAATCTTTGCAATCTGGATTCTTAAAGTCAACACCAGCCCTCATCAAAATCATACAGAGATTTGTTTTCAGGATCCCCGGTGCACACTATAACTAGGCAACAGTAAAAAAACCTAGTGTTGGAAATACACATGCTGGCCTAGTTATGTGAAGACATACATCTTGATTTTCCATTTGCTATAGTTTTGAGTCTATTATAAACATTGGGCCATTTTCTGTAATATCTCTGCCCAGAAATTAGGTACCCCTTTATGCTATGCAGATTGATGGTTCTCCCTAATATTATCTGGTAACTAGTCTTTAAATTCTGTAGCTTTAAATCACCTATTTCTTCTTTTTTTTCCCCCAAAAAACAGTTCAAGACTAGCTCTCTAAGACATGAGCCACCCCACCCAGGTGTTTTTATTGGCAAAATTAATGAACAGATTCCTATTCCATCATCCCAGTCATTAAGGAAGTGTTGACTAGGACTGGATCAAGCCTGACCACTATGGAAATCCACTTAATCTTCCCATTGGCCGACACCGAACCAATGACATAATATTAAGTTGCAATGCAGATCTCTAAAAATTGGCTTTCATGTCATCCAGAAAAGACAAAACTCTAAAACCATTTTAGCTGTGTTAAGAAAGATATTTAAGTTGCTAAAGAATAAAAAAGACCTTTAAATTGAGACCAAATTTTATCCCAAGTGGGTATTCTAGTCCCAAATTACAAGAACTATATATCTCTCCCTCAAAGAAGTCACGCATCTGAGAAGCAATATTTAGTGGAAATTTAGACCACACTTTGCTGTAACAGCACACGCTTCTCAGCACCCCCAGCTGCCTTCTCAGCATCCAGAGTCACCAGGGGATTTTCAAGCAGCTTGTAGTTTTTCCAATTTATAGCCAAGGCCGACTCTAAATACACAATCTCATCTGCAGGATGGGTTATAGTGTGTGACTCTTCCCAGAGGGCCAGGCTACAACAGTTAGTGAATAGATTATCATAAGAAAGAAATATTCTCAAGTGTTTTTCATCTGGGACAGACAGACTCTTATTGCAGTTCTGTCCTTGTTTAGTTTTCTCGAACAAGACACTGGAAAGCTGTGACTGTATGCTGAGCGTAAAGACAGAGTTGATCTGATAGCACTGTACCGTTTGGTGAAAGAGCCCTTTCCGGTTTTCTCACAATTTTCTGGTAACATGAACAAGAACCCAGTGGAATCCAAACCTGAGCACATGGCATTCGTGGCTGAGATACAAAGGTCTACAACATCCTCCTAAATATTTGATGACTCCTGGGATGCTGCGGTGCAGCACTGCTGTGGGAACAGCTGAAGCTGCTAACGCGCACAGCTGTTTTTGTCTTCCCACACTGCTCGGAGGGACAGCTGTGGGGGCTTGTGGAGACGGAGGTAGAGTGCTGTTTGATAAAATGAGAAGCGCTCACCAAGGCCCACGCAGCACAGTTAGGCTGTCTGAGTTCTAAATTGCTGAACTCTGCTCCCCACAGTCAACCCATCTGTACCTGCCACTTCCAGTGCGCCCTGTCTCCTTCCTCACCGCACTGAAAGCTCCTGTGTCACATACCAGGCAAGCTGCCTCTTGGGGAAAGGCAATGGCAGTTGCTCGGGGGCTCTGTCCCTAGCAGAACAAGATGGTAAGGATAGTAGAGGCGCTAGCAGTGATTCATCTCCAGGACTAGTTATGCTGTGAGAACAGGCTGCATGTGTTTTCAGGTGGCTGGGAAGTGCCTGGTGGCTTCTGATAAAGAACAACTTGAAGATGCCTTCATAATAAGAAACTTGGTTCAGTTCCCTATTTCTGTAAAAATGAGTATCACCCTGTCTTCCCATATCACAGGCATGGCCATTCCAAGGGTAGGCTGGGCTGAGGGGTTCTCCACAATGTCTATAAGCTGTCTCCCATGTGACCCCAACAAATAGATGTAATAGCATGCTTGCTGCACAAATGCCACTTGCAGACAATTTCCTTGATTTCCCTCCTCCAATCAGACAGTAATCCTGTGGCCACCTCTGAGCATGAGGTTTTTCCAAAGAGCAAATTGGAACCGACCTGGAAGAATAAAAACACCACTGAGGACAGTATAAAGGAACAGCAAAAGAAAAGAACATCACATTCTGGGGGGTTTGCCGTTTCTGTCATGAATAAAGTAAGAGGGGTATGTGTGTCTGTCTGGCAGTAAGAAAAAAAGAGTAAATGTCCTGAGTGAACCCATGATAAGAACCTGGGAGTGTCAAATGAGACAACAGAAAATATTTCTAGCTATATAATCATTATACTATGAAACCATAGCCCCTTTCTATTAGAATTAAGCATTCTAGAATCTTCTTTATCAGCTTCTCCTCTATTTTTCTCTTTTTTTCCTCATCCTCTTCCCTCTCTTTTTCTCCTCCTCATCCTGATTCTCTTGCTTTCTGGTGCAACTGGAATGAATATCAAGAGCTAACTGTGCACCTCTGAGCTTCCCTGGCATTACTGAATGAGGCATGGCCAAAAATTCAACCCATCATTCCGACCAACATAAGTTTTTAAGCATGCAGCTATGTGTTCCAAATCAATGTTTAGCTGTTGCTAGCAAGCTGCTTCTAAATGTTAAATATGCCTCAACCATGGCCTCTGCAGCTATGGGAACCTGCCTAGTAATGCTACCAGGAGTCTGTTGTGATAAGCAGCCTCCTTATTACATATATTAGCCCATAATTGTGACAGGTGACATTTTGCCTAAATGGTGTCAGGGATCATCCATCATTTATCACCCCTTAGCACTATCTGCCTTTCTGTGGGAATCATGTTTTTTCAATACCATTCAAAATGTGCTTTCGCTAATGTAATTTCTGACTCTGAGATGACACATCAGGGAAGACAAAGACTAGATCACTCCCAATAAGACACCAGTAGACTATGTTCTGCATTAGTAATGCCCTCTGGCTGGTGTCACCTGAGATAGGTCTCCAGTATAGTCCCACTTCCACGTGTACTCAATTTTTCTTCTGCTCTCATACTCCGGGCCCCAGAGCTTCTTTTAAATGACTTAAACCTGTTTTCTTTTCACCTGTGGTGCGCTGCCCAGATCACCCTTCAGGGCCAAGACTCTCCTTCAACTAGCTATCTGGAGCATTGGCCCCAGACCAGATCACACCCAAGTCCCTCTACAAGAACTGCCCTTGACTAAAGGTGGTTGCCTTACTGAGGTTAGCCCCCACCCTTAACCCTGGGGTGGGGAGGAAGGGGTAATCTCGAATTCAATGACTGGCTGCTAGAGAAGGTTCAAACATCATCCTAGCTCCAGAACTCCCCATAGAATTGACTGGGGCCCTATCTCAATTGCCCAGCAGCTCACTGTCTTCCTCTATTCAAACCTTTTCCCTAATTCCCTGCAGGTACCCTGGAAACATCCTCAATAAACCTTCAGGAAAATATCTTGGGTAAGCAGACCTATTGGAGGACAGCATTCAAGCAGTACCCCAATATCTGGAGAAGCGTACCATTCTAAACACAGTGACGAGGGGATGCAATGCAACACAAAAATAGCTAACGCTGAGTCCTGCTATGATTCATAATGATTAATTTGAGAAGTTTCCCCTTGCAGCATTGATAAATGCCCTAAGCTGGCAGTGATTTTGTCCCTGGGGGAACATTTGGCCACGTCTGGAGACAGTTGTGATTGTCATGACTTGGGTGGGAGAGCTGCTACTTGCATCTAGTGGAAAGAGGCCAGCACTGTCGCTAAACATCTTACAAGGCACAGGATAGCACTCACAACAAAGAGTCATCCAATCCCAAATTTCATTAGTGTTGCTGTTAAGAACCCCTTCCCTAGAGATATCAAATAACACTTGGCATATTATTCAGGTGAGTTATTCCCTGTCTTACGGTCAGGATAATGTCTACCAACTGCTCCTAGGCTAGACATGGCGTAACAAAATACGACCATGCTTTGTAAGAATATGAACCGTGAGCTTGACCTCTCTTAGCCATGTGGAAGGCAGGATCAACAGGCCTAAGAGCTGCTGAGCACCCCTTTCATCTGAGAGGAGATTAACAACCGGGATTCAGCCACCTGGATTCCTTCTGAAAATGGACACTCACCCTCTGTTGTGAGTTCAGCCAGTAAGCAAAGAATGCTCTGCACACCTCTAGACTAGAAGAGAATGGTTGATTAGAGAAGGGACAACAGTTTCTATTGGTAAGTGGTGAGAAGGACACTAGAGTTAGGCATAAGATTTACCCACCTTATTTGTAAACGAGTAGGGCTGTTTGCTGAAAGGAGAATGCTTGATACTCCATGAGCAAACACAGCTCCTTTGTGAATTTTCAAAATGTTTAAGTTGCCTGTTAGGTGTGCAAATAAGATAATATTAGCCTCGCTTTTATACTACCTAGAGCAGTAATTCTTAACTCTGCCTGGAAATTGTAATCATCATTTGTGAAATTTTAAAAAATACTAATAGCTAAGCTCCACCCCAAAACAACTGGATCAGAATCTCCATAGGTAGGGCTCAAGAATTTGCAGTTTGAAAACTCTAATACACAGCCAACATTGAAAACCATTGTTCTAGCATGCCAACAGAGAAAATAAGAGTAGAGGGTACTGCTGCCAACTCTGTGGAAGAGTTCACGACCACGAACGGTCCTGGTACAAAAAGGTCTTGACCCAGGGCTTTGGAGAAGGCCTGTGGTACGCTGCCTTTTGCCAGATATTTGGTGCTATGAGTTTCGTGTTGCAGGATGGATGTGCTGTGTAGAGTTCCTTTCCTACAGGAAACATTCTCGAAAGCAGATTTCTTGTAACTTACACAGCGAGTGCCAGCCTGCTGGCTACTGCACGAAGGAAATTTCCCCACATTTCCGAAGGGAGCCCCCACTATTAGAAGCATGGGAACCACAAGGTAAGTGGGACCTTCATTCCTCTGTCACTTGTGACTCTAGTTACGCCAATGAACAGAACTTAACACAGATAAGCTACTGGTTGTAGTCTGAGGACTAAAACTGGTCGTGATTTGATTCAGATGAAATGATTGGAGTGATCATGAAAGTGATGGCCATATGTGGTTTGGACCACTGTCCATTTATCTACTTACATAGCTGCCAGAGTCATCATAAATATATAAATAAAGTGCATAGTCATATAAATTATATATTAAAATTACATTATTTATATAACTATAAATTCTATAATATAACTTGTATATATTTGTGTTATGCATAAATAAATCTATAATAAATTATATATAAATATCTGTTACATATATAATTTTTTATATAATCTCATAATGCGAATTAGGGAGACAGTTATCTAGAAAAATACCTATAACACCTGAAATTCCTGGGTTAAAATATTATTATTAAAATTTCTTTTTAGGCCTGGCAGATGTGACTCAGTTGGAGCATCCTTCTATAACCAAAAGGTTGCAAGTTTGATTCCCGGTCAGGACACATGCCCAGGTTGCGGGTTCCATCCCCCATTTGGGCATGTGTGATCCCCAGTCTGGGCACATTTAGGAGGCAACTGATTGATGCTTCTCTCTCATATCGATGTTTCTCTCTCTTCCTTCCTCTCTTCCTAAAAGCAATGAAAAAATGTCCTTGGGTAAGGATTTCTTTTAAATAACTTTTTATCAGGATTTCTTGGTGTTTTGAACAAGTCTTTCGAGATTAGGCTATGAGCAACTATGCTGACTTCCCTGCCTGGTATTAACAGTAGGGAGAAATGTTATGTTTCCTGCTTAAAATGAAAACTTAAAAATGCTATTATTTCATAAGTACACTAAGCTGCTAAAAATGCTGTCTGATTGATTAGTCAGTCCCAATTTCCCGCTTATGAAATTGTGACAGGTTAACTTGCTTTATGAGGATATGTCTTGCAGCCAAACTTTATTTGGAAAAGATCTATTTAAAACTTAAAAACCAGAGGCTGCAGGTTCTGGCCTCTACCACCGACCTGCACGATATAAATATCAGATGAACTCACTGGCCCTCTGCAGCACGCACTCTGAGCAGCTCCAGTAGAAAGTTAGAATTCCTGAACTAAAATAGATTCTATACTCACTAAGAACTTTTGGTTGCCCCAAGTACTAATGAGGAGAATGAGACTCTTCCAATCATTGCTTCTCATTGTAATAAAAAAAATTTCTGTTTAAAGATAGACAAAAGATACTTCAAGACTCTAACAATGCAGAACCAATAATAGATTGATGAACAGAATATTGATTAACTGATTACTGAAGAGAGATACACAGGTAGATAAAAAGAAGGAAAGAAGCTTCCACAAGTAAATGTCTCAAAATTCACAGCAGCAGTACGAGCCTACAGAGCGTGGGTTCCACTGGACTGCTCGGCTAACACTTTTCTGGCGATACAGCTTATCTCGTTTTCCAAAGAAGAGAACTATTTATGAAAAGTCACGGCCCTTTCTTTGGCTGGATAGAAACACTGCCCTCAAGCAGCCAGCATAACCTGGAACAAGAACGCTTCATTGCCTCCAATAGGACCCTGGGGACTCTTATACACACACATATTTATCTTCTCCTCCCTGTGCATATGAAATTCCACCATGGGAAAAACCCATGCTCTCCAAGTCACTGGGCTTTCCACAACCCACGTCTCCCACAGATTAAGGAAGCATGGCCTTACCTAAGGCACTCTTCCCTGACACAGCACCCAGTGACCAACTTGTCTTTCAAACCCTGAGGCTCTGGGCCTTCCTCTTCTATTTTCTCCCCTCCGTAAGTACCACACTCCCAAACCCCCTTCCCTCCATTCGCTGGGTTTCCATCTCTCTGTGACCCTGAACTATAATCCTATTACATCCTGGATGAACTCTCTCCAGGATGTTCATCTCCATCCACCTTTTTAATGGCATTGTTAATGATTTGAGGGGAGTAAATCATAGTCAAGATAATGGCTGCAAAAAATTAATAGACATGATTTTTATGATATAATATACTAGTGTACTAATCATGAGAACAGTTAATTGAAAAGCACTAAATGTTTTATTATCCATTCAGCATTCTGCCTCCTTTTACCATTCAGCATTCTGTTTATTCTTTACCCCATTCTGAACTTTTTACCTATTATTCTTTCATAATTCCCCATAAAGGAAAACTGCAGAGTAAGATGAAGGGGATTCTAATCACTATATCTAATTATGACAATGAGTAAATCACAGTTTAATGTGTCATACTCTTAGGAAAAATGGACAAGGCACAATTCAAGGAGAAGCTAATGTCTTAAGCTTGGGTTGAAATCTCCTATAACCTAAAAAATGTTGAAATACTTGAGAAAGTGGGGTCTTTTGCTTTGCAATTCTTGAGAACAAGTATCAGTAACTCTTCTGAAATGACAATATTTATCAATTAACTACCCTGCCTACTGTTGGGCTTTCTGGCTGTTGTCCACACAGCTGGGAGGGGCAGCGCACCTAGTCTCGGCCGGGGGCTCAGCACCCAGGGCCCAGCAGGAGCCCCATGGTTACGCCAGCTTCCACTTTCCCGCCACACATGAGGGCTCTATTCCTTTTAGGGCTGTTGAATAGTCTCAAGGATTATGTACCTACTTTCTTCAAAGTCAAGAATAACACAATATTTACAAACTGGAACATTCAACTTTCCACCATCGAATTCCGAAAGTGGCCTCCTCATGACGAAATCAGATATTTTCACATCTAATGAATTCTAATAGCAGTTTTCAAAGACTGCGTTCAGTACTCAGACTTGCTGGTTAGATGACATAATCATTCAATTTTGTTCCTCAGGTTGAAAAGAGGATAAAAATCACAGTACCATATCAATTCTTAAAATCTAAAATCCCTCTACCCCACTTACTATTATCATCTTCATCTCAAAGGAAAATATCAAGGTCACATACTGTGTTCACTCATCCAGAGCTGACCCAAAGCATGCTTGTCAAATGGGACAAGGTTTTCTCTTTATTAAAAAAAAAAAAAAGATTTTATTTATTTATTTAATTTTTAGAGAGCGGGGAAGGGAAGGAGAAAGAGTGGGAGGGAAACGTCAATGTAGGAGGGAAACATCCATTGTGTTGCCATGGGAGACAGAAACCGCAGCCCAGGCGTGCGCTGTGACCAGGAATGGAACTGGTGACCCTTCACATGGGGGGAGGATATCCAACCAACTGAGTTACAGCAGTCAGGGCCAAGTTTCTTTTTGAGTATTCCCTAGACCTTTTAATTGCAGAGTCCTCATCCCTCAGGCCTGTCACCACCACCGTCTTCCACAGCCCCACCCCAATCCCCACCCCCCCAGCTCCCCACTGCCCCACTTGCCAGCCCCATAGTTCTGCCCCACAAAAATGAAAGGCCCTAAGTATTAACTTAGAACGCTTATATTTTTTCCAAGGACTCTTAAAGGCTGGGGAGAAAATTATATCTGGAATTTCCTGGAAACATAATCTTTGACCATTAGTTCCCATACCTAGAGGAGTATCAGAATTATCTGGAGAGTTTGTTAAAAACGCCGATTCTGGGATCTGTTCCACAGGGCTAGCATCTCCAGAAGGCAGCCTGGCAACCTGCCCCAGAAATTTGAAGGCAGCTGAGCTGGGGATCATCTATGGCCTGGCAGTGGAGATCATCATGTGATCTGCGAAAACTGGGCCTGCCTTTGAAAAGTCGGAATGAGAACTCCAGGGGATTAATTACCAGAAAAAGTGGAAACCACAATAATATGTATGAAATGGAGGAAAGGAATCAGTTATATTAACCACAATATTTTTGCTAAACGGATGAATCTACCAAATTGACACATTCGGTCAGCTAATCGCATCCAGTAAGAAAATGGCATTGGCTATTTTTAACTTCTTCATTCCATTAGGCTATTTGTAAAAGACAGAATTTACAGGTACACATACAGGCTTTTCCCTTCCTCTTCTACAAATGAGAATGAAAAACAGCCATTTCTCAAACCCCATCTACCAGGTTTTTAACACCTCTATTCCCCTTAAGTAGGGGCCTCACGATAATGCCACATAGCAAAAGGACATTCTGTGAAGTACACCCCCACCCCAGCCAGACAGCCTCTCCCCACACTTATGGCCCCTTAGAAGTTCACCTAAGGAACCCTGACCTTCAAGAGGGTGCTCTGTGTTCAAGTTCCTACTCACCAGTTCCATGGCCTTGGGCATTATGCTTACCCTTGGGAGGGCCTCTCGTAGCATCTGTAAAATGGGCATCAAGCTCCTTAACTATCTGAAGGGGAGATGTTAGGTTCCTCGCTCTCAAGTTCTCTGCCAACAGTTTCATCTCAATCCAGCCAGTCCTCTACCTTGTTATTCCCCAATTAAAACTGTCTGCTGCAAATGAGGACTCTTACAGTTCAAATCTAATTAATTCTTTTCATACCACTAGCAAGTTTCTATCTTAATAATAGATGATTATAATGCAATTAGCCACATTATTCTGATAAATTAAGACTATGTTTATCTAAACCATGACAACTGTTATTTGCTGAGGAAATAATGTCAAGCATAGGTTGGACGACCTTTTGTGGGGTTAAAGAAGAGGCCATTCAGACATTAGCTGAGTGGGTGTACCACGTACCTTCAAGGATCCCTCCAACCATAGTCAATGAGGTTATTACTAATCCTAAATACTGTTCATTTTTACAAATATATTAATACCAATCTACCTTTCTTTACTCAAAAATGCATCCTGGAAAATTATATTCTGGAAATTCAGCTATTCAATCACTTTGAGAAGCAAGAAATATACATTGGTATGACTAACTTGTTCACTTACCTATCTTGAAAATCTAGTTTTTCTGGACTTGTATTATCCTTTTTCAAGTAGCACATCTTCTGAATTTATGAATAAAGATTTTACACTTCTACAAGACCATAAAATTATAAATTACTGAAGTTGAAGAAACAAGCCTTTTTTCAGTACTGTGATTCAACCCATGACATTTACTTAATAATCATAAATAAAATAGATTCTCTTCCCACCCTCAACACATCTCTTCAAAGGTGTTGTTGCCTTTGATCTATCACCAAAAGACAGGCCCAGAACCACATTGTTATTATTGCTAAAGTAGTAGATCTGCAATCTCACACAGTTCTGCCTGAATTGTAGTCAGCTATCATAGAAGTCAATACAAACCATAAGGCCATCGACATGGTGCAGAACGTCCTTAGTACCAATACTGACATAATTATGCTCAGCGTTTTTAAAGAACACAGTCATACATGGCCAGATATTATGCATAGTGTGCTGGCCCCTGGCTTCTGTTTGCCTTTTCAGGATCCACTATTCACACTTCTCACTATACTGGGTAACCTGTGTAAACTGAACCAAGAGGCTTCCTCATCTCAGTCTTTCAGGTAGGCTCAGCCAATGGGAATATCAGCATATCAAAGGCAAGAAAAAGAATAAGATAAAGGTATCTATTTTATTGACAGTCTTCCAGTATAGTAGCTTTGAGCTGGGGGCATGCCCCAGCTGAAGGTCCCAGCACTTGTCAATGGCCCTGTCCCTGTAATGCACATTCTGTCTCTCTCTGGGTCCCAGTAACTGCTTTCCCCTGCTGCACCAGGCCTGCTGGTGTAATAACTCTCTGCTGGGATTAGCCTGGCAGTTCTGCCCTGTGCCTTGTTGCTTTCCCCAAACTCTACCCACACATTTTCAGATAGCCTATTTATTAATCTCCCTTCAACTACCATCCTTAATATGCCATCTGTTTTCTGCCAAGGTCCTGAGTAATTCACTTCCTATACAAAAATATACATTTTTGACCAATTTTAAGATATGCCAAGGCATGCCTTTTTGTAATGCTAGGCTCTGTGGCCATTAGTAGCTCAGGTCCTAGTAACAGTTTCAGGCCTCTGACCATACTGGAGTAGGTCAGCCTGGGGAAGGGTCAGGGCCAAGTGTCGAGGCAGATTGCAAGATACAGTAGAGATTGGGAGTCAAAAAATGCAGCTGGGCTAAGAGGCATGACTGCCTTGCAAAGTGTAGTTGAAGGCATGTCAATCCAGGATAAGAGGCACAAAGAACTACTAGTCCAGGTACCCAGAAGTGTTCCAATCTGAGGCAGGACAGAGACCAGCTTACAGCTGGATGAGAGGCACTCAGTGTTGAGCACAGATTTGGTGGGGGGGGCACCTTTCTGATGACCGAGGTATGGGGAGAGCATGAGTTCAGAGGCAGGAATCCATACAGGAAATAAAACACCGGGGTGGGAGGGATTAAAACATCTAATATCACTAAGGAAGAGGAACACATGGCAGCAATTCAGCTAGGGAAAAGCTCAGCTGTCAGGCTCAGACTGAGACCAGATATAAGAACTGACTAAACCAGGCCAATGAGCACATATCCTTGGATGCCCTAAAACCATCTTCTTGAGGTCTGGGATGGAATTAAAATCTAGAAAGGAATGAGCTGCAAAGGTGGAGAGAGTGGAGGACGGGGGTTAAATAAATCAGTTGCCAGGGCGAAAGGAATCCTTGAGTGAGAGAACATGGAGGCTATTAAACACCATCCTACTGCGGGGATCTCATTTGGGGGAAATGGCCCCTCTCACCACCAGGTGGGAGTTTGAAAGGAAAGGTAGTCTTCTGCTTGTCTAGCATTTACTGAAAATTTACTATGTGCTCAGAACTGGGCTTTACATGCATTTTCTCATGATAGCCACACAACAACCCTACAAGGTAAATGCTACTATTGTCTCCATACCTACAAGGATGAGGAAACTGAGGCTTAGAGAGGAGAAATAATTTTCTCAAGGTCACAGATGAAGTTAACAGTGGAACTGGGATTCAAACCCATGCTGAAGTCACCCCTTCGAATTACTAAGACACAGGCTCTATAGCAACTTAAAAGAGTCAGCTAAGGTTGTGCATATCAGCTGCCAGTGGAGTGTACGTGAGTGTGTGGTGTCTGGTATGTGTATTTATCTAGACAAGTAGCGGCAGAGTTATAAGCCCTTAGGGAGTTATGTTCTGCTGCAGAGCACTCTCATATGTTATAGTTAGGACAATAATTTCATTGTGCTTCAGACAGCAATGTTATCTTTCTTCAGGAGAAAAGGTTCACCTGCCTTCTTACCAGTGTGATCAGCACCTGGTCCACTGCAGGGTGATAATCAAAGTCCTTCAAATTACACCCCACCCCATACGATGCAATTCACCTCTGGGGCTCCCAGTCAAGTACAAGAGTGGAGGAGAAGGTGGGAGGAGAGGAACTTTGTAGTGGCACATTAGCTTTTCAAAAGTTTTCAAGTTCTTTATTTGTTTCTGTTTCTGTTTTCTTTTTTTAGTCCTCACTTGAGAACATGCTTATTGATTTTAAAGAGAAGGGAAGGGAGGGAGAGAAACATCAATTGGTTGCCTTTCACAAAGGGCCCAACCAGGGATGAACCTGCAACACAGGCATCTGCCCTGACTGGAATTGAACCTGTGACCTTTCGGTTTACAGGACAACACTCCAACCAACTGAGCTACGCCACTGGCCAGAGCCAAATTGTTTTTTAGCAGCAGAATCTTTTGTAAAAGCAATCCTAACTCAGAATCTCAATATATAAAATTCATTAAATCAGAACTTTTCTAGTCTAAGTTTTGAGAGCAGGCCCAAAACACTGCCAGTTCAACGTCCCCCGATTATTTGGAAATTCTAAGTTAAAAACCATTGATCTTTTGGAATTTTCTTATAAAATTCAACAGAGTCTTAACTGTAAGATCCAGCAGTCACACTCCTAAATATTTACCTAAATGAGTTGAAAACTTCTGTCCACCGAAAAACCTGCACACAAATGTTAATAGCAGCTTTGTTTATTACAAACAACTGGAAGCAACCAAGATGTCCCTTAGTAAATCAATGGATAAATAAACTCTGGTACATCCATACAATGGAATATTATTCAGCACTAAAAGCAAATGCGCTATTAAGCTGTGAAAAATCATGGAGGAATCTTGAATGCATATCACTAAGTGAAAGGAGCCTGCCTGAAAAGTCTACATGATGCCAGCTGTAAGAAATCCTGGCACAGCCAGCCTATACACTGAAAAAATCAGTGGCTGCCGGGGGCAGGGAAACAAGATGAATAGGTGGAGCACAGAGGATTTTCAGGGCACTGAAACTGTTCTGCATGATACTGTAATGGTGGCTACATGACATTATGCATTTGGCAAAATCCATACAACTGTACAACATAAAGAATGAAACTGCTGTAAGCTATGGATTTTAGTTAAAGATAATATTGGGTCATCAGTTGTAAGAAATATACCATACCTGCCCTGGCTGATTTGGCTCAGTGGAATGAGCACTGGCCTATAAACCAAAGGGTTGCTGGTTCAATTCCCAGTGTAGGGCACATGGCTGGGTTTCAGACCAGGCCCCCAGTGGGGGCCATGCAAGAGACAACCACAAATTGATGTTTCTCTCCCTCTCTTTCTCCCTCCCTTCCCCTCTCTAAAAATAAATAAAACCTTTTTAAAAAAGGAAAGAAATACACTATACCAAGGCAGTAATAGGGGGTAATGAGTGGGAGGGGAGAGAACGTACAGGGGAAATCTCTGTGTTTATTGCTCAATTTCTCTATAACCTTACAACTGTTCTACAAAATATAAAATCTATTCATTAAAAAAGTCTCAATAAACACTGAGTGCCCAACAGACTTAATAAATACTTGTTGAATAAAGTCACTAGTTCAGCGTTAAACTTGGTTCATTTTGACACTAGGCATCTCTGTTGGAACAGATTGGTGCATGGGCACACCTGCATGCTTAGCCAGGTGTGGTAAATGTGGTAGGCAGAATAATGGCCTCTCAAAGATATCTGAACCCGCAGCCCCAAACCCTGTGAATATGCTATCTTACATGGCAAAAGGAACTTCACAAATGTGATTAAGGTTAAAGGCCTTGAGACAGAGAGATTATCCTGGATTATTCACCTGGGCCCAATCTACTCACAAAAGCAGAGGACCTTTCCCTAGTCAGTGAGAGAGAAGCGTAACTACAGAAGATGGGCTGAAAGATGCAACTGATGCTGGTTTTTATGATGAAGGAGGGGTCCACAAGCCAAAGAACGTAGACAGCCTCTGGGAGCTGAAAATGGCAAGGAATGAGACAGCTAACCCTAGAGCTTTCGGAAAGGAACACAGGCCTGCTGACGCCTTGATCTTAGCCCGCTTAGACCCATTCTCTAATCTATAGAATAATAAAAAAAAGTTAATTTATGTTGTTTTAAGATACTAAATTTTTGGTCATTTGTTGTGGCAGCAATAGGAAACTAATACAATTTGTATATGAATTAGAACAAATCATAATGTACTACCTCATCTCTCCAGCCCAATGTGGGCCCTTCCCTAAGAAAATACCTAGCCTCCCCATCCCCTAATCAATCAGTACCCATCCGAAATGGGACAACTGTAACAACATAATCAATAAAATACATTTAAAAAAAAATCAGTACCCATTTGGTCATGAATTTAAGTAGTATGTTTTGGGAAGACATAACACACCGGAACAGTTCATCAAGATTTATTTTTCAGAGTAGTGCTTAAACTATTTAAAAAAGAAAAACAAAAAAACTTCTATCTCAACTGTTTTACTAAGGGAGGAAATAAACAACTTGATGGACTGCAAAGAGTTTGTGCTCTGTAGCCAAACAGACTCTAAATCTCAATTTTGTCATTAGCCTTTAGTTATAAACAAGGTACTTCACCTGGGCTTTGGTGTCCTAATGGGAAACGATAAAGTAGTAGTCCTATGCAGAAATACAAAATATATAATGATACGTGCACACAAAATAATAACTATAGTGTATATAATGTTTCCAAGAAAGTAAACATAAGAAGTGTTCAGTTG
This sequence comes from Glossophaga mutica, assembly GCA_039655065.1. Classification (NCBI taxonomy): domain Eukaryota; kingdom Metazoa; phylum Chordata; class Mammalia; order Chiroptera; family Phyllostomidae; genus Glossophaga; species Glossophaga mutica. The sequence continues at coordinate 47,558,338 of CM077306.1, read as the reverse complement.
TTCCTTTTTTGTTTTCATGTATGTAGATATATTGAACACATGATATACTGATATCTCTAAGTAAATTGCATATGCCAGAGATTGCACTTGGAGAAGTGGAAAATGGAAGAGAGGTAGGTAAATAGATAGGAGAGATAGTTTATAATCCATCAACTCATGTAGTTTCCCATTAAAAAAAAAAAACACTAACATCACATATTACAGTAATGTAGAGCCCTGATGTTTCTGGAAACGCCTCTGCTTCTGTTTAAAACTCATTGGTAAACAAAGCAAAAGAGCCCCACAGCAGAAAAGGAAATCCTCCATTGTTCAGAGTACTGATTGCATTTAACACTTCAATCCTGCTGCGGTCACCACCAACACTGCCCTGGGCAATTCACCTGCAAAGGATGCTATACAGCCTAGCAGAAGGTGATTCTAACAAGAAATGCTGAGATCGCTTTTTCCTAAGAAATTTGCAAAGCATCATACCATTATATTTTTTCCCCCAAAAAATGTACAGCCCTGGCCAGGTGGCTGGGCTGGAGTGTCATCCCGTACGTACACCAGAAGGTTGTGGGTTTGATCTCTGGTCAAGGCTCAGGATGCATACAAAAGGCAACCAATCAATATTTCTTTCTCACATCAATGTCTCTCTCTCTCTCTCTCTCTCTCTCTCTCTCTCTCTCTCTCTCTCTCTCTCTCTCTCTCACTGATAAACATATCCTGGGTGAGGTTTTTAAAAAATATACAAATTGTTCTAAAATAAAATCACCAGGCAACCAAACACAGAAAACATAATGCATCTTTTTAAGATGATCACAAACAGGCTTGCTGTCCTGCTGGGGGTCAACAAGACACCAGTGGAGTGAGGAATTCACTGTGCATATCTGTTTCTGAGTTTTCTCACAGAGACTGAAACAAGATCTAATCTTTACTCAGCCAGAAAGTATTTGACAATTCACAAGAATTCATTTTAGTGTACAAATAAGCATTCTGCTTGAAAATACAAACTCTGAGTGTATGTCCAGTAATTCTGAGCTTTATGAGATAAAATCCTAAAATAATGAGAACAAGTTTTAACAATTATGCCAGGACTTAAGCATTCTCAATAAAAGTTATTCTTCCCCAAAGAAGAATCCTTGAAAGCTACCTAATTCCCATGATACTGCTGTTATTAAACATTTTTTAAACTCCTTTTGAGGACCTGCATTCTGAACTCAGGCACAGCCTTCTGATACAACTTATTGGTTGCAGATGTGGGTCCCTTGAGTGATGAATTTTATTGTTGGAAAGAGTCCAAAGTCATTTGAAGCCTGGTTTGATTAGCTACATAGGTTCTCAATAGAGACAGCACATTATGGATCAAAAACCAGCTTGAAGATAAAATCATAAAACTGGGTTTTCTGGGAAGCTCAAAAACTGGCCAACAAGACAGCTCCAAAGGGGAGATTTAGAAGGGGACTGAGTAATGACGTCACTAGACTAGGAATATAGGATTTCAAAGTGACTGTTTGAAAAGGGAAAACCCTCACTTGATATATGGTACAGCATCTGTTTGAGAGAAAGAGACGGAGCACGTCTCATTGCTTTTGAGCAGCAATCCTTGAATATTTGGCCTCAAGACTCTCCTACACTTCTCGAATTAGAGGACTCCGAAGAAGTTTATGTGAACTGTAGCTATTCATATTTACCATATTAGAAATTAAAAGTGAGAAATGTGTGAAGTGTTTGTTGATTCATTATAAAATAATAAACCCATTACATGTTAATATATATAACTAGCATATTTGTATGTAAAATGAATACATTTTTTTGCAGAACAAAACAAAATTTAGCAAGATTTAGCATTGTTTCATATTCTTGCAGATCCCTTTGATGTCTGGCTTACTGGATTGCCAGATTCTCATTCCTGCCCCTACACTCATTCTGTTGTCAACCACATGTCTTATATGCTGAAAATCTCACTGCACACTATGAAGGGATTCGAGTGAGAAAGATGGGTAATATCTTAATGCTATGATGAAAATAGTCTGATCTTACAGCCTCCCTGAAAGGGTCTCAGGACCCCAGGGTCCCTCAGACCACCCGAGGAAAACCACTGCTTTCCACACCTGGTCACACCTGGTGTGTGACAATGAACACAACCCTGAGTGTGAGTGTGTGTATGAGAGAGAGAATGTGTGTGTGTATATATATAAACTGAAGCTAGAACAAATGCAAACTGGGAATTCAGAAGCTTCTTTAACATTGCTCTGAGGAAAATCAGCTTCTAGGTCTTCACATCTCTTCACCTTTTACCCCAACAGAGCATCGTGCTAATTTGCCCAGCAGTTCAGCTAAGACACCCCATCCCCCATATTCCTTAGCTACATTCTGTGCGTGCCCTGAGTGTCCTTGGCTGCCAGTTAACTAGGCACCTGAGTCTGCTGCAAGCAAAATCGGAGAAGCAGCCCAGTAGATGAGTTGCAGGTCTGTTGCTTAAAAAAAAAAAAAAAAAAAAAAAAGATTTAGAATGGCTGGGATGAGGGCACCCAAGATGTTTTCATTGTTATTTTTCCTGATAACTCAATGCCAACTTATTCGTTGTTTATTCCAAACACACAGACTGTTCTCATCCCACAGTGACCACTCATAATACTCAGTTCACAAATCAGCCACGGAAGACCTGAGCCAGCCCTCCATAAAACACTGGGAAAGGGGGAGGGGGAGGTATACATTCAGCCCCCAGAACTCTAAAAGCTGCGGACATGCTCTCTCAGATAACCAAGACAGCACTTCTCAGACCTTCTAATGGAAAAGGCTTTGAAAATGAAAAGATTTTGAAAATGAATACATCTTAAACCAAACATTTGGGGAGATATTATAGTTTACAAAAAATACTTTCATCTCTATGTACATAATTGAGGCTCTGCCTGTGTTCCAAGCACTATTCTACGTTTTTCCTATCTTAGTAGAAAGAGCACTCAAGTGAAGAACTGTCTCTCTGGGGTCTGCCTGTGGGCTGCATCTCACTAGCTGTGTGTCCCAGACAAATCACCTAGCCCTCTGCAATCCCAAATTAGGTAAAAATGGCAGGGGGGTGGGGCATGTAAAACAAATGAATTCTAATGACTTTTCTGTTCTAAAATTCTATGATCCTAAGCTTGGTGGCAACCCACAAGTTCATAAGCAGAGAAAAAGACATTTTTAGGTGTGTGAAGAAGAATGTGGAGCACATTTCTCTTACAATGGAGCATAAGGTCGAGGGCTCTCTCAAACAGGGTGGGTACCCACCAGCAGAATGGAGGATGTGTTGGTAAACAATGCAGACGCCATCTAGGAATGCTACCGGAGCCTCAGCCCCCAACTCCACAGTATGGCTGCTTCCAGGGACTCTGCCCTTTGCTGTTCAGGATCTCATTATTCCCAGCGCTCCAGCAGGAACACACACAGCCCCCCACAATGCTGAGCATATGGCCTGGCTCAAGAAGTGCTCCCCTGCACAGAGAAATAGGACATGTCACAGAGACAAAGACACCTGGTGGCAACCAGGATTCTCAATGGAATTACCCTTGAAATGTGAGCACAGCTAATGTTAAGCCTTCAGCTACACACAAAAATGGTAGTAGCCCAGACCATATTCCCTTGAATGGCACTCCCCCCACCCAGTTCTGCCACATGCTCACATGAAACATCAAAGGGCCTGCAGCTCATATTGAATAATGAATATGCCCACCTCAGCCTATCACCAAGCCTTCAGCAGTCCTCCTGGGGAACTGGGAGAGAGATGTTCGGGGTTTGCAGGCCAACCACAAAATTGAAGATGAGCTTGAATTAATAATTTGCTTATTTCTACACATGTGCTTCAAAATAAAGTGTAAATTGAATAAGGTAATAACAGAGCTGGGGAGGGAGGAAAAAAGCCTTCCTTTTGCAAATTGCTGATACTTCAATTTCAATCTCTCTCACCAGCCTGAATGTGATTTGCAAATGTGCCCTCCCTGTGTCGTCATGTGGAAATGTCTTCAGGAAGAGCCAGAAATGAATGGGAAAAAATTTCATGGGGCTGCAGGAAAAAGAGAAATTAAACCTCTTGTTTAAACTGATTTCTTCAGAGCAGTTTCCTAAAACTGTGCTCCTTGGACCTCTGAATCTGAATCCCCCGAGCATTCCTTGGAAACCCCAGAGAAGTTTCGCGTATTGTTTACCCAAGGTCACCTCAGCTTTTTCCCACATTGACACAAAAAAATAGCCATCCTATTTTTGCCAATCACAGCTATGCACTCACCTCAGAAGCCATGTTGTTTGACTACCATTTTTTAGCACATTTGCCCCTGAATGTTGGTGCCTAAAATGTAGACCCATTCCCCCTTGTGTTTTTAATCATTGTAGCTCTTACATCATGATCAGGCACTTGTAGACAAATGAAAACAACATATATTTGAATTCAGCCCCAGGTCTTACCCTGTCTGATGTACCTGGGCATTTTTCTGCAGTCTGAGGCCATGAATACATACACACACACTCACTCACTCATATATACACACATCCAGAAACAAGTTTAAACTCAAAATATTGGAAAAACTGCATCCTAAACAAACCTGAAAGGAGGAACAAGCTGAAGATGTCTCCTACTTCCAGTTCCCTTGGGAGAGTCCTCTCTGAACAGTGCGGGGCAGCCTGCGTACGTACCCTCTCTCCTATGGGTAGTGCGTGTAGCCACACCAACCACCCCACGTAAGGTCAGAAAATTGCCCCCTTTGCACATGCTTTTCCTCAGCAAAAGCACTTCCTCTCCTTCCCTCCCGAACTCCTCACCTGCTCACTCTTACAAGGTTAGTTCTCTGTAAACCTTCCTGATTTCCTAAGATTGGGCTTGGCTTCCTTTATGCATGTGCCTGCAGCACTTCACCACTCTGGGTTAAAACACCCTAATAATTTGTATATAGTTTCACTGAAATATAAACTCTAACATAGGAGCTCTAACTTCTTGAGTTCTGCATCCCCAGTACTCTGTTCTTTGGCTGGAATATAGTAGAAACAAACTATTAGTTGAATGAATAAGTGAACAAATGAACACACTTAGACCAATCTAAATTGTTTTTTGTTTCCTTATCAGTTGAATGTCAGTTGATAAGAAAACAAACAAAAAAAAATTCAATATTATATTGGTTTCAGGTGTACAGCATGGTGGTTAAATATTTATATAATTTACTGAAGTAATCCCTCCAATAAATCTAGTACTCTCCTAGCACCAGACATTGTTATTACAATATTATTAACTGTACTCTCTAAGTATTCTGTACTTTCCCTCCCTGTGACAATTATGTAACTACCAATTTGTACTTCTTAATACCTCCACCTTTTTCATCCAGTCCCCCAACCTCCCTCCCCTCTAGCGACCATTCACTTGTTCTCTTTATCTATGAGTCCATTTCTGTTTTGTCTATTTATTTATTTTGTTCTTTAAGTTCCACATATAAGTGAAATCATATGGTATTTGTCTTTCTCTGTCGTATTTCACTTAGCATTGTACCCTCTAGGTTCATCCATGCTGTTGCAAGTGGTAAGATTTCATTCTTTTTATAGTCAAGTAATACTCCATTGTATTTATGTACCACTTCTTCATCCAATCACCTATTGAATGGCGCTTAGGTTGCTGCCATATCTTGGGTATGGTGAATAAAACTGCAACAAACATACAGGTGCATATGTCTTTTCAAATTAGTGTTTTGAATTTCTTTGGAGAAATATCCAAAAATAGAATTGCTGGGTCACAAGGCAGTTCTATTTTTAATTTTTTGAGGAACCTCCATACTGCTTTCCACAGCGGCTGCACCAATTTGCAATCCTACCAACAAAGCATGAGGGTTCACTTTTCTCCACATCCTTGCCAGCACTTGTTGTTTGTGAATTTATTGATGACAGCCATTCTGACAGGTGTGAGGTGATCTCCCACTGTGGCTTTAATTTGCATTTCTCTGATGATTAGTGACATTGAGCATCTTTTTGTGTTTATTGGCCATCTGAATGTTCTCTTTGGAGAAATGTCTATTCAGGTCCTCTACCCACTTTTTCATTGGATTGTTTGTTTTTTTGGTGTTGAGTTGAATCAGTTCTTTATAAATTTTAGATAATTACTCCTTATGGGATGTATCATTGGTGAAAATCTTCTCCCAGTTGGTAGGTTGTCTCTTTGTTTTGTTGATGGTTTTCTTTGCTGTGCAAAACTGTTTTAGTTTGATATAATTGTAATTGTTTATTTTTTTCTTTTGTTTCCCTTGCCTGAGGAGATATAACAGACAAAACATTACTAAGAGAAATGTCAGAGAGTTTACTGCCCATGTTTTCTTCTAGGAGTTTTGTGGCTTTGGGTTTTACATTTAAGTCTCTCATCCATTTTGAGTCTAGACCAGTCTAAATTGTTACCCAGAGGAAGAAAGGAGAGGCAAGCACAGAAAATAAAGATTATGGATATAGAGATTAGTGATAGGATGTTATGTGTCCTACATCAAGGTTATTGGTTTACATCCAAACTTGACAGGTGACTTATGAAAACAAATCAGTGTACGCCTATTTGGTCATGGGTATTAATACCACTTCCAGAGGCCAATATCCAACACCAGTGAAAATGGAAAAGTCACTAGTGTCCATTTTAATTATCAATATCCTCTAAGACATATAAGATTCTATCTAACAGTAGAGGCTAGCAATCATCTTTCCTCTAGAATAGACTGAGCATCTCTTGATAATTACACTCCACCAAAAAAAACAAAATATATGGCCCTGAGGATCATCTTGCCCTGTCTTTTATCTTCCATGAAGAAGCCCAGGTCAGGAAGAAGTTGAGGACAACGGCCTAGCAAGGCCACTACTGGATCCACTGCTTCTGGCTAGTAAGTGAGGAGGGAGAGAAGACATGGAGAGCTGCCAAACATGGCGCTGGCAAACATCACATCCACTTCCATCGCTTGGCCAGGACCCAGCCACACAACCTTACCAAATTGTGAAAGGGCTGGAAAAGTTATCTAAAGCTGGGCCAGAAAGAAAACAAAACAGTTCTTGGTAAGCATTAGTATTCTCTGCCCGGAGATTTCTTCACATCTGCTCTTGTCCTGACCAGCTGCACTCTAAGCCCTTCTCCGCACCCCAGACAGAATAGAAAAAAATTCTGATCGCAATTTCCAGTTTAGGACCTTCCAATGGCCACCATTTCTCTTAGAACAAACACTGAAATCCTTCCCATCGTGTATCAGTCAGGGTTTGGTTAGACAAGCAGAACCACCATGATAAAGAAAGAGATTTATTACGGGGTAGACCTTACACAATTGTGGGAGTTGATGGGGCAGTCTATGTTGGCCAGTGTCTCTGCATCCAGTTCTGAGCCTGAAGTTATCATAGACCAACCAGACTGGTGATCTGAAACCAGCTGGATGTGGACGAGAGCCACGACAAATTGGAACCCAATGAGAATGAACTGGGCAACTGGAAATAGTGAAGGCACATGGAACCTATGTCTGTCTGTCTCTCACCACCTCCAACCTCAACTTTAGCCATGAAGCTACACATGCACTTAGCCCTAGACTCGAAGAAGCTGAAGGAAGCGATCTGGGGGGAGCATTAGATCCAGGTGCTGCCCCACACTAACGAGGTTTGCTGGTAGACCAAGGACAACATGCATGAGCTACCACATAGAGCCCTATACCAATCTTCAGAGCACAAAACGGATGGCTGATGCTTCACTTCTACCCTCCAAAGCTCCCACAAAATGTCTCTTGTGACCTATACTAACACAGAACCATACAGGGAAGGGATTTCTGGGAAACATGATTTAGCTTCACTAAGTGGACATAGTCCCAAACCACCATGTATGGTCTTAGGATCCAGCATGGTCTGGCCCCTGACTGCTTCTCCATCCTTGTCCTTCAAAGGAGTGAATTGCTCCCCTTTTCTATTCTTTAAAGGACACTTACCCAGAAAGATTCCTTTGACCAAGATCTTTAAAATACACAGTGCCCTTTTAATTGCATGTTCAAAATCTAGCTTTAGCATTAGACTTCAAGCTCCAAGAGGACAGGGACCAAGTGTACAGTATACACTACTATATCCCATTCCAGAGCATTTGAGTATGGTACATGGAAGGCACTCAATAGAGACCTGATGAAGGAACATCAATCAGTATATCAATGGACCTCTTCTTAGATAGGGTTAAGCCATGCAGGACTGACATCTACCCAGCTTTACTTTAAAAAACTCTCTAAAGTAGGAAAGACAGATACTTGAATGAGAATTTATTCCAATGTCTGATATTAATTTTCATTATACCTCACCTAAATCTTTAATGCCTTTAAAACTACCCAATGAAGTTCCTATTTAAGAGATACAGGCTACTAAATTATTATATATGAGCACCAAGAAAGATAAGGAATTTTCTCTTTGGGAGATTTATTAGAAATAGTACACAGATAACATTTCTACATTATATTTGAGCCACCTGCCCAAAAGCAGGAAGATGGTTTCTATGACCCTTTAGGGAAATTCCCGTTCAATGAGCCTATCAAAGTTATTTTACTAGCACAGCCGTGTACAATTAATCATCTTTGTGAATTCTTAATTGCCATGGTCAGACAACCCCCAGAGAGTAATCATACACTGTGGCAGAATTCACGCTCCTTTCTCACCCTTCCATGATGAAATAGAAAGCAGGAAGAGCAGTAGTTCACTACCACTTGCTCATTAATTCACTCAAGAAATAATTATGGGTGTTCCCTGTAAGCTAGGGATAGAAAGACGGCTAAAAAAATTCAGAATCTAGTCAGGAGAATGGCAAGTAAAAAGACACAGTTGGTTTTTCTTTAGAGGTATTTGAAGACAAGCAGCTGCTATTTTAAAAAATTGACCCAAAAATATCACAGGAAGTACTCAGTAAATATTAGCTAAGTGTCAGGCACTGATGTAAGCACATTACACAAATTAACACATTTATTCCCCATAACGACTCTGAGGTAGGTACGTATATTATTCCCCACTTTAACGGATGAGAAATTTGAGCCACAGAGAGGCTAAGGAAGTTGCCAAGGCCACACAGCAGGTCTCCGGAGCCCACTGCTCTACCACAGTGCTATCCCGCCTCACCCTGTCTCCCCGCTCCCCTCCGCAACCCCTCCATGACTGTTAGGCCTAATGATTACAAATATAGTTATTAGAGGCTTAATGATTATTTTTATAATATAATGTTATTAGCATTTTCTTATAATAAAAATGACATTTAAAATCAATAGAGTGATCAAATCCATAAGCTCTTTTATTTATGAATAGAAATACCTACCTGGTTGCAAAAGATGAATACAAATGACTCCCCAGAAGGAACCCTGGCCTTTGACCACATCTCATTCTTGCGTCTGTGCTTCTCCCTTCATGCAGGGCTGACCCACACAGGTCACAATTTGCAGGGAAAAGGCGGCGAAGGGTCATCCCACAACAGAACGCTGAAGCCGTGTCTGCTCTTGTCCCTCCCTCCTGGGTTTCCTCAGCAGTGTCTGCAGAAAAACAGACTGGCCTCAGCTCCGTCCTAGATGGAAGGGGGAACAGAGCATATAGAAAACGTAATGTTTTCCAGTCTATAGGGGGATGTAAAGAGGCATATAAATCATTTCTGTTTGATTTCATACTGAATGGATCAGGACCAGCACCAAGAATCCTCTTACAGTGGTTCTATTATAGAATCAAGCACATTCCCTCACCGGTCTGGCTCCAGTCAGTCCATAGTGAAGGCTGTGGGAGCCCACCGGGGCAGCAGGAAAGGCCTCTTCAAAGATGTTGAACTTGAGGAATATGACACGCTGAATCCGTTGGAGAACTAACGTAGTTCCCTGTGACTGGAGGATAGAAAGAGTGAGTAGAAAAGATGATGAGGAGGAGATGGGGGAGCCCTAGAGATGGCCTAAGAACACACAGGCCTTGGAGCGAGAAGGCTGTGGAGCATTGCTGGGGAACTCGGAGCAGGGAAGACCACGCTGGCCGTGGCAGGGTGGAGGCCAGATGAGAAGCCCTTTCCCCAGAGCTTGTGTGGTGACCTTGCTTTGGGGAAAGGGCCCTGCCTTCTTAGTGGAGGTTCTCCACTGTCCCTAATGTTAATAAATCAAAATAAAAGATAAGAAGGGGGGAAAGTTCAGTTCGTTTTTTTCCTTTTCTTTATCTACGATCATAGAATATGTATATAAACCTAAGTCAGGTTTAAATACTGACAGCAAAACTCAGTGAAATTCATTTCCAAAAGAGGCGCTCCAGGGAAAGACTGATGAGAAGCTAAGTGCTAGCTGTGAGAAATGAAGAGTCTTTCCAAACTTTTTTTTACAAAGGGGGAGGTAATAGTCTTGAAAGGGAGTTTAACTGAGGGCAAGAAAGCATCAGAAATGCTTAAGCAACCGTTGGGGACTGACTTTAAAACAGGGGTTGGAGGACACAGAAAATTGCCCTGGGGACCACAGCCTGTCCTCTTCGTGGTGGCATGCTGTAGACACCACGGGAGTGGAGTGCATGGATCAGGAGCAGCTTATGATCCTTTGTCTCATAACGTTTGATCAGAGGAGAAGTTTTTATGATACTTTATAGTACATAGTAGTTAAATTGAACAAATATTATGACCACAATAAAACACATTCTTATCACTGGAACATAAATCAGTAATTGCTACATTGTGAGGGAGTTTCCCTGCACAAGTCCAGAGAGGCCGCTAGCATCAACTGGGGGAGAAGTTTAAAGGCAAAGCCATAGCATCCAATATCATTTAAAATCAAAACACCACAAAATTAAAACCTGTTCCCTCCAGGGCTTTAATGCTGCTTTTCAACCCTTGTACAAAAAGCTTTTCACTCTCCAGTCGATCATCAAAAAGCCACCTACATAAAACCTATTAATAAGGACTCCAATGGAGAGACTTGCCATAAAATCAGGAATGCTTTGGAGCTCAGTGGAGATTCACTCCTGCCACACACAGCTTGGCAGCAACAGCTCCACTCGATCCCAGCACACATGTTTCCAATTACAACCCATAGATTTCTATCAGAGTTCAAATTAATACTGCTAGCGTGGGAGAAACTCTTTGAGGGGGGATGTCTACAGCTCATGTAGTTGGACTTCTCAGGAAGAAAGCTGTACCACCTCCCACATGGCCTATCCAAGGAGGGGGACGTGTTGAGACCCTCGTAAAGGGAAATTTACCTTTAAAAAGTGTTTTTGCAACTTTAGTTTGAATTCCTTGAGTTATCACACCTTCTTGAATAGTGAAATCAAAGTTGCATCTAATTATAATCCAAGTACTTCTTAGTAGTACTTATACTTCTAAGTATAAATATCTAGTATATATAGTAGAGTACCTATAGGATAGTATGTAGAGTAAGTAGTACCTACAGACTCTTTTGAATACAGCAAGCTCTGAACATTTAAGAAAACCTCAAATGTCCAACGTTCTGCTCTTTCCAGGGCTTAAGGTGGTCAAAAAAAAGGCAGCGCGGAAGGCAGTTTGGGAAATTTCTCAGGAAAATGGGTTCAGAGGGCATTGTTCTTTTTTGATTCGGAGGTTATAAATTTACACGTTATCTCCCCTTTTTAAAAAATCTCATTTTATGGAATGATTCAAGACTAGAGTAATGTTTTAGTAGGATTATAAAAATTCAAAGCAATACACTCTCCCCCCCAAAATGAAAACTGGTCATTTGCTCTATAAATGTCCTCTTTTTAAAGCCAGCAAATACTGAGCCCCTATTATGTGCCAGCCACTGTGCCCAAGACCACTGAACCCTCACAGACCCAGGGAGGCGGGTGTTCTCATCCTGCATTCCATGGTGAAGAAATCGAGGCTCAGGCAGTTTAACTAAGCTGCTTGATGTGACACAGCTAATGAGGGACAGTGGTAGGATTTGAACTCAACACTGTCTGGAAGTTTATTGCTATGATATGGTGCCACCCCATCAGGAAGAACAATGGGAGCCCTGGCCAGTGTGGTTCAGCTTGTTGGACTGTTGTCCCGTAGATCAAATCCTTGCATGTTCAATCCCCGGTTGCGGCACTCTACTTTTTTACCAATCTCTTCGAATTACATAAGGCATGTATTTCTAGAGGACAAAGGACTTACTGCTTTTGCATAATTTCATGTATAAACAAATACGTGTGCAAATGAGATCACTTTGTCTTTCATTGCACTTTCTAAAACCTGACACACAGATCATAACCAATGTTTTCTTGTGCTCCAGATAACTGCTGTATTTATTATACACACCAGCAAGGGCCTTATCTTACTTAAGCTTTTATAAGTCTGTCTTTTTTTCACAAAAGAAAACAGGGTGTTGTTCCTAAGACGCATAAGCAGGAACAGGAATCAGTTCTCAAGTCTGAAATTTGCTATGTACGTAAGTTGTCATAAGCTCAGCCTCATCCACATAAAAGGGGAAGGCACAAGCAAGCAGAGCTGAAATGTTCTCCTGAGACAGCTGACAATTCACCTTCGACACAAGTGCAAAGAAAACAGCACTTATTCGGTACCCACTTTCTGGTGCTACCCAGCTGCAGAGTCCCACCCAACACAGAGTTAACAATATATAAAACATTTCCATTGCCCCAATTAATGCAGAAAGAAGCTTAAAAATTCTCGGGGCAACCTGCAAGAAGAACTCAAATCAACCTTGTAAGAGTGCCTGGCTCTGGTTTTATACTAATTGCCGAGTAAATTAACAAAAAAGCACAGCCCCACCAGCAAGGAAAATGAAGGTTTCTTCACAGACCATCAGCAAAGTTGCCCCAGAAGCCTAAATAACATCATGCCTGATTCTTTAGACAATAAAATGCCAAAGTTTTTCTTTTGCTGTCAGCAAATGATGAATACATGTGGTACCGATTATTTAATACCACGAGACCACCAGGGAAGAAGATTTAGGTGAACTGCGGCAGAACTATGCCATTTATTTTTATTACCATGCATTAAAAATTACGTTTACAGATAATTGTTTTTCTCCTTCCAATAAAGCAAGATAAAAAAATCCAGAAGAATATTTAATAATACTGGACCACCAGGGAGGAATTTTAAAAGTTGATTTTTTTATTGAAAAATTAGATTTGCTTTTTTAAAATTTCCAATTATTTTTAAGTGCAATTTGTGAGGAAATTATTTTAAACTAGAGCAGTATGAATTTTTTGCTGGGGGAGTGTCTCAGAGATTAAGTTACTCCTTTACAAGGGTAATTACCTAATCAAATCACCCCTCCGAACCATCCATTTTCAAATACCTGTGTAACTGACTGCATGTTTTACAATTCTATTCCACCACACACATTCTCATGATTTTATTAGAGTCAGATTTTCTAAAGTCTTAAGATAAAATAAACGCTTGATTTTTTCCTAATAATGTACTAGATTGAGAAATTTTTCTATCTACCAGTTTCTTTTAAAATGAGAATGAGAAGTAAAAGGAGGAATAGTAGGAGCAGCAAAGTGAGAGAAGAAAAGGGCAAAAAGGAAGGAAAACAAGAGGAAAAAAATCCAAAGGAAATTAAATTAGGCTTCACACAATAGTTGCAATGATAATCTCTCTCAACTTCAGCTGGCACACTTAAAATTAGGACAGGCCTGAGTTGTTTCCCTCTCCTCCTCTCCCTCCTTCCCTGTCTCTGTCTGTCTCTCTCTTCCCCGCTCTCCCGCACCCCCTCCCAGCACCCCCACCAAAGTGCAGAGCCCTACAATTAAAGGGAACCGTAGAAGGGCTTCTACACTCATCCTCCATCAATATCGGAATGCCCTCCCCACATCCCTCTTGCAGATGCCAGCCTATCATCTTCCTTACCTAATTTGCCCAAAGGCAAGTAAGACACGCCCCGAAGTAAAAGAAGTTCCCATCAGTCTGAGTGCCAGCATTGCTCTTTGCACGAATTAAAAGAAAGAGTAGTTCTCCAGATAGCCTTGCAAATCTATCGGCTAACCCGAACCACCCCAGCAAAATATGAACTGCTGTTTTTTACTAACTGAATGTGACAAAAGCAATGTTTTCTGGACTAAAATCAGTGAGAGGGGAAGAAGCTAGCTTCCTGCCTCCTGCCCTCACCCCGACACACACACCTCAAGTCTGGTTTTCCAAAAGGAAAGGCCTTCCTAACTGGTTCTCAGGATAAAAAAAGAGACCAGGGCCAAACCCAGGCAAAATTATGAAATTATGAAATTATGAAATCATGAAATCATTCAAAATAGTGTTTGGCTCCTCCCGCTTCCTCTCCAATTTGTAGAGTAAGGTGTTAATTCCATCACAATAGTTTGTGATAAGGTGTCCTAAAATTATTAAATAAGTTTGTCAAAGATTAATTCACAGGACCCCATGTTTTCTGGAGTTTGTGCCCTAACACAGAGCCTGTTCCCATGATGATGCTCAGGATATGTTTCGTCTGTGAACTACCAACATGCCCTCATGTGAACCAGAACACTGATCCCAGTGCCAAGAGCTGTGTTTGTCTTGAGAGGCCAACTGTGTTTACCTACAGCGTGGGACAGCTTTGGATCCCACAGTGACTCTGTGGTAACCACATGGTCTCGGTATTGTTCCTTTGATTTTAGGACTAGCTTTGCTACAATGTAAAGTTAGCTTGCTATGCACAGGCTGGCTGGAGATGGGTCTGGTTATTGCTGATCAGAATCGAACTTGTTCACAGTGTGCAGGCCCCAGGCTGTGGGAGCAGCACGTGACTGTGACCAGGCCCTAGGAAGATTTCTGGGAATGGCCCTCACAAATGGCCCTCACACACGGCCCTGACCACAAGGACCTTCTATTGACTTCAAAGGGCCTAGCCTTCTCTGTTGTCATAAATCCAAAAATAATCTGCCTCATTATTATTTCTCCCTTTTGAGGAAATTGCTTGCCCTTCTACCCTACTGAGCCATGGTGTTTTTCTGGAACATGCCTACAGACTCCACTTCCCTGTCTCCCAGATGCACAGGCCCAGGAGCTCTGTGTACCTCCCATCGTAGGTTCGGAGGAGGAGTAGAGGGATCAAATGCAAACCTGATCTTGTCCTCTCCCAGCTTAAAATGCTTCTGTGGCTCCCTGTTGCCCACAGGGACAACGGCAAACTCTCTTCATTGGCTTAGAAGGCCAGCCTGTTTGGCCTTTTGCCCTCTCCTGCCTCATTGCCTCACACAATGAATCTTTCAAGTACTTGGACTTCCAGGGTCTTGATGACCTCTGAACTTTCGCAGGTGCAGTTTCCTTGCCAGGCCGCCATTAAGAGTTTCTCCTCACTTTAATCGGCAAGAGTAACATAAGAATCTTGACAAAGGTAGAGCTCAAAGAAGGAAGTGGGTAACTGTCGGAGGGAGCATTTTATGTCTGGAACAAATGCCCTCGGATTTTTGTATTTGTGAGATTTCATTACCAAAAAAAGCCCAAGATAGGATGAGGGTTTCAGATTGTCGCTGTCATGCATGCTCAGAGAACAGGAGGGTCCCTGTGACTGACTGATCAGGGACAGTTTAGCTCTCTTGGCCACCTAACTATGCCCACATGGGCCTAGGGAGATGAAGGTGGTTAGCAGAGAGTAGGTATTCTAGAGACCAAAGGAGCTGGTGGTTAAATGCAGTTCCTCCTTACTTTCCGGCGGATCTAAAGCTGCTGAGTGGCTTCCCCTAGCAGGTTGGGGTTGGGAGGGGGATGGGCCCAAAAAAGGTATCCCATCAGCGGAAAAAGATATTCTGGATCTGCCGGTATGCTGCTGGGTGTCAGGGTCTGATATCGCTATGTGAATGTATGGGCCACACACAATTCCCTATACTCAGCATGGCACATTTTTCCATCTATCTTACCATAATGTACCCTTCTGGAACATAGGCCACTGAACTAGAAATCAACTACAACTGAATCAGTATAGTAATAAAGCTACTACAACAACAACAAAAACCAATATGCCTCACACTTGAATGATGCCTCCCATTTCAAAAGACTTTCACAAACATCATCTTATTTGAAGATGTAACCACGTTTCACAACGCTGCTGTGGAACAGGCGGTCTTATCCCCAAATCAGAGAGGAGAAAACTAAGGCTCTGGAAGAAAAACCGACTGGCTGAAGGCTACATAACTCATCAATGGAGTAGGTATTCTAAGTCCATGTCTTCATATCAGGTCCTGGGCTCTTTCTGCTGTACTTTGCTGATTTTCACCAGGACTGAACTCAACAGCAAAGCAATCAGGTAGAAACTTAATTCTCTGATCAGGACCCAAACTCGGTACAACACGTTTACTCCGCCGCCTCCACTCTGTACCTGTGTAAGGCGTCAACCCAAACCTCCCTCAGAGATCGTGAGACAGTCAACTGTCCAGGCTCCTGTTTTATTAAAATGGAATACATTATGCCAAAACGGTTATGAAAATTGGGTCTATTTAAATGTCCAGCGTTAACAAATTAATGTGCTGAAATGACATACACACAATTACCATGACGACTGGCTATAAATAAGTCACTTGGAAATAATGTCCAAGTCCAAATAAAAGCCCTTGGTCAGAGCGAGACCTTCTGGGCCTTGGGACAGGCCCTGTATGTCAGGAAATGCCTAATTTACTAGAGAACTTTCAGATTCTAAAGTGGATTTTAGACAAATAGGACATCAGAGAACTTTGATTAAATTCCCAAATTGCCTAATATGCTCAATTAATAAACCCAAGGGAGACAGGAAGGAGCACTGACTAGGAGTGCGGACACACAGGTTCTGGCCCGGCAGCCCTGCGCTGGCCGGGAAGCCACGAGGAAGCCCCTCAACCACCCAGGCTGGATTCCCTCATCCTCCCACCGGCGGTGGACTGTTCGTGAGATGCCTACAGTTCCATGTCCTGTGATTTGAGTGCCTGTCCCTAGAGAAGCTCCTTCCCGGTCCATGTACTAAAACTATCGATCACTTCAGGCAAGGACTACAAAACTATATGAGGAAAAAAAGAATGTGCAATCACCAAAACAAACAAGCCCTGACTTAGGAGACCAAACCATCCCCCCAAAATGGCAAATGGCAGTAACTCAGAGGCTCACTGCACCCAAAAGGGCATTTTGCTTTACATGATAATTGGGACCATTGTGAATCTTCATCCACACGCACACACAGAAATTTCAAAGCAAACATTCTTTGGAAATAAAAGCAGCAGTCCTAGATCTCATCATTTTTTCTGGGCTGATAGCAGCTCAGATGACTGCATTCTGTATGGGCCCCCATGGGGGCCTTAAGAAATTTTCTTAATTGGCCCAGGGATGCTAATCAAGCCTAGAGGGTTAGCGTCATGAGCTGGTGTGCTGACTGCTGTGTTTGTTTTAAATCAGACCGCCTACGTGGTGTGAGGCTGAACCCTGTTATTAAATCCCCTTTTGTTCTGTGTGTACACCCATCAATCTTATCTCACAAATCGAATAGGGAAGGGATAGCATGTTTATAATTAATCCCTGTAAGCTGTTTCCAAATATCTAGTCAAGGGCTTATATGATGTTTGTCCATAAATATCTTTTAGTTATATAGTGAAGTTTATCTTAATGATGTTTATTATATCTTTTGCAGTAAAACAATGGCCTGTAAACGCTTCTGGTTTTAATGTAGTATATAAACCGCTTTGAGATAGAGCATTATTCTGATCTTCTTGATTATATCCAAGACAGGATAGTTTTATTATAAAGGGGAAAAAAATCACATAACCAATGACAGCTAACTTGAAAAATTACAAACTCATAAGTATATTGTTTGTGTTACTAATTTAGAAACCAGGCAGAGGCTATTAACTACTCAATCTCCCTTTTAGAAACAGAATCCCCCGCTAAGTTTTATCAAGGCACAGACCACCCAGATAAAGACTCCATTTCTTAGCCTCCCTTGCAGCTATGTGTGGCCATGAAACCAAGTTCTTATAAATAGGATATAAGCATAAATGATGTGTGCAACTTCCAGCTCTTGGCATTGGGTGAAGTCTGAATACGTACTCTGCTCTCTCTCTTCCCCTCTTCCCATGGGCTGGAATGCCAGCTTCAACTGGACAGACATGGGCAACACATTTGGGACTGGCAGAGGAATGAGAAAGAAAAAACCTTAATTCCTAGCTGAGGTTAGACACTTGACTTCCCCTGGGTTGTTAGATGAAAGAGCAAGGGGCATCTGTCTTGTGTGAGTCACTGCATATAGTAACAGCAGGTTAGTAAATACACAAGCGTGAGCATTTTAATTTAACCTTTTACTGTACAGAAAATCCTTTCCTATGGAAAATCCTACTTCCCCATATACACTTCTTACTGCGTAGGAGGTCATAAAAACAAACATTTCAATACATATTATATGTACACAGGGAGGCAGCATAGTATAGCATTTAAAAGTTCCAATGCTAGTCCAAGAATTCAAAAATTGCCATTGTCACTTACTAAGCTTTAAGTGACCTTGGGAAAATTACTTACCCATTCTAACCTCAGTTTCATCATCTATAAATGTGGTCACAACAATGCCTATGAAACAGTGTTGTGGTGAGAATTAAACAATGATGGATATTAAGAACATAATAAGTTCTCAGTAGGTGTTAGCTCTCATGATAATGATAATGTTATTGCTATATTTAAGTGGCAAATTTAGGTAGCCATAAAGGACAAAAAGTATTCTGGGGTATAGCTTCAATTTATCCAGACTCTAATAAAGATAAGCTGAAGCAAAATTGCTATGCAAAATTGAAAAGCCTTATTTTTTAACTCATTGCCTTGCTCCCATTTTCCCCAATGAAGCACCTCTTCCTTATTTTTATTCCAAGTTTCTAACCTGCTAGCCAAGCAAGAATGTATGCATTATCATCAACTCTTAAGTTCGCCTACATATTTTCATTCAGAGCCTTTGTTCAGGGACTCCCAGGCAATATGTTTTAGGTAAAAGAGGTATTTGGTAGTGCCTCATACTAATGCATATCAAGGCTCATTTTGTCACTGGTCTTTCATTCTGCCCTGCTACTCAGTCATTGAGCTTTGTCCTAAACCTCCCCAGCCTCCTGGACACTTGACTTGAGAAACCGGAACAAATATTAGCTGTCAGGCATGGAGAACATTATGGAGAACATTATGCTAGGTGAAAAAAGCCAGTCAGAGAAAGACAATGACAGTATGATTTCACTTATATGTGGAATCTAATGTACAAACCGAACTAATAAGCAAAGAGACCGACTCATAGACAGAAAGCAGGCTGGCAGCTGTTGTGGTGTTAGGGGAGGATAGGGGGTGGAGGGATTGAGCAAAAAGGGAAAAGGACTCATGGACACGGGCAACAGTGTGGTGACTGCGGGGGGTGGGGGGTACACGAGGGTTAAATGATAATGGAAAAATGCAATGAAATTGTTTTACAAAAATAAAAATAAAAGCCTCTTTGAAAAAAAATATTAGGTGTCAGAAACTTCAATTATGAGTTTCAGATTAGATTAAGGTAATTTAGCCTCTATCCCAATAGTTTTGTCCAGGCATCAGAAACGAAAGTATAACAGCAACATTACAACTACACTGCAAAACAATCATCACTCAGAACCACCTGAAATCTAGCTGAACAGAAGTCTTACAACTAAGGATTTAAAGAAGCCATATCAAAACTGTTAGGAGGGACAGAGATGAGGAATATGCTGGTCCCATATCCATGTATGGTGGATAAAAATTGGGAGGGATATCTCAGCTTCAGAGGTCCCTCCTGAAAACCAAGGGGTCCTAGCCCCACATCAGCCCTCCCAGGCCAGGGTTCCAATGGCAAGGAGGGAAGTCCCCACAATTTTTTACTATAAAAACCAGTGGGGATTGTGGCTGAGTGAGACCAAGGACTTCTAGAGTTTTAGGCAGATCTTAAAGGGTCAGACACAGACTTACTGGAACTTACTCCCTCGGAATCCCAGCACTGAGGAAGCAGCTGAAAAGACACTGGGGACATACAGGGAGGAACTAAAGTGTGAGAGCCAGGGTTGGAGGGCATCTCTCCCCCAAACAGAAGTGTTATCAGAGGCCAATGTTCCTTTTCGAAGCCCTCCACACACCGAGTCTACAGACAGGTGTCATATCTGAGACTCCTGAGGATTCCCTGAGGCTCCATCTCACCCAACTTGCAGGCCCACCCAAGCTTTTCCAGTGGCCTTTCCATATGAGTGGACTTTCTTGGCTCTTACTTCAGACTTTCCTAAAATCTCTCAAACAAGCAGCATCTGGCCTCAAAGTGCCCTATACCAATCACTAAGTGGCCCCAGGCCAAACATTAGTGGTAATTGGCCTTGGTCCACAGCATGGCCTCCTCTAGGCACCTCCAAGCCTAGCACAAGTAGCAGCCATCTACAGACTGCTTTGTAGCTCATGCCAGATGGCTAGGGGAAGGATAAAGGCGGCAGCTGACCTTAGTCTGTACCTCCCAGGAGGTCCTAGGACCAGCACACCTGATAGACAACTTCAGACCACACTGAAGTGCCACCCAACCACCTCCACAAGCAAAATAGTCAAGGGACAGACTCAGTAGGCACAGAGCCCTGCTGAAGTAAATCCTGCTCCTGTGGGGTGGGCTCGTGATCCTCCATGGTAGTCACAGCTGGTCTTTGCAGCTGACTAACCTGGAAGTAAATCTCTCCCATTGACATGCCAACAGCAACCAAGGTTCAACTACAACAGGAGAGTGCACACAGCCCACATAGGGAGAGGGTGCACCTCGAGTACCCAGCTAGGATGAATGGGAGGATGTGCCACTGGACTCCAAAGGACACCTACTACATTATGCCATGCTACTAAGCCCAGAAGATGCAGCAGCTCTACCTGCTGCATAGAAACAAACACATGGAGGCTGTCAAATGAGGGAACAAAGAAACATGTCCCCAAAAAAGAACAGAACAAAACTCCAGAAAAAGAAGTAAACAAAAAGGAGACAATCTCCTAGATGCAGGGTTCAAAACACTGGTTATAGGGATGCTCAATCAACTTGGGGAAAATTAGATGAACTTACAGACAACTTCAACAGCATTACAAAGGACAAAAAACATGAAAAGAACCAATCAGAAATAAAGGACACATTAACTGAAATCAAGAGAATAATTTACAGGGAATCAATGGTAGAATATATAAATAGTAGAATATCAATAGTAGAATATATAAAGCTGAGTAGAATATACACAGCAATTTGGAATATAAGGAAGCAGAAAACATAATCAGAAGAGCAAAAAAGAAAAAAGAATCCAAAAAAATAAGGGTAGTGAAGGGACCTCTGAAAAAACTTCAAGCATACCAACATTCACATGGAGAAGCCAGAGGAGAAGAGAGAGGGGGAAAAAAATGAAAACCTATTTGAAAAAACAATGACAGAAAATTTTCCTAACCTGATGAAGGAGATAGACATACAAGTCCAGGAAGCATAAAGAGTCTCAAACAAGATGGACCCAAAGAGGCCCACACCAAGACATAATTAAAATGCAAAAGCTTTAAACAAAAAGAGAATCTTAAAAGCAGCAATAGAAAAGCAGTTAGTTACCTGCAAAGGAGCACCCATAAGACTGTCAGCTGATGACTCAATAGAAACTTTGCAGGCCAGAAGGGAATAGCAAAATATATTCAGATTTTTGGACTTTCAGTCAAGATCAAGGAGGCATAGGTAAACACAGCTTGCCTCCTTGTGGAACCACATGAAAATGACAACTGAAATATAACAACCATCACTCAGAACCATCAGAAATAGAGTTGAATGGAACTATAGCGTTAAAGAAACCACATCCATCGAGACTGGTAGGAGGGGCACAGACATGGAATAGGCTGGTCTCTCACTCATGTATGGTAGATAAAAATTTGGGAGGGATATCTCAGGAGGGAGGAGACCCAGACTCACACCAGCCCCTAGCCCAGGGTTCCAGTACCACAACTGCTGGCTGCAAAAACCAGTGGGACTGGGTCAGTGGAAGGAACTTCTGGGGCCCCAAGCAGTTCCTATAAAGGACCCACACATGGACTAACCTACTTGATCTCACTTCCTCTGACCTCCAGAGCCAGGGCAGCAGCTTGAAGGGCACCATTGGCATACTGGAAGAGGCTGAAGTGTCTTGCATCAAGGCAAGCAGAGGCCACTGTCCCTTTTCTGAGCTGCCACCCTCCACCCCCCAGAGAGCCATGGAGCCAGCAGGCTGGTGGCTTACTTGAGACCCCATCAACCTAGCTGACACTGTTTGACCCACCTTAGATATCCCTAAAGACTCTACCACCCAACTTATGGACCACGCAAGCTACTTTTGCATATGAATGGCTGGTCTTGGCTCATGTTTCACAACTTCCTAAATCCTATAACACAAGCAACAGCTGGCCTCAGTGAGCTCCAGGCCAGGCACTAGCAACAGCCAGATCAGTTTCACAGCTTGGCTTCACCTGGGAATCTCCAAGCCCAGTACAAGTAGTAGCTTTCTCAGATTGCTTTATAGCTCAGGAAGGGTGATCGTGGGCAAAGCACAGGTGGGGACTGACCTTGACCTCCATCACTGAGAAACCCCAGGGCCAGCATACCCAGTGGATAGCTAAAGACCACTTCAGAGCACTGCCACCCTGTCCCTGCACAGCTGATCCTCCACAGAAGGTGCAAGTTGGTGGTCAGTGGTCACAGCCAATCCTTGCAGGTGACTGGCCTGGGTAAATCCCTCCCATTGATCTGCCAGCAACAACCAACTCTCAACAACAAGAGGAGGATGTATCCAGCCCACATGAAGAGTGGACCTCGAATACCCAGCTTGGGTGATAGGGGTAGCTATGCCACTGGTCCGTACAGGACACCTACAACATTAAGCCACTCTACTAAGACAGGGAGTCACAGCAGCTCTACCTAACGCACGGAAACAAACACAGGGAGGCTGCCAAAATGAGGTGATAAAGAAATGGCCCAAATGAAAGAATAGATCAAAACTCCAGAAAAAGAGTTAAATGAAATGGAGATAACAATCTATCAGATGCAGAGTTCAAAACACTGATTATAAGGATGCTCAAGGGTCTTAGTGAGGACCTCAACAGCATAAAAAAGACCCAGTCAGAAATGAAGGAGTCACTAATTGAAATAAAGAATAATTTACAGGAAAACAAGAGTAGAGTGTATGAAGCAGAGAATCAAATCAATGATTTGGGACATAAGGAAAAAATAAACAATCAATCAGAACAACAAGAAGAAAACAGAATAAAAAAAATGAGGATAGTATAAGCAGCCTCTGGGACAACTTCATGAGGTCCAAGATTCACATAATAAGGATATCAGAAGGAGAGGAGAAAGAGCAAGAAATTGAAATCTATTTGAAAAACTAATGAAAGAAAACTTCCCTAATTTGAGGGAGGAAACAGACATACAAGTCCAGGAAGCACAGAGTTCCAAACAAGATGGATGCAAGGAGGCCCACTCCAAGACACATCATAATTAAAATGCCAAAGTTTAAAGATAAAGAGAGAATCTTAAAAGCAGCAAGACAAAAGCAGTTACCTACACAGGAATTCCCATAAGACTATCAACTAATTTCTCAAAAGAAACTTTGCAGGCTAGAAGGGAATGGCAAGAAATATTCAAAGTCGTAAAAAGCAGAGACGTACAGTCAAGATTGCTCTACTCAGAAAACCTATCATCTATCATTTAAGGGCAGATAAAGAGCTTCCCAGACAAGAAAAAGCTAAAGGAATTCATCACCACCAAATCAGTATTATAGGAAATGTTAAAGGGTCTTATTTAAGAAGAAAAAGATAAAAAATAAAAACAGTAAAATGGCAATAAATACGTATTGTATCAAAAATTAAAATACAAAATAAATGAACAAGCAGAACAAGAACAGACTCATGGATACAGAGAACATTTTGATGGTTGCTAGATGGGATGGCGATTGGAGGACTGGGTGAGAAAGATGAAAGGATTAAGAAGTACACATTGGTTGTTATGGAATAGTCACAGGGATGTAAAGTACAGCATAGGGACTACAGTCAATACTATTGCAATAACTATGTATGGTGCCAACAAAATTTATCAAGATGATCACTTAGTAAGTTATATAATGTCTAACCACTGGTGTGTGTACTCCTGAAACTAATATAATATTGTATGCCAACTGTAATTGAAAAACAAAAACTAAATTTAAAAACCAAATAAATACATAAAACCATGATTTAAAAAAAACAAAAGTGTATCCTCTCTGGGGGATGAGGGGACAATATCATCCAGAATCTCCAATAATCTCTTCAGTTTTTCATATACAATGTTCAGCTCTCAGTAGGACATCATTTAACCAAAACCAAGAGATAAAAATATATCAGCAGAAACAACACCCAGAAGATGTAGATACTGGCATTTTCACTTACTCGCCAATTCACTGTATACCCACTACATGCCAGACTAAGAGGATATATACTGGTGAGCAAAGAAGTTACAGCTCCTGCCCTCACAGAGCTCACAGTCTCGTGGCGAGGTCAACAATAATCCTTCATTTAAATTAAGAAACATAAGGAGTCGGTGAACGCCCATTCAATGGGCCTGGGCAGGAAACTGAGAGCATGTAAAGTGGTGATCAGACACCCCTCAGGCATGAAACTTGAAGAAGCAAAGCCCAAGAGCCTGGAAGAAAGTTGATGTGCCACAGAGAACTACGTGTACATTTATAGGGGAAAAACCATAGATGAGAGACTATGCAGGCCTGAAGAGAGAACCAGAGAGATCGAGAGCAGTATCTTGACTGCATCCTAGTTCCAAGGAAGCCCAGCTACAGTTCTCATAAGGGGGTTCCATGAAACTGATTCTATGCCCTTTAAATCAACACTATTTTGACTTGAACATTCTTAACTCAATTTCTGATCCTTGCAACAGATAGTGTATCTGACAAACACAGGTGTCATTTATGTGACCTGAGAACAACTATGCATGCAAAAAAAAAAGAGGAGAGACATAAATATGTTGGATTAGCCTGTTATAAATTTCATCTGATTGCACTAGAAAACTCTACATATGTATGATCAGACTTACACAGTGTAGTCAGATGCCAAGAATATAGAACAATGAGAAGGTATAGCAGGGACAAAGCAGTTATAATTGTTCCCCACTATAAACAAAGCTGCCTCCAAATGAGTCAAGGTTATCTTCCAGACAAGTGAAAATCTAAACTCAGTATTTAAATGAGTATTACTATGTTGTACTTTTTGACCAAAGTAGGTTCCCAGCGTTTTTAGCCACGTGGTTGTCCTTTTTCTGAAAGTATTTTATTGTGTTTTATCAGTATACATCCCTGTCTTTTCTTCTCCTTCTGCCACTTGCGGCTCCATTTAGAAGGCTTCTCTCTGCAGACTGCACATATTCAAAGTGGCCCGTGAAGACAGTGCTATGCAGAGGCAGACAAGGCGAGATACACAAAGGCACAGGGGAGATGAGCAGGAAGGTGGAGTGGTATGTGGAGTTCAGCAAAATAAAACCAAAAACTAATTTAAAAGTAATATAACTAAAAAAAAATACTGGGCATACCTAAATTCCAAAAGCCAGGCTTCAGTACACTTTTGAGACCTTGACCAAATACTGTCTGGCTATGGTAATTATATTTTCTCTTCACTTACTTTGGCTTGTTTGCAAGTAGGGCAGATTATGTTCCTTTACAGGTTCATGTTATTTATATTAATTTACTGGTTACTCTGTGCACATATATCCACAAACATTCATATAGTTTATAAATTTCAATCAAGCAGTAAAAAAAAATGGGGGTGGGAAGGCAGGGATAAATCTTTTGTTGGTGTATTCGGTATGGCACAGCTTAGAATTTTACCCATAGAAATGTCAGGTCCTTGTTTCTTCATCCAAATACACAAAAATGAAACAAAAGAAACAAGCCTCACTAAAGTAAAATGAGCGAAAATTAGAAGGCAGCAAAGATGGGGGCAGTTGCCCAGGGCAACAAATGGTTGATGGATGGAATAATTAAGATCGACAGTAAACTAATCTC
Source organism: Glossophaga mutica (assembly GCA_039655065.1). Taxonomy (NCBI): domain Eukaryota; kingdom Metazoa; phylum Chordata; class Mammalia; order Chiroptera; family Phyllostomidae; genus Glossophaga; species Glossophaga mutica. The sequence continues at coordinate 47,532,403 of CM077306.1, read as the reverse complement.
TGTTTCTTTATTGAAAACGAAGTCCCCTGAATCAATTAGCCTTGTCATGGATACCTTCTGCAAAACAACTACGGCATCCCAACCACTTCTCTTTGTTTCTGGACTTGCCCACACTTCAGCGAGTGCAGGGACTGGCTTTAAAAGCACTGAGAGAAAATAATGGAAGATTCCAATACATTAGGCACTATACAAACAAATATAGCCACAGTCTTTGAAAAACTATAACTGTCACAGATGAAGCAGGCCCAGAAGACTTTGTGGACATTCTCAAAGGTGTAATGTCTTCAGTGTTTCTGCTAAATAAAGCCTAAAAACTGTCCTTTGAATAGGGCAAGCATGCATCTGTTAGAATGGAGATCTATTGGCCTGCTCTCATAAATGATAGAGTTAGGGAAACAAATGGTGTTAAGAAGAGATCTCCTCGTAGTCATAGTCACCTTGGGGTCTGAGACAAAACAAGAAAGACCGGAGACTGAAAGAAACAGAAGAAGGGCGAGTTTATTGGGGGCAGGGCGGGGTGAAAGTGGGATGCTAACATTCTACACCAGATAGATCAACTCTACAGCTATTGCAAGCATTACCCTTAAGTTAGGGAATAAACTGAAATGATCAGAGATGGCCAAGGAGAACTGCGCTCTGGCTTCTAGTGTGTCTGTGACCTGAATTAAAGCCATGCTTGCTCTAGTCACTTAAGAGTCTGAAGGATTCTACAGTTAATAAAAGGGCTTGGGGCAGATGATTATGATGTAAGCATAAAGTCCTTTTTGAGTAATTTTTATAGAAAATCCTCATTTTATCATCTACTCTCCTGCTTCTTTTTCAGTACAGTAAAAGAAAGTCATTAAATATTTCTTTGATGATATGGCTCTTGCAGTGCTTTGGAAATAGTACTTCTGATATCCTTATTAGCAAATTTGGGAAATACTGGTTCAAAGAGAATTTAAAGGATTTCTTTACTGCAGAACATTTAACGTGAGTATATGAATTGAGAATTGAGTTGCGAGGTGGCAGTATATAGTGTTTCCCCAAATTCTTGAGCACAGAGCCCTTTTCACAAGCATGTCGACAAAACATAATTCTAGAGTTTTTACTCTAGAGCATAAATGTAGATGTGAAAGGTGCGTGAGATTAGGCTAAACAGATATGACCTAAGGATATATCTTGTAAACTGCGCGTTTAAAACTTGCATACCAGTTTTACTGTGATGGAGAGAGGATATTAGAGTTATTCAATAAAGGAACTTGCCTTTTTTCCCTGTAATAGTCAATGTCAAAAATAAAAGCTCAATAACTTAGGATATTTAATTACTTGACTACTTTTTTAAACAAGATTTTATAATGGTAATAACACTGGCAAATTTTCATATGTAAATATATTAACTGTATGCACATACCTTGCAATTTTTGTTTATAGAATTTTATCACATTACTCTAAGATGAAAAGATAAAAGCTTTAGCATCAAAACTAAAACTAAGTAGTCCTGAGTTGCCCCCACAAAGTTGGCATTTATCACAAATGTTAACTCAGGTTATATGTAAAACATCCTTTTGGAGGTGAGAATCCACACAAGAGCTGGCTACAGTAGGCTGGGGCCATTTTACTTCCCAACAGTGAATGATAAAGGGAATAATAATAGCTTTGTGTCTTGGCTGGTGGTGGCTCAGTGGATTGAGCACTGAGCTGTAAACCAAAAGGTTGCAGGTTTGATTCCCAGTTAGGGAACCCAAGCACATGCCTGGGTTGTGGGCCAGGTCCCCAGCTGGGGGCATGTAAGAGGCAACCAATCAATGTATCTCTCACAGATTGATGTTTCGCTCCTTCTCTTTCTCCCTCCCTCCCCCTCTCTCTAAATAAATAAAATCTTTGAAAAACATAGGTTTGCTGCATTGTAAAAAATTATACCCTTTAAAATTGTCACTGATGGAAGTAAATTGTTCCACTCTATTTTTTTAAATAAACATTTATTTTATGCAGATTTTAAAAGTAATTTAGGCTCACTCTGGGAAGCCTGAAAATCACTGGACATTATTAACAGACACAAGACTAAAGGAGATTCCTAAGCTTGCCACCCACTATGGGCATTTTGATCTCTGTCCCTTTTAATAATTATCGTTTCACACAGTTTAGGCCATACTGTGTCTATTTTGCATCCTACTTGTTTCCCTCACTTACTAATGATCTGAGGCATTTTCCCATGTCTTAAAAACTCTTTGAAAACATCATTTGAAATGGCTGTCTGTGATTTCCGAGCCATTAACATGCCCATTAGAGAGCATTCGGCAACTGGGGCTCTCTGCCCTGCCTCTGCTGGGACCTCTGCCGGGTGACCCCTGCCTGGCCGCCCAGCAAGGATCCTGCTGTCGGTGGGTGGACAGGCTCTGGGGGCACAGCTGCTGAATATCCACTACCCAGAAACAGGCATTTTCTCTACCACAATTTCAAGGGCCAAGGCTGCATTTTTCTCTCAGATTCCAATGTAAAACGTACCCTTAGGCCTAAAACACTATTTGCTTTTCCCAAACTCACCAAACGCAGGACTCATGTCCAGTGGCAGAACACAGAAGTGGCTGGGGCTCCCTCTGAGCACTGTGATGCTCCAGACCCTCCGTGCAGGCGGAAGCACAGCCTGAGAAATCAGTGAATCACAGGATGGAGTTTTACTACCAGTGAGTGTGTGCCTCTGGCCATTTAAAGTCCCTCTTTGTAAATAAATACATCCAGTGGTGAAAAGAAAACATTTTTTTTACATGGTTATGGGTCCCATGAGAAGGAACACAAAAATTCTGCTACCAGTATAAGCAGTGGTGGGGAAGCATCTACCAGCCATTCAAAATGTCACCCGATAACCAGGATGGAGCCATCTGTTGGAGAGAGGGGGCAGTTCGGGTTGAGCAGGTATTTCTCCTTGGTGGGCTCTGGCTGGAGACCTCCAAACACCTTTTCCTGGGGTTAGGAAGAGCCATCAGTAGGAAATAACTTTGAATCACTGTTGGTGTGGGCTGGATATGAACCAGCCCCCTGGAAAGGCCAATCTGGACAGAACAGCACTAAACTACAGGCCCTGCCAGCCTCCCACAGCCTAGGCTGCTGACACTTTTATTTGCTGGCATTTACAATGTTGCAGCAGCAACTCAGCCCTGCTAATGTGGCTGCTTCCAACACAGCACTTAGGCAACGGCTTCTTTGAGGGGAGAGCAAAAGGATGCAGCTCTGGGCTGTGAGGCCTCCACAGTCCTGTTCATGCAAAAGGCAACTGCATTACCTTACGAGCAAATAAATGCTAAAGAGTTGCTATTCCCCCAGTGTTCTTGGCTTCACAAATTATGTGAAGGTACTTATCATTTTTTCCTTCTACTTATAACAAAAAAGAAGAAACTTACCATTAACTAGAGCTACTTCCTAAGGAAAATGGCCTTGTTAATGGGGAGACGAGCATCTGCTGAAGCTGGCGATAACCGGGTGATTGAACTGAGTTTTGTATATGTAGAGACGGGTGCAGAGTCTAGTGGGGAAGTCAGCCTGGAACAGTAGAGCTTAGATACACTGCAGAAGAGACAGGGGGAAGAATCAGGCATTTCTAGCTGCCATCATGGGGAGATGGCAGACATGTAGATTATAGAAAAGCAAAAGCAGAGGAGAGGAAGAAAGGGGCTGGCGAGACACCCAAAGGCCAGAGCCCTCTGCTGGGAGGGAGTGCACTGAAGAGAAACTGTTGGTGGGACAGACACAAGGACTTTTCCCAACAGGGGTGTCTTCATTTATTTGCTGTGACATAACCTTGGGTCCTGCACACCTTTGGTGAGAATTCTGCTTCACGCACCAGCCTTGTTTAAGTAGTTGATTGGGAGAGCTAAAGTTTACTAAGACCTACAATGTCTTAAACTCTTTGTACTTAACATGTGCAAACAAATTGAATCCTTACAAGTTACCGTGAGGTAGGCGCTATTATTATCATAATCGCCCCCAGGTTACAAATGAGAAAACTGAGGCAGAGAGAAGTTAACAAGCTAATAAATTGCAGGGGTGGGATTGGAATTTAGATGGTGGCGCTCCAGGGCCATATGCTTAACCAAGGCACTGCGCTGCAGTATACTAAATTAAGGGAAAATAAGAATATAAAACAGAGATCAGGGCCAGAAGTGATACGCCCCTAGAAATAGTCAAAATACCTTAGACAAAGGCATTAGGCCAGGCTTCCCCAGGTCTTACTGGGTGGGATGATCCTAGCTGATGTCTGAGTTACACAGCCTTCCTTTCAGGATTCATTGATTCAATATAGTTAATGAACCTCCTACCAAGTGCCAAGCATGGCATCTGGCACAAAGGAAACTACGAACAAGGCAGGGCTGGCTCTTGATCCCACAGAGTTTATAGCCTTAAGAAGGCTATAAGCGGCAAATGAGGGAAGTACAGAGTACTTTAGAACATACTGGAGAAACTCCCAACCCCAACCTGGAAGGCCTGGCAAGGTTTCCTAGGGGAAAAAAAAAATCTACACTGAGTCCTAAAAACTAAATCAGAGTTAGCCAGGAAGAGAGAGAACAAAAAAGAAATCCAAGCAAAAGAATCAGCATGAGCAACACCTGTAAGCAAGACAGGCCATGGTTCAGTAGATCTGAAACCATTCAGGAGAAAAATGAAAAGTAACACGTATTTGGATATGTAAACTGGATGACATATGCCATGTAAAGAAGTCACACTTTTATCACAAAGCCCATGAAAACCACTCTCATGTTTTAGGCAAAGAAGAAGAAGGAGGAGGAGGAGGAGGAGATGATTCATTTGTTCTGCAAATATTTATTGAGCACCTACTATGTGTCAGACAATGCTTTGGATGCTTGGGATACATTGGCAAACAAATCAAAGATCCCACTCAGTCTTACATGTGGAGTGGAGAGAGAAAATAATACCAAACATAAAAAGCAAATTATGTAGAATGTTAGAAGGCAGCAGAACTATAACAAAGGAAAGGCTACACAGGGTAGGATGGTTTGGGAGTGGGGACAGTGAAGGGCACATGACCAGATACATTTTTTTAAATTTAATCTTTATTATTTTTTTCTCCGTTACCATTTATCCCCCTTGCACCCCCTCCCTGCAGCAATCACCACACTGTTGTCCAAATCCATGAGTCCTTTTTCCTTTTTGCCCACTCCCTCCACCCCCTAACCGCCCCCCACCAGCTGTCATCTGACCAGATGCATTTTAGAGACTTGTCAGGGGTAGGCCTTATGCAGTTGATAGCAAGGATTTGAAGGATCCAGTTGCTGGTCACTCTGCAACTCACAGTCAGCATATGCAAACAGATGACAGTGAAAGTAACGCTTGAACTTTTTCTCGTCTACTCTGTGCCCATATTCTTACTTACCTAACATGGAGTCATAGTCCATGTTAATTCAGAAACAAAATCACTTTAGGCTTTAGACTCTAGAGTTGAGAAAATAACCCAAAGCCAGAAATTACCTGACATTTAGCCCAAACCTTAAGTATTTTCATAAGCTACTGATACCATACGTAGCCCTCAGATGTCTTCTATCTTCAACTACTTGAAACCTTTTCTGCCCCCTTAGCTTCATGCCCATCGCTTATGGAAGCAGCAGGTTAAAAATGTCTGGTTTACATCTATTCTTCCCATGGCACCCCAAAGATTTGCTTCCCACTGGAAGACAAAGGCAACCATGTTTGGCCAGTTTGGTTTCTTTCCACCCCTTTTTCGCTTTTCTGAGTTCATAATTGTCAGAAACATCTGTGTGCATTGCCAGTGCCTTCCCTCAAAATGAACAGGGCTCTAACGAACAAAACATCTATTCTGCTTCTAAATTTGTTTTTAATTATATTACAAGATGGAAAAAGAAATGCCTTAGCTGTTAACACTGGCTCAGTGGGGCCAACAGTAGACATAGAGCAGACACGAGGAAATACTTCAAAAAAATTTTTTTTAGTTTGCCATGATTTAATAGCAGATATTCCTGGCTTTGAGTGAACTCTGCAATATCCCTGTGCGACAGGATAAATGATCGTCTACCGCTATTAATTTTAGGTCATAATGTCTGAAATGCCGCTTCAAAAATAAATGCAGTATTTTCACTTTATTTGGTCAGGTAAATACTAAACTATTTTGTCATAATAACTTTACAACACTGTGTTTCACCTTGTCTTGCCTTGACTGCTGAAGGTAATAGGGACCGTTTTATTATGTCCATAAATTGAGTCAATTGACTTATCCTTATATCCTGTTTCCTGAACTTAACGAGAGATTCTGCATCATTAGGAAAACACACCATCCTGCAGCCGGATCAAAAGCAAAGGAAGCCTGATAATAAGTCATTTTGATTTCGGGGAATGTTCACCAGGCAAACTTTCAATATTCTGGCAGAAGTAAAACAAATAACTGACTTTGCAAAGCGTGGTTTGCTCAGAGCTGTGCTTATGCTGGAGACATCCCAGAGGGGTCCACCCTCCCCCCCAAAAAAACCCTCTCTCTGAATATGAGGCACTTGTAATGAATCTGTCAATTTAAGAGGCCCAACCTACCTATCAAAGAGCACAGATCAACATACTAAACATTTTTGCAAGGAATCTTTTAAAAAGATCTTTATAGTCATGATTTTTAAAATTCATGCTAACAGTCACAACCACATTCTTGATTTAGATTTTTTTTTTTGTGAGAAATAAATATTAGTGGTAAAGCAAGCTTTTCTGTCTGGAACTTTGAGTGCTGTGGGGTGGTCTTGTTTGTGTGTTTGTTCTTGCATTCTTAAGTGCCCAGACCCCAGTACAGTGCCTGGCACATAGCTCAATAAACTGGTGTGCCAAGGCTCTGTATTAACTGGGGCTATGGCAAAGGTGATGGGGTCCTCCATACTGCCTTCATAGGAGGGTCAGGACCCAACCCATGAATGCCAATACCAATGATGATGAATGAGCAGTGATGATTTTAAATAACAGCTATCACAGATTGAACATCTGTGCCATGCTGAGCACTTGTCACAGATTACTTCGTTTGGTTTTCACAACATTTCTGAGTTAGGTGCTGCTACTACTACCACCATGTTACAGATGACTAAACTATAGGTTTAGAGATGTTCCGTAATGTACTCAAGCAGCATCTGCTTCCGAAGCCTGAGCTTTTGGAATCTAGGGTCCAAATCTTGCAGTCTACCACCCAGAGAAGGCTGCCCTGCCAGAAGACACTGACAGCCAGAGGAGCCCAGTGAGAAGTGAGCAAAGACCCTACACACGCAGAAGAACAAAGATGCTGGGCAAGGTTGAGTGAAGCAGGCAGGTCTCTTAACAGAACCACAGCCCCAGCAGCTGTATTTTGGACCTATTACTCCCCTGGGCCTCTCCCACCTGCTGGGACCCTACAGGAACTCTTTTGCAAGAGTCATTGAAGCTTCAACCTCCTTGCTTTAAAAAATTCCCGGATTCTCCCTCAGGTCCCTAGACCAAACACTTTGAAGTTCTCCAGCTTCATAATAAGAAACTCAATCAGCATAACTACTCTCTAAAGTATTAGCCCAAATGCTTAAATGCTGAGGACCCAATTCAATGCCATGGAGACTGGGTAACCCTCAGGTAGTCCCACAAGATAGCAAATCCAGGAGCAACGGACAGAAACCACTTCAGGCTATCACTGCATAAAACAAGCAAATTACTGAATTCTCTTCATATTGTAGGCCATTAAGATACAAAACTATTCCCATTCTCCACTATACAGAAGTAAAAGAATCATCTTGTGTTCTGTTGGAGTCATTCAAAACAAGGAACTATGAGCCTAAATATGCCTGCAAGGAGTCCAAACACAAATCATTAGCTAACGTCCAAAAACGGTAGTGGCCCCACCAACTCTCCAGCTTCATCCTGTTCCACTCCTCCGCACTCACTGCTCTCCAGCCACGGGGGACTGCTTTCTATGTCCACTTCAGGGCTGTGCATATGTTGTTCTTCTGTCTGGAATGGCCTTCCCCACTCACAGTTGCTACCTCGATAACTTATGTTATCTTCTCAGGCATAAAGGAACAGAAACTCAAACCAACTGGCTCACGTAATGAGGCATGCACTGAAAACTCCAAAGCTATAGGGCCTCCGTGCTGATTGACACAGTGAAGGAAGCTGGCAAGAGCCCACATCCTTTTCATCTTCCTCCTCTGCCTTTGCTGAGCAGGATTTTCATCAAGTGAGCACCACGGAAGTTCAGACATGACAGCATTCACAGGCAGAAAGGGTCTTCTCTTCCTTATAAAGAATAAACCACACCCAAAAGCCCTCTAGAGAACTCCTCTTTTGTCTCAGCCAAACTTGTAACATGTGTCCTAACCAATCACATGTGGCAAGCTAACACATGCCTAAATCAATCGATGGCAAGGCCCTGAGACTGCCCTTATTGACTCAGATCAATCAGGCCAGGATTTGCCATAGATGCCACTTTCCCGGGAAAGCCTTCCCTGAAACCTGCCCCACACCCAGACTCAGATCTCCCCATTACACACTATCAAACAGCATCTACTTTCTTTATGATGGAATCTATCACAATCGCAATTGCACAATCATGTGCAATAACACTTACTTAATGTCTTTCTACCCCACTGTGTTCTCTTATTTATTGCTCTAATGACAGCACCTAGCATGCTACCTAGCAGGGCTGCTGGCCAAAGTGGAGTCTCCTTCCTCCCACCACGGGAGCTGTAAGGCTGTCAGGACTCCACCTCTTCCCTCTCCTTCGAGATGTACAGCTTTCACTAAGTCTGCTCCACAAACTCTAAGATGCTGACAGCAGTCAGCAGCTTGGGAGTCTGTCCGCCTCCATGCCTCGCTGTCGGCCAGTGATGTGCCCCGCTCCATCTCCCGTATCCATAAGGCGGCCTATGTCAGTCCCTGCCAGGAGAGCAGATGGCCAGGCTGTGTCCAGCTTAATCTCCTGCAGAGATGCAGTTCTCTTCATAGCTCACACCCTCCAGGAACAAGCAGTCTATGAGACAGAAATTTGGCACTGACTAATCAAAATGTCTCCAAAACCGCTTCTCGGGTGGCATCCGGGTAAGACACATAAACTGTGTTTTATTGCTTCCCTTTGAGAGAATAACTGAGGTAGAAACGCTGAGTTCTTTGGAGTCAGACAGATTTTGGAAAATTATGTAGTCTTTCTGCCTCTCATTTTACTCATCTTTAAAATGGAGAAAACGATCATTCCCCATGATGTTGCTGGAGGTACCATGGGGATAATAATTGTAAAATGTTAACAGCGAGACCTTCCTTTAGTCTCATCGCATCGGTGTCTGCAGACTCCATTTTACTCAAAACTGTGTGAAGCCACCCTGCAAGGGAAACTGGTGAGAGACACCCGACGTGGCAGGCCTCAGGACCGCCAAGATACGAGATGACAGCTCCGAATCTGCCAAGGCTGGGTAGCCAGGCCTGGAAGGTACTTCCAGAATGAGGTGAAGAAGCCTTCTGTGTTCAGAGTGACTTGAATAATTGCTAACAGAAAAAAAATACAATAAAAAATTAACTATTCAAAAAAGAGTGACTTGAGAAATTCCACTTTCGAACTGAGAGTAAGACTCCAAAGGGACCTCCAATCACCATATTCTATGGTATCTAGCCTAGGAATCATGAATTAGTCATCACAACTTAATCATTTTTTTTTTCCTGGAAGCTTATAGCTTCCCCCTTGGTACCTTTCCCATACCTTTCCCATTAAAGGGACTGGATGCTTATTTTCAAAGTCAGCTGGAAGTCAGGAGAGGCTGAGGACACTGTGTCCCACGCTATTGGCTGTCATCTGGAGAAAACATAAAAGGTGGCTGGTGGCACTTTTTATAAGTAGAAGAAAGCAGCTTGCATCCCTGGGCCCTCACTGAGGAAGACAGGAAAGGAATCTCAAGCCTGGGCTGGAGGAGTGACTATCTCCTCTGAGGCTGCCAGGACCACTGCTCCCAGATGACAACAGATCCTTGCAATCCATGCCTCCTCTTGTCCCTGATGAAGGCAGTGATGCCATGTTCTCTCAGGTCAGTCTTTAGCTGTGCTAAAGGATGGACATTCCTTGCGCAGATGGACCCTTCCTCTCTACCCATGAGCACCTCATCCCTGTGCCTGGTAGAAATGCAATTGACATTGTAAGAGATCACATTCTATGGACACAGAGATTCCAACCTGAGGAGTTCAAGAAAACACATGTCTGTAAGATGTGTTGTTCTACCTTTATGCCAAAATTTAAGAATGGAAAATTTAGGGCTACACAAAAATGATGGCTTGCATATTCCTGACTCCTCTGGCTAAAACTTGCAGTCATCATCAAAGAAGCACAGTAACAGTCTTAAAGAGCTACTTCTTTTACTGTATGGGTGAAACGGAATTGGCCAGGAACAATGCAATTGACCATGAAAAATGTGAAGAGATGCCAGAGCCTGTGCACTGATCAGACAACACACCAATATGACAGTAACTCTTCTCTACCCTTTTTCCTAGATCTTTATCAACAAAACACCACTTCACATAGGCCCATGGATTTTGTAATTCACTTTTAATCAAATTGCAGAAATAGAAAGGGGCCCCACAAAAAACATTTTCCTAAGTTGCCACAACACCATGGAGAAAGCTGGGTCTCTCAATATCAATTCTCCTCTTCTACCGCTGGAATAAAGATTTAGCTGAACACATGACTGCGTAACAAGGATATTTCTCAGCCTCCCTTGAGATGAAGTATGGCCATTTGACATTTCCAGGTTATGCCCCTGAAAGAGAAGCAAGCAGGCACTTCCCAGCCTCTGCCGGCTGGGATAAAATGAGAACTGATGCACTCCTAGGACCCAGAAATGGAATCCACGGTTCAGGATGGGGGTAGAGTCACCCAACCAGCCCAGGCTCCCCTATCCCTGTGAAACAGAAATAAATTCCTATTTCACTTAAGCCACTGCATTTTGAGCTCTTCTTAAGACAGCAATTTGCTGAGGTGGGGGGAGCCTGTGGAGAACAAATCCAGGGTTCAGCTTTAGATTTATGCTTGAAATCCCCATGAAATATCAAAATGGTGAGGTCACATGAATAATTGGATCCACAGCCTGAGGCTTGTGAGGGAGATATATGTTAAAGACTTAAATGTAAGAATTGCCAGCAGATTTTAATCAAGTTTATTAAGGTGTAACTTACAATAAATTGCAACTATTTAATGTGTTCAATTTCACGGGTTTTGACTGATGTATGCAGCTATGAAACTACCCTCATGGTAAAGATTCAGGACATTTCCATCACCTCAGAAGTTTTCCTTGTGCTCTTTTGCAGCCCATCCCTCCCTCTGCCCCAGCCTTGGACAATGCTGATCAGCTTTTTGCCATACAGATGATCTTGCATTTTCCACAATTTTAGATAAATGGACTCATAGAGTGCGTACTCTTTTACATCAGTCCCCTCTCACTTATCGCAATGCATTGGAGATTCACCCGTGGTGTCGTGTGTACCAGTTGTTCATTCCTTTTTTATTGCTGAGTAGTATTCTGTTCTATGAATAACACATTTTGTGTATCCATTTACTTATGGATGGACTTCTGGACTGTTTCCAATTTGGAGCCTTGTGAATGAAGCTGCTATGAAAATTCATTTACAAGCCTTTGTGTGGACTTGTGTTTTTCACATAGAAGCATTTTGAACCTTTAGGATTTAAAATTCTCAAGAATTTGGGAAAATAAGAGCAGCAAGGATAAGACCTGGGATATTCTGCATAGAACCTGAATAGAAGAGAAGACTATTTCCAAAACAGAGCCGGTATCATTGGAGCCAAAAGATAGAGTATTTCAAAATGGCAGGAACTGGCAGCTCTGACAAACATAGCTGTAGAGCAAAAGAAGATGTAGACTAAAAAGTATAAATTAAATTTGGTGAGGCTAAAGTGACTGAGAACCTTGGCAAGATGAATTCTGGTGGAGAGGTGGGAATGAAAACCAAATTGAAAGTGGTTAGAGAGCAAATAAGAAGTGAGAAATCGAGGTAAAAATGTATATACAAGTTTTTGTAAAATCTTGACTGTGAAAGAGACAACTGATAAGAAGGGGGAGTTATGGGGGAACTCTCTTAAGTGGGAGTACAAAAACATGTTTGAATGATTGGAAAGATTCCATTTTGGAATGGACATGGGGAAGGTAAATGAATGAATGACTGGTTTCATCCAACATAGGAAATATTATTATGGAATGAGTAGTGCAAGGGAACCGAGGGTATTTGCAAGAAAGAAATTGAAATGACCATGAAATGTAGGTGAACTGGGAAGAAAATAAAGACAGGAGGAGATGGAGAGGTTGATGAACTAGAGATCTTAATGAAGTACTGCTGTAGTGGAGGCAGAAAGGGAAGGAAGTAACAGTTGAAGAACAGCATGTTTGAGTAAGTCACTTCCAAGTGATGCAGTCTCTGGCAGTGCAACCGTGGATGTGAATGGCTAAGTCTGAATGTAAGAGAACATCATCATCATCAATGAGGAGGCCAAAGAACTGAGAGACAGGGTGCTTATTGTACAGGCTGCCCTGTACGGGGGCGATGAATTTGCCAAGGACAAAAGCAAGAGTTGGACTAGAGAATGATGCTTTCAACAAGCATGCCTGTCTCTAGGAAAGCTCTGACTCTGGTCAAGGTGAACTGGGCATGGAGGGGAGAGTCTAGAAGAGGAGTGGACCATAAACACAAACCTTTGGGAGTGCAGCTGTGGGATCACTGAGCAGGCCTTGGGCTTCCACCTCAAACCCAAGAGATGTGAATATTCATGAGCATCGGAGTGGAAATCTGGCATTTATGGAAGCTCTTAATTGGTTAAAAAGCTTTCTTGTGGTATTGTCTTTTTTTTCATTGATTCTAGAGAGAGGGAGGGGAGAGAGAGAAAAAGAGAAAGAGAGAGAGGCATCAATTTGTTGTTCTACTTATTTTACTTCCACTGGTTACTTCTTGTATGTGGACTGACTGGGGATCAAACCTACAACCTTGGCAAATGGGATGGTGCTCTAACCAATGGAGCTACCCAGCTAGGGCCTGTTGTGGCATTAATGTCTTAAGAAAAGAATAGGAAGGAAGGAAGGAAGGAAGGAAGGAAGGCAAGAGAGAGAGGAGAGAAGGGAAGAGAGAGAAGGGGGGAGGGAGAATGGGGGAGGGGGAGGGGGAGAAAGGAAGAAAGAGAAAAAGAAAGAAAGAAAAGAGAGAGAGGGAGGGAGGAAGAAAGTTTCTACCTCCCACAGAAGTTGTTCATGTAGCCAAAGTACCGATCCTATGAGATATAATCACTATTATTTTATATTTATTACTGTACTTAATCTTTTAAGAAGACAGGATTAACTTTCAGATTGATCACCATGTAAATGTTATATTGTACTTTAATTACAATGAAGAAACTAATTAAACCAGAAAAAAGTTCAAATAAACCCTTGGGAGTGCAGCGTTAAAGAATATACTTTTTGTTAATGCTTTGTGATGTAAGGATTATAGCACATTAGAGATAAATATTAGTTGGTTTTGTTATAGTAAAGGTTCTTAGATCATCTATCATACTATTAATGACTATTAATAATGGCTATTATTATTAATTATGTCTGCAGACCAAAGCCACAATGGACAATATACAATATATGGTACATTATAACATGATTCAACTTTGAATAGCATTATTAGTATACACTTAAACTCTCATTTTCAATTTAGATTTCTGGGAATGTTTGTGTTTAGTTAATGCCAATAGAAATGAGCCTATAAAAGGAAAAAAAAAAACTTTATAGAAGTAAAGGCGGAAATGCATTCATTCCATCCTGCTTGTTACACTAAGATCCTAAGTGTGTAAGGGTTCCACTGGAGCTATTACTACCAAGTAAGGGGAAGTGCCTGGTAGCTCTCAGTGAGTGAACACAGCTCATTGCCACTGGAGTCAGACCACGGTCGGCTGTGTAAATGTGCACTGTGGGGCCCTTTAATGCACAGATTATGGGCACAATAGGCCATTGCTGCTCTTCTCTGCATAAACACGTTCTGGGGGGATTTAAATATGTATACTATTGCTCAAGCTCAGTATAATTTCTGGATTGCTCTTATCAGTTAAATCACATTGCTCTAATGGGAACTTTCTCCATTTACAAATAAGTCATTTCTTCACTGAGCTATAGATACAACAGTTTCCTGAGATTCACTGTGTCCAAACCCATTTCACAGTTTGCCCTTAATGTGAATGAAGACATTGAGTGTCTCCTCACTTTGTTTGGATTCTTGACAATTTCTGCAACAGTCTCTTTGAATTCAATTGATTCTGAGATCATAGATAGATAGATGGGTGGATGGGGGTGGGTGGGTGAGTGAGTGGATGGATAGATAGAGGTGGAGGTAGCAGTGGGTACCAGTCACTTTCTGGTGGTCTCAGAATCCTCTTCTCCATGTAGGAACATTCAATATTTATAGGCAGCTGGAGAGTATCCGGAAGAATCCTTCTCCAAAGAGCCAGCTGTGTAAATTAGACAGAAGCCACCCTGCAGGAACTGGTAGGATATCTATCAAAATATTTCCTACTCACTTCCCAGTACTCTCAGTAACACATAACCCACATCCTTACCATTGTCAGCCTCTATGACACCCACTTTTAACACAGCCGTTCCAATAGTCTGTAAACATTGTGTTAGTCCCAGCCAATACATCATAGTTGAACACACTTCTAATCTGTTTACCCAATAAATTTTCTGTGTCATATCAAACTTACAAACACATGAGAGAGAAACATTTCACAAAACCCGTCCCCCGCCCCCACAGTTGTGCTGCCCTGCAGGGAGGCCTGAAAGCCTGGACTGTGCTTGGCAGCCTGCGGGTCGCTTGAGAAACTTGGAGACTTTTGGCAGCCACACCAACAACAGAACTGGGCTGAGTTTGTTTTCGCTGCTTGCAGATTTGACTACATATTATTTTTATTGTTAGCATTATTATATTGCAGTTTTATAGCCTCTTTTTACTGAGGAGTTGAGAGATTTAATCTTCCACCCTTCAAGATCACTTTTCATTTTCCGGAGAATGAAGAGAAATAGAAGATAAGGAGAAGGAAAAAGACTTCAATAAAAAGAAAGAAAAATGAGGGACATGGAGAAGAAGCAATATTGGAACAAGTTCTTTCTACCAAGTACTGATGGATTCCCACACTATGAGAAATGTATTCAAATCCAATTCTTACATGTGCAGCTTAGATATTAATAAATAATTCTTTCCCTTACTATAGTTCTTTCAAAGCAGTTTTATATAATAATGATGATGATGATGATGATAAGTATTAAGGCTTACTATGTGCCAGGCATTGCTCTAAGTGTTTGACATGCAGTAACTCATTCTTCACAAAAACTCTGTCAGGCATACACGGGGCGGGGACCCACCCCAAAAAAAACAGAATTATCTTCCAGAGGGTGGGTGCCTTGTAGCAGAGGCTTCCCCTGTGAGGTGAGTGTTCTAGGAACCCATCTCGGTGTACCAGGTGGCGTTGTTGTCAGAGGCCGCATTCAGATTCAGAGAATATTTTTGAAGACTCTTTCAGGGTGTTTGCCCATTTCATGATGGGTGAGTTATGAGCACGCCTGCCCACACCACAGAATGGCATGACCCCTGTGCCCCATCCTCCCTATTCACCTGATTTCACCCCAAGCAACGTTTTTTTGTTTCCCTGGATAAAAAAAGCCCTCAGAAAGAAATGTTTTCTTGATGTGACAGGAGCACTAAAAGGCATCAAATGTCTCAGTAGGTGTATTGCATCAAATGGAGAGTACTTTGAAGGTGACCAAAGTTTAAACATGTAAGAATAATACACAATTTTTTATAAATAAATTCCCTTTTGGGGGGGTCCCCCTTCATATATTATCTGTTATTTCCATTTTATAGATGAGGAAACTGAGGCACTGAGGGGTTGAGTAACTTCCCTTAGGTCACACAGCACTAGGAAACAGTGAAGCTGGGATTGCCTTCCATTATCACCATCCCCTGTGGGTGACAGGAGTATCCCCTCCTTACAGGTGAGGCTCAGAGGCCCCATGACAAGCCCAAGGCTATGAATAACAACAAATCAGGGAACAAAAGAACCACAGTGAAAACCAGGTCTCTTCACCAAAAATCTGGTGATTCTTCTCCAAGAAAGTAGATGGTCTTGGAGAACATACTTTGCTGTTCTCTTGTCTAACCCCTTAAAAATGTGTAATGTGCATATTAACTTATTAACTGTGAAAGCCAAGACTACCTGCACAGTGCTGGGCACTGGTAATGGAACTGTCTGTGCCCCGGATGTCCTACTTATGATCTTGCTTTACAGATCACAAGCCAGAAATGGCTGGTTTCCTTGTGATGATGAAGTTTTGAAAGGACTACGCAGGCAATTCAGGTCACTGGTCTCACATGAACAAGTGATGACAGAACCTCCCCGCTGTCAGCACAGCTGAATTTGGAGAGGCCTGCAGGGACAGTAGGACCGTAGGAAGGCTGATGAGATCAACAGGTGAATAATCTCAAAACCCCAACTGAACCGCCTGCCTTCGCCAAGAACTCCCTGTTCTTGTGAGACCTCAGAGCAAGATGATGGAGAGAAAGACTCCCTGAGCCCCTAAAGCTCCAATGAGCTATGAGACCATGGACAAGTCATTTCATCTGAGTTTCAGGTACTTCATTAGGAAAAATAAAATAACATAAAATGAAAAGAAAGGCATAACATGGTCAAATAGTTTAATCTCCTACTGCTTCTCATTATTTTAAATTTGTGATTCCAAAAACGATACTCCATATTCCAAGTGGAAAAACTGGGGTAAAAGCTAAAAGACTTGCTTAGGTCCACAGAAAACCCCAGGATCAAATCTGCTAAATTTCTAGATACTTTCTAGACACGATCGTGAAAGTTTATAATAATTAGCTACTTGCTACTTATCAGACATTTTTTAATGAATTTGCATAAATAAAATTTATTCCCAGTTGTCTATAAATTGCTAAAAGAAAAAAAAAGAGAGAAGTTGTGTACTAAAATACTGTTTTGTCCTGGATTTTTTTGACCATGCTAATGGTTCTGTAGGTAAGGTTAATGAGATAGTTTTATATCATAAATCCACCTAGCATAAAAATTGTTTCCTTTTACTGTTCTAACTCAAAATAATTAATGTTCTACTTATAAAGTGGCCCAAATTTGGAATAGTTTAAACTAATGCAGTTACCATAGTCAATAAAAACACTGAGATGCTATAGTAATAAAATTAAACATAAATGCATGCCAGTATTATTGAAAAGTGTGTGTGTGTGTGTGCGCGCGCGCATCTGTGCGTGTGAAAGAGAGAGACACAGATAAAGACAGAGAGCAAATGAGAATAAATACGTCAGGGTTCCCAGAAAGAGAGTAGCTTTGTAGCACATGAGATGTTTACCAAACCGTTGCTGACTGGTGAGTCAGCCACTCTGCTCCTGCCAGCAGTGTACCCAACATCCCACCTTTGGTCCTGCTGCCTGCCTAGTACTAACACATTGACCTTCCCTGGTTCCATCACTGCCCGCTCCTTCCTCAGAAAGGAGGCTGTGTCTGTGCTTAAAAGGAAAGGGAATTAATTCTATGGATTAAAAATTTCACATCCACACCTTTCAAAAGCTTTTCATAAATCAGACTTCTCATTCTGAATGATAAAGCCATTTTTCAAATGTTTTATTATGTAGATGTATCTTACATCTTAAAGTGCTACGCATCTTAAAGTGCTAAGAGAAAAAGTTTGCTAAAATGAAATAAACATATGCCAACATATATATGCAGTTGCTTTCTTTTTTTAATTGTATTTTTCATTACCATTTATTCCCCTTATACCCTTCTTCCCCGCCCCCACAATCACCATACTGTTATCCACGTTCATGAGTTCTTTCTCTTTTTGGTTTGACCCCTCTACCCCCAGCCCTCCCCCCACTAACTGTCATCCTGCTCTCCATCTATGAGTCTGTTTCTACTTGGCCTGCTAGTTCAGTCTGTTCATTAGATTCCACATGTGAGTCAAATCACATGGTATTTATTTTTCTTTCTCTGACTGGCTTATTTCACTTAGCATAATGTTCTCCAAGTCTATCCATGCTATTGTAAAGGGTAAAATTTTCTTCTTTTTTTATGGCCAAGTAGAATTCCATTGTGTAAATGACCCATAGTTGTTTTATCTACTCATCTACTGATGGACACTTGAACTGCTTCCATATCCTGGTGATTGTAAATAACACTGCAATGAACATAAGGGCTCTTACATGCTTTCAAATTAGTGTTTTGAGTTTCTTCAGATATATTCACAGAAGTGGGATCACTGAGTCAAAAGGCAGATCCATTTTTAATTTTTTGAGATACCTCCATACTCCTTTCCACAGTGGCTGCATCAATCTGCATTCCCACCAGTAGTGCAAAATTGTTCCTCTTTCTCCACATCCTCACCAGCAATTGTTATTTGTTGATTTATTGTGGACAGCCATTTTAACCAGTGTGAGGCGATATTTCATTGTTGTTTTAATTTACATTTATCTGATGATTAATGACATTTAACATCTTTTCATGTCTATTAGCCATCCGTATGTTCTCTTTGGAGAAGTGTCTATTCAGGTCTTTTGCCCATTTTTTAATTGGGTTGTTTGGGTTTTTGGTGTTGAGATTTATAAGTTCTTTATAAATTTTGGATATTAACCCCTTATCAGATGTATTGGTGAATATGTTCTCCCATTCCAAGGATTGTCTTTTTATTTTGTTAATGGTTTCCTTTGCTGTGCAAAAACTTTTTAGTTTGATGTACTCCCATTTGTTTATTTTTTCTTTTGTCTCCCTTGTCTATAAAAGACCTATACGCAGAAAATTATAAGACACTGAAGAAAGAAGATTAAAAAAGTGGAAGCACATACCATATTCATGGATAGGAAGAATGAACATCATTAAAATGGCCATATTACCCAAAGCAATCTATAGCCTCAATGCAATTCCTACCAAGATTCCAATGACATATTTCACAGAACTAGAACAAATATTTCAAAAGTTTATATGGAACCACAAAAGGCCCCACATAGCAACAGTGATCTTGAAAAAGAAGAACAAAGTTGGAGGAATCATGCTATCTAATATCAAACTATACTATAAGGCCATAGTAATCAAAACAGCATGGTACTGACATTAAAACAGAGACACAGATCAATGGAACAGAATAGAGAGCCCAGAAATAAACCCACACCTTTACAGTCAAGTAATATTTGACAGATGAAGCAAGTACATACAATGGGCTAAAGATAGTTTATTCAATAAATGGTGTTGGGAAAATTGGACATATTGGTGCAGAAAAATAAAACTAGACCACCTTCTTACATTACACACAAGAATAAATTCAAAATGAATTAAAGACTTAAATGTTAGACCCAAAACCATAAAAATTGTAGAAGAAGACATAGGCAGCAAAATCTTGAATATTGCTTGTAACAATATTTTATCTGATATATCTTCTGCAGTTGCTTTCTAGCCAGCTATTCTGAAATGAAAGTCTAGAACTCTCTTTACACAAAATGTGGATCCAACAATAAGTCACTATTGGTGATAATTCTCACACCTAATACGTTTATTGATTAACCTCAATATACCTTGAAGCTGAGAAGTTTGATCATATCTGTGCTCTATGCCAGTGGTCAGCAAACTATAGCTAAATTTGGCATGCTGTCTGTTTTTGTAAATAAAGTTTCACCAGAACACAGTTATGTCCACTCAGGTATTACCTATGACTACTTTAAAGCTAAATAGTAGAGATGACAGTATGATCCACAAAATTAAAATATTTACTATCTGGTCCTTTCCAGAAAAATATGCTGACTTCTTTTTTAAACAACAATAACATTCAAGTAATAAAAAGCCAAATGTATTTTTGCTATGTCTGCTCTCCTCTGCACCTGCTATGAGCCACACAATATACCCTTTATATAAGTTATCTAACACACATACACTGAAATTGAACAAAATTCTCTTAGTCACAATATTTAAAGAAATGCTCTCATTTCAAAGTGAATTTTCAATGCTTTCAACCATTAATATTTGCTGCCCAGTCATCTCTTGTTTGAATTTAAAATTTGGAACTAAGTAAATAGATGAGAGTTGTACCTCTTTTCTAGGTTCAGCAGCACATCCTAAGAGAAGAGGAAACCCTGTCCCACCAGCTCACCCTACCTTCCAGTTAGCTTATCTCTCACCCCACCCTGAGAAGCCCCTCTCTGAGCACAGAGAGAAAAGTCCTGCTCTAGACCACTCCTTTATGTCTATGAATCAAAACAGTACAGAACAATAAGGACCTACGCTTATTTCTTAAAGTCTTTAGGATAAAAAAACTCAATCGTTTTCCAAAGCAGCTCATTTCAGTGTCTACCAATTTCTCCAATGAGAAAACCCTCTTCCTTGTCTATTTCCATTTGTTTTTTTGTTTTTTTCTAATATATTTTATTGATTATGCTATTACAGTTCACCCATTTCTCCCCCATCATTCCCCTCTACCCTGCACACCCCCTCCCACCCACATTCCCCCCGCTTTAGTTCATGTCCATGTGTCGTAAGTTCTTTAGCTTCTACATTTCCCACACTATTCTTGCCCTCCTCCTGTCTATTTTCTACCCACCGTCTATGCTATTTATTCTCTGTACCTTTCCCCCTCTCTCCTCCTCCCACTCGCCTGTTGCTAACCCTCCATGTGATCTCCATTTCTGTGTTTCTGTTCCTGTTCTAGCTGTTTGCTTAGTTTGCTTTTGTTTTAAGTGTGGTTGTTAATCTGTGAGTTTGCTGTCTTTTTACTGTTATATTTTTTATCTTCTTTTTCTTAGATAAGTCCCTTTAACATTTCATATAATAAAAGCTTGGTGATGATGAACTCCTTGAACTTGACCTTATCTGAGAAGCGCTTTATCTTCCCTTCCATTCTAAATGAAAGCTTTGCTGGATAGAGCAATCTTGGATGTAGGTCCTTGCCTTTCAAGACTTCAAATACTTCTTTCCAGCCCCTTCTTGCCTGGAAGGTCTCTTTTGAGAAATCAGCTGACAGTCTGATGGGAACTCCTTTGTAGGTGACTGTCCCCTTTTCCCTTGCTGCTTCTAGAATTCTCTCCTCCATTTTCATCTTGGCTAATGGAATTATGATGTGCCTTGGTGTATTCCTCCTTGGTCCAACTTCTTTGGGACTCTCTGAGCTTCCTGGACTTCCTGGTAGTCTATTTCATTTGCCGGATTGGGGAAGTTCTCCTTTATTATTTGTTCAAAGAAGTTTTCCACTTGTTGCTCTTCCTCTTCCCCTTCTGGTACCCCTATAATTCAGATGTTGGGACATTTAAAGATGTCCTGGAGGTTCCTAAGCCTCTCCTCGTTTTTTGAATTCTTGTTTCTTCCTTGTTTTCTGTTTGGTTGTTTGTTTCTTCCTTCTGGTCCACTCCATTGATTTGAGACCCCGTTTTCCTCCCATCTCTATTGGTTCCCTGTGCGTTTTCCTCCATTTCACTTATTGTAGCCTTCATTTTTTCATCTAATTTGTCAGCAAAATCAACCAATTCTGTGAGCATCCTGATCACCAGGGCTTTGAACTGTGCATCTGATAGGTTGGCTATCTCTCAGTTGCTTAGAGGAATTGGCTCTGGGCATTTGATTTGTTCTTCCATTTGAGCCTTTTTGTTTTGTTTTGTTTTGGGGGGGGGTTTGGGTCTGGTTGTGGCTGTTATGTAGTGAGGGGTGGAGCCTTAGGTGTTCCGCAGGGAGGGGCAGTCCAGTTGCTGGGTTGTGGTGCTGTATGTGGGGGTGGGGTCTGAGAGGGAACAATGGCGCTTGCTCTGCTCTCTCCCTCTAGTATTTCAGTCCCTTCCACCGCTTCCCCTTTGCCTGGATTATCTGCGCGAGAATGTGGGACCACCTGGTCCGCCAGCCACTTTGTGCGGTCTCACTGGGTCTGCCCATTGCCACCCTGTGCCCGGGGTTTGCTAGCCACTGCCTGTGCACCTGGGGTCTGCCAGTTGCTGCCTGTGTGCCCAGGTCCACCAACCTCCATTTTTTCCTGCTGGGACTCTGCCCCTCTTACCAGTCTGGATGAATGGTTGTTGGACTTCTGTACAGTTCAATTTTTCTATCAGTTCTGGTTGTTTTCTTATTTCTAAGTCTTTGCTGTCCTTAATTTTGGTTGTGTGAGGAGGCACAGTGTATCCACCTGTACCTCCATCTTGGCCAGAAGTCCCTCATGATACTAATTGTTGATTAAATAGTTTCCTGTCCTGACTGGTGTGGCTCACTTTGTTGGGCATTTTCCTATGAAGCAAGATGGGATTGCTGGTTAGGTTCCAGTTGGACACATGCTTGGGTTGTGGGTTGCATCACTGGTCGGGGCAGGCGCAAGAGACAGCTGATTGATGTTTCTCTCCCTCTCTTTCCCCCTCTCTACCCTTCTCTCTAAAAATAAATAAAAATAAAACCTAAAAAAAAGAATTATGGCCACCTAATTTTAAAAAGAAATATGGGGTTGGCCAAATGTCTGTTTAGTTTTCTCCATGAAATAAGACACATTGTTCACTTTCACTAATAACTTTACTGATTTGGATATTTTGAGTGTGTTGGCTATCTTCTTCATGGTAGAATGTTGATTGTTCTCAGTTAATGTCTCGATTTGATTGCCTTCAACTTCAACTTGTCTACTTGACTGTGGAGCATTGCCCGGAGAGAAATCTCCAGCATGAAATTTTGGAAACCACTTTTGACAGATTTGATCAGTCACAGCACCTTCTCCATATACTGCACAAATCTTTTTTTTTTTTTCATTTTAGTTGCATTTTTACCTTTCTTGAAATAATAAAGTATAATATGCCAAAAATGTTGCATATTTTCTTCCATCTTCAATATTAAAATGACTACAAAAACTTCACCAATTTTGGTAAGTTTTTAAATTTAAAAAATTTCTAAATTTACTTTTAAATTTAACCTTTATTATTTTTTTCATTACTCTTTAGTTCCCTTATACCCCCCTCTCCCCAGCAATCACCACATCATTCTTCATATCTTTGAGTCCTTTTTCCTTTTTGCTCAATCTCTCCACCTCCTTAACCCCACCCCCACTAGCTGTCATCCTGCTCTCCATCTATGAGTCCATCCCTATTTTCCTTGTTAGCTCAGTTTGTTCATTAGATTCCACATGTGAGTCAAATCATATGGTATTTTTCTTTCTTTGATGGCTTATTTCACTTAGCATAATGTTCTCCGGGTCCATCTATGCTGCTGTAAAGGGTAAAATTTTCTTCTTTTTTATGGCTGAGTAGAATTCCATTGTGTAAATGTCCCATAGTTGTTTTATCCACTCATCTACTGATGGACACTTGGGTTGCTTTCCTGTCTTGGTGATTGTAAATAACACTGCAGAGAACACAGGGGTGCTTGTGTTCTTTCGAATTAGTATTTTGGGTTCCTTCAGATATATTCCCAGAAGTGGAATCACTGGGTCAAAAGGTAGATCCATTTTTAATTTTTTGAGGTGTCTCCATAGTGTTTTCTACAGTGGCTGCACCAGTCTTCATGCCCTTGGTAAACTTTTAAAAAATGCACGCTATATGACAGCTTTCACCATAGAATCTCACAAAATTGTTTCTCATGAAGTTAAAGACAAGTAAACACTACTAGAGCCATCTTACAGAAAAAAACAAATTAACTTTTTGGCCAACCCCATACTTTCCTAAAATTTGTAGAACTGAATAAAAATGTATAATAAATATAAATGTATACATATGTGTATATAGCAATCTATTATGAGACACTGTTAATATATATTTTCTCTTTATCTGAGTGTAATGTGTACTTTTAGCCAATGAAATCTGTCAGGGCAGCTGGGACATCCCCTCTCCCCTCTCAACTAAGGGGCATTAGCTCACTATGGTGCCAGCGCAGCCAGCACTGAAGCTCCCCTCCTTCCTCCCTTGAGTGGAATGTATTCTTCAGTGCACATATTTACTTCCTTCACTCTAATTTAAAGAATACTTTTAACCCCTGATGGCTGATACAAAGCCACTGAGGGATAGCTCTGGACTTGTTGCAAAGAAACACAAGAAAAACACCACCCTGGTGTTTGTAATTGGAGGAAATTTCAAGGGAGCGGTAGGGGAAGGTCAGGCAGTAGGGATGGTGAGAAACCTTTGTCATCTTGAAGAACCTCAAAAACATCCCTATAGCCTGGGACATAGTCCAAAAATGGTAGGCATGGTAGCTGGGAGAAATAGGCTAGAGACCTGTCATGACTCGAGAACCAAGGAGGGTCTCTGTCTGATGACTTTGGTACTAACGTGGGGATGTTATTCATCATTCTGCAAAGAGACTTGCTCTGAGCACCCAATACAGTTCCAGCACTGTTCTGACCCTTTGTGCTAAAAGGGCTCCAGGAGCGCGTTCTTTCCTGCTCTCTGTAACAGTGACTTTATTTCCCTTATCAGGATGTGTTCTGATAAGTGAAAGAAAGGGAAAAAATAGAATTTCTGCATAGAGCTAGCTACAGCTTTGCAAAACAGCCAAAATAGGCAGCTGTCATGCATTCATCTAATTCAGGACTCTCCCAAGTATTAAATCAATTTCATCAAAGCCATTTTATTGCTGATGGATGAATGGATTGAAGTAGATGTGTAGCTTTAAAAGGGCTTGCCATTTGGAGTAGAAAGCATACTGTGTGGCCCAGTGGCTTGGCTCCATTCTTTTAGAGTCTGACAGTATTACTGAGTAGGTTCCAGTTTTGTTGCTCCTGGGCTTACTTTGTTGAATTGTGCCTTTTTAAGAGAATTCTATTTTCCAAGAACTTAGGATCAAGTTCAGAAGATTTGTATGGTGGGTTGTAAAGAGCCATGGCCATTCACCCCAAATCATTAATGTCTAGGGTAGCACTTGCCTCCTTAGTCTTTGGTGACTGTAGCAGAGGAAATATTATCTGAGTCTAACTTTATTATAATAAATTATATTATTGTTTCTTTAATTAGCAATTTGACTCTTTAAACGTGGGTGACACATAGGAGTCTCTCACCTTAATTATTTATTGTTGAAATTTAAGTGGGAATAAAATAGAAGAATGGACCCTGTTTTATGTCTAAAGACTAGCAAGGCATAGTAGTTTTTATTTCCTGGAAGCAATGGTGAGTTTACATTGGCCTACTTATTTTACTTCACCCAGTCGTCATGCTTGTGTGAGAAGGGGCTGGGGATTGTGATTCACACCCTAGGCACATGAGAAGTGGCCTATGAACACAATGAGTTGAGCACAGTGGCTCAGCGAAGTCTAGTGGCTACAAAGAGCCCTGGTGGGTTTCCTTGATTTCTTGTGTCTCTGGGTATATTTGTATTTTCTAGGGATTGGCAACTGAATAAAGGAAAAGAATAAGAAACGTTCACCTAGCTGTATGGAATAACTTTCTCTTTAGCCATTGCAAATAATCATCTTTAAAATGACATTCAGTGTACTTTTTAAAGGAATTTTAATGTGGGACAGTTTGGGTCAATGAGCAGAATTTTCCAATATGAGAAGAATTCTCATAGCATATTTTCCATTATGGAAGTGTTTTGTTTATTAGCTCTAAAGCTGTTCGAAGAAACCAAAAGATTTGACCTCTCTGTACTTGTTAACCATAGAAGCATAAGTCATTCAGAGATGAGAATACTAAAAGGTACCTGCTCCCTGAAGATAACTAGAAGTAAATTTCAAATGGAAATAGACTTCTGGCCAAGATGGAGGTACAGGTGAACACACTGTGCCTACTCGCACAACCAAAATTAAGGACAGCAAAGATTTAGAAACAAGAAAATAACCAGAACTTATAGAAAATTGAACTGTACAGAAGTCCAACAACCATTCATCCAGACTGGTAAGAGGGGCAGAGTCCCAGTAGGAAAAAATGGAGGTTGGTGGACCTAGACACACAGGCAGCAACTGGCAGACCCCAGGTGCACAGGCAGTGGCTAGCGGACCCCGGGCACAGGGTGGCAATGGGCAGACCCAGTGAGACCGCACAAAGTGGCTGGCGGACCAGGTGGACCCACATTCTCGCGCAGATAATCCAGGCAAAGGGGAAGCGGTGGAAGGGACTGAAATACTAGAGGGAGAGAGCAGAGCAAGCGCCATTGTTCCCTCTCAGACCCCACCCCCACATACAGCACCACAACCCAGCAACTGGGCTGCCCCTCCCTGCGGAACACCTAAGGCTCCACCCCTCACTACATAACAGCCACAACCAGACCCAAAACCCCCCCAAAAACAAAACAAAACAAAAAGGCTCAAATGGAAGAACAAATCAAATGCCCAGAGCCAATTCCTCTAAGCAACTGAGAGATAGCCAACCTATCAGATGCACAGTTCAAAGCCCTGGTGATCAGGATGCTCACAGAATTGGTTGATTTTGCTGACAAATTAGATGAAAAAATGAAGGCTACAATAAGTGAAATGGAGGAAAACGCACAGGGAACCAATAGAGATGGGAGGAAAACGGGGTCTCAAATCAATGGAGTGGACCAGAAGGAAGAAACAAACAACCAAACAGAAAACAAGGAAGAAACAAGAATTCAAAAAACGAGGAGAGGCTTAGGAACCTCCAGGACATCTTTAAATGTCCCAACATCTGAATTATAGGGGTACCAGAAGGGGAAGAGGAAGAGCAACAAGTGGAAAACTTCTTTGAACAAATAATAAAGGAGAACTTCCCCAATCCGGCAAATGAAATAGACTACCAGGAAGTCCAGGAAGCTCAGAGAGTCCCAAAGAAGTTGGACCAAGGAGGAATACACCAAGGCACATCATAATTCCATTAGCCAAGATGAAAATGAAGGAGAGAATTCTAGAAGCAGCAAGGGATAAGGGGACAGTCACCTACAAAGGAGTTCCCATCAGACTGTCAGCCGATTTCTCAAAAGAGACCTTCCAGGCAAGAAGGGGCTGGAAAGAAGTATTTGAAGTCTTGAAAGGCAAGGACCTACATCCAAGATTGCTCTATCCAGCAAAGCTTTCATTTAGAATGGAAGGGAAGATAAAGCGCTTCTCAGATAAGGTCAAGTTCAAGGAGTTCATCATCACCAAGCTTTTACTATATGAAATGTTAAAGGGACTTATCTAAGAAAAAGAAGATAAAAAATATAACAGTAAAAAGACAGCAAACTCACAGATTAACAACCACACTTAAAACAAAAGCAAACTAAGCAAACAGCTAGAACAGGAACAGAAACACAGAAATGGAGATCACATGGAGGGTTAGCAACAGGCGAGTGGGAGGAGGAGAGAGGGGGAAAAGGTACAGAGAATAAATAGCATAGACGGTGGGTAGAAAATAGACAGGAGGAGGGGAAGAATAGTGTGGGAAATATAGAAGCTAAAGAACTTACGACACATGGACATGAACTAAAGTGGGGGGAATGTGGGTGGGAGGGGGTGTGCAGGGTAGAGGGGAATGATGGGGGAGAAATGGGTGAACTGTAATAGCATAATCAATAAAATATATTTAAAAAAACAATTAGTATTGTGACAAATCAGGGTGATGTAAAACACAATGCACTTGTGCTCCCTGGCAAGTCACTTTTCGAGACATCAGTTTACCCTGCCTGAGTTACTTACTTGATGACTGAGTCAGCCTCTCCACCCCAGCTCTGGCTGACCCAGGGTAAAGGAGGGATGTATCATCCACACCGCAGACTCACTAAGAGAAGGCAGGACAGGCACAGAGGGGTGGCTGAATGGAAGAAGCCAGACTGGATGCTAGAGCAGGCTGGGAGGATGGTACAGCAAGAGAAGAGGTGCAAGGGACTCAGCCCTCACAATGAGGGCACTGAGATTGGTCGGAGGGTTTCAATCAGATCTGGGAGACAGGGAGCATATGGAGAAGTAGGCATCCCAGTATCTAGGGGTCCTAGGCTGTGCTCATGACTCCAGGAGATCCATCTATACAGTTATGCAAAAAGAGCGAGCCCACACCTGGGAAGAGGGACTGGGCGGGTGTGGGTCAAACAGGCTTTGGTCTGAGGAAGAGTAACTAAGAAGCCTGTGATGCTGAGGGTAATGGAAGCCTAGTCCTTGGACTGACTGAGATGAGAGCAGGAGAGAACCCAGTGAGGAGGAAGCCACATGGGCATGGAGGGCTCATGAGTAACAGATCCTCTGGGGTCCTGGAAGGAAATAGATGCACACACCAAAGGGAAAGAGGAATGTTTCATGATGAGATTATTTTCCGTGAAGGAGACAGGGTTAAAGGAAATCAACAAGGGACCTAATGTGCTGTGGAGGAGGAACAAGGGAGTGGGAGTATTCACTATCCCCACAACTGAAGAATCAAAAGGAGAAGCCAGCAGGAACTATCTCTCAGGAGTTTTGACCTAGAGAGTTGCCAGACGTAGCTGTGGGAGAGCGCCACCACACAGAAGCTGTGGCCATTCCGGAGGAGCACAGCCACGGCCAAAAACATGGCTTGGCAGGAGGGAGCCCAGGAATAAATGCTACAGGTTCTCTTGCTCTTCTCTCCACTGGCCAGATGCAACAGAGGGGGAGGGAGGAACCCAACTGATGCAGGACACACAAGAGCACAGAGCAGGGTGGACAAGTGTGACAAGTGAGTCTGCTGGATAAACCAAAAACACGGAGAGAGAAGGATGCAGAAGCCCAGAAGTCATGCTTTGGACTCCCAGGTCTGAGTCTGCAGAGTTTGACTTGCTTTTAAGCCCACACAGAGACAGGGTGCAGGAGGGAAGTTCTTACTGATTTATTTAATGGCTTTCTTTTTCCAGTTTGACCCAGGTATAGGGCCGGTCTGAACTCACAGATGGGGGTCATCTCTGCATTTAGCTGTTGAAGAAGGAGAGGCAGGGAAAATAAGATGGAGGATACCCCACAAATCTCAGAAGTATGTCTTCTCTGAAAGCATGGTTCTCGGGGTCCCTCTTAGCTGCTTCAGTCAGCAGTTTCATGTTCTAAGTCCCATTCAGAAACCTGAGGAACTTTAGACAACCCAATAAGCTGCCCCCGAGTCCCTCACCTGCAAGCATATTGGCCGCATGATTCACAAAGAAGTTTGATTAGAAGAAAATAAACTACCATTAGAAGAAATTTCTGTTCGAAGTTTTAGGGAGCCCAAGAAGGCCCCATCACCAATGGAGATCACACATGCCTCTGTCTGGGCCAGAGCTGCTCTCACAGGGACAGGGTCACTGACGCCAGCAGCTGTCATCAACCTGGACTGTGCTTCCACCCTGCTGCCCAGCCACTGCGGACTCTGGAGAAGCCACCGCTGGCCAAGGCTTCCCTGGTCACCCAGCTCCCCTCACATCCCCTTTCCCCAGCTTTAATTTTCTTTTAAAGCTCCCAACCCAGTGGGTTCCTGTACAGCTCCCCCTTGTTGCAGTGTTTGCTTGCTTGTTTAATTAGGCTTATTTAGCTTCTAGGCTGTGGCAGAAAGTCAAAGCACAGGAAGGCATTCAAGCCAACCGCTCCCCCAGCACAGCCAGCAGGATCCCAGCGTGAAGTGCAAGCACCTCAGCTCTGTCCTGCCTTCCTTCTCTGCCAGGCACACTCTGAGAGGCTGTAAAGAGTCTTTCTCTTCTTTTTTTATCTTTTGTTTAATATTGCAGACCTGGTGCTAACCATCTATTTTAATTCTTCCCTTCATTGTTACCCACTGGGGTTCTTCTGTAAACACAAGTTTTATGGGGGCTTTGCAAAGGTGCTGAGAGAGAATAAAATGGTGAAGGCAATCACATCTCTGTGTACTTAGTCTCGTCTCACCCAGAGGCTGCACAGCCCGACAGGCTCACAATTAGTTTGACCCAGGGAATCTGAGACCCTCTGAAAGAGGTTTTGAGAAGAGCAACACAGATCACCTTACAGTAAAAGCCACCATTTATTGAGACTAACCAGGTCCCATACAATCAATTGTATGGTTTATATATTTATCCTCTAATAGGCATATAAATATATAAAGAATACTTTATCCTTTAATATAGCAGACCAATTATTATGTATTGTTATCTTCATTTTTGAAATTAGCTTAGAGTGTTTAAGTAGTACCCCAAGATTAACAGCTAATAAATTGCAAAGATGGGATTTGAATTCAGGTATCCCAGACAGGCTAATCTCAGTGCCTGCCCTGCCTACTAAACCATTATGAGCCTCTGCTGTAAGAGGGGCCAAATTACCTTGTTATGCAGAGGGACGGGAACCCGTTCATTTAAAACAATAGTCTTAAAGGCCTAAGCATGGAATTCAGAGCACCATGATTGTGAGAATAAAACATCTCAGTAAACAAGATACGTGGGTTTGAATTTTCACCTCACTCATATCCTTGTATTTCTTAGATGCGTTACTTTATTGGAACACTACATAATTTACAGATTTACTGTTAATAGCACTGCTGGAACTCTCTGAAGTACAGGACAACCTCTCTTCTCACAGCTTTATTAATACACTCCATTATTATAAAATCACCACCTCAGAGCCGTGTCTGCGGCTGGCAACTCCCCTCCCAAGAGCGCTATTTCCAATTTCTGATCCGAACGTGCGACAGCAGAGCGTGTACCTGTTGTCTCCCTGGTGTCACGGTGCATTTCCTTAACTTCCCTCAACCCCACTGAAGTGTGCTCTTGACCTTCTCGAATCCGTAAACATCAGCAGCAGTCCTTGACCAACGCAATCGTAGCAGGACCTCTCTCCGGAAAAAGTTTTCTAGCTGTCTGCAGCTCGATCCCCTCCCTGCCCCACGGGGCTCTTCTCCGCCAGCCAATCCGGAACGCACCATCTATGTTCCATTCATTCCATTGCTATTTGCTGTAATGTCACATACTGTTTGCTTATTCCTTTGTACCCATTATTTTGTTAACTTTACCTGAATTATGATAATTGGCAAAAATGGAAAGGAAATCAACAACGCAGGAGCATAAAGATGTAAGAAGGTACCTGGTGAGTTAAAAGAATGGTTGTCAATGCAGGCAACCAAGTGCCCTAGAGGCTGACTCCAAAGTTGGTTTTACACTGTGTAGCAACACAACCCATGTCCATGCCCTGCCTCATTTAAGGCCCAGCCTTCCTGGAAACTTCAGTCCGAGGTTCTGTACTTCAGAGCTAAGCTTGGAAAAGGCGGCCTGGGCCAACAGGTGATGACAAGAGCAAGAAGGAGGAACCAAGGCCAACATCCTTTACACTGATGACTGTGACCAGAGGAGTTCCCGGGAACATTAGCAGGGACCAGTCACTTGTTTGGGAAGCCAGGCATTGGGCCAGCCTCCCTTCCCTGCACCAAGAAGGGCTGAATCCATTGCCTATAAACTAAGTGCCACACAGGCAGAGCAGGTGATGTACATGAGTGAGGGTGTTACCGGTGGAAGTGGAGTTCTTGTGGTATTGCCAGGAAAAGACCCACATGGGAGGATGGGTTTCCGTGATGAACTTTATTGATGATGTAAACCTAAGGGGGTTCCCTTCCTGACTTCTCAATGTCCCATCTCTGTCCATCTCACCATGGAAAAGGTCCAATCTTGTCCTCAGTGAGGCCAAAGCAAAAGACAGCATCCAGGGTTTCCACTCCATCTTAAAGTCCAGTCCAGTCCAGCATCCACCTAGCTTAGCATGTGTTTCCAGCTTCCGTCCACGGCTGTGTTGTGGTATGCAGGCTCCCTCCTGGAGCCTGTGTGTGGGTTCTGCACGGCCGCAGGCCATGTAGCTGCTCAGGCCACATGGCTAAGGAGAGAACAGGCGAGTGCAGGTCATGAGAGCGAGCAAGAGAGAGATAGTGCTTCTTTGTTCCCCTGGAATTGTATTAGTTTGGATTTGGGATGGACCAGGTGCTTTTTCAAAAGAACCAATCAACTTCCCAAGTTTTTGTGGGCTTTGGATAGACCCACCCCCTACTTAGACTGATAGGTCTCCACCCTGTGTTCCCCAACAATCCAGCACCAGTGCGGGGAAGGCAGGAGTGTTCATTCCCTTGGCAGAGCAATGCTGTGGTCCCCTGGGGTGTGAAGCTATAGCTTCCTGGCTCAGCAAGCAAACTCATGCTCCCCAGTTTATTAAGCTCAATGTCTAAGCCCATTGGTGTCCCTTTATTTTATTAATAACTAGTTAAATATTGACGGCAACAAGGGGATTGGTTAGGAGTATACGTACAAACTCCAGATTCCCTGCAGCTCTGTGGAGGAGGACCAGTGCCTCTCATGTCAGCCTGGTTATCACCACACAGGACTGTGGTCAGCGTTGCCAGCTCCTCTATTCTCCCAGAGAACTCAGAAACCCAGGTTTTTCTGTAAAGTTTCAGTTTTTTAAAGTTATCAACAATTTTTAAATAATTTAAACTATGTGTGCCTTTGGCAATGTGCACACAGATATGACCTTCGCCTATGGATTACCAGTTTGCAATCCCTGCCTTAAGCTAAACAATTAAGCCCAGTTTCTTCTTTCCTTTCGTTCAGTTATTCCTTTTCATTGTGCTCTCTACGGCCTCCACTCCTCCCCCTTGGCTATCCCCCTGCCTTCTCCTCTTCTGTTTTGACTCACATCACCCTAATTCCTTTAGTCCAAACCCTCGCTCCCTTCTCTAAATGCTGCCCTCTTATCAAAATTCCATTATAATGATTATATAAAAAGACCCAAACTCCCAAATCAACAAAGTAATTTTTGATAAATCAAAACGACTAAAACTTTTAAGCCTTGCATTAAAAGCCATGTAGCAGACTCCTCTGTTGCCTGTAGGCACTTGGGACATATAAATATTTCAAAGGCTCATCTTTGAATCATTTCTTTACTCCTGTTTGATATTGCCTCATACATACACTATATCTTTTCTCTTCCAGTTCTTAAAGTAAAGAACCCTGTCGGCTCCCCCTGTTCAACCTGTCACTTCCCCAATGCCCCCAGCTCCTCTCCACAAACATTCAGCTGCTAACATTTCAGACACGTTATCTGACTGGTGCCCCCTTGGACGTCCTGGGGATTCTAACCCTGCCTGAGGGACAGTGGCTGGGACTGGAAGCCCTCTGAGGGAGTTTGTAGATATTTATCCAGCACCTCGGTGACTCGACTCTCCACCAACACTAAGGCATCTTCATCCCTCATTTCCTGGATTCTTTCCACTTTCTGGTTCTTTCACAGGACTAAAATGTCAAAAACAAGGCCAATCTTGAGTCAAGAAACAGTAGGCAATTACCTGTATACCAAGATTTACCCAAATATCCAATAGAAACCAAAAACTTCCCCACCTGTTCACAATGGCTGAAACCTCAAGCCAAGTTTTCCATTCTACCACAAAGGTGCAGGAGTCGGTGCCCCGGAAAACGCTTCAGCAAACTTCAGTCCAGGCTAAGGGGGAACTACCCGGTGTCAGGCATTCTCCTGAAAGGCCAGTTTGATGATGGGAGGAAGGAAAGACCGGATGCTACAAAGCAGAGGAGTGGCCCACCGAGGACGAGGTGAGGTACCTGAGACCGCAGGCACCACGGTCACTGTCCTCTTTCGCCTGCATTTCTCTCCTACCTTGCTCCCACTTGCTCCTCCTCCAGCCCTGCAGCACAGTCAGTATTTTTCTCTGCCAGCATCGGAGAATTTGGGGAAATATCTGAACACTTCCTCCAGTCATTCAGACAAGATCAAACCCTACCCCACAACTCTGCACCACCCCAGCGTTTACATTTGCACAGACAACTCAGGAGACTGATAAAATCTGCTGGAGTGTTATGCTGCTAATTCCTGAATCAAGACTCCAGGCAAGTCCTTTCTCATCGAGGAATTTCACTTTCCTGGTCCAACAGAGATACAGCCCAGAGGGCAAACTCCCATGTTGAGCATAATTCTCTGGGTGAAATGTTTAGAAGAGTCCTGGCAACCCAGTGCAGCAATTTTCATGCAAATTCCTGCCTGTGGGGAGAAGTGCAATTGGCCCCACAACCGCACTGATGAGGCACCCCCTCCCCACTCCAGCAGGGTGTGGAAGCACCACTTGGAAAAAGAGATCTATGTGTTTGTTCAGCTTTTCTCCCTCTGAGCATAAACAACGCCTGTGTTTCAAAAGAGGTGTTGGCTCCACGCTGCTGCTCACGGGCAAGGGCAGCAGGGAAATGAGAAGTTGTCTTCCCCTGCTTCTCAGCAGGACCTAGAGAACAAAGGGAGTGTGCTGTTCCGAAAGGGAAAGAAGCCAAGGCACTGTGAAATGAAAAAAGGCTGGTTAACCATGAGGAGGTTACAAAGAAGAACCGTCATCGCCACCCATAAACTTGGTTAATTCTAGGCAATGTCAGTGCTTCAACCCACCCGCCTGATTCCGATGGCCTGTGGCCACGCTGGGGCCACGGGAGCCACGGTGGTGGACAGAGTTCATCGGAATGTGCTGCTCTCCTCCACTACCAACATGGACTGGGGCAAACTGCAATAAACAACTGTGATGACGTTGAACTAGCTCGGGGGTCTTTCTACTGGGATACGGGTGCAGTTGCTGGGGCGCGTGGAGACTTTCCAAGGGGTTCAAGGGCAGGGATGGCTTTGGCTCATCAACTTCCTAATTTTCAACTTCTGCATGTTCTCCTCCCTGAACTTAATCTGCCTAAAATGGGGCCATAAGGACTCTTTTTTCCCCTGTAGTCCTTTTCTTATTTTGCAAAAGAAAAGCACACACTTCACCCACTATAGTCTCACTCCAGTGCATTGTCCTGGGGTGTGAAACCTCCATAGCTTCTGCCTAAGGGAGAGTCCTTGACTCGAAAAGCGAGAGAGCTTCAGAAAGAAATATTGCAGGGGGGCGAAAAACTCATGGGAAGCCTCTTTCTTCCTTCCCTCTCTCCTGTCTTTCCTCTATTTCCTGGAATCAGAATTCAGAAGAATAAATTTGCAAAGAGCTGCATACAAGCACATTTATTTGAATTTAAAAAAAAGATTTTTCTCCTGACAGAAAATAAGTTCAATTTGGCAGAATGGTTTAACAATAAGGACTAGCTTCACCAATTAATTTACATGATGGACACTCTCCATAAATTTAATAAGCTAAACTGCAGCGCCAAAGTTTTGCTGAAAATATATTTTAATCATGGATATGATATTCAGCACATCATCTAATACATACTTTGCAACTCTTTAAATTTATGATAAAAATTTTAGATGTCAACTCAAAAACAGTCTTGTTTTTTATCCTCACTCAAAGGCATGTTTACTGAATTAGAGAGAGGGGAAGGGAGGAAGAGAGAGAGAGGGAGAGACACATCAACTGGTTGCCTCTTGCACATGCCACAGCCACAGGTGCCACGACCTGGGACTGACTCTGACAGGGAATCAAACCCGGCGATCTTTTGGTTTACGGGACGATACTCCAACTGATCCACACCAACCATGGCTTAAAGAATCTTTCAAAAGTTCTCTTATGGAGTGCATGGGCCAAAAATCGAAGCCAGTTCTTTTCAGGTCAAACTACATGCAAAATTTCTTGATCTCTTTCCTTTCTCCCTGTTTGCACCCAGCCCTACCCTGCACTCTCCTAGCCTAACCTACTGTTTTCTCAGTCATTGTACTTGAGAGGAGCCTTGGTTCCTAGTGTTTAGCATTTCTTTCAGCTCCCCCAGAATGAAACCCACCTAAAAGACAGAAAAGTAGAGGGAGAAGCTGTGGGAGCCAGGCATAAAGACCCTAAAGCATTTCCCAAATATCTTGACCACCTTATAGATGAGGGGACTGGAATGAACAGATGGATTATCTCAACTGTTTCAGATAAAATAATAAACTGATTCTACTCCAGTTTCCCCCGACTCACTTCATATTTCCTTCCCACTCATAAGAAATAGATATGATGTTCAAGGTCACACAGAACAGCAACTTTTTTTAACTTTCTCTTTGTAATGCATTCCATTGGCACACTTCTCTTTATTGTCCATGATGACCATTCCTGAGTGTGAAAATGAGGAAAGAAAAAAATACATAGATATTGAGGTAGATATAGATATAAAGAAATAGTATCTCCCATTCCCTTTGTTTGATTTCTAGAAGGCCACAGTGATAAGTCTTTGTCATTACCAACAATCCTCAGAAAAGATGATAAATTCCTCAGTGTCTCTGATTAGCATTACTGCCCACCTGGTTCTTGCTTTACACAATTTTTTTTTTAATTTTTCTGTACCATGGCCCCCTTTGGCCCTCTGTGAAGCCTATGGACCCTGGTTATTCCCCCAACCCCCCCGGAGGGGCTGTACCACTTTTTAAAAAATATTTTATTTATTTATTTTTAGAGAGAGAGGAAGGGAGGGAGAAAGAGAGGAGAGAAACATCAATGTGCAGTTGCCTCTCACATGCCCCCTACTGGGACCTGGCCTGCAACCCAGGCACCTGCCCTGACTGGGAATCAAACTAGCAACCCTTTGATTAACAGGCTGGTACTCAATCCACTAACTCACACCAGCCAGGGCTCACTTTTTTTTAATTGGGGTAAGAACACTTAACATGAGATCTGTACTCATGTACAGATCAAATTCTTACGTATCAAATACAGTATTTTATAGACACTACATTGTACAGATCTCTAGAGCTTATTCACCTTGCTTAATTGAAACTTTATGTCCATTGAGCAACTAAGAGTTGTAACCACCATTTTTTCTCATCCATGAGCGCCTGTTTTAGATCTCTCATGTAAGTGCAATCACGCAGGATTTGTCCCATAACTGGCTTATTTCATGGAGCATTTTGTCCTCCAGGTTCTTCCATGTGGTTGCATATGACAAGATTTCTTCCTTTTTTTAAGCTTCTTTATGGAATTATGACTGACATACAAAAGGCTGTGCATTTTTAATGTATACAAGTTGAGGAGTCTGGAGATAATATATAGATACACCTGTGAAACTATTGCCATAATCAAGGCCATAAACATATTCATCACCAACAAAATTTCCTCTCACCCTCCTCTTGTGTGTGTGTGCATGTGTGTGACTGGAACATCTAACATAAGACCAACCCTCTTAGCAAATTTTTAAGTGTACTATTCAGAATCATTAACTTTACACACTTTCTTTACAGATCTCCAGAACTTTTTCACCTTGCATAAATGAAACTTTGTACCCTTTGACCAACTAACCCCATTTCCCCCTCCTCCCAGCCCCTGGAAACCACCATTCTACTATCTGCCTTTAAGAGTCTATTTAGATTCCTCATATAAGTGAAGTCATGTAGTATTTATTTTTCTGTGTCTGGCTTATTTCACTTAGCATAATGCTCTACAGGTCCATCCATGTTGCCACAAATAGCAGAATTCCCTTCGATTTTAAGGCTGAATATTATTCCATTATATATGTGCATATATGCCTCATATGCACACACACACATCTATCACATTTTCTTCAACCATTCGTCCATTGATGGACATTGAATTTGCTTCCAGATCTTGGAGATCGTGTACGGCGCTGCAACGAACATGGCACCGCAGATATC
The DNA here is from genome assembly GCA_039655065.1 of Glossophaga mutica. NCBI lineage: Eukaryota > Metazoa > Chordata > Mammalia > Chiroptera > Phyllostomidae > Glossophaga > Glossophaga mutica. Next base: position 47,494,985 of record CM077306.1, on the reverse strand, counting down.
GCTCCTGAGTCTGGATTTCACTTCTTTTGGAAATGGGATTGGTATGAACCCCTTCTCAGAATTTATAAAGCAAATGAGTAGGATGGGAAAGGAAGTAATTTTCTTAAAATACTGTTATAAAAATATTTTAAAGTGATTTCGTGGCATTGCATTATATGTGCTTTTTATTAGCATATTAAACAGTAAGCACTGACAGCAGGAGTTAAGATCTATCATAATCTTAGAGTAGTGATTAGTATAAATGATATGTTGAAGTATCTGCAACCACTGTAATATGTTATTAAAATATCTACAATTTGGTGACAAATTCACAGATACTGCTGGTATTACTGGAGTTTGTTGCTTATATACATAATAAAAGGAAATGTTATACTTCACTTAGAGTGTAGTGAAAACAAAGACAAGTTGTTTTTCCCATCCAAGTTCATAGATCCCCTGTTCTAGAAAAACTGTGGCTCAGGTAACATTTTGAAGGTCTATGCACCTTCATTTTTTGCCCCCTCTTTACCTGTCTGGTTGGCTCTTCCTTCCCAAAGCATTTACCCTGTGCTGTGGTAGCTTTAGTCAGCTGCCATGATGGCTCAGGAATAAGAACCACCCATTACTGACTATCTACCACTCTGTCTACGAGACATTACTTGTATACCTTTAAACAATCATCCAAGGCATTTTATTCATAAAACAACTGAAGTCTAGAGAGGTTAAACAACTTGCCCAAGGCAACAAAGTGGAAGATTAGGTATTTAAATTCAGGTCTGTATGGCTTAAAGCTCAGTCCCATTTCAACTACACCATACTGCCTCCTTCTGGTATAGAGAAATGTTGCATTTTAAGAGGGAATCTAAAGACCAAATTTCTCCAAAAAAGATTTCTAATGGAATTTCAGGGATCATCAGAGGTAGAGCTATTTAGAGATAAGGAGTCTTCAGATACCCCTTAAATCTTGCCATACAAGTGACTGTTCTCACCCACCACCCCAATGCCACCAAGAGGTAAGGAACTGGGCCAAACTGTAGAAATACATCTATAGTCCTTGTGAGGGCTGCGTAAATTACAGACATGTAGACAAACAGAGCCCTTCTATCATTCTGAAGGAAAAAGGGAGACTGTGGAAAAAATAGTTTTTGCCTGGCTGCCATTACAGGCAATGTTCTAGATGTATTCTGTATTGTTTTTCAAATTGCTCTCAACACAGTAAAAACAAAACAAAACAAAACAAAAAAACACTACTATTCCTACCTCATAGAGGAGAAACTTGAGGGCCAAATAAGATGACAGGAAATGGAATGTGAAGGGATCTTCCCATCTGTACAGTTTTACAATAGATTTCTGTTGTTAGTAGATTTCCAAAATCTTGGAAGGAAGAAATTATTGGGCAGAGCATCAGAAACGCTGCTTTGCAGCCTAAATTTGCAAACAACCTGAAGGCAGTGTCCTCCTAGTAGGTGTAAACTCCCACATGGAAGGGACCGGGTCTTTGGCATGTCTGCACTCTGAGCAGCCAGAGCGGGTCTGGCACAGCAGAGGCTCATGGTGATTGTTTATCCAAACTAAGGCAGAACCAGCCCGTGAACTTCCTCTGTAACTCTTCAAAGCATCCAAGACATTTTCCTGTCAGGAGAGAACATGCAATGTTTCTAGCAGGTAGGTTTTCCAGGTCATAAACTTCCTGGACAGTGCTGTATTCATTAGACATAAAATAATGCACAGTCCTGGCTGGTGTAGCTCAGTGGATTGAGCACAGGCTGTGAACCAAAGGATTGCTGGTTCAATTCCCAGTCAGGGCACATGCCTGGGTTGCGGGCCAGGTCCCCAGTGGGGGCCATGGGAGAAGCAACCACACATTGATATTTCTCTCCATCTCTTTCTTCCTCCTTTCCCCTCTCTCTAAAAATAAAAAAAATAATAATCTTTTAAAACATAAATAAAAATTAAAATAAAATAATGCACATCTTTATCTCTTCTCCTTATTCTTCTCTTTTAATGTGCATCTTGCTATTTTAAGGCAGAACTGGTTAAGTATTATACCCACTGCAACCACTGGATGACAGACCTCATCTGGCTTTTTACTAATATTTGTCAAGTTCAAATACATAGTAGTCTATTGAGTGCATTAGAAAATTAAGATGGATGGGAATGGATTATTTCTAACACTTTCTATACTACAAACATTATTTAAAAATCTATACTAGCCTCTAACTAAATTTTCTCCAGTCTTTTTTTTTATGTTTTTTTGTTTATGGCATCACAGTTGTCCCACTTTTCTCCCCATCATCCCCTCTATCCAGCCTGCCCCCGACTTCCACAGTCAGCCCCTCATTGTTGTCCATATCCATGGGTCCTTCATATATGTTGTTTGACTAATCCCTTCATTTTCTTTCACTCAGTCCCCACCCACCTCCTTCCCTCTTATAGCTGTCAGTGTGTTCCATGTCTCTATGCCTCTGGTTCTATTTTGTTCATTAGTTTATTTTGTTCATTAGATTCCTTGTATAAGTGAGATCATACAGCATTTGGCTTTCACCACCTGGCTCATTTCACTTAGCATAATACTCTCCAGTTCCATCCATGCTGTTGCAATAAGTAGGACTTCCTTCTTTCCTTCTACTGTGTAAATATTCCATTGTGTAAATGTACCACAGCTTTCTGATCCACTCATCTACTGATTGGCACTTAAGCTCTTTCCAAATCTTAGCTATTGTAAATAGTGCTGCTATGAACATGGGGGTGCATGAATTCTTTTAATCTGGTATCCAGGATTCTTTGGGTATATTCCCAGCAATGGAATCACTGGATCGTAAAGCAATTCCATTTTTAGTGGGTTTTTTTTGGTTTTTTTTGAGGAAATTCCATACTGTTTTCCACAGTGGCTGCACCAGTCTGCATTCCCACCAACAGTGTACTAGGGTTCCCTTTTCTCCACATCCTCAGCAACACTTGTTTGTTGATTTATTAGTGATAGCCATTCTGGCAGGTGTGAGGTGATATCTCATTTGGCTTTAATTTGCATCTCTCTGATGGCTAGTGACGTTGAGCATTTTTTTTCATATGCCTATGGGCCCTCTGTATGTCCTCCTTAGAGAAGTGTCAGCTCAGGTCCTTTGCCCACTTTTTAATTGGATTATTTGTCTTCCTGCTGTTGAGTCATATAAGTACTTTGTATATTTTGGAGATTAAACACTTGTCTGATGTATCATTGGCAAATATGTTCTCCCATACAGTTGGTTCCCTTTTCATTTTGATGGTTTGTTTAGCTTTGCAGAAGCTTTTTAATTTGTTGTATTCCCATTTGTTTATTTTTTCCTTTATTTCCCTTGCCCTAGGAGATATATTGGTAAAAATATTGCTATGTGAGATATGAGATTTTACTGCCTGTTCTCCCCTAGGAATTTTATGATATCATATTTAAGACTTATGTTTAAGTCTTTTATCCATTTTGAGTTTATTCTGGTGTATGGTGTAAGTTGGTGATCTAGTTTTATTTTTTTTCCATGTACCTGTCCAGTTCTCCCAACACCAATTATAGAAAATAGTATCTTTACTCTATTGTATGCTTTTGATTCTTTTGTCAAATATTAATTGGCCATAAAGACATGGGTTTATTTGTGGGCTCTCTATTCTGTCCCATTGATCTATGTGTCTGTTCTTATACCAGTACCAGGCTGTTTCGATTACAATGACCTTGTAGTATAGTTTGACATTAGGTACTGTGATCCCTCTAACTTTGTTCTTCTTTCTCAAGATTGCTAAGGCTATTCAGGGTCTTTTTTGGTTCCACATACATTTTTGGAATATTTGTACTTGATCTGTGAAATACGCCATTAGAAATTTACATTAGTCTCTAACTAAATTTTCTCCAGTATTTCTTATCTAGTGGTAACTCTGCAAAGCTACTTCAACAAATATTTATTAATACTATGAGCTTTGTAGTATTCTAGATACAAGAAGTAGGGAATACAATGTCATATGTACTAAGCAGCAGGATAAATGCAGTTCTATGAATGAACTGAGCAGTAATACATTTTTGTAGTACTCCCCACTTTTTAAACTGCTTCACACATACTAGCTGTTTTTCTCAAGGCCACATTTCCTCCCCTAGGTGGCAAGTACAGCAGGTATTGTTACAAAGCATTAACAAGGTTGCAAGATTTGCCCAAGTTCTGACAGTGCATCAGTAGGGAAACTAAAGCTAGAGTCCAAACCCCGAAGCTCTAGCTCCAAGAATGGGGCTAGCCCCACTCTCCCCACCCACTTCTTTTCCAAGCAGACCACTTTCTCATATAACCAACGCCATTCAATAAAATACATTCTGAGCTCTTGCAACCTCCCTCAACCCCCTGTTGTTCCACGTCTCACCCCAAAGTTCCATGTGCAATTATTCCACCAGGTCAGTGAAGTTCATACTTAGGGGTTCCACTTATCTAGTGCTACATAACAATGATTCTGAAATCCAGTGGTTTAAAACAACAACCATTTTATTATATCTCGTGATTGTGTTCACCAGGAATTCGGGTTGGGCTCAGGTGAGTGATTCATCTTCCATATGGTGTTCATGGTGATCATTCTGCTGTATTCAGCTGGCAGATGGCCTCAATCACACATCTGACACCTTGAAGAAGAAAGCAAATGGCGGTAACACTGGACTCAGCTGGGACTCTGAGCCAGAGTACCTGTATGTGACCCTACCAGGATGACAGCCTTAGGGTAAGAGTGATGAGGTAGACAGAAGCTGCATGGTCTTTTGTGAGCTAGTCTCAGAAGTGACAAAGCATCACTCCCATCACGCTCTTTTGGCCAAGGCAGTCACCAGCCTTCCCAGATTCAAGAAGAGACACAGACCCCTACCTCTCCATGAGAAGAGTATCAAAGGATACATGGCCATGTTCTAAAGGAGTTACATATGCGTTTCTTACATTAACACAATTTCTCTTCAAAACCAAAGGTGGCCAAGACAGTTATGGCTATTCCCACCCCACCCATTTCCTCTTCTCCCCATGTCACCCAAGTTCGCTTCTTCTGCCAAGAAGCCTTCTTCTGCCTGATCTGCTCACTCTGCGTGTTCCTCTCCCCTGCAGCGTTGTGTGGGAGGTGACTTCCTGCATCAGGGCCCTCAGGCCATGAGGTTCTCGGTCTACATCTGGGGCTGCATAAGGTAGACGCACTAAGGAGCTGAGTCGTCATTCCTTTTTCTTAAAGGTGCTGTTCCTGATTGTTTCGTGCCAGGAATGGCTTCTTTCTCCACTGGAGCTGCTTTTGCACTGTTCTGTCTCTGAGGCACTCCTGCTGTTTCCTTCGACACCAGCTCTGCACTAATCTCTGTCAAAAACTAAGTTCTCACAACAGGTCTTTACCTGCCCTAATACTATGTTTTGTGCTCCCAACAGTACACTTGAGACCAAACTGCAAAGTGGGTACTAATACAAGCATTAGGATCAGAAAGATCTGGATCTCTAATCCCTGCTCCACCAATTACTGTGTGATCTTGTCCAAGCTACTTAGTATCTCTAAGCTTTTGTTTCCTGGTCTGGAAAATGGACACAAAGATATACACTTCATAGGGTTACTGAAGGGATAAAGGGGGACTGAACAGACAAAGCAATTATCCCACTGCCTGTACTCAGTAAATACCCACTAAATGGTAACTATAGTAGTAGGAGCAGCACTGCTAGTAGTAGCAATGGGGGCTAACAACATCTAACAAATTGAGGACTAAAATGACAAAGGGAGGTACTCATGAACATGCAAATGAATTTTAAAGCTTCAATCCTTTCTCTCTAGAATACAAACTGGACTTAAATAAAAATACGAGTATGGATATGGGTATGGACACACATACATAAGCATTAAATCCAAATATTTATCTTTTCACCAGGTATATTTTATTTATATTTCGTGATTGTTCCTATGGGTATTTTCTGACATTCATTTATGCCAACTATGAAGTAATTTGTACTAAGAGAAACTACTTGTCCTAGAAAAGCATTCAGATGCAAAAGTGGGGCTCAGCAGATCACAAAAAAATACAGCATGATGAAAATGTCTCTAGAGCATCATAAAGAAACACTTCAATATTTAAGGTGGCTGGACCCACTCCAAGGACTGAGACACAGTCTGCCTCTCACCAGCTCAGCTTCAATATATAGTTCTTGGCTCCAGTCCACAGTTCAATGAATGTGATCAGTGCAAATAAATACAAGGTGAATAAATCTTAAAGATACTGAACTAAGTTATTTCCCAACACAAGAACACAAGGGACAAGACAATCTTGATTAGTTGACGCCCCAGCTAGTATTTTATCTTGGAGCAGCTGATGTGAGTTCATGTTACTCACTCTCTGTTTGAATCTTCTTTGGAGGGTGTTGTTATCACAATACCTTCTCCATAGCTAAGATCAGTCAATATTCTTTCATCTGGGAGATGAGTAAGGTCTAAGGTTTTACTGGTCCTGACAGGAAGTAATCTGCATCACAATTCAAATGCAATTCATGTCACAAAGTTCAACCTTTCTGAACAAGTGAGAATCTTCCCAACAGGGACTATATTTACCTGCCATTCATCTACAGAGGAAACTGGGTAGAAGATAAAGTTAAGAGGATTTTAGAGGATCTGAAATTTCACTTCTCAATAGGCAGCAAAGGACTGGAGGAAACATAGGAAGTTCCCAGGCTTGATATCAGTACAGTGTATTAACGTTCTAGAGCTGGCACAACAAAGTACCATAAACTGGGTGGCTTTAATGATACCTATTGTCTCAGAGTCCTGCAGGCTAGACATCCAAAATCAGAACTGGTCCCTGTGGAGAGCTATGAGGGGAAATCTGTCCTATAGCTCTCTCCTAGCTTCTGTGGGCCTCAGGTGTTTGAGGCAGCATAACTCCAACCTCTGCCTCCATCTTCACACGGCTGTCTTCTCCCCGTGTGTGTTTACAACATCTTTCCTCCCTGTATGACTACAACTGTGTGCAAATTTCTTTTATATGAGGACTTTTGTCATATTGGATTAGGGCCTCCCTAATGACCACAATCACCTCTGCGAAGACACTATTTCCAAATAAGATCATGTTCCGAGGGGGTTAGGACCTGCACAGATATTTTTTGTTTGTAATCCTCACCCAAGGACATTTTCTTCATTGGTTTGAGAGAGAGAGGAAGGGAGAGAGGCACATCTATGCCAGAGAGGAGCATCTACCGGTCTCCTCCCATACACGCCCGTACCAGGGATCACAGGCGCCCAGACTGGGGATCACGCACACAGATCAGGGATTGTAAGTGCCAGGGTCGGAGATGGAATCCACAACCTAGGTATGCACCCTTACCAGGCATCAAACCCACAACCATTTGTTTACAGGATGATGCTCCTACCAACCAACAGAGCCACATTGGCCAGTGTATAAACAGATAATTTTGGGAAGACACAATTCAATCCGTAAGATATAGATAGCATGCAAAACTTTGAGCAAAACAGAGCAAGGAAAAGCCATAATCACATTACAGTAATGTAGGCCCAGGAAAAAATGCCAAAGCATCACAAATGATTCTCATTCTAGTCTTCCAAAACTATCGTTTAATCTCCTTTTCTGCAAGCTACCATTAATATCCTTTCACTTTCAAACTCCATAACTCAAAGCACAGAGAACAACTTGATAACCTTTTTATCCAGATCTGTTCTGGGATGTCTAGCTCCCAAATAGATTCTTCTGTTAGGTCCAGGATTCCCCTGAGTTTTCTATGTTTGTTATTTCTTTAGCAAGAGGATTTGGAATAACTTGCAGCCAATTGCTCTGTATCTTATTTTGTTGAGAGTAATAGATGTACATGGTATCAACAGACATGAGTTAGTTGTAAATTGCTAAAAATCCTTCCATATATTGGATTTTGAGCACATCTTTCTCAGAAGAATGTTTTTCCTCTCCTCACCTCTGGCCTCTAATTTCTTAGAACCAACACCATTCAGGAGGGTTCAAAATGAAGAAACTAGGGTATTTGTGATGTTCTTATGCTGTAAGTATTGCTTTTGCCAAGGACTGGGGTCTTAGAAATGAACTTTTGGTTTCTTTCATTATACTTCAAGGAAGAACACTATGAATTGGGGAATATCGCCTTCCTTTACCAAAAGTATATGTTTTAAGCTTTCGAACCACCTAAAGGACTAACTTGCACACTCTATGAGAAATTAGGGGCAAGAGACCAATCCATAGAAATTGTATACCTGAATCTGTCTCTGGATACATGTGAGATTTGAGATTGTGCTCCCTGACAGAAGCAGCAACATAGAAAGTAAAGCCACTGTAAGAAATGCTTACACTAATCCTTGTAACTGCTTCTTCCTCCTAGAATGGCTGCTGAATTTTAAATATTTCAAAGGCAGAAAGGAGCCACAATTCAAGAAATATGTAAAGAAACATTAAAGAAAAATATCCAAGACTTCCGGCCAAGATGGAGGCGTAGGCGGACACACTGTGCCTCCTCTCACAACCAAAATTAAGGACAACAAATATTTAGAAACAAGAAAACAACCAGAACTGATAGAAAATTGAACTGTACGGAAGTCCAACAACCATTCATCCAGACCGGTAAGAGGGGCGGAGTCGCGGCAGGAGAAAGTGGAGGTGCGGCGCCAGGAACGCAAGCAGCAGCGGCTGGCAGTTCCCAGGTGCACAGGCGGCGGCTGGTGGTCCCCGGGCCCACAGGCAGCAGCTGGCGGACCCCGGGCACAGGGGGGCAACTGTGCAGACCCAGTGAGGCCGCACAAGGCGGCTGGCTGACTGACCAGGTGGTCTCACATTCGAGCGCGCAGACGGTCCAGGCGGAGGGGAAGTGGCGGAGGGGACTGAATCCAGGAGAGAGCGGAGCAGGCGCCATTGCTCCCTCTCAGGCCCCACCCCTACATACAGCGTCACTACCCAGCGACTGGGTTGCCCCACACTGGGGAGCGCCAGAGGCTCCACTCTTCACTACGTAACAGCACGCGCACGTGCGCAGATAATCCAGGTGAAGGGGAAGCAGCGGAAAGGGCCGGAGTCCAGGAGAGAGCGGAGCAGGCGCCATTGCTCCTTCTCAGACCCCGCCCCCACCTACAGCATCACAACCCAGCGACTGGGCTGCCCCGCCCTGAGGAACACCTAAGGCTCCACCCCCTCATACGTAATAGCCGTGACCAGACTAAAACCAAAACAACAACAACAACAAAAAAAAACACCAAAAATGGCTCAAACTGGAAAACAAATCAAAGCCCCAGAGCCAATTCCTCTAAGCAGTGAAGAGATAGCCAACCTGTCAGATGCACAGTTCAAAGCACTGGTCATCAAAATGCTCACAGAATTGGTTGATTTTGCTCACAAACTAGATGAAAAAATGCAGGCTACAATCCGTGAAATGAAGGAAGATGCATGGGGAACTGAGAGATGGAAGGAAAACTGGGACTCAAATCAATGGAGTGGACCAGAAGGAAGAAACTAACAACCAAACAGAAAACGAGGAAGAAACAAGAATTCAAAAAAATGAGGAGAGGCTTAGGAACCTCCGGGACATCGTTAAACATCCCAACATCCAAATTATAGGGCTCCCAGAAGGGGAAGAAGAAGAGCAACAAGTGGAAAACTTATTTGAACAAATAATAAAGGAGAACTTCCCCAATCTGGCAAAGAAAATAGACTACCAGGACGTCCAGGAAGCTCAGAGAGTCCCAAAGAAGTTGGACCCAAGGAGGAGCACACCAAGGCACATTGTAATTACATTAGCCAAGATTCAAATGAAGCAGAGAATTCTAGAAGCAGCAAGGGATAAGGGGACAGTCACCTACAAAGGAGTTCCCATCAGACTGTCAGCTGATTTCTCCAAAGAGACCTTACAGGCAAGAAGGGGCTGGAAAGAAATATTTGAAATCTTGAAAAGCAGGGACCTACATCCAAGATTGCTCTATCCAGCAAAGCTGTCATTTAGAATGGAAGGGAAGATAAAGTGCTTCTCAGATAAGGTCAAGTTCAAGGAGTTCATCATCACCAAGCCCTTATTATATGAAATGTTAAAGAGACTTATCTAAGAAAAAGAAGATAAAACTATGACAGTGAAAAGACAACAAACTCATAGCTATCAAGAACCACACCTAAAACAAAAGCAAACTAAGCAAACAGCTAGAACAGGAACAGAACCACAGAAATGGAGATCATATGGAGGGTTAGCAACAGGGGCATGGGAGGAGGAGAGAGGGGGGAAAAGGTACAGAGAATGAGTAGCATAGATAATGGGAAAAAATAGACAGGGGGAGGGCAAGAATAGTATGGGAAATGTAGAAGCTAGAAAACTTATGACCCATGGACATGAACTAAAGGGGGGAATGTGGGTGGGAGAGGGTGGGTAGGGTGGAGGGGAATGATGGGGGAGAAATGGGACAACTGTAATAACATAATCAATAAAATATATTTAAAAAGAAAAAAAAATATCCAGTCCCTAGAACTTAGAGTTACAGAATTATAACTAATTCTAACAAACTTGAAAATGAAATACCAAACTCACAGGACCACTCAGTGGCACCCTGTTCTTGCCTGAGTAATTGGCATTACAGAAGATTAAGTTATGGAAGGTATATTTTCAGCAACAGCACCTCCAGATTCATGTTCAAAACACGGGTTTCCAGATATTCAAAAGGTGCCGATACATATTATATGAAATAAAAAGAAATATTAAAATCATTCTCCCCAAACTTGACCTATTGATTCCAGAAATAAAGGCCACTTACCTAGCTTAATGGTTGTTTGGCTGTCTGTGCTAGTGTATTGGTTTTAGACATTTTTCTTTCAAGTGAAATTGTAGCTTTACTGTAATACATTTTATGACACCTCTTAACTATGATATGTTGTAGTCACTGGAATAGTTCAGTTCCATGATCTCAAAACTAGGACAGCCCTTGGAGATTATCTCCCTTTTCAAAGTGTCTTTTACATGTATGATCACTTTATCTTAAATGAGCTTCCAACAACTCTCTATGGAAGATGGAGAGGATGTCAGTAACTCAGAAGAATATGGAAGTCCATAGTGGATGTGGGCCTTGCCCAAACTCACCCACAGGACAGAGCTTTCACTCCATGTTCTCTACATCCTCTTTGCCATTTCTATCTCACGTCCATGTCACCTCCAAACTCATCATTCAGACACTTCAAAATCCAAGTCACAGTTCCTCTCCCCAATCTCTGGCCGTTGTTCTCAATCACAGAATCATCTATATTGATGACCATAAAATTTCTCAACAGCTCTCACTTCAACTCCACCACACATTACCTATAACTTGGATTCTCTCGTCATCTCTAAGATGTCTATTCCATTCTCCTTTTCTGATACAATCTGCTCACTTTCTTCTCCCATCCCCATATATCTACTCAATATGCCCTTTACCATAAGAAGTCTGTCCCAAAAAAAGCCTATTAAGAACCTACTGCACCTGGGCCTGGAAAATCAGTGGAAGACCAGCTAAAGACAGACACAGCCCATTCTGAGTGTCCTCTCTCAGCCTAACCCACTCTTTAACCTCTTATCAGTTAGCAGCTCCACATGCACCAGTCCACACCTGCTCTGAAGTCCTCAATGGTCTCCCGGGCAATAGACAGTGATTTCAATGTTACCCTCTCTGGCATCCTAAAATCCTTCAGTTCATTGATCATCCATCATTCCAGTCCCCAAAACTGAATCACTTCACCACGCACATTTTCTTCTCCCAGACTACCTTGATGCTGGACACGATCGCAAAACTATAATGATTAGGTACAAATTCAAATTCTCCATCTTGATCTAAGACCTTCAAATTACTCCAGAAGTCCCAGAGAGAACCAAAATATGGCTGGATGTTTTTAAAATGCAGAGTTTGGCTTGAGACAAGATAGCAACTTGTAACCACATCAGCAAACCAAGAACAGAATAGTAATGAGCTCAGTGTTACTGCTGGTGCTTATATAGAGTTCAAATCAGAGGTTCCCAAACATGACTGCCTATAAGAAACATCTGTATTTTTTGAAATACATAATCCCAAGTCCTGTTTCAGACCTACTGGATCTGAACCTCTGGGAGGTGCATTCCTAAAGCTCCTTGGGAGATTCTGATGCAGCCAACCCACTGACAGACATTAGAGTCCCACCAGGTTATACCACTGACTGCACTTCATTCCAGGACACAATTGAAGGGGACTTCTTCTTTGAAGAGGAGTCTAGGTTGGATGGTCTACCTTCATACTTTATTTCCAATTCTTTCTCCTTTTCCTGAATCCAAAGCCTGTCAATGTTGTCTATTGCTTACACTCCTCTGTCCCACACGTCCCTTAGAGCTAAACACACTGATGCAACTTGGGAGCACAATCCCTGCCCGGATCAGCTGTGTCAGTCCAGGATTCCCACCAGCTTAGAAATGACAGCGAGGGATGCACACATGAAGCCGGCCCATTCCGGCCTGCCAGTACGAAGAAGCACAACTTCCCTTAGTTTTCCCAATGATATGGACTGCTGCCTCTTTCTGCCCCGCTGCTCTCTAGCCTCATTTGTAATGACTTTATGTTAGCCAGGATGAATGTTTCTTCATTTCTGCCCTGTAGCAGAAGTCAAAGCAGGATGCACAGCACGTCTTTGCTGGACTAAACACGTAAATACATTTGCGCCGCAGTCGGCCTCAGCGCACTCCATCGAGTGCAGTTTGTGTCACTATTTTTCAGCATCTCTGTGGTCAGTGAAAAGATCAAGCATTACCTTCAGTGACGGTAAGATCCAAATAGGCAGTTCCAGTAAAATCCCTGAAGATGAGTCATAGTCCGATCAGTTGATTTTTAATAAATCTCCCCCACATGCATCTCCATAAAAACAGACATTTCAGGATTTTTTTGAAGTTCCCTACCAGGGCTTTCCTTTTCATACTTTTTAGTTGCCAAATTATACAAAATTACAATTTCCCTCGTTTAATATGGATATGACTACATGGTCCTTAAAAAATGTTAGCTGCCAATATAGTTACTTGACCCCAATTCCATATACATGCAAAAAATAGGTACAATAATACTCTAAATGTTGTCTCTTCTTGTCTTTTTTCATTAAATTACAAAGGTTTTGTACAGGTCAGCTTCGCTGGTGCCACTTTACTTTCATTTCTGTAACAATCTTCTTTATTATTAATAACAGTGATGGCAATAAAAGTAATAATAATGCCTGCATTTCTTCCTAAGAGGACAAAGGTCTTGGCCCTAGATACCAACATGGACTAAAATATATGACAGATGCTGTATATCATTTTTTTAACATCTCAAATGTCTTCAACAATTTTCCTTTAGTTTCTATGGAAATTCCTAACAATTGCCATTTACTAAAGCCAAGAGTAGTAAAAAAAAAAATTAACTAATTTTCTTTTCTATTGTTCCCTTAACAGAATAGTCTCACACTTTCAGTCTTTCAAGTCTCACATATACATTATAAAATCACTGAAATTGAATAGAAATTAGAGAAATACTTCAGCTTTCTTCTCAAGACCAGAATTTATGTAGGACTTTTTCTAACAGGAAAGGTTAGACGAGGTGGCCATTACTTACCTAAAAGTAAGCTGTGCCTCTGAGGGAAAGACGGGCTTCGGGCCTACGGTTGGGACTGCTCTCTTCTTAGCTGGAATCAGTCACTCCTGCTCTTCCCTTATTATATCAGCTTTTCGAAATGTAATTTCTCTTTGAGTCATCTGGTCGACCACTTGCTATCAATTAAATAGACTTTGATTTGTTGGCTGTTTCTTTCTCAGTACCTTACCTACCATCCAGAGGCACCCACAAGAGAATGGATCGGGAGGTGCAGATCAAGAGCTTACAAAGCACAGAAAGATGAGAATGATTAAACAAAAGCCCTCATTTAGCCCATATTCATTTCAATTTACTAAACATTTATGGAATGTTGATTGTCCTGAAATAAGTCCCCTTGAAAATTGAGTCTGGGCAAGGCTAAAACTCTAAACTCTATTGCCAGATGTAATCCCAGGGCAGTGAGACAGTCTCCTGGGATAAACCATATAGAAAGCTTTCTCTTGGAATAGTTCATCCAAGGGGTGGAAGACAGAAATTATCTCCCAGCTCCCCCCATCTGTTACACCCTGGGGTCGTACCAAGTCAGTTGCCATTCAGCAACTGGAGTGAAAGGAAGAGTCCAGAGTTCCAGAGAACTAGGTAAAGGCCGGAGAACCTGAGGTGGCACTGAACAGTGTCTGATACACAGATCATGTGCACTGAGACGTCTTGTGTACTGTTTCCTAGTCAAATATAACTCCAAATCATAACTAAATACATCCTGCCTATATTTTCAAGTCACAACTGAGACAAAAATACCTTATGATCACAGGTTTCCTTTAAAGAAGACGTATGTAAGAGTTTTATGATTTTTTTTAGGAATTTTCACCTATGAATTTTCATTGATAGTATTACAAAACAATAAATATTAGTTTAAAGAAAAAACAGTTGATATTCTGGAGAACTTTTCATTGATATAGCCACTCTCAACTAGCAGAATTAAATAAATATTAAATGACAGCTTCTAAGGAAACATGGAAAAATCAAGTGAACTCCGTAGGTGGCCCCCCATCAGGCAGGGGGTTGGAGATGACTCTGACGTCCTCCACAGAGCTCCACAGAGCGGTGGTGAGCATTGTGTGGAGGTGCTGTGGGAGAGGGAGGAAGGAATCTAGGAAGAGTCAATTACTCCCTTCATTAGTATGCAAATAAATATATTATGCAAATGTTATGAGCAACACTGCACTGTGGTTATAATATTTTAAGTCTATCTTACACAAAATGCTTTAAATTCATCTGCCTGAAAGGAAAAAAAAAAGCTTTTTTTAATTATTCTATCAAATTTTTCACTGGATTATTTGGGCCGAAACAACCCTGCATCTGATGCGATCTGAGCCAGCATCATTGAACATATACATAATTGTGGTCAAAATGCTTTAGCTCAGTCTAATTTCTTTCTGCCCCTTATTAGTGACCAAATGTCCTAATGGACAGATGACTCTACCACCATCACTACTGTCGTTAAATATTTGGATTAAGCAAGAAACTCATTTCGGCTAATAATGTCTGATGTTAGAGGAGTCATTTATCTGAATGGCAGAGAAGACAACTTAATTCTACTACATATCAAGTCTTACTTGCCATGAATTAGAAGTTCAAGGTGCTTACATTGTTAACTCCAAATTCTTGGACCACCTTTATTTTCAGTTTGTCAAAAATTCTTAAAAACAAATTTAAAAAACTATTATTTACATTTGATCATTCTTTACCTACAAGGAGAAAAAAAGAGTCTGCTTAGGCCCTCCAAAATAATACTGGGGGACCTTATGTTAATATAGGTATAGTTCACACAAAGATGCCTTAGTCCCTGTATTAGTTTGTGGGGTTGCAGTAATAAAGTATACCACACGCAGACTGAGTGTCATAAACAACAGAAATCTGTGTCTTTATCTGGAAGCTGGAAATCCAAAATCAAGGTGTTGGCAGGGTTGTTTCCTTCTGAGGGCTGTGAGGGAAGGATCTGTCCCAGGCTCCTCTCTCTCTCTCTCTCTCTCTCTCTCTCTCTCTCTCTCTCTCTCTCTATTTTATTTGTTTGTTTGTTTGTTTGTTTATTTAAGAGAAGTAAGAGAGGGAGAGACACATCAGTGTGTGGTTGCCTTTCATGCATCCTTTGTTGGGGACCTAGCCCACAACCCAGGCATATGCCCTGACTGGGAATCGAATCAGCGGCACTTTGGTTCGCAGGCCAGCACTCAATCCACTGAGCCGCACCAGCCAGGACCCAGGCCCCTCTCTTGGTTTGCAGATGGCTATCGTCTTCTTATGTCTCTTCACACTGTTTTCCCTTTTATGTGTGTGTCCCTTTGTCCAAATTTCCCCTTTTGATAAAGACAATAGTCACATTGGATCAGCATCCATCCTAACGATCTTGTTGTAAGTTGATCACCGCTGTGGACGCTGTCTCCAAATAAAGTCACATTCTGAGGTACTAGGGTTAAGACTTTAACCTCTGAATTTAGAAGGGGACAAAATGCAAACCCATAATACTCCTCAACACTCTTGCATTTTGCTAATGTAATCTGCCAAGATGGGTTCTGCTGGGATAATGACAGAGGTTAGAACGCAGGCTCCAGCGCCCCGTCACAGCTCCTGGCTGGAGGAAGGCCTCAAATAAGTCCCTCGACCCCCTTAAACTGTGTTTCTTCATCTGTAAATTGGGACTGATAATAGTTCCTACTCCATAAGGCTGCCAAGAGGTTAAACAGTCAATCCAGGTACTTAGCCCAGTGTCTGGCACATACTAAGTGCTCCTGATATGTTAGTTATTATTAGCATAAATTATTATTAACCTAACACAGTCAGTTTAAAATGAGAAGTAAAACTCACAAACCCAGTGGTGCAAGAAAACAATTCCTACCTTTTCTCTCCAACCAACTTAATCCCCTCTGAGTAAGGGTGCCTTTCAGACTCAGGCAGACTCTCACAGCCAAGCTCTCAGGAGCAGCTGGTCTTGAATCACAGTGGCCGATCTCCACCTTACTCCACCCTTTTAATGCTTCAATACTTCTTCAAAGTGAATTTAGTGACCAAATGTTCTACTTTAGGTGGGAATCCTGTCATCTGAGACATTATGCCAAGGAGCTTCCTTCTCACGCTACCTGCTTCTCCACATCTCAGAAAGTTATCTCTACTCTACATATCCTAGTTTTAAGCAGTTCCTATTTTCTGCTATTCAGCCAAAATTAGATTACCAATTTCTTGGTTTGTTGTTGGACATTTTTTTCCAAAACCATCTTTCACAAATTTATTAATATTCATGGTGTTTATATATTAAATTTATATAAGTCTATGATAAGAGGGAAGTCTCTGCTCTCACAATTCTAATCTTACTACTAGGCTTGTTATAAATACATTCTTATTGTTTTGTCGCCGTGTTTGGCTTATCTCCTACCTTCTCCTGGAGCCGGGATAGAAACAGAGACCATACAGAGGGGTGGGCCTGTGATCACACAGGCGAGCCACCTTCCTAACGCCCCTCAGGAAAGGGAAGAATCGCACAGACACGCCTCAGCCTGACTGCGCAGGAGCCGTGTTTCCTGGGAGAGTTAGACTTCATTAAAGCATCTGGGGCTACACTGTGACTTTTGTGGTCCCCTTCCTCCATTAAAAAAAGTTAAAAACTATATTTCCAGCTGCATTGGTATAAAGATGTATATATTAATGTTATATATTAAGATATTTTCTTCAACCTAACCACTCATTTTATTCTTCTGATCTTAAAAGAAATTAAAATAATTTCATGGGCCCCGAGAAATAGTGTGAGCCCAGGGCACTGTGTCTCTGTGCCTCATAGAAAGCAGTTGAGGCACTACGGTATTTGATACAGGGTTCCCAGTTGCTGACTGCCTTCACCGACTCATTCTATGGCAACAAATGCATTTGACCTTTATAACCCTTCTGTCACTAGCCACAATCTAGGGTCCAATAAGAAGGGAAATAATATACTGGCCTACCACGGCTCTGCACTCCGAATACAGTTAGAATAATAATCACACAAATGTTTTACATATATTCACACTCATCACATCTCAGTTTTTAATCTCTCACTCTACTTTCTCCGAATTCCTTTATAGACGTATAAGTATATAAAATAGAATTTGCTTCTTTTTAAAGTATGCCTTTTACAAATCAAAGTTACTATGAAGAAAGAAAGGAAATTATTGTAATATACACTGAGAGCACCCCACATACCAAGCATTGTCTTGAATGCATCCACAGGTAGATTCCAGGCAAGGAAAGATGACCATCCTCATTTTTTAAATAAGGAAACAGGCCAATTAGATCAAGTAACTTGTCTAAGATAACAGGATTTAGTAATGGTGGAGCTGGGATTCAAATCCAGGTCTTTTCAATTTCAAAGTCAATGCCCTTTTTACTGCATCAAATAGATTACTTATGTTGAGTTGTCCCATTTAGTGTCTTTAGATAAAAAGATTTGGAGTGACCTTTTTTTTTTAAGAGAAAGTACCATTTCATAGTAAGGCACTTATCCAATAAAAATCACATCATCTAACAAAATCACAAAGTTTTTGAACCAGAGGTTACATTAGAAGATCTGCCTAGTTTAATCCCTCCATATTTGGGATGAAAAAAATCCCAAAGCACATGTGAAATTCCCAAGGTCACACAGATAACAGTGCATCTGCAGTCATTGCCCTCAGTAAACCCAAAAGGCAAAAAATAAATAATCCTTATAAAGTACAAAAAATGGTAGAAGGCGTTACATGAGTAAAGAGTTATTCTGAACCATTTTTCATAATTCAGATTATTACTAAATGCACCTTGTTTATCTGTCATCACGTGCCCCCAAACTGCAGACCAAGGAAGTCAATTTCATGTGAGTTGGTAGAAACAACTGCGAGTTTTACTAATCAAGGCAGACTCTATTAAGCTGTAGAAATTGAGCTGGGCCAAAGAACTTATACGCATGACTCATGGACATGAACAATGGTGCAGGAATTGCCTGAGGGGGAAAAGTGGGGGAAATCTGGACAATTATAATAGCATAATCAATAAAATATAATTTAAAAAAGAAATTGAGCTGGGCTCTAACAGATAGGTAGGAACGCTGATAGGTGGCTCAGCGTTGTCCCCATACACCAGAAGGTTGCAGGTTCAATCTCCAGTCAGGGCACATAGCTAGGTTGTGGGTTCAATTCCTGATCAGGGCATGTACAGGAGGCAACTGATTGATGTTTCTCTCATGTCAATGTTTCTCTCTCTCTCCATCACCCCCCTAAAATCAATAAACATATCGTCCAGTGAGGATTTTTAAAATAAAAAACAAAATAAAAAAATAAAAGATGGGTAGAAGCTGAACTAGTGGAGTAGAATGCAAAGTGCATTCTGGAGGATCAGAGCAAAGCCATGGATGAAACCACAATTAGCATTTTCCCTGAGCTTTAAAACTTCAGAAAGCAATTTCATACTCTCTACCTCCATTATATCTTACAACACTATAAGGAATTTTTAACAAATATATATAATTTTATTGTTTTAAAATTAAAAATAGATACTTGCAAAGGTTCAAAACAATAAAGAGGTATACAGAGTAAAAAGTGAGTTTCCCTTTATCCTTTCTATAAATTCCACCTGAGGACCCTTTCTGATAGATAAACTTTGGTGTGAATCCTATCAGACCTTTTACAATAGCTACACACAGAGAACTCTGTCATATCCAGAAAAGCTGGGGCAGAAGAAGGAGAAGGTTAATTGGAAGGAAAAAACTTGGGGAAAGAACTGAGATGTTTAAGGATGCATTAAAATATTTTATTTGTGACACGCAACATAACCCATGCATCACTGGAGTTGTATTTTATGTTTGGTTTGGGACAGAGGGGGAGGTAAAAAATAATATGTGAAAATCCTCAAAGTGGATGCTGGATGAGAACAGGTCCATCCCAAAGAGCCTAGTTACTTAGGGTATGTGGATTACAGAAATTGGAAGGAACAAGACTGTCAAGAATTTTAATCCCCAAGCTAAAGAATCGAGAATATTTTTTTCCCTCTGGTCCATAAGAAGCCACTGAGGTCTCTTGAGCATGAGATGAGTGACGTAATTGACGCTTTAGGAAAATTCTTCTGGCAGCAATAGGCAGGAGATAGACTAAAGTTATGGAGACCAATTAAGAGGTTAATGGATCCTTAGAGCATATATTCTCAAGGAAATCGTTTTAAATAAGGTCAAAGGTTTATATGCAAGTATTTTCTCCAGTGCTATAAAAGCACAAAAAAAAAAATACTTCTAAAACATGGAAACAAATAAAGTATCCAAAAATAGGAAAGTAAAAATAAATGATGGTATTCCCAATTCAATGAAATTTCATGGCATCATTAAAAAATATTTTTGAAAAATATTTAGTGACATGGAAAATGCAGGTAATGCGATGTTGAGTGAAAACACTGACACAAAAGTAACTACACACAACTTTGACCCCTGTTACACAGAGAGTTTCCTACACGATACTGCTGCGATGATCTTGCATAGGATAGGACCGTTAGCCATAATGAACATGTTTCAGTCTATGATGCTCTGCTTTCAGTAAGTAAATTAGGAAGTTTTCATATATCAGTATGACTTGGCTAACAGAATATTTGATTCCTATTATCAGTTCAGGTTTATCTCCCTAAGCATCAGAAAGATGAGTGGATAATAATTTGACTCCACTTCTCTGAGTAGGTCTTCACACCCACACTCAGGTAAGGAGGAAATCACGGTCACAGCAGGGGTTATCTCTGGAAAAGGGCACTACAGGTGATTTGTTCCATTATGTTAATAAATATGTATCAATTTGGTAATTAGGGCAATTATTTTTGTTTAATTGGGTTTATTTGTTGGTGTCAATAAAGGAGCAAGTACTTTAAGACTATAAAGTACAGGAGCAGAGAAACCAAAAGAGATCCAGAATTGCCTTCTGATTCAAGAACTAAAGGCTTGATAAAATATAGTTTACAGTGTATATGTATTTCATAGGCTTCAAATAAAGAAGATTAGAGACATAGTAGACATTAGAGAAACCCAAACAGGTAATTTCCCTGGGCTTTTCCTAAAGACTCTGGGTGGCATGAAGTAGAAAAGTGAAAGAGTACATTCTTTCTAAGGAATCTTCTTCCCCCAGACCTGGAAGATGGCTTTCAGTCAGCACTGTCAGTACGGCAATGCAGTACAAGAACACTTCAACACTTCCATTATCAGTGCGAAACACAACTTCTTAAAAGGGACATTTTTGAAGGAGACTGAGTTCAGACACATTCTTTTCCCACACAACTTCTCAAATCATCATTCTATAGATCTTACCACTACAGCTCCTTCATAAGTGCTAATAGAACTATAAAGTTACTATAATGATTTATAATAATGAAGATGGAGTCTCCTAAATTAGCAGCCTATTCTTCATTTTATGTCAAAATAATCAACAGGTAAATTCCATTTTGCCATAAAACTTCTATTTCTATTATTTCAGTCATTAAACCAAATGGTAATAAAATGAAATTTACAGTGTCTGATGTGGGCAGGGTTAACCCAATCCTGTCCAAGGTCTCCATGTGGAATTGCCTGGGTTCTTCCTCCCTGCCCTCAACTTCTGCCAGGAGAAATGGACACCTTTGGACCACCCAGAGCTTCCTGTCAACATTAACAAGAATTTCCCTGAATAATATGTAAAGCTCAAACAAAATCAAATAAAATTCAATGTAAATCAGATATGCTCTAATTTCACTAATTAGAAGTAGCAACTAAAAAGTTTTTTTTTTTTTTTTTTTTTTTTTTTATTTTACAAAAAAATTATTGAATTTATTTGGCTAACATTGAATCATAAAATTACGTACATTTCAAGTGCACAATTCTATAATACATCATCTGTACATTGTGTCACACCTAAAGTCAAGTATCCTTTTGTCACCATTTACCCTCCCTTACCTTTTCCACCTGTCTCAAATACCCTTTGGTAATCACCTTACTGTCATGCATGTCTATAAGGTTTTTTGTTTTGTTTTGTTTCTTAATACCTTCATTTTTTCACCCAACTCCTAACTCCTCCCCTCTGTTCTCTGTATCTATGAGTCTGCTTTTATTTTGTTTATTAGATTCCATACATACCATAAGTAAAATTATATGGTATTTGTCTTTCTTTCACTGGTTTATTTCACTTGGCATAATACTTTACAGGTCTGTCCATCCTGATACAAAAGGTAAAATTTTCTCTTTTTTATGGCTGAGTCATATTCCATTGTGTAAATATACCTCAGCATTTTTTTTTTTTTAATTTTTATTTTCATTGTTGATCTTGTACAGTTTTCTATCTTTTATTCTCACCCGCACCCGCCACCCCAACCCTCCCGACCTCCCTCCCATTTCCACCCCCCCCCCCATAGTTTTTGTCCATGTGTCCTTTATACTTGTTCCTGTAAATCCTTCCCCTTTTCCCCTGAAATTCCCTCCCCTCTCCCCTCTGGTGCCTTTCAGCATGTTCCCGATTTCCATGTCTTTGGTTATATTGTGCTTGTTTGTTTGTTTTGTTGATTAGGTTCCTGTTAAAGGTGAGATCATATGTAGCAACTAAAAAGTTTTTACCACAATCCAGAGTATTGGTTTCTGTAGCAGCAAAGGATGTATAACACATGGAGAGAAATTAACTAAGAAAGTTTACATTGTATGTTTTTCAGTCTTTGACATATTCGTGTTTTTTCTGATCTCACACTAGGAAGCTCAGTCTTCCTAATTTGTTTTTAAATCCCTGCATTGCTAGGTAACATGAAACTGGTAAATTAAACTTCCTGAGGCCCACTGGCGTCACCAGGGAAATTTATTTAACAAATATTTACTAACCAATTACTCTCTGAAATGCATTATTAAATAAACAGATGTTAGAAAATATCCATTTATTTTGCCAGTGGAAATTTAAAAGCCACTCATTTGTTTTCTGACTGGTGCCTATTAACCATTCTTCCTCAAAAGCCTTCTCTGCCCAAGAAGAGATGAAAAGTAATAAAATCCAAATATAATATTAAATATCATTAATGTAAAATTTTTTAATTTACTCATATTTTCTGACTCCATTTTCAAGTACAAAACCTAAGAATATATATAACAATGCTCAACTTTAAAACAGTGATATGTCAATGCATCTTAGCTTTTTTACCAGCTTTATTGATATATAAATTGACATATCACATTGTATTAGATGTACAATATGATTTGATATATTTTTATAGTAAAATGATTACTACAATAGGTTTAGTTACATCACCTCACATAGTTACAAATTGTTTTCCTTGTGGTGAGAACTTTTAAGATCTACTCTTAGCAACTTTGCAATACACATTACAGTGTTGTTAACTACAGTCACCACGCTGCAGTTAGCATTCCCGGATGCTGCATCCCCGGAACTTACTTATCTGATGTAACTACGAGTTTGTACCTTTCGACCACCTTCACCATTTTAGAAAGCTCTTTCAGGATTCCAGATCCTATGGCATCTGCGTGTTCAGCAGCATGATTATATATATTTGGTAGCCTCTAGCTGTACTGAAAATCTTCCACATATACAAATTTGACAGCAACCTGAGATTCCTCAGGTCTTCCCAACCAGTGAATACAAACAGACTCACACTAATAATCAGAACTCAAATTGTACAGGCTCCTGCCTCCTCTGGGTGGAACCTCTCCAAGTGTTCTCTAAAGTCAGGTACTTCTGAAATTCAGGCATGTTCATGAATAATCCCACAGCATCTGCTAGTGCTTCCGTCATCCACCAGGCACTTCCACATCACCAGTCACTGCTGCCATGTCACCAGAGGCACCAAAGATGTATGGTGGGATGGAGATAATGCCCACATCTGCCTAATGTTGACCTTACAACCTGCTTAAAGTTTCCAAAGAAGTGATTTGTGTATGACTGTGTCATGCAGAACTTCAGGTTTTGTTTGTAGTTTCACTTTTATTGGCAGGTTGCTCCTCACAGTGGCCAGACTTCTATTACAAAATCAGGCATGCCTGGCTCCTCCTTTCTTTAAAATGAGTTCTCTCCTTGGAAGCTCCCAGCCCCCATACAAATAATTTTTAGGTGCTGTCCCATGCATCTACCAGATGTATCCACACATATTCAAACCTGAGCCCAGGCTCAGGCTGAGATCCCCATAAATATTAATCACACCTACTGGAAGGCTAAACGAAACTGCTAACTTTGGAAGAAGAAATACCTTTTTAGTTTCCTCTAGAGAAGGGCTCTTTGGGTTTATGATTTTGAGAGAAATAATTTTTTTAGTTATAGCAAGTCATTATATTTCCTCCTTTGGTATAAAATTTCACCAAAATAATTTGTTATGATCCCCAAATTCCCATTTGCTCACTCTCACAGAGTAAATGAGTACTTAAACCAGGCAAACAGAACCAGTTATATTTAATGGTGTCATAAATAGTTTGCAAAATATTTTAACCCATTGGTAATCCCCTGGGCCCTTACGAAGAATGAGAAAGCAGCTTAGGAACACTTTTTCTAAGATCAGTAACACACACACAAGTTCTAGTAACTCTCCATTTCACCTGTTAGTTTTCACCTGGCTAAACTGATAGTGCGTCAGTCTCAGGAGAAGTTTTTCTCCACTGATCTCTTTGTTGCTGGGCACTTGCTCCCCCCACACAACAGTATTCTCACTGCTTATCATTCTGGTGAATGGCAGATAGCCTTTCCTTCCCATGACATTTTAAGATCAAGAGTTCTGAAACATGATACCAATCCTTTCTTTATCCCCTCACCTGTTTAACTGCCCCCTGATTCTGGTGACTATGTCTGGGCTACGTGGTAGCAAGAAATCCTGGCTCCACCGCCAAGCAGAACTCCTTTCCCTCCAGTCTCAAAGTTCTTGGGTCACGATTTCCGAGGTGGCATAGCATGGTAGTCAAGAGCACAGACGATGGGCGCAGATCACTTAGGTGCAAGTCCTCGCTTCCCCACTTATTAGCAACCTTGGGCAAGCTACTTAAACTCTATAAACTCCAGTTTCCTCATTTTTGGAATTGGGATAATGATAACAATCCCAAGGGCTGTTTGGGATTAAATGAGTGATTCATATAAAGCAGTAAGAGAAATACCTGGTAGGCGGCAAACACTAGTTGTTGTTATTAATACTCTAGAACCATTCTTTTCAGGACATGAGGAGGTAAAGTAAGTGTGATTTTAAATCAGACAGCACATTCCACTATCTTAGCCTAAATCTAAAAGCACTCTGGATACTTGGTCGGTGGCTATCCAGCGACATTAGGCGAGTGACTCTCTAAACCTGTCTCCTCAACCATAAAATGGTGCTAATGGGAAAACTACATGTAAATTACTTGGCAATAACCTGACATGAAGTAAACATTAATATTAACTGTTACATCATCTGTAATTATGCCTGATTTATAGGAGAGCTGTAATGAGATAACATAGGTAAAGTACTAGCTTAATGATTTAATATTTATTAAGCAAAGGGTCAATACATAGTTTCCTTTCTCTCTCCACTTTCCTTTTAAACCCTATGGAATTACACCTCATGTCTTTCTCAGTTGTCTTTGCCTTGCCTTGCCTTTCCTCGCCAGCTATACCTGGAAGCCCAGCAGATGGGAAGAGTCAATGATTACATGACCCCTACCTACCACCAAGACCCTCCACAAACTTATAATAGATAAGCAAGCCTTTATCAAAAATGAGCACTTATGTGGATAATATTAGTTCAAAACAAGTAGTCAGGTTTTTGGCAACATATCAGATTAAGTATCAGTACCAACCCTTCCTGGTAATGACTAAAATTACTGGACAAAATTCAGGGGTGTCAAACTCATTTTCGCTGGGAGCCACATCAGCCTCACAGTTGCCTTCAAAGGGCCGAATATAAATTTTAGGACGGTATAAATGTAACTACTCCTAAACAGCTGCCACTGGGTGGAAACAAGGTAGGTGCCAGGCAGAATAAAACAAGGTCAGGGGCTGGATTCGGCCTGCAGGTCCTGTGTTTGTCACCTGTGTTTTAAAACAACTTGAATGCACCCACATGAGAACAAAAGAGTAAGGACTACCTAGGAAGGCGGCACGGGATCAGCTTTCCCCAAGACATTTGCTGAACCCAGTAAACATGAGCATAGATTTTCACGCTCTGAAGACAAAAGACACAGCCCAGGGACCACCCAAGCTGGAATGTCTTGTATTAGAACCTTCATAAAACTGGAGCCCAAAAGTATGCGCTCAGTGAGAGAGGGGCCTAAAATAAACCACCCATTTCTGCCCTCCGCCAAAGGACTGCATGGAACACTAACAGTTTCAAAACTCGGCAGCGAGCAGAGTGGGGAGAAATTAGACAGTGGGTATTGGTAACCACAAGCTGACCCTGACACAACGTTGCACCACTAATTTGCACTTCTGAAGCAGCCTAAATAAAACCTGAAGTGGTTCTGGATTGGTCATGCCCCAGGTGCCTAACAAGAGCAAACGCAGTCCCTGATAGGAAACTGCCCCTTTTATTCCAAGACACAGTGAAACTCAGTGGATAAATTTCCAAGGAACACTAAACTCAAGGGTCAAAATTACTAAACACACGAGCAATCAAGCCATGAGTAAGAGATAGCAGAAACAAAAGGAAGCACAATCAAAACACTTCAGATACTAGAATTATCAGATAAGAATACTAAAGAGCATGTTTAATCCTAGAAATTTTTAAAAGGAGCACTTGAAATTAAACACTCAATGGACAGATTTAACAACAGATAATACCTAGCATAAGAGAATTAGTGAACAAGAAGATAGACAAAAGAAATTATCAAGAATGAAGATCAAAGAGACAAAAGAACTTAAAAATTGAAAGAACATTGACTTGCACACTTTAAATGGGTGAACTGTGTGGCATAGGAATTCTCTCTCAATGAATGTTTTTTTTTAATTGAAAGTCTGCATTAATTAAGGTAAGCTAGGTTTCAAGAAGAATCATACCCACCATACAAAATGGCTCAAACAGAACAGAAGTTAATTTCCCTATCACGTAACAGCCCAAGCTGAGTGATGGTCTGCGAGAGCCTATCTGTCTGCAGTGATGCAGGGACTGCAGCTCTTTCCTCTCACAGCTCTGCCATCCCCCAGTTGAGGGCCTCCTTACTGTCTGGACTCCTCAACAGGAGGGGAAAGAGCATAAAGTGCACACATCTACTTCCTAAAAGCCATCGCTGGAAATGATCACACACATGGCCACACTAAGTAGTAAAGCCGAGGAAGCGCAGGCTTTTAACAGAAATTCTAAGACAGTATTAGTGAAACAGTCTAATGTAAGTAATCAGAGTTCCAAAAAAAGAAAGGAGAATGGGGCAAAGGCAATGTTTGAAGAGTAATGGCTGAGAATTTTCCAGGACTGATAATAGACAACAAGTCAGAGTCACGTATCCTACAAGCCCCAAACAGAAAAAATAAGAAATGTACACCTAGATACACCTAGATATTATCTGTTGTTAAAACAGATGGTGTGAAATTTCAAGATAACTAGACTGATAGCTGACTTCAACAATAACAACAGATCAAAAAGAATATAGAATAAAATATACCAAGAAAAAATAATTTTGAATAATTATTAACCTAATGTCTACATAAAGCAAATTGTATTTTTAATAACAAGTACAAAATTAAGACATTTTTACACAAATAAAAATTTGAAAATCTGTCATTTAGTGCAGTCTCAATAAAGGTGTTCCTAAAATAGTGTGTATTTCAGGGAGAAAGAGGATGATCCTTAATCAGAGCTCTGATTTACAAAAGAATAAAAAGTATAAGTGATAAATAGAAACAAATGTTGACTGTATAAAACAAAAATATTATGTGGGGTTAATAAAAGAAAGATCTGAAATATATGACAACAACAGCACATAGGTATAATTGGAATTAAAGTGTTCATACCTCTGACATTATTCAGGAGACGTAAAGTTACTAACTATGACGCAAGTTAAAAGTCTCTAAGGTAACCACTGAAATACAGAAACAGAAGGTATAGTTTCCAAACTAGTGGAGAAAAAAATTGAAGGAGAAAAAAATATAATCGAGACAAGGGCAAGGAAGAACAAATAAGTGATATAGAAAATGGGGGACAAAAAGGAAAGATAAAAGATGGTAAAAATAAATCTCAGGAAGTGTGCGATTAAAATAAATATAGCCCTGGCTGGTGTGGCTCAGTGGACTGAGGACAGGCCTACAAGCCAGAAGGCCACAGATTCAATTCCCGGTCAGGGCGCAGGCCTCGGTTGCAGGCCAGGTTCCCCACTGCGGGTGTGTGAGAGGCAACGGATGGATGTTTCTCTCCCTCTCTCACCCCCTCCTTCCCTTCTCTCTAAAAGTAAATTAATAAAATCTTTTTTAAAATAAATAAATATAAACAGACTAATTGCTGCAGTTAAAAGACAAAGATGCCAAAACAAGTTTTTTTAAAAATCTTGCTTCACACCATTTATAAGAGACATATCTAAAACTTAAGATTACAAAAAGATCATGGGTACAAAAGTTAAAGGTTACAGAAAGATACACCAGGAAAATATGAAACAAAAGAAATCTGATATAGCTAGTCCAATAGACAAATACATTGACAGAAAAATAAACATTAGACACAAAGATAATTACTACATAATTATTACAAAAATCAATTAGTTTGGGAGATAGCATTACTAACACCTAAATAAACCCTGAAAAATATGATGGAAAATTGACAGAACCACAGAAGAAACTGAAAAATCCTTCATGACGTTAAAAGATTTCAACAGACTTTCTCAGCAACTGTTAAAACAGACATAAAAACCAATTGTTTTATACAAGATTTAAATAAAACAATGAATAAATTTAAACTAACACATGTCGGACTTATATGAAACACTGCACTTGATGGTTCAGAACAGATATTCCTTCCAAGCATTCATGAAACATTTTAATCAAATGCTGTTTTTAAATATTTTCAATAGCCGTTTCAACAAATCCCTCCTCACCCCCCAAAATGGTAAGATACAGATCAAGTTCTCTTTCCAAAATAAGTTTGTAACCAAAAACACACAATTAGAAATAGTCCTATATGTTTGAAAATTAAGATACCCTTCTATATTACTCAAGGATCAAAGAAGAAATCATAATAGACACCAAAAAACATTTAGAATGGAATAACAAAATGTTACAGATAAAACATTACATTATGAAGCTAAAGAAAATTTCATGGAAAATGTGTATGCTTAAATTCTTAAAATAGAAAATAAGAAAAGTTAAGCTAGAACTTCCAGTCAAGATGGAGTTGTAGACATGTTTCACCTCCTTGTGCAACCATAAGAAGAATTACAACTAGATCTCAAAACAAATACCATCCAGAACCATCAGAAAAGCAAGCTGTGTGGAAGTCGGACAACCAAGGATTTAAAGAAGCCACATTCATCCAGACAAGTAGAAGGGGAGGAGTTATGGAGATGGACGGAGAGGCATGGAGACGCAGTGTGGTGCTAAGAGAGGTGCTGCAGAACAAATGGTCCCACATTCACATATGATGGATAAAAATCAGGAGGGATACCTTGGGAGTGAGGGATACCTTGGGAGCGAGGGATCCCAGCCCTAAGCCAGAAAACACAGCCCAGGGTTCTAGCACTGGGAAGATAAATCCCTATCACTTCTGGCTACAAAACCAAGTGGGGATTGGGGTGATGGAAGAAATTGCCAGATTTTCAGGAGACTCCGTTTAAAGAGCCCCCACGAACTTAGAACATACAAAAAGCCACCCTCTCCGGGATTCACCACCAGGACAACTGGGAGGGTGCCAGTAGCATACAGGAAGTGGGTGAAGTGCCTGGAAATGGGGCAAGTGCTGGGAAAGCCTCCAGAAGCCAGGCAGTAGCATTGTCCCCTCTCCGAGCCCTCCCCACCAACATACAGAGCCACAAAGCAGTGAAGCAGGTTGCCTCACCCTGGCGATTGATTACCTAAGGCTCCACCTCACACAATTTACAGGTGTCTTTTCCACAATAGGCCACTTTATAATAAGCCAGGCTACTAAGACAGGGAGTCAAAGGAGCTCTACCTAATACACAGAAACAAACACAGGGAGGCTGCCAAATTGAGGGGACAAAGAAATATGGCCCAAATGAGGGGAGGGGAAGAACAAAACCCCAGAAAAAGAATTAAATGAAACAGAGATAATCAACCTATCAGATGCAGAGTTGAAACACTGGTGATTAAGATTCTCAAAGAACTCATTGAGTACAACAACATAAAGGAAGGTTGCACTAAGTGACATAAAGAAAAATCTACAATTTGAATCAATGATTTGGAACATAAGGAAGAAATAAGCATTCAATCAGAACAGCAAGAAGAAAAAAAGAATTAAAAAAACAAGAATAATATAAGAAGCCTCTGGGACATCGCCAAATGTACCAACATCTGAATCATAGGGATGCCAGAAGGAAAAAAGGAAGAGCAAGAAATTGAAAACTTATTTGAAAAAATAATGAAAGAAAACTTCCCTAATTTGGTGAAGGACACAGACATACAAGTCCAGGAAGCAAAGTCCCAAACAGGTTGGACCCAAAGAGGACCATACCAAGACACATCATAATTAAAATGCCAAAGGTTAAAAAAAGAGAGGGAATCTTAAAAGCAGCAAGACAAAAGCAGGGAGTTACTTACAAAGGAGTTCCCATAAGACTATCAGCTGATTTCTGAAAAGAAACTCTGCAGGCAAGAAGAGACTGGCAAGAAGTATTCAAAGTGATGAAAAGCAAGAATCTACAACCTATAGTACTCTATCCAGCAAAGCTATCATTTAGAATGGAAGGGCAGATAAAGTGCTTCCCAGACAAGGCAAAGCTAAAAAAATTCATTATCACCAACCAATTATTATATGAAATGTTAAAGGGACTTATTTAAGAAAAAGATCAAAACTATGAACATAAAGTGGCAACAAATTCACAACTATCAACAACTGAATCTAAAACAAACAAACAAACAAACAAACTAAGCAAACAACCAGAAAAGGAACAGAATCATATATATAGATGTGGAGATCCTTAGGAGGGTTATCAGCTGGGAGGGGGAAGGGGAAAATGGTGAAACAGGTGTAGGGATTAAGAAGTGTAATTGGTAGGTACAAGATAGGCAGTAGGAGGTTAAGAATAGTAGAGGAAATGGAGAAGTCAAAGAACTTATATGCACAACCCATGGACATGTACTAAAGGGGAGGAGTGAATGCTGGAGGGAAGGGGAGTACTGGGCAGAGGGGCACAAAGGGGGAAACACTGCACCACTATAATAACATAACCAAGTAAATATATTTTTAAAAAGAAAGAAAATAAGAAAGTTAAACATAATGAAAACAAAGAAAAGAAAAGGAAGGAAATAAAAAAGTTGGAAGCAAAAATTAATGAAGAAGAAAATTAAAAAATTATACCTGGCTGGTGTGGCTCAGTGGATTGAGTGCCAGCCTGCGTAAATCAAAGGGTCGCTGGTTCAATTCCCAGTCAGGTCACATGCCTGGGTTGCAGGCCATGTCCCCAGTAGGGGGTACACGAGAGGCAACTACACATTGACATTTCTCTCCCTGTTTTTCTCCCTCCCTTCCTCTCTCTCTAACAATTAATAAATAAAAATTGGGGGTGCTTGGATGGGGGTAAAAGGCAGAAAACCGTACTTGAACAACAATTTAAATAAATATATATTTTTTAAAGAAATAAAAAATTTAATAATCAAAAATTGGTACTGTGAAAGAACTAGTAAAATTTACAAACCCGTAACAATTTTAACAAGAGAGATGATCCCAAAATAAAAATAAAGTTAAAATAGTGCATATATAAAATTAAAGTACTACATAAATATATGAAAAAGGGACATATATTAGAATCCAATAAATATTAGATAGCTAGATGTGTAAGCATTATTTCAGTAATAAAAACAGTTGAAATTATTTCTATAAAAGATAACTTATCTAAACTGACTCAAGAAAATATAAAACATATAAATGTACCTATAACTATTAAAGAGATTAATCACTAGTTTAAAAATCTTTCCCCAAAACAATATCTCAAGAGAGTTTAATGGTAAGTTGTGCTAACCATTCAAGAAACAATTTCAATTTTACATAAACTAGCTCAGATTACAGAGAGAGAAAAAAAAGACACTACTCATTTTCTGGGGCTCACATAACCATACCAAAATTCAACAATGACATTCAAAAAGAGGAATTTACAAACCAATCCTACTCATTAGCATAAATACAAAAATCCCAGATAAAACTGTAACTTACAAAATTCAAATCTCTCAAAGTATTTAAAGGAAAGTAAGTAATATAACTGGCTACATTAACAAATTAAAGGAAAAAAACATGACTATCTCAACAAATGCATAAGATGGATTTGATAAAACTCAACATTCCATAATAGTAAAATTCTGAGTAAACCATAAAAGTGAACTTTCTTCGTCTGATACAGGATATCTACCCCAAAACTCAGAGCAAGCAACAAAATCAATTTTGAAATTATGAAAGCATTCCACTTAAAAACCAGGACATTTACCTGTTATCCCCACTTCTTTGAAAAATTAAACTGAAGGTCCAACCCAATCGAGCAAAGCAAGGAGAAAAGATAAAGAATAAACCTGTTTTTATATAAAAATGATGTGATTGTCTAAACTATGTTATTAAAATAAAAATTTTGATAAATATGCTAAATATCAGATAACTATGCAAAATCATTATATTTCCATATACTACTAATAAGCAGAAAACAATTTTAAATGTCATTTATTATAGCACCAAAATATGATGCTTAGGAATAAACCTAGCAAAAAAATGTGCAGGACCTTTAAGGAGAAAAATATAAAACTTTATTGATAGATATTAAAGAAGACTCTAATTAACGAAGAACTATATAACGGGATGTTTTTTAAGGATGGAGTAAGGTATAGAACCTTAGATTAATGAAACAGCATAGAGAGTCCAGAAAGAAACCCACACAGAAATTGCCATTTAACGTATGACAGAGATGCTATTGCAGGTCAGGAGGGAAACTATGGGGTTTTTCCAATAATAGTGATGGAACGATTAGTTTTCCAAATGAAAAAATCAAATTAGACTCCCTCATCACTAGACTCCCTCATCACACAATAAACAAAAATCAGTTCCAGGTAAATTAAAGATTTAAACATGAAAAGTAAGACTATAAAACTTTAGAATACAATATAGTACAACACCTTTATGGTCTCAAAGTAGGGAAAGATTTCTTAAACTAGACATTAAAAGTTCAAATTATAAAGGGAAATATTGACTACGTTAAAGTTAATGTCTTCTGTTGATCAAAAGCATTTCAAAAGGTGAAAAAGACAAGCCCAAACTGAGAGAAAATAATTGGAACACATTAAGTATCAGAAAGCAAAATACATTTGAAAACTTGTGGAAATCTGCAAGAATGGCAAATCAAATAGAAAAATGAAGCACACATAGCCCATAAACACAAGAAAAGATGTTCAATCTCACAGTACATAAGGAAAATTAAAACCATGAAAGACCATTCCAAAAACTGCCAGACTTAAGAAGTATGATATAGTCTACTATTTATAAGACTGAGGGGCAATGACTATGCTCTTCATATTCTGCTGGTGAGAAAGTAAATTGGAAAATATCTTAGCATTGGCCCTGGCTGGTGTAGCTCAGTGGATTGAGCGCGGGCCTGCGAACCAGAGGACCGCAGTTCGATTCCCAGTCAGGGCACATGCCTGGGTTGCAGGCCAGTTCCCAGCAGGGGACACACAAGAGGCAACCGTACATTGATATTTCTCTCTCTCTCCCTCTCCCCTACCCCTCTAAAGACAAATTAAAAAAAAAAAAATCTTTAAAAAAAAAATATCTTAGCATTGTCTAGTAAAACTAAGTGTGCATATATACTCTATGATCCAATTTTTCCACTCCTATGTATACATCTTGCTTATCTGTGCTAGGAAACATGTATAAGAATGTATATGACATTATATATATTGTTTATTACAGTGAAAACTAGGAAACAACCTCTGTCCCGGTCAGGTGGCTCAACTGGTTGGAGCACTGTCCCATACACCAAAAGGTTATCCACTCCTATGTATACATCTTGCTTATCTGTGCTAGGAAACATGTATAAGAATGTATATGACATTATATATATTGTTTATTACAGTGAAAACTAGGAAACAACCTCTGTCCCGGTCAGGTGGCTCAACTGGTTGGAGCACTGTCCCATACACCAAAAGGTTATTGGTTCAATGCCCAGTTGGGGAGTGTTTGGGGACAGCCAATTGATGTTCCTCTCTCACATCTATGTTTCTCTGGTGTCTCCCTCCCTTTCTCTCTCTCTCTAAAATCAATAAACATATCCTTAAGTGAGGATTAAAAATTTAAACAACTGGAAAACAACTTCAATGAATTCAACAGACTAAATCTATAACATGGCATTTTTCATAATCAATACCATACCAAAAAATTAATTTACTATAGCTATAAACCAACATGAATGGATCTGGAAAATAAAATAATAAATTAAAAGAAAACAATTCACAGAAGAATATATAGAGTGTGTTTTTATTTATATAAAGTTTAAAAGGGTCCAAACCAAACAATACAACGTTTGGGGACATGTAAATAGGCAGTGATGACCATTTCAAAAAAAAAGCAAAGAAAGGATTGACAAAGTTCAGACATGTCCATATTTCCAGAGCAAGAAAAGGACACATAGCACAATTCTGCAATGTGATAATGTTCTACTGGGCTGGCCAAAAAGTCCATTTGATTTTTTTTTTATAAGATGGCTCTAGTAGTGCTTAGCTGTCTTTAACTTCATTTGAAATAATTTTGTTAGATTGTACTGTGACACCTGTTACATCAGCATACATTTAAAAAAACTTATCAAAATTGGTGAATTTTTGTGTAGCCATTTTAATATTGAAGATGGAAGAAAATATGCAACATTTTCAGCATATTATGCTTTATTATTTCAAGAAAGGTAAAATCACAATTGAAACACAAAAAATGATTTGTGCAGTGTATGGAGAAGGTGCTGTGACTGATCGAATGTGTCACAAGTGGTTTGCAAAGTTTCATGCTGAAGATTTCTCTCTGGATGATGCTCCATGGTCAGGTGACCAGCTGAAGTTGATAGCGATCAAATCAAGACATTAATTGAGAACAATCAATATTATAAAACATGGGAGATAGCTGACATATTCAAAATATCCAAATCAATAAAGTTATTGTGAAAATGAAAAATGTGTCTTTTATTTTATGAAGAAAAAACACAGACTTTTTGGTAACCCAATATTTCTCAGCTTGCTGCTATATAGAGAGCAATTATATGTATCCATATAGATAGATAGATAATTTTTCTTTAAACTGCAAACATATATTTCATACATTCTTCTGTATACTTAATATATTTTATAATGAAAATTTAAATCATTTCACATTTGCCTTGATGACCTGATGTTTTTAGATAAAAAAATCTTGCCTGAATTGCAAGAATTATTTCCATTTCCAATTTTGCACTGGTAAAAGCGAGTCACAAAACTGGGATTTTTTTTGTCTATGATAAAATTTAAAGAAGTACTTTCACACACTCCTGGTGTATTTAGCAATAGGTCTCAATTAAGCAGTGTATGTTTTCATAGTATTCAAGGCATGGTAGAAATTATATCTCTTTTATTCTTGAAGCATTCATAATACTCAAGAAATATCATTCTACAGCAGTACTATTCAATAGAAACATAGAATAAGCCAAACTAGTGATTTTATTTTTTAAATCATTTTTATTTTTCAATTACAGTTAACATACATCATTATATTAGTTTCAGGTGTATACCCTAGTGATTAGACATTACATTCCTTACCAAGTGATCATTCCAATAACGCTAATACCCATCTGACACCATACATACTTATTAAAATATTATTGACTGTATTCTCTATGCTATACTTTACATCCCCATGACTATTCTGTAACTATCAATTTGTACTGCTTAATCCCTTCATGTTTTTTCATTCAT
This sequence comes from Glossophaga mutica, assembly GCA_039655065.1. Lineage (NCBI taxonomy): Eukaryota > Metazoa > Chordata > Mammalia > Chiroptera > Phyllostomidae > Glossophaga > Glossophaga mutica. The sequence continues at coordinate 47,459,379 of CM077306.1, read as the reverse complement.
CCCCCCAATTCCCCTTCCATCTAATGTCAAAATGTTCTCTGTATCTATGAGCCTGTTTTTGTTCTGCTTGTTCATTTTGTTTTTTAGATATAATTGTAGATAGATATATATTCATTGACATTTTATTGCTCATATTTTACTTTTTTTCTTCTTCTAATTAAAGAAGAGCCTTTAGATTTCATATAATACTGCTTTAGTGGTGATGAACTCCTTTAGCTTTTTTTCATCTGGGAAGCTTTTTTACCTGTTATTCTGTTCTAAATGACAGCTTTCATGGGTAGAGTAATCTCAGTTGTAGGTCCTTACTTTTCATCACATTGAATATTTCTTGCCAATCATTTCTGGCCTGCAAAGTTTCTGTTGAGAAATCAGCTGACAGTCTTATGGGAGCTCCCTAGTAGGTATCTAATTGCTTCTCTCTTGATGCTTTTAAGATTCTCTGTTTGCCTTTAAGCGTTTCCATTTTAATTATATGTTTTGGTATGAACTTCTTTGGACTCATCTTTGGGACTCTCTACACTTCCCAGACTTGTATGTTTTTTTCCTTCACAAAGTTAGGGAAGTTTTCTGTCATTGTTTTTGTAAATAAGCTTTCAATTTCTTATTCTCTCTCTTCTCCTTCCAGCACCCCCATGATGCAAATGGTGGTATGCTTGAAGTTGTCCCAGAGGTTCCTTACACTATCCTCATTTTTTAAATTCTTTTTTCTTTTTGCTGTTCTGATTGGGTGTTTTTTGCTTCCTTTTATTCTAAATCACTGATTTGATTTTCAGCTTCATCTACTCTATTGTTGCTTCCCTGTAAATTATCATTTAAGTTAGTGAATCCTTCATTTCTTATTAGTCCTTTTTTATGCTATTGAGATTCTCATTAAGTTCACTAAACATCCATATAACTAGGGTTTGGAACTCTGCATCTAGTAAATCACTTATCTCCATTTTGTTTAGGTTTTTTTCTGAAGTTTTGTTCTGTTCTTTCATTTGGACTATGTTTCTTTGTCTCCTCATTTTGGCAGCCTCCCTGTGTTTGTTTCCATGTATTATGTACAGCCGGTTTGACTCCATGTCTTGGTAGAGGGGCCTAATGTAGTAGGTGTTCTATAAGGTCCAGTGGCACAGTCTCCTCAGTCACCCAAGCTAGGCATTCAAGGTGCACCCCTCATGTGGGCTGAGTACACCCTCCTCCTCTTGTAGTTGAGCCTTGATTTTTGTCAGTATGTCAATGGGAAGGATTAACCCCAAGCTTATCAGTTGCAAGGACTGACTGTGACCACTGACTATGGACCTCTGACCACTGTGGAGGATCTGCTGTGTAGGGAGACACCACACAGAGCAGGACTTAGTTCAGTGGCGTTCTGGTGCCCACTGAGTCCACCCTTTGAGTCTGACATTTTGTAGAAGTGGTTGGGTAGTGATTCTTCAAGGCAGTCTGAAGCTTTCCACTGGATGTACTGGCTCTGTGACCTCTCAGAAGGTGTAGGCCAAGGTCAGCCACTACCCGTGTTCTGTCTGGGGCTGCCTGGCATGAGCTACAAAGCAATCTGCAGATGGCCACTACTTTTGCTGGGCTTGGAGGTACCCAGGAAAGATCTAGCTGTAAATGAAGTCTGGCTGCTCCTACTGCTAGGCCTGGGGCCACTTACTGAAAGGTACAAGGAATGCCAAGGCCAGATGCAGCTTGTTTGAAAATCTGAAGCATGAGCTAAAACAGGTCATTTATATGGAAAAGCCATTGAAAATAGCTTGAGTGGGCCAGAAAGTTGAGTGGGGTGGGCCTCAGGGAAACAGTATGTGCCAAGCTAATGGAGGCTCAGATGTGGCAGCCATTTGGGGGAAAGGCTCATCAAAAGAACAATGGTATCTGCCAGCACTTCTGTGTGAGAGAAAGCTGTGCCCCAAGCTCTCACCCTAATGCCAGACAATTCAGTTCCTTTTTGTATTTCTCTGCTGCTGGCCCTTTAAGAGGAACTGCTGAGACACCAGCAAAAACCTGTCTTCCTTAGCCTCAATCCCCACTGGTTTTTACAGCCAGAAGTTATGAGAACTCCTCTTCCTGGCCCTGGAACTCTGGGCTGGGAGGCCTGATGTGGGACTGGGATCCCTCACTCCTCAAGAGGGACCTCTGCAGCCAAAGTACCCCTCCCCATTTTTATTTGTTACTTGTGAGTGTGGGACTAGCCTGTTCTGTGTCTCTGCCCCTTCTACCAGTCTTGATAAGGCTTCTTCTTTAATTCCCTAGTTGTAGGACTTCCATTCAGATAGATTTCAGGTGATTCTGAATGGTGGTTGTTCTGAAATTTAGTTGTAATTTTGATGTAGTTGTGGGAGGAGGCCAGTAACATCTTTACCTACACTGCCTTCCTGAACAGAAGTCCAAACACGTAATTCTAAACTTTCTTAGCATAATGCTCTCCAGTTCCATCCATTCTGTCACAAAGAGTTCCTTCTTTCTTTCTGCTGCATAGTATTCCATCGTGTAAATGTACCATAGTTTTTTTATCCATTTATTTACTGATGGGCACTTACATTGCTTCCAACACTTGAGCAATTAAATTTTTTTAAAAAAACAGCAAAAAAAAAAAACCCTTTCTTACTAGCCTCATTTCAACATCTGATCAATAATATTTTAATTACTAATGAGATGCTGCACATTTTTTTCATAGTAAATTTTTTAAATTTTGGTATGCCTTTTATATTTACAGCACATCTTGATCTGGACTAACCTCATTTCAAGTGCACAAGAACCACATGTGGCTTATGAGATCACCATACTGGACAGCACAGCTTTATAGTCTTCAAATGAATAAGGATCCACTTGGCTTCAGCTCTAGAAATTAGGAGAGACCCACCCACCAAAGCCAGATGCTTAATAGACCTCCAAACAACAAAAGAGAAAATTTCTAATTTTAGCATTAAGTAGATGGAGGTAACTTATTCACACAGAACAATAGAACTGGTCACTTTTATCACATCTTTCCTCTTTATATCACTGAATTTCCTCTTGATTAAGCCTAACAGGAACTTCTTATAAATGGAAAATAATAATGATGTGAACTTCTTAAGACCCTTTTCCTCAGGAATCTAGAAAATGTTTTAAAACTTTGGTTCCTTAATCAACAATCTTGACATATTCTGGCTTTGCAATTCATGTTTATTTAGAAAAATTGAGCCTTAGACTAGAATGGCTAACATCACAATGGCAATCAAAACTGAACCTGGGCCTGGGATTCCAGGTCCCACAGGTGGCCCGAGCACAAGCACATGCTTCTTTAGGTTATTAGGTTTTCTTTTGCTTCCACCTGTCCAATTATTCATGCTTAAGTCCTTATATTATTTCATATTTCAGCTTCTCTACTTCATTCCAATATTCTCCCCACCTCTCAATTGACTGAAGAAACCAAACTTAATATACTAACTTCATGCTTTATTTAGTAATGTTTCTAAAAGCAATTGTACAATTGGTAAAAGATTTAGTTTTCTTTTTAGTTTTTTTAATTTTGTAAGGACCAGGTATTATAATTTTTGTAGAACAACTTTTGTAGCAATAACAGCCAAATATTGACTAATTACCAGAGAGCTGGAGAATGAGATCATCAATATTTATGGGATTTTTCTTCTGACTCATTTTCACTATTTTGCATAGGAAATGTGAATTTTCTTAGTAAGTGCTGTTAAGTGAGTATACTCTTTTTCCAGCAGTAATTGCATAAAGGTGTTACTAATGAGAACCAAGCATTGACTTTCTGGGACTCATTTGTATGCTTATATAAACAGTCGTTTTCCTGGCCTTTCCCTATTTTTTAAAATGTATTTTATCGACAGCAACACAAAATATTATTTAACTAACCTCCCATACATTGTTTTTCTGACTTTCAGATTTCATAAACCAACAAAAAATATAAGTTTCAATTGAGGGGCTAGCATAAAGTTACCAAGTTCTTATTTTGCCAGTTACAGTTATAATTTTTTTAAATCTACCACTTATTTTATCACCATTTCACCACCAAAGCAGTGATTCTCAAACTTTAACATGCATCAGAATCACATGCAGGGCCTATTAACACATAGATTGTTGGGCCCCACCTGCAAGAGCTCCTGATTCAGTAGGTCTGAGTTAGGGCACACAAATTCGCATTTCTAGCAAGTTCCCACCTGATGCTGATGCTGCTGGTCTGCGGAGCCACACTTTGGAAATCACTGCATCAAAGAAAGGCCATTGCGGCAGGAAAAAATGATAAAAGGTAATCTCAGAACAAAGCAGAATCATTTAAATTGAGTAAATGTCGCTTATTTTTCTCATTTCTCCTGAGGTCAGTGAGAGTTTCACAAAGAGTAGCAGTCCCTGAGGTAACATTGGGAAACCAACCCTAGTGTGCTGTCTGGTAAAGCAGCCCTCGCTAGCCACATGTGGCTACTGGATGTCGGAAATACAGTTGTTCAAATTGAGATGTGCTGTAAGTATAAGACACACTAAATGTTAAAGATTTACTACCAAAAAAGAATGTAAAATATTTCATTACTAACTTTTATATTGATCAGATGTCAAAATCATAACATTTTGGACATAATGATTTAAGTAAAGTACAAGATACAAATTCCGGTACCCTATCCCAGACTTACTGAATCAGAATGTCTAGGGATTGAACCCAGCAATCTCTATTTTAATAAACTATTCTGATCTACCCTGGCTGGTGGGGTTCAGTGGGTGGGCTTCATCCTGCAAACTGAAAGGTCTCCGTATCATTCCCAGTCAGGGCACAAGCCTAAGTTGCGGGCCAGGTCCGCAGCTGAGAGCATGCAAGAGGCAACTGATGAATGTTTCTCCCTCCCATCAATTTTTCTCTCCCTCTTCCTCCCACCCTTGCCCTCTCTCTAAAAAATAAATAAATAAAATCTTTTTTAAAAATTCTTCTGGTCCAGGTTAAAGTTCCAGAAACATTTCTAAAAGGGTGCTTATCAAACTTCAATGTGTATACAAATCATCTGGAGAATCTTTTAAAATTCATATTCTAGTTCACATCAGAAGTGAAACTCAAGATTCTGCAATTCTAAAAAGTTCTCACAGGTTGTTAGCTGCTGCTGGTCTGAGCCATACTTTGACCTGTAAGAACCTGGAACATTTAATAGTTATGGAGCACCATAACCAATATCCGTTACCTACAAATCTACAAACTCCAAAGGATTCACATGTCAAGATTCCATTCGGGCTCCTCTAAAGGCAGAGAATTGTGTTCTTCTAACAAAAGGAATTTTGTCAAGACCCTTTGAGAGCTATAAATAAATGCTCTCATTTAATTGTTTGCGTTATCAGACAACCTGCCATGTTCATCTAATAAGAAAGTGTGTGTTTGTGTTCCTATTTTTCCAGTAGGTTAATGGGGATTCAATATATTTAGAGCTGGGAGCTACTTACACTAAGCCGAAACGTTTGAATGAAAAATGGGCACTCCAGCTACATCTCCCTTGGCAAAGTGATCCATTTAATCAGCCCTTTTGTTTATATCTAGGTGGTGAGTTTTAATCTGAGTTACTATCTACTGATTTTAACTAAGAAAAGGCAAAGAGGATTAGGAAAGGAGAGAAAACTCTTCTCCTGAACTGAGTCAGTGTGTAATTTATCCAGCATTTCAAGAGCCACTAGGGACCGAGGCAGACCTTCTGCAAGCCTGCTTAACTCTCAGGAGACTCCATCATACTTCCAAAAACCAGCTGCCCCCATACATGAAAGAGGTGTTCTATTTCCTGATTTCCTCCTGCTCTGAATCTCTCATAGTATATTCTCCACAATTTTCTATAGTAAAAGATTATAAACAAACATATTTACAATTGTCTGGAGGGGAAAAAAGCTTACAATCCAACTGAAGAGACAGGAAGTGACTATTCATTATTTAGCTTGTGTCATGCTGTGTTTTTTTTTAATAAACCAGAACACAGAAATAAGAAGTTAGGAAATGTCTAGTGTAAAAATTTGCCAATTGTGTTTGAAATAAAACTATAGAAAACTTTATTTTTTTTAACTAAAATCTATCTCTTTCATTGTTTATTGTGAGTATAGGAAGAAAAAATAGAAATAAATGAGTGAGCTTTTTATACGTGATTTATTACCCTTCCCTTTTAGTTTTGACAAAAACCTATAATATATGCTACACAATCCGTGCTAGGTACAAGAATGTGCTATAAAATAGATTGTTGGCATATACACACCTACATACATATATACTTATGTATATACTTTTTGTTTTTTCAACATTTATGCAGTGACCTAAAACCAACCACTAAATTCAATTTATAAAATTCTTTGTCATGAGAAGTCAGTGCTCTTTGTGCCCAGCCCAGATGCCATTTGAAGAGAGTCATATAAATACTGCAGCAATGAAATGAAAAATCTGACTACTGAGATCTGTGAAGACTGCCCGTTATAAGTATAAAACGAGCACTTATTATTTGAATAAAGAAAGTAAAAACAGGTTTTGTAAACCGTTGGGTGTGCTACAATGCAATAAAAGGTTAGAGAACAGGCTGTCCCCTCTGATCACACAGGGTAACAAATTCCTCTCGCACAGTCTTCATTTGCGTCCCACCTGTTCCAGTTACCAGCATGCTGACTTTGAACAAGTCACTTACCGTCCTTACACCCCCGTGTCTTCAACTCTGGTTGACTCTTAGTGAATAGCAATGTTTTGCCCAAGGATTTCTGGATAAATTATCTTCTTCCTTGGACTGCTATGCCCTGGGATGTTGGATTCCTTTCTAAACATGGAATGACAACATCTACTCTTCAGAGTTGTTAAAGGTACTAAGAATAGTATGTGTCCAGCTCCTGAAACAAGTCGGACTCAGTGACTGTATTGGGCAAGTGTGGAGGCAAACCTGAGAGGGTGCTGATGCCATGGGCAGAGCTGCAGACAGACTCAGCGCTACTCTCTCCCTTTCCCTCCCGTGAGGTAGTTCTGAGCCTTGAACTTTGGCACCTCTGAGAATGGGAAGAGACTTATTTTCCTTGATTAAACCACTGAAGGCTTGCAAAGTCCTTTTTAATACCAAAGGATTGTCAATTCATTCAGACACCAATGCTTACTCTGCTATGTTCCCGTTATACATTTTTCTTCCCTTCACAAGGCCTAGCTTTGTCCATTCTTTATTTGTTTGGCCAAAAGATGGTAATAAGAGCAAATGACCTGACTATAGGGTCAGAAAGGTTCCATGATGCTTCATAGTAAAACACCAGCTCCTTTGCGTGGTCCCTGCCAACCGCTCCAAGAGCATCTTTCCCCACTCTGCAACAACTATTCTGAGACAATTCAAACACTGCCTTCTCCAGAAGTGTCCCTTAGTGCCACCAGGCCCCTCCCCATCTCCACTGCACCTATCACAGTGCACAGTGAGTCCTCACTTAACACCATGGATAGATCCTTGGAAAATGAGACTTCAAGCGAAACGATGCATCATGAAACCAATTTCCCCATAGGCCAATTGATAGAAACAAGAGTTAAGTTCCAACAGCATATTTCTAGTCACAAAACATCACCAAACTTCTAAATAAAGACCCAAAACACTTTTCATATTACATATTGAAATAACTGCGAGCATGTATATACATTTAAGAAAGATTAATAAAAACAAGTAAGAAAATTATTTTCTAACCTGTTGATTCCAGTTCAGGGTTGGGGGCAGGTGAAGCCTCTGCGAGCCAGGCTGGAAGCAAGCAGGACACTCTTCCATCACAGAGCGCACATGCACACACCCTGCTCACAAGGACTGGGGCAATGTAGACATGCCCATTCATGTCGGATGTACACATGTACAAAAAGAACCCAAGACCCTTTCCATTAGCATTAAGTTCCCTCCCAAAGCAGAAGGTGAAGTCCAGTCTCTGAGCTACAGCACACTAACTATCTGGTACTGCTGAAAGCTGACATATGAAAACATAAATTTTATTTTTAATACAAGAAAGCATCCCCTAGGATCAGAGACTGTGGTTTGATTAGAGATAAAAATGGTAAACCTTCTTTTCTGTTAAATACATCTTTGATAGTATTCATATGTGATAAGTCAAATAAGACAAATAAGATACCAGCATTAGCAATGTCTTTAGCATCACTAAATTTATTTCAAAAATGTCATATTAAGGGTTCTTCCCAAAACCAGCACCCTAAATTAGATTGACCAAATATCTCTGATCACCTGAGACTCTGGTTTAAAATACAGATACTCCAGGCCTCCCATGGAGTCTCAATTCGGTCAGTATGTGATGCCCTCATCAGTCTTTTTTAAAAGTTCCAGGTGGGACCCAGATGACGGGCAGGGTGGGGGGTAGGGGTGTCGTTAAGTCCCCCCAGGTGATTCAATGTGCAGCTGGGACTGAGAAGCACTGCAAGAACCCAAGGAAAAGCTTTCTTACGAAACTACTTTTGACTGAATATTTTCACCTGCAATAGGTGAGGTCATGGTGCAAAAGGCCAGGTTCCCAACCTGGAATGTGGCTTCATTGCCCTTTGGCTTCCTGGAGGGAATAAACGTGTGAGGCATTTCTACCAAAGATCAACTTGTGCGTCATGGCTCTTGTGTGGCTCGAGCTACTCCAACAATAACAATAGGGCCATTAGTCAAAAGACCTCAGGAAAAGGGGGAACTTGCCACAGGATGATACCAGTTACTCAATTACTCTGAACTCAAAATCTAAACCATTAACACTTGTCCTATAGCATCAGAACCAGGGGTATAATCTGGAGAAGTAATTACCATATCGAAGTCTTATGCTGGGTCAATGTCAAAGTAAAATAAAGGCAGGCTCTGGAATGTTGGGGGTGGGGCCAGGCATGGTCTTGCGTTTGAGTGCAAATATGGTGGTGTCAACAATTAACCCTCCACTGAAAAAGTTTTTCCTGTTTATACGCATGTTCCAGTGGGGGGGAAATTGATGTCATTGGATGTTTTGAAAAGAACTTCCTTTGTGCTGTTCGCTTCATGTGAATTATAGTTTTTAATTCTGAAAGAATTCCTATCTTCTTTAAATCAAATTACTTGGAATCATACTAGCTTTCCTACCTCTCTTCACTCTGTTGCCTTCATGCTAAGACCCAAGAATAACATCCAAGGACATCGTCAACACACTGTGTGTTGGCCTCTGCTCCAGGACCTCGGGAAGGTAGACGGGTTATACGGGGTCTGAGGCACTTCGGTTTGTTACACTGCTTGATATGAGCACTAATTTTCACTATTGTATAATAAAAGTAAATGTTTTCCAAAATGAACAGTAAACAAAAGTAGAAAGTATATAGGCTTTCAGGACACATGCTCATGGGGCTTCATAGCTAAGAAGTCATTTTGCCAAAAAATAAATATACAGTGTTGTGAAGTGCCACTGTTATTAGGACAGCCCCAGCACACGGGAGTCACCAGATGAATGTTTGATGACCGTTCTCCTTCGGTAACTGCCTGTCTCTCTCACAGAACAACTACCATCAAAAAAATTTGTTTCTTACAAAAGAATGATTTGAGGAATGAAAGACTGCAAATGTGAAACTGAACTTCATTGAATTTTTAATAAGAATTTCAAGCACAATAAAGATTTTATACCCAAATACATTACAGAGAAATAGGTCATACTACATTAAGAGGTTCCCACACTAGGTTCATTTGCCTCTGTCTTTCTTTCCCCCATACCCAAAGCCCTTGACTTCTCTTAAAAATGGCCAGCCAGGTCTGAGGTCCCTGTAATAGTCCTCATTTTTATATCTGCAAAATCTTTGGGTATCATTTGGTCCCCTGGCCCCCACTGTTCATGATGGGAGCCTGGGCCACACCGGCTAAGGGGGGAAGGCACTACAGGAGGCTCATGTCTCTGCTAGGCTCCCCCCTCACCCCTTCCTCAACCTGGGCTTACTCATCCTTAACCACTCCCTATGTGGTGGGCCGGGAGGTGTAAAGTAGGTTTATCACAAGAACGCAGGAACAAAAACAACCTCCGGTATTACCTAGATTCATGTGGCTACTTAAATGTGTTAAATTCGATAAAATGTGAACTTCTGTTCCTCAGTTGCACGAGCCCCACTTCAAGTGCTCCACAGCCATCTGTGCATGGCGGCCACCCTATTCAACAGCACAGACACTGAGAGATCCATCGCACAGCACTGGTCTCCAGGGGGCGTAGCTAAGGCGGAAGGAATGGTTCCCTTACCACTTGAATTGTCGACCAAGACGGAGAGAAGGAAGAAATGCAGCAGCCCCCATTTCTCAGAAAAAATTTTTAGTTCCACCAAATCCACTCCACATTTCTTCCCCCATAGGTTTCACCCTGTCTCCTCCTCAAATCCTTCCCGTATTTCCTGAGCACAGAGGAGGAAGGAGGTGGTACTGCATGAGAGATGTTAAAGACAATTAAAACAAAAAACAGTACCTCTCATGTTCGGAATGCGGGGCTGTGCTCGCATTGTGCTGCTGCCCCGCACAGGAAACTGGCTCACTGGGGCAGCTTCCACGCGGAAGTGGCAATTGTAACCCCTGGGCACTCAACAGGGGCAATTTATTCCATTACAATTGTTTTTGTCATCCGATCACTGCACTGGTTGATATTTGGAATTCATATTCACACTGCCTCAAGGAATAGCCATGGTAGTTTAATTTCAAAGCTCTGAAATAATATTTTTAATATTGATGAAGACTGATCTTGCTAGTCCTTTTAAATAAAAATCTGATTGGCAACAATCCCACATACAGGGGTGGGCAAAAGTAGGTGTACATCTGTAATACAAATAAATAATACAATAATTAACAAATAATAATACAAGAATAAACTCTGGGTTTCATGTACTCACAACTGTGAACCTACTTTTGCCCTACCCTGTATATTAAAATATAAGAAGAATAGCATAGCAGCAAAGTCATTTTTTTCTTCATGCATGAAATGCACAACCTTTTGTTTTTAACACACTTGGATGGAGCAGAAGAGTCTGGCTATAGCAGACATTAGTAACATTCAAACATTTAGCTACTTCAGGGAACACAAACACTTATAATTCTCCCATCCCCTTGAACTTAGATAAGGCCAGAGAATTATTTCTGACCAAAGCAATGAGGGCAGAAATGAAGTGCATCACTTCCAGGCAAAAGCAGTGATTGGCAGTTCTTGACTCCATGCTTTGTCTCGGCTTTGATGAGCCCTGAAGTATTATACTGGTGGGTCAGGTCTCAGGATTTTGAAATCTCCATCTCTCTAAGACACAGGTGGCAAACATGAGGCCCAAGGCCCGAATCCGGCCCTCCACCTTGTTTTATCTGGCCCGGCATCTTGTTTCTACCCTGCAGCAGTGCCGAGCCCCTTGCCCCTAATTAAGGAGTAGTTACATTTACACAGTCCTAAAATTATATTTGGCCCTTTGCAGGCAATCTCAAGGCTGGTGTGGCCCCCAGTGAAAATGAGTTTGACACCTCTGCTAAGAGATGAGTATTGAGAGCAGAATTCCCCACCCGCCTACACACCATCCCCATTGGACATGAAGGATGAGCAAGAAATAAACTTTCTTGGTTTAGCCACTGATCCTGGCATTATCTTTACTGCAAGCACATCTAGCCCATTCTAACTAGTACACCAAACCATAACCAACATAGGCTTTCTCTGCTGGCTTGGCGGACTGTTACTGTTACTTAGAGATATGAAACTGGATTTTTTCCATGTGTTTGTCAGTTAAATACCTTCTGAAATGCCACGAACTATTAATTACTTCTTTAGGGCTTTTCCTCGGTGTGGGTCTCCCATAAAACTCCACGGTCACTTACCGTGGATTTAATCATCCCCCATGTGCCTGGAGCTGTCCTTTCAGGACTTCCACCCGAGTCCTTCTCTGACAGTCCTTCCCCCTGGGCCCACGGGAACAGACCTCTGCGGCAGCACAGCACACGGCACTGCTGCTACTCGGACAGAAGAAAGTGAATCTCTGAGAGAAAGGAACTGTGCATGACTCATCTGAACATCCCCAGTACGTAGCGCATTACCTGAGGGTAGATAACCGTGACCATCTGGGGGAAGAATGAACAGAGAAATGTATTTCCACGTTTGTTCATATCTTCTTTAGCCCCTTTTTTATCTCCCTCTTCCAACAACCATCTCAAATAAATACATGACCTGTAAAAAAGATAATGTACTTTTATACAAAGCAAGTTCAAGGTAAGACCCTGAATGGCCCATCCTGCCATTGATACCGTATTTACTTTGTGGTTAAGCTCACCACCTCAGGCATCAGACAACCTCAATCCCCCTTCTGGCTCTACTTCTTGCCAGCACTGCGATCCCAGGCAGGTTGCTGAACTTACCTAGGCCTCAGTGTTCTTATCTGTAAGACGGAAATATAAACAGCACCTCCCTCACAGGCTTGTGAGACATCAGTGACTATGATGTGCTCATCACAGGGCCTGACACAGAGTCAGCCCTCCCTAAGTGTTAGATGTAAAGTTTGGCTGCACCGAAGTGGTCCTCTTGTGAGAAATGCTACATCTTAGGTCCCACTTCCAGCCACCTAAACCAAAATCTGCCTTCTAACAAGACCCTCCCCCCAGGGGATTCATGTGCACAGGAGTGTTTAGAAGCACTGCTCTAGAATAGTCTCGAGTTGCAACATTCTCTAATTTACAATAATTTTAAACAATGTGAATGATCCTTCTTTGCTCGAAGTAAGGGTATGTAAAGCAATGGTTCTTAACCCTCACTGTGCATCAGAATCACAGGTCGAACTCTTAAAGAAATCACGTACTCCTGGGCCCAACCCCACCAGCCATATACCACCCCAACCCTCCTAGGGACCCCTTCTATTGATCACATGGGGGTGGACCCTAAGCATCCTGTTTTTTAAAAAAGCTTCTCAAGTAACTCTAATAAGACCAAGACCCACCAACTTACAGAGAGCATTAAATTCTGACAAGGTTTCCATGTGACTGGGCTCCCCAGGAAAAGAAACCAGGTCAGTGGAAAGAAGCTGATCAGTAACTTGAGGAAAAGGGCCCAGTGAGCCCTGCCAGGTTTATGAGCCCTCCACTGTCCTCCCCCGGGCTATGACAACCTCCTCCAGTCCTTCATGACCTCAAACCTGACCAAGCTGCCTTGACTCTGGCCTGGTCCCCTCCCCATCTTCACTGACTGTCTGCTGCACCCCCAGCTGCAGCTTTCCTTGGTGCAGACACTGTCTGGTGGCCCAGCCTTGACTCCTCAGGGTCTCTCTGTTTATTCACCCACGTCCTTTGCTTTGTTTTTTGTTTGTTTTTACCCTCACCTGAGGACATGCTCACTGATTTGAGAAGGAGGGGGAGGGATGGAGGGAGAGGGAGAGGCACATCAATGCAAGGGAGAAACATGGATCCGTTGCCTCCCGTATACACCCCAGCCAGAGACCGAACCTGCAACCTAGGCATGTGCCCTGACCAGGGATTGAACCCACGACCTTTCATTTTACTAGGCAATGCTCCAACCTACTGAGCGACACCGGCCAGAGCAGCATCCTATGTTTTTGACACAGTGCTGGTCCTTGATGCTGATTCTGATCAGAACTAGAGACTTTCTCAAGGCCATGGTTCTAAGGCAGAAAATACACAAACCGTTTCCCTCAAAACAGAAGATTCAGAGGGCTGGGAGAAATGCTCACCTGCTCGAAGACTAGCAACCCGCCTCTCAGCGCTAAAACTGCGAATAGTTATGTCTTGGTCTTCCCCCTTCCCATCCAACTGTTTTGACAGCAAAATATCTTGCAACAGAGAATAAAACTAGATAAAATGTACTAATTGCGCTCTTTTTTATTTTGAAAATTTCATAGCAAAAAGCTCTGGAGTTGAACCAAGTGTTCGAAAACACTGACTTCAAACCTTGTTCCTGTCAGCTAAATCACAGTTCAGCAGCACTAATTCTTCGTGTGGTGGGAGGTCATTGAAGGGTTTGAGCAGAGACTGACATAATCCAATTTGCATTTTTAAAGACATGTAGTAAACAAAATGCCAGGAACCAGAAAGCAGGGAAACCAGTTAGGAAGATCCTGGACTTGGGCGATGACAGCAGAGGAACAGCTCAAAGCAGATTCAAGAGATATTTTGGAGGTAGAAATAATAAGACTTGTTGATGAATTAGATTAGGCGGGGGAAGAAGGAGGAATCAAAGATGACTCCTAGATTTCTGGCTTAAATCTCTAGAAGACCATTTCTGTGATGGGCAAGACTAGCAAAGACAAAATTTTTGGACAGACCCGCTGAGGTGTTCATACAAGGACCCAGCAATAAGGATAAGAGGCAAGTGGGAACACCACGTGCAATATTAGAGGAGCCAGGTGCCTGGCAGATGGGGAGGAGAAGCCTGCTTCAGAGCAGATCTCCAGGTGTGCATTTAACCCTTGGAGAGTCTAGTAACTTGGAGTGGGACCCCACATGCCCATGAGCCTCCCCAGGTCCCCAATTTTTAGTAATTACGATATCTGTCAGAGAATAAAGACAGACTCAAGCACAGGCGAAGAAAACAAGGACCCACCTACAGCGATAGATGGAGAGCTCGGGGCATGCCATACAGCCAGGACTCAGATCCTGTAACCCAGGTCCAGGACAAGACAAGAGCAGCAGCGAAGGCCCTCTTTCCTGAGATGTGTTCCCAGAACCTAGCCTAGCATTTGCTTATGTTAGTCACTACATGATTTGTTAAATGGCTTTATTTATTTAATGACTATTTGTATAATGTTTACTATGTACCAAGCACCATTTTAAGAGCTTTAAAATATTAATTTGTTTAACCCTCACAATAACCCTATGAAGTAAGAACTGCTATTATTCCCATCTTTCAGATAAGAAAGGCAAGAAATGCCATGTCAAGTAACTGGCCCAGAGTCACACAGTAAGTGACAGCAGAGCCGGGAGTTGGCCCAGAGTCCATGCTGTCAACCAGCACGCTGCCCTTCCAATTATTAAATAAAGTGAGTGCTTCCTTTACTAAGACAGAGATTGTCACAAAGGTTTTGTGTTTAGGCTGTTGCCAACCACTGGTACATGCAAAGCTGTTGCTGAGATCAAGGCCAGGTGAGTCTGAATGTGCCTTATATTCTGTGCCGCCACCACCCATGAATTCTCGTGTTTGTCTTGGGTATCTTAGAACATATAAAGGCAACACTACCAAGATGACATACACTTCTTTTCGTCACTTCAGTGCTGGTGGCTGAGTCCATGGTCAATGATCATCTGTCCTCCTCCCCACTCTCTACGTACACACTCCAATAGTTTTGCTACATTAACTTAATTTGTCTGAATCCTTTTAAATTATGTTGCATTATTTTTTGTGGCTGTTTTAAATTTATGTAAATGATACTATGCTAAAGATATCAATTTTTCATACATTTTTCACTGAACATTGTTTTTAAAATCATAAGATATTACTGTAAACTTATATAACTTCTAACTATTACAAAATATGCATCCATCACATTCTATTCATTCACTCCCTTTGTGATGGACACATTGGATGCCTGAAATGGCCTGCAACTGCAAACAACACTGTGATGGACTTTGTGTGTCCACTAATGGGCTTATGAAAGCATTTGCCTGGAATGTCTCCCTAGGAGAGATCATAAGACATTCACACACTTTACCTAAATACTGACAGATTGCTTTCCAGAATGGTTATACAGCCCAGACTCCCATCAACAGTACATGGGGGTTCCCATTGCCCACCTCTTTGCCAATACTTGTTATTATCCATCTTTTAATTTTGCCAATTGGATGAGAATGGAATGATAACTTGTTTAAATTTACTTTCTCTGATTACTGCTAAGTTTCAGCATCTGCTTATACATACATTTGTTAGCTTTCCTAATATATCCTTGTGAAAATAACCCATTCGTATCTTTTGACCATTTCTCTCTCTGTTGAGCTTATCTTTTTCATGATGATTTACAGGCAAATTCCTTATATTAATTATTTGTCGCTTTTAAACGTTGCAAATATCTTTTCCTAGTCTATCAGATGTCAGTCACATCTATCTATGAACTCTCTACATTTTCTATGGCAAATAATAGGGACTTTTGGTAAAATTACATTCTCTTTCCTTTAGCGGAAAATGGAAAAATGTGAAGGCATTTGGCTTTCGTGATTTCAAAACTACTCCATCACCAAACCATGAGACACAATGACTAAGGAGACCACCTGAAAAATACATCTGAAGTTCTAGTTCCCAGATTAACATTAAAGTGATTAAAGAATGCTTTTGCTATATTCTATTAATAAGCTGAAGCCATTTTTAATTTGTTCTACCTTGTTCCACAAAGGATCTGAGGAAGCTTACAAGAAAACAAGCAATAAAATTTTTTTAAAAAACATAAATAACAAAAAAATTTTCAGGAACAAGGAAAATACACAGCAGAAGAGAAGGTCAAGACCAGGAGGAAACTAAGAATGCAGGTATGTAGGACACAGGGTCCTACAAAGTTTTTTAAAATTGAGCCAAAAATTTGGCTCTGAGCTTCTTGGCAACCAGAGGGAAAAGGGAAAAGGGAACACAATTGGGCACATTCAATGATACTGTCTTTGTTAATAAGAAAGCATACAAGTTCCTCAGGGGAAGATGACCTTTTCCTGACCTTGAGTTCCAAAAGTTTCTCAGGTGAGCTTCATACTGGGGACAGTTTCCTCATTGACATTTCTGTGGTGAAAGCATTGTGTCTCATTTCTCATAACATCTTTCAGTGAAAGCTAGTGGCCACCAATATAATCAATTAAAATATGGAAAGCATCCTGCCTGTCATGTACCAGTTGTACATGAATGTAAGAAGAAGGAAATGAGGGGGAGAGAAGCAGAAAAAAACAAAAGAGTCCCTCCAAGCATCCAGTATTTGAGATTCAATTCAGTATGAGAATCAAACCAAAAACATCTGGGAGAATTATTGACATATTAGCTAAGATAACACTAGCGGCTGAAATAGAACACCCCCCCCCCAAATCTCCGTGGCTTAACGCTAAATTTGGGAAACTTGGGAATAGCAGTTTACTTCTTACGCATGTAAAGCCAAAATGAGAACCAGGCTCCTTCCACCTTGAGGGCTGCCGTATCCAATACATGGGAAAAGAACATAGAACCAAGGGGGCTTGCGGAGGCTACGGGCCTGGCTTGGAAGCAAAAATACATGACTTCCACTCACATCCACTGGCTACACACTTCAAAACACTCCCCGCCACCAATCACCAGTTGTGTCTTTCAAACATTTCTTTATAACTTCAATTTTTGCAAAACAGGTTTCAGCAAGTTATAGGCCAAATCTACCTACCTCACTACCTATTTTCATGTGGCCCATGAACTAAGAATGATTTTCCATTCTTTAGTGATTAAACAAAAAAATCAAAAGCAGATAATGTTTTGCAACATGTGAAAACTATATGAAATTCAACTTCATAAATAAAGTTTTATTGGGACAAACCACACTCATATATATAATGTGTGTGTGTGTGTGTGTGTGTGTGTGTGTATGGCTGCTTTTACACTACTGCACAACAGCAGAGTTGAATGGTTGCAATAGAAACCATTAAGACTGGCAAAGCCAAAAATATTTTCTATTTGGCCCTTTATAGAAAATGTTCACCAATTCCTGCTTTAAATTGATAAAAACTGAGCAACAGGTACTTCCAAGCAGTGACCTAAAACACAAATACTCCTGATTGGTGGTTGAAGTGAATCTGTAAGCATAGTGATGGAATGAATTGATGATAAAGTCACTATATCTTTGTTGAACATTAAGGAGTCTGAACGAGTTCTGGCCATAGGAAATTTGCAGAATTGGACCAAGGAGAACCTGTAGGCAAAGCCAGAATTTTTCATAAGAAATGTTTCTGGATCCATACCAATTCAAAAACAAATGATTAATTAGCCAGTTTTACATAAGCAAGTAAAGAAACATTTGCTTTCCAGCCCTGGCTGGTGTAGCTCAGTGGATTGAGCATGGGCCTGCGAACGAAAGGATCATGGTTCGATTCCCAGTCAGGGCACATACTGGGTTGCAGGACAGCTCCCAGCGACAGTTCCTGGCAGGGGACGCACGAGAGGCAACCATACATTGATATTTCTCTCCATCTCTCCTTTCCTTCTCCTCTAAAGATAAATAAATAAAATCTTTTTAAAAAAGAAAGGAACATTTGCTTTCCAAACACTTGATTATTCTGAAGTTTATTTTACAAATTTCTCCAATAAAAAAACATTTCCTCAATAAAAATGTTAGATATTACAGCAGCATGGTTTGTTTTTAAACAATTTAAGTAAAATTTAAATGTTTTAAATAATTTATCACTTTGTTATAGAAAGGATGCTATTTTCTGAGGACTGAAGATACTTCAATTCCAATGGTGAAAGGGTAAATAATGAGGGCAAATGGCTGAGAATCATATTTCATGAACTCAAATATCAAGACATTATAGGTAGCTTCACGTTAGCATAACTTACTGTTTCTTGCTAACTCTAAAATCAGATGAAGAACAAAAGCAACTCCTCTCTGACCAGAATGTCTTGTCAACCTCAAATATTAACTAATAGCATTTCTTTCTACTGAAGTTCCAAAACACAAATAGATTCACAGGGAACATGTGCTACTTGTACATACTCAAGACCAGTTTCAGAATTTAAGAAAGAATAAAGTGTACCCAAATATCAAAATAAGCTTACAAAAATATCTCGGCATTTATGCCAATATCTTCCCTTCCCCCTTGAGCATCACAGTGACAGAAAGCATAAGTCTCGCAACAAAATTTTTCTTTTAGCTACTGAGGTCACCCATTGCAAGCAAAACTCGCAGCCCTGGGGACCCAGGCTAGCTGAGACCAGGATGCCCCCAAATTGGAGATAATCCCAGAGATCACCGTTCCGGGATCCAACATTGAATTCCTTGTTTTACATAAGAGGAAGCTGAGCACAGACTGGAGAAGAGGCTTGCCAGGGACACAGCCAGCGATCAGCAGCGTTGACGTTAGAGTCCAGCCAACCCCTGTCCTGTCCTGCACTCCTCCCTCCACACCACAGCTCACTCTCCTGCGCCCTGGCTCTCTGGAGCCTTCTGTTTGCTGACTCCAGCAAGGTTCTCATAGCCCCTTCTAAGGGAGATCACTTCAAGTCCGGTGCTACTTACTGCATGAACACCTCCCCAATGAGACCTACAAAAGCAGAGGCCCTGCTGGCTCTGCGGGTCCCAGAAGATCACACAATGCCTCTTTATAAGAGCTGACTTTACCTTGACTCTCAGGCCTCAGGCTCAGAAGCCTTTCACCTTTCTCTTCAGACTGCATTGATTAACCATGATTCTTTTCTTTCCTTCTTGCCCCCGCCTCATTCCTGTCACCTTCTTTGCGGGCTATTCTTTGGTGGTGTGCTGAGACAGACGATGCCACCAACTACACAACTGTTCAGCTGCTGGAAAATGTAAGTCCTGCACAATCAGACCACCACGTTTAACTGACTATTCCACTTTGCCTGGTGAAAACCCAGGACGGGTTTGTAGATTTACCTCTGCTAATACAATGATTTTACTGGGTAAATAAAACCATGATGGAGTTTGGTCAGTTTCTTGATTTTTTTTTTTTTTAATTCTAAGACATCACAACCCAGGCCACTTCTTTTTGGCAGGTTATTTGGAGAAAAATTCTCTAATCGACCAAACTTAATTAATGTTATTCAGTGTTACCTGACAAAACAAAAAAGTAATCTCTCGTTGTCCTTCTGTTTTGGATAGGACTAGATCTCAAGTAACAGCTTTGATTTATTTGAGATAATAATAATGGTCTCTCTTGATTCTCTAGCTCCCAGTTATGAAACCCACAGTCTCCAAGTAGCAGTGATTTATTTTAAGCAAAAATAGTAGCAACTTTTTCTTTTCTTATTCATTCCCAAAGTGCAAAATGTTACTTTAGTGTTTCCTCTATGCCAAACCAGAGGGCTTAAGCTTTTTAAAATATAGCATGGTAGATGGCATTGAAATGAACATTGTGATCCTGGTTTTCAAAGTTCTTACCCAGAAATAAATATAATTTTTTCCAAGAGGTTTTACTCTGATACTTCCAGGTGGATATCCCCTGAAGTTTCTGGTTTCTGTACCTAGACCTAACTGGGGTCAAAACACAAAGGCCAGACACACAGACTGTAAGGCATTTGGATTAAAAGTTGTAAAAGACAGATATCTGGATGTTTGGGAGTGTATGTAAGTCATCCAGAAGCCAGATGACTTCCACAGAAGTTAGTTTCCTGTAAGTTACAGAGAGAAGGGAGCATGAAAAGCATACAGTCCTACCTTTCTGTTTCAAAAAGATACAGACAATATAATGAAGTTGGTTAAGAGCTCACTCTCTGAAATTAAGCAGTCAGGGTTCAAATCCTGACTCTACCACTTTCTCCTCGGAGAAATTGATCAAGCAGATTACGTAACTTCTACAGCTTGGTGTTCTCAACTACAAAATAGAATGATAATGACATTTACTTCATTAGTTTTGTGAGGATTAAATAAAATAATATAAATATATATTTGAGGAAGAACACTTAGAACCTATCACTTAGGAAACACTTGGACAAATATTAGATTTTTTTTAAAATATAGATTACTAAATTAAGGTCAGGAGGTTATGTGACTTGCCCTGTATGACAACACAAAACGAACTGGAATTCCTAGACCCACCACTGCACACCTAGTGCTCACCCTGCTCTGCCACTCTCCTTCTTACAAATGTTTTGATCTAGTAAACTTAGCTATAAACATTGCTTAGCATTAAAGCAAAACTGAGGCAAATGCTATTGTCAAAAAGAGCAAAAGCCCCCCACAGATATGGACGCAACTTGCACCGCGTTTTCTAATTGAAGGCACTATTGTAATACTACCCACATTTTCACAGCCATTTATGGAGACCTGACTGTTGTTTCCATTGGTGGTTGCTCTCCTTGCCCTGTGAGAAGAGTGATCGGTGCTGTCCCTACTCACAAAAATGGATACCAGGGAATGGCTTGATTACAGAAACCAATATCGCTACAAACCTACAGTTTTATAAAATTACACAAAGATTTAGCTAGGTATCAACCTCTAGGAAATGTGAATGTTTAGATTCTTATTTATAAGAATCTAAAAGAATCTATAAGAATCTTATTTATGTGAATGTTTACATTTATATGACTAAATGTAAGAAATAAGTCCACTTTTTTTGTCACAAAAGACTCAATGAGACCAAACAGATCTTCTAGAATCAATTTGAAACAGAAATTAATTCCATTATTATCAATTGATATAGCATGCCCTGGGTTAATCATTTCTTTTTTAATCTGAGACCATCTCATACAATGAAGAACTACAAGTAAGATATATTTGCTTTTAATTTGGGGATGGAAGGAAAAAGGAATACAAGCTTACCTAAACGTGGCTTAAAAAAGGATACTTAAGACCCTTCCTTGACAAGTACCCAAGGGATTCACTACAGTGTTGTTTGTACTGTTCAAGGTAGAAAGTGGATACCAACTTAAATACCTAGTATATTAATGAGAAAAAGCAGTTATAAATAGTAATTTGTTATTATCCCATTTTGATAAAAATCTAAGTGAAAATCATATTTCACATGCATGAGAATAGATAGAAATGAAGGTTAGAAGAATATACACCAAAATAATATGGTTTATTTTTGGATAGTAGGATTATAGGTTGTTTTTTTCTTTTCTGTATTTTTAAGATGTTTATCTTAATTTGTCTCACTTCCTAAAAAATGTAATAAATTTTATAGTGCATCAAAAAGAACTTTATCTGACTTCCAGCCAAGATGGAGGCGTAGGTAGACGCACTGTGCCTCCTCACACAACCAAAATTAAGGACAACAAGAATTTCTTAGAAACAAGAAAACAACCAGAACTTGTAGAAAACTGAACTGTATGAAAGTCCAACAACCATTCATCCAGACCAGTAATAGGGGCGAAGTCCTGGCAGAAAAAAGCAAAGGTTGGCGGACCCTAGCATGCAGGCAGCAGTGGCTAGCAGATCCCAGGTGCACAAGTGGCAGCTAGTGGACCCCAGGCATGGGGCGGCAACAGTGCAGACTCACTGAGGCTGCACAAGACGGCTGGCTGACCAGGCAGTCCCACATTTGAGTGCAGATAATCCAGGCAAAGGGGAAGCAGTGGAAGGGACTGGAATCCAAAAGAGAGTGGAGGAAGCACCATTATTCCCTCTCGGACTCCGCCCCCACATACAGTGTCACTACCCAGCAACTGGACTGCCCCTCCTTGGTGAACACCTAAAGCTCCACCCCTCACTACAAAACAGCCATGACCAGACCCAAAAAAACAAAAAACAAAACAAAACAAAAATGGCTCAAATGGGAAAACAAATCAAAGCCCCAGAGCCAATTCCTCTAAGCAACCAAGAGATAGCCAACCTATCAGATGCACAGTACAAAGCACTGGTGATCAGGATGCTCACAGAATTAGTTGATTTTGCTCACAAATTAGATGAACAAACAAAGGCTACAATAAGTGAAATGAAGGAAAATGCACAGGGAACCAATAGTGATGGGAGGAAAACTGGGACTCAAATCAATGGAGTGGACCAGAAGGAAGAAACAAACAACCAAACAGAAAACAAGGAAGAAACCAGAATTCAAAAAAATGAGGAGAGGCTTAGGAACCTCCAGGACATCTTTAAATGTCCCAACATCTGAATTATAGGGGTACCAGAAGGGGAAGAGGAAGAGCAACAAGTGGAAAACTTCTTTGAACAAATAATAAAGGAGAACTTCCCCAATCTGGCAAAGGAAATAGACTACCAGGAAGTTCAGGAAGCTCAGAGAGTCCCAAAGAAGTTGGAGCCAAGGAGGAACACACCAAGGCACATCATAATTCCATTAGCCAAGATGAAAATGAAGGAGAGAATTCTAGAAGCAGCAAGAGATAAAGGGACAGTCACCTACAAAGGAGTTCTCATCAGACTGTCAGCTGATTTCTCAAAAGAGACCTTGCAGGCAAGAAGGGGCTGGAAAGAAGTATTCCAAGTCATGAAAGGCGAGGACCTACATCCAAGATTGCTCTATACACCAAAGCTTTCATTTAGAATGGAATGGAAGATAAAGTGCTTCTCAGATAAGGTCAAGTTCAAGGAGTTCATCATCACCAAGCCCTTATTATATGAAATGTTGAAGGGACTTATCTAAGAAAAAGAAGATAAAAAATATGACAGTAAAAAGACAGCAAACTCACAGATATTAACAACCACACTTAAAACAAAAGCAAACTAAGCAAACAGCTAGAACAGGAACAGAAACACAGAAATGGAGATCACATGGAGGGTTAGCAACAGGCGAGTGGGAGGAGGAGAGAGGGGGGAAAGGTACAGAGAATAAGTAGCATAGATGATGGGTAGAAAATTAGACAGGGGGAGGGCAAGAATAGTGTGGGAAATGTAGAAGCTAAAGAACTTACGACACATGGACATGAACTAAGGGGAAGAATGTGGGTGGGAGGGGGTATGCATGATGGAAAAGAATGATGGGCAAGAAATGGGACAATTGTAATAGCATAATCAATAAAATATATTAAAATTTTAAATTTAAAAAAGAAATGTTAAATGCAAATGAATGTAAATAAAAATAATAGTTTTTTAAAAAGAACTTTATCCAAAAAGGATAATATTAAGAGATTGTTTTCAATTCTGTGGTACATTACTTTCTCAAGCACAGTGAGAAATTGCTTTATTTTCCTTCAATCCCTAGATAAACTGAGTTACCAACTAAAAGCAGAGGCGGAACTCAGACTAAAACACAAAGGTTCAGGACTTTAATCTCTATTACTAAAGTTCACTTACTCTTTTAGTCGATAAATAGTTGTCATGCAGCTAAAATGTAAGGAACATAAAAATAAATCATGAATAGAGCCTACTCTCAAAGACTGTAGTTATTGTGAAAAAAAGGAATCTACTTAAAGTTAAGTCATATGTATGAAAGAGAGATTTCTTTTTCCTCGGGAAACTCAGGAAGTGCTATGAGACAATAAAAACAGCACAACCGAGCCCCGATATTGAAAAGCTGAATTTGTGTGGTTAGATGAGGTGCATTTCCTTCGAAAAATGAACTCTATGTGTTTACATACACGTTTTACATACACAGGCATACGCATAGACTTCAGAAGTCTGTACACTCAACTGTTAATAATACTAACCTCTAGATAGGGGAATTACAAGTGCTTTTGAGTTTTTGTGCCTTTTATCATTTTGCTGTCTATCCTGTCCTGTTTTACTACGATGAACCTGAATGGAGTGCGACAGATGGGCATCAAACTTGCCCGTGGTGAGCCAACAGAAGCTTGCACCACGCCATGATTAGTGCCAGACCTTAAGGAGTTAATGTTGCCATGCAATAGGCTGTGACCAGCATGCAGGACTCACCCACTTTCGTGATAGCTCTGATTTTTTCCATCTGAAACCCTGAGCAAGAGGCACGAAATTATTGTCTCTACTTTGGTTTAACACTCAGAGAGCAGAGTAGATGCCTAAAGACTGAAAAAGGCACCAAAGTAACCAGAACTCTTGAGGGTGTTTGCAATTATACAGTCATGAATAACTAAGGTGACTTCACAAGGAACTTGTCCTGTCTTGGTAATATACAGTCAGCCTCTTACATAGCAAAGTGGCAGGCCTGGTAGGTCACAGAAAATAAATTGATGAAACCTAGCTTGACTTTAGGAAGGCTTTTGATCCTGTCCTATAAGACATGCTGGTAAAATATGGCCAGAAGCAGACAACTGTTCATTAGCTAACTACAGCCTGGCTGGGGAGCAATAACTAAAGCATTCACATTCAGGAGATCACAAATGGTGTTTTGTAACATCAAACTAAACAACAGACAGAAATGCCAAAAAACAGGGCACTTAGAAGGTAAAATGACGATTTAAGATGAAATTGTATGAATAACCAGAAACAAAATTCAGAATTATACTTAGTATGAAAATGTGTTCCCAGTATACCTAAAATGTGGGAAACAGTCTGAAATTATTGAGATAGAAATTTGCCTACCAGCATGCATTGCAATAGCAGTTTAAAATACAGTTCTGACAATGGATCCGGAATTAATACCACAGCACACAAGTTACATTCTGCACTACCACGCTAGCGCTTACCACATTGCATTGCCATTGTTTGTTGGCAAGTCTTTCTCTCCCTCAAGTTTTTGTTTTGTTTTATTTTCTTACTGTAGTTCCAGGACCTAGCAGTCTAGCAAGAGGGGCTTTCAATAAATCCTTGAAAATCAGTGAAATCCCCCAGGTTGGCGTGACTCAGTTGGTTGGGTGTCACCATAAGCTAAAAGGTCTCCAGTTCAATTCCCAGTCAGAGCAGATGTCTGGTTGGGGTTTGGTCCCCAGTCAGGGTGTATTCAAGAGGCAGCTGATCAATGTTTCTCTCCCTCTTTTTCTCCCTCCCATCCCCTCTCTCTAAAATCAATTAGCATGTCCCTGGGACGGGATTTTTTTTAAATAGAAAAAAGAATGAATGAGATCATCCTCCCATCTTCCTCAGGATACCCCACTAGAACACTAAACTCTCCCTTGCAGATTTGTATTTGAAGATGGATGTGAATAATTTGCTGCCCATTCAGAGGAGAACTTAGAAGCCGGGGGTTGATAAATGAGAACTGGATTATTCAGTTTATACAACTGGATTATTCAATTTATGGAAAAGAAAGCTGGGTTGTATTAGTCACAATACTCAACTTCTGAAGTTATCTTACACAAGTATGTATAGTCTTCTACTAGAAATGTCCCCAAATGGCTGGGTCTGCAGCCTAGACTAGGGAAATAGACCATTAAATATTGCAATGGGTAATAACAGCACAGCAACAACAAAACTAAAATACATTTTACTGAATGCCTTCACGAAAGAGACAGCAACTCAGATCCAGTGACGAAGGTTACAGATAAGCCTCTGTAAATTAAGGAGCTGGCCTCTCAAAGAGCCCCTTCCAGAGCCAAGACCCCATAATTTCATAATAAATATGAGCAATCAGCCATCATCAGAAGTTTTGCACAATTAAGGTAAAAACGCAAAACTCAATTTTATATTTATGCTATTTAAAAGTCTATATCAACAGACTACAAAATACACTGTAGATGTATAGGAATTAAATTTTTGGAAAATCCTATACTTATTTCTTCATGTATATTTGCAACTAACTAGTTATTTATTAATTTAGAATGCTTTAAATAAAATCTGATATTAAATACAATATAATTATTTCAGTTTGAAATGCATGACCTTTGCACCTAATGTTCAGTATACACAATAATATATGGTACGTAGTAAGAAATAGTAAGAAAACACCCCAGTTCTTATTGATTCTTCTGATCTAGTTATTGAATATTATATTGTTCTATTCTTTGGCCATTGTTTTTATTTGCAATACATAACCATTCTAATAACCCATTTATCACCATAATGAGTCTTTGGGTTTCTGAGGGGTTTTTTTCTTTCCAAATAGCAGTGAAAAGATCCCCGAATTTACTGATTTAGCACTGAATTTAATAATCCCAGAAACCCTCTCACTTTTTACATTGAGTAGGACAAGGTCAGAGTGGGCATCTTCCAAATGTAAAGGCTTAATTGGACCAATTCTTTCATGACAATAATGTATATTTAAGATAGCCACTAAAAATTGTCAATGCTAATTTAGTAGATCAATTCCATTAAATGCTTTGAACTTTTCACCACTTGCTAATCTCATCTATTAAATTGGCTGTTTTTGTTGAAAATCTGAAGCTATAACTTAATATCACATTACAACAATTCTAGCCAGACCTAAGAAAGACTTCCTTATATGTAAAATATAACCTTAAAAGGTCCTAAGTTGTGTTAAACTATAAGATTCTAGCCATAAAATTTCCTGCAGCCAAAATGTGACAAGTTCTTATCAGTCTACTGGCAGTTGATATAATGCTGAGAAGCTGGCAGGGGTTTTTTTTAAATTTCAAAAATACATGGTTTTTGTTTCTGAAGCAAAGCTTTAATATTTGCGATAATTAATTATAGACTAAAGTACGTGGTTCAAATTTTAATATCAAACACTATGTAACTTAGCTAATAAATAGTTCAATTCAGATCAATAAATACACCAAGTTGTTGCTCAACATTCTAAGCAATACAACTCATTAATGTAAAAACAATATATTTATTAATTAGCTAATGAAAAATTTGGATAGAACAGACCCCACACCCCTAACAAATGTCCACCATGTCTTATTTGTTTGGAACTAGACTTCTAAGGCTATTTTTATTCCCTGTGATTTACCACCAGTATCCTCTGGGTGATAGTTGAGGAAACAGATGCTGGGAATCTCTCTGCGCTCAGTTCCTGAGAGGAGATTTCTGGCTCACAGGCCTGCCAGCTCCTGGCTTTGTACTCACACATGCCGAGGGGAGTGGAGTAAAACGTAAATGACTGCCCAATTTCCAGTCTCTCGTTGCCAGTTTCCTCAAAGTTTCCACTTACGCACTTGACTCCCTTACCAACTTCGTTTGAAGTTCCCATTCCAAAATCCTGAACATCATGTTCCCAGGATACATTAATTTTTTTTTTAAATAACTCATTCAGTAGGGATTTTCCAACTGAAATTAAAAAATAAATTGAAAACTGGGGAGGGGGCATTCTTTTTTCTGGGTTTTTCCTTCACTGTGGATTGGTAGTACTGATATCTAAAGAGGGAAGATGCAGAAAAAATTGTAAAATGTTCCCTTCCAAGCTCTAAGCACACTCTTTTGTGGGGAACCATAAACCTCTCTAGAGTTTCCTGGACCCTGTTATTTATTGGGAAAGGATTTGAACTAAAAGAGATCTATATCTATTTGGAGATTATAATTAAACTGTTAATAAAAACTAGTGTTTATTAAATGTCCACAAAGTATACAGCAATATTCTTCCTTAGAGTATCTAGGCTAACAAGAATGGGGCTGGAGGTGGGGGCATCCATGAAGTTTAAATACATTTTATAATGGATTGAAACAGAAGCACCTTATAGATTGAGAATTCCATTTCACAAGGCAACAGTTTCTATTAAACCTATTATTTTACGGAGAAATTAAATTCACTAGCTAATCTACGCTTTCACAAAGCTTTTTTTAAAACCTACTTTATTTTAAACACTAGGACCTAATGAGGTAATTTTTACAATTTATTTTTACATAAACCAATGGGACCTCCTTATCGAGCACCACTGAATTATCTAAATGTTCATTTATTAATTTGTTATTTAATGTGGTTTAATGATAGCCCAAACTAATTAATTTAGGCTATTTTTTAAATTAGAAAAACTTCGCAATTGTTATTACACTTCAGATCAAATGAGTTTAACTCGATAAATTAGGTTCCACAACACAACTGCAACACCTTCTGTTGGTACATCTACGTGAGAATGAGAAACCAAGTCAGCTTACTAATTTAATGAAAATCTGTCAGCTCTTGGTAGGGGGAAAACAGGTTTGGGTTTATTAGCATGTAGATCAAGCAACCAAGTCAAGACTAAACTGCCGATTTTCCATCATAGACACCTATCCACACTCCAGTTCACCTCTGTGTGGTTCTCTGTGGGAGACCTCACTGGTAGATCGGGCACAGTGCCTCCTCACTACCACCAAATAAATACTTTTACCAGCCACAGAAATGCATACATGTACATATCAAAGTCAGTAATATTGTACAGAAAATGGGGCACTTTGGGAAAAACGACTGTAGTGAAAAAATGCTCACCAAATGCTTACTGCGGGCATTTGGTGAAATGCCCGCAGTAAGCAAAGAGCCTTGAAATGCAAGAGACTCTCCAGCGGAAAACCCTTACAGCAGCTACACAACAGGCAAAAAGTCAACATAAATTTTGACATTTTAAAAGTCCATTTTCCAATAATATTGTACAGATATTATAAGAATTATAAGAAAACCAACCACACACACACAGAGGAAAGTATAAATGATAGCAAACTACTTTTGTGGCTGCACCCAATAACGGATGCCTAACAGTTACACTCTTGGGCTCTCTGTACAAAAAAACACCAAAGTAACCAAATGATCCCGTCGGACATTTGAGCAAAAAAGGTCAGTCAGATCTAAAGAAGTATTTGGCCACCCAGGCAAAAAGGTAAATTCACCGTCACTTACATATAAGTGAAAAAAGACAGAGTCAGCAATGTGCTTATGGTGACACAGGCCGGAGCAGGGGAAAAAATTTTTAAAGCATACTTCAAGTCTGGCATATAAATCACAAGACTAAAATCCCTCCAATGTACACACTCGAAATTGCCTGATTTAAAGTCCCAGGCAGCACCGTTATGGGTGTGACATATTTTCATTTTACTGTGTCCCTGATGCCATCAACTGGCTTAATTAAGTCAATCCTGTAGCATCTCAAGGGTTAAGTTCTGTGTTGTGAGTAATTTTTAAAAAGTCTCCCAGTAAGAATCAGGCTTAAGCTAGCTCAGTGAGAGGAACTGTTCTATAATGAGGCTTGGCCTGGACCAATCCCAGTAGAATTAATTTTGTGCTGTAGGACACCTAGATAAATTAGTTTGGCTTTAAATATTGAGTCCTAAAAGAGTTAAAAGAGGAAGAATATCAATCAATAATTTTTAGATTAACTACTTTGTATATGACAAAACGAAATTAACTTTGGCATTATAACCCGTTCTTCTGGCATTTCAGGTGAACCCCAAGTTTAAAATAAATAATTAGAGGTTTAAAACCCAAGCAAACATGTGCATTTGCTTCTTGGTACAGAATATCAACTCACAGATTGTAAAAAAAAAAAAAAAAAAAGAAAGAAAAAAGTATTCACATACTTTATAAAATTACAGAATTACGGATATGGTTGTTATTTTTACTTAATAAAATAATCACACCTGAGAACTAAGAATGCTGAAAATATATAAAAAGATTTCTGTAGGGTTTTTTAATGGAAATACTGATGTACTTAAGCTTTGAAATTAAGTGAAAAATAATATCTCAGTTAATGTTAGATTCTTAAATTCTATTTTAATTAATTCCCCCAATGTTTACCCATTATTTTCCTCTTGTAAAACTGATTTCTACCAAAATATTTGTGCAGATTTAAACTTATGTCTACAAATGACAACAAATTTAAACTAAAACTCCCTTGTGTTTTATCAGCTTTTCCTGCTTAAATGCACACCAAAAAAAGGCAAGTACAAGATTCGTTTCCACGGGAGATGGACTCAGGCTTTTAACCTGGCCAATCGCCCATATAAACAATCTTCAACGTTATTTGGTCATCATTTGGTAATTAAAATGGCAAACCACAACCATACTGAATTTACATTCATGTGCCAAAAAGTTATTTAGCAGATGACTACAGATAGAGGAAATGTCTCTTTAACAGATTCTTTCAAGAATCCATCTACAGGAAGCATCGGGCTTTTAAACAGTCGTAAAAAACAAGAAGCAGTTGAACAGTGGCACCCAGAGGTGGAAAGTATGTTACTGCCGGAGATTTATGTGGTTAGCCATAATCTGCTTTTCAGCCCCTGTCTGTCACTTCTGGGTTTTTCGTTAATTACATACCAGAAATCTTTTTTTTTCGTAGTTGCATATTGAAATACTATATTTTAATAAATAAAATAAATGTTTTCTTTTAGAGAAAGCACTACTTTACTTGTGGATTAAATTGCATATCAATTCCCTTCCTTCAAAACAGTAAACGAACCAGCTGAACACCAGCAGTATTTTGAACAAAATACTGCTCCAGAATGGAATATGATGCTCACTTGTCTGCTTTGAACCTATCAAAACTATTAACTGAAACGTTTTTAAGAAACGGCACAGTGACTACTACAAAATTTCCATACACCCCAAATTATGTTTTTTCTCAAAATGTTTATGTCAAAATACTGTGTAGCTCTGAACCAAATTATAACCCTGGGGAGATTTTTTAGAATTCCTTATCCCATTATTACGACAGCTGAGGATAGGAATGGGAATAAGAGTGCTGTGCGAAGATGAGAAAAGGAAATAAGAATACCGTTTTATTTCACAGAAAGTTCAGATAAAATCCATTTTGACCAAAATGAAAATGAGCCTGATTTTTAATTCAAGAAGCTCCATACCTGTGAACCAGCCAACTAGCGACAGCATTTAGCACTTGGCTGGTGCTGAGTTCCTAAACTAACCTGCGGAAAAACTCCTCCTCCTGGGTCTAATCACCTTCGGGGAGCCTCAAATAAACCTGAGTTTGTGGGGCCAGCATAGGTCAGGATTTTTAAGAGCCTCAGAAGAACAGTCTTATTTTGCTCCTGAGCTGAAATGCTCACGTGGACTAGGTAGAGTTTTCCGGGCCAGTTATGTCTAATCCCTTACTGCCTTTCATCCCTTACTGAGTTTTCATTGCCTTCTGTCAGACGTTTTCTCCAAGATCCCGCTGCTTCTTTTTAATCACCTAAGAAGCAACTCTGAGATGACAAGCTCCAGAATAAGGCTCATCCTTTTTTCTGCATCCTCAGCCTAATGATGAGAAATGAGCTTCCATAAACTTGAAAAAGGCAGGGAAATGCTGCCAAAGTCACCTGCTACTTGGAATTGGAAAGAAGAGATGTCCCTTTTTAGAAGAATATTAACAAAGTTTAAAATAATTTTACAAAGCCATCAGCATTTTATATGCAATATAAAGGAAATGGCCCAGTGCTGTTCGAAAGAAAAGCAAAACACTTCACTTCCTACTATCTGAAATCTACATCAGAATATAGTCTCGATTTTGCATATCAATTGTCTGACAGAAATGGTAGAGGCTTACGTCCACGTAAAAGCTAGTAGTAAAATAATCTCTCCTTTTTGATAGCTTCTTGCCTTTCTTTCCCTTTCCCCTAAGTAGCAGCGTTTTAATCAATCTGTGGGCATTAAGGAGCAGCTTCTAGGTCGCAAGCCGCTGTTTGCCTGTGAATGTGTGGCTGCTTGTGGCTAACTCTCAGAGAGCACAATTGCAGGCTTTCTCGTACTGAAAACCACACCATCGTTGCCCATATCCGGTGATCCCATTACAGTAACAATTGGAAGGAGCACGGGACTTAACAGCGTGTTCGAGTAGGACCCTAGGGCAGCTGCCTCACACCGACTGTATTGCATTCTCCGGCCATTCTTAGAAAACCCACAGCTGTTTCCAGATTTGCGCCCGGCGGAGGCAGCACGCAGCTGTGGGTCCGGGCGCCATCTAGTGGATTCTCCCGATCTGGGGGAGTCGGCAAGAGAAGGAGGGGATTATATGAAGATTCTGGGAACAATTCCTAAAGCCAACCTGCAAAATAAAATTTTCTTCAACCTACAAGGAAAGGAGTGGGAAAGGAGGCTTATCTAAATACAGAGGAAAAGAGGAATATATATATATATTTACTCAAACGGCTCTTACAGGAATTTCAGAAGTGGATTTCCAATATGAATTTGAAGTCTTTGAGATGTCAACGTGCCTCTTTGTTTATATATTTACTATGAAAAATATGAAGTTTATTTTGCCAAAATATTGCCACTTGTCTATGATCTTGTTTATCTTCACAAATACTACTTCTGTATGATCCAAAGCCTCTGCTGCAGTAGCGGAGACTATTAAATATTGGATAAAGAGCTATGACGTAAACAGATGACTATCTCTCTGTTAATAATTGCTCCAGTTATTCTGCCCTTTCGGTGGGCTAAATATATCAACAATAATTAACATTTATTGAGCTTTACTAAAGCAGGCCCTGTGGTTTAAGTCCTTACACATTTTCCTATTGGACGTTGCCGGCAGCCCTATGAAACAAATGCTTTTCCTAGCGTTATTGTGAGGCTCAGCAAAGCCGGACTGAGAGGTTCATCCAGCCCACACGGGCAGTAAGACACAGAGCTAGAACCTGATCTCAGCCTGTCTCCAGGGCCTCGGCTCCGAACCACCATGCAACGCTGTCCATCCTGTGCTGTTATGAAATGTACAGTGGTCTTATTGCTGGCTGTGTCACAGTTCCATGATTCACTTGACAAAAATTAAATAGTTCTCATTGTATCCCACGCAAAATCAGTTACTTAAGAGAGTTGCTAAAATTATTCAAGTTGTTCGCATTTTTTACCATGTTTGTTCTTCAAAGAATGAACTTACTCTAATCAAAAGATTTGTACAGAGGAAGGAAAAGAAATTAGCTTGCTGATCAAAGGACTGATGTGGGAAAATATGCGAGCTGACTGCATTTTGCTAAGGCGGCAACAATGCCATGGAAAAGCTGGGGAAACGGGAGAGCTGGTGAGAACTGTTCCTTTGTTTTTTCAGTTCACCTGACCTCTTCAGACATTTTAATTTAGAAATGCTCCGCCCGCCTGGGCCTCAGGGTGGGCCTCACCAGTGAGCAAATCAGGGACCTCACAGGAACCACCTGTGGGGGCTCATTTCGGGGGAACTGGAGAGGGTTCCCAACCTGAAATATGTAAAGATGTCTAATATTGCCTTCTTAGAGCTTCTTGCCTTTGACTTAATCAGAAAAGGAACACCATTGGTCACAATTGTTCAAAACTGGAACAAATCTGTATATTCCTAAACAGCAAAATAGATAAACAATGTGGTAAATTTGTACAATGAAATGCTATTTGGCATTGAAAACGAATGCACTAATGCCACAGACAAAACAAATCATAGTTTTGAGCAAAAGAAGCAAGACACAGAATACACACAATTCCACTTACATAAAATGCCAAGGAAGACAAAACTAAACTCTCTCGTTTAGGGATGTGTAATTCACATGGGAAAACTAGACAGAAATGCAAGGAAATGATGCCACAAAAGTCGGGCTCATGGTTGCCTCTGAGAGGTGGAAATGGGAGCGGGAAGGAGACACGGGAAATTTCTGGAGGTTCGGCAGTGCGTCATCCCATTGTGCCATCCACCTTGTGTTCCCTTTTCTGTATATTTTACTTCACAATAAAAACATCAAATAAGCATATCCAATAGTCATTCAAAAATGTGTCAGGAAAAAGAACATGTTAAGCTTTATCCGTTATTTATGTTTTGGTGAAAACAAGTTTATGAGCTCTATGGTTGTAAGCAGACCTAGGGGGCAAGGAGAAAAGCAAAAACATGAAGATTAAAGTTTAGAAGAGGGTAATGAATGGATTGTAAGCTCTGGAATCAAACAAACCTGGACTTGAGCTAGAGGCCTGCTACTTGCCAACTGCGGGCCGTGGACTGGTGTGTGAACCTCCCACCCCCTCCACTCTCCCCCTGTAAAACGAAGATTAGAGTAGGCCTTGCATCGTGGGGTCATTATGAGACTTAGGAAATGTACTGGTTCTCATTAATTGCCCAATAAACGTCTTTTTTCTTCCCTGAGATTGGAAGTCGGGGAGGAAATCACCACAGGCAGTAGTAGAAAAGGTGAAAGCTCAAAGTTTACACTCACTGTATTTCTTTTCCACTCATCCCGTGTTACTTGCAACCCAGCTGGCTTCCTCATGAACCACTCATCTGAGACTGCTCTAGCAAAAGTCACCAGGGACCTTCTTGTTACTCTACCCAAGGAACATCTTTTCTCTACGTCATTTGACACTGTTGACTGTCTTTCCTTTTTTTTTTTTTAAAGATTTTATTTATTTTTAAATAGATGGGAAGGAGGGAGGAAGCGAGGGACAGAAATATCAATCAGTTGTCTCTCACATGTGCCCCAGACCGGAGACCAAATCCACAGCTCAGGTACGTGCCCTGACTGGGAATTGAACTGGGGACATTTTGCTTTGTGCAATGACACCCAACCGAGTCACACAGTCAGGGCTATCTTTCCTTCTTGAAACTTGTCTTCCCTTGGTTTCTCCAATACTCTGAGCTGTTCCCTTCTTGCCAAACCCCTACCTCTACCCATGGTCAAGCCCTTGTCATGTCCCTTCTGTCCTCCAATAGCCTCCCAACTGGTCTTCTCCAGTGTGGCCCCTCTCCACACTTTAGCCAGAGGGTTTGTCCTAACACGTAGATTTCATCATGCTTCTTCTCCAGAGCCTTCCCATGAACCTCTGTGATCCTTAGCCCATCTGTCTTCAGGCTCATCCATTGCCATGCTAATATACCCAAACTCATTTGGACCTTCCTGCCTTTATGTCATCTATTCCCAACTGCCTGGAAGGCTCCACCCCCGCCCCCCACCCACCCTTCACCATATGGCTTGCCTCACTTACAAATCTTCAAAACTCAGGAAAAATTCGTTTCCCACCTACCATGCACCCCTTCCTAAATTATGTACCCTCCTTTGTAAGCAGTACAATTTTCATCATTCTTGAATCACTGTATTATTTGTGCAATGTCCCCATAAGACAGCAAACTCCTTAAAGACAGGTACTGTTTCCTACTCACCTTTGTATACTACCACCCAACACAATGACCACGAAACACCTAGTTAAGCGACTTAATGAATCAGGCAAATAATTGATATTCTTACCACAGTTTTAGGGGACTACCATTGCCATCTTTCCCTCTCTAACTCTGTATTCACTCCCTTTTCTGAAGGGAAAAAAGGGTTATTTATCATATTCTTGTCCTTTAAACTGCCTTCTAACATCTCTTGGTCTTGTCATAATTATTACATTTTCCACATTATATTTAATCAAGAACTTTACAAAACACTCTGTGTGTGGTTGCATCTCCGTGGGTTTAAATCCTAGCTCTACCACCAACTAACATGGGACCCAGATAAGTCACCCAACCCTGACTTTGTTTTCTCACCTGTAAAAGGAGGGTAAAGCACCTAACCCATGGCTTTCTTGTGAGACTGAATGAACGAATGTACATTAAGCACTTAACACTTTGCTTAACTCAAATAAGTATGCAATAAATATTATCTAGCATTAATGCACAATTAAAATAGTTACTTCATAGACAATAATTTGTTAAACATTCATTATAGTACTCTCTACTTTTCAAAACTAAGGGTCACCTTCATTTTAAGATTAAGGCCTCAAGAACTGTCTCTCTTCCTATCTCTCTGTATCTCAGTCTAGGGAGGTATTTTTATAGATAGAGAGATAAATAGGTAGATAGATAGGTAGATAGGTAGAAACAGATATATCAAAGAGGAAAACACACAAAATGTGTTTGTATTATATATATTTTAATAGTATAACTACCTTGCTTAGTTTATAACTGAAAAATATCTGAAGTGGAATAAATTAAATGAAAATATAGATTCCACTTAGTAAATGCTGGCATTTTCAAGGTTCAATCAACAACTTTTATTAAAAACACATTAAGCATATACGTTCTTCACTGGAGAAACATGCTTTAAGCACATAACATGAAAATCTAATGCCACAAAACTTAACCTTTGCTCTTCTTATTTTCTGTGCTTAGCATTGCAGTTCAAATAATATTAAATTTAAAATTATGATTGTAAAAGCTGCAATCACAACAAAAAACAGAACTGAAGAAAAACAGAACTAATGAGAAAGGACTATAAGAGGACACTTGTATGACCTTTGTAAATATGAGGGCAAGACCTTTGGAAGATGTTCCTGATCTTTAATTTATATTATAGGTATATTATTTATTTGCATCTTTAAAAATCTAAGAGTGAAGGGTCTGTTTATTTCATCTACCAAACTTACTTTCCCTCTCCCATTTGTCCCCCCCCACAAAAAAACACCAAATGTGAGCCACTTTATTCCAAAAGGAGAATCTCATGACAATATTATTATGACAAGCATTTTCCACACTTTATCCTTCATGCCCAGAATGACATTGGTAAGATAAGGCATTTTAAAAGTCAATAACACTTATTTTTAAGCTTATGCTATCATGTTTTTTAAAGTCATTTCCTTAAACAGGAAATGTATTAATAATGGCACAAAAGACAGTACAAGTCATACTATAGAATACAGTGTTTCCCTTCAAAAAGAAAATAACCCCCTCATCCTCAAAGAGCAGTAATTCTTTACCTTAGCTGTTTAAAGAATAAACCCAGGAGAGGGGAAACCTTGGCATCCTTCATCTCACATTTGCATGTGTTTTGAGGAGTTATGATTATGTGATTTAACTAAAGATTTAAGTTGAAACTATCAGAAATTTAAAGTTGCAACAAACTTTCTAGTTCCCACCAATCAAGTAAGTTCTCTTTATACATATGATTTTATACCTACATTTTTTATACCCACATCTACAAAACTATTATATTTTTACAATTCATCCATTCTGTTAAGCATCCTACCTCAAAAATGTCTGCAAAGAATGACTTATTGAAATAAGTTTTATAGACTCACAAAGTTTTTAAATTTACTTACAGAACAGGAATTTAAGATGGAAATATTTTTGGCATTGTTTAATTTCTATTTCATTTGTAATTACTTGGGATTAAATAATGTGGTCGTGGGAGGGGAGTTCCAAGCAATGTAGCTGTGCACGCGTCCAAATTCCTGCCGTGTTATGAGCGTGTGTTTTCATTTCCTATTAGCTAAAAACATGTAACCTTATACTCTGTCTCAATTCACTGCCTCACCCATTTCACCAGCAGGTCTGATTTTCTCATTCTTATTTCATTCTTCCATAAATAAAATGTCCTCATTTGATTACAGTGCAAAACTTTAGTTTTGGTTTAGCCTAATGGCTGCGGACTGTGTGTGTGTGTGTGTGTGTGTGTGTGTGTTAACTTATTTCTGTATATTAACAAACTGATGGTCAATCAGAGGTGTTGTCAAATCCATCCTCAAATACAATAAACTACATTGTGTCTGCCTACTTGATAAAATCCATCAAAACACATCAGAATTAATGAGCTTGGGTAAAATATTCCAAACTCTTTTCCCAAAGTAGTTAACAAGCAGATTTGCTGGAGGTGATGCTGCTAATACAGAGACTCTCTCTGTGGGCCGAGTATGTTCCACACGCCAGCGTATTTGTAAGGAAACGGCTATATGAAGATTCTGAACCCAATGGAAGTCCCTTATTTTCCAGGCTCAGGATATAAATTGATCTCTGGAAACAAATGGTTCTTTACTCACTGAAAGTAACTTTCTAAAATGGGACTTTTTCAAGTCTCCAAAATTGCTGCTTTACTTTTGAATCAGCATCCTTAGGATCCAGGATGTAGATTACTTTCTTGAAAATAACTTTTACTAAAAACTGTTTTGAGGAGTGATTTGGAAATGCTTACTTATTCTTTGCTCATTTTTTAAGATTTTATTTTATTTTCTAGAGGGAAAGGAAGAGAGGGAGAGAAACAGTGATTGGTTGTTTTTAAACCAGGGATCTGGCCCACAACTTAGGTATGTGCCCTGACCTGTAATCGAACCCACAACCCTTCAATTTGCAGGCTGGTGCTCAACCCACTGAGGCACACCAGCCAGGGCTTTTTGCTTAGCAAAGAGGGTCAGTTCTGGCTTTGTAACAGAAACAGCAAAGATGGAATTTTATCTTTCCATAAAGCTAGAGATTGCATAAATACATTAACATGAAAAGGCACATCTTTTTACTATGTGAATTACTTACAGATATTTTAACCAAAAAACAAGCAAGAGAAAACATGATGATATCATATCTACCTTTCTAATAGACTGAGAACCATTGGAGTTACATGGAGGGAAATAGCATCATTCTATTAAGCTGATTTAGTAAAAACCAAGAAATATGCCCCTGAGCGTAGTGTGGGAGTAAGGATGACTCACTGATTCTTGAACTGTTGTGTGGGCGAAGGTGCCTGTTACTTTGTCAGGCGTAATTTGAAGGGGATTTAAGGAATCCAGAAGTTTCTCATCTATTCGGAAAACAAACAAACAAAAAAAGAATTTCTTTTCCATCCCAAAATATCTTCCTGACTAGTAAGTGAAATTTCACCATTGTATGAAAGTAAATAAAAGGACAAGTCCATATATTCCGAGGGGACAGAGGCAGTAACTGTCTCACAATTCTATCCCCAGGGCAAGATGGGTACCTGGCACAGAGGCTGGTCAATAAATATCTGTGGAACGAACACATTTACTGATATTTTCATACAAAGGAGGATTGTTAAATGTTGTTTGTTGCTTTTTTCTTATCAAATCCCTGTCCAATCTATAAATGCTAGAACTTAAAGCCTTGAAAAGCTAAGAAAGGGGGAATTTTAGGGTGAATAAAGTATATTTATGCATTCAAAATAATGGAAATGAGGGCACATCTCTGACTTATAACCACTTTTTTGGCCAGCCTGGCTACAAGGTGATGAATGGAGAGGAGCGAGTAAGTGTTCACTTCCAATACATGAATTTGGTTACTTAACAATAGAGTATATTCTTTTTCATTTTTATTTTTTGTTTTTCTTTGTTAATTTATTTTTATTGTATGTTTTCCCATTTTATTTTTATTTTTCAAATGAAAGTTTACTTTCAATATTATTTTTGCATTGGTGTCAGGTGTTCAGCGTAGTGGTTAGACAATCACATAGTTTACAGAGTGTTCCCTCGACATTTCTAGTACCCACCTGGCATCACACGCAGTTATTACACTGTCATTGACTGCATTCCCTGTGCTGTACTTTCCATCCCCGTGACGACTTTGTAACTACCAATTTGTACTTCTCGGTCCCTTCACTGGAGTACATTCTTTATCATCAAGATTTTGTGATCCAAAAATCAGTGGGTGGCAGTGTGTCCTTGTCTTTATAAGTTCCTGTAAATCTTAATTCTAATCTTACTTAATTGAGCACTTGGGATGGGAGTGGCAGGTTGACTGGCAAAAAAAAAAACTTCCAGCGTGTAAATTTTTACTAGCCCCGCCCTATTATCAGATTTCACAGTTATCAGTTAATATTGGGATGGGGGATTAATACACAAAAGAAGGGCAAATAGCTGATGCTGGAGACATTTCATCTTTTTTGGAGAATCTTCCAAAAATAAAGTTTTTACCACCAGCGGCCTGTGGTCCTGTGTCATCTTGCACAGTTTGTAACCTAACGTTTGAGAAAGGCATTGGAATAAGTTCAAATGAAGAGCTGTGTACTGTGGTATTATGCGATTAGATTACCTTTCAGAGACAGAGAAAATATATGACAGGTTTCATTTCAACACTTGGAAGAAAAGGCAGTAGGGTTATATTAAATTCAGGAAGGGAAATTGTTTAAGTTGCGTCTTTGTTAACAATTTGGAAGCATCCATTGTATTACTTCTGGAATGTTATTGAGCTAGTTTTATTAAGGCAAATTTATAGCAATGTTAGAAATTAATACCACTCTTATTTCCTCCACTGCCTGACTTTATTGAATGCCACGGGGCATATTAATCAGTAAAGCCAAGTAGTGCATGAAATAAAAGTATAAATTAACCTGTAACATGAACGTAAAAGGGGCTTAATAAAATAGAAATAAATAACACTTTAATGATAATCAACCTGCCC
Source organism: Glossophaga mutica (assembly GCA_039655065.1). Lineage (NCBI taxonomy): Eukaryota > Metazoa > Chordata > Mammalia > Chiroptera > Phyllostomidae > Glossophaga > Glossophaga mutica. The sequence continues at coordinate 47,419,026 of CM077306.1, read as the reverse complement.
TGTCTGAGCCAAGCAAAAATTGTGATAATGCCAAACACAGGGTCTAAAGAGCCCTATCTATTTATGTACAGTGAGATGGAAACAAGCATTGACAGGGAGTCAAAGACGACAATTATGGCCACATAAGCCAGAGATGATGTGTTGCTTGAATGGCGGGCTCTCAGGCCAGCAAACACATGCACTGCACTTAGAGACCGTGGACGCTGAGCAGCCAAACAAATATTCTAAGTGCCCAATTCTTGTCAGGTGGTTTAGAAGAAAATGAGTGTCTCATTGAGCTCCTCCCTGCAGTATACTTTGGTAATTTCAAAAGTACAGTATATGCCTTGTAAATTTTTTGATATATGATGTATTTTCTTCTAAAAAATTTAAAAGATTGTATTTTATTAAAAATTTCAAAATCTTTTCACTATCTGTAATTAGGACTCTTTTTTCACATTACTATACCTCTTTCTTTCTGGATCAAGTACAATACAGTATTGATATCACTAATAATAGAGTAGGTCTATAAATCATAATTTTTTTAGAAAAAGAAAGAACATCACTAAACAACATTTGCTTGTAACTGGAGGCCACTAGAACTTATTTCCCTCCAAAAAGTATTTCTGATGAGTGTATGATTGAATCAATTATGGTACCACAGGGTAAGGCCCCTACAAAAGGAAAGTCAAAGCTTATTTAAAACAAGCAGCCACAGAACGGTATTCTCAACTCTTCATACAAAAACCAAAATGGCCATAAACTTCAGTCTAACCTATGAATCTACACTTACATATGAAACCAAAAGATCATGGGGCAGAAGGAGAGACGTAATACCTGTCATTTTTGTAAGCATCTGTTTAACCTCGCCAAGTTGGTGGAAGAACAAAGCAAAATAACATGTTAGGCTTTGTAATAATAAAACATGCTCCCTGAGTGCAAGATATTATTATTAATATTCATGCAAAGAAAATACCCTCACACAGCTCTCCTTGGACTTTTTATCCTGGATTTTAGCACTAGCTGTATTCATCAAGGAAAATAATATAAAAACACTTTAAATCTTATTCTAAAATTCTGTGGACAGTGACTTTAAATTATAATTTTATTTTGCTTTCTAACGCTGATGCTGTCAATTTGATTAAATCTTCAAGGATCCTGTTCCCTGTCCCCAACTCAGTCTGCCTGCAATATTATTCCCATTACATCTCCCTCTAAAGTCCTCCCTGGCTCCCTCTGCTCCCGGGATAAAGGCCTACCTGCTCAGCTGCACATCCAAAATTGACAGACAGTCCCCAACCTCAAGTAAGTACCCAAAGTTCCTGGTCTAACTAGGCCCCTTTCCAGCCCCACCCCTTTGTGATCTTTGTGCCTAAAGAATCTTTCCCTCCCACCACAACTGCATACTCCAGCGCCCCACCACCACCACCCCGCAGAGCTCTTCCCAACCCCCAAGGCTCTGCTCAAACGCCACTTCTCCTGACGGTGCTCTGATCACAGGTGGCACTTTCTTTATTTCAACATGAAGGGAACCATAACTGTAGATTCACAGAACTGTTGGTCCATCATGGGATTTTAAGTCTTATACTGTTTTGAATAATAATAATAATATTCAAAGGAATAATAATAATAAATTCTTTCTTAATTTAAAACAAAATTATATGTGTTATATATACAATGCCTTTGGCAATATGAAGTTGATACTTAGCTTTAAGCTATTTCTTTTTTTTTCATTTTTTAAAGTTGTATTGTTCAAATACAGCAAGCTATTTCTTTTGAAATTCAAAAATTACTCAATAGAAATAGTTTAATTTTACAAAACCCTTCCTAACATAATTATGAAATCTCACTCTCATTGGAAGGTGACTTTTCTGATATTATGGCCAAAATCACCAATGCAGGTGTGTGAATATCACTCTAGAATTCCTTCCCCTCCAATGGAGCAGAATAACATAGGATGAGCTATAATAAATAAAATGTATGCCCAGAGACACTACAATGGCTTATTTGGAGAGCAAAAAGTCATTCAGATATTCTGAATTATTTTACAGGAGTGAAAACCTACTGACCCAAAGACCTCATCAAGCATAAGAAAACAATATTAAAGGCCACTGGGCTTTTGCATTTTATTAACTTCAAAACTGAAATTAAGTCTGAGTCACATTAGAACACCAAGTGGCTGTGCTGGGACCGCCCCTCACCACCACAATCTCAAACATATGTCAGGAGGTATGTTTTCATTTCTACGCTTTATTTCCGGGGGGGAGGGGGGGGCGTGGTGCCGGGGGGGATGGCCAGAGAACAGCCACAGAGATTACATAGAGATTTTAGCTGATTTCACCTTTTGTAAAATAACAAAATTCAGAATAGGTTTTTTCCAGTATTTAAAGACAGAAGAAAACCTACTGCCAAGTTCTTGCCTATCAGTTCTTCTTAGTGGTATCCTAATAGTTTCATATAAATTAAAGAATAAAAATCGACTCTCTTTGACTTAAAATTGTAATAGTCCAGCACATGGTGATTATCTGTATTCTAAGTATCTATGCTATAAATATACATAGATTGTAAACATTTTATTATAAATGTAAAACAATTAAAATAATTGTTATAATAATAATCCAGCCAGAGAAACTGCAGTGCCTAAAACACTAGGGGCTCCCCCTGCTGTTTCTACTGCTAAACTTAACCAACATTTCCGGTTGCCAGGGCTTGGTGCTCGATTTTTAAGGCTGATTCATAAACAAAGGATAAAGAAAGCAAAATTAAATGCCATAATGTCAATAAATCAGTGGTCAAGGAAAAGAGGAGAAGTGAGACTGTCGGTGCACTTGGTGTATTAAGTAAGCATGTACATAAAGGCGACCACTGTATGGAATTCCAAAAGCTACGCTAATGAGCTTCCCGGGAGCACCAAGGCTGTCCTGCCACTGCATTTACGTGAAGTTTTCCAAGTCAGCCCTGGCTCTCTTGATTGGAGCATCAGTTGCGAGTTTGATTCCCAGTCAGGGCACATACCTAGGTTGAGGGTTCAATCCCCAGTAGGAAGCAATCGATTGATGTTCCTCTCTCACATCAATGTTTCGCTCTCTCTCTCTCTCTGTCCCTCTCTCTCCCTCTCTACTTCCTATCTCTCTAAAATCAATAAACATATCCTCGAATGAGATTTTAAAAAGAAGAAGTTTTCCAAGTCATTCTTGCTGTGGAACTCTGTGAACTCTGAAAGTTATATAATGCCTATTGGCAAATTGGACACAGTGCCACCATCTTAAATCTGCAAGCGTGACACGTAGACAAGCCCAAGCCCAACAGGGCACACTAAGGGGATTATTTTGGGGAAACCGTAATGACATTGAACAGGAGGCTAGCCTAACATCTTGTCCAAGTGAGATCCCAGGCCTCCTCCGCGATGGCTGCCCGGAGTTCTGCAGGCTAATGAGGGGGACCATCTGCAGCACTTTGCCGGCAGATGTGTCCCCCTCACCCTGTGCCAGCATCTCCTATTAGGGAAGTCTGTGGAGGGCTCCAGTGTCACTCTGTGAGGGGAGAGTGTGCTGTTTAGCAACTGTGTCATCTAGAGGCCAGGCAAATATTTAATTATTTGTACATATGCATTTTGGTATGCCTTCTCTTTTCACATGTGAATGTCAGAAAGATGTGTGAATGTATTTATTTGAAAGTTTGTTTATATATTGTCACTTTCAGAGACACCCACAGTAAAAATGATTCCCCACGTTTATTTCCTTTGTAAAAATTCTATAGACTACTTAAAATGAAAGTAGGATCTAAATCGAGTGAACTGGTTACTTGCCGATAATACTATTTCAAAGTCATCAGAAAATTTTCTAAAAATATATATATATACACTCAGGTATGTTTTCCTTCCTTCCTTCAAATGTGTTCATTTTGCAATATACAGTTAATTTCTCATTTTATAATATCAAAAAGTAATAAGAAATTAAAGTTAAATGATAAATCTTAAAATCTTTATGAGTAAATTTCAAATTATGGTGGAAGGACATTTCAAAGCGTTTACTTGGCAACATATGGGAAATTACATAAGGATTATAGGAGGCATCAAAATATTTTAAGGCAACCATTAAACAGTTTTAAAGACAGACCTAATCACAACTCGGCATTTAAAATAAGTACTTACACTCTACAAAGCTGTTTTAAAAGAATATAAATTATTTTATCTGGCTGCAATTCTCAAAATTTCATGGCAATTCAATTCTATCTTTCAATTTACTTTCAATTAATCTTCCATCACTGAAGGAGCCTTGTAAAAATTAATTTTCTTTTCCCAAAAATAATAATAATATTCCTCTTTAGGTTCTGATTTCAAACTCGTATTCAATTATATAGGCTTAGCTTTCAACTCAGAAAAGAAATCAAAGAGACACAGCAGAGAGCAGATAAACTGAAGATTTTAAGATATTTAACCAGGGCCTTATTATACACCAAAAGTTACAAGATATTTAAAACCAAAAAGAAAATGTCCACACTCTAAAATGGTGGGTACCAACAAAATAAATAAATAAAAAGAAAGAAAACACACACACAAACAAACAAAAAGAAAGTAAAATGGTGAGTAACAAGGTTAAGTGAATTTTCTTAATGAAACAGGCAGCTTTTAGCAAAAGTTTAAAATAGTAGTTTATGTAAATTTCACACAGCAGCACCACCACGACCCGCTATTTCACCACCCAATGCTTCACACGGAGATTTGAAATGTATTTAAAGTGTGACTCTGTTACAGAAGAGTAACATAACTTAGAATGCCAGGTAAGACTGTGACAATTCTTTCTGCCCAAAACCTCCTCTTAAATTAGATCTGCCTTCTAAAAATATTATTACAAGACATTTCAGTTCAGATTATCCTTTTTCTCTTTAACAGAGACACAGATGCATGAGTGACATTTAAAAAAGAAACGTTATTTACAAGCTTCAGCTTGTTTTCATAATAGAGTCCACCTTGAATATTAACACTAATAATTGATTTTAACAATTAGCAATAGTTATAAACAGCTTCCCCTATTTAATGAAAGAAATGCCTCAGCTTCTGATTTTATTTATTAGCACTTGAAGTCCCTCCATAACCCTAGTAAGATCAGTTATGACTTAATTAAATGTGAAAAATGGCCTGCCGAAGATTCTTTGTTCTTAAAATAAATACTGTATGTTTTCAGACTTCCTGCAAATCATCATAACCGATTTCAATTTGAGGACAGATTGGGCTCCAAGCCTAAATTCACTTCATACATCCCAAATAAAGTGGGCGGGGGAGGTGCCTGAAATTTTAATATATTTTTTCATTGTGTACCAGAGGTTTCTACTGCTTTATTAACCATTTGAGAGTTGTTCATCTTAGAGCTGTACCAGCGACAAGGTACCACAGCCTGTTCATGGTAGAAATATTTGCTGCTTAAAAATGAACACAAACTGAGACTTACAACACATCTGTCCTCAGTGCTGTGTTTGTGGAGAAGTCCCATAATTATTACATGTCCTAAGTATCTGTTCAAATATATCTACAAATGAAAAACGAAAAGCTAAAATTCTCTGACAAAAGATTGAGCTGCTCCATCAACATGGCAGGAATATTTCAAATAAATGATCTCTTCTCAAATCCTTTGGGAAAACGACTGCATTTGTCGGGCCTTTTCTTTCGCTTCTAACTCCGCCCGCCCCTCTCTAGCCGCACTGCAGTGACCCCCCACTACACTGACGCGGGTGGTCGGTGCAGAAGGACAAGAGCTAAATTAGGGAGGCAAGATGCCCGACGCCGGCTCTGGCTCGAGAGCGACAGCGCGGCTCCCCTGTCCGGCCACTAGCTGGCGCCAGAGCTCTAAAGATGCAGCGACACATCGCGTCTGGCCGGCTAATTAACAAAGCTGTTTTCCAACTGACCGTGTTTGTCGGAGGAAAACAGGAAATAATTTTAACTATGAAGACGCAGTAAAACAGCAGCACAGAGTTTGCCATTCCAGTTAAAATTACCTCCATGGTATGCCTCCAAGCTTCTGTCTGAGAGAGAGGGAGAGAGGGAGGGAGGGGAGAGAGGGAGGGAGGGGAGGGAGGGAGGCAGAAACGCAACATTAAAACCTCAAAGAATTCGAGAAGGCTCTTTTTCTCATCCAAATAATAAACCGAGGGGAAGTCCTATTTTTCCTTCACGAACTAGTCACTATACATATAAAACTTTAAAATTTCCCAGTTATGTAGTGCTCTGTTAACCCGAAGTCCCTTTTTTTTTATTATGCTTTTAGTCTAAGACAGAATCATCAGACACATCAGGGTCACACACAAAAACCGGCTTTAGCTCCTAATTCACTCTCAGGCCCTCCTTCCTTGTACCAGCTTCAGCTTTTCTCTCTTGGCATCTATGCTCCAAGACAGCAGCTTTCTCTCATCCTGACCCTGCCTCTTCTTGCACCAGCAGAACGCTGACCTTCCAGACACTTCCACAGCTGCGGATGTGGGGGAGGGGCTGGCCAGCCATTCTAAGTGCACATAATTGCTCATTTTAGGGAAAGATGGCTTCTGGATGAAAGAACAGGTTTGGTTCATGACATAAATTATCAGTATTCGAGCAAGACACGCTGAGGTTTAGGCCTGGATAGAACAAAACGGTATGCAAAAAATTCATAGAATATGCTGCCGTGGATAATACTCTTTTACACTTGGGAAATGTTCATGTATACAGTACATTTTTACAATTAGAAAAATGACCAACACTGACTACGTTGGCAAGGGGAGGTGAGTTCAGACAAAACTACAGTGAAATAGCACAATTTTATAAAGAAATGCTTTATAGTTTGACTTGTGAAGTTTTTAAATGGCTGCTAATACTCATTCAAATCACGTGGCGTATTATCCAACCCTCCTCACCCCCCAATCCCTCCTCCCACAGCCCACATTTCCTCTGGGAAGTGGAGGTGGGGTGCTTGGGAGAAGAGTAGAAGGGAAGGAACTAGTCTCTCTGAGCTTTCCTCTGGCTTTCAAGGACAGAAAAAGGTCAAGTGTTCCCTCCTTCACCCTTACCCTAATGCCTCAAAGGAAAGAAAGCCAAGCTTTGTCATGGTGACATTCTTTACCCTATGGTACAAATGAGATAAACATGTTTTCTGTACTCAAAGCCAGTCTCTCTATGAGCTAAATATATACATGCAGTACCTCCCAGGGCTGTAGTTCTAAATCCTTTACTGAGCCGAGTTGGCCCTTAGGACAAGGAATCATTGTCCTTTAGTCTCCAAATAAAGTCCCAGAAGTGAACCAGGAGACAGTGTGGTCTGTAATACCAACTGATGTTTGTTTGGATGGCTCTGTTTTCCAGTTGAAATCTCTGTGAACCTGTGGTAGGCAGTTAGACCGTCACAAGCAGAGCAAGGACAGCAGGCCACATACAGATCTCCAGGGCACAACGGAAAACTGGGAAAACAAGGACCTCACCCCCAGGAGAACCTTTCCTTCCCCTAGCATATTGCTGACCATACAGCTCAGACCCTCCCCTAAACTTTCCTCTTCTTGCATGTTGCTAATCATGCAGATTAGACCTCCGTAGAGGAGAAAGGGGTCAGGGAAGAATGGCCCTTAATCATTAAGCACCCAGAACGGTAAGGTTCTGACCCATATCAAATGCATCCAGGCCTCAGTTATGTTTCAGCTACAGGCCCAGAGAAGCAGCAAAATCAGACAAGTGAGATCATGGCTGACATCAAGACCAGCCACATTGGCTAATGACCCCATACCCTGGCACTGACTGACCTTATTAGTGGAGACCACAACCCTGAAAGGGCACACCTGGAAAGCTGATGAGTACTTTATTGGGATCCTTCCCTGCAACCTCCATATAAATACCCTCCAGAGAGAGGACCCAGGGTGGCTGTCTTCATGCAGCACGTCACTGCCTTTCTCCACATTTTCCTTGTATCTCTTCCTCCTAAGCTCCAAGGGCCCCTTGTTTTGCCTCTGTAACTTGTTTCCTGAACCCACTCTCCTATAAATCATTTCTTCTACCTCTATGGCTTTCTAAATCACAGGTGGCAAACACAAGGCCCAAGGCCCGAATCCGGCCCTCCACCTTGTTTTATTGGCCCAGCACCTTGTTTCTACCCAGCAGCAGCACTGAGCTCCTCACCCCTAGTTAAGGAGTAGTTACATTCATACAGTCCTAAATTTACATTTTGCCCTTTGAAGGCAACCTTGAGGCTGATATAGCCCCCGGTGAAAATGAGTTTGACATCCCTGTTCTAAATAAACTTTCTCTTATAGTTTGAGTCTGGACTCTGAATTCTTTCTTAGCCAGGACTCCAGTGCTGAGGTTGCTGAACCAAGTTCCGGTCTGATTCTACCAGTCTAAGACCTGGTGCTGTTTTTGCCACTACCAACAAACCTTATCTAATGTCACCTGAGTGACTTTGATGTAGGTGGGAACATTCAGAAGGTGAAAATGAAATTTGATGAATGTGTCGAAATTTGTGCACAGCAAACAAAACGAGGAGTTCAGAGTGCCTGCAATGTAAGGGAGGGTCAGATTTTAACCTTTGCTCTCAGTCGTAATTTTGCTGGGCCTCTCCTGGAGACATGACAGGGGAACTACATTGACCACAGTTTGGAATGCTCTGATCTTCATGCAAACTACAGTTATCCTTTGTTACTTACTGGCCTTGACCTATAGATGGATTGCATCAGTTGCTACCAAAGCCAGCAAGTCCCTCTCCAAAGCCTAGGGCAGGCCTGAGTCCTATACAGAGTTTAATTCATATTCCACTCAACATGCCTGTTTTATTTCCAGTTGAAATTGCTCATTTAATTGCACTGTAAGTTTTATGGGGTATGCCCCAGGCTGTGTTCTTTATGCTAGGCATTTCAGTATTTATGGGCAGAGCTATACCCAAAACTTCAAACATAAAGTAAAACCAGCAAAATATGCTCTCCTCTGGTTCCATAAATACTTTTCACCAGTTTCATTATTTTTTCCAATGAAATTAAATGAGTGTGTTAAAGCTATAACATAGACTGTTGCTTGGTGTCTCCAGAGTGCTTTTGTCCTTCATATTCATATATGATACAGCTCTGCTTTCCTACTTAAGAATGAGACTGCAAAGAGCAGGCATGGTCCATTCTGTGTACGGGCTACCTCTCCAGTAACAAAAAGGACTTCCGCTGTCGATAATCTATAGAATTTTTATCCATGAGATTAACCTGATTTTTTCATTTTTTTCTAGTGAACTGTGCCTGCTTTTAAGTGACACTTACGCACAGTAAATAGACACTGTGGCCCTAGCTGGTGTGGCTCAGTGGATTGAGTGCTGGCCTGCGAACCAAATGGTGGCTGTTTCAATTCTTAGTCAGGGCATGTGCCTGGGTTGTGGGCCAGGTCCTCAGTTGGGGGCTCATGAGAGGCAACGGAAAGATGTTTCTCTCCCTCTCTCTCTAAAAATAAGTAAATAAAATCTTTAAAAGAATAAACACTCTGGATTATAGATCTAACACATGTATTACTGAACAGGGCTGATTTAAAGAAATACATATCAGGCTCTGGCTGGGTAGCTTAGCTGGTTAGAGCATCGACCCATACACCAGGGTTTTGGGTTTTATCTCCAGTCAGGCCACATACAAGAAGCAATTGATAAATACATCAATAAGTAAAGCAACAAATCAATGTTTCTCTCTCTCTCTCTCACTCTCTCCGTTCCTCTCTCTAAAGTCAATAAATAGCCTTGGCTGGTGTGGCTCAGTGAATTGAGTACTGGCTTATGAACCAAAGGGTCACCAGTTCGATTCCCAGTCAGGGCACATGCCTGGGTAGCAGGCCTGGTCTCTGGTTGGTGGTGTGTGAGAGGCAACCACACATTGATGTTTCTCTCCCTCTCTTTCTCCCTCCCTTCCCCTCTCTCTAAAAGTAAATAAATAAAATCTTTTTTTAATTAAGAAAAAATAAAGCCAATAAATAAAAATATTTTAAAAAGAAAAAAATAAATATCCGTGTCAGCCATCTGCCAAAGATGTGTTTGGGGGCAGAGGCAGACAGACATATAAGTTTCCCTACAGTGGATCAGAATACCTTTCTAGACTACTCAAATGCTAATGAGGTTCTATTGTGTTTCACTAAATCTTTTATTGCTTCTATCTGCTACTGTTATCCCATCATGAAATACGTATATAAAGGCATATTTCCTGGGAATTCCAGAGATTTAAACAGTCGTCTCCAATATAGTAGATCTTAATGACTCTGGGATGGCTGCAAATGACATGGAGGATGGGGGTGGGGGAGAAAAAGACTGGGAATCTGAAGAAAGATGTGGCTTGTTCCTTTCCAGAATAACACCCTGGCAGAAAATGAGCCCTGTAAATCCTACAGAGTATGAGGGAGACACTCAGCAGAAACCTGCCCCATGGGACTTGGTTTAAACCTACTGATCACACAGCATTGATGTGATCATTCCTGTACTGGTTGGGATTCAGTGAAGCAGCAAGTGGCTGAAAACCCAAAATAATTATAGGAGCCAAGATTTGGAAGCAGCCCAAGTGTCCATCACTAGATGAATGAATAAAGAAACTGGCACATTTACACAGTGGAATACTACTCGGCTGTAAAAAAGAAGTTTTCTGGATTTTTTTGTTTTATTTTGTTTTGTTTTGTTTCACTCTTTGCAACAGCCTGGATAGACCTGGAGAACAGCACAAATGGACCTGGAGAACATTATGCTGAGTGAAATAAGCCAGTCAGAGAAAGACAAATACCATATGATTTCACACAAATGTCGAATCTAATGAACAAACTGAACTAACAAGCAAAATAGAAACGGACTCACAGAGAGCAGGCTGACAGCTATTGTGCGGAGTTGTTGGGGGGAGGAATCAAGCAAAAAAGAAAAAAGAGAGAGAGAAAACTCACGGACATGGACAGCAGTGTGGTGACCGCGGGGGGAGGTGGGGTGGGGAGGTGGAGGAGGGCATGGGGGGACAAATGGTGGTGGACAGAGACTTAGGGGAGTGAACACACACTACGGTGCACAGAGGATGGGTTGTGGAAGCGTGCGCCTGAAACCCGTATAACTGTGTTAACCAGTGTCGCCCCAATAAATTCAGTGAAAGGGGGAAAAACAAAAGAAGAGTGGCTTAAACAAGGTAGCAATTACAGTCGTCACCAGGGTGGTCCACGCATTCTGGTTCTCCTCCCTTTGGAGCACGCGGAGGAACTGTGCTTCCCTGCCCTCTTCGAGGCTAGGCCTGGTGACTCGCATCAAGCAACGAAGAGACATGTGTCATTTTTAGTGGAAGCCTTAAAGAGCACACGATTCCCTCTATCCCGGTTGCCTGGCTCCTCAATAGTGGAGGCTTTGGTTGAGATGGGACACTTGAGCCTGGGTCTCTGAGTACCAGCGATGGGCAGAGGGCCCCTACTGACCAGCACTGGACAAATAGTGTGATCAAGAAATAAACTTTTGTTGTGTTAATCCACAGATTAAATTTCTTTCTTACATAAGCTGGGGGGTGGGGCAGAACAGATAGAGTGATCCACGGTGTTAGGAACCCATGGTGCTCAGTCTTGCTGTGCAGGTGTACACGACCATGGACTCATGTTCTAGGATCCCAGCAGAAGGAAGCAGGAAGTTCCCAGAAACCGTCACACTTTGTGTAGACAACCCCCTCCCACCAGGGCCAGGACACAGTCACATGACTAACCTAGAGCTGCAAGGGAAGGGGAATGAATGAAGAGAATGAGGCTCAGTGGAAAACTGCGGACAGTTTCACTGCATAAGGGGAGACAGGATACGGCCACTCTGTTCTTAACTCTCAAAAACTTCTTTTATAAATAGATGAATAGACGCTGGTAATAGGACTGCACATCCCCCACACCACCACCATGACCACCATTCTTTATACAAATGTAGAAGTAACTAGAATATTGATTGATGTGGATGATAAGAGATTGAGGCCACCTGAGTGTATTTTATTGTGGGGGTGGTGCTCTTTTTCTTCCCCAGCATCTCTGTTGCTGAGAGAGTCTAAGACAACAGTCCTCATTATAACCTGCAACAAGATTTGACATGACCCTGTTTGTACTCATTCCATTCACTTGCTCATCTGACTCCTTTTAAAGAAACACCACACAAATTTATAATATTTGCTGTGATATTTCATTAACAGTCCCAGAAATACAAAATACAAGGATAGTGAGTTTGGCTGCACATTCATTGTTTCTTGCAAAGATCAGACTAAAGAAAAGTGGATGGATGTGATCAATTCTAACTTTGGGAAGTTGTTTTCCCGTCGAGTCTGCACTGAAGCTGGCAGCAGGAATTAGCACGGCCATCCTTAAAGATATACACCACAGCTGGTCCTGTCATTGTTGAACCGTCTTGGTGAAACTGGTCACAGCTGAACTCTGTCACTGCAGAAAGAGCCGTGTTCCTTCAACAGTACTCAGTTCAAAGCAAAGTTGAAAGCTTTTATGTTTGCTTTAGTTTCACATCTAAGTTCATTTTTTATCACCGCCACTTGGGTAGAAGAGATATTTTGGTCAGAAGTGTTTTTAAGTGTTTTTGATGAGCACTGTACCTAGGCCAGGAAGGAACCTGAGATATGGAGAGGAGAAAGGCAGATCAGTGGGTGTACAGCAATTTTTGCACCAAATTAACGACCAAATTGCAAATCAAAACCAGACCCGACAAAGGCAGCGGTAAGGTGGATGTCACACCCTTCTTTCATTCTCCTTTCTTCGACTTTGCTCCTCTTCCTGTTCCCTTACTTTATTTACATAGTAGAAAATCTATTGTCCATTGGTGAAGTTCAAGCACGCCTGGCTCTGTTTGTCGAACAGGTGGGGCAGGCCTAGCAGAAGGCCAAGGGGCCCCTGGCGGTGGACTCACACTGGGGCTGCTACTTAAATCCAAACATATCCAGACAAGTCTAGCAAATAAGGAGAGAGCAGAAAGGAGAAGGAGGAATGTGTGAGATGCGAAGTCTCCCAACAAAAGAACTCATTCTCAGAGAAGATGGAGAGATCAACTGGTGTGACGTGAGGACTGCTTTGTTTTCCCCTCTCAAAATGATTTTCTTTTTAAACTGAGGTTTAATCTGCATGCATGATATTAGTTTCAGGTGTACAACGTAATGATTCAATATTTGTACGTGTTGTGAAATAATCACCGTAAGTCTAGTTCACAGCCATCACCATGCATAGTTACACCTGAAACTAATGTAATATTGTATTTCGACTGCAACTGAAAATTTTTTAACATAAAAAAAGATTTACTCTCTTAGCAACTTTCAATCATACAACACAGTACTGTCAATTACAGTCGCCATGTTGTGCCTCACATCCCCATGACATTTATTTTTTAACTGGAACTTTGTGTCTTTTGACCCCTTTTACCTACTTTGCCCACCCCCACTGCCCTAGCTGTGGTAACCACCAATCGTGCTAATCTTCTCTGTACAGGTCTAATTTTAGTACATGTATTGCTGAAGTGAACACTAAAAATAATAATTCTTTTTTTTGAGAGAAAGAGAGAGAAACATCAGTTCATTGTACCACTTACTTACGCATTCACTGGTTGCCTCTTGTATGTGCCCTGACTGGAGAGTGAAGGTGTGACCTTGGCATGTCAGGACGATGCTCCAACCAACTGAGCTGCCCAGCCAAAGCTCAAAATAATTCTTTTTTTTTTTTTTAGATTTTATTTACTTATTTATTTTTAGAGAGGGGAAGAGAAGGAGAAAGAGAAGGAGAGAAAGATCCATGCGTGAGAAAAACATCCATTGCCTCTAACATGCCCCCAAATGGGGACCAGACCAGCAACCCAGGCATGTGCTCTGACTGGGAATTGAACCTATGACCTTTTGGCTTGCAGGCCAGTGCTTAGTCCACTGAGCCACACCAGCCAGTGATCAAATAATTCTCACGATTGTTTTTCAGCCTAGTAAATTGGGAAAGAAGATCAGAATTTGTGTACCTAACAGAATCATCTCTGTTAGAGGCTTAAGCAGGATTTGCTATCAGGTTAAAAAACGAGCCCGAGGGGTGTCTTTTTATACATTAGAGGAAGATGCCCTCCCTACATGAGATCCTGGCCAAGGTGGAGGCTGGAGCAGGTGACTTGACTGTAGATAGCCACACATGGCAACCTTGATTGGAACGAAGTTCATGCTATTAAACCAAAGGACCCAAAAGTACCTAACTCCTGTAACTCCTGCATCCTCCCAGTCACCTCTCTGCCCCATAGTTCCTGGGAAAGATACTTAAAGGCAATGAGAAACGGAAATTCCAAGAACCAGACGCCTCAAATCCCAAAGCAGAGCTCTGTGGTTAATAGGCCAAGCACATGGTTTAGGCTTAACTTGAAATGAGTTCCTTTCCTCCTCTTGAGCCCTACATATGTCTTGGCATCTTCCATGCCTTAAGCCAGCTAGCCTCATGGGATAAGAGACCAAAGTAAAAAATAGCCCAGATGGCGACCTGAAATCTGACCTAATAAAGCCTGAGAAAGGAACAGGAAGGAGAGTGACAGCAGAGACAGAGTGATCTAATGCTCAAATTACCAACATTTTATGAGACTGTGATTGACCCTAGTAGTCTCAAAGTACAATTTTAGGGAGCCACTTCAGCAAACCAGTGAGGAAAAAACTTGGAGTGCCAAAATGTGGAACAAATCAATACAGTATCCCAACACCATCACCCAAAAGGAACGAAAATGTTAACAAGAACTTAAAGAAGTGTTAACTCTGTTCCCTGGCACATAAAACATAGATGAGTGGCATTTTTCCAGAACACATCCATGCCTGTAATTACTTAACTCATTAATCCAGTGAGGGCTGAATTTCCAAAACTCCAACCTCACAACCAAGGTTTTTGTTTCTTTCTTTTGATACATCTTAAAACATTCTAAGTACTTTAAACTGTTATTTTATGTAGATTTATAAGACAGCTAATGGTATGTAACATAACTGCTATTGTTTGAGTAAATAAAATTAATGTCATCTCTTAAAACAAATAGTGATGTAAAATAACAAAATGATTCATAATTCTTCAAATTATAATATTCACTATGCAGTATACTCAGAAAGGAAGAAAATGTCCAACTGAGGCATGGTTTTGCAACTTCTCTGTGGACCAGAAAACGTTTTTCAAAAGCTGTATTTAGCATAGACATTCTCAATAAATACAGGTGAAATCAGACATGCTTCAGGGAAGTGATGGTAAATGTTTAACAAGCTCTCCCAGAAAACCTGATTTGGGGGTCTGCTGCTTTCCGCGGTGTCAATGCGCCCACCGTGGCCATCACTGAACACGGACTTGGGAAGAGATGCACGTGACCTACTGTGGCGATCCGCCTCGTGGGGAACCTCCGCACGCTCCCAGCGCTCCTTCCCCTCTCTCTGCCTTAATGCCTCAGGGGACGCGAGTTGAAAACTCATAGTAAAATAACTGTACAGCGAAATTTTTGGTGACTGTCTCGAAGTTTGCAAAATTGCTGCTTACGAACACTCAGAACCCCTATTTGTGTAGGCTTATGATTCAGTGATAGAACTTTAAAAATACAGAGAAGGAATTTAGTAACTACCAATAAACTTCCCTCCGCTCATTCAAGTAACCTTTTGACCTTCATCCTATGACAGTCTCAATATATAATTTAATACATTTTGACTCAAATTTAATGTCATACAGAACTTTGTTTAAACAACACTTGAATTTTTTTATTCAACACTTTGGAATTTTTATTCCGAATTTCCCTTCAGCCCTCCCAAATAGTGCTGAGCGACTCTCCACGTGACAGGTGTTTGTGCCCAAGCCTCTGGGTCGAGGAGTGCGCGGCAAAACGTGGGCACTCCCTAGGCGGGGAGTCGGGGGCAGGCCGCCGCACACTGGCGCTCCGGCAAAGCCAAACCCCATCTTCTCTGGCCACTGGCATCTTTTCCTTGGTACGTATTGTGCCTCAGGAGTATCCAAAGCTGTTCCCTCATATGCTCATCAGTCCTGGTTTGTCAGCCTTGGAGAAGGTCACTCTATTCATAAAAAAAAAAAAAAAAAAAAATGCCTCTTTAAGTCTCTTTTTAAAAATATAGTTGTAGCGCCATGGTGATCTGTATTCAAAGGGAAAAAACATCTGGTGTACACTGCCAATCACCAAAAAAATTAGAGGCACTTGTACATGCACACCCCCACCAAACTTGAGTTTTCTCTGATTTCACACCTGCTCTGTGCTAGCATTCCACTCCCTACCCACCTCCTAGGAAAAAAGGCTTCTCTAATGGAGCACAGGTTTTGCCATCAAGAATGCTTCAAGAAGGTCATCTTAAAAAGTAAAATAAGATAAAAATTTTAAGAAAAGCAAACAATGTCTTGAACCTTTAGAAGCCTGTTCGTTTACAAACTCCTAGAGAAAATGGTGGAGTATTACATGTGTTCTTAACACCTCCCCTCTGGACTTGACGCGACGTGATGCCCTGCATGATTAACTTACCACCCTCAGTGAGAAGGCGTAAACATTGGATGGATGAGTCAAACCCTCCTGGGCCCCACCATCGCTGGCTGCATCTGCAACTCCTCTTCCTTGTCCCCATACTGATCCAGCGGGCAATTAGAGGAGAATGCACAGGAGCTGGTGGCCATTCAGATCACCTGAAAAATTTGGCATTTTAATCTGGAGTCCATTTAGTTTAGAAAGGGTAAGAAAAGTCAAGGGCAAGGGCTGGGGGTAGGGTGGGGTGATTACCAGAGAAAGAACCACCCAGAGCAGGTCTGCCTAGGGCTGGCCGGCAGTGTGTGGGTTCTTCATTTCGTGTAGGAAAGATTTTGCAATATGAGTCCAGGTGATTTTGAGAGGGTGGTTATTAAAGCTGGGGACAGTGAAAACAAGGAAGGGCCTCGGATAGGAGAAGCAACAGGAGAGACGCTAGGTGGGGCTGCTTTGGCTCACTAAGAAGTCAGAGAAAAGAGGCCTGGGAGACAGGTTCAGGGGGTTAACCCAGGATGAGCTGCCCGTGCCCATTGCTCCCGGTGGCAAGTCTCATAAGGTCCTTTAGAGTTTAGGAGTTGCACACCTGTGGGGGGAAGGAGGGGAGGGGAAAGGTGCTGGCCAGCATGCTCCAGGGAGGGAGAGCATGCGCCGCATCCTTCATCTGGAGCAGGGGTGTCCAACCGTGGCCTTTGGGCCACACATGGCCCAGGATGGCTATGACACAAAATTGTAAATTTACTTAAAACATTATGAGACTTTTTTTGTGATTAGGTGTCACAATGTATTTAATATGTGGCCCAGAGACTCCAAAAGGTTGGACGCCCCTGCTAGAGGGTTTTTAAAGGCTGGGAGCTGAGGAAAGGTCTTAGGGAAGGCTCTCAATAGAATATTTATCAGCTTTTCCAGGTGTGTCCTTTCAGGGTTGTGGTCTCCACTCATGGATCAGCACCAGGGCAGGGGGTCCTTTGTTACCGCAGCTGGTCCTGGCATCGCCCACCTGATTTTGTTCCTTTTCTGGGCCTGGGGCTGAAATACAACTGAGGCCTAATTGTTATCCCTAGAGAGGTGAGCTTCTGTATCTGGCAGTAATTTACTTCACCATTATGTTTGGCTATCTGTCTCAGTTTCCCCATTTTACTTGACAAGGAACTTTCCTAGCCTCTTACTATCCTGCTTCAGGGTGAGGGAGCAGCAACTATTTCAGCCCCGCACTGCCCCAAGTTGTTGCTTAGAATTCAGGCTGAAAGAAAAAAAAAATCTGACATCTGCCAAAAAAAGTCCCTTCTTAGGATGAGCAGGTAGGTGGATCTCTGTCTGGCGTTCCAAGATCTTGATGTTGTCTGTGATGGCTGATGGGCGGTGGGGTGCTATAATGTCCAAATCATCACCATGTCAACATAAGAAACGTCCAAACCTGTGAGAATTTGTATAAGTTTATTTGAGCCAAGCTGACAATTGCCAAGAAGCAAAACCTCAACAGACTGAGACAGTGCTCTGGAAAATGGCAGTTTGGCACCTTGTTTTATGCATTACAGTCAAAGGAGGAGGTACAAGGAGGTTACGTAAAATCCACTGGTAATAAATAGACAAGGGAGGCTGGAGAAAGCAAAGGTGAGGCATGGGCTTTGGAATTGGATAACAAGGTAAAATGACAGGCTCGTACTTCTTTCATGTAAGTGGGAACAGGAGAGTTAACAGTCTCCAATGAACATGATAACAATAACAATGGGGGGTGTGGTCTCCGCTGTCAGTGGTGTTTGTGCCCCCAGGGTTTGGAAAAAAAGGAAAACCAGTGTAGGTCTCCCAGTGGGTGGTCTGGCCAGGTGCACAGCTCCCAGGTATTATACCTGACATTCCAAAGGTAAGTTGTCATAGAAGCAAAAAAAGACAATAGACAGGCTCAAGTAAAGATTCACTTCTTATCACGGAAGATTCTAGCCTATGGCAATGACTGCCTACCACGACCTGCTTTTAGATAATCAGAGTTAATTTCAGACCATCTCTCAGCTTGTAAGACTGTCACGCAGGCCTTCCCTGGTCAGGTGTCTTACGTGGCCCCTTGTCCTTCACATCCAGGAGGAACAGTAGGATTGTCAAAACGCAGCTGGGTAGCCTCCGTGTTTCTGCCAACTTCTCACCGAGGGATGGCTCGGCTGACTCATGTATGGTGTCATCTGCTAGTGCTAATGAATTTTCCACTTTGTCGTTGATATCAAGAACACGATCATGAACACCTATAGTTTTTATACAGCTATTCATTGGCTTCATAAAGACGTTGAACTTTAAGCAGGACCTTCTTCCATCATCTGGGATTGCAGAAGAGATATAGAAATATTCCAACTTGAATTCAAATCCTAGGTAAGAGAGTACCAAGGGTTGGAACTTTTCAGAGAGCTTTAGTGTTCCAATTGGAGAGTGAGGCCTGTCACATTCCCATTTCTTGAACGCTTTGGAAGCATGGTTGTGGCACCATGTAGAGGACATAACGCTCGGTCTTATCCTCCCTGACCAAGTCATTATGATGAAGCCATAAAACATCCAGGTAGTCATGAACACTGACGTCAATAAGGTAGTGACCCCTCTAAAATTTAGGATTGCTGCTGTTCCAATAGACTGTGCAACGGTCTGCAACGACCTCAGAGCTGGCTCCTGGCTGAACACACACATCCAAAGCACCGGAAACACCAGTGTCAACATCTTCACCGGCAACATCAGCCTGGACCAGGGAGCCTTTCTCCAAGGAGAGAGCAGGATCTGGAAAGAGAGTGGGAAGAAGAGAGCTGGAGCCAAATAAATATGAATAAATAAATATGAAGAGGAATGAGAAAAGAAAGAGGCACACAACAAGCGAGAAGGGAGGAAAGCAAGAAGAAAAGAGGCACTGGAGTGGAGGCGCTAAATATAAACTCGCACCCCCACTGGAGGGTGTAAACGGAAAGACGGAATACAAGATGGAGAGAAGCATGGGAGTGTGTGGCGGCGGTGGCGAGGGTCTGGTAGCGGGAGCCCAGCTGTGTCTAGGGCGGCGGCGGCAGGCCTGTCCCCCGGGAGAAGGAGGTGCGCCTTCGGCAGCGCGGGTCAGGACAGGCGGCGCCCTCTGAGGTCACCCACGAGCTGCGCACCACTGCCACCGGGAGACCTGCACTGGCCTATCGGCGTTGCGGGCTGCACAAGTCTCCGCCGCCCAGGCCTCGCACCGGCCCCACTTCTCTCCACGTTGCTTTGGCGGCGAGTGGGAAATCCCAGGAGGAGGGCTCGCGTGGATGCAGCACTTGGCACCTGTGCTGCGAATTCCGGACGAGGCACTGCGAGGGGTGGGAACCCAGAGCCACAGACCCAGCCCCGCCGGCGTCCTGGAACCGGTTTAAGGGTCAGCTAAGCTTGCGAGGAGCACTCTTGCCTCGCAAACCTCAAAAAAAAAGTTTGGCTCTCCGTGTTCTCCAGCAGGTCCCCGGCTGAGTCGGGCTGAGTCAGGCTGAGTCGGACTGCTGCGGCAGGAGACGACACTGCAGGTGATTTTCTGGGCCGGGTGCAGGTGCACGGAGTGACTGAAGCGCAGGGTACCAAGCTGCCAGCCAGGCAGGCCTGGGACGCCCACACCTGCAGGACGACGCCATACCAACAAACAGCTGGGCAAGAGAGCGGGAGGGCAAACAATCACTTTCTAATGCATCCTTCCAACGCCTGAATGGGCTGAAGTCAGTCTTCGATCGATCGCCTTCCGGGAGCGAGAAGGAGCCCCCAGACGCAGCAGGGCCAAGAGCCTCCATTGAGCTCTGAGAAGCGTCCCTGTGGCTCCCACAGCTCCGACAGGTTCGGCCCCGAGCCCGGCAACTTGTAGAGATGCATCAATCCGTGATACGGAATTCTAAAGAAGGCACACAAATTCTTTAAAATTTGCTCTTAAAATTATAAAAGCCAGAGCGCACAGACATTGTCTAACCCCCACTTTCCCTCTCTCTCCTTTTCCTTATCTCTTTCTCTCAAATTCTCTTTCATCTCCCCGCCCCACTCCCTCTCCTTTACTCTCTCCCCAAAAAGTGCAGTAAGTTTGGAGACAAGTAGTCTGATTGAATGAGGAATTTGTACAGAAATGGAGCACATTTTAATCCTCCACCCTCTCAGCCTTGAATTGGAGGATATGAGCCTTCCTATCTGGGGGAGTCTAGGCAGAAGGCCAGAAGCAAATTACCTTCTTTCTCATGTCCCTGCCTCAGAAAGCCCAGGGAGTCTGCCCGTCCGCACCAGTCATGTGATAGACAAATGCCCGGTTAGAGAATGCTTTGGGGAGCGTGACAGCCACCCAGCGATAGAAAGACAAAAGTGAACACTGATGAGAAATCCCAGCTTTTGCAACTTCTAAGCAACGCCCATGTTTTCTCCCTTCTTTTTATGTGTTTGCTTTCTTGTTAGCAAATAATCACTCCATTTTTAAAAAATATTGCTGGATTATGCTGTCAGGGAACAAGAAGTAAACATTTCCTCACACGTGCTAGGAATCCACAGTGCAACACTTGCAGCTCTCTTCTCCGCAGCTCTGGTTAACCAAATGGAAGAAGCAGGTAGGCGCAGGTACGCAGAATTAAGTATAAAGACAGGAGCCCTGGAAGGTGTTCCTTCCCAGACTGCAGCCTGGCTGGGAGGCTAAGCCAGTTCACAAATTCCGTACACATTTATATAGCAATTACTATGTGCTAAGCACTTGCTAGGTGTGGAAACTCTGGAAATCTGTTCTGCTTTCAAAGAGCACCTGTTTGCCCTCATTTTTGTTGTTTGTTCTGCTAAAGATTTTATTTACTTATTTTTAGAGAGAGGGGAAGGGAGGGAGAAAGAGAGGCAGATGCATTGATGTGACAAACTGATTGGTTGCCTCTCGAACACACCCTGACAGTAACCTAGGCATGTACCCTGACCAGAATCAAATCACAACCTTTCGCCCAACCAATTGAGCCATGCCAGTCAGGACTATTGTTTGTTTTTATTGTTTGTTTTTGTTGTTTGTTTTTTGCAGGGGGTAGAAAGATGGACAGGGTTTTTTTTGTTTTTTGTTTTTTGTTTTTTCACTCCAGGCAATGTTTAATTACTTTGCATACACCCTGCAGGGACTTATCTGAGACTCTAAGCAAATGTCCACCAGAGTGACTGTGCCATCTGCCTAGAAGGAAGGGAGGGGTGGTGACTTGGGAAAGGAAGGGAAGAAAGAGAGGCAGATGTGCCCTCTAGGTGAGGTTAGGCATATTGAGGCCTTGGGGAGAGGGGCTTCTATGGTTTCTCCTGAAACCGTAGAAGATCTAGACTGTACTAACTTAGGGAAAAGAGCTCCTGCAAGGAGCAAGGGTAGGAGAAGACAGAAAGAGAGCCCTTGCTAATGGGAAACCTGCTACAGGGAAATTGATTAGAGCATGAACTTTCATAACAAGGAAATGCCAGGGAGCAATTCCAACGTAGGTGTTGGAGCATTCTTTTATGTTTTCATTGCGCACCCATCATTTCTGGTATTGAAAAAATTCATAAAGGATGTATCTTGCTTTATAAGTATCTGTGTAAATATTTTATTTGGCATTTTGAGGCCTCCAAACATACAAGTGATTCAAAACACAAATTCTAAATTAACCAAAGCAAATTCTGACTTATCTCAGAAGCTTACTAAACGTGAGGAAACTTTAAATGTTCTTTGGTTGTCTCATTACCTGCACCTTCCACTCCTTTGCTGTCTGCCTGTCCTCCTGTCTTTACCCTTCACTCCCTAATTCCCCTTTTTATGATGATGAGCCTGAGGCTCCATCAGTCACTGTCCCCGACCCCAACGGCTTTACCACCCCATCTGAGGTTGAACTGTTTCCTGTGCCTAGCCCTGGATGACAGACCCTTAATCTCTTACAGCCCATGGACTAACGCTGAGCTCTGTGCCATTACTAAAGCTTTCTCTAATCCCAAGGAGGGCTCCGCTGGGTTTGCTGGAGAATTTCTGCTCACTCTCCAAACGTATGAGCTAAGGTTGTCTGACCTCTGTTGGCTTGTCCACATGCTTGCAGGACAAAGATATGACAGACAAAGGCTAAGCAATGTGCGGTGGCAAAACTCTGTGAGAAATTCTTCCCATCGAAGAGGGGAAGCCGTGCACAAGCCTCAAAGCTGGCTCAGTGGCTTCATGAGAAGAAGAAGGTATCCCAGGCTTTTCTGCAAGTTCTGAATTGGAAGAAAATTCAAAAATGAGTTCAAAAATCTGATGAAACAGTTTTTTATTATTATGATAGATTTTTAAAAGTTTTTAAGCAGTATTTCAACACAGATGAAGTCAATGATGACTTCTTAACACTTTTTTAAGATTTTATTTATTTACTCTTAGAGAGAGAAGGGAGGGAAAGGGAGAGAAACATCAACGTGTGGTTGCTTCTCACAGACCCCCTACTGAGGACCTGGCCTACAACCCAGGCATGTGCCCTGACCAGGAATTGAACCAGTGACCCTTTGGTTCACAGGTTAGCCCTCAGTCCGCTGAGCTACACCAGCCAACACTTTTTATTCAATTGTTGTTTTTTTTAAGATTTCATTTATCTATTTTTAGAGAGAGGGGAAGGGAAGGAGAAAGAGAGGGAGAGAAACATCAATGTGTGGTTGCCTCTCACACTCCCCCAATGGGGGACCTGGCCTGCAACCCAGGCATGTGCTCTGACTGGGAATTGAACTGGCAACCCTTTGGTTCATAGCCCACATTCAATCCACTGAGCTACACCAGCCAGGGCAATGAACACTTTTTAATTCAGCCTTTGTTGAGGGCCTACAAGACGTACTTAAACAACAGTTAAAAAAATTACTACTTCATGGAGCCACCATGCAAATCCATGATATAGTACACTATGTTGAGCAGCTCTTCCAAGCTCTCCAAAAGATACCAAAAAAGAAAGCTATACATGTCACAAATGCCCAAATTCAGGCAACTCGAGTGTAATGAGCCCACAATTACAACAATTGTTGTCTAAATTTGCCTTTCAAGGTCCATAAGCAAACCACCAATCAGTGAGGTTTGTATTTATTGCAAAAAGCCTGGACGTTAGAAGAAAGATTGTTTAAAGCTCAAAGGGTAATTAGAAGACCAACAGCCCTTAAAATTTGCAACTCCTTCTCAAGGAGTCTAACCTAAGTCTTCTCAGCAATAGTGCTGTTTCAAGGATTAAAAGGGGATTTTCCCAATGCTCCTAATTAATTATTTAGAAGAAATAGATCTAATTATTAGGAAAGGTAACCAAAGCCCTGGCAGATACCAGAGCCACCTTATCAGTTCTTAACCCCACCAGCCTCTGTATTCCCCTTCCTAAGAGCACTGAGACCTCAGTGGGAACTCCCAGGACTGTCCCCAAATCCCCGCAGGGTAAGGGATATAGATTTGTTCAACATATAAGAGCCATAGATAATGGGGTGATACCTCAGCACCCAGTTGTGCCTAGCCCTCATTCCTAATTCTCAGCCATACCACCAGGAAGTAAATTTGTTTCTGTTTTAGATCTTTGTAGTGTTTTCTTTAGCAGCCCCCTGGATCTTGAAAACCAATTCTTACTGGCTTTCACATGTAAAGGATTGTGTATTGTCCGAGTAACCCTTGAAGAATAATGCCTCAGGCTACACTGAAAGTGCAACTTGCTCTTCCCAAATTTTTAAGACAGATACTGCCCATACAGAATTCCCTTACTAGTCCACCCTTTTGTAATACGTGGATGACCTCCTCCTCTGCTCACCCTCCGAGAGCCTCCCTTGAAGATAGCCTCCACTTCCTTGTAGAACTAGCAAAAAAAGGGACAGAGGTAGCTATCTAAAGAGAAACTTCAGCTCTGTAAACCCCAGGTTAAATATCTGGGACATTTAGTTACTCATAAAGGTCTCCTCTTGGTTTCTGGTAAGATCCAGGATATTTTAATTTTCCATTCCCCAAGACTAAAAGGCAACTCAGGGGATTCCTAGGTTTGGCTGAACATTGTAGCAATTTGGATTCCTAATTTTTCTTTCAGGGCTCAACTTTTCTACCCTCTCCTCAAGGGTGACCAGACAGAGCCACTTACACGGACAGAGAAATCCCAGAAGGCCTTCACTGAAATTAAAGGCAGTCTTTGTGATCTGCCTGCTTCAGACGTCCTAACTATCAATTGCCCTTTTTCTTTTTGTCCATGAAAGAGAGGGAAATGCCTTAGGTATCTTGGCCCAGTGACGTGGAAGCCAGCATAGACCCATCGGATACTATAGTCAACAGTTACGCTGGGTGGCCAAAGATTCCCCCCACCTCTATGAGAGCTATTGTGGCCACCACCAATTTACTACAACATGCAGAAGAAATGATAATGAGCTCCACTGACTATGCGCCTCCTTCAGCAGAAGACTTACTTGACTTGAATCATTCTCAGCAGTTCTCTGCTGCCAGGCTAACCTCCTACAAAGTTCTTTCACTGTCTTCACCTGCTGTGGCTATTGCTCGCCGGAACACTCCAACCCTGCCGCTCTCCTCCCTCTGCCCTCCGACAAAATCCCTCAGGACTGCCTGACACTAACAGACCAACCACTAATTTCTCAAATTGAGTTACAGGAAACGCCTCTTGAAAATGCTGAATTAGTTTTAATTACT
This sequence comes from Glossophaga mutica, assembly GCA_039655065.1. NCBI lineage: Eukaryota > Metazoa > Chordata > Mammalia > Chiroptera > Phyllostomidae > Glossophaga > Glossophaga mutica. The sequence goes on along the minus strand of CM077306.1, from coordinate 47,393,964 downwards.
AATGGTTTTTTACCTAAAAGACAAAACAGGCCACTATCAAGGAGGCTATGCAACTGTCTCACTAAATGAAATCTTTGAGGTCAGTCCAATGCCTCAGGTAACTTCTGTTGAAAAAGCAGGGCTCTCCGCTGAGGCCTAGGCTACATGTACCAAGAAAGTCGGAATCCTTGGTAAATACGGCACCCATCATGGCGCCTCTCTCAGGAGACTGGTGAAGAAAATTGAGATTAGCCAGCACGTCCTTCTGTGGCAAAACCGAGATGAAGAAGTGAGCTGTGGGGACCTGGTGCTGCAGGACAACAGTCGCTGGTTTGCCTGTACCTCCAGCACCACTGCTGCTGTCACAGTGAAGTCTGCCATCAGAAGACTGAACGAACTGAAAGACCAGCAGAAGCTCCACAATTTGAAACATTGCTGGCCAATAATAAATGTGTTAATCTATGTAACAATAACAACAACAAAGCAAAGTTCTGCCCTGGTCAGCATGTCTCAGTTGGTTGGACATCGTCCTGCAAAGTGAAACGTCTCGGGTTCAATTCCCCGTCAGGGCCCTTGCCCTGGGTTGCTAGCCAGGCCCTCGGTTGGGGGCATGTGAGGGGCAACTGATTGATGTATCTCTCCCTCTCCTTCTCCCACCTTTCCCCTCTCTCTAAAAATAAATAAATGAAATATTTTTTTAAATTATTTTTAAAAAAGCAGTCCTATGCATTAATTTGAGCTGGCAATTTAGCCAAAGATAAAATGGCTAACATTTATACTGATAGCAGGTAAGCCTTTGTTGTCGCCTAGGGCTGTGGTATGCTCTGGAAACAGGACTGTTGACTTCTTTCTGACAAAAGAAAAAAAAAACAGTTCTCACCTTTCAGAACTCTAAGAGGTTATCCAATCACCTAAATCTCAGCAATCATAAAAATTCCTGGATATTCAATGGCTAAGGCAGAGGAAAGTAGAGATAATCATTTGGCTGGTGCTGCTGCTAAATTAGCAGCATTAAAACAATCTCAGCCTCTGATGGAAGCACCTATGCTGCTGCTGGCTGAAGCAATTGGTATTTAAAAAATAACATGATAGAAGTGCAGTATTTAGCTATTGAACAAAGTAGAAAGAAATGGTTAGAACAAGGCTGTTAATTTGACCCTAAAAGAAACTTATGAGTAGGTCCAAACGGCCAACCATTTCTCCCTGATTGCACACAAAATCACATATTTTAATTTGCACAAGACTTAACTCACTAGAACACTGACAAAATGGTTTCGTTGGAAAACAATACTACTAGAACCCACCTCCAAAAACACCTTCACAGGTATACCAAAAAAGCCAAAAGCACAACCCTAGAAAGCCCATGCATACCTCTGTGGGCACTTTCCCTTATCTTTAGGACTCTGAGGTCTGGCGAATGAACTTTATTCAGTTGCCCCTTCTCAAGGGTACAGATGTGTGTCAGTGACGATTTATGTTTTGTCTTTAGTGGAAGCATTCCCATGCCTCACAGCCACAACCTCAGTGGCAAATAAAATACTCCTGGAAAAGACCTTTCCACTGGAGGAAGTCATTTCACTGGACAAGTTCTGCAATCTGTAAGATCTGGCAGTTTTGCAACATTTCCATTATTCTTGTCATCTCCAGTTCTCTGATCCTATGGAACCGACTATCAGAGTAATCAAAACTCAATAGGTAAAACTTATGTATTTTTTTTCTGATTCAAGGACTTATTGTCATACATACAAAACATACTATTAATTACATTAGCAAAAGATCAATGAAATATATACTCTTTTTGTTTATCTTTTTAATCCTCACCCAAGGACATGCTAATTGATTTTTTTTAATTGTATTTACTTATTTTTAGAGAGAGAGGAAGGGAGAAAGAAAGGAAGGAGAGAAATATCAATGTGTGGTTGCCTCTCACGTGGCCCCTACACGTGGCCCCTACTAGGGACCTGGCCCTCAACCCAGGCATGCACCCTGACTGGTAATCAAACCAGCATTGGTGTTGTTCAACCTAAGATCTACTCCCTTTGGCAAACACGGACTGTCTCCATTTGAAATTATTGCTGGCAGACCCATGAGATTAGATCAAGGAATGCATGGAGCTGCACTGATAAAAAGGAAACCTCCTGATTTACTGTAAAGAACTTACAAAGGCCCGTAAAACTAACTCATAACTTGTAGAGCAAACTTCCCACAGCATGCTGCCTGGAGACAAAGATCTGCAGCATCACGGGCTTCCCCATCATTACATCCATTGGAAATGCCTCTCCATAAAGACACCCTTCGTATGGACTATAGTCAATAATCTTGACATAACTCAGTATGGCACGGATGGGTACTAGACTTATTGAGGTGATCACTTCGTAAGTTATATAAATTCTAATCCCTGTGTTGTACACCTGAAACTAATATAATATTGTATCTCAACTGTAATTTTAAAATTAGAAAATATATGCCCTTGAGCCCCAAAGGAAAGGGCCATGTCAGGTGTTTCGCTTCTTCAGGCTTCTCCTTGATGTGCAGGCACCCCCCACGTCACCCTGTTTGTTGTTCCAACTTCGACCCGATGCTGCCATTGATAGGTTTTCACTTTCCCTGCAGCCTTATTGTGCTCTGTTTTCTTAGGTTTAGGAAAGTTCAGGTTTCTTCTCCTTTCTCCTGTTTCCTTTCTCACTTTTGCTCAAACCAGTACCCAAAGGAAATGTTTTTGATGATTGATCTGAACCTGAGACGTCACATCAGGCCAAGTTCACCACTGAGCAGTTTCACTGTGAGTTTACAGGTCATGCTCCCTCTGTTTCCCAAGACACTAGGTCCATTAGCAGCCTAATTCAGATTCCCAGCAACCTCTTTCTCTTTATATTCTTTCACGTGGTCAGTGAGATGATAAAATCTTAAGGCAAGTTTGACAACAGAATTGTCCACAACCTCCAAAGAATCTAATCTTCTTAGTCCTTAATTTTCATTGGACTCAACCAGCACTCTCAGGAGGACATACCTAATGCAAAATGAATGCAAAAGTTAAAAAAAGAGCTATCATTATATTAGGAGTGATCCAGTTAGGTCAGAAGTGAAGTTGTGGAAAACTGGATAAATAGTGAAAGAGGAAATTAATCTAAAAGAAAACCACGTTTTATATTGCACCTAATAACAACAAGACAAATATTCATGAACATTTTTCTATGTAAAGAAGGCAGAAGAGGTGCCTGGTTAATGCTGAAAATTTGTCCTGGGATGGAGGGAAGAGGAAGCTGCCATGCATATATACATGTATAAAAATACTGTACTGAAATTTCTTTGTTTAGCCTGGAAGACAGGGGCTAATGAACTGTAGGAAAGTAACAGGCGGAGAGGATATTCTGTTGCTAGGAGAGCACGGTGAAGGTGCAACAGGAAGGGGAGGGAGCTCTAGTTCTGGTCTCTGTTGTGTGGAGCTCAGCTTAGAAACACTACCTGCCGAAATGTGCTATGTTGCTTTCGTGAACATGTTTTTAGTACTTTACAACTTCTGTGGATTTTTTTGGGGGGGATGCTTTATTCAGATTCGGGCAATAGGTCATTGGATTTTTAAAAAATAAAGCAAAAGAGATAAGGAATAAAAATGTGGAGTTTTAACTTGGCCTTTGCCCATGTTAAATTAGGCTTTGGTCAAATTACTCAACCCACAAGGAGACAAATTTTGACTGAGCTTGGAGGAAATGAGAATAAACGGTTGTAAAGGACCCCATTACTAAATACTAACATGATCAAGGTTTGGTAATTTTTGTGATTAAATATAAACTAAATGTTTAATTTCTTAATCCTAAAAACAACATTTTCTCAGCAACATCACGCTAGCCAGAGGTTCCTGTATCTTCCTGAGTCTGCCTATAGAAGACTGTGCAGACAAACCCATTTAAAGGAAGGATACTTCAAAAAATATCACAGTGTCGTTCCTACCAAAAGCATTGTGATATTTTATTTCAAAGTAAAAAATCGAAACAGGTTCTTGAGCAGGATATCTTTTAGATGTCTTAAAATCTATGGGTAGATAGTGTCAAAATTGAGCTGAATTTTAGGACAGCTGGTGTCTAGGAATTGTTGGTGGGTGTGGGGAAACCTCCCCTCCTGTGGATGCAGAACCCTTACATGTCTATCATGAAATCTTCCCAGATCCTTGAGACCGTCAGTTATTTCCCCACTTCACTGAGGCATAGCATTTCAGTAGAGACAACACAAATCAGTACTTGTCTATTGTCTCCCTGTCCTAACAATATTTTGAGGACAGAGGATGGAGAAGGTGTCTTTAAGACCTTTTAATGTTTCCAAAGCTCTACATATTGCTGCACATTACTTGATTCTCAATAAATTCTTTAAAAAAAATTTTTTTTAGAGAGAGAGCCAGGCTGTGTGGCCCAGTGGATTGAGCGCTGGCCAGCAAACCAAAGGGTCATCGGTTTGATTCCCAGTCTAGGGCACATGCCTGGATTGTGGGCCAGTCCCCAGTAGGGGGTGCACGAGAGGCAACCACACATTGATGTTTCTCTCCCTCTCTTTCCCTCTCCCTTCCCCTCTCTAAAAATAAATAAATAAATATTTTTTTAAACAATTGTTTTATAGAGGGAAAGAAACATCGATGTGTGAGAGATACATGGATCTGTTGCCCCTCGCACAATCCCAACAAAGGACCTGGCTGAAACGCAGGAATGTGCTCTGACTGGGAATTGGGCTGGCAGCCCTGGGTTCAGAGGCCGGTGCTCAATCCACTGAGCCACACCAGGCAGGGCCTAAAAAATTCTTGATCAATTAGGATATAGATCTTAGGAGACTGAGAGAAAAGAGATGAAATTTATATCCAAATTTATATTGAAATAATTATTACTCATGCAATTTGAAGATATTGGTATAAAAATAGGTCTTTCTCGTGAAAAACAAGAGGGGGTTAAGAAGTACAAATTTGTAGTTACAAAATAGTTGTGGGGATATAAAGTAGAGCATAGGGAGTATAGTCAATATTGTAATAACTATGCATAGTGCCAGAAGGGTTCTTGAAATATCAGGGGGATCATTTTCTAAAGCACATCACTGTCTAACCACAATGCTGTACACCCAGAACTAATACAAAATGATATCGAATGTAAACTCTAATTGAAAAATAAAATAAATAGGTTTTTATCAGTTATTCCTAAGACCACCTGAGTTTGTAATTTACATATTCTCAGAATTTTTTTTCTCATATTCATATGGCAGGCCTATGATCTAGCCCAGTTTATTGGAACACAGTCACAGAGAGATTGAGTGCTCCTGCTTTATTTGGTAGGTGTAAACCCAGGTCAGTGAGAGAAAGGAGAGTCAGGAAACAATGGGGAGCGTGCACGGTAGGCTCCATGGAAAACGGTGCCGTGGGGTAGTTAGTCAGTGAAGGGGAGAGCGGAGGGTGATGACTGATCTGCCGTGCTCTCCTATTTCTGCTGATCAAGGTTCATCCCTATGTAGTTAATCCCCAGCCCTTCGCATTACATCATCCAGATACTTTGGCAGCCTTTTGGGAAGTCAGCTACCATGCTGTTTAGTGTGGTGTTTCATCCAAGTCTCAAAGTGGTGGGAGGAGCCAGAAACCCAACAACTGGCACAGCAGAAGTCAGGAAGAGCCAACATCCCCCACAAACAACTTGTCAGCCCCAGCAGCAGAACACTGGGGGCCCCACTCAGCTGTGTTTGGGCTAAAACGAAGCAACCTGCCCTGTGGGCTCAGAAGAATCTGAGGAAATGCATAAGATGTCTCTGATATAGTGTAGCATAAGGTTCAGTGGACAAGAAGACCATCTTCCATTTTCTCTGAGAATTTTTTCCCTGAAATCTCCAAGCAGCATGATATGTCCATGACCATAATCAAATGGAAGTCCCAGCTGCCATTCTGTGTGCACAGAACAAGGATCTTTGCTCATTTCAATGGAATTAGATCAGGGTGTGTCTGAGATAAGGAGGCATCCCCTCTGCCAGCCACACCAGACGGGGGAAGCAGCAGGAACTAGCTTCTCTATTTTCCATATAATACGTGATAATAATCAATGGTTTAAATCAAAATGTATTTTATGGCAATCGTATACATTTTTTCAGGGTACTCAAATGTGCAACTTCCACAAGGCAACGGGCTATTGACAAAATTGCTCCTTCAATGAACTCTAAGAGAAAGCAACACATTTTAATTTCCTCACGCAGCAATCACTTTCCATTGTAGGCCTGGCCCCAGGGTGGGTGGAATAAGCCCACCTTAGTTTCCTCCAGGAAAACAGGTAATATTTGCAGGGCCTGGGGCAAGAGTACAAATGAAGGCCAGTGTCCGCAGGCTGCCCCCACCTTCTCTTTCCACCTCCTGCTCAGACCCACACTAGGAGGAGCCTCTACAGCATTCTCGCGGACACTGCAGCCCTTTCATCCAAGGAGTCCACGGAATGGTGCAACTTAGGAAGGAGAGCTCTAGAGAGGGACTCTGAGGGCTCTGCCATGTGCTCTGGGTGTCTGGGCAAGGGATTCAGGGGCCCCAGGTAGCCAGAGCATGGTCTAGAGGGGGGTTATCATAAGAAAATCACAAAAAGTGCCTATTTGCTGAAGGTAGTTGAGGGCAGAGAACTGGCTCTGCTCTGTTTAGGCCTTCCCAGGAGTTTTTAGGGGCAGCAGCAGTACTGCTTGTTATCTGTAGATGACATACTGGCATTCAGGGTGAGAGGCTGTATATATTTCTTATGGATCAAAGGCTTTGTTTCTTTTACAGCAATTTTTTGTTTTGTTATCCTAGTATGTAATCTAGCCAAGGAATTGATTTTGACAGTCAATAGTTTCTGCTGCTGAGCTTGTTTTGAGCAGAAAGTTGTCCAAAGAGAATGGTGTGAAGACGTTAGAAATTATATGGTGACAGATTACTAGGTGATAATTATAACTTCATTTTAAACTGTGTATTGCGAAATGCTTTGTTTCTCTTCTGGAGAAAAGCACAGGGAGGGTTTAGCCAGTCTTCCAACCTCATTTCTCAGGGAGAGCCCTTGGAAATAATTCATTCTTCTGGCATGATCTGATCTCCTATACTATTTTGATTACAATTTAAGCCATTTTGTTCTGCAGTCTGAGAGATTTATTGTGAGAAAGTAGCTAGTGGCTTATTGTATACCCTTTAACTCACACATCTAATTAGATGAGCAAAACACAATTAGCATCTACCTTGTGCACCACTTTGGAAAGAAAAATCATCTTTACTAAAAGCCAGTTTTGAGTCTTAAGAAACAAATTGGCAATTAATTGAGAGATCAAATGGAGAAAAGGCTTGAATGCACAAAAATAAGCCTGTAAGGCTTATCTGAAGTCACCAGAAGAGGAAGCAACTCTGGCACAGGTGCCCCACAGCGCCTTGCATAATGAGCTATACCGACTCCATATGGAGAATTTTCGCTACAAAACTGCTAGTAAAAGAAGGAATTCAACATTATACCTTAAGTTTTTTGGCAGGTCGTGGGCTGTAGTTCAGATAATTAAAGCTTCTGTGGAATGGTCGTTGCCTCATCCTGCACAGAGGCCCAGGGCTGCCTGAGCCAGTGCTGCTGCCGCTGTCAGCGGGCGGGCCAAGCCCAGAGACACTGTGGCTGCCGTCACAGTGACACACTCGGCTCGCACTGTCTCTGCTTCCTGCCAGACCTGTCATTTTCTTCCAGCCTTCCTCGTATTAGCCCTACAATTTTAGGTAAAGTACTTAGCTTCTCTGACACGTAGTGTTCTAATCTCTAAATGGCATAATAAACCTACCTATGGCCAATCAAAGGATTAACTGAAACCATGTTTGCAAACACTTTTGGCAACTAGCAGGCCCTTAAACCATGTACATTTTCAGCCACCTTCTACCTTTTAAATATAGGTGAAAAGGAGAAGTAATGCTGTTTCTACCTTGTTATCTTTATTGCTTAGAAATTCAAGCTCCCAGCCCAGGACCTAACTTTGAAATTGACAGAGAGCCAGGAATGGGGGAGATGGCTACAGAGTTCTTACCTGAGAGTTATTAGCTCGAGTGAAGCAGATCCTCAAAGGAACGAGCAAGGATTTTTTTAAAATTTAAATCTAGATTTTTAAAGTTGTTTACTATTCGGAAACTTTACTGTATGAGTACTTTTTAAAAACAATCTTTGCTCCACATATTAAGGGATACTTTAATGACATCTTGGACGTGGCTCATGGTACCATGTAAAAAAAATGTATTGGCCAGAATGTGGTATTCTTGGCAACAAAAAATAGCCTGTGTCTGTCCTTGCCCTTGCTATGCTGAAAGACTTCTTTCAGTTCTCCAAGGTGTGTGGTCACTGAACATGAACAAAACTTAAGTGTTTATTTAACACAGAACTTTAGCTTCAGGACGTCAAAACACATTTTCCTTATAGCTGAGATGATGCCTTGTTCATTAGAGCCCTTCGAATATTAAGGAATGTATTATAGAAATGAGCTTTCATGATCAAATTGCATAAAGGGTATTCAAAATTTATTGTAAAACTTAAGTAAGCTTCTTTCAATTTGTCTACAAAGAAAAATCTCAACATCAATGATGTATTTATAGTCTATGTATATTTAAGGCTTTTATGAATGTAGAAGAATTCCTATCAGTTGATTTTATTTACTACAATAGAAACCATAAACATGGCCACCTTCTTATTTTATATCTGTAAATACTATGATTCAGGTAATACAAAAAAACCAAAAATCTATCTTATATAAATATTCAACTAATAACTATGGTGTAAATGAATAATGCTTCACTGATAAATTTAAATCCTGATTTGAGTTTTGTTTCTTCTCCAAAATGTGCTTCATTTTATGTAGCTCCAGATTTTTCATATTCCTTTATAGTACCTCACTAGTATATTGCATCAATAATTAGAAGAATAAAATATAGCATAAATTAATGAGGGAATTGGATGGAGTACGTAATTTCTAATATTTCCTCTAGGTCTAATATCCTAAATTCTATTATAATCAAATTTCAGGCTTTCCCTCTTGGGAGCATGCCTGCAACTTTCCCTTCCCCGCCTCCTTCCCCCCCTCCTTCCCCACAGGCATCTTAACTTTGCCTTTCCCTCTCCTAAGCTCCGAGGGCCCTTCTTCTGTTTCTGTAACTTCTTTCCTTAGTTCATTTCTTCTATGGCTCACTTTTACTAACTCTGTAACTTTCTAAATAAACTTTCTCTTATAATATGAAAACAATAAAATATCATAAATAGTATAGAGTGAGAGCAGAATAACATCATCATAGAAACAATGACCTAATTGAAACACCTGAGGCATAGAATCCTTTCTGTAATCCAACCAGGCAATTCATTTTTGATGTGCCCGAATACACATGGAATTTCATTATTATAAAGTAAATTATAATAACTCAAAAGAACTGTCCCTAGAGAGTAACCAACACACTCATGGACACCGTCGACCTAATGCAAATTTGTTGAAATTGTCAAATATGGAGAGAAAAATCTGTAAATAACCTTATTAGATTTTATCTGTCTCTCAGTCACTTTGGGCTGCTATATGTAACAAATACCATAGAATGAGTGGCTTAAACAACAAACATTTATTTGTTATAATTCTGGAGATTGGGAAGTACAAGATCACAGATTCGGTGTCTGGTGAGAACCCTCTTCCTGGGCTGCAGATGGCAGCCTTCTTACTGTGTCCTCACATGGCTGAGAAAGACAGATCACCTCTCTTGTGACTTCTTTTCTAAGAACATTAATCCCATTCATGAGAGCTCTACCTTCATGACCTAATTACCTCCCAAAGCCACACCTCCAAATACCAGCACATTGAGAATTAGGGTTTCAAAATATGAAGGGGGAGGAGACACAAACTTTCAGTCCATAACAGTGTTCTTCAAAGATACGTGAATCTAGAAGTGCAGGGATAAAAAGGTAAGTCCAGCTCCATGTCCAGTGATCTGTGTGGTCTTGCACCACTCACGTTCTTTGTATGGGTTCTGATTTGCTGCTCTTCTGGAAAAGTGTGGAATTGAACTAAGTGACCTGTAAATCTTCTTCCAGCTCTGGAATACTGTAATGACCACCATGACGGTTTGGTACTTTTGATAGTTCTAAATATTTTCAAAAGTTTGGGTTTATCAAATGCTTCCCTAGCAGATTTAGGGTTAGAATTAGAAATTTGGTGTTACCTTTGTTTGAATGAAAATAAAATAAAGAAAAGTACACGCATAGAAACAAGTACCTAGTATAAATATGTAATAGCCCATTCCCCAACTCCGTCAACACTACAAAGCTGCTTCTAAAAATTGTTTGTTTTAAGCTGTTACCAACTGGATATCATGAAATCTAGCTATCGTACTAAGAAAATGTCAGGGTGTGTTAAAATGTAGTAACTTACAATTTTGAAAAGCCATTGATTTTCCTGTTTGTTTTGCTTTTTATATTCCATTTCCCTTGTTTTGTTTTCTCATTTTCTTTTTGGTGATGAACAAGATTAATCTTTAACATCTGGGAGAACTGCCACCGGGGTTGACTGGACCTAAGATAGACACCTGAGGCAAGACTAGTCTGTCCATTGGCTTTCCCATATGAAATGGTATTCTGTTCCCCACTGCTCCTCCCCCCAACCTTAGATTTTAAACATGCACCTAAAGCCTGAAGGTGGTTATCCTGAAAGGTCACATGTGAGCTTAGAGGCTGTCTGCCAATCTGGGAACATGTGCATTAACGTGCCAGCTACACAAGAGAGGAAAATGGAGTACATGTGCACAGAGAAAGGAAGAGGAGACACTACTTGGCCCCACTGAGACAGAAAAGGGTGGAATATAGATTCTTTGGTTCCTGACAGCTTTGCAGTTTGCAGCCTTATTTCTATGAAGCCTCACTATATTCAATTTTGTGATCTCTTTATTATATCATGTCTCCACCCCTTTTATTTGAACTAATTTGAGTAGCTTTCTGTTTCTTACTTACGAAAAGAGCAGAATCTCAAACAATGGGGTCTGTAGGGCTGGATTGATCTCTGACAGGCAGTGAAGAGAAAACAGCCCTTGGAAGGACTTCATGGACCATCTAAACTCTTGGTTTTTAACAAGGGTCTATGTTGCCAGCTTACTGGGAACAATTATTTAAGTACCAAGCCTGGAATTAATTAACCCAAAGAGACTCCTGAGAGCAGACTGGAGACCCAGAGAGACTGCTGGCTGCGGGGCGGGGCTCTAATTCCGCAGAGCAGTGAGCGCGCTCGCCAGCTGGAGGCGCGCTACACCCTGTGACACTGTGTTACATTTCGGTAAATAGCAATACTCATTAAAGGAGAGCCAGGTTTCTCCCTTGTAGAAATTTAGATTAACTATCTCATACAGTTCTAACTTTAGCAATTACACTGGTATGTGACCAGTTTGTCTTTGTTACTTATTATAAGGTCTAGACTAAGTATTGTGTAGTTTCGAAATTGAGAAATCAAGGTCTTTTTTTTTTTTTTTTAGTCAAAAGGAGAAAAAACTTGAAATTATTTCAAACTGGGGAACAAAATTTGTGACAATTCTCCCTCAGACACATGGAATCAAGTGTTCTGAACATTTGAAGGTGCTTAATGCTAAATGATTTCTTTTCAAGCTGCTTGGGTCACTGCTTAGATGTATTTGAAACTTTCTTTCTCCCTCTCCCACAAAACATTTTTATTGCTTTATTATTTAATAACAATACTTTCTGCTTTTTAAATTGTCTTATACCTAATAGTAATCATTAATGCTTAAGATAAGTCCAAATTTAAAACAATATTAATGAAATAGCCCTGGTTGGTGTGGCTCAGTGGATTGTGCTGGCCTACAAACTGAAAGGTCGCTGGTTCGATTCCCAGTCAGGGCACACACCTGGGTTGCTGCCCAGGTCCCCACTAGGGGGCATATGAGAGGCAACTCAAACACATCAACGTTTCTCTTCCTCACTTTTTCCCTCCCTTCCTCTCTCTCTAAAAATAAATAAAATATTTTTTTAAAATGATATTATTGAAGTAATATATAAATTTTATTTCCAGAACTCATTAAAACTGCTTTAACTTTAAATCACTATTAGAATACTTATAATTATTCTTTCATATAGTTCATATATTATTATCTGATTTAAGTGACAATTCACCAAAAGGTAATTAACCTGCTGAAAAAAAGCACAGTAAGAATGTAATTACATGCAGATAATTAAAATAATAAAAATTAAAGAGATCTAAGATATAAACTAAAAATTTAATCTGGCTTTACTAGTATATCTATTAGATAGTGTTTAAAATACGACTATGACTCTCAAACACCATGGTACTATTTGGACTGAGCAGAATTCGTGGTTGGTGTTGTAGCTTAAAGTAAACACAGAGCGCACGGTAGTTAGCACTCTGTGAAGCAGCTACTGGGCAAAAACAAGAACAGAGATGTATTTTCATTCTAAATCCAACATGGTTAGTCCAACCAAATGGAGATTTCTTGTATCTTACAAAAAGAAAAAAAAAAGATATTTAGGACTCTATCCCGACAGCCTTTCACAGTGTTTCTACTATTATGTCAGATTTCTGCTGGTGGCCCTTCTTTGTTCCCTCTTACATTTAGCCTCAAGAACGATCTGAATTGACTTTGCTTTCTACTTGCAGTGTTTTGATTGTCATAATTGCTGCAAGGGACTAACCAAGAACACAGATCTGTCTTACAGAGATTAGAATAATATTGTTTGGATTTAATATTGCTCAACTGTAAAAATAATTCATTAAATCCTATGGATTTAATGTATTATTAAACCAACACACACCTGAATTCTGAGCCTAAGTAGACTTCCTAGAGTTCTATTTTTTCAACCATTTTCCCATTTGTTCTAATAATAATAATACATACATACATAATAGTTGACTTCTTGAATTTTTCTGTTATAATTAATTTAATCCTATAAGAACCTTATAAAAAACCTTGTAAAAAGAAAAAAAACAAAGGACAATCAATCATCAAGAAATCCAACATAATAGAAGAGAACTATACACTGTTGTAGACACAAAGTACATAGAATTCCAATGTCTTTGTGTGTGTGTGTGAAACACAAACAATCTCCACATTGAGATTTACAATGATACTATATCTCTGGTCTTGTTACATACTGTGGTTCTGTAGAATGAGGAAGGTACTAGTAGTATTATCTCCTTTCACATAGGAGTCGTCAAGTAACTGATCTCAAGTTACAGAGGTAGCAAGGGGTAGTGTTGGGGTTCAAATCTGGACAGACTGGCTCCCAATTACTTGCTGTGAATCCCCGTATTATATGACATCTGTGCCAATGTGGCAAAAATTGAAGGTGGGAGTAAAGCAGGGCCCCCTTGGAAACTGAAGGCATCGGAGCTGTGCGCATCCCAAAGTATACACCTTCACCTGCTGCTACTCGTCAGAGCCAGATCTTTCTTAGCAAGCCAGAGGTCAAGGTCTCCTGTAAGAGTTTCTCTTTAAGGCCTTTCCTGCTCACCTCAGCCCTATCTCCAGGCTTTTCAGGCAGCATGGCGAAGAGAGATATCCATCAGGCCCCCTTCCCTTTCCGGACCCATTTCCTGAAAGAAGAAGCCACCTGGTATATAGTAGTTTGTATTGAAGATAGGACAGGGCCTGTCTCAGCTAAAATTATAAGATAGAGAACATTTCTTTGTCATTCTCTCAGCTAGCAAAGCCCATTTCCCAGGCTCTTGGACTCAGAACTAACCTACTCTTGGTTCTCAGTACCCTCAGGCTGAGTTGCCTTTGGGCTTCCTGGAGGTCCCTAAATGAGCTTCCACTGCACACTGCTTTCCGTCTTGAAATCTCATTCTTCAGACTACCTGTCTTTTGGTGGCAGCGAATGCTCATTATTCCCTCAATATCTGTGTGTCCCTCTTCCATAATGATAGAGTTCCCATTCTCTGGCTTTCTTGTAGTCCGTTATGACCATGTCACTAAGTTTTGTACAATGGGATACGAACACACATTGTGTGTGCAATTTACAGGAAATGCCCTGAAAGAAAGGTGATGTAGTTTTCTTTCCCCTTTCATTCTGCCTGCTAGCTGCAATGCAAATTTAATTTCTGCCATGAAACACAGCAGATAGCAAGATAGGAGTCATCTAAGTCTTCAAGTCTTATGGAAGGCCTTGCCAAACTCGGACTGACAACCTCATGAACTAAAAATGCTTCTGGAATACAACAGAGAAACAAACTTCCACCTTGTTTAATATTATCTGGAGTATTTTGTTACTAGCAGGCAAGCTTAATGATTCCCCCTCTTTCTATTATGGAGCAACGAGATTTGTGGCTTTGTTAATATGAACAGAAGAGTATCCTCTCTATACCATGGAACTTCATGAGCCAGTTCCTCCTAATTCAGCCAGTGAGCATTAAGGGCATTTGGGAAAATACTCTCTTAAAAATACTCTCTTAAAAACTCAGCTAGGGAGGCTGCTGACACACACACTGCTATTTTGTTTTCAGAAGCTGTCATGTAGCATTTTCTTTTTTCAGCCTTTCTATCTCCAATACTAATTGCCCAGCTCTGACAGCTAGATCAGTATGCCTGCCAATTAGAGCAAAGGTTGTGTCCTGGGAAAAGCAAAAGATAATGTCACAACAGTGGTTTTCAAATACCATCCCATTAAGTTACCTGCAGGAAAAGGGCTAAGTCTTGTTCTTTTGCATTCTTTAAGCCATTTCCCATCCATATAGCCACCAAAGTTCATCTTTTTAAGAATGACAGACCAATTCATAGAGACAGAAAGTAGATTAGAAGTTCCCAGGGCTGGGAGGAAGGGAAATGGGGAGTTATTTCTTACTGGTACAGACTTTCTGTTTATAGTAACAGAAAAATTTTAGAGATAGCAGTGGTGGGGACACAACACTGTAAATGTAATTACTGTCACTGAATTGTACACTTAAAAATGGCTAAAATGGCATATTTTATGTTATATATCTTACCATAATAAAAATAAACAAACAAACAAGCAAATAAAATGTCAGGAAAAAAATGTCTATGAAGGGAATAGAGAGAATGATGCCCTCTGTAAAGCCTTATAATGATCTGTCTCTTTCTACACCTAGTTCTTTTTATTCTGTTTTCTAATTTTCATTTTTTAAATATTTTATTTAATGATTTTAGAGAGAGAGAGGAAGAAAGAGAGGAAAACATCGATTTGTTCTTCCACTTATTACGCATTCATTGGTTGATTCTTGTATGTGCCCTGACCTGGGATTGAACCAGAAAGCTTGGCGTATTGGGACAACACTCTGACCAACTGAGCTACTGGGCTAGGGCTTGCTCTGTTTTTTAATTTTTATATATACTTTTGGAAGTTAAAAAATGTGTCTAAGATATGCTGCAATGGTAACCAGAACATTTTGTTTGCTTAGCTGTATAATTGTAAATAAAAGCACTTTTCTAAGTACGTGGTTTCCTCTATTTATATTTAATGATGTGGGGGCAGGAGAAGTAACTTAGCAGCTCATACAAGACTCCTTTACTGAGAGTGACTTTATCTGAGCAGAGCTCTGCTGTGAAAGGGAACCTGCGCCGGCGTGGACGTTACTTCCACTGCCCCACACATCAGGGGAGAGAAGGAACACATGAATCACATTTCAGCCTGTCGACCCTGCATCCTTGACTAATTTACAAATTATCTCTCTTCTAAGATTGTGTGTAATTTTATATAGTGTATAGGACTAGCAGAATCTCCTTCATATTTATGTTTTTGGGAAACAACTAAATCAAGAAACCACAAATTTGCTTGTTAGGAAATCTGAAGTATAAAAAAAAGTCCTTGATGGGAAACAAAATGATACCATGTCCCATGATACTAAGGCAATTATTGGAAGGCGCAGATGAACCAGAAGAAAGAAAAATACAAGGAAGTTAAAATCAACAAATAAAGCAGAAGTATTCTAAAATCCAAGTGGGGAACTAAATAAATAGAATGTATACAGGCTGGGGATTATTGAAAAAAAAAAAAAACAAAAAAGCAAAACTGGCAATCTTAAGTGTCTTTTCCATTGCTTAAGCTTTTACAGAGCATTATTTAAATTTCCTGTATCAACTATGTCTTGATCGTTACTATATTTGCAGCAACATGTAGGCCTTTGTCCTTGCTTCTACAAGAAAGGAGATTTCATAATTGCCACTCAGAGTAATTCGTTCTTCTCTATCTAATACATGTTCACAGTCATATAGTGAAAAGATTATAGGGTCAGAAATAGGTAGCGGAATAGGAAGTTGCTATTAAGGTGTGACTTGTTGAGAGAGCCTCTAACCCAAATATCCACCCTTTGAAACTGTTTGCTTTTGGTTAAGGTGTTATCGTCACAAGAACTGTTCTTAACAAATAACTCTTGCATAACCCAAAGTCCTGGGATCCATGTCTCAGTGTGAGCCCAGAAGGCCATGAAGGAACAAGGCACCAGACAACTAAATTTTTGTCTGTGGGAGGCCTCCTGGGTCCGCTCTTCTCAGTGCCTCAATCAGAAGTCCTATGTCAATATACACATTAACATGCCTTCCTCATTTAATGCCCTATATTGCCACTGATGAGTATTTCCCTTTAGTTATAATAATTATATTTGCATTGTAGATATCTTCACTCTTCCTACTCAGAGAAGTAGGCAGTTCTGCATTTACAAATTATTCGTACAGTAATTTTGGCCTCCTGCTGCCAATAAATTCTGAAGAACAATGGAGTTTTTGGTGAATCTGAGGGGCAAATATGAAGGAAGAAGAGACTCCCCAGGTCAAGATGAGCCTAAGAGGGCTGGTTCCAGGGACAATCTCAATGGCCTAGCTCTATCGAAGCCACTCTCTCCCTCTCTTCATCCCAAATTTCTTCTGCATGTTCCTTAAAATTCCACCTTGTCGAGTTTGTTTTGATTAATGAAATTCAAACATACTTGAGAGAGAATTCAAGCAAACTCTTTAAGACAAATGGGGACGTGACAAAAAGAATATAAAAGTCAAATTGGTACAATTTAACTATCAAAAGAAAAACTTACTGCAATTGATTATAAAACATTTAATAAATTAAAAAACCACAGAAATGTGATCACATAAGAAAATGTTCTCTCTTTTTTTTTTAATGCAATCTAAAGTATTAAAGGGAAAGCGTCATGATGTTTGCAGTCCATTTCCACACAGATACGTAAAGAAGGTATGGCGCCCTAGCCAGGTAGTTCTGTTTGTTAAGAGTGTCATCTGGACACAGTAAGGCTGTGGGTTCAATCCCCGTTCAGGGCACATACAAAAAGCAACCAATGAATTCATAAATATGTGGAATGACAAATTAAAGTTTCTGTTTCTCTCTTTTTCAAATCAATTTAAAAAAGAATATATAATAAATTATTATCAATTGTTGAATCTAGTTGATGGGTATAGAGGTGATTTTTGTACAATTCTATCAACTTTTCTGCATTATTGAAATCAACTATGATTTTTTAAAATGGGGGGAAGGCAGCCCTGAGAGAATTAGAGGTCAGTCAATATGGATGTTAGTCTCCTTTCTTTCAAGCAGATTACATACTTTCTTCCTAACAGTAGCTGCAACCAACTGTACTGTAAACAACTCCATCAGCAAAATTCATTTTATTCACAGTTTACACTTCATATTATTTTTATTCAGTGTGTGACCTGGTCTTTCTTAGCCACATAGAAACCAGGTTAATGCATGATATTAAAATTAAAGTAAAAGTAAATCAAAATTAGGGTGATGGGGGTCGTGGTGGTGTTGCTGCTGGAGAACCAAGGTTGAGAAACGAAGATAAAACCCAGAGCTGGCCAGCGATAGTTACCAAGACACCATAATAAGAAATGCCAAATCCGAGTTACATGGAGCACTCCCAGGTGTATGGAAGTAATCCTGAGCTGGGGAACCTGTCTACCGAAATTAAGTCCCTCCCCTTTCTAGGCTCCTCCCTCCTTCCTGTTACTTCATCTCCCTAATATTTGGCTCCCATTTCACGTTGAGATTACTCCCTCACACCCATGCAGCACTCTCTCCCTTGCTCCCAATGTCATCAGAAAGGGACTGGCCTGGAAAAGGTCTGTCTCAGGCCAGCCAGTAGCGTGTGGGTTCTTGACTTCATGCAGGAAAGATGTCCCAACACTAGTTCAGGTGATTTTGATGGTACATTGATTAAAGCTGGGTGAGGTAAAACAAAGAAAGGGATTCGGATGGCAGAAGAACAGGTGAGAGCCTAGGTGATGCTCTGCTTTTGCTCCCTAGAAATGTTATAGTAAAGAAGGAAGCCATAAAATAAATAAATAAATAAATTTAAAAAAAAAAAAGAAGGAAGCCAGGGTGGGGCTGCCTTTAGTTGACTGAAACATTAGAGAAAAGGGAGGCTTGGAAACATGTTCTGGGGATGCTGCCGCTGCCCGAGGCTCCCCCAGTTGTCAGTCTCCTGGGGACCCTTAGAGTGTAGGAGCGAAAAGTAAAGATGCACACCTGAGAGCAAAGAAAGATGGGCACACTCTAGAGAGAGCTTGAACTGGGTCTTTGTCTTGAGGGTTTTTGTTTTCTAAAGGGAGGAATTTTACGGGAGGTCTTAGGGGAGGATCTCAAGAGAATATTCATCATCTTTATGCTGATTCGCCAAAATGAGATTTACTCCCCTGACTTCATCTGTCCTTGTGTGTAGCTGGCACAAGTGGCACTAATTGGATTTCTGTTGTCTATCTCCCTGAGTAGGGTGAGTTAAGCTATTTACTCTCTGGTTGGGGAGGAGAAGTGTAAGCTATTTATTATTTAAAAAAAAAACTTATTGATTGATTTGAGAGAGAGAGAAAAACATCGAGTTGTTGACTTGTTGTTCCACTTATTTATGCATTCATTGGTTGCTTCTTGTATGTGCACTAACCGGAGATCAAACCCACAACCTTGGTATATCAGGAGGACACTAACTGAGCCACCCAGCCAAGTTAAACCATTTACTCTTAAGTGTCCTTGGTTAGGGAATACAGGACTTTGTGATTTATTGGACTGTAAACTGTTTGGCCTTCTAACTATCTGCCTCAGTTTCCCTAGTCCATTTGTCCTGTCTCTGTAGAACCAGAGCTGGCAGTTTACCATTGGCTTCTCAGTTCTGAACCCATCTAGCCCTAGTTTATTTCAGTTCTACCTGCCGTTTGTGCTGGGTGGGATATGAATTACACTGATAAGAGATCAATACTAGCACTCTACTGGGCTGAGGTGTCCTTTTGAGGAAGACCCTAGGCCTTCCAAGTCCCTTCCATCTAGTAGAATGCCAAGTAGGCACTGTGTTGTAAGTACACTCGTGCATATTATCTCATTTAACCCTTTAAAGAAAATATCATTATTTTCACAGCTACTACATATCAAGAGCTGCTTCTGCTGACTCAGAAGTTCATCTTCCATCGTCTTTCAACTTCCCAGCATCAAATCCCTTAAAAATTCATCTCACTTTCTCTGTTCATTTTATCCCTAGCCATGAAGATGTTTTTTTTCACTTCCCTGTATTAATTGAGAATGTGGCAAACAGCACAGTTTTCTGCTCCAAGTCTTACTGTCATCAGAGATAAATCTAATGTCCAGTGTGGCTCACTGGGTCAGGCATCATCCCATAAATCTAGAGGTCACCAGTTCAATTCCCAGTCAGGGCACATCCCTGGTTAGGGATGTACAAGAGACAATCAATCAATGTTTTTCTCCCACATGGGTGTTTTTCTCTCTCTAAAAAAAATAAATTTTAAAAAATCTTTTAAAAAAAGATTTTAGCCTTAGTTCATAGGCTAAAGTGATTAATACCTGTTGTTCCAGGAACTGGAATGCATGACCTATGTGACTCCAGGAGGTCAACAAGCAATTCAACCCCAGTGCTCCAGAGGAGTCTGCAAGCCGTGGAGATGGTATCTGAGCCATTGTGTTTCAGGGAGGGAACTCCACGACACAGATAAAGAATCCTCGATCAACAGATAAAGTAGTACTAGGAAACACACAGCCGGACTGCAACTTATTCGATTAACCTTTTTCCAAATTCCTTACCTGCCCTTTTCTTCTCCTTATAAAGAGGTTGGCTTGAGATGAGATGAGAATTCTGAGGGTATGTAACCCATCTTCTCAGATTACCAGCATCTGAATAAGGTGCCCCAAAGATTCAATCCTTGTCTCTACTTCTTGGTTGTGGTGGTGACCGGCAGCACCAACGCCCAGTGTCCCAGTTTTACACCCAAGCTACCTTTCCCTGACCTGACCTCTGGCTTCCCCTTTCCCTGACCCTCTCCCCCCCACCCCCCGATTGAGGCACCGTCTCCCCTCCACATCAGCTTCCCAGTCCCGTGGACCTTGTCATTAGGGAGGATTCCTCCACCTCCGACATCTTATGCTCGGTTACCCCACTTGGCAGCAACCTTTGATCCTAGCTGTGTCGTCGGGTTATTTTGACACTTTTTTTTCGATATCTGGGCCCTTGATTGCTCAATTTCCTCCTAGTCCATTATAGTCTTCACTTGGTTATCTGGTCTTCAGGATCCATCACCTCAGCCAGTCTTCCCAATACTCTCAATTCCCTTGATCCCCAAGACCTCCTATTCCACCCCATGATCCTGGACCAAACTGACTGGCTGACTCATTTGTTCACACTCTCAGTCTGCAGAGACCTGCTGGAGAAAATGACCCAGCTAAACAGAGTGAAGACTCCCAGTGTTTGGTTTCCAGCCCTCAAACTGGGTTTCTGGAGGCCCTAATTATTTTTCACATCAGCTTTTCAAATGAGCACCACCCCTAACCCTCTCAACAGAGAGAGAACTTTGTTTCCTACTCACTAGGGAGAACAGAGGTCAACAGGTGATGGTGATTGGAAGTCTTACCTACAGCCTTACTCGGTACCATATTCATCCTTGAGTGGGACAACTGTCTCCCCAGACTAGAGCTAATCTTCCCCTCTGCACCCAAGAGTCCTTCTGCTCCCACCTCTGTGGTCTCATGCTATCCATCAGTTTTCCTTTCTCTTGCATTTTCAAAAGCTTCTTCTCTGCTGCCTCCTCCTGCAAATATATTCAAGTCTCTAAATGAGATATAATCCATGTTTCCTGTTCCAGGGTGGTAAAGAGGTAAATTCTCTCCACACCTATAATTTTATAATCAATATTTTAGAATTTGCTTTTGGAACCTGACAAGGTGATTCTAAAGTTCATCCGGAAGAATAAATGGGAGGAAATAACTAAGATCACTTTGAAAATACTCAAAAGCTAAAACTTTTTTACTTTATTGATTTTGTTTTTTAATCATTTATTTTTCCATTTAAATTACTTTTACTTTGCTTTATTTACTGAGGTTTTTAGCCGTGTTGTTCATGAAAGCCTTGATAAGACTTGGTGCAAGTGTAACAGAGCTGGGGAGAGGGCCATTCTTGTAGCCTGTCACCACTACATCCTAGCCCACAGGGGGCTCAGACGTCCCCTCAGAGGGCTGCAGTGCTGTATGGAAGATGTTCTCATGGGGGCGGCTGGCAGCAGAGGAGATTTTATATATATATATATGGTGAAGTGTTTTGGGGGCTTCAGAGTGGAGGAAGGTCACTGCAGGATATTAAGAGTAGATGTTTAATAATTAGTAGTTTGTCTTGTTATACAGATAGGTCAAAAAGTTATCTTTGATATCTCTTATGGGCAAGACTTCTAATGTAATTTCTTCTAGGTAGTGAAGTGGGGTACAGAAGTTTCTCTTGCCCACTGGGTCTCTATTGCCTTTAGCGCCAAGTAATCCACATACCACAGAGGCACACCTTGCGGGTGACTTGTTCTGAATCCCTACAGCAATATGTATTTGTTGGATAAATAAATTAATCAGTAAATAATAAGTCTCTTACTCAATCTTGAACCGTGTGCTATAGTTATAGAGATACAATGTTCTAATTAGCCAGGCCTAAGTGAAATGCTGCCCCTGTGGGCAGGGGCTGGATGAGCTCCCCCTGAAACATATGGTCTCAGAATAAAAATGGGTAGTTGCAGAAGAAAAATCAGAGTGCTATTACCAGAAGGGAACTAGATGCTAGGCTGGCAAAAACAGAGATATTCGCTTTCAAAAGATGTGGAAATTATAGGGAAATCAAGATCTAATGCAAAGATTTTAGCCTTTTCAAACATTCAAGCTGGGACCTTTCTGAGAAATAGCAGCCATTGTATATGACTCATCAATACTTCCAGTACCAGACTACCTCCTCACCTTCTAAATCACCCGCCCATTTGGTGTGTGGGTGCATGGGTGTGTGAGGAAGGACGTGGTATTTTCCATCATCCCAATACACTAATCAGACCGGACCACTGACTCAGCCTCCCAGATATAAATATTCCCTGTGGGTTCTAAGGCATGTACTTCACTCACACCTTCTTTCCCAGGAGAGCAGTCCCTACAGGGAGCAATGAGCAATGGGTACATTTCACCAAGTCCCTCAGAAAGTTCAGAACCTCAATGTTACAGAGCCTTATGGAAACAGAGGGCAGAGGAAACGAAAGAGAGAAGGATCCAGAAGGAAGCAGAGATAACACTGAAGGGGAGAGTCAATTGTCCTTAGTAAAGACAAGGGAGGAGAGAGAACCAAAGTGGAGGGGTGGGCAGTAATGTCAATCCCTGGGTTAGGGAGCTGTTACGAACTACATGTTTGTGTCTCCCCAAAATGCATATGCTGAAACTGCAATCCCCAATGTGATAGTATTGGCAGATGGGGCCTCTAAGAAGGTAATACGTTCCTGAAGGGAGAGCCCCCATGATGGGATTTGTGTCCTTAGAAAGAGGAAGCGCAAGAGCTAGCTAGTGCTCTCTCTGTCACATGAGGACACCGCAAGTAAAGCAGGAAGAGGACTCTCACCAGAAACCAACCACGCTGGCACCCTGGTAGACTTCCCCGTCTCCAGACCTGGGAGGAATAGATGTGTTTAATTCACCCAGGCTGCGGTATTTTGTTAAAGCAGCCAAAACTGACTGAGGCAGGAGGATTAAGAGAATAGGAAAATAAGTTTGACAGTTAGATAATCATTTGTGACTTTGGAGAAAAAATTCCATAGCCTGTAGCAGAAACTAAATTTTGAACTTAAGAAATGGGTGACTGATGAGGAAGTGGAGATAAACCATAAAATGGCAAATGAATACATTTCTCAAAAGAGACCGAGAGCCTGCTGTAAGCAGAGCACTACTCTAGGCCCCAGGGCCAGCTTCATGGGCATACAGCCTTCAAGGTCACACAGGGTGCTGCGCTCAGCGGCATCCTGGCGTGGCTTAACGCTCTGATGTCAGTGTCTTGAAATTCTTTGAATAAGGACCCTGAATTTTCATTTTGCACTAGGCCCACATACTTACTATACAGTAGAACATGCAGGACACTGCAGGGAACTCAAAACATTTCATTCATCATTCATTCACTCATTTATTCAACAACAAATACATCAATTGCCTGCTACAATCCAGGCACTCTAGCAGGTTCTGCAGACATGATGAAAAAAGGTAGTGAATATGCAGATGCATGACAAAAAATGTTATAAGAAAAGGTTGTTACTTTCAAGAATATTAAAATGTAAACACAGCTAGCTATGGCATTCCATTCAGTTTCTTTGTCGTGTGATCTATATGACCTCAGTAAATTTATTCAACTTCCCTAAATTCTAGTTTACTCAAACAAAACTCAATCTAATCTGATTGGCTTTCTAGCAACTAGAAGGGCGCTCCCAGGAGTTGTACAAATGGAAAGTTTTCAGAGGCAGAAAGAGGTTGGGACTAAGAAGTTAACAGTGGATGATCTCAGGCAAGGACACTCCTTCAAGGAAGGCTGGAGGGTCTCATCAGACGGATTACCTCACTAGTGTGGATCAGGAAATTCCAGACTGGTTTAAAATTCCACCCCAAGGAGAGGCTGAAACTGCAAATACTTAAGTATTAAATTTAGACTTGGTATCATGGGTTTTTGGTGCAAAGTGACACCATGTTGGGCCTGCAGATTTCCCTTTTAATATCACCTAAAAAAATGAGAATAACAGGACCTACTCCTAAGGTTGTTAGGAAAGTTAAATGAGATCAGGAACATAAGGAACACAGAACAGTACAAGACACATATTAAGTGTTTAATAATGTGAGTGACTATGCTAATTTGTAGCACCCAGCATCGCCAAGCACGCAGTAAGAGTTCAATGAATGAATAGTTTACGAAATGGGGATAAAAAGGAAATCTCAGATCATTCTGGGTAGTTGGATATATTTTTGTATAAATAAAACCAATATGGCTATATATACATATTCATAGGTGCTTAAAACATTGATTAGACCTAGAAGGAGATATAAAAGAACATACACTAAGTTGCTGACTGTGATCAAATCCATGTAATAGAATATACTCCTTATTTAAAAAAACAAGATTTTAGAAAAATAAAGTTATTGGCATATTCTGAATGTAGTGGCAGATAACAAAGTTTATAGCCTATTACAATTTTTCCCTTCTAAAAATTACTGTTCTCCTGTCCAAAATATTTTCATCCAATTTCTATTCTTTTTCTTCTAGTTCTGAATCTGCCATAATTTGCTATTAATCTTGGAAAAAATCAATTCCTTGACTTGCATTACAGCTTCCTCATTCATAAAATGAAGCATATAATCCAGACAATGCTTCTTAACTAGTGGACTAGGGGATGCTAGTGTCCTGAATATGGGTGAGAAATTGACCCCTCCTGCACTGGGCAGTTGAGAGGGATCAGGGACAGCCAGAGTCCCCTGGGCCAGTACCACTGGCCATAAGCAGCCTTGCTTAGGGTTCCTCAGGGCAGCAGTGCCGAGCAGTCTGGGGTGTATGCCAACCACTGTAAACAACAACCAACACTTAAAATTCTGCTGTCTGTGCATGGCCAAGGACGCCTGCCACATGGGCATGTATCTACAAAGCCTAGCATGGACCAGACATTCTGGAGCCAATGCACAAGTTTGTGCTCTATGTGCCCAAGGGGGACAACACACAGCTCCAGGAGTAATCTGTCAGCAGCTGAGAGAGGAGCCTGGACTGAGTGGGGTTCCTGGTGGGCTCAGCTCCAGGGAATGCCCTTAATTATTTGTCTTTACCTATAGTGGCTATTTCTATCCCCCTGTGGCAACACACTCTTTTAATGGCCCTCAGACTAGCTGTTGACAATATGTGCATGTTCTCAAAGCTACAGTTTCATTGCGGAAATCTTGATATAAAAATGTACTATTGGTTTGGTATC
Source organism: Glossophaga mutica (assembly GCA_039655065.1). Taxonomy (NCBI): domain Eukaryota; kingdom Metazoa; phylum Chordata; class Mammalia; order Chiroptera; family Phyllostomidae; genus Glossophaga; species Glossophaga mutica. Next base: position 47,368,757 of record CM077306.1, on the reverse strand, counting down.
CGTTTGCATTATCGTATGAAATTGCAACATTACATTTGTCAATAAGAGTTGTTATTCCTTAAATGTAATTACAATTGTAAATTTTGAATGATGGTATTCAAAATCATTTAATCATTGAATTAAAACAATATGGTTTTAAATATTTTATTACCTACTTATGTGATCAGTCCCTCACTGATAATTACTATTCAGAATGAGTTTATCATTAAAAAGTTGAGATTGGAAACTGCATAAAGCCATTCAAACCATAAAACCTAATATCAAAATATATTCATAGGAACAAGTTCAAGGTGATCATTAAAAAATGTGGAAAATTTTTATTTGAAAGTTTTATTCAAATGTAATTTTAATATCTTCTCTAATACATTGTATTTTATTTTTAAAAATGCATTGTATTTTATTTTAGCATAATTATCTAATTTAAAGGAAATGTTATGAATTTTTTTAAACCAACCATCATTTAGATGCTTCCAAATCTTTGTTTATGTAACTTCATGTGCTGCATAAAAATTGTTTTTTGTGTGTGCTGTGACATGAAAGAAGTTGACAGGCCCTAATATAGGTTCTTTATAAAATCTGTCTGCCACTCCATCCCATCTTAAGATCCTTGTCCCCTACTCCCCATCCCATATTCTTTCTCTCTCACACACACATACACACACACATTTCCAAGACAGCCAGGGCTACAAGGATAGACAGCAGCTGAGGATCAAGTTTGTGTCCAACAGGGTCAAGAACTCAAGCAGGGATATTTGTATGAGATACTATGTGGCCACAGAACTGGGGATAGACTTAGACAAAAGCATGAAAAATAGCCAGTGTCTAAAATCCACAGAGTCTGGATGAACAATAAATTTGGATGAACCCAAAGGGAGGAATCCATATTTTACTCAAGGACAAAAGATCTGAATAAATAAACTGGCATACCATGTTCCTGGATGGAAGTACTTAGTATCCCATTCCCCATCACTTCTCAAAGTAATATAAGAATTTAATACAATTCAAAGAAGGAATAATAACAGAAGTTATAGATTAAAAATAATTCATTAGAAAACATCTACAACATGCCATAAAGTGGAGCCATGTGATCGGTTTTTCATGATCACCCCTGCAGTTTCTCACTGGGTACTTTAGTGTGAATACCATCTTCCTAAGGTCTTTAACTTGTTTCTACATACTCAGAACTAAATCAGAAATCAATCTATCTATTACTACTTGATAGTAATCAAACTCATGAAACCTTGATGTGTGTGACTTTTTTAAAGGATTTTATTTATTTACTTTTAGAGAGAGGGGAAGGGGAGAGAGGGGAAGGGAGAAAGTGAGGGAGAGAAACACGGATCAGTTGCCTCTCCCAGGTCCCCTGGCCCACAATCCACGCATGTGCCCTGACTGGGAATCAAACAGGCCGCTTTTCAGTTCACAGGCTGGTGCTCAATCCCTTTAGCCACACCAGCTTGGGCGGGGGCCGGCGGGCGGGGCGGTGCACGCTGAGGCCTTTTTTTCCCCCATTTTCCTTCATTGCTTTTAGAGAGTGAGGAAGGGAGGGAAAGAGAAACATCCATTCCAGAGAGAAACAGCGATGGGTTGACCTCTCTCTCATTACTGCCCCCACTGGGGATCAAACCCACAACCTGTGCATGTGTCTTGACCTGGAATCAAATCGGAGACCTTTCAGTTTAAGGGACAACAGTTCCAACCCACTGAGCCACACAGGTGAGGGCCGAAGCTGTGATAGGCTAATGAGACCCTAAGGGTATAAATTTCCCCAGTTTTGAGTATTGTTGCTGGGTATCAGGAATGCTTAAGAAGCAGAGTACATAACAGTTTGCTTGTGATACGGGAATCACAGCAAGAGGAGGCGGCTAGTTTGGAGGGTTATTTCATCCAAGTTGCATTAAGGACTGGTGACTGGTTTCTGCCCTGGAACAAAGTACCTTTTTGTTCATGTCTGCCAAATAAAACACCTGTTCCACTTGGGCAGTGCTAGATAAACATTAACAAATTCTTACTTTTGTACTCCCTTTTTCCAAGCTCCAAGCAGACCATTCCCCATTAGTTAACACAAACTTTTAAAAAAATTGACAATGTAATTGATTAAATTTCTAATGTTTCCAAGGGAAGGTCTGATTAGTTTTAGTTTTCTATGGACTGCTACCTTAAAATACAAGACTTAGCAGGGGAGGGAGATTTGTCAATTGTAACTTTTCATAAGCATCTTTGTTTAGACTTGGATGTACTGATTGACAGCTGTTTTGAGTGTTGGAGATTACTCAATCTTATTCCCATTTTCATTAAAAAACAAAACTGAAGCTTAGTAAGGTCAAATGATTTAAAATCATTTAGGTGGAGAAAGGATTACATCTCTAGTTTTTAAGCCTCTAATTGATCTCATCTGTTCCTCTTCACAACGCAATTAGAACTATTAAGGTAAAAATCACTAGCCAATAGGTAGCATACCTGGCGACCCTACTTTTGAAGTCTTGTGTATTATTCAATTCTCTAAATTTCAACCCCCAGAAAAGTTGCTTCGGCTCTTTCCACAATAGCTAGGAAATGTTAAAAAACTAGAGCCCACAGATTTGAGATCAGTGAGTACTCAACGAACTGACCTCGGCCAATCTTGCCTCAGCTCCTTAAGGGTAAAATGTCAGTGTGTCAGCCGCGTTTTGAGGCCTTTTCAACGTGCCCACGATTCGGTATCAAAGGGATTTTTTAGTACAGGTCCTCTGAATGGGCGCCGCAGTCTCAGAAACTGGTTCCCGGCATTTTGGAAACAAGGGAGGAGAAGCCGAGGGGCCGATAAGTGTTTCTAGCAACCTTAGAGTCCAGGATAAAACTTAAATTTCAAACAGGTACTGTTGATGGAATGAATTCAGATACTCAGACCCAGAATACTCCGTGGGGGAGGGGAAAGAAGCGCGCGGAGAAAAGGAAAGGCCTTTTTTCCGGTGACGCGCGGTCACGCGGCGTTCTCTCGACGTGCGCTCACGCCATTGGCTGAACACGAGCTGACGTCCCCAAAGCCGCCAAGGCGCGAATCACGACAAGGGTGGCGCCGCCGCACTGGAAGCTGGTGAGCGGCGCGCTCCCGCAGCCTGCCACGCCCCCACGCTCCGCCCGCCAACCCGCTCATCCAGTCCCTCTTCGCGCCCCTTTGGCCACGCCCCTCAGGTAGCTCGCCCCTCCTCCACTAGGCCGGCGGCGCGCGGAAAGCGCGTCACGTGGCGTCTGGCCCCGCCTCTTCCTCTCGGTCCCATATTGAACTCGAGTTGGAAGAGGCGAGTCCGGTCTCAAAATGGAGGTAAAACCGCCGCCCGGTCGCCCCCAGCCCGACTCCGGCCGTCGCCGCCGCCGCCGGGGGGAGGAGGTATTAGGGGGAGAGCGGGGGGGTTGATGGGTAGTGGCCGGCGTAGGGGACCTGGTTCGGTGGGAGTGGGGAGGCCGGGTGGACTGGTTGGCGGTCCCGCGCTCTGCGTTGAGGCGGGTGGTGGGAGGGGGAGGGGAACGCGACTCGGAGGCCTCCTCGGGGTCCCTCACCCGCCTCGTTTTTTCTTTTGGCTGCACAGGTGGCCCTTCGGAGGTGCGGCGTGGCGGGGAAGAACTCGGGAGGGGAGCCGGCACACCCGCCGCGCAGCCTCGTATTTGAGGCCGAGGGAGGCATGGCGGGCCTGGGCGGGAGCGGTTGGGAGGAGGTGGTGGGGGAGGGGAGGGGACGAGCAGGCACATCCGGGAGAGCGAGCAGGCGGGCGGCGGCCACATTGACATTGATCTGCCGCGTTACGAAATGGCGCATTGGCCCGCAATGGCCGCCGCCTAGCTCTACCGCTGGGGAAGAGCGCGGGATTGGAAGGATGAAGGAGGCGGCGGCCTGGCGGAAAATGCCGCAAATGGCCTGAAATCTTAGGGCGCGGTGCTTTTCCTGCAGTTCTGTTCGCGCCTGCGTAGGCCTCACAGACTTAAGACGAGATTTTATTTGTCAGCATTCGGTTAAAATAAAATTTTTAAGAAGTTTGCTGCTTCGTAATACTTCCTGATCTGTTCTTGCTAAAGTATTTAGAATTATACATGTCTTTGCCTCATGGTAAAATGGAAGCTTGAAAAAAATTATGGGTTTTAGAGAGGAAGGAGAGAGATTGGTGTTCCGTTTATTTATGCATTCATTGGTTGAGACTCATGTGTGTTCTGTCCAGTGGTGGAGCCCACAATCGTGGGTTGGCATATAAGGAGAATTCTCTTACTGAGGTACCTACCGAGGGTTGAATTATGTTGGTTTTATTGATTTGAGAGAGAGAAACAACATCAATTTATTGTTGCTTTTATTGGTTGATCGTAGTGTGTGCCCTGTCCGGTGATTGAACCTGCAACCTTGGTGTTTTGGGATTTTCCTGGTCAGGGCTGAAAATTTTACCTTGATTTTCCCCATGGCTCTGGCGATAGTTTCTTGTGTGTTTGTTTTAGAGTACTACAGATAAGTAGTACTCTAGAACAACCACAGATGAAGTTTTCATGTGCTCGGGATAATTTTATGTGGGGTATGGTTGGGTGTGTTGTTGGGTTTTTTTTTTTTTTTTTTTTTAAGTCAACTTCGCGTTGCTGATTAAATGTATTTTATCAGGACTTGAAAAGATACAAAGTAAGAGAATTAATGCTTTAGGCTATTCATCTTTTAACATTTTTTTCTAGCAGGGGACAGTCTCTTCATAGTAAGTGCCTTAAGATCTGTACCTTTAGAAGACACAGGAAGACCTTAGAATGTAAATGTGAGCCTCTTTATGTAAGGACTTTGGATGAACACTATGTAAATGCATGGATTAAATGGCAATTTATGTAATTTATTTAAAAGCTGGTTAAATTGTAAAACTGTTCAGTCCACATCTAAAAACGTCATTCTTTTCACGTGTAAATTTTAACTGCAGTTTGCCTTTTTGGTGACCCTATAAAATGTATGTGAAAATTTTGCCAAGTGATAAAAGTGCACATAGGTAATTATGCTGCACGTAATCTGTTAAAAATGGTTACAGGAAATCATCAAGAACCATGGATTTTTCTGTTTGTTTCTGGGGGGGAAGATTTTATATATATATATGTAGATACATATATAGTAATATCTATTTTAACATTGTCTTGATTTGCTTGTAACCGGTGAGTTTCTTTAAATTTGCTACTCAAGACTTTTAAGTTGCATCTCACACAGCTTTGTGGTTTAAAGTTAAATGGTGGACAGGAAAAGAAATGGCATGGATGAAACACTGCTTCTACAGCACTTTGGTTTCTTATAAAGCAGTTTCTCAGCATCATCTGAAATCTGTCCTCAGGCACTTTTGTAACTTGAAATTGAGGGACTTTTGATTCTAGGATTCCTTTGGACCTCATTTTAGTTGAAGTGGTACTGATATTTGAAAGGCTGGTTATAGGTTTTCTTGGTATTTTGAGCCCTTTAATAAACTGATGAGATTTGTATGAGCCTTTTCTAATTTTTAACTGACCGAAGCATTAATGGTATAGAATTGGATAGTTTATATTTGTAGTGGAGTAAAGGCTTGTGCATCTTAGCAATTCACCTACTAAAAGAAATAATTAAAATGCATTGGTTTGTTTTCTTAGGGCCACGATCCAAAGGAACCAGAGCAGTTGAGAAAACTGTTTATTGGTGGTTTGAGCTTTGAAACTACGGATGATAGTTTAAGAGAACATTTTGAGAAATGGGGCACTCTCACAGATTGTGTGGTAAGTTACTAAAGAAACAAGATTATAGAAAGGGGTAGAGGACTTGTATAGGTGTGTTTCAATGCTTTTAAATTTTTTATTTCGTAGGTGATGAGAGACCCCCAAACAAAACGTTCCCGGGGCTTTGGTTTTGTCACTTACTCTTGTGTTGAGGAGGTGGATGCAGCCATGTGTGCTCGACCACACAAGGTTGATGGGCGTGTAGTGGAACCAAAGAGAGCTGTTTCTAGAGAGGTATATTTTAATTCCATGTTGTCTAACAAGTTAAAATGTTGTAAAAAATTGTTTTTGTTGTTTGTTTGTTTGTTTGTTTTTTGGTTTTTTTACTTACATATTTTGTACTTACAGGATTCTGTAAAGCCTGGTGCCCATCTAACAGTGAAGAAAATTTTTGTTGGTGGTATTAAAGAAGACACAGAAGAGTATAATTTGAGAGACTACTTTGAAAAGTATGGCAAGATTGAAACCATAGAAGTTATGGAAGATAGGCAGAGTGGGAAAAAAAGAGGATTTGCTTTTGTAACTTTTGATGATCATGATACAGTTGATAAAATTGTTGGTAAGTAAGATCTTTAATAAGAAAGTAGAAGTGGCTTTTTCTACTCTAAATTTGCTTTTCCTACTCTATAATATTACATTGTGCATAGTGGCATATAAAGTATATGGTTCAGTTTTCGTGAAGTGAGTACTTTTATGTAGCCAGCAGCCAGATCAAAAATAGACATTAACATCCCAGAGCATTCCCTCATCCCCACTTAGAAATCACTACCTTCTTAATACTATTTTACTGTTACATAGTGCTGAAGGATATCATTTACATACGCTTTTTCAAACATCAAATAACTTCTGTTTGTTTGATTTAAAAAAATTTAGTTCAGAAATACCACACTATTAATGGGCATAATTGTGAAGTGAAAAAGGCCCTTTCTAAACAAGAAATGCAGTCTGCTGGATCACAAAGAGGTGAGTAGTACCATATGCACTTAAACAGTAAACGCGAGTGGTGTTTATAATATTCTTAAAGATTTTCCTTGCCTGTGTTAAAGGCCGTGGAGGTGGATCTGGAAACTTTATGGGTCGTGGAGGAAACTTCGGAGGTGGTGGAGGTAACTTTGGCCGTGGTGGAAACTTTGGTGGAAGAGGTAGGATGGTTATCTTCTAAGTATGTGTCTACCTAAAATTTATTGTAAGTTGAATGTTACACTTGTAACTCATACCTTGATTTTCCTCAGGAGGCTATGGTGGAGGTGGCAGCAGAGGTAGTTATGGAGGAGGTGATGGTGGATATAACGGATTTGGAGGTGATGGTAAGTTTTTTGTTTTTTGTTTTTTTTTTTTTTTTAACTGATATTTTGACTTTGTTTCTTATGCTATTGAAAATTAAGTATTTTAATTTTTCTAATTTTAGTCAACGCTTGAATGGCTTAATGGCTAAAGTATGCCTCTGAACTAATATAGATGACTTTTTTCCTTTAAAGATTTAACATTTGCTAATTATTTTTGGCTAATTGGGTTTATTGTACTAGTTAATCAAGCTGCTATTATGTCTCAGGAGACTGTTTACTATTTTCCTTAGTGAATTGAAAAAGAATTTAGTATCAAAATATATTTCAGCATTTATTTTAAATTCTTACTAGCCCAGATTTTTGGTTCTGTTAACCAGGCTTTAAGTGCTAAATCAGTTCATGGGCTTACTTTCCAGTGTCTTAAATGTAATATAAACTATAGTTTAATAATTTGGTTTTCTATATACTTGTTTTATGTGCATGACCTTTTTTTTTTTTTTTTAAGGTGGTAACTATGGCAGTGGACCTGGTTATAGTAGTAGAGGAGGCTATGGTGGTGGACCAGGATATGGAAACCAAGGTGGTGGATATGGTGGTGGTGGAGGATACGATGGTTACAATGAAGGGGGAAATTTTGGTGGTAAGTTTTCACTTGTTTTAAATGTTGTTTATATATTAGGTATATTACAGATGTTTGAAAGTGTTGAAATGTAGCATTTGGTTGAATTTCATGTTGTGTAAAATCAGAAAGCTCAGTTGATAGGTAATTGAACTGAATTTTCTTAATGTGCTTGTTATTTAGTAAATTGGTAAAATATATTCAGCTATTTATTATATAGTTGGAATGGACATTTATTGGTAATGTATTTATTGCCAGAATTTTACCTAACTCTAGGCACTTCTAAACTGGACAAATGGGAACAGAAAATTGTTAAAACGAATAGGATGTCATCTGGGGTCTTAATTGATGAGAGTACTTTGAATGTGTTGTACAGATTATAAGGAAGACTGCGTCATTACTCTGATACTCAGTGAAGAGTTTTGTTACGAATGCACTGAGTTTTGGACTGTGTTAATGTAGCAACAGCAGGTTTTTCTTAACAGTTAACTTTAGAATACTTTCTGTCACTGATTTAAAAGTTATATTGCATCAGAATTAAAGTGAATTAAACTGACAGTTTTGATGGTGTTAGTGGTATGAAGGAGAAAACACATAGAGTGTAGAATCAAACAAAATTTGACAGGTGTCTAGATAAATGCTCTTGGGACCACCTTCCACTCTTTTCTTACCCATGTCTGAGGTTTACTAGAGGGGCCTCTGGTCAGGAGTTGGGTAGCTCTGTAAAATCTCTTTTCAAAGAGTTGCATGTAAGTGTTGTAGAGTATGCTGCCATGATTGTTAAGATGATGTACATATATTAGAAGAGGGAAATAATTATTGTATTAGTCAACCACAATTTAAAACTTTTTGTAATTTCAGGTAACTATGGTGGTGGTGGTGGTGGGAACTATAATGATTTTGGAAATTATAGTGGACAACAGCAGTCAAATTATGGACCCATGAAGGGGGGCAGTTTTGGTGGAAGAAGCTCGGGCAGCCCCTATGGTGGTAAATAATTTTTTCATCAAAATTCTTTGTAACCCTTTTAAATTTACAAACTCCTGTATATTTGTTTTAAAATTCTGTACATGTATATTTCCAGGTGGTTATGGATCTGGTGGTGGAAGTGGTGGATATGGTAGCAGAAGGTTCTAAAAACAGCAGAAAAGGGTAGGTATCTTTTAAATTTTTATTATGATGATAAAAAAACATGTGGAACTGTTCACTGAGTGTAATAATTTTTTTATCCTGTATTATTCAACAGGCTACAGTTCTTAGCAGGAGAGAGAGCGAGGAGTTGTCAGGAAAGCTGCAGGTTACTTTGAGACAGTCGTCCCAAATGCATTAGAGGAACTGTAAAAATCTGCCACAGAAGGAGCGATGATCCATAGTCAGAAAAGTTACTGCAGCTTAAACAGGAAACCCTTCTTGTTCAGGACTGTCATAGCCACAGTTTGCAAAAAGTGCAGCTATTGATTAATGCAATGTAGTGTCAATTAGATGTACATTCCTGAGGTCTTTTATCTGTTGTAGCTTTGTCTTTTTCTTTTTCTTTTCATTACATCAGGTATATTGCCCTGTAAATTGTGGTAGTGGTACCAGGAATAAAAAATTAAGGAATTTTTAACTTTTCAATATTTGTGTAGTTCAGTTTTTCTACATTTTAGTACAGAAACTTTAACAAAATGCAGTTTTGAAGGTGTTTCCTTGTGAGTTAACAAGTAAAGAAGACCATTGTTAATCACTATTTTGTATGAATTTTGCTAAAGTTAACTGTAAAGAAACACCTGCTGACTTGCAGTTTAAGGGGAATCTATTCTCCCCATTTCCAAACCATGAAATGAATGGGCTCTGACATGTGGAGAGAATAGATATTTGTATGTTTGCATTTGTGTGTTTTAGATAAATAGAATTGGGTATTTAAATTAGCATATTTGTGACTTTAATAGCATTAAGATTTACCTTCAAATGAAAAAATCTCAAAATTCCTATTTGGTTTTGTGCATTTTTTTCCCCCAAAATGTAATCATGATTTTAGTGTGTTAGCTTTGCTGAGAGTCCTAGCCGTGTTTAGAACATCTCCATTCTACATTCACCTTGGTCACATGTGAACTGCTGCCATAGTTTTGTTTGGGTGTAAAGAATGTCTGCTGCCCTCTGTTTAATTCTGCAAAGAGGTAGTGGATGTTTTTCCTTTCCTCCATTAAAAGTCATTCTTAAAAACGTCTCAAAATACAGGACCACTAAGCCTGCTGTATCTGAGCAAATTGGTGGCTACCTTTTTTCCTTTTTAAAGCACAAGAGAGGCCCATAAATCTTCAGTTGTTTTCCTTGGTTTAATATATATTTTTTTGATATAAACTCAAAGCAAGAGAATAAAAATCACGCATTGTTGAACCCTTAACTGGCTGGCATGCTTTCCTGTTTGTGCCCTCTACATTTTACTGGATATGGAACAAAGGACAGTCTAGGTAAAATTGACACACGTGACTTAATGCAGAAGTGTAACCACAGTTGCTTTAGTATAAACTTTCCACTTTTCCAAAGGCCTGAATTTAAATTTGGATCGTCTTGAGTTCTATTCAAAATCCCAAAGAACACACTGTTATTCTATGTGTATGCTTGAACCTAAATCATGTTGACATAAGGTAATTTGTTTGGAAGACTGTGGGAGAGAAGGTCTTTAGATAATAAGGTCGTATATACATATAAACATCAATGTCTACTGTTTCGCGCCAGCCTAGTGCTTAAAATTTCATTCAAGCCCTCAGTATGTGCCCTGCTGTTATTATTTCTTTGGCAGTCGAACATTGAATTCAAGGTTCTTACTTTCGTTTTAAGAAGTACCAAGCAAAAAGCAATAAAAAGGGGAATGGGGCGTGCTAGTGTTTGCATATGCTCTCTTGTTGCTCTAATTCTGTGCCTCTGTGCATTAATATTTGGATGCATGCAATGCCAGCATGGAAATCGGTCTTCAAGATACTACAGTTTTCCAGAAAACACTCACAAACCAATAAATGTAACAGACAACATGCCATTTGTTAATGGATGAATGTGAATAAGCAGCATAGAAAATAGGCAAATAATAGAAAATGGTTAAGTCTTTAACAACTGCAAGTGTGGTTATTATATAAATGGACACTGTCAATGTTTATAACTTAAACCTGGGTACCTGGTCAAAAAAATGCTTGGGAAAGATTTTATTAAAATTGAGCTAAATTGTCTCAAGTTCTTTTATTCATATAATACAGGTTGAAGGAATGGGGGGAAGTTAACATTTCCTGTTTCTGTGTTTGTGGAATTGTTTGACACAACCTTGACAGTATCCTTGAATGGCATATGAAGTCAATTGTACTGTTAACGAACTTTCTGTGTTCTGGAACTAGTTTAATAGTGAAAATATTTCCAGTAAGTTGATGTTTGCAACCTATAAGCAGGTGAAATTGTGTATGTAACCTGTTTATAAGTTGTATTAGCTTAGTTCTTGTGAACAGTGTGGAAAAGTAAGCCATGAGGAGAGCGATTTAACCAGCTTTAAAGGACCTAAGATGTGCTTTTTAAGCACAGTGTGGATCAAAGGAGAATCACTAAGACAGGACTTCAGCATCCTTTGAGTATGGACAAGTCAGCATAAATAAAGAATGACAAGGCAGCAGCAAGAGCTTCAACTACAGAGAAGTGAAGGCATAAGATACTATGGTGATAGTGAGCAACTTTCCAAAAGCTAGTTAAATCTGCTTATTACAACTGAAATATCGAAGAAAGTCTAGCAGGAAGGAGCTCTTCGCCTTTTGGAACATCAATGAGAGATAGTTGCCACAGTCACTAGGTCTAGCATTTAGACCTGAAAGGAAGGGCAATAAGCATTAGGTAAGGCTTGAATTTGAATTTTTTCACTAATTAAAGAGTAATTTTTTGTAAAGCAAGGTAAGAGTAATCTTTTTGATTTGCAGGTTGAATGAGAACCCTACTTGCCTAAATGAGGAATGTCTTTCCTACCATCTTAAATACGAAGGTTTCTGGCTGGGTAAGGTTTGTAGCTCACAGTAAAACCTGATGACACCATTTGTTTCCCTACAAATTTCCATTATACACTTAAACTGTTAGGTACATTAGCAAAGCTGTTCAGTTCAAATTTCATTTTGGAACCACATCCTAAATGTTCTAAAACAGTTTTTTAAATTTTTCCCTGCAATAACCACGAGTGTTCATGTTGAGTGAGATGTGGCCCCATGTACAGAATCCATCATTGGTGTCTTTTAGGTAGGGTAAAGTCAGTTTTTGATGAGAAAGGGAGTAACCTCAGATTTTGCAGGATTTTTGTAATAAGCATGACCTAGTTGTAACAAACACGAAGCTGCCAATCTTTGTTCTAGGACAAACACCTTGGAGTGAACTTTTTAAATTGCTAGATGATGCAAATACCAAAACAGTCTACATTAAGTGATTTCATATATAAGTCCTCTTGAATATCAAATCAGGGAATTACTTGGACTAAAGGATAAATATTTGGTCTTGTTTTATTTTTTGTTTTTTAATGTCATTATTTAACCTAATCAGCAGAAGCAGTGGAGGCCTAATTACACTAACACTCGTTTTTAAAAGACAACTTCCCAAAGAACAAACTTACTGTTCACATTAGATTCTGATTTCATAAGGGCTATTGCTTCCCTAAAAAGTCTTGTCAAAAATTGAGATCTGTTAATTCACTTAAAAAAAAAAAAAAAAAAAACAAAAACACTTGAGGGGTGTTTAAAACTAGTTGCTAAATTACACATAAATGAGATTCTTACATGAACAGGAGTAAGTTTGCCAGTTTATTCTCAGAATGGTTGTGTCTGTTGCTCTAAAGTGGGACTAAATTTCTACACATCACTGTAGAATTGAAGTATTGAACAAGGTAACTTAACAAATTTTCTTTATAACAGTTTTAGTGGAGCAGATTTCCTAAGGAAACATTTTTTAAAGGTGTTACTTTCAGTCCATCTCATTTCTTTATGAAATAAAGTGATTTAATTTAAATGTAGTTACACTGTCATTTATGAAAAATAACGATGTTCTTTAGTCATGGCACCGGTAAACAAAATAAGGAAATTCATAAGGGAAATGGTCAAGGCAAACTTCACTGGTTTTGTCGAAGCAGCTCACAGGTTACTGCTTTCTATGGTATATTCAAAACAACAAAACTAAAACATTTCTACCTGTCCTAAAGGTAATAGAGATCGTTTGTTAAGGAACTATTAAACATTGAGATAACCTTGGTTTTAAGAGTTCAGCTATAGAAGTCACAATTTGATGTCATGAAATAGGGAATAAGCATGCTAATGTACAGGGGTAATGTAAGGGTTGTTAGCTTATATATATATATAAGTATTCACAGTTTTAAATTTCAATGTTTTCTGATTTTTAAGACGTAAGGTGGTCTGTAATGGATTCAAATGTTTCATTTGTAGGATACTGAAATGTTTACAGAAAGATAACTTTTTCATTAAAATATTTTTAGAAACGTGTGTGTTGTTTTGTCACATTGTTCATTTAACTTATTAAATACTGTAGGTGAATATGACATAGTTTACTAGTAATAAAATAACAGGAAACTTGGAAGGAATGAGCCTTTGAATGTCAATTTTAAAAGTGGATTCTCTTAAGTAGAAAACATTGACCTGGGAAATGGGCATGGAAAAGTATCTTTAAAAGCTTACTGCTGACTAAGGATTTAAGCATTTTAAAAGACAGAATATATGAGATGCTGAGGGGAAACATGTAGTTAAGGATAATTGCAATGTCAAAAAAAAATTTAAAAAACGACAGTTGAGCAACTGGAAAAACAATTGGGAGGAAGGATGAAAGGGGATTCCATCCAGATGTTGAAAGTACTGGGTTTCTTTAAGGCATTGAATTTTTGTGCTTTAAGGGTGGATTGGGCAACATACTGCTTTTTAAATAAAGATGATGGCAATTAAAATTTGGTAACTTTGAGGTGGGGTTTTGATAAAGACACAAGTATATGAATTCTTAGCATTAACAGCTGTTCAGGTCATGGTAAGTGAAACAATTGTAACTGCGACCATGAGGAGACAATGCTGTTGACCAACACATGAAGTATTAAACATCTGTGTAGGCAGGGGTTTCAATATGCAGCTGTACCTTATAATTCCAGTTTAATACTTGAATTCCAGAAAGAACTCAGGATTTCATTTCCAGCAAAACACATTTTTTTTTTTCCAAATGAAAATACATTGTTCAATGAAACTAATATTTGGACAACACAAATTAGAATTCTACATGTACTCATAGACCAGTTTTTTTGAAGATGTGTTTATTTTGCAACAGTGGGGTCCTGGTACTGTGAGGTTGAAGTGATGTAGAATTGAAAGTGCCAAGGGTTAGGGGAGTAAGGTAATAGTTAAAATACATATTTGCCTGTCAAATCTTGAAATAACAGGTAATGGCAAAGGTGTGGTGGGACTTGTACAAGTTAAATGGGCACAGTACTGAAAACGAAAGGAAATAGGAATTTACCTATATTTGACTTCCAAGATTTATTGGTAAATAATGGGTGTAGTGGCTCTTTTGTTGCATTTTTTTAATTACCATTTATTCCCCTGTATCCTCTTCAATCGCTGCCCACGCCTCCCCTCAAAATCACCGCACTAGCACCTGAGTTTTGTTTTGTTTGGGGGTTTGTGGGGGTTTTTTGCTCAATTTTTCCATCCTGGAAAGTAATTCTATGTATAAGGGTATTGACAGCTTTAAAATATTTTAATAGATAGTTAGATTTCACTGAAGTCATTACAAAGAGTTAAAGGGCTTATCAAGGATGGGAGATTTTTACAAATGTTAGGCATATCTGAAGATTACAAGGTAATTTATAAAAATATTAGTCCATGCCGTCTGTCAAATGTTGAATAAACCGAATCCTTCACAGGGGTGTCCAGCTTTTTGGTGTCTACACCATAATGTGGTGCAATACATAATCACAAAAAATCACGTTTTACATAAATTCATGATCTTGGGTGGCATCTGTTAGCCTCTCTTACACCTTCATTTAATAGGTACTGGGGGAAATGCAATTAGGTTTTGCCTATCTGAAAAATTGGAAAGCACAACTTAAGTAGTTCTGGGAGCTTGAGCAAGTTATTTGGGGCTTAAACTCTTCTATGCCACACTACCCTTCGGCAGTTTGGTGATGCCAGCTGACCCCTTAGAATGTTGATTTCATATGCATTAAATATGTAGAGTTAAACATTACATTGAATATACAAGAATATTCCATTTGATTTAGTGAGGTGTGCCTTAAAAGATGAAAGGAGACCAGTGATGAGTCTAGTAACATACGTGGTATTTTGAGGTGCTTGGCAACAGTAATCCAATGTGATTTGATGACTGTCACAAGTCGTCATACTGTATATACCAGTGTGATTTGCTGCCCGTGTGGAGAATGTTGAATTTCACTGATGTTACCAAAAATAACTTTGCCAATCAAATTTCTGTGCCATAAGTTCTGTCTAGATTAAAAATGTTCCTACCTTTTTGTGTGTGTAAATGGACATAATACCCACTGTCATTGAGTCTGTTGGTTAAATGTAAAAATGGACCAAAGAGCTAAACTTAGTTCCTGGTCCATGATCTCTAAAAAATACTTGGTAATCTTATGTCCTGGGTACTGTCTTATGTCCTGAAGCATACATACACAACGTTTTAAAGGGTGACGAAGTTAATTATGCCAGTATCGTCTACACAAATGATTCGAAGTTTTTGCTGTCTTTTAAGTTTTTCCAGTTCTGAAAGTGAAAGCTGACACAGGCCTGACAAGTAGCCTTCAGATAGGAGGAGGATTAAAGGGAAAAGAATGGGTATGGGAAGTACTACAGGATACATTTAAGCAGCCATCCCATCTCTTGGAAGCATAGGCTTGAGAAATCTCAGCAAGAGAATGGTTTTCATATATAAGATGCACTATCAATTAAGGTTTCTAATAAAATGCTTCATATACCTTAATGTAAAAGGCATGGGTACATATTTTTGAATTAGAAACAGTTCAAGTAAGGTTTAGGAAATTAGCCAAATTTGAGGACGCACAGCTCAAATATTTCAAATCGGATCAAGTGGTGAAAGCTTTATTTTCTTCTTAGTCATGGGTAAGTTAGGACTTGTTACACACACCCAGACCTCAGATACTGTGGGTTGGTTCTCTAGCACCGCAGTGAACTGCAATCTGGTGGTGGAGGGTCTTACCTTCGATTTGTAAAATATCTGAAGTACAATAAAGCAAAGCACAATAAACTTGAGGTGTGCAAATATTTAAATGGTTTAGTTTCTAATACACAGTATGTCTAGTAGTTAAAAGTATCTTTTAGTAACATAAACTTGACAGGATATTTTGAAATTTGGCTAAGTAAAAAAAAAATAGCGTGTGTGAGCAAAGGAATCTGCCCTCAGGCTAGAGAAGTCTGTTCTGGTCCGTCCAGCGGTGCTCTCCCTTGCAGCAGGTGATGGCCAATTCCAGGTCCTCCAAATGGGGCTGCTGGGAAGGGCCACCATCCCCCAACCCCCACCCACACTTTTGTCTAAGGCAGGGTACTTTATTCAAGATTCGAAATTTTTGTGCCTGGAGGTTGGAAAAGTCGTCTGCAGGGATCTCATCACCACCATTACAGGAAGAAATTCTTATTTTCCTCGTTCTGTTGCTTTTGGGGAGAAAATTCTTAATCACACAAAGAAAGTCAGTACAACCTTCACATTAGAATGCCTAGATCCATTACCTTTAAGTCATTTTCAGCCTGAGCTTCCCAGTCATCAAAACCAACTTCAATTAAGCTAATTGGACTTCACTTTTTTCACTTGCAACCAGAAAGCATCCTAATACAAGGCTAAAGAAAATGAGAACACGCCCATTTGTAGAGTGCTTAGGCTCAATAGTATCCTCTACAGTCCGGGGTGTCCAACCGCTTGGCATCTCTGGGCCACACTGAAAGAAGAGGTGTCTTGGACCACACATTAAATACATTGTGACACATAGTCACAAAAAATGTTTTATGTAAATTTATAAATTCGTGTTGAGCTGCATTCATAGCCATCCTGGGCCACAGGTTGGACACGCCTGTTTACAGATGAGGAAACAAGCCTGACTGCTTTGAGGTACTGGAGGTCATTCTGGAATGGCAGCAACTAGCCCAGGTCATCTGGCTCTAGAGCCTGTGGACCTCTGCACTACCTTTTTCCTAATGGGTAGATAGCCCTCTCTGGATAGTTTGCACATAGTACTTATTCTAAACCTGCTTAACCCTCGGATCATTTCTCCACTTGAAAACAAAACCAACCTAGACACATTGGTTTAGGTGAGGAAATAACGAATCAATGCTGTGAATGGTTGGTTTGGCAGCAGACAGATTTTCAGAGTTTTGAGGGGGCCTTGATTTTGTACTTGATATTTTTCAGTTTGCAGACTGACGTGGAATCCACTGAGCCAGACCAGCCAGGGCAAGATTAAACTGATTTTAAGTGAGCTGATTTTTCTCACCTAGATGTCCCTCTAACCAGTCTCCTCCTCTGGGCAGGTCAGTTCTTGGAGATATTCAAGTCTTCAACTCCACCTTCACCCCACATAGAATCTGTCAGAAAGTCCATTTAGTTTTACCTTTGAAATGTAGGATTCAATGCCTTCTCACTATCACCCTACACCTAGACACTGTTTCATATTTTCAACTAAGTATTTCATGTGAGTATTGCAGAGCCTCCCCATTGGTCTCCCTGCTCCCACCTTTACCCTCTAGACCAGGGGTGTCAAACTAATTTTCACCGCGGTGGGGCACATCAGTGTCTCAGTTGCCTTCAAAAGGCCGAATGTAATTTTAGGACTGTATAAATGTAACTGCCGTTAACAGTTAAGTGAGAGCTCAGCGCTGCCGCGGGTAGAAACAAGGTGGAGGGCTGGATTTATTGGCCCTCGGGCCTTGTGTTTGCCACCTGTGTTCTAGACTATTCTCAACACACAAGGCAGGATAGACTTAAAAATCAGATGTTACTTCTACTTGACACCTTTTCTTCCCCTCTATTGTCAGCCATATATAGAGTATTTTTCTCAAACAAGCCTCAGAGACTTTGGACTTGCTGTGTCCTGGGTGAAATATTCTTTTTAGCTAATAGGACAGGTTTCCCACACCTTCAAATACTGCCATCTCGATAAGGTTTTCCCTATTTACAACCCTATTTTAAGTAACAATGACTTTTTGCTGATCTTCCCAATCCTTCCTGGAATGGTATAATACATTTGCTGTCTTTGTCTACTAGTTCCAGGAGGACAGGGTTTCCATTTTGTCCTTTTAAGATTTTATTTATTTTAGAGAGGAGGGGGGAAGGAGGGAGAAGGAGAGAAACATCAATCTGTGGGAGATACCTTGACTGGTTGCCTCTCACATGCTGCCAAATGGGGACCTGGACGGCAACCCAGCCATGTGCCCTGACTGGGAGTTAACCTGTGACCTCTGGTTCACAGGCCAGCACTCAACTCACTGAGCCACACCCACCAGGGCTGTCCTCTGTCCTTTAAACAATGCCTAGCACATATTTTTCATGTCAGGATAAACCATTTTCCCTGGTTGAAGTGTGCCTGCTATTGAAGTAATAAAGTATTTTTTTGATATACTTCAGTTTTCTGTATCAGAAAACATTCTGAAAACGCAAAACACCTAAATGTATTAAATGTATTGTCACTGAAAATACTGTGAATAAACTCGAATGAATTACAACAAATTTAACAATCATAATATTTATTAGTACCAGCTTTTCAACTAAATTTTTTTTGCCAGAGCTAAACAATTTAATATAAAAAAGGCCATTTCTTTGTTCATATAATATTTATAAAAAAGTACATAGTGGTTAGTTTTGCAACAATTTGCTTTTAGCCAGATGTCAAAACATAAATCTACGAATGTAACAAATGAGATAAGAACAGTATGAATAAGTTTTTGTAGTATTTACATGTGTACAGAAACTATCTCAAATGGTGCTCTAAGAAATTAAGTTTGCAGTTAAAGTGAAACTGATTTCAGCATACTGATAACATTTAATGCTTTTAAAATTTATATTCTACATTAGTTTTGACTATAATTTTGCATAGAATTATAAAGTATTTCTGCATTTCACATCATAGTAGGAGCTTTTAGTATACATAACAGTACACACACACACACACACACACAACTAGCTCAGAAAAGGTCAGATCTTCCCATACCTAGTTTTTCTTAACATCTGGCCTCTTGCTCTTAGGAACAAGGAATACATTGCCATCTCTCGTTTGCTGCAGGGAGTATTCACTGGGAGAGTAAGGTTTTCCATCTTCATCTCGTAGCATGCTGAAGACTTCAAGATATAAGGTGCTGAGTTGTTTTTTCAGTAGATGGAGGTTCTTGTCATTTTCTCCTTTTTCTTTGAGCAATTTTTCTTTTTCATCTTTTAAATGATCCAAATCTTGCTCCAGTTCCACTATATTTTCCAGTTTTCTTTTTCTGCAATTCTGAGCAGCCACTTTATTCTTACCCCGCCTACGTATATCTCGAATTAATGCAAGTTGAGCCTCGTTGAATTGCTCCTTGGACATCATTTCATTGAAGTCATCAACAGGAAGGTTAATGATTTTTTCTACAGGGAATGGGATATGGAGAGCTTTTGCCCTTAGCTCATCTCTCGTGAGATGAGCCTCCAAGCGGTTTGAATGTTTGTCTTTTGTGAACGGGGTTTTGCGATGACCAGGACTTACAGGCAATTCCTTCTTCTGTGTGTTTTCACAATGGGCATCATGCGTTGGAGCGCTGTGTCCCCGAGATGGTGACAGGGGTTGAACTATATCCCCAGAAGGCTGTACTGGCTGTGTTTTAGGACCACTGTGTTTGACACTCGCGGGGGCACTATCTGTCTCTTCCATTTCAGAATCACTGAAACCAAGTGGTGTGTCTCCATAGATAGAAGACTCCACTGAGTGTTCTGGTGATGCCAAGCTGGGGCTGGTGTTCAGTGAAATGCCAGAGTCAGAATCATTGAATTCTGTGCTTTCAGGGTGGTTTTGATTGAAGGCTTTACAAAGTAATAGATCAGAAACATCAATGGGCCCGTTGAGCAGTTCGGAGAGTGACTGGTTGAAAGTAGCAGAGGGGGGCATGCTGTTGCTGTTACTGGGCTCTGCTATGAAGGCAGAATAAAATTCATCACCAAAATCTGTGTTTACTGTGACGTTTGAATTTAATGAGTTCGCTGTCAACTGATTGGGGTCTTCTGTGAGGATGCTGCTGCTGAAGGAATCCTCAAAAGCACTGAGAAAATGTGGACCACAGTTATTACTTACTTCTTTCTCCAGTGAAGGGGTCAATGAGTAGAAATGGTAACTGATGTCAGCATCTGCCTGTTTGGTTTCTGAACTTGGAACCGTGCTAGGCTCAACCAGTTTGTCGTTTTGAATATTAAGACACTGCATGGAAAGGAAGTTTATACTATGTAAATCAAGGTTAAATATTTTCCATAGCTCATAATCTATACCTGAGTAAAACTCCCCACTCCCATTTTTCTCCAAACTGTTTTCCTCTCTAATTCAGAGAGAACTCCATTTCCAATGGCTATTTCTGCCCAAGTGTCTGCATTATTTTCAGAGTTTCTAGACCAACTTCAAGTCATCTGGCCCCTTTCACAAAATGGCATTTTAGTGAGCGTGGGCGGCAGCTCTCCTGACTGGTTTGAAAGCACCCTCTAACCTCTTCTATGAATAGGTGGCATGCAAATAATAAATAACCAGAATGACTAATTTCGAGGCACTGAATATAAAATAGCATCTTTGGCATTTATTTTATTAGATCTTAGTTACCTGTAATTCTGGAATGGATAATAGTTCCTCCCAGACTTGCTCAGTGTCCTGCTGCATATTATCTAAATCGCTGATCAGCTGAAGGATAAGAGGTTCGGGTGACTGATTCTGATTAGGAGCAATAAAGTCTGGGCTCTCCCCGTGGCTGGGAACTTCAGGAACAAGCGATTGAAACGCAGCCGAAGAAACCTAAAATTGACAAGACATTGACCTGCGTGAGGCCGCTGCCGGCAGTGGGTGCGTGCCCTCCACGGCACGCACCACCACAGCTCCTGACGCTGACCTGGCTGCAGCTCTGCATTCTACTTTTGACTACTTGTGGCCCCTATGTCTATAGAAGGAAACATCTTTTTTTCTTACCCAACTGACTCAAAATTTACTTCTTACTGTTTTGTTTCATCCTATACACTTGAAGGCAAACTTGAAACGGGTAAGAAGAATCTTTAGGATTTAATCTGCATCTTTTAATAGAATACTATATAGTGCTTCAAACACAACAGGTTTACTAAAATTGTTACTTGAACAAGTTTTGGTGTATTCCCCTGCTTGCTCTACTCAGCAACTGCTTGTTTCTGTCGTTAAGCTGATCCATGCTTCCAGCTACACAGCAGTAAACATTCTCAGTTTTGTATTATGTTGGGTCTGTGAAGTTACGTTTAGGCTAAGGTTCCATGAACAGATTTCCTCCTAAAATGCTTTCATTCCCTTTTTTTTTTTTAATGGAGAGACATTACGGGGACCCACGTAGGATATATTAGATGGAGCTGTGGAGTTCTGTAGTGAACCGAGTGCAGTACCTCATTGTCGTCTACAAGCGGGAATGTCTCTGCCAAGAGCTGCATGCAGTCATCGAAACACAGAGCATCTGGTTTGGGAATGTGCCCAACCTGGGTAAAGGGAAACACAAGAAGGAAACAAACTGTTTAACATTCCACTCCCAAGATAAAGGTTCATGGATTAGGTTCCTAAAATGTGTACAATCTTGTTCATCAAACATAGTTCAGAAACTAGTTTAGTGTCATAGTTAGAAGCACAGTCGAACCAGACTGGGTGCAGATTGGCTCCCCCCATTTCTTGAAGGCTCTGGGCAAGTTATTTAACCTCACTGAGCTTCAATTGCTCATCTGTAGGTACAATGGGGATGACGACACCTAATTCACATAATCGCTGCCTTGATTGATCAGTCTACGTCAAGTGCCTTAGAACAGTCACAATGCCAACGTAATCCCTACAACTGGTTCCGCTGCTCTGACCACCACTGCTGCCGTCCGATCCACCCATGTTTCTATAGCATACAAAGCCCTTTCCTCTAATTTATGTCCTCCTAATCCTTATAACTGTGACGTAGGTCAGTCAGGTATTGAACTCATCAGGAGGCCGCAGTTGGGAGTGACTGGACATGGTCATGGTGCCACAGTAAAAGGCAAAGCTGGAACTCAAATCCAGATGTTCCAACTCCTGAGTCAATGTTCTGTCCTTCCCTGGAGCTGAGCCCTCCATACCTGGGAGTAGTTGGCAGACCCACTGGTTTCTGACGGGATGTGCTGGACTGGCTGAATTGGGAGGAATTCACCCGTCTCTTCGTCTAGTTGTAACTGAGCGAAAAAGGCTTTCTCTTGCTCCTTTTGGAGTTGTTCTTGTCTTTCCTTTTCAAGTTTTTTCTGTTTTTCAAGCTCATGCTCCTTCCGTCGTTGACTGAAGTCAAACACTTCTCTGCTCACCCCAAGATCTATATCTTGCCTCCAAAGTATGTCAATCAAATCCATGTCCTATGTTCAAAAGAAAAAAGGAAGGATGGAGACCATGGTAAGATAGTTTTACATTGGCAGATACCACAGAATTCACCTTATGCCATTGTTGCTGGGGGAAGCGGGGGAGATTATAAACAAAATCCAAATGGGACCCATTGTTCTGGAAGGGCATAGTTAACCACTCAATGAACCTATCCGTTTAAAAGACAACAAATAACCTACAAACGCAGCCATCCATTCTAATCATTTATTATTTGGATTATTAATGATGGTAGAGGTCAAGAAAGAGCAAAGTTAACAGATGTTGCACATTAAAGTTCCTGAATTAAAAGAAATCCCACACTTGTTTAATGGAATAGAGAAATTAGAGCAAGCACGCCAGGCCAATGGTTCATTATGAGAAATGGAATTTGGAAATCATGTAGAATTTGGAATTTGGATTGAACATGTAGAATTTTTTTCTGAACCTGCTCAGCAAATCCAGTTTACAGAGGAGGGGGGGGAAACCCCAAATTAAACCGTCAGTCTAGCAGTTGTGAAATAGCACCGATTTTCTGGGTTTTCCTACATTGGCTTATCTTTTCCTCATCATTTCTTGCTACTCTATGGCTCATTTATTAAAACAATTTCACCCTAAGTTTTATCTTCTGAAGCACGAACAAATCAGTAAAGTCTTAGCTGATGGTAATCTTGTGACATGGGCCACGCGGGGGGCTGCCTTTGTCTACCCAAACAGCAGGGGAATGGACAGTGCTCACTGGGTTTGCTCCCGAGGTCATAAATAGCCCTTAAACACGCACACACACACAGTTCCAGGGAAGGACGGACAGCACTAAGTTTTGAGATATTGGGAGAATCCCACAATGAGCGAGTAGTTACTTGGGTCACTCATATATACAAAGGCTAGACCTGCTTCACAACTTGTGCACAGCATCAAACTTTGTATTTCAATTCTGCTGATGGCTGGAAGCACCAGGCTGGCTCAGTACGTCTAGAGCTCTCCGAATTTCCGCCGTCCAAGGACAAAAATAACATACTTGTGGCTTCAGTGAGCAGCCAGACTATTTTTACCCAACAAAGGAGGAGCAGGCCACCCAGCCTAGAGCAGCACAGCCAGCTGGGTGGCAGAGGCCACCCCTTGCTGTGACTGGAAGTTGGTGCTGGAATCTTACGAAAGCTGCTCAGGGGAGGTCGTCATCATTCTAGCCCTGAACAGTATGATGCATGGTACAAAGCACACAGGGTGGGTAGAGTTAAAGCGGCACCTGGAGCTCTTCAGAACTGGCCAGGGTAAACCTGTGTTTAAACCAACGCCTATTAAGAACTTTCTATATGGCAAGCCTTGTTAGAAGTACTCTGCATGTACAAACCAATCCTCAAAACAATTTATCCCTATTTTACATGTAAGAACAATGAGGGTTAGAGAGACGGGAGACCACTAGGGAGGAAGTGGCTGGACAGGGACGTGTACCTGGGCAGCCTCGACCAGAGACCGACTCAGGCTTTTTTAACCACTAGCCTGCAGCAGACATATAAAATCCGATCACTGACCACTGTTTCCTAAGTCAGGCAGGAAGGAAAATCAACCCACACTCTCGGATACCTTGCCTTGATGTCTTGGTGGTGTGGTGTGCTGTGGCCAGTTTACAGAAGGCTGGATTAAGCACATGTCACCTGGGTCATTTTCCTGGCCACAAGCAACAATACAAGCAATGAAGCAGCATTCACAGCTATCTTCTCAGGGGCGCCCCGTTAAAATAAATCATGAGAATAACTTCCATTTTTAAATGATTTGTTTCCATTGTAATGGGCATGTTTAGTCAAAGGTCATGTGAAAGACAAAGGCCCAGGTATGGAGAAATCTACTTTAATATTGAGATTAGGTCAGGCTGTATCTTCCTGGTGAATGTAGATGCAGCAGAGTATCTTTCCTAGGCATTTTTCCAACTGGAGCTATCTGACCAAGGCATTAAGGAGGAAGGTGTTCGGTATACTCACACCTATTAAATGCTAGCACTAAAAATCAAAGGGATGAGTGATTTCGCCATCTCAACTGTATGTGAGTCTCTATAAAATAGGCAGTACTTTTCCTGTCTCAACAACTGATGCAGAATGTGCGCTGAGCTATTCAGAAGATCAATAAAAGAGAAACCCACATACTTGTCCCAGCCCCTGAGACCACTCTGACACATCCCTCCACTCCCCCGCACCCCCCCGTTCCCAGAATGCCTAGGCCTGGGGCTTCTCCTTGTTAAGAGATTCCAGGATAAGAATGAGTGTCCAGTTTTGACTTTTTCATAAAAGAACTGAAACAGCACTGAAGCAGTTTACGCTGGAAACAACTGCTCACCAATCCAGCCATTCTAGCATATCCCTAGAGTGGTCCGAGAAAAAATTTGAATGTAGTTTTTACTCTAAAATTATCTGTGGCAATTACACCAAGAGTTGATATAACTGTTTTTTTTTTTCTTTCCCCTTCCTTTCCTCCCCACTGGATGAGATGCCTTGAGTGGGTTCAGATGGTTTAGCTATAAATTTAATATATTATTCCAACCTCCCCTAATCATACAGTTGTTGGTGGATCAAAAGAGACACGTGAAAGAACTCTCTATAAAGGTAAAGCACATGCAAACACTGCTACCCATGCTGACAGTGGCGGATCCTACTACTCTCTGTAAGAGACCAAACTCCAGGCCACTGAATAACAGTGAAGTCATGGACCTAACCATGGTGGGAGCTTGAAATAAGGCAATGAAGCTATTTGGTTCCTTAGGGACAGTCTGAAATCAACTGCAAGGCATGTACTACATGTCCTGTTAAAAATAAAAAACATACACTTTTACGTACACACACAGACACCCATTCAATTGCTACTCAATTCCTGACATAACTACCCTTCAATGCATAGCTCCAATCCAATCCGATTTTTATTTATTTGTTTCGATTTTTAAGAGTTTCCTGTAACACTGTCAGAAAAAGACATCTCGATGACTCCTTATCAGCGGACGCACAGGGAAGAGAAACCATGCAGCACCATTTGGGTCGGCTCTTGAGCCGAGTATCTGGTTATCTCACTATCTGATCTGAAACAACGGGGGACCTTCGGGACAGAGCGCTCCTGCAGCCCTAGCTTACTGTCTCCACCAAGAACGCCACCAAAAGATGCTCCAAGTGCCATCTAACTGTTCTTCATGCAGGCTGGGCAGCCTTCCCTGAGGTCGTATGGGCCCAAACAGGCTTCCACGTGTTCTCAGAGGCCTCCCTCTGTGTTTTTGCTTGTTTTTATGGAATGTTTATTCTTGCTATGAGAAGTTTCTAAAGGAAAACTGAGGCTTTAAAACTTTTTTTAAACAGTTGTTTTGATCAAATTTAGATTGCAGCAACAAAGGGTTTCTTGATGTGGCCTTAATATATAATATCTGTTACTCAGATTTTCACCTAAGTTTCAAAAGGAAAAACCTGTAGGGATTTGATACTGTATGAAACACTCCAAACTTTATGTGGAAAATGAGAAGAGTTTCACCTGACCAGTATGGTCAGTTGGTTAGGCGTCGTCCCGCAAAGTGAAAGGTTGCTGGTTCAGATTCCAGTCAGGGCACATGCCTGGGTTGTGGGTTCGATCCCTGGTCAGGGTGCATGTGAAGGGGCAACCCATTGATGTGTCTCTCTCACATCAGTGTTTCTCTCCCTCTCTTTCTCCCTCCCTTCCCCTCTCTCTAAAAATAGATAAATAAAATTAAATAGAAAACGAGAACAGTTTGTCCACCCAAGACTCAGAGCTGGGAAGCCCCACAGGCTCAGGGCTGCGTTTGTCCTGTGCTAACCTAACACTAGCAGGCAGTGAGCATTTCCTGTCAGGAGCCCTGTGACTGGGCGCATGACATGCTCCACAGATGACCCACCCCTGCAAGGCTGAGCACCAGCTAGGAGGAAACAGTCCGGGTGGAGCACACAGCAAACACTGTGACGGTGGTCAGTAGAGAGAGGAAGTGCGTAAGGAAGAACTAAAACTGCTCTGCTGCGCACAAATCCCAGGCCGTGAGGAAGTACAGCCACCTCCCCCCCTCTGAGGCCCCAAGGAGGAAAGCTGCCCTGCACACTGGCAGATAAGGTTTGGGGGAGGAAGAGGAAAGCGCAGGGGATGGTTTGCACGGCACCCTGGCAGGTAGTTCTTTAAGATGTGAAAGTTTTCGGAGGCCAAGGCAGGAGCTGGCTGGGAGCCTTCACATGCCACATGGAGCAAATGCCTCGGCTACTTAGTGTCTGAGTTCTTGTTGTTGTTGTCCCTTAGTGATTCCTTGACTGTGTTTCAAATTATGTTACTGGCTTGGCTTAGACAAAAGACAATTTAATAAGAAACATAAATGTTGGACAATTCGCATTAAATCACCATCTGGCCCAAGGAAATACTCATATTTAAAATGTATGGATCATCATTTGCCATCTGGGTAATCTATTACATGTTTTATGGGAAGTCATTTGGACAAACCATTTTGAAAGAAACACCTTTGTTTCAGGATAAACAAAGAAGAAAGGCCTTGCACATGGAATCCCGTATTAAATGTGTTTTCTTGCAAGCCAATTTCAGTGCCTAAACAAACCAGCATTATCATACTCAGAAGATAAGAAAAAAACAGAACATATAAAGCAAAAGTGAAACTACCAGACATCACAATCTTCCCCTAAATTAAAGCAATTCAGTAAACTGAGGCTTTGGCAAAGTATTTGAAATGAAAAATAGAATGGTTGCTATCATAAATTCAAATGTGTGCATGAGGGCTGCGCCCACCAGTACCCGTTCCTCCTCCCTTCCCTCTCCCATCCTCTGCTTCATCCAAAGAATGGCAGGAAGGTGGTGGAAGGTCTCCTTCTAAAAGTAATTTCACCAATAAACTGCTAGAAAAAATAAACTGCAGATTACTAACTTTGTAAACAGAGAATGAAAACTGATCTTCATTTCCAATTTAACAGTATAAAAATTCAGACAATATCTCAAGTTATTCCTTCTTAAAATCAAGTATTTTCTTTAAGCAAATAAATCTTAAAATTTATTCCTCTGAGATTTTGCCATCTAAATATTACTAGTATTGAGTCTAAGTTACAACTCGGTAAGGTTTTTCTTTCACACATTTCAGTTTTTATATTATTATGCTCAGGTGATTTTATATTATTTACCTAAAAAGTTAAATCTGACTGAATATTTTTTCCATAGAAGCTGCTATAATATTTCTGAGCAGTCCTGACCAGCGTGGCTCAACTGGTTGGGCATTATGCTGCAAAGCAAAAGGTCGCAGATTCAATTCCCGGTCACAGCACATGCCTGGGCTGGGGTGCATACAAGAGGCAACCGATAGATGTTTCCCTGTGACACTGATGTTTTTCTTCTTCTCTTTCTCCCTCCCTTCTCCTCTCTCTAAAAAAGGTAAGATATTTAAAAAATATATTTTTGAGCAAAACCGGATGGAATATGAATCACATCCTACCTACCATGTCAGGGTATAAACCAAATGAAGAGCAACAGACTACAGAAACAACTGAGGGCATGCCTGAAGAACTGACCAAACAACAAAAAAGATCTCTTGGATCCACAAGGCTGGTCTTTACAGTTACAATCCTTACTGAATGAAGTAAAATGACACCAAACAAGTGAGTTTTTAAAATACATCTCGCTTATGGCCATTATGTCTCATAAATACTTATCAGCTGGTTTACTTCTCTTTCCTTCTTCATTACAAGATACTCAATATGATGCCCGTTATTTTCTCAGTGAGATGGCAGATGACAGGTTGTTATTCTTTATATTTTTCCCATATTCATGTACTTTTGGTTCTACTGAAGTGATGTGCTAATTTTGCATACACTCTACAATAACTGGAAAGTGGGTGATTACAAACAAAGAAATCCTGAGGGGGAGGGGAGTGGTGTATAAGGGAGATAAGTGCTGATGGAAGGAGACTTGACTTGGGGAACACACAATACAGTGTACGGATGGGTTGTGGAATTGTGCACCTGAAACCGGTATGACTGTTAACCAGTGTCATCCCAATAAATTAAAAATAACAACAAAGATATCCCCCCATCACCAATATATGGAATCACAAAATGTTATTGATGGTTAAAGGCCTTCTAGCCATCTAGGCCACATGTAAATGGCATGGGGTTCACTTCTGTGTAATAACAGCTCCATTTGAAAAATAACTGACCTATGCCCTGGGTGGTGTGGCTCCGTGGACGAAGGGTTGCAGGTTGGATTCCCTGTCGGGGCACATGCCTGGGTGTGGGCTAGGTTCCCAGTAGCGGGTGGGCAAGGGGCAATCGATTGATGTTTCTCTCACAAATCGATGTTTCTCTCCCTCTTTCTCCTCCCTACCCACTCTCTGAAAAAAATAAATAACTGGCCTAGCAACTAGTTACATATGTCAGCAGAAACTCCTAATGGTAGTTAAGTTACCACTAATCCAAGTTTTCCTTCTAGAGAAATCCCAGTAAAGATTACTTCCCTAATCTTCAACAACCAGTGATTTTAAACAGCATAAAAATGGTCAAATACACACCAAAAGAGGAATTAAGCGAAAACCCTCGACAACAAATTTGCCATTCCCTGTCTGTAGAACCATCCTTCTGCCCTTTTGTTTCTCAGCGAGAACGTGGTCCAGTTTCCTCAGGCTGACATGTTACTTTGTACAGACACTTTCTTGTGGGCTGCTTCCCGTTCACAAACAAGTTTCTTAGCAATGACTCAATCTAAGAAATATGATACCGCCAGTTTACTGGAACTCACCCCTTATGCTAGTCTGCAAACTGCAAAGCATGATGCAAAGATAAAGCAAGACTGGAAAGTGACTAGAACAGGAACTTGGATTTTTTATTTTCACAAGAGACACACAGGTATTAGGCAAAAAGGAAATCAGAAAGTTACTTTCCAAAACAGTTGGTAATCCCACCCGCTCCCAGAAGTGCAGGGGTCCAACTGCTCCATGAGAGGGTTCACACCTGGCTCCCAACCGAGCAGTGACTTGCAAAGTCTTTCATCTCATGGCACACATAAACTAATTATTAAAATTCTGCAGCATACTGAAAAATATATTTTTTGCCAACCTGACAAAAGAATAGGTAAAATTTGATTATTCACACCAGACAGCTACTGTTGCGTTGGCTGTTGTCATTTTTTAAAATTTGACAATCTAAGGGGAAAGAACTCAGTGCCCTGCATGTTTTAAACGTTCTTGCAGCACACCAGTTGAAAAGTGCTGCAATGGAGTTATTTCTTGGTGGTTTGTGTTCGTCTCAGCAGGATGCTGCTGCTGGCCCTCAAGGGATTTTTTTTTTATGTAAAGGATATCACTGCTTTGCCAGGAGAATGGCTGGGTTTAATAAGCAAACAGCCATTTTTCTGATGTTTTCCCTTGTTTGAACAAGCCATGTATGTATTCAGTTCTGGATGCTATCCTCCACGTATGAAAGGAACTTCTCACCCTTGTGAGTCAGTCTTCCATCCTGTAAGAATGATTCTACAGGGAAACACACACACAGGCATGCACCGTAATTAGCAACGGAACCTTCAGGGGCATTGGATCTAACTCCCTACCTGCTTTACCTTGTGTAAACTTAAATTCACTGGGAGTGGACGAACGAGGTAGCTCAGATATCCACTTGAGGTGAAAGAGCCCTGCCTACCCACCCTTGTGTACCCCACTCCTACAGGGCACCCTGGGGAGGGAGGGCAGGGCTCCAGCACTCTTGAACACTTCTGAACTCCCTGAGTGATCCTTTCCCCACTTTGGGTCCTACGTTTTTATAAAAAGCAATTATTTATTTTGATCTTAAAGGTCATTTTTCAGATTTAACTGCCAACAATTAGCTTTCCAAAGTAAAGAACAGGACAGTCATCCAGGTAGGGAGCCAGGTAAGCCCCACGTGCTGTTTGTTGCTGTCAGCCAAAGGCCTGTGTGCCCGTGGTGGCAGCGAGCCCTGGCGATGATGACAATTGTCAGGTGGGAATGTCATACACTGTGATGTAGAGAGAGCCTATTTAAAGTGCGTAGCTCCCTTTTTTTTTAAATTGCAGATCCCATTAAAATATATCCCAAGGGATCTAATTTTCTTAGTGTGAACTTTTTAAAGTATGAGTTATTTTTTAAAATAATAAGCTACTAATGGTTACAACTTAATTTTACCGGAACGGCGGCAGTTACAATCAAAATGGTGATCAAGATCAGCAAGATTAGTGTGCATACCACCCTAAATGGATCGTTAGTCCACCGTCCCATCTAATGCATATACCCCTCTTGTACCATGGGCTATGCCAGGTGCCAGGGACACAAAGGCAAAAAACAGTCTCTGATCTTAGTCTCGACATTTGATCAGAAACATGTAGGAGCTCAGGCATCACTAAACTGCACAGGAAGACTTCACGAAGGGTAACAACTGACATAAAAGTACAGTCACAACTATATGAGCATCCTACCCGGTGAACAAAGGGTTAAACCTGGTTTCCGAAGGTCTAGTGCAAGAGAACACAGAACAAGGAGTGGTGTCCACGCCATGCATTCCTGTTCCCCCCGACCCCGCCCCGGCAGGGGCAGTGTTTTCCCCACAGAGGCTCAGATGTCCAGTGTGAGGAAAATTCTCAGATGCAACGAGACCTCCTCCTCCCATTTGAACTTTTCGGTCTGTATGACTCATCCCAACCAAGATGGGAATTACTGCTAATGCAACACTGTCATGGAAGGCTACAGCTGGAGGGGTCATAAGACTGACACCGAGAGCCCCTTTCAGTTTTCAGACAGGGAGACAAGTCTGGAGGATGAAATGAGTTGCCCTGAGAGGTCTGAGGGCACCTTTAGTCTACTTTTCCACTTTTACATCTCTTGCCAAGTTATCTGGCAGAGGTGAAAAGATATGTTCTTGCTTCACTTTAAGTTCTGAATTAGCATCTCTTGCTCCCACTTGCCAGCCTCTAGGTACCTAACAGCTTTATGACAGCTGGTGTCTGCACGGTTTACAGTGTGCCGGGGAGGTCCCTGTCTCCTCTGAGTCTCATGGCAGCGACACAAGGGAAGGTGCTTCATCTTTATTGACAGGTGAACACATTTAGGCTCTCGGCATGGAGCAACTCTGCCCCAAACCACATGCCCAGCAACTAGCAGAGTCAGGACTTGAACCCAGAACTGTCTGAGCCTGGCGGACCTTTCCCACGCTGTGGTGCTGCTCCTTGGTATTCCATTCACACAACAGCACAAGGTCTTGAAATTGCTTTGGTGCCAGTGCCCCTGTCCCCAGGCAGGACACCAAGACTTAGAAGGCGCCCTCTTGGTACTCAGACCTGCCTGCCTTGAAAACTCACGGGAAAATCAGGCCAACACAACTGCAGGAGGAGAGCTTAGCACTGAAACGAATCCTTTCACAAAGACTGTGTTTTATACTTTGCACATCTTATCGGGGCTTTCTCACATGGGTCTGACTGAAGTGTCAACTCCTGACCATGTCTTCTGTAAACAGATAACACATGTAGTACATGGTACAGAACTTCAAAACTGTGGAAGTTACAGGTGATGTCTATAGATTTGTATGCCTGAAACCTGTATGATTTCATTAACCAATGTCACTTCAATAAATTCAATGGAA
This sequence comes from Glossophaga mutica, assembly GCA_039655065.1. Lineage (NCBI taxonomy): Eukaryota > Metazoa > Chordata > Mammalia > Chiroptera > Phyllostomidae > Glossophaga > Glossophaga mutica. The sequence continues at coordinate 47,336,906 of CM077306.1, read as the reverse complement.
TAAAATGTAAAAAAAGTGAAAATTGAAAAAATAATCTTCCAGTTACCTTCCCCCAGGGCAACCACTGCATCAGTTTCTTATGTTTTCTTGGGAAGATATTCTGTTAAACACACACACACACACACACACACACACAGATACACACAAAGTAGCACATAATCACCGTGTTCCACACTTATTCCTCCCTCTTTAGTATATTTTAGAGGTTGTTCTACTTCAGGGCAAAGCCATCCCATTATTTTTAATGGCTAAGCAGTATTTCATTATAAAGAGGTCTATAATACTATTATTTAATAATATAATTGTATAATCAGTCTGTTGTTGGATTTTAAGTTATTTTGAATCTTCTATTACAAATAATGCTATAACGAGTATCCTGTCCATAAATCATTTCATCAATGTGTGAGGACATCTGTAAGATGAAAATGTAGAAGTGGACTTGCTGGGCCGTAAGAGTACATGCCTTTCTACTCCTGATAGACACTGCCAAGCAGTCCGCACAGGGGCTGCACCTCCCCCCCGCCACAGGCCATGGGTGAGGGCACCCATTTCCCTGCTCTGTTCCCAACTTGTGTGTCCTTCACCCCCTGTGCCATACTGGTACACAGTGCCTGCTCAATAAATACATATTAACTGTTTGTACAAGGTCTCCTACTTTAATTCTATAATCATTTCAAATCGACCCTTCCCACTATCTTTTCACAATAAAATTAAGGCTAATGAAGAGAAAAAACTGCACACACAGAAAGGTCAGTTGGCCAGAGAACAGCATCATTGCTTTAACCACCACTTGATGCCCAGCCTCGCTCCAGAGAAGCTAAGTTTGGCTAGTGCCTTGGGAGCTGGCAGAGCAGTGGCAGGGGCAAGGCATGTAGAGGCCATAGTGCACACAGATAGGCCACAGATTGGGCAAAGTCTCAATGAGTGAAACACTGAATCAGCAACCTCAACCGTTCTAACAGATGAGGTAAACTTCAAAGGAAAAGCAAGTTCAGCCAGGCTGATCTATTGACCAACTTCTTAAAGAGACATTCTGGGGATGTGTCTTTCAGGAACAGATGTGTGTCAGCCATTAAATTGCATTTAGAAGACACAACTGACTAAGCAGAGCTAACAGTGATCTTGGAGATCACAGTCCAAACCCCAGGCTGGTAAGTGGGGATCCCAAGGCACAGAGATGCTAACTGGAAACTACCCCTAGGTCTCATGTGACTGAGCAGAACCCAGGAGGGGTCACTGGGTCAACGCCTACAAATCAGATTTTAAGCCAGACTTTCCTGTTGCAATTTCTATTACTTAAAAATTCATAAACTATTAGGAATTACTTGGAAAACAGACTTCTAGAAAATTGAATTCTATACAACAGCCAAATTAAGGGCCTATGAAACTGTTATTAAGACAAAGTAACCAACGTCTGGCCTGCACTTTTCCGCAGAAAACTTTCCTTCCCCCACCCCAAGCTCCATGCAATCTGACTAACACCCTCCCGGTTCCAAGCCCCTTCAGGCAGATTATTTCCGTTACCGAGAGCAAAAGTGGCTCAAAATTAACACAGAGTTCTAAGAACTCCCAAGTCATGGGGTTAAGGCCATGGACCCACTAAATGCACAGTCCAAACTGACTCATCCAAAGGCTCACTAGACCAAGTGCAACCCAAGAAATAGTTCTACATCTCCTTGGAGAAGACAGCTCTTGGGGACACCAGCCCTTAAATCTCCAGCGCTGCAAGAACACAGAACACTTGCGCCTGCATTGTGATGTGGCAGAAGCAGCCCTCCTCTACCTCTGACGGACAAACCCATGAATCAATCACCATTTACTGAGTTGTAACGCCCCCCTTTCCTCCTCTACTCCTCAAAATAGAAGTACGATTCTGCTTTGCTCTAAGGGTGTTCACTGTAGTTGTTGATGGCTGTTTCCTTTAAATCAGTTTTTATAAACTCCTAAGAAAACAAGAGAATAAAACAGGCCTAAACTTTTACCAAATGTTCTCAGACAACCGGACTGAGCAATAAACACATGAAGGCAAGCTTGTAGTCTTCTCAAGGATGAAAGCTGTGGGTCTGTCTGCTTTAAAGTCTCTGGCTTGAGAGAAAAAAAGGCCTTAAGTTAAAATCTGAAAGCCAGCTGTATGGCATTTTCTAAAGCCAATGCTCACACAAAGCATGGGGATTTTTACCTTGTTTACTATTCCCCGTGAAGGCACCATCATGCCGCCCAACAAAAACACAGGGCGGACACACACCTGGTCACTCTATCCACTGGTAGGCACAGCACAAAACGTTCTTTTTACTTACCACCTTAAAATAATGTCTTTAGTCTGGATCGGGGGAAGTTTACATTCTTTGCAGCCCTGATGCCCACCACGTTTTCAATGCCAAGTAAACCCGGGACACAGAGCAACAGCCTAGAGAGAACATCGGGTCCCAGTCCCCGTCTGGGGCAAGTGAGGTCATGAGAGGAACAGTCAGCCTTGGTTTCTCCATCTGCCAAAGGATGGGGTTGGGTTAGGTGACCCTGTAGATCCTTTCCTCTAAGTAACTCTGACTCTACGAAGTCCAAAATATAAGCTTGAAAACTAATTCTGAATTTAAAACAGGTTAGTTTCAGCTGCCTGTAACAGATGCTCTGCAGCAGCACTGTCCAACAGAAGTACAATGTGAGCCACTGTGATATAAAAATTAGTAGTGGCCTTACTTAAAAAATTTAATTTTAACAATATATTGAACTCAATATATCAATTGTTTTAACGTATAAGCAAAAGTTAAATTCATCAATGATATTAGAAATGATGAACACATTCAACAATATGCTATAATAAATCTCACCCGACATCCTGAAATGCCATGCTACCAACACAAAAGTTATATATAAGAGAAAAATCTCTTACACTGCGGTTTTCACATTTAGATCAAAATTCATTACATTTAAAATGTTCAGTTCCTCAGCTGCACTAGTCCATTTTGAGCACGCAAAAGTGACAAGTGGCTAGCTGACTATGTCGCTGACCTCTGCCTGAACCTACGTAGAGTGAACCCTCCGCACTCCGTGGAGGGGGTGGAATTTATTGAAGCAGCTCTCCTGTTCTGTAAACTACTTCCTGAGGCTACACTGGGAGCATTAACCCTTCCAAACTGCACTAGGGAGTATTTATCCTTTCAGCAATTGTTTGTAAAAAGCTACGTCAATGACCTGAAAGTGCTGCTGTGAATCTGAATTACTAAGAGGACGCAGAATGACTAAATGGGTCATCCTGACATTATTCAGCAAAGTTACAGTCCAGATGCCACATGATCACCGTGGTTGTTGCAAAAGTCATCTGAAAAAACGGGTAGAAATAAGGGGCCTCAGGTGATGGGAAAGTGTTATCTCTTCCAACTAAGAACACAAATAATCCTTACTTGGGAAATACTTCAGCTGCTTTCAGATGTCCACATTTGAAAACGCACAGTACCCACTGTTGTTGCCAATTGGCCGGCATCAATTTGGACCTCTTAAAAAAGGAAATTATAATTAGTGTATATATCATATCACATTCTCTTCAAATCAGTATAGGAATCTTTTTTCCCTTAACGTAAATCTTTTCAAGGATCCTACTAAATAAATATCTAAGGGCAGTAGTCACCACCTGGTGAGCCCTGGCATGAAGATTTGAGAATGAAAGATCACAGTGCCAATCTTCTCAGCCAGATCAAAGGCAGGTCTGATTCAATGTAAGTTATAATAATGGCCACTGCTTATCGTGTACTTTCTACGCACTCAACACTATTCCAGGCACTTTCGTTCATTACCTGTTTTTGCTCACAGCAATCTGTGAGGTGGGTAGTAGTAGTATCACAACTCTTTGGGAGCAAGGGAACTGAAGCATGGAGAGGTTACGTAATTTTGCCTGAAGACCTCTATATAATAAATGGTAACAATGAGTTCCACCCCAGGTTTATGTTACAGGAGCACTCAAATAACACACGCTCTTATTTCAGAATAACCTAGGCCTCTTCAAGGGAGGCTGCTCAAAGAACACTGCAAGGCACCAGCCAGGGCTCTGCCATCAGCCAGCTGTGTGGGGTGGCTGCGGCCTAGCCACCCACCTCACTGTGCTGTTCCCTTAAATTCCAGGCAGAACACCCATCCTCGCAGGATCCTTTTTCATATGAAAAAAACAGTATGTGAATACCCCTATGAAATACAGGACAACTCAGGGGTGAGGTATTAATGCTCTTAATAAACTCAACTCCTGTTGCAGATGTCAGATGAATGGGAGAAGCAGCTAATTGCAGGCTTCTGCGTCTAACCACTACACAGAAAACAGAAGGTAAGTTCCTAAGCTGCCAGTGCAGGGATCAGACATCTGCATGGCAACAGCAGAGGGTGGTGAACGGGAAACACGCTCTGCCATGTCATCTCCCGGAGCGTATTAGAAGGTTCTTTTCCTTTGCCACTCAGTCTCTTTATTTTTTTTTAAGGCCAGTTACTTTTAGGTAGTTATTACTAAAGAAATATTTTCATCTTTAAAGAGTAAAAGAAGGGTGTGGGCTTTGGAAGAAGACAAGGCCACAGGAGTCAGTTCGGTCATGTTTGGATGTAGCCTTGCAATAACGCACCTCCACTGCCCAAGCTCCCTCTGTTCCTGTGGACACGGCTCGTTTCCAGGCCCAGAGCCCCAGAGTAAGAAAGTCTGCCACAGCTGAAGGAGTGTATTGGGGAAGGAGTGTAGTGAGATGGCTGATCAGTCCATGGAAGTACCGGGGATCCTGCAAACAGGCCAGGGGGCCCCACAGAGAAGCTGGGTGGGGCGTGGCCTCTGCTGTCCTAGGGCACAGCACACATTAGTTTTCAGTCCCAGGAAGCTTCAGTTGTCACAACAATCAGACACTTACACATGACCAGGGATGTGCATACGAAGACCACAGGAAAGTGAGTTCATAACCAATGGCAACGAGAGGCCTGGGAGTCTATGCTATTACACAGCTAGAATTCAAGGTGACTTTCAAGAGGGCAATGGACACCTCCGATCCCCACACACTCACACATCCCTGACAAATAACAAATGTAAGTATGATAATAATCACAGCCACAACTTGCTGAATGTGTGCTGTGTGCTCCACCTTGTGCTCAGTTCTTTTCTTAATTTAGGAAGACCGTGAAGGGGATATCAGCCATGTCTAGAAGAGGATGAACTGGAGGCCCCACCAACCTCTCAAGGCCTGTGAGACGGACACAATGCTCCTCACCTCAGAGGGCAGGACAGGAGTGCAAGAGACAGAGCCAGCTCCTTTAAGCCCTTAGCACCAGCCCGGCCTTGGGAAGATCCTGAGAGCGGGTAGCTGCTATCATCAGCATTGCTGGATGCCCACCTCTGTGAACTCCGACTCACAGGAAAAGAAAAGATACTGCCTGTTTTTTCTTATCTTGGGTGAATGCTGCCAATCATTGAGACTGGCAGTCCAGGATGGGCCTGTTCCAGGTGACTGAATATAGTCAGAGTAAATCCATCTTAGAAAGGGAAAGAAACTCCTCTTGTACCATCTCGAAGAAAATAATCCATCCTTACAGCAAGGCAGCAGCTTCTGGCTCATTGTCCTCTCCTGATATCAGTGAAATTAATACATTGGCAGATGGGTTTTGTTAAAACACCGGAATAACAGGGCATGCAAACTTGAGCACAAATGGTTGCATCAAGGGACCAAAATTAGGAGAAAGTCTACTCTGCTCCAAACTAAAAAAATTCTTTTGAAATAGTTAACAAAGGCACAGTTTAGAGTTACAACTACAGATCCCCAATACACATGCTGATGTCAAACCAACTCCATCACTCACGCCCACACATACAGATGGCCCCCATCACAGGCTCTCTGCCTCCAACAGTCCAACCTCCCATTCGCAGGCCAGAATAACTTCCTGTCCACACCCACCTTGTGTGTCTCACCCTCTCCAAAACCTTCCAGGATTTCTGGCTGCCTTGTAGACTTGCAATGCCACACACAGGCAGGTGAAGGCACGCTAGCATCCCCAAATCAATCTTATCAGCCCTCTCGAACCAATGGGCAGCCCAGGTCCATCCAGCTCTTGCCTGCACCTTCCCTCAAGCTTCCAGCTACAGCCTGAGCCAAATAAAACCCATGGTTTAAAAAAGCGTCTAGTTAAAATACTACCTCTCCTCTGTACTGTCATGGAGCTATGATGTACCACAGAGGAGCTTACATAAACACCAAGCTCCTAGAGCAGTAACAGACTCATTATCATGTTTATTCAGCAACTACTATTAAGTAAGTACCAGGCATGGTGCCAGATATCAGTTACAAAATGAATAAAAGACAGTCTCTATCCTAAAGGAAGTCATACTTTAAGCAGAAAGAATAAAGATATAAACTAATTTATACTCATTATGATATGAATCATGCTGTAATGCAGGTGTACAAAGAGCAAAGGGACCAATTAATTAGAAGGGACAATTTAAGAAGCAAATGTCCTTCCAGGAGGACAACACATCTGCTGCATTATCTTCAAACAGTAAAGTAACTTCATGCCCTGCAAGTTCCCCAGGCTATGTAAATACCTAATAAGTATTTGTGAAATGAATAAGTGTACATTTACACCCAGAATTCAGTATTTTCACTGTATACCTAAGATACATGGGATTAAAGAGTTCTAATTACCGAAGTAACAAAGATATCATGTTTAATATCATTTATGAACCAACTATTAGTCACATAAAAGTTCTTTAACTTCATTCATAGAAACAAAACTTCAAATTATTCTTTGGGTACTCTATTCAAAACAAAGTATTTTATCGAAAGAATTATAAATGCACACTCCAAGTTAACAATAAAATTGATTTCTTGAGAGAACAAACATGATAATATCACCAAATATCCATTAAAAAATTTTGCAATTTCAATAATAAAACAATTAATCAATGCAAATGTTGATTTAAGTGTTCTTTCTTAGGAAAGAGTGGTTATTTCCCTAACAAAAAAAGATAAGAAATGAGCAACCTCTGGACTTTTGACCTAAAGCATCAAAGTATTACCACATCTCAACCTCTTCAGCTGTTCTACTGCTCCTTACTTTCTCACCTCAGTTCTCAGACATCTTCAGGAAGTATCCAGTAGAAAAGGTGGTAAGGACCCACAGAGATATGGCATATGATTTTTAACTTCACCTTGAAAATTAAAAATAATGTTTATCTTTTTCAGACCAATTCCTCCCAGCTGCAGGCCCAAGAAATGGTAAATCATGGTAACAACTACCATCAAATAACATTGCTCTCTGTTAAGGAAACTGGACTAGACACGCTACCTGAATGAACGAAATGTACTTGGTCCCTCTGGTTACTGTGATCTCACCCCCATCACCCCCTTTAAGGCTAGAACATAAGGTGTCAGCAGGCTGCCATCTGAGGAGATGGTGGGCCTCTCTAAAAAGACCAAGGAAGTAATAGCCTGGAATTTCCTGAGAGCAAGCAGTCATATTCTAGAAGTCAGTGCATGACAGTGATTCCACTGGGCTGCTATAATCACCTTGGAATGTTTGGAATTGTGTGGGGGCAGATACGTCCATCTCTGCTTGTCCCCAAATACCCTGTAATGTGGAACTGTCCTCCACCCCAAAGAAAAGTCGATCCAGCCCATGTGCCAGCGGCACCCCCTGGTTAACACACAGTGAGTTCCCACAGAGGTGGGACACTGTCTTAATTTTTGTAAAGGAGCCCCTTATTCTTTATCATCTAACACAACACCCGTAGTCATTAGACAAAGAAAGAAAGACAGGGAAGGAGAAGAACAGGGAAGGGAGAGCAGGGATTATGGACAGACATCTCAATCCCTGTTCTGCCACTGGGCAAGTTACTTTACCTCTTTGAGTAGGTTTTCTTGTCTGTAAAGTGGAGGTAACAGCCCCCATCACACAGACTGATTGTCCAGATCAAGTAAGAGAACACGTCTAGGACCTGCTACACAGTACAGGTGTTCAGTAAATGTCAGTCCCCTGCTCTTTTCCTCCCTGGGAAATTCACAGGTGCCGGTATTCAGATGTAACAATGAAAGGCTGGTTCTCTCCACAACTTGGATTTGAACGAACTGAACTGGTGACGTGAAGCAAAATGAAGAGACTAACTTGTTCCCTCCACCTCTTATATTATCACCTTTGCCAGCGCACACCCAGTCACCGAGGCTTTGCAGCACGGCTGAACTCTGAGCTAGTGAACTTTGGAAACCTGCTGCACAGGGCAGGAGACGCACACTCCAGGGGACCCGGACTTCTGCGAGTCAGGCACACAAGGAAGGGGCACAGGTGAGTTTCTTTCTAGCGGTCATTTCCACCCACATCTCTATAGGGAGAAAAGGCTGTGTGTGAGGTTCCCTCAGCTCTGCTGAAAACACTTTACGCCCTTTCTGAACACACCCCCCAAGCCCAAGTTCAAGACCCAGGGGCCAACACCCAATATATCCATGTATAATCAACCTGTCCTGGCATCCCAGGGGCACTTCATGGTGGGCGGGGCACAGAACCTACCAGCAATGAAAATACTTTTCTAAATTGCGAACTCTCATGGAGCCTTCATCTGCACTCTTTAGGAGAATCCCTAAGATTACATCATTACTGAATTACTCTGTGGTCACATACGTGTACTCCATGAACTGGAGGGAATATGTAAGTATAAAATGTTCCACGGAAGTCAGAATGAAACGGGCATTGTGGTCCTACTCTCCCTACAAATGGAGAAACATGAATCCCATGCGGCGTGGGATTTCCATGTATTCACCCACAAGGAGAACAAGGGTGCCCCTGCTCTGTTCCCAGGCTCCCTTGCCAACTGGCTTCCGACTACATTGCACCAAGGATCTGGCAGGGAGGGGACCCTGGAGAGACGCTGGAGGGTGGGGAAAAGGGCACCTCTCTGTGGTCCCAGCTCCTGAGGCCACATATCCCAGATCCTGGTATTCCACCACCTCCCTCAGCCCCTCCAGCCCCAGTGGCTTCCTGGACTGTCTGGCTTCTCAGCTCTTCCATCATCTGTGTAATTAATTTTCTATATTATAGTCCCTCTGTTTGAAGTATGTTGCATGGTTCCTGGTGTTCTAAATGAACTCTGGATTATTTCTTAACCATCCCAAAGTTTTTTCAATAAAGACAAAACCTCAACATAGTTGTTAAAAGAACTAAAAGCCCTGCCCGGTATGACTCAGTTGTTTGGAGCAGTGTCCCGTACACCAAAAGATGGTGGGGTTCAATTCCCGGTCAGGGCAGATGCCTTGGCTGAGGGTTCAGTGCCCCGTTGGGGAGCCTGTGAGAGGCAACCAATAGGTATCTTTCTCTCACGCATCAATGCTTCTCTCTCTCTCCCCCACCAACCTTCCCCTCTCTCTAAAATCAGTGAGCATGTCCTTGGGTGAGAATTTAAAAAAAAAATCTGTAAAAAAAAGTACAGATAACAAGCATGAAAACAGTACAAGTAAATAAATACTCAAAAATGCTTTCCCTTTTCTCACACGGAGAACTTAAGTGGAAGAGCAAATTAAGTATTACAGATTTAGGAGATCTTCAGGTAAAAATTCTGGGTCAACCTGAGGCTTCTCTCAGGAAGAGTACAAAAAGGCTACATTCCTTCTAGGTTCACTGAAAAGAACCCTGTAAGCTAGTTTGCTTTTTCCTCTCAGGCTCTCTCTCCTTCTAATTGCAGGCCCCATTTTCCAAGGGAAATGTAACCTGGATTCTCACGTTTCGGAGTCGCCATCCTCGCCTCAATCCACTGCCCCCAGGATTTTGCTTAAACATGGAGCCTGGTAAAGAAATTTCTAGCAGAGGGTGAGAGCCTCTGCCTCTGGGGTGGTAGAAAGAGCCGGAACCCCAGGTCGTCTGGCCTGGTCTCACTCGGGCACCAGTGGAAGGAGAGCACACAGGCCATGGGGTGAGGGGAGGACCCAACCAGCACAGAGCAGAGCAGCCCGGTCCTTTGGGGTTGGTGTCGCAATGCAGATTTTGTAGGTCTTAATGCTTCACTGAGAATTACCATGAACAGAAACAACTTCTTGCATATTTTTTTTCCTACTAAAGTAAAAAAGATTGTTTTAGTTTTTGGTGGTTTTCATTACCAGCATTTTAACGTTTAAAAAAAATTTGTTTTTTGCTAGGTCAGAAAACTTGATGGCTCCTACACACAGCAGCAGGACTGCGGTGCTGTGCGGCAAACCAGCAAGAAGTCCAGGTGCTCGGCCCTCATGCGGAGGAAGCAGTGTCCTTCCCTGCGTCATCCCTCTGTCCCTGTTCCAGTCACAGAAGGCAACAAAGCGGGATGATCATTTTTCCCTTACCCCCTTAGAGTGGGCACGGACTGGGTTCTGCACCCACGTGTGACAGTGTGACTTTGTGCTGAAGCAGAGCAGACAAAAGACTGTCAAGACGGGAAGAAAGCAGAATTCCACACTCTTCTATCAGCAGGCCACCCACACACGGAGTCAGGATCGGCAACCCTGCCTCTCTCACAGACTCTGCACGGTCAGAGGGGAGATGATACTAACCCACCCTGAATGTCAGCTACATTCCAGCAAAAAACGGGAAGGGCACTTAATAGGGGGAATGGTTCGTTAAAATGCAAGTACACATTGCATAGAACCTAAATGTTGTCACTGAAATCCTTCTGTTTTGACGTAAACATGTATCATGTACATTTTTTAGCACAAAATTCATAAGAATAAGTGAAAAAGCCCTGGCTGGTGTAGCTCAGTGGATTGAGCGCGGGCCTGCGAACCGAAGGATCGCGGTTCGGTTCCCAGTCAGGGCACATGCCTGGGTTGCCAGGCCAGTTCCCGTCAGGGGACATACAAGAGGCAACCGCACATTGATGTTTCTCTCCCTCTCTCCTTCCCTTCCCCTCTAAAGATAAATAAATAAAATCTAAAAGGAAAAAAAAATCTTAAAAAAAAAAAAAAACTTGCTTTAAAAAAAAAAAGAATAAGTGAAAAAACAGAATACTGTTTTTTAAATCTTGAAGGAACAGGGGAAGATGGGTTAACAGAATCCCAAACTACTGGTGACTAGTTAGAAAAGCCGGCAGCTTCCCAGGGGAGACTAAATATACCCCCTCCAATGGCAGGATGGTTGGGGGCAAGGCTGGTGTGGGGCTGTACGATCTCTGCTTGGCAACACTGGAGAGAGTCCCAGCTGGCACAGGGGTGTGCCGCTCCCTTCTGGGCCTGTTCCCACCGTGTCATCAAGGTGGGGCTACGCCAGCTTCAGAAGGCACAGAACCACACCTTCAATTCTCTCTCGTGGGACTGCTGCTGCGAGGTACATCTCCCCTCCCTCCCGCCCTCCCTGCTGCCCTCCCTTCCTTCTTCTCCTCCCTTTCTCCGTCTTTCTCTCTCAAAAGTAATTCAGAAGTTAGCCCCAATTCCCAAATGTGTAAACCAGAAAGCCATTCAGTTGAGTACAAATGGTAGCGATGATGGTCAAATAAAAAGTCAACTTTGCCAGGCAGATACAGAGAATCAAAAAGTTAAGTTGCTGCCCTGGCTGGTGTGGCTCAGTGGATTGAGTGCCAGTTTGAGAACCAAAGGGCTGCTGGTCCAATTCCCAGTCAGGGCACATGCCTGGGTTGCAGGCCAGGTCCCCAACAAGGGTCTCATGAAAGGCAACCGCACATTGATGTTTCTCTCCCTCTCTTTCTTCCCCCTTTCCCTTCTCTAAAATAAATAAATAAAATCTTTAAAAAAATTGAGTTGCTAAAAGATGCCTTATAGATTTAAGGATTTTTTTTTTTTTTTTTTAAATGAGAGAAGACAATGAGACTCAGAAATGTAGAGTACAGAGCTTCCTGGGTAAGGCCAAGTTCATCCTGGCTTCCAGAGTCTATACCACCCATCCCACCCCCCTGTTCTCACTGCCTTTTCTAGGCTATTCCCAAATAATAATTAGGCCGCAGGTTATCACAGGACACATTCCTAACAAAACATGAAAAAATTCTACTGACTCACTTGGGGCAAATCTTTTTTTTTTTTTTTTTTTCTTTTCCACACTGTACAATCCCCTTCAGTGCTCACAGCCCACAGATCAGGAGGCTGGGCAATGGTTGGAGGCTGCAATTTACTCTGGCATGGGTACACTATGAGAGGCCCACAGGGAAGGGCCCACCATAAATCCATTACCATGCTCTGGGGCAAATCTTTTGATGAAAAAATTATCACTCAAATCTCCAGGAGGGATTAAAGAGCTCAAGCTATATTTACTGAATGTCAAACATTGACCAGGCACTTAAAACACAGTTCTCAGATTTAGGTGTTGATCTTAAGGCTGTGAAGGTCAACGAACAAATATAAAAACACTTCCTTTCAAGATTTAAGTGAGACGTCCTTATCAGATTTTCTAAGTCACTACATATCAACGGCTACCAGGCACTGAGCTAGGTTCTCTAGAGCAGGGGTCCCCAACGCCGAGGGCCACGGGCAGATCCAGATCCAAGGCCTGTTAGGAACCAGCCGCACAGCAGGTAGTGAGCAGCGGGCCAGGGAGTGAAGCTCTGCTCCCATTACCGCCTGAGCTTTACCTTCCAACCCCACAGTCTGTGGAAAAATTGTCTTTCACACAACTGGTCCCTAGTGACAGCCACAAAGGTTGGGGACCACTGCTCTAGAGCACTGGTTCTCAAACCTGAGTGCACACTGGAATCCCTTCAGAAGCTCGAAAAAAAATACTGTGGCCTGGGTCCCACCCCCAGAGTGTTTGATTTAATGAGGAATAGGGCTTCAGGCAGCAGTATTTTTAAATACTGATGTTGATTCTGATAGATAGCAAACCATGGCGGAAGGAAAAAAGGAAAAGAAATATATGAAGTGGAAACAACCCAAATATCCATCAACTAATGAATGGATAAATAAATTTCTGTGTCTCTGCACAATGGAATTGCATTCAGCAACAAAAAGGAACGGGGTCCTGATACATGCCTTAGCACAGCCAAACCTTAGACATACTGCATTAAGGGAAAGAAGCCAGTCACACACAACCACACGTGGTATGATCCCATTTACATGAAATATCCAGAATGGACTTCGTAGAGATAGGAAATACACGAGTGGTTACCAGGGACTAGGAAAGCTGAGCGAGAACTGTGGAATGACTGCAGTGGGCATGGGGCTCTTCTTTTCAGGTAATGAAAATGCTCTAAAATCAAGTGCGGTGATGGACACACAGCTCTGACTGCACTAAGTCAATGAACTGTCCACTGTAAAGGGATGGACTGTATGGTATTTGAGTGGTATCTCTGAAAGCTGTTAAAAAATAGAAAGAAACCTAAATTCTATGCCCAGCTCTCAAAGAACTTACAATTTAGTTGTAGCAAGGGAAAAAAAGATAAACATATGAGACAAGCATTAAGAGATTTTAAAAAACCATTAAAGAGAATTGCCTAATGCAAAGAATAAACTCAAATTCAGAAGGAGGCTTCAACGCCAAAATAATCTGAGATTTTTCTTCTCTAATTTGAAAACAAAAATGGAGTTTGGATCTCTGTAGTATGCTGCTGATACTACAGGCCCCAAAGTCTCAATTTCCAAGCTATGAGAGAACAATGACTACTTAGAATTGCCAATATCTATATATTCGATCTTTCAGAATTGAAGGATTGTTGAAGGATTATGATGACTCTCAAGAGTCAATTATCAACAGGGCTTTTGAAAGACAGACTTGGTGCTCTAAATCTTTCCTATGCCCTGGATTTATTTGTCTTTACTACTACCAGAATTTGGATCAAATAAACGTACATACTCTCACATACAAAAACACTCTCATCTTTGAGGCTTTGTGACAAGTGAGTAAGATAGGACGTATGCTGTAAAAACGAACGGCTAACAGTGCTTCCCATCCTCAGAGTTCTAACATTCCTAATACTAGCAGTTATAAAGTATTTATTGTGGCAGGGTGATACAGAGAAAATGTCAACTTGAGGAAAAGCGGGGATTTGTTTAGCAGTCTTGTTTTATTTTGGGGGCGGGGGGTGGAGGGAAGGGTTTGTGTAAGAATACCATTTGTATTTTTCTAATACCATTCAGGAATTATACACTTGAACATATTTTTGCACTCATTTCCAGAGAACGTATCATTGCCAACTGAGGAAGCTTTGGCCTATAGCCTGGAGCCCTTTGAATAAATTTGTTGGAGCATATTTAAAAGCAGGTGGTCATGAAATTTTAATAACTCCTAGAAATTATATCATCAAAAAGAAACGCTATTCTCCATTTTATGCTAAACTTAAACACACAGCTATAGACAAAGAAAGCAGGTTGAATACGGCTTCCAATAAACTTGTCCTCCTGTATTGGGTGTACAACAGACTTTCAGCAAACTTTTAGAAAGGACTGGACCAGGCGTTTAAACACCCTGGGTTTACCCAGGCCAACTTTTAAGCAGATCCACTGGATGCTAAAAATCCTACAGGATCTTTGATTCAGACAAATTAAGACAATAAATCTCAAAACAATTTGTTTAACAACAAGGACTCAGAAATAAAGTATTTAATTTTGAAATGTACTATTCTTAAAAGTCCAAGTAAACTTCAATTAGATAGACTTGAGCCCTTATTCCTGCTTCAGTTTCATAAATGCCAAAACAGGTAATTAATGTTTAATTTTACTAGTTGTTCTCAAGTCGAATTCTCTTTATTCTACTCACTTTCCTTCAACCTGGTTTAATCCTCTGTGTGTGTGTGCATGCACAGATACATATCTTCACCACCAAACTTACTTTGGACCACAACTTCAAAAGGTAAAGTTCCATTCTCCAATGGAACAGGAGAATGTTCTAACTAACAATGCACACAAAAGTGAATAAAGACCCCAGTAGCTAATAGAGTTCATTAAGAAAAAGAAAAACTACCCTGGCTGGTGTGGCTCAGTGGACTGAGTGCTGGCCTGAGATCCAAAGGGTCACCAGTTCAATTCCCAGTCTAGGGCACATGCCTGGATTGTGTGCCAGGCCTCCAGTGGGGGGATGTGGGGGGAAGGAGGCAACCACACATTGATGTTTCTCTCCCTCTCTTCCTTCCCCCTCTATAAATAAATACTACTGAAATCCTAGAAATCTTAAAAACTATTAAGTTATTATTAAATTAACCCCCTTTAGGCCTCTGCATCTTCCTTGTAATCCCCCCCTCCCCCATGTGGTAACTCCACTGACAGGTTTATTTGCTTTTACTCTGTGGAAAAAGGTCCACCTCCTCCCTCACATACTCAGGGACTAGTATTTCTTGACAAGTGGAAAAGGTTAATCTCTTTAATTCCTGCCTCTTCTTTCCCCAATTTTTCTTAAAAGTGTGAGCTTTTCCTCCTGTTCAAAGCTTAACTAATCCTGGTCCAGTTTGAAATCGGTGATTAAGAACTACTGGAGTCAGACTACTTAGATTTGAATCCCACCCATGCTCGTCAATAGTTGGATCACTTTTAAGCAGAACTTTGGCCTCTCTATGCCTCTTTTCTCACCTGGAAACTGGTGCTAATAGCATTTCCTATGGGGTTACTGTGAAATTATGCATGTGAAGCAATTATTGCACTGCCTGGCATGCAAGGAAGTGGTCAATAACTCATCCATTACTATCTCAGGGCCAAATTCTCCTGCACCCAAGTCTGCACTGAAGTTAACCCCAGATTAAGCAAAAATTAAATATTATTTATGCAAAACTCCTTTAAATAATTGTCTTCGGCCAATAAACAAGACATTCCCAGGGGAAAAAGTTCTTATAGTTTATAGAGGGTTCCTTTTCCTGTGCCATTCTGTAAATATAATTCATCCTGAATAAAAAGTAAATATCAAGAAAAATAATGTATTTGGCTTTCAACTCTTATTGGTAATCCTAAAGGCAGACAGGGTTTTTGTTTCCCCCAACACTGTTTATACAAACCCAAGTTAACAAAAAAGAGACTTTTAAATAGCCCAAGTTATTCTTAATGCAGACTGATACGAGTTGTGCATTTATTTTCCGACATACTGCTTCCACAATCTCTCAAGAGACTTTTCTCATCTAAAAAGTCAAGTTGTTCTCTGGTTAACAATCATTTGGGAGATGAGAGGCCTGCCATATTTTTCTTTTAAAAATAATCTTATTGGTCTTGTCCAAGATCATTTTCACCCCTCACACGCAAAAGTACTTTATCTTTCTAAGACACCTTTGAAAACAGTAACGGATGGCTCCTTCCACCTACTGAAGATAAAGAATCTAAGGCTCTCCTTACCAACCTGTTCATCAACACCCCTCTGCACAGATGACGAAAAGCTGTATCCTAACACCACATGGTACCTGGAGTTTCTTTGGCAAAAGGCCACAATCCACTTTGACTTTCTGTTCAAATCTTCCTCAACTACAACGATGACTTCACATATGAATCCATTATAGACATGAAATTGATTCTAAATTTTACTCCATTTTCTTTTTTCAGTTTTCAAATATGCTAATTGTATCTGATTACAAAGGTGGAAAAGGAATTGCCTTATCAAACATAACTAGAAAATTCACATTCAAATGGGAAAGCAGTATTTAAGCTTTATGCATTTCTGTATATAAAATGTTAAATTACATAGTAAAAAAAGAGAAAAATAAAAGACTGAAGGGTTCCAGGCCACAATTCCTGAATTTAGGAAAACTGAAGTCCATTAGCATCGTACATCCTTTTCTCAGACAGATAACTCTAGAACAGCAGCTAAATCTGAAACATACTTTTTCATACCAGTGGGAACCAAGGGAATACAATACCAATCATTACTGGGGGGAAGTACAAGCCAAACAATTTTAAGGGGGAAAAAAGGCACAATACATGGTCAATAACTTATAACCTCACTTCAGACCATCAGGATCAGCCTAAAACATCAGGTTTTAAGAGCATAAACATACTGTACTTAAGTTACACATTTCCTTGAACCAATTTTTGCCCTAAGTACCCAGTTACAAAAAAAAAAAAAAAAAGAAAAGAAATATAAATATTTACTCCTTTAAAAGTCCCTACAAAGTATGAACAGAAACTTCTTTTCACTTTTTAAACAATTTACAGAACTTTATAGCAAAGCATTATGAAACAAAGGTGTCCCATCCTCGGTCCTTACAAAAGCAGCAGCATGCTAAGAAATTGAGGCAAATTCTCAAACAGAAAAGGAAAACTATATAAAACACCCAAGGGAGAAACAATATACGAAAGCCAAAAATTTAGCAACATCTTAAAAGCAACAGAAATTCTAATCTACACTCGCAACTCTTACCCTTGACAGCACAAACAGAATATCCTGCCTTACACATTTTGGAATTGCAAGTCTGAAACGCTAAATCCAAAGACAAAGCCGCCCTGGGGAAAAATAACAATTGCGCAACAGATCAACAGCTCCAACTTGTCCCTTGGCCCCAGCACAGCAAGGCTTGCACGCTAGGAAGCAGGAAAGGGCCAACCAAGGGCCGCCGTGACAGCCAACCGGCCACTGTCACTGATGCAGAGGCCAAGGCCACGCACTGGGCGTGCGCCACCAGCAGGCACCACGGGAGGTTGAAGAAGGTTGGGGCGCTGCCGACTTCAACTGCAGAGACGCCCCCCCGCCCCCCCCCCACACCCGCTCTTCTCTGCGGGTCCCGAGCTGATCCGAGGTCTTCCAGTCGAAACTTTCCCACTGTGCGAGGCCCAGTTTAGGGGCCACACATGGAGGCATCCTAGCGCACAGGGGACCTGGGTACCTCTCTTGCCCCCACCTGCGTTCTGGGCTTTCTGGCCAAGCTCCCTGAAGGATCGATCCCATTCATGAACTTAGCCTGTAACAGTGAAATGCTTCCACTCCCCCCTGATGGCCTTCAGGCTAACAGCTCCAGCTACAAACATAATTAACTAGAGGAATTCTGCTTGAGGAACCCCTTTATCAGCAGAAGAGGTGGGGAAATATGCGCAAAGTAATGACTCCAGAACTAGACTCAGATTAATTAGCAGGGGTCCACCAGGCACAAAAGGATATAGAAATTTTGCCCTCTTCCTTGGACACCTTTGCATGCCTACCTATATATGCCCCTCCCCACCCCACCCCTCCTCCCTTCCCTTGACAGTGAAAGACGCCTGAATGGATTTGAGAATTAGTTCTCCCATCTTCTCAAGCTGGGCCTTCTCATCAATAAGCCTTTCCTTACTCCAAACTCTGATGTACTGTCTTTCTTTTGAAGCTTGGTGCACACGAATCTTATCTGGCCCAGTGGGATGAGCAAACTACTCGTGCAATTGTGGGGAAGAGGACAGTGATGGTAGGGAAGGGGTTCCTGGTCCCACCCCGGAGGAGACCTCAGCTCCCCCGTAAGCGGCCCCGTGACTAGGCACATTCTTGCCGGCTCCCAGGCGGGGAACCACTCTGCCCCGGAAGTGCCGGCCCGCGCCGGCTCAGACCGCCAGCGTCCGCCCGCTCCTGCCCCGTAGCCTTGGGAGCCGCTTAAACATAGGGGGCTGGAATGAGGCTTCGGCGTTCCAGCCTGGCCGCCCAGGACGCAACGAGACGCACCACTCACCCCACGCATGCGAGTGTATCCTCCAAATCCCCAGCCATTCGCCCTCTGGGACGGTGGGCACCTTGTCGGTGAGACCACCCAGGCGCGCCCCCACTACTCTCGCGGCCCTACTCCTCCATCCCACTCCGCCCCAAACACAGCGGTCCACTATGCGACCGCTGCAGTCCGAGCTCCAGCCACAGACGGTGAGAATCCAGTGGCTACTGTCCCTCCTGGACCACAGCTCCCTCCCGCCCCTGCCCCCTTCTTGGCACAATGGGACCGAGAGGGCCGGGGCAGCACCTGCTGGGACGGCAGTCCCGGCGGCGGCAGCTCCAAGTCCATCATGCTGAGCTGGGGACGGTGCTCTGAGGCTCCCCGACGGCGGTCCTGTCTCGGCTGCCCAAGCACAGTGCGGACCAGGAGGCACTGACAGCGGCGACTCGTACGGGCTCCCCGGCACTCGCTCCTTGGCGACAAGGCCCTAGTCGCCTGCTGAGCTCCAGCCCCGCCACGCCTCCCGCCCCGAGGGCGGGGCAAGAGCCCAGGCCTGTCCTTCTCAGACAGGCCACACGGGCAGCGCTGCCGAAAATCCCCCACCCCCCGCTCCGCCTGATGCAAGAAGCTTGCGGTCCCGGGGCTGGAAAGGTCCTCGAGCTAGGGTCCCAGTGGGCGGTAGTGGACACCCGCGGATGGGCAGGGTACCCGGAGGAAGGCCGCCTGAGCCACCAGGTCCCCGAGCTCAATTTGCCCTCCTCGCAAATAAAACTAACGCTCTCCGCCCGAAAGATTAGGAGTTGTTTGCCTAAGGCCCCTCGGGTTCAAGCACTTTGAAAGAGTTTAAACACTTGGAACAAACACGGCTGGAGACCCGGCAAAGGCGCTGGTATCGGAGCTGCGCCTCCCTGGTTTGGAGTTGCAGAATCTTTTCCCGCTTTATCTCACCCAGGGTCCAAGAGTGGCGCCAGCCCCGGGGCGGGGGTAGCGTCTCGGACCTGGCTGCGGGCACCGCGAACTGCCCTCTTGCCCTCGGTCCCCTCACGGGTTGGGGCCAGTGGGACTTGCCCAGGGGAAGTGTGGACCGCGCGGGGAGCTCGTGCTCGCAGTCACCCTGAATGCCTTTCACCTACTCCCACGCGCTTTCACTTTGGCTAGGTTTGGGACGCCAAGGGCAAACGAAGTCTCTTGATCGCAGAGTAGTCCGTACAGCCCACTAAGACCTCTCTTTTCCTACCAAAGCGCACACACCGTACTCGAGATGGCGTCCTTTACATTGTGAGGTACTACGACATGCCATAATCTTTAACAGTTTCTTTTCACGTACTCACGGTATCATTTTAAAAATAAAAATAAGAAAAGCCAAGTTATTAAATAGTTTATATAGCACGGATCCGTTCCGTAAAAACGTGCCCAGGAAAAATATCGAAAGTTGTTCACCAAATATTAATAGTTGTAGGATCATAAATGATTTTTATCTGTTAACTTAAGCATCTTTTCAATTTACAGTGAATATACATTACGTTTTACATTAAAAACAAGTACTTAAAATTAATCATTGCTCACAGAAAACGTCAAGTTCTTGAAAACAGGAATAGTGTGAAATCATAAAGATTTAAAAAAGAATAGATAGGGTGGGATGGGAGTAAAAGACAGAAAACTGTACAAGAACAACAATTAAAATAAAATTTAAAAAAATAGATAAATTGGGTTTTTTTTCCTCTTATGTTTTAACAGTCTAACTCTTTAACAAGCCTGGTTTTCCATATCTAAATTCTTGAAATTATAAAAAACCAGGGGAAGTAGTGCCAGCATTGGTTTTACTATTATTTCATTCAAAAAAAAAAATCTCTTTTCTCACACATGTGCAGCACACACACATACCTGATTATAGCAGGTCAACACCCAAAGAACTCAAACTTTCTCTTGGTTGCATAATTTGACACTCCCAGGATTTATCTGTAAATTTATACATTCAAGTATTCCTTGAGGTAAATGAAGCCTAAGTTAATCACTTGTATTTGAAGCAAGTTTCTTCAATTTGAATTAAACCCTTTCAGCTGTTATGTGAAAAGCCTGTAAAATGATCTGTGGACTGAAAAAGAAGCCTTAGGAGAAATTATTTACAATGACCTAACAGGAACATGCAGAGACATAATGAAATAACATTTCTGTCTCAAAGAAGGGCAGAGAGTATATTAACAATTCGAGTTACTTATAACAACTACTACATCCGAGAAGGCAGACAATGAGTCCAGGAGGGAGGAGATACCAAAGTTGTGTATGAAATGCCTGCTGTCTTTAAGGAGTTTGTAAAATGTTTGGGATTTCCTAGTTAAGCAACAGATATCCGTTGAGTTTAGACTGAATGAAATAACCTTTACTTTGACGAAACTGCAGTGGCTGGGAGTATATTATTTCAGGCACCTGCAGAGCACATATTTTCAAAGGGAGTAGAACAATATCGTAACAGTCTGAACATGTTTAAGAAAAATAAACACTAAGGAAAAGCTATCTGGCATTGAAGGGTAGTTCAGCACAGAAAAAGAGGCAGGGGGTGGGGAACCCTGGTCTCAGACCACTCGTGGCAAGCAGATTTCCAATCTTTGCAGACACTGAAATGAGATTGTCTTCACGTGGGAACTTAGGCCTTGTACTCCAAACTTACGCAGTGTGCTGTGGGGGCATGGCCACTGCACGCTGAGAAGTGCCAGAGGAACAGGCGAGATGATGCTGGTTTACCTCCCTTGCCGTGGTGCCCTGGGAGTCCTTTTTACTGCCAGGCCCTCCCAACTACTACCCCCGCCTCCCATTGGTTTTACGTGCTACTAATCTTCTAAATTTCCATTGATGTCTGAATTCGTGGCTGTGTTTGGAAAGACAACCCACCATATATGCTCGAAATGTGTCAGAATTGTAATATTGGCTCTAGAGTTCTCATAAAAAATAACTATCATGAAGTAAGTCACCTGAGCACACAGTTTGGATAATGGTAATGCAATGACCTGTTTATTTCACCTTCTTCTCTGTGATCTAAGCTGCTAAGTTTGCAAGGCCAAAGAAAGTACCCACGTTTCAAAATTCTTTTTTTTTAAATATATTTTATTGATTATGCTATTACAGTTGTCCCGTTTCTCCCCCATCATTCCCCCCACCCTGCACACCCTCTCCCACCCACATTCCCCCCTTTAGTTCATGTCCTTGTGTCATAAGTTCTTTAGCTTCTACATTTCCCATACTATTCTTACCCTGCCCCTGTCTATTTTCTACCCACTATCTATGCTACTCATTCTCTGTACGTTCCCCCCCTCCTCCTCCCACGCCCCTGTTGCTAACCCTCCATATGATCTCCATTTTTGTGGTTCTGTTCCTGTTCTAGCTGTTTGCTTAGTTTGCTTTTGTTTTAGGTGTGGTTCTTAATAGCTATGAGTTTGCTGTCTTTTCATTGTCCTATTTTTGATCTTCTTTTTCTTAGATAAGTCCCTTTAACATTTCATATAATAAGAGCTTGGTAATGATGAACTCCTTGAACTTGACCTTATCTGAGAAGTGCTTTATCTGTCCTTCCATTCTAAATGACAGCTTTGCTGGAAAGAGCAATTTTGGATGTAGGTCCCTGCTTTTTAAGATTTCAAATATTTCTTTCCAGCCCCTTCTTGCCTGGAAGGTCTCTTTTGAGAAATCAGCTGACAGTCTGATGGGAACTCCTTTGTAGGTGACTGTCCCCTTATCCCTTGCTGCTTCTAGAATTCTCTGCTTCATTTGAATCTTGGCTAATGTAATTATGATGTGCCTTGGTGTGTTCCTCCTTGGGCCCAACTTCTTTGGGACTCTCTGAGCTTCCTGGACTTCCTGGAAGTCTATTTCCTTTGCCATATTGGGGAAGTTCTCCTTTATTATTTGTTCAAATAAGTTTTCTACTTGTTGCTCTTCTTCCCCTTCTGGGACCCCTATAATTCGGATGTTGGCACGTTTAACGATGTCCCGGAGGTTCCTAAGCCTCTCCTCATTTTTTTGAATTCTTGTTTCTTCCTCATTTTCTGTTTGGTTGTTAATTTCTTCCTTCTGGTCCACTCCATTGATTTGAGTCCCAGTTTTCCTTCCATCTCTATCGGTTCCCCATGCGTCTTCCTTCATTTCACGTATTGTAGCCTGCATTTTCTCATCTAATTTATGAGCAAAATCAACCAATTCTGTGAGCATTTTGATGACCAGTGCTTTGAACTGTGCATCTGATAGGTTGGCTATCTCTTCATTGCTTAGAGGAATTGACTCTGGGGTTTTCATTTTTTCTCCGGTTTGAGCCATTTTTGCTGGGGTTTTTTGTTTTGGTTTGGTTTGGTTTGGTTTTAGTCTGGTCGCAGCTATTACGTATGAGGGGTGGAGCCTTAGGTGTTCCTCAGGGTGGGGCAGCCCAGTCGCTGGGTTGTGACGCTATAGGTGGGGGCGGGATCCAAGAGGGAAGAATGGCGCCTGTTCCGCTCTCTTCTGGACTCCGGTCCCTTCTGCTGCTTCCCCTTCACCTGGATTATCTGCGCACGCGTGTGTGCTGTTACGTAGTGAGGGGTGGAGCCTCAGGCGCTCCCCAGTGTGGGGCAGCCCAGTCGCTGGGTTGTGACACTGTATGTGGGGGCGGGGTCTGAGAGGGAATAATGGCGCCTGCTCCGCTCTCTCCTGGATTCAGTCCCTTCTGCCACTTCCCCTCCGCCTGGACCGTCTGCGTGCTCGAATGTGGGACCCCCTGGTCAGCCAGCCGCCTTGTGCATCCTCACTGGGTCTGCACAGTTGTCCCCCTGTGCCCGGGGTCCGCCAGCCACCGCCCGTGCACCTGGGAACTGCAAGCCGCTGCCACCTGCGCTCCTGGGTCCGCACCTCCACTCTTTCCTACCGCGACTCCGCCCCTCCTACCAGTCTGGATGAATGGTTGCTGGACTTCCGTACAGCTCAATTTTCCATAAGTTCTGGTTGTTTTCTTGTTTCTAAATATTTGTTGTCCTTAATTTTGGTTGTGAGAGGAGGCACAGTGTGTCCACCTACGCCTCCATCTTGGCCGGAAGTCCCACGTTTCAAAATTCTTCATCACTTTGAGGTTTCTTTCCTCTTCTCCTCACTTCCCCTTAATTGTACTCTGTGTTTGAGCCACAAAATATCCAGACTCCATTGCAATTATAGTTGAAATTCAAAATTTGTCCAGTTTTGGCAGTTAGAGCATATTGGATAGCTAGTTTGCAAAGATGGCACCCAATCAATCACCCCCCTCCCTGTTATTTATGTAGTTCCCTGACACTGAACCAGCGGTGGCCCTATGCCTTGCTTTCATTTATGGATGGAGGCTGGAAGCGACACAATGTCTGGTCTCCACCTTGAAAAGGTATGAATGACTGCTTTTAATTTCACACTCTTAGAATTCAGCCATCATGTAAGAAGTCTGAAATCGTGGGAGGAGAGGGCATATGGAGTAGCCCTGGGGGATGATACTCAAAAGTGGAGAGAGGAGCTATGTGAACAGTCACCAGACGTGTGAGTGAAGAAACTTCCTGGACCTTCCAGCATACCTAGTCATGCCCCAGATGACCCCAGCCCCAGATGCTGTCTGACTGCAATCATATGTGGAGACTCCAAGCAAGACCAGCCTGCCTGGCTGAGCCTAGTCAGCATAAAGAACTGTGAGAGATCAGAATAAATTGTTTTTAGCCTCTAAGTTTTGGTGTGGATAACCAGTACAGCATATTGGTTATCAATTGATAACCAAAACACCATATATTGAATATCAAGGGTAAGATTTCTCCAGGCTGCTTTTTGTTTGTTAACCATCATTGGGAACACATATAGGGATGGTACCTTGCAATTTAATAGCATCTCAAACCCTCAGGAGCAAATTGACCTCTCTGTGAATAAGGACATTATCTTCCCTATAATACAGACTTGTTGCTACAAAGTAAATTATCTCATCACAGCATGCATCCGTATCATACCATTAGATGAATGACGAGGAGACAGTCTCCTTATCAAATACCCTTAAGGAACTCAGGCATTTCATCAATTAAGTAGATGGAGGTATAAAAATGTGTACAGAGATTCTGCACCTGACATGACCTCATTTATACCAGTTATGTAAGATACCTTCTGAATATCTGTTGAGGGAATTTGAACTTCAGGAGCAGCATGTCCAGTGGATAAACTGAACTCCAGGATAGCAGTGTTCAAGATAATTGGTGTATCAATTTCAAAACACACCCATAACCTTGGTTCCTTGGTGTGCACACCTCACTATGCAAACTACTGATATAAAGAGCTGTAAATCTCCAAAGCTGGTTTTAACTCGTAATTTCCTGCTTGTAATACAAACAGCACTCTGTAGGAACTACAGTGCAGTGCACAAAGAGAAAAATCCAGAAGTTTAAAAGAGTGGTTTGAATGATATGTGTTGATACTTATATAAATATGTATGCACAGGAAAAAAAAAGACTGAACGCATATGATCAAAACACTAACCATAATTATTTCAATTAGTGATGGTTTTATTTTTCTCATTTTGTCTGTCTGCATTTTCCTAAATAAATACATATGCCTTTTATAATAAGCAAAAAATGTGGGGGTGTGGTATGTGGGGATATGGGAGGAACGCTGGCTTTTGCACAAGCTGCAGGGTCAACTTCATTTTCAAATTGAATTTTAATTACAAGCTTTGCACATCTTTCCATTCTGTGTCTACTAGAGTGGAGCCTGGAGAATTTGACCACATCTTTAAGTGTGGTTTTGGTAAAGGTCTAAAAATCCTTTGCCCTTTCAATCTACTCCTGTATTTGCAAAGTTTCACTCAGCAGAAAAGGAGTCCCCAGGCAAAGATGGAAATTTATGAGTACACTGAGTAGAGACGAAGAACTGCAGCTTTGGAGTGATAGGCAAAGTTGCCCATACATAACATTGCTGTATGGGGAAAATAAACAGAGTGCAGAAAAACACTTGTACCTAGAGCTGCGTCTACAAGGCCAGTTACCAAATACTAATAAGGGGCATCAAATATCAGATAATTTTCACTTTCCTCTTTGTACTTTACTTCATTGTTCAGATTTTTACAGCAAGCATTTTTTAGAATTGGGGGGAAATCAGTTAAATTCTGTTCATTTTGGACAAACAAAGAGCCAGATGTGCTGATGGAAGAAGAGAGCACCCCACGGACGGGCCTCACAGGCTGTCTTTAACACTCTCAGAGGCTGGAATGTGAAAAAGGGAAGTAAGATTTGCCAAGATATTTGTTTTCCAGCATTTGCCATACCATGTACTCTCACTTTGGCCTTTGAGTAATAGTAGAGTTAAAATTACCCTTAGAGATGTTCTTGCTCAAAGAACAGGTAGGTTTTCCTTTGACGGCCACCTCCATTTGATTGGTAGTGACTACCTACAATACTTTGCTGAGAGGAATTCAGAAGCAGTTTCCTAATCCAGTAGAAAATTTTCGGTGATTAACAATGGCTGCCATGGGCATAAAGTGATAGGAGTTGGCACATATCATGTGTCCCCTTCCCTGATCTGGTCTGACTCTCTAACACTTGAGGAAGCGGAGTGAAGTGGTTCCCAAGGATCACAGAGCTAGCTATTGGCAGAGCCAGGAGTAGAATAATATTTCCTGACTCCTGATATGATATTCTTCCCATACAATAAATGGACTTGGGCTCTTGAAGGCAAATCTAGTACTGGGCCAGACCTCAGGGTCCAGCTATAAATTTTGTTTACATGTCTGCACCTTATTTTTGGAGACTAATAATCCAATTTATTACTGATAATAATTATTTCATGTATTTTATAAAAATTCCCCACAAACATGGAAATGTGAGTAGGCTCGGTATTATAAATCAGAAGGCCACAAAACAATTGAGTTGCTCAAAGCTCAAGAAAATGATTACCTCAAACTGGCTGGTTCTAAAACCCAAGCTCAGTCTGGTCCAGGTGAGGTCTCTGTAGGCTCCCTTGTCTGTGCAATATTTACTGAGAGTGCTCAGAGCAGAGCTCCCTAAAGATTACATTTTTCCACATTCTGTTTAATTAACTCCCTGTGGACAGAATGATAAAGTATTTTTCACTAGGCAGAAAACTTGCAAACAAGCTTAAGAACAGGATTGTACATTGAAGAACCTCAAAATAAAGAGTAGGGAGAAACTAAATGGGTTGTTTGCACCTTCAGCCTCTCCACCTAATGGCAGGGTTTTTATCTTTCTATTTTAATGAAGAAGTCTTAAGAACACAGTATGAAATGTACTGACAAGACTACGTTTTTGTAACCCTTGCGCTTCTTCCAATAATTAAAATCCTCTGGCTATATGCTTCTAAAAGGCCTAAGATACAAGTAACTTTAATGCTGGCTTAGAGCTATCTCGTAAGTTTCAGTTACCTGTTCATCCTATTTCCTTTCTCCTGATGGAAGATAAAGTATTTCAGTCTTTGGGGTTCATAAACTGTCAAAAGTCTGTGATGGTAAATGTATGAATTCACATGCCTTTTAAAAATTGAGTTTCAACTACAAACTGTGCACTTTATATGGATTATTTCATTTAGTCTTCTCAAAAAACCAATGACATAAGTATATTATTACCCCTTTAGACATGAGGAAACTGAAGCTTGGAGAGGCTAGCTAATTTTATCTGTGGCCAGACAATGAGTAAGTAGCTAAGCAAGTCACTCTGGCTTTAAAGTTCGTAAGCAGGAAAATTTGCTGCCTCCCATGGATGTTTAAAAAAAAAAGAAGAAGAAGAGAAAGAAAATGGTAAGGGTTAATTAGGAATTTGAGTAGAAATGTTGTGCCAGAAGTTATCCAGGCAATTTATTCACTTAAAAAACAACAGTTGATGAGGGATACTACGCTGGGGAAAGACAACGATGGACTCTACTCTCAAGGTCCTTACGGTCTCGTAATAACGCATCACAGTAGCCCATATCCAAGGCGTGGTGAAAGCCACGGAGGATGCAAGCCCTTGATCTGCCCAATCTAATGGCAGAGGGCCAGAACTGTCTCTTCATTCTTATGAAAACTTGACACAACGTTTTTCTCAAACAGCCTTATTGAGGCATAATTGACATACCTTGATAATGGCACATGGTTTTAATTTGCCTTTAATTTTCATTTCCCTAATGGCTAAAGATGACTATCTTTTCATGGCACAGTGGAGAGGGGGGTACAGTAAGAAAATAATGGTAACTATTGATTTAAATGGCACATGTTTAAAGTATACAATTTGATAAGATTTGATATATATGTGTGAAGCCATCAAGGCAATTGAGGTAATGAATACGTCCATCACTCCCAAAAGTTTGCTTGTGCTCATTTTAATCCTGCTTCTTCCCATCCCCCATTCCATCTGCAGGGAACCACTGAACTGCTTT
Organism: Glossophaga mutica; assembly: GCA_039655065.1. Taxonomy (NCBI): domain Eukaryota; kingdom Metazoa; phylum Chordata; class Mammalia; order Chiroptera; family Phyllostomidae; genus Glossophaga; species Glossophaga mutica. Next base: position 47,309,038 of record CM077306.1, on the reverse strand, counting down.
CTGTAACTATGAATTAATATGCGTGTTCTAGGGTATTAGAAATGGAATCGCATATTATATACTCTGTTAAAATCTGGCTTCTTTCATTCTGCACAATTGAGATTCATATATTTGCTTGAATGGATCAATAGTTAATTCCTTTTTGTTGTTGAGTAGTATGCATTGTGTGGATATACCACAACTTGTTTATCCATTCACATATTGATAGACATTGTATTGTTTCTAGTTTTTAGCTATTACAAATAAAGCTTCTGAACATTCATGTATAAGCCTTGTGCAGATGTGCATTTCATTTCTTTTGGGTAAATACCTAGGAGAAGAATGTCTGGGACATATGATAGGAGTATGTCTAACTTTATAAGAATCATATCCTGGCTCATGTATGGCTCAGTGGATTGAGCTCCGGCCTGTGAACCTAAGGGTTGCCTGTTCAATTCCCAGTCAGAGCACATGCCTGGGTTGCAGGCCAGGTCCCCAATAGGGGTCATGTGAGAGACAACCACACATTGATGTTTCCCTCTCTTTCTCCCACTTTTCCCCATGTTTAAAAATAAATAAAATCTTAAAAAAAAAAAGAATCAGCTAGAACTTTTCCTAGTGGTTACACCATTTACACTGCCACCAGCAATCTATCAGAGCTCCAGTTCTTCCACATCCTTGCTAAGACGACTTGGTATATCATTCTAAAAAAAAAATATATATATATATAAAATATATAAACATATACATTTATATATAAATTATAAATAATTATATATTGTATGCATAAATCATATATAATTTATATATCATATATGTGTTATATACAATTTCTATATAAATTATTTAATTATATGTAAATTATATAAATATATTTATATAATGTATAATATATAAATATATAAACATATATGTATATATGCATATATATAGACACACACACATATATGCACATACACACACTACTGTGGTTTTAATTTGCATTTAATTTTCATTTCCCTGATTACTAAAGATGACTATCTTTTTGTGGTACATCATAGAGGGGGTACAGTGAGAAAATGTCATTAACTATTGATCTAAAAGACATAAAAATTCCAGAATATATAAATATGCACCTTACTGTATATTTGAGGCCTGAACAAAAGAAACTAAGCTTTTACTTTCCACTAATGCCTCAGAATTTCTTTTATACATCATGCTTTAATAGACCCACTCATGTTTGCTGAACTGCGTTGAGAAGCCACAACTATTACCTGTCTTTTTCTCCTTGATTCCTCTTCCTTTGAAGCTCTAGTTATTACTATAAACAATTTTAATCAACTTGGTTAAAATTACCTATCAACTACCCTGACAAGGTCACTAACATTTTATTTTTTTTGAGGCTATAAACACTGAATAGATAGATACTTTGTGATAATAGTGATTTATAAGACAGAGGAAGTTTTTATTGTACACTATAGACTTCTCCATTATGGAGACATTTCTTGCTAAAGTTTGCCTATCCTAGTCTCTTGAGGAAGTAAGCACTGTACTATCAGCAGCAAGAAATACATCCTTTTGGTTTCAATTGTCCACTCTAGGAAAAAGGTCATATAATACAAACACTTAATCTGCTTATAATTAATTCAATTTAATTAAAAATCATCGTGTGTATTGGGTGTAGTGCTCTATGTGAGACTGGAGTTTATTGAGCACCCAGTGTGTATGAGGCTTTACTTCCAAACACATTATATGTGTTTTTACTGATCCTCACAACAACCACTTTACAGGTGATAAAGCTGGGTTCAGTCTGATCCAGTAACTTGGCCAAAGTCACACAGTTCTATGATTCAGTACGTTGCCTAAGAGTTCAAGGCAGAGTTCACAAGAAATCATCAGTTTAACTCATTCCAAAACCTTTGCTCTATTCTCTGTGGCAAGCTAGGTCCCAAGATACCAGTCAATGCTTTGTGAATAATTAAATAATATAGGACCTATAACCTATACTTAAATTTTTGCTATGGACCTTATTTAAGTGAATGACAATCTTTGAGGAGCAAAGCAACGTAAACTGTGCCATAATTTTCATGTTGAAATTCAATGTCAGATTTCCATATACTTGCTTTTCTTTTTTGATCATTGCTTACCAACCTTCTACTATTGCTCCAAATATATAAATACTTAAAAAGAAACTATAATGGTTCCTAGAAACCTTTATCTGGTTGCTAGTAGCTCCTGAGTAAATTTGAAGAATATCATTCTAAGGTACATGATTCAGATTTTATAATATGATTGCATAGTCCATGGTCTTCAAAGCTAATTGCCAATCAGTGCCAGATTTTATTATGGGACTTTACCCAAATTATCTCCTTTATTACACACAGATCACTTTCTTGATTGAAATAATCTGCACCCTGCTCTGAGTAAGCTGTGTTCTGATAATTCACTGTACAGTAAGTGCCTGGGAATGCTTAAGTAGAAGAGCATGTATGTTAGGAGGAGATTCGCACCAACATGGCTAAAAGGAAAAAAAATAAGGTACCTCTTTAAAAAACATAATAATAATACAACATAAAAATATTATAGTATCTTTATGATATGGTAGCCTTAGTATGGGTATTCAAAAACTGTAGAGCAAAAGAGCTCAAATGAACAAAAAATAAGGCTATTGAACAGTTCAAAGATTATATGATCTCATCTTTAACAGGGACCTAATCAACAAAATAAACTAACAAGCAAAATATAACCCAAGACACTGAAATACAGAATGGGCTGACAGTGACCAGAGGGGAGAGGGGAGGGAATTTCAGGGGAAAAAGGGAAGGGCTTGCAGGAACAAGTATAAAGGACACATGGAAAAAAACATGGGGTGGAAATGGGAGGGAGGTGGGGAGGGCTGGGGGGGTGGGCTGGGATGGGGGTAAAAGGCAGAAAACTGTACTTGAATAACAATTAAAATAAAAAATAATACTATAAAAAAGAAAAGTTCAAAGATTAAAAGGTAAAGGAATATTACGGGGAAAAAACAATAACTTCATTTATACACTGATCATTTTAGTGCAGAGTATTGTAATAATGGAAAGTAACAAATATCTAGTATCATTTCATGGTCTTCACGAGCTAGCATTAAGGTACTCAGAAATACATTGCACTTACAGCTATAGAGAGCTTTTCTTCAAGAAATTCTTTGTGAAGCAGAAGAAGATTTAACAGTCAAATGACAATCATGTACTCTTAAAGTATTAACACAAATTACAATTTCTGTAGCCTACAGTTTGGCAAATCCTTCTGGTACTATTGTAGAGAGAATATAAGCACTAGATACAGGTAGATCTGTGTGATTCTGGGAAAGCTGATTAATCTCACTGACACCAATTTCCTCATCTGTGAAATGAAGGTTGTTGTGAAGCTAACATAATGTATAGAAAGTCACTCCTGAAAGTGAAGAGCAGTTAGATCTTTTGAAATACTAACTCAAAACTAAAAAATTACTATGTGAAAAACACTGAAGTAACAATAGACCACTGCCAATCCATGAACACAAATTATTTAGTTCTTTTCATAAACGCTTGATAGTTGGCATAATGAAAACAAGTACTAGTCTGAACTTGACAGACATAGAGAGCCTTAAAATGAATGAATGAATGAATGAATGGGTTGGCTTAGATTTAAGCTTCTTAAGGGCCAGGCACTGTGTTATTCATTTTATCCCATTGCTTTTTACTTTACACAATATATGGAGACACTCAATAAATATTTGTCAAATGAATGAATAATTGCTTCACTAGACTTGTTGATTTCTAAGACTCTTTCCAAAATTAACGCTGCTTTTAAAAGAAGATGACAGGAAAGAGACTGCATTGTATAAACACTTTTGTTGTGTTGTATTAGGACACAGTTTAAAAATATTAGCTGCTAGTTCGGCCAGAGACGTTGGTATTTATGTTCAAATAAGGAGGCAGTATAAAATGATTTTATATATGGCTTTGTTAATAGATTTATAACAATTATTTTCTACTCATCGAGGAAATATTCTGAGTCAAGGGAACATGATTTTGAAGGGGTCTTTGTCATGTGAGGTTTGTTTTATTGCACTAGTAGAATGTCAGACTTCATTAAAAATTATTTTTATTAATTTAAAATAATGGCAGTGGAAAATAAGGAATAATTCTTAGTGTTCTTTGTAACCTTTTATGTTTGTAACTTAGGAGCCCCTGCTGACTGAATTCTGTGGTACTACCTTCAAGAATTTGCAGACTGCAAAACATTTTCATTTGCTGAAATGTTAATGTCTTAATTTCAAATCCACGTGCTACGTAGTACATTAGAGTTGATGACTCTGCCATTCACAATTTTAAATATATATTATTGATTATGCTATTACGGTTGTCCCATTTCTCCCCCATCATTCCCCTCCACCCTGCACACCCCCTCCCACCCACATTCCCCCGCTTCAGTTCATGTCCATGTGTCATAAGTTCTTTAGCTTCTACATTTCCCACACTATTCTTGCCCTCCCCCTGTCTATTTTCTACCCACTGTCTATGCTACTTATTCTCTGTTTCTTTTCCTCTCTCTCCTCCTCCCACTCCCCTGTTGCTTACCCTCCATGTGATCTTCATTTCTGTGGTTCTGTTCCTGTTCTAGCTGTTTGCTTAGTTTGCTTTTATTTTAGGTGTGGTTCTTAATAGCTGTGAGTTTGCTGTCTTTTTACTGTTCATATTTTCACCTTCTTTTTCTTAGATAAGTCCCTTTAACATTTCATATAATAAGGGCTTGGTGATGATGAACTCCTTGAACTTGACCTTATCTGAGAAGCACTTTATCTGCCCTTCCATTCTAAATGACAGCTTTGCTGGATAGAGCAATTTTGGATGTAGATCCTTGCCTTTCAAGACTTCAAATACTTCTTTCCAGCCCTTTCTTGCCTGGAAGGTCTCTTTTGAGAAATCAGCTGACAGTCTGATGGGAACTCCTTTGTAGGTGACTGTCCCCTTATCCCTTGCTGCTTCTAGAATTCTCTCCTTCATTTTAATCTTGGCTAATGTAACTACAATGTCCTCTTTGGGTCCAACTTCTTTGGGACTCTCTGAGCTTCCTGGACTTCCTGGAAGTCTATTTCCTTTGCCAGATTGGGGAAGTTCTCCTTTATTATTTGTTCAAATAAGTTTTCCACTTATTGCTCTTCCTCTTTCCCTTCTGGTACCCCTATAATTTGGATGTTGGTTATGTTTAAAGATGTCCTGGAGGTTCCTAAGCCTCCCCTCATTTTTTTGAATTCTTGTTTCTTCCTTCTGGTCCACTCCATTGATTTGAGTCCCAGTTTCCTTCCCATCACTATTGGTTCCCTGTGTGTTTTCCTTCATTTCACGTATTGTAGCCTTCATTTGTTCATCTAATTTGTGACCAAAATCAACCAATTCTGTGAGCATCCTGATCACCAGGGCTTTGAACTGTGCATCTGATAGGGCTTTGAACTGTGCATCTGATAGGTTGGCTATCTCTTGGTCACCTAGATGAATTGGCTCTGGGGATTTGATCTGTTTTCCCGTTTGAGCCTTTTTTTTGTTTTGTTTTTGTCTGGTCGCACCTGTTACATATGAGGGGCAGGGCCTTAGGTGTTCCCCAGGGTGGAGCAGCCCAGTCGCTGGGTTGTGATGCTGTATGTGGGGGCAGGGTCCAAGAGGGAACAATGGCGCTTGCTCTTCTCTCTCTCGTATTTCAGTCCCTTCCACTGCTTTCCACAAGCAAATTGGGCCCTTCTGGTGCTGATTTCCATGTGGGTGAGCTTGTGCATGTTCTAGGACGCTGTGGGTCTCTCCAATGACCTCTCCTGTGAGGCTGGGAGTCTCTCCCAGCACCTCAACCCCCCACAAGTGTTTTCAATTGGTGTTTTTAGGTTTTATTTCCTGGCGCTGGGGTCCTGGGTTGCAAGGTCTTTCTCGCTCCCCATTTTTGCCTGGATTATCTGCGCATGAATGTAGGACCACCTAGTCAGCCAGCCACCTTGCACTGCCTCACTGGGTCTGCCCATTGCCACCCCGTGCCTGGGGTCTGCCAACCTCTGCTTTTTCCTGCGGCGACTCCACCCCTTTTACCAGTCTGGATGAATGGTTGTCGGACTTCCATACAGTTCAATTTTCTGTTCTGGTTGGTTTCTTGTTTTTAAATCTTTGTTGTCCTTAATTTTGGTTGTACAAGGAGGCACAGTATGTCCACCTACGCCTCCATCTTGGCCAGAAGTTGCCATTCGCTTTATGTTAAGATTTAATTCAGAATTATTTTCCAATTCCACTTTTACTTATACCCAAACTCAGATAGGATTGTGTGTGCTATGTAAGCCTGTTGGCTCACTGTGAGCCTGCAGAAGGGGATCAATATTTATTTCAACTGCTTATCTTTGGTGTAAACAAGTGGTTTTCAACTGGTGTGCCACAGCACAGAATTTTTAAAACATGAAATACATGACTATTTAGTTAGGGGCACTGACCTCTTTTCCTTTAGATTGTCAAATTAAAAAATGACAACAGCCAGCACAGCAATAACTGTCTGGTGTGAATGAATCAAAATTATACGTATTTTTGTCAGATCAGCAAAAAGTATATTTTTTGGTGTGTCACAAAATTTTAGTAATTAGTACATGTGTGCCATGACATGAAAAAGTTTGAAAATTTCTGTTCCAGGCAAATCTGGCATTGCCACAATATAATTTCAGGAACTCAGAAAATAGTGCATTCTTTGTCTGATACGTAACTTTTAAGTCTCCTATTGTTTGTAATGCAGCAGGAAATCAGACACCCAGATACAAGGACTGATGATCGTGGACTTTCTGTCTGGAGACAGAATCAGTAACCAATCATGTACAGCTAGAACAGCTCAGTGTATCAGCACCAATAGGAATTTTTTTCTTCTTTTCATGCAATTATTCCTTTTCATTTTATCATAAAAACTCTTACTTCACCCTATAATTGAGACTCTTTGTGTTTCCACCTAAATCTGTATACCCCAAATTGCAATTGTTTGATCCCAAATAAATTCTTGGCCTCGAACTAGGTTCTTGGTTTTTTTAGGTTGACAATGAGAAATACGTATTTGTTCTTTGCCCATTTCTGGCACAGAGCTCCTAAAACCCTTGGAATTTCCTAAGTGAGGAAAGCAGTAAAAGTGTCTTTTGTTATGTTAATGAGGTGGATTTTGGAAGGCCCCCAAGGATTGTGGGCTGGTTGCCGGAAGAGGCAACTGTGTGATTAGAAGTTAGAACTTCCAGTCCCACTCCCAACCTCCTGGGAAGGGAGAGGAATTGGAGCATTGAGTTCAATCAGCAATGGCCAACGATTTAATCAATCATGCCCATGTAATGAGGCCTCCTTAAAACCCAAAAGCAGAGGGTTCAGAGGACTGCTGGTTAGTGGACAGGTGGAGACTCAGGGGGAGTGATGCACCTGGAGAAGCCATAGAAGCTCCGAGATCTCTCATTGTACCTCATCCCATGCATTTCTTCCATTTGATTTTCCCCGAGTTATGTCCTTTTATAATAAACCGTTAATCTAGTAAGTAAAATGTTTCTCTGAGGTCTTCGAGCCACTCAAGCAAAGTAATCAAACCCAAGGAGGGGGCTGTTGGAACTTCTGATATATGGCTGCTGATTAGAAGCACGGGTGACAACCTGGACTCATGAATGGCATCTGAGGTGGAGGGTGGGCAGTCTCGTAGGACTGAACCCTTAATCGGTGGGATCTGACACCTTCTCAGGTGGATGTCTGCACTGAGTTGGGTTGTAGGCCATCCAACTGGTGTCTGGGAATTTGTTGTAGAAAAACTCCCCTGCCGACACCTTGGAATTGGTATCAGAACACTTTAATCATTTATTCATTTCCATTGACATCTTTTAAATTGCATTGTCAGTTTTCTTTGTCTTATTTATTTCTAGTAGTACTTTGTATGGGATATTAATACTTTGTAATATGAGTTGAAAATACTTTTTCCCAGTTTGCCATTTTAAAATTACAGTTGACATTCAATATTATTTTCTATTAGTTTTAAGCCATTTGTTTTTTAACTTATGGTGATCTTTTTTTTTTTTGCCACACAGAATTGAACTTTTTTTTTTTACATAATTGAGTTTATCAGTTTTCAAATGGCTTCTGGATTTTGAGTCCTCATCCAGCAGAATGCTAGCTTTTGGGATAATATGGATGTATTTTATCATGTTAAAGAAGTACTCATCTATTTATAATTTTGAGTGCTTTTTATAAGACTACTGACACCATGAGCATTTTAATAAACACCAACCACAATAAAATTATTCTTTTGACTTATTTGTCCTCCTAACCTCCAGCCTCTTGCTGAAGTCTCCCGTTGGCATGAACTAGCCGGAAGGCAGAGGAGAAGGGAGTCCCCAGGGTCAGCTTCCGGAGTGCAGAGCAGGATAGAGAAGGACCGGGGCAGGTCTGGAAGAGCAGACCTAGTATATCCAAGGCAGAAGCCAATAACAGATGACAAAACAGCCTTTCTCTTCATTAGTTGAAAACAAAAAGATTATTGTAGGTGGCAAAAAAACAATTTTCTAGTAGTATCACCTCAGCTTATAAAAAAAGATAAAAAGTGAAAAAAATGCCCTGGCTGGGGGACTCTGTTGGTTGGAACATCGTGCCATACACCAGCAGGTTGCAGGTTGATCCCTGGTCAGGGTACGTGGGGGAGGTAACCGATCAATGTTTCTCACACTGGTGTTTCTCTCTCTCTCCCCAACTTCCCCACCCCATCTCTCCTCTCTCTCTAAAATCAGTAAACGTATCCTTTGGTGAAGACTTTTTTTTTAAGTGAAAAAGTGTGGGGACTCAGTCTTAGGAATTTTTACACGCAAAGCTGCTGGTACGAACCTTTTCTACGTGTAATGCTAACAGGCCCATGGATTGCATTTCCTGGTCAGGATTGAGCTTCTTAAATTAGTTTATCCCTGTATCTAGTACCTTATTTTTAAAAACATGCCACTGCTTCCTCAGATCTAAAAATAATGTTCTAGTATGATGGATATCAGACGGGTTGGTTGTCAGCACCGGAATCAGACACTGTATCGTTGGGGAAGGATCCAGCAGAACACGCCCTCGTTGCTGGCACCTGGGCCAGTCTCCAGGGGTGTCCCGTTCAGGCCTACCTCAGATGCCCCACACCTCAGCAGGCCTGGCTCGGAGGACGGAGATTTCACGTGACCATACCACATGATGCCCTCTTGGACAGGCTGACTCCCTTCTGCCAAGCATTTGGAAACTGTTCCAAACTTCTCAGCAACCCTATCCTTCTACCGCACAGGCTGTGTACTTGGGAGACATTTTACGTCATGGGGTTGCCAGACAAAATATAGGACACACAGTAAAACCTGAATTTTGGATAAGCACTGAATAATTTTTAATATAATTATTTCATAAATATTGCAAGGGACCTCCTTATACCAAAAAAATTATTCATTGTTTAAGTGAAATTCAAATTCAACTGGTCATCCTCTATTTTTCTTTGCTAAATCTGGCAGCCCGCATTACAGGGCTCTGCCCAAAACAGTCCATCACTATACTTCCTGCCCCTCCCCCAATTTCAAAATCCCTCCATTGGAATTAGGTTTGTTAGAGTGTTAAGACAACTTAGCAGGAGTGTAACCTACACAGGTCACAGTTAAGTTTCATTTGTCTGATCAGTAAATTGACTTGGGCACAACAAGGGCATTTTAGTGGCGTTTGAAAACAGGGGTTGATCATGAAAAATTTAAATTCTAGCAGGTGTGTGTAGGTGGAGGGGAATTGTACTATCTGACAGTTTTATTCCATCCTCTCTTCCCCCTTTCCTTCCCTTGCATTAGTTTGTCCTCTCTTCCCCCTTTCCTTCCCTTCCTTATTCAGCATGTACTCTTCCCCAGATGCAGAGTGTGAACTAGAGGCTGGGTCTCAGCAGAACAGAAAGCAGAAGGCCTAGTGGAGGAAACAGCAGCCAAGCAACCAAGGGCTGGGGGCAAAATAGTCCAGGAGGAGAAACAAAACCAAGACATATTCACAAATTAGGTGCTCGACATTTAAGTAAAAAAGCCCAAAGTTAGCCAATAATGACTACTTATTGCAGGAGTCAAAACCTCTGAATGACAAAACTTCTGAAAAAGGAAGTGATTAGCACGCGGCATCCTGCTGACCCTTCTCCCTGCCCGAGTACTTCTCTTTGCAACCACAGGGAGCAGAGACAAACAGCAGCAGCCCTTCCTTGAAGGCTCTGAGCCACATGCTGTGGCTGACACAGTGGCCCTATCTCAGTGAAGTGAATAAACCAGACCACAGACTTACTTCCTGAAACGGACTCCATCTAACCAACTTTCCCAAATGCTGTGGCCCAAGAGTCCCAGAGTTCCGCCAGTCATGAGGCAGGCAAAGCTTTACGTCACATGGCTTCCGAGAGGCACGCAGTTCATGCCTGGAGACTGACCATTCAGGGGAGCCCACCGTGGTTAAACCGTGAGGTGTAGACCATGAGGTGTGTGCTGTCATTTCCCCACCTAGAATTTTGTCCAGCCTGCGAAGGGAAACAGAAGAGTTTAGGGCTTCCATCAAGCAGAGTGGCCAACTCACCCTGGTTTGTCCAGGACTTTCCCACTTCTGGCACTGAAAGTCCACACTCAGGAACCCCTCTGTCCCAGGCAAACTGGGGTGACTGATCAACCTAAAATTAAGACACCAAGGCTGTGGCACCTGAATATCAGTTTCCTCTGCCGTGCAACGCAGGGATTGGCCAATACAGCTTCTCACATTGCTGCTGCATCTAACAGTCCATGATTTATCAGCCTTATGCTCCTGAGCTTACCCGTCAGCTCCCAAATAAAATTCACTTGATCCAAGTCCTGAGCTCACTTAACCTGATGGTAAACAAATCCTTGCTGTGCTAACAGGAAAGGTTGATAGGGTTCACAGAGGAATTTTAACGATGGCTCTGGGAGGAAGGCATGTGGCCATAGCTGAGTGGCTCTAATGGGGAGAGTTCAGCTGGGGAGCTGGGGTATGTGGCTCTGTGCCACCCTGAGGGGAAGATATTTTGGGGCAGGCAGAGCCTGAGAAAGTGGGTGTGATGGGCTGGTTTCAGCACGGCAGTCTTGTCTGACTCAAAGCCAGTTTTCACACTATGACATGAATAAAGTCAGTAGTGAAACCAGAGACTGCAGAAAAAAGGAAGTAGTCTACTGATAGCACTGTTTATTTATTTTTAAATGCATTTGCTCCAAGTTCTGGTCTGTCATCTGAAAATCTTATCATTTTGGGATAGCTGAGAGTTCAAACTGTGGAATTAGCACCTACTAACTCTGTGATATTGGGCAAGTATTAGGTGGAATCACATGCACTTACTAATATCAGACCTTTTTTGATCTGCAAAAGCAGGAATGTCACATGGTTAAGCCTGATAACTTACTCTCTTTTCCCTGGAATGCAGATCAGCACCAACCTTGGGAGGACAGAGAGAAGACGGTGAAGACTGGTGTCTCTCTCCTCACAACCCCTGCTCAGTGGTATCCATTATACCATCACTGCCTCCTCTGTGACCACAGGCAAAGAAGCACTCAGGGCCTGGAGACTCTGTCAGCAGAACCTCGGCAGAGGGGCGGGGGCGGGCGGGGGGCAGACTGCTTCTGGGATGTGGGGCACCGACAAACCAAGGTGGATCGGTCACCTTAGCTGAATGTAGAATTTCCTTTTAATCCAGGGTTAGGAAAGGAGAATAAGGTACATACCACTAATTTTTCAGGTTGTTCTGAGAAGTGAAGATTTTATATTTCCTCTCAGTACAGAATAATCCATTCCAAAGCATAGCAGAGGGCTTTTATGATGGAGTTTTGCTCCAACAAAACTGGGCCCCATCGTTAGCTGTACATCTGTGTTTGCAGCAACCACACACTATGGCTGTCTTATTCAATCTAATTATGTAGACGCACATACATTGAGAAGCACATACAACACAAATTAGATAACCTCATTATGATAGAGTACAAAAAAAGTTACATTGGATTTCTTCTCTCAATAATGAACAGGAAGCAATAAAAAGAGAAGAAATATAAAACATTTTGCAGTGTTATCACAATAATTCAATAAAATTTATTAACTTAAGCAAATGCACTTAGCTTTTTATACCTCCAGGAATCCAGGAAATAGCTTCCTTACAAATAATAAGGAAGTACATCTTTAAGTCTCTCAATATGTTTCTTCTTTATAACACTCCTGGGTCTTGTCTGCTCTTTCCTAGTTCATTTCCTTGGTGCAAAAGCAATCTGTTCACAGCAGAACTCAGAACACTGCAATCCTTAGGTCAAATGATGGCGGGGGAGTCTTGGGACTCCAAAGCCAGTACTTCCCTGTTGTGCAGACAGTAGGGCGTGATGTCAGAAAGCTAAGAAAGAAAACAGAAGAGAAGAGAAAAGGAAACAACCTTGAAACTGGCTTGGTTCAAATTCTCTCTCAAGCTGGCCTCTTTCAAATGTGAGAAAGTTCAGCTCTCAACATGTATTAACAAAAGATGTTTACAACAGAAATGCCTGGTTGTGCCTAATAATGGCTTTGCTCTTTGAATTAATTCCTTCCTGGTGACAAAGACTGAGCTCATAAACTACTGGGTATGGCTAGGCAGGGCATTTTTGTTTGGCTTGGCTCTCTTAAATGAGTAGAAAAGGCTTGGTTAGGCACCTGGTATTTTGTGGCCGGTAATTATACTACAATTGTCATTGTGCATTACTGAAACTTCATATTTTGACCAAAAGCCAATTGTACTCTTTAAAACAAATGTCTTTTGAAAAATTAGTGTGCTTTGAAATGATTTTAAAATTCACTTTGCAATTAACTGTGAGAGTAGGGGTGGGGGGCGGGGCTGGGGAGAGCAATGTGGGAAATTGAGACCACTGTAATATAACAACAGCAAAAAAATAAAATTCCCTTTGCAAATGGGATTTGGTAGAAGTCAGATTTTTTTAAGTGATATTTTGCTTTAATGCACCACCTCTTTGCCTGTCATTTGGTCTGAGTTCCTTCAGCTCTTACAAGCAGTATGTGATCTTCCCACTCAAGCTGTCTTAATGCTCCCTTTTCCCTTTGCCGCTGTGGCTGTACTGTACAAGAACATGTCCCCCCGGAACAGATTTACTCCCGAGGGGGTGCCCGTAACTGAGGTGGGGGAAGTGATAAACACTTAAAACGCCCAAAGAAACAAATCCCCTTTCCCATACTTGGAAGACCAGTACATCATCTATGGTCAGACCTTCACAGCTGTGGGTCTTCCTCTGAGAAGACCAGGTCCCCAGTTCTTGAGTGAGAACTTGATCACCAAGATTGTAAGATGAAGCCATGGGGGGCGGAGCCATAGTGGGTGAGGTGGGGGAGGGCAAATTGTACCTTTAAATACCCCGAGGGGCACGAGGGGCCTTCATCTACTAGTTCCCAAATGTAAAAACTCCCATCAGTGCCTCTTCCCCTCACTGTTAGTTTCGGGAGAAGGACAGATTTCACTTCATAAGGACCCGAGAAGTTAAATGGGATACACATGTGATGGAGAAATGTTTTTGTTTTTCTTGGTATTACCCTTCCCCAGTTCCATGCGTGGACAGCAGGCTTTTGTCTTGTCCCCTCAGGTGGGGAGCGATGTGGCAGGATACAAAGCAAAATGAGAACAAAACACTTCTGTGACTTGCGTTTTGTGTTATGAAAGCCCTCAGAGGACTGCAGGGGGCTGAGAGGACAGCCAAAGTGCTCGGAAGAGAACGGTTTGAGGAGAGGGGGGCTTCCTGGGGAGACCAGAACCACTGGCCTGCACTGGAGTCAGAGGACAGATGGATAAAAATTTCAAGTAAGGGCATGGTGGGTCCTTCCCTCTTACCTTACCCCTCTACCTCAGGAAGGTGGCAAGTCTGGGGAGAAGGATAGCCGTGCGGCGTGGGCCTACAGAACCTTCCAGACCCTGGACTGGCCCTAAAGTAGCAGGGAGCTGCTGGACCAGAAGGGGCCATGTGAACAGGAAGGAGGCACAGATGTATCAGTATCAGTAAAGGAAGACTAGGAGGAACTGCAGGCATCTCAGTTGGGGCCTCCTCAAAGAGTGAACGAAAAACAAATGGATCTCCCAAAACCTTGGCACTAACATTGCGCCTCGCCTAGTCCCATCCCAAATTGAGATGCACCCTCAAAAAGGTGGGGACCAAAATAATGGAAGTCATTGCTGACATCTTTCAACAGAGCCACAGCATGAAAGATAAATTAGGTTGATTTATAGCGGAATAAAGATATACATCTTTGTATACTGAGGTCTGTGCCTAATTTAGTATGAATTTATGGGGAAGACAGTGTGCTCCACTATAATGGAGAGACCGCTAGTCTGAAAGAGAGTTGTCACTTATTAGTGTGTGACTCTGGACAAGTCACATGGCTACACAGGGCCTCAGGGTCCTTGATCTGTGAAATGTGTGTAGTAACACCCATCCAGACAACTCACAGTGCTGTTGTGAGAGCCGGGGTGCTGCATGTGGATGTCAGAGAACATAGTACAAGGCAGGACTTGTCCTGCAGACAGCAGGACAGCAAGGCCTTCCCCGGAAACCACACTTTCTTTGTCTAGTGCTGGCGTGAAAGCCCTGTTATCTTCAAGGTCCTGGGCTTCAAATTTCCTCCATGGCATGCCTGCTCACCACCCCTTCTGTGTGCAAGGCCTTATTCTAATGCCTTTGGACCCGAGGGAAGGATCCCTAGGGAGTGCTGATCACTCTTTCCTTAAGAAGAACTACCTCCTTTGGACCAGTTAGCTGGCCTTGGCCTTGATCCATGGCGGAGAATCCTGCCCAGTGGGCACACAGAGTTGAGCTGCTGGTCACACAGAGCAAAGGAAGAACCATGAATGCAATGGGAAATCCGCCAGCAACATTGAGTACGATTTAAAGCTTCCATCCTACTGAAGACCAGTAGGTGCAACTGTACTTTGAATAAATGGTAGTGACCTTCAGAAAAAGATATTATTATTATTATTATTATTATTCTGAGAATGGGTAACCTGGAGAATAAAGATACTTTAACTCTTTCTAAGTGTTGCTTTCTAAAATAAATGTTTTAAAAATAACATTACCACTATGTGTTTACTGTAGTAAACTTGCCAAATGCAGACAGGCATATAAAATGTTTTAATGAATTTCCCAGCTTCTGCCTTGTGATACTGTTAGCCATGTGTGAGTCTATCTCTCCTCGGCATACTGTGTTTCTTGAGGAAAGAAGTCACAGCATCTCTTTATCTTTGTGTACCCCATAATACCCAGACCCAGAGCCTTCAACACACTAGAGCACAATAAATGTTAGTGAAATGAATGCCAGTCAATTAATTTAGGAAGGTCATGTTTTCACCTACCTTTGTGGACCAGAGTCTCCAAGGTTGAAAATGAAATGAAAAAAGATGCCTGCAATACAGATTACCTACATCTGGTTGAGTGGTACCTGACTCTGGACTGTGAAGTCCACCCCTTTCCTTACCAGGTGTGGACACAGGCAGGTCATTTCTATGCTCCGAGTCTCCACGATGGGTGGGGACCTGCTGCAAATCACCTTCACTCCTGGGTCCAAGCTGGTGGAAACATCGCTACCTGAAATGTTGATGCCTGGAACTGTCCCAACTTTAGCACTGAAAATTCCACACCTTGGGCACCTCCTCCATCTCAGGCAAGAAAGGAGTGCTGGTCACCCTCCAGAGAAGTGTGACAAATCACACACTGGCTCTTAAAGCTTCTGTTTGGAAGCCAAATACAACACTTCTCGCTTCAGTGACTCAAGCACGTCAGATGGCCACAGAGATCTCCCAGAAGTAGGGATGCATCTTCCCAACTACATCCGAGGGAGGGGATCTGGATATGTGTGGTTGCCAGCTCTAATAATGCCGCACCTGCGTCCCTCTCCTGCCCCATCTGGGTATGTAGTCCCTCAGGTAGCATTCGACTCTGATGCCTGACCCTAGCACATTTATTGTTGGTGGGCTTTCGTTCCCCCCACTCCACTCTTAAGAGCGGCATTGGTAGTAAGCTGTAAAAAGTGCATGCTAACGACAGAATCAGCTTCTCCTTCAATGATATCATTTCATTCGTTGAATAGAGAATTCATTTATTAGACAAATGCTGACTGAACCCCTGTTGTGCCGGAGATGTGCTATGCGGTATGATGTCATCTTCAATGCACAATATATAAGCCCAAAAAATAGTGAGCTGGTAATACCGAGCTTTTATTATGCCATTTATAGATATCATTTTCTCTATTAAATTATTTTCTATTTTCTCCCCTGCCTCTTCTCAACATTTCCTAAGACTGAATTGGGAGGCTTAAAGTAAGTAATGTTAGTAAAGCGCTCAAACTAATAAGCTCATGCCCGCTTAGCCGCATAGCACCGCCCGCCGTGGCTCTGCCTCCCGGGTGAGATGCTGGCTGTGAGGAAGGGGGCAGGACCCCAGACTGGGAAGTTGCGGTGCTCTTGCATATCTGCCAGCCCTTGCGGTTTGGTTTTATGCCACGGTGTGCCATTAGCCATTCCCAGATGCAAGAGGCCGCTTCAAAGGTCTAGGTCACAATGGTCTCAATCATCTGTGGAACATCAGACAACCCATGCTTGGGCCACATCCTGAGACAATTAAATTAGGGTCTCTGGGGTGGGGTGAGGCTTGGGCATCATTTTGTGATATTTCCCAAGTGAAGCTGTTGGCCTAGGACTGCGGTTCTCACATTTTAAGATGCATCGGAATCATGTGCAGGGCTTGTGAAAACACAGATCTCTGGGTTCCACCCCGAGAGTTTGTGATTCAGTAGGTCTGGGATAGGGCCTGAGAGTGTGTGTTTCTAACAAGCTCTCAGAAGAGCATGTTGCTGCTGGCCTGGAGGCCACATTTTGAGAACCACTGGTCTAGGAGACCTTCAGCATGCTTAGAAACCTAACGAATGGCGATGAGATGGTGGCAGGAAGGGCTGTTCTGGATTTTGATTGCCTCTGGAGGAGGATAGAGTGTGATAGCATCCTACAGAATGTTCTGCAATATTTAAAAAATATACGCAGTTGTCGGGACTTTCTTTTTACTTAAGACTATGGTTTCTACTTAAGACTATATGCATTTCAGGTGAATGCATATAAGCTTGTATTGTTCTTTTTCATGAGTCTGCATCACCCCATTGGAATTATGTAGCATAAGTTGTTCAACCAGTCTGGTATAAATGGATGTTTACTTTTTTTTTCTTTTGCCATTATAAGAATTTAAACAGCAAGACAAACAGATCTATCAGGTAAACTCATTAGGTGAAATTGTTGGATCAAGATTATGTCCAATTTCCATATTGATCCAAACTGTCAAACTCCCTGGGAATTTCTAAGAGGCAGTACAGCAAGGGTTCTGCTGCCAGGCTGCGTGGGGTCAGCTAGTGCGTGACTTCGCCACTTACTAGTTGGGTAACTGGGGCAATTTATATTCAGCCTCCCTGCGCCTCGGTTTTCTTGTCCGTAAAATGGTGAGAATAGCAATCCTTTCCTCACCAGGCTGTTACGAGGACTAAATAAGGAAGACATGTGAAACAGTACAACACCTGACACAAAGCAAGTGCTGGGAAAGCGACGCAAAACATAAAACAAACAGGCAGAAACAGGCAAGTAGAACCCCTGAGACCATGGTGGGTGGCCCAGATTATCCCATTTTGGTTCAGGCCTCGGCTTCCGTGTGGTACGATGGTTCCCAGTGACCCCACATTTAGGCTGTCTGTGTAGGCTGCACTGATGGGGCTTGTGTTAGTGGCCTGCAAGGCCTAAGGGGTCCGGCAGTCTCATTAGGACCGACCGACTTCCCTGATGTTTAGGCCCTTGACCTTGCTTTGGGTCCTGTATAGTAACTAACAGAGACTCAGTGTGGGGTTCTGACACTGGAGCCTTCGAAGGAGTGATGTCTCAGGAGTGAGATTTAATACTGACAACAGATATAGGGGGCTTGCTGGGAAACTGAAGCAGAAAGAAAAGTGACTTGCCTAAGATTACACAAAAGGCAACCATGGAGGTGGAATTAGGAGAAAGCATTGTCTTTCCATGGCGTGAAAGAGTCTCCAGGTCTCTCTAACTAATGGCATGGTGTTGGCCAGGCAAAGACGTGATGGTGATGATGAGGGTGACTGCGACAACAGTGCGGACGCACTCCAGCTGAACGCCGTGGGTCAGCTAGCTGTACTCAGCACTTCCCATGGGGTAGTACACTTAATTCCCATGACCTTGTGGTTGAGTGTTCACTACGTGCCGGCTGCTCTTCTAAGCACCTTCCACGTTCAGATTTATTTCAGTCTCATGGTCACGTGAGGTAGGTACTAATATTATTTCCATTGTACAGACAATGAATGAGGGATAGAGACATTAGCTAACTTGAGAAAAGTTAGTAAGTAGGGGGTTCACTATTCCGACCCAGATATTCTGCCTATTTTTGTTGGTTTTTCATTATTTTATTATTTTTGAATTTTTTTCAAACTGTAAGAGAATGTTTATGTAGAAAGTCACAGAGGTACGAGAAGTGAGCCACAGAAGAAAAGGGCTCAGGAAAAAGGTCAGAGAGGCAAAAGAACGGCCCTTGGAGCTTAGGAGAAAGAGAGGCAAGGAGACACACCTGGGGGAAGCGGTGGGGAAAGGCACGGGTGTGCTCCATGGAGAGAGCTGCCTTTCGCTGGTTTTGTAAACTTCAGGTAGAGGAGGTTGTACTAATCACACTCTTCAGTTCATAGGACCCTCTCCTCACTGGTGTCTGCAAGGCCTCTCTTTGGTTTTATCTGTCTATCTGTCTATCCATATCTCATTTTATTCATGCCTCCTCCCATTCTGCGCTCTCTCTCTCTCTCTCTCAGCAACTGTTCTACTGTGCTTAATTTAATGTATATCTTGTCATTTCTGTGAGTTGTTGTAAAATCTGTGCTATAACACTGGTGTGTGGTTACTTGTGTACAGCTTCTTATCCGTTCTTCCAAGGTCAGCAAAGGCCTGTGTTAAGAGTGCTGCTGCTGCAGCCTGTCCTAAATGCTTGAGCTACTGTACTAGAACAGTTAACTCACACACTGCCCTCACTCTTGATGTGCGTGGAGCCAGCAAGTGAGTCTGAGCACATGCCAATCATGTAGTCTTGGTTCCACTTAAAATTAACACATTTGGGTTTATAGAGTTACAACAGGTTGAAAGGCCAGCAAGATGAAAGAATAAGCTAGAGACCAATGGATATTGTTGGAGATGTGGCCTCACGTTCATCTGCTCTCCAAACCCCAGGTCACCCCAAAGAGTAACAAGCCCGGTCATCACAATGGGCTCACCATCAAACACGGCGTTAGGAAAATTCCCTTCGCCTTCCACCTCCAACCACACTAGCACCACAGGCCTCTGCAGAGGACCAGGTCCATCAACCCTGGAGCGTTAGCAAAGCACCTAGTTCACAAATCCAAGTCAATTCCTGATGATTGAAAAAAAATATGTTCTAAAACTAGAGGTGTCATTAAATCTGTATAAACCAATATAGTCACCCCAAACTCAGACGCATTTGAGGTCAAAAGCACCTCCACTATTCCTTAGTGTTCAGAAATAAAAGATACATTCAAGTCCTAACTCCTAGTACCTCAGAATGGGACCTTATTTGTAAAGAGGGTCATTTCAGATCAGTTAAGATGAGGTTACACTGGAGTGGGGTGGACCCTTAATCCAATGTAACTGGTGTCCTTATAAGAAAAATGTTATGTGAAAATGCCAAGGCACAGGGAGGATGCCATGTGCAAAGGGGGGCAGAGATTGGAGTGCTGCATCTACAACCAGGGAGCACCTAGGAACTCCAGAAGCTGTGAAAGAGACACGGAACAGACTCGTCCGCACAGTCCTCAGGGGGCAGCAACACCCTGGTCTTGGACTCGAGCCTCCAGAACTGGAAGAGTATAAACGTCTAGTGGCATAAGCCACTGAGTTTGTGGTACTCTGTTATGGCAGCCCTATGACACTCACATAGTAGTCCCCACTGATGGGAGGGGGCTAAGGCCCAAGTGGATGCCTGAAACCTCAGACAGTAGGGAACGTTAAATATATTACGTTTTTCCCTATTCATTCTTACCTGTGATAAAGTTTAATTTATAAATTAGGCACAATAAAAGATTAACAACAATAACTAATAATAAGAGCAATTACAACAATATACTGTAATAAAAGTTATGTAAATGTGGTCTCTCTTTTTTCAGTAATTTTATATTTTCAATCCAAAACGATTCCTGAATCTGTGCAGCTGCCCCTTACAGTAAATGACTTGGCGCCACTCGTTTCAGGGGCTCCCTCACGGAAGCCTTCCTGTGGGCACAGTGCCTCCTGGCCCCACAGGTCACCGTCAATCAGAGCACGTTTTCTGCTCAGGTCTTCTGTACCCAAATGTAATCACATGCTATGTCCATACCTTTGGCAGTTTGAGGTACAAAAGCCAAACTGGCATGAATTTCTCTTTCTTTCTTCACTGAATTGTTTCTTTCATTTTTTAGGTTGAGGACTTCCAGCCTTTCATTTTAAGGGTGACTTTCACTTCTCTTTGGTTTATCCAAATTGCCAGCATTGCTACTCTTGTGCTTTGGAGCCAGTAGTAAGTGAAGGAAGGGTTTCTCCAACACTAGCGCTGTGATGCCAGGACAGTTGCTCTGAGAACACGCGGACTGCTACTGAGTGACAAGGGGCAAGGTAGTATACGAGGTCTGTGAAGAAGGTGTCCAGCCATGTGACGTGAAAAATAGAGACATTTATTGAAGAAGATACAAGAAACAAGAAACCTTGTATATAGGACAGTGATGCCTCGGTCCCCTTCAAAATAAGCACCTTGGGGCCTAACAACTCATCCAAACAACTCACACAGTTTCCCCAATTGCCATCAGCTGTCCTGTCATATTTTCCTGAATCTCACTGATAGTCTGAAATCTCTTCCTTTTCAAAGGTGATTTTAGTTTTGGGAAAAGCCAGAAGTCACAGGGCATCAAATCCGGGGTGGATGGGGCTGAGTTACCTGGGTGATTTGATGTTTCACCAAAAACTCTGCCAGAGACGTGATGCAGGAGTGGACACGTTGTCGTGATGAAGCTGCCAATCACCAGTTACCCACAGTTGCTGCCTTCTGGATCATCCAAATAGTCTCCTTGGAGGAGTGTTCAAGCTTATCATAAAATTTCATGCAGATTCGTCACTCTACTTGCTTAGTCATTTTGAATGCAACGACCACCCTCTACACATGCTCACTCAACCATACTGACTGGTATAGTGAAGCTTACATTTTTCACGCACGCGTGTTCCAGTCCACTCTCCTTGGCTGCCAGGTTAGATAGATGTCATGCAAACCATTCTTAATATTAACAATGGCTGGACTTTTTCTGGACAAACCTTTTATGCAGTGTGAATACTCTGCGGCGGGGAGGGGCTAGACTGGGATGGAGCAGGATGGTGCACAATTTAAACTTATGAATTCTTATTTCCAAAATTCCCTTTTAATATTTTCGAACCACGATTGATCTCACATAACTAAAACTGCAGAAAGTGAAACAGCAGACAAGGGGGACTGCTGTGCAGGTTGCACGGGCCTTGCAGAGCCTGGGCTCCGTTCAGAGACAATTTAGCAGCACTTTGCCTACCATCCACAAGTCCACCACCCCTGCCCTGTGCCACTCCCAACTCTGGGTAGGACATACCATCTAAGTTCTCTGTTCCTGTCCACAGGCTGTCAAAGTGCTAATGACATGCGATGAATTACTTACTCTGCAAAGTCACGGTCTCCACGCACACTTGCTCCTCCCTGAGCCTGAGCAATCTTTCATCACACGGACTTCATCATAGAAATTCTCAGCTGGGGGCGAGGAAAGGGCTGCTTCACTTTGTTTAAAAAGTATTTTGAGAATTCCTAAAAACCGTAGACAAGGAGAAGGGATTTGTATGTTTTGCAAGGGAGTGTGAAGGTCCAGCCCATTTCCCTTTGTGCCAGGTCACTTGCCTGAGGTTATTAAGTAAGACAACTTGGACTTGAATCCAGAAACTGCTCTCTCCCTCCTATTCCACAACCCAGCTTCTGGTCTCTTCATTCTAATAGAATTGCTCTTTCAAATCACCAATGGCCATTTAGTTGCCAAATCTGAATACCTAAAGATCTTTCCCCCTCATCTTTGTTCTCCACTTCTCCTTAGCACTGACGTTGTCTCTTTCTTCTGCATCTGCCGCTTTTCTGGGCCTTTCCTCACATTGGCTGTTTCATCTCTGGCCCCACTTCCTTCTCAGTTTCCCCAGAATGAGTGTGCCCCAAGGTCTTATCCTTGGCCATCTTTTGCCTCTCTCTTTCCTCTTGCTGGGTAATTTCATCCAATGTCCTGTTTTGCTATCTCCTGTCATAACCTTGCAGGACATCTCTGTGGCCCTGAGCTTTACTCTCAAGGTCCCCATTCCTAGCTGCCTCCCGGATATCGCCGCCTAATTATAAGCTCAACAAATGAACTGTTGAGTTCCCCCCCACCCCCAGGCCTGCTAGCTCCTTACTTTTATTTTCTTACTTACCCAGCCAGAGATTCCTCCCTTTGTCTTGTCTCCTACAGGCTACACTGCCCCCAGCCCAATATCTCATACCTCTTTTCTTTCTCAGTTCCTACTACCTTTGCCTTTGTTACTCTCACCACATCAGTGAATCAGGAAACAGCAGCCATTGCCGTCATACCCATCTCTTTCCCTTCTAATGCATGTCACATGTGGTTGCCAACTCAGTCGTGAGAGTACGGTAGTCAGCAGGTCACTTTCCTGCTCAAAAGCCTCCAGTGGCTTCCAAACCCCGTTCCCTGCTATATGTTTGCCCTGCACATAACTCCCATCTGCTGTTACAGCGGAGTTTTCACCATTCATTTCCCTTCCTGTGCCCGTCACAACAGCAAAACCGCATCATTATTAATGCAGCAAACACTCCACACCTCCTCACCTCCTTTTCCACCACCTTTGCTTATGGTCCATCTTCCTAGAATAACTTCTGTTCCCCCAGCTCTGCATTTTCAAGGCCTACTTATTCTTCAAATCTCAATGACAATGCCACTTTCACAAAGCCATCGATGAATGCTTTGCCCCACCCACCCCCTTAACTGGAAGCTATTGCTCCAGCCTCTGAGTTGTCATAGCTCTTTATCTAGACCTCTCCTGCAATACCACCGTTTCCTTTGTGTATTAGTTTGTTTTAATAACAACAGACATCCTTTGTTAAAACCTAATGCTATTTTCATGTAATCCTCCTAATGACTCTATGAAGTAGCTACTATTATCCCGGTTTTGCAGGTTAGGAAACTGAGGCAAGAAGAGGCTAAATAAAATAATTTATCCAAGAATGCGTAATTGGTGAATCCAGGGCTCAAATGAATAGAGCCCCAGGTCCCACACTTCTAACCACCTCTACACAAGACCGTAGACAAGGAGCTCCTGGATGGCAAAAATCCTTGTATGTTCCACCTTTTGTATCTCCCAAAGTACACAATGCCACTCATTCCACTTCAAAGAAGCTCCGTGAAAGGAGGCACCGACTTGGTCAGAGGTTCCCTTTCTCTTCCCTGTAGGTGGCTAAATTGGTGATTATTCTATGGTGTTTGATGCAAATACTACGGTTTCTTTCCCCCACTGCTCCCCCTCCCTGTTTCTTTCTTTCTGCTCCTTTTCTGCTCTCAGCCTGTGTAGAAGGCAGTGTTATCAGGAGGGGCAGAAGGGCCTCCTCCTACTCTGAAGAGACTTCAGAGGGGTTCTCCTGGGGACTAGAAGCTGCCTGAGTAGCGTGCAGGCAACAGCCTTCTTCAACTGGCAAATGCTCTGCAGCTTGTAACCTCAGGTCATTCCAGAGAATAAACCTTCTGAAATAAACACAGAGAAATGGATCTTTTATTATCTCCAGATGGACTGTGTAGCCTTGGGAGATGTAGAAACAATCCTGGTATGCCTGGATCACACTTCTGTTACCTTCCAAAGGGAAAGAAAATTCCTTTCACTGAGAAGTGGTAACTTGTGTTAATTAAAGAGCCATCCAGATTTTTCTCGTTTGCTTTTTATTTAACTTTACATCCCCCTCCCCCCTTCAAAATAAGATATTATGTTGCATTGGAACACACACACGTAAAACTATTGTTTTTGAGTCATTACTCAAGTTTTCAATGTTATTTTATAAAACAAGGATGAGAGTGGAATGTCCTTTAGGACATTCTTTGAAGAGGAAGTATAATAAAGCATATCTGAAGAATTTTAGATTTTGCTCTGTTAGTGGTGGCTGGCTAAGCAGCTTCCACATAAAGGTGTCCAATAAATACTTATCTATCTATCTAACTATCTATTTATTTTTAAAAGATTGTAATTATTTTTAGAGAGAGGTGAAGGGAAGCAGAGAGAGACAGAAATATCGATGTGAGAGAGAAACATCAATAGGTTGCCACTTGCAAGCTCCTTGATCAGAACTGAACTTGCAACCCAGGAACGTGCCCTGACTGGGAATTGAACCAGGGGCATTTCTCTATGTAGAATGATGTCCAACTAACTGAGCCACACCAGGCAGCACCCAATAAATATTTATTGAATGAACTGCGTACTTAGATTTTTGGGCTGTAACAATATAAAATATAATTTCAAAATTGATGGTGCCACCTATTGGTGAATATATAAAATGTAAAACGATCACTTATGTAATAAGTTAGTTCATGTTTTCCAAGCATTCCTTACTTATTCCCACAGAGACTCTATGAGTAGTTTGAGGAGCTGGAATAGCTTGCTTGGTCCATGCAGACATGAGGCATTAATGTCTTCAATTCAGTTGTTCTCTACTGGATGCCTATTAAGGGCACAGTGCTTTGGAAGATGCCAGA
The DNA here is from genome assembly GCA_039655065.1 of Glossophaga mutica. Classification (NCBI taxonomy): domain Eukaryota; kingdom Metazoa; phylum Chordata; class Mammalia; order Chiroptera; family Phyllostomidae; genus Glossophaga; species Glossophaga mutica. The sequence goes on along the minus strand of CM077306.1, from coordinate 47,284,172 downwards.
GAAGTGAAGACATAACCCCTGCCTTCAAGGAGCATCTTATCTGGGTGGAAACAATCAACAAATGCAATGAAACAATAAATAGTTTGACATTATAATGCATGATGTTCATTCCATGTGGTATATTTTATGGATTATATATGGTAATGATGCTTTTTGGGCTCACAGGACAGAAACATACCAGAGTACCTGGCACTTAGTAGGCAATTGATAAATACTATGGAATAATTGATGTCTTAGTTAGAACATGTAGCTTATAGAATTTAAAGTCCAGACTGGCAAAACAGATCAGGAAATACACATGAACACAGGAAGTCTTATGGGGGAAGTAGGGTTTGAGTTCTGCTCTGGAAAATCCCTCAAGGGATTTATAACCTAATATAGATGAAGCCATCAGTTGCAGGGAGACCTCTACTAGTTTTGGATTTGTGTTTGAACTTGGGATTTTTGTGATGTGCTGTGCCAGCTCACACTTTCTCCTTAGTCAATGACTAAGTTTTTACTCAACCCTAGTGAAGTACAAAAGCAAAGGAAAGGAAGAGGCAGATGGTGGGTACTTGCAAGACTACAAACATACATTTTACTCCTGAAGTCTTATGGGCAGGAGTAATCCCTAGAGCATGCAAATGGCCTAGAAAAGTTTTCCTTCCTTCCTTCACCAAACTGAACTGTGTACTCCAAAATATTCTTATAATGTCTGCCAATGTGTATCGAGTCTTAGAATTGTTCTGTCTTTTGATCCAGTACTTTCCCTTCTAAGAAAGTATGCTAAGGAAATAATCAGAAATGTGAACAAATGTTTTCTGGAACAAAGGAAAATCTGTACTCAATATGGAAACAGTTAAGTGTTTTGCCTTCAGGGAACATCTGTAGAGAAAAAAGGGGTTTTTTTTTTTTTTTTTTTTTGCTACAGATATGAGACAATTCTCATGTGCTATTAAAAATATGGCACAAAAGTGTATATGTAGGTTATGCCTGAATAGAGGGATTGTAAGATGTTTTGATTTTATTCTTGTGTAAGAAAGTCTTTGAAGTTCAGTGGGTAAAATATAGTTTGTCTATTCTGGCATTTCTCCTTTCGTTGTCTTTGATGAGACTATTTCAAAATTCTGTAGAGAAAAAAGTTAATGTATAGAAAATTGATAACAATACAAATGTTTCCTGTCTATAGCTATATAAATGATTTCTTTTAATGCAGTGCAACTGAATTTTGTCTGGCAGATAACATAAATCTCCACAAGTCAAATCCGTTTGAATGGCTCTAACATTTTACTGGTTCCCTCATTAATTAAGGAGTTAAGTAAAATCCTTTATATGTTTTCTCTTGCTATTTGTTTTTTTACTCTATTTTATTTTTTAATAATTTTAAATATATTTTATTGATTATGCTATTACAGTTGTCCCATTTCTCCCCCATCATTCCCCTCCACCCTGCACACCCCCTCCCACCCACATTCCCCCCTTTAGTTCATGTCCATGTGTCATAAGTTCTTTAGCTTCTACATTTCCCACACTATTCTTGCCCTTCCCCTGTCTATTTTCTACCTACTGTCTGTGCTACTTATTCTCTGTAACTTTTCCCCCTCTCTCCTCCTCCCACTCCCCTGTTGCTAACCCTCCATGTGATCTCCATTTCTGTGGTTCTGTTCCTGTTCTAGCTGTTTGCTTTTGTTTTAGGTGTGGTTGTTTATAGCTGTGAGTTTGCTGTCTTTTTACTGTTTGTATTTTTTACCTTCTTTTTCTTAGATAAGTCCCTTTAACATTTCATATAATAAGGGCTTGATGATGATGAACTCCTTGAACTTGACCTTATCTGAGAAGCGCTTTATCTGTTCTTCCATTCTAAATGACAGCTTCAGCTTCACTGGATAGAGCAATCTTGGATGGAAGTCCTTGACTTTCATGACTTGGAATACTTCTTTCTAGCCCCTTCTTGCCTGGAAGGTCTCTTTTGAGAAATCAGCTGACAGTCTGCTGAGAACTCCTTTGTGGTGACTGTCCCCTTATCCCTTGCTGCTTCTAGAATTCTCTCCTTCATTTTCATCTTGGCTAATGGAATTATGATGTGCCTTGGTGTGTTCCTCTTTGGGTCCAACTTCTTTGGGACTCTCTGAGCTTCCAGGACTTCCTGGAAGTCTATTTCCTTTGCCAGGTTGGGATAGTTCTCCTTCATTATTTGTTCAAAGAAGTTTTCCACTTGTTGTTCTTCCTCTTCCCCTTCTGGTACCCCCATAATTTGGATGTTGGGATGTTTAAAGATGTCCTGAAGGTTCCTAAGCCTCTCCTCATTTTTTTTGAATTCTTGTTTCTTCCTTGTTTTCTGTTTGGTTGTTTGTTTCTTCCTTCTGGTCCACTCCATTGATTTGAGTCCCAGTTTTCCTCCCATCACTATTGGTTCCCTGTGCATTTTCCTTCATTTCACTTATTGTAGCCTTCATTTGTTCATCTAATTTGCAACCAAAATCAACCAATTCTGTGAGCATCCTGATCATCAGTGCTTTGAACTATGCATCTGATAGGTTGGCTATCTCTTGGTCGCTTAGATGAATTGGCTCTGGGGCTTTCATCTGTTCTCCCATTTGAACCATTTTTTGTTTTTGTTTTTTATTTTTATTTTTTGGTCTGGTCATGGCTGTTACGTAGTGAGGGGTGAAGCCTTAGGTGTTCCCCAGTGTGGGGTAGCCCAGTTGCTGGGTTGTGATACTGTATGTGGGGGCAGGGTCTGAGAGGGAACAAAGGCGCTTGCTCTGCTCTCTTCCGGATTCCAGTCCCTTCTGCTGCTTCCCCTTTGCCTGGATTATCTGCGCACGAATGTGGGACCGCCTGATCTGCCAGCTGCCTTGCTCGGCCTCACTGGGTCTATCTGTTGCCACCCCATGCCCAGGGTCTGCTAGCCGCCACCTGTGTACCTGGGATCTGCCAGCCACTGCTGCTTGGGTCCACCAACCTCCACTTTTTCCTGCCACGACTCCGCCCCTCTTATCGGTCTGGATGAATGGTTGTTGGACTTCTGTACAGTTCAATTTTCTCTCAGTTTCAGTTGTTTTCTTGTTTCTAAATTTTTTTGTCCTTAATTTTGGTTGTGGAAGGAGGCACAGTATGTCCAACTATGCCTCCATCCGGACTAAAGTCCCTCGCTTGCTATTTAAATCAGTCATAATTTTACCTTTTTTCCAAGGTTATCCTTTAACATTATATATTTCCTATATTTTATATTTTCTACAGTAAACACATATTGCTAATTTTTTAGTAACATTTTAAGTATGATGTGCATGCATATATAAGTTTATAGCTCAATGAATTCTCACAAAATCAGTACACCTATGTAACCAGGCCTCAGATCATGAACTGCAACATTATTATAAAGCCAGAAGTTGCCCCTGTGCCTCCTTCCTAGTCACTATTACCTCCCCGTCAAATAGGTAAACATGATCCTGACTTCCAACATCAGAGACTCATTTGATCTGATTTTTAACTTTCTATAAATGGAGTCATATGGTGTGTACTCATTTGTGTCTGGCTCCCTTTACCTGCCATGATGTTGGTGAGATTCACCCATGTTGTTGCATAAAGGGTTAGTTTATCCATTTGTATTGCTGCATAGTCTTCTATCACCTGAGTAGATTATAATTTACCTATTCTACTAATGATGGGCATTCAGATTGTTTCTGGTTTGGGGCTATTACAAATAGTGAGCCTATGAATATTTAAAATCTGAAAAATAAGCCTAAAGTACATTTTATTTTATTTTTTATTTCAACATTTTTTATTGTCATTCAAGTACAGTTTTCTGCCTTTCCCCCCATCCCTCACCCTAAACTACATTTTAAAAGTTTCCCATTTTCCTCTACAGTTCATTCCATATATATATACACACATATATATTTCTGATATATAGGTATAATATATAGAAATAGATATTATATATTATATATCATATCATAATATATAATTGTATATAATTATATTACATATAATTATATTGCATTATATATAATTGATATACTAATATACATACATATCAGTACACATATATTTGATATAATGATATACATATATCAGAAATATATAATATATTAATTCTTATACAATAAATAATATCTTATATAATTATAAAATTATATACACTGTATAATATATAATATAATATAACATTATATGTTATATATATTTCTGATTAACAAACTCTTTTAAAATGTAAATGTATTCCGGAAGAATTAATCTTTATTCATGCCTTATTTCTATAATCTGATAATGAGATCCACAGCTTGTTGAGAAGTTTCCACTGGTGCTGAAGGACATGAGGAAACATGGGATGAGGAAGGAAGTGGGAGATTTGGGTCCGATAGAAGGCAGTGAGCACTGGGACATCAGGGGTGGGGCCGGGAAGAAGAAGGTGGGAGGTGGGTGATGCACTGACTTTTCCACTCAAGGTCTTGGCTGTTTGCCTTGGCAAAGAACCACTACAATGATTGCTAATGGGGTTTATTTGTTTCAAACAATTGGCAAAGTGCTTTCATACCTATTACTTCATTTTATCTCGCTCTCACAAGAAGGTTAGTATTTTCATAGCTGTTCTTATTTTAGATGTTTAAAGCTTAAAATCAGATATCATGGCTGGACTGGTAGGTGAGGATTCCAATCCCTCCCCAGTGAGGCCAAGCTCTATAATGTAAGTGCATCTAGTTCATCCTTTCCAGATCAGTTTGGTACCTTAATCAGTGCCCATCTCAGAAGTAGGGAAATAAAGAGGAATTAACAAGCAGGAGGAAAAGAAATGGAATTCTGATGCATGCTAGAATACAAAAAACCTTGGAAACAGTATGTTAAGTTAAATAAACTAGACACAAAACAACAACAGCAAAAGCAGGAGGAGCAGAAAGTATGCCATCACCAGCTCTTCTATTATCAAATATTGTAGACTCTAAGGGACATGTCCTAGGTCTATCATATGTGATAGACCAAAAAGGGCCAAAAAGAGTGGTGCGTTAGTAGGGTTTACACTTTGGCTTTCTGCAAAAGGGCACTGACCCAATGAAGAAGATGGTGGGGTAGGGTAGAGTGGGTTAGGGTGGTGTGGAGAACCAGGATAGGCCTGACCCAGCAGGCTTGTTGGGGGCTTGCATGAGAATAATCGTTAGAATGACAATGGAGTTGCTGAGCACAATTAAAACTGAAAGAAAATTTTAGCACACTTAAGAGTTCTGGGTAAAATCGTGCGGTGGAGAGAATATCCTAGAAATTTGTGGTGAGTTTGGAGGTGGAGGTGGGTATCAGGTAAATGGCTTAACAGCAAGTCGGAGATCTTGAAGGTGATGAACAAAAAGGCTCAGGCTGGGGAGCTGTCAGGAATCTTAGTGGACCTGAGGGGACAGACCTTTGTCTCAAGAAGGATTTTCAGAACCTATATCTGGACTTGTAGCTGTCTGAGATTTCCCCAAATACGGTTTCAGCTGAGCTGGCTGTGAAGCACCCACAGCCGTCCTGTGACATGACAGGGGAGGCAGCAGTGGTTCGGCCTCCTGGGGTGGGCAGGAAGGTGGGACTCACATGAATTCCCCTGACAGGGACTCTCCTGCATCCTTTGCTTCTCTGAGCACCGAGAAAGGATTAAGGCTGATGATCCATGCCAATCCTGTCAATGTGCTCACTCTAACTTGGCCAGCAAATTGTTGTTGACATCTTTCAGGTGTGTCTTTTCTTAGAGATGGATTCCGTGCAAGGAAAATGCAATTCTTGTTGCCAGGGCATTCATTTAACAAGTAAACAAGGTGCAAAAAGCTAAAAGGGAACATGAAAATATTTCCAGGCTGTCCACTGGGCTCATCAGGAACTGCTCATCTGCTTCCCACACTTAAAAGGCCCAACAACTCTGCAATACGTATAATGTTTTATCCTTTTTTCTTAATAAATATTTTAAAGCTTATTCTTTTTTTGATATCCTCACCTGAGGTCATTTTTCTTTTCATCGCTTTTAGAGAGAGAGGGCAAGAGAAAGAGAGAGAAACCTTGATTGGGTGTCTTCTTGCACATACCCTGACCACAGATTGAACCTGCAACCTGGGTATATGCCGTGACTGGGAATCAAACCTGTGACCTTTGCGTGTATGGGACAATGCTCCAATCAACTGAGCCATACCAGCCAGGGCTTAAAGCTTATTCTTCTACTTGAGAACCCCAGCATTGTACACCCATAAGGAGCCTCTCATTTAATTGGCAGAACAAAGAGTAGGATTCCTATTTTAAATCTATAAAAATAAAGGAGTCGAGGAGATTAAATAAATTGTTCTTCACCACATAATAAGGTATTAAAACTGGATCCCTTTGTAATTAGGCATCTATCCAAGTATCCATCCTCCATACAGAACATACAGTCTTGGAGTCCCACTTTCTGCAGGTTGGAACTATTAATTCTGAAACCTGGTCAGGCTACCAGTTGGGACAGATTTGGACAGGGCTGGGCCCCTTTAAAGAGCAGGCAGCCTTCAGTTGCATCTTACTCTCTAACTTCTAAGGTAGTCAAAGGATTTGGTTTTCCCACAGACCACTGAGAGAGGTGGTTGATTGTCCTTTCAGGATTTCATAATTGTTCTTCGGGGCAGCCCAATCCTGATCGCTCAGTTTTGCAGGCAAAAGCAAAACTGAGTTCCTTTTCTACGATACCTTCAGCTTCTTGAATAACTTTTTAATTTAGTCAATAAAGTAGTAGCCTATTTAATGTTTCTGCTGCAAATGGCATTTTCCGAGTACATATATTTGAAGTTCTGAAAAGAAAATCTTACTGATGAAAATAAATTTGGTTTCTTAAAATTTCAGAAAGCATTTTACACAAGGGCAAAAACCAATTGAGCATCTAGTTATTCATACCATCTGACACAGATTGGTATTGGGCGAGGTTTTTTTTTTAACTTTTGAAAAAGCTTTATTTTTTTTCCGTATCAATTTTATTATTTTAATTGTGTACTGATCTCTGTTTTTAAAAATTCTTTTGTTCTTTTGGGCTGATTTATGTTGTTTTTCTTTTTCTAAGTTTTGCTTTGAATACATAGCTATTTCATATTCATTTCTATCCTAGTAATCAAAGTGTTTAAGGTATACATTTTTTTGTAAGTAAAGTTTTATTTACCAATAGTTTTAGTATTTTTGTTATTGCTACTTTAAAGATATTCTTCTATTTTACTTTTGAATTCCTTTTGACTCAGAAGAACTTTATTTATTTATGCTTTTTTTAATTGAATGTATTGGGGTGGCATTGGCTAATAAAATTATATAGGTTTCAGGTGTACAGTACTATGATACACCATCTGTACACTGTACTGTGTGTTCCCCACCCCAAGTCAAGTCTCCTTCCATCTCGATTTATACCCGTATGCACTCTTCTACCTCACCCCACCTCCCTTTCCCTCTGGTTGGGATTGGGTGAGTTTTGTGAGATACAAAATTGTGATGCTGTGGTATTACAAAGTGCTCCATTTGTGGCAGCAGGAGGGAATGAGTTGGCTCTAAGAACTGAGTCGAGTCATAAAATCTTGCTGCATTTGGAAAAGAGAATAAGCCACTGAACACCTACTGGCCAAGTGAAGGTGGATATGGTTAACAATTTTTTCAAAGATTTTTATTTATTTTTTAGAGAGAGGGGAAAGGACAGAGAAAGAGAAGGAGAGAAACATCAATACATGGCTGCCTCTCATCTGCCCCCATTTGGGGACCTGGTCCACAACCCAGGCATGTGCCCTGACCAGAAATCTAACCAGTGACCTTTTGGTTCACAGGCCCATGCTCAATTCACTGAGCTACACTAGCCAGGGCTGCTTAACAAATTTTTTTTTTTCTTTTTTAGATTATTTATTTATTTATTTTTAGAGGGGAAAGGAAGGAGAGAGGGAGAGAAACATCAATGTGCGGTTGCCTCTTGTATGTCCCCTGCCGGGAACTGGCCTGGCAACCCAGGCATGTGCCCTGACTGGGAATCGAACCGCGATCCTTCGATTCGCAGGCCCGAGCTCAATCCACTGAGCTACACCAGCCAGGGTGCTTAACAAATTTTTAATATAGTTTTCGATGTTAAAAGGGACACTTCCTCATTGTTCAAATAGAAAATACGACTAAAGAGAGAGGGGGAGAAAATAAACACCTTAGAACTACACCTTAGAATTAGATTACTAATCTTGCACTGGCTTTCTTTCCTGTTTTAAAAAATATGTCTTATCGATTATGTTATTACAGTTGTCCTGATTTTTCTCCCTTCACCCTCCTCCACCCAACACCCTCCACTCCCTCAGGCAATCCCTCCACCATTGTTCATGTCCATGGGTCAGGTGTATAAGTTCCCATTTCCCATACTGTACTTTATATCCCCATGGCTATTTTGTAATTACCTATTTGTACTTCTTAATCCCTTCACCTCTTCACGTATTCCCCTACACCCCCTCCCAACTGACAACCATAAAATGCCCTCTATATCCATGATTCTGTTCTTTTTGTTTGCTTAGTTTGTTTTTTAGATTCAATTGTTGATAGATATGTATTTATTGCCATTTTATTTTTCATAATTTTGTCCTTCTTTTTCTTAAGTAAATCTCTTTAACATTTCATATAAGAATGGTTTGATGGTAATGAACTCTTAGTTTTTTGTTGTCTGGGAAGCTCTTTAAATGCTGGTTTGATTCTGAATGATAGATTTGCTAGATATAAAGTGTAGGTTGTAAGTTCCTGCTTTTCACAACTTTCAATATTTCTTGCCATCCCTTCTTGCCTGCAAACTTTCTTTTGAGAAATCAGCTGACAGTCTTATGGGAACTCCCCTGTAAGTACTAACTTCTTTTCTTTTCCTACTTTTAAGAGTCTCTCTTTATCTTTAACTTTTACATTCTAATTATGATGTGTTTTGGGGAGGGTCTCCTTGTATCCATCTTGTTTGGGACTTTCTGTGCTTCCTGGACTTGTATGTCTATTTCCTTCACCAAATTAGGGAAGTTTTCTTTCATTATTTTTTCAAATAGATTTCCAATTTCTTGCTCTTTCTCTTCTCCTTCTGGTACCTCTATGATGTGAATGTTGGACCTCTTGAAGTTGTCCCAGAGGTTGCTTTATTTTTTGGGATTCTTTTTTTCTTCTTGTTGTTCTGATAGGTTGTCTTTTTGCTTCCTTATGTTCCAAATCACTAATTTGATTCTGGTTTCATCCACTGTACTGTTGTTTCCCTGTAGATTGTTCTTTATTTCAATTAGTGTATCTCTTGTTTCTGGCTGGATCTTTTTTATGCTGTTGAGGTCCTCACTAAGTTCCTTGAGCATCCTTTTACCAGTGTTTTGAACTCTGCATCTGATAGATTGCTTATCTCCATATTGTTTAGCTCTTTTTCTGGAGTTTTGATCTGTTCTTTCATTTGGGCCATGTCTCTTTGTCTCCTCATTTTGGCAGCCCCCCAGTGTTTGTTTCTATGTATTATGTAGAGCTGCTTTGACTCCATGTCTAGGTAGTGTGGACTAATGTGGTAGGTGTCCTGTAGGGTCCTGTGGCACAGCCTTCCCTATCACCCAAGCTGAGTACTCGAGGTATACCCTTTGTGTGAGTTAAGTACACTTCCTCTTGTAGTTGAGTCTTGGTTGCTGTTGGCAGATCAATGGGAGGGATTTACCCAGGCCAGTCAGATGAAAGGACTGGCTGTGATGACTGACCAGCAAGCTCCACCTTCCATGGAGGATCAGCTGTGCAGGAGCAGGGTGGTGGTGCTCTGATGTGGTCTATAGCTGTCAACTGGGTTTTGTGGCCCTGAGGTTTCCATGTGGTGAAGCCCAAGGTCATTTTCCATCTGTAGTTTGCCCATGGCCACCCTGCCTGAGCTATAAAGCAATCTGTGATGGCTATTACTTGTGCTGGGCTTGGAGATTCCCACGGAAAGCCAAGCTGTGAATCTAGGCTGGCTGCTGCTAGTGCTGGTCCTGAGGCTCACTGAGGCCAGCTGTTGCTTGTTGGAGAGGATTAAGGAAGTTGTGCAGCATGAGCCAAGGCCAGCTATTTATTAGAAAAGCAGTTTGGGTGGGCTCAGAAGTTGGGTGGGGCTGAGTCTGTGGGGATCTCCAAGATGGATCAAACAGGGTTAGCCAGGTGGATGGAGTCTCAGATATGGCACCAGCCTGCTGGCTCTGTGGGGGGAGGAATTAGAAAAGGGGCAATGGTCTCTGCTCACCTTGATGCCAAACACTTCAGTCTCTCCTAGTATGCCACTGGTGCCTTTCAAGCTGCTACCCCACTGCTGAAGCTCACAGGGAGTGAGTCTGAGTAGGTGAGTCCATGTGCGAGTTCTTTAAGAGAAACTGCTTGTAGCTCCAGCAGTTTCTTATCCCAACGCAATCCCCCCCGGGTTTTTGCAGCCAGAAGTTGTGGGGACTTTTCTTTCTGGCACTGAAACCCTGGGTTGGGGGGCCTGGCATGGGTCTGGGACTCATCACTCCTGAGATATCCTCCTGAATTTCTATCTACCATATGTGTGTGTGAGGGACCAACCCATTCCACATGTGTGCCCCTCCTACCAGACTGGGTGGATGTGATTTCTTTAATTCCACAGTTGTCAGACTTCTATTCAACTAGATATCTGATGGTTCTGAGTGATGGTTGTTCTATATTTTAGTTGTTATTTTGACATGGTTATGGGAGGAGGTGAGCCATGTCTGTGTACGCCACTATATTGATCAGATGTTGCACTGGCTTTCTGTAGTTTTGGGAATTAATGTTAAATTAAGGGAGGGAGGAATAAGAATTTCCCCTCAAAGGCCTTAATTTAATCAATTGGAATAAAAAAATCAGTTGCATCCTCAGTTGAGCACCTAATGAAGTAGTTGTATTTAAAAGCCATGTTATTTAGATGTAAACAAACAAAAATAAAAGGATCCATCAACACTAGAATCACACTCTGCATGACTAGATACTCAAAGTATGAAAAGCACTCAGGATAAGAAATGGGTCACAATGACATCATCTCTTTCAGATTTACCTGGGTCAAGTTCAAGTTAGCTGAGTGGAAGGGCAGGCAGAAATCACCACACCATTTAAATGTTCTCTCTTGCACTCCCTTTTCTCTTCTTTTTTCCCTTTCCCCTCTTCCTTTATTCTTTTTCTTTTGCCTTCTGCCCTCACCAAGCTTACTTAAATCCTAGTGAAGCTAAGTGCAAAATGGTGTGATGCTATTATATTAACACATCCATATCTATCCTTCAGTAACTTTTTAAAGATTTTATTCACTCTCCAAAGAAAATCCTTCAATAATTTTTAAAGTTACCAAAATACATACATACTAATGTAACATTCAAATAGTACGCAAAGTACAAATCAAAAAGTAAAAAAATCTCCTTTTCCCTTCCTCTTGTCTCATTTCGGCATTCTTCCACGTAGAGAAATAGAAGCAAGGTCCAGAGTTGGAGTGGGAGTAAAGCCAGTGGGAGTTTCTTTTTGCACTTTCATAAATTGTGTTCTTTGTGAGTGTGTGTGTTTTAAAATCACTTCAGTGAGATTTGTAAAGCAAGAGGAGATTAAATGTATATGCTCAGTCTACCAGCTCGAACCAGAAACCCTTTAAGAGCTTTCAAAACTGAACTTACATTCACGTATTTATTTATGTTACCTGTGTTTGTTCTTAATTAATTTTAGGCATCTTATCACATTAATAAATATTTATCTATCCCATTACTTTAAGTATAATGGTACATAATACAGGGTGGGGTAAAAGTAGGTTTACAGTTGTGAGTATGTGAAACAGTTTATTCTTGAATTATTATTTATAATTATTGTATTATTTACCATATATACAACTATAAGCCTACTTTTGCTCCATCCTGTATATGAATGTATTTACTTAACTAAACTCTTATAGTTGGACATTTAGGTTGCTCTTATTATTTTTGTATGTTGAACATACATAGCTTGGATGATCTACCTAGTAGCTCAATTTTTGCATATAGGCTTAATTACTTTCTGAGCATAGAGTCCTAAAATTGAAATTGCTCACCAAGAGATAAGAGCATTTTTAAGGCCTTTGAGTGTACTGGTTACAGTGCACTGTTGATCTTATATCTTTAACTATGCAATCTAGAAGCTAACAATGTATTTAGCTTCTTTTCTAGGGTGGGTCACTACTTCAACCTGCTTTCATGTCAAGATCTGTCTCATCTTCCAAAGTGGGAGTTCCCAGCATCAGGCGTGTGGGGGTGGAAGCATAATCCTTTTTCCAAAAACTGTGATGAGTCACTATCAGCTTTCCTTTCTCCACCCTTACTGAGTCCATACAGATCCTGACCTTTTTTTTTTTTTTTTAAGAGGTGGAATTCACCCTAAGGTTTCCACTGGAGTGGAATTGGAAAAAAGCATCTGCTCTAAGTCATTCTTGCTCCAAATTGAAATTTACCTTGACTCTTAAAACAGAGCTATTTTAAGATAACCTCTTATCTTTTTAAGAAATTTAAGAAATCTTAACCAATATTTTTTACTTAACCAGTAAGAAAAAATTTTCTAGTCTTTGAAAACTATTAGCAATAAAAATGGCTATTGTTTTTAAAAAGTAACGAAATAAACTTGGGATAGGCAGTTATTTTTTCAGTAAAATTAATGTGGATTCTCTGACACTGGAAGTGATTCCCCATCTTATTTGCGCTCCTTCCCATCCGAACACTAAGCGGCCTTCACAGACTTTGGCGAATGAAGAAAACCCAGCACATGGACACGTACACACACGTACCCCACCACCTGCGCTCCTCTTTCTGGTGTGTGTGTGTGTTTGCTTTTACTATTGCCATACCACCAATGCCAGGGTCTAGCAATGATTTTAAACTGTGTAACATGATCATATGGCTGGTCAGGACACTTTCTAGATTAAAAAAGAGAGGAAATAAAAAAATAAATTGTCAAAATCTGCTTTAAAATTAATAAAGTACTTTCTCATATCTCATGTGATCTTACAATTTCCTGTTAAATAGGTATCATGACCCCATTTCTCGGATTACAAATCTGTGAAGGTTGGATGGAGGTTGAAAATTCCTCAAGACAAGTTTAGGGCTTTCTTCAATTTCAGCACTCTTCCCTTCCTGCAGGTGCCATGCCCAGCTGTCTCATGCTGCTGAAATGGCTCTGTATCTGAGGAGGAAACAATAAGATGAACTGATCACTTGCTGAGGTTAGGGATTTTATGTTTCTTCTTATGAAACTCTGATATCCTGCTTTCCACTGGGGTCATGAACTATTTGACCAAGCTCCTGGGCTTAACCTTCATGATGGGATGGAGAGAATGGTTCTCATTTTCCCTTCTCTAGAGCTAAACTCATGGTCACAAAACTCTAGGGTGCAATGTTCCAGTACCACTAGTTCCCATAACAGGTCATCTCACATTCAGCTAATGAGGAGTTCATTTTCAGGAGATTCCAGATAAAAAAGTTAACTAGAACTTTGAAAAACAATGTTATAAAGTCTGAAATGATCCCTATGAGAAAGCTCTGTTTTCCTTGAAGTGGCTAGAGGCACGAATTTGCTCAAGTCAAGATCAGGAAGAACCTTGTACTTCAGTCTGGGAGAGGAAAAAATAGAGAAAAATACCAAAGTCCCACTTTAAAGTGGCCAGCTTTATAAGTTAAGGTACTTAAGAAACGCAAAGAATGTAACATGGTTACATGGTAATCAAGGAGTGTTGCCAGATTGAGTTCCAAGAGTATTTTTTGGGGGAGATGCACATAATTTTTTTAATAAAAATTATATGTACCATGGTTAGGTACTAGGGTCTTCCCCAAAACTATACTGGCTCTGCCCTGACTTGTGCGGCTCAACCTACTGGTTGAGCATTGTCCCACAAAGTGAAAAGTCACTGGTTTAATTCCCAGTTAGGGCACATGCCTGGGCTGCGGGTTCTGTCCTTAGTCGGGTGCATACGAGAGGGAATGGATCAATGTTTCTCTCCTTCTCTTTCTCCATCTCTTCCCCTTTCTCTAAAAAATAAATAAATAAAAACATTAAAAAAAACTATACTGACTATGAAATGGCACTTTCAATTAGTCCTCCAATTCCATTCCCATCTGAATCCCTGTGGAAGCCTTGGAGCACACTGGAGAATTGGGAAATTGAGACTCGAGACCCACTGAACCTGGAGCGGGAATGTGGGTGGAGGTGGGCCCTTTAAGGGTTGGTAGCTCACAAATGAGAAGAGGAAACTTTTGCTATTTCTAGCAGATAACCCAGAGAAAAGGGCCATCAAAAACAACAATAGCAGGAGGGAATTTCAGGGGAAAAGGGGAAGGTTTACAGGAACAAGTATAAAGGACTCATGGACAAAAAACCATGGGGGGTGGAAATGGGAGGGAGGTGGGGAGAGCTGGGGTGGTGGGCTGGGGGCGGGGTAAAAGACAGAAAACTGTACAAGATCAACAATTAAAATAAAAAATTTTTTTAAAAAAGAAAGAAAAAACAACAATAGCTGTTCATATATCTGAATCTGAAGTGTCAAATCAATGGGTTAGGAGGTGAAGGACTTACTTTTCTTTCTAATTAAATTAAATTCCATCTGTGTTTCCTATGAAAGGGACTCTTGCACTTCTTTCACTTCCTGTCCCATTCAGTGTCAAAACTTGTGTGGGACATATAACTAGAAATTCTTGCTTCCTGAGTTGAATTAGGAGATTAATTAAGATGACCGACATGCCTTGGTATGATGGGTCTTGCAAAGATAAATTCTGGAGACAAGTGGAGATGATATGGAGAAGTTTGTCTAAGATCTGAGGGGGAGAGCAAGGTTGGGCAAGTGGATTATTTGTGGACATTCACACAAAAGAGTAAAGAAAATCAATCCACAGCAAAAGCTTCACCACTAACAAGATGCAAGGGTATGGGGCATATTAGCTAACCTCAATGTCTTCATCTATAAAATGTGGATAATAATCTAGATTATTATGAGGGTTAAATAAGAAAGTGCATATGGAGTGATTACAGGAGTGCTTGACAAATAGGAATTGAAAGAACCTAGGGTCAATGGCTATCAGGTACATCTATGCAGATAGACCTCTAGGGGACCCCCAAACAACAGAAAGCTCTTAGACATAAAGGAGCTGTGTATATCAGTCTTGATGTATCATTGTGAATTTGTTAAGGAGAAGCTAAGACCACCCCTGCCCCACTGCAAAAGCCTTGATACTGTGTAAGATGGCTTGCAAATCACCATTGCAGTATGACCTGAATCGAGCAGTGTTACTTTTCCTAATAGCCCAGACAAAAGGGGACATGAAATTGAGTTGAATAAAGAACCCATTTTAGCTATTATAATTAGGGAACCAAAAGATATATTCAAATGTCAAGGGAAAAAGCAGTGATTCAGGTACAAGATGGTTGAGAAGAATTTTGCTCTACATTCATTTATTGTTCCAGTGGCCATACTGTGATTTCTAGAAGAGGGGGAATCTGGTATAGGGAAGCTAGGAAACTTGTTTCCAAACCTCTTTTATACAATATCTTTCATAGGGTTGAGTATTCCGCATGAAAAAGAAAATTGTAGGAGGTGGTTGTGTTACTGTTGATATTTAATTAATTATTAATAGGAAAGAGGAGCAAAGGGAACTAGACATTGAACTTAATAAACTGGGGAGCATAAGCCTGCTTGCTGAGCCAGGAAACCACAGCTTCACACCCCGGAGGATCACAGCATAGCTCCACCAAGGGAATTACCACTCCTCCCTTCCTCCCTCTGGTACCAGATTGTTGGTGGGTGGTGGGGTAGGGCGGGGAGTGCAGGGTGAGGTTCTGGACAAAAGAGGCCTGACAACTAGGGGCATAAACCCATTCAAAGCCCATAAAGGCTTGGAACATTCATTGGCTCTTTTGAAAAAGCACCTGGTCCATCCCAAACCCAAACTAATATAATCCCAGGGGAACAAAGAAGTGCTCTCTCTCTCGCTCTCTCGCTCTCTCGCTCTCTCTCTCTCTCTCTTTCTCTCTCTCTCTCTCTCTCCCCCTCTTGCTTGGGATCCACACTTGTCTGGTGTGCTCACCTGTTCCATAGCCATGTGGCCACAACAGCCATGTGGCCCATGGCCATGGGGACTCCACATGCAGGCTCCAGAAGGGAGCTTGATTATTGCAGCACAGTAATGGACTGCAGCTGGAAACAAATGATAAGCTAGCTGGATGCTGAACTGTGCTTTAATATGGAGCAGAAAGTCTGGGCAGTGGTCTTTACACTGGCCCTACTGAAGACAAGATTGAACTTTTTCCATGGTGGGACAGATGGATATGGGACGTGGGAAAGTCAAGAGGAGAACCCCTTAATTTTACATCATCAATAACACATGCCTCAAAGCCCAATCCTCCCCTACAGGTCCCAGGTTCCTCTTAACACCACAAGAACCCATTTTCTATTGATAACAGTTGTGCCTATAAGTGAGTAGAGGGAGAGTAAGGGAGCTTGTTAAAACCACATAGGAGAACCCACTTTTCCTCCAGTTTGTATTCATTCATTCATTCTTAAATTCATTAATGTTTTTTGTTTTTCTATATATAAATGTGATATTGATCTGCAACTTGCTTTTTTTTCTTTGTCAGGGCATTTTTTATTGTATTTTATTGATTATACTATTACAGTTGTCCTGAAGTTTTTCCCCCTTTGCCCCTCTTCACCCAGAACTTCCCACTCCCTCAAGCAACACCCCCACCCTTGTTCATGTCCATGGGTCATAGCTACTCCCTTTCCTATACTGCACTTTACATCCCCATAGTTATTCTGTAATTATCTATTTGTACTTCTTAGTCCTCTCACCTCTCACCCATTGCCTACATCCCCCTTCCCATATCTTTGTCTTTAACCTTCAGCATTTTAATTATGATATGCCTTAGGGTGGGCCTCTTTGCATCCATCTTTTTTGGGACTCTCTGTGCTTCCTGGCTATTTCCTTCACCAAATTAGGGAAGTTTTCTTTCATTATTTTTTCGAATAGATTTCCAACTTCTTGCTCTTTCTCTTCTCATTCTGGCACCCTTATAATGCAAATGTTGGATTGCTTAAAGTTGTCCCACAGGCTGCTTACACTATCCTTGATTTTTTGGATTCTCTTTTCTTCTTGTTCTGATTGTTTTTTTGCTTCCTAGCTCAATCCACTGCGCTACACCAGCCAGGGGGTTGTTTTTTTTTGCTTCCTTATGTTCCAAATCATTGATTTGATTTTGGCTTCATCCACTCTACTATTGTTTCTTGTAAATTGGTCTTTATTTCAACTAGTGTATTCTTCATTTCCAACTGATCTTTTTTATGCTGTTGAGGTCCTCACCAAGTTCCTTGAGCATCCTTATGTCCAGTGTTTTGAACTCTGCATCTGATAGATTGCTTATCTCCATATTGTTTAGCTCTTTTTGTGGAGTTTTGATCTGTTCTTTCATTTGTGCCATGTTTCTTTGGGTAGTGCTGCTTTGACTCTGTGTCTTGGTAGTGTGGCTCAATGTGGTAGGTGTCCTGTAGGGTCCAATCTTATGGCCTCCCCTATTACCCAAGACATTACTTACCACCAACCTCTACCCTTGATGGAGGGTAAGCTGTGCAGGGGCAGGGTGGTAGTGCTCCAACGTGGTCTGTAGTTGTCCACTGGTTGTGCAGGCCCTGGGGTTTCCTGTATCAGCGAAGGTCAGCCCACACCTGTGTTTTGCCCAGGGCCACCCTGCCTGAGTTATAAAGCAATCTGAGGTGGCTGCTTTGTGCTGGGCTTGGAGATTTCCAGGCAAAGCCAAGCTGTGAATTTAGGCTGCTAGTTCCAGGGCCTGGTGCTCACTGAGGCCAGCTGCTGCTTGTTCATATGGAAAAGCAGCTTGGGTGGGCCTGTAAGTTGGGTGGGGCAGAGTCTCTGGGGATCTCCAAGGTGGGTCAAACAGTGTTAGCCAGCAGGTTGATGGAATCTTACATATGGCATCATTCTGCCGGCTCTGTGGTGGGAGGGCCTAGAAAAGTGACAATGACCACTGCTTGCTTTGATACCAGATACCTCAGCCTCCCCCTGCATACCACTGGTGTCCCTAAAGTCACCTCCCCTGTTCCAGAGCCCAGAAGCAGTGAGTCTGAGAAGGTGAGTCCATTTGTGGGTTCTTTAAGAGGGACTGCTTGTGGCTACAGCAGCCTCTTCTACCAACTCAATCCCCACTGGTTTTTGCAGCCAGAAGTTGTGGGGACTTATTTTCCTGGCACTGGAACTAACGCTGGGCTGGGGGGCCTGGTGTGGGGCTGGAATTCCTTGTTCTCATGATATTCCTCCTGAATTCTTATCCACCGCACCTGGATGTGGGACCAGCCTGTTTCCTATCTGTGCCCCTCCTATCAGTCTGGATGGATGTGGTTTCTTTCTCCCTCATGGTTCTATATTTTAGGTGTAATTTTGACATGGTTATGGGAGGAGGTGTGCCATATCTGCCTATGCTGCCATCTTGACCAGAAGTCTACATTCATTGATCTTTAGAGAGAGAGGTAGGAAAGGAGAGGGGGAGAGAGAAAAAAAGAGAGAGAGGCATCAGTTTGTTGTTCCATTTATTTATGCATTCATTGGTTGATTTCTAGTATGTGTCCTTCCAGGGGATTGAACCCACAACCTTGGGTTGAACCCTCTCCAAGGGTGTCCAAACTATTGGCACCTCTGGGCCACACTGGAAGAAGAGTTGTCTTGGGCCACACATTAAATATACAAACACTAACAGAAACTGATGTGCAAAAAAAGGTTTTAAGTACATTTATGATTTTGTGTTGAGCTGCATTTATAGCCATCCTGGGCCGCATTCGGCCTGTGGGCCACGGGTTGGACACCCCTGTAGGATGACACTCTAACCAACTGAGCTGCCTGGCCAGGGCTTTACTCAAGCCTTTTGGAGCAATGCTCTATACTTGACCACACTTTCTTAGATTAGGTAGTAAAATTAAATTTCTTTAAAAGTATTCTAACATTCACATTTATCCATCAAGTCTAATTCTGGTCTTTTTTTCATTTATTTGAAAGCAGACCAATTCTTGCTTTATTTCTGGAAAAGAACAAAGTGCTCTTGCAACAATGGTGAGATTCCAAGAGGCAGGATAAGAAAAAAGAGACAATGCAACTACCTGAGGTGAACTGTCGCCATTGGGGAAGTGTGGAATGTGAAAATGGCTATCATAGACCATCACACTTGAAAGAGGTTCAGAAAAATTCACAGTCTGGTGCTGTTTTATATAGCATAAAACTCACCTATGTTAACTGTTAGATGTGGTCTCTTGGCACTCAACATTCATTTTCACCACCTTTTAGAGAGACTCATCCCTACTCCACAGTATTATAGAAGCCAGAAGGTGTTAAAGCTGTATTTCCTACTTTTCACTGCACACAAAAATCAATACCAGACAAATTATAAAGCCAAATGTGAAGAGTAAAATAATAAAGTTTTCCCAAGAAAACATAGGAGAATAACTTTATGAGCTTGGAGTCAGCAAAGATTTCTCAAACTAAGTAAGCCATAAAGGAAAACCTCTGATGAACTGAACTACATCTTCATCAAAAGGCACTATTAAACAAGTGGGGGGGAAAGCCACAGAGTGGCAAGAGATATTCCCAATGCATATATCCAACAAAGGACTCATTCACTATAAAGAACTACAAAGAACAACAAGAAAAAAGTCAGACAACCCAATAGTAAAGTGGGAGAAAGACTTAAAGAGGCATTTCATGACTAAAAAAGATGGGAAACCCCAAGTTTGGTAAGGAGGTGGCACACTCATTACTTGGGAAAACTGGCAGTATCTACTTGAGCTAAACATACACCTCCTCTGTAACCCAGAAATTGCACTCTTATGTGTCCAATGGAAATGCATACATATGTGCACCGATGTTCATAGCAACACTATTTGTAATAACCCCGGCTGGAAGCAACCCACATGTCCATCTGCAGTAGAATGCAGAAATTGTGTTACTCATCCAATGGAATTCTATACAGCAATGAAAATAGGACACTATTGCTACATACAACATGGATAATTCTAACAAATACAATGTCGAGTGAGAAGAGCCAGTCACAAAAGAGTGCATACTGTATCATCCCACTTTGTATAAGGTTTGAAAATAGACAAATTTACTGTATGGTATCAGAAGCCAAGATTGCAGTTACATTTGGGGAGGATAATGCCTAGAAAATGCCCTGGAAGGGGTCTTCTTGTGTGCTAGTCATTTCTGGCTCCCAATCTGGGTGCTGGTTACATGGGTATGCTCACTCTATGAAAATTCATCAAGCTGTCTGATTATGATTTGTGCATTTTTTCTGTATGTTATACTTCAATAAAAATCGCCTTATAGTTAAAAAACCCAACTACTATAATTCTTAGACTTCCATGCTAATAGGATTCTGTATAGATTTTGCCAGTCAGGTACAATACGGTGTGAAATTTGGAAGGTAAAAACCAGCTGGGGGTCATTTTCATGGCCTATCAATTCTCCCCATCAGTTGTTGATATGCGTGCTACATTAGATGGGATTTTCAGTGGCAAGACTTTCTGTGTCTCTATTGCCATCAATTCCATTGGTGAAAAGTAGCTGTGATGTTGGCAATGGTCTCCATGGCTTCTTGGCCCCTTGACTGTTGCTATGTGCTCAGACCAAGAAGCCTAAGGACAGCTTTCTAACTTCTGTTTTTTTAGCTCTCTTAATGGCTTTATAAGCATATAATTCCTGGTATTCAATACTTAGAATGGTGTCTTCACTGAATCCACTTGGTATATCAACTAATAACATAGCTGATAATTGATGGAGAAGGATTATTATTGGTTTTAAGTTTCTTTTTTTTTAAAGATTTTATTTATTTATTTTTAGACTGAGGGGAAGGAAGGGAGAAAGAGAGGGAAAGATACATCAATGTGTGGTTGCCTCTCATGTGTCCCCAACTGGGGACCTGGCCTACAACTCAGGCATGTGCCCTGACTAGGAATCGAACCAGTGACCCTTTGGCTTGCAGGCTGGCGCTCTATCCACTGAGCTACACCAGTCAGGGCTGTTGGTTTTAAGGGTCTTTTAAAAAATTTACCATTGGCAATCCTATCACCTAGGATCATCATTATTATGAGAAAGTTCTGCCTTAGAGCTAACCTAAATTTATTCTGATGCATTGTAAAGACACGTACTTCAGAGGATACGCTAATTTCTGCTGCCATTTAAAAAATTCTTACGGTATCCTTTGTCCTCTCTTCACAACCTAAATAATGCAAGTTCCTTGAATTTTTCTTTACATGTTCTGCAGCTCTTCCCAGTTGTGGCTATATGAGTGGAGTACAGGGTAGGGCAAAAGTAGGTTTATAGTTGTTTGTATGGAAAATAATAATAGAAGAATAAACTCTATGTTTTGCGTGCTTACAATTGTAAATCTACGTTTGCCCCACCCTGTATTTACATAAGGACTGCCTATTCAGGCAGGATTAGCTGTCCCTTTCTTTTGGTTATACTCCCAGGTTCACACTTGCTTATCTGACCAAAGCCCAACTGTGCTGACTCAAGTTTAACTTATGATACAAGGCCAGCATCATGTTATTGTTAGCCAAAACTTCCCATGGATTGGGGTGGACTTGTAGAAGGCTGAAAACAAAACTTGTCAGCCATAAGCAAGAGTTTTTACCTGGCTTTCTAATACATAACAAGATAAATACGACAACTTATAAACAATTAGAATCACCAGCATAAAGACAAATTAGTTAATAGTTGAAGGGGATTACTGAACTATAAAATTGTACAGTTATAAGGGACCTTAGAAATAGTCTATATATACCAGAAAACTGAAGCTCAGATATTTATACAGGCTTCTGGCTGGTGTTTATTCCAAATACTCTTGTTACTCAGGGTGTGGCCCCCAGAGCAGCAGCATCAGCACTACCTGGGAGCTTGTTAGAAATGCAGAATCTCAGGGCTCCTCAGGACACACCGAATCAGAACCTTCATTTCAGCCAGAACTCCATGTGATTTGTATGCATGTTAAGTCCCGAGAAGATATAGGCAAGAGCACCCTAGGTTCTTGTTTTACCATATAAAATCCTGCCTAAATTTTATTACGTAGAAATCCTGATGTCCTTTGGGCGAGACCTTTATTATTATAGGTCCTGGTCTATTAGACTGTTTGAATAGTTGGATTAAAGAAAAAGAAAAACTCTCTATTGATATCTGGAAAAAGAGGGTACCCATTTGAGCTGTGCTAGCTTTTAGTGTGCCCATTTTAGAAAAATTAATAGCCTATTTGGTGGTAGCATGTCCTGTAAACATAAAGGCAATAAAGTGAAAGTATTTAAATAGATGTTTAAACTATGCAGTCATCAGTGATTTAGCTTCCAATTACACGAAGGTAATTACCCTAGAATCCACCTCATTCACCCTTCTGTGAGAAAACGCTAGAGGTGCCAATGGTTCAGGCAATGACTGATCTCCACTCCTTGTTGGCCAGGACCTGAATTCATCTACTTTAAGCAGTGTACTTTAGGGTGTATGCTAGGAATATAAATTATGGAAACACCCTTCATGATCCTTCTCACAAAGGAAGTAGCATCACTATTAAGGGTGCCTGTGAGGCCACAGGCCCAGCTTCTCAGATTGGGGAGGGCTCACGTGGCAAACAGATTTGACCCATGAGAGAAGGGTGGGACTGGGCAAAGGAGTGCTCCACAGCTGGGCTCGTCCTACAACAGGGTCTCTAAAAGGCTGTGTGTGGAGGAGGGCTCTTCGGGTGCTGGGAATACTCTGTTTCTTGATGTAGGTGCTAGTTATATGGATCTGTTCAGTTTACTAAAATTCCCTGAGCTGTTTGTTTATGATAAACACACTTTTCTACATGTATGTTATACTGCAATAAAAAAATTAAGTGCAGAATGTTAGAGCTTCATCAAAGCAGACTTCTGTCCTCTTTTCTTCCTATTCAGATGCAGGTGCCCTTACTTTAACAAAGGTTGCCCAGAGCAATCTAGGGCCTACAATCAGGAAACATTGATGAGCAACTTCATTAACTCTCCAAATTCATGGAGGTGGACAAGTACAGCCAAACAAGTAACAATGCCTAACGCAGGGTGCACTGTGTCCTAGGTGCTATACAAATATATTCCGCTGGTCTGCATAGCATCCTTGGGAAGACTGTGTATGTGTGTTCAGCAAAGATACATACATATGCACACGTGTGTATATATATATATATATATATACACATATATATATATATAAATTTTACTTTTTAACTTTTTAAATTATAGTTGACATTCCATATTATATTAGTTTCAGGTGTACAGCCTAGTAGTTGATATTTATATAACTTACCAAGTAATCCTCCTTAGGGGATAATATTGCCTTCAATTCACAGATCAGGCAAATGGCATCCATAGGGGAGGCTGAACTGAGAGTCCATGTCGGGTCTCTCAGGACCAAGTCTATCTTATTTTTCCCAGTGCCAGTGCTGAAAAAGCAAGTGAGTCACAAGAACAGCCTAAGGGAGTTCAGAAAAGGAACACAAGACTCTTTGCCAAGGCAGTAGGTAGTCATTAAGGGCAGATTGCAATAGGCACCCCTGGCATTTTAGTATCTTCTGGCAAGTAGATGGCATTTTCTCATTGGCAATACCCTAAGGCTAAACCCATGGGACCTTGAATCCCCTGGAGAGAATCTGGACCATGTCCCAAACTTGGCCTAACATCATTATCCTGGGAAGATTTGAAACATACCGATTCACTGGCTGTACCCTAGAGATCTAGACTCAGTACATTTGGGGTGAGATTAGAAAAGCTCTTTGAAAGTCACCCCAGGTAATTCTAATGATTACCTGGATTTGGCAACCAATACTGTATAGACACCCTGACCACATGAAAGAGTCAGACCTGGATTTAACGTTGGTAGTAAGTTCATCACAAGCCAACAAGGTTAAAGCAAAGGGCCCATTATGGCATGCCCTCAACTAAGTAATGTAGGAAGATGTCCAGCCAAGAAATAAAGTGAAATAAAAGTAGTCTTAGTATCATGAGATGGAAACTTGTGATGAGCTGAGGCCTGCGAATAAAAGGCCTATACCTGTTGTGTTGCAGGTATTACACTTCACCAGAGTTCTTCTCTCTAGCCTGTTCATACGGAGAACATCTGAAAAGTTATTTTTATAAAGTATTATATGAATAAAACATAAACAGGAAACTCATCTAATACTTCGGATCTCAATCTGAAGTTTTTGGTCTAGGCTGTTTTTAGTTTAGATGTTTGAGAATTTTGAACAGAGCAAAAATGGATTTTGCAAAATTTGAGACAGCATTGCAAAAGTAATAAGATCCAAAGGGGCACCCTCCCATATGCCCGTCAACCTGAACTTGAACATAGTTTAAATTCTAGATTTAAACTGTGATCTTGAACAGCCCAGACTTCCGTTTGGCCCCGTTGTTCAGTAGTGAAATACAGAGGTGATTATGTGCAGTCCATAATGGCCCTATCTCATCTGTCAACTAGAATAAATAGCTGAAACAGATAAGTTGATAAAGCACTTTTTTTTTTATTGGAGAGTTAATAACTTACTTTAAATTTGACTTTAATTACTGGATCTTGCTAACAACTGACATATGAATTAATTACCTTAAATCATTGCGAAGTCTAATCCCCATACAAGTTTAAAGGAGAACCACATAGCACTCAAACCTAGAGGAAATATTAATTATGTAAATGATAGAACACGATAAATCCATTACTCATCAGTACAAATAGGGACAAAGTCCAGGAGCAGTAAAATAAGCCTAGAATTGGAGCTAAATGAGTTTACCAAAGCCATCTCAGCCTCATCTAAAGAACATTCTTAGCCTAAGCCTTTGTCTCATTTGGGGGAAAAGAAAACCTTGTTTGTGCCTTGTTTGTGAGATCAGAATCCCAAGTTTTAGTTTTTCCTATGTGTGGAGTGGGTAAAGAGATCTTTTAGGCAAGAAATACATTCTGAGCCCAAACACTTGAGAGATGATCCATCTCCATGAATTTCATAGAAAGTTAATATTATTATTCTGGATTAAAAGAGAAAAATGAGGACAGAAAGAGGAACTTAGAGCATACACCAGAGATTAAGGAGATCCTTTATGTCTCCAGTTTCCCAGTTGATTTAGATTTCTGTTTCCTGTGTGGGCCAAATACCTCTAATGGGAAAGAATGCTTTTAGCTGCAAGTAGATTTTTTCCTAACTAGCTCTAGGGGAAGTACACAATTATACAAGTAACTTTTCTTTTGGAGTTTTTGATTTAAATGAGTCACAGTAACCTGAGACATGATCTATTATTCAACCTGTTAGGAAAAAATATATAGGTATTAGAAGAGAGGTATTTTAAAAACTCATACACTCTCACATTTATGGTCAACTGATTTTTGACCAACTGGTTCCAAGATAATCCAATGGGGAAAAGCAGTCTTTTCAACAAACGGTTTGGAACAACTGTATATCACATGCAAAAGGATAAAGTTAGATCTTTACCTCACACCCAACATAAAAATTAACACAAAATGGGATAAAGACCTAAATGTAAGAGCTAAAATGAAAAAAGTTTAGAAGAAAACATAGGCATAAAGCTCTGGTACCTTAGATTACTCAATGGTTGCTTTGATATGACACCAAAAGCACATAAAACAAAAAACATAAATTTGACTTTATCAAAATTAAAGCTTTTGTACTTCAAAGAACACCAGCAAGAAACCTACAGGGGAGAAAATATCTGCAAATCAAATATGAGATTTCTATCTAAAATACATAATGAACTTTGCTCAATAATGAAAAGACAAATAACCCAATTTAAAAATGAATATAGGATTTGAATAGACATTTCTTCAAAGGAGGTACATAAATGGCCAATAAGCACATGAAAAGACGCACGACATCATTCATCTTCAGGACAATGTCAATCAAAACCACAGTGAAATATACCTCTTCACACCCACTAGGATGGCTACAATAAAAAGAAAGACAGTAAGTGTTAGCAAGGAAGTGGAAAAAATTGGAACTTTCATTCGTTGCTAGTGAGAATATGAAATGATGCAGCCATAAGGAAGACAGTCTGGCAGTTTCTCAAAAGGCTAAACATAGGTGATTCAGCAATTCCTATTTTAGGTATATAACCCAAGATAAATGAAAACATATGTCCACACAAAAACTTGTATACAAATGTTCATAGCAGTATCATTCATAACATCTAAAAAGTGGAAACAGCCCAAATTTCATCAACTAATGAATGGATAAATAAAATATGTTATATCCATATAATAGAATATTGTTCGGCAACAAAAAATACTGACACTTGTTGAAACATGGATGAACTTGATTCTCTATGCTTCTCTTTCTCTGCCAAGGCAATCATAGACTCAGAGAAGCACATATTGAGAGGAAGGTGCTCTAAGATCAAAGCGACTTAAATATGGAGGCAAAATGGATTTACCCAGACCTTAGCTGCCTTCAAGTAAAAGACAAATAAAATTTTGTGTTTTAAAAAACAAACCCCACTTCATTGAGATTTTAGAGTTGAAAGATTTAGAGATAGTTTATCTAGCCTAGGTTTCTCAACTCCTTAGTGTATTGATATTGTGGGTTGCATAATTCTTTGTTTTGGAAAGCTGTCCTATGCATTGTAGGATGCTTAGCGGAATCCCATGCCACCTTCAGTTGTGACAACCAAAAATGTCTGTAGACATTGCCAAATATCCTCCGGTGACAGGGGCAAAGTCTCTGCTCGCCCCTGCCTGTTAAGAATCACTGAGTTAGTCTAGCATTTCCCAAAGAGTTTTCCTTAGATTATTTGTTTTGTGCATTGCTGAAAAAAAAAAAGGGTGTGTGTGTCACATTTAGTAAATTTGGAAATTAGTAAGCTAAGTGAATTTTCTTTCCCTTCCCCTTCTCCAACCCCACATGTTACACCAGCATTAGTATGTGAACAGAAAAGTGAAATGACTTGCCTTGCGCCACTTCAGTAACACCCTAATCATAGCTCTAAGTCAAGAAACTTGGCTCTCCTCCAGCCTAGAGCATTGATCTCTCTTGGCTCTTTTAGAAATTGGGTCTTCCACTTCCCACCTGGATCTCTATCAAATAAGGCTCTGAGATTTATTGGCGGATTGTAAACTACTATTAGAAGGGATCCTAGCACAGACCCTCTCAAGAGGTCACCTCTCATTCTCAGATGCAAGAGGTAACAGAGGGTGTGTCAACACTCCAACAGAACAGTAGAAGTGGGCCATGGCAGGCGACCCAGAGGCTATCTCCCATCTCTTTTCTGCAATTTTATGACTAAACATTTTTAGCTTTATCTGATTCTACTCCTTAATCAAGATCTGATAATGAAGGAATGAAGCCATAATGTGTGGTTTGTAGGACATTTCTCAAATCTAGCATTAGTCAGACTGAATATATCGGTAAGCATCTGGAACACATGAAAGAGACATGATAGCATCATCAATATCAAAAAGGATGTACTGAACATATGTCCCAATGTTGGTTTATCTGATGGGGCTGTACTCAAGGCCCAGCAAAGAACCTTGGATGTCACAGTAGGATAAATGCTCACAGATTCTTTTAGAAAATGCAGCTTAAATATGGACATTAGTAAAATAGGGAAACATACTCTATCAACAGATATTAAAAATTGGAGAAAGGGCTTAGGCTATCAAAACTCTTTAAAAATCTGAACAGGATTTTTAATGAATTTTTATTTTTTAGTAAACTGGGATACAATTTACACCTAACTATGTCAAATAAACTTAGAATAATTATTTTAAAGGGCTTTTCTTTACAACAGGTAAATAATACATTGTAGGACCCAGGATTGCCTCTAATGTTTGTGGAAAAAGGGGCAAGAGTACAAACGGAGGTCTATATTCCATGCCTGTATAAAAAGTTATAAATAAATTGTCCTGTTTTCCTAACTTGATCACTCTAGCTTCCTAATGCCCCGAAGGCCAAGTTTGAATGTGTAATTCTCAGACTCCTTGGAGATCTCCACCAGGACATGGAGGCAGGGGTTGTGGGGAGCTGGACCACAGGCTGAAGCTGCTCTGTTCTCTTCCCATTCCTGGCTCTGACTGAGAAGGGCCTCTCCTGCATGAGTGTGGATACCCCAGCCCATGCACTCATGCTCTGTGGACACTTCCAAGGCTCCCTTTGGCCACCTTCAGGCTGAGGAGTGCATACAGAGTGGCACGGTCTGCTCTTGGAGGATGGGACCGGGGAAGAAGTGTACCTTGGAATTAGGTTTAAGGCATTTGGGCAAGGGATTCTGAGGTGGTCCAAGGTATCCAGAGTATGATCTAGAAGGGATCGATGAGGATTCTGAGTGGGCACAACCCTTTGACCCACAGTTTCCTCACCCTATGGTCAGGGGCACAGCCAGAAAGGGTCAGAGCAGAGCCCTCGTATCAGCAGGAGCCATACATTATGGAATGTGATAAGTAGTCTAAGATGCGTAATCCTGGTGCATACCTCAGGCCTGCTTCAGCAGGAGAAAGGTGGCCAGACCCAGCTTGTCCAGACAGGGAAGATGGATCATGCCTTTCTCACCCTGAAGGGTTCACAGAAGCTTATCAGTGCTTAGCAAAGCAGAACAGCTCAACCTGGGAAAGTCTGCCCAGATTTAAATTCCAGTTTAGTTAATGATTTAAAGGGGCATGCACCTTTTCACTTCATGAAGAAAATGTCTGGAAGATTCTGGTGTTTGTCCTCCTCATTGTGATCCATCTCTTCACTCACCAAGAATGCCAAGGACCCATCGGCCCTTACTTGCCATCCTCTTAGCCTGTTAACTAGTGTTGAGAATTTCAGTGATAATCCTGTTAGGTGCCCTCAACTCCTTGGTCCTTCACCCATTCCTGTCTTCCTAATCACTAGCCTTGAATGAAGTTCGCCATGTAGTACTTTCACTTTCTGCTTCAAAGCAGAGGATATTGCTGGAGAAGATTAGAATTCTGATCCAGACCAATGTCAGCTGATTGGTTCCAGCTGATTTTTCAATCAAGGTAGGTGCCTTCCTACCATCTTCTCTACTGCTTCTTTTTAAAATCTTTCCTACTTCTCTCAAGCCCTGATCCCTCCTCCCACGTATCACTTTCCCACCTTGCTTAATAGAAGAAATCAAAATTCTACAATGTGAACCCCCTCTTTCTGCTTCTTCTCTACTAAGAAATATTTAAACAAGACATTTCCTCCTTTCCTTCCCTCTCATTTCAGAGAAAGAAGAGAACTCTCTGCTTTTCAGGGTTGTTTTCCCCTTGGGTCCTGGAGTCTGGGGATTCCTACTGCCTGCAAGCATTGCATCGTGTATGGTCCCTTCCCTGTTCTATATCTTCTGTTTCTTAGTATGCTAGTTTTCTTACTTCCTTTTCACTACATCAAACTATCCAATTTCCTGACCCATTTTCCACTCCCCTGCAATCTGTCAGCACCATCTTGGCTCACTTCTACCACTACTGAACCTAGATGTAATCTACATCACTTTGAACGTGTTTTCATAGCGTCACCAATCACCTTGCTCCTTGGTTCTTCTGCCCCATCTTCCCAGCAGATCCCAAGTCTTGGATCAATCCACCACCCAGTTTATCAGCTCTTACCATTCATAACCCAAGTTATTAAACAAAATCATACCATGATGTGTAGACTAGTGCCGATACCAATTTTCACCTTTAACCCCAGTTAGACTCTCAAAGGTAATGATCATTATACTTGTCCTTTCTTGCTTCATAACCTCTCTTACTTTCCTTGGTAGTAATTCTAATCCTATGGCACTCTCAATCCCTACTCTTTCACTCATTATCTTCTAACCATCTTCCTTCTTTCCTACTTTCCTTCCTCCCTCCCTCCTTTCCTCTCCTCCCTTGTTCCTTCCTTTCTCTTTCTCTCTCTTTCTTTCACATTCACCAATACCCGTGATGCATCCTATAATTTTCTTTCCTTTCTCTTTTACCCAAGTCCAATCAGTAACAACATCTTGTTCATCTTCCTTCTCAAATATCTCTTAAACCCTCTTTTCTTCATTTTGTTATTTTCTTAATTCAGGCCTTCATCTCTGCCTGGCTTCATTCAAATGTCTCCTAAAAGGTACTCACAGATATGAGCCTTATCTTTCTGCAATTCTTCCCAGATTGTCCCTACAGAGGGATATACTTCCTTAGGAAAGGGAAGTAGAGGGTGAGTTGGCGGTGGGGAGCAGGGAAGAAGAGAGTAAAAAGAGAGAATGACCCAAAGTTTACAAGCCAAAGAGGAATATTAAAGGAAGAATAGACATCTCTGCCATTTAAACCCTCTCCTCTGTGCAAGATTTGATTGAAATTTTCAAGCAAATCTACATTGCTCACCTCTGCTTTGTAAATTGATTTGCTTTTAGAAAAACAAAATGAAGTACCAAATCCTGCTATATGGAAAAAACAGTACACATAAAGCCAGCTAATATCTGGCTTGCATTTTCAACTTCATTCATTTATGTATTTTTAATTTAACAAGTATTTATTGAATACTTAGCATGTGTCAGGCGCATGCTAGGTGCTGGAGGGTGAACAGTGATCAAAACAGACATAGTCTTGCCTTAAAAGCATTTATGGTCTAGTAGGAGAGCAGACAGAAACACAAATTAAAATATGATAAATGCTATGACATGAGAAGGTTATGGGAGTGCACAGAAAGGACACATCGAAGTCAGGAGTGGGAGGGAAGTCAAAGAGGACTTCCCTGGAGAGGTAGCATTTAGCTTGAGACCAGAGGAATGTGAAGGAATTCGCTAAGTATAAGGAAAAGTTGGAGAAAACCTTACAGGAGTGTGAGAAAGTCCCCAGGCCATGCAGAACATGGTGAGCCTCTCGACCTCAAAGAAGAGGGGAAATTGCAGGAAACGATGTAGGAGAGGTAAACTGGAAACATATTATACATTTAAAAGTTTAGATTTTACCCTCAAGGCAATGGGAAGCTACAGGAAGGCTTTCAGCAATGAATGGCCTGATCAGATTTATGATTTTGATAGAACATCTGACAGGATTATATGTGAAATATAAACAGAATGTATTCTCTCCATTCATCTCTCTCCTTGGGCTCTGGGTTGCTAACCTGCATGCTACCACCCCACCAACACACACACACACACACACACACACACACACACACACATGCTCCACCAGACTCTTCTGTCAGTAGAGTGGAAAGCACATTACTTATTGTGGAGACAGTCTTCTGTTAAGAGAGTCCCAGACTTTACATTACAAAATTCAAATGCAAAGGGCTCTGCACTTTAACTGAGAGATTAAATTGATGAGATTTAACAATTCACACAAATGTGTCAATGCGAATTGTTTTTTTTCCCCTTTCTGTGCTGAGAGGGGAGAAGAAATGACCTGACCTGGAAGAAGATGTGCTAGATAAAAGGAAGAGATGGTCCTGAATTGTTGACTGCAGTTGCAGGGGACATGGCTGCCCCTCTGAGAGATGAAGCTATGTGAAATCTAACTGCACGTGCACCTGGCCAACCCATCACCACCTGCCAGAGCCAGCAGGGCCCAAAACTCCAGAGGGCACACTGGGCCCGTCCTGGGCTGAAAAGGTAGACAAAAATGGCATTAGCAGCTCATGCCAGCTTTAGGACCACTCCAGATGAGACTAGATGGAGAGCTCCCTCTCCATCACAACATGCAGCCAACCCCCACAGACCCCCATCTTTTCTCCACTCCCCTTGGGCAGCCAGCCCAAGGAGGCCAAGAGTAAGGGGCAAGAAGACAAGAGGGATGGTCTCCAGTTGAATTCTGAACTGAAATACTTATGGAATCTCAGTTTCAGACTAATCACTGAATTCACTCCAGAGCACCTAGAATAAATTGTCCGTCATGAAGAAAGCTGGAGGTTCAGATTCAGGCATTAATTTACTCTAGGAAAAAGTGTTCCATTTTTGCACGCCTGAGTGTTTGGGGACTCGTATACCTGTGAAGTGTCTTGCTTGTTACAATCACATGGCTACTGTGTGGGGAATGGCTTGAGAGAAAGAAAGAAAACAGAAAGACCAGGATTTAGGTAAAATGTGATGGTGGCAGAGAGGAAGGAGATAAGCAAAAGGATAGGAAAAACAGAATAAGAGTTCATGGTGATGCAACTGAATGTGAAAGATTGAGGGGGGCGGGAAAGGCAGTCAGGGATGATACACACAAAGTTCCAGCTGCATCAATGAGTCCATTGTAATGCCTGCCACTCATTAGGGGGAATTCAGGAAGAGGTACAGGTTTAAAGAGAAACTGAGTTCAGTTTTAGGTTAAGATGGCAGTGGAACGTGTAGGCGGAACTGACTGAAATGGAGCTCTCTGGGTCTGAAGCTGAAGAAAAAGGTCTGGGCTAGAGAGAAACATCTGGGAGCATGTAGCTGGTCTCATAAATGCCCATGAAAGAGACAGTTTAAGAAGGACGTGTCATGGACAACGGGGTTGGGATGGACTGTGGGAGGGGAGAGGAGGTGCAGCAGAGGAGGACAAAGGGAAAAAATTGGGACAACTGTAATAGAATAAATAAGAATTTTTAAAAAAGGACATGTCAAAGGCTGCTTAAGGTCAAATAAAGAGGGAACTGAAAAGGGACTCATGAATTTAGCTACACGCAGATCACTGGTTACCTTGGAGAAGGCAGTTTTGGAGAGTGAATGGAAAGTGAGGAAGTTGAAACACTGAGTGGAGATAACTTTTCCAGGAAGTTTAGCTGGCCAGGGGAGAGAGGGCTGTGGAGAGAGGGGAATGTGTTTTGTTTTTTTGTTTTTTTTTTTTTAAACCTGAGAAGCAAGGAGCAAGTAAAGAGGGAGAGGTCAAATAGATAGATAAGAGAATTACTGAGAATGAGGCCAATAAAAAATCAGAAGAAGATGGGATTCAGAGCATGGGCCAAGAGAGCTGCCTTAGATGGGGGAGGGGAACATCTTTTATAATAAGAGGCATGGTCGAATAATGAGTCAAGGCTGGTAAAGGTGCACATTTAGAGGCTGGCATGGAAAACAGAGATTGCTCTCATCCTGTAACTTCTATTTCTCCCCTTGATAAGTGGGAAATAAAATCACCTACAGAGAGTGATAGAGAGAGCAAGCATGAAGGTTTGGAAAAAGAGGAAAATTCTTGAAATAGCCACTCTGGAGATTCAAAAGAAAGAACAAAGAAGTCTGGGTAATGTGGTTGGATTGCAGGCAGCTCAGAAGCCCCACTTGACCATGACTTTGGGGCAGCTCAGTCTGTGTGGTTTTCTCCAGCAGTGTCCAGCAGTCCAGTTGCCTTGGCCAGACAACTGGATTCAAGGTACACATTCCAAGTTTTGTCAGGCAGATGAAGCAGAAGAATGTTGGAGAAACGGAGTTGAGGACATAGGTCAGAGGTTAATGTGATGAAGCGTGAAAGCCCTCCTGGGTAGGGAAGGGAAAGGAGACAGAAAATGGATGATAGGTAAGGAGAACCAGGAAAGAGTAGAGATCTTAGTAAGTTTGGAAAATTGACAGAGTGGAAAAATAACCAAATGAAAAGAACCAGAGGAACAGAAAGTCGTGGGTTGCGAAGTGCTGTGGTTTTCTTGATGACAAAGTCTGGGGGTGGCCGTGGGACCGGGTGGTTGAAACAGAATGGAGAAGGTAATCAGAGACGGAATCAAGGAACTGAGAGGTCAGGCATGCTTCACGGATATACCAGATGTGCCAAGTTGTTGGCAGAATTTGGCATGAAAAGGAATACTGTGGGTCCATTGCCAATGTCTTCATAAATAAAGGGTATGGCCAGGCAGTCAGTAGAAGACAGCTGGGGGAGAGTGTGACAAGATAGCTATGTAGCCTGGGTCTTACAAGGCGGAGAACTGAGATCTGTGGAAATAGCAGTGTGTGATAGAATCCCATCTAGTCTCCACTTGGAAGGGCTGTAGAGGAAGCACTGTGTTTGTGGGGAAAGTCAAGGTTTCTTAGGGCAAGAAATTTAAGGAATGTCCACTAAAGAAGCTAGGATTATCAGGGACTTTGTTGATAATGGAAAGGAATTCTTGAGGTCACAGAGGAAGTTTGGGAGGACAGGGTGGAGTGGGAGGCTGAGTCAAGTATGGGGATGAGAGTTCAGAATAGTACAACTTATTGAAGGGCCTTCCCTCTTGGGCCCACATCAAGGATCTCAAGGGTCTGGGGTGGGGGATGGATTCGATGGCTGCAAAGATGCAGGAGAATTCAGCATTGTCCCAGGTATGTTGCACCTCTAAGACTCCTGGATCTGAGGAAAGAATGAGCTGAATCTTGCCTCTAGGGCAAGGCTCAAAGCTGAGGGCTGGCTGCTGGCTTGTGAGCTCTGGATGGTGTAAGATGGTATGGCCTTTGAGACTCACATAAGCCAGTGGCTGGGAGATGTCAACATTCCAGCTTCCTTCACTCCCTCTTATCCTGCACTATCTCAAAGCCTTTCTGCCTGTTCATTTTAGGGCTTGGTTTTGTGTCTAAACTTAAAGCCCAGAGAAAAGCAGCCAGTAAATAACCTTCGAGCACCAGGAGTTGTTTTGGGAAAGGGAGATAGCCAGACTCATTATGGCATTAACTATGTTATGGCATTAACATTCCTTGTGACACAAGGAATATCACAAGGTACTCCTTCAAGGAAAGATGTGGTGTTTAGAGTAATTTCCTGGAATGTTTGCTTGCATTAAAAAAAGAAAAAAGGACGGAGAATTTATAAAGGACTTTGATAGAGACCAGACGTATGGTTGCCAGACGTATGGTTGGGGGCTGGGTGAAGGGATTGAAGTGTACACTTGACAGTCACACAACAGTCACAGAGATGTAAAGGACAGCATAGGGAATATAGTCAATAATATCCTAATAAGTATGTACCCCAAATATTGGGGGGACCACTTTGTATATAACTGTCTAACCATTATGCTGTGCACCTGAAACTAATACAAAATAATATTGAATATAAACTGTAATTGAAAATAAATAAATAAATAAATGAAATAAAAAAGACTCTGATACATTGGGAATTAATTTTTTCTTAAATATGAACCACAATCCTCTTGGCCTCAGGTTGGTTTATTAATGTACCACATTTATTTTCACTCCCCATGGTGAGTTTTTTGTTTGTGTAAAAGCAAAGGTCACATTTTCGCTTCTGTCCAGTTCATTACACATGAGCAATTTAGTGTTCTTTGGCGTCTTCTAGAGCCCTTGAAATGCCATACGTTGAAGGGGGTAGCGTCCTTGTGTTCTCTCTGTCAGCAGATTTTGTTGTGAACATCTTGCTGGTAGACTCCATTTTATTGTTTAATGAAGACATTCAGTGGTATGAGGAAAAGTAAAGGTTTTTAAAAAATCCATAGTGAGGCCTTGATGTAAATTATACAGATTTTATAAGTGTGTTTCATTCTTTTTCTCTTGCGTTATTAACTCAACCATAAGTTATATGCTTTTAATGAAGTATTACCTTCATGCTAACTTTCTAACCCTCAGTGCAGCAACTGGGGACATGGTGATCACTTTACAGCAGGTTCAAAGTGTCGGTTGACAAAAGGGTCAGTAACCAGTATCATTGTATATCTTAAACGAATCCAATACTTACAGGAAACCAGGTGGTTTGGTGTTTGGCTGTAATGATGCCAAGCATAATGATGCCAATGCTCACATTATATGGCACCCTGCATGACACAGGAATATTGATGACATTATCTTTAAGGTACAGAAAACGCATCTTACGTGGGAGAGATGCTGCTAAGTGGTCAGTTTCCTCATTTTTGCTGATGTTAGTTTGTCATTACATTTTTTCATCTCCATATAACTGATTAAGTCCATTTCAAAAAATTGTCAACTATCAGATACCTTAGATTCTGTTCATTTTTAAAATAGGGTGAGTTGGGGACAGGCTGTTGAAATGTAGGCGTTTGCTGCTGTTGAAGCCAGCCTGCTCTGACGGTGTTCTGGCATTTTTTTTCCATCTGTGCTGCCATCTAGGGAGAAGAATTAGAAACACACAAAAGTAAACTGGAAATCCCAAAATGGAGATGAGGGGAAATGGATACTATACACTGATTTGTAGAAAACTGTAAGAAACATCAGTGAGATTTGGTGGTGATAATTTTATGTTCACCCCACCCACTCCCTCTATTCTTTCCAGCCACAAAACAGGATCTGGATGTCTGTTTATCAGTTTTTACGATAACATTCCAGGCATTGCTGAGGAGCCGTTTCCTGGACTCAAATTGACCTCTTCTTACATAAGTACAATTCAATTGTGTTAACATTCTGGGACCTCCAAAGTGGTGTCATTTTTCTATAGTTAAAACATTGCTGGAAATGTTCACATTCTATCCTGCAGGATTTGAAGATAAAATATCAAAGTGTGTGTGTGTGATTTAATAAGGGGTCCTCTGAACGCAGCAGGACAATTTCCTGAAGTCAGTGTGTTCCACAGAACCTACTAGTTCTTCGGGATGTTTACAGGTGAAACATTGGTCAAGTATATTTGGGAAATGCAAGGTCAAACAATTTTAAACAGTTTTCTTTAGTACAGGCAAGACCTCCTGTAGCCTTTAATTTGCTACTGTACACTGTGAGCTGGCAAGGGAGGAAAATGCTAGGCAAAGTTTCCACAACTTGATCTTGAGTCCCTCGAACTGGTGTTATGTGGAGCAAACTTTAGAAAGTACTACAACGGGGGAAAGAATTCGCGCTGCTGCATGCACAGTGTGTGCAAACGTACCAGTCCTCCCCACATCCACCCCATTCCTCCTCTCTGTGTCTAAATATTTTGAAGCTTTGCTTTGGTTTGAATAAAGATTGGGAAATTTAACTACTTTTTTTCCTAATAGGAATGTTATAGGATTCGTTTGATAATTGTTACTTCAAAGTAAAACAAAATAATTTTACTTATAACTTAGGCTAGATTTTCTCCCTCAGCTCACATGTCAAATAGCAGTAAGATAGTCTTTTCACTTAGCACACATCAAGGGTGCTCTGCCTCTATGCAAGGTACCACTGGGGGTGAGGAATAGGGAGAGCTGAGTAAAACATGCTTCTTGCCTTTGTCAAACCATTAAATAGGTGGAGGGATCAGTTTATATACAACTTACTGTAAGATCCTTTTTAAAAATTTTTAAAATTTATTTACTTGTTTATTTTTAGAGAGAAGGGAAGGGAGGGAGGAAGAGAGGGAGAAAAAACACCAATGTGTGGTTGCCTTTCAGGCACCCCTAACCGGGCACCTGGCCCACAACCCAGGCATGCGCCCTGACTGGGAACCCAACCAGCAACCCTTTGGTTCACAGGCTGGCGCTCAATCCACTGAGCCATACCAGCCAGGGCAAGATCCTTTTCAAAAACAAAATTCAACTGCATAAATTTAAAGACCAAATTGGTTTTATTCAGTGATCATGAATTGGTCAGCACCCCACCCAGCAAATAGAGAGATGCTCCCAGGAGCTGTACAAAATGAAAGTCTTTTATAGGCAGGAAAGGGGAGAAAAAAACAAGGAAATAGCAAATTGTTTCAGGCAGGGTCAACTTTTTTTAAGGGATGGAAGATGGTTATCACGTGGAGTACCTCACTAGTGCTGACCAGGAAATTCCAGGCTGATCAATTAAGATTACATTCCTGGGAAAAGCTGAAATTCCAATTAGGTTAGATATTAAATCTCAGTTTGCTGACATGGGCCTTAGCACAAGGGACTCCATTTTGGGTCTGTTGTCTCTCTCTTTTTTTTTTAACAATCCCTTATATAGATAAATAATGGTCATACCAGATTTTTTCATCATAATTGAATAACAAAACTTTGTTTCTGTGGAACAAGGCCATACTCACCCATGTTTAAAAAAAAAAGCCTTAAATTAATGCTGTTGTAGTAATATCCATTGTTAGAGGATTTCACCTTATTTTTTTATAAATTAAAATGTCAATGAACATGAATATTTTTCTGTATTAATTATAGAAAATGACACTCTTAGTGAAACTAAGTGAATGATGTTAATACTTTTTTGGATAATTTTTCTACACTTTAGGAAAAGGACTATATAATTCATCATTTGACGTAAGGTATTAATAAGTAAGGTCTCCTCAGATATTAATAAGGATAATGATAAAAGATCATTCTTCAAAAGGGATGCATATTATTTTCATTTTATAGTAGCAACTGAGGTTCAGAGAAGTGAATCAGTTTGTTTAATAGCTTATAAATGGTGGGATTGGGATTCAATTCCAGCTCATCTAGCCCCAAATCCTTATTATCTATTTTCCTTATGGTGGAGCAGAATAATTTTTGAAAACATTTGCATACTTCCTGATTTCTATAACTTAAAAATGTGACTCACTGAAATGAAATGAGAAAAACTGTTTACCTGGGATTTAAGGAATTATACATATACCTACATAGGAGCCTATAAGCTTTGTGAGAGCAGAAACCATGGGACCATATCTGTTCTCTTCATTGTATTAAACCCAGTGCCTAGTACATGCCTAGCATGTAGGTCCTCAATCAAGATTTGCTCAGTGAAGCACATATGAATGATGATGTTTGGGAATAGGTGGTGGGCACACATGAACACCTTCAAACTCTATTGTCATTTTCTTTTGTAGCAGAATTCACAGTTATGAACGTGGAAAGTCTTTTCTCTTCATGAAATGATCCAAACCTGGTCATGGGGAAGTTTCCACATTTGCAAACATATTTTCCAGTTAAGTCTCAATAATTAATTAATCACATTGTGAATCAATCTGTGGATGATTAACAACTTTCCTCTACATGGTTGCTTGGTCATTCTCCAATAAAGTAATGCCCTGAAAATGGCTAAAAGCAGTAGGTTTGACAGAAAACTAGATTTGAAGGCAAAGGTTAAATATTTTTCACATTATGTATTCTTAGCACCCTGTTTCATAACAGATGCACAATACATATGGAAACAAAAGGAAGGAAGGAAGGAAGGAAGGAAGGAAGGAAGGAAGGAAGGAAGGAAGGAGAGAAGGAAGGAAGGAAGGAAGGAGGGAAGGAAGGAAGGGAGGGAAATAAGAGTTAGGAATCTTGGATTTTAGCCTTGGGTGGATTATGTGAACTTGAGCCAATCATTTCTCCTTTTCGTTCCTCAGTTTCCTCATCTGGAAGCAAGAGACTTTAACCTAGTTGATCACTAAGGACCCTCCAGATTCTAACTGCCTGTGGAAGAGACTGGGGTCATACTCCGTATAAAGGCCATGTTTCTGTGTGTCCACTAGGGGGTACTGTAGCACTAGTGCAATGGCTGCCATCTTCCAGTTCATCCAGTTCTGTTGATTTGCCCCCTGAATTTACTCCCCTGAAAAACATTTCTAATTTTAACTTAAGCTCAAATTTATACTACAAAGTATAAGTTTTAGCTTGGTAATGAAAGCTGAAAAAATGTAGTAATAAATTAGCTTAATGATTCATACAGCTTTGTAGGAAAATTACAGTCATAGAGTTATTGGCATAGTGAAGTTATGAGATTTTAAGGTTTTGCTTGGGTTAAAAGGAGGGCCTTAAAACTCTTTTAAAGGAAAATAAAGTGAAACAAATTCCATCTACCCTAACAATGAACACATAAACTTAAGATGTGTGCTAAATCTATTTGAGACAACTACCTAGAAGTATAAAAGAAGGCTTAAATAAATAGATACACTATGTTCTTGGATAAGAGCATTGTCAATATTTTAAATTATTCTTCAAATGTATTCATAAATGTAATACAATTCCAATCAAAACCCCAATGGGAAGTTCCTGGAGGCTTGATGGAGTTCTGAAATTTACTGAGAAAAATTAAGCTGAAAAGAGGCAAGAAAAAAAAATAACCTTTGAGGGGGAATAGGATTTAAACTATAAGATTTTAAAAGAAATTATAAAACAGTTGCAATTAAAACAGTATCACAGGGACAACAAAATAAACAGACTAATTAAAGAGTAGAAAGTTCAGAAACCATCACAAGTATGGTGGCCTGGAAGTGTGTGTGTGTGTGTGTGTTTTGGTTACCTACCATCTCACACTTTCCCCAGTATAGAAACTGAAGAAGGGCAGACCTTCCCTCTAGATAGCGAGGATATCAGCATGTAATTCTTTGTTCAGGGGCATTCTGACCTTGAATCTAGAAGGAGCGATGGAATGGTGCATGGTCCAGCAAGTTATTTATGAAGATAGTTCTGATGTTGATAATCCAGAAGAAGAGAATGCCTGTGATGGTAGTGTCGCTGGAAACATTCTGCCTAGATTCTTCCTAAACAGCTCTTGTCCAAGTGCTATTCCAACCAGACTGTCCCTACAGAGGTCCTTGGCTGAGTTTTCTGTTGCTAGCCTTTTTTGGCCCCCATCAATTTCCTGAGCCTGGTTTTTCATTTTCCCATAGAATTTGTGAGCTACTTGGTGTCCTTCCCACAAATTCTATTTTGTGCAAACTACCTAGAGTTGGTTTCTAATTCTTATAACTAATAATCCTGACTTGCACAGAAGCTGGTAAGGGGGAGTTGGTTACAAACAACAAACTTTTAAGGAAATGAGGAGACTAGTTATCCAGATTCATTCTGTTTGAAGGTAATAAATGCCCAATTAATATTCAGAGATGGGAAGGCCATGGACTGGTAGAGTGAAACAGATGAAGATTAGTGTCTGTGAACATTAGGGTTAAGGTGGCTACTGAAGATAAGACTGTGAAGGACTTAATTGTTGCCACAGAACTGTATGAATGATATGAGGAGCCTGAGAGCTGTGTGTTGAGGTTAGCTGCTTCAGGTTGAAGAGATCGACATGTGGAAATTTCTAGATTCTCATTTTAAATGTGAACTGAAACCAAGACTGTAAATTAAAAAAACCCCACAAAACCCAAAAACAACCCTCTTATAGACCTAGAATTTAGATAACAATAAACTAATATTTGTACTTGCTGATTGCTGACTGGTGAATCAGTTGAATTCACCTCCTTACTTGGGGTCTTATGTGAACATACATTAAAGTACTGATCCAAACAGAGTTACATCTTTGAAATGAAAATGCTAAATAGGCCCTGGCTGGTGTAGCTCAGTGGATTGAGCGCGGGCCTGCGAACCGAAGGATCGCGGTTCGATTCCCAGTCAGGGCACATGCCTGGGTTGCCAGGCCAGTTCCCAGCAGGGGACATACAAGAGGCAACCGCACATTGATGTTTCTCTCCCTCTCTCCTTCCCTTCCCCTCTGAAGATAAATAAATAAATAAAATCTAAAAGAAAAAAAAAAAGAAATATATTTTTAAAAAAAAAAGAAAATGCTAAATAGGAGAGAATTTGAAGAATTTAGAGAATCCCCACCCCCAGCTGCACTGAGCTTTCCTCTTCAGCGGCAGCAGCATCTTCTTTTGCTTATGAGGTAATTTCTCTTTGTGTGAAGATACTGAAGCCCCCTTGATCACAGGAGTTGCCTTATAAGAGGATGCCAGTTCTCTTATGCCCCATCTCCAGATCTTTAGTTAGAGTCAACTTATACTATGCTTCAAGAGGTCAGTTACAAAGTAAAATTCAGGAAGAGATGTTTCAACTATCAAAAGAATTGAACTTTATAATTAATCTATTGACTATGGATTAGAAAAGATTTTAAGAATGTTGAAAGAAGAGGAGGACACAATTTTAAACTGGGTTGATCCTACAAATAGGGCTTACAAGAGATTCCAGATGAACTGTTTTAGCTTGAGAAGCAGGAGATAATTGTTTGTTCTGCTAAAGGGTGACTGAAATCTGGACACAATGGTGACTCATGAGAAATGAAGTTGTGATGTAAATCTCTTTGGTAAAATGTAAGAGAACATATTTAAAAATTTCAGGAGACAGAAACACTGGAATGGATTTATCATTTCTGACCCAATCATCTACCCTCAACTGTATGTGCCCAAAAGGTCCAAAAGACAACCCTCACAAAGGCCTTGAGAAACAAATCTATAAGGAGAGGGTCACTATATTTGAAAGTACTTTGGGATGGGGATACAACAGGGCAGTGAAGTAGGTAGAAGCCACACTCACCTCCTCCCACGACCAAACTGGAATTACAACTAAGTTACAGAATAATCATCGTTGGTGTGCAATTGAAGACTAGCTAAAGGGAAGCCCTGTAGCTAAGAATTTAAAGAGGAAGCCGCATTGAGACTGGCAGGAAGGGAAGAGTTGTGAAAAGGGCTGGCCTGCTGCCACAGGCAGCGACCAAGTTCTGGAGGGACATCTCAGATGTCAGGGGATTCCTCTTGGGAAGTGTGGGGTCTAAACCCCAAGCTGGGCTCCTGAGCCCAGAGCAACAGAGCCAGCAAGAGGTGCCCACATAACACTGGCTGTGAAAAGCAGCAGGGTTTCTGTCCTTCGGGGAGAGACAGAAACCTGCTAGAGATGCAGGCACCCTCTTAAAGGGCCAACACACAAAATTTCATTTGTAACCAGTCACCATGGGCTCCAGTAGAGAGAGGGTGAAGTAGACTAGAATCATGTGAAGAGACTCTGAAGTGTGTGGCTCTGGTGAGAGAGTTGGGGTTCTGATGCCAGAATTCCTGTGCTCAGTCATTCTCCCATAGCACAGATGCCATCTTTCTTGGGTGGAGCACTTCCCTCCATGCAGCATCAACCTGGGGGAAAGCAATAGCCTCACCCTCTGAACTCTCTCTCACCCTACCTGTGATGCTTAGGCTCTGCTGAGGAGTATAGCCAGAGGCTCCTTCAGTGACTGAGCCAAACAGGCACCTGACAAGCGGTGGCAGGCAGAGGCAGATCTCAGATCTCAGGGTACCTTGGGACATTTGCTGACCTGCCCTTAGGCCTGTAGCTGGTAAACGCTGGCCTTGGTGCACAGTTTGATTTTTCTTCATGCACCAAGGCCCACCAGAGGCAGCCACAAAGTGCAGATTGCTTGTAGCTCCAAACAGTGCCCAGGGCTAGTTGCAGGTAGTGTCTGACACTGCCCTGTACCAGAGTGCCTCCCAAGAGGCCCAGAACCAACACACTCTGTGGTCAGTGCCAGGTAAAAACAGAGTAGGATCCAATAAGCTTCATAAGTAGCATATCCAAAGGGAGATCTTTGGAGGCACCAAGCCATGGTGAGGTAAATTCCACTTCATGTGGTTAGTACCTGCACAGCAGCTTGCATGCTGTGGTCAGGGTTGAGCCTCATAGTCAAGCCTCATAGCCAGCAAGCCTGAGTGTCGATCCCATGCACGAACAGGCCAATAGCAATCAAGACTTAGTTATATCCAGAGGACCCACATAACCCACACCAGGGACATTCCAGAACATCCAGCTCAGGTGATCAAGGAGAGTACACCACTAGACCCTACAGGAAACCTACTAGATAAGGTCGCTGCACGAAGACTAGGAGTCATAACAGGTCTATCCAATACACAGAAACAAATATAAAGAGACAGTCAAAATGGGGAGACTAAAAAAACAAACAAACAAAAAACAAACCAGTCCCCAAATGAAAGAATAAAAGGAATCTCCAGAAGAAGAACTAAATGAAATAGCATTTATCAGATGCAGAGTTCAAAGTATTGGTTATAAAGATGGTCGACAGCATGAAAAAGGACATAGAACCTATAAGAAAGGACCAGTCAGAAATGAAGAACACATTATCTGAAATGATAAACACACTGAAAGGAATAAATAGTAGGTTGGATTAATCAGAGAATGAGTCAGTGACTAAGAAGACAGGTAGGAAAAAACCACCCTATCAGAACAGCAAAAAGAAAAAATAATAAAAAAAAATAAGCATAGCTTAAGGGACCTTTGGGACAACATGAAGTGTCACAACATCTGCATCATAGGGGTATCAGAAGGAGAAGAGAGCAGGGGATAGAGAACCTATTTAAAGAAATAATGATCAAAAAAATTCCCTAATCTGGAGAAAGAAAAAGACACACGAGTCCAAGAAACACAGAGAATCCCAAACGAGATGGACCCAAAGAGGCCCACACCAAGACACATCATAATTAAAATGGCAAGGTTTTAAGACAAGGAGAGAATCTTAAAAGCCACAAGAGAAAGGCAGTTTGTTACCTACAAGGGTGCCCCCATAAGGCTGTCATTTGATTTCTCAACAGAAACATTTCAGGCCAGAAGAGATTGGCACAAACTATTCAAAGTGATGAAAAGCAGGAACTTGCAACCAAGGTTACTATACCCAGCAAGGCTATAATTTAAAATAGAAGGAGCAATAAAGAGCTTCCCAGACAAGAAAACACTAAAGGATTTTACTACCACTAAACCAGTATTACAAGAAATGTTAAAGGGCCTGCTTGAAGAAGGAGGAGTGGGAGAAGGAGGAAGAAAGTAAAGAAGAAAGAAAGAGAGGAAGGGAGGGAGGGAGAGAGGGAGGGAGGGAGGGAGGAAGGAAGGGCAAACCCAAAAGAACATAGTTGAAAGAATAAAATGGCAATACATCACTTTAAATGTAAATGGCTTCAATGCTTCAATCAAAAGACATAGGGTAGCTGAATGGATAGGAAAACAAGACCCATATATATGCTGTCTACAAGAGACCCACCTCAGAAGAAAAGATACA
Organism: Glossophaga mutica; assembly: GCA_039655065.1. NCBI lineage: Eukaryota > Metazoa > Chordata > Mammalia > Chiroptera > Phyllostomidae > Glossophaga > Glossophaga mutica. Next base: position 47,239,681 of record CM077306.1, on the reverse strand, counting down.
CACAGACTAAAAGTAAGGTATGAAAAAAGATATTACCTGAAAACGAAAACAAAAAAACCTAGGGTAGCAATACTTATATCTGACAAAATAGACTTTAAAACAAAAGCTATAGTAAGAGACAAATAAGGATAGTACATAATGATAAAGGGAGCAAGCCAACAAGAAGATATAAGCCTTAGTTTTACTAAGAATGTCATTTTCTAGAATTAATACAGAAAAATATTCAAGGCCATAGACATTTTAATTAAAAAAAAAAAAAACAAGGTGAAATTCTCTAACAATGGATACTACCACCACAGCATTACTTTAAGGCTATTTTCTTCCATGAGCAAACCTAGCCTTGTTCCACAGAAACAAAGTTCTGCTATTTAAGTTATGATGAAAAAATCAAACCAAGTGGCATTTGGCCAATGTTTCCTGTAGTTCATCAGAACTGTCAGAATGATAAAATGTCAGTTATTTTACAAGTCTGTGAGCTGCTGAGCTTTCACTTTTGGCAAAATCACCATCTACAAATTGGAATTTTGCATTTTTCAAAAAATCCTGGAATGGCAGCAAGCAAGTCAGGATTGTGTGTTCTATTTTTAACAGAGAACAAGTTACATTGGTAGAATTTGATAATTTTGTTTTAGGAATCAAGTAAACGAGAACTGATTAGTTTTCCAGAAAAGGTATGGTGAAAATGGGCCTTCCAGTAAATTGTTTTGAACACAGAAAATTTACTTTGAAAATCTGAGCCTCACATCACTTTATCACATTCTTTTCGATTTTATTTCACTACAAAATTTTCCTTCTTCTATCTCTAACCATGAAGGCAAAGAAAAGCAGAGTAGTTGAGTTGGAGGTACTCTTTCTGATGTGAGATATACAAAATTTTATAATTTGTTTTGGCCATATACAATATAGTTTGGCTATAATTATTCTTTTAATTATATTCATTAAGTCAAAGGTGTCTATCAGACCAACACATGCCAGTATGATGAAACCATAGTACTGCTTTCTTATCAGTGACCAAGTAGGAATCCTGTTTCCAGAATTTAATAATTTCCTTAGCCTCCTACATTGTGGGGGAATTCCAATAAAGTACAAATATCCTGCCAAGATATAGTCCTATTAAGGCTGTCTTTGAAACGAGAGACTGGGCGTACTACATGGGGGCATAGTGCCGACACTGGTTAAAGTGGACTCTGAGCGTCAATGGTGAGGTTCAGTTAGACGAGTGTTTTCTCAGACGGTTTTGATGCCATCTGTTCACAGTCCTGCGTTTCCTCACTTTCATTCCCTGTGTCCAAGTGGTCACTACGTAGCACGAAGTCTATTTTTGAAGTCTCTTTTTCCCTCAATTACCTAAGACCCTTATTAACAGGTGCTTGCTGTTTGTTGACTTTTATTTTTTTAAAAATCAAGTTGTAAACTTTTATAACAAATTAAAGGTAAGTTTCCTAAAAATCTCAACCTGACCAGATATGAAACAATTTTAAAAACTTTACAGGTGTATTGGGAAAAACCAGGCTTTAAGTAAAACGCATTTGTCATCTGAAAAGAGATATCTTTTGGTAAAAATAATAAAAATCCCATGCTGCATACATAATACAGATAGTTCTAGTTATCTGGTTGAATGGCAAAAAGCAAGCACTTAAGGTTTTCAGCTCCAAACTTTTGTTCGTCTTGTTGCTGGAGTTACATATTCATTTCTTCTCGTTGGATGTCTAAACCGGATGATGGGAGAGATGGTAAGCTCGCATTTACTCAGCCTTGTCCCGCTTAGCCTAGGGAGCAGACGAATTTTCAGCTGGTGGGATCAGCTGCTTTTGTCTTTTTGCCATCTTGTGATTTGGGGTTTTCTGGGAGACTGTGTTGTTAAGTTGTGGGAGACCGGCGCTGAGGCGGCTGCTGACCTTGGGTCTCATCTCCTTGTTTTTCCTTATCTTTTTCCTTGCTGTCCTCTCCAGTGGAAAAGGGCCCCTGTGCAATTGTGTTCTATAGCCCTGCCACCTATTGCCTCACTGGTCTAACTTGTTCTCCTGCACCCTGGTTGTCAGCACCCTCCATCACTTCTCCCTGCACAGGAAGTTTGGAATATCCTCGTTGATGCTCATGGGGTCTCTGCACGTAGTAAGGTGAGAACCGTTGCCTGCAGTAGGGCCGCACTGTTGGGCCTGGCCTTCGGGAGCCAATCTCACATTCTTTTTCCCCAGCTCTCACTATTCTGGTAATTCTGCTGGTAACTGCTTTGAGGACCCCTGCGACATGGATCGCACCATAACGGTCACCGTCTGCTGTATATTTACCGCCTTGCGCTGGAACTCCACCAGGGTCTGCAACACTTGTAGCCTCTGCACCCCTTTCTCCTTCAACAGCATCAAATGCCACAGTCTCTCCATCTCCTACACTGCGAAGGCACTTCCTGGGGTTATTCTCCTTTATGGAAGTCTGGTGTACAATACATCTTCCTTGGGGTCATTCCTGTTGATGAAACCGTATTTGTTTCTTACATCGAATCTCTTTACTGTTCTCAAAACCTTCATTGCCTTGACCTTCTTGATCCACTGGCAAGATATGAGGCCTTCTGGGCGGCTGCTGCCGGTGGTGCTGAGCTTGGGGTCCGCAGCACTGAGGGTGGGGGGCCGCAGGCAGCTGCTGGTGGTTGCAGTGCGGGTGACTGGGGCTGCAGCAGCTGCGGCTCCCAGCTGTGATGGTAACTAGGCCAGCAGCAGAAGGGAGGCTTCTCAGGCCTCTCCAGCTCCGCTCTCCAGCTCCTGCAATGGATACAACTGAAATATGTCTTGAATCTTTCTGTCTCCCAACATTTTCAGGGTAACTTTCTTAGCTGAGCTCCTCATCGCGTTGGTCTTGGATACCTGGAATACATTTAAGTGATTAGGTTTCCAGAATGAGAACCTAGTAGAGTGTTTTCCATTTTTTTTTTCCATTTTAGTTTCAGCTCCACATTGCCACCAGAATTACCTATCCAAATATCCTAAAGATCCAAACATATCAGTTCCCTGCTTGAAAACTTTCCAGTTGGATCCCTCCTACCTACAGAATAACGTCCACACTCCTTATCATGATATTTAAGGCCCTATATGTTCTAACCTCAATTTACTTTTTCAGATTTGTCCTGCCTCCCCCACCACATACTCGACTATACATATCTAAGTATTTAAAAAATCGCGTGGTCAAAAATCCATTAACATCCTGATTTTTTATTACTAATGATGGGGAACAGAGAGGATTTATGTATGGTGTGATAAAATATATATTACATTATACAAAATATAAATCTATTACTTATGGAAAGTGTATTCTATGTATTTCCTTTGTCAATGAAGTGGGAATTCTTTTAATGGCAAGAGACAGAAATCTAATTTGAGTTAACTTTTGCAAAAATTAGGAATTATTGGTCTATGGATTCCAAGGAAGAGTTAAAAACCAACCTAAGAGATGGGCAGGGGTGCAGTGGGGACTCACAGCAAGTGCGGGAACTCCACTGCCATCAAAAGCCTCCCGACAGTTCCTCTCCGCATGCCGGCTTCATCTGCTCTCACTGCAGGCAGGATTTCCCTGCAGAGGAGAAAACAGGGACACCAACAGCATTTTGGGGCAGTGTCCTGTAACGATGATGTGGCTAACTCTGTTTCTTGACTCCAGTTTGAAAAATACAGAGGAAAGCCTCTGGTTGTACTGGTTTAGGCCAGGTGACTGTCTCTGAACCCACAAAGTGTGACCAGGGGAGCAGGTTTATGTAAGCACAGAGATGCTCTGCCTGTTGTCATGTGGATGGTAGGAGCGGAGAGGAATACCGGTTCTTAGGAAAGAGCTTTTAGGGAAGGCAGTATCACTGACATCCACTAAAGTAAAGTAATTCTTAAGTAATCTTAGTGACATTAATTCAAAACAGCTGAAGACTGTATGATTAATTATATTTAACTTCAATTATAATTACTAATTGATCCAGGCCTTCTAATATGGTAGCTGGCTCCACAGTAATACAGTGCGGGGCAAAAGTAGGTTTACAGTTGTGAGTATGTGAAACGCAGTTTATTCTTTTATTACTACTTATTAATTATTAGTAGTTGTCCATATGGAAAATAGTATTATTTTCCATATGAACTACTGTAAACTTACTTTTGTCCCACCCTGTATTATTGTGAGCCAGCTACATACAAATTTGTAGGCTTGCTTGGCCTACAAATTTGTGCTCATAATTTGCTACTCTATCCAAGAAGTTATTGTTTTGGGTATTTAATATTTCATTCCAAATACTGTAAATTTTATTTTCTAATAGTCATAACTCATATTTCTGTTTTGTTGCTTATTTTATTGGCCAGAAGTTTCAGAATCATGTAAAATAATCATTTGTATTATTGTAAAATTTTCAGATATATGTATATTAAATGCCTAATAGGATAAGGAAGTGGGAAAAGGGTATCTCAATTGAGTGACAATATAGGTTCTTGTTAGAGCTAGTAGGGAACTCAAAGCTTCCAAGGTTTGTAATAAGCCAGCCAGCCTGCAGAGAATGGCATTCCCAGTTTTTTAAGTGTTGGAACTATTCTATATGGGTTGGTGAACTACTGCGGCCGCCTGAGATAGTACCCTGCCTCTACCTCTCCATTGTCCAACAACCAAGGATTAGATCATGGCATAGTAGGGGGCTAACTGGATCCAACCGGTTGTTTAAAATTAAGAAATTACTGTTAATATTTCAGGTGTGCTAAAGTATTGGACCGTTTTTTATAAAGTTTTTCCTTTTCCCAATAAATACTGAAATATTTGCAGATCAAATGCTGTATCTAGACTGCTTCACAAGATTCCACTGGGGGCTGGGGCTGGGGAGCAAAGTCAGTGGAGAAGAGGCGAAACCAAAGTTGTTGTGAGGTGCTGCTTGGTGTGGCTGGGTGATGGGTTACTGTACCAGTCTTTCTACTCTGGTGCGAGTTTGAAATTTTCTATAATAAAAAGTCCACAGATAAGTTAAATTTAATATTGTCTCTAGAGGTCACATCATTAAATTCCGTTATTTTACAGGGGGAAAAACGAGGTCTAGAGAATTCAGTCCCCAGAAAAAGCAAGGACGTTGGACTCTCACTATAGTACGAGCTATGTGACTTGGGGCAAGTTGCTTAATTATCTGAACCTTGTTTTGGTCAAATGTGGAATAAGGCTAATAACACTTATCATTAAGAGTTTTGTGAGAATTAAAAAAATACCTGCAAAGTACTTAGCACAGTGAGCAGAGAGTAGATGCTCTTAAGTGGCAATTGTTGCTATCATTATAATGCCTAAAACACACAGTTTTAAGTGTACAACCAAATCTAAAGCGTAGGTTTTATGCTTAGTAGTTCTGCAATATTTCATTATTTTTGAAATTTATTTTTTTATTGTTGACACTGTTACAGATGTCCCCAATTTACCCGCTCCTTGTCCCCCTCCACCCAGCCCCCAGTTCCTACTCCCACCCCTGGCCTTCACCGCACTGCTCTCTGTGTCCATGGGCCATGCATGTGTGCTCGTATGTTCTTTGGCTAATTTCTTCCAGTTCCCCACTTCCTCCACCCCTCTGAAATCTGTCAGTCTGTTCCATGGTTTTTTTAATAACAGAATTTTAATAAATACCAGTTGAACTAAAGAAAAAAAAGAAACACCTGAATAGAAATTAACTGGCAATTGGCAAGAAGATCTTTTTATCTGAACAAGATTTATTTTCCTAGATATACTATATCTTTGATAATGGCAAAATATCTAGTTTCTCACCTGACAGTCACGGCCTGACTCCACTCTTCCCCAAGTTCACACATTGTGCCAGTAAATAAAAGGAAGTTCCTGTAGAAGGTTTTAAAATCTGTAACATGAGGTCCTAGTTGCAACACAACTAACTACATACGGTAATCTGACTTTCCCAAGGTCATTCTGCTGGATAGGAGCAAAAATGGGATCAAAACCCAAATTTCCAGGTCTGTAAGGTTGGTTTCAGTGAATAAACATCATTTTTAGATGTTTACCTATTAGGGGGAATGATTTCCACTATGAGGCATTATAATGAACCATATTATCTCTTAATAAGGCATGTTCAATTCCTCAGCACATCGGCTATTTCTTTTCCTTCTTTGAGATATCAGCAGATACCCCTGGCATTTTAAACTTGTCATCTGATTTGAGGAAGAGCTCTGAATTATAAAACATGCACCATTACCAAATGCATACATTTACTGACCTTACTTGGTTTGTTCTAAATATTTATAAGTCTTGCCTTTCTTCTTCACCTATAATTTTGGAAATCTTTCATAGGAAGGGCAAAGAAAGCAGGGTATCTCTATTCTCTATAGTTCTTCATGGAAGTGAGGGAAAATATATAATGAAATTGATGAATGGAACTGATTAGACTAAAGGGCTTTCTCCAGCCACTCTGGTACTAATTTAGTTTAATAAACACAACATTTTGTTAGATTCTGAGATATAAAGATGATTCAGACAATGTATCAGTTCAATGTACCTTCCTTCAGAGAGAATAGAGTTTGGTAGGTTAGGTAAATGGGTTTCAAAACAAGGATAATGAAAAGCCAGAACATAAGCACTCAATAGAGGTAAAGATGAAATGCTTTGGGAAGAGGAGAGATGCTCAGACAAGAATAGGCAGGCTTTCAGAGAAAGAGTCTTGTAGCATGTGATTGGGATGAACCTTGAGGGACCTTTAAAAAAATATTTTTATTGTTGTTCAATTATAGTTGACCCCATTTTTCCATTACACTCCCCTGCCCTATTCAATCCTCCCTGCCTCCACCGTTGTTCTTGTCCATGGGTCCTTTATACATGTTCCTTGACTTGACCCCTCCCCTTCTTACCCCTGTTACCTCTCCCTTCCCCTCTGGTCCCTGTCAGTTTGTTCTTTATTTCCATGTCTCTTGTTCCATTTTGCTCACTCGTTTGTTCTGTTGATTAGAACCTTAAGGGATTTTTCTTCAGCTGACTGAATATCAGAATTTAAGACTTGAAATAAAAAAATAAAGAAAAGAAATGGAAAAAAAAGAATTCAAGACTTGTTACCTGAGATCCAAGATGGCGATCAAGTAGGTAGAAGGTACACTAACTTCTCCCCAGAACCAAACTGGAATTACAACTAAATTATGGAAAAATCATCCTGAATAGCTGAACAGTAATTGGAGAGAAGCCTTATAACCAAGGATTTATGGAAGAAACCACATCACCATATTAAGACTGGTAGGAACTATGGAGGTATGAGAGGGCTGGCTGGACTCCCATGGGTGGCAGCTTAAGTTCTGAAGGATATTTTAGCAGCTGGGGTAGTGTCCCTTGGAGAAGTGCAGGGTATAAATCCCAAGCTGAGCTCCCCTGCCTATAGCTCCAGAACCAGGAAAGGTCCCCAAATAACATCCAGCAGTGAAAAGCAGCATAGTTTCTATCCACCAGGGAGAGATGGTTAGAGACACAGAGAGCCTCTCAAAGGGCCAATACACAAAATTTCATTTGCAGCCACTTACCCTGGGCTGTGACAGAGGCAGAGCAGAGCAGAGCTATGTGAGGGGAGTATGGGGTTGGTGGCTCTGGGAAGAGAGCTGAAGGGTCAGCCACTGGGATACCTGTGTTGAGTCATTCCCCATACTGCAGAAGCCATCTTTCCCAGTGACAGCACTCCCTTCCTTGTGGTATCAGCCTGAGGGGAAGCGAGCCCCACCCATAGGAATCCCTCTTGCCCCACCCTGTGGAGCTTAAGCTTGGCTGCTGAGTAATACAGCTAGCGGCACTTTCATTGATTAAGTCTGCAAGTTAAGGTGGATATCTGGAAGCTTTGAGACTTCAGCTTATCCTCTCCCAGGATGGTGCCAGTAAAAGACAGCCATGGTGTGCAGCCAGATTCTTTTTCCACAAATCCAGACCCAGAAGAGGGAGCCATAAGCTGTAGATCACCGATACCTCCAAACAGGATGCTCACGGCCAGTTACAGGCAATGTCTGACACAGGTTGGTACTGGAGTCTTTGCAGATCTTTGTAATACATAGAAACAAATACAAAGAGGCATTCAAAATGGGAAGACAAAGAAACAGGCCCCAAATGAAAGAATAAGCGAATTTTCCAGAAGAAGAAGTAAATGAAATGGAGGAAAGCATTTTATCAGATATAGAGTTTAGAGTAACGATTATAAGGATGGTCAACAGCATGAAAAAAGACATAGAAACCATAAAAAAGGACCAGTCAGAAATATAGAATGCAATATCTGAACTAAATAATACCATGGAAGGAATAAACCATAGGTTAGATGAAGCAGAGGATCAAATCAGTGATTTGAAGACAAGGTAGAGAAAAACACCCAAGTAGAGCAGCAAAGAGAAAAAAGAATTTTAAAAATTGAGGAGCTTTTAAGAAACCTTTGGGACAACATGAAGCATAACAACTTCTGTATCATGTGGATACCAGAAGAAGAGAGTGATCAGGGCATTGAGAACCTATTTGAAGAAATAATGACTGAAAATTTCCCTAACCTGGTGAAGGAAAAAGACACACAAGTCCAGGAAGAACAGAGAATTCCAAACAAGATGGAACCAAGGAGACCCACACCAAGGCATATCATAATTAAACTGGCAAAGCTTAAAGGAGAGAATTTTAAAAGCTTCAAAAGAAAAGCAGTTAGTTACCTATGAGGGAGTTCCCATTACCTCGTTTGATTTTTCAGGCCAGGAGAGATTGGCATAAACTATTCAAAGTGATGAAAAGCAAGATCTTACAACCAAGATTATTTTACACAACACGACTATCATTTAAAATAGAAGGAGAAATAAAGAGCTTCCTGGACAAGAAAAAGCTAAAGGAGTTTGTTAAAACCAAACCAGTATTGCAACAAATGTTAAAGGGCCTGCTATAAGAAGAAGAAATAAAGAAAAAGATAATAAACAAAGGAAAACAGTTAAAATATAATTGCAAAAAAAAATCTATCAATTATCGCTTTAAATATAAATGGCTTCAATGCTCCATCAAAAGACATAGGGTAGCTGAATGGATAAGATAACAAGACCCATATATATATGCTGTCTCCAAGAGACCCACCTCAGAATGAAAGATACATATAGACTAAAAGTAAAGGGATGGAAAAAGATATTTCATGCAAATGGAAAAATAAAAGGCTTCATAGCACTACTTATATCTGATGAAATAGATAATAAAACTAAGAATATAGTAAGAGACAGAGAAGGACACTGAATCATGATAAACGGAACAATTCAACAAGAGGATGTAACCCTAGTACACATTAATGCACCCAACATAGGAGCACCTAAATATGTAAATCAAATTCTGATGTACATAAAGGGAACAGAAATACAGTCATAGTAGAGGGTTTTAACACCACATTGAATTCAATGGATAGATCTTCCAGATAGAAAATCAACAAGGAGACAGTGGCCTTAAATGACACACTAGATCAAATGGATTTAATTGATATCTACAGAGCATTTCATCCCAAAGCAGCAGAATATATATTCTTTTCAGGTGCACTTGAAATATTTTCTAGAATAGACCACATCTTAGGACACAAAACAAGTCTCAATAAATTTAAGAAGCTTGAAATCATATCAAGCATCTTCTTTGATCTTAATGCTATGAAACTAGAAATCAATCACAGGAAGAAAACTGAAAAATACACAAAGACATAGAAGCTAAGTAACATGTTATTAAACCATGAATGGGTCAACAGTGAGATCAAAGAAGAAATCAAAAGATACCTTGAAACAAATGAAAATGAGGACACAACAACCCAAAATCTGTGGGTGACAGGGAAAACAATCCAAAGAGGGAAATTCGTAGCATTCCAGACCTATCTTAAGAAACAAGAAAAAGCTCAAATAAACAATCTACCTTCATATTTAAAGGAACTTGAAAAAGAATAAACACAGCACAAAGTAAGTAGAAGGAAGAAATAATAAAGATCAGAGTAGGAATAAATGAAATAGAGTCTAAAAACACAATACAAAAGATCAATGAATCCAGTGTGGGTTGCCAGCAAAGAGTGAGAAGACTAAGGAGGTAGGGGAAAGCGTCTTTGTGGATGGCCTTGTAGGTCCCGTTCATGATTTGGGTTATTATCCTTGCAAACCAGGAAGCAACACATATTTGAAAGGTTATTCCGGGTGTAGAATAGAGAAAGGATAAAAGTAAGACAAATGTAGATGTGAAAAGACCAGTCATCAAGATATTGGAGGTTTGCCTAGACTCCAGGCAAAAAAATGGGGGGTGACTTGGACTGAGGCGGAGACAGTGGAGAGTCCAGATGAAATGTTGGGAGGAGCATATGATTTGAAGAGACGTGGCTTGAAATACCACTGCACGTGTATGTGTGTGTGTGTGTGTGTGTGTGTGTGTGTAACCCATGGCGGTGAGAAGGGTCAGATTATCTCTGTAAAGAGGGACCAGATATTATATTAGCAATACTGCAATGTTTTTAGTTATACTCTCTTTTCCTTCTTACCAGAATCCCCACACTCACAATCCAGGCCTAAAGTCAGACCAAAACATCAAGAATCAGTCATTCTCCTCCTAATCCCCATATACAGAAACTGTGCAAGATTTCCTTGTGGGGCTTCCCAACTCCTATTATTCATTATAGAATGGAGAAGGAAATAGGGAGCAGATAGGGACTTGGTCACTACTATGGGAATTGGAACTTTGTGGCATATGAAGATCTGGGCCAGGAGTTCTAGTAATAACTAGTTGACCTTTGACAAGTTTGTGTTTTTGTTTTCTCCATTTTAAAGTAAGGGGATTATATAACATGGGCTTTAAGTAAGATTTTAATCTGGCCCTTGCCAGGTTGCTTAGTTGGTTGGAGCAATTGTCCTGATATGCTAAGGTTGTGGGTTCGATCCCCAGTCAGGGCACCTTCCCTAAATTCTCACTACATAAACAGAAGATAAGCAAACAACCTCCTCTGCACATCTTGAAATGGTTCTTTGATAATACATTACTTTTAGGGCTTGTGGAAATTGGGTGGTATTTCTGTAAGTTGTTAAAAAGTTAAAAATATGCTCAAATGTAGCTCCAAGTGAGTGAGGAGAAAAGAAGTTCCTATTAGTAAAGTTTGAAGAATGACCCATATTAGAGACATAATCCACATTGTTCTAGAATTTGAAAGACTTGGACAAAGGCTTCTTATATCTGGTATAAATTTAGGTATGTGAAGAAGGTCCTTTTGTCTTGCCTCTGAATATACCTTTTTTCACCTACTTATTGACATATGAAATTCCTTCAGTAGGAAGAAAAACTTTCCATTAAACAATTACATATAAAAATTTAGTACAAACATTCTTGGGAGAAACACACTAGGCTATAAACGATTCTCCTCTACTACTTTCCAGTAGGTTTTCATAAGAAATGAAAGAGAAAATTTAAAGTTGCTGAATTCCTAGATTAGGGTGGAACTGGTTGAGACGAGAAGGATCAGGAGAAAGGTTTGCAGTAAGGATAGACTTCCACAGTTCAATATTGTGAAAACTTGGCCTTGGTATTTAGAGAATATATAACTGAACTGACAGAGCAAAATACCTTACAATGTTTGTGGAATTGCTAAATTGCAGTACCCTACTTTAAAGATCAAGAAAATGAAAGCTAGAGAAGGAAATGATTTTCGTAAGGCCATGGAGTAACAATAAGACAGTAAGTACTAGGACAGATGTTCTGTGTGTTCCTTCTACTCCACGCTGCTGATTTCTCACAACTGCTTACTTCCTTTGAGTACTTAGTTCTAGAGGCCAGCACAGCTCCCCTCAGTTCAAATGGGTGCAATTATTGTTTCTCTTTAATTTTTGCATTTTTAATTCATTTCTTGTCTAGAAGTGCTGAAGGCATCAAACATTAAGTGACAATTTTCTTTTTGTACTAAGAAGACATTCTAGAATTAAAAATACAACAAAATGTTATCAGCACATCTCTCTGGGTGGTGGAATTGTAAACAATTTTTATTTTCTTCCTCATCTTTTTTTTGGTACATTTTTTATTTTTTAAATTTTCTAGAATGGACTTTAAAAGAATTTTATTAATTTTTTCTTATGAATTACTTTATAATAAAAAATAACATTATATTGCTCTGGCCAGGTGGCTCAGGTGGTCAGAGTGTTGCCCTGTACACCAAAAAATAACATTATATATATATACATATATATATGTTCTCCTTCTTCCCCTATTTCTACTGTTTGAATATCCTGCCTTCATTTAAGTGAAGTGGAGCAGTGGGCTCCCATTAAGCAGGGCGAAGGGCGCATCAATTATCCTACAGATACTTGAGACACGCAAGGAAGATTCTCATTCGCGGCACTCCACTTCCTGTACTTTCTGCTGAAAGGGCAGGCTGCTGTCTGATCTTGACTGCTGGTCTTTCAGCGGAAACCATCTCAGTCCCCCTTTCCCTTTTGGGCACAAGTCTTGGCTCTCTGTAAATATGCAGCCTTGCTTCATTCTCACCAACCTATTGGGTTTCATATATATCTATATATATACGAAAAATATTTTTAAGGAAAAAAACCCTCACACAATTCAAGACAACAAGAAAGCACAAATTATTAATCCTATGGTGTAGACTTTTTACTTCTTTTGGCATGTGAAAGGTTATTAAATCTCACCTTTAACTGGAACCTAATCAACAAAAGAAAAAAGCAAACAAACTATAACCAGAGATGCTGAAATTAAGAACAATCTAACAATAGCCAGAAGGGAGCAGGGAGGGAACAGAGGGGAGAAGGGTTTTCAGGAACCACTATAAAGGACACATGGGCAAAACCAAGGGGGAGGGAGGTGGGTTTGGCTGGGGTTGTGGGGGAGTGGTGGGAGGAAAATGAAGACAACTGTAATTGAACAACAACAACGTAATTAAAAATCAATCAATCAATCAATCAATAGGTTATTAAATTAACTTCCTCAATATTGCACCTAAACCTTCTTCCATAACACATAGAGGCATATAATCCTAGGCTTTTGTACATGAGAAATAAAATAAGTTAAAAATAGGCCTAAAAAACCTATTAAAGATGAGAGAGAGAGAGAAGAAAGGAATGGGTCTTGCTTTTCTGTGGGTCAGCCTGGGTAGGTTTGGTGTTTTTCCGCATTTCCACCACCACCAAGAAAACAAAAACCTATGATATCCCACAAAAGTTAAACTTGAAGCTTCTTCCATGAAGAAGAAATATAGAAAATTTGAATCTTTCAATAACTATTTGATGTATTTGTTTCTTTCCCTTCATCCTGTTTTCTGAACCGCAACTTCCCTTACCATATCAGTTCCCCAATGCTGCGAATCACAATTAAACATCCAAAAACTGCATCTGCTTTGTTACCTTTCAGCTATGCCCAGGAATGAACAATTGAGTGTCTAAGAAGCTGTGTCAATTTGCTTATCGACATTTTTCTGTTTAACATGTAGGTAATATATGTCGTAAAAATATACACATTTCTCCCAAGGGACTTAATAAAAGATATTTTATTTTCAGTATTAAAAATGAAGCTGTAAACATTTCCCCTTAAGTTGGATCTTATGCAAAATAGTGACTAACCACTAAGCCAGATTCTTTCTTGCTCATTTTTAAAATTTTATTTTGTTGCCATTAAAACTGCCTTAGATTCCTTTGGTATCTCCTTCTCCAGGGGCCGTGTGTGAAGATCAGATATATCCAAAACGTGATTATCCAGTTCAGTTTATGATTTCAATGACCTCTTATGGAAAAATCCCTCCTGAAAACTACCTCTTAGTGACTCAAATAAAGGTGATTGCAGGAGGCCAAAGGAAGGCAGTGAAGGTGGCCTTCCCCTTGTCACCCTCCTACCTCTCTCGCTTCCCTTTGCCCCTTTCTCTCCATCTTCTGTCTCCCTTCTTCTTCCACATCCTTTCTCTCTCCCCTTCTCTTTTTCCTTTTACTACCTTTTCTCCCTGTCTTCTTCCCTGCCTGAACTGAGCGATGTACCAGATGGATGAACCTTTAAATGCTCACCAAGGGTCCAGTATATAGCCTTTGAGGATTATGTCATGAGACTATGTGAAAATAAACTTTCTCGTATTTACTACTGTTATTAATAATAACAATTACTATTATTACTAAAATTATTATAATCATAATAATACCTTATTTTTGTTTCCCAAATTTATGACAGCAGAACCAGAGAAACATGCCCTGTCCCCAGAAGAATGAGCATCCTATACAATTTACACTGGGAAACCTCAAACCAGCCAAATTTCCCCAGTGGTATATTGCTGCAAACCACATTCTAATGTTCTCTTCCCTAAAAGAGAAGTGCAGAATACTCCACAGGTCTCTGGAAAATCAACAATTGCTCTTTGGGGTTGGACCGACTCTTAGTAGAGCACCAGAACCACATGTACAATGACCAAACCAGTGACGGTCACTCAGCTAGTTGTAGGGTGGAATGCAAAGATCCTGACTCTTACTGTGAACAGCTGTTATCACACTTGTTGGTTTTTGGTGTGTGTGTGTGTGTACAATTGTATCAAATCTTCAACTTTAAAAAGTATTTTATATTTAATTTCTCATTTATCACTTTAGATACCCCAACATTCTAGCTTAAAGCTATAGCCAGAAGCTCTGCTTGAATCAAAAAGCATTAGTCACAGACTGAGAAAGTGAAACACAATGTTAAGCTTTATTAGTTTTTCTCCAATCATATTAAATATCTATAAGCATTTGAACTATGGCTGAAGTACACTTACCTGTTATTTTTCCCTCACGTGAATAGCCTAGTATTATGTCATAAAATAAACTTATTCGGTGTAACTTCTCTTCAAGAAGCCATATTAATTGCTGTCAGAGGCAGGAATTGGTACTTTGAAAGATTAATACATGATTTTAAGGTTTGTTTTAGTGTTTTTATGTGTATCAAAACTAAACAAAATTGGGGTGGTTCTTTCCTTTCTTTCCAGGATTAGGTATTATATTTATCCTTTTTCTATTGTTCTAACAAAACTTTCTAAAGTTTTGTTTATATTCCAAGGTATAAAGTAGAATGACAGATGACAACATGTACTAAGGAATACTGACATTTTTTACAGGACTTGTAACTTTGAACAGTACTTTTATATGCATTATTTCATTTAACCTTAATAATATCCCAAAAGGTGAAAAGAAATTAAGATCTCTGCCTAAATGGTAAATAAGGTGAAGAAAAGTAAGGAATGAAAAAATAGAGCAAAAATTTTGCATAAGATCATACACTTTCTAAATGATGCAACCAGAATTTCAATCCAGGTCTCCTGACTCACCACTTTAAATTATTTCTGCAAGAGCAGGAGATTTCTCTCTCTCTCTACCAGGAGCTGATGCCATCAGGTCCTCATGCTAAATATATCCAGCAGTTAAAAATATACACCAGCCATTTCCAACCCTGACCCAATGCATTTGTTGGGCTTCCTTTTCTACTTCAAATCAAGACCAACTGTTGTACCTAACTAAATTATTTTATAAAATTTTGGAATAAAGCAACTACTACCCAGAAACCATTAAAAACACAATTATCTTTACATGATTAATTGTAATCACTTTCCCTTCCTTGTTTGAGAGTATGTGTGAGATTTTTCCTCTCTCCTCATTTAATACGTATAACTGGAAAATGCTTTTCTGTTAACCTGTAGATCCATTTTAGATTACATCTCATTTCTTATTTGTTTCATCTTGTCCCTATAAAATGACAGCCATCCTTTATGTTACCCGTAGGTAATTCATCCTTACATCTAGTCTAGGTATCAGGGACGATTCCCTGAAATACAAGAGTAATTGTGAAATTAGCTTCTTTTTTAACATATGCATACATTCATTTTAATTACTATGGGAGTCACTGCAGGGGAGGTCTGCCCTAAGGCAGAACTTGTATAGGACAAAAGAGTGATCTTGGATGTAGGTAATATTCTGCCTGGCCTCTTCTAACTCCCTGTTAGGTCCCTGGTATTCTTGTGGTATCTGTGTTCCTGGACTATCAAAACTTGCTCTTAGGAAAGAATCTGATATTAATCATTTCTTCTTTGGCGAGCATTTGAGGCCACTCTTACATGTTTGTATAAAACAAGATTTATTTCCTACACTGCCCTTGCTGCCCCTGCTTCACAGACACACACAAATCACATAGCATAAACTGCTATTTATGGTTAAGGTCAGGCCAGTCTGTGGGAGTTCTTAAAAAATAAACACATGAGAAAAGAATTAGGCCTACTGCTACAATCAACAGTTTTTCCCTGGGAAAAAGTGTCTGCTACAGTGAACCTAAAAAGAAACCCATATAATTTGGCTGTATGAACATAGTAACTCATACAGAATGAACCAGAATGAATTCTCTGTAAAAGAGTAAACAAACCTTTTATTTTAATTTTGAGGATAAGGTAGTATAGGTGCTTTATTCTTTAGTGGTACCAAAAAAATCTCCTTTGAAGAGATACCAATGGATTTATCTTGGCAAGAAGAAAATATCTGACAACAATTTAATTCCACATGTTCTGATAACATCAAGAGATGACTCAAAAAGGAATCTGTACCTCAGAATTGTAGGGTACTGAGAGCACTACTGGGCTGGGAGGAGATGATGATTAATAGGTACTATTAGACTCAGAATGAATGGTCATATGTATCAATTTCTTTTCCTTAAGGAGAGTTAATTTATTATTCAACCAATTATAAAAATGATTATCTCTCTTTTACCAATGAGTAAAATTATTATAAAGCCTATTTCTTTCATGATACTATTATGAAAATGAAAAAATGTCACTCATCTTTCTTTTTTTCTTCTACTATACCTAAGTAATCATGCTTTAGCTTGCACAGTTTACCAATTTTATTTATTTTTTTTCACAGTTTACCAATTTTAGAGCTACTTTCGAGTCTTAGTCTGTTTTTGATGACTACTTCCTGATAGATGTCTTTTATAATCTAATCAACACCACAGTTGGAAAATATGATTCTGTAGTGGACTGTGGAATTCATCTATTATTTCAATGATTTATCTATATATTACTTTATTTGGTTGAGTTATTTGCCATGATAATTTGCATTCTGAAAGTATGATAGGAAACCCTAAAATGCTTTTCAAAACTACCAGTGCTAGAAAGTACCGCATTAAGTATTGAATTAGTTATGAATACTGACAGACTGTAGCATAATTTTTAATTTGGTATGTATAAACTGAAGCCTAGGGACAGTTAGTTTGTACAGATTTTAAGTTTGTCAAAGGCAAAAACCATATGCTATATTTTCTTTTTCTTCTTCCTCAATTCTTTGGTTGGGTTGGTTAAGATTATGAACCAACAAAATAGTCAGACTACAGCATTTGTGTAAAATCAGATTTAAGTCCACCAGGAATGGGACCAGAAACCAGGAACTGAGCTTTGGCAGAGGCATGCATGACTGCATTTGGTAAAAGGCAAAAGATTTATATGCTTTGAAGAGAAACCAGGGTGTACATGACTGCACTTGGGAAGGGTGGGGATGGAACAAAATTTACAGCAATTGTTATTGTCAGTTCTTTTCAGCTCTGAGTAGATCAACTCAGTAATCTCTTGGCTTAAGTGCTTGATGGGGCATGTGCTTTTATACACAGAGATTTACAGTGTTAAGGTATTTTTAACCTAAGTTTTTTAAAATTTCATTTTATTTTATTGATTATGCTATTACAGTTGTCCCATTTCTCCCCTTTATTCCCCTGCATCCTGCAGATCCCTCCCACCCACATTCCCCCCTTTAGTTCATGTCCATGTGTCATAAGTTCTTTAGCTTCTACATTTCCCATACCATTCTTGCCCTCCCCCTGTCTATTTTCTACCTACTGTCTATGCTACTTATTCTCTGTACCTTTCCCCCTCTCTCCTCCTCCCACTCCCGTTGCTAACCCTCCATGTGATCTCCATTTCTGTGGTTCTGTTCCTGTTCTAGCTGTTTGCTTAGTTTGCTTTTGTTTTAGGTGTGGTTGTTAATATCTGTGAGTTTGCTGTCTTTTTACTGTTTGTATTTTTTACCTTCTTTTCCTTAGATAAGTCCCTTTAACATTTCATATAATAAGGGCTTGATGATGATGAACTCCTTGAACTTGACCTTATCTGAGAAGCACTTTATCTTCCCTTCCATTCTAAATGACAGCTTCAGCTTCACTGGATAGAGCAATCTTGGATGGAGGTCCTTGACTTTCATGACTTGGAATACTTCTTTCCAGCCCCTTCTTGCCTGCAAGGTCTCTTTTGAGAAATCAGCTGACAGTCTGATGGGAACTCCTTTGTAGGTGACTGTCCCCTTATCCCTTGCTGCTTCTACAATTCTCTTCTTCATTTTCATCTTGGCTAATGGAATTATGATGTGCCTTGGTGTGTTCCTCCTTGGGTCCAACTTCTTTGGGACTCTCTGAGCTTCCTGGACACCCTGGAAGTCTATTTCCTTTGCCAGATTGGGGAAGTTCTCCTTCATTATTTGTTCAAATAAGTTTTCCACTTGTTGCTCTTCCTCTTCCCCTTCTGGGACCCCTATAATTTGGATGTTGGGATGTTTAAAGATGTTCTGGAGGTTCCTAAGCCTCTCCTCATTTTTTTGAATTCTTGTTTCTTCCTTGTTTTCCGTTTGGTTGTTTCTTCCTTCTGGTCCACTCCATTGATTTGAGTCCCAGTTTTCCTCCCATCACTATTGGTTCCCTGTGTGTTTTCCTTCATTTCACTTATTGTAGCCTTCATTTGTTCATCTAATTTGCAACCAATTCTGTGAGCATCCTGATCATCAGTGCTTTGAACTGTGCATCTGATAGGTTGGCTATCTCTTGGTCACTTAGATGAATTTGCTTCGGGGCTTTGATCTGTTCTCCCATTTGAGCCATTTTTGGGTTTTGTTTTGTTTTTGGTCTGGTCTTACCTGTTACATATGAAGGGTGGAGCCGTAGGGCAGGGCAGCCCAGTTGCTGGATTGCGATACTGTATGTGGGGGCGGGGTCTGAGAGGGAACAATGGCACGTGCTCTGATCTCTCTCGTATTTCAGTCCCTTCCACTGCTTTCCACAAGCAAATTGGGCCCTTCTGGTGCTGATTTCCATGTGGGTGGGCTTGTGTATGTTCTAGGACCCTGTGGGTCTCTCCAACGTACTCTCCTGTGATGCTGGGAGTCTCTCCTGGCACCTCAACCCCCACAAGTGTTTTCAATTGGTGCTTTTAGGCTTTATTTCCTGGTGCTGGGTCCCTGGATTACATGGTCTGTCTCCCCTTTTTTGCCTGGTTTATCTATGCGAAAGTGTGTGTCTGCAGTCAGCTAGCCGCCCTGCACGCCCAGGGTCTGCCAGTTGCCACCTGTGTGCTGGGGTCTGCCAGCCACTGCCTATGCACCCGAGACCACTGCTTTCTCCTGCTGTGATCCCTCTCCATGGGCCACCAACTCTGCCCCACCTACCTGTCTGGATGAATGGTTGTCGAACTTCCCTACAGTTCAATTTTCTGTCTGATCGGAGTATTTTTTTTTTTTTGTTTCTAAATCTTTGTTGTCCTTAATTTTGGTTGTGCGAGGAGACACAGTGCGTCCAACAATGCCTCCATCTTGGCCGGAAGTTCTTTTTAACATAAGTTTTAAATAATTAGCAGTTATTATTTGACTTTCTTTTTACTTTAGTAACAAAACCATCTCGGATGGACCCTGGTCCAACTTCACTTAAAGATAACCTTTGCAAGTCCATTTCCATGTATCTTATCTCTAATATTCGAGTTATTTCTCTTTTTTATTTTCCATGTTGTAGCCAGCCTCCAAAATAGTCCCCAGTTATCCCACCTCCTGCAATTCACATCCTTGTGTCCCCCCTGCCCATGATGTTCTAGGTTTGGTCTATATGACCAACAGAATAAGGCAGAATTAAGAGGAATCTAATGAAAAAAAAATAAACTAATGAGCAAAATAGAACCAGAGGCATGGAAACATGGAATAGATTGAAAGTGACCAGAGATGAGTGGGGAGGGGCATAATGGTGGAAAGAAAAAGAAGGGACTAAAGGGAATGTCAAAAAGCATTCATGAATGACCCATGGACTTGGACAACGGTGTAGGGATTGAGTGTGGGAGCTGGGGGTCCGGGGTGGGATGGGAAGAGGAGGGCAAAGAGGGAAAAATTAGGACAACTGTAATAGAATAACAATAAAAAAATCATTAAAAACTGTAAAAAAAGAAAATTAGAGAATTGATGAGCATCGTTGTAGCCATCACCCAGCTTTAGCATGCCCCATTTTGTTTGATTTATTTTCCAATCTTCTCGCTGTTTCCCTGATCACCACCTACACTGGATTATTTGGATGCAAATCCAAAACATCATATTCTTCCATTAAGACAACGTAGTAACAATCTAATATTCAAAGGTGGGAAGCAGGAGCTTACCTCTTGTTCTCACCAATTGGTTCTAAGAAAAAACATGATTTAACTAAAATATATGTTTATTTTAGGCAAGTTGCATAACTGGTCATCAACCTATCCTTTATAATCTTTTGTAAGATAAAACAATTTTCATGCATTTTTATGGTGATTTTATGTCTTCACATCCTGAATTCTGGGTTTCTGCAATGTTTTTCCTGACATTTTAAGATCTATTGGGTAGCTGGAAGATCCACAGGTTGGTTATAACAAACAAATTCCCTTCGGATGGTGCTTCTTATGATTGCAAATGTACTTGCAGCTAAAGTGCAAAAGGGCAAGTCAGTGGGTAGCCACTGAGGGCGATTTTCCTGACCTCTGGTGTTTTGTAAGTACCACCCAGAACGAGCACAGAAAGTGGCTCATTCAAATATCTTCACCTTCCTTTGTAGAACCCCTGGCTGCTGTGGGGCCTAGATCTCTCCGTGATTATTATTGCATCTGGTGTCATGTTTTTCCAGCTGGTGCACTGCTTCCCTGTAGGAGATTCCTTGATGTTCATCCCTCTACCAGCCTCCTGCCTGCTCCCCTGGGGCTCATCCTATGACCCTACTCAATGCAGGCAACTTCTTCTTCAAACCTGAACTGTGATTAAATGGATGGGTTTAAAAGCTGCTTATGGGTCATCTGTTTATCATAAAAATAAAGTGGTAGAACTGACTGTAACTAAGTTTTAGTAATGTGAATTTCAATTCTGTCCCTTCCACCCCCCTACCACATATAAGTCACATATAAGATGTAACTTTTACACTAGTGGCTTTGGCATTTCATTAATAAATAAGGAATGAACATGCTCACAGTCCCTGATATTTGAATGCCTTTGAAACAGAAATGAACAATTCTTTAGCACTTTCACATACACCATTATTTTGCACACAAGCTTAAAACAAGCTGGATCAAGGGTATAGTTTGAGGACTATAGTTAGAGTGTCACACAATGCCTTAAAGAACATATTTAAAAAAGACAAAAAATTAGCAGAATTTGTTGGCCTCCTAAGACTGTTCTTACATTTCTGCCTTGCAGCCTGGCTGTCAGGGATTCCACACAGGGCTTTCTTTGGAGTTATGTTTCTTGAGGGATCTCCTGGCATTAGCCTTGTCTTCCTACAACATTGCATTTTGGCTCATGGACTGATTTTATTGTTCATTTTACTACGTATACTTCCATTGCTCACCTCTCTAACCCTGCGCTATATTGACCCAAGTCGAAACATGGAAAATAAAAAATATATGTCTAAAAGAAAGAAACAAAAAGAAAGGGGAGTGTTAAGAAACAAAGAAAAAGTAAGAGCATGAAGAAGCTACCACCTATCTTTGCTTGAAAATACAGTCATTTAATAAGTCAGAATTATAAAAAGTAGATTTCAAAAATACATATTGCTCCTTTAAGTAGCAAATTTAGGGGTATAGTGGAAACACTGCATGGGGGGTTAATAGGTCATTTTAAACATCTGATTCAAAGTAGCTTTCAACTGGTCCCAGGACATCTTGTTAACTATTTGCCACTGACATAAATTCAATGGTGAACATAACTTTGTAAGCTTCAAATATGGGAGTAAGTTTGATTTAATGAAGTAACTTAATCATGTTTTATCACAAAAGTGACAGAGACTTATCCTTTGTAAGAATTATATTTCTGTTCACATATGAATTGGATTTGGAGATTTGATTTTAACATTTAGGAATCACATTCTCTTTTAAAATTATATTTTATTGACTATGCTATTACAGTTGTCCAAATTTTTCCCACTTTTCTCTCCTCCACACAGACCCCCCCACTCCCTCAGGCAATCCCCACACCATTATTCATGTCCATAGGTCATGCATATAAGCTCTTTAGCTATTTCATTTGTGATACTGTACTTTACATTCCCATGGCTATTCTGTAACTACTTTTTTGTACTTCTCCCATGCCCACTCCTGTCTGGAAAGCATCAAAATGCTCTCCATACCCATGATTCTGTCTCTGTTCTTTTTGTTTGCTTAGTTTGTTTTTAAGATTCAGTTGTTGATAGATATGTATTTATTGCCATTTTATTGTTCATCGTTTTGGTCTTCTTCTTTTTCTTAAACAAGTCCCTTTAACATTTCATATAATAATAGTTTGATGACAAACTCCTTTAGTTTTTGCTTGTCTGAGAAGCTCTTTATCTGCCCTTTGATTCTAAATGATAGCTTTGCTGGGTAAAGCAATCTTGGATGTAGTTCACTGCTTTTCATGACTTTGATTATTTCTTGCCAATCCCTTCTAGCCTGCAAAGTTTCTTTTGAGAAATCAGCTGACAGTCTTATGGGAATTCCCCTGTAGGTAACTACCTGCTTTTCTCTTGCTACTTTTAAGATTCTCTCCTTATCTTTGGCATTTTAATTATGATGTGTCTTGGGGTGCACCTCTTTGCATCCATCTTGTTTGGAGCTCTCTGTGCTTCCTGGGCTTGCATGTCTACTTCCTTCACCAAATTAGAGAATTTTTTTCATTTTTTTTTTCAAATAGATTTCCAATTTCTTGAACTTTCTTTTCTCCTTTTGGCACCCCTATAATGCGAATGTTGGAACACTTGAAGTTGTCCCAGAGGTTGCTTACGCTACCCTCATTTTTTGGATTCTTTTTCTTGTGGTTCTTCTGATTTGTTGTTTTTTAATTCCTTATATACCAAATCATTGATTTGATTCTCAGCTTCAACCACTCTACAGTTGTTTCCCTATAAATTGTTCTTTATTTCAATTAGTATATCATTTGTTTCTGACTGGATCTTTTTTATGATGCTGCTGAGGTCCTCACTAAATTCCTTGAGAATCCTTATAACCAGTGTTTTGAACTCTGCATCTTATAGATGGCTTATTTCCATTTTATTTAGTTCTTTTTCTGGAGTTTTGATCTGTTCTTTCATTTAGGCCATGTCTCTTTGTCTCCTCATTTTGGCATCCTCCCTGTGTTTCTTTGCATGTATTAGATAGAACTGCTATGACTCCCTGTCTTGATAGCATGGCCTAATGAGGTAGGTATCCTATAGGGTCCAGCCTCCCCTATCACCCAAGCTGGGTACTAGAGGTGTGCCCACCATGTGAGCTGAGTACACCCTCCTCTTGTAGTTGAGACTTGATTGCTGTTGGCAGGTCAATGGGAGGGATTTACCCAGGCCTGTCAGTTGCAAGGACTGGCTTTGACCACATATCACCACCTCTGCCCTCCATGGAGGATTTGAGCTACAGGGTCATGGTGTTCTGATGTAGTCTATTGCTGTCCACTGGGTGTGCTGGCCCTGGGGTTTCCTGGGTAGTGTGGGCCATGGTCAGCCCCACCTGTGTTTTGCCTGGGGCCACTCTGCCTGAGCTGTAAAGCAATCTGAGATGGCAGCTACTTGTGCTGGGCTTGGAGATTTCCAGGCAAAGCTAAATTGTGAACCTAGGCTGACTGCTGCTAGCAATATGCCTGGGACCACTTAGCAAGAGGTAAGAGGGATTGGGGGCTCACTGAAGCCAGCTGTTGATTTTCAAAGGATTTAGGAAGTTGTAAAGCATAAGCTAAGACCAGACATTCATATGGAAAAGCCACTGTTAATAGTTATAAGTTGGGTGGGATTGAACCTCAGGGGATCTCCAGGGTGGGGAAGTGTTAGGTTGATGGAGTCTCAGATATGGCTCCCCCTTCTGGCTCTGTGGCTTTGTGGGAGAAGGGTTCAGAAAAGGGACAATGGCCTCTGCCTGCCTTTCTGACTGGGAAAAAGCTGTCCCCCAGTTCCCACCTTGATGCCAGACACTTCAGTTCCTCTCTGTATATCACTGGTGCCTTTTAAGCTGCTACCCCAGTGCTGAATCTCACAGGGAGTGAGTATAAGTCCATGGGTGGGTTCTTTAAGAGGAACTGCTTGCGTCTCCAGAATTTTCTTCCACTGACTCAATCCTTGCTGGATTTTGCATCCAGAAATTATAGGGACTTACCTCCTGGCACTGGAACCCTGGACTGAGGAGTTTTGTGTGGGGCTGGGACTCTTCACTCCTGAGATATTCGCCATGAATTTTTATCCATGACAAGACACATGGATGTGGGACCAGCCTGTTCCATGTCTCTGCCCCTCCTACCACTCTGGATAGATGTGGTTTCTTTAAATCTGTAGCTGTCAGACTTCCATTCAACTCAATATCTTTTTATTTTTTAAAGATTTTATTCATTTATTTTTAAAGCGAGGGGTAGGGAGAGAGAAAGAGAGGGAGAGAAATATCAATGTGTGGTTGCCTCTCACATGCCCCCTACTGAGGACCTGGCCCACAACCCAGGCATGAGCCCTGAGTGGGAATTGAACTGGTGACCCTTTGCTTCACAGTCCGGTGCTCAATCCACTGAACCATGCCAGCCAGGGCTCAACCTAATTTCTGACATTTCTGAGAGATGATGGTTCTGTAATTTAGTTGTAATTTTGATGTGGTTGTTTGAGGAGGCAATCTGTGTTTACCTATGTTGCCATCTGGACTAGAAGTCAGGAGAACTTAGAAATCACTTTCAAAATGTGATTGTATGAAATTAAATATATGTATTTCAGAAAGAATGCATTAAAATAGAATATGCCTTAAATGTTTTTGCTGGTAACAAAAAAAAAAACAACAACAATGTTGTTTAGTGGTATTGCATACTACTCCTTTGTGGCAATAGCAGTAACTACTTTTAGTATCAGTTTTCTAGAGCTTCCCTAGCAATTGTTTTAGCAGACATCAATAGAAATACATTGGAGCAGTTCTCAAGATGTCTGGAAACACCTGTGGGATCCTTTAAACCCTTTTAGAGTTAGAAAGGTCAAAACTATTTTCTTAATAAGACTAAGAAGTTGTTTGTTTTTCACACTCATTCTCTCATGAGTGTGTAAAGTGGAGTTTTCCAGTAGTTACACGGCATGTGATATTTCAACAGATTGAATTCAGAAGCAGATATGAGAATCCAGCTGTCTTCTATTAAGCCAGAGGGACATTAAAGAGATTTGCAAAACTGTAAAATTCCATTCTTCTCCTTTTTAAATAGAAAAATAGTCATTTTGAATAAAAATATGTCATTTATGTTAATATGTATTGATTCATTTAGCATTATTATTTTAAAATAAATTAATGAAGAAATATCTTAAGTACTTCTCAATTTTAATTTCTAATATAGTATAGATAGACAGGTAGGTAAGTAGACATAATCAAAAAAGCTCTTCAGGGGTCTCAGTTGAAATCCTAGAGACTAAAAAATTCACTTAAAAACTTAAAACTTAAAAAGGTTACTTGAAAGCTTACTATTTTAGAGTGTTAAGTGATAAATATGAAATCTTGGTTTTATATGCTCCAAAGAAAATAATTATTTTAAAGTGACTTTTGACTTTGATTTTAAAATACTTGCATATTTACCATTTTGCAGTAAATCTGATGGGTAGGCTGTCAGAAATTTTTCCTACCTAAAATATGAAATGACAAAGAAACAAAGAACTTTATATCGCTTAATAAGTTTGTAGCAGAGCTGTAAGAGAACATAAAGTACTTTTCACTTTATCCCAGTGACTTGGCTAATTAAGTCAGTTGTTCCTTACCCTATACACGTTAGTGTAATTGTGACATCCTGAAATAGAGCAGTATTGCAGCATAACATGGAACCACTTCTAGCCACTTTCATATTTACATTTTTACTTCTTGAGGTAACTCATTGCCCTTTAGCTGAGCAGACAGCTAATCATAATTAAATGCTTTCCCCTCATTCAAAAATATTAGCTTCTTTTGTATGAGTTCTTTAGTTCTCCATTATTTTCTGGTACAGCTTCTTTTTAAAACTGCCTACCGGTTCTCAGATGTACCCAATAGGCTGACTTCCACTTGAGAATGAATTCCAAAGTAGTAGTCTTGTAAATGGGGTGCTTCATCCATATTAAGATAATAGTATACAAGTATAATAGCTAAAACTACTAGACTGGCAATAACACATTTTAGAGTAATGGAAACTCTCACGTGCTGCTGAGATAGTAGGTTTTGTGCAATCCTTTTGGAAAACAATTTCTCATTTCTTTATTTATTAAACCTATGCATACTCTATGACCCAGCAGTTCCACTCCTAAAGTGGGTACTCAAAAAATATAATCTATATATCTACCTAGAGACATATGCAAGAATATTCATAGCAACTTCATCCAGAAAATGGAAATAAATGTCCATTAATCATAGACTAGATAAACCCTGGTATATACATTCAATGGAATACTATATAGCAAAGAAAATCAATGTATTACAACTATGTGTAACAATATAGATAAATCTCATAAACATAATGTTAGGTGAAAGAAACCAGACACCAAAGAACACACTTTATGAATCCATTTATATAAATGCAAACACACAAACAAGGCATTCATGCTTGTTAAAACCATAAAGAAAAACAAGAAAATGCATATCATAAAACTCAGGACAGTGGTTATCTTTCCCAGGTAGTGAGGATTAAGTGACTGAGAGGGCACAAGGCAACTAGAGAGGTGCTGGAAGTTCTATTTCTTGATCTAAATGGAAGTTACATGGGTGTTTGATCTGTGATAATTTGTGATTTGGTTCACTTTTCTCTGTTGCATTTTATAATAAAATATGTGTGAAAATTCAAGAATTCCTTTATTCATTCATCACTCATCAGCTCTGAAGATGAGTAATAAAAATCAGTGCAGTAAAAAAATTAGTGTATATTTTAGGAGTTAATCTGTCCTATTTAGACTTTTGTGCTACATAATAGAAGAGAAATGCAAATAAACTTACTCCATTTAAAGTTCCACATGCCATTGGTTCATCCCTTGTTTCTGTGCATGTGAACAGCCCTTCATTGGGATCCAGGTTATCAGGGATGAGTGTTTCCGGGACTCAGAAGGAACAGGTCTGTTGCTGAATGTGATATCCTGAATATCCTGAATGTGATATTCCCTGAGGTTTTGCTTTTTGCGGGAATCATAAGCCTCTTAAAGGACCATGCTTCAAATGAAACATTTGTTCCTCTTAAATAGCATGAAATAAATTTCAGGGCACTCTGTTTTGTCTGTGCTTTCGCAAGAAGAAGGGGCAGGAAACCCTTCACCCAGGTCAGTTGCGTCACACTTACTCCACCCAGTAACATCACAGGTTCCCCCCCTATGTATTTTAATTCCTAACTAGCCTGATTATACCACATAAGTGAGTGAATGTCTTAAATGCTTTTGCATCTCATAGCACAGAAGTAATGAATTAGGTACTTAATAGGCTTCAACAAATGCTTTTACTGCCTATATATTTTTCATCACTCTACACATATTTGCAATAGAAATCAATAGTTTTTCCACTAGTTCATAATTTTGGTTTACATCAAGCTTTTCGTCACCCATGAGAAAAACATTTTTGTTATTCTGTTGATATCTGCAAAATTTATAAATTTGCCTCCTGAGAATCGGCAGAAGCTTGTCCATACCTCAATTTGGACAAGACTGAAGAAATCAGTTAAGTACATTAACTTTTAAAGTATGCCAGTGGTGTTAGACTGAGCTCTCTGGGACTCAAGCAAAAATGAACAGACCTGTCACAAAAGATTGTATATTGTTTATACAATATACAATTTGGCAATAAATATACATTTTGAAGAAATATACATTTTGAAGAAATTTGGCAAGAAAATATACATTTTGGCAAGAAATCTAATTTTACATGATTGCAAGCAAAGATACTAGTTGGTGTTTTAACACTGTTCTAGTAACATCTGGAAAGGGTGTGAGAACCTTGGTGACTACAGTTACTGAACTCTTGAACTTGAGAAGGCTTGTTACTTAAAGCACTCAGCAATTTACTCCTCCTCCTGTCTCTTTTCTTCAGTCCAATGGCTTCCTCTAAAAGAGTACAATGTTAGAAGCAGCAGCTAAACAGAGGTTGGGCTCATCCATTCTAGAGCTAGACCAGATATTTAATGCTTAAATATCTCTTAAGATCTGAAGACCTGGGATACAAATCAAGCCCTCCTATTGCCTGAATTTTTCCAGTACTTAGGAGTTCTTTTGTATTAGTCATATAACGCCTCAATTTTTTCACAAGAGCCAGTGTTACAAAAGAAGATGGTTATTCAGAAAGGAGACTACATTGGTCTTGGAATCCTTATGGCAATACTTTCCCGTACTATTTCTAAGACATCTTTGCATTATGCATTATGTAAAAAGGAACTTGACTTCTGATGGTTAGCTCTGCAATCCAATCCATTGCTGAAAATGGCCATGAAGTACTGTACTATGAGATCTTCCTAATTTCACCAAGTACCATTCTCCAAAAATGAAGTCAATTTGTAGATAAGCAAGGAGTCATAATAACAGTGTTGGGTAAATTTATCAGTACCTTAAAATACTGCCTGGCAAGAATGGAAAAAGAAACTAGATTGCAACTCAGCTTTAGCATTTCTTAACTACATGACTGATGTTAAGCGAGTTAGTGTCTCTGTGATTCAGTTTTTCCATCTTTTTCATCAAGTAGATAAAATGAAGATTATCTACTTGAGATCTGGCCTCAAGCACAGTGGGAGGCATGAAGTAGGGAATGAGAAAATGATAGCTATAATGGTTCAGGCAATGTGCCAGTTCTGAGTTAGTTTAGCGACTTGCAGGGATTGGCGCAGAGGTGAGGCAGTATGAGTTTACTCAGGTAAAGGATGCAGCTAGTCCTACCAGGTCTAGCACCGCCAAGCCTCTTGCAGCAAGGTTTCCCCGGAGGCCCAAGCCACACTGAGGACACGACCTAGGGTGATACCTGGTCAAGTTGGGGACATTTGCGGTTTGGGTTCTGGCCTAGCCCAGTAGGAGTTGGGACAGGCCGGGGCAGTTCAAACTCACCTGCTTGGCAGGTGCACACAGTCAGAGGCGTGACAGCAGCGGCGGGCTGGCGAGGTGGGCGGGAGCTGAGGCTGCAACACTCCAGGCGCGAGGCGCCGGCCGCCCAGTCGCCGCGGTGGCTGCCGGGATACGCCGCAGCGAATGGTCGCGCGGAGCGCCGCTCTGAGTGACCTTTCACCCGCGCCCAGCGGTCCCAGACGGCGGCACAAGGCGGAAGCCATGGCGGAGGCGGCGGCTGTAGCCGGCGAGACGGGCGCGAGCGCAGGCTCAGGCTCTACAGCGGACCTGGACCGGGACCGTGCGGGGCGGAGGCTGCGTGTTCTCTCGGGCCATCTGCTGGGCCGGCCCCAGGAGGGTCTGAGTACCAATGAGTGCAAAGCGCGGAGAGCCGCGTCTCCTGCCACGGCGGCGCCCACGGCCACTCCCGCCGCGCAGGAGTCTGGCACCATCCCCAAGAAGCGGTGAGTAGCGGCACGGTGGAGCGAGCCGCCAGCGAAGTGCCAGGCCGCGCCCTGCGGGAGGGAACACGCGACGTGGTACGGGAGGTGACGGGTGGGCGGAAGGCATTCCGGTTCCTAAAGGTACTGGTCTATTTCTTTCAAGAGAGAGTGGACGAGACCCTGGACTCTGTCAGGAAGGGGACAGGATGGAATGGTGGATTTGGGTCACTGTTTGAGAGCAACAGACCTGAAGCACTCTTACTGGGGAAGCCTTCAAGGGGACCCTTTTTCTTGGCTTTTTAATGCCAGAAATTCATCATTTACCTTGAATTATTACATTGGGGGCTAAGATCTAGGAATGGATAGAAGGGGTTCTCTTTTGATCCTTCGAGGAGATTTAAGTTTGTACTAGATGATGAATCTCTCTCGTAACTCCCGCAAAGGAGGAGTGGAAGAAGGCACTGACGGGTTTCTGTGGGGTATGTTTCCTCTTGCTTAGGGGCAGGGCCTTCGACTTTGATAGAAAAAACAGAGAGGTGGGAAAGAAGCAATAAATTTCAGATACTAGTTAGTGATTATGGGGCGTGGTGGTAGCTCCCGAGCTCTTGTGTGAACATAAGGTGAAAGATCTTGACTTCTGACTTTTTGGAGAAATCTTAAGCTCTAATGGAAGCTGCTAGGAGAAGCTGTTTTCTGAGATGTGGCTTTGTCAGTGTGACTGAACTTTGAGAGTGAAAAAAATGCTGTTAACGTTTAATGCTGTCAGTGTGCCGGACAGAGATTGCGCTAAATCTATTATTTCTTTTACTCCTCTCTCTAAACAATGGGGTAGGTGCAGTTCTCTCCCATTTTACAGATGAGGAAATTAAAAAGATTTTACAAGGCTGCAGCAGGCTTAGCAAGTATTCTGAGTGGTGGGTTAGAATGCAAAAGCACATCACATTAATTTTTGGGTCAGGTTTTTAAGCTGTACTGCTTCTCGTGAATTTATCAATTCAACATTCATTCAGTCCTTCCTCTATTACATACTCATTGTACTAGGAATACAGAGATTTAAAAATGCAATGTTTAGCCCTGGCTGGTGTAGCTCAGTGGATTGAGTGTGAGCTGCGAACCAAAGGGTTGCCGGTTCGATTCCCAGTCAGGGCACATGCCTGGGTTGCAGGTCAGGTCCCCAGTGGGGGCCACGTGAGAGGCAACCACTCACTGATGGTTCTCTCCCTCTCTTTCTCCTTCCCTTCCCCTCTCTTCAAAAATAAATAAATAAAATCTTAAAAAATAAAAATGCAATGTTTATTCTTAAAGAACTAATAGCCTTAGTAAAATAAAGTTCTAATACAGTGTGATAAGAAACTAGCTGGTAACCATACCAAATGGTCACTTAACCCAGTTTTGGGTGTGTATCTGTTAGGGCAAACGCTTTTCAGAATATGAATTGTCTAAGTAAATCTTGAAGTTTGTTTTGGAAGCAGCCTGCCAAAGGAGAAAAGTGTTCTTGGCAGAAAAAGTGTGTTCATGGATAAAGCAGTGAGACAAGTTAGGGAACTGCTGGGAGTAAAATGTGACTGAAAGCAGTGAGAATGACAGGTGATGCTGGAGAGACTGGTCTTGTTTGCAGGATATTATGTGAGGAAAATGTTACATTTACCTTTTGGAAAGGCCACATTGGGGACTGAATTGAAGAAGGTTAAACACATGGGGAAATAGACCTGAGTTTGAATTTTTACTACACAATTCCAGCTGCATGACTTAGGCAAGGCACTTAACCTCTCAGAGCTGCTTTCTGTGTTTCCCCACCTATGAAAATGAGGACCGTAATTCCTGCGTGGCATTGTTGCTATGAGAATTGAAAAATATAAAGTGATTAAGTGCTTAGTGCAATGCTGGTTACATAACCCCTCAACAAATGGTAGATACAGTTTTTTCATTGAGGCCAAAGACAGGGAGACCAATTAGAAGACTGTTATCCCAATGAGAAATGCTACAATTGGGAATAGGCAGCCTATTTGAAAAAAATAAGAAGAGGTAAATTTTCCATAACTTGGTTACTGAATGGTGGAGGATGGAGGAATCAAGGATCATATCTTGGCCTCTGGCTTCACTTGATATTATATTAGCCATCATAAGGTTTAAAACTTAAGTTTTCTAAACAACTTGATGTATGTTTATGTCTGTTCATTTGTATGCAGCTGTGTGTGATTGTACAGTTACATGCAAGTTTGATTCCTTATGGTTGGACGTAGGGGCCTTGGTCTACAGGATTTGGAGAAAAATAGTAAGTCTTATAACGCACTTTGGGATAATGGATGAGGCTTCCATGGGTGCAGGTGATTGGTCTGGGGGTCTCCTGTGAGACTGTTCCATTGTTTGAAGGCACAGGTGTAACCCATTGATGGCATAGGTTGCAAAGAGCAGAAAGCTCTGTTTGGTCTCTGGTTCAGGGCTAGGTGTAGTTAGTTTTAAAATCTAGTTCTATGAAACTGTTTTGAAGTTTGAATTAAAATTTGAGGGAGCACAGTAACTTCCTCAGAGAGTGATCTACTTAGTACATTGTTGGTGTGGAACCCAGGTCTTCCTTTTAAAGAAGGTAAGTGATGGAGCAAGGAGGAGCCAGCATGTATATCTAATAAAGTGTGAATGGGACTGTATGTCAGTTGTTTTGGAATTGTTTGGTGATGTGTATTATTTGTATAACTCCTCTTTCATTACCTTGGATGGTGTCATTGGTCACAATTCTTTTATCTCATGGCTGGTTATCATCATGGAATTGGAAGAGTGACTTCTTGAAACTCCTTGTTTTCATTCCTCTTAACACTTTAGTCACACATATATTAATTTACTCAACGTTTATAGAGTAGTTGCTTTATGACAAGTATTGTTCTAGGCACTGGAGGCAAAGAGGTGAATAATGGACCTTGACCTCAAAGAATTCAGAATCTAGCAAGGGAATATACATTCCAGTACAGTTTGAGCCAAGCCATTGTAGATACAGGTACAGGTGCAGCACAAAGGAAAGAAAGTGATATACTTTGTCTAGGGGGTCAGGGTAAGCTTTCTGGAGACAATTTTCAAATATGGGTGATAGTGTGGCAGGATGATTGGATGGTGAGGCAAAGGAAATAAATAGCATATGGCAAAGCAAGGGGGCATGAAAGCACATATTGTATTTAGGTAACTAAACAATTCAGCATAGGCAGAGGTGGGAGTAGAGTGACAAGAGGAGGGCCCTTGCAGGTTATGGAGGCCTCTGACCTGTAGATCATCATTCATTCATTCACTTATTCATTCACTCATTTATGCATGTTTGAGTGCTTACTTTGCAACATGTAGCAGTGAACAAAATCTGCCCTTATGGACTTATATTCTAGTTGGAGTGGAGATAGTGACCAAACAAGTTATATAGTACTAGATGTCAGATAATGTTAAATGTAATGAGGAAGAATGAAGTAACTAAAGGGAGTACGTGTTGGAGAACCCTTGAAAGAACTGACCTGGAAGGGAACACGATCAGATGGGTTTGGGTTTGAGAGAAATCACTGCAGCTGAGTGTTAAGAATAAGAAGGATGAAGGTGACCTAGGGAGATCAGTTAGGGCAGGCCATTGTAGCAGAATGAGTGAGAAATAATGAAGGATTAAACCAAGATGATGGCAATAGGAATAGAGAGGAAAGGATGGATTTGGGTTTGGAAGTTAGTGAATTAAATGATACTTAAAATTATGTGATCGAATGCCTAAGAGGGTTGTGGGGTGGAGATGGTGAAACAGAAAAGGGATTACAGAGTCCTGAAGAATGTGGACACTTTGAGGACTGACTGACTAAAACCCGTTGCACTTCTATTATGGTTTCCTATAAGTTGATTCTAATTATTTCTGTCCAGGAACACATATTCTTATTATTAGAAGTTGCTGAGGAGAGTTTTGAGGGTGATGGTTTACTTTTGGACACTCTGTTTTTCCTTAAGTGCACATTATTCCATAAACAGTTCCTTTTTGATCTTGCTTCAGAATGCAGTTTTAGATTCTTAAAAAGTCATAGTAAATGTCAGTTAAGTATGTGACATTTTTATGCCTTGGTTTTGGATTTTGTTAGTTATTTAAAAAGCTATTGTAATGTTACAAAAAAAGAGGAAAAAATATCTATTGATATCCCTTGACTTGGTAAACACAGTGACTGTCTTTGCAGTGTTCAGATGTTATTTCTGAACTTATAGGATTTCAGCTTAATATCATGTCTCAAGTTGTTACCCAGTTACACATTTTAAATTTGTTACAAGTCAGTCATTCTTACAGACCAGATTCTCTTAAATTTCTGTAAGTATATAAAAGATCAATTTTTATTTAGCCTTTTAAAACAAAAATTAACATCTGGCTTTGATTCTTTTCAGTATTTTTATATTTCATTCTGAATCTTTCTGTGGTTGAAATATGCTTACTCATTAAAGAAGGCTGTTACCATTCTAGGTAACTGTGCTTACTCTTGGCAAGAGAGGTTTGCCTCTTGGGTGAGATTTGGAGCTCTAGGTATTATCTTGTCACTCACTAAGAAAACTTTTGTATTGCATGTAATATTTGGCCTTGCCAGCCTATCAGACGTTTCTGCCATAGTGATGACCAAATTCTTGACGGCAGCTTCATTGGGACTCTCCAAATTCTAATTATAGTTGCCATGTTGGGACTTTATACCCCAGGTGGGGAACGTTCATGCATCCCAGGCCCTTGGAAACAAATAATATGAATTGTTTAATTTGTTATATTCAGTTTGCAACTCCCAATCAAATTGATAATGTGGTCGGTTTTGCCTTTCTTCTAAAGATGTTTAAGCTTTACAGGAATCCAGCGTCAGGGATATTAAAATGACACCCACTTGAATTCTATTCTGCTGTCAACTCAAATTTTATAAATTAGAGGGGTCCACTAGAACTTTCTGTGGTGATGGAAGTGGTCTGTAATCTGCGCTATCCAGTATGGTAGCCACTAAACACATGTGGCCATTAAGGCCATTAAGTCATTAAAATATGACTAGTGTGACAAGAGGAGCTGAATTAAATTTTATTTAATTTTAATTAATTAAAATTTAAATATGCATATGTGGCTAGTGATACCATGTTGGACAGCACAGCTGTAGATTGAAACCTAACTCATAATCTATCCTTTTTTGTTCCCAAATGAAGTTACTTTTCTGGATTTCTTACTTCTCTTAGTATTAGTATTACTCCTGTGATCGCATCCTTCAACCCTTACTCCGGAACTTTTCATTTCTTTCTGTTAATATTAAACCGTCTTTTGAATTATTCAAATGAATAATTTTTAGTCACCCTGCTGCTCATGTTTATCTTATCTGATCTCAACCACTCATTTTACAGATCAGGAACTGAGGTTTATAGATACTTCCCAGAAAATACTCTGTATCTAGTAAGTGGTAGAGCTTTGATTTGAGTCTAGATCTTTTATTTCAAGTCTAGAGCTTTTTCCTTGATACTGGACAGATATCACCAAATCCTGTTCATTTTTTCTTTGTAATCTTTCTCATATCCATTTTGTGCATTCAACAAGAATTTATCAGCTAACTTGCGTTCTAGGTGTTTGGGTTATATCAGTGAACAAAATGAACAAAGATCTCTGTGCTTATGGAGCTTACATTCTTAGGGGTGAAATAATTAACCAAACATAATTGATGTGGACTCCAGCCAGAGGTGTCCATAGTGTTGTGGATGCAACAAACAAATTCACATGGACTGCAGAAGTTCGGTGGAGAAAAGGGACAGCATGGCCACTCTCTGAGTGAGAGAGAGCCCAGTCCTTGCCTGGACAGACTTTTATGGCTTTCTGGGAGCATCATATCAAGGAAGGTTCTCATATATTATGCTCAGGCAGTAATGATCAAACAATAGATAACATTCAAAGAACTATGAGGGCTTCTTCTGAGTCAGAGTCAGTTAGCTAAGGGCTGTACAACTTAGGGGCACAAACTCATTTCATGCTTGGACCCTTATCAGAAAATTGAGGACAGTCTTAGCAAAGCAGGTTTCACAGGATTTTATGCATTCTTTCTTAGGCCTGATCGCCCAGGGAACCGCCTGTTCCTGCCCAGGGCTGCACTGCCCTCCAGCATTGTTCAGGCTTAGGTGAGCAGGGGAAGTAAGGTAGCCAAGAGATTAGGAGACTTCTTGCAGACAGAAAGAGGATTCAGGCTATGTCAAAGCTGAGGTGTGAGGGTCCATCATCTCCTTTTTCTTTAGCCCGCCAAGTCCTTCCCTGAGGGCCCCTTCATGACTGTGCCTGTCTTAGGTCCTCCCTCCCTTGAGGAATCTTACCCATCATTGGCTAGCCAGTCATCCGCCCGGGGCCAAGCAGGGTGAAGTAAAAGGGGGCAGAGGTGGCCACCCCTGCCAGCAAGATAAACTTTGTTTCCTTAGTGGCTTATGGTCCCAAGGTCTCTTTACTCAGCCTTAGCCATGGGAGGTTACAGCTTCTGAAACCTGGCAGGGTGGTTCCCAACACATAATAAATAATTAAATTATTTAAGTTTTGAAAAAAGAAAAAGTAGAGCAGGGTAAGGAGGCTGGGTTCACATTTCAAGTAGAAAGTCAGTGGAGAACATTGAGCAGATATTTCAGGGAGATGAGAAGGTTTAGTTATGGGGGATATCTAGTTGAATGAGTGATCTGGGCTGAGGAATGGTGTGTGCAAATACCCTAAGGGGTAGGCACCCATGTGACTTATTAGGAGAGTAACAAAGAGACTAATGTAGTTGGAGTCAGTTCATAACACCCCACCGCCAACCACTGTTTAAAATCTCTTAAACCTCAGCTTCTAATTTATCGTCTCTTCTGTGTTAGGCATGGTCTCTTATTCAAGCCACAGTTTCTAGCCCTCACACCCTTCCTTGTGCTATTCTCTGAAAGAGCTTTGCTTGTTTGCCACCAGGCTTCAGAGTCTCTTGTTTTGGGGATTTTTTTTTTGTTTTTTGAAAATTGTGGGAGGAGGCATTTGGTTATGGAGGCATTTGGTTATGCTGTCTTGCCATCGCCTCACCAGTTTGAAACTTCATCCATCCAAGTTTTTTTGACAACTTATTCAGCATTATCTATATGCTAAGCACTAGGGAGGATTAGCACATTAGTTTTTGCCTTCTGGGACTTACAGGTCTACCACAGAAGACTGTTGTGTCTTCTATTACTGCAAGGTGCTAGGTGCTATAACAGAGGTATGGGGACTGATGCAGCAATGGAAGGGCAACTTGATTTAAAAAAACGTAGATTCCCAGGGTTGGGAGAGTACCATTCTATGTCAAGAGGTTATGCAAGAATTCTTAAGTCTGAGGGTAGGAACATTTGGATGAAAATAGAATCAGAAGAATTAGGGTAGGAGAATATGGACAATATAATAAAGTATAAAATTGTATGGCAGTTGACTGTAGTAATGATGGGAGCCTTCAGTATCTGGATAGCTTATAGAAGTCTTATTCTGATAGCAGTAGAATATCTGGCAGTTATTTTACAATTATAAAAAAATGGAAAGATAAGTAATTTATTATGAAATGTTATATATTTTTGTTGCAGAAAAAAATGATAAAATGAAGGCAAATATCCAAGCTAACTAAGAGCCACTGTAGCATCTTGGCATTTTTCAGATATGATGTATGTATATAAAGTCATGCTGTAATGATGTCTTTAAACCACTTTTCACTTACTATCTTGTGCATAACTTGCCATGTCAAGAAATGTTAACGTGTTACCATCTTCAGTGACTAAACAAGTATTGTATTATATGTAGGTACTACAAATTTAATGAGGACTGTATTATATTTGCTTCCAGTTCTCTCTTATAAAGATCATGATAAGCTTTTTATAATTCAATCCTTAAAAATTTGCTTAAGGCACATTTTAGAAAAGAGCTTTAATGAGTCAGAGAGCATTGCAATACATCCTTCATTCATATCAGTAGATGCAGGTAGAAATAAAGGACAGCTGCTTCTTTGGACTTAATTCTGACCACGATAAAGAATTGGAAATGATCGGAATCTTAGGAAAAAGATTGCCATAGTGTTTGAGCAGACTCATATCTTACAATTTAAGAAAGCAGATTTCTAGAAATTCACATAAAAGGAAATTAGATTCTTTGGCCTAAGTTGCTAAGAGAAAACCAAAACATGACCACAGGGAGGCTAGGAAACAGTCTTTACTCTTGCCTGGGACTTTGAGGTGATGAGAAGGAGAGCTGAGGCAACTGGTTCAGAAGTTCCAATTTAAACCACTTACTGTTTTCAGTACCTAATGTGCACCCCACATTTATTTTGATACCTCATATTTTCTGGTTTGGCAAATCCCTCTATATGAGGTGTACTTTAAGGATTATAGTGTCAACAGCTTTCTTCTCCCCTAACGTACTATTTTGAAAAAAATTTAAGCATATTGCACAGTTGAATATTATAATAAACACTTACATACCAATCATCTAAACTCTACCATTAACAGTTTATTATGCTTGCTTATCACATATCTGTCCATTAATCTAAACTCTTCTCCATCCAGTAAAAGTCCATCTCATTTTTAAAATTTATTGATTTATGTAATTTTTTATTATAAAGTGAGAGTAAGTGGGGGGAGATAGAAATATTGACCTGCTGTTCCACCCATTCATGCATTCATTGGCTGCCCCCTCCCCCAACATGCACCCCTACCAGGCATCAAAACCCCAACCTTGGCATATCTGATGATGTTCCAGCCAATGGAGCTACATGGTGGGGCTAGTCCATCTCATTTTTGGTGAATTTTAAAGAAAATCAGTAGCTTCATTTTTGAAGTAAAATCCTCCTGTATTAGCATTCACCAGTTTGGGGGGAATTTTTAAATTAATCTCTAACTCTTCAGTCTTCATTTTCACATTTTTAATTATTGGACATTTCTATCTGAATGTCTTGGTGTTTTCACAAAGTGGTAATCTCTTTTTGAAATAAAATTTAAAAGTCTAGACTTCCGGCCAAGATGGAGGCGTAGGCGGACACACTGTGCCTCCTCTCACAACCAAAATTAAGGGCAACAAATATTTAGAAACAAGAAAACAACCAGAACTTATAGAAAATTGAACTGTACGGAAGTCCAACAACCATTCATCCAGACTGGTAGGAGGGGCGGAGTCGTGGCGGGAGAAGGTGGAGGTGCGGGAGCGCAAGCAGCAGCGGCTGGCAGTTCCCAGGTGCACAGGTGGCGGCTGGTGGTCCCTGGGCCCACAGGCAGCAGCTGGCGGACCCCGGGCACAGGGGGGCAACTGTGCAAAACCAGCGAAGCCACACAGGGCTGCTGGCTGACCAGGTGGTCCCACATTCGCACGCGCAGACAGTCCAGGCAGAGGGGAAGTGGTGGAAGGGACTGAATCCAGGAGAGAGCGGAGCAGGCGCCATTCTTCCCTCTCGGACCCTGCCCCCACATACAGTGTCACAACCCAGCGACTGGGCTGCCCCACCCTGAGGAACACCTAAGGCTCCACCCCTTATACGTAATAGCCGCAACCAGACTAAAACCAAAACAAAACAAAACAAAAAACCCACCAAAAATGGCTCAAACCGGAGAACCAATCAAAACCCCAGAGCCAATTCCTCTAAGCAGTGAAGAGATAGCCAACCTATCAGATGCACAGTTCAAAGCACTGGTCATCAAAATGCTCACAGAATTGGTTGATTTTGCTCACAAATTAGATGAAAAAATGCAGGCTACAATACGTGAAATGAAGGAAGATGCATGGGGAACTGATAGAGATGGAAGGAAAACTGGGACTCAAATCAATGGAGTGGACCAGAAGGAAGAAATTAACAACCAAACAGAAAACAAGGAAGAAACAAGAATTCAAAAAAATGAGGAGAGGCTTAGGAACCTTCGGGACATAGTTAAACGTGCCAACATCCGAATTATAGGGGTCCCAGAAGGGGAAGAAGAAGAGCAACAAGTGGAAAACTTATTTGAACAAATAATAAAGGAGAACTTCCCCAATCTGGCAAAGGAAATAGACTACCAGCATGTCCAGGAAGCTCAGAGAGTCCCTAAGAAGTTGGACCCAAGGAGGAACACCCCAAGGCACATCGTAATTACATTAGCCAAGATTCAAATGAAGCAGAGAATTCTAGAAGCAGCAAGGGATAAGGGGACAGTCACCTACAAAGGAGTTCCCATCAGACTGTCAGCTGATTTCTCAAAAGAGACCTTGCAGGCAAGAAGGGGCTGGAAAGAAATATTTGAAATCTTGAAAAGCAGGGACCTACATCCAAAATTGCTCTATCCAGCAAAGCTGTCATTTAGAATGGAAGGACAGATAAAGCGCTTCTCAGATAAGGTCAAGTTGAAGGAGTTCATCATCACCAAGCCCTTATTATATGAAATGTTAAAGGGACTTATCTAAGAAAAAGAAGATAAAAATATGACAGTGAAAAGACAGCAAACTCACAGCTATTAAGAACCATACCTAAAACAAAAGCAAACTAAGCAAACAGCTAGAACAGGAGCAGAACCACAGAAATAGAGATCATATGGAGGGTTAGCAACAGGGGCGTGGGAGGAGGAGAGAGGGGGAAAAGGTACAGAGAATAAGTAGCATAGACGGTGGGTAGAAAATAGACAGGGGGAGGTCAAGAATAGTGTGGGAAATGTAGAAGCTAAAGAACTTATGACACATGGACATGAAATAAGGGGGGAATGTGGGTGGGAGAGGGTGTGTAGGGTGGAGGGGAATGATGAGGGAGAAATGGGACAACTGTAATAGCATAATCAATAAAATATATTTAAAAAAAATTTAAAAGTCTATATTTTTGAAGTGAAAGATTCTACTTTGTTCTCATGTGTTGAGCTTGATTTCCAAATAGTATTTTGTCTGCTTCGACTTCACAAAGTGTTTGTACATTCACAATACAACTATGAGACTGCTAGTCTGATTTTGGTTTTATTTCCTAACTCTTACCTGCTATCTGCCATTATTTTCAGAAAGTACATTCTCGTTTGCCTTCAGATTTAATGATTGATAACCATTTTAAAAAGAACTTGTTTTTTAGTATGTGTATTAATTAGGACTCTCAGTTATAAATATTAATTAATTTGAACTAAGTTAAAGCAGAAAAGAAGAATTTAATATAAGAATACAGGGGCACCAAAGAACCTAAGGGCAGGAGTGGAGCTGGCCTCCAGATGAAGTTAGAACTGAGAACCAGATTGCTGTTAGGGTTCTTGCTAGCATCACTTCTTGCTAGTATCTGCTATGTGTTTCCTTAAGCAGACCAACCTTTTCTAATCTTCTGTCCAAATGGTCAAATATATCCATCCTTCCTCCACCAGGAAATTCAGCTAGTAGCAAAGAATTATTGAACTCCCTTGCTCCTAATAGCTCGGTCACAAGTCTACATTGCTCTAATCAGCTGTTGCCTGGAAAGAAGTGGTTGTGGTCTTAGTATAAAAATTGCCCAGGCAGCTAAATGAGGTGAACTAACTTTCGGTATCATTCATTGAAAGATGTCACGGCCAGATCACTTGTTCATTTTTTTCAGTGATTCCTTTTCCAGAATATTGCTCTATAGATTATCCTATTTATTTTTCTATTGAGTCATCTATCTTTTTTCTTGATTGACATTTCCTGCTTCTTAAAAGCATGTACATTTAAGTTTTTTTAAAATTTAATCTTTATTCTATTTTTTTTCCATTACCATTTAGTCCCTTTATACACCTTCCCCCCACCAATCACAGCACGGTTGTCCATGTCCATGAATCCTTTTGTCTTTTTGCTCAACCCCCTCCACATCCTACATTCCCCTCCCCCCACAGCTGTCATCCTGCTCTCCATCTATGATTCTGTCTCCATTTTCCTTGTTTGTTCAATTCCTTAGATTCTACATATGAGTGAAATGTGGTATTTGTCTTTCTCTGACCAGCTTATTTCACTTAGCTTCATGTTCTCCAGGTCCATCCATACTGTCGTAAAGGATAAAATTTTCTCCTTTTTATGGCAGAGTACTATTCCCTTGTGTCAATGTCCTGCAATCATTTTATCCACTCATCTACTGATGGACACTTGGGCTGTTTCCATATCTTGAAGGTTGTAAATAATGCTGCAAAGAACATAGGGGTACTTATGTTCTTTCAAATTAGTGTTTTGGGTTCCTTCAGATATATTCCCAGAAGTGGGATCTCTGGATCAAAAGGCAGATCCAGTTTTAATTTTTTGAGGTATCTCCATACCGCTTTCCACAGTGGCTTCACTAATCTGCATCCCCGACAATAGTGTAGAATGATTCCGCTTTCTCCACATCCTTGCCAGCACTTGTTGTTTGTTGAGTTATTGATGACAGCCATTCTGACAGATGTGAGATGGTATCTCATTCTGGTTTTAATATGCATTTCTTTGATGATTAGTGATGTTGAGAATCTTTTGCTATGTCTATAGGCCATCCGTATGTCCTTTTTGGGGAAGTGCCTTTTCAGGTTCTTTGCCCATTTTTCAGTTGGGTTTTTTTTTTTTTTTTTTTTTTGGTGTTGAGTTTTGTAAGTTCTTTATAAATTTTGGATATCAACCCCTTATCAGATATATCCGCTAATGTGTTCCCCATTCAGTGGGTTGTCTTTTTATTTTGTTGATGATTTCCTCTGCTGTGCAAAAACTTTTTAGTTTGATGTAGTCCTATTTGTGTATTTTTTCTTGTTTCCCCTGCATGGGGAGATATATCTGATAAAAAATTGCTATGAGCAGTGTCCAAGATTTTGCTGCCTATGTTTTCCTCTACAGTTTTTATGGCTTTAGGTCTAACATTTAAATCTTTGGTCTGTTTTGAATTTATTCTTGTGTGTAGTATAAGAAGGTGGTTTAGTTTCATTGTTCTGCATGTATCTGTCCAATTTTCCCAACACCATTTATTGAATAAACTATCTTCAGCCCATTGTATGTGCTTGCTTACTCTGTTGAGTATTAATTGACTATAAAGGTATAAGTTTATTTCTGGGCTTTCTATTCTGGTCCATTGATCTATGTGTCTGTTTTTATGCCAGTACCATGCTATTTTCATTATTAGTGCCACACAGTATAGTTTGATATAAGGCAGCATGATTCTTCCAACTTTGTTCTTTCTCAGAATTGCTGTTGCTTTGTGGGGACTTTTGTGGTTCTGTATAAATTTTTGAAATATTTGTTCTATTCCTGTGAAATACATCATTGGAATCTTGATAGGAATTGCATTGAATCTATAGATTGCTTTGGATAGCATGGACATTTTAATGATGTTAATTCTTCCTATCCATGAATATGGTATGTGCTCCCACTTATTTGTGTCTTCTATTTGTTTCTTCAGTGTCTTATAATTTTCCAAGTACATGTCTCTTACATCCTTGGTTAGATTTATTCCTAAGTGTTTTATTTTTTTTGTAGCAGTTATGAATGATAATGTTTTCTTAATTTCCCTTTCTGTTAGTTAATTATTGGCGTATAAAATGCAACTGATTTCTGGATATTAATTTTGTATCCTGCTACTTTACTGAGTTCATTTATCAGTTCTAGTAATTTCTTGGAATCTTTGGGGTTCTGTATGTACGGTATCATGTCATCTGCAAATAAAGACAGTTTTACTTCTTCCTTTCCAATTTGGATGCCTTTTATTTCTTCTTCTTGTCTCATTGCTGTGGCTAGGACTTCCAGTACTCTGTTGAATAGGAGAGATAAAAGTGAACATCCCTGTCTTGTTCTCAATCTTAAGGAGAGCTCTTATGGTTTTTGCCCATTGAGTATGATGCTGGCAGTGGGTTTTTTATGTATAGCCTTTCTTATGTTTTGGTAAGTCCCTCTAATCCCACTTTGTTGAGAGTTTTTATCATATATGGGTGCTGGATTTTATCAAATGCCTTTTTTTGCATCTATTGATACGATCATGTGGTTTTTATCTTTCATT
This sequence comes from Glossophaga mutica, assembly GCA_039655065.1. Classification (NCBI taxonomy): domain Eukaryota; kingdom Metazoa; phylum Chordata; class Mammalia; order Chiroptera; family Phyllostomidae; genus Glossophaga; species Glossophaga mutica. The sequence goes on along the minus strand of CM077306.1, from coordinate 47,196,075 downwards.
TTGTTTATGTAGTGAGTCACATTTATTGATTTGTGAATGTTGTATCAACCCAGTATTACCAGAATAAATCATACTTAATCATGGTGTATGATCTTTTTTTATGTGTTGCTGTATTCTGTTTGCTAATATTTCATTTGAGGAGTCTGTGTTCATCAGGGATATTGGCCTATAATTTTCTTCCTTTGTAGTGTCTTTATATGGTTTTGGAATTAGGATAATGCTGTCCTCATAAAATGAGTTTGGGAGCCTTCCCTCCACTTGAATTTTATGAAATAGTTTGAGAAGGAGAGGTGTTAGTTCTTCTTAGAATGTTTGGTAAAATTCACCTGTGAAGCGGTCTGGTCCAGGGCTTTCATTTGTTGGGAGTTTTTGGTTACTATTTCAATTTTCACTATGTGTAATCTGTCTATGGAGATTCTCTGATTCTTCCTGACTCAGTTTTGGAAGATTATGTATTTCTAGGAATTTATCAATTTTGTCCAGGTTGTCCAGTCTGTTGGCATATAGTTGTTCATAATATTTTCCTACAATCTTTGTGTTTATTTGGTGTCAGTTGTTATTTCTCCTCTTTCATTTCTGATTTTATTTGGGTTCTTTCTCTTTTTTTTTTTTTTTTGATGAGTCTGGTTAAAGGTTTGTCAATCTTGTTTCTTTTCAAAGAACCAGCTCTTCTTAGATTTATTGATCTTCTGTATTTTTTTTTAGACTTTATTTTGTTTATATCTGCTTTGATCATTATTATTTCCATCCTTGTACTCACTTTGGGCTGTTCTTCCTTGTAGTCACTTTGGGCTTTTTTGTTGTTGTTCATTTTCAAGTCCTTTAAGAGTGAAATTAGGTTGTTTATTTGAGCTTTTTTGTTTTTTTTTTTTTGAGGTAGGAAAATAATTCTATGAATTTCCCTCTTAGGATTGCTTTCCCAGTGTCCCACAGATTTTGGGTTGTTGTGTTCTCATTTTCATTTGCTTCAAAGTATCTTTTGATTTCTTCCTTGATCTCATTATTGAGCCATTCATTGTTTAATAACATGTTATTTAGCTTTCATGTCTTTCCATATTTTTCAGTGTTCTTCTTGTTACTGATTTCTAGTTTCATAGCATTGTGAACAGAGAATATGCTTGATACAATTTCAGTCTTCTCAAATTTATTGAGACTTGTTCTGTGTCCAAAGATGGGGTCTATCCTGAAAACATTCCATGTGCACTTGAAAAGTATGTATATTCTGCTACTTTGAGATGAAGTGCTCTGAAGATATCAATTATATCCATTTGATTGGGAGTGTCATTTAAGGCCGCTAACTCCTTGTTGATTTTTGGCCTGGAAGAATCTATCCGTTGAAATTAGTGGGGTCTTAAAATCCCTGACTACGACTTTATTTCTGTTGAACTCTCCCTTTATGTCAATTTAGGTTTGCTTCACATATTTAAGTGCTCCTATGTTGGGTGCATAAATGTTTACTAGGGTTATATCTTCTAGTTGTATTGTTACCTTTATTATTATATAGTGTCCTCCTGTGTCTCCTACTTTAGCCTTGGTTTTAAAGTGTATTTTGTCAGATTTAAGTATTGCTAACTCAGATTTTTTTCCTTTCCATTTGCGTGAAATATGTTTTTCCATCCTTTTATTTTTAGCCTGTGTGTATCTTTTGATCTAAGGTGGTTCTGTTGGGGGCAGCATATATATGGGGCTTGTTTTCTTATCCATTCAGCTACCCTATGTCTTTTGGTTGGAACATTTAAGCCATTTACATTTAAAGCGATTATTGATAGATATTTATTTAGTGCCATTTTATTATTAGACTGTTTTCCTCTGGGGGTGTGTGTGTGTGTGTGTGTGTGTGTGTGTGTTTTCCCTTTCTCTTCTTTGTGTTCTTAGAGCAAGCCCTTTAACATTTGTTGTGGTATTGGTTTGCAAACTACTTTAGGTTTTTCTTGTCTGGGAAGCCCCTTTATTTCTCCTTTGATTTTAAATGATAGCCTTGCTGGGTAAAGTAGCCTTATTTGTAGGTCCTTGCTTTTCATTTCACGCCACTTCCTTCTTGCCTGAAATATTTCTGTGGAGAAATCAGATGACATTCTAATTGGCGCTCCCTTGTATGTAACTACCTACTTTGTCTTGCAGCTTTTAAAATTCTCTCCCCGTCTTTAAGCCTTCTCATTTTAATTATGCTGTGTCTTGGGATAGGCCTCTTTGGGTCCAACTTGTTTCTCTGAGCTTCATGGCCTCATGTGTCTTTTTTCTTCACTAGATTAGGGAAATTTTCTGTCATCATTTTTTCAAATAGGTTCTCAGTCCCGTGCTCGCTCTCTTCTCCTTCTGGTGTTTCCATGAGGATGTTAAGCTTCATGTTGCCCAAAATGTTCTTAAGCTCTAATTATTTTAAATTCTCTTTTCTATTTGCTGCTCTGCCTGGGCTTTTTTCCCTTTCTTTCTTTTCTTTTTTTTTGTTTTTGTTCCTTGCCTTCCAAATCAATGATTTGATCCTCTGCTTCTTCTGATGTAATGTTTATTCTTTCCAGTGAATTATTTATTTCAGATATAGCATTCTTTATTTCCAACTGGTCCTTTTTAATGGTTTCTGTCTTTTCTTTTTTTCATGCTGTTGAGTATCCTTATAATCATTACTCTAGACTCTCTGTCTGATATATTCCTTTCCTGCATTTCATCTAGTTGTTCTTCTGGAGAATTCTCTTGTTCTTTCATTTAGCATCTTGTTTGTCTTCCCATTTTGACTGCTTCTTTGTATTTTCTGCCTTAGTTTTTAGACTAATCAGTGACTCAGCCTGGAGCTGTCATCAGCAGCCTGGCTTAAGCTCTCCAGGATGAGGCAGAGTAGTTTTTGTAGGCAGGGCTATTGCTTCCCCTCAGGCTGATGCTACTTGGACAGGAATGCTCTGCCTGAGAAAGGTGGCTCCTGTAGTATGGGAAATGACTCAGCACAGGCATCCTCATAGCTGTTCTTTCATTTCTCTCCTCAGAGCTACCAACCCCAGATTATCCTCAAGCGTCTCTAGTGCACTCTGCCCTCCCTCTGCTGACACCCAGGGTAAGTGGCTGCAGACGAAATTTTGTGTTGGACCTTTAAGAGGCTCTCAGTGTCTCCAGCCATCTCTCTCTGGCAGACTGAAATACTGCTGCCTTCCCATAGCTCAGTGTTATCTGGGTACCTTTCCAGTTCTGGTGCTGTAGGCTGGAGAGCTCAGCTTGGGCTATAGACCCCACTCTTCTCAGGCAGAACCATCCTGGCTGCTGAAATATCCCTTCGGAACTTCAGTTGCCACCCATGGGAGCCCAGCCAGCCCTCTTGCACCACCCTCGCAACCCCACCAGTCTCATTTTAGTGAAGTGGTTTCTTCTGTCTGTCTGTGGTTATAAGGCTTCTTTCAAGGTAGTGTTCAGTTGGTTATTCAGGATGATTTCTCTACAATTTAGTTGTAGTTCCAGATTGGTCCCGGGAGGAGGTTAGTGGAGCTTCCACTTTTCTTCCGCCATCTTAGATCTCCATGTAAGTTTTTGAAATTGTTTTCTGTCTGTATTAATCACTCTTTGGAATGGCCTTCTTAAAAGCCATTAATACCCTAATTATACAATTCTTAGTCATCCTCTTAACCAATTCCCTGTGCCTGGTAGATATTCTTAGCTCTTTCTTTAACTCCAATGCTATGCATTGTCCTGGGGGTTTTTCCTGCCCTTTCTACCTTTTGGGTCATGCCATTGGTGATTTTTATTCCTTCTGCTTCCTAAATTTACAAATCCTTAATGTTAACTTTCAGTCTTTTCTATTTTCTTAATAACCTCATCTCTAATACATCTCATGTATTAGATTTTACCACTATTGGGGGAATTTTTAAGTTAATATTTCTATCTCACCTCCATTTTCACATTTTTAATTATTGGGTTTTTCTATCTGAATGTCTTGCTGGTTTCTCCAACCTAGCATGCATGTATATAGCCATTATTGTAGCCTTCAATTTGAGTATTCCACTGTTTCTCGAACATTTCAGTTATAAATCCTTGCTGAGTTCCATTTCCTCTCCCTTATCCAGTCTGTTGACAAATCAGATAGATTCTCTGTCTGATTCAAAACTGAAAACACTTGTTTTTTTCTCACACTGACATCAACCAAGATGAAATTTTAATTGTCCCTTGTCTATTCTGGTCTCCATTTCTTTATTTTCTCCCCTTCAAATGATTCTTCATTGTATTACCGGCCCAGTCTTTGTTCAGAGAAAGTGTGAGGACATGCTACCTGCTGGTGCCATGCTACATTCTGAAATTGCAAAATTGGTTAACAGTCCAGTAGAGATATGTAGACCTGTAGAATATACGATGTGGTAAATGCTATAATCAGTGTATACAGAAGGAGCTATAATTTTTTTTTGAGAAAGATAGGAAAGGCTTTATAGGAAAAGTAACTTTTAGACTGGTTCTTGATGGATACATAGGATTTCTCTACAGAGAGAAGGGCATTTCAGACAGGGGATATGTAGTGAGTGTAATAACAGGCAGACATAAAAGGGTATAGTGTATATAAGGAATTGTGATAACTTTTATTTTGGCTGGAAGACTACCTTTAGGGAAGGTAAAAAATATAGTTTGGAGCCAGATTGCAAAGGACATTGTATGCTATATGAAAGAATTGGGATTTCATCCATATCGTAAGGCAATAAAATTTCAGTGCAGTTACTGTTAGATTTTTACTTTTGGTGGGAGCTTGGAATATGGCAAATACTATTATGATCCTATTGCTTCCCGTTGGTTGCTGGAGTAATAAAGCTCAATACCTTTAATTCAGGATCTCTGCTTTTCCCCATGACTTTCTTGTGTATACTCTCTGCTTCAGCCAGTTTGGGCTGTTTACTAGCATGGGACAGTCCTTGTGCTTTTCTGTTTATGCTTGATTATTGAATTTCTGCCATCATCAAAAACAGTTTGAATTTTACATGCCACCACAGTGAAGACTTCTCAAAGCTAGAGAGGAACAATACCTTTTCTGAGGTTTTAGCATACTTTGTACTCCTTTTGGGGCAGTTGGTGAGTATATCGAAATCATTGTTTGATAAGAGGAGGGAAGACTCCCAAGCTCATTATACGAGGCCAGCATTATCCTAATTCCAAAACTGAATACAGACACTGCAAAGAAAGAAAATTATAGGCCAAAAATAGATGCAGGAATCCTCAACAAAATATTAACAAATTTGATCAAGAAATATATTAAAAAGATCTTCTACTGTGATTAAGTAGGATTTATTCCTGGGATGCAAGGTTGTTACAATACAGTATTGGCAAGTCAAACAAAATTAAAGATTAAAAACCACATGATCATATCAATAGATTCAGAAAAAGCATTTGATAAAGTCCAGCACTCATTTACAATAAAAACCTTCAGCAAAGTGGGAATAAAGGGAATATATCGTAACATAATAATGGCTATATATGACAAACCTACAGGTGGCATCATACTCGGGCAAAAACTACCAAGTGTTACCCTTAAGATTGGGAATAAGACTGGGATGTTTACTTCACCACTGTTACTCAAGATAGTACTGGAAGTCCTAGCCACAGCAATCATAGAAGAAATGAAAGGCACCCAAATTGGAAAGGAAGAAGTAAAACTGCAGTTATTTGCAGATGACATGATACTATATATAGAGAGCTAAAGATTCCACTAAACCACTAACTGATCAGTGAATTCAATAAAGTAGGATGCAAAATAAATATCCATAAATCAGTTACATTTTTATGTACTAATAATGAACTATCACAAAGGGAAACTGAGAAAAAATATGCCATTTATACTTGCATCAAAAAATAAAATACCTGAGGATAAATTTAACTAAAGATATAAAACATGTGTACTTGGAAAATTATTAGACACTGAAGAAAAAAATCTAAGAAGATATAAATAAATGGAAGCATAAATGGAAACATGTATTGTGCTCATGGATATAAAGAATTAACATCATTAAAATGTCTATACTACCCAAAGCAATCTAAGAATTCAACACATTTTCTATCAAGATACCAGTGGCCTGTTTCACAGAACTAGAACAGATCTTCCAAAAATTTATGTGGAACCATAAAAGACCCCAAATAGCCACAGCAAGCTTGAGAAGAACAAAGTTGGAGGTATCATGTTACCAGATAGCAAACTATACTACAAGGCCATGGTAATCAAAACAGTCTGGTACAAGCATGAACACAGGCACACAGATCAATGGAACAGAATAGACAGCCCCCCAAATAAGCCCTTGCTTATATGTGCAATTAATATTTGACAGAGGAGGCAAGACTATGCAGTGGGGTGATGAAAGTCTATTTAATAAATGGTTTGGGAAAATTGGACAGATACATGCAAAAAAAAAAAAAAAAGAAATAGACTACTTTCCTACACCATGTACAAGAGTAAATTCAAATAGATTAAAGACTTAAATGTAAGACTTGAAACTATAAAATTCCTGGAAGAAGACATAGCCAGTAAAATCTCTGCCATTCTCTCAGCAATATGTTTTCTGATATATCTCCTTGGGCAAGGAAACAAAAGAAAAAGTAAATGAGTGGGACTAGATCAAACTACAACATTTATTCGCCAGTGATACATCTAATAAGGGATTAATATCCAGAATTTACAAAGAACATGTACAATTTAATACCCCCTCCGCAAACAATTCATTTAAAAAAATGGGCAGAGTACCTGAATAGACATGGCTCCAAAGGGGCTATATAGATGGCCAATAGACATGAAAAGTTGTTTAATGTCATTAACTGCCAGAGAAATGCAAATTAAAAGCACAATGAGATATCACCTCACACCCGTCAAAATGGCCATCATCAATAAATCAACAAGAAACAGTGTTGGCCAGCATGTGGAGGAAAGGAAACCCTCATGCACTATTGGTGGGAACACAGATCAATGTGGCCACTGTGGAAAACAGTATGGAGGTTTCTTCAAAAAATTATGACCCATTGATTACACTTCTGGGAATATGTTCAAAGAAACCCGAAGAAGAACATAATTCAAAGAAACTAATTCAAAGAAGAACATAGTTTCAAAGAAACTAATTCAGAAGAACATAAGTATCCCTATGTTCATTGCAGCGTTATTCACAATAGCCAAGATATGGAAGCAGCCTCCATGCCCGTAGGTAGATGAGTGGATAAAGAACGAGCACCATACCCACAATGGAATATTACTCAGCCACAAAAGAGAATGAAGCTTATCATTTGCAACAGCATGGGTGGGTCTGGGGGGTATTGTGCTCAGTGAAATAAGTCAAAGAAAGACAAGTATATAATTTCACTTAAGTGTGGAATCTAAAGAACAAAATAAATGAACAAGCAGATTCATAGATACAGAGAACAGACTAATGGTTGCCAGAGGGGAAAAAGGTGAGGGGATTAAGAAGTACACATTGGTTGTTAGAGAATAGTCATGGGGATGTAAAGTACAGCATAGGGAACGTAGTCAGTAATATTGTAATAACTACGTATGGTGCCAGGTGAGTACTGGAAATATCAGGGGGAGTACTTTGTGAAATATACTGTCTGACCATTGTGCTGTGTACCTGAAACTAATACAGAATAATATTGAATGTGAACTGTAATTAAAAAATTAACTTGAACTCTAAATCACATCTGTAGGAGAAATAAAATAAAAAATAAAGAAATCATAGCTTGGTAGTTAAGGAGCGTTGGAGCGAAAGCCAAGATTTAAATCCTAGTTGTATCATGTACTGTTTGTGTGATCTGGACAATTTATTGAATCTTTCTCAACCTGTTTTCTCATGTTTTAAATAGGGATATAACACTTACATCACCAGATTAATGTGAGAAGGAAATGAAATAATGATTGTAAAGCCCTTAGCATTACAGTATTATGCAATGTTATTACTATGGCAGTAAACCGTATATAAAGGAGTAATATGGATCCAGGGCTGAAGCACAGTAATAAGTAGGAGGTACTGAATGATGACTGTGGCATTTTAATACAACACATTTCTAGTAAACATCACCTTATACATTAGGGAGGAAAGGAATAAGCCAAAGTGTGAAGAGCATCAGCAGTTTCTTATAGTGCATGGTAGACTGATTGTCAATATCATGTACACGATGGTCACTCTGCGCTATTTCTCTTTTTGCATCTGTCCTTGGTGGCTCTTAGACGTCATAGCCCACAGCTCTCTCTGCTTGGTATGTGACCTTGGTGACCACATACTGGTATATAGAATTTGAATAAACATTGTTTTCCTAAAGCCAAGTTATTTGATAAATCTTCTTAGTTTTTATGCTTTGTAACCCTTTTAACATGTATAAACTTGGAAAGTTTTATAACAACACATCAACTTTCCTGAAATTTAGACCAGAAAATAATCTCTGATAGCCTTCATTTCTTCTTCTAGAATAATCCTTTGTAAAATACAGTATAGACCTATCTACCTCCCCTGTCATGTAAACAAATCTCTATTTACTGTTACTTCTTCCCCCGTCTGGTAAGTGCCCGCAACTTTACCCTCTTGTTGTCCTGTTGTTATTTTGCAAAACTCAACTCAGGTCCATCCATTTCTATAGTACAGCAAGGTTTTTTTTTCTTTCCCTCAATTCCAGTTCCTCCTGATTTTGATAAAGAGAGCATCTTGATTTTATTACATTAAGGCTTTATATCCCTTTGTGGCTATTCAACAGTTGAGGCTTCTCTTCTCAACTTTGTCTCATGTCTTAACGCAGTGCTTACCCCAAGTGTGCTCTGTGATCAGAATTTTCTGCATCAGAATTCTTACCTGCATCAGAATTTTCTGGAGGTACTTGTTTAAAATGTAGATTCCTGTTTTCTACTCTCAGAGATTCTAATTATTGGCTAGATCTGGAGTGGCATGCAGGACTCTGCTTTTAAAATGAATACCCAAGGTGATTTTTATTTTTACTTTATTTTTATTGTTCATGCTATTACAGTTGTCCCAATTTTTTTCTCCCCTTCGCCCCCCTCCACCCAGCCCGCCTACTACTTCTATAATCATTCCCCACACTGTTGTCCATGTCCCTGGGTCCTTCATATATGTTCTTTGATTAATCCCTTCAGCTTCTTTTAAATAGTTCCCTCCTCACTCCTCCCCTCTTTGGCTTTCAGTCTATTTCATGATTCTATGCTTCTGGTCCTATTTTCCTCATTAGTTTATTTTGTTCAGTAGATTCCTCTTATAGGTGAGATCATACGGTATTAGTCTTTCACCTACTGGCTTATTTCACTTAGCATAATAGTCTCCAGTTCTATCCATGCTGTTGCAAAGATAGGACTTCCTTCTTTTTTTCTGCTGCATAGTACTCCATTGTATAAATATGCCACAGATTTTTAATGCACTCATCTACTGATGGGCACATAGGCTGTTTCCAAATCTTGGTTATTGTAAATAGCACTGCTATGAACATAGGAAATTGTTTATAGCAGTGCTACGCAACAATTGCATAAATTGTTTTGAATTGGTATTTTGAGATTCTTAGGGTATAATCCCAGCAGTGGAGTTGAACTGTATTTGAATTGAATTGAATTGAACTGGTCAAAAAGCAGTTCCATTTTTAATTTTTTGGGAAATGCCATTCTGTTTTCCACAGTGGGTGTACCAGTCTGCATTCCCACTGACAATGCACTAGGGTTCCCTTTTCTCCACATCCTCACCAGCCCTGGTCGTTTGTTGATTTATTAATACTAGCCATTTTGGCAGGTGTGAGGTGATATCTAATTATGGTTTTAATTTGCATCTCTCTGATAGCTAGTGACATTGAGCATTTTTCATATGTCTATGGGCCATTTGTATGTTTTCTTGGAGAAGTGTCTATTCAGGTCCTTTGCCCATTTTTTAATTGAATTGTTTGTCTTCCTGGTATGAGTTGTATGAGTTTTTTCTATATTTTGTATATTAAACCCTTGTCTGATGTATCATTGGCAAATATGTTCTCCCATAGTCAGTTCCCTTTTCATTTTGATAATGGTTTCTTTAACCATGCAGAAGCTTTTATATTTGGTGTAGTTCTATTTGTTTATTTTTTCTTTATTTCCCTTGCCCTAGGAGGTACATCAGGAAAAATACTGCTTTGTGAGATATCTGAGATTTTACCGCCTATGTTTTCCTCTAGGATTTTTATGGTATCATGATTTATATTTAAGACTTTTATCCATCTTGAGTTTATTCTGGTGTATGGTGTAGGTTGTTGGTCTGGTTTCATTTTTTTCTGCAAGTACCACTCCAGTTCTCTCAGCACCGACTTGTGAAGAGACTATCTTTACTCCATTGTATGTTCCTGTCTTCTTTGTCAAATGTTAACTGACCATAGGGACACAGTTTTTTGTGCTCTCTATTCTGTTCCCTTGATCTATGTGTCTGTTCTTATGCCAGTACCAGACTGTTTTAATTATAGTGGCCTTGTAGTATAGTTTGATATCAGGTATTGTGATCCCACCAACTTTGTTCTTTTTTTCTCAAGGTTGCTGAGGGTATTTGGGGTGTTTTTTGGTTCCATGTAAATTTTTGGAATATTTGTCTAGATTTGAGAATATGCCGTTGGTATTTTAATAAGAATTGCATTAAATGTATAGATTGTTTTGGGTAGTATGGATATTTTAATGATGTTAATTCTTCCAATCCATGAACATGATATATATCTTATATTTATTTGTATCTTCCACAGTTTCTTTCTTTAGTGTTATATAGTTTTCTGAGTACAGGTCTTTTACCTCCTTGGTTACATTTATTCCTAGGTACCTTGTTTTTATTGTTGTTGCTATAGTAAATTGCATGTTCCCCTAGTTTCTCTTTCTGATGATTCATTGTTGGTGTACAAAAATACCATCGATTTCTGAATATTGACTTTCTATCTTGCTACTTTGCTGAATTCATTTATTAGGTCAAGTAATTTTTGGTGGAGCCTATAGGGTTTTCTGTGTACACTATCACGTCGTCTGGAATAATGACAGTTTTACTTCCTCCTTTCAATTTGGATGCTTCTTTTCCTTCTTCTTGTCCGATCACTGTAGCTAGGACTTCCAGTACTATGTTGAGTAAGAGTGGTAAAAGTAGACACCCTTGTCTTGTCACTGATCTTAAGGGAAGTGCTTTTAGTTTTTGCCCACTGAATATGATGTTGGCAGTAGATTCTTTGTATATGGACTTTATTACATTGAGGTATTCTCCCACTATTTCCACTGTGCTGAGTGTTTTTATCATGAATGGGTGCTAGATTTTATCAAGTGCCTTTTTCAGCATCTATTGATATCATCATGTGATTTTTGTCCTTTATTTTGTTTATGTGATGTATCGTGTGTTGATTTGCAAATATTGTACCATCCTTGCATTCTTGGAATAAATTCCTCTTGATAATGGTGTATGATTTTTTAAATGTATTGCTGGATCAGATTTGCTAATCTTTTGTTGAGGATTTTAGCATGTGTGTTCATTAGAGGTATTGGTTTGTAATTTTCTTTCTTTATTGTCTTTACCTGGTTTTGAGATTAGGATAATACTGGCCTCATAAAAAGAGTTTATGAGTCTTCTCTTTTCTTAAGTTTTTTGGAATAGTTTGAGAAGGATAGTGTTAGTTCTCTTTTGAATGTTAGATGAAATTTGCCTCTGAAGCCATCTGGCCCAGGGCTTTTGTGTGCTGGGAGTTTTTTTGATTACCTCTTCAGTTTTGCTCATTATTGGTCTATTCAGGTTTTCTGCTTCTTCCTGATTCAGTTTTGGAAGATTGTGTGCTTCTAGAAATTTATCCGTTTTGCCCAGGTTGCCTAATTTCTTGGCATGTAGTTGTTCGTAGTAACTTCTTATAATCCTTTGTATTTCTTTGGTGTCAGTTATATCTCCTCTTTCACTTCTGATTTTATTTATTTGTGTTCTCTCTTTTTTTATTGAGTCTGGTTAAAACTTTGTCAGTTTTGTTTTATCTTTTCAAAGGACCACCTCCTGGATTCATCAATCCTTTTAGTTGTTCTTTTTAGTTTCTATGTCATTTAATTCTGCACAGATCTTGATTATTTCCTTCTTTCTACTTACTCTTGGCTTTGTTTGTTTTTGTTCCTCCAGTTCTTTAGATGTTGGGTTAGGTTGTTTGAGATTTTTCTATCTTCTTTAGGTGGGCCTGTAATGCTATGAACTTCCCTTGCAGGACTCTTTTGCTGTGTTCCATAGGTTTTGGGTTGTGTGTGTTCATTTTCATTTGTATCTAGATACTTTTTGATTTCTTCCTTTATCTCGTTGTTGGCCTTTCATTATTTAATAACGTGTTATGCAGCCTCCATGTATTTGAATGTTTTTGAATTTTTCCTTGAGGTTGGTTTCTATTTCAAACCATTGTGATCTGAGAAGATGCTTGATAGGATTTCAGTTTTCTATTTTATTATCTTTTTTAAAATTTTAATTGTTCAAGTATAGTTTTCTGACTTTTACTCCCATCCCAGCCCATGCCCCCAGCCCTCCCCACCTCCCTCCCATTTCCATCCCCCTATAGTTTTTGTCCATGTGTCCTTTATACTTGTTCCTGTAAACCCTTCCCCTTTTCCCCTGAAATTCCCTCCCCTCCCCACTCTGATTTCAGTTTTCTTGAATTTGTTGAAGCTTGTGTATCCTACCATGCAGTCTATCTTTGACAATAATCCATGTGCATTTGAGAAGAATATATATTTTGCTTTTTTGGGGTGAAATGTTCTGTAAATTTAAATTAAATCCATTTGCTCTAGAGGGTCATTTAATACCACCATATCCTTGTTCATTTTTTTGTCTGGAAGATGAAATGGAGGACAGCTAAGATCTATCCATTGTTGATAGTGGGGTGTTAAAATCCCCTACGATGACTGTATTTCTGTTGACCTCTTTCTTAAAGTTCTCCAAGATTTTCTTTATATATTTTTGTGCTCCCATATTGGGTGCACCTCTGAGGTCTGTCTGGAAAAAGTCCAGCCATTGTTAATATAACAAGAATGCTTTGTGTGACATTGATGTAACCTGGCAACCAAGGAGAGTGGACTGGAATGCACATGCATGAACAATGACTTTACTGTACTAGTCAGTAGGGGTGATAGATGCTGTTGAGTAAGCATGTGTGCTGTGTGGCTGTTGCATTGAAAATGACTGAGCAAGTAGAGCAATGAATTTGCATTAAATTTTGTGTTAACCTTGAATATTCCTCTGTGGAAACTATTTGGATGATTAGAAGGGTACAGCTATGGGCAGCTGGTGATTGGCATCTTTATCACAACAATATGCCCACTTGTGCATCACGTCTTGTGCTGAGTTTTCTGGCAATCATCAGATCACCCAGGTGACTCAGCCCCCTTACAGCCCAGATTTGGCGCTTTGCGACTTCTGGCTTTTCCCCAAACTATAAAATTACCTTTGAAAAGGAAGAGATTTCAGATTGCTCATGAGATTCAGGAAAATGTGACAGGGCAGCTGATGGCGATTGGGAGAACCATATGAGGTCCCAAGGTGTCTACTTTGAAGGAGCCTGAGGCATCATTGTCCTGTGTACAGTGTTTCTTGTATCTTCTTCAATAAATGTCTCTATTTTTCATATTACATGGCTGGATACCTTCTGGATAGACCTTCTTGTTTACTAGGGTTATATCATCTTGATGGACTACTCCCTTAAGTATTATGTAGTGATCGTCTCTGTCTCCTGTTATGGCCTTTGTTTTGAAGTCTGTTATGTCTGATACGAGTATTGCTTATTGCTATCCCAGCTTTTTTTCCAAGTCTATTTGCTTGGAATATTTTTTTCTATCTCTTCACGTCTAGCCTGTGTATATCTTTTGTTCTGAGGTGGTTCTAGTGTAGATAGCATATATGTCCCCCAAGGTAATTATTAAACTCCCAAATGTCTGGGAACCTCTGTTATTTGTGATTGACTCCTGATTTTAATTTTTCTTTTTCTCTGCCCCCAAATTTTGTGGGGTTCAATTTTTCCTGTGGGTTTGCAAGAAGCAAAGGTAACAATTCCAGCTACCCGTCATTTAAAGTAGAAGGAGCTACTGCTGCTTATCATTTTAAGTAAAACAAAACAAAACAAAACAAAAACACTTGTTACAGCAAGAATACTATGTATGTCAAGCAGGTATGGCTCTCAGTTTTGGCCTTTTTATGGGCGTTCCAAGGGCAATGGTGGCCTGTCCCCTGGAGGACAGTTAAGAAAGAGAACTCAGAGGCCTGGTTTCTGTGTTGAAACGACAGGCACTTTTGGAGACATTATGTTTTCTTAGTTTTTACAGTTTTTCTAGTAATGTAAGGCTGTAGCAGAAATGACCTTAGGTCATTTACAGGCTGGCCAGTATAATAAGCTTGTTATACATTTTTTCTTCCAATTACTAGCAAGCAGGGAGGGAGCAATGAAAATGAATTGGCATTTTCCCATTTGGTGGTAGAGAAAGTTTGGAATTGGTTGCCTAAATTGCCACAGGTGGAAAGTTTGGGATTGGTTGCTTGAATTGCCACAGGTGGACAGTGGAGGGAACAAATCATGAAATTTAAAGTATAGTCTAGGGAACACATGTGGACAAGGGAAGCATACATCCTTTTTTTGTTGTCTTTTGCTAAGAAAACTTCGAGGTACTGATTTGAGTTGTTTTCCTCATTTGTGTAGCTCAATACATGAGGCTAACCAATAGTATGGTTGTACTTTTCTAGAGCTCCAGAATGGCAGGTACCAAACTTGTATGGATGTGTATGTGTCTGTATGCCTGCGCTAGCACAAAATATTAGGAATATATATGACTACAAAAGTAAATGAGTAATAGTCTGTTCAGTAGGTGCTCCCTTATCCAGGTAGGATACATTCCTAGACCCCCAGTGGGTGCCTGAGACCTTGGATAGTACCAGACCCTCTATATACTATATATTTTTTCCTGTACATACATACCCATTCTAAAGTTTAATTTGTAAATTAGGCACAGTAAGAGATGAACAACAATAACTAATAATAAAATACAACAATTACAACCATATAGTGTAATAAAAGTTCTGTGAATGTGGTCTCTCTCTCTTATTGTACTGCACTCACCCTTCTTGCTATGATGTGAGATGATACAGTGCCTGTGTGACGAGATGAAGTGAGGTGAATGACGTAGGCACAGTGGTGTAGCATTAGGCTACTATAAGGGTTACGTGAACACAAGCCCTGCAGTTAATGGGAGAGTCGGTCTGATAACCTGGGTGTTACTAAGTTACTAACGGGTAGGTGGCATATGCAGCATGGCCATGCTGGACAAGGGATGAGTCACATCCTAGGCAGGAGGGAACAGGATGGCAAATTTCATCATGCTACTCAGAACGGCCTGCTATTTAAAACTTAGGAATTGTTTATTTCTGGAATTTTTTATTTACTATTTCCAGATCACAATTGACTAATGGTAACTGAAACCACAGGTAACTAAAACTGTGGAAAGCAAAACTGCAGATATATGGGGGCTGCTGTATATTGTGATTTTTCAAGTTAACGAGTAAATAAATTTTATACTGAAAAGGAAAGAAAATGGACTAATGCAACCCTAAAATATATTTGAAATGAACAATAAGCAAGAAAACATATAAACATCACTAGTAATTTTTAAAATGCCAGTAAAATACCCATGATATGTACTATTTTCCTCATCAAATTGTCAACAATTAAAAACAGGTAGTGTCCACTGTGGAGGAGAGTTTGTAAATTGGCTCACACTGTGTCATAGGTTGTGCCCCTCAGGAGATTACATCATGCTACTCAGAATGACATACAATTTAAAACTTATTTATTCTTGGAGGTCTCCATTTAATATTTTTGCACCACAGTTGACCATGGGTAACTGAAACCATGGAAAGCAAAATTGTGAATACAGGGGACTACTGTATTTCTGTTTTCAAAGAAATTATTTAAACACTAATGAATTTCTAATTGGTAGAATTTGGTAGGGAGTAAGAGAAGTTTGGGGGAAAGGGAAGGTACCCCAGGAACCTTGAGTGAGAAGAGAGTGCCAGATTATTCTGCCAAGGGATAAGGCTGCTTGCCTTATTTGCCGCAGTCCTGCCGCCTTTGTCTCTTTATCTATAAAACTCACCCCACCCCTTACTTGAATGTTCCTTTTCCTTACATTCATTAATTCATAGCAAGTGTTATAGGAATTGGACCTTGTGGAAACAATTTTTGACCCTCGAATTCAGGTTTTAAAAAGTTTCTTTCAAGTGCCTATTTCCTTCAAACTATAAAAAGCGTTTTTGAAGTTAAATGTATATTTGGTTTGCTGCATGTTGAAGTTGACTTTTTTTTTTTAAATCCTCACCTGAGGACATGCTATTCATTTCAGAGAGAGGAGAAGGGAGGAGAGAGAGAGGGAGAGACACATCAAAGTGAGAGAGAATCATTGATTAGCTGCCTCTGGTATGCCCCAAACAAATATGGAATCCATAACCTAGGCATGTGCTCTGACTGGGAATCGATGCCACAGCCTTTGGTTTACAGGATGATGCTCCAACCGAGGCACACAAGACTGGACAAAACGGACTCATTGTTAATGGGATTCTATTTAAAAAAAACAAAAACAAAAACTTGTTGAGATTGCTAAGCAGCCTCTCAATCAGTTTTATAACAAACCATAATGGAATTTTTGTATATGTGTGAAAGAAAGAATTGTTTCTTTGGAACAGAGAGAAATTGCACTGAAATTAGAGGGCTCAGCAGCATATTTGCTTCAGGCTTAGAGTTGCAGTAATCGTACTTACTTAGTTCATGACATTTGTCTATGAACTCTGATTCCTTATCATTCCATTTGCCCCCTCCCATGGCACCCATGAATGTTCTTGAATGTATGTTTTGTAAAATATTTAGTGTTATGTAGTGTGTATATTTTTAATTTGCTTAAATGGTATTATACTGTAGATCTTTTTGTTTTTCCTTTTGCATTCACTACTGTTTAAAAAAAAATCTCTTCGTGTTTCTGATGTATATCTACCTCAGTGCTTCTGATTGCTGCATAGTGTTTCATGGAATTTACTTACCACTCATTCATTCCTCTAGTGATGCCTCCACCTACTCTTACAAACAGTGCTCCAGAGAATATATCAGACATGTTCACTTACAAATGGTGTGTGAGTTTTTCCCAAATATACACATAGAGCTGTATAGCCGGGTCATAGAAATGGCATTACCTGTGAAAGTTTAGCACGTGATTGTTCTGTGGAGTGGCTTGCTAGAATGCATGTGGTTTTCTTTTCTCCATGTTCTTGCTAACACCTTTCTGTGTCTTAAACATTGTATTTAATCCATTTTATACTATAACACTGGAAAAATTAGAAAGTTGATTAAGAATTTATTACACAGGAGGGTCAAATTTTTATTATAGCAACTAGAGTTTTAAAGCTTACAATGGAGATATTGAGGGAAGATTGAAAAGCATGTGAAAATTCAAAGTGTTGCATGATAATGTCCAGGTTTTGCAAGAAGTCTTACTGTCTAGAGGACAGGGATATTACCTTGTCAACCTGTCCAGAAACTTGATCTTGTCAGGGTCCAGAGTCAGTTATTTTTAGGTAGCGTGACTCATGTTAACTACCCTCACTAGTGACAGTTAATTAGAATGCCACTAGACTAATTCATGATGAGAAAATAAAATTGTCAAGCGTCCTGGCCATTTCAGTTGGCCATTTTTTTCTCTGCAGGAAATAAAGTATAATTAGAAGAGGTAGCTTGGTGAGTTTTAATCAGAGCAAGAGGAAATGTTCTATGAATCAGGTGATTAATGGTGTCAAGCTATCAAAGCTTGATGGCATTTATCTATTTTCTAAGTCAGATGTTTTAACAACCTTGGAGCTGTGAGATTTGTAGCAGTATTAATTATGACATAATAATCTGCCCATGTCTTCTATTTGATTTTTTCCTGGTCTTTGTTATAAAGGGGCTTTATAAATTATTGTACTTATAAGAAAGCCATTTAGATTAACTAAACTGTTTGAAAGGGAATTAGTTGCACCGTCAGACTGAGACAGTAAGCATTGTAATTATTTCTACACGGATTTTGCTCTTGAATTTTTAGAAATAATTTTGTAGGATCTATACTCTAATATGAACATGGTTTTAAATTTATTTTAAATTAAATTTAGAATTAAACAGTAATCTACAGTTTCTCCCCTCATTGAAACTTTATGTTTCTAAGGAGAACTCAGCTTTAATTTTTTTAAAAAAGTAAGAAGCCTGTAGAAATATTTTATTTACAGGAATTTTTTTTTGTAGCAGATCTTTTTAGAAATACATGTTTATCTTGGTATATTTCTCATCACTTATTTTTTACTTTACTTTTATGACTTGTTTTAGGTTATCTGGATCTTTATTTTAAAGATTTATTTACTTATTTATTTTTAGACAGAGGGGAAGGGAGGGAGAAAGAGGGGGAGAGAAATAGCAATGTGTTGTTGCCTCTCAAGTGCCCGCTACTGGGGACCTGACCCACAATCCAGGGGTGTGCCCTGACTGGGAATCAAACTAGTGACCCTTTGGTTCACAAGCCAGCACTCAATCCATTGAGCCACACCAGCCAGGAGGTTATCTGGATCCTGAAATAATTAAGCACAAGACCACATAATGTGGATTTTAGTTAGCACAAAAAATCCTTGACAGATTTAAAATTTTTTTAACATATATTGAAGTACTTATGGAATTAATTGGAATTTAACTAATACTGAGCATGACTAGTTAGAAACCCAGTTTTGGAGCTTAAGTTTTATACTTCAGTTTTTATTTCTCTAAAGCTCTGAGATTGTATGACCTTATTGTTTAAATTGAAAAAGGTAAGCGAAAATTTGGTTTTCATCTAAACTGAGTAGTAAAGTGTCTTTTATTAGAATTTTGATTATTTGTATTGCATTGGGAAAAATTCCTTTTTTTAAGTTATTAGCTAGTTGAACTGTTTTTTATTGCTAACCCAAAATGAAAGTACGTTAACGCATATTTTTTCTTATTTTTTAATGAAAAATACCATGACTAGAAATAGTAATGCTAGCCCTGGCTGGTGTGGCTCAGTGGATTGACTGTCAGCCTGTGGACTGAAAGGTCACTGGTTCGGTTCCCAGTTAGGGTACATGCCTGGGTTGCTGGCCAGGTGCCTAGTTGGGGGCGTGCGAGGGGTAACCAGTCGATGTCTCTCTTGCACATTGGTGTTTCTCTCCCTGCCTTCCCCTCTCTCTAAAAATAAATAAATAAAATCTTTTAAAAAAGAAATAGTAATGATAGAAATCATACATTTTTATCAGGATGATTGTAATTATTACTAGAGGAATAATAATTTGATTATTGTGTATATACTTAAAAATGAAAATTTCCCATTTTAAGAATAAAAAGGAAACTGTGGTTTTTATAACAATAATGCTGCATCTAAATATTTCAGGCAAAAATTGTGCAAATGACAGACCTGAGAAATGCAGAATACTAAATATGTGTATCGTGGGAGAATACTGCCACCTTGTGTATATGTGGTGCTATTATATTTCTCCATTTCCTTTTGTTATACCACCTAATACAGTATGTGGTGTGTTTTTTTTTTTGTTTGTTTTTTGTTTTTTAACCATTTGGTACTGTGTTCAGATGTGTAAATGTATTAAAAAATTTTTTTTCATGTAGTAAAATCAAAACTTGTTTTTCATGTAGTAAAATCAAGCCAATTTTTTTTTTCTTGCCAGGAGGAGAAGTCTGGGTTTTTGAAGACATTGAATTTGGTGTAGTAAGCTCTAAGAATTGAAGAGTTTGAGAGATCAGCCTGGTGAATTGATATCTGGGGTTAGCTGAGAATTGAATCCTTTTATTTGAATCTTATGGAAAGTTTGTGATTCTTTTTATCATTCTTCAATTGAGTGCTTGCAGTGCTTTGGGATCATTATTCTGACAGAATTCATTATACCGTAGATAAAGCAAGTATAGGACACTAGGCTTACCTGGGCAGCCATATTCCTTGATATTTAAATATTTTCCTGTAGGTCAAGTGCAGAAGAACAACTATAATAGTGACATGTAATAGTGCTTTGAAAAATATGGATGCAATGAAAAAAGTGTTCCTTCAAATCATTGTGGTTACCTGGGGGCATGACTTAGTGGTTTTCAGGTATTACCTTTCTAAAGAGCAAGAATCACCAGACTGGAGTTCACTTTCTGATGTTCCCAATTAGCTTAGCTGTGTAATCATGAGCACTTCTTTGGGCTCATGAAAAATGAGCAGTTGAACTGAGTGGTTTCTAAGTACCTTTTAACTTTAGAATTCTGTGATCATATAAAGTTCTACTCTCAGTTTTTAAAATGCTGATGCGGTAATGTCCTTTATTAATGTACTCATTATACTCCTCTGTGTAACAAATTATTTTAAAGGGTAGTGTAATCTCATAATTGTGATTACATAGTATATATAAGTAATTTGAGGGGATACATTGTATTAAAGTTTAAAACCAGAAGCCTAGGAATATGACTTTTTATTTAACACTTTGTACTTCAATGTTAGTTTTAGAATAAACTAGATATTAATTGTACATTTTATAATTGTAAACAATATAATGCTTTTGGGCGGGTACAAATTTATTTGAAATGCCTACGTTTAAACTTATGGGAAGGCTTTAAAAGTTGGTATGAACGTGGTAAGACTCATAGGTAGATTTTCAGATTGTGATGAAAAGAGAGAGAAAGGGACCTTGGCCTACAGTTAAAAACTTGGAAGTTCTTTAGGATGTTACCCAAAGATTCTTCAGTACCTAAATCTCTTCATTTTTTTAGTGTGCAGCCGCAGATACTTTCTGCTTATCTTGATTCATTTTTCTTATTAAGTGCTAAAAATAACCACATGTAATCAGGTTTAGCTTTTTACTTTGAGGCTATCTGGGAATAATTTTTTCAAATTCGAGGCATAATTTTAAGGAAAATGATTCTCAATGTTAAGCTATATAAACATGCCAAGTTCAACATCTATATTGAAGTAATTTCTCAGTGCCTAGTGGTAATAATACCAAAGCAAAATGACTATATAGGTATTTTTGTATTTATTTTGTGTACTACCAAACTACCATTTTATAGAGTACAGACTTCATGACAAATTTACTACCTAATCAAATGCATTTCACACATAAAAATTTATGTGCATGTTATAAGACATTAAGTAAAGGGGTTGATTAATTAAAATGTACATATATTCTAATGTAAATTATTGGTATATGACAAAAGTAAAATATTAAGTGAAATTATACTTCATAAATGTGAAGAGAATATAATCATGAAGAAAGCAAAGTGGATGATGACCTAATCTGTTTTTAGAAAGTGTAGTATTAAGAAAACAAGTGTCAGTGGTAATATTAGTCATGAGGTTTTTCTATAGAGATTTTACCTCTATAAAGATTCCAAAACCTCCCTTTGCAGTGAGGTAGGAATGTGAAGTTAGAAACAGAAAATACTGGGCAGTAGATTTAACAGGCTCATCTACAAATCCAGTCTCTGGATTGATACTCTTGAGGTATTTTTGAACAGTTTGTTTTTGTATAGAGACTATAGTTTTAATTGATAGCAAACTGTAATTTCAGAGAGAGAATTCCTAGTTGTTGTTTTTTTCCTTAATTTTATATATGGATGGAGATTTCGGCGCACAATTAATGACCTGCATTTGGTTCAGTCGTATTGTGTTAGTGTTCCACTTGTTTGAAAAGCCTTTGAACTGGTTGACGAGTTACGATTGTAATAAAAATTTTGCATGTAAGTTGTCATTTTCTTCTTCCTTGAGAATTATGGAGAATTAGAATGCTTTCTAATTTGTATGTACATATTTATTTTAAAATAAAAAAAATTGAGAAATAGTTGACATGTAACATTATTTAGTTTAGGTATATAGCATAATGATTCAGTATTTCTATATATTGTGAGATGATCACCACAATAAGTCTAGTTCACATTCATTACCACATGTATTTTTCTTGTGTTATACTTTGAAGTTTTAATATAATAATTTTCTATATAGAGAAAAGTTTCCTTTTAATTATTTTCATCAAACTTCATGATTGAATTTGCATTAAGAATATTCACTTTTTTATATTTTTTCTTTTATTTTTTTAAAAAGATTTTATTTATTTTTAGAGCGAGGGGGTAAGAGGGAGAAAGAGAGGGAGAGAAACATCAGTGCGTGGTCACCTCTCATGTGCCCCCTACTGGGGACCTGGCTTGTAGCCCAGGCATGTGCCCTGACTGGTAATCGAACTGGTGACACTTTGATTTGCAGGCGGGCACTCAGTCCGCTGAGCCACACCAGCCAGGGCTCACCACATTTATTTTTTAAGATTTTTATTAAATTTATAGGGGTGACATTGGTTAATAATATACAGGTTTCAAGTATATGACTACATAATGTTAAATACATCACCTGTATAAGGTATAGTGTGTTCACCACCCAAAGTTAGGTCTCCTTCCTTCACCATTTATCCTTACCTTTACCCTCTTCTGCTTTCCCCCAACCCTCTTTTCCTTTGGTAATCACCATACTGTTGTTTGTTGTCTGTGAGGTTTTTTTTTTTCCTTAATCCTTACACCTTTTTCACCCAACCTCCAAAACCCCCTCCCTACTCACAGCTGTCAGTCTGTTTTCTGCATAAATGAGTCTGTTTCTATTTTGTGTGTGTATTTTTTTTATTAGATTCCACATATAAGTGAAATCATTTGATACTTGTATTTCTTTGACACTTATTTTATTAGCATAGTATTCTCCAGGTCCATCCATGCTGTCACAAAAGGTAAGATTTTTTTTTTTTTTTTACGGCCAAGTAGTAGTCCTTTGTGTAAATGTTTCACAGCTTTTTTAACTTCTCATCTGCTGATGGGCACGGAGGCTGCTTCCATATCTTGGCTATTGTAAAGAATGCTGCGGTGAACATAGGGGTGTGTATATTCTTTCAAATTAGTGTTTCAGGTTCCTTCAGATATATTCCCAGAAGTGGAATTGCTGGATCATAAGGTAGTTCCATTTTTAATTTTTTGAGAAATCTCCATACCATTTTCCACAGTGGCTGCACCAGTCTGCATTCCCACCAACAGTGCATGAGGGTTCCCATTTCTCTGCATTCTGGTCAACACTTGTTTGTTGATTTATAGCCAGTCTGACAGGTGTGAGGTGATATCCCACTGTGGCTTTAATTTGCATTTCTCTGATGATTAGTGACATTGAGCATCTTTTTGTGTTTATTGGCCATCTGAATGTTCTCTTTGGAGAAGTGTCTACTCAGGTCTTTTGCCCATTTTTTAATTGGATTGGGTTTTTTTTTATGTTGAGTTATATAAAATCTTTATACATTTTGGATATTAATTCCTTATCAGATGTGTCATTGGCAAATATGTTCTTTCAGTGGGTTGTCTTTTCGTTTTGTTGATGGTTTCTTTTGCTGTGCAAAAACTTTTTAGTTTGATACAGTACCATTTGCTTATTTTTTCTTTTGTTTCCCTTGTCTGCGGACATATATCAGAAAAAAATACTGCTAAGAGAAGTGTCAGAGACTTTATTGTCTCTGTATTCTTCTAGGATTTTTTTAGTTTTGACTGTTACATTTGTCTTTAATGCATTTTGATTTTATTCTTGTGTATGTTGTAAGAAGGTGGTTTTCATTTCACTTTTTTGCTCATATCTAATTTTCGCAGCACCATTTACTGAATAGACTGTCTATATCTATTGTATGTTTTTTACTTCATTGCCAAATATTAATTGATTACATAGTTGTGGGTTTATTTTGGGGCTCTCTATTCTGTTCCATTGATCTATGTGTTTGTTTTTATGCTAGCACCATGTTGTTTTGATTACTATGGTCTTGTAGTAGTTTGATACCAGGTAGTTTGATTCCTCATGTATCTGTTTTTATGCCAGTGCCATACTGTTTTGATTAGTATAGTTTTGTAGTATAGTTTAATATCAGGTAGTGTGATTCCTCCAACCTTGTTCTTTTTTCTCAAGATTGCTGTGGTTATTTGGGGTCTTTTGTGGTTCCATATAAATTTTTGGAGTATTTGTTCTGTGGGTAGTTCTGTGAAATATGCTGTTGGTTTCTTGATAGAAATTGTGTTGAATTCTTAGATTGCTTTGGGTAGTATGGACATTTTAATGATGTTAATTCTTTTTACCCATGAACATGGTATGTGCTTCCACTGATTTATATATATTTATATCTTCTTCAGTTTCTTTCTTCATTGTCTTATGATTTTCCAAGTAGAGGTCTTTTACATCCTTTTAAAAATTTATTCCTGGGTTCTTTTCGATGCCACTGTACAATAAATGGTATTTTTTCCTTAGTTTCCCTGATAGTTTATTGGTATATAAAAATTCAGCTGATCTCTGGACATTTATTTTGTATCCTTCTACTTTACTGAATTCATTTAATTGGTTCTAGTAATTTTTTGGTAGAATCTTTAGGGTTCTCTATGTATAGTATCATATTCTCTGCAAATAATGGCAGTTTTACTTCTTTCTTTCCAATTTGGATGAATTTTCTTTCTTCTTGTTGTCTGATTGCTGTGGCTAGGAAGGACATACAGTACTATGTTGAATGAGAGAGTTGAAAGTGGACTCCTTTTCTTGTTCCTGATGTTAACAAAAATGATTTTAGTTTTTTCCCGTGAAGTATAATACAAGCTGTGGGTTTGTCATATACAGCCTTTATTATGTTGAGGTATGGTACCTCTATTCTCAATTTGCTGAGAGTTTTTATCATATGTGGATGATATTGGAATCTTTTCTGCATCTATTGATATGATCATATAATTTTTGCCTTTCATTTTGTTTATGTGGTGTATCACGGTAATTATTTTAAGGCTATTGTACCAACCTTGTATTTATGGAATAATTCCCACTTGATTATAGTGTATGATTTTTAAAAATATATTGCTGGATCTGGTTTGCTAAGATTTTATTAAGAATTTTAGCATCTATCTTCATCAAGGATATTGGCCTATAATTTTATTTCTTTGGAGTATCTTTATCTGGTTTCAGAAATAGGATAATACTGGACATGTAAAATGAGTTTAGGAGAATTCCTTCCTCTTGAACTTTTTAGATTCATTTGAGATGGATAGGTGTTAGTTTTCTTTGAATCTTTGGTAAAACTCATCTGTGAACATATCCGGTCCAGAACTTTTGTTTGCTATGAGTATTCTGATTACTACTTTAATTTCATTAATTGTAATCAGCCCATATAGATTCTCTGATTTTTGCCAATTCAGTTTTGGGAGATTGTATATTTCTAGAAATTTACCCATTTTTTCCAGATCATCCAATTTGTTGGCATATGGTTGTTCATAAATTTTCTTACAACCTTTTGTATTTCTGTGCCGTCAGTTGAAATTTCAACTCTTTCATTTCTGATATTAATTATTTTCAGTCCTCTCTTTTTTTCTTGATGAATCTGGTTAAAGATTTGTCAATCTTGTTTATCTTTTCAGAGAACCAGCCCTTGGTTTTATTCATCTTTTGTATTGTTTTTTTAGACTCTATTTTGTTTCTGCTCTGATCTTTATAGTTTCCTCATTCTGCTCACTTTGGGCTTTGTTTTTTTTTCTGATTCCTTTAAGTGTAACATTAGATTGTTTATTTGTTGATTTCATTGTTCACTCATTCATTGTTTAGTAAAATATTATTTTGCTTCCATGTTTTTGTGTTTTTCTCTTTTTTCCCCTTGTGATTGTTCCTTTTATACCATTGTAGTTAGAGATGATTGAATGATTTCAATCTTCTTAAATTTATTGAGACTTGTTTTTTTTTTTTTCCTGTCATGTAGTGTATCCTAGAAAATGTTCCATTAGCACTTCAAAAGAATGTATATTCTGCTGCTTTGGAGTGAAATGCTCTCTGAAAATACCAATGAAATCCATCTGATCTAGTGTGTCACTTAAGGCTGCTGTTTTCTTGTTGATTTTCTGTCTGGAATGTCACCATTGATGTCAGTGAGGTGTTAAAGTCCCTTACTATGACTGTATTATTGTCAGTCTTTCCCCATCAGGATTTGCTTTACATATTTAGGTGCTCCTATTTTGGGTGCATAAATGTTCACAAGGGTTATATTCTCTTGTTGGATTGTTCCCTTTATCATTATGTAGTGTCCTTCTTTTTCTCTTATCATAGACTTCGTTTTGAAGTCTGTTTTGTTAGATGTAATTATTGCTAACCTGGCTTATTTTTCTTTTCATTTGCATGAAATATCTTCCTTTAAAAAAAGATTTTATTATTTTTAGAGAGAGGGGAAGGAAGAGTGAAAGACAGGGAGAGAAACACTGATGTGAGAGCAAAACACCAGTCGGTTGCCTTTTGTATGTACCCTGATTGGTGACGAATCTGCAACCCAGGCATGTACCCTGACTGGGAATCAAACCCATGACCTTTCGTTTTATAGGGTGATGTTCAACCAACTGAGCCATACTGGTCAGGGATCCATAAAGTAACTTTTTCACCCTTTACTTTTCGTCTGTATTTGCCTTTCGTTCTGACTTGGATCTCTTGTAGAGAGCATACATTGGGACTTGTTTTCTTATCTATTCAGCTCCTCTTTGTCTTTTGATTGTAACATTTAAGCCATTTATATTTACAGTGATTGTTGATAGGCACATATTTACTGCCATTTTATTCTTTATAATTATGTTCCTTTTTTTCCTTTTCTTCTATTTATAGAAGACCCTTTAATAGTTCTTGTAATTCTCATTTTGTGCTGATGATCTCCTTTGCTTTTTCTTGCCTGGAATGCTCTTTATCTGTTTTTCAATGGTAAAAAATAGCCTTGGTAGGTAAAGTAGTGTTAGTTGTAGGTCCTTACTTTTCATCACTTTGAATGGTTTATGCCTATCTCTTCTGGCCTGAAATGTTTCTGTTGAGAAATCGGATGACAGTTTCATGGGAACTTCCTTGTAGGCAATTGTCTTTGTCTTGGGCTTTTAAGATTCTCTCTTTGTCTTTAATCCTTACCATCTTAATTATAATGTGTCTTGGTTTGGGCCTCTTTGGGTTCCTCTTGTTTGGGACTCTGTGCTCCCTGGACTTAGGTATCTTTTTTTTTCACCAGGTTAGGGAAGTTTTTGGTCATTTCATCAAATAGATTTTCAACCCCTCACTCGCTCTCTCTCCTTCTGGTACCCCTATGATATGGATGTTGTTATGCTTTATGCTGTCCCAAAGGTTCTTTAAACTGTCTTCATTTTTTAAAATTCTTTTTTCTTTTTGCAACTGTGATTGGGCAATTTTTGCTACATAGTCTTCCAAATTACTGATTTTATCCTGTTTCATTTAACCTACTGTTTTTTCCTTCTAGTGTGTTCTTCATTTCAGGTAATATATTCCTCATTTCTGACTGGTTCTTTTAATGGTATTTATGTTCTTTTTCTTTTTTTTAAAGGTGTTTTTTAAAAGATTTTATTTATTTATTTCTAGACAGAGGGGAAGGGAAGGAGCAAGAGAGAGCGAAACATTGTGTGGTTGCCTCTCATGTACCCTGCACCAGGGAGCCTGGCGTACAACCCTGGCATGTGCCCTGTTTGGGAATTGAACCAGCGACCCTTTGGTTCACAGGCTGGTGCTCAAAAGGAGCCCACTGGGCTCCTTTTTCATATTGTTGAAGTTCTCACTAAATTTTTTGAGCATTCTTATAACCATTTTTTTGAACTTTATATCTGGTACATCGCTTCCCTTTATCTCATTTAGCTTTTTGTCTGGAGATTTTTCCTGTTTCATTTGGGACATGGTTATTTGTCTCCTTATTTTGGCTGTTACTTTGTGTTTTGTTTTTGTTTTTGTTTTGTTTTTTAGGTAGATCTGCTCTGTTCTCCACCTTGGTAGGGTAGCCTTATGTAGTAAGAGTCCTCTAAAACCCTGTGGAACAGTCTCCATAATCTCTGAGTTGGGTGCTCCGGTAGTCCCTGGTATGGGTTATGTGAGCCCTCCTGTTGTAATGGAGTCTATCTGATTGCTGTTGTCCTGTTCCCACGTGGGATTGACCCTTGGGCTGGTTGACTGTGAGGCTCCACCCTGACCACAGCATGTGAGCTGTTGTGCAGGTGCTGAAGCAGAATTTGCCACACAAAGCAGAATTTGCCTCAGCATATGGTGCCTGCCGAGATCTTTCTTTGGCTGTGCTGCTTATGGAGCTAATTGGATCCTGCTTTGATGTCGTCTGTAGTTGGCAGCTGGGTGTGTTGTTTCTGGGACCTGTTGAGTGGGACTCTGGTACTGGTCAATATCAGATGCTGCATGTGACTGGCCCCAGGCAACCTGTTTGGAGCTTCAAAGGGGTCTATAGTTTGTAGCTGCCTTTGCTGGGCCTGGGTATCCATGGGAAGGACCAACTTGCACATCAAAGCCAGCTTACACCAACATTGAGCTCTGTGGCAGGTTAGCAAAAGGCCCAAAGCACCCCGACATCCACCTCTGCCTGCTTTTGCCTGCTTGGCCGCCTGTTAGGCTCATTCACTCATAGAGCCTCTGGAGGTACTTGAGTTGTATGAGGTAGGTTCTCAGTGAGTCATCAGGCAAACTCGGTGCCAGTGTTGGGTCTTAGGCCACTCAGCAAAAGTCCCACAGTATACCAAGTTTAGCTACCACCCACTGGGTGCTTGCAAACTCTTGTTTTGTGAAAAGATTTGAGGGAGTCATTAGGGTGAGGCCAACAGAGTTTATCAGGCCCAAATGGACAAAGATTTGGCTGTGTGAAGGGAGGGCTCTGCATTAGTCAGGCATTTGAGAGCAAAATATCCCTCATCCTAGAGCCACACATGTCAGTATGCCCCATATTCTGCTGGGGTCTACTGAAGAGCTGAGCTCATCAGGGTGGGGCCTCTGGCAGATGGGAGGGCTGGGCGAGTTGATGTCCAGTTTTGATGTGGCTTCTTCTGTAAATCCTTGGTTATAAGACTTCTATTCTGCTAGTATTCAGTTGATTATTCAGGTTGATAGCTCTATATTTTAGTTGTAATTCCAATTTGGTCCTGGGAGGAAGGAAATGTAACTTCCACCTACTCCGTCACCATCGTGGATCTCTGAAAACTACTATCACTTTATTGCAGTAGTCCAGATGTACTAGGGCATTACGGTAAAACATGTAATAAGCCTCGACCAGCATGGCTTAGTGGGTTGGGCATTGTCTTGAAAAGTGGACAGTTGCCAGTTCAGTTCCCGGTCAGGGCACATGCCTGGGTTGCAGGCCACGTCCCCAGCTGGGGGCGTGTGAGAGGCAACCGATAGATGTTTCTCTCCAATATCGATGTTACTCTCCCTCTTTTTCTCCCTCCCTCTCCCTCGCTCTAAAAATAAATAAGTAAAAAGTTTTTAAAAAATAAATAAAACATGTAATAAAATCTGACACAGCACTGAAATGTGGTTGCCTGTTGGGTTCTTCACAGGTCCAGACCTATCCATTCTTCTGTAATGTGCAAAACTGAATGAGTGAGCCATTGATTTTTGAGGAACATTATTTTTAAAACTGTGAAATACTGTATTTGGATATTAAAAATACTGTATTGTTTTGGAATACTAAAAACTAGTATGATTATGAACTGTTATGTTAATGTTAATGTCTAGGTCAAGGGAGAAATTGGTAGTTTCATGAAAGTTGGAGGATTTAGAATGGTTATAGACCCAACACTTAGATTATAAGGCAGTGTATTAAAAGTGTCTATTGCTAGTAATGTCAGTACTAGTGAACCTACTGTGTAAATTTGCCTTTTTCATCATAGATTAATAATTGTACTTTTAAAAACATATACAAAGATGTGTTTCCTATTCAAGTAAATTTATTTTAATTATGAAATGTTTAGGCCACCTTATAATGTAAACTCAGTAATGTACAAAATAAAGCATATTTAACTCTAAGCATATGTTTTCCTTTGTTCTTCTTCCATATTTCTTTGAATGCAATAAATTTAGTAGTTATAGTTCTCTGTGAAGCAGGTGCTGCTCATTAGAATGATTCTATATTTGGGAATATTAATACATAGACATTGTGGTATGCATTCATTTTTTTAAAACAAGTATAATATTAGTGGGATATGGTCTTTTTTTAATAATTATGAAAGTTAATAGTCAGTGATACACTGTTTAGTTTTGAGATGTTTAGCATAAGTCTCATTTATATATTTTTTTCTTACTAGGCAAGAAATTTTGAAATGGAATGGATGGGGATATAATGATTCCAAGCTCATCCTCAATAAGAAGGGTCATGTTGAGTTGACTGGGAAAAGGTAATTCTGTTTATTCTTTCTTATGTTCTTTATTTTCTCTTTCTTTCAATGAAAAATTTTAAAAGTAAATAACAAATATAACACGTTAACTAATAGACATACATAAAAATAGAATAATATGACTCCTCCCTCCATTTAAAAGTTATATGAGTGTTTCGCCATAATTGCGTCTGTGCTTTCTGTAGTACACTGTTTCAAATTCTGACATTTTCATGTCACTTCTAAATATTTACATGTGTCCATTAAAAAAGAGGACCTAATATAGCCAGTCTTATAACACCATTATCATACTCTCCCAAATAACAAATTTTATAATATCTAAATTTCCAGTCCACACTCACATTTCACCAGTTGTCTCAAAAGTACCATTTTTTTAGATAGTTTGTTTGACTTGATGCAAAAATATCTGTAGTCACCCCATCACCTAATCCTAATCCCTACACATTGTTTCGTTCAAAGTAAATCCATTTTTAAGACTGGGAATCGAATTTGAGTGTGGGGTATTATGGAAGGTGAACAATTTTAGGTGAATATAAATAGTATTTGTAAAATTAGTTTTCTGAGGTATATTAGAAAAGTGTTGAAGAAATATCAGTCATTTGTGTGATAGCTTTCACATTTCTGAAATGTTTTAGTTAATGTATGAATAAGAATCCTAAAGAATATTTGTATTGTTACTGTTCCAGACACAGGCAGTTGTTAAATAAGTTCTTAGTTGATTTCAAGCAACCCTGACCCTGCCAAAGCAGTGTTTGGGTTAGTCTGTTGAATTTTGATACAACTTTTGAAAGGACCTTGAGTATAGATATCTAATATTTGAATGCTGACTCTAAAAATAAATTAAAAATTAAGACTAGGTAAAATTGGATCAGATATATTACAAATATGTTCCAGTATTGCACATTGACTTAATATCTATTGGGCATTAATATGCTTAGATTAATTACACTTATATTGTATGTCAATATTTTGAAATATCAGCAAGAAAACTTTTATTCCTTTGGAGAAATTCTTTTTCTTTACAACATCATCATTCTGTATTTCTAACTTACATATACTTTGTACCTGAAACAAAACTTGAGGAGTAGTAATTAGGAACTAATTTTAATGAAGCTGTGAAGATATATATTTGACTTTTGTTTTTGAATAAGAAAAAAATATTATCTGCATTCTCATTTCCATCCTTATGTGTGTCTGGGTAACTTGTTGGTTGGAGGCTTAGTTGAGAAATTGTACCTATCAGGTAGAAAGAATTTGTGGTTAAAATTAAATTTACCAGTGTTCTAAATGTCGAGTATTTAATGTTTTAAATGGAATAATGTGTAACACAGTAAAAACTTGACTATGTATAGATTGGCTTTACAAAATCTTCTGGGAGGAAAAAGTGAATCTGCTGAACTTAGAAAACCAATTGTCTTCATTGTCTTCATTTCTTTCTTTCTCTTTGGATTGTAAAGATAGAGCATGTATGTTTTACAGGAGGTGACAGATAGGTAACTTGTACTTCAGCACAGTGCCACTGAAAGCAGAGAATTTATCTCTTGGCACTAGACATTGGAAGATTGCTGCTGGTGCCACTGTAACCAGGATGGATTCCATAAAGTCCTCATTTCCTTGCATATTTGACTTCTGAGTTAGAGTCCTGTTGGGGAGGTGGGAAGAGAATGGGGTGGTGGGGGAGGGTTGTATCTGACTCCCAGAACCTGTAAAGGTAGACCAGAGAAGTGGACTCTGAGCACATCCGACTTACTGGAAGGCAGCCTTTCGTTTTCCCACTAAGACTAATCTAGAGGGCAAGTATCCAAACACAGAAATGCAATGTAGATGTTCTAGGATTAAATATGTACTATGTTACAAAATTTTTAAT
Source organism: Glossophaga mutica (assembly GCA_039655065.1). Classification (NCBI taxonomy): domain Eukaryota; kingdom Metazoa; phylum Chordata; class Mammalia; order Chiroptera; family Phyllostomidae; genus Glossophaga; species Glossophaga mutica. The sequence continues at coordinate 47,163,989 of CM077306.1, read as the reverse complement.
AATTAAAACTAAGTTTTAAGTAAATAATATTTAGTTCCCATTTTGGTGCTTCCAGAAACACCGTTACCTTAATATGGAAAGTGGATCATAGCTTTCTAGCTCTAGTTTCCTAGGGATAGTAGTTGGATTAGTAGATTTTTCTGATTTTGATCAGAAAACATTTATAAGCATTCTTTAAGGTGATAATAGCTATTGCTTATTGAGTGCCTACTAAATTATCTTAAAATAACCCAAAGATGTGTAGTCCTATTTTCTTAAACATAAAGTTGTTGAGCATGAGAAGGTTAAATAGCTTCCTTGAGGCCACCTACCTGCTCAGTGGGAAATTGGGATTAAAAATTAAGTGTTTTTAAGCTTCATTTTCATACTGTTTCTGTTATGCTGTGCTTACGAAGTACTGCTGCAGATTACCAACTCATTCATTGTATCAATCTTGTTCTCTCTCCAGACTCTGGGAACATTGCACAGTAGCCTTTTACACCCATACACCAGCGCAGTGAAGGTAGTCCTATTATAAAAAGTTACCCTGTGACAGAAATTCCTATTGTTCCAGTAAGAGGCAAAGGGCAGAAGCATAAGAAGGTTATGATATTTGTAAAAGAGAAAATGGAATTTGCGACTAGAAAGGATAAGTAGGAGAAAATACTGATTTGGCTAAACAGAATTAATTTACCCTTTTATTATTAATACTAGATTATAAGGACCATTTTTGAAATTTTCTGTTAAAGACTTTCTATTCTGGGTTTGTAATAGATTAAATACAGTCCTTCTGCCCGCTGTAACCACATAGAAAACATGGATAAAATACCACAGGAAACAAATATAATAGTCAGAAAGAAAGGAAAGGAAATCCTTAGGTGCCCGAACTAATGGTGACTCTCAATTAAATTTGTGGGGATTTCCTTATTTCTGATACAGAAAAGATTGAAAAGGTAGGAAATTTTTATAAGGAGATGTAATTAATTGTATGTATTTTTGGAAGGGTAACTTTGGCATTTAGCCATTAAATTAAAAACAGTTATTTTAAGGTATTTTAGGTCTTAGGAAAAAAATGAGCTTTTTCCTGATTCCATTCTAACTTCTGAACAGAGTTGTAATTTTTCAGTTTATAAATACCTACATTTATAATCTTGTCATTCTTATTCCTTCTAGATATAGAAGAATTTAGTCCTCTTGATTTCAAGCAGCAGACGATAAAACTTCAGAACTAGTGTTACAAATTTCTATAAAGTAAAATTTTTGAAAGGTCATTTTTTGATGTTAAAGGTTGTATACATTAATTTATACAAAGCACAAGTTAGTGTTTATTATTATTTTAAAATATTTTTATTGATTATGCTATTAAAGTTTTCCCAATTTTTCCCCTTCTATCCCCCCTCCACCCTGCCCCCCCATCCCTCCTTCCCTTAGTTCATGTCCATGGGTTGTACATATAAGTTCTTTGAGTCCTCTGTTTCCCATACCATTTTTTATCTCTCCCAATCTGCCTTGTGCCTACTATCCATGCTTCTTCTTCCCTGTACCTTTTCCTCTCTATTCCTCCCTTCCCTCTCCCCACTGAAATCCCTCCATGTGATATCCATTTCTCTGATTCTGTACCTGTTCTGGTGGTTTGCTTAGTTTTTGTTTTCGTTGTTTTTCTTTTCTTTTAGGTTCATTTGTTGATAGTTGTGAGTTTGTTGTCATTTTAGTGTTTATATTTTTGATCTTCTTTTTCTTAGATAAGTCCCTTTAACATTTCATATAATAATGGCTTGGTGATGATGAACTCCTTTAACTTGACCTTATCTGAGAAGCACTTTATCTGCCCTTCCATTCTAAATGAAAGCTTTGCTGGATAGAGCAATCTTGGATGTAGGTCCTTGCCTTTCATGACTTCAAATACTTCTTTCCAGCCCCTTCTTGCCTGTGAGGTTTCTTTTGAGAAATCAGCTGATAGTCTAATGGGAACTCCTTTGTAGGTAATTCTCTCCTTTCCTCTTCTTATAGGATTCTCTCTTTATATTTAATCTTGGGTAACTTAATGATGATGTGTCTTGGTGTGTTCCTCCTTGGGTCCAACTTCTTTGGGACTCTCTGGGCTTCCTGGACTTCCTGGAAGTCTGTTTCCTTCGCCAGATTGGGGAAGTTTTCCTTCATTATTTGTTCAAATAAGTTTTTAATTTTTTGGTCTTCCTCTTCTCCTTCTGGCACCCCTGTGATTTGGATATTGGAATGTTTCAGGTTGTCCCAGAGATTTGTAAGAGTCTCTTCACTCTTTCAAATTCTTATTTCTTCATTTTGTTCTGGATGGATGTTTATTTTTTCCTTTTGTTCCAAATCATTGCTTTGAGTCCTGGTTTCCTTCCTGTCACTGTTGGTTCCCTGAACTTTCTGCTTTATTTCACTTTGGGTATCCTTTATTTGTTTTTTCATTTTTTGACTAAGCTCAATCAGATCTGTGAGCATTTTGATTACCAGGGCTTTAAATTCTCCATCAGATAGGTTGGTGATCTCCTCCTCGCTTAGCTCACTTTCTGAGGCTTTACTCTGTTCTTCCATGTGGGCCATATGCTTTGTCTTGGCACAGCTGAAAGGTTGAAAGGGGGTGGGGCCTTAGGTATTCACCTGGGCAGGGCAACCCTCTTTGCTGCGCTGTGGCACTGCCTGTGGGGGAGGGGCCTGCTTGTCTCTAGTGCACTTTTCAGTGGACTCTCGTGTGAGACTGGGAGCTTCTCCTACCCCTGCAACTGCCTCTGAGTCCCTTAAGTCAGCCTTTCCTGCGCAGCCCTTGGAGCTCGGCAGCCGGCCCCACCCCTAAGGCCCACTGAGTGGTGGAGGTTTTCCTGAGTTGGCAGGTGCAGTCCACTGCCTTACCAGTCTGGTTGTTCTCATTGATTTTTTCTTTAATTTCTTTGTTGTTGGAGTTCCATGCAGTTTGATTTTCTGGCGCTTTTGGTTGTGTATTGATTTCAGGTTGGTTATCCTTTTGGTTGTTTGTGCAAAGGAAGCGAAGGGTCTCTACCTACGCCTCCATCTTCCTAGAAGTCCACACGTTAGTGCTTAAATGGCAAGACTTTGATTGGGTTTGTTGCACATTGTATTTTCAGTGGCATAATTTTTCATTAAAGTTTCATCTTCTGTTATAAAAAGGCTATTAAATTGCTTAACAGTTGCTGCCTCTATGCACTGCCCCAGAGTGAGTGGCTTTCTGTCTTTAGTCACCATAAATTTTGATGTGCACTTCCTTCTTGAATATCATTCTCTCTCTGTACAGTGATTTCATCGGTCTTGAAAGTTTGTTCTGGTTCTGTATCTTCTACAGTATAGTCTACCTTGTTCTAAAGAAAGGTGGTAATTTGATCTCATTTTATGTTTTATAAAAAGACCATTTCTTAAAGTTCTCAAACTAATCTTCAGTTATGGTAAAGAGCTATTTGGTAGTCACCGTGTTTCAACAACTGGTATAGGCACTTGGCTTTCCTCTTAGCACGTTTCTGGTAGAAGTCGAATGTTTACAGCTTTGACTGAACTAGGTTGTAAGTTTCTTAAGAGCAGGAGTTTTATGATTGTTCAATGAATGCTTATTTATAGTTCTAGATGTCAATCCAAATTAGAATTATGATAAAAATCAAGTCATTCCATTGCTGTTTGTTATGTTAAATACTTCTGATTTGTTTAACTGTCTTTATAATACTTCTTTTCCTTTCATTTACTTGTTTGACTTTAAAGTTTTCAGTTTTACTTCATGGTATTTTACGAGATTTTTGGAGCCTTAGCAGTATGCTAGATTTTATGATTATTAAGCTAGGCTTCCATTACTGTTTTCAAATCCCAGTTCAGGTACAATTCAGAGAACAAGTACAATGGAAAAACTTTCATTCTGACCTAGAACTCTTTTTGAACTGTGCTGGAATGGTAGATAATGGAACAAAGTCTCACATCCAAGGTTCTGCCAAGCAAGATATTTCTTCAGAATCTGAAATACTGTAAATTCAGATGTAGAAGTATATTGTGTTTATCTTAGTGGTAGAATGCAGTTTTAAATTTTACACATGATAGTAACACTGACCCTGTTCTTTTAGTTCAAGTATCTTGAAGGTGGTCACCTTTTTATCTTATGGGTAATATTATTTGTGAATTAGTGGATTCACAAAGGTCTGAGTATGATTTCATCGTGAATGTCACGAGTCTACTATGTTTTACAGAGACCTCAAATAATTTTATGATTAAAATGGAAGGGCCCAGCATTAAGACCTAGTAGTTCCAAATTGGTTTGTTTTGGGGTTTTTTTGGTAGGACATTATTAACATGTACTAGCACGTGTATTATAACCAACCTACCAGGATTTATATTTTTCCCTAGCTAAAATGAAGATTATTTGATATGCGGAATGACTGACTGTCCTTAGTTGTTTTAGTTATGAGTCCCTTACTTTCATTCTAGTTTCTTTAGATTTATGAAAAAGTTATTTTTATATAATACTTCAAACATACCACTGTTGGTTTTAGCCCTGGTGATTTTTAATATAAAAAAGGAACTTGCTTGATTAAAACATTTGTTGTTTATTTCCTTTCCAGTATCATTTTTGTTTTGTGAACCTTTATGTAAAGAGGGGCTTGAGAATTTTGGGGTGTATTTTTGTTGTGTAATATGAAGTGACATCCACTCAGACCAAAATTTCTTTGGTTAGGCCCAAGCACTGGCTTTTTAAATATTGAATGCTGCATTACTATAAACATTTAATTTTAGTGCAGAGTTTATATATATCCACTGGCCTTTTTTTTGGCTATCTTTGTGACATCAAAGTAATCTTGTGAGGCTAGTTGCTAAAAGCTTTTGCAGTCATTCATGCTCTTATGAAATGAGTAGGAAGTAACATTGAGTAAAAGTATTATACTTGAAACATTTTAAATAGCTTTCAGGACAGAAACCTGTAAGAGCAATTTATAGTCTTTTCTGATTTGTTGTCATTATTGGTTTGTTACTTGGTCTGGAACAAATAGTGACTGCTAAAGAATCTCTTCTCAATTTCAATACACACATACACAAACACAAAACAAAACAAATAAAAGTAACTGTAGGGAGACTTAACTACCATCTTGGAAAAAAATTAATTGATATTACTTCATATGACATACAGAGATCAGTTCCTGATAGATTGTAGATCTAAATGTATAAGGTAAAGCTACAAAACTGGTAGAATATACAGAATGCCTTTCTGAATTTGAGGCAGGCAAATCAGAAAAAAAAGGCATTAACCCAAAAGGGAAAAAAAAAATGAATCAATTAGACATTAAAATATAGAACTTCATTTCATCAAAAGACTTTTTAAAGAGTGAAAAAGGCAAATCACAGAGTAAGAGAAAATATTTAATACATCTTTGATTTCAGAATATATTAAAATTCTTATACACAAGTGAAAAAAACAGTAGTAATCCAACAGGAAAAAGAGCAAATGATGAACTGGCATTGAAAACAGATGATATTTAAATAGATATGAGTAGAAGCTCAATCTCATAGGTAATCATTGAAATTAAAACTTAGATTTTTAAGGGATTACCAATAGAATGTCTCACATTAAAAAGAACTACATCACCAAGAGTGGGGAGGATATGGAACAATTAGAACCCTTTATAACTGCTAATGGTGAACATGTTGGAGCATCCACTAAAGCTATACATACACATAAACTGTGGCCTAGAAATTGTACGTAGTTGCACTCATCAGAAACATGTAATATGTTTTTCAGAGCACGAGTTCAAGAATGTCCCTGCATGCACCCAAAACTGTAAACAACTCAGTTGTCTCTCAACAATATAGTCGATAAAGAGATTGTTCTATATTCACACAATGGAATTAAGTCATGGAAATGAATGAAATGCAGCTGCATATTAAACATAGATGAATCTCATAAACATTGAGCAAATAAACATTTAGCAAAAGAAGACAGACACAAAAGAGTACATTTTGTATGATTTTATTTACATAAAGTTCAAAAAACAGTCAAAATTACCCTGTGATGTTAACAGTCAGTATAGTAGTTCCCGTGATTTCGGGAAAGGAGGTAGTGCCTGAAAGGGGCTTGGGGGTGGGGTTCTGGGGTGCTGGTAATGTTCTTCTGTTTCTGGATCTAAATGCTGATTACATGGAAGGTTCACTTTGTAAAAACTCATTCAGCTATGCACTTATTTGTTTATTTTATGTATGTTATACTTTAATATTATAAATAAATTATGAAATCAAACAAAAATAAAACAGCTGTAATACAGGATGGGGTTAAAGTAGATTACAGTTCATATGGAAAATAATACAGTAATTAATAAACAATAATACAAGAACAAACTTTTTCATACTCCTAACTGTAAACCTACTTTTGCCCCAGCCTGTACAGCAGTTTTATATGGCTGACCTGTGATAAATTTTTGTGGGGGGGTTGGAGGGCAGTGGACTAGAGAAGGTGCAAGAACATTATAGTCGAAAAAATTACTGTGATTTTATAAATGTCATTAATAAAGACTTTTAATGATCTCACTTGGATTGGTGGCAAGGGAAGAATCAGACTAGTGGCAGCATTGTGTAGTGGTTAAGAGCACAGACTGAAGCCATATTCATAATCTGATTCACATTCTGGTTTTGTAACTTACTGGCTCTAGGATCTTGAGTAAATAAATTAGTTAATTCCTTGAATTTTTTAACTTCTCTGTACCTTAGCTTCCTTATCTATAAAATGGGGGTAATAGTACCAAACTCATAATATTATAAGTTAATATACATAAGTTAATATGTATAAACACTTAGGACAATGCCTGGCATATGATATACAATGTGTTTACTTAATAAAAAATTTAAAGTACTGTTTTAAAACATTTTGAACTTTGTTTCAATTTTTTCAGAGAGCTCTTACATTACTGCTATTCTGACACATTGGATTATTACTGTTTGTATATCAGCCTTCTTTATTACACTGATCTAGGGTAGAATACCTGTATCTCTTTTATTTCTAGCACTTACTGCTCTTTAATATTTTACCACCTCTGAGAACCATTTCTAAAACTGAAAAGTTGATCTCTAAGCACTTGAGTTTTCATCATTTATCTTCTCATATAAAATTTAGGATTTCTTATATAGGTGAAATAGTGATGCTTGATATAAACTATTAAATAGGGATTGAGATGAAAGAGGTAGGAGACAAAATCATAGTAGCAAATCTCGTTTTTTTTTCACAGCATACCCACTCTGTAGTCCTCTGTTGTGCATTTTAAATGTTATACCACTCATGTAAAGTCTAAGAACCTTGCAGATATCTCTACAAGGGTTTTTCTTCTATTCCTTGTTCTTATTATAATTGTCACATTATAAACTCCATGATACGATGTTATAATTTTTAAAGGTTATATATTTTAAATGAATTAAGGACTAGTCATTTATAAATTTACTCACATATTTACTTTTTCTGGTATTACATATTCCATCTTGGAAGATTTGAGTTTACATTTCATGTTATATTTTCCTTCAGTCTATAGAAATTTCTTTTTTCTTTTTTTTTTTTAAAGATTTTATTTATTTATTTTTAGAGAGAGGAAGGGAGGGAGAAAGAGAGAGAAACATCAATGTGTGGTTGCCTCTTGCATGGACCCACTGGGGACCTGGCCCACAACCCAGGCATGTGCCCTGACTGGGAATCGAACCTGCGACACTTTGGTTCGCAGCCCGCACTCAATCCACTGAGCTACGCCAGCCAGGCCTTCAGTCTATAGAAATTTCTTTAGCATTTCTTATAGGTCTGCTGGCACCAGATTCTCAAGTTCTCTTAGTTCTCATTTGAAATTGTCTTTATTTCACTTTTGTTTTGAAGGATATTTTCACCAGATATAGCTTTCTAGGTTGACATTTTTTTCCTTTTAGCACTTTAAAAATATTGTTTAGTTGCTTCCTGGGCCAGACCTTACTGTTTTTGACAAGAAGTCAGTCATAATATTTATTGTTACCACATTGTGTGTAAGGTATAATTTTTCTGTAGATGCTTTAAAGATTTTGTTTCTCCCTCTCTAATTGTAGTTTGACTATGTTGTACCTAGTGTGAGTTTCTTTGGATTTATTTTCTTCAAGTTTTTTACCTTAAATTTCTAAATTTTTCTCTTTCATTGTATTTGGAAACTTCCAGCCATTGCTTTTTCAAATACCTTTTTCCTCTCCTTCTTAGGACTCCATTTATATGTATGGTAGTCTTTTGTTATTGTTCCTTAGGTCCCTGAAGATCTCTACATTTTAATAAATTTTTTCTCTTTTTTTCAGATTGTATATGTATTATTGCTCTATCCATTAAGACATCTCCAATCTGCTCTTAAGTTCCTTCAATGAATTTTTATTTCAGAGTTTTTATTATAGAATTTCTATTTTGTTCTTTTTATAGTTTCTATTTCTCTGATGAGATTTCTGTTACTCATTGGGAATATATTTCCACTTTTGTCCTTTAGCATAATTATGGCTGCTTTAGAATCTTTGTGTTCTGTCTTTGCTATCAGCTTGGGGCCCAACTTGGGGCCCCATTCAACTTGGGGCCCATTCTCTCAATTATGGATCACACTTCCTTATTTGTTCATGTCTAGTAATTTTGGAGTGTGTCTTGGACATTGTTGTTGATATGTTGTAGAGATTCTGGATTCTGTTACATTCTTCTGAAGAGGCTCTTTTTTTTTCTTTCATCAAGCAATTAACCCAACTGATCTCAAACTCCTAATTTCCCTCTGTGGTGGTGAGCAGCTGAGTTTTCTATTCAGTTCTTTTAAGCTTAGTGGGGTTGCTTAGCATCTGCTCAATGGATGTGTAATTCAAGGTCAGCCAAACGTTTGGACAGAGTTTATATATGTCTCTTTCTGACTCTCTCCTTTTCTGTGATTTTCCTGTATTTCCTACGTGCTCTGCTCACTTCAAACACTGCCCTTTGGTTCTTCAAGCTAGGAAGACTGTGGATTTTCTGCATTTTTTGTTTCTTTTTGTGGTACCAGCTGGGGCTTTCCCTAAAGCCAAAGCCTGTTTAAAGAAGAAGAAGAAGAAGAAGAAAAAAGAAACTTATGTAATGCAGTTTTCTTCTGCCAAGCACACTCCCTTTTGTCTGCTTTTGGTTTATTGCCTTCAGATAGTTGGATTTTATTTGTTTTATTTTTGTCTAGAGTTTACGATTATGTATGAAAGGGTTGGTTTTATAGGAACTATTTGACCATTACTGAAATAAATCTAGGATTGAAATTTAAATGAGGATACCTTATTCTAATGTTTTACCTTTTTTGTACCTTAGGTACCTTCTTAGTGGTATGGCTTTACCAAGTTTTAGAGAATGGGTCCAAAATACCCTTGGAGTAAATGTGGAACATAAAACTACCTCTAAAGTAAGCAAATAAGAATGATTACTAATGTGCTTAACCCTGCGTGTGTGTGTTTAATTCCAAGTTAATTAGACTGATCTTTGTAATTTGTCATAATTGCTTTAATTCATTTGTCATTTAATTTTGTTGTTTTTACAGAGTTTACTATTTTCTTGACCTTGTTAGGGTGTAGTTTCACTTTTCTGAGAGTAGGATTAGAAAACTTTGAAATTGTATACATATCAGACTAATGAAATTGTTAGTATTTCTTTATATTATTGCGATTTTTATTCTTTATTATTATTTGCTGTGGCATGATATTCTGCATGTCCCTTTGACTGGATATAAGTTCCATAAGTACAGAGGCTACAGTTAACACTATATTCTCCATTATAGCTACCATATTATTAAGGACTGTAGGTATTCAGCTATGACTTACTTTATTTATGCATAGATCCATTGATACATTTTATTCTAGTAATTAAATGAGGCTAAACAACTAATTCCTTCCTTTCCCAAACCAAATTCTTTTAACTTTTCTTAAAAGATCTCCTTTTTCATCTCCTTAATTCTCTCTTATTTGTAATGACTTTTTTTTACATTTGATGCAATCTACATACTGCATTCAGACATTTCACCAGTTTTATGTACATGTGTTTTTTCCCCCTGCTTTGAGCCCTTTTCATTTTTCTGTAATTTAACAAAATAGTAATCTGTATGTTTTGTTGGGGTTCTGTTGGTTATTTCCTTCTACTGTAGGGTAGATTCCATGAGGTTAGGATTTTTTTTTCCTGTTTAATTCACTACTGTCTTCCCAGGTAGGGCCTAGAACAGTGCCTGGCTTATACCATCCACTCAATAAATATTTATTTCATAAATATACTCATATAATAATCTCATGGGGGATTGGTTCCAGGACCCCTGTGAAGACCAAAATTGTAGATTCTCAGGACTCTTCTATAAAATGCTGTGATATTTGCATATAGCCTATTTTTGCATATAATCTATAGCAATGTATGCCTGCATGTTACTTCATTTGCATGGATTCACCATGTTGCTTGGCACATGGCAAATTCAAATTTTGCTTTTTGGAACTTTCAGGAATTTAAAAAAAAAGTATATTTGATACAGATACAGAGGGTCAATTGTGTAATTAAAAATTAAATATAGATCCTTAATAAGATACTAAAAGGCTATATAAATATATTTTTCTATACATATTTTTAAAAAAATATCTTATTTATTTAATTTTAGAAAGAGGGGAAAGGAGGGAGAAAGAAGGAGAGAGAAACATCAATGTGTGGTTCCCTCTCACGAACCCCCAACTGGGGACCTGGCCTGCAGCCGAGGCATGTGCCCTGATTGGGAATCGAACCAGCAACCTTTTGGTTCGCAGGCTGGCACTCAATCCACTGAGCCACACTGGCCAGGGCTTTTTACATATTTTTACATTTTCTTGTTTCAAAATACTATATATATCATGATTTTTTTAATAGCCGATTTGATTTGGGCAGCCATTTATAGATCTCCTTCTATATGCTATATGCTAGATGATGTTAAGTGCTTTTCACTAAAGTAATCACCTTTAACCTTTTGTCCTAATGACAACTGTATAAATTTGGGGGTGAGTAAGCTCATTTAACAGATCCAGAAGCCAAAGTTTACAGAAGTTGGGTAACTCGCCCAAGGTCACATAGGTTTAAAATTGAAGATTAATTTTTCAAGCTGCCTGTTAGTTGAAATTAAATATCAAGTTTATAATTATATTTTGAGTTTTAAGGCAATTGTATACAATGGCTTTGTTACTTATATTATGAGGCTTTTTGCTGTTCATTTTAAAATAACAATTGGGGTATAGGAAATGTTAAATATTATCTCTAGGTTAAAATGTAGATAATGCAGAAGTCATGTAGCTTTCCCCCTGTCTCCTTAATCTAAAATTGAAAATTGAGAGTTTGCAGTTGTCCTTGCTGTTGATTGCAATCCTTAGAAATAAGAAAAAAGTGGGCCATAGAAGCAAATGAGGAAACATAAGCCTTCTGTAACTCATGTTACAGAATGTCATTAACCAGACCGTTTGTTACTGTCACAGAGTTGGTTTCCATACATATTATTTGGTATTTTCCTATGCTTCTGACTTAGTTTGGATGTTAAAACCTTTTACAGTTTATAGTCACTCTCCCTAATAGAGATATTCAAAATTTATTTTCTAGAAATAAGCCAAAGAAACCAATTTTATTTTCTAGGCATCCTTAAATCCTAGTGATACACCTCCTTCTATTGTAAATGAAGATTTTCTTCGTGAGCTTAAAGAAACTACTATTTCATATTCACAAGAAGCAGATGATCGAGTATTTAGAGCTCATGGTAAGCAATTTTATATGTGATATTTATTTTTAATTTTTAAATTTATTGTAATTTAAGATGTTCTTGCATTTTCTTTTTAAAATCACAAAACAGGTCATTGTCTTCATGAGATATTTTTGCTCAGGGAAGGAATTTTTCATCGCATTCCTGATATAGTTATATGGCCAAGTAAGTTCTTTTTCTTGTATTCTTAATTTAGTATTACTAAATTTTAAGTAAATTTAGTATTTGAAATATGTAATTTTTAACATATGAGTTAAAAAATATAGAGGTAGCTGTATTTTTAGAGGTTGCTAAAGGTCATGAAATTCTTTCTTGATCTGATCATCCTGAATTGTTGGTTTTAATCATTGATTTTGTTGATGGTGAGTCTTTATTTTAAATAAATAAATACCATATTAAGAGGTCAGTAGGAAAATGTATTTTTGGTTAATTTCATAGCTTGATGAAATTAGTATCAATAATGACATACTCAGATCATTAATTAAAATAATGAAATTCTTGCCCTGGCTGGTGTGGCTCAGTGGATGGAGTGCTGGCCTGTGAACCTGTCAGGGCACAGGCCTGGGTTTCGGGCCAGGTCCCCAGTAGGGGGCATGTGAGAGGCAACCACACATTGATGTTTCTCTCCCCCTCTCTCCTTTCCTTCCCCTCTTTCTAAAAACAAATAAATAAAATCTTTCAAAAAAAAAATCCAGGTTTTAGAAACATATGGAGTTAGGCAGTTGTTGCACCAAGATTTCTTTATGCTGCAAAATTCTTCCCTCACAGCTTTGCCCTTCTATTTATTTTTCCACCCCAGTTTCCAATTTAGGGCCTTATTAGTGCATATCTGGAATTTTGCAATAACCTTAAAAGTTCTCATGCCTCAAGTGCCTTGTCCCTCAAGCTTTCATACTCTCTTGAAAAGTTAAGTTTTCAAAAATATTCCCTTCACCATTTTGTCCCATACCTCATGAATCTGTCTGAAAAATGTATTGGTGCCTGAATCAAGTTTATAATTTTAATTTCATTCTGTTGAATTTTCCAGTATGATGACTTCTTGGAAATAGTTTGTCTCCTAACAGGTTATCAATTCACTGAGGCCTTTATTTAATTTTAATGTAAATTTCCTATGTGATATTCTATGGAATGGAGGTGGCTGTCTCATCTTGCAGTTTGAAGATGTATATTACCACATATAATACATATATATTCACATATCCAGGAAATCTGTCATTTTGGATATCTTTAAGTTAGGCTGTAATCTGAATCTGATTTTTACATGTTGCTTTAATAGTATGTCTAGGGCTTGTCAAAGAGTAAGTTACATATACTTGTAACTGTAACTTGTAGTATATGTAAATCAGACACGTTACATATGTTACTTCAACTTTGTAACACATGTAACGTGTCTGATTTAGGGTATTCTTTACAGCAGGGTTTGTCACCATTCTGACTTTTACACAGTATGGATATCTCTCTTTTATTTAGTTTGGACAAGTAGTTAGTGACTCATATGGTATAGCTTGTCTGATAAGTATTTGTGTAAAAATAAAGGTTTTTTTTTAAAACAATAATACTAAAAAATAACTTCACTTATTAAATTTAGTGTTTATGTATTATTTTCAGTGATCTAAATACCCAAACTTTAGCTCTATGGAAATGTGTGCTAGGTATTGAGAATAAGCGGTGAACAAAACAAAAATCCCTGTTCTTAGGTGCCATACAATATAATTGGAGGGGAGGGGACAGAACAATAAACAAATAAATATATAATGTATTGAGTAGTGATAAGTGGTATGATGAAAAATAAGACAGTGAGAACAGAGGGAGCAAAACAAGGTGGGTAGGGGATGAGGGAACTGCTTTGTTGGATAACATGGTTGGGGATAGCTTCTGATTAGGTGACCATCCTAGACATAATTTTGCCTTGTTAAAGGTTTTTAACAGACATCTTCAGATATTTTATTAATTGTTAATGAACAATTAATATTTAGTAAAAATTTTACCACAAACAGTAAGGTTTGTGAGCTTAGTGTAAAAACTTGAAAATGAATTTTTATTTAAAATGGGAATGATACATATGACATATGTATATATTCCTAGCTTTAAGCAAATTTGAGATACGACAGTTAAGGCTTTTATATTCATAAATAGACATTCTTTTGAATATTTTCTTTGTGTCCTTATTTTCTTTTCAGTCCCTTAGCAAGTAATCCTTGATTTTTACATTGTTTTCTTAACTCAAGTCTCTTTCTCCTTCATGCTGTTTTATAGTCTATAAGAAGATTGATCTTTCTGAAATACTCTTTTTGCCATTTTGTTCCCCTCCTTAAAGCTCTATGGTTAGTCAGATTGAGTCTTAGCATCTCTTGCTTTGTGTTTAGAGTCCTCTCTAGTCAGGTTTTTATTTATAACTGTTACATAAATAAAGATACCTTTCAGTTATGTATAGTAGAAAGGAAATTCACATGTCATATAGTATACATAACATTTTAAAATTTCTTTAAAAACAATAAAGAATCATGAACAGATGCAAAAATTAGTGGGTGAAAGTCTGATGAAAAACATGATTTTTATATAGTTGAAGTATTCCCCCCACAAGATACATACTAATGATAATAATTGAGAGTGGAGAAACCTAGCAGGTACTACATAACCAAATGATGAAAAGTTAGCGTTACCAGAAATGAGACTTGTCTACCTCATGTACCTCCAGATGTAACACACTAAGAAAGGCACCTTACTTCTGTGGAATTCCTGCCAAATTCTGTGGAATTCCTGCCAAAATGTATAACCTGAATTTAATAATGAGAAAACATCATGCAAACGCAAATTGAGGGACTTCTACGAAGTAACTGACCAATGCTCTTCAAAAGTGTCAAGGTCATGAAAGTCAATGGTAGACTGAGGAACTGTCTCAGATTAAAGAAGATTAGGGTGACAGCTAAATGCAGAATGTGATCCCAGTCCAGAAAAGAGGGCATTAGAGAAACAGTTGGCCAAATTTGAATAAGGTCTGCAGATCAGATAAGTGTTCTGTCAGTGCCAATTGCTTGGTTGTAATAATTGAACTATAGTTACTTAGAATGTTAGTATTTGCAGCTGCTGGGTGAAGGGATTTTTTTTGTACTATTTCTGCAACTATTTTGTAAATATGAATTATTTAAAAATGAAGTTAAAAAGATAAATAATGAACAATTTGTTTTAATATAGCTATTTCATGTGTTAATGAATGAGTAAATAAAGGAAAAGTTTACTTTATAAACCCATGTTTTGCAGGATTACCCAGATTTTATTCGTGTTTCTGTGATTAATTTATTTTTCTCCTTTTTCAACAGCATGTCATGATGATGTAGTTAAAATTGTGAATCTAGCTTGCAAATATAACCTTTGTATCATACCAATTGGTGGTAGGTATTGTGCCTTTTGAATTTTAACATGTTGTAAATTTGTCCTTTTAATTTAAAATGTGTATTTTAAATATTTGTGCCATCCCACTGAAAACAAATATTTTCGTAATCATAGTAAGGTTATTCTGAAAAATTGGTCAGTGCTTCTCCTCATTTCTGTTCTGGGCAGCTCTGCCTAAAATGCGATACACCCTTAGTTCGTGGCTTTCCTCCCTGTGGATCCTTGTTGAAGCTGTGACTGTAATGCCTGAAGAAGAATATATTCCTGCTTTAGTGGTTACTTTCTGACCTTTATCCTTACAGAGAGAGTATTTTTCAAAGGTTAAATATCCCCAACATAAACCTTTGAGAAGGAATGCAGTGCAGCATAAAAGATCAACAGGGACACTGGTGACCAAATTAATATCTCTTAATACTGAGAACTAATATTGTTTTGTATTTTAAGACAAATTTGATCTTTCATCAACTACATTATTTTACCAACTTACACAAGCCGAAGGAAATTGCCTTCCCTGACTGAATTGGCAGTGATGGAATGCACATGGGACCCCAACAAATCAGAAGCTTCAGATTCCTTCTTCAGCTGATACTTCCTGTTGAATTCATATGACAAAGGCACTACAGTATTACTATAGTGAAATATTTTTCTGATTTCAAGTGACTGGCAAGCAAATAGTGGTCATTGAGCACAGGCATATTTTTACCTGAATTCATGGTTCTCACCTTATAAAATTAAGCTGACCTCATAGATCAACACCCCTT
Organism: Glossophaga mutica; assembly: GCA_039655065.1. Classification (NCBI taxonomy): domain Eukaryota; kingdom Metazoa; phylum Chordata; class Mammalia; order Chiroptera; family Phyllostomidae; genus Glossophaga; species Glossophaga mutica. Next base: position 47,148,118 of record CM077306.1, on the reverse strand, counting down.
ATAATTCTTAACCTTGTATCAAGGTGATTTCTACATGTTTTCTGTCTAAGACACAAGGAAGTACCAATTAAGAATTTATTCTGATTTGTATTGATACAGATATGGATAAGAACTAAGAACACTGTTCTGTGTTGGTTTCAAGAATTATTTTTCCTTTGACAACAGATGTTAGTGGAAAACAGGAGTACATTGTTTAAATACTGCTATGTGTTATTTATTTTATATTAAAATCACTTATTTACCAAAGAACATACAGATTTGCTTTGGAGTATCATATAATCTGGAAAGTTTTAACTTGTTAGTATTCTAATTAAAGCCTTTTTGTTTGGGCATGTAAGATACTATTTTAAGTGATAAATGAATCTCATAATTATGGCAGAAAGGAAGCGGTGGTGTTTCTAGTTTTATCAGGTAGGGTTTGTCTATTTTAGATTAGCTTAGAGCTCTTCTAATCATGTTTTTGGAGTTTTACAAATGCTAGGGGCTCCACTTGAGGGTGCCTGGGGATGGAGCCACATCCCATTGCTTTTAGCTTCATGGTAGTTTTTCATTTCGGCACACAGCATACAATAAAGGTGAGTTTGCTTTTAGTGTATCAGCATTTACACATTACAGTTTGCAAAGTAGATATAGATATTACTTCCCTAGCAGGCCTATTTGTATACTTTATGTCAGGGGTTTGCCCTATATATTGCTAAAAACAAAATATTTAAACATAAAGTTGTTGCTTTTTATTTTGACAGGAGGAACAAGTGTCTCCTATGGCCTGATGTGTCCTGCAGATGAGACAAGAACGATCATTTCTTTGGATACTTCACAAATGGTATATGATTACTAAGATGTATACAAAGATAGCGTTTGGTTTAAAAAGTATAGTTATGGCTCATACTTAGTTGTCATTAAAAAGGAGTACATTGTCCATTTTGTTTTAAATTACTTTTATGGTTATATGTTACCTTCGTGTTTAGGTCTCTAAAAGCTAAGCTCATTCTTACTCTAAGTCACATACTGTATCTTAATGGATTCTACCAAATTTGCATGTGAAATTGATGATTTGAAAAGCATGGGTTAGAATATTGATAAAGTACACGAACTGATTTGTTAAAGAAAACAAATAATATTAGTTAAGGTTAATTCGAATTACCCAAACTTATTTGCCCCCCACATTTTTACTAATGCTGTTGCATTTTTCTTGTGGAAGAGTAGAGGAGCTAACTAATTTTAATGATAGGGTTATTTTTTGAAGTTTTGGCTCATTGTGGTCCAAGAGTTGGACATTGTAGCATGTTAAACTTTTTATTGGGGAATAAATTTTATCTTTGTATAGTTAATAGTATTCCTGTTACATATTCTTCATTATAATAAAAAAAGATGTTTCTGTAACTGTTTAACTGGAAATCCTTTTAATTACTTTAATCAAAGTAGGGAGACCAATATACCCATTTCTAGATTAAGTAATTAACATTTTGCAATATTGATTTTATCTTTCTGTTTTTTTCTACTATTTTAAAGCAAATTCTGGTATTATGCTACTTTACATCTGAGTATTTATGTGTATCTCTTTTAAAAAGTACATTTTCTCACTATTTTATTATCACTCCTGGCAAAGTTAAAAGTAAATCCTTATATCATTTAATATGCAGTCAACATTCACGTTTCTTAGTTGTCTCAAAATTGTCTTTATTTTAAGTTCATTTGTTGAGATAGGTATTCATATATGGCCCACATTAGCTTTTGGTTGTTCCCTTAAGTTTCATTTTATTGGAGCTCCATTCTCTTTTTTCAAATGCTACTGACTTGGAGTAACTAGGTTATTTATAGTATAGAATATATCGTATTTTGAATTTTCTTCTTGCTTCTTCTTGGTGTCATTTAACTCTTCCTCTAGGCTCTGAATGTCCTCTTACCCTGAGTTAGATATAAAATCTAGTTAGATTCAGGGATAGCTTTTAATATTTCTTTAAACAAGAGTATGTTGTAGATGGTGATGTGTGTTTTTATGTCATGTCATCCAGGGAGGTACATAATAGCCAGTTGTCCACTTTTAGTGTTCTAAAATTGATCAACAAGTTCAGATAGTGACAGCCTGATTATTCTACTACAAAGTTACCCATCAACCTTTGTCCTGATCCCATAGTTTAAGAAAAGGCAGCTACCTGTGAAGATGGCTGAAAAGTAGCCTGTTCTGAAATAGGCTTTGGAATGTTTTTGAATTTCTGGCTCTCTACCTTATACTATGTACAGATTTACCTCTAAATTTGTTAGTGAATGTGTAAAATTGAGACAGTAATACTGTGGGAGGTTATTGTGAAGATTAAATGAGATAATACACGTATAAGTCTTTACATTGAGTAGATGCTTAAAATTCTGTGGCAAGACTTTTAAATGCCAGGTTTTTAACCATTTATTCTGCAGAAAAACCTTATATAGTCACTGCCTTTAACATTGGATTCTCTCAAATATTATAATGGATGCATGGTCCTTAGAACTGTGATTTGCATTTAAGTCAGTAAGTTGTATCTGTGTGTGATTTTGCACAGTATACTTCTGATAAAATATATACAAATTATGACAAAAATTAGTTGTACCAATTTTCTACTTAAATATATATGATAATACTAAGACTTGCTGACCTTGAAAGTTTTTGCTTTATTGTTAACTTGTGTGGGTAGTGTATAGTGGATGTAATAAGATAGCCAGTGTGGTCTCTAGGTTTCTCTGTGAGTGTCCATAGGTGGTTTTTAAATTTGTCGTCTTTAGTTTTTCTGTTCTATCAAAAATATGTTTGGACTCCTGGTAAAAATACCAGGTATATAGTTAGCACAAACATGTAATTGCTGATTAGGTTCCTGTTAAAGGTGAGATCATATGGTATTTGTCTTTCACTGCCTGGTTTATTTTGCTTAGCACGATGCTCTCCAGTTCCATCCATGCTGTTGCAAAGGGTAGGAGCTCCTTTTTTCTTTCTGCTGCATAGAATTCCATTGTGTAAATGCACCATAATTTTTTGATCCATTCATTTACTGATGGGTACCTAGGTTGCTTCCAACACTTGGCTATTGTAAATTGTGCTGCTATGAACATAGGGGTGCATAGGTTATTTTGGATTGGTGTTTCAGTGTTCTTAGGATATAATCCAAGCAGTGGAATTGCTGAGTCAAAAGGCAGATTCATTTTTAGTTTTCTTAGAAAATTCCATACTGCTTTCCATAGTGGTTGTACCAATCTGCAATCCCACCAACAGTGCACTAGGGTCCCTTTTCCTACAACCTCTCCAACACTTGCTAATCAACAAAACAAACAAACAAGCATAATATAACCAAAGACACTGAAATTGAGAACAGGCTGACAGTCACCAGAAGGGAGAGGGGAGGGAATTTCAGGGGAAAAGGGGAAGGGTTTAGAGCAACAAGTATAAAGGACGCATGGACAAAAACTAGGAGGGGTGGAAATGGGAGGGAGGTGGGTAGGGCTGGAGCGGTGGGCTTGGATGGGAGTAAAAGAAAACTGTACAAGAACAACAATTATAATAAAAATAAAAAAAAACCCATGTAATTGCTTCAAGAACCAGTCTACTAGGGGAGAAGATGTATGTGAATTATTATAAGGTACCATCAGATTACTAAATTTTGGTTTTTAACTTTACAGTTTAATACTTCTTCTGTTTAGCTGTCATGGGACCAAAAGCCTGATTTTGCTGTAGTTATATTCAGGTCACTATTGTCTTATTTTGAGAGTATAATTATAAAGATAGTTTTATATAACATAAAAAGTACATTCATATACATCATCTTATTTAATGTTTATCATAATCCTGTGAATTAAACAGTAGTTATTCATATGTTTTCAAATTTGGAATATATGCAGCCTGAGACTATTATTTTCACATTGTCTGTTGTGTTTGTTTTATTATGAACTAGACTTTAGTTATTGCCATGAAATTGAACATATTAAAGTGCACAGAAAGCTCTGGAATCCAGAAGAAGATTCCATGTGTTACCTGATTGCTCTGCCAAGTAGAAGGGGGACAGAGTCTGCTCTTCATAGTAGACAGTAATTTGTCAAGATATATATAAATTAGGTCAAATAAGAATGGTAAAAAACATTTTTTTGACAGGCATATATTTGGTAAGTTGAGCCAGGTGATAGTCTCTTCTTTTCGGCAGGAGACAAGGATGTGCTTTGTTTTCTAGCTGGGGTCTCTGGTTCTGCTTTGGATTAAAAATAAAGTAGGGGTTCCATTTATATTCAAATGTTTTTGCAAGTATCCTTTTCTGATCTCATGGTGGCCATTATCTGATATTCTTAAATGTGATTGCTAACTTAACAGTAAATAGTACTTACAAAATGACAGGAACTATATATGCTAAGCTTTTTACATATGTCGTATCTCATTTAATTTTTACAGCAACACTGTGAATAGGTATTGCTATCTGCACTTTGCAAATAAGGAAATACTAAGCTGAGACAATTAAATAAGTAGCCTAAGATAAGAGGTAGAGTTTAATTCAAATTAATATCTGAATAAAGACAGTCTGTGTTTTAAACGAACTCCTATGTAATGCTCTACCTATATCACTATGTCTGTCATGTTGTGCATTTAGGGATAAGTGCAGCTTTCTGGTGGTGGTAATCCTACTTGCCTGATTACTCTCTCATCACTGCTGCTTTGAGTTAGAAAGTTATAGTTCCTGAGGACATGTCAGTAGTCCACAGAAATGAGACTTTTTTATTCCTTTGCAACAGAATCGAATCCTCTGGGTTGATGAACACAATCTGACAGCTCATGTAGAGGCTGGCATAACAGGACAAGAGTTGGAAAGACAGGTATGTTATTTCTTTAATTAAGGTTTTCAAAAACTGGTATGCATCCCCTCTATGAATGAAGTACCTTTCACTGTACATTCATTCACTGATGAGTGTATTCAGTTTCTGTTGTGGGTTGGGCATTGAACTAGTTGCTGAGGACACAGTAATGAAGAAGACACCATCCCCTACCCGAGGATAACTTATATTATGACAGAAAGTTAGGTCAATATACAATTATGATTCAGAGTGAGAATTTGTAGGTGACGGCTAAACATGAGGCTGTGACTCATCAAATGGGATTAGAAGGAGAGGAGTTGGACAAAGAATTTATCATAAAAAATGCAGCATTTAAAATGAGACTTCAGGGTAAGTAAGAATTAGCAAGAAGGAGATGGGGAATGGGGAGAAAAATCCAGTTAGGAGGTGACATGTACAGAGGCTTAACTGGCAACTGCTGCTTTGGGGGCTTGCAGATAGCTGAGTGTGGCTGAGCTGTAGTGTGTATATATGGGAAAACTCATATTCTTGGGGTTTGTATGTTGGGTGGGTGTATATGTAGTAGTGGTAACGGATGAGGGCAGGAAAACACAAAGAGATGAGATCATAAGGGGCCTTATAAAGCCCCTTTTGAAAGTCTGAACACTAGCTTTGTACTTGGACAGTCTGGCTACTGTATGGAACATGAATGGGGCACGTACGGGTAGGTTAAGAGGATGCTGTAGTTCAGGCAGCTGCTGATAGTGACCTGAAATAAAGTAGATAAAGTAGTAAGAATGGAGCGAAGTGGAACAAATTGGGCATAGAATTTTCAGAAATTGGTAATAAAATCGTATCAGCTGGGTAGATGTTATTTGCTATTTATTGAACTTTTCAATGCATAATTTCATTGAAAATGGTCATTTCATGTAGTTAGTGAAACTCTTGGAGTCCTTATACACTTTTGGGGGATCCTAATGAATTTTTTGAAAACTTTAGGTTCCCTTCATGGTTTCTAAGCAGGTAATTATTAAAATGTATTGATTCCTGCAACTCCCTGAGCCCCTTCAGACATGGGTAAGATGGTGTAACTCAGCGCTTATAAATAAAAATTATGGAAAAGCCCAATTTGTTGGTGATGTTCTTACCCCTTTGTTCAATTTGGGTTACAGAGACCCCTTCCTCTTATTAACAGGACATTGAAAGAAATGTGACTTGCTGGTTGATCTTGTTTTTATTGTCTTTTTCCTTCTTTCTTGGTAAAGAGATGAATGAAATTGATATGCCAGTGAACAATTCTAGATGAAAGGCTTTGAAAAAAATTATTAAACTGTTTACTTTCTTTATTTTTCATTTAATGCAGTAAGAACAGAGAACTGGAATAAAATTCAACATGTTTGTTGAGGCAGTGTTAAAGATCTTCAATAAGTCAAGGTTTTATATAAGTCAAGGTAATTAGTTTTGTTAATTATTATAGTTTATATTGAACATCATTGGGCAGAATAATAGTATTTAAGGGGAAAAAAAACCCTGTAAAAAGTCCTGTATTAGTCTTTAATTATGCCTGAATGAGGCATTATCAACATAACAATATTTTAATAACAAAGGATGGCCTTTTATGCCACCAGTTTTGTATCCTTTATTATGATATTTGATGTAGTATTTTAACCTTTCTAAATTTCTTGTTTTTAAAGTTTAGAATTAAAATTCAAGGAACATATTTCCTTGAAATTTAAATGACATTTTCTTAGACTGGCAACATCTGGCATTTTACCTGCTAGTTCATATCGCTAGATGCAGATGTAGAATTTTCTTTTTTTACATCTAGTAGACTATAACATAGTTTCTATATCTGTTTTGATCCCAGTTCAAGTTCTTCTTCATTAAACTCTGTGTCTTTCAGTGTCTACTTCAGCTTAGGCAACTAGCTTAAAACATCCTGTTTTTTCTTTCTAGTTTTAATGACACATGTATAGTAGTTAGGTAGCACAGATTTTAATCTTTTTAATTTGTAGATTACATTGATTTTAATAAACATAAAATTTAAGGGAGGTCACTAACATGTATGATGGATTTTGGGAATTTGAATTTAGGCTTATTAAATCTTTGGCTACTTCATTTTATCAGTTAATAGTTTGGGGATCTGGAACTTTTCCTGCTGAGGGACTCATTTCTCTATGCCTCAGTTTCTTTCTTCATCTATAAAATGAAGATAATAATTCCTACTTCATAAGGTTTTTTGTTAGGATGAAATAAGTTAATAACATAAAGTACTTAAAACTTTTATTATTCCACTAGTTTTTATTGAGCACTGTCTGCTTCATTCAAGCACAGCTAACTTTAAATATTTCTTCTACGTGCCAGAGACTCACAAATTTATATTGTCACCTCACACTACTTTCATGAACTCCAGACCTGTATATCCAGTTGCCTAGTTGATGTCTTGACTTGCATATCTAACACACATTTTACACAAAATGTCTTAAACAAACTCAACATTTAAAAAATTGAAATTGCCCCACACTAGTGTGGCTCAGTTGGTTGGGCATTGTCCTGCATAGCAAAAGGTTGCCAGTTTGATTCCTGGTCAGGGCAAATGCCTGGGTTGTAGGTTTGGTCCCCAGCTGGAGCACATATGAGAGGCGACCGATTGATGTTTCTCTCTTGCATTGGTGTTTCTCTTCCTCTTCGTCCCTTCCCCTCTAAATAAATAAATAAATAAATAAATAAATAAATAAATAAATATTTAAATTAAAAAGAGCAGCTTTAGAAAAATAAATGAAAATTGAAGGACTTCCGGCCAAGATGGAGGCATAGGTGGACACACTGTGCCTCCTCTCACAACCAAAATTAAGGACACCAAATATTTAGAAACAAGAAAACAACCAGAACTGATAGAAAATTGAACTGTACGGAAGTCCAACAACCATTCATCCAGACCAGTAAGAGAGGCGGAGTCGCGGCAGGAAAAAGTGGAGGTGTGGACCCGGGAATGCAGGCAGCAGCGGCTAGCAGTTCCCAGGTGCACAGGCGGAAGCTGGCAGACCCTGGGCATGGGGTGGCAACTGTGAAGACCCAGTGAGGCCGCAGAAGGCGGCTGGCTGACCAGGTGGTCCCACATTCCTGCCTGCTGATAATCCAGGTGAAGGGGAAGCAGTGGAAGGGACTGGAATCCAGAAGAGAGCGGAGCAGGTGCCATTGTTCCTTCTCAGACCCGCCCCCACAAACAGCATCACAACTCAGCAACTGGGCTGCCCCGCACTGGGGAACACCTAAGGCTCTACCCCTCATTACATAACAGCTGCGACCAGACCAAAACCAAAATAAAACAACAACAACAACAAAAAACATCAAAACTGGCTCAAACCGGAAAACAAATGAAAGCCCTAGAGCCAATTCCTCTAAGCCGTGAAGAGATAGCTAACCTATCAGATGTACAGTTCAAAGCCCTGGTTATCAGGATGCTCACAGAATTGGTTGATTTTGCTCACAAATTAGATGAAAAAATGCAAGCTACAATATGTGAAATGAAGGAAGACGCATGAGGAACCAATAGAGATGGGAGGAAAACTGGGACTCAAATCAGTGGAGTGGACTAGAAGGAAGAAACAAACAACCAAACAGAAAACAAGGAAGAAGCAAGAATTCAAAAAAATGAGGAGAGGCTTAGGAACCTCCGGGACATCGTTAAACATCACAACATCCGAATTATAGGGGTACCAGAAGGGGAAGAAGAAGAGCAACAAGTGGAAAACTTATTGGAACAAATAATAAAGGAGAACTTCCCCAATCTGGCAAAGGAAATAGACTACCAGCAAGTCCAGGAAGCTCAGAGAGTCCCAAAGAAGTTGGACCCAAGGAGGAACACCCCAAGGCACATCGTAATTACATTAGCCAAGATGAAAATGAAGGAGAGAATTCTAGAAGCAGCAAGGGATAAGGGGACAGTCACCTACAAAGGAGTTCCCATCAGACCGTCAGCTGATTTCTCAAAAGAGACCTTCCAGGCAAGAAGGAGCTGGAAAGAAGTATTCCAAGTCATGAAAGTCAAGGACCTCCATCCAAGATTGCTCTATCCAGTGAAGCTGAAGCTGTCATTTAGAATGGAAGGGCAGAAAAAGCACTTCTCAGATAAGGTCAAGTTAAGAGAGGTCATCATCACCAAGCCCTTATTATATGAAATGTTAAAGGGACTTATCTAAGATAAAGAAGATAAAAAATAGGACAGTGAAAAGACAGCAAACTCACAGATTAACAACCACACTTAAAACAAAAGCAAACTAAGCAAACAGCTAGAACAGGAACAGAACCACAGAAATGGAGATCACATGGAGGGTTAGCAACGGGAGTGGGAGGAGGAGAGAGGGGGGAAAGGTACAGAGAATAAGTAGCATAGACAGTAGGTAGAAAATAGACAGGGGGAGGGCAAGAATGGTATGGGAAATGTAGAAGCTAAAGAACTTATGACACATGGACATGAACTAAAGGGGGGAATGTGGGTGGGAGGGATCTGCAGGGTGCAGGGGAATAAAGGGGAGAAATGGGACAACTGTAATAGCATAATCAATAAAATATATTAAAAAAAGATTTACACACGTTGCATTTATTGCTCAGTAGGTTTCCATTGTATGGATAGATATATCACTGTTTGTTCCTCTATTCACTTGTTGGACACTGAGCTTATTTCCAGTTTTCAGCTCTTACAAGTAAAGCTCATGTGAATATTCATGTGCAAGTTCTTGTAGGTACATATACTTCAATTTTCTTGTGCAAATGTTTAAAAATGAAATGAGTAAATCAAATGGTAAGTATATATTTACCTTTTTGAAAAACCACCAAACGTTTTCCCAGACTGCATCATTTTATATTCCCACTAGCACTGTATAAGAGTTCTAGTTTGTTGACATCCTCACCAATACTTGTTATTGTTAGTCTTTTAAATTTTAGTCATTCTAGTAGATGTGTTATGGTATCGCATTGTGATTTTAATTTGCATTTCTGGAATGCACATCTTTTGAACATCTTTTCAAGGGTATTTGCCATTCATATGTCTTCTTTGATGAAGTATGTTCATGGGGTTTTCTGGAATTGTAAATTGGGATGTTTGCTTTCTTATTGTTGAGTTTTGGGAATTTAAAAAAATGTATTCTGGATATACCTTATTTTTCGGACCATAAGACGCACCTAGGATTTAGAGGAGGAAAATAGGAAAAAAAATTTGAAGCAAAAAATGTGGTAAAATATTTAATAACATAATTAACATAATATTTCACCAATGTAAATGTAAACAGAACTTAACAGCAGCATCAGCAACCATTATTTCTCCCAAATTTGAGCTGGGGGAGAAAACATCCGTCTTATAATCCAAAAAATATGGGTAAGCCCTTTTTCAGATATATGGTTTGCAAGTATTTTCTCCCAGTCTCTGGCTTAGCTTTTCATTCTCTTTATAGAGTATTTTGAGTGGTACATGTTTTTAATTTTGATGAAATACAGTGTATTAATTTTTATTTTATATATTGTTCTTCTGTCATATCTAGAAACCTTTGCTTAACATGTAGTTAACACAAAGTTACAAAAAAAGATTTTCTGCTGTTTAAGTTTGATAGTTTTTTCTTTACATGTGTCTGAGTATTTTTTATTCAATATATCTGACATATTGTGTAAATTTAAGGTGTACAATATGTTAAATCGATACATTTATGTATGGTAGTATGATTGATATTGTAGTGATATTTGGCACCTATATCACATTTCATAATTACCTTGTTTTAGTGGTGGAGATGTTTTTGTCCCTTAGTGAGTTTGATAATTGTAATGCAGTATTATTGTCTGTATTCATTATATTGTATGTTTGATACTTAGCATTTATTTACTACTTGTTGCAAGTTTATACCCTTAAACATTCTTCTCCCCCACTTCCCATTCCCCGGTAACCACCATTTTACTCTGTTTTTTTACAAGTTGGCTTTTTTATATTCCATACATTAAGTGGTATCTTCCAGTATTTGTCTTTATCTCACTTAGCATAATGTGCTCAAGGTTCATTCATGTGGTGCCTATGGCAGGATATCCTCCTTTCTCTTGACTGTACAATATTTCAGTGCGTGTATGTGTAACCACATTTTAAAATTTTATTTATCTGTTGACAGGCATTTAGACTGTTTCCATATGATAAGTTTTGAAGACTTTAAGTTAATGTTTGTGTTTGGTGCAAAGAATGGATTCAGGTTTTATTTTGTTGTTGTTGTTTTTCACGTGTGGCTATCTAGTTATTCCAGCACCATTTGTTAAGTAATCTATCCCTTTTTTTACTGAACTGACTTCACACCATCATAAAAATATGAAGTCTGTTGTACATATTTATGTGTGCTTCTAGTTTAGGACTCTGTTTTGTTTCATTGATCTATTGCCTATCTTTATGCCAGTGCCATATTGTCCGGGTTATTGTAGATTTATCATAAATCTTTCTCAGAGATGTATTGGCAATTCTTGGTTCTTTGAACTTTCATGTGAAGTTTTTAATCACCTTGTTAATTTCTGTAAAAGTGGCCTGTTGGGATTTTGATTAGATTTACATCAATTCTTTATCAGTTTGGGGAGAACTCACATCTTTAAAAAAAAAAAGATTTTATTTATTTTTAGAGAGAGGTGAAGGGGCGGGGAGAGAGAGAGAGAAACATCAATGTGTCGTTGCCTCTCATGCGCCCTGGGGACCTGGCCTGCAACCCAGGCATGTGCCCTGTCTGGGAATTGAACTGGCAACCCTTTGGTTTGCAGGCAGGTGCTCAATCCACTGAGTCACACCAGCCATGGTTAGAACCCATATCTTAACAGTATTGATTCTTCCCACCCATGAACATGGACTATCTCTAGGGTTTTTTTTTTTTTTTTTTTTTTTTTGGTATATAATTTCTCTCTGCAGTGTCTTTTGGTTTTCAGTGTACAGATCTTTCATAATTTAAAAATGAGATTTGTCTCTAAATATTGTATACATAGTAAGTTATATTTTAAACAGTTTTCAATTTCTGAGTGTTCTATTAGTATATAGAAATATAGTTGATTTTCGTAGAGATCTTATTTATATCTAGTATCCTTGCTAAATTCACTAATTAGTTTTCTTGTAGCTCTCATTGGATTATCTACATATATGACTGCGTCCTTTAAGAATAAAGACAGCTTTATTCCTTCCTTTATAATCTGTATGCCTTATTTCTTTTTCTCTTCTCATTGTGCTGGCTAGAACCTTTAATACAAGTCAAAAAGAAGTGAGAATGGACTTACTTGTCTTGTTCCTGATTTAGGAGAGATGCATTCAGTTCTTTATAATTAATTATGATGTTAACTATAAGTTTTTTTTTTTGGTAGTCGCCCTTTATTAAGCTGAGAAAGTTCATTCTCTCTTAGTTTGCAGGGAGTTTTTATTAGGAATGAATGTTCAATTTTGTCAAATGATTTTTTGTGTTTTAAGATGGAATGTGAGATAACTATTTTTCTTCTCTAATGTAGGTTTCAGTACTATACATTTTTCCAACTGTTACTTCATTGGTATTCTACAGAGTTTGATATGTGTATTTATTTTCATTCATTTAAAAATATTTTCTACTTCCCTTTTAATTTTTTCTTTGACCCCATGGGGTACTTACAAATTACTATTCAGTTTCCAATAATTGGGTGATTTTTCCCGATATCCTTCTGTTATTGATTTTTATGTTAGTTCCATTGTGTTTAGAAAACATACTTTATATGTCCTAAATGCTTTCAAATTAATTGATACTTGTTTTATGGCCCACATTATTGTGTATCTTATCAATGTTTAACATACACTTGAAAAGAGTGTGTCTTCTGTTGGTTTTGGTTGGAGTAGTCTGTAAATGTCTTTCAGGTCAATTTATGGTGTTGTTCAGACTTTTGATATTTTTTCTTATTTTTCTGTCTACTTTTGAAATCAGTTTTGAGAGAAGAGAATTAGAATATTCAGCCATCATTGTAGATCTGTTTTTTCTTGCAGTTTTAATCAATTTTTACTTCATATACTTTAAAGTTCTGTTATTAGGGGAATAGATGCTTACGATTGTTGTATCTTCTTGATTAAGAACCATGTTGTCAATATGAAATGACCTTTCTTCCTGATACTATTTCTTGTCCTGAAATCTGCTTCAGCCAATATTATAGCAGCCATTCCAGTTTTCTTTTGACTGTTGTTAGCAGGGTATATCTTTTTCCTTACTTTATTTTTTTGCTTATAGCTAATTTGTGTCTTTATATTTAAAGTGCCTTTTTTTCTGTGGACAGCATAAATTGGGTCTTTAATTTTTTTTTAATTTTTATTTTAATTGTTGATCTTGTACAGTTTTCTGTCTTTTATTCTCACCCAAACCCACCACCCCAGCCCTCCCCTCCTCCCTCCCATTTCCACCCCCACATAGTTTTTGTCCATGTGTCCTTTATACTTGTTCCTTCCCCTTTTCCCCTGAAATTTCCTCCCCTCTCCCCTCTGGTGACTTTCAGCCTTTTCTCAATTTCTGTGTCTTTGGTTATATTATGCTTGCTTGTTTGTTTTGTTGATTAGCTTCCTGTTAAAGGTGAGATCATATGGTATTTGTCTTTCACTGCCTGGCTTACTTTGCTTAACATGATGCTCTCAAGTTCCATCCATGCAGTTGCAAAGGGTATGAGCTCCTTCTTTCTTTCTGCTGCATAGAATTCTATTGTGTAAATGTACCACAGTTTTTTGATCCATTCATTTACTGATGGGCATCTAGGCTGCTTTCAACACTTGGCTATTGTAAATTGTGAAGCTTCTGCATGGCCAAGGAAAACAATAATAAAATACAAAGAGACCCGACTGTGTGGGAAAACATATTTGCCAATGATACCTCAGATAAGGGTTTAATCTCCAAAATATACAAAGAACTTACACGACTCCACTCTAAGAAGACAAGTAACCCAATTTAAAAAATGGGCAGAGGACTTGGGCAGACACTTCTCCAAGGAGGACATACAGAGGATCCAGAGATACATGAAAAGATGCTCGATATCGCTAGCTATCAGAGAGATGCAAATTAAAACCACAATGAGATACAACTTGACACCAGTCAGAATGGGTCTTTACTTTTTATCTAACCTGACAAAACTATACTTTTTAATTGGAGTGTTTAGACCATTTACCTTCAATATGTGGTTCAGTTTAAGTCTGGCATTTTGGTTTTCTGTATTTCCCATTTGTTGTTAGTTGTTTTATCCCTGCATTTATTGCCTTTTTTGAATTAATATTCATTATGATACCATTTTATTTCCTTTGTTTCTTTATTAGCTATAACTTTTTGTTTGTTTGTTTTTTTTAAGGGTTGTTTTAGTGTTTATGCATGTTTAACTTGAAAGTGTACCTTAAAGTGATAAAATAACATTTCAGAGTTTAGTATAAGAACCTTACAATATGATACTTCCCTCTTCCCTGGTCTCCTTTGTGCAATTATTGTCACTTTGCTTGTAAAGCCTATAATATATTGTTTTGTTTTTGTTGAAAAGGCAATTATCTTTAAAGGTATTTAAATAATAAGAAAAAATTTACATGTTTACCCATTTAGTTACCCTTTCTAGTACCTTTAATTTCATCCAGTGTTATTTGCCTACTGCCTGGAGGACTTCTTTTAACATATCTTTACTTTTGATGAATTCTTTCTCCTTTGTCTGAAAATGTCTTTATTTCTTTAAAAAAAGCACTTTGTTTTTTAGGAGCAGTTCTAAGTTTACAACAAAAGGGATAGGGACGTTCAGAGAGAGTTCCCCCGTGGTCCCTGCCCCCACGTATGCATAGCCTCCCTCACTCACCAGAATGATATTTTACCAAGACATATTGTAATTACTCAAAGTCTATGTTTTATCTTAGAGTTACTCCTTGCTGTTGTATATTCTGTGGATTTGGACAAATGTATAATGACAAATATATTTCTCATTATAATATCATACAGAACATTTTCAGTACCCTAAAAATCCTGTGTTCTGCCTGTTCATCTATCTCCCTGGCAACCGCTGATCTTTTTATTATCTAAACAGTTTTGCCTTTTCTAGAATGTCATATAGTTGGGATCACAGAATATGTAGCCTTTTCAGATTAGTAGCTTCTTTCATTTAGTAATATGCGTTTAAGGGGCCTCCATATTTTTTCATAGATATGGTTTGATAGCTCATTACTTTTTAGCACTGAATAATATTCCATTGTCTAGATATACCACAGTTTATTTATTCATTCACCTTCTAAAGGACATTTTGGCTGTTTCTGAGTTTTGGCAGTATATGATTAGGCTGCTGTAAATATTTGTGTGCAGATTTTTATGAGAACCTAAGTTTTCAGCTCCTTTGAGTAAATACCAAGGTGTTCAATTACTAGATTATATATTGAGATTTAGCAGCCAACTGTCTTCCAAAGTGGCTGTATCATTTTACATCCTGACTAGCATTGTATGAGAGGTTTTATTGCTCCACACTCTCACTAGTTTTTGATGTTGTCGGTGTTCTGAAGTTTGGCTGTTTATATAGGTTTGTAATGGTATCTCATTGATGCTTTATTTTACCTTTCCTTGATGCATATGATGTGAAGCATCTTTCTATCGTTGGTGAGGTCTCTATTAATGTCTTTGGCCCATTTTTTAATTGGATTGCTTGTTTTCTTATTGTTGGGTTTTAAGAGTTCTTTGTATATTTTGGGTAACAGTCCTTTATCAGGTGTATCTTTTGCAAGTATATTCTCCCAGTCTGTTCTCTGATCCTTTTGGATTTTTTTTCCCTCTGGTTCTGGGTTGTTTCCTCTCTTATATGTGCTTTTCAGTACTCTGTATGCACTCATAGAAATATCTTAGGTGTGTATTTGCTTCTGTATACATAATGTGGAGATTTTGGTCATGAGAATATGTGAAAACTCCCTGTTCAGTTCTTAGCACATCTAAGTCCTTCATGAATGTCTTTTCTTTTTCTTCTCCTAATTTTAGAAAATTTGAGTAACAGTAGCCTTTTGAGAGTAAATAATGTGAATGTAGATTATGAATTAGGGAAGAAATATTAGCAGTCCGATAATCTTTATTTTTACCTGTTCAGTCATATATTTAAGCTACCTACTTGTGGGTGGTTATTAATCTCTTAAAATTAAATAAATTTAATAAGTATTTATTAAATATTTTGAAAAAAATCCTATTATGTAACAATTGATATATTTTTAAAACCTTGTTTTCCTAGCAACAAAACTAGAAAAGGTAAATAATTTGTATTGCTTGTGTTACAGAAGCTAACAAGTTATATTTAACCTAATTGGCCCTCAAATTTTGGATTACAACTTTCATACTAGATTTAAATATGTGTATACAAACATACCTAACATATTCTACGTCTACGCATGGCTTACTTGAAAAATAGAAGCAGTTGCTTAACTGGACGACTATCAAATGGTCAACACAGATTGATGGGCTTGAGTGCAGCAGACAGTGGATATGCAGATGGTGGTGTCTGTACTGTTTGATGCGAGATGGCTGGATCTTTAAAATGATTTCAGTGGAATGGCTTCGGTGTTGTTGCAGTAAAGGGTACCCATTCAACCTCAGGTGCTGTGCAGATGGCAAAGCCAAACTAATTTAGAAAAATGAGAAACAAGTGACTATTTAATGTACAGGAATGCATGATCTGCATCACAAATAAATGACAGTATTACATGCAGGAAACCTAGCCAGATGGCTGTACATTAAAACACATGACTCCTTGAGAGAATTAAGTACAGGCAATTTGCTTGGATTTTCTGCAGGCCTGCTGCATATTATATTAGGGTAGGGAGAACAGAGATTAAGTGCTTTATTTATTGGAAGTGTTTAGGTGAAGTTGGCAGTTGTTTAAGCATAATCTGATCTCTATAAGTATTTAAATGGTCTCTTTGTGGAAAAAAAGTAGGAAGGGTAGTTGGCTTTAAAATAAAAGGATATAAAGAATAAGACTGGATGGTCAACTTGTGGAAAATACAACTGTCTTTTGGACCACATTTTTTAGTTTTGTGGTTTTCCTTGAGGCAAAAGCTTAAAAAAAATTTTTGGACAATTATGATAAAGAAGTATTTCTTTTTCTATATAGGTTTTAATGAGTCCAAATTCCAGGGACATATGGGAATTTTAAAATGGAAAGAGTTAATGTGTTGAGTGCTGTGTGAAATGGGACCATTTTCACTAGTAAAACATTACATTTTTGTTTTTCAGCTTAAAGAAAGTGGTTATTGTACAGGTCATGAACCAGATTCCATGGAATTCAGCACTGTGGGAGGATGGGTGTCTACTCGGGCATCAGGCATGAAGAAGAATATCTATGGCAATATTGAAGACCTGGTAAATTTTTTCTAATTTATTGTATAGTAATTGATTACTATATAGAGATTATTATAAAATGATGAAAGCCCTTAAAAATTGAGTTGGATGGTGGAGTCCTCTCAGAAGTATACTTCTCTTGATTATGATAACACTGACTGTATGATAGACAAGTTCAAAGACACAATGGTCATTACTTAAGGGTGCTCCTTCTCAGGTGACGGATATTTAAGTTTTGTAAATGCTTCATAGTATCTGACTTACATGTAAATATTACTTTATAATCCTCATGGAGCTTTGGTCTTCAACTCTACCAAGATTTTAATCAATTTACTTAGGTGATCTCATCATTTCTACTCTTCTGCCTTACAGGTTTTTATATTTATTTTTTCTGAAAAAGACTTTTTGTGTAGAAGACACCTGAATGAAAATGTTCTAATAAGTGGCAGTATAACCTCTAAGGTTTTGTGTGCACACAACTTTGTTTTAGCCGATCCAGGAGTTATTATTTTTTTAATATATTTTATTGATTATGCTATTACAGTTGTCCCATTTCTCCCCCATCATTCCCCTCCACCCTGCACACCCCCTCCCACCCACATTCCCCCCCTTTAGTTCATGTCCATGTGTCATAAGTTCTTTAGCTTCTACATTTCCCACACTATTCTTGCCCTCCCCTATTTTCTACCCATCATCTATGCTACTTATTCTATGAACCTTTTCCCCCTCTCTCCTCCTCCCACTCCCCTGTTGCTAACCCTCCATGCGATCTCCATTTCTGTGGTTCTGTTCCTGTTCTAGTTGTTTGCTTAGTTTGCTTTTGCTTCAGGAGTTATTTTGATAATAGTGTAACTGTGGGCATTCTGGTTCAGAATTAGGTATCATTTGTTCCATTTCTAGCTATTAATGAACATTTAAGTTATTTCAGATTTCAAAATTATAGAAAACAAAGGAGAATGTCCACTTTAGTAATATTTCTTAGCATACATCTTTGTTTTCTTTGGGTAAGTCCCAGAGCTTGAATTGTTGTATCAAGATACTTACACATTTTCAAGTCTTTGGATCCTTACAGCCAAATTTCTCTATAGGAAATCTGTGCCAGTTGACATTCCCACTAGCATTATGAGAATGTTTATTTCATTGGACTCTTTATTTATATTTTGTCTTAATTTTTTACTTCTTTAATTGTTAGTAAATTTAAACTTTTAAAATGATCTCTCTGGTAATACTTATTTCTTATATTTGTAAGTTGCTTGTTGATGTTTTCTTCTTACTTTCTTCAACAACACAGGCTATTTTTATTTGTCTAAAAACCATTCTAAAAATGTGTTGGATTTTTACCTAGCCATTTCTGACTCAGATCTCAGGAACTGTTTGTGAGTGACTACACCCGCCCCCCGCCCCCCACCGCTACCCCCTTCCCAGTATACTTGCCTTCTCACCTAGGTGAAACACACCTCACAGTTAGATTGCACACATGTCTTCCCTCCCTCTCTTAAACTTAGTCACTCGATCTCAATTCTTCATCCCAAGTTTGACCTGATCATAATTAATACTTCATTCCTTCCACTCTTTCCTTGTATGTAGGCAGATTAGATCATTTGAAAGAGGGGATAAGGAGACAAGAATTGGATTTTTTTTATTATTCTAAGCATCTAGAGCAGTTTTGACATGGATAATAGTGTTTCATAAATATTGTTAAATAAGTGAAAAAATGAACCTAATAAAAATATGGCCATTGCTTATAGTTTCTGTCCTTTAGTTCTTTGCCATATGCATAACCCAAGACTAAATTTGGTTTAAAGAAATGTACTTAAGGTGTTCTTAAGATGATAAATATACCTAAACCAATAAGAATCTTAGATCTGTCCCTCTTTTAAAGTTTATAAAATTTATTTTTAGTCTGAGAATTACTAACAGACATTAGAATTCTGAAGGGCATCAACATTTATCAACTAACCCAATATTTAAAAAATAGTGTTTTGTATAACTATATGGATGTGTGTACATATACACACAACATTCACTGACATGTGTCTAGAATTTACATCATGCATTGTATTAAACAGGTGGTTCATATAAAAATGGTAACACCTAGAGGTATAATAGAAAAAAGCTGTCAAGGACCTCGTATGTCAACAGGCCCTGATATCCATCACTTCATCATGGGATCTGAAGGTAAATATTACTGCAGATTTATTATGAAAAAATACAGGTTAGTGACTCAGTTTTGTGAAAATCTGTAATGTTGTGGTATCAAATCTTTGAAAGAAAGACATATTTAAAGAATAGTGATTTTAAAAAAGTTTTATTACTTTAGTAGTACTTCATAAAGTTTTTATTATGAGAACATCTTATTAACCTTCTTACATTTTTCTTTGTTATAGTTTTAGAGACAGCTTGGTCTTTTTGGTTTTATTTGATTTTTCTCTTAGAGTCCTTAATAATAAGAAAAGTAGTTGTTAGGATTTAAAATGGTTTGCTTTAACATTTTATATTATAATATTATTTTATGTTGTCTGACTAATTAGGGGAAAGGACTGATAAAGTGTTGTTTTTATTGTCTTGTCTTTCTATATCTCTGTTATTGCTATTTGCTTTGTTCCAGAAGTAGAATTTAGAATTCTGTTGGTTCATGTACTTTAAAAACTTAATGTTGGTCTTTTCTTTTGTTGCTAAAGTAATATCTTTTGCTTGGCTACTTAATGCTGTGAAGATTAGAATGAAGTTTTTTATTTTACTCCAAACATTCAATTCCTGTACCATTGAGAAAGAAAACTAATCATCCTTTTATTTTGCAAACTCACTGTTACATGGGCACTGTGAATTGAAGGTGAATGTGGGCTTATTTTTTTAATTCTTAGAATGGTAGAGAGAAATATTCTTAAATTAAGAGAAATAAGGTAAAATAAGGTTTCTAAATTAGCCGAGGAACTCTTCAGAAGGTGGCACAAGCTTTAAAAAGATAGTTTTTGGAAACATTTAGGTATATGCATGGATTAAAAGCAATTTATAATAAACTAGGGTAAATTCTAACCTTTGACACTAACATCAAGGAGGGAAAAACAATGTCTCTTAGAGCATACTGAAGGTCAAATATTGAGTTATGGTCAGTGGAATAGTTTAGATCGTTTTATAACAACAAATGACAAATCTTTGTCAATATATCTCCCTATTTTACTCTCTTATTTTTTATTTTTATTTATTTTTAGTATATATTTAAATTAAATTTATCGGGATGACATTGGTTAATAAAGTTTTATAGGTTTCAATTGGACAATTCTATGACACATTACCTGTTATTGCATTGTGTGCCTACCACCCAGAATTAAATCTTCCATCACCATAGAGTTGACCTCCTTTACCCTTTATTACTCCCCCATCCCACTTCCTTCTGATAAACACCATACTGTTTGTTGCCTGTGTCTGAGGTTTTGTTTATTTTTCTTGTTTGTTCTTACTCCTTTTCTGATTGGCATACACTTCTAAGGAAAAACAGAACATTTTTCATTAGAAAAATAAAATGTTAAATTACTTTAATACAGTTCTCTAATACAATTTTAGATGTTTTTGTACTATTGCATTATCTAAAAGTTAACTAAAAGCATATAACTTTTTCTTATCAGATGTCAAATTGGATAATAACTAGGCATTAGAACATAATTATTAATTATACTATTCATGTATATATAGTTGGAATGCACTCTATAATATAAATTATCTTTTCAAGTAACTACTTCAGACATTTTGAAAATCCCATTGATTAGCATTTTTAAAGTTTGGTTGCAAGGTTCTGTACTGGCACACTGAGGACACTAGTAATGATAGACCATTATAATACAGGATGATAAATTCTGTGATAGAGGAAAGCACTGGAAAAATATAAATAAAAATTCACATTAATGGGTATTAAGAAGACTTCCCAAGAGAGGCCATACCTAAAGTGGTCCTTGAGGGCTGATAAGGAGAAAATAACTCCTGATGGGTTTAAGGGAATAAGGTGAGAGGGAATTACCCTGCAGAGAGAACTGCATGTGGGCAGGCTTAGAAATAAGAAAGAACCACGTCAGCATTACGAAGCTGTGAGTTTTTCAGTATAACAGAAACATAAGATTTAATTGTAGGGTGGGCTGGGCAGCAGCTCTGAGAGCAGAATGGTGGAGATTATAGGGTGGTTATGTTACAGAACAGACCCAAGGTGGGGTGTACGATATACTGTTACCAAAAGGACCTCCCTTTTTCCTCTGGGGATCCCCCACAACTTAGATTCACTGTGCCCGCCTCCAGAGGAAAGATGTTTCTCAATGCCAGAGGTTTGTGAAAAGGAATTATTTATTTAAAAGCTGTACAGACTTAGAGTAGTGACTTAATGTCTTCATTAAAATACTAAAGTCCTTTAGAATACCCACAGACGCACACAGTCCTTCCTTCTCCCCCTGCCCTAGTCCGGGGTACCTTATCTCAGGAAAAGAAGTTGAAGTCTGTGATTCAGGCTCCCGGCACTATCAGCTGTGTCACCACCATGATCTCCAGTTAATCCAATACCATGTAGCACCTTCTCATGGCCCACCAGCAAGAGTCCTTTCACCCCTTTTCTTCCAGACAAAGTTTCTCCTGCTTCCTAAGCCATGTAGCAAAAGGGAGCACCCCAAAACCACAGGGTCCCCACTTTGCCAAAGCCATGTGGGTCTCCCCTGTATGGCTGCCATGCCTGGGTTTAAATCCCCACACCAATCTTCCTCTGCAGCCCCATTTCTGACCCCTCCTACAATCAGTTACACCTGCCAGCGTTCGTTTTCTTCTAGCTTTACTGGGCTGCCATCGTGAGTCTGGGCAGGTGTGGCCCCATGTCATGGAGCCAGTCTTCTCCAAGCTCTCATGCTGGCACTGTAACCAGGGGGAGCTGCCTCCCAGTTACCTCTTGGGTGGAAGTCACTTCCATCCCCCTGGGTCAAAGCATGGCCACAGCTATTTCACATATCCATGAAACCAGTTGAAAGTTATAGATATGTTAAATGACCCTGCCAGAGGTTAGCTGCAAAGCTGTGGCTGTACAACACAGTTTCCAATGGCCCTGCTCCATGCGTCCCATTCCCCCAGCTCAGACTTGAGGGGGTGGTGAGGACATCCTATGTATATTTTTCTAATGTTTCCAGGACACCTTGAGTTCTGGACCTCATCACAAATCCCTGTTTGGGGCCCCCCCTTGGCCGTACCTTGTTACAGTTAGGGAGATAGTATGGCCTTTATGCCTTTTAAAGTAGTTTGAACTTTATTTGAAAGACTGGACTACTTCCCTTTCATCAATTATTGAATAAATTTAAGGAAGATAAACTCATTGTAATAAGTATGCAAAGAAATAAGATTTTATTAAAAAC
Source organism: Glossophaga mutica (assembly GCA_039655065.1). Lineage (NCBI taxonomy): Eukaryota > Metazoa > Chordata > Mammalia > Chiroptera > Phyllostomidae > Glossophaga > Glossophaga mutica. The sequence goes on along the minus strand of CM077306.1, from coordinate 47,125,614 downwards.
ATTCTGTTCTAGGATAAATTATTAAAATGAGATTTTATTATAAATATACACGCAGAGTGCCATATGATCTAAGGGCACCAACTGCGAAGTCTGTCAGATCTGGATTTCAATCCTGGTTTCACCACTTACATTTCTGTGACTCTTTCAGTTAGTTCATTTCTATGCCCAATGTCCTCAGCTATAATACGGGGATAATAAAATAATCATCTTCATAAGCTTTTTGTGAGGATTGAATGAGATTATGCTAAGCAGTTTATAAGCATGCAGTAAGTAGTCAGTAAATGTTAGATTTATCACTGTTGTTGTGGTTGTTTATTATTTTGGCATTATTGATCTTTACACATGTATCTGTGGTCCCTAATCCCCATTTCTTTGTGTATGTGGATGTAAAATCATCTTAATATAGGCCAAGAGACAGTATGATTGAGGAACTAATTTTATGTGAAATCATATTCTTTTATAAAGTGTATTTTTATTTGCTGTTTTGAACTATCTAAATAATAACCTGCCTTAAATGTGAATCATAAACTTTTCCTTGAGCTTTAAAAGTATATTCTTTTGCTGCAGTTAAATCATTAGAGGACAATCTTGAAAGCATTACCATTTAAAAGCCTATTTTCCATATCCTACTGAGTTCCACGTGTGACTAACCATGTTAAGCTTAGTATTTTTGTCTTGTTTTGTGTTAATGAAGTTTTCATATTTTTAACAAGCAGCTTCTCATTTTAAATGCTTGTAACATGATTAATATATTAAAAATTATAATAAATAGTCAAAGCATTTGACATGCTCTGGATTCTTTTCCTATGTATAGAGTTTATCAGTAACTTACAGTGATTTGCACTTCTATCTCAAAAATATTTAGTACTACATTAAAAAAAAAAACCATGACCCCACCATTTAGCCTTTTCTGTAGAATGAAATAGATGAGATGCTTACTATTGGTTCTTATCGGTCATCTTTTGGTTAAGTAATGCTCATTGTTTAGTGGGGATTCCTCAGGGGAGGCACAGTTGTAGATCCTGTGAGTTCTGGGATGTTCTAAACTGTTTTCCTATGGCCTCAGTTCTTGTAGGATAGCTTGAGTGGATGTAAATATCCTTAGGATTACACTTTTCTGCCTTGTTTTTGAAAATGTTGCTCCACTGTTGGTTTGGTTTTGTGTGTTGTTTTAAAGAAATCTGATGCCAGCTTTCTTGCCTTTGTAGCTTGTTTCCTCTTTTTGCCTGGAGGCCCTGAAAATTTTTTATTTCTTTATTGTTAAAATTTAATGCTTTTACAAGTCAGAGTTTATTGTCTTGTATCATTTTGCTCTGGTACCCAGTAGACCCTTTTTAGGTGGATATTCAGATTTTATTTGTGGAAAATTTGTTTGTATTGTAGTGTATATATTAGGGTTTTTCCCTATTGTTTTGAGTTTTCTTCTTCAGGGATACCAATTATACATATATCTGACTTCCTTTGCTTGTTTCCTATACCAACCAGTTTTTCTCTGACCTTTATTCTCGACTTGTTTTTTTGTATTTCATTTTCTGTTGGTTATTTTCCTGCCTTTCTTCAGTGCCCTTTATTAAGTTTTCATTAAATCTATTCTCTGTTCTCTTTTGGATTCCTTATAACTCAGCCTTCATTTTTTTATGTTTGTTGTTGCTGCTGCTGGTCTTCTATTTCTGAGTTTAATCATCTCTTATTTCTTATATTTTGTCCACTTACGTTTATGTTTCTTAGTGTTTCTATTTCTGATTTAAGTATTTTTCATACCACAAATGCTTGTTTGACAATGTTTAACTCAGTTTGAAATGTGTTACAGTTTTCATTAGGATCAAGGTTGGTTTGGGGAGGAGGAGCTTTTCACCTGCAGGAAAACTTTTTTTTAACATTTTCTGACTTTTTGTAGTTTTTTAAATGGATTTCATTGGACTTTCTCTGTTCCTATTTATTACTTTGAAAGGGTTCCTAGTTTAAGATTTTTTTTTCTTTCACTTCTACCTTCTTTGTGCTTGCTATGGATGGTGGTGGCTTTATTAGGAGCAGGCATAGCATCTTGTCTCTGTGAGAGCAGTAATTTTTCTTTATTTTATTCTTTCCTTTCAGTATTTTGTTTCCAAGAGTACCACACTTCTCTAAATACTGTGCTCCCCTAAAGATACTCCTCTTGCTTCTCCAAGGCTGCCACTTCTGGTTCCTCCCATTTTCAAATCTCTCCAAGGCTATGGACTATGCAGTCTTTTAAAAAAGATTTTATTTATTTTTAGACAGAAGGAAAGGGAGGGAGAAAGAGAAGGAGAGAAACATCAATGTGTGATTGCCTCTCACACATTCCCAGTGGGGACCGTACCCACAATCCAGGCACATTCCCTGACTAGGAATCGAACCGGTGACACTTTGGTTCACAGGCTGGCACTCAGTCCACTGAGCCACACCAGCCAGGGCTCTTATGTAATCTTTTAAGCCTGTTCTTGCTTTATGCTCTTTCAAGCATGTAGCAGCTGGAAGGCTAGGACGTCTGTTGGAATTACTATTATTTTTTAAAATCTCTACTTACAGGTAATTTAAATATTGTAGTTTTATTTATTTTTGCTTTTTGTTTTGCTTTGTCTCCTAGTAATACTCAAGGTATAGTTCCTATGTAGTTTTATTTATTTTCTTTGTTGATCTTTATGTTTTTCAGGGAAAAGTAAAGGGAGAGAATTCAGAATCAAATGACTGCCATTCTTCTCAGACATAGAGTCACCTGAAAGTATATTTTCAAATTATGAAAGACTTTATTTGCTTCAAGCAAATACTTGCATTTTATAATAACAATTGAATCATTTAATTTTCTTGAGAACAAACATATTTAAAAATTATAAAATTCATTGTAATACATTTTTATTAAAACAGAAAGAAAAATGAAAGGCATACTAGCCTTAAGTTTGTCACATTGTCATGGAGTTATTGTAAAAAATTAAATTAAGTTGGTATAAAATATTGGTGTAATGTGCATGTAATCAAGTGATATGTAATCGAGTATTTTATATCACTGCATGGACATAATATTCTCAGAGCGAAAGAATCAATAAATATGATAAAACCTATACACCAGTGAGCCTTTTCATGAAGTGAATTGAGGTGTATCCATTTGTGATTGGCTTAATTTGAATATGTCTTAATGGACAATGACCTCTGTCACTCTGTATTTTGGTTTCACAGTGGGGTCTCTCTGCATAATTCATAGCTGGATAGTTAGGCTTGCTTTGGTGATTTCATTAATCTTGCAATAATACAAAGTCTTATTTTACTAATTTTCTTAACCTCACTGATAGTTTCACACTGGGTTTTACTACTTTAAAATGCCTGCAGTACATGTGAGGCAGATGGGTATACAGAAATTTGAGATATGGTCACTTCTTACTAGTACCTTAGAATTTTGATGTGGAATTAAAACTTTAAAGCATGTTTGCTAATTTTAAGATTGTGTGTGTGTGTGTGTGTGTGTGTGTGTGTGTGTGTAGCATTCACTTTTTAAATAAGTAATTACATGTATAGAATTAAAATACATACAAACATGTAAAAAACCCAAAAGGTATTGAAGGATGTGAAGGGGAAAATCTGCCTTCTATCCTTGTCTTTCAGGCATCTCCCTTCCCATAGTAAATGCGATTGCTATGTTTAGGTATATGCTGTATGTTGCCTTTTCACTTTGTTGATGGTTTCTTTTGCTGCACAGAAACTTTTTAGTTTGATATAGTTCCACTTGTTTGTTTTGATTTTGTTGATTGTGTCTTAGGTGATTTCCAAAAAAACTATTATCAAGACTCATGTCAAGTAGCTTTTTCCCTATATTTTCTTCTAGGAGTTTCATGGTTTCAGGTTTTACATTTAAGTCTTTAATTTATTTTGAGTTAATTTTGTGAGTGGTGTAAGATAGGGGTCACATATCATTTTCTTAACTTGTGAATATCCAGTTTTCCTAGCACCACTTACTAAAAGCTCCTGTTCTTCATTGAATTTTTTTGGCTCCGTTGTCAAGTATTAGTTGACTGTATGTACTTGAGTTTATTTCCGGGCTCTCTGTTCTTTTCCATTGGTCTATTTGTTTGTTTTCAGGCCAGTACCATACTGTTTTGATTACTGTAGCTTTATGTAGTATAGTTTGAAATCAGCAAATGTGACACCTCTGGCTCAGGAGTTCTTTGGCTGTTCAGAGTCTTTGTGGTTCCCACTACCATAATTTTAGGAGTGTTTTTTTTTTCTGTAAAAATACCTTTAGAATTTTGATAGGTTGAAGCTATAGATGGCTTTTGTTAGTATTGACATTTTAACAATATTAATTCTTCCAATTCATGAACATGTGATACCTTTCTAATTATTGTATTTGTGTCTTCTTCAATTTCTTTAATCAGTGTCTTACAGTTTTCAGAGTAGGGATCTTTCAGCTGGTTAAATTTATTTGTAAGTATTTTATTGTTTTGATGCTATTGTAAATGGGATCAGTTTATTTCTTGTTTTATAAAATGCAGTTAGTGTATAAAAATGCTACTGATTTTTATGTTAAATTTGTGTCTTTTAACTATACTGAATTCACTGATTAGTTTCAAGAGCTTTTCGGTTGAGTTTTTAGAATTTTCTACATATAAAACTTTTTGTCACTTGCAAATAGAGACAGTTTTACTTTTTCCTTTCCAATTCTGATGACTTTTTTCCTGTCTGATTGCTCTATCCCTACTATTTCTACCCAGGTAAACTAGCTGGCCTACAGTTTTGCTTACTCCCTAGTAAGTTTTGGGTCCTCCCCATTACCTTTTACCACATTCTCTACTCTTTTACAGAGTTTCTTTACATAACCATGACTGATTAAACAACTTGCCATTGAAGTTCTCCATGCTCTGTTGCAAATAAAGTAATTGCCTTTGGAAAGAAATCAGGAGCTGTTTTATGGCATGTTTTCCCCCTTAGGCAAAGTTTCAGCCTGCAGCTCTGGAGGTGTGGGTGCAGGGAGAACAATGGCATGATTTTCTTTAAGGATTCCCTTGCATTAGGAGCTGAGTGCTAGGGGGAAGGAGGAAGGTAAGAATGTCTTCTTGGTTTGCTTCTTCTGGTAAGATTCCAGCCCTTTACAAGCCAAGATAAGGGTGATTGGGACCCCAGTATTAGCACACTATTCAAAGTAGAGCCTCTATCCCACCATTTAAAGCTGAGTAGGAGAAGTGAGCCTTTTCTCCCTGCCCCCCACCTTTGGCTGCACTCACCTGAAACTTAGCCTCAGTCAAAGGTAACTGTGGTCCAGGTGTTACTTGGAATAGGGTAAAAGATCATCCTGAAATTGTCTTCATGTACATATCCAGGACAAAGGACAACCTATACCCACACAATAACTTGTACACATATTAATAGTAGCATGATTTATAGCAGCCACAAAATGGAAACCTATGGAACTTTCAGCCCCGTCCCCTGACTTCTGGATAGGGAAGAGAGGCTGGATATTGAATTACTGTATTTTGCTGTGTATAATGTGCAGGGGGTTTTTTTGCCCAAATTTTTGAGGGAAAAATAAGGATGCACATTATACATGGGTATAATCATTACATACCATGGGTATAATAATGGGTATAATTATCCCATGTATAATTCTCAACAAAAACCTGCTGTGCATTATACACAGGAACGCATTATACGTGGCAACATACGGTAGTCACCAATTGCCAGTGGCTTAAGTGATCATGCCTATATAATGAAACTTACCGAAAAGTTACTAAAATAGGGGTTTTAGAGAGTTTCCAGGTTGGTGAACACATGGAGGTGCTGGGAGGGTGTTTTATCTGGAGAGGGCATGGAAACTTTAGTACCCTTCCCCCCACATTGTGCCCTGCGCATCTCTTCCATCTGACTGTTCCTGAGTTATGCCCTTTTATAGTAAACTGGTAAAATAGTAGAAAAAAAAAGTGCAAGCCCAAATGTTCCTCAACTGATGAATGGTTAAACAAAATGAGTTACTACATTGGAATAATATTCACCTATTAAAAAGGCACAGAGTACTTATTACATGCTATAACATGATTGAACCTTAAAAACATTATCTAAGTGAAAGAAGCCAGTCACAAAAGACCATATATTCTAAGATTCTATTTATCTGTAATGTCCAGAATAGAGACAGAAAATAGATAGGTGGGTATCTAGGACTGAGGGGTGCAGGGGAAATGGAGAATGATTGTTTGATGGGTTTCTTTTTGGGGGTGATGAAAATGTTCTAAACTTGATTATGATGATAGTTGTGTATATCTGTGAATATACTAAAAAACATTGAATTTTATACTTTAAATGGGTAAAATTTTATGGTCTGAATTATATCTCAATAAAGATGCTAAAATGAAAGAAAGTCTGGTCACTTTTGTTACCATTTTAAATGTATGAGATATATCTTTTTTCAAATATTTATTCAAATATTAACTGGGCCAGCCTTTGTGAAAGCCAAAGCTTTGTGATTTTACAAGTCATAATAGGGCCATATTTGATATTTCAGTAGGAAATCTCCTATTATGTGATAAACATATTGTGATCTAATGTAATGTAATTTACTTTTGGTGGACTTAGTAGTTTTTAATCTTGTATTATATATTGACATTTTATTTTAGGTATACTATAAATTTATTGGAAGGTTTGATTTTTGTGATACTTTTCATTTATTTCTGGTGTTGTAATTGTTTTACAGTTTTAAAGATTTCCCTTTTTGTTCATTTTTATGATTTGCAAACAGTTTACTAATAGTGTTAATAGTAATTTCTACCATTTGTACATCAGGAACCACTGGATTTGAAAAGCTAGGCTTGTGAATACAGTTGTTTTTAACCATGTCTCTTCAACTATTGTAGCATTGCTAGTAGATCCTGTAGTTGTATTTAACTTGTTTATTTCTGCTCTGATTTGTCCTCCACTCCTCCATATAATGGAAAAAGAACATTTGTTTTATTGGTGGTCCTCTTGTGCTATATATTTGTGGTAATTTTTGTCTCTGAAATACCTTTTTTTTGTTTCACACAAGGGCACCTCCCTTACCTTTGTCTTTTCTTCATATTAATTCTTAGGGAGAAAGGCAAGGTGTAATAGTCCCTCTCCTTTCTTCTGTCATCTTAATTTCTCATAGAAAACTAAGTTCTTTTTGCCCCAATAAATTGTTCTCATGGTAATAATAAGCACAAATATCAGTATATACTTTTGTATGAATGTATATGATATATAAAACCTGTTGTTTTTCAAATATTTCTTTTTCTTTTAATAAGTTGTAATACTTTTAAAACTACTTAAAAATAACCTTCTTGGAGAAAGGTTACCTTAAAATTGTTTTAAAGTATTTATATATAACCAAGAAAAATGTATTCTAAAAACTTTTTTTAGAAATTATAAAATTGCTTAGTTTTTCTGGAAAAACTTGATTAGCCATTATTTCCACAGAATACATCGGTTAGATTTAAATATAATAATAGAATAAATTAATTGAATAAATAGATAAAATAGATTTAAATATGATTTAGAAAATTGGCATATGATATATTGGATTATTCCCCCTTCTTTTTCAGGAACTCTTGGTGTGATAACAGAAGCTACAATAAAAATCAGACCACTCCCTGAATATCAAAAGTTTGGCTCAGTAGCTTTCCCTAATTTTGAACAAGGAGTAGCCTGTTTAAGGGAAATTGCAAAACAGGTAAAAAACAAACAAACAAACAAAAAACCAAACCTACACATATATTCTTATATTTTAAAAATTCTACTGTATAATTAATTTTGATGTGTCACATAGAATCTTCATATATAATTGTGTTATATTTGTGGTTTTCACCTAGTCCTATATCAAAAGGTAATGTTATAAAATCATCCCTTTAAATGTAGTTGCTTTTTTTTTCAATAATTGTATACTATTATTGGTTTGAAAAGTGCTGTGCGATTTTAAGCCAAGGTAAGATATATACTTGGGTTGATAGCTTTGAATGACTTTGCCTTTTATTTAATGTTATATTTTTTAAGTTATTTTTGGGTGAGATATTTTATGATAATTGAAGCAATATTTAATTTTTCTTAAGAAATTTATTGAAATTAAAATAAATGGATGAATATCAATGGCCCAGAAATTTAGAAATTATCTATGGGTAGTCAGTTCTTAGAGTGTGCTGCTACCAGGCCCTACTTTGTTTTATAGTATTGCCTATTCTATAGCTTAAATGAAGTGATATAATACAGGATAGCATCGTATAACATATTTACTTATAACGAAAAGAATTCCCTTTTTTCCCCTCCTTCTTTTAAAGGATATATTTTCAAGGCTCTTTAAAAGACTAGGTAATACAAAGCAAATTTTTTCTCTATTTAGTTCTGTGTATCAGTGTGGAAATTCTTACATTTCTTTAGGCATTCAGTTCATCATTTGAACTACCGTGGTTTGTGAAAAACTCTTTTTTCAACATTTTCTAACAGGGGGAAAGTTAAGAGAGTATATTTCAGCCTCTTCTTGCTTTCTCCAAACTCCTGGAGTTCTTTAATACTTAACTATACTGGACTAGAATCTTGAAGGCCCAGGAGCTTTCTGATGTGATCCATTGTAGGCTATCTACCAGTTTTCCAGTGCGGAGTGCAGGGAGCATCTGATGAGGCAAAGACATTTTAACTGGCAAGCACTCTGTGCTGATTTTAGACTTGACAAGGTACTGAAACGAAAAGTAGTGAAGAGTCCTGCCTTCCCACTATCCCAGGAGAACTACTATTGTTTTAAAGAATATTTAGAATGAGGAAAAAACTTTTAAAGAAATTTAAAATGAGGGAAAAAAGTTATGTCATATTTACCATTTTCAGTGCTCTTTATTCCATACACTCATTCTTCCAGGCCTTTTCCCACTCTTAGGAAGTCCAGCTATATGGACTTACCACCTCATCTAACAGTTGATGAGGGTAACTTTTACAATTTTCAAATGGCTTTTGTTCCTTATCAGTTAGATTCCTTTTCCCATCAAGAATTAGCCATAGGCCCCTTAACTGTTTTACTTCTGGGTGCAGGGGAGAGTTTAAAAAGAAGTTTAGTCCTAGAATCAACATTCTTGAACTTGTGGTGGGTTGCTTTGGTGGGGTTAAAGTATAAGTGAATATTAAAGGTTGAAATCCTTACAAAAGTGCTCCTAGTTTACTAGCACTTTGGGGATGTATGGTAAGTATTATGCTATGTTCACTAAAATAATGAGATGGTAACAGTATTTAAAAGTAGGCTGATTGAATAAAGGAGTGGAGATGTTTTAGGAGTAAATATCTGAACACTGAGCAAGCCTTACATCGCTTAAAGGCCAAGGGAAGTAAATTCAAAGTTAAGACACCCCAGGCACTGAGAAATGAAAGAACTACTTGTAGATCATTATGGTTTTGCCTAAGACTTAATACCTAGAAAAATGGAAAGCTAAATAAAACCAAACATTTTCTACAAATAGATTGTATTTTCTTGTTAATTTCAAAATCTTCCTTAGTGGGTAATTTTTTTATTCCAGTATTTCTACTTTGTATTGTAATTTATTCGTTGTATTAAGTACTTTTTTTAATTTACTTTTTGTCTTTGCCAAGCTTGACTGTTCTCCCCCAAAAGCTTTGTTATTAAAGATACAGTTCAGATTATCTCTCTCGTTCATGTTTTGAATGCCATCTTTTAAATTGACCATTATTGTCTTTATATTTTATAGAAAAAGAAACATAAATGCCAAATTAGATTTAAAAAATAATTACAGACTTTATAAAACTGGTCCGATTCGTATGTATTCTATTTTCAACAAAAGATGAAGTCACATTCAGTCTATGTTGGCCCTCCTCTCCCCCTACACAGTGCATCTCCTCTGTGGGATACAGACTTAGTGTTGCTCTATGATCTTTGGAGTAGAAGTGGATGTATTTTATGTATTTCTGAGTGCTCCATCTGCTTTTCCACATTGCAAATACTTGCATGTAAATATGTATATAGGTTTTATTAATGAGAAGTAATGTACAAGTACATTAAAAATCTTGTTTATAATTTCATTATAGTGAAAATGTTGGATTTAAACATAAATGATTGGTACAGTCTGATGTTGTTTTTGTTATAATTACAATATGCTCTGGTAGAAAGTAACAGAGAAGAACTAATTGTGCCCAGAAAGAGCAAGTAGTGAAATTTTCCTTCATCCTTGCATAAGCCAGTGAAAATTGTCCTTTAATTTGTCTAAAAACATTCTTTGGATATTCACACAGTGACCATAATCTAAATTCACTACACAATAAAAACTATATTGAATTATCTTGGATAAATAAAGGTGATGATTGATAGAAAGCGCCACCCTGTGGTTAAAAAGCAGATAAAAAGAAAGCTCCTTTCTAATCCATAGTTTCAACAATTTGGTTTTTTGTACTTAATAATAGACAATTTTCAGAGATAAATACCATGTGACTAGAAAGCTTGCCTTACTTGAAACTGCTTGAAAAGCCCAGATAATATTTTATTTTTAAATACTGCTCTTAGGAGTGAAACAATTGAGTTATCTCACTGTTTGGAGAACCTACATCTTTTTCTCTTACTATAATAGACATCTAGAGAAGTATTATTGTTTACCTTACCTGGAAGTGGGTAAATGCTAGCATTATGGTTTATGGACATTTACACACTAGTTTATAGAATGTACAAATCTCACATGACAAGGGTGTTATTGTATGCACTTCCCTGCTTTGTAACAGTATTCTCAGGCAGAAAAAATTGAGAAAATTACCAGGTTTTTGGCATTGGTCATTGTTCAATTTGCAATTTGGATTTTCAACTGATAACAGAATTAAGATACATTAAAATAGATGGTACATGTTTTATGATTGTGCCAAATTCCTGATTGAATAATGAGTTGGCTGCTTGTAATTCCTCACTGTCATTTCATAGCACTTCCATTTTTGCAGTATTTTCAGACTCAAATTGCTTTTGAAATGGGATGTATTTTGGATGAGTAGCTTTTGGAAAGGAGCCTATGTGATTGTTCCCAAATAGCCAAGTGGGCTCTGTATATTTTCACCACTGTTCTTACTGAAGGGAATAAATTGAGCCACCTTATCCTGACAGCGGAAGGATTCTGCTAAGGTCTGATCTGATCTTTGTCCATGTGAGGAATTGTCCTCTTTCAGTACTTCACTACCTTGTGAGGAGCTAGAAAGGAAGATTAATGTGATTCTGTCTCATAAGTGGCAGTCCAGTACAATCTCCATCTTTACTCAGTAGATGGGTAAGTGACTTTTAAGACTTTCTTAGAAAGTAGATTTCCTACTAAAACCTCTCCAAAGGGAGAAAATTGTGTTTTTTAACCACACGATCAGTGTCAGATATGATATTTTGTTATTCTCTTTTATTGTTTGCTTAAAAATGACTTGAAGGAAAACAGTGTTGAAACAAGCTCAAAGCAGTTCTTAAAGTTTGGGGTTTTTTTCCTCCCCCCAATAAAAACGTAGGAGTTATGTGCCCTGTAGTATTGAGAGATGAACATTGTGGCACAAATTAGCACGTGTTCTTCCAAAAACTGTTTTTCTCAGTACGAGAACTAGGTTTTTAGAATTATAAATTAAAAGGCAGCTTTTTCTCTCATTACTTTTTTGAAAAGGGATGGCCCTTTCTACCTACCATCACTTTTATTTTAAACTGTTTTAAACTGATAGGGTGTTTTTTTCCTGATGAGTATAGACCATGATTTGGGAAGAAATAACATAGGTTATGTTTGACATCTCAGAATGTTACACTTCCGAATTGTTCTGTTTTCAGCTTGGTTTATCTTGGAGGGGTTCAAATAAATTGAAAGGAGTTAGATTTAGCACTTATACTATAAAACAAGTAAAACTTGGGAATAATTTGTTACATGTAGAAAATGGAATTGTCATTTTAAATCTTTTTTTTTAATTATATTTTTCTCTCTCTGAAGCATAGAGAATAACCTAGCCAAATATTCGGTTAATTGGATTTACTGTGCGATCCAGCAAAATATGTTAAACTTGAGGACAGTTATAAGACATGCTCTTGACCATGTTCTGAGGAGCTACTTAGAACAAGTCATTATATGTCTGCTAAACTGAAAATGTAAAATTAATGGGGAGACTGTTTGGTATTAACTTTGGCCCTTCCCTCAATATAAGTGGAGGGAAGTATCTGCTGTATAATATGTATTATTTCATTCCTTAAAACCAGGAGATAATTCTTATTTTTTTAAAAACGTTCTTGTTCACAATGTACACTCCTAGTAAAAGTTCTTGTTTAAATATACAGTATGACATTTCAAATAGGACGAACTATACCAATAGCCTTTAAACATTGTATGATTTCATCTGCGGTATTAATTCTTATCAGTTAGAGGAAGAACTAATTCTGTCTAGATTTTAAACTTTTATAGAAATTTGCATTTAATAAAATTCTCTTTCACATATCTTTTTTGAATTATTATATTGTGTCTTTTATATGAGGTAGTATGGTCTTAACTTGATATCCAGCACAGTATAATGGATCATGTAAATTAAAAAGACTGGTTCTTGTCTTCTAAAATAACTAAGGATGTTGCCTATTATACATTTTTCAGTGTTTAAATTTGTGTATAGCTTTGTACACAGAGTTTGGTTTTGAAGCATTGGCTTCTGATATAGTGTGAGATTAGTGGACTGTCTCTGAAATAGTCTTCTGGCTAAGAAATTTGGGCTGTTCTGGAATTGGCACATAAAGTTTGTTTTACTCCTTGAAGAAACAAATCTTTTCAATTCAAAGGTGATTTATTCCTTAACCATGATACCAGAAATATAGGACTACCAGCTAGTGCTTATATTTTATAGTTTATCCTTGTGAACTCAGAACAGTGGAAATTCTGCACATTTAAAATGTACTAAAAGACACCTTGAATAACGTGCAAGTTCTGGTTTTCTCTGAAAAGAAAGAGATACGACTTGGCTCTGTAAAAGCAAATTTTGCAGAAATCTTTTGATGTGTTTCTTACAGGAACTACTTGGAGGAAATGGTTAGATTGAGAAATCCATTGCTTTTAAGTTAGTTCGGAGACTTCTAAGTAAATAAGACTTCTAAGTAAATAAGACTAATTAGAGTGGTGGTTTTATTTTTCAGGTTATATATTTGAGTAAATTTCTGTTTGTACAAAAATATCATTAAAGGGATGAAATTGCCAGCTATTTGACTTAGTCAGTCTTATACTTGTGCTTTGAGGCCATTGTGGTTTTTTATTTCCTCTTTGCTCAGATAAAACAATGATATTGATAGTTATTAGCCCGTAATGATCTCTTACCTGTTCAGACTATTTAGTATTACTACACTTTAGGTACAAGTGAATATATATTAGAGATTCTAGTAAGGGCACATTAATCACGGTAGGAAAGAAGTAAATTATTTCATTAACTGCAGTTCAAGTAAGCAATTTTTGTGTGTTTCTTGAATTTTCTGAATGTACCATTAACTCACCGCTGCACATGGTAAAAATATTCCCTCTCAGGTTAGTTCTGATCACCTACCACCAGGGGTCACTTTAACTCAAGGACCCTTCCCCCCCTTTCCTAATCTAACTGAATAGCATGGGAGTGAATTTAGAGCTGAGATTCTCAGAATTTGTGATGTCTCTAACTTTTAAAGGAATGTTTTGAGGTTTTTTTTAATCTACCAAATTAGTTTTCGTAGCAGTTGAAACATAACCTAATCTTAACGAAAGGTATCATAACCAGGAACGTTCTGTTTTTTAAATTCTAGTAAAATATATAGTAACATTTAATTATAGTAAAATGGTCTGTTGAGAGGAACTTCTATTTAATTAGCTCTGTAGTGACAACTTCTAATTTAAAATTTCAAGAAACTTTTTCTGCTTTGTATTTTTAGAATGATGTACAATAATTTACAAATTATTAATTACCAGAGGACCAGAAAGCAATCTAGATGCTGTTTTTCTTTTCAAATTTGAGTGCTTTACTTCTGCCAATTTACTTGTGACAGTAACTGAGAAACTCTGTTTACTGACTTTTAAAATATGCAGCACTATTAAAACATGAGACTTAATAAAATTGTTTGATTTTTACAATGTTCGAGTCATTGTTGAGAACTAATTTATTAATTATCTAGAGACAAAAAATTTCTTTAGCTTCTTATTCTTTTTTGATAATAAAAGTCTGTAACCTTCTACTCTGCCTCCGTATAAATAGAAACAGTGTATGACTGACTAGTTCATGTGACTCAGTTGTCAGTTTAAAAGCACATTCAATGTAATTGAATATTGGTTGCTGTATATATCAAGTGACCTAAAGCTTTCTTATTTTTCCCCAAAGTATATAGAAACTTAGAGAGAATAGTGTGGTGATCACCTGTATATCCATCTCATATATTCAACAGTTAACTTTCCGGTCTGTTTTATATATTTGTGTATGTTTTCTCAACCACTTGAAATTAAGTTGGAGACTCTATGGCACTTGACCTTTAAATACTTCTAAAAGAAAAAATGTTCTTTGTAACCACAATACTGTTATCATGTCTAAGAAAATCAGTAGTAATTTCTTAATGTCATCGAATATTCATTCAATAATCAGTTTATTCCAGTTTTCCCCAAGGTGTGTTTTGTGGATAATGTTGTCAGACTAAGGCTTTGTCAAGGCCTGCATATTGTATTTTAGTTGTTTCAGAGGTTGAATTCCACTAGAAGTTTACTATACTAAATGGCATATATTCTTTCCCCCATTTTCTGATGTATGTATGCCTGTATTGGTTGTTTTCATTAATAACACCTGCCATAGATACAGGTGAAGTAGAATCTGGGTGGCAGTAGGAGATGGAATTTACAAGTTGTTGATAGGAATTTAAAGTGTTGTTTTTTAAATAATGACAATAGTTCTGAATTCTTTCTCATACTTTGCTGGTGTACTTAAGCCAAGACATATACATATGTATGTTATATTCTATTTTATGAAGAAAAGAAACTTGGTTTAATCAGGGTTCATGTGTTTTGTTGCACATTGATGTGCCCAATTTAATAGACATTTCAGGAAAATTGATGCTCCTTTGGTGTTTGGAAGCTGGTAACATTTTTAGAGGCATTAACTCAACTACACTGATACCTTTATACCAAGATTTGATGTTACTCAGGTAGTAGATTTTATTTTATTTTATTTTGTTTTGTTTTGTTTTATTTTGTTTTGTTTTATTTTATTTTATTTTATAATAATATACTTTTAATAAGATCAGGAAGTAGCAAATAAGATAGTTTTCATGTAATTTTTTTTGTTTCAAATGTGACTTTATAGCTGTGTGTTTTAAGTGATTTTGGTGGGGGGGCAGCTATGTGGTGTGTTTGAAATCTTGCTCACCCAGCAGTCAGGGTAGCTTGGTTCTAGTTCTGTGTACTGTGTAATAGACATCTGCCCTCTGGGAAGTCTTCATCTCTTTGGTTCTTGTGTCCTTACCTATATAAAATTAGGGACTGCTGCCCTGAAAAGGTTGTTTCTCATATTAAATAAGGACATAAGAAAGTAGCTTGGAAACCATAGGATTATAAAGTGTAAGATAACATGTTATTGTTATGCTGTGTATATAAAATTATCTAATATTGTTTCTTTAGATTTGGCAGTGACTTTTTAAATATAGATTGAATTATCTCACCTTTAGTTTCAAAGTGGAGTAAATAAGTTGTATAGTATTTATAATAAGATTATTTTGTTGGGTGAAATAAAATGTGTATTATGAATTGTTTTAAAAATGAAGTATTTATTCAGTTAAAAGAAAGTAATAGCAAAAATATTATAATACACACTTAAAAGTATATATTAAGTTTGGTTCTTTTGAGTGGTTTGCATAAGTCTCAACATTGTCTTGGTACAAATTTTATTGATAAGTGGTACTACTCAGAAGATAAATGTTTTAATCTGAAAGCAACCTGTTGGTAGCACATTAACCATGTTAAAAATTTGCATAGAAAATAAAAATCCCATCTAGTGGGATTTTTTATTCTCATTTTAATTCTATGGAAAAATTGTAAGTAACTTAAACCTTGCTAGTGTTTGTATTGTAGTGTTTTACATTACAAATTAATATAAATATCTGCTTTCCTTGTTTTTCTTCTCTTTTATTGTGTGCCTAAATAAACATGATACTGGTGCAGTTTTATTGTGCCTAAATAAACATGATACTGGTGCAGTTTTAGATGTTTTAGATACATAATCTTATGCTTCAAAGTTTTGTTGCTGTTTTTATACAGATAAGTCTTGAAAGATCTTAGAATTCTAGATACTGATAGTTTTTCTGTGTTTTATGAAAAGGGATAAAAAGAAGAAACAATTCTTAGACTTATCTATGAAGAAAGATGACATTCATATTTTACCTGTCTAGCTTCTTTACCTTACTAAGTTTAAATCACACGTTTTCCTTTTAAAACAGAGATGTGCTCCTGCATCTATTCGCCTCATGGATAACCAGCAGTTTCAGTTTGGTACGTAAGATATGGTGATTTTAATCTGATTATTAAGCCACAGAAATTTATAAAATACAAGTTAATGTGCCAGGAAGACTACTGAGTGCAGAGCTAAAATGACGAACATCATAGTTCCTCCCCTTCAGGAAGCTGTCTAATGAGCACAGACAATTCTATGAATGAATGAATGCAAGAGTATTGGAGGTGCTGTGAAAGACGAAGACACTGGCTGCCCTGGTGTGCAAGTGAGGGCTGGTTGATGGCCTGCCTGATTTTCCTTGAGGTTGGGGTGGAAAGATAGGAAAGACTTCTTAAAGGACGGTGATTCTTGAGCTAAATCTTAAAAGGTGAATAGAAATTTGCCTGAGATGTTCTCTTCCTCTTTCTACTACTAAATTTGTTCTCCTATCATAAAAAAATAGTAAGTTGTAAAACCTTAGTGGCATATTTTAGTTTTGTGTGGCTCACATAGAGGTTATGGTGAAGTTTTGTCACAGGAGTTAAAGCAGGATGGGTGGACTAAGGCTTTGCAGGATAGATTTGTCAGGCAAGGGGTTTCTTCGTAGAGGGAATAAAACAAATGAACTTTACATTTTAGGAAGTTTATTCTGCTAGCATTATGCGAGTAGATTAAAATAGTGCCAGGAGGAAGGAGGAGTTGAAATGGTTAAAGAGGCCAGTTTTGGGGGCCTTGATCAGGGCAGTGGCAGTGGAGGTAGAGAGTAAGGGATAGATTTATCAAAGGCCTCTTTGCCAACTGGATGCAGAAGGTTAAATAAAGGTAAGAGTTGAGGGCAACTGCCAGATTTTGATTTGACCGATTGGATTGGTAGATAACAGTCTAGAAGAGATGATGACTTTTGAGAAAAGACATTACAACAGGTTGCATTTAAGGTGCCATTGGGGTATTCAAATGGAGAATTCAATAGCAGGAAACTCTTTTTCGCCCTATTTTGCTTAAAGTGTTAAACTTTCTGATACAGTTTTTCATCTTTTCAATTCTAGTTTTATTTCTTCTATATATTTTTCATAAATTCTAATTTAGTTGAGATTTAAATTTATAGAATTTAAGTACCCTCAAAACAGTCCATGAAATTATGGGAATGATTGCTCAATAATGAATAGACAGGTTTAAGGCTAAGATAGACAGGTTTTTGTTTGCTCCGTTTGAGAGTAGTTTAGATTTAATTGAAGTTTTCTATGTCTGTTACAGGCTTTTATTTCTTCAAGTAAATTACTTTAAAAATATTGTACTATGGATAAAAGTTTAAGATAAATGTGTCCCATAAATGAAATTGTTAAATGAAAATCAAACTTAAACATTATATGGAAATGAAATATTTTCAGTGTGTTGATATGTATCATTGTGTATATTGAAATGATCTACAGATTTCTTCTTTGAACTAAAGTTTGTAAAATTTAGGGAATGTTTCTCATTCATTTTTGTATCTCCTGAATCTATTACATAACATGTTGACCGACTTAATCATTAAATTAGCAAAAGATGTTAAACAAATCTTGGATAGCACATAGCATAGTACTAATGTTAATAAGCACATTATCAGTAGCACAGTTTATCAATTATCTCCTCACAGTTGTTCAAGGTGGTATTCCTAGTTTACAAACTACTCAAAGGTATAAAATTTCAGTCCAAGTTCACAAGTTAGAGCTTATGGTAGAGCTGGGTTTAAACCCAGATGTGTCTGATCCACTGTCTCAGATTACTTCTTTGAAACATAGATGTTTATTAAATTCCTTTAAATTATTTAATTAACACTGTAACAACACAAAATTCACTAATCAAACTGTCCAGCTAGTAAATTTGGAAACCAGTTACTTTATTTACTGTAAAATATAAAACAATAGCTGGAATATATTTAGGGTGTAATCAGTTTGATAGGCAACATTAATTAAAGAATAAGTGAAAGCTAATATGCCCAATTGATAGTAATACTCAACCTACTTAAAAGTTAGTATCGCTGTTACAATAATATGTTTTAAAGGTATCACATCAATTCAGTATCAGGAGTATATGTGATTACCTTCCTTACAGAAATTGTACAATGTGTTAAGATGAAGATATGCCCTTAGGATTATTTTATATCAGTCATAACATTTGGAGTCTTCATACCTTATGTAAAGATGATGTGGATCAAGAGACTTTTTTGAGGAACATAAATTTCAATTTCTTGCAAGAGTACAACATACATACTCACACATTTATATTATATGTTTATTTCCAATTGTTAAAGTAGAATGAATACCATTTGTGACAGAGAGTGAATACTTTGATGATACGGTATTTCTGACTTGAATCATGCTGGAAATGGTATGTAGTAAAGCACTAGTTATGCTAGAGAAGCATCTCTGATAGGTTACAATGAAAGAAAAATAAAACCCCCAAACGAACCTCTTACGATCCAGGAGCTCAGAAAGATTGCTAGGTTGGTCCTTAGATAATCTGCCCTTCGTTTTTGTTGTGGTTTGCTTTGTTCAGTTACAGAATGGGCACCTAATTCTTAGCCTCCGCTGAAGACTTCATGTTAGTTGGTTTTTTGGGTAATGCAGTTTCATATTGAAATCAATAGAAATGTAATACATATTCCAGATTCAGACTCTCACTTAAAAAAGGGTGAATGGAAAAAAAAAGACTGCAAATAATAGTTTCTTCCCCAGAATTTTGTTTGTTTTTTGAAAATCTACTTTGCTGTGTGTACCTATTTTAAAGAAGAGACCCACACTTTAAACATAAACTGAATCCCCAAACCCAAAAGCCTCTTTTTAATAATAAAATTTTTATTTGAAGATAATTTTAGACTTACTAGGGGCTTTAAAAATTTTTATAAAAATTCTGTGTAAATGGTATACCACATTTTTTGAATTGGACTCATATCACTAAGGCCAGATGTGTGACTCTTAAATGTGGCAGTCATGAGACTTAAGAAGTTGCTATTCTGAAAACAATGAGAAAACAGTAAAGACTTTCACTCAATTAAGCTCAATCTGCAGGCAGAGATGTTAATTTAACAGACTCTGAGACCCCATTCATGGTATTTTGGCAATTTTAACTCTCGGGGTGTGATTAAGGAAGCAATTACTAGTTTTATGCCAAGAATTCTAGATGAAATAAGAATTAATTAAGAAACAACCTTAAATGTGGTATTGACTCCATATTTGGTTATAGTTCTGCATGGTTTCTGCATAATTAAAAAAATAAAAGTAAAACCAGTCACCATTGGGTGGTCTTAATGAAATAAAAATTAATGAAGTGATTTTACTATGCATAAAGTATACCATTGAAAGGAAACTTAAACTATGCGTAGTATTAATTACATATAGTAATTTGAATTAAAAAAAAAACCAAGAAGGGATTTTATAAACAAAAAGTTGTTTGTGACTTTTGAAAGAAAATCAAGATAAAAGATGTAGATCTTAATATCAATTTGTCATATGTAACAGATTTTAAAAATTAAGGTTATAAAACATTCACTTTTCTCTTGATCTTCTGAAAACATATAATTTGTTATTAATTTGAAATACTAATTTTTTTCTTCTTAGGTCATGCTCTTAAACCTCAGGTTTCCTCTATTTTTACATCATTTTTGGATGGATTAAAAAAGTTTTATATTACGAAGGTAAGAATTTTTTTAATAAAATGCTAAAATTGTTTAAGTGGTTAGGATATTAAGTGGTTTTTGTTTCCTGCCTTCTGCCCCTCACAAAGTACCTGTTATGCTTTTTCGTGTTACTGCATACATTTCATAATTATTATTTTTCATGTTAGAATAAATATTTTATCCAAGTAAATCAATGATGTATTCCATTTCGGAAATTAAATTTTGTTTTCAGGTTTGAAGTACTTTAACAATAACACTGCATTAAACAGTTCTATGCATGGAACACTTTTTATAGTTTGAACTTTTTCCATTATAGTAGGTATCTAGCGATGAAATAAAAATGTTTGTTTTTTAAAAAAAAAAAAAACCAACTATGGATTGCTGAATTCCTTTCATAAAGGTTTATACCAGCTTCCACTATCGCTGGCAATACGCGTTTACCGTTTTTCTGTTGCATCCTTGCTGTTGCTGGTGGGATTTTTTTATGTTCTAAATTTACTAAATCCAGGGGGGGATAGCACTTTATTTTAGTTGATGTCTCTTGAAACTCCAATGAGACTGACCGTTTCCTTGTATTTGCTAGATACAATTTTTGTGTGAAGTTGTTGAATAGGGTTATTGCTCCAGGGTGGGAGCCTCATGTTTTTTCTTGGTGCTTTGGTGTGTGGGATTATTAGATGCCTTTGCATATATGTTGTAAATAATTTTTCCAGTCAGTGAATCCCTTTAAATAGAGGTTTTTCTTTTTGGTGCCAAAGTTTTAAATTTTTATATATTTTCCTATGATTAATTACTTCTAAGCTTAGAAAGCCTTCCTTCCTCCAGAATTATGAGTAGAACCATTTTCTTCTCTCTTGCTATTTTGTTAAATGGGAATTAAAATTTTTTATCTTTATTACTGTTTGAACTTTTTTGTTTTTATGATGTAAGATAAAGATCTATATATTATCTTTACCTTTCTCCCCCAATTGCTAACCAGTTGTGACAGAATCATTTACTAACTAATCCCTGCTTCTCCTACACTGATTTGCCATGTCCACAACACCCTATATACTTATCCAAGAAATAGATTCCCTTTTAATGTATCAAATTCTTTTTAATGAGCTTAATGAGCTTTTTGTTCCTAAAAAAGTAAATGGATGTAGTTGCTGTAGGTCTAGTACTTCCTTTTGGACTTTTTTTTAATTTTCCTGCTACCATTTTCACCTACCTGTTTATTATTTTAGAAAAATTCTAGAAACTCTTTATCATATTAGGAAGTCCATTGAAATTTTTATTAGAATTAAGATAAACTAGTTTATTTATTTGGCAAGAGTTGGCAGGTTTTATAGTACTTAGTTTATGTATTCAGGAACATATGTCTTAAATCTTTTAGACATATTTTCCTAATGAAGTTAGCTGTTTTCTTTTAAGACTATTCTTAGGTGTTTTGCATTTTAATTTTATTCATAAAGTCTCTTTTGAAAATATTATTTAATGAGAGTTATTGTAGTATTTAAGCATGCTATTGGTTTTTACCCCCACATCCTTTATTATCTGCTATCATTTTGGGAGTTTTATTGGATTCTTTCTTATAGTTACAGTTCTTACTAGTTACCTGTTGTGTTTACATATCGATATGTCATTATAGTTGACACCAAGGCATATGTTGAAGTGAAGTGTTTTTTCATAGCTTTATTATATTTTGATGACATGAATAAGTGCACTAAACATTCTTTTGGTTGCCATGTAAAGTTCCAAAATTTTACAGTTTCAATTTTTAAAGAGCTGCTGTGTTTGAGCCCAGATTAGAAGGATAAAAGGAACAAAATGTATTTTGATTTACTCTTTTGTAGGATAAGATTTATCTATAATAATATTTTTTTTTTTGTAGTTGAAAGGATTTGATCCAAGTCAGATCAGTGTCGCTACATTACTGTTTGAGGGGGACCGTGAGAAGGTGCTTCAGCATGAAAAACAAGTGTATGACATTGCTGCAAAATTTGGGTATGGCTTTCACTTCAAAATACCAAGAGAAGGTTAAGCTAAAATTCTGATATCTTCAAGCAGTTGTTAATGTTCCCTGTCTAGTATTAAATTTGTGATAGTATAACTTAAAATGTTGTGTTGGTTTACTTTAAAAATTTGTAGGAAGTTAGATCATTATGTTGCTCTTATTTTTGTAGACTTAATATAATATATGATTACTTAATATAAGTGTATATAGTCACATACATGATTATATTAAGTACTGTATTTTTCCATTAATGCTAATTTTATAACCTTTGCTATTTATTATGCTAGAGTGAAATAGGAAAAAAATTCATAGTCATATTACTATTTAGTGGTAGTAATATATACAGGGTCCGACACAAAATGCACCCCTTGTTTATTACAAAATTATAAGCATGTAATTCTTAATAATAATATCACACTCTGGCACACCATATGACATTTTAAGTGAAATGTTCAAATTAAAACTAAATTATTATATCTATATTATTGCCCTACCAACCACACTCAACCAGGCGTTACTTCTGCTGGACCCTGTATATAAAAATGCTGTAATTATGTTTTTGAAAGGAAATTGTGTTTAATCAAAAGTATTTGATAAATTACCTGTACTCTACCCCCTGTCACTTATTGTTTTATGCTAGTATAAAGAAACAGAAAACATTTCATGTCTATAAGCAACTGAATAATGATTGGGTGGTTTCTTTCTGTCTGCTTGATGGATTATAAGATTGATCTATGGGAACTATAGTGAAAATGCCATTTAACAGGACTCCATTTATTTTCCTTTTTTAAATATATAAACTAACAGTTTTCTGGTTACCGTCTTTTTTCTTTTCCTCCTCTAGAACTTAAAATATATCGTTTACATTATACTTAAGTTGCATTCTTTGTGAATATTTGTATTCCTGGTGTATTTTAATTTTTAGGTATTTGGCAGAACCATTCTGTCACTTTTATTTAATTTGAGCCACCAACTATCATGAACTGTCTGTTCATGTAATGCCAGTTTTGTTTTTCTCATTGAACCAGCCATTTACAACTTAAAAGGAAAAATGAATCATCCTTAAGATGAATCCAGGTCTCCTTAGATACTGATACTGAGACCTCGGAATTATTGATTGAATTCTAGCAGTTTGCTTATACTAAAAAAAAAAAAAACCTTGTATCAGATTCACCCATTAAAAATAGATTATGGTAAATGAGGTATCTTTTCAGAGCAAAGGTGAAGCATTAAAAACTTAGAACTTCATTGAGGCCTCATTTTTTGCTACTTCTTAGTTATGTTATAATAACTTAGTTTCTTAGTAGACTTTCATCCTGGCTCTCCTCATTCAGATGCAGAAATCTTCTGTGTTGAACAATCCCAGCTCTCATTAGGCACATGACACAGGTGTCTTTTGATTCGTTTGATACTTGAAAATACCTTCGTGTGCTTTTCTAGGAGAAGTCCTGTTTTCACCTGGTTCTCTATAGGCACGAGTTCTTTGTTCTAATAACTGAAAGATTCAGGGATGTTTTTCTAATTTAAGATGCGGCTCTGCTAACCCTTGTTCCTCAGTCACTTCTTCTGCATAATTACATGGAAGAAAGCACCACTAAATTTCATTCTGCTAAATTTTTTATTAAATTAGTTTAGCTAATGTATTTTATTTTGAATCAGGCCATCGTTAATCTGTTCTTCATTTTCTGTTCTTTTTTAAATCCTGTTTCTACCACTTCATTAGCTTCAAATTGATTGTTTTTAATGTAGTATTCCCAGCAGTTTAGAACATTTTTATCTTAGCCATTTTTCCTCCTTGCCTTCCACCTCCACCCAAACACTGTTCAATACCCTTGAACACATAAAATCCAAGAGAACATAATAGCCAAATGTTGAATAATCATACTTTGGTTGTTTATCTCTGTTGGCTAGTATTGTACGTTAACTTCTAAGAGCTAAGCAGAATAAACATTACCTGTCAGCAATCATGACAAATGTATTGATGTTTTCCCATAGAATTTGAGGTAATATGTTATAGTTATTTTTAAAGTATGTGCTTAAGTTGTTTAGTGTAATTCAACATGAGAGTGATTAGGTTCACCAGATGGCTCTTTTATGTAAAAAAATTGTCTCTCATTCCTCTTTCATTAGTCTTCCCAGTCCTTCCTCATGAAATCACTTTACATTTGTTTAAGAACCTTGTTAAATGATGTTTGAAATTTGTGGTAGGGAGCAGGAAGTAGGGGATGGATGTTGCTACTTTTAGCATAAAGCAATTTGAATCTTTTTTTTTTTTGAATGGCTACAAAAGTGACAAGTTAGAAGCATTTAATTTCAAAGCCCCTATTATTACTTACATATTGTATTTTAAGGTAATTCTGGCTAGAAGGTATTCTGAAAGCTAAAAAAAAGAGAGAAGTTCCAAAAGGCTAAATTTGCCCAGAAATGTATGATTTAGAAAAGCAAGCCCGAATGACTTTTCTTCTCCTTTGGGGTTTATGAATTTAGAATGAACATCCGATTCCTTCTTCAAATAAGAAAAATACATGTTTCTGTGTGGTTTGTCACACTAATTTCCAAAGTGGAACTGAACTCACCCCACCCTACCCCACCAGATATTAGAATAGGGTCTGAAGAAAAACAGGTAGATCTGGGACTGCAAAGTAGGACTTTTTCTCATCCTGATATAAGAGAGACAGTCCTACTCAGTATTACTTCTCACCAAATATGTACTTAGAATGTACCTTCTCAAAGATGTCCAGGGCAGGTCTTCTGCATCTTTTTTTAGTCTTCCCTCTCTTCCTTTGTTTTGCTTCTGCCACCAGGCCAGGATGAACGGTTTCCTTTTCCTAGATCTGTAGTGTTCTTTTCTCTCTTGGACTCAGTGTCTGACTCCGTTAGCCAATAGCTAATGGAGCTTTGGGCTCAGCTATTTTCCTCTGCACACTTACGCAGCAATTTTTTGACTAGTTTTGGTTTTATTTTGGAATTTTATTTGACTGCCTACCCCAACCTCACATACAAACACATCCAACCCAGAATTCTCTTGTTTCTTACTTTTCACTCTTAGCTGTCTGACCTGAGTTCTGTCTTCCTCTCTCATTAACCTTTTAGTAGTACAAACAGCCCCCTTCATTTTATTGTACTCTGTCCCCAAGTAGTTCTAGACTAGAGCTGCTTCTGTCAACCTTTGCCCCTCCTCTGGATGACACTAATTTGAGTATGTCCAGTTATAACACAAAGTCAGGAAATCTGATTTAGCCCATTTATCCTAGCCTAAAAATGCCTTACATTATTTGTATAGACCAAGGGTACATCTACATCGTATTATTTACTTACCACAAAATCCAAGCGAAACTTCAGGGAGAAAAAGGGTTTATTTAACTCTTAAGTTGTTCCTTGAAGCCATAAAGAGAAATTCTTCTAGAAGAGGCTCAAGTCACACAATCTCAAGACCTGAGTCTTGAGCAAACACCATTGTTAAGCTCTTGGCATCCTGAGAACAAGGAGGTACAGGTTGGGTATTGAGAAAAGAGACGTAACAGTTGATTATTAACCCCATGACCCAAGAGAGTCACAAGGAAAGATATTTTTCTTTTTACATGGTTTTGTTGAGGAATTTTTAATGGGTGTTTTGAGAGTTTGGGGTAAGTTTTATTTAGTTGATTAAGAATAGTTAGAATTTACCCTGGCCGGTGTAGCTCAGCGGATTGAGCGTCAGCTTGCGAACCGAAAGGTTGCCAGTTCTGTTCTCAGTTGGGGTACATGCCTGAGTTGTGTGCCAGGTCCCCTGTTGGGGACATGTGAGAGGCAACCACACATTGATGTTTCTCTCCCTCTCTTTCTTCCTCCCTTCTCTTCTCTCTAAAAATAAAATAAAATCTTAAAAAAAATTTTTTTTTAAATAGTTAAAATTTAATTTTTACCTGCTGATGGAAAGAAGCAAAAATAAAGTTATAATGAATGTATAGAAATCAATAATCATTCATAGTCTTTTAAAATAAGACTGACTTTCCCAAAGCAGAACACTTAGACTGAATTGTATGTTATATGGATTAATTCTAACTAGATCTCCAAATATAATTCTATGGACAAAACTCCTTTCAGATTGAAAGGGACAGTTCATGTGTTCATAAGTAATAAGACCTTACCTGTTGGACTTACACTTGTCTACATGTTGTTTCAAAAACTTGAATATTTCCAGGTATGTGTTGTCTTATTTAACCCATAAGTTTCATGAAATACTTCAATATTGTACTATGTGCTCAGGTATTCAAGAAATATCTTGGTATTTGGAAGATCCTAGTCATTTGCTGCACATCTTTACATATGAATATGATTATGTTATATATGAATATATGAATAAGAATATAATAATAAAATAAGTATCAAGAGTATTTTAATAAGAGTATTTTAAGTATCATTGTGTGCTTGTGAGGATTATTTACATTTGTTTCATATGTCTAATATTCTTCGGTAATTTGGGAAGAAGTAGTGGAGTTCATGAGTCAGTTGTATCAGTGGGATCAATAGAAGTTTGAAGTTAATGACCAAACTGAAATATTCAAAATGCTTTTAGATTTTTGTTATTCAAGCTTATCCCTTGATGGCTCTGTGATATATGATAAGTGAGAGTAAAATAAAAATGAGATACAATGTAATATATGTTAATTTGTTCAGCATTTATCTTAAGGTGTTATACCAGTTTGGTTTTTTAAACATTTTTAATAGTTCATTGGAAGCTTATTAGCCCTTCTTTAATTACAGTGGATTGGCAGCTGGAGAAGATAATGGACA
The DNA here is from genome assembly GCA_039655065.1 of Glossophaga mutica. Taxonomy (NCBI): domain Eukaryota; kingdom Metazoa; phylum Chordata; class Mammalia; order Chiroptera; family Phyllostomidae; genus Glossophaga; species Glossophaga mutica. The sequence goes on along the minus strand of CM077306.1, from coordinate 47,098,777 downwards.
GAGAGGTTATTTGCTGACCTATGTCATTGCATACATTCGAGTAAGTTATCTCATATTTTCCTTGTCAATTTATGCTGCAAATAATACTGTTTCTTACCTTGAATGAACAAAATTATTTTCTTAAATTTTAACCAACTGTAATTGAGCATATCATTTTACAGTAATAAAGGATTAGCTGCAATTCCACCTCAAGTTCTCCCACGGTAAGCATTTTAATGTAACCTTAGGTGAGGTCGAGAGTTTAGATTGCAGTGATTTGAAGCATGTAGGTCTCCCTGCTGCCCCTCCCCCCTGCCCCCCCCCCACTGATAAGGAAAAGTACAGTTATTGCTTGTGTGCTGTGTTAGAAGTTGTGATGAACAGATTTATAGATCATGAAAGGTAATAGATTTTAGGTCTTATAAATAATTTTAACTATTAATTAAACCTTACATATATGCTTTTGAGGAATTTAAAGGTTTTTAATAGGTCTTTCTGTTCTTGAGAAGAATGGAGCCTTTCTCTATCTGAAAATTGAGTATGCTGTTCCTAACATTGGTTAGAATCAAGATGTTTTGTTTAGCACTGTTCTTCATGCTATCCGTAATCTATTTTGTATAAATCTGTCTTCAAAAGTTGATTTTTAACTTAGTTCCAAGTAGTTACTGATTCACTGGCAATGAGTACTATATAGAATTAAAGAAATAATTTGTGTATATTTGTTCTAAAGTTTTTCTAATTCTAAATTTTTATTTGTAAAAAACTTATTAGTTATGAGTTTTCTGTACTTACTGATATGAAAGTTTGTTTACTCATTTTTTCATGTATTTTGTTTTGTTTTTCTACTTTAGCTGCAACAAACTCAAGTTTTCAGATTTTCTGCTCCTTGCTAGGATTACTTTTTAAAAAGATGCTGCTTGCTATGTAATTTAAAGGGTCTTGTTTTAAAAGGTCATTTCTCAGCTATCCTAGTGAGAATTTGGCTTCCCTAAACTGAATGTTCTAATTTCTCACTTGGAAATTATTCTGAAGGAAATATTCATATAAACATATATGTCTTTTTTTACTTTTCTAAGAAAGCTTGGATTTTGTTTCCATTTTAGCAATAACTTAATGCTAGGTAAGATCTAAATTTCAGAGAGCAGTGAATTTGAAGCATGTAGGTCATCTTACAGTTTTCTCCCCCCACCCGCCTCCCTGCCACCATTCCGATGATGGTACATTCTTGCCTGTGTGCTGTCTGAGAGATTGCGATTAGCAGGTCTGCAGGTGATGAGAGGAGGCAGATGGTTTTAGGTCTCGTAACTAACTTTTATCTTCATAGACTGTCACTGCCTCAAGTTCTTCCATTAGCGTTATGGGTATACATACATTTTGTTTGTTAGGCATTTTCTCTGAGAATATTGAACATTTTCTCATAGTGCTAAATTTGTAATTCTAGAAAATGAAATGTAACTGTAACAGGTACAGCATAGACACAGTTTGAAGTAAATTTCTTAATTAAGATTCCAGTTAATGTTAAAACTTAAAAGCAAGTTAAAAGATTTTTGTGGGGGTGGGTGGGGGAATAGAGATTATTTTTGTTTTTGTTTTTAATTTTCCCAGTACTTAATACCATTGTCATTAAATATATGTTTACTAAATAAGCGAATGCATAAGAGAAAATTTTAGACCTCTAATTTCAGGATTTTTCTACCACTGTCAACCAGTGGTAGAGTCGAAGTAGTTCATTTTACTAGAAGTGAAAACTTAACATGTATTGATTTTTCTACCTTATAAAATTTTCTTTCATATCTTTATACTTCTATAGTGGTTTGTGAGTTGTTATTTTCAGTTTTGAAATTACAGAATTGTGCATTGGATAAAGAAATTAGTATTATAAGTTATTTATCATATAAACATTATATCTTTTGTGGTATAAAATACGTATATGCATATATTCCTAGCAGAGGTGCTTCCAAATGTTCTTTCTATTCAGTCAGTAAAGAGAGAGGGACTATATTTTCTAATTAATTTTTAAAGAAAAGTTACTTTTAAAAAATATTTTATTTAGTTTTTAGACAGAGGGGAAGAGAGGGAGAAAGAGAGGAAGAGAAACATCAATGTGTGGTTGCCTCTTGCATGCTCCCTACTGGGAACCTGGCCCACAACCCATGCATATGCCTTGACTGAGAATCAAACTGGTGACCCTTTGGTTCTCAGGTCGGTGCTCAATCCACTGAGCCACACCAGTGAGGAAGAAAAGTTACTTTTAAGAAAGTGAGATAAGTTCTCCTCTAGTCTCTCCTCCCACCCCTACTTTCCTACTTTTCCTGTTCCTTCAATCCTAATGGCCACTTACCAGTATTGATTAATTTACTGATTAGGCCGCCAAACATCTGTTCTGCTAGTATTCTCTACATACACATAGATAGTTCCTGGATAAAAACTCCATTCATTGGAGAAATACTTGAGTTCCTATTATGTTTCAGGACTTAGCCTGGTGCCACAGGTATAGAGGAGAATAAGCCAGACCAAACTCCTGTCTTCCTGGAGGTTATACCTCACTCTTGGGGCCACTTTCCAGGGCTCTTATGAGGTGGATAGTAAAGAGGTAAAGAGCCATGGAGATTAAGGTAGAAACATGTAATACCAACAATTACATGAACTACTGATGGTAAACAACGTAAAATACAAATAATATTATTGATTCTTCTGCATCTGTTATAATTTCTTGATTTTTGTGTATGTGTCTTAATAGGACTTCGGTTTGGAATACTATATATTAGGAGAATCTTTTGAGACTTCCGCTCCTTGGGACAGGTAAAATGAAATAAAATGCTGTAGGGAAGAGGAGAATTGGGGGCGGGGGGGATGGGAGACAGCTGTAATAGAGTCAACAATTAAAAAAAAAACCACACCACCTGTTAAGAAAAATCAACAAATAATCTATTTGAAATAAAATCCAGATAGTTTTGATCCATATTAAACATAGAAATAAAATTCTTAGAAAAGTTATGTAAATAAATGAATGGCAAATTGTCAAAAAAAAGCCTGCTATTAAAATATGCCATACAAGTTGTTCAGGTAATGTGTCTTTGTGTGTGAATATGTAAAATTAAAATTTTATAAAGAATTGAACATTCTTCAGTTGAAGAATTGAAACATCATAATCACCTTTATTTAAATTAATATCTCCATCAGATTATCATATTTGCAAGCCATTTTTCATTTGTGGCAAATTCGTTTGCATCCCATAGAAGAAAGCTATTATTGAAATTTATATTTTAAAGAATTTTATTGAACACTAAATGTCACTGTGTGGTTTTACTTAGCTTTGATTTAAATTTGTAAGTGATTGGTATGCTTAAATGTTCTGTAAAGAGTGCTTCCAAATTATGAAATTAGTTAATTTTTTGTAATGTATTATTTACCTTTTGATATTTCCATACATGCTATTCAGCAAGATCCTAACTTGCATTTAAATAATTTCTCAAAGATACAAAATTTAAAGAAATCATGTACTATTTTTTAAATTGTATACACATAGATTGGTTGGGAATTAATAAAAACTGATTAGGAAATGCAAAATAGTTTTATTAAAAGTGGACTTGTGAGTTTACTTATTTAGTAATAAAAAATTCTTGAGACTGTTGGTACATTTTATTCTAACATGCTTTACATTTTACTTAAAAAAATTAACCAATTATTTTAAATCTAAAATAAAGTAGAATATAACAGATCCCCATGATCTTAGATATTAAATAGCTTAACATTTTTGTTCTTCCATAACCGGTTTTTACTCCTTCCCGGAAAGCCTTCTGCTTTCCTCCATTCATCTCTCACCTGCCACGGTCATGACTTCGGGTGCATTGGCACTCAGTCTGTGCATCGCACAATAACCACATTGCATGGTATGGGTCTGTTATGTACAGCTTTTGTTGCTAAATTTAATTTAATTTAACTTTAAGGGGAATAAATCTTGTAAATAAAAAGAATTAACCAACTCATTGACAGCTGACACTTTTGAACAACAGATAGAGTTTGGCAGTTGTTCGTAGTTGTCTCAAATCCCATTTTTAGTCTTTAATACCTTTCCTTGTATGGGAAAGTTGGTTAGTGTAGTGTTACTACTTCTAATTCTTCTTCAGTATTATATATTTTCTTCAATTATTACTTGAAGTCATCAGTTACTACTAACTGATGGTTTCATTTTGTTTTTATTCTTCTGTGGATACTAATCATGGACTGTCTTTTTATTTTTCTTTATTCTTTCTTTGTATATACTTACATATTTACTTAAAACTGACTCACTGGCAATATTCTTTTTATACAGAATACATATTTGGTTTGTTTTCATTTAAAACAACTTCAGTTTTAATAAATAAGATTAAAGGAAAACAGCTACATTCCTGACATGAAATTTTATTACCCATTTAGCAATGTTTTTTCTTTCTCACCATTAGCTGGGTAGAGTTGGTGTTTAGAAGCACAACCCATGGGTTCAGGGTCTTCAGCTCTCACTCATTATTACGTTGTTTGACCTTTTCAGGCATAAATCTCTTAAGGGATTATTGCTCATACTAGTTTTGTATATTCCTCAGTGGGCCCTAGCAGCATGACTGCGTAGCGTTCTGTGGGGTACTCTGGAATAGTTTAAGAATTCAGCCTATAAAAATAGCAATCTAAGAGGTCCAAGTGGGGATTTAAAGATTTTGGATACATCGGCATGAGACTGATTAAAACCAAGGGAGCAGATACAAACACTTATAAATAGTATGGATGAAGGGAACGAAAGGCCTAAGAAAGAAGTCCTGGGAACCTCAACATTTAAGGATAGTCTACAAACAAGAGCAAAGGAGACTGAGGAATAGTATCCAGAGAATTTGGAGGAAAACAAGCAATGTGAGAAAAGCCCAGGGAAACTTTTTTCAGGAAAGAAATGGTCAGTAGCGTTAAATTTGCTAATAGATCAGGTAAGAATTTAAAAATATACAGTTACATTTATCTCCTAGGTGATTGGTCCGAATGGACTGCTTTGCACAAGTTTGTGAGAGAATACTTTCAGAACTCCTTTCCTACCAGTCATTTCTAGAAAGTATCCCATTAAGGGTTATAACCATTCAGTTTTGTTCTTTGTCCTATCTCCTTCTGTTCCTGATTATTATTTTTGATGATGATGATTATGATGATGAAGAAGAAGCACTTAAACTCCATTTCCAGGAGATATGATAAAGAACTTGTAACTTTCATAAATTTGTAATATTTATTAACCCTTGTTGATATTAAGCTTAGTACATTTTATTTATACTTAAAATATTTGTTTTGTAAGTTGGATTTTCAAAATAAAAACACATTAAATTTCAATAATCCAAATGCTTTACCAGAGATTTTTTAAAAAACATGGCATTCTTACCATTCCATAAACAAGGCGTAGATAACATTGATAAATCATGTTTGCCTGCAGCTCTCATAGAATTTAACTTAAGAACACTGTTCTTTAAAGTTAGAATTTATAAAAATTTCAAGTTCTGTATAAGAATAAAATTTGACATGTTAATAAAATATTAAAATCCTTTTCACATTTATACTTTAATCATATGTTTTTTGTTCTTATTGCAAATATAGATAACTTTGTTTTATAAAGCATAATCCATGTAATGTTGTTTTTATTACATCACTTCTCACACAGTCACATTGATCTTGAGACTAGAGGCAGGTCAGCCTTTTGAGTTTCTTTGGTATCTTCTGTTCCAGTGTCAGTACATAGCCAGGATATGTATTGGAGAACAAATGGCTTTTATATACCTTAAGAGTTTTATTTTCCATATGAAATAAAATATGTAGTTTTAACAGTATGTTACAGTTCACATTAAAACGTAAGTTAATATTGTTAAATATTACCAGTCTCCTCTCGTCTGTTTTCATTGACTTGATCTCAAATAGTCTAGCATAGCTTTACACAGAGTTACATGTCCAGTAAGTCTTTGTTGAACTGGATTTTAGCTCAGTGTTTAAGAATAGGCCATAAAACGTGGTATAACATCATGATTATCACTAAATAAATTATTTTTAAATTAAGGAAAACTTTTTTTTTTTCCTTTTTTTTTTTAGATTTTATTTATTTATCTTTAGAGGGGAAGGGAAGGAGAGAGGGAGAGAAACATCAATGTGCGGTTGCCTCTTGTATGTTCCCTGACGGGAACTGGCCTGGCAACCCAGGCATGTGCCCTGACTGGGAATCGAACCGCGATCTTTCGGTTCGCAGGCCCGCGCTCAATCCACTGAGCTACACCAGCCAGGGCTAAGGAAAACTTTTTTAAAGATTTTATTTATTTGTAGAGAGAGGGGAAGAGATAGAGAAAGGTAGAAAAATATCAATGTGAGAGAGAAACATCAATTGGTTGCCTCTCGTAGGCACCCCAACTGGGGGCCAAACCCACAACCCAGGCATGCACCCTGACCAGGAATCAAACAGGTAACCCTTTGGTCTTTAGGATGATGCCCAACCAACTGTACCACACTGGTCAGGGCTTAAGGAAAACTTTTTAGACATGGGTATAAGACTGGTATTTCTATAATCCAGAATTGAATTTTTATTAATGTGTTCTTTATAGCTTTTAAGGCCTTTAAAATCTTGCAGTTAAATTTATTTTGAAATTGTGCTTTTCTAAGTGTGGGACACTGCCTTCAGGACAGTCGAGTATGCTGTACTGTCATTCCTATGGCTAAGAAAGAAAGGACTTTGCTCCCTTGAAAGTTATGAATAGAAGGCTCAATTTGAATGATAAAGGCTCTTCTTCATTTTTGAAAGGAATAAGTATGAAAGTTTTGGTTAAGAGCATTTCTGACTTGAAGGATGCCAGATAAAGCAGCATATATTTAAAATTTTTGTAACATTTGAAAATTTAATGTATTCAATTATGTTTTCTAGGGTTGTAGATCTCTGTAGAAATGTAAAAGAAAGAATAATAAGGGAATGCAAAGAGAAGGGTGTTCAGTTTGCTCCTCTTTCTACATGCAGGTGAGTTTTCTATGGTTATTATACTTCTTATTCTAAAAAAAAAAAAACCTTATTTTTTAATTAATGGAGAAGCGTAATTGGCCAGCTGAAGAGAAGCTTCATTCTGTTTCACTTAGCAAGCTTTCCTAAACTTCACTTGCCACTTCATCAGGATGGTGCCACTAGCATTCAGAGCAGTCCTAAGCCCTTTAGGAGTAGAACACCCCTTCCGTGAACGAGCCTTGTAAGCTCTCTGGACAGCATGGCTGGGAAGACCGAAACGTCTGAGCTCCTGGAGTAAGAGAAGACTTTCTTCATAGAGACTATAAGTTACATACATAGTCAAGGAACTATAAGTTACATATGTAGTCAGCCTGACTCACTCTTCAGTAGAGAGTAAGCACTTTAATCGTTTTATCAGTTGATTAAATGAATGGGTATGGAATAAAGGAATGCATGGAATGAAAGAACCAAAATACTCCAAAAAGTGCAGAGCACAAACACTTTTTAAAAATTATAGAAGAGCAGACCGGCAGCCACACTATCTGTTGTCAGAGTGATTTTGGAAGTTTAGTGTTTAACTGTCTTTAATGATAAAATTGATCTATTAAAAAGTGTTAGATCTGAGTCACTTTCTGAAGTGGACCCAAATTGAAGTTTTCCACAAGGTGTTTTCATTATTTCTACTTTTGCTTTGAGATACTGATCAGTCAAGCCCTATTTTGACTTCAGAAACCTCTTTATCTACTGAAAACTGAACTGCATTTAATATTGTTTCTGGATTTACTGGAAGGTGACCATAGTCTATTAATATTTAGTTACATTATATTTACTGTTATTAACTATTCTTATGAGTAATGTATACTTTAGTAATTGCTATAAACTCATTTTATTCCTGTATCTTTTAAGTTTATTTAAATTTGATTATTTGTAATGATAATGCCATCAGTTAAAATTGTTCTAGTTTTTCTTAAACTTTGTAAATCTGGAACTTAAAATGTACACATTCACAGGATCTTTTTTTATGACTGTGAATTAACACTAGAAGAAAAACACAGCTGGCAAATTGACAGTAGCATTATTAAACAGTTCATTTCTTCTGTTCTGAGGCAGCTAACATTTGGCCTGAAAGGCCATTAAAATTTTAGATTAGAGTCTATTTGTATTGTGTAGTAAAAGGAGTATTTCCTCTGTATTTGCTCCTTCTGTTAAGGTCTTTTTGGGGACTTTGGTAAATTACATTTGGAGATTGGACCGTGATTACCTTGGCTCCCTTTCAAGTGCTTCACCTGGTTGCATTTTGAAAGCATCTCTCTCTCTCTTTATATATATATATATATAAATAAATAATACAAATTTATAAATATATATTTTCTATATTTGTATTTTTCAGACATAAAGTTTCACATGTATTTGTATTTTATTTACAAATATAAATCTATATTTATGTTAATATATTAAGATACATACTTATATATAAAATATATTTATGTATATTTTTTACGGTCTGACACTCTAGATATTTTTGTAAGCACCATATAACATGCACACATACGGGGCCCGGAGACACTATTTTAAGACCATGTCAGTGCATTTGATATGATCATTTAGTTTTTCAAGTCCTTACTAATTATTAATGTGAAGATGTATTTTACCTAGTCTGATCATTTTTGGTATCTTACATTTCTTTTGTTTCCTAGTTTTAGGGTCTTGTACTTATTTCTGTTAACTTAGAGGACGTTTAGAAGACTTACAGTGGATCACCAAGTTCCATCTAGCTTGTTGTAGCTGCTTTTAGCTACAACATACTTAAAAATCCCTTCTGAGGAGGCGGGGTTTTGTTTATTTCAGGCCAATTAGAGAAACATTACGTTGTTTTTCAATTTTTCAACTTTTGGGTAATAATGCAGACTTAACTAAAAAAAGTTGTAAAAATAGTACAAATAGTTTCTGTATATTCTTCAGCCAGCCAGTCTGCATTCCTTTCATGGAGGAGGAGGCTGGGTAGAGAATGAGATTATGGCTTAAGCAAATCATTCAGATGATTTTGCCTTTAAGTTTCTAGACATTAAATCTTATTTCACTTAACGCCTTGTGGGGATTTTGTCTGTTTGTTTTTTAGGGTGACGCAGACTTATGACGCTGGTGCATGTATCTATTTCTACTTTGCCTTTAATTACAGGGGAATAAGTGACCCACTGACTGTGTTTGAACAGACCGAGGTAATTTTGCATACATGAATATAGCTCTTATATTCTTTTATTAATTTTGATAAACTTTACCATCAATTTGTGGATTTGAGTTTGACTCTCTTCAATCACAACTTTACCTGGTTGATGATACTCCATAGAAATGAGAAGCAAGTTTGTTGCACTGGGTTGTATACTGAATTATGAGTCTGAAATTAATATTCCCTACATATATTAGAACTAATGCTCTAAAATTAATATTCTGTAGCTTGCGATCTTTTTGGTGTTACTTACAGTACATAATACTGAATGAAATGAAATGACAAAGGACTTGGGGAATGCTTGGTATCACTTGGGCAACTCCTCCTCTCCAGAGAGTGGATACTGTTGAGGTCAGCAGCCCTGATGCTGTAGGTCTGTGTTGCTGTAACATCCTTGTTCTAGGTTTTATAATTTATTTGTTTGCTAAAGCTATATGTAGGCCATTGGGGTTCATTTGCTACTGGTTTTATTACACTTCTTAAATGGCCTTAAGCTTCTAATTTTTATAAAGCCTCCTGTTAGATGATCAATATTTCTTGTTACATGTCTAGAGTTGAAGTATAGACTAGACTATAAACTGGGAAGAGACTGGGGTTTGTTAAAGCCTCAGGTATCCTGGTGTTTTAACTCTGTTACATGCTTACCAAAAATAATACCACAAGATGATTTTCAGGGGACACTTCTAGACTCAAACCATAGCCAGGGTTTCATTGGTCCCACCTACACCTCCCCCTTCCCAACTTTTTAATAGCTTTTTTGAAGTAAAATTGAAATATAGTAGAGTGCATGTGAAGTCCAGAGTTTAATGAATTTTGATGTATATGTATACCAGTAAAATCATCATCCCAATCAAAATAATGAACATATCCATACCCTCAAAAGTTCAAGTTCTTTCCCATCACCTTAACCTTTCAGTGTTTTTGTAGTGCTTTGTGGCTGCCCAGTGCCTCTTCCCTGTAGTACTGCAAGGGTGAAATTATTCCTTCTTTCCAGTCCTAACTGCCATTCTTTAAATGCTACTGATTTCAAGTATTGTAGTTACCACTTTATTTAAAATAATTTGCCAGAAGGTAAAATCTCTTAGAGCAGGGCTGCCATATTTACGATTCATTTGAAAAATCTTAAGTGATGAGGATTTCTATAAACTCCTTTGCAATGAGGTATGGGCTATCTGTCCCACAGGGGCCCCTTTCTACCCTGGCCCAGCTTCTGATGGTTTGTTGGTATTATACAACCTGAGTGATTCTGAGAGGTTCAAGGCAGTAGATACTTCACCTCATGGCTTTCACAGACTCACAGATTAAATGTAATTTCAGTTTCTGTTACCCTTTTTTCACCCTCTACTTCAGTGTTTCTTTGTTTTGGTTTAAGTGTTTATCTTTCTCACCTTAGCGCTCTATAAGGAGTCTAGTCAAGGCCTAGTATGTTAGGAGGATGACACAAGGTTTGGGTATTTTTTCCACACTTAAGTATTCATAGGTATCACAAGTACTTTGCCATATAAGGGCTTTGCTGGTTGACCCCTGATTGCTTTGTAATTTTGAGTCTGATGCCCACCATATGATATTAGGTCAGTGATTTAACAACCTAAGCCTCATTTTCTTTATCTGTGAAATACAAGTAATTATATTTATTTCATAAAGCTATAATAAAAGCAAATGAGTTGTGCAGGTAAATTGCTTAGTGTGGTTCTAGACATAAAATAAGCAGTCAGTAAATGTTAGTTACTAATGTTTGTTGGTACAATGACATGTTCACTTTAGAGTAGGACCTGGTTTTGTCTTCACAATACATTTTTTCACTGACAACTTTGTGCTGCTGAATTATTTTGCCTTTTTTCCTATTCTAGAATCTGGAAGTGACTATTGTAGATTGTGGCTACTCACTGGAAAAAGCTATTACAAATAGGTTATATAATTGCTTTTTAAATGTAGTTAATGTAAGAGAAAGGAAAACTAAGCTTCTGCTTTATTACTAACCCAGGACATATGTGCCTCCTTTGGGAGTTGAATCTTAACTCTCACTCCAAAGTGAAATCTATTTGTTGCATTCTTTCCAAATACAGGCAGCTGCTAGAGAAGAAATCCTCGATAACGGAGGGAGTCTGTCCCATCACCATGGAGGTATTCTCTTTTGATATTCCCAATGTAAATTCCTGATATTCCCAATGTAAAAAAACATTTGCTTTAATAAAATGCTAGGGAGAGTTGTAATATGAATAATACAAGAGCACCTGAGATTTCTTGGAAGTTTTTAGGTCTGTCATTGAGATAGTCTAGGTTGTGATAATAACCAACAGAAGTTTTACTAGACAAGCCTGCTTAGATGCAAGAGGGAACCCAAAAAACAAGAATCTATTTATAAAAAATTGTATATTTATTCTTAATGTTTAAACTCCAGTCACCTTCAAAGTACTCTCCATTTGATGCAATACACGTATGAGATGTTTCTTCCCACTGCTCAAAACAGTTTTTGAACTCATTGATTTTGATGCCTTTTAGTGTTTCTGCCATTTTTTGTTTCATCTCTTCCACATTGGCAAAACATTTCCTTTTGAAGACATTTCTCATCCAGGAAAACCAAAAAAAAAGTTGTTGGGGTGAGATTGGATGAACAGGGAGGGTGGAGGGCAGGGGTCATGCCATTTTTGGTCAAAAACTGCTGAATACAATGCGATGTGGGCAGGTGTGCTTGTAAATCACCCATCATGAAATGGGCAAAAATTCACTGAAGCCAAATGTAGCCTCTCACAACAATGCCAGCTGGTACACTGATAGAGATGGGTTTCTAGAACATTCACCTAGCAGGGGAAGCCTGTACTACAAGGGGCCTACCCTTCAGAAAATAGTTACGTTTTTTGTTTGTTTGTTAGGCCGTTCCCCCTAGTAGGAACCTAAACAGCCTTCTCAGTTCTCAGGGAACTTCATGTTCCCCAAGAATCACCTCACTTCCCTGGCACGTATTTAACCATTACAGCAAAAGTTTTTAAAGGGGAACAAAAAGAAAAACAACACAAATGTTTTTCAGCCACTATTGGAATGTAGCTGGATATTAGTTGTACCATATACTGATGAGCTGTTTGTCCCACCTACCCAAAATTCAGTAAATTGATCCAGACAAGATGCAAAAAAAAAAAAAAGTTTTTCCCAAGATTTTAATGATGTTTTGTTACTTGGTGACCATTGTGGTAAATGTTAAGTTTTATTAGAGAATTGATAATATCAGTAAAGATTAGGATGTATCTACCTATGTATTAGCAGCAGCCTTAGGAAAGTTATATGAGGCATTTTTTAAAAAGTGAAACAATGGCAATTTGGTCATTATAATTTTCAAGGTTACACACCTGTCCCCATTAATAGAAAACTGAAAATTGTTCTGAGTATGTCCTTCAATATAATTTGGTGCTTAGGAAAATTAATATATTTGATTTTTCAATTTAAAAATATTTTTTAGGGAGGAGCATAGAGGGAAATGACCACCAATTAAAAAATTCAGCTCCTGCCCCTGCCCCGGATTCTCTATATCCCTCTTTCCCTGTGTGATTTTCACCATAGCATTTAGCATTATCTAACATGTTATTATATATTTATGCTTCTTAAAAGTAGCAACCTCCTCCCTTGGGAAAGTGAGGGTTCTCGGGCAGGGAGTTCTGTTTTGTTCGTTGCTGTACACCAGCACCTGGAGTAGCGCATCCTTCCCATGCCCTCCCCACCGTCACCCCTTCATACCTGTGTGTAGAATAAATAAAACAATTTTGGTAGAAAAAGGAGTGAGCTGTAGAGGATCTGTGTTCCTTACACCATTATTGCAACCAGGCCTGGAGAAGATGGCACAGGTAGATGAATGAACTAGAAAGACAATTCCCCAGCATCGCTGTTGCCTTATTTTTTTCTTAACCCCTATGCGTAAATTTCTGACTTTGCTGACTGATAAGCATCACAGTGAATGAATTTGTTCTTTTCTTCCTCTTTCTTTTATCAGTATTATCTTTTGGTGGAGATTCTAATGAATGTTGGAATGACAAAAATGAAGGGAGGAAAATGAGTATTAGAAAGCTCTCAAGTGCAGTTAAAAGCTTCTAATTAATCTAAATGTCTACACCTGACTTTGGAAATTTAAACATGAGGCATTTTGTAAAGTTATTTAGATTTTTGGCACTTTCCTTTAAAAATGCTCAGTCAGCCATATACATTATTTAAAATCTTTCTTGTATATTCTCTTTCAGGATGCTACTATATTAATATGTAAGGAACTTGTAAAAATAGATACTATCATGAAGTAATGATATATTCTTTATTTTAAATTGATTGCATGGAGGGAGGAGGCAAAATAATTTAGCCATAATTTCTTGTTTGGAGAAAAAAATATTCCTTTCTCTAGTCAGTTTTGCCTTTTGGTACATATCAGCAGCCAAGAGAGAACTTTCTCCTTTAAGACTGGGAACTGCAGGTTTCACATTTATGATGCTAAATGTTGGAGAGATGTGATTCTGCCAGAGAGTGAGAATAACTGAATCTTATATATGGGAGGAAATAGTAGCTTAATTGCCACTTAGGTACTTAGGTTTTAGATACCCTATTTCCTTGGAAACTTGGATTTTGTTGTTTGTGAAAGCTATGGTAATAGTCCATCGCATTAATCAATATGCACAAGTAGAAGTTTAAAAAATACAGTTGGAAAGATGTAAACAATTACCTGTAAGATCATGATTCAATTCTTGGTCCCAAAGCAAACAATGTAAATAGCTTCCTATGATTTTTTAATACAAAGTGTGCTTAGTGCCTTTTAATATTGTTGTGTTTTCCATATTATCGATCCACTTGGGCAATAAAATTTCAAAGAATTACACTTCTTTCCCTGAAGAACCTTACTGTCCAGTAAAATAAAATATTATAACATTTCAAAAGGCCACTGATCAAAACTGGTAGGATTATGTCATGCTACTTTAACCAAGGTAAAAGTTTCCCATTTTCTTTGAAAAACACTCAAAAGGTAATTTTAATAAACATGTAAATGCTACAGATGTTGAAACAGTGAAGATAAGGGAGATAGAACAGGGAAAGGAATTAACATTTATAAAGCTGTAAATATTTGCTAGGTGCTCTGCTAACTTAATCTCCTGTAATTATTCTTCTCAAAATGCTCTAGAGTAGATATTACTTCTTTCAGATAAAGATAAGTTAAAATTCTGAATGTATAGTAAATTGTCCAAAGGTATGAGCAATAATTATGAGTGCCAGAATTTGAATTTCAGTTCATGTCCTTCTGTTTCACATCCTGTTCTCTTGCTTAAGTCCCTAAAATAGCAAAAATAGGCAAAAAGCTAAAGAGTGAAATGAACAGCCTTTGAAGAGAGACACAATTTTAAAAGTGTATGAAAAGAAATACTAAACATTACTGTTTTTCTTTTAAAATATAAAACTTCTATTTAATTTTGACACTAGTTTACCCGCCTTACTTCAGATGTTAAAACAAATGAATCAGCAATTTTAATTTCCTCATTCTAGACATTTCATTGTTTTCTCAGTCCTTGCACGGAAGTCAATTTGACTTTCTGGTTTTTATACTTCCTTATTGTAGGTTTCTAACATGTTGGCCATATCAGGTAATAAAACAAATGAAGGTTAGCTCATGTTACATTTTATGTGCAGTTTTAGGTTCTAGGCTTATAGGCCTTTATTTGCTGAAGACTTGAGTTTGATGAAATAATTTATTTTTAGAAATTATTAGCTGTAACTTGAATATAGCAAGGTTTGGTTGCATATTAATTTTTGGGGAGGTTCTGTCTCATATAAATAGAAATATTTTTATTTCTATCATATTTCTCATATTTTTATTTTCTATGTGGTCAAAAATACGACTACATGGAAGCCAGCTAAACTACCTGGTTTCATTTGTTGCTTAGAAGAAACTAGGTAAGCCTGAATACAAAATATATTTCATACATGCTGGGACAATGAAGTGCTTCCCTTTGCTAGCTCAGCTTCTAAACTGCTAAATAAACATCGGAGTGCTCCAGGGCTCAGCCCTGAGCCAGTCTGTTCTGTGTGTTCACTCACTCCCCTAGGCATCGCCTCAGTAGGGGGCCTTCAGACACCATCTGTATGCTGCTGACTCCCAAATAGCAGAAGAAGGCATCAGCCACCGCTACCACCAGGGCCACTGCACCAGCGTCCCAACCGGTCTCTCTGCTTCCACTCTTGCTCCCCTACTGCTCCTTCCCTTGCAGCCAGAGTAATCTTTGTAAAACTCAGTGTTTTCTCCTCACATTCAGAATAAAACACGAAGTTCTAATCAGAACCTTCAAGGATACACATAGTGAGTCTTTCTGTCCTCATCTCTTAGTACTTTTTCCCTCCAGCAGTATTGGCCTTCTTGCTGTTCCTCAAACGCATCAGTCCCTCCTCCCCTTCAAGCCCTTTGTTGTTTGCTCCCTTTTCCCTGATGGTCTTTGTCTCCGTTTCTCCCTCCAGATATTTGCATCACTCACTTTCCCCTTCATTTCTATCTCTGACAAAAATGCCACCATCTTAGAGATTTCTTCCCTGTTCTTTTGAGTAGTTTCTGTACTCTTTCGAGTAAGTTCAGTGAAGTTACTGACTTTATCTTGTTCATTACTGTGTTCCCATGTCCCTAGAACCGTGACTAGCAGGTCTATGTAGTAGATGCTCGATGAATAAGTTGAGTAGGTAAGTGCTCACAGACTTGGGGAAGTTTTACAAACTATCACATATCTCTGAATTTTTCATATTAAAATGGTATTAGTCTCATTGCTAATTTAGTTTCAAATATTTAATGATCAGGCCTTGTTTAAATATAGAATCTAGTCATGGAATGGCTGAGGTTCCAAGATCCATAGAGAAGGTATCCAGCCAAGTAATTTGAAAAATAGAGACATTTATTGAAGAAGATACAAGATACAAAAAAAACATTGTCCATAGGATGATGATGCATCAGTCCCCTTCAAAGTAGGCACCTTGGGACCTCACACAGTTCTCCTAGTCACCATCAGCTGCCCCATCGTATTTTCCTGAATCTCATCAGTGATCTGAAATCTCATCCCTTTCAAAGGTCATTTTAATTTTGGGGAAAAGCCAGAAGTCACAGGGCACCAAATGTGGGCTGTAGGGGGGCTGAGTCACCTGAGTGATTTGATGTTTTACCAAAAAACTCTGCACAAAGTGTGATGTATGAGCCAGTGTGTTGTCATGATGAAGCTGCCAATCACCAGTTGCCCATAGCTGCAGCCTTCTAAATCATTCCAATACTTTCCACAGAGCAATGTTCAGGCTTAACACAAAATTTGATGCAGATTTGTTGCTCTATTTGCTCAATCATTTTGAATGTGACAGCCACACAGTATACATGCTCTCTCAATGTCATCTACTGCCCCCACTGACTAGTGCAGTGAAGTCATTATTGTTCACACATGCGTATTCCAGTCCATTCTCCATGGCTGCCAGGTTACATCGATCTTGCTCAAACTGTTCTCATTATATTAACAATGGCTTGACTTTTTCCATACATACCTTGTATTCCATGATATTTCTGGGTAAGAGGATTAACAGAGTCATTCAGTGGAAAAGCAGTGTAAAATAATGTGCTGTTTCTACAATTTTACAACACTTCAGTATTCTTCTGTAGAAGCATTATATATGTAAGATTCCATCCAGACTTTGTCTTAAAACAAGCAAAAGTTTGAGAGGCTTATAAACTGAGGGCAAAGAACATAGGCTTTGGAATGAAATCTCTGTTTGACTCTTGGCTCTGCATTTAACTGTGATATGAGGGTAATAACTTTTCTGAGCTACAGTGTTCGCATCTGCAAAACTGGAATAATAATACCTACCTCACAGATTATTGTAAGACTTAAATGTAATAATGTATGTAAAAGCATTTAAAGTGTCTTGCATATAGTAGGTACTTAAAAAACAGTAGCTTTTTTAAAAAGTAAAAGCAATAGATAGTACCAAGTGAAAGTATGGTTTGTATTCTTTTTAAAAAATCCTCCCCCACCCAGAACACACAAAAACTGTAGAGACCATTAAAGATACATGTGTTACTCAGCCTAAAATAAAAGGTCTGGGAAGACAGGATTTGAAAAAGAATTTTTCACCTGGTCGTGGAGGTCCCTGCTGCTGCCTGCTTCTGCCTCTGCTGCTCTGTGTGCATATGAGGGGAAAAGATGGGGAAGAGAACAACTCTAGAAGTACAAGAAACTAAAATTAAGGGTAACAGTGGGAGATTCTTTGTGGTCAGGCTCCCGGTGTTATCGATCCTGGGACTGAGATTTCAGCCATTGTGGAAACAGATTATACCTATGTGCTTCTGCCATCTTCAAATCAGATGACTAATCAGAGAAACAGTTTGTGGTGTTTGAGGGCAACCATTGTATTTCTGCTCTTCTTATCCATCAAAGACAAACAATGTGTGTGAAGCTTGCCTCCCAAAACATGGAGAGCTACATCAAGTTGTGCAACTCTGCACAGTTCAAGACCCTTCTGCACTGTGGACCTTTCAGAGTTGTCCCTGCCCACAGTCAGGATGCTGTTAAAGTACATTGGGAGAACTCCAGCCCTTTTCCTTGTTATCACCAGCATGACCCAAGCCATCAAGGTTTCTCTCTGAGGAAGAAAATGTGGACTTGAAGCACACAGGGTCTGTGCTTAATTAAAGGGCCTTTATAGACGGTGATTACCAGAGACAGCTGGATAGGGGTATATCCTCCATCCTCTCTTTTAAGACCATCCTCCCTGCCGTTGCCCAGGATGTTATTACCGAGATGGCATTGGCACTTTCCACCAGCCACCTCCTTATTTTAGATGACTCCTTAGAGATGGAAATCCGGCCTCACTTCCCTCTTTTTGGAGCATGGAAGACCCCTTGCATTGTTGGCTACACCCTCCCAAGCTATGGTTGGGGTAACCAGTATGCAATGAAAGTGAGGTTTGTGGACCAGGTGTTTGATGAGCGTGTGGTAGATTTTCTGACTGTGAAGGTCATCTTGCCCACAGGGGCAGAAATATCCAAGTTAACAGTCCTTATGAAATCAGCCATGGCCCAGATGAGCTGCACTACACTTGCCTGGGCACGTTTGGCTGCCTGTAAATGTTGCCTACAAGGAAAACCTGGTAGAACCGAAAAAAGGAAAAAAAAGAAAGAAGGAAAAATCTGGTAGAACAGGACATCATGGCACACTACACATTCAGCAAGGTGCTCACACTGCAGGAGCCCCTGCTGGTGGGGGCCCTTTTCTACATCTTGTTCTTCACAGTCATCGTCTACATCAAGGTATACTTTTTCATGCGAGGGATCTGCCACAGAAGCCAGGAGGAGGGTGGCTTGCATCACATATCAGACCCTGGTCAGTAAGCAAATAGGTCTCTACCATCACTTCGATGAGACTCTCAGTAAGTGTAAGCAGTCCCTCAACAGTGTTAGGAGCCTGGAGATGGAACACAAGGCCTTGGCCAGTGTTGTTGCTTTGCTGCAGTCCAGGCCAAAGACAGAGTGCTCTGACCTCTGCAACAGAGTGAATGAAATGCGGAAGCCGGAAGCACAGGTCAAGGACCTGGTGCTGAAGTCAGCTGTAGGAGCTAAGCACCTGGTGGCTGGCAAGCTCAAGAAAGACACATGTAGAGAAAAGAGTAAAGCTCATCTTTGGGGAAAGTGACAGGAGCTGGTCACCAAAATCAGCCACATCTTAGATGCTCTGTAGCCCCTGCCACTTATCCCCACGGTGGGCCCTGAGTGTTGCGCTTACGGATGGCAAGTGTGTGTGTGAGGGTGAACACTGAGGCTGGTGAACACTGGTGTCTGTGTTTTGCAAAGGCCTTCAAGGAAGAGAAGCCAGGTCCTTCCTCAGATGCACAAGTAGCTTAGTTTTTGTTCCTAAAGTGTTTTACAAAACAAATGAACAAAAACTTACTCCATTAAAATATCTTTGTGTTTTGAACAAAGACATTTTCAATATTTGATTGGTTTGATTTTGTTCTGGAGCCTATGATATTCTTTCAAGCCTGTAAGCTCCTTGCTTTATACCTGATTCCTGATGTTTGGATATTTTGCAAATGTGTGCAATTTTTTAAACTACTTTTTAAAAATCTTCACCTGGGCATATGTTCACTGATTTGGGGGGGCCGGGGTATTGATGTGAGAGAGAAACTTCAATCAATTGACTCCCATACACAACACACCCCGACAGGGGATCAAACCCACAGCCTTTTGGTGTATGGGACGTAGCTCCAACCAACTGAGCCACCCGGCCAGGGCTGTGCATGTTTTTTAAAGCATGTGTGCCCAAAAGAAAATAAAGCAAGTACTATGAAAACAGTGGTCTTTCAGTTGCAGTTGACATATATTATATTAGTTTGGGGTGTATAACATAGTGATTAGGCATACAATAACTTATGTTAAGTGTTTACCCCAATAAGTCGAGTGTATGGTTTGGATTCTTGAACCCTCACCCTAACCATTGAAGAAAGGGTTACAGTAACCTGCATTCATAACCTGCAGTTGGTCTCACTCTGTAGGAAGTTCTGTTATTGTACAGTCTGTATGAAAGAGAAATAATTTTCTTTACGCTGTTGACTACAAAATCTGGTATAGAAAAATGTCTATTTTCATAAATGCTTTTCTGCTTAAAGTTAATCCTCTAAAAAATGGGTAAATTTCAGGTATCCTGTATAGGTTCATAAACCAGAAACCTTTCTATATAAATTTTAAAGAGTGGGTTTAATTGTCCTGCTAAACTTAATAATAGAGCTTTTGAGAGATCACTTTATGTGTAAAAAAGATTTTCCTTAATTCACATTCTGAACTTAAAAACTCAGGTCGGCCTCATAGCAGCATCTTTATTTACTGACCTTCAGGCAGTGTCGTGACACTCTCAGTGCCATTTTTGAGTTCAAGAGTAGAAGGGCTGGGGGTTGGGAGAATATTGATGCAATTTCTCTTAGAAGGTTTGGCCTGTAATTGTGATTAATAACAGTTGCTTTCACTATCTGGAAACAGACAGGCTGGTTTGTCTGCCTACAATCATGCTGTGATAAATGGAGCTATTTTAACTCTGGTTTTGTGTATCAAAGAAAACAGATGTAGTCTGGAACTGGAGGCTGTAGGAAATATAAAGCCTGCTTAACTTAATCTTCATAGTGCTTGTTTTTGTAACTGACGAGCTGGTCAGTTTAAACAGCAAAGTTTATGTCAGCCACATATTTAATTTCAATTTATGACTTAAGTTTTTCAGTTGTTCATTTGCTAAAGTTATACCTAAGTCCTTGTCAGGAAGTAAAAAGCCTTGATTAAATATAACCAGTCTTAGTTTAAATATTGGTGTCTCTACCTAACTAAAATTATTTACTGTTGTTCAGAGAATAATTAGGGGGCAGCTATTTTGTGTGGTCTTAACAGAATCCAGTAGTATCAGAAACTTTAAAAAGAGACTATTCAAAGGAATAAGCAAAAGATCAGCTTTGAGGCCATTTATTAAAAACCTGTATTGTGAAGTAAAATATATAGAGATTGGAAAGGAAGAAATAAAACTGTTGCTATTTATACATAACATGATTGTCTTCATAGAAAACCCCAAAGAATCTACAAAAACAAACTCAGCAAGATTGCAGAATACAAGAATACACACAAAAATCAGCCACATCTCTGTATTAACAACAAATATATGGAGACTGAGATTTAAAATATTTACAATGCCATTTGCAGTTGCTTCAAAGAGAGTGAAATAGGCACAAATCTAACAAAATATATGCAGGATCTGTGTTCTGAAAATTATAGAATGCTGATAAAAAAATCAAGACTAAATAAATGCAGAGACTATGTAGTACACTGGACATAGTGAAGATGTCAGTTCTGCTCAGATTAATCTTTTTAATGTAATTCCTACCAAAATTTCAGGGATATTTTTAGTAGATATAGAAAAGATTATTCTAAAATTTACATGGTAAGGCAAAGGAACTAGACTGCTAAAACAATTTTGAAAAAAGAAAAAGTCATAGGAATTAGTCTACCTGATTTCAGGACACAGCTACGGTAATCAAGACTGTGGTATTGGAGGAGAGACACGTTGATCAATGGAACAGAACAGAGAACCCAGAAGTAGATCCACACCATTATGTCAGTTGATTCTGACAAAGATACAAAACCAGTCCAATGGAGGAAGCAGATACAGATGTTCGACAAATGGTGCTGGGACAACTGAACATCTGTAGGCAAACAAAAAAAAAACAAAAAAAAACTTTGACCTTGTACCAAAATTATCTCAAAATAGATAATGGACTTAAATGTAAAACATAAAGTAATAAAACTTACAGGCAAAAGTAAGGGGGGGATCTCCAGGATCTAGAGCTAGGCAAAAAGTTCTGAAACTCACAATTCATTAAAGGAAAAATTAGTAAGATGCATCTTATCAGAATTAAAAGTGTTTGCTCTGTGAAGGACTCTGTTAAGAGGATGAAAGGGTAGGCTACAGAGTAGGGGAAAATGTACTCGAACCACCCGCCCAACTAATACTTATGTCTGTAATGTGTGAAGAACTCTGAAAACTCAATAGTGAAATGCAAACACCTATCACAACACTAAAATTAAAGAATAGTGACAATATCCAATGCTGGTGAGGATGTGGAGAAACTAGGTCAGTCATACATTGCTGGTATTAATATAAAGTGGTATAGCCATTCTGTGAACAGTTTGGCAGTTTCTTATGAAATCAAACATGCAACTACCATTCAAACCAACAGTTACACTCTTGGGCATTTATACCAGGGCATTGAAAACTTATGTCCACAACAAAAAACCTGTATATTAGTATTCAGAGCAGCTTTACTCCTACTAGCCCCAAACAGCCTAGATGTCCTTTAACTGGTATAGTAGTCCCCCCCCTTTCCTTGGTTTCAGTTACCCGTGGTCAGTGATGGTTTGAAAATATTAAGTGGAAAATTTTAGAAAGAAACAATTTATAAGTTTAAAACTGCAGGCCATTCTGAGTAGCATGATGAAGTATCATGCTGTTCCACCCCATCCTGGCTGGGATGTGAATTGTCCCACACTGTGTACACAGACGCCTGGTAGTCACGTAGCTGTCTTGGCTATCAGATAGACTGCCATGGTATTGTAGTGCTTGTTCCCAAGCATCCCTTATTCTACTTAAAAATGGCCTCAAAGTGCAAGAGTAGTGATGCTGACAATCCATGTACGCCACAGAGAAGCTGTGACGTGCTTCCTTTAAGTGGAAAAGCATGTGTGTATAAGAAAAAAGTATATATAGGGTTCTGTACTATCCATGGTTTATGCTTCCATTGGGGGTCTTGTTAACTTATATCCTCCTGAAGGTAAGGGGGGGACTACTGTAAGTGGCTAAACACTTGTATATCCGTACCATGGAATACTACTTAGCAATACGAAGAAATTAGCTATTAAGGCATGCAACAGCCCTGGCTGATGTGACACGTTGGATTGAGTGCTGGCCTGCAAACCGAAGGGTCGCTGATTCAATTCCCAGTCAGGGCACATGCCTGGGTTGCAGGCCAGGTCCCCAGTAGGCGGTGCACGAGAGGCAACCACACATTGATGTTTCTCTCCCTCTGTTTCTCCCTCCATTCCCCTCTAAAAATAAATAAATAAAATCTTAAAAGAAAAACTATTTTTTTTTTTAAAAGGCATGCAACAAGTTGGGTGAATCTCCAGGGAATTATGCTTAGTGGAAAACAAAAAAAAAACAACAATCCCAAAAGATTTGTGATTTTATTTCTATAATATTTTTGAAATGTCAAAATTATAGAAATAGAGAATGGATTAGTGGTTTCCAGGAATCTGGTGTGGGGAGGGGTGATTATGAATAGGCAGCACAGGGACCCTTGTGGTGATGGAACTGTTCTGGGTCTCGACTATTTCAGTGTCAGTATCTTGGTTGTGATTTTGATCTTTTTATAGCTACCAGATGAATATAGCCTTTCCAATATTGAATCTTTATCAGATTACCATAAGATAGCAAAAATTTTGTTTTGCCCTTTAAATTTTTTCCTTTGTTTTTTTCCTTTGTGACTAGCTTTTGTTTTTAACAAAACTTTTAAGTTGATTATAATATTTTTTTCTCTGAAGCAGTGTTGTAAATAGTTGGCTCTCAGGATGAGACTCTAAAAGCCAGTTTAACCCCCAATTTAGCCAAACATTTAACAATTTCAGCTCTGTCATAGGATAAACAGATTTGAGAGCTGACAGAAAATCTGTTGCAAGAATATACTGACTCCTGCACCTTCCCAGTCATGCAGTTACAGATGCCTGGGCCATGGCAGAGGGCAGGGGGCACACTGTCTTCGCCATCTCTCCCCGCATGCTGCACATGCCTGCCGTAGCTTCCTGCTTCGGGCGTATCCCTGGAAGAGATTAGGTGCATTGTATATTACTACTTCTCTTCGGATCTTTAAAGAGAACTCTTCATTCCCAGCAATTTTATGTACAAGACTCTGCTAAGTACTAAATGTTGGTCTGAGAATGCATGTACTACATTATTAACTTGTCACGGAATAATTTTTATAGTTAGTCACATATGTTTAGCAAACAGTTAACCCTAATAGATATTTTCAAGTGTAACATCTGTCAAAACTGACTTTAGGTAAAATTTATTTTTAATGTTCTGTGTTGTCAAACACAAAAGCCACACAGCTGGCTGTTTGTGGCTGTTTACATTTAAATTGATTAAAATTAAAAATCTGTTTCTTCATTAGAGTAGCCACCATTCAAGTGCTAGATATTCACGGGTGGCTAGGGGGCTACCGTGTCAAACAGTGCGGATACAGAACATTTTCATCACCACCGACAATCCTGTTGGACAGTGCCATGAAACTTTATTTCATATATATTTTAACAGATTGGTTGGAAAAATTACCAAAAATGACAAAATGTTTTTTTTTTTTTCAATATTAGATTCAAGTTCTTAAGTGTTAATTTTAAAGAAAGTATTTTTGCCATTAATGGTTATTTCTTCTCAGTAGGTAAAATCTCACAATTTCTCTTAATTTGGTCATTAACCTCAAATTTAGAACAAGGTCACCTAGCAATGACAATATGCCATTGGCGGCCAATCCATTTGGTTATAGCAGTGAAGGTACATTGCCTTTATGAAAATTGGACTCCTGGGAGATGGAGACTTGGAAGCATATATATAATTCAGGATTTCTTGGGCCTGGCACTGTTACCATTTTTGGCCAGATCACTTCGCTATGGGGATTGTTTTGTGCATTGTAGTATCATTAGCATCATCTCTGGCCTCTACTTAGTAAATGCCGCTAGTGTTGCCCCAGTTGTGATAACTGAAACTGTCTCCAGACATTGCTAACTGCCTCTGGGGTGCAGACTTGCCTCTGTAGAGAAGCACTGGTGGAGTCTGAAGAGTCTTAGCTGCTGTAGAGTAGCTCTGAGTGTATCCAAGAAACTATGTCAGAATATAGGGAATGCAAGGCAGATATAACCAAAGTATATAAAGGAAACCCAGGTTCCTTTTCGTAGAGATTTGAACCCATACTCCTTATCTAAAATGGCTGATAGATAACTGATTCAGTGTTTATTTTTTATTTCAGTTAACATTTATTGAATTCTTATTGTGGCGTACACATGTTATACAGCAGGGCTATACATGAGTAAAACGTGAACTTAGTCTTCAAGGACCATATGATGTTTTCTCTCCTCTTCTGCCCTTATCTATCTCATGGTATTTGACCTGTTTACTTGCTTTTGACTTTGTTGGATCGGCATAAATTTCCACAGAGTTTAAACTTCAAGTGTTTCAAGCCATCTTTGGGGGATATAGAGTAAAATTAACACATGATTGTGTTCTGAAGACAGACTGAACCAGCTCTTGTGATCTGTTATTACCTTAGTGATTTAACCTCTTTTCTGTTTTATAATCTCTAAAGACCTATTCCAGTATCTAATATCTTAGAGATACTGTATAAACTGCACTGGTGAAACCTTGGCATGAAGACTTTTAAGTATTTACTAAGAGAAAATTCTTATAATATCAGATATTGCTTTGTTAACATGGTATGCTTGAATTTTTGCATCTTGATATCAGAAGTTTCATTAGAAGAAAATAAACCAGATGACTTAAAAATGAAATATGACTTTTAAGTATCCACTAAGCATTAAATCATCCTTGTGAATAGTCATAATCCCAACTCATACACCTTTAAAGGCTGGGGAATCAGCATCCCTCAGTTAGAGATTTGCTGGCTGATGTTTAGCGTGTACCTTCACCAAAATTAAACACACAAAAATGTGCTTTATAGCACTAACAAATGGATAGCTAAATCCTTTTTTCCACTTGAGACCCTCTGCCCCCTCTAAAGAAACCTCATTGCAGTCAGGTCACCAGGTACCTCAAGGAATGGAAACAATCTGTTGTCCTCTCTTTTCATCAGTACCTCAAGTTTCATGGGGCCAGAACCTCATCTGGCAGGAGATTGGGTGTATTTCCAGCACTAGTTCCTTACATAATTCATCAGGAGGTTAGTTGTATTGCTTAAATCTTGAAATACAAATGGATGCTTGGATCACTCATACAAGCAGCTAAGTCTAGATTTTGTTCTAAAAATATGACCTATAGTGCTAAAGGTATCCAGTATGCTCAAACTGCAACTTTCAAAATACAGTTGTTATACTAATGGTTAGATGCTTTTATTCTACTTTGGCTAAACTTTTGAACTTTCGCTTCTGTCATCTAAATGTACAGTCTATTTCATGATAAGTATATAATAAATCTTTTCAACCTTGTGATCAAATTTATAATGCAAACAGTTTTAACTATAGCTAAAAAGAACTCTGGCAAGTAGAACCTAGATTTATCACTTTTAAGAGAGGACTATTAGGTAGTCTCTGCTAAGTCTTCAGGCCCTTAGAACACAGAGCAGTTCCTGATAATTTTTTATGGCTGGGCTGCCCACTGTGTCCACACTTCACACATATACCGCTCACTACCCACCCCCCCTTGCATATATGTCTGTTCATTCTTTTATGCTGTTGGTCACACCACAAAGGCATTCTTTCTTGGAGATGTTTGCACCCAGAAGGGATGGTTGGCCCTGTGATTTCTAAGAGTACCCTCCAAAGCTTCATGTTTTTTCTGTTACAAAAATAAGTTTTCAGAAATGTGGTGTGTATTGTAGAAGACCACAAAATACTTGTTTCATCCAGCCTGTATGTACATTATCAGAAATTAAACTAAAAAAGTGAACTCTACTTTCAATTTAAGCAGATAAAGAATTTCCCCTATTTGTTTTCTATAATGCTTAGTATTTGACTGGCTTATGGTTTTTGTATCTTTAAAAATGCTTCTGAGGCCCTTAAATATTACCAGGCTTAAGTACGTTGGGTATTATATATTTAGAACAATTGTGAACTGTGGAATACAGGGTCCTTATTTTATTTTCAAAGGTGGTGAAATTGGCTTTCTGTAGCACCAGTGTTGACTCTCAGGCTAGGTTTATACTTCTATAGAAAATCAGAAGTTAAAGGAATATAGTT
Organism: Glossophaga mutica; assembly: GCA_039655065.1. NCBI lineage: Eukaryota > Metazoa > Chordata > Mammalia > Chiroptera > Phyllostomidae > Glossophaga > Glossophaga mutica. Next base: position 47,072,053 of record CM077306.1, on the reverse strand, counting down.
GAGTCAGTAGTCATTAATATCCCACCTCAGGTAATACAGGCCTGGAAAGAGCATTAGTATTCATGTGATATGAATGTATACATGCCTTTTCATGGATCACTATACGTACAAGGCATGTTTCTGCCTTAGGCTACCTGTTTTTGCTGTTTTTATTCGTTGTCCTGTCTTTCAATATGACATGCTGCATAAGGAACAGAGTCTCATCTCCATTCCTGAAAACGAGGTTTACAAATGTTGAAGCGGCTCCTGTAGAGTTGTGCACGTGCGTGTCACGTGTGTCCAGACCAGTGCAGCCTGCTCACTTCTCAGTGCCCGGCAGGACAGATGAAGATGGGACGCACGGCACCGCATTGTTGTCAGTTAGCTCTAGAATAAACTCTGCTACTTGGAACTGGGATCTCTCTTTGGGATTAGGCCCCTCGGGGTTTTGTTGTTGTTTTTAATTTATCAACCCATCTGAGACAGCCAGAGAAGGTTCTTTAGAATTTTATAAAGAGCTATTTCCAATAATTGTCTTACTACAAAGACTCGCTGAACTTTTTTTTACTTAGACTGTGTTTTTTGTTTGGACACTTAATCTTACAATGTATTGATTTAAATTGTTAAGCAAAACCGAAAAGATTCCTAGTCCCTTTCATTGCATGAGCTGAGATTTCTGATCTCAGTTGAAATTCTGTTATCACTCGCAGAAGCTCACAGACCTCTGCCATGAGGGGGTTAAATTCTTTCATTAACTATGTTTATGAGGGGCCAAGGCCATGCTGCCTGTACTGCCTTTTTAAAAACTTTCTAGTTCACTAATCAAATGTATGTTAGATTGATTATTGTAAAAGTATAAACCATAGAAAATTTGACAAGATAGATGTGTAAATTATCCTTCTGACAGAACTAATGATGCACTCCAAGCACCTTCTGTTTTCCAGCGCTTGGTGAGCAACTTCATTAAATATGCAGTGGCTGTTGGGTGGCTTCTCAAATGATGGTTCAGTTCCTTGTGGAATTGCATCATTACTAGAGGTGTAAAACCAGGCAGACAAGCTCGCTGTTGGGCATCCTGCTGAGGTTCTAATGTGCTCCATCTTGTTGGAGCAGTTGTTTGCAGTCTTCTCGGCGCAATTAGATCCGTGACCACAGGACACATTCAGTGAAGCTACATTACAGATAACAGTGGAGACTGGTGCTCACGGCTCTCCGCCCCTCCGGAGAGCTGCCTCAGCGTGGGCGGCTTATCACAGTGCCACTTCTGCTGGTTTCTGATCCCTTGGAGCAAATCTGGAAATGACTGATTCGTAACTTTTTTAAAGTTCTTAAAATCTTAGGATATTTGAGGTGAAAAGACTGTAGATTTTAATCCTTCTGCAGGTGAGAAAACTGAGACTGAAGCATTGCACTGAGTTGTCCCTTAGGAAGATAGGAGGAGGACCTGGTAGAATCTCTTTTAGGTGCTAGAGATTCCATAAATAGGAGTTTGTACTGCTTAGCTTTTAATTTTAGAACTCTTTTAAACAAAAAATTTATCTTTTTAGAATTTTTTCCTGCTGTACCTCATTTCCTCCCATCTTAACACCAGCAACACTTTTTATTTCTAGAAGCTAAGCAGAAATATTTTGCTTTCAAAGGGTATCATGTTATTTATTATTTTAATGAATGACAGTTTGATGGTTTTCTGGAGAACTGGACACAAAAGATGCTTTGACTTGAGCTTGAAATGGTATTTAAGGGTTCCAAAAGGCAGATGCTATGGTGCATCACTGCAGCCTGATAAATGGGAGCACCTTTTAGAATGACAGGCTGAATACCTTAATGAAAGAAGGTTTCCCATTTCCGTGGCCAATTAAAGGACCGTTGATGACTTTGGGTCATTAATGAACATTTGTGGAAAATGACCATTGGAATGCAATTATTACAGTAATAACTACAAATAGTCCTATTTGTAAGTTAAAAGATCCATTTCACCACAGATAAGTCAGCATAGTGCTTTGCTTTTTAATGCCAAAGCATGTTGACATTTCAGAATTCTTTTAAAGATTAAATACATATCCTTTCTTATAAAAGTTCTACTTAGAAAGGTTATGTTTTTTATTGAGTGCTTTTTAAAAGATGATTTATGCTGCTAGCCTTTATATTACTTCATTATTCTCAGAAAAATTAGTAAGACCAAGAACAAAGAAGGGGAGCATGCGTTTTATGGTGTATAAAAGCAGAAGACTAAGATGGATCAGGTGTTTGATTTACTTAGTACCTAAAGAAATCTCTAATTTGGGGAAAAAAGGAAGAAAGTAACCATTATTTGAGAATATGCAAATTTATTTAAAAGTAATATGAAAAGAAAATGCAAACAAATGGGAAAGCTTCATAATCAGGTTCTTTTTTTTTCTTAAATCCAGGGTTCAGATTTTCTTAAAAATTCCTAAGCTTTTCCTTAAAATATTTTGTGGATATGTATCCTGTCGTTTTTGTTATATTATACCCAGCAAATTCACCTGAATGCGATATTTTTCTTGAGTTTATCTTCATTTTCTCTGAAACTTTGGCTGTTTTGGTGGTTAAGACAGGAGGGGTATTCTTTTGAAATGCACATTTTTCTCATTCTGTTATTTGTAAAATGGGCCATAATCTCAGTCCCAGCTTTCCTCGTCTTCATTTCATAGTTTACAGAAAAAGGAGACTCTGTGGAGCGCGGGCTTCCCCTGGGAACGCATCGCGCCTAATGAGCGCAATAGTCTGGTGGGCTCAATAAATCAAATAAAGCAAAACATTTCTCATTTTTGAATAAAAGCATTTATCACACAGTGTTTGTTCATTCGTGGTCACAAGATTGATTGGTTCCCAGCATCACAGTGTATATTGAAGCATTTTTTATTTTGTTTTTCCAGTGGGCAAGTTACGGAAGCAATGGCTAAAGGAAAGTATCTCTGATGTCGGCTTTGGGATCCTGAAGTCTGTCAAGGAGTATGTGGACCCCAATAATATCTTTGGAAACAGAAACCTTTTATAAATCCAGTACTGTTGTCATGAAAAAAGTCACTTTTTTTTAAGTCTTCAACTGTTGTTATGCCAGTAATCATATATATCATGGATTATATCTCAGCTGCATTTGTTTGTTGGTTTAACATAAGTTTGTTTCATTCTGTAGTTTGTTTTGTTCCTGCATTTATGGATTGACAGATGGTATTCCGAAGTCTCTCTCATTTCGTTGTCATTTCAAATTTTAGTCAGGCAGCACAAGTCTGCCAGTTGTTACTGCGGAGGAAGATGCTGCCAGCTGTCTTGTATTGACATTTCCTCTTGGGAACAAAGGCAGACTTTGGTGTCACCTATTGCTTATCCAGCCTCTTTTTAAAAACATCCCTGAGAAGCAGGTATTTTGGGAAGGATTACACTGAGGAGTGATCCACACGTGGGTTTCAGGACACGTTCCAGTGTGAGTCGGCCATTAAGGGAGGGGACGCATGGAACAGTACTGGCTGTCTGCCACTTAGGGTGTTTTCAGTTCTGTAAGGTGCTTGGCCTACCCTTATTTTTTATTTTTTGAAATTAGTGTACAATTATAAAACTTTAAATCATCAATATACAAGTGATTCTGTTTGGGGACACGTTTTTGTTCTCCATGTTTCTGTTTCTACTGAAGTCTGAGTTGTATTTGTATCACTGAGATAACCTATTGTTATATCCTAGTTCATTCATAATAGGTTTTATAAGAAAAGCTGATTTATATTACTCAGTGTTTGTGAAGAACAGGTTTACCATGAGATGAATGCCTTTATTCAACTGAGACTCCTAACGTGCGTGCTTGCACATCCTCGTTGCTGAGATGCAGAAGCTGCAACAGGAGAGAAGGAAGACCGCTCACACTGCACGTCTCCCTCCGGGAGCTTGTTTGGCTAAAGAAACACAGTCATCTTCAGCTACTGAATTTGAAAGCTTCAACAATTTTGGTGATAAAAATAAAAATCTTTTTTAGAAAATGAACCCAAACAACATGATAAATTTTCATATAAAAGTAAAGTTTCAGTTTAGTTTTTAATAATGGCTTAACACCTCTTTTGAATTACTGGTTGGTTTAACCTAAACTTTAAAAAACCTGTAATGTATGAATATACATAGCATAATCAAAAGCTTGAAATATCATGAGATATTTCAAGAACATTAATGAGAACGTTAATCACATTTAGCATATATTTGTACATTCAAGTCTGGATGTTACAATAAGTGAAAGGGTTACTTCGAATCACTGTCAAGGCTCACGACTCACATTTTGAGATGGATTCTTTTTTTAATGCAATACCTAACTTTTGATAATTTTTTTAAATTAATATTTGATCAGTAGGTCACAAAGCAGATGATCCTATAAAAGGACACACTGTCTGTCTATGTAGCAGCAGCTCCAGAGTATTTTGGGGCAGTTTGATACCTTTTATATGTGAAGATAGCCTTAACCAGAGAAGTAAAAATTTAAAGTTGACAAAATGGTATTTTTAAGACTTCAAAATGATAAATGATTTTAATTAATAAAATTGGCCTCAGACTAGTAAATCTGTAAACAAATAAAATTAAATATTAGTTTAACAACAAAAACTAAATATTGATTTATTAGAAGCTGCCTCTCCACATTGGTGATTTATTTTTAATTATAAAATTTCCAGCAGATCTGCGCTTAAAGCCCTTGATATCTGAAATAGTTGGATACTTGATGAGGAAATGACACTTGCCTCTATAATTATAAAAATCTCAGCTTTATAAAATGCATCTATTCCTGAAGGTGATTTCTCTAATTGGTGATCAAAATGTAAAATTTCAATGTGGTACTAATATCTCACTGGAGTGTATACATGTTTCTGAGTAATTTTTTAAAAATAAAACTTACAGATTCATAAGCAGATCCATTCTGTTGCATGTGATTGTTATAACATTCTTTCCCAGGGAGTTCAGGTTTCAGCAACCTCGGAAATCTGTATTTAATATTAGGAAACTATAAATTTAACACCTGAAATTGTTGTGTTCACTATTCTACACGAACCTTGTGGAAGTCAGTGATTTATGTCTTTGTTTTCCTTTGCCCATGTTTGTGGGATTCCCCAACCTTGGTTTTACAGTGATGACTACATTTTGTAGTTGGAATCATTTCCACAGGGATCATTTTGAAACACATGAACACTCATCAGTACTGTTGCAGTCTGACTGAGTAAATCAGAAAGCATTTCCCCCTTTCACACACCCGCTTCTGAGAGGTGCTGCTGCGTATACTTAGTGTCTGTGGAGAGCTGAGTTCTTGAATATGCACAGAAGCACTTAAACCTTGTCTCATATTCCTGAAATGTCTGAAAATGGCCCCATAGAAGTTAAAGCCTGGAGAACATTATTTCTGTGAGGCTTCTTAACTCATTTTGAATAAGTTCATTTAAAAATGTTAAAGGTTGTGCCATGTTTGGTTTTCAGTACTACACAACACTGACTTGTCTTTTTAGTTGTGTTTCTGATATTTCATTTAATGTCACATTTGGGTTAGGGTTTTAGTGGGGATGGAAACTTGCTCCTAGTGAGAAATGGCATCGATACTAAAGACTCAATATATGAACAGGCTTTATGGACCCTTAGAGTAACTGTTGCCTTAATGTTTGGTGCAATTTACAGTGCATAAGTGAATCTAGTCTTATGCTGAGTAACTTGAGCTTTTTTAGTTCAGTAAGAATTGTAAAAGCCACGTGTTTATTGTGCCCAACACATTACTACAAAGAAAGGATTAAATTCTTTCCTCTTGTGAGGAATTGGGTTTTCTTGCTAAATGCTTACATATTATATGTAATACAATTACTGTAAAGTTACTTAGGAGACCAGAAGCCTTCTGGTGTGCATCGCTGTGCTGATGTAGTTTGGAAAATCAAAGTAAAGGGTGAGCTTCCATCAGTGTGTTTAGTTTACCAGATACAGAAGGTTCCAGGGCCACCTCTTTTTCAGAATATTTTCTTAGGAACCGCTAGGTCCTAGCTTGCATTCTTGAAAATGCCTTTGTGCATGTTGGCTCCAGAGATTTTCCTTTCTGATACTCTTTTATAACTACAATTTCTTAACCATAGCTGGTCAGGGAAGCCCTGTAATCCCAAGCTGAACCGTTAACCTTGGCTGTTGAATGGGGCTGGGTTTGCTGATCATCTATACAGTAAATGTGGGACACACGTGGTTATTTATTACGGATTGATTCACAAGCCGCATGTGCTGGTGCTTGAGGCAGCCAAAAGGGAAATACTGTGGAAAGCCTGTCTGCATTCTAAAAAACATGGAAATAGGAATTAAGGACAGCTTTAATAACTTTCTGTTTACCATTTAACATTTAGCAACTTTGATTTTAACTAGGGCTTAGCTCATGGTGGGAGAAAAGCCGAAAATAACAAGTGCCAGTTTAGGATTGAGAATCCAGAATCGCCTTTGGCTTTCTAAGTTACGGGAGCTTCGCTTGGCTCAAGGCTTCCTGTTTCTAAATGAACCACATGTCAGTATATTCACTAAATTTTTATTAATTTCAATTTCCTAAAAGGAAAGCAACATAGGCTTTGATGCTAAAATCCAGAAAGCATAAAAGATTTTTTTTAACTATTGAAATACAGTGTCTGATATGGAGGTTGTAAATTACTCAGCTTTCTGCTGCTTGAGCCAAACAGTGTCTTTAGTGTGAAATTTAACTGTAAAAACTACTTGTAATGTCAACAGATTGTAGAAACTTATACTATTAATAAAATGGACCTGGGCCTAAGAACTTTTGCTTTAAAGGGAATGTGAAGCTGTTTGTTGTTCTGTTTGCATCTGAGTTTTTCTTTTAACTTTAGTTTTCATCTTCATATTTTTACTGATTTGAAAACAATTTTTATAATTTTATTAATGAAGCATAATCAAGTACAACCTGAATATAACTAAATCCATTTCAATTTGCAGCTCAGCATATTGTTAGTAGGTTTCATGACTCTCTGAGTACTTTTTTAAATCTATGTCACACTCCTAGGAGGTAGTCTGTCTCCTTTGAACCTGAAGCGTTCCCCGTTGGAGTCTTGGAAGATCCTCAGAGAACGAGCGCTACTGTGCTCATCTACCTGCAATTCCTTAACAAGCCCGAGTAAGGGCCACTGGCACACAGAGTGCTCATGCCATAGAACCATCACAGAATTAACTACCTTTAGTTCTGCGAACATGAAAAGGTTTCTTTGGTTCTCAAAGGAGATTATTATACTTTCTTTTCCACAAGGAAAAAATAATACATCAAGTATCACTAGGAACATTTTTCAGAGGCTGAACTTCCAAATCTAAGGGAGAAAAAAAAGGGAAAAAATTTTCAGTGTGGATTTCTAAGTAGCATACAAACTAGTTTTTAAGGTATCTTACTGTTGGCAGTGTTTTTCGTGAACAACCCAAGCTCCCTGTGAACTTTGGTGTTTAACCATTCGAGCAGTCTTGGTCACATACCCAAAAGGATGAAATGCTTATGCTGGTATATAGTTTCTATAAATAATTATCTCTTGAGCTACTTAAAGAGTATCCCAAAAAGATTACAGTGCCTTGTTGGGATTTTTTTTTTCCATGAAATAGCCATTATTTAAAATGAGTGGGAGAGGATGTCTTTAAAAGACAGTGATTGTTTAGGAGTTCACCACTATTCCTCTTCAGAAACGTGTCAGGAATTAGGCAGTTGTATGGAGAAACACTGACAGCTCCTTCCGCGGTGTTGGTCTGGACCACCTGTTCTAGCCTGTTTAGCTCATTCTGTGGTGGACCTGTGCTCCCACATACATCTACTCCGTCGATGGGATTTCTGTGTGGTTTCAGCCTTACATTTTCATTGCTGCTGCCCCAACTTAGTTGCCCTAAGATGTGGCTCGGTGGGTGTGACATTCTTGGTCCCGAAGACCTGCTACATGCTTTTCGATGTTTGCTTACACAGCTCCCTGAGGAGCAAGCCTGTGTGTGCGTGCGTGGGGGGGTCCTGTTTCTTACGTTGTGTGTTAGTCCCATTTTTGTGTGATGGTGCCTTCAGAATAATGAATATTTCTGTTTCTGGACAATGATAAATCTTAGAAGAAATATGTGTAGGTTATATTTCTTAATTTCTGTCCTTTTTGCTAGCCTGTGAAATTCTTTGGCTCTGATGCAACTTGACTTGAACAATATCTTATCCTGAGTCTTCCTCCAAGGCAGTACATATTCCTGCCAGTACTGTAGTAATCTTTTGGGAACTACATGTGGATAAGCACTTGTACGACGTATGTAAGCCATTATGCTGCTGTAACTAATGCATACAAAAACAATTCGTCTCTCTATGTTTATAGTCTAAAAGTGGGTATATAGTGGGGAGGAGAATTCCTGAGAGATTCCAGCATAGCTTTGTCAACTCGGACTGAGCCATACTGTTTTCCACAAGGGCTCCACACACAGTCTGTATACTGTGCTTTCAGTGTATGTTTGCATTCTCCTTTTATTGCTTTTCCTAGACTGTACTGTTCTATAAGCAAATGCCCATGTGTGATTTTTGAAATGTGCTGGGGGAAAAAAATAAAACAATACCAAAACCACTCACCGTAACAAGAATTGTTGCTTATTTTATGTTGATTCCATTTGACTTTGGTTGACAGCATCATGTGTATTCAGAATGAATAGGGTACAGCCTGCACCCGTGAGGAGCCGCTCCAGTAGAGAAGTGCATGCACAGAGATGCTGATTTTGTCCCTGCCTGTGGCTCCCACACTAGAGGGATGGCTGTAGCTGTCTGGGCTCCGGAATGACCGAAGTGGACATGTTGAACCCAGTTTTACTTGGTACATTTCAATCACTTGCCACACTAAGATTTTAGCTCTTATTATTTAGTTTAAAGAAAGCTATTTTCTACCTGCCTTATATAACCTCATACTGAAAGAACCTTAGAAATCTGACTCCCCGCCCCCCCAAACATAAAATGGCTGTCTAACCTTTCCCATCCCTCAGGCCAGAAGGAGGTAACCGACCAATCTTTGTGAACCTTTGTTGTGACCAGACGGGAATATGTTGTTGTTCCGGGAAGCCTCTTCCGACTTCGGAAGTTTTCAGGTATTCAGGGGTTTTTTTTCCCACTAGACTGAAACCTGTCTTTTTCATCCATTAGTATAACTTCAGTCTTCTGTAGTCATAAAGAATTCTCCCATCACTCTGCCAGAGGAGGGCAGCCCCTCCGCGTTTAATGGCGGCTCCTGTTCCCCCAGACCTCCCGTCGGCGTTTGCTCATGTCAGTTCTTGATCCTTTGCCATCCTGATCTCTCTTTGTATGTGCCTGTGGGATATTCTTGCAGTCGGATATTCTTGCAGTTTCTAGACCTGAATGTTCAGAGTAGTGCCAACGATTTCCTCATTCTGTTCACTACTAAATGCATTTTCGGTGGGCACAGCACTGCCATCTCACACTGAACTTGAATTTAACAGGGCTTTTCTGCATGTGCCATTTTGTCCACATCTCCCGGAAGGCTGGTTTTTTTAAAGCCTCATTACTTACATTTATCCTCACTACAATGTGTAGTTTACTGGTTTTAGTTCTAGACTCCACCATCTTGGCTCTTAGAATAGTTGGTGTCGCATTCAGCCTTGGGCCGTCCGTAGAACTGAGACACGCGATGTGTGCCTGGATTCTCATCACGTAATGGCAGACATCTGCAGAGCACAGCAAGGCCTTCCCAGTGACACGTGTATGAAAACGCATGCAGGGTTTCGGCAGCTACACTTCCACTTGATGTGCTATTGTGCACCACGTATTTGTACATTTTGTTCACAAATAGGCTTTTTTCTAATGAATCAACATGTATGTCAGACATTAAACATACAATTATATTACTTCATTTAACATTGTCAGCAGCCAGACTGAACTCGTCTAATGAAGTTCGCTGCTCCGATTTCCTGTGCTGCCCTATCAGAAAAACGAGCGAGGCCTCCCTGCCACCGCATTTACTTCTGCCTGTGTGTGTGCCCGCGGGAGCATTTCTCTTTCAGTGCGCTCTCAATCCCATCGTCTGCTGCATTTTCCGGTGTTGATCTGTTGACTGTGCCTAGAACTGGCTGATGGACAAATTCTGAACTTGACATTCTTAACGGTTCTGCCACGTCCTTTGTACCTTGTTGTGCCATGCTGAGAAGGTAATTTTTTTAAAAAATGAGTGAAATGTTCCCTGGCTGGCGTGGCTCAGTGGGTTGAGCGCTGGCCTTTGAACCAAAGGGTTGCCAGTTTGATTCCTGGTCAGAGCACATGCCTGGGTTGCAGGCCAGGTCCCCAGTGGGGGGCATGTGAGAGGCAACCACACATTCATGTTTCCCTCTCCCTTCCCCTCTCTAATAATAAATAAATAAATTATCAAAAATAAAAATGAAATGTGTCACTGTAAATCTGTAAAATAGAAGATAGAGTTCTAAAGTCAAAAAACAGTGGAAAGAGTTCTATTCTGGAAAGTTTATGCTCTATATTTTTCTATCAACTATGTTACTTTCCCTATTTGGGCCTAATTTCTTCTTTCGTGAAGTCAATAAATGAGTGGATCAAAAAACTGTGGTATATTTACACAATGGAATACTATGCGGCATAAAGAAAAGAGCTCCTACCCTCTATACCAGCATGGATGGGGACTGGAAAGCATTGTGCTCAGTGAAATAAGCCAGGCAGTAAAAGACAAATACCATATGATCTCACCTATAAGTGGAACCTAATCAACAAAAACAAGTGAGCAAGATAGAACCAGTGACATGGAAATAACAAACTGACAGTAACCAGAGGGGAGTTGGAGGGGGAGGAAGACAACGGGAAAATAAGGGAAGGGTCATCAAGAAACATGTATAAAGGACTCATGGACAAAGACAACAGGGGGAAGGATTGAGGGTGGGAGGTGGGGTGGGTGGGGCAGGAGAGTGGTGGTGGGAAAATAGAGACAACTGTACTTGAACAACAATAAAAAAAAAGAAACTCTCTGAGGTCCCTTCTCAGTCTCAGTGATTCTGATTGAGTCCATGTATTTTTGCTGAACCCTCCCCTAGAATTGATCATTGGATTAATTTGCTTTTTAATTCACCCTAGGCACCTAACCCTACACAAGATGTGATGATTGTTTTCACAGCCCTGGGAAATGACTGTATCATCCCTGTGGACTGGTGAAGTAACAGGTTTAGTGAGGCTGAGTTGCAGTTGGGTACTGGCACCGCCAAGCCCAAAAGCCAGGCCTGGCTGCATCCAGTGCCTCTTCGCTGGCGGCGTCTCTGCTCTGGACCGCTCGTGCTGTGTAGTCACTCTGTTCAGAATTTCTGCTTTTGAAAGTAGATCACTAGTCACTGCCCTCTACAAAAGGGCACGAGGAAGTCAAGCCGCCTCCTGACTATGCAGTGGAAGCTGCTGTCTTCATGAATACATACCACAGAAACACCAGGAAGCCTTTTGTCTCAGCTGCTGTCTTTCTCTGGAAATGTTTAATCCACTGATGCCTTTATGAAACTCATAAAAGGAAGTGCCTTATTTGATGGACTTAATAAATTTGCACTTTTATAACTTTAATATTATATTCCTTTGAGCTGCACTTAAAAGTAAGAATAACCTGTTACTGTAAGTTATACATCTTCCTGTAGAGTCTGGAAATTGAAAGAACTGTTTAAGATTAAAGAAATATTTTATTATAATGTAGAGCCAATCTAGATTCTTTGGAAAAATCACAGTTCCTTAAAATTGCTAACTTAAGAATTAAGTTTGCTGCTGAAGTTTTTGAGCTATAGTAGGGTAACCAAAAAGTTGCATAAATCTTATAGCTAGATTGAAAGTGTAAGCTGAGAATCTGGTGGTTACAGTAATGGTAATTATGTGGTTAGACAACCAAGAACCCAGTAAGTGAATACAAAAAACTCAAATATCACTTCGACAGTGGTAGGTCTACAAGGGGTAAGAGGCAATTAGTGAATGGCAGACACAGATGCAAGTCACACTATTGCTAAGAAGCTACTCCGTGTGGTGGAGAACACCCTCAGGAAAGCAAACCTCCCAGATATTACCCTATCACCCGTAGTTACTCATAAAAAGACAGACTGAGGACCTAAGATAATGAATTTTATTAGAAAATGCTGAGGTTCACCTAAAATGAAAAGGTTTGCTGTGGCGATGTTATTCTTTTAAAATTGTGTTCAGGTAGCCACTCCCTGCTTCCCTGGACAGACGTCCAGCACCGCTGACCCTCTTCTATGTGGAAGTGAGCCCAAGCAAGGATTATAGACAGAGCAGAGGGATCAGAAAGTTCCTCATTAAAGTCTCCCCTCTAAGCCCTTTACACTTCTTATTTTATATTTTCTGGTAAGCTTATTTTTACATCTACCCAGTGGCTCTCCACAAACAAATTATGTATTTCAACCTCGGGTCAAACCTATCACTGAAAATTCTGTATGGGTTCTATCTGAGGTGCTTGCTCTTCTGAGGTCTGAGAGGCCGTTCCTATAGGTTCCTATATAGCCCCTCTGGGACAGTCATTCCCTATGATGACAGCTGCCTCACTGCCTGATGACCCACCTCCAACTCACATCATTTTTTCATTTCCAATTGTCCAGGAATGGGTCAGGGTTAACTACTGTACACCTGATTTCTGAAAACAGAATTAGTGCAAACATCCATGCACAGCTGAGGCCAAATTCAAAGAAGGGCTGTCATTAGGAATATGAATCCTTTGGCAAGCATGTCATATCACTGATCAATGGAGTCTGCTTGGTGGTTCTGCACAGAAGGTCAAGTTCTTGTTCATGTCTGAGAAAATGAAAATAACTACTTATGTACAAACACATGGTTATATTCTGAACATGTGTGGAGATGGGGAGGTTGACTAATATTAAGAAATACTGGATTTAATATTTGATCCCTTTAAAATACTTGTATGCTATGCAGATATTACGAAGAGATCTTACAGGAGTAAAATTTTTAGAAATACAGGAAAATCTTTTTTATGTGAAGAAAAGGGCTGTTGCTACTGAGTACAAAATTGTCTTAAGAGCATAGACAAAGCTTTTCATCAAAGCTTTAGGAATGAAAGCCTTCATTCAAATGGTAAAAATAGAGTCATTGTAAAGTCATTAGCTTGTTAGTATCAATAAGCAGAGCTGAGTACTTTGAAGGTGAATTTTTAAAAAGCATATTCTTAAAGGAAAATAAGTGCCTGGGGAATTAGGAATGCCCTCACCATCTCAGGCTCCTACAGTAGGCATGGTTCATGAGTTTTTACTGTCACTAGGTAGCAATCTATCAATCCTGGAGGGTGCCTCTCTAGAACACCACAGTAAAAAAAGGGACAAATGCCATAATTGACCTTTATTGCTTTACTCAGTGGTAGGAGCAGCCAGGATTTCCTGATGCATTACTCACCAGGAAACCCTAACTGCCCAGCGGCAAGGGGTTAAAAACTGTTCTGAAAAGCTTTTTATGTTCTGAAAAGTAAATTGCACATAGATGCAAACCACAAACACACAGCACCTGGGTAAATAAAGTGTGGCTGAATAAAGACCGGGCTATTTGCAAAAGGGAATCTGGAAAACATTTGCTTTTGGTGGTTAATGTGACTTTATGCTTTTTTTCTTTCCTTAAGAAAAAATGTTTAGAGGAAATGTGCAAAATAAAATCTGAATTTTAACATGGTTGTTGAAAATAAGATCTCAGTTCATTTACTTTCCAACTCTTAAGGGGCTATGAAATTGAGAGGGGCACAGAGCTACTGCACAAAGAAGCAACACTTTCAGTACAAAAATTGTTAAAGAACATTTCCCAGAGGTAGAATTGTGCAACGGTATTCACTGAAGTGGTTATGAAACATTGATTGCCCTCCAAATACAGGGACAAACGTACATGGTAAATAGTACCGAGATTAAAAATGCTATGAATTCAAGGCCATTGGACTTCATAATAAGCCAAAATTTCTGATAGATCTAATAGAATTTGAGCACCCAGCAGGTCATGTGACAGAGGATTTATGCTAAAGATTCTTCATGTGGGTATCTATGTGGCTAAGTGATTTCACCTTGAAGGAAAAAAAATCTCCTTATGGTAGGGGTTCACTAACTTTGAGATTAGGTTGAACCATAAGAAACCACTAGTTCTATAGGTCAAAGGAAAACTTTGAAAATCAGCAATTTCACATAATTCAACCTAATACTTTTTTTCTTTCTAAGCATGTTGGGATTGACCAATTTATGGAGAGAAAAAGGGTAGGGGAACTAATAGTAAAAACCTTGTATGATACAGAAAATAAAATGCCAATCAGAATGAGTGGCGTTGTCATGGGCAGTTTGTGGACAAGAAACTAGCATTGTGAATCTGCCAGATGAATTTCAGAACTGACCTTTTCATCTGTGATGGAGGCAGGAGAGAAGTTTGGTGGGGTCATAGGAATAGTGTAGATTTTTTTCTTACCCAAGAGGATACAAAATGCAAACAACTCAAGCAATAACATGTCCTATGTAGGAAATACAAAGGTAAGAATTAGAACGGAGTTTTCAGGGTACCTCTACTACGAGCCACTGTGAGATATGAGAGTTCAGAAAAACAGTGATAGTGCCATATTTTGCTGTGTATAACGTGTGCCTGTGTATAATGTGCACCCACTTTTTTGACCCAAACTTTCAGGAAAAAAATCTTTTAATTTTTAAATTCGGTTATTTATTTGTTTATTTATTTATATTTAGAAACAAAGCTAATTATTGTATTCCAGTGTATTATTTTGCATACAGATATCATTATTGCTTTCTACAGGTATACTTTTAATGCATAAGCATAAATAAAATAATTAAAAACATTTATATATCTATTAGTTCTACTATGTATAATGTGCATCCTTATTTTTCCCTCAGAAATGTGGGCAAAAAGTGCACACTATACATGGCAAAATACAGTATGTCTTTCTTGTTTATATATTGATTATTAACAAATGGAACAAAAGAAAACCATGCTCTATAACATACCACCGTAATTGTTAAGAGCACAAGATTTCCCACTGAATCTCCCACTTAAAAAAAGAACCTAAATAATTTTGGTTGCATAAAACATTACACCTATATTGAAAAACCATGGCAAAACATCCTAAACTCTATGTAAAATGTATGAATTGTAAATTAATACAATAATGAGGGTTCATGGTGAGACTAGAACACACAATCCCTAGTTATTTAAAAGCCCAGAAAGTCTTTAATCAATGAACTCTAGGTTTGACGGTGCTCAATTTTCGGAAAATGTGATTCTTGCTCAGGGGACTCACAAATTACAGCAAAGCACAGGTGGTGGGAAAGGAGAGGGAACATAGGCACTGCAAGATCTAACAGATAGCGTCCCCATTCAGTTTTGAATTTCCCGTATACGTAGGTGTTAAAATTCTTATATTTCACTTAGTGAAGTTTGCAAAAACAGGTTAATTAAATTATTTTTATTATAATTTTAAAGTATACAAAGTTCAACATTAAACAAAGTTAAGATACCAACAGCTAAATACAAATAAAACAGTATATTAAGATATAAGACATTATCAGCCATGACTACATATTCCATCCTATAATCTCATAAATCAAAGCTTTCAACTGTCTGGATTCATATGTGACAGTATTCTTTCCACTATGCATTCTTTCTTCCTCCAGGGGTTGTTCAATAACAGCAGGTACGTTCCTGCCATAAAGTTCACAGTGTTCCAGAAACCGGACACATTCTTGGATAACGCTGTCACGAAGCATGATTGTATGTTTTGACATGTTTTCTAATAAGGACAGGAAGCATCTTTTGGCATAATACCAGGTATCAGTTCCCAGTTTTTTATTATAGGGTTCTAGGCTTTTGATAACTCGAGAAATCCCAAAGTCGTAATTTCCTTTGGCACAGTAAAGTGTTCCTATGACCAAATTCACAATGCAGAGATGGTAGGTTTTCTTGTCTGGGTCATCGTAGGAGAGCTGATCTTCCTCCTTTTCGATCTTCCTCATCAACTCCTCGGCTTCTTCGTTTTGACTTGTCATAATATAGGAAACACAGAGGTTAGCCAGTACAATAGCACTGACACTCAGGATGTTGTCATAATGCTTCTTGACTATGGGCTCATAAAAACCAATGGCTTCTTTGTATTTGTTTTCCTGCATGAACAGCACATGGGCCACATTCAACTTCCACACATCATGGTCACTGCAGAATTCTACAGACTTGCGAAAGATCTTTTCCACCACTGGATAATTTTCAAGGTTCCAGTAAATTTTTGCCTGGGCCATCAGCACAGGAATATACTTCTCCAGGATGTCATTATATGCATTCACGGCTTTTTTGGCAGCTTCATCATCTCTACTGTGTCTTGCTTCCTGTACTTGTATGGTGAGTCTCCGAAGCTGCTCAGTCAGTGTCCCTGCTAGCCCATCAAGCCTAATGAAAGCCTCTTCAGGAGCTGTCTGGCAAGTGATCATGGCATCCAAGAAGTCATAGAGATAGGGTGTGAGGAACTTGTAAGTCAAGTGGGCATTCTCTGCCAGGACATCTGCAGCCAAGTCAAAATACTCATACTTACAGTACAGCAGCAACAGGTTGCCAAAGGTCTCTGGGGGGAAGGGGTTCTGTTGGAGCAAAAACTGTAGCTTTTCAAACCCTTCTGTAGGTCTGGTATCCATGTTCATTAGTGCCTGGTTGTGCAGGGTCACAGGGTCCAACTCTTCCTCTGCCCTGGGTGGCATGTCAGTGAGGGCTTCCTGGGCGGCCTCATGGTTTTTCAGTTGGTATTCTATGGCTGCCTTGAGGTTGAAGGCTTCCACCAGAGCAGTCTGGTGAAGGACTAAAGTGTTGCCAACACTGCGAACATCGATGCCTTCAGTAGTCATGCCCACACCTAGCTCCGGGTGCTGGTGGATGCCTCGCTCAACAATGTCAGCGATGTGCTTCAGCGCTGGGGCATACTGTCGACTGCTATAATAGGCCAAAGCCAGGTTGTAGGAAAGGTCAGGCCGGTAGCCTGAGGCCTGCAGGGCTGCAAAGAACTTAGAACATGCAGCTTGGTACTGTCCCTCTTTGTACAGCAAACAACCCAGGTTGACCTGGCCATCTGACTCGTTCTCACCCATACTGTCTTCTCCCCCTTCCCCACTCAGTAGCTGCTCCACCAGGCTCCTGGCCCCGGGAAGATCGTCCTCGCTGTATTTGATGGCAGCTTGCAGACGGAGGACTCGGCTGTGGTAGGCGGGGTTGTCCAAGAGGAGGAAGGCGACCCGGGTGGCCTCCGGATAAAGGCAGGCCTTGTACAGGGCCTGGGCCTGGTACAGGCGGTACTGCTCTAGCTCCGGGTGCAGCTGGCTCAGCTGCTCATAGCACTCGGCAGCCAGCGCGAACTCCTGCAGGCGGTAGTAGCAGTAGCCCAGCAGCGACAGGCCGGCGCGGCTCCTCGGGATCCGCTGGAGCTCTCCGCCCAGCAGCTGCACCGCCTCGGAGTAGCGGGAATCGCGGATGAGCCGGTACACCACTGCGGTGAACTCGCCGTCGGGGATCTGCGTACTGCCCAGCCGCGCCATAACTGCCACGGTTGCCGTGCGTCCTAGTTACCAAGGCAACAAGCCAGCCCGAAACGGAAAATCGTAAAGAATTTTTTTTCTGCGCTTTCCCAAAATTACTCTAGCGGAAGGACTAGACTAGAATTAGAAAGAGGTCACTAACGTGAGTGTCTTTATATCTGATCTCACCCGCCCAAAGAGTCCAAAAGTGAGAGCGTCGTTAGTCTGTGAAGGGAAAATCAACCTCTCCAGGTACTTCAAAGACGGAAGAAACTCCACCTCCCGGCATGCCGCGATTCTCCTGCGCCGCCGCTGGGAACGTCTTCGCGCTGCATGCTGGGAGACGTAGTCTCTGCAGGACTTACCGTCTGCGGTTGGGAGATAAGGGTTCGCTTGCTTTGCGTTCGCTTACCTTCTGTTCCTGTTGTAGGTCAGGGTGGCTGCCTGCTTGTAGTGTCACCTCGGTCTCTGGCGCGGGGAAGAAAGGTTTATGTTTTGAAGTTTCTTGTATTTTTGAGCCTTATACAAGGTGTCATCGTATGGTGTGGTTCCCCGCCGTTTTAGTGAAAGAAAGGTGAAGGGAGAAAGCGGAATGTCAACTTTGTTTCTCCCTGAATTAGATAGGTTCTGGTTTCAAGGTGTCCTGAGGACACGGTTTCTAAGAACAGAATAGTCAGTGCAGTGACTAGGAATGTTTATTTTGTGGTTTTCAGACATTAACAATAGGAAGGAGTGTTTGGGGTTGCATCTGGTACTGGGAGAGGATTGGCTTTACCTCCTAGTCTCCCGCAGGCCTTTTCTGTAACTACGGATAGTCCTGAGCCCTTGTTAGAGTTTAAGCTGGTCTTACACCCTGCCTTGATCCTCCAAATTTTACTACGAAGTAGAAACGTTGGAAAAATCTATGGCCTCGTTTTTTTCTTTTTATTTTCATTGCTGACACAGATGTCCCCATTCCCCACCTCACCCCCTTTTCTTGCTATCACCCAGCCCCTGTCCCCACTTCCCTCTGGCCATCACCACACTATTGTCTCTGTCTGTGGGTTATGTATGTATGTTTTTTGGCTAATCGCTTCACCTTCTTTCATCCAGTTCCTACCTCCTCCCCAGCTGTCAGCCTGTTCCATGTATCCATGCTTCTTCTGTTTTGCTGGTCATGAAACAACAAAAACCCACCATCAAAAGTGTTCTTTTCCTATGCACGGTTACTCTTCTAACTCTCTAGACCTACTTAATTAGCCAGCGTGTGTGTGTGTGTGTGTGTGTGTGTGTGTGTGTGACAAAGATGCACAGCTTGTATTGTCAGGCTTTAATGAAATATTTTATTTATTGATTTTAGAGAGAGAGAGAGGGAGAGAGAGAAACATCAGTTTGTTGTTTCGCTTATTTATGCATTCATTGGTTGATTCTTGTGTGTGCCCTGTCCAGGTATCGAACCTGCAACCTTGGCTTAAGGGGGGATGCTCTAACTAACTGAGCTATCCGGCCAAGGCCTGTACTTGTCAGGCTTTAATGTTCTGGGATATCATTAAGATGATAAAAATTGGATTTTCTTGCCCTGGCTCAGTTGGTTGGAGTGGTCATCTGGTGCCCTGGGGGAGCAGCTGGGGTTCTGTCCCCAGTCAGTTCCCCTGCAGGAGTCCACCAATGAATGCATAGGTGTGTGGAACAGTAGGTCCATCTCTCTCTTCCTCCCTCTCTCTCTCTCTTTCTCAAAAATCAATAAATTTAAAAAATGGAATTTTCTTTCAGTTAAAGTTTTAAAAAGATTTCATTTATTTATTTACTCTTCGAGAAAGGAGAAGGGAGAGAGAGAGAGAAACATTGATCAGTTGCCACTCGCACACTCCCCACCTGGGGACCAGGCCTGCAACCCCAGCAAGTGCCCTGACCTGCGACCTTTCACTTTGCAGGATGATGCTCAACCAACTGAACCACACTGGGCTCAGTTTAAAAATATTTTTTAAATTGCCTCCACTTTAATTTTTTTTTCCTTTGTCATGTATTTGGAATAGATGCTTTAGATTTCATGTTAGTACCTCAGGGCTATTTTTGTATGAATCCTTTTGAATTTAATGGTGCCTATCATGGGGCAGTGGAAAACTAAGGACTTGATTATCTTAAAAATTTTATTGGATCACTAATAAAAGACATACCCATAGTTTAGACTGACCTGGAGACTTTTGTGTGAGATGAATATACTTTTTTCAATCAGAGAAGTAGACAAAGATAGCAAAAGACAAAAGTGGCTGGCTTATCCCAGTGAGGCAGTGGTAAATGTTCAGTTTTCATGATAATAAAATTAACTATAATTCATGAATATCTATCATATGCAATGCTCTGCTAGTGGCCTGGGGTAAAGGGGTTGTCTTTCATAGTCTTTGATTTCATTAGCCTCACAACCATCCAAAATAAACATAGTCCAAGTAAAAGCCCCAAGTACAAACACATCTTTGCTATATAATTAAAGACTTCAATGCAACTTTCTTATCTTCCTCTTCAATAGTATTGCTGCCCATAGATCTTTGCTATGTATGTTTTGGAGCCCACAGCAACCATATTGCATAGTGCTCTTTTAGACTATTCACATGTATTATCTCTGATCTTAATAATCACCCTGTATTCTGCATATTACAGGTGGAGAAAAGAAGCAGCTGGGCCATGCTATCAAAATGTAAATTCATTAGGAAATAATTACTGATGAATTAATTAAATCTATGTATCACATAAGAACCCAGTTTTGAGGGAATACTAGTGTCTTGCTTTGGGGGTTGTTATTTTCCCATTAAAACAAACAACCAGCTTGGTTTGAGCAGCAGAATCAGAACTTCCTGGCCTGAGTTGCAGCTGTGAGCAGACATTAAGAAGTGATTAGTAAGAGGTGGTATAGTTCCTAGTCCCCTGTTATAATTAAAAATAAACTTTAATAAGGCATGAATGCTAAGCAAGCAAGTGACTAACTTCATATACCTATACATTCTTTTCCATGGCTGAGAAGTTTGCCAAAGGTGTGTTCCTCTGGTTGGGACTGGACCAGGAACCTTCTGCATGAAAAGTGAGAAAGGGACAAATTATACTCATTTTCAAGGGGTTAAGTGGAGCCCTGAGAGAAAGTGTCCAAGGAAGACCACTATCATCCTTCTCTGAGGCTATTTCCAACCCATTCTCTGGCTGTAGTCCTTTTTGGTCTTAACCCAAGGAGGCACATGGTTTGAGAGATTCTGGCCAACACTGCTCCATTATCAGGGAATTGGGTGCCTTTTCCTTTATGCCTGCCTGCCTGACATATCTCTTGGAAGAAGTAATGATCCAAAAGACTCGGTGTTTTAAAATCCTTATGTATTTTAAATCGTTATTTCTTGAGCTGTTTACCTGGGGTAAGTTGCTCTTAAATCAAGGTAAGGTAATAGAACATAGAAAAAGGATACTGCCTTTTGTATCTTTGGTCTGTCTCTGTTTCTGAGAGTTGCATCATGTAGAGCATTCACCTTCAAATGGCTTCTTGGAAATATATAAAAAATAGAAGGACTATCTGCTTCGCCGCAAATTTCTCTGATCCCTACAGGCATCAGCTGAGGTTCCCCTCTTTGTGTTGGTACCTATCTGTGAGCGTGGCAGCCGGGCGGAGCAGGAGGGAGGCAGTCTGTGACTTCCTCCTTATTGAATGTGCTGGCTTGGGAAGAAGCAGGACATTCAGCTTAGACAGATGGAGGGCAGGGTCATTTTCAAAATGAAATGAGTGCACAAATCACACTGCGAAATTGGCATGACCAGGGCTGCTGCTGTGATAAACTGACTTTTATTTAATCTCTGATAGGCAGTTGGGGAATAGATTTGTTTTTTGGGGGGATGGGGAGATGGTAAAAGAATGCCCTTTAATTAGTTATAAAATTCTGGAAAGCAGTAAACAGAATGGGATATTCTAAAATGTCATAAAGGATTGTTTCCAACACAATCTTGAAAAGATGGAACATATAGCAAAAAGTAAGTATATGGTCATATGATTTCACTTATATGTGGAATCTAAAAAGCAAAATAAATGAACAATCAAAATAGAAACAGACTTATAGATAGTGAGATCAAACTGATGGTTGCCAGAGGAGAGGGCTTTGCAGGACTGGGTGAAACAGGTGGAGGGATTAGAAGTACAAATTGATAGTCACAAAACAGTCATGGGTATGCAAAGTACAGCTAGGGAATATAGTCAACAATATTGTAATAACTGTGTACGGGGCCAGGTGGGTACTTGAAATATCAAGGGGACCACTTTGTGAAGTATATGATTGTCTAACCATTATGTTGTACACCTGGAACAGGTACAAAATAATAAAAAGTAATAAAAATAAAAAAGTAACTGTGTTGTACCATTCCTTGCAATAAGAAAGCTTTTGGTGGTTGCAGTAAAATGTGCCATATTGAAAGGAATTAGGCTTCGAGAAAATACTGTTGGAGTCAGGGTGGGTTTTGCTGCATAAGAAGAGGCATGCTTACCACATAGAAGAATTCCATTCATGCAAAATGTAGAGACACTAAAAGCATGATGTTTGGTTCTTTATATGCTTATCTATCTTCCTGTCAAAATGTGAAATGATCAAATCCCACATATATTCCACTTGGCATTCTCTTTTAAAACTAATTGGAAATTATTGTTTCTTATTTATCTTGTAAAAATAAGCACTTCTTTTTGGTAAATGTTTATTTATATAGAGTGTTTCAACCACAGTTGTGGTTAAACATCTTCCTTGGTAAAAGAAGACCTACACAATCATTTTCTATGTTGTTATTTCTGTCTCTTGTTCATTCCAGACCCTTTTCCGCAGGCTGCATGGCCCAGCTGAGAGGCTCAGTGTCCTTGCTTCCTCTGAAGTCCAGCTTGATTTTTTTTTTTATTCCTCTGTGTCCATTGATGATGGTAGAACTGGTACTCCTCCCACTACCTCTCACCTTCCCCTTCTCATCCCCACCTCATAAACAGGGGAGAAAAGAATAAATTAGTGCCGAATTTGTAGTGTGGGTTGCTGATAGGAGCTTATGTTCAATCTTTTAACCCTTTTGGAAAAGACCGAATGCTGAATCTACACTTGGGAATATTTATGCTCAGATGGTGAGAAATTTAATCTCCTTGAGAACTTAATCTTTTTTCTCTGGTTGTTCCAGCTCTATTAATGTATAGTAACATATTTCCTTCTTGATATATCTTGCTTTAAGTGAATAGTTTCTGTCTAGATGTCCAATGCACTATCCATCGTGCTGCGGAGCCAGGGTGATCAAATAGTTTCTACTTCAAGGTTTATCTGAACTAATTTATTAGGTAGAGGATAAGAACATTATGGTTTATGAAAATGAATTAGCAGAAAAGACACAGTTGTGGGTACTGCTGTTGAAAAATGCATTCCTCACAGTTGAAATGTGCTATCAAATGTACTGAGGGGGCTGTTCCCCAAATCACTTCACTTGAGCATTTTTCATTGCTCTCATTTCCAAGAGGTAAGAGATAATTTGTAGCATCATTTCTTTCTTCCAAGAGTGGTACCTTTTATGGTAAGATATATCTGTCTATATTAGTTTTCATTTCTGTAATATAGCCATGAAAATATTGGGTTGGCCAAAAAGTTTGTTTGTTTTTTTTTCATAAGCTGGCTCTAGTAGCACTTAGCTGTCTTCAATGTCATTCGAAACAATTTTGTCAGATCGTATTGTGACAGCTGTCATATCAGTGTGCATATAAAAAAGCTTATCAAAAGTGGCGAATTTTTGTTTAGCCATTTTAGTATTGAAGATGGAAGAAAATATGTGATATTTTTGGCATGTTCTGCTTTATTATTTCAAGAAAGGTAAAACACAACTGACATGCAAAAAAAAAAAAGATTTGTGTGGTGTATGGAGAAGGTGCTGTGACTGATTGAACATGTCAAAAGTGGTTTTCGAAGTTTCGTGCTGGAGATTTCTCGCTGGACCATACCAGGGTTGGGTGACCAGCTGGAATTGATAGTGATCAAATTGAGACACTAACTGAGAACAATCAATGTTATACCTGCGAGAGATAGCTAATATACCCCAAATATCCGCTCCAATAAAGTTATTGGTGAAAATGAAAAATGTGTCTTTTATTTTATGGAAAAAACCTAAATGAACTTTTTAGCCAACCCAATAGTAAACTGGGTGGGAAAGATCTTCGAAATCCAGGGTCAGAAGTTGATATTTCTTAAAGAAAGGTGCCCTCAGTCTCTGAACACGGTGTCTGGCTTACAAAGCATCCAAACTCTTTTCCCATCAGAGAGGGACCCATGAAGGCTTTGATGACCAGCCATCCAGTTGTCTGAAAAGTACTGTACTAAATTTTACGGCTTTTCTCATAGCTCTGTGGAGAGTGATGAAACACTCCCAGGGCCTGTACTAGTGGACTAAGGGACCGACTCAGAAACCAAGCCTGTCCTTCAAGCCCCCTGCTCCCACACTCCCCACATCCAGTGAGTCAAGTTCTGACAATTCTTCCTCTAAAATATCTCAGCTTTGTTATTTCTCTCTAAGTTCTTCTACTGCAGCTCTGGTTTCTGCCACCACCGTATTTCTCCTAGACCTGCATCAATTTTCCTAAATGACACCCTCGTCTCTTCCTGGGATGCTTCCAAAGATTTCAAAGCGCTTTATCTCCCTCTTTTATTTTACTCTGGGGACCTCATTAAGCCTTTAAATGCACTTCACCGTTTCTGCCAGGAGATCATGAGATCCTTGTACAAAATAGCACTCCCAGGGGCTTCTCTTCCTAAGTCAGCGTTTCTGTCTCAGGTGTGTAGGATGTCATTCACCTCAGAGACTCTTGCTTCCTGAATGTGTGAGAATATTTTGAGACCCAGCCTTCACATGATTTTGACAGGAATGGTTACAATATATGGTATTAGAAGTTGAGGGTGATGTATAAACTTCATTTGATTTAGTCACTTTTTCTTAGCGAAGAATTTAATAAAATTTTTTTTGTTTGTTTTATAAGCTCATCAGTGCTTTTTATTACTTCTGGATCTCACTGCCAGGGATGGGTGCTTTGCCCTTTTTGTGCCTTTTAACCCTTAGAGATAGTTTTGTCCTTGTCCAGCCCCGGAACCCTTCTGACCTTGCATTCTTCTGGTAAAGGACCTAGAAAAACAACCCAAAGAAATAAACAAAACATCGATCAAGCCATGAAAATGCCCCCCGGCAGCATAACATATTTGAAAGAGATGGCTAGTTCAATATAAAACCATCTGAAGTCAATTCCCCGTTCTGCCATCACCAACGACATAGCCATGGAAAAGGTTCTTAACCTCACTGAATTGCAGTTGCCTTATTGGTAAGACAGAGACCACACTGATTTCTTTGTTCCAGATAATACAAATCATCTGGTCCATAGTAGGTATTTAATACACTTTAACTATTATTATGACATAAATGAAGCTATTGAGATTCCTTGGGACAAAATTACTGAGTTAAATGGCTGTCATCCAGGAGGAGATGGTTTCTGATACTTCAGATTTGTATCCCTTAGTGCCTGGTGAACTCCAAAATGTGCAGGGACCATTATCTGGCATAAATCAGTGTCTTTATTACACCAACTTCTTTGAGAAATTAAACCACCAACTTAAATTTTGTTTATTCAACAAATTAGTGAGTACATTGTGGAGAGTCCAGAACCTTCCAGAAACATACAGTCCAGGGGAGGTACTACAAATACATAAAAAAAAAAATCACACTCCAGACAGCATGTGGAGTGCCTTGAGTGATACAATTTGGCATAGAAGTTCAGAATTTATAGTAAAAACAAACCCTCATTTGGCTAGAGCAGCGGTTTGCAACCCTCTCAGTTACCTTGCTCCTCCCTCATAGAACAACTATTTTCCAAGGCCCTTTTACTATTTTGAAAGAAAATTTACATATAATAATCTACACACATAATTTCTTTTAACATTCTACAGCCATAATTTTCTTTCTTTTTCTTTTCTTAAATCTCAGGTGCATGAACTGACTAATCAGATTCCGTGATTATTGATATACTCTCGTTATTGATCCATGCACGGCCCTCTTCTAGTCTTCCCTTAGTTTTGCCAGTTATTTTTAATATAATAATCATCAGTGACATCACCACCCAATGTAGTGTAGTGTAATGTAGTCAAATTTATTCCTCTTTTCTTTTATAGCCAAGGCTTCTTATATCTTATTCTAAGAATATTTTCTTATTTCATGATTAGATATATCCACATATATATTTTAAAGTTTTGTTTCTGCATTTAAATTTTTAATCTATCTGGAATTGACTTACAAGAGTCAACTTTTGTACTGATGTGAGATAGATATTCAATTTAATTTTTTACCAAATGAGTAGCCATTTCCCCTCAGCTTCATATTTTATGGGTTTTCAACAGTTTTTAATTTTTCAATTATTATTTTCCAATCACAGTTAAAATTCAGTATTGTATCAGTTTTGGGTATGTAAGATAGTGACTAGATGCTTAGGTAATTTATGAAGTGAAGTGATCCCCCGGATAAGTCTAGCACCCACCTGCCTCTATACCTAGTTATTACACTATCACTGACTGCATTTCCTGTGCTGTATGGGACATCCCCATGACTATTTTTGTCACTGCCAATTTGTACTTATCAATCCCTTCACCTTTTCCACCCAAGGCCCCCAACTTCCCTCCCATCTAGTAACCATCAGTTTGTGCTCTGTCTCTGTTTCCGGGGGGGTGGGGGGGTTGTTTGTTTGTTTGCTTATTTTGTTCATTAGATTCCACATAAAAGTGAAATCATATGGTATTTGTCTTCCTCTCTCTGACTTATTTCACTTAGCATATACTCTCTAGGTTCATCCATGTTGTAGCAAACGGTAGGATTTCATTCTTTTTTATTGTCTGGTTATATTGCACTGTATATATGTACTACTTCTTTATCCAGTCATCTATTGATGGACACTTGGCTATCATAAATAATGCTGCAATGAACATAAGGGTGTGTATATTTTGACTTAGTGTTTTCAATAAATACTCAGAAATGGAATTGGTATGTCAGAAGGTAATTCTATTTAATTCTCTTTTAGGAACCTCCATACTATTTTTAAAATTTTAATCTTTGTTGTATTTTTTTCCATCATCACTTAGTCACCTTATACACCCACCCCAACCCCACAATCCATACTCTTTTCCACAGTGGCTGCAACAATTTGCAATCCCACCAACAGTGCATGAGTGTTCCCTTCTCTCCACAAAGCTTGTTTGTTGGTTTATTGATGATGGCCATTCTGATGAGTGTGAGATAATATCTCATTGTGTTTTTAATTTGCGTTTTTCTGATGATTAGTGATGTTGAGCATTTTTTCGTATGTCTATTGGCCATCTGTATATCTTTTGGGGGTAAATGTCGCTTCAGGTCTTCTGCCAATTTTTAAATTGGATTGTTGTGTGTTTTTGGTGTTGAGTTGTATGAGTTATTTATATATTTTGGATATTGACCCATTATCAGGTGTGTCATTGGCAAATATCTTCTTCCACTCATTAGGTTGTCTTTTTGTTTTGTTGATGGTTTCCTTTGCTGTGCAAAAACTTTTTAGTTTGATATAGTTTCATTTATTTTTTTTCTTTTGTTTCCCTTTCCTGAGAAGATATATCCAAAAAAAGTATGACTAAGAGCAATGTCAAAAAGTTCACTGCCTATGGTTTTATCTATGAGTTTTATGATTTTGAGTCTTAGGCTCAAGTCTTTAATCCATTTTGAGTTTATTCTCATACCCAGTGTAAGAAAGTGGTCTAGTTTCATTTTTTTGCATGCGTTTGTTCAGTTTTCCCAGCACCATTTACTAAAGAAACTGTCTTTACCCCATTGTATGTTCTTGCCTCTTTTGTCATGGATTAATTGACCATATAGACGTGGGTTTATTTATGGGCTCTCCATTCTGTTCCATCGAACTATGTGTCTTTTTTTATGGCAGTACAGTGCTGTTTTGATTACTATAGCTTTGTTGTATAATTTGATGTCAGGTATTATGGTACCTCCAATTTTGTTTTCTTTCTCAAGACTTCTGTGACTATTCGGGTCCTCAGCTTTATTTATTGAACAATCTCTTAGTCCATCTCAATTGCATCTGTCTCCTCTGTAATATACAAAGTTCCATATATGCATAGGGTTGTCTCTGGGCTCTCCATTCTAATCCATTGCATATCATTTTGTACCAATACGACATTATCTTAAATACATAGCTCTATTATAAATCCAAATACAGTTGGGCAGATACCTGCTCTGTACTTTCCTTTCTTCAGAAGTGAAGTGTCATGGGCATTCTTGACCCTTCTTTACATTTCCTTACATACTTAAATTTTAAAAAAATCAACATAATGCCCCTACTGTAACATAAAGAAGAAATATAGGAAAATGCTTTCTAGTAAAATAGAATGTAGTTTAATAGAATGTAGTAAAATAGAATGTAGGATGTAGTTTAATAATATGTGTGCTAGGTCATGGCAACACCAGAAAAACATCCCCACAAATATGCAGAATGCCCCTTAGAGCAGCGCAGCTGCTGTTGTGAGCTGACAGGCTAAGGAAGGGAGGCGACAGCGTACAGGCATAAAGGGGCCTTAAACGGTGGGCAGCATTAAACTAGCAGATGCGGGGGAGGTGGGGGAGAGAGACAGAGAATGAATTTCAGTGCAAAAGTACAAAATCACAAGGTATGTTTGTAGAAAGTTCATCCTGACAAAGTTGGGAGTAAACTGGAAAGATTTTTTGGGTGGTTTTTGTTTATTTGGGGGTTGCTGGTGCCAGTCAAGTTAGTTAATACGTGCATCACAGCCCTTTGTCTGTTATAGTTCAACATACAGCTGACCCATCTGCTTTCCTTTGGGCAAACTATCCGGAGACTGAATTAAGTTCTGAGGACATAAACCAGTAAACCAAAGCAATAAATCCAGCTTTAATAAAAATGAAACAGGTTTCCACATTTCACTTTAAGCTGTAACTTTATTAAGTACATTTACCTTGTATTTTATTAAGCACCTTTGTAACAACCTTTTTTTTAAATTGAAAAGGTTTTCCTATTGTTTTACTTTGCTTTTGTGGATGGCTTAGATCTTTTGTAAAATAAAATTTGGACATTTTAAGAGCATGATTATTGCTGTCTGATAAAGCAAAGTAGTAGTAGGATCGGGAAGGGGCCCCAATTTGATTATGTGGTGACTGAGCTGGCCTAGTGAGAACTGCAGTCTTTGTTGGTAGGGGTCTCCAGGCTGCATTTCATCTTGTTGACCATGGAGATGGGAAGTTGAGGGGGGAGCTATTTCCTTGACTCTTTAGTAGTTTCTCTATAAATTTAAATATTCCCTTTAAGGGTACAGTAGTTTTGTTTTGTTTTTTGGCTTTTTTTTTTTTTTTTTTTTTTTTTTTTAGATAATCAGTAAGACAGTGTCTCGTAGCTAGTGTTGATGTTGGAAGAATATGTTCAGAATGTGTATTTAATAGTCTGAAATGTGCTGTAACTGCTATAAATTTGTGAAGGGTCTCGTGCCTGCTTCTAAATACAGTACCTCTGAAAAATGTACAATATTATTTGACCTAGACATTCACTTTACCCAAATCATACTCTTTTATGACACTAAAACATTTTTTATTGCTAATATATTTCAGAATTCTCCTGCTCTGGGTTTGCTAGCTTTTGCAAATAAAACCACAGGATACCTAGTACAAGAAAAGTGTGTTTGGGACATATATTAAAAAGTTATTCGTTTATTTGAAATTCAGAATTAACTGGGCATTCTTTATTTTATCTGGCAGCACAGATCAATGTTTCATACTCAGATTTTTCACTTTCCACTGAATTTTTTAATTTTTCTTACATGTTATTTCTTGTTGCATATCTGCTCTTTAGGTCTTATAGCTGTGCAAGTATGGAAGACACTCATTTTCCTTACTATCTGCCAAATACCATTCCTGGGTACTGAGGTACTGAGTGGTAGTAATACTGGGGAGAGGGAGTGTATGTGAGAATAATCATGTTGGAGAAGCAGTGAAACCTTATCTCTTAGCCCAGGTACAAGATATAGCTGTGCGTGAAAAAGAACTTCCGTTCATTTGGGTGCCAATAAGTGCAACATATTTAAAATGGTCTTCATTAATTAAGAATGATCTTCATTATGCTATAGCTTACTTCATCAAATTAATTTAATTCAGCTCCTTTTAATATAAGGCGTCCATGAAGTCCACGGCAGAGTAAACAACTTTCATACTAAAAAGACTAGCTACACCTGGTCTACAAAGTCCATCCATCACATCTCACTCTGGGAATTTCTCAGCCCCTGTCTCTTTTCCTTGAGCCATGGATTCCCCACTCTCTTGCTGGGCCATTCCTCCCCATCGCCTCTTCTCTCCTAGCTTATCCCCTCTCTCACGCCCCCTCTTCCTCCGCCACTGCTCCTGGAAACTCAAAACCTTTTCTCACTGTATAAACCTTCTTGTCTCATCCAGCCCATGTCTTAGGGACCATCTTGCTATAGCCAAAGTGGCTTATCAAAATGTTTCAGTAAACAAAAGTCATCTTCATCAGGTGAATTCTGCTACCAGCTGCTAAAACAATGCTTTCCTGCCCCCTGCTGTTATTAGAGGGGAGACGCAGGGAGATCAAAAATACCAGTTGTACCAGGAGGATGAAGAATGGAGGGTCCCTCGGTGGTCCTTTGAATTAATTTTGAGCCACTGTAGAAAGAGGGGTGAAAGTCAGAAGCTAATGGAGCTGCCCAAGAGAGATTTCACTGGGTGGAGGTGGAGATTCCCAAGTCAGGTGACAAGGCAAAGCTCCGAGGGGACAGGTGGAGGCCTTCCCTGACCTTTCCTAGCTTTGTTGTGGCATCTAGAGCACAGCAGATCTTGCTGGTTTGGGGGATGGAGAAGGGCATTTTTCTATTAGGCAGCATCCTCTTCAGACTGGTCTGTAGGCAGCTGGAGGAAGAACCGCTACTGGGAAGAATGGGGTACTGCTGCTAACAGGCTGGTTTTCAGACCCCTAGGAGGCGGCCCTTTGAGTCCTCCATTGCTAGGGGACATTATCACAAGTGACAAAAGAGAGGTCAAGGGAGAAATCACACCTGGTTATCGGGTCTATGGGCATTAATTAACTAGAGCTCAAAGGATTTCTCAGCAGGCAGCCTCACTTTGAGAAATAACATCTGTTAGGTAAAGAGAAGTGCATCCATATATGATTTTTTTTTTTTAGTATTGTTACCATTTAATGGGATGTAAAGACAATGACTTCTTGCCAAGGAAATGATTGCATTGCTTTGCACTGTGTTCTAGAGTGTCAGAGATTTATCCCCCTCTGTTTTAACAGGTAGATTAGGGATATTGGTGGCTCGCACATCAGAACGAAGGACAGTATGAGGATCGCACTAGGTCACTGGGACGGTGACCACAGACCATGTTAGTTCACTCTACCTTTGTGGAATCTAGGATTACAAACTTTTTATGGCCCACAAAGAAATGTCTTTAAACGCTCACCTCCCAAAGTAGAAAAGCAAGCAAATAAGTAAAATTCCCACCAGCATAGAAGAAGAAAAATGGCAACCAAAACATGTCTCTGAGGGTCATAGAAGCAGAGAGTCTGTCTTTTCTCTCCTGGGAGCCGCATTCGATACAGCTTGTCAGGGTGACGGTAGCCCTTTCACTGAGAAGCTGAGGCAGGTGTGGGGGAAAAGCTGCCAGCTCCCGGTGGCCGCCTGAGAAGCAAATCCATTTGGCGGATGGACATTTTAAAAACCTGCCACATATGTTAGCTATTTTTATGGCAATTAAATTGTTGGGGGATCTGGGAGGTGAATGTGCAATAAAACCTTTCACAATAAACCACGTGGAACACCATCTGATCCAACCCCTGGAGGTCAAAAGCCACGGAACATGTTCCTTTATTCCGTGAAGAAGAATTTAGACTCTTTAGACAGCTTGCTTCCCCCTTTTCTCTCTATGGACCGGCGCTCCAGATTTGGGGTGGAAGGTAAATTGTGTGCCGTGGCCATGGTGGGGCTGCGGGAGAGCGGGGAGGCCTCCCTGCCAAGGGGAACCTGGAGGAGCTCTGCCAGCGACTTCCAGAGCGGGGCCCCTCGGGAAGGAGACGCTTCTCCCAAGGGATGTGGAGGGGAAAATAGATGCAGGGCTAAGAGGTAATGTACCAAAATCAGAACAGGATTTCCCCGTAAAAGGACTCGGAGTCTGGGAGGTGTAGAGAAGATCATTGTGATTGTTTACTGGGGTCCATGCATGGGAACACACAGCTCTCGGAACACTGGGGATCCCTCTCATTTCCTGCTGTGGAAGTGCAATGGCCTGATACGGAATGAAAACTTGTAAGATTCCTAGGACACGTTCTTACTGATTTGCAATTTGAGGATTTAAGCCTTAGTTCTTTAGTTACATGAGAGTCTAGAAAGTCATTATAGTTAAAAGAAAGTCGTGGGGCCAAAAACATTTGAAGCTTTTCAGTAACTTCTGAAAAATGGTTAGTTAAGTTCATCTTCATTTGAAGTTCACTTCTGAAGATTCCTGTCATTCAAGTGTATTATTTTTTGTTTTCTAAAATAGGGCCCTAATGAAGTCAGTGTGCTAGTCAGTCCTCTTTTATCTTTTCTACCCGGTTGTTTTAAAATTTGGGAAGCAAAGCACATCTGAATAGTATGAAATATCTGGGTAGAACTCCTTACAAAGAAAGGGCAGGGTTGATACCCACAACCGGAACACCATCAGATGGCAAATTCTCATCTCACATAACAGAGACTCACTCTCATTCTCACTGTGTGATGCTCTAAGACCTGCCCGAGGAACAACGCAGGCATTCAGGCCGTGCCCACTGGCCTCAGGTGCAAACCCAGGTCAGTTCTGGTGCACAAAGGAATGTGGGCAGTGTCGTATCTACCCAGTTCTAAATGCCTTCCCAACATGGTTCGCTGACCAGTGTATGAATTTTCATTTCTTATTGTGAGGTGTAATCCCAGGGATCTGAATGTACCATTCTCAGAACAATCCTCCAAGGTCTTGGTTGTGGCCCCTTTGCTGGGCTGGATCTGAGGGAGCATTTGGCGCAAAACTCTCATTTTACAGGTGACAAAACTGAGGTTTGGAGAGGTGTGTGAGGGGGTTGACTTTTCTATTTAATAAACTAGGACAAGAACTAAGGTCACCTGAATTCAAACCCCAGGTCTTCCACTAGTATGATTTAGGGGTCAGAACCTCTAAATCTCTTACTTCTTTTTTATGAAATTGGGGTGATAGGTGACTAACATGGTTTCCCTCTGGGTCCCAATATTCCTGTTTTCTTTCCACTGTAATGTATCTTTGACTTCATTCATTCCATAGTAGGAAATGGTTGTTTGGAAGCAGCTGCCTATTTGGGGTCATATTTCTCAGCCTTTCCCCCACCCCCACCCCTTGTGTCTAGCTGGGGCCAGTTCTCACCAATGCAATCCGATTGGAAGAGGAGCATGCCACTTCCAGGCAGAAGTGATTAGGCAGTAAGTGAGTTGTTGTCATCCTTTCTATAGGACTCTAAAGCCCTAGGGGATAGGAGAATCACAAGATGGAAGAAACCTGCGTCCCTGAATCACCCTGTAGAACAATTGCACTGGACTGTTAAATGTATGAAGAAATAAACTTCTTTGTCTTAAATTTTTGTTGTTGTTGAAACAATTAACATCATCCTGACTAATGCAGTCAGACAATAGGCATTTATTTACTATATGCATGGTATTCGATTGGGTCGTAGGGATTCATCAGTGAATCACACACAATTCCTGACCTCCAAGAGTTCATCGGGCTAGAAGGCATACAGGTATACCGACAGTTGCAATATATGTGGTAAGTGCGAGATAAACGTGGGGTGCTTTGAGAGATCGTAGCCTCGGGCATTTCAGGAAACACTCCCAGCAGAGGTAGCATTTAAGTGAGGATCTGAATCAAGGCCTATTAGGTGGTAGGGTTATGAACTGACTGTGTCCCCACAAAATTGGCAAGTTGAAGCCCTAACCCTCAACATGATGGTGTTTGGAGATGGAGCCTTAGTGAGGTTGTTAGAGTTAGATGAGGTCATGAAGGTGGAGCCCCTGATGGGATTAGTGCCCTTATAAAACAAGGAAGAGAGAGGGTTTCTCTCTTCACTTTGTGAGGACAGAGTGAAAACACAGCCATCTGCAAGTCAGGACAAGAATCCTCATGAGAGCATGACCATGCTGGCATCCTGATCCTGGACTTCCAATTCCAGAACTGTGAAAAATAAATTTCTATTATTTAAGACAGCCAATCTATGGAATTTTGTTCTGACAGTTCTTACTGACTGAGGCAGGTAGGCATCGCTTTCCAAGGTAGCAGCCCTTGCAAAGGGCCAGAAATCAGAGAGAACATGACCTGTTCAAGGAGCACAGTGCTGCCAAGGAGGATGAGGAGTTAAGCTGAGGGTGGATCTGAAGGGAGAGCCTCCCATTACACTAAGACCTCTGAATAAGGTTCCTGGGAAGACGGCTCTGTCAGGCACATTCCCATCAGTGGCACCTGAGGATGATGGGGTGGCAGAGGGGGACCTGAGGGCGTGGTCTAAAGGTTAGGCAGGTAGAGAGAAGTAAAGGATTGGCCTAGAAAAAAATTGTGCTAGTGGTACCTGTCACTTTTTTTTTAAATCCTTACCCAAGGACTTTTTTTTTTTTTTTCATTTTGAGAGAAAGAGAGAGATGTAAGAGAGAAACATCAATTGATTGCCTCTGGGGATCAAAACCACAACCTAGGTATGTGCTCCCACCGGGATGGAACCCACAACTTTTCTGTTTATGCAATGACGGTCCAACCAACTGAGCACACCAGTCAGGGTAGAGCTATAGCTTCTTAAATGAAGGAGATCAAATGCTGTCAGCTTGCAAATCGATTGGAGTTGATACAATCAGCAAAAAGAAAAGACAAACAGCTCCAAAAAATATATTTCACTTACCATAACATCATTAAGCAGACATGGGCTTCCACTCTCAAATTCATCGAAATGGAGTACTGTGTGGCCCTTCAGGTGAGGAGTGAAAGCAAGTGCTTCAAGGCCCAAACAGGGCTTTGGGTCTGACACTAATGAATTCCGCCTTCCAGAGAGAGAAGTCATTATTCGCATCATGATTTCTGACTTGGCAAATAACCAGAGGGAATAAATCAGAAATCTCCCAACCCATTTTCCAAGGAGCATCATCTGGCAAACTTTTTACTGTCTTTGTTTTAGGCTTTTCTCACCCTCAAATCTTCACAAAACACAAGAAAAACAACAGAGCCTCCCTGCTCCCAAACCTCATCTAAGCCTTTCACAATTCAAGACCACAGAGCTGCTGTGCAAACCCAGCTCAGTGCCGTGTTTGTTCCCTGTATGCTCGGCAGAGCAAGCAGTCCCATTCACCCACGTTCCAGAGAGCATGTGGTGATAGATAAAGTGGCCACCCTCCGTGTGCCCACCATGTTTAAATGACACATTGGACAAGTGGGTCTCTATTGCCTCCACTTTTTTTCATAAAAAGACTAAAAATGATCTGCAAATGCAGTAAATCTTAATTTCTAATATAAACTCCAAACACAGGAAACAATAGGCAGGTTTAGACTGGAGTGAATTTGATGATTGGATAGTGAGGGTTTGAATACTAAAGAACAAAAACAATCTGAAAATGAATTCCTGTAGCCGCATGGATGTGTGGGATTTGTCTTGTTCTCTCCTGGAAGCAAGCTTGTGTTCTCCCCATGCAACTTTATCGAAAAGTAAAATCACAAATGCTGGCAGAACAAAGGCAACATGAAAAAAGCTAAGTTGCAAACTGTAGAGTCCCAGAATTGAAAAATGAACTCTTGTTATCATCGTTTGTACTAATAGTTTTTATCGAGCAGTTGCCATGTGATGAGTGCATGCAAGGTTCTTTCACACATGTATCACTGAACTTCTGAGTCTGTGACTTTTCTTGTCAGATCTTGCAATCTGGAATTCGGGGCATTCTTTCTCCTTTACAACCAGTAACAGGACAATTAACTTTGAGTGACTCATTGAGTGCTGAAGTCTGGATGGATGATCTCTAAAATGAACGAGTTACCATGAAACTGTCTTGTTGATCTACACTAATAGGTCCCTTTGCCTGGCAGTCAAAGCCCCCCGCAGTTTTGTACAAACTTACTTGTGAATCTATTTCCAGACCCTCTGCTTCATCTACTGAGTGCTTCAATCTCATTATACCTTTTTCTCTTTTCCCCACACCCTGAAAGCTTTCCCACCTCTGTAGGTTGGTAACCTACTCCAATTGCCTTTCTCTCCATCTTCATTTCAAATTCTCTATTCTCTACCTAATCATCAAATCCAGCTCAAATTATGTATGTGACATGAAGCTGCCCTGCCCTCTTCTCCAAGCTGAAAGTCACCTTTTCTCTTCTGACCATCTAGTCCTCTTGAGTTCAGGAATTGTCGCTGCAAGGGTGTTCACAGCATCATGGCTAAAATAACAAGAAAAAGGTGGGGGGAGCAATAGAAATGATCATCAATAGGGTGTCAGTAAAATAAATTACTGTGTACTTATATAATGTAAAGAACAATACAGCTAATAACCATGATGATATAGATCTATATATTTACTGATTTAGAAAGATACTCACTATAGATTGATGAGTTAAAAACAGGAATGAACCTCATCTTTGTGTATTATCATACGAAAGTAATTTAGATATCACTTCTTCAATCTTCAATAACTCAAGTCTCCCCCCTCCCTTTCTACCTCCCTATGCCCTAATCGTACAAGCGGCCGGAGGTTTTTTCGGAAAGTCCCCAGGTGGCGGGGAGGGAGGTTCACATATGCCCGCAGCTGCAGTCACCAGGCTGTGTTTGCTTTTGGAGAGTGCTGTAAGAGGTTTAATTGCTATGTCTTCTGCTGGAGCCCGGTGTGGGATACCATTAGTCGGCAAGCTGGCACTGAGTCCCACCAGGTTCCTCAAGCCTTCCTGACCCCTGGTCCTCCTTCATTCATTACCACATGTGATGAGAGTCTTCCACACCCCAAACCCTGAGATGAAGGTAAACAGGATATGATCCCTGCCTTGAAAAGACTCCGACTGCCTGGGCTCCCATTCCAAGTCCTGCTTGGAAGTTCCTCTGTAGCTATAAGATCTTAGAACCGTGCCAGCTGCCCTTCAGTAGGCAGCATGGACAGAATGCTGAGCAAGATCTTGGTTCAAATCCCAGTTTTGTCACCTGCCAGCTTATTTACCATCTTGGGCAAGACATTTTCCCTGAAACTCAGTTCCTTCTTTTACAAACGAAAGTGACAATGTTACTTACCATATAGCTTTGTTGTGAAGGGTACAGGATGTGAAGATCAATATTATTCATACATCATAAAAATCTAGAATGGCCATTATTAATCACATACTGAGCCCGGACCCCACTTCTCTAAACCCTGATGAGATATTTGCCAATTCAGATGACTTCTGAGAAGTTTTAAGCTCTGGTTATTAAAAAAAAAAAAAAGCTCAGGATGGAAACAACACCTACTTGGCTTCCCATAATCTGATCTTCAACTGAGCCCCTCACCTCAGTAGTGACCTTGACTCAGGATGTGTCTCACCATGTCAGTGGATCCAACAGCTCTTGGCAGGAGCTCGTAGCCATCACTGAGCTCTCCCCTCGCCCTCCAGATGGACCTGCTGCCTCACGTGTCAGACAGGAGCCCTTCGCTAAAGTACAAAAATGTGCATTCCCAGGAAACCAAGGATTTGAAAGGACGAACTGCAGCTGGAAATATTGAGGGACATTGGAGAAATGCCCCCCTTTATCTTTCTTCTTCACCGCTGAACCTTCTGGAAAGGATTGTCCGTTCTGCTCCAGAGACTATGCTCACATTTGGGTGGACGGACTGTTGTGTTTTTCCCTGTGGAATGGATTCTTTTGTGGGTGTCAGTTAAGTTATGAAGTGTTAACAGGCTCCTGGAGGAGCCATCACATCAAGTGGAAGGTGTTAGGTTTTGATCTCTAGCTGCGGTTCAGGTTTATTTCCTTTCTGTCTCCTGCCCTCACCTCCCTGCTCTCACTTGGGCCCGTAACTCCAGCTATCCTTTTTATAATCTGTTTTGGGGCTACAGACACTACCATTCTTGCCCTTTATAGCTTTGGCGGGAGCCTTTCCTTTTCATGCATGAAGAGGCTGGGCGCTGATGAGAAAACCTGCCATGTTCAAATACTTGGCACTCTCGATCTGCTTCTGGGATGGACATGAACTGGGTGGACCCTTACTGCTGTGGCCAAGTAGTTGACTTAAAAACAACACATACGGGCCTATGTTTTCATGGGCCCAGTTTTCCTTTTAACCTAAGTGTGCCCCAGTCCTTTAGAAGCTTGCTCTGGGTCAGATGAAGAAGGGCTTTTCTGCTGGTGATTTTTTATTTTGATAAACTCACACCCTCCATGGCAACTCCATTTGATGGATGATTATTATCTCTCATATTTTTCTCTTGTTTTGATGAAAAAATAATACATATCTATTGTAGGAAATTTAGAGCATAGAGATGCACAAAGCAGAACATAAAAAAGCCACATGGTAGCCTGTCATCCGGAGACAACTGCTGTTAATAATTCATGTGTCTTTCATCTAAGATCAAATAGAATTACGGCCATGTCACTTACGCTCTTTTACGAAGCACTTTTTCACCGACTATACTACAATCGTGTCACTATGCCTGCGCAAGCATTCCCACTCTTCAGCATCACCGCGAGCTTCTGTTCAGACGTTGTCTGGCTCCTGGGACTGGATGTCGGCTCCTTGGAGGGGCTATGCCAGTTCTGAACATGGCTGTACACTCACAGGAGGGACAATGTTAGCGTAAAAAAGTAAAATATTTCCATGTTAGAAAGAAGCCAAGACATCTGCTCAGGGCCCTTCCTGAGAAACTTCAGCATCAGATCTACTCACGTCTTCCTTCAGGTGTTTACAGCGTGGAATGTTATTTTCTCTTATTTATTTATTTAGACTTTAAAAAGTAGTTTTAGGTTCACAAGAATTGAGCAGGAAGTGTAGAGAGTTTCCGTATCTCACCCCCAACACACAGCGGCACACCCCCACCGTTAACGTCTTCCACCCGAACTGGCACATACATTTCAGTCGGTGAATCCACACTGACATACCATTATCATCCACAGCCCACTGTTTACATGAGAATTCTCTCTGGCTGTTGTACCTTTTATGGGTTTTGACAAATATATAACGACATGTATCCAACTTTGTAGTATGTATCATACAGAATAGTTCCACTGCACTAAAAATCCTTGTATTTCACATACTTATTCCTCCCTCCCCTAAACTCTCGGCAACCACTGACCTTTTCACTGTCTCCATAGTTTTGCCTATAGAATGTCATATGGTTGGAATCATAGTGTGTTGCCTTTTAGATTGGCTTCTTTCAATTGATAATATGCATGGAAGGTTCCACCATGTCTTTCCTGGCTTGATAGCTTATTTCTTTTTAGCATTCAATAATATTCTCTTTTCTGGATGTATCACAGTTTATTTACCCATTCCTCTACTGAAGGACCTCATGGTTACTTCCAAGTTTTGGCAAAATGATATATAGTAAAGCTGCTTTAAACATCTGTGGGCAGGTGTTTGTGTTGGACATAAGTTTCCAACTGTTTTGGATGAATACCAAGGAGTATGGTTGCTGAAACGTTCAGTTTTAGAAGAAACTGCCCACCTGTCTTCCAAGGTGGCTGTGCCATTTTGCATTTCCTCCAGCAATGTCTGAGAGTTCCCGCTGCTCCACATCTGTGTTAGCACTCGGCGTTGTCAGCATGCTGGGTGTCCGCCATCCTCAGAGGTAGTGGTAACCTTACCTCCCCGCTTCCCCCTCTTTCTGTTAAAGCTAAAAGCCTTTCCTATTTGGAATTGCCTGAAAAGGAGTGTGCAAATCTGAATCTATGTAGGTTACCTTCTCTCTATTCTTAAGCAGGTATGCACACAGCCACACAGGTTGCCCTTTAGCCTCTGTGTTTGGGCAGCATGCTTGGCGCACTGTAGGTGTTTAGAAGGATCTGCTGGTTGCACGGCTCTCAATGACCTGGCTGCCTCTGCGTTTGAGAGCTATTTGGAGAGATTCAGGCTAGCAAGTACATTTTCACAAAAAGGCTACAGGTACTCTTCTGCACCAGGTTGGGACCATATTGCCCAGGGTTTTGAACTCCAGACTCAGAGTACCTCTAAATGTTGGCTTTGGTCTATAAATGATAATAAATGAAGAATATTTTTGGTGATATTTTATTTTGGTCAATAATCAGGCCCAGTATTATATTTGGAGTTTAGACAATGAAAAAGCCACTGTTCTGATTGCAGCCCGTGTGAGCACACTTCACACCTGCATCTGTGGACACTCTCAGTCATGGTGATAGGAGGAGCCGTGGTCACCATCCGTCTCCTTTGTTGTTGTTCCTTCCACTGTTGTTCTTCCAAGGAGACCTGAAATTTATTGAGTCCCCTGGAGGTAAACTTACCCCCATGCCCATTTCTTTTGCTCCCACTGGGCTGATTCAGTACCATGTGCCTGACACATGATAAGTGGCAAAAATGTTTATTGAATTAATAATATACCTTCGGTCTGATGGAGAAGTCTAGAGTTTGCAAGTGAAGAACCACATAACATCCTGCACTTCATCTTTTGGAGGTACTGTTGCAGTTGCTTTGCAGTGACGGAAATCACTGCAGCATTGGCCATGTGAGCTTCAGTCCATGGCCAAATGCAGAGCCATTACTCCCTAACCCCCCACCTCCTGCTTATTGTCAAAAACGCACCACACATTGTAACAATCATATTGCCAAAGCTTTACAGCCTCCATAAATTGAAAACTACTGCCTCTGCCAGTCATGAGCCTGTGTCAACACCAGACTGCGGTAACTCTCCTGGAATGTGTTTGTGAATGCACCATGCCGGCCTTGGAAGCTGTTGACATCAGAGACTGTAAGTTAATTAGATGTGGCCTCAGAGCATTGTGGGTCCTGCTTTCTAGACTGTAATTTTTTTCCCCCTGAAATTCTTCTCTTCTTTGATTTGGTCCCAGCTCAGGACTGTCTTGGCTGCCACGTTTGGCAGACGAGAAAGCCAGTTTAGAGGAAT
The DNA here is from genome assembly GCA_039655065.1 of Glossophaga mutica. NCBI lineage: Eukaryota > Metazoa > Chordata > Mammalia > Chiroptera > Phyllostomidae > Glossophaga > Glossophaga mutica. The sequence continues at coordinate 47,031,388 of CM077306.1, read as the reverse complement.
CCGAGTTGCTGAGCTAGAGGTATGATGTTTGTGACCTGCTTCCCTTTCTCCCCTTTTGGCAGAGTGCAGCAGCAATGGCCTTAGACCGTGGGAAATGGTGGTGGCCACGGACTCTGCTGGGAAGGGGAGACTACAGGTGGACAGCCTGCATGTTTTGAGCAGGCCCTATCTGGCTATGCCAGGGCAACCATCTGGACAGGGTGCTGCTGAGAATATGTCATGACTCCATTCTAGCTGCAGTGCAAGCTGTGGGCTCCCTGGCCATTGTGTGGGTGTGTGTATACGTGTGTGTCCATGTGCAGAAAACACATGTGAACATGTGTGTAATGGACTTCTGGGGAGCACACCCCAGCTCTTTGGAGGTCCTCTTGCTGCCTTATTTTTTTCTCTGCTCTGATATCCTCATCCCTCACAAAGATAACAAGAGAATTCCTGCTGGTTTGAACGTGTCTCATAGTGTGTATAGTTTCTATTCTAGAGAAGTTAAGAAAGGAAGAAGGACCCGGCCAGTTCTATCAAGGTTCAAGGAAAATGTCTGCCTGGGACACCTTCAAAACTTGGTTCTTCTCCTATTACCAGCACTCTGGTGCCAGGCACCATCCTAGACTGACAGAGCCAGGCCGAGTGACAAGAGCCAGGCCGAGTGACAGAGAGAAGTGGGCATCTGGGAAGCAGGAAGTGATGTCAGCAAATTCAGGGAGAGCCCCACAGAGCGGTTTGCTGCCAACTAACTTCCCTGCTTCTGTTCTCAATGTGGACTCATTGAGTTCCACATGCAGAGTGCTGAGCGAGGCTCCGAAGGAGGCAGAGAGAAACACTTCCCTGCTGCAGGTAGTTTACCTCCTAGGGGTAGAAAACACATCCCTATCTGGTGGGAAGTGCCCATGCATATCCTCACAATGTACACATGTGTGCAGAGAAACCAGGCCAACATAACATAGGTAGCGAGGGCATGGTAATTGAGAGAGTGCCTCGGGGGTTCAGAGAAGGCAAGAAATGGCTATGGGCTGAGGTATTCAGAAAAGCCTGCGGAAACAGGAGAAACTTGACAAGAGATACAGATCAGTGTAGCTCAGGTAGGGAGGACGGTCCAGGCCACGAAACAGCAGGAGCAAAGGTAAGGAAATGGGAATGAAAAGGTGCAGGTGATGGGAGCAGGTGAGGAAAGGTGGCAAAGGGAGGTGGGGTAGATAAGGCTGGAAGGATAGAAAGTGAGGTCCCCAAGGGCTGAGAGTTTTGTCCACTGAATTCATTGCTGTACATACCTAGAGCTAGTATTGCCAATTTATTTTGTTGACTAGTGCTGTGAGATAAAGTGAGGCTAGACACAGGAAGAGCTTAAACTCCTTAGATCATGTTCTGCAGCTGTATGGAGGCTTTGGGGTGGGGTGAGTGCACCTGGCAGGTGATATGCAGAGTAACTGAATGGAGAATTGCTTCGAGATATCCTAGTTAAAAAATAAATGTGGTAATCTAAGCATGGGATACGACAAGGTTCAACTATGTTAAAGACAGCTTGGGAAGGGGAATCTCTGTGAGAGGCAGTGAGGGTTTTAGGGAACAGGCTCACCAATATGAGTTGCAGAAATCTCAGGAGACCCTGTCACCTGCCCTCCTTCCTCCCTGAGACCAGAAGTGCCTTCTGGGCAGATCTCTCCTTGCCTTGCTGCTGCCACCCTTTAGGTGGGGAAATTTCATTGCCAGTCAATGTGGGACAGTTTGTGTTTTGTCATCATCCCCAAGTAGATCCCACAGAAATGACTCCTGCTTTAATTTAAGCTGATTTGTGAACTCATTCATTCATCTGTTCATTCATTCACTTATTCTTCAACAATTACCAAGCATGTACTTTGCATTCAGCATTTTGCTAGCCCCTGGGGACTTGCTGATAAATCAGACATGGTGTCTGCCTGCAAGGAGCTTGCAGTTTGGCAGAGGTCGAACATTTAAACATGCATGGGAGTTACAAAGAGCTGTATATCTGCAAAGGCATAGTGAGCAGACAAAGGAGGATGTCAGCTCCAGTCCGAGGTGGGAGACCAACGGCATCTTGAAAGAGGAAGCCCATCTGTGGCAGGGAGTTAGGTACGCACACATTGCACATCTAAACCATCTGCCTTCCGCTGCAGTCTTAGCTCACAGCCCTTATGGAAATTACTTCAGCCGTCTTGCCCAGTTGTCAAACTGTAAGGAAGGGGGAGTCATAATGCAGTGGAAGACCATCCATGGTCCTGTTCCCAACAGGGCATGCAAAGGACAATAGAGGTTCTGACCACCACAGAGAATGTGAAAATGGAGAGCCACAGAGAGAGGGAATGACAGATGGAGGTGGCCCCAGGTGAGCTTTGCCAATATGACATTAGCCTTCTCCGTTTTTTTTTTTTTTAAGGTACTATTTTCCAGGTTCTGCTGCCAGAACTTTCTGAAATGCCAGGCCTGCATGCCAGGGCAAGCTGGAAAGCCCCCAGCCTGGGCTGCGAGTGCCAGAAGGTCACAGCCACAGCCACGTAGAGCAGCGCACCTGACATCTCAGTGCCTCCTCCTTTCTGCCAAGCTGATGTGAGAGCATCGAGGTAACTCTCCAGACCTCTTGGTCAGGCGGCTTGCCCAAAGAAGCAGGCCTAGCCTGGAACCCTGAAGCTGGTTTCTGGCAATGGTTTGAGGGCACTAATGAATGGCCCACCTTGTCGCATTCAGGCAGCTATGCCGCCAGCCAGGAACTTCGGATCTCAGTGTCTCCAGCAGCCAGGAGCGATGGCGGAACATCTGTCAGTGTTTGGATCAGGACCGACTTCTGTCTCTCTCTATAACCCTTAGAGCTTCCTTTAAACAAAGATGTCTCCTACTTCCTTCCTCAACCTCATCCTACTTCCAAAAGTCAGCTGCCAAAGAGCATTTATGTCTTTTTTGGCAGACATTTATGTCTTTTTTTTCTACAAAGAAATTTCAAAGGTAGCAATAACAGTAACAAACTTGTCCCGAGCAGGCACACTCACAGTCCCCTATGCACACCTGTTCTAAAACATCAGACAACTGATAGCCTTCAGTGTGAATTTACTTTATAATTTATTGAGCACCTACTGTGTTCCAAATGTGTCCAATGCCATCAGGAAAGCCCTTGAGGAACTTGGTTATCATTCTTGCAGGACACAAACACAATGTCGTAACTAACTGATCTCAAGGTCTAAAGATCAGCTCAGGACACAGAGGCTGTGCTGGGGAAGGTCTGATTCTAAATTCTTCGTGCACTATAGTGAGATGTTTTGTGCCATCTGAGTATTGCCTGCATTGCCTTTTGTCACTTGCCTACCTCCTTGAATGGTCGCTTTCCTTATAGGTGTGGGTGTCTCTCCATTTACAAGGGAGGTCAGAGAGAGACTCACTGTTGGTCTCATGCCTCAGAAAGCAGACGATGATTAATGAACTTGGCTCAGCCAAATTTAGAGGCCTTCGGGGGTCATTTTAGGGTTCTTTATGAGCTTCAAAGTTCAAGGCATGGCTCAGTCAACTGTCACATCATTCAACATGTGGGCTTACCCAACCCCTGCTGCTTTGTGCAACGCTGCTTAAGCATGTCTGCACAAAACAAAAAACAAACAAAACAAGAAGAAACCCAACCTGTTTTCAGTGAGAGTACAGCCAGGATATCTTCACCTTACTTGACACCTGTACGTTGTAAGAGTGCTTATTATTGGTGGTGAGAGATGTTAATCTAGGTTAGGGGTCCCATTCTGAAGATGGAAGCGAAAGTGTAAAAACTGATGGTAGTATTACTAGCAGTCATTGGGAACTATCATGCGGTGTTCAGTTCAGTGCTCACCGCAGTCCTGTAAAATTGGTTTTGTCCTTCCCATTTCACTGATTGTGAACGTGAGTCCCAGAGAAGTCCAGTAACTGCATCAGCTCTAAGTCTATTGAGTGAGGGAGTCAGGGCGCGGCCTCCTGTGTGTCTGGCTCCTTCATGGAGGAAAGGGAAGCCGCTCTCCATCAGCATTTCTGCAGATCTCAGCTGGGTGGAGAAGAGCCTTCTGTGTACCACTTCCCCTCTCCTCAAAAGGCGTTTGGATGGGTTAAAATCCTCTTCTCTGGGTGGCATGGGGTGGAGGGGATGCGCAGCTTAGGGAAATCCCTGGAATGGATGGTGCAGAGGGCACTTCTGCTGAAAAATAGTCTGCATGTCCTCTTAGATATCATTTCAGGGATTGTGGGGGGAACCGCAGGGGAGTCAGGAGGTCACCTGTGGGAAAAGTGAGGGTAAGAGGACCATAGTCAGCCTCAGGTTGGGCTTCCCACTTAAGGTGCCAGAGGCACGTTGAGATTCTAGGGATTTCCCACGGCTCCTTGTACTCCGTAAGGGGCCGGCCCCAGGTCAGCGGTCTCTCAAGGTTAGCACTTCCTCCAGCTCCCTCCTGCCCTGCTCCCCACCCCCCATGGAACTGGGGTGGAGGGACTGGAGTGGAGTAGCAATCTGGGAGGTCAAGCCAGGAATGTGGCCAAACTTCGTTCCCTAGCAGCGCCCCATTTGGAATGAAGTTGGTCTCTGTTGCAGCTGCCCAGGAGGAGTTTGCTAAGGTAGTTAAAGAGAATCTGATAGGAGCTTTTGAATATCGGTAGCTGATGTGCAAGGGACTGAATAAACAGCATATACTCTTTCCTTTTCTTTAATAAAGGCCAGGATTGGCTTGAACTTTGTTGGGAAAAGCATGTTTTTAGTCTCAGTGAGGTTCTGTATAGAATTATGCTGTAACTCAGGCTCATTGCAAATAAACTAAGTTTTAGAAGTGCGTGGTTAGGTTGTCGAAGCAGAGGCAAACCTGCTTCTCCTCTCTTGCCGAGGCCCATTTGGTTGGGATTTCCAGATGATGGGGTGCCCACAGATGCTCCTACTTGACTGATGATGGAAGGGTGCCTTTTGAGAACCAGAAGGTGCTTTGATCGGGACATGGGATCAGGGTCCATGGATAGTTTACAGGGAGATGATCAGTTCAGGGGCATATCAAGGCATATTAGTATGTCTCAGTTATTCATTCCTGATTCATTTATCATTTTATTCAAACCCGTTTAATAATAGTTTATATTACTTATAGCACGTATTTTGTGGATATACCAAAGTACAAAAGCACATCTGTAATACGAAATTCTTTTTGTTTTTTGAGCTTCAATGCATGAGTGACCAGGCAGGTCAGATATGCTTATGATATGTAAAAAAGCAAGATAAAAAAGGCTGTAAGCGTAGAATAGCAGTTTGCTTTTCCTTTTCCATGGCAAGCAGCCTTCAAACACTGTATATTCATGGCCCCAGTGGCGTGAGAGACTGCCTTTCCTCCCTGGACAGTCCTTGCCAGCTGCCTTGCTAACTAGACAGACAAGAGGCCTTGTCCACCCTCTCCATGCTGTCCTTGTCATGCAGTGATAAAGACCCCACCGGACAAAGTGGGACATGCCAGGTTTCTTCAGGCTCAGTGCCACGTGCAGTTAGTTCCCTTACTTTTGTAACGAACTATAGAAATGATCCCTGAAAGTATAGTCTTAGTTCCCTTACTTTTGTTTAAAAGTTTCTATCGGACTTGATCCCTGAGGGCCTTAGCTGAGAAGAAGCTGATCATTTTCAGAAGAGGTGTTATGTACCCAGTCCTTCCCATGGTACTCACAGTACTGCCTTACTCCCAGAATCCCTTTCACTTCTCCCCAAAAGTGAAGTGTGGGTCCAAGCCAAGACAAGCACATTGGTGGGTAGGGGATCAGCAACCTGAAGACAAATGGGAGATCGCAAGGGTGCGCCCAGCCGGGCACCAAGGAAACAGGCGGAGGTGCCACAGGGTCCGAAGCAGGCCATTCGAATCCGGCCTCTGCCAGCTATGGGACCTCGGGTGACTGAATTAGTTAACTTTCCTGAGTCTTACTTCCTTCTTCTGTAAATGGGAATTTAAAATACCCATCTTGCAAGATTATTTTGAATATTTGAAGTAATAGATTAATCCACGGTGACACGGTTAATCATTTATTTATCCATCAAACATTACATGTTTATTACACATTAAACAGCGTGCTAGGCAACAAGAGAGGTTTCAGTCATTAGTAAAACATGGCCCTGTACTGCAGGGATTCAAGTGCAGAGGAGGAGATGAAAAACTTAGCAAATACATTAAACTGAAGCAATAAAGACAATAATAAAATGTGTATTAAGTTCACTGCTATTACAAAAATAGGAGTGGAATTCGGAATTCAGAAATTACTGTACCAGGTAATGTTTTGATAAATAAGGTGATTTCTTCATAAAGAACTGCTGATTAGACTTCATTCATTGACTTATTAAACAACTTGGATGCTTCATATTGGCCAGAAAATTAAGAGAGGGTCCCAGTCCCTTCTCCTCATTCCCACTGCATCTACCTTAGTTCAAGTCAGCATTGCCTGCAGCTGATGACGTTTTACCTGCACGTTTTCCCGCTCCTAGTCCCTTTGCTTCATTGCTTGTTGATGCTAGCAACAGTCTCCTACACCTACATAGCCTTTCAGCATTCACAGACTCTTTTCACGAAGGTCTAAATTGGTCGTCAGTACAACCTAGTGAGGTATGGGGAAGACAGAAGTGATTATGCTTATTATAAAGGAAAGTTAGAGCCTTAGATGTCAAGTGACCTGTTCAAGGTCAAACTCAAACCCAAACTCACTTCTTTTGGATCCAAGCCTACGACTTCCCCTTCCATGTCTCTCAAACAAGCATACTAAATTCTTAAATAATATTATAGCCTCTTGTTTCTCAACATCACTGACAACTTTGTTGTTAAAGTTCAGGGAAAGCATCTGTTTGCCTACAGATTTTTGACACTCCTAGTTACTCTTGCCAAACCTGAGATTAATTAGGCAATGCAACTGAAGTCCTCTCTTTCCAGAGGCCTCTTGGGTCAAGCTTTTCATTCACAGCCAGAGGAAGCTTCTGGATGAAATACCTGGCAGACAGGGTTTTTCCTTGCTTATTCTCCAAGAGGGCATCCTATGAGGGGCAGATCGGAGGGCTGGGACTAAAAGAGTGTGCCAAGAAAGCCCTGGTTTAGGACGGCTGCTGAGCGGTGTCCCGATTCCATCTTATCCTATTGTTAGGGTAATTGTCATCTTAGTAGCACTTGCTTCTGCTTCATTAATTCCCTCATATGTTTATTCATTCACTTATTCATTCATGGAACACATCCGAAGCATTGTATATGCATTGGGGATGCTCGTAAGAATAAGATGTGTTCCTTGCTTCTTTCTTTCTCTCTTGAGACCTGTACTGGATACATCAGTCCTGTGCCTGCTTCACTGACTCATCCTGCAGTCTCATAAGGAAATGCCATAGTCATAACCTTTCTGTCAGGGTGGGCCAGGGTGGTACCCTGTGACCTGTTCCTGAAGCTCACACTGCATGGTCAGGCCACGCCACTTACAAAACACCCCAAGTGGGTCATGAGCCCTGGGTCCTTGCTCAGCCTGTGTCATGATCAGGTACAGATACTCTTTAGCAATGCAAGTGTGAACCAATGTTTGTCTTTTCATTCCCTGCAACTTAAAAAAATTTTTTAAATTAATGTTCAGACTTTTAGCTTCATTGTTTGATATTTGGCCTATGATAGATTGCAATATTGTTCAAAATATTTGCTGCTCCTCTCTGGGGCAGAGTTACAACTCCTCACCAAGTGACCTTAACTTTAAAAAAAAATACAGTTGAAAAGGTATCTAAGTTCAAGTTACTTATTTTAAATCATACAATGCTGAAGCCAGTCTAAAAAAGAGTAAAACACATACTTCTGTGCAATAATTCAATGACTTGCTTTAAAAAAACAAACCTGTCCAACAACAACAACAACAAAGACCCCCAGGTCACAATCAGTACCCTACAGTCATCTTGCCAGTGTGCAGGAAGCCACGGAGCCTGTGGCAGCAGGAGCCAGGATGAGCAGCAGGAGGCTGGTTGGGCTTAACACCTAGACCCTGAGTTTACCAGCTCTGTGACCTTGAACAAACTCCTGACTTTTCTGGGATGCAGGTTTTCTGAGATGTCATAAAGAACAGAAATAACCTGCCAGGCTCTTGCGTGCACTCCTGACGCACCATGGACACTCGGAAGTCTGGAGATGCTTGCTGATGAGTCGCAAATGGCCTGGTATGGTGAGAGCTGGTAGACTGATTGTTGAGTCTCAAGTTTTTGTTGAAGATCAAGCCGCTCTCTCTGACTGGCAGCATATGCACTATTTCCAGTGTAGGAGGCCTTGGGTTCAGGGGCCAGGAGAGGCCTTCCTAAAAAAAAATAGTGGTTCTAAAGCAAAATGACATCACTAGTATTGGGCATGGGGAATTTATTTTGTGTAAACAGCTTCCTGAAAGTTATTTTATTAAAAGTTTTCAGAATTAATAACAACATTTCAAAATTCAGTAAAAGTAAATACTTAATATATTTCACATACAAAAATTTATGAACTTATTAAAAATATAAAGTCAAAACATAAATTCACCAACGTATAAATGACATACTTACGTGATCATTCTGATACAAAAATATAATCTGCTCCTGGCTCTGCTGTTTGCTTTCCCTGCGGTCCCTGCCCCCCACCCGCTGCATCTTCCCAGGAGCTGCTGCCTCTGAGGCCACTGGTCCAGCAGGACTTCCGTCCTTCCTGCCTGTTAGGTTTGCTTGTGTGGCGCTCTCAGGACACCACATCTGCGCCTCGGCCTGGCTCTGGCCGGTAATTTCCAGTTGTAGCAGTGTGATTTCTCTCGCAATGGCAATGGCCGGGAGGGATGAGCTCACTTAGGGTCTACCCAGACCCTTCCCTGGCAGGGAGATCTGGCTCCTCCCACTGTGTACAGCTAAGCCATTGGGTTTCGGGTAGAAAGAGGGGAACAGGGGACTTACAAAAGCTGAATGGTAAAGAGAGGCTGGTAGGGTATTAGTGATGGGGGTAGGAGGCAGGTAAGGACCAGGTAGGGTTGGAATTGGAGAGATAGTCAAATTAACCAATGAGTGAAATAACATTATTATACCAATTGAAACATCAGTATTTCTGAACATAAAATAGCATGGTATACCAAACATTGGAAAAACTGAAAACTAGATAGATCCCTCATGATTATTACCTTTCAATGGCATATCCAGTATTTTACACAGTGGGATAAGCTCTCAAGACCTAGTCCAATCATGGTTCTCATTTTTCCCCCTGTTTAGTCCCCACAGCTCCCCATCCAGACTCCAGCCTGGAAGGAGATAAGCTAATCACAGGAAGAAAAGAGAGCAAGAAGGGAGGTGCAGGTAAGGCTCTGGCTGCAGCAAACAGAGCTGGAAGTGAGCACCGCTAAGCTGGCCTTTACAGCCTGCAGGTTTCCCAGGTGCCGCGTCTGGCTGCCCTCTTGTGCCATCACGGAGGTCAAATCTGGTTGAGAGGGGAGCAGGGAACTTTTACAATGCCCAAAGATTTCCCCAAGGCAGAAGTTATTGCTTCTTGGCAGCCTATTTCCTAGAGGGGAGAGCAGAGGGATGGCCTTGGCCTCCTGCAGAATGACTTGGTTTGCATGGTAAAACTGTCCAGCCAGGGGCTGGAATGCGCTGAGGTGGTTCCCTAGTTCAGTTAGCTTCCAGCACATTGAAAACCTCATTTCTCTGAGCAGGTTTTCCTTTAAATAATGCATTTCCAGGACCCTAGCTTTCAGCTTTATCCAGCACAAAACAATTTAGGTACAGACCCCAAAGAGGACTCCAACAGCACGTGTAAGCACCCCAGTTCCTGAGGTTGATATTTCCATTCCCATTACCTCTATTCCCACACATTCCTGTGGCATGAATTGGAAGTGCCCTGTTCATATAAAGACTGCACGCTGTTTCAAGCCATCCCAGCAATGGGTAAAAGGCACTTGTAGTGCAAAAGAGGGGAACTATGCGAAGCCACGCTACAATTAGCCAATTAGCTTTGTATGTTTTTTGCCAGCGCCGCAGTGAGACCGAGAGGAAACACCATTCCAGCTGACTCTGACTCTGTGTGAGTGCGTGTGTTCAGGCGCTTATTTAAAATATAACCACAGGCCAATGTGCCTTCATCGAAGCACATGGATGTCATTACTGCAGTTTAGGTTGGAAGGAAATACAGCACTTAACCACCTGAAATCTCAGTAGACAAAAGGAGAATGCCATAAAGTTTTACAACTGTGGGACAAAAGATGGCAAAATGTAGGTTCCATTAAACAAATTAGTAAATAACTTACGTTACATAGTTGAGTAGGTTTGTCACAGAGTGATTAGTAGAGCTGAGTAACCTCTGATGAGATTACATTCTCACAAGGCAGTGGAGTAGGAATTGGAAAAACATCAGTTGTTATGTCTTTGACCTCAATCCCCTTGTATGCAGACAATGCAATAGAATTTCTCACAAGCTTTTGATATGTAAAAACAATGCTCTTGATTTACTGATATTTTGAATCCGGGGTGCTAGTCTTTTGCCAGCAGCAGAGATGACCACCATTAACATATCTGCCTCACAATGTTCTACTTGATTAGGTGCTCCACCATCAGACTCATTTTCACAGAGCAAATCCTATTCGGATCCTGGACAGATTAAAGCACCTTAACCCTTAGTTTTAAATTTAGTTCCTCTGGGAAAAAAGCGGAGATCCAGAAGTCCTGAGTGAAACTGAATGCTTTGGGAGACAGCTTGCTTTGCCTGAAAGCTTGCTCTCTGGAGGGCCGTAGACAAAGCTTTCTCTACTGTGCTCTGCTACTGTGTTCAAGGCACTGAGTAACTCTTAATGTTCCTAGGGTTTCCTAAACAGCCGAGAAATAAAGCTAACAGAAGAGAGCAATATATTTCACTTAACTAACTTTAACTGCATACCCAAAGTTATTTCTTTTTAAATAGCTCATGAAAGCCTTGGTCAGAATTTGGTGGCAACGGAAATAATCCAACATGAATCCATCAGCTGCCCGGTGAGTCTCTGGACTTGAAGTGCATTAAGAATGAAACGACACCCGGGATGCTGTAATCTTTATAGGTCTGTATTTCTTTTCCAAAAAAAAAAAATGAAAAGAACAAAGTCACCACTCTCACAACAACTGGAGGAAAACTCAGTAGAAACTCAACACTTTTTCAATGAAAAATGCCTGATGTCATATATTTTGTTTAATAAAGACTGAGTTGGCTGTACACTAAGCCAATTTAAGAATGTGATCTGTAGCCCACAGTCTTAATTACCTAGAGAAAAAGTGAATGGGTTCATTAATGCTGTGAAAAGGAACAGTGACCTACCTGCCAAGTGGCAAGGTGGAAATAATTAATCTAGTCAATTAAAAAGAAACAGATCATTTAAAATGCAAAGGCTTCCAGGTGGTGCACTGCATTCTGCTATCTGGAATTGCAAATTATTACTGTCAGTTCAGGTCTCCTCAGTAAGTTTTTCTTCATCCTTTCCTTTTATTTATTTATTTTTGCCATGCCTCAAATCTAATAGAAAAAGCATTCTGAGCTATAAATCACTACCTGTTTCTTCATTTTTTTGTTCTAAAACATTTATTTATTCTAACATGTACACTAGATATGCTCCAGGGGGTTATCTAGTTGCTAGGACCATCTCCACGATTCCTTTCTCTCTTTGTCAGGGTCTGTTCTATCTTTCCCTTCAATATTGTTTGCCTTTTTCTGTTTTTTTTTTTTTTTTTAATAATATTTTAAAAGTGCTAGAGTCTGGGTTACACTGTCTGGGTTATCTACTCCCATTTATGATCCTATAACCTTGAAGCTTGCCACGGCCTGGCTGTCAGCACCAGATTCTAAATACATAGGGTAGTGTATTTGCTCCTTAGAACCGGAAATTAGTCGAACAGTTACTTTTCTACAAAGGTTCATAATTCCTCTTGACATTTACAAGCAAGTAGCAGTTCTTATACATGAGTGACCTCAGAACACCTCAGGCTGCAGCAAGCGGCTACTTGCAGCCCAGCGCTGGTGCCGGCGTTTGCGCAGAGCTGTAGGGAGCTCGGCTCTGTCGCTCGGGTTTCCCAGGGGCGTGCCTCTCCTGGCGCTGCGCTGCAGAGGCGGAAAAGAGCGGGTTCGCAGCTTAATCCTTTTCAGCTGGTGCGAACTCTGTCCCAGGACGAATATTAAGATCGTGTTCATTTTAACCATGGCCAAGCTTTATAAAAGCATCATCCGAGTTTTTAAAATCTGTTCAAGGGAAGGCTTTTATTCTTTAATGATGAGAGTCTGGCTATACATTTCTGGTTGCTAAGGAGGAAAAAAAAAGATCTCATCTGAGAAAACAAATGCTGTGGTGGCGAAGTGCGACTTGCAAGTCTTTATTTCCTAGGTGTTAGACTTGGCAAGTTAGAAATAGCGAGGGAGGCGAAAAGACGCTTTTTCTTGATGTGCCCAAACAAAGTAGTACATATTGTCAGCTCGGCAGGAGGCGCGCGGCGGCCATATGTGCGGCACCCAGCGAAATGGAATAAACAGCTGCTGCCAGGAATCGGATTCCTGGCCAGGAGGCAAACCCAAGTCCTCGTGTTTCCAAAATAAAAATCACCAGAGGGATTCCCCTTCCTACAGTTCCAGCTAGTAGTTTTATAAAAGCATAAAACATAGCTGTATTGTGGTTTATCCTAATCCCTTACATTTGTAAAGCGTTTTACAGTTTACAAAGCGCTTTACATACATGGTCTCTTTGAGCTTCATAACAGCCCTGGAGAGTACGGAGCACAGATATTGTGATTCGCTTTTCACAGATGGAAAAAAGAAGGTTCAGATAATGACGCTGAGCTGCGCGCCACAGCTCGGATCCCCGCCCGCCTAGCCCAGAGCTGGCCGTGCAGAGACCGCCTGGGCTCTGCGGGATGGACGAGGTCCCGCCCAGGGTATCCTTTCCGAGTGTAGTTGAAGTGCAAGCTGCACTTCCTTTCCCTTTGTGCAAACATCAGCTCCCTCAGTCAAAGAGGTCTCCCGCACTTTTAGAAGCAAGGGAGGTGAGTAAGTTGGAAGGAAGCAAGGGCGAGGAGAAAAGCTACTGCAGGTGGAGTCTGGTTTTCCCTTGATGGCACTCACGGCCGCCATTTCATTTTCAGTGTGTACTGCGGAGGTCAGCCTCTGGGCTTCAGAACTGCAAGAAGGAAAGTACTTGGATATTGTTGCATTATTTTCTCTGACACTGCCACCTCTGTACAACCCTTTGCAGAAAAATACGCTGCTTTGCTTCTGAATTGCCAGGCCAGTGCTCATTGTGAAAGCAGGTTTACAGAAAAGATCTGCAGTGCTCTTTATCTCGGAGCCCTCTCTGATACTAGGGAATGGTGGGATACTGCTGCATAACATTCCTGTGCTGTGATATAGAGGGCATTGCAGGTGGGTGCTGCAGTGCAGAGGCCGCTATGGCTGCTTTAGCCCTGTAAGAGGGAACCGCTCTCTGGTACAGACTTGGAGACTTCCCTAATGCGTACCTAGTTTCCTGATCAGGTCTCACAGGGCTTTCGAACATGCCCGGGGATTTCCTGCTCTTTAGTGCTGGCTGCAGAATCTGGCTTTAAAATCGCAGGAACCAAAATGCCAGGGCTCAATGCTTACCAGCAGTGTGAGTTTGAGCAAGTTTACTTAAGCTTTGTGTGGTGCAAGAGGAGTGCCCTACCTGAAAACATGGGGCTATTAATAAACTCTGTTTCCTGGGTCATTGCAAGACAAATGATTATTGTTTGTAAAGTGCTGGCACCAGTGCCCGGTGTGAGATGAGTGCTGTATTAGGCTTTGCTAAGTACAGTAGGCTGTACTGTGGGCAGGAGCAGCTCAGCTCCATGCAACTCCCTCCTGCTCCCTGATCAGGTCCCAGTTACTAAGAGTCGTTGGTGACAACCCTCCTTCACATGTCCGCTTTGACTCAGCTATGCCTTCCCAGGATCCCCCAGGGAGATGCACAAACCAAGAGGTACTGCCCCGTGCTTTTTAGTCACTGACCTTTTCATGCTGCAAAGCAATCAAGGTTTGCAGGAACACAATGCATTTTGTTTAACTGCTTTTACATGGTTGGTATCAAAGCAAAAATTGCACCCAACAGAGTTAGACATGCAAGCAAGACTTTTATTCAAAGCTCTTGCAATAGAGGAGAGTGCTCAGAACTCAACTCTGCTGAAACAAGGGCAGAGGTGGAAGTGTTTGTAAGCAGCGGGGTGAGGAATGATCATAGGCTATCCATGTTCGCGAACTGGCTTGACACAAGGGAAAGTAAATTTCTCATATCTTTACAACAGGAGGTAGTTTTGTAACTCGGAGCAAGGTACCTGAAGTAGTTAGGCTCCTACTCTCCCACAGGAACTGGGAGATAGCAGTGCTGTCTCCTTTGATGATTTCCTTTCAAAGAAATTGTTCCCAGGCACTGGAGAAAGACATTCTTGGTTGGCTAAACCAGCAAGACCCTTTTAAAAAGATTTACATGTATCTCAAAGAGGCAGAGAAATAATTACTATGACAAGTTATCTAAAGAAAATGCTCTAGGAAAAGGGAGGTCAGGAAGAAGCCTATCCAAAGTTTAGTCAAGCTGAGGGCGATATTAAGGCCATCTTGCTCATCAGTATTTTAGAGACTAGATGGCAATTTGTTTCTCTTGCCACAGACTTCCTTTGGAAGGTAAACAGAACCCATGTGGGTTCCCTGCTAGGCCTTGCTGGTGGCCCAGGGTCTTTGGTTACCCGAGTGTCCGGTCTTAACCCCTCCCTCTTTCAGGGGGCAGTTGGCTCTCACTGACCCAGGAAGGGCAGAGCCTCGTTTTACTTTTTGTCTTGAGCCTCTGAGCCATGGTTCACTTGATAAGGTGATGTCCCTCCCCTGGACCACAGATCGAGTCCTTGAGTCCATCCAAGCACCCATGATTTTGGAAATAATTACTCAGTGAAGGGGGGCAGAGTATGCCACCCCCAAATGTGCCATTTTGGCATGTGGATTATTTTGAGTGGAAGGCAAAGAAAATCCATCAGATTTTGGAAATACTTTTACCCATGCCTTAAGTGTCTAAAAGAGTTTGGATATGGGGCCTGTGTCAGCAAGAGAGCACTTACCAGAGATAACTTTTTTTTAATCTAAAAGACCTATCTGCACAGCAAGGCAAACATCTAATTACCAAATGTTTGCTCTTGTTATCTTCCCAAGAATGACCTGTCTCCCCTTAGGACTCTTTCACCCCACCTTGTTCCACAGCTCAGGGCGACACAGATGCCTCACACCTCACCCTCACGCAGTTGGTGACAGGTCTTTGAGTGTGATATTTTTTATGGGGCTCCTGTATGTACAAAATTAAGCTTGTTTTTCTCCAGTTAATGCTTTATGTCAGTTTAATTATTACAGCAGCCAGAGAACCTACAAGGGAAGAAGGCAAAGTATTCCCATGCCTGCAACAGTGGAGAAAAAGTCAGGACGTTAGTTAATTCGGACTTTTCTCTGAACTTCAAAGGGGCTGCAGTTTAAAGATCAAGATCTTCTCACAGGAAGAAGGCCCTTGGTAGATGTCCACTCTCAATCTGAGTCCCAGCTAACTCTTCAGCCCTCAGCACACCTTTGTAAAATCTCCACACCCATCCCAGAAACCATCTGGGACTTCAGCAAAATGGTTATCGGTGCCCCTTGCTGTTTAAACCTCACAAAACCGTCAGGGAGGAGGGCTCCTTGTTATGTGGTAAGGGGTAGTAGACTTGAAGTCTACCGGTCAGGTTCATTTTTTATTATTTCTACAAGGGTGAGCTACACTCATGGGCATTATTTTACCTCTTACGTTGCGTCTGCCAGTCTCACCAATGGCCACTTTAATGTTCAGGAATGATACAGTCAAAATTGATACTGACAAGTATTTCCCAAATTTGCAAGATTTTTTTCCTCTTCACTCCCTCTTTCTTCCCTCTCCTTCTTTCCACCATTTTTTTGTGCAGAACAGTGTTAGGTTTCCTTTCTGCCCTGCCCTGGGTTGAGGTGGTGTGGAGGGGCAGAAAGGAGAAGATTGCTGGAATATTAACTGAGCTTCATTCCCCAGGGCCATCCTCATCTTCCTTTTGTGTGTGAGGATGGGGTAGGAAAGTTGCCTGTTCTTGCCATAGCTCAAAGGTTTTGGGCTGCAGAAATAATCAAGGGTTGAATTAAATTGCTGTATTTCAGCCACTAGAAAGAACCACTTTCAGCCTTAAAGCAAACCCTGGCCTGCAGAAAACAGGTGTGAAGGGTCCAGAGAGGTTTGGGCAAGATGCAGTAGAACACAGGGGCCTCTGTTGTTTGCTGCACGTAGGCCTGATTACAGTCAATGTGGGGGGCCCAGGATAGCAGAAGTTTACTCAGATCTTTGCCCTAGGCAACATTTTAAGAAGGACTCGACTGCTTGGAATGTTGACTCTAAAGCACATTCTTAGAGCACCAGCACATCAAGAGCATGGGACTCTGGAGACTGGTGAAGAGACAAAAGACAAGCTGGGTGGTGTGCGATAAGACCTGGGCTTTGGCCTGGAGTTTAGAAGGGAGAAAGCACTCATGATCCTCCTGGAAGGAAAACCACTGGCTGCAGCATGGAACACTGAAGTATGGAACAGGGAGAAACAGCTCTTGGTGCGCAGGAGGCCACAGCGAAGCCTATTTAAAATATGGACCACGGAGCAACAATGTAAGAAATATAGGCGGTATTTTGTGAACGGCCTCACAAAAATGGCCAACCAAAGCCAGCTACCTCACTTCCCAAGCCCAGTACAAAATGAAAATGTGGGGTCCCTTGTTCATAAATTATTAAGGATTTCAAAACAGTGGCAGCAGAGGATTAGGCCAAGCGTGGAGCCCTTCCACATGCAAAGCCCTGTGTGACTGCACAGCCACCCATGAAGTCGGCCGTGTGTCTCCACTAGAATTAATCCGAATGTGGCAGACCAAAATTCTTTTCTGCATTCATTTTGCACCGCAGTCAGAGAAAAAACTTCGCCTTCCCCACAGAGCACTGATGTCCGAGGGGGGAGGGGTAGGCAGACCTCCCTAGAATCCAGTCTGAACAAAGGTGTCTTCACTCTGCCCTGGAGACTGATTTCCTGTCCCTCTTCCTTCCTTTCCTTTAAGGTGAGAGTAGGGAGAAGGAGTCCTCATTTCAAGCTGTCTGCCAGGGTCCGCCTGGTCTGGAGTCGCCTTGGGTCTCTGAAAAGGTTTCCCTTACACCCGATTTCTTTCCCACCTCCCTCCTTCTTAGCAAACACATAGCTCTTTAACAGATTCTGAGTATTTTGGGGGGCAAGTTCTGTGGACTTTTATTAGATATATACCGTAATTCCAAACTGTGATTACGTGATGTCTGGCTTTCCCTGAACTCAAATTTAATATCCTGGAAAATGGGAAGCTTTATTGCAAGGCTGAAGTACACCAGCAGTGGGGGACCCGGGGCTGAGCGCCCCCATGGGTCTGCTGATTGCTTTCGGTCCACCCCCTGAAATCCCTGGCTGGCCACGGTCTGATGCTTGTTAACCTCCACTGTGCCTTTTAGATGGACTTTTTTGTCCTCTTGAATTATGTTTTATTATACATACTTATAAAACAAATTTTAAAAAGACAAATCATTCATAATTTTACAACCTTAATAACTCTGTTCCCTCCCCCCCCCCCCCCGCCACTTTTCTGCATTCTCTCATTGTCCTGGGTTACGATTGTATTTTAATTGTTGCATTCATAATGGAGTTACGATTTTTTGTTCCACAGTTGAATTTTAATCCCTTCTATTCTTGCAAAGGTAAAACACATTTATAAACTTAAAGAAAATGAACAAAAAAGTGAAAAAGAAGTCCTAGAATTGCCTTCAAATGGAAGCCAAAGCAATAATCATTGAGGCAGAGAACCTATGAAGGTAGAGCTGAATTGATTTTATTAGTTACCTAGTTTTGTGCCTTTATTTTACCAAAAAAGAAACTGAGACCCAGAGTTAAATGACCTGCCACACAGCTTCTAGTGACAGTCATAACTAAACAGGCAGCAAATTACTTTTTCTTAAAAAATATAAGCTAAGTAGTCCCGATTTCCACACTAGTATCATAAGTTCTTTGAGTGTCTGTCCTTCCTTTGTGATATGGGAGTTGGAACAGATGCTCTTAAAAGTTCTTTCAACTCCAAAACCTTGAATCCAACTGGAAAGGAATACAATTGGACCCCTGCCTAGTCAGCCCAGAACTACGACGCACATAATGAAAAATGTGGTAATGATTAGAACATCCCCTGTTTTATTTAGCAAGATGGGCTGTAGAGCGGCTCCGCAGACCTTGGCAAACGCAGACCGGACCTCAGACTGCGTGTGACAGACAGTACCCTGGCTGCGGGACCGGTCCGCAGGCCAGCCGGCGCCTCTCCGATCTCAGCTCAGAGGAAAACCGTAGTGTGTTAAGCAAACAAACGGCTTGCCAACCTTATTTCCCAGCGCAGTGACTGCGAAGCTAGCCTTTCAGAACTTTCCCGGCAGAGCGAGGCCCCCTCTACTGGCAGGATTCCTCATTCACCCAGAAGTCAGGCTGTGTTAGGTTTGTGGGAAATGGAAGAAAAAAAAAAAGAAAAGAAAAGAAACCAGGAGCAGAATGGATTCCAATTGTGAGGAGTCATGAAGCAGTTATCTACTCTGAAATCTCAACTTTTCAGACAAAGAAATAGATTTATGATGTTTAAACTTGTTTTCTCGGAAACTAGTTACGCAACATTCTTCTGAGGAAACTTTCGCACTAGGTGGCAAAAACATCTCTGCATTAAAACCTAAACTTTGGCCCTGGCTGGTGTGCCTCAGAGAATTGAGTGCGGGCTGTGAACCAAAGAGGCACGGTTCGATTCCCAGTCTAGGGCACATGACTGAGTTGCAGGCCAGGTCCCCAGTGGGGGCCACATGAGAAACAACCACACATTGATGTTTCTCTCCCTCTTTCTCACTTCCTTCCCTTCTCTCTAAAAATAAAGAAATAAAATATTTTTAAAACAAACAAACAAACAAACAAACAAAAAACCCCCCTGAAGTTTGCTTTCTGAAAACAGAAGGGCCTAGACAAGTACGCACTGAATCAGCAATGGGTGAAAAACATGCTTTTGCTCAGGGAAGAGTAGGGTCCTCGCATCCCTCACGTGAAATCCTGTGTCCCATTTGCCTGAACCACCATTTCTTAAACTCTGTCATTCAGGTATCACCGACAGGCTTCTTGCCATAGTCAAGTACTCTTATCATTTTTCTTTCAACTGAGCCATTTTTTTAAAAAATTTTACTCTCATCCCATGCAATAGAATCTGTGAAATTTTAGGTTTGATGTCTCATGTATGTTATGTGTATATATACATGCACTCAATAAAATAAGTACATGGCTATTTAAAATTGTTCTGTGTGCCAGCTAAATTCATCTGATAGAATTATCGCATGTGCTTACCATGCTTTAGATAATACTGAGGTAAATACACCCCACATGTAAGTCATGTAAATATAGTGGTCATAATTTCATTTTTCCGTTAAAGGTGAGTTGTTTATTGCTTTTCTTCACCTGGTCCCTCCCTCGTGCCTTATTCTCTGTCTTGACATCCTTCCTCGTCCCCCCTCCACTCCTTCACAGTTCT
Organism: Glossophaga mutica; assembly: GCA_039655065.1. Classification (NCBI taxonomy): domain Eukaryota; kingdom Metazoa; phylum Chordata; class Mammalia; order Chiroptera; family Phyllostomidae; genus Glossophaga; species Glossophaga mutica. The sequence continues at coordinate 47,011,805 of CM077306.1, read as the reverse complement.
CGGGGTCAGTCGGGACATTTCCTTTCCCCCCACTGGGGACTGGGCCTTGTTGGATTCTGAGCTCCAGGAAACCATATGGAAACAAACTGGTATTGGACAGAACGAATAAAAAGACCTTTGTATTCTTGTCTTTTTCTAGGAATTGGGGCTTGAGAAATATTGAAAAGTGATGTTATTTCTATTTCATCCTTACGGTCAGCTTCTCTGAGGAAATGGCACATAAACACAGAAAGTCCAATTTATAAAAACACATTTACGAAATTACTCCTTGAGGAACAGAATGGAGAGTCTGTTTTGGTTGGGGCACTGTGCAGGTTGTGATACCTGTAGGGGAGAATGGAGATGAGAAAAAGGCTGATGTTCATGAAAGCTTTTCCCTTATTAAACATTCCTGTGGAATTAATTCAAGCTTTGCTTCTTCAGAAATAAAGGCGACCATTATGCATTTATTTCTGGGTGAATACATTCAATTCCCAGGTAGTTATAACTCGGTGCCACTGTGAACCCCACATTAAATATAGTGGATTATTGGTGTTGAAGCTGATTTGTAAAAGATCAGTTTTAAAACCTCCTGTCATTATAATCTATTTTTTGTTTAATTTATTTAATCATCTCTGTTAATCCTTAATGAAAAATGAATAAAAAGGTTTTTGATATAAAGTATTTATACATTTAAGCATCTTTGGATCTAAAGGGTTCAGAAAGAGTTACTTCAAATGTATGTTTTTTTTAATAACAAGAATTGCACTTCATAAAGTTAGAAAATTCTTTAAAAAGGAAGAATTTCAGTGAGTGAATGTTCATTTTGGTAACATTTGCATAGTGGTTTTAAAATCATATGGAAAATTATGAAATAGCCAATGATAAGCCAAACATAAATGAACACTACAGTTACAGCAACGAAACTCTATATACCTTATTATTCTGGGAAAATGCAAGCAAATTCAATCCCAACAACAGTTGACCTTTAAAACAGTAAAAGACCCCAGGCCCCGGGGAGCGGGGGGAATGGGTGCTCTGCATGGGCTGTGGCTCTCCGAAGACGTTCTTTCAGATGGCAAACAGATGGCAACCCCGGAGAGAGGCAGGTTTCTGCTGCGACCGTCAGAGGACTACACTGTGCCTTTCAAATGACATCAGTCAGGAAATCAGTGACTGGAGTTTCAGATTTCATAGAAGGATTTTGTTTTGCTTTTTATAGGCCCAAAGATGGCAGGAGGAGGCAATAAATTCCATCTTAGAATCTCTCCTGGTAAATGTTTAAAGAAACTATATGAGTAAATCAGCTGTCCCAGTCCTCCCATGTGACGTGGACCATCCGGTTTGGATGGGAATTTCTTTCCTTGTTCTTCCCGAAAACCGATGTAAGGCAACAGCTCTGAGTTAAGTTGGGCCTGATATGTGAAATGCAGTGTTGTGGGGATGCTCCAGAACTGAAGTGTTTGTTCGTTTATTTATTTAGTGAAGCTCGTTCTATAAGCAGGTTTATGGCTGGAAAGGGCCAAAGCCAAAATAGCGCAGTATGTAGGTTAGCGTTTCTCCCTGGAGAGAAGATTCCAGTGCCTTACTTTGACACTTGGGTTCCCTATACATGAATAAATGCTGCTGTTGTTTTCGTTTTCACTTTTATTTTTCTATTATTATTGAAAAATATTGAGCTTTTTTACTGAAACAACCTTCCAGGAATGTGAAGGAAATTCTAAAATTGAGGCATATATTTTCCATATGAGTCACTCTACACATTGGTGTTTATCTTGCGGTTTTGCCAAGAAGCGGTGAGCAAGACTTAGACTTCGGGCAGCTCACCTGAATAGAGCAGTCCAATCCTCCACGTACTTCTGCATAAGTGAGAGCTCGCTCAACACCGCGAAGGCATACCTGATCTCATGAGCAGCTGCTGCAGTTTGAAATGCCTGGAAGAGCAGCTAATACGAATGAAGTCAAGGCTTCAAGCAATGCCTTTACCAAGATCAACTGACTTCATCTTATTTGTTAGAACCTAAAGAGTAATGCAGGAAGAGTGGATGACTGAGGTGTTGGGAATAGGCATGAGATTTCATTACCTCCTTGACAAAACTCAAAATGCATGACTTTAGTAGGGTGGGGGTGGTCTGGGTGCTTTTAGACACAAGTAACAGAAAAATCTGGCTTGAACCCATTTGAGCAATAATTGATTTTTTCCCTTCTACTGGAGACCCAGAGGTAGGTCAGACTCTTCTGTAGCTAATAACAGTAGCTCAAAGATGTCACTGAAGACTTAAGTTCTATTTCTTTGATCTCTTCAAAGTCGTCTTCACCCTTAGGTTGATTTCTGTCATGGTCACAAGATGGTGGCAGCAGATTCACAGGTCAACTATGCCCAGAACAAAAAGAGTTCTTCTTATATTCTTTACATTTTTTTAAAAGGTGAAGAAAGCTTTCTTATCAGCCATTCCAAGTAGCCTTCTCCTGCCTTGGTAAAGATGGGGTCACATGCTTACTCCTAAATCAAGAAGGGATTACGACAATAGGTTTAGACCAGTGGGGCTCAACCTTGGCTGCATTTTGAAAGTTGAGAGACATGCTGATACCTGCATACCACCTGCAGAGATCCCTGGATGCAGCCCAGGGCAGCGAGGGGTTCAAAAGCTCCTCAGGTGATTCTAATGTGCAGCTGAGCATGAATTTAGACCAAACATTTAGGGCTGGGGGTGAAGAAGGGTTGGGAATTGATAGTGGATTGTAGACCACCATACCCATTGAATAGTGTTACATTTTCAAGGTAAATTTAAAAAGATGTATGTGCAGGTGTAAATGCACGTGTGGGATTGGGGTCAGGTTTCTAGGGATCCGTACCTACAAGAAGACCAGATGAGTGCGGTTCATGTTAGGAGAACACATTGGATGCATCCAAAGCCAATCAAAACCATTTATGAGGGTGGTTATGATAATGCATAGACGGAGTTACTTTTGACCTTAGCAGAGCACAGTACAAAGTAATGTTAAATGATACAAGTCTTTGAAGGAAAAAAGTACAAGAATACTCTTAAATTCTGGAAATCTTCTTTAAAAGGTTTCCACTATCAAATTTCAAACCTTCTAAAATACTTCAGTATTTTTCAAATTTCTTCCTTGAAAGCCAAACATGTCTTAAGAATTCTTGGATACATGATAGTTAAAAAAAAAAAAAAGTTTTTTAAAGAGGTTTCACTGGTTAAAAAGCTGCATATGAACAACAGAATACTCCAGACTGAAATGCCTTAAAATTATTCAGATGCACTGATATTTTTCTATTTACTCATTTAAAATAATTTCTTTAGGTTGGGTGTCAGGATCATTTCATTCCTAAACAGAGTGCACCCCACCTCCCATGCCCTGCATGCATCCTTCATGTGGTCACTGTTACGTTTGTATAGAACCGTGGTTATCAACGTTAGCTACACATTAGTTATCTGGGGGAACTTTTAAGAAACTGATCCCTCCAGCCCTGACTGGTGTGGTTCAGTGGGTTGGGCATCCTCTTCTGAACTGAAAAAAAGGTCGCCAAGTTTGATGCTTTGTCAGGGCACATGCCTGGGTTGTGGGCCAGGTCCGTGGTTGGGAGTGTGCAAGAGGCAACAGATCAATGTTTCTCTCTAGCACATTGATGTTTCTTTCCTTCTCTTTCTCCCTCCCTTCTTCTCTCTCTAAAAATAAGTAAAATCTCAAAAAAAAAAAAAAAAGAAAGAAAGAAAGAAAACAAACCCACTGACCCCTCTCTTCCATTCCCATCTCCACAAATAAAAAAGAAGCTTTAGGGTTAGGGACCAGGCATCTCTATTTTTGAAAAGTTTACCAGCTGATTCTGATGTAGAGTGTTGATTGAGAGTTATAAATACAAAGGGGGAAAGAAAAGAAGGTAGATAGCAGAGACTCAGTCTGTTCTCTTGTTCTTAGCTTGCTTTTAATTTTTCCTCCCCAAGATCTAAGCTAAAATGAGTAATCTATCTCATGGAAGAGTGTAAGCATTTAATATCTTGGCTCAAATGGATTTTGCAAATAAAAATAAAGCTTTATAAAGTTTCAAAAGACTCTGGTAACCCTGGAAATACTTGTGTAAGCAGCTGGCCCTCTACTGTGATTTCTGAATAAGCACCTTGTACGTACCTTTTGCACTTGAATTGCAGAGAAGGCTTCTGACAACTGTTTTTACTTCGGTTGGTGGCAAGAGCCCATTGTGGAGAGAATAACATTGGTAACTTAAGGGAGGATCATGAAGAGTGATTTTTAAGAAAGAAGTGATGAAACAACAGGTGGGTCAATGACCTCTGTCTCCAGCCCAGACCGCACTGCAGCTAAATCGGTGCCTGTTGCAGATAATGTGTGGTGGCTACTCAAGGCCTCTCCAGCACACTTAAAAACTGTGATATGATTTAGGCTAGCTGAGGAATGTGCTCACTAAGTGTATTTGGGAAAAGCTTAATAACCCACAAATTAAATAATGAGCAGCAACAGAAGTGGTGCCAGTCACAGCAATGGAAAAAGAATTGCTTAGTATTGACAGAGTTAGAATAATGTGGAAAAACCTAAGGGGTGGAATATGGAAAGAGGAAAGAGCATGGGAATTGAGCTGGAAGCCGTAGATTTTGATCCTGGCTTTGCCACTATTTGGCAAATCATGTTAATTCCTGAGCCTCAGTTTTATGATTTCAGTCTGACAGGGTTGCCCGACCTTTTGGCATCTCTGGGCCACACTGGAAGAAGAAGAGTTATCTTGGGCCACACATGAAATATACAAACACTAACGAAAACTGATGAGCAACAAACAAATTTAGGATTTTGTGTTGGGCCACATTCACAGCTATCCTGGGCCACATGTGGCTCACAGACCATGAGTTGGACCCCCCGGAAAGAAATGAGAGAGCTAGTTCTAGCCCTGGGCTTATTGTTGCAGGTGTATTCCCAGTATTGTAATACCCAACTTGTAATTTAAAAAACTCTATTTAAGCCCTGGCTGATGTGGCTCAGTGGGTTGTGCATCGACCTGCAATCCATAGGGTCGCTGGTTCCATTCCCAGTCAGGGCACATGCCCGGGTCGAGGGCCGGGTTCCTGGCTGGGGTGTGTGAAAGGCAACCAATTGGTGTGTCTCTCACGCATTGATGTTTCCCTCTCTTCCTCCCTTCCTTCTCTCTAGCTCTAAAAATAAATAAATAAACATTAAAAAATCTTTTAAAAAGCACTAATAGCCTCCTTAGTTTCTGAAAGGGGTTAATAACTACTTTCAGCATTTTGGTCAAGTCAGGGATCGCTCAGCTCTGTTCTTCGGCGTTTTGTCAGCACATTCCTTCAATGTCATGACTCAGCACAACCACATCACAGGAACCACAGAAAAAGTTTTGCCTTTCCAAAGTTTTGCCTTTTGTGTATTTACAGAAAAAGTAAACGCACAAAATAATGGCACTCCCTGGCATATGTGGGTGGGTGATATTTCATTGTACAATAACAGAATCTTTTAGCAAAGTGTTTCTGTTATGATTCAATCCTTTTGCTTTGCAATATCAGGGTGTGATCATCTCTTGCTATAACAATAGTATTTCCTGACTTAAAGAAGGACTAAACATCCCCAAAGTAGTGTATTCCCCAAAGTAGACATTGTCCTTTCCATATGTGGAGTGAATAAGCTACAAGAGATGGCAGGTTCGGAACAAGTGGGACCAAGAAGTAGAGTCACAGAACAGCCTTTGATCTTATGCAACAGAGACAGAAACGCTAAGCAGCCAATTATTTCTTGGTGAGTCTGTGTGGACACTCTGTGGATGTACTTTGTACAGCAGTTGTCACGAGTGCTGGTGACACCTTTAGTCCTGTGCCCTTTATCATGAGCATTTGGTTCTTGTACTAAAATAATTGGAAATGGGATAATAACAGCAATCAATGCTTTCTCGCACACCTTCCTGGAGCCCTGTGTGCACAGCACAACTTTAGCCATTTGTGGTTTTGAACTAGGTATCCAGTTATTGATAATGATGTGTTTAATTTCACACGTGTGCAAATTTCATTTTTGAACAAAGGACTTGGACTCAGTTTACATATTCACTTAAAAATGTTCATCAGGTTATTGGCGATCCTACTTAAACAAACGCATATCTTTCCTAGTAGGTTATATAGAACTCTCTATTGTCTAATAATTTTTCTAATATATACACATTATGATGTTGTAGACAGGATTTCAGTATGTGCTAGATCAATCTTGGCCCAAATCCAAGGGAGATGATTTAATTAAACAATCAAAACATCCTCAATTAATAGTGGATTTTAGTATAAAGTAATCGCCTTGAAAAGACTTCTCACTCCCCCCAGGAGTATATAAAACAATATCACACTATACCGATGACTAATTAATTAATTATCATCTGGCTAATGCCTGGCTCTACTTTTCAAAATAAAATGATTATGGATACAAAAAAGCAAGTGTCCTTTAGAGTTAACAGTATATTTAATTCCCAAGGCCACAGAATATTTCAAGTCATACAAATCTTTAAAATTTCAGTCATTGTTTTTCTTTAAAGGTCAAAAAGTTTAATATAAAAAAGATAGAGGTTAAGTATAAAAATAAAGCTCATTGTATTCTACAAATTGTATGGATCCAGTGATTTTGGTGAGTACTCTTAAAATTTTCTCTGGCTTTACCAATTTGAGAGTCACTTTGAATTGATAAATATTATCTTGATTTGCAAAATGTGGTTAAATGATTTCTAAAGTCACTTTGATAATAAGAGTGCCATCTTACCGGGCACTTACTGCTAAAAGGTTGATATGCAGTTTTTATGCCTGCCTGTGGTTTCAACTTCCAGCTATCAGAGATGTGCCCCTATAACTGGCAAAGGGAGGGAGGGGGTAGTAAGGTAGGTAGATTTTTCGTGTCTTATCTTGTGATACATTCTGCAGCAGAAACACTGCTCATTTCTACATAGATCTTTTGAAGGCAGTAAAAGGAAACACCCAGAGAGAAAGCTGCGTAAACTAGGGACTGCCTTCTCGTTCCTTGTGGCTTTGTCCTTTTGGAAAGTCTGCAGGACCTCTCTTCCTGGCATTAGATAAAAACAAAGGTACGAGGACTGATGGTGCGATTTAGTGAGTTAGTTACAGAAGTAGCTCTGGCATCTGTTACTTCCACTCTGCTATCTATTTCTTCTGTTGATGGCAGCAGACATTTGATTAACTACTGAGATGTGGAGTTGAAGGAGATCCAAGGTGGGCTGTGAAGTAAATCACATAGGTAAATCCCCGTCTCATCTTCACCTCACCTGTTCCTCGGTTTCCAGATTCCTGGCAGGCTGGCGGCTGGAGGTCTTCATCACAGGGGCAGGAAAGGCTCCAATTATTTTAAGAACAAGTGATTTAAAAATGCACATTATAATAGTCTGAATATACATATTTTTGTATATAATTTTTTGGAAGAATTAAAAGCAAATATCCCTTCCCATCAAAATATGAAATCTGTCCAGAAAGTATCCAGCCATGTAATATGAAAAATAGAGGCATTTATTGAAGAAGATACAAGAAACATTATACATAGGATAATGACACCTCAGCCTCCTTCAAAGTAGACACCTTGGGACCTCACACAGTTCTCCCAGTCGCCATCAGCTATTCTGTTGTATTTTCCTGAATCTCATCAATGGTCTAAAATTTCTTCCCTTTCAAAGGTAATTTTAGTTTTGGAGAAGCCAGAAGTTGTAGGGCACTAAATCTGGGCTGTACAGGGGCTGAGTCACCTGGGTGATTTGATGTTTTGCCAAAAGACTCTGCACAATACGTATTGCATGAGTGGGTGCATTGTCATGATGAAGCTGGCAATCACCAGTTGCCCATAGCTGCGGCCTTCTGAATCATCCAAATAGTCTCCATGGAGGAATGTTCAAGCTTAACACAAAATTTGATGTAGATTCATTGCTCTACTTGCTCAGTTATTTTGAATGCGATGGCCACACGGTACACATGCTCACTCGGCAGCGTCTACTGCCCCCACTGACTAGTGCAGTGAAGTTGTCAGTGTTCACACATGTGCATTCCAGTCCACTCTCCTTGGCTGTCAGGTTACATCAATGTTGCACAAACCGTTCTCATTATATTAACAATGGCTGGACTTTTTCTGGACAGACCTCATTGTATATACATTAGCAGATAAACTAAAAGGGAACATTAACAGAATTAAGTAATTTCTAAATATTCCCAAATTGTAAACTTATGCACAACCATAGCAGAGAATGAGGACTACCTTATATACATTCGTAGCTTGATTTGTGAGCAAAATCTCCACGTAAAAAAGGGCAAAAATCCAAATATCCTACTAGTAATCAATATGTTATATGTCACATCCAACAATAAGATAACAGCTAACATTCACCTTAGGAGTTAACATTTACTTAGGCCAAAATACTAAAAACATTCACTTGGAATTCAATGATATATTTCATTTTCTGATTGACTTGTTTATATATCCAGGTCATAAATGAAGGCAATTTTCTTCTACATGGCTTACTCAGGATCAGCTGTGGCAGCCAGAAGTTACTGTTAAGAATATCTCGTAGTTCAAGTGACTCCAAGGCCTCAAGGGGTAAATTAAATTTTTTTTAATTTTTTCTTTTTTATTTATGTTGTCCAAGTACAATTGGCTCTATTTCCCTCCCAACCACTCCCACCCACTCCAGCCATCTCCATCTCCCACCCTTGACCCTTCCCCCTTTGGCTTTGTCCATGGGTCCTTTATACATGTTCCCTGAAGACCCTTCCCCCTCCCCTCCTTGTTATCCATCCCCCTCTGGTTACTGTCAGTTTGTTCTTTAATTCAATGTCTCTGGTTATATTTTGCTTGCTTGGTTGTTTTCTTCATGAGGTTCCACTTATAGGTGAGACCATATGGTATTCGTCTTTCACCACCTGGCTCATTTCACTTAGCATAATGCTCCTCAGTTCTATCCATGCTGTCGTGAAGGTTAGAAACTCCTTTCTTTCTGCTGTGTAGTATTCCAATGTGTAAATGTACTATTTATTGATGGGCCCCACTTAGGTTTGCTTCCAACACTTGGCTATTGTAAATTGTGCTGCTGTGAACTTTGGGATGCATAGGTTCTTTTGAATTGGTGTTTCAGGATTCTTAGGGTATAATCCCAGCAGTGAGATTGCTGGTTCAGAGGGCAGTTACATTTTTAATTTTCTGAGGGAATACCATACTGTTTTCCACAGTGGCTGCACCAGTCTGCATTCCCACCACCAGTGCACTAGGGTTCCGTTTTCTCCGCAACCTCACCAGCACTTCTTTGTTGACTTGATTGTGATGGCCATTCTGACTGATGAGAAGTGGTATCTCATTGAGGTTTTAATTTGCATCTCTCTGATGGCTAGTGATGCTGAGCATCCTTTAATATGTCTCTGGGCCCTCTGTATGTCCTCCTTGGAGAACTGTCTGTTGAAATCCTTTGCCCATTTTTAATTAGGTTGTTTGCCTTCCTGGAGTGGAGGCATGTGAGCTCTTTATATATTTTGCAGATCAAACCCTTGTCTGAGGTATCATTTGCAAATATATTTTCCCATACAATTGGTTCCTTTTTCATTTTGCTAATGTTTTCTTCAGCTATGCAGAAGCTTTTTATTTTGATGAAGTCCCATTTGTTTATTCCTTTCTTTACATCCCTTGCTCTAGGGGACATATTGGCAAAAATATTGCTGCACGGAATATCTGAGATTTTCCTCCCTATGTTCTCCTATAGGACTTTTATGGTGTCACAACTTATATTTAAGTCTTTTACCCATTTTGAGTTTATTATTTGACTGTGACGGGTTTGGAACTCATACCTTAGTATTTTCATTGTCAGTTCAGTGCTATTTTTTCCCTAGTTGAACATATTAGAAAGCTTCCACACTTGATATTTGTCAGTATTCACAAGGCGATACAACCAAAAGTGAAAGATGAAGGGAAACATTGATTATAAAACTAAAGAACAACCAACCAGCTAAATTACAGACAAAAATTAAGTCATAGACTGGATCTCAGAATCTGAAAAGAAAAACATTATCATCTGTTTAATACCTGTACTTCTTAAAGAGCTTGGACCAATGGTGCAAATCCTGTTTTGTTTAGTCTTTCATTAAAGTACTAAAAAAAATGGAATGGAGGCATACAGTTCAGGCCAGAACTGGTCTTACTGGAAGCACAGTCTGTCTTGAAATGGCACAATGAACCTGTCTTTGTTGATTGAGAAATGGTTCAGCCAATGGGCTAGCAATGGGAGCAATGCAAAAGTTTATTGGCTTGGAACACACTCTTTTTACAGCCTAAAGATGAATACAAACTGCTATTTAGGGTTACTTGCTTTAATCGAGATTTCACTTTAGCAATATTTGCATGAGGGCAAGATATGGTGACTGTTACTGGCAGAGAAAAACACAAACTGATTTAGCTCATACTACATGAACTAACTCTTAATTAAATGGGAAACTTCCTCAAAACAAATACTTGTTATTACTATTGTACAAAGTTCAATATATAACAAATGAAAAGATACCAAGGATAATATATATTTAAAAAAGGTGTGAAATATAAGTAACAAAACGAAAAACCATTATGAGACATGACTATATATTCCATCCCATAATCTCATAAATCAAATCTTTTAACTGTCTGGATTTATGTGTGACTGTATTCTTTCTAATATGCTATCTTCCTTCTAGAGGTTGTTCAATAACAGCAGGTGTGTTCCTGCCACAAAGTTCACAGTGTTCTATAAATTGAATGCATTTTTGTTTTGTTTTGTTTTTTTAATTTTTTTTTCCTTTTAGATTTTATTTATTTATCTTTAGAGAGGAAGGGAAGGAGAGAGGGAGAGAAACATCAATGTGCGGTTGCCTCTTGTATGTCCCCTGCCGGGAACTGGCCTGGCAACCCAGGCATGTGCCCTGTCTGGGAATCGAACCGCGATCCTTCGGTTCACAGGCCCGCGCTCAATCCACCAAGCTACACCAGCCAGGGCTGAATGCATTTTTGAATAACAGTGTCATGACAATGATTGTGTTTACAGCTGCTCATAGCACTCCACGGCCAGCGCGAACTCCTGCAGGCGGTAGTAGCAGTAGCCCAGCAGCGACAGGCTGGCGCGGCTCCTCGGGATCCGCTGGAGCTCTCTGCCCAGCAGCTGCACCGCCTCGGAGTAGCGGGAATCGCAGATGAGCCGGTACACCACCGCGGTGAACTCGCCGTCGGGGATCTGCGTACTGCCCAGCCACTGTTGTGGTGCAAGCTAGTACCAAGGCAACAAGCCAACCGGAAACGGAAGATTGGCAATTTTTTTTATTTACATGCTCCCTAAGTGAATTTGTAGTAGAAGAAGCTGTTAGGATTGAAGAGGAATCAATCACCTGACCAAGGACTGTACTTTTTAAACAAATGGAACATATCCTTCAATACGCAGCATATAAACTCGTATTCAAAAATCCCTTTAGATATTCCTCCAAATATGGGACGATCACTATCAACTAGGTAAATGATAGTAGCTTGGATAATACAGATTAAAAACCACATAAATTGGAGAATATGCATTAGCATTCACAATGCTAATTCCAAATTCTTGAACAGATATGATAGTGTTTCAGCACCCAAAGATGTCTTGCTACAGAAGAACTATTCTGAGCATACTACATCTTAGTATATATATAGCTGTTTCCTCAAAAGAAAAATCAGTCATAGCAGGAATCCGCACTGTTTACGGAAAGCTTAGTGTGAACAACAGAAATTGCTGTTTTTATTGTTTGAAAACTTTTGAAATCAGCAATTTCATATGATTCAACCTAATACTTTTGATTTTTCCGAAGCCAGGTAGAGTTTAGCTGACAGTTACATACATTTTTTAAAGAGTTTATTTATTTATTTGTAGACGGGGAAGAGAGAAACATCTAGTGTGTTGCTGCCTCTCATGCGCCTCCCACTGGGGACCTGGCCTGCAACTCAGGCACGTGCCCTGACTGGAAATCAAACCGGTGACCCTTTGGTTGGAAGGCCCACACTCAATCCACTGAGCCGCACCAGCTGGGGTACAGTTACATTTTTGAAGAGCAAAGGGGTAAGGTGCAGGTGAAAAAAACAGTAAAGCTCTTGTAGCTTAAAGAAAATTAAATGCCCAAGCAGAATGGAGTTCATAGTGAAAACTCCAAAACATTACTGAGAGGTTTTTTAATATGAACTTGCATTACGAGTCTACCAGTTACAATTTCAGAATCCAATGATAGATCACCCACCTGTTGTATGAATAAGAGAGGAGGTTGATGGGGTTATTGGAATATACAGTATTTTCCCATTTCCAAGAAGGTACAACATGGAAGCAAACTCTAGCATTAATGTATCCTAAATAGAAACACAAGGATAAGAATTAAGAACTGAGGCTAAAGCTGTTATTAATCACTATTAAAAATCAAATATGAAAACAGTATGATTATATCTTATGTTTATATATTCAAAGTATTAACAGAGCAAAAGAAAACCATGGAAATTTGTCAACCATGTTTATTGTCTCCACGCCATAGCACCATAATTTTGTTATCGTACAAAGTTTCCCCCTGGGTCTTGCACATTAAAAAACAAATTAAAAAAAAAACAACAAAAAGAACTCCACTTAGAACATAAGAAACTTTTGTTAGAAAAAAACATTACAATTGTATTGAAAACCTCTGCCAAGAAATACTAAAAGCTATGCAAAATGTATGCACTGTAAATTAATGTACTTATAAGGGTTAATATTGGAGTACAGCACAATATTCCTGAAGTAATTATTAATGTCCAGACAATCTATTCATTAAATGAGTCCTGGACTTCAGAGTGCCTAGCCCCTGGATAATGCCAGCTTCTCATGCAGAGTTCCCTCAGGATATAGCAAGCACAAGTATACAAAGGAGAGGGAACACAGTTACTACAGATACTATTAAACACAACTTCCTCATTAATTTTTAAATTCTTTCATATTCTTCAAGGGTTCAAGTGCCTTTTACTGCATTTCATTTGGCGAGATTTCTCAGAGAAAAGTTATAGCTAAATTAATTTTTAAAGGGTAAAAAATTCTAAAATGTAAAGAAGCCAAAGGATAAAGAGAATAACAAATATAGATAATAGAGTCACTATGATAAATGCTCATTATCAGACATGACTACATATTCCATCCTATAATCTCATAAATCAAAGCTTTCAACTGTCTGGATTCATATGTGACAGTATTCTTTCCACTATGCATTCTTTCTTCCTCCAGGGGTTGTTCAATAACAGCAGGTACGTTCCTGCCATAAAGTTCACAGTGTTCCAGAAACCGGACACATTCTTGGATAACGCTGTCACGAAGCATGATTGTGTGTTTTGACATGTTTTCTAATAAGGACAGGAAGCATCTTTTGGCATAATACCAGGTATCAGTTCCCAGTTTTTTATTATAAGGTTCTAGGCTTTTGATAACTCGAGAAATCCCAAAGTCGTAATTTCCTTTGGCACAGTAAAGTGTTCCTATGACCAAATTCACAATGCAGAGATGGTAGGTTTTCTTGTCTGGGTCATCGTAGGAGAGCTGATCTTCCTCCTTTTCGATCTTCCTCATCAACTCCTCGGCTTCTTCATTTTCACTAGTCATAATATAGGAAACACAGAGGTTAGCCAGTACAATAGCACTGACACTCAGGATGTTGTCATAATGCTTCTTGACTATGGGCTCATAAAAACCAATGGCTTCTTTGTATTTGTTTTCCTGCATGAACAGCACATGGGCCACATTCAGCTTCCACACATCATGGTCACTGCAGAATTCTACAGACTTGCGAAAGATCTTTTCCACCACTGGATAATTTTCAAGGTTCCAGTAAATTTTTGCCTGGGCCATCAGCACAGGAATATACTTCTCCAGGATGTCATCATATTCATTCACTGCCTTTTTCACAGCTTCATCATCTCTACTGTGTCTTGCTTCCTGTACTTGTTTGGTGAGTCTCCGAAGCTGCTCAGTCAGTGTCCCTGCTAGCCCATCAAGCCTAATGAAAGCCTCTTCAGGAGCTGTCTGGCAAGTGATCATGGCATCCAAGAAGTCATAGAGATAGGGTGTGAGGAACTTGTAAGTCAAGTGGGCATTCTCTGCCAGGACATCTGCAGCCAGGTCAAAATACTCATACTTACAGTACAGCAGCAACAGGTTGCCAAAGGTCTCTGGGGGGAAGGGATTCTGTTGGAGCAAAAACTGTAGCTTTTCAAACCCTTCTGTAGGTCTGGTATCCATGTTCATTAGTGCCTGGTTGTGCAGGGTCACAGGGTCCAACTCTTCCTCTGCCCTGGGTGGCATGTCAGTGAGAGTTTCATGGGCAACCTTATAGTTTTTCAGTTGGTATTCTATGGCTGCCTTGAGGTTGAAGGCTTCCACCAGAGCAGTCTGGTGAAGGACTAAAGTGTTGCCAACACTGTGAACATCGATGCCTTCAGTAGTCATGCCCACACCTAGCTCCGGGTGCTGGCGGATGCCTCGCTCAATAATGTCTGCGATGTGCTTCAGAGCTGAGGCATATTGCCGACTGCTATAATAGGCCAAAGCCAGGTTGTAGGAAAGGTCAGGCCGGTAGCCTGAGGCCTGCAGGGCTGCAAAGAACTTAGAACATGCAGCTTGGTACTGTCCCTCTTTGTACAGCAAACAACCCAGGTTGACCTGGCCATCTGACTCGTTCTCACCCATACTGTCTTCTCCCCCTTCCCCACTCAGTATCTGCTCCACCAGGCTCCTGGCCCCGGGAAGATCTCCCTCGCTGTACTTGATGGCAGCTTGCAGACGGAGGACTCGGCTGTGGTAGGCGGGGTTGTCCAAGAGGAGGAAGGCGACCCGGGTGGCCTCCGGATAAAGGCAGGCCTTGTACAGGGCCTGGGCCTGGTACAGGCGGTACTGCTCTAGCTCCGGGTGCAGCTGGCTCAGCTGCTCATAGCACTCGGCGGCCAGCGCGAACTCCTGCAGGCGGTAGTAGCAGTAGCCCAGCAGCGACAGGCCGGCGCGGCTCCTCGGGATCCGCTGGAGCTCTCCGCCCAGCAGCTGCACCGCCTCGGAGTAGCGGGAATCGCGGATGAGCCGGTACACCACCGCGGTGAACTCGCCGTCGGGGATCTGCGTACTGCCCAGCCGCGCCATAACCGCCACGGTTGTTGGGCGTCCTGGTTACCAAGGCAACAAGTCCACCGGAAACGGAAAACTGCTTCTCCTGAGATTACGTTGCAACAGAGAGAGTTAGTAATAAAAAGGAATCACTATGTGAGTCTCTCAGTTACCAATTTAGCCCTCGAAGACGGGTGCCAGAAGTCGTGAACAACGTAGAAAGAGGGAACCCCTCCCTCTAGCTCTGAGACAGAAACTCTGCTTCCCGGCATGCACCGATGAAATACACAAAGGAGGTTCGGGGCGTGGCCGCCGTGCTTTCTGGGATATGTAGTCTCCGCCAGACGGGGCCATCCGCCTGGCAGATAGGGTTTCACTGGCTTTTGGTTCCTATGTACTCGAGTGTTGCTGTCTACCCGTTGTAGCCCCTAGGTTTCTTAGATTGGGGAGGAAGGTTTATGCTCCTATGTTCCTTGCGTTTATGAGCCTTATACACTATGTGCTGCATGCAAATAGTGTCGTTTCGCATTTTCTTTTTGTAAATTCATGGTATGGAAAAGGTGGAAAATTTCTTTGGAGTTCCCCTTAGAATTAGAATAGGCTGTTTTTAAGCTGCCTTCAGGTCACACTCTCAAAAAACCTAATATGCAGAAACCAAGCGTCCTTATTTTAGTTGTTTCCTCAGGTAAAAGTTAGGAAACGGTTTTGTGAATCTTACCTCGTATGGGAGACCTTTAATTTTAGAATCAAGTGTCTCCCAATCCCTTTTTTAATACACAGCAAGTATTACTGAGCAGATGTTGGCCTTTAAACCTGGCCGTTTACTGCCCCGGGTCTTCAAATTTCACTGTAATTAAGAAACCACTCTTCCTTCATCTCCCTACCTCTCCACTGACTTTCCATGATCTGCATTGTCCTGTGTAATGTGCAAGATAAATGATGCCTGAATGAAAGCATTTGCTATATATTTAAAGACTTAAGCACAAGTCCTTTATATGCCTCCTCTATAGTTTTGCTGCCCCTCCAGCTCTTCTATTTATACATTTCAGAGCCAGCAGCAACTGTATATAAGATATGGCACTCTAATTAGACCATTTACATATATTAATGCTTATCTTAATATCCACCTTATATTCTATATATTACAGATAAAGAATCTGTCTACTAGAGGGTTTCAACCAATTTGCTGAAGACCACACAGTTAGAGTGGCTTTGTCATGATATCCAACAGCTAGTTTCAGTAGGAAATAGTGTTTCCTACTGAATAATCTATTTCATATAGTTTCTACAGATGAGTATTTAAGGGCCCGGTGTTTGGTGGCAAGTTGTATAATGGTAGATTAGTGTCTTTTTTTTTCCTCCATTAGAAAAACTAACCAAGTTGGTTTGGGCAGTAAAAATTGGAGCTTCCAGGCCTGAATTAGAGCTGTGGGCAGTTGCTGGGAAGTAACTAGTGGGGGTGGTATAGCTCCCAGTCACCTGGAGTAGCTAAGAGGCAAGTTTTGCTGACCTACAATTGCTGCTGTTGGAAAACAACTGACTTCATGTACTCATTCAGTCTTTTCCCTTGCTGAGAAATTGGCAGAGCTGTGTTCTTATGGGTGGAATTAGATAGGGAAGTTTCCACTGCGTGAATACCAAGGAAGGGACAACCTACACCTATTTCAGTGGAGTTGAGTGGGGCTCTGGGCCACCTAAATTTCCCCACAGTAAATAGCTGATGAGGATAACCATCACCCTACTTTGATGCTTCTTTCAACCTAGTCTCTAGGTGCACCATTTAGGGGCCTTCAACCTAAGGAGGCATATGGATTGAGGAGGAATCCTGGCAAGTGCCACTCAATAATTGAGGATGAGTCGGGGAGAATCTTACCTCCATGGCTGCCTGACTACACTTGTCCCTTGGAAACTCAGGCTCAGTATTTTAAAGTACTTATGTATGAACTGTTACTTTGGGTAAGTTGCTATTAAATCAAGGTAAGATGATAGAACATGGAAACAGGAAATTGCCTTATATATCTTTAGTCTGTCACTTTGTTTTCAAGAGTTGTATCACGAAAACATTCACTTTCAAATGGCTCCCTAGAAATAATGTGAAAAATAGAAGGACTATCTGCTTTGCCACAGATTTCTCTGATCCCTACAGGCATCAGCTGAGGTTCCCCTCTTTGTGTTGGTACCTATCTGTGAGCGTGGCAGCCAGGCGGAGCAGGAGGGAGGCTGTGCTGGCTTGAATGTGTTGGCTTGAAAAAAGCAGGACATTCGGCTTAGACAGATGGAGGGCAGGGTCATTTTCAAAATGAAATGAGTGCACAAATCACACTGTGAAATTGGCATGACCAGAGCTGCTGCTGTGATAAACTGACTTTTATTTAATCTCTGATAGGCAGTTGGGGAATAGATTTGTTTTTTGGAGGGGGGATTTGGAGGAGGGGAAGAGATGGTAAAAGAAGACCCTTTAGTTAATGACAGAAATTCTGGAAATCAATAAATGGGGTGGGATAGTCTAAAATGTCATAAAGATCATTTAGTTTTCAATAGAATCTTGAAAATCTGGAGCATATATCAGAAAGAAACTGAAATGTGCCCTTCCTAGCAATAAGAAAGCCTTTAGTGTTTACAATAAAATGATTTAGTGCATCATTGAAAGGAACTAGACTTTGGGAAAATGGTGTTGGATTTTGCTGCATAAGGGGAGGCATGTTTACCACATAGAAGAATTCCATACTGTCACAATGTAGAGAAGCTAAAATGTGATGTTTGCTTCTTAACATGCTTATGTTTCTGCCTGCCAAGATGTGAGATCATCACATTCTATTCGTACACTTAATCTACTTGTCATTCTCTTTTACAACTAGTTGGGAGGCATGTTTTCTTACTTATCCTGGAAATGTGACCACTTCCCATTGATAAACAATGGTAATTTATGAACATTTCAACAACCACAGCTGTGGCCAGACATCTTCCTTAGGAAGGGAAAACCTTCTGCAAAACCACTTTCCAGCTGTTATTTCTTTCCCCCTTTCATTTCAGGCCATTCTCTGCAGGACACCCAGTTTGGGCTGCTCAGTTATCTTGTTGCCTCCCCTCCCCCCATCTTTCTCCACAAACAGGGAAGAAAAGAATAAATTAGTGCCAAATTGGTAATGTAGTTGACTGACTTTCAGGAGCATCTGTTCAATCTTTTAAGACTTTTGGAAAGGTTATATTCCAGATCAATGCTTGGGAACATTTGCACTCAGATGGTGAGACATTTAACCTCATTATGAACTCTTCTTTCCCTGGTAGTTCCAGCTTTATTAATATTTTAATTAGATTTTCTTCTTGGCCATACCTTGTTTTGTATCAAGTCAATTATATATGGGGGCTTATGGTGTTATGATCTAAATTAACTTACCAGGGAGATCACAGTAGCATATGGTTTATAAAAGGAATTAGAGAAGGCACAACTGTGGATATTGACATTTAAAAATAACCAACCAACCATCTAAACAAAGAGCTATGCTAGCCCCCGTGTTCAAGTACTTTCTGTACCAGGACCAGGTCCTGCTTTGCCTAACTTCCCTCATTAATCTTTACAGCTCTTCTGTGAATTCAGTGGTTCTTATTGTTGGTCCCACTTGAAAAGCATGGACTACAAAGCACAAAGAAGCCAGTGGTTGTGGCAGCCAGCACTGAGGACTGGTGATTGCTTAAGATGGCCAGTAGGGGCCATGCTGTACCTCTTCCCTCTCACCCCCCAGGCACCTCCTCTTCAGTCATTTGAATTGGCTTTGGATCATTTGCTGCAGTTTGTTCTAACAGAACAGGCACAATGGTGTAAGAATTTTAAAGTTTAAGCACCGAAGCCATTGTGTAATTGTATGGCATCAGTGTGGCTGGCGGCTCTGCACTGATGCAACCCCCCTGTGTAATTGCCCATGCAAATTTGAGCAATCTGTAAGGACTCAGGAACCTGCATTTGGCTGCAGACTCTTCTCCCTCTAGACAAACTTCAATAATTTGAATTATTCTGTCATCTTTAAAATGCTCCACGGACAGGGAGGTCCCAGTATTCCTCTCACACAGGCAAACATCACAGATCAAGACAAGGTTAACGGGCTAAAAGTGACAGTCAAGATTTAAATTGTCGGTATTCGGATACATGCTTGCCTCTCTCAGCCCTTAAATCACCCTTCTCCAGAGAAAGATTATTCCAAAGCCTTAGTTAAAGTTTAAGCATTTATTAAAAAGAAAGATATGTAGGTCTCTTAAAGCAGCAGACTACCGCAAAATCATGGATTGGCTGCTTGTGAAACGGCCGAGCCTTCCATAATGTAGCGTTCTTACAGCGAAACATCGGCCTGGGGGAACCTGCGCAAACGGAGCGACTTCAGACAGCTCAGTTGAAAACATATTTCCCTTCTTCCGTGGAAAACAGTAATTAGGAAGCTGATCAGTGGAAGATCCTTTTTAGATTACTGTACATCAAAATAAAATGGCAAAAGCAATTTTTCCCCAAGGGAATGAGACTCAACAAAACCTAGCCTCCTATTATTTCCATACTATGCTGTTTATTTTTTTAAGTTCATCTAAATATGATTTCATCTAAATCTGAAGAAAAAAATGAGATTCTGTATTAGAATATACATATACACACAGAAAACGAACACAAAGATAAATTATGGTTGCAAATAACATTTTTTTCAAAGCAAATATTTAATTTACTGAATAAAACAAACAGTTCTGTACCAGTGTATACATTCATTGACATTGGTAGAGTTGATACACAGATCAACAACTTGTTGGGAGCAGTTGAGAGATGTACCAAATATGCAAGAATATTCAAACTTAAATCAGGAAAGAAGTACAATGCAACGTTACGAGCTGAGGAAAAGGTACGCAGTCAGGACGTTGGCCATTCCTGGGTCCAGGTGCTCATCGTGAAATTCTCCAGACACACTTCATTTTATTTCTGACAGCAATGTGTTTTATTCTATTATTGACCACTTAGGAAACTCGTGAAATTCCGGGCTTCTCGTAGCCAGACTCAGCCTTCAGATGTCTGGACCCCTGAGAGTTCTGGGAGTTCCTCACAGCACGGGGCAGCACGGGGCGGCACAGCAGACAACGAACCTTCACTGCAGCGGCGCTGCCAGAGTTCTCAGGTGCCCGAATCAGGTTTTCTTTTGTAGCTTCAGTGAATCCTTTCTGATGTTTTTTCCAACCAAAATATTTTTCTTTAGATTTAAATCTTCCCTTAATATGTTTAGGTTTCCGTCCCACTTCAAGGGGATTGCTTCCCACTGTTACCAGGGATAAAACTGTATCTTATGTTTCTGCAATTCAAGAAGAGTCAGCAGGGGAAATGGATTTTAAAATAATTGTAATGCAAAGTAAATTGAGCAGATTCTGTTTGATGACCTAAGGTAAGTGGAAAAAAGATGAAAAATTTTGATACGTGAAAAAAGTAACTGAATTCCTGTTGTGGTAATATTGTATTACACTAACAAAAAGTTAAAGGTTACTTCTAACCCAACGTGTGTGTAAATATAAAATACTTGGAAATGCAGAGACAGCAAAGATTTGAGAAACAGAAAATGCACATGCAATTTTAACTTCTTTTACTTACTTTATGAATTTATTTCTAAATTAAATAGACTACCATTTATTGGATATCTACAATATGAGAAGATATAAAATTGTCCTTTATGCAATAAAAGGGTAAATTTTAAGTAAGTTGTACTGATGATAATATCTTTTATGGTCACTAGATGCAGGCTCAGACATATCTGTGGTAAGGTTGTTTTTCTATCTAGCCCGTATATGTAACCTTGGACTTTGTCTTTAATGAGATGACCTTTTTTGGTATATTGTGATTTTATTTGAGAACAGTAAACAATATGGGTATCTGGAAAAACTTTTTAAAGTTAGATACAGATTAGTCCCTCAGTGTGGAATTGAAGTCAGCGCCCTTATTTTACAGATGGAAAGCCTGACACCTGGCGAGTCCCAAGATTACAGGTCCAGCCGGTGGCCACACCAGGACGGAGCCCCAGTCCCACGGCGAACTGGATGGTGCCTTTAGCAGCTTGCCAAGCTGACCCTACTGGCCGGGATTGCCAGCCACCTTGTAGGCTGTGCATGTATTATCTACACACTGACTAATAAGAGAATAAATAGCATCTCTGGAAAAAAAGGCATCTCATGGAGAAAGTAGGAGGAAGTCATTTCAAACATGAATGCCAAGAGACCCAAGGAAGCAAACATAATCTGCTCAGTTGGAGGTTTTATAGGAAGGCTCCCAGTTCAAATACCTTCCTCCAATAGAAAAGAAAAAAACAACATTAATAACAAGGACTAGGAAAATTTCTCTTTCTCTGTTTTAGAAAAGCAGAATACATGGAATACATACCTCACATTCTTGGAAAATCATACATTATTTAGAAAAGGGACTAAAAATACCTTAACTCCCAAGAGTTCGGCCCCAACCCCGGGCGTTGCGGGCATCGGGAGGCTGCTCCCCTCCTCCCACTGCTTCCTGGTGGTGGAGGGACCCACCCGTGGCATTAGTCAGCAGTTTCTGGATTCTGACCCACAATGGGAAAGACACTCTGAGACAGGAAAAATAGATGGAGGCAATTACAAACAGCTCTTTGATTGATGGTTGACATTGTCAGGGCTCCACTGTATGGCAGATTGCAATGGTGTTGAACTCCCCTTGCTACCAGTGGATGTTGCTATTGGCAACCGTGCAGTGAAGCCAATAAAAAGGCAAGGAAACGAGAGGAAAATTCAACCTTAGTGGAAGCCGTAGGGTTTGTGCTATAAATTATGTTCCCCTTAGCAACATGCAGCATTACTGTGCAGGATAGCTATAGCGCTTGTAGCTGCCTGCAGTCTCCTTCAGACCCTGGGTCTAGTCTTATCATCAAGCACATGCTTTAAACTCTTGCTGTAGGTAGACTAGCATCCGTCTGTCTGGGCTATTTATTTATTTATTGTTGGGGAGGATAACAGATGTGGGTTCATGTCTGCCTCACACGGACCGATGTTCAATTCCCGTTTGTGACATAAACATAATGCGGCACAGTAGCCAGAAACACCTGCAGTGCTCCTGAGCGGCAGACACAGGCCCAGGGCCTGTGCCTAACTCCACCCACCCTTTGTTCCTTACCTGAGGAGGAGAGACAGCCCAGTAGAAGCTATTTTCCTTTATGGCAGAGTGATTCAGAAAACTGGCTTAATAAAACCCATAAATCTGAACAACCTCCTCTCCCCTGCTCTGTGGAGGCTATTTTTCCTGCGCTCATTTTCTCCTCCAGTCTCCCCAGTCTCCCCTGCAGAGACAGCTGTAAAGAGAAGCTGGAAACATGATTTTTTAAGACTCTTACTCCTTCTTCTCTATTTTTGTCAACCCCCCTCCCTGCTCAAGTAGCTCTCGTTTCTAAGCAACTGGTGACAGTATTCTGTACCCTGATTCTGTACTCATTTTTTTTGGGAGGGGGAGGTTAGAAGTACCATTTTTCTCTGTTTGGATTGACTTTCACCTTTCCTCTGGTGGTTCTCTTCGCACCCACCTCGGTGCCTAGCTTTTCTTTCTTGGTCATCTTCTTTTGCTTCTCCTCTTCTCCTTCTCTTCTTCCTCCTTCTCTTCCTCCGTCTTTTCCCCCTCTTTGCCTGGTTTATAATTTTATTATATTGCTGGTCACCTGGAACCTTACTTCTTCTCTACGAATATCTGCTGTTCCCTCAGTTCCACTTTGGTACCTTGATTTACCCATCCTTTGTGTGTTTCCTGAGTGCCTACTCTTGCCAGGAAAACAAGGTTCTTTATGGAACTTGACCCCCGTTTCTTTAGTATCTGAGTGATAGAGTTAATAACTGATAATGTCCAGTGGCAAAAAGAGCAAAAAAAGGTTTGTAAATTTTAAATCTTTCAGAGCTGGAATGGACTTTAAGGTTCATCTGGTCTAGAAATTTTCAAGCCCCTCGCAGCCCTTTCATGGACCACCACTTGTAATAGAACATGCGAGGATCTGCAGCGGCTCTGGAGCCCCCACCCGGCTTCAGATGGAGGACTTGGGCTGTTACGTGTTTTATGTCTTGGGGATTCCTTGTTAGATGTATTTCAACAAAGAGTTCCAAGGTTAAAACATGTTTGAAAATCATTTCCTAGTGTGATCTTATTTGACAAATGAGGAAACTGACCGGAAGAAGTTAGGTGACTTATCCAAAACCATCCCGTCAATAGTGCCAGAGCTAGGGGTACACGTCTTAGCCTCTAGCCTAGCGTTCTGTGGAGAAGGCATAGCATGTCCTCAGTCTCACATAAAATGGGACTCGAAGTAGCTGTCTAGTTGTCATGTCCATTTAATATAGTTTATTCTTACCCATGATAAACCTGGCTTTTTAAAAAACATTTTATTGTTTATGCTATTACAGTTGTCCAATTTTTCCCCTCCACCCCCCTCTGCCAAGCCCACCCCACACTCCCACAGTCAATCCCCATGGGTCCTTCATATATGTTCTTTGACTAGTCCCTTCACCTTCTTTCATTCTTTTAATAGAATATTTGTTCTCTGTCCAGATTGTTATTTCTTTAGCTTTCAAGCATTATTTCTTACACTTAAGGAAAAATTCCAAACTGGGAACTCCTGTATTTTGCTACAGCTTGGTACTGACGGTAATCTTCAATTTCATACGAAAACCATCACAAGGAGAACTCAGGGTAGTCAATAATCATTCTCCATGTTGCTGTGGTGTCCTGTGAAATGTCTCACTGTTGGAAAGTTTCTCAATGTTCATATGTCACTTGTGGTAACTCCAACTATAGATTTCTTTTCATCCTGACTTTTAAAAAAGATTTTATTTATTTTATTTTTAGACAGAGGGGAAGGGAAGGAGAAAGAGGGGGAGAGAAACATCAATGTGTGGTTGTCTCTCATGCACCCCCTACTGGGGACCTGGCCCACAACTCAGGCATATGCTCTGACTGGGAATTGAACTGGTGACCCTGTGGTTCTCAGGCCAGCGCTCAATCCACTGAGCAACACCAGCTACGGCTCATCCTGAGTTTAATTAAAGCCAATTAATCTATTCCTTCTAGGAATAGATTTTGCTCTACAATGAAGGTTAAATTACAAAACTAAAAAAGGGGACCAAAATTCCAATGCAGTGTTGTGAATCTTGTATAAATACCAATAAGACAAACACATTTGATGTATTTCTACTATGGATTTTTTTAGGGAAAATGTGGGAATGGTTGGTGTTTGTAAGGATAATATAGTTTATCTTTTAGGGAGGCAAGTCTATAGGCTCTGAGCCACCATTAAGAAGCTTTAGGATAAAAACAAAATACCTCTACAGAATAAAAGTTGGGATTCTTGAGACAGTCTGGCACAAAGGGCTCTCAGGAAAGGATGCAAAGTCAGGCTTTGTTTGGCTTGGAACAAATAAAAACCGTGTGCAAAATGAAGCAGTGCTGAGGATGCCTGTGCTGTTTTGCATTCCCTTGACTCAGAATGAGCAGGGCCAGCTGTCCTCAGGTCCTGGATCACAATGGTCCTCCACCCGGCGCCTGCCTCAGTCTCAGCCCATGTCTGCTCAGCATAGAAGCTGAGGGTCCTGGGATGTGCTTTCTGCCCCACCTCTTCCTCTCTGCTTGTCTCTCTCTCTCCTGCTGACCACACTTCAAGGAGAAAGCCCGGGCATGCTTCCCAGCACATCCTTCAGACTTTATGTCTGTCTGAGCTTAAAGGACAAAATGATGATGTGGCGGGACCAAAGCCGGCCCTTCAGAATGCAGTCATTTTGCAGCAGAAGCTGACCCCAAGGGTTAGTTACTGTTTTCACCAGCCACCATGAGACCTGCAGAGGAGGGGGAGGCAGCTGAGACCAGCAGCTTTTTCTGGTGCAACTCCTCCCATTTACTTCTGTTGGCAGCCACTGAATCCAGCATCGGCTTGAGTTTCACATTGACCTTCACCAACGCCTAAGATAAAACAACAAAAAGGTGGGGGAGAGAGGAACGGGAGTCACTAACATGATTTTCCAGCTTTCACTGATGAGAATGGAAACCAGCTGTAAGAAATGAAAAGTGATGATTGTTTGGTAACCAGGAGCTATTTACAAGTAGATATGTATTTAGTGCCATCGTTTTATATGAATAGAGCCTATGCAAACAATGAAAAAAGACAGGTGGCTGGGTACTACTACTCCAGGGTGCCAGACAATTAGGTTATGACCCTGTTTTAGATTCACATCGAAAAAGACAGGAAACAAAACACCAGCATGTAGCTCTCACGTGTCTGCTAATATGTGCATCTTTGCCTGCCATGGAGGCCACTAGATCTTGATAGACTATGAACTGAAATTTTTAGAGAACTAAACCTACCATTTACTCTACTATAGATGACTCCAGGTGGACTTACCTGAATAAGAAAGGCAAAGTAAATCCTGAAACAAGATGAGGGGCTCATTTTTAAAGCTAAGAATCTGGGAGCTGAGCCCAATGTACAGAGCGCCATGAGAACATGTGTGGAAACAGACACAAGAGCAAAGAAAAGGAGCGAGGAGGAGCGAGACGG
Organism: Glossophaga mutica; assembly: GCA_039655065.1. Lineage (NCBI taxonomy): Eukaryota > Metazoa > Chordata > Mammalia > Chiroptera > Phyllostomidae > Glossophaga > Glossophaga mutica. The sequence continues at coordinate 46,986,119 of CM077306.1, read as the reverse complement.
AGGGGTGTCAGAGGGGTGAAGGAAGAGGAGATGTATGTAGCCTGTGGCCAGAAGCCGACAGTCTATGAGGCTAAAGAAGCTCAGGATTTGGGCTCCTAATTGCAGGCGATCCCTCTAAAAATTTCTTTTTTATGTAATTTTGTATTTTTTAAAGTACTTACAAACTTCTGGCCTCACAAAACTTGGATCACCCCTCCCTACAGTGGAACTAGGCAACAAATGAAAACATGGATCGTGGAGCTGTGGGGGTGTTAGCTCACGGAAACGTAACACTTCGAGTTTCCACTTTATGCCGTGGGTCAGTGTTCTGTGGCCACAGATTAGATCCCCGACGTAGACACCTCGCTGGCATGTCCCATTCGCCACCAGGGAAACAACCCACTGCGGTTTCAGCACGCCTCCTGAGCAGCTTTCTCTGTGCATGGCCTGCGGCCAGGAGCAGTCCTCCAATAGGTCTTCCAGTTGAGGGTGTTCTTCCCTAAGCACAATGGCAAACCACCTGTTTATCCGCTCAGCCTCCCACTCCAGGAAGTCATAGGACCACAAGTAAAACGTACCTGGAAGTAAGGTAAGTAACTAAGTAAGAGGGGGTTGAAAAACCCAGAAATAACCTCATATTCTACGGGGCAGTGAGCACTGCCCCGTAGAGATGATGTTCATTCTCTACATCTCGCCAGTGGCTGAGATGATGTTCATTCACATCGATGTCCCTTAAACAGAGCATGTTCTCTCTCTTTAAAAAAAAGTGACATTTAGCACTTCAAGCAACATGTAACAACATCTAATTTTAAATCAGATGTATTAGTTATTCCATATAAAAGTAATACAGCAACTGAATAACTCAGGCAGTGATCAAAATCCTGTCTATTTCCACGGGGAAAATGCAGGTACCTGTTTCTGCTCAGTGCATAGAGCTTTAATTAGACAATAGTGTGAGGTGGCAATGAATGCCGTGGTTCTATTTAATACAGTTTGGCACTGGCTCCCCTTCACTCTGCTTAAGTCTTTTAATTAAACTGACTACTATAATTCCTATGGAAATTAGTGTTTGTGTTATTTTCCTGCTATAAAAGCATTTCTCTAGAACTTACTTTTTTTAATCCCAGGAGCAAAAATTGGATTATTTTCTGCCTGAAATGTAATTAAAAACTCATTTGATTACTATATTTTGGCTCAGTTTTACTTATTAAATTCCTGTAATCAGTTTTCTTTTATGAAGCTGCTGGGAAATGATCTCGAAAGCAACACATTTTTCTCTTCTTTGGCAGGTTCCCGAGCATTTTAAATTACATTCATAGCACCTGTCCATGATTCAAATTCCTTCACCAATTTCTTCCTTAAACCATTTAAATTTATTTGGCTTAGTCCCCCGAAAAAGATTTCTTTCCTTTATCTACCCCTTTGTTCTCCCTCTTCTTTTGTGTTGAAAAAAATTTGCAGGGAGGTGGGTACATATTTCTCAGAATTGTTTCTCTTTGTTTTATATTCTCCTTAAACACAGAATTGACAAACTAGGATATGTTTTTCCCCATAGGTGCTGGTTCTAGGCAAAGGTAGCAAAAAGGCAATCCTGAAGCATTACTCCTACTCACGCTATCAATTTGTTACACAAATGCAGTTAACCGAGAGAATATAGAACTATTAGAATATAGGAAGCAAAGGGTTTTCAGTGATTCCGTGCCATGTGCCACCAGCAGGATAAAGTCCCAGTCTTTAGGAAGGTGAGAGTATTCCTAAAAACTCCTCATCAGCGCGTGCCCGCTGACAGGTTCTGTGCTAACGCTTGTACTACCCGTCTTGTTTGACTTGCTGTTCATGCAGCGAAAGAGAAAGGACTCACTTCTCGCCGGTCTGCTCCCTCTCCACACACGTGCAGAGGCGCTCGAAAAGCCCCGCGCAGGGTGCCTGCGGCCTCGGGCTGCTGAGTCTCCTCTGCGGCCTCCCTGCGGTGTGGCAGTTCAATTTTTAAACATGTCCAGAGGCAGTAAACTCATCACCTCCCAGAGGGGTTCAGTTTACTCTTTGTTTTGATTTTAGAATGCTGTTCCTTGTATGGAGCTGAAAACTATATATCCCTATAACTTGTACCTAACATTCCAGTCCTTGGGGTGCTTTGCCTTTAAACCGCAACCTGCTCGGTCAGTGTAGCACCGAGGACTCACGCGCTGCCCCAAGTGGAGGTTAGGGTCCATACTGACCTAACAACCCAGCGTGGGAGGTGCTGTGCGCTACCCTTGGGGCAACTGCATGGCTATCGCTGTGGGTCCCAAGCTCCCTCCTGGCCCATCATAGGCGGGACCTTGGATCCTCGCCCCACCAGAGGACACAGCCTTGGGCATCTCGTCACCCCGGCGGCTGAGCAAACCCACTATCTTCCCAATTCCATTCACACTTCATGGTTGAGTCCACTTGTGACCATCACATACAGTTTATTCCGTATTTTATTTATGTTTTGAATAAGTAATATATTCACGTAATCCAATGGCTACAAAGGGCACAAAAGTACAGTGTAAAATTTCCCTTCATTCCCTGCTCCAGACACCTAGATTCTTTTTTAGAGGCAACTTGGGTATCCTTCAAAAAACATTTTGTACATATGTAAGCACATATACATATACATACTATATATGTAGACGCATATAATGTATATGTATAATGTATACAAGTATAATTAAGGTGGTTCCCTCACCATTTTGGGTGTTTCTTTCAGAGAGGGAGTGAAATCAAAACCTGTGGAAGAACATTATTGTGATGCTCAAGTTAGAACAAGTGTACTGTGTAGAAATTAGCAGCCGGAGGACGTAGAGAAGGGAGGGACTAAATTCCAATTTTCTGTTGCTATGTCCCTGAGTTTTCTTTCTGAAGAGCTTAATCTGCTGTGAATCCTCTCGAAAGTTGTAGTTCTCACTGACAGAAATTTATTTTGGGCCTTTTTAAAAATACCTTTCATGACTTTGTCATGTTCAATCCTTCCTTTACCCTCTTGAACATACAAAATATAATAAATGTCTCAATGTCCTCCCTATCAATTATACGATCTGTATCATTTTGGGGTCTGTAATTGGTTGATTTTTCTCATTATTGTATTACTATGGGTCTAGTTTTCTTGCATCTTTGCATGCCTGATGATTTTTGATTGGATATCAGACACTGAGAATTGTATGTTGTTGGGAGCTGGATTTTTTTTTTTTTTTTAGCATTTCTTTAAACATTTTTTAGTTTTGTTTTGGAATGCAGTTAGCTTACTTAGTAATAATTCAATCCTTTTCAGGCTTGCTTTTAAACTTTGCTAAGTGGGCCCAGAGTAGCCTTTTATCTAGGCCTCATTTAGGCAATAATTTTCAGAGATTAATTTTCTGAGAACTGTACCCAGTACCTCATATATTCAAGGTTTTCCTTTAATATCCTGTCTGGTGGGGACATGGACTATGCCCCAGCCTATGAGGGTTGCTCTGTCTGCTGCTTTTTGCTGGTTCTTTTCTCAGCCTCAGTGGTTCCTCACACGCCTGTGGTGAGCAGCTCTGGGGACTCCCGGGCCCTGCACAGCTATCTTCCCCGGTGCCCTTCCCTGGGAACTCCCATCGCCATGGCCTCCCGGACTCCTGGCTCTGCCCCTCGTCTTGGTGAGGCTCTGCTTGGGCTCCCCTCTCTGTGCCTGGTCTGGAAACTCCAGGCAGGAAGGCGGGACGACTGTAAGCTCATTCCATTTGTTCCCCTCTCTCGGGAATCACTGCACTGTGCCGCCTGTTGTCCACTGTCTGAAACCTGTTCCGCGTATTTTTCTGGGGTTGCTTTTTGTTTTGTTTTCTTGCTCCTGTTACTCTATTGTGGCCAGGAGTGGAAGTCTCTTATCATTGGTTTTAAACAACTCCGTGTTGAGTACTATGCCAAGAGTTCCCAGGGAGAGTGGAAACAAGGACTTTCTTCCTTGCATTTCTAGCTCCTGGTTCAGTGACTCCTGGGAACAACAGTCCCTCCTCTACTCCCCCCTCGGAGTGGTGGCAGGAAGGAGGGTCAAGGCCAGGACAGCCACCAGTGGTGGAGAGTGGGGTCAGGACATTCTGACCTGCTACAAAAACCTGCTGTAAACACAAATCCAGAATGACCCCCGTGGGAAGTGAGCAGAGTATTCTCTCTTATTACCATTATTCCTTAGACCTTGTTTTATCAGGTCGCCACGCTGCCACGAGTCAGATTCTGGCCTTGCTTTTCCTCTGCCGTCACGATCCATATGTGCCACTACCCCCTGCCCCCACCCCGCTGCCCTGGCCCATTGTGTGCTTTCTAGCACACACAGTCACTTCTTGGCATTCAACTGCTGGAGAGATGGGGCAGATGTGGGACAAGGGGACAGGCAAAGAGCGAGCCACGCTGGTAGAACAAGTTACTACTCCTATACTCTGTCTGCTATTGGAAGGGGACACACAGGAGCCCCACCATATTAAAACCAGATTTATCTTCAACCCCAATAATGTCTAACTATGTCATTAATACCTTTTAAAAATGTTGAGGAGCCCTGGCCAGCGTGAATCAGTTGGTTGGGCATCATCCTACAAAGCAGAAGGTCACCAGTGCAATTCCCGGTCAGGGCACATTCCTGGGTTGCAGGCCTGGTCCCTTGTTGGGGCATATAAGAGGCAACCAATCAATGCTTCTCTCTCATATTGATGGTTCTGTCCCTCTTTTCCTCCCTACCTTCCCCTCTAAATAAATAAATAAATAAATAAATAAATAAATAAATACAATCTTTTTAAAATAAGAAAAATGTTGAGGAAATCATCGAGATGGTTATTTATTTATTTATTTATTTATTTTAGAGCCAAAGAAAGAAAATGGTTTTCACATCTGTTGTTGAATTATATATTCCAGAGTGCAGACAATAAGACTTAGTACTTTTTGCCTTCCCCCATTCCTACCTTACTCAAGAGAAATAATCGGAAACTAAGGGACACAATGCATGGTAGAGAAGAGAGAATTTAAAGTATCCTAAAAAATATCTACTTTTTGATGAAATACAAAAACAAACTTGGGGCCCACCTCAAACATTTGTTTGAGGGCAATGTTGCTGTTATGAAGACGTGATCGCTTTACTATTGTATCATTTACTTTCTGGGTGAAATGTCCAACAGCCTGTTAGGGGTTGGCATTTTGAAATGAAAAATCATTGTTGATATGACCAACTGGTATCATCTCTGCCCAGACCTTCAACAGGAGGGGCCAGCAGGCATGCAGCAGGGGCTGGGCCCTGAAATTCTCTTGAATTCACATGACTGGCAGAGGGCATCTCCGAGAAACAATGGAAGCTTCTGCTTCAGGTATATGACTTCAGTAAGAAGTGGCCAATTCTGTGAGCAAATCCAACCTTTAAGGTACTGAACTGTTGAACAGCTAGTTCCTCTTGGTTCCCAAGGGTGAAGATTATTCATGATTTATTCTGATGTGTTCCTGAATTTTGTGGACCACACTGTAATGATGCAGTTGGCTAAGAATTGCTCTTGGCTTGCCAAACCTTCTACTCTTTCGTTGCGTTGTAAAGGCCGGACACTGAACTGACTGCCCGGAACTGAACCTATTATCACCTTTCTCCAAATCTGCTGCTGCTCTCGGGCTGCCTCTCTCAGGGAACCGTGTGTTACCATCTCTCCCAACCACCCAACCCAGCCACCCAACCCAGACATCTATGGGTCATGGATGCCATCTCCCTTTCCCCCACATCCAAACTGTCCCTGAGTTTTGTCAATCCTACTTCCAAAGCATCTTTGTGTGTCAGTCTACTGCCATTTTTACAATGTTAGTTCATACTGCCATCCTCTTCTCAATTGCTTTAACTTGCTGCAGCCCCTCACTGGGCTCCCGGCCTTTCCTTTGCTCCTGTCCAATCCACTCGCCACATGGTGGCCACCCTCAGGCGGTCACTCAGACAAACTCACACATGCAATCTCACCACTCCCTACCCTGAACCTTTTAGTGTCTCTCATTTGGTACAAATGTGCTATAAGACCCCACTGAAAGGTATTAAGAGAGAATAAAATCCAGAAACAAAACAAAAGAAGAAAAAAAAACCCCATAAAACCCAGTAGAAACTTGGGCTGTGGTACAAAAAACAGTTTGGAAATGCCGAAAGTAATGCCATCAACTTTTCTAGAAAACTTCAAATACACATCTTTGTAGGCATTTTAACCTCTTCCTGAGTTAAAAAGAAAGAAGAAAGAAGAAGCTAAACGGCACATGGAGTGTTTGCAGGGGGCAGCCGAAGTGCTAGTCCCTGCCCGTGAGAGCAGATGGGGCTGGCTGTGGGGTCCAGACGGGGGTGCAGCGCACAGATTCCTCCTAAACCTCCCTCCTTCCCTCCCCAGTTCAATGGCCTTTAAAACTCAAGGTTGTGTAAAAATTAATTTGCGTTAAATTGCTTAAGATAATGTATCAACTACCATAGGAGGCTTCCTGCAGTTTTTAAAACTTACTTTGAAAAACAAATAAACACTATTGGTGAACACAGAAGCAAGCCAAGACTTTTTGGATAAATATTTTTAAACATTCACATTAAAGAAAGCAGCTTGAAAATAAATTTTTAGTGTGTAATGGCTAAATCCAGAAAATTAATAACCATTTACATTTTGTTACGTACGTTACACATATAACCGGGCCAGGCACTGGGTACTATTGGGTTCTTCCAAAGCTAAAATGCATGGGGTTTAAAGGGCTTTAGCCTCATGCCTTCTGTTCTGTTTGGAGACAGAGTCATTTACTCCACCAGGACTCTGGTATTTCTAACAGAGATTGCTAGTTTGCCTTCCCAGTATGCATTTGGCCTTCCCTGAGCTTAAGAATGGCCAGGGAGGTGTAAGCAGAATTCGTAAGGAGGATCTCCTAAAAAAAAGGCATAAAAGGGTATCTATTCAGCTGGGAGGTGCATCCTTTGCCCTTGCCTCTATTTCTTTGTTGCTGCTGGAATATTAACATGATGGCTGGAACTACAGTGACCATGATGTGACTACAAGGCATTCTTCGGTATAAATAGGGACTGGGTCTCTGAAACTATGGAAATCCATATAATAGCAGCCTCAAATGGACTTATCTGGATTATTTTTTATCAGAGAGAAAAATAAATTTCTCTTTTGTTTAATCTACTTGGGTTTCAGATCTGTTACCAGTGGCTGCATGCAATTCCTAATTGAGAGAATTAATGCTATATTGTAAGTCTCTATTTTCTGTCTACCTGTACAGGTATCAGATAATTCTAAGCATTTTGATACTTGAAAAAATTCCCTCCATTGGGAGTGGTAAATTAACATCTTTTGGCAGTGAGGTATAGTGAGCTGTACTAGACAGCAGAAGCTACAACAGAATACATTCCATGTCCTCTGAGTAGGCACACAATTCAGGCCCATGCAATGGGAGTGCCCTGGGGAGTGGTGTAGGGTGGGTATGGGCACCGAGCTAAGGCTATTAGAGCTCTCTCTAGGTTTAACCTGCAGCTACTGCAAATGAGGTTTGCCTTGCCTTGACTTGCCTTGCCTTTCTCTTTCTCTCTTTTCCCTCCCTCCCTGCCTCCTTTCCTCCCTTCCTTCCCTCCCTCCCTCCCTTCCCTCCTTCCTTCCTTCCTTCCTTCCCTCCCTCCCTCTTTCCTTCCTTCCTTCTGTCCTTCCTTTTTTGGTGTGAATAATTCTTATAATAAACATGTGACCTTAGAGCTACCAAGACATGTGAGGAAAGCCTGATTGGGTAAAGCCAAAACATAATTAGGCAGGGAAAAGGGGACGTATGTCTTATGGTGGCTTTGAATCTGCTGGATCCAGCTGAAGGCCACCAGCCAACTGTACCTCTAAGTTCCCCAGTTGCTTAAGTTAAAAAATTCCATTTCTGTTCAAACTATGTTGTGAGTTTCTGAGCTCCAAATGATGGGTCTTTTGCTATTGTCATCTATTGTTCTCTGCCACCCCAGGAATCACTCAAGACTGAAACCCCCACCAGACTTCAAATTGGTGGCTGGCATGAGGGACTCTCAGCTTCCCCAGCATAAAAAGCTGCCGCACACTTGCTGAGCAGCCTCTTCACCCCAGGTAAGGAGAGTCATGGACCAGCTAGCAGTATCTCCTTTTTTCTGGAACCCCCAGAATCTGCTGGACTCTTTACAAGTTTCTTAAAAGGTTGTTCATTCTTAGCCTGAAAATACTCAGAAAATGCCAGTTCCTTTTGGTGGCAAAGTCAGCAGGCCTATGGAGTTTTGGCTTCCAAGGAAGGAGAATGAAAGGGATTGGGGGCAGCATCCATTTCGCCTGGAGTTTCTCCGTGAACCAAGTGAACCTGGACAGAAAAGGAAATGGGCAACCAGATGTGATGTCCTCCTTAGCGGAGTTCAGTGTTATTCCACATTTATCGTATTGGGTGAGATTCTTTTCCAGTTGGGAAAACTATTTCTTACATATGACATTACTCTGTGGATGTTACTATTCAGCAGTAACAGGTTGGCTATGCCAGATTTTTGCAAGAGTCAAAAAATATTGTCAGAACTTTGTTTTGTTAGTGATATTTGAGATCTTAAAACTTAAATAATGTAAGATGGTTATCCAAGTAGCAGTAAAGATCATAAAGCCAGAGAGCTAATGCTTAGTATGAGGCAAGAAGCCACTGCAAGAATGATTCAGATCTGTAATCGGAATCCTAAGGGCACGGTCCAGCCAAGTTATACCATCGATGTTTGTAGCATCAATGTCTAATATCCAAAAGCTAATTACAGTATGAGTAATAACTTAGAAAGAGATAATTTTCCTTCTAAGGTCTGAAGCAGATTAGCAGCGCTGGTAAAAGTGAAAATGCAACAAACTATTATAGTCATTTTCCTCTTTTCTTTCCTTTTCCATTTCCTTCCCAACTTCCCAGGTTGCTTGTTTAGCTTATTTTATCCATATGCTTAAGGGATTCCTTTGTGGAAAATGATATTTACAAATGATATTAACATTCTGAATTTATGAGACAGGGATTTTAGTCTCCTTAGATTAATAGCATTATTATTTCCATAATATAGAGCAAGAGTTTTAAATTCAAATATCCACAGGGCCAGGGCAGGGACATTAATGAATGAAGTATGCTACATGATACAGTAGGGAGTGGTGGGGCCTATGGCAAACTGGATATTTTATAATTTTAAAAACAGCATTCAACAAAATAAAACATGTCTGTGGGCTGAATCTGTTCTGTGGGCCGTGGCTTGCTCACTGTGATAGACGGTAAAACACATCTTGCCAAAACGAACTAACCAAAGCATTGAATGTGTCCTGTGCTCCAGATGCCATACTGAGACCTCTCCATGTGTTGGCTGATTAACCTCACAACGGTGCTGTGAGTAGGTCTCGGTGGCCCTGTTTTGACAGATAAGGAGCCTGAGGTTGGGAAAATAAAGTCAAAAAAGCCCAACTGTGCATGGCTTAGTGTACAGCAGAGCTGGAATGTCAGTCCAGGCCCATCTGAGTACAGAGCCCCTGGTACCTTCACAGAAGAGACCTTGACCTTGATGCTGATGACGACAGGTGTCTCACACCTAACTGCAGTGTCGGGACAGGGCAACTCTTGTCTAGTGTCTGTGGCTGTTTCAAGACCAGTTCACAGTCAGGTGACCTCACTGATTAACGAAGAAGCACCACCTCCCAAACTTTAGATGTAGAGATTGAAGCTTTTATTTGTGACTCCTCTACTCTCTCCTGCCTTGGGAAAATACAACCAAGGTTTTAAGTAGTAAATAACAGGCAAGTCTCAAGACAGCGAGTGTAAATGGAAGCAAAGAGAACTGTCTCTTCTGCTACAATGAGCCCCTCTAGGATATTGTCACAGGCCATTCTGTTGGCCGGGCTTTCAGAGCAGGTTGGTAGCTAATCCATCACGCTCACTGGGTAGGCAATGTCTGACTTGGAAGGAAGGGGTGCTACCTGCAAGCCACAGGCCCTGGTGGATGGGGCTTCACAGACGAGGCGGTTGGGACATGTAACTAAGGCACAGCCACATGGTAAGAGTCTACCTCTCCACACACCGGGATGTTTTCTGGTAAAACCGTGTACCTGAGATTTTACAGAAGTAGGTGAAATCTATTATTCTTGTAGAGTTCAATGTGTAAAAGAGACCGTATTTAAAATTGAGTTGGTGGGCTGCACAGAGTATTTACTATAGGTTTTTTCGTCTGCTTGTTATGGCCCTTGAGTTCTAGGCTTCTCCAAACAAAATGGATACAGTGCCCTGTGAGAGGGTGGGACAAGTATGGAATTGCAATTCCAGGTCCTTAGTGGGCGTGATGTTCTGAGTAAGGTACCTCTAACAGTGGATTCTAGAATACTCTATTAGTATTTGCTCTTCTGTTTTCTAGCCTAAACTCTCATCCCTCGGTATCCATAGGGAATTGGTTCCAGGACCCCCATGGGCACCAAAACCTGCAGATGCCCAATTCCTTCTGTAAAATGGCAAAGTATTGCATATAGCCTGTGCGTATCCTCCCGTGTACTTTACGTAATCTCCAGGTTAATTGTAATACCTAATGCAATGCAAGTGTTGTGTAAACAATTGTTAATAGTGTTGTGTTTCAGGAATAATGACAAGAAAAAAGTCTGTTCATGTTCAGTACAGATGAAAACATTGTAGGCCTCACTACACGGCACATGTCAGCAACAATGTAACATCTTTTTCTGAATATTTTTGATCCCCAGTTGGTTAAATATGCGAATGTGGACCTTGTGGGTATGGGAGGCTGACCGTATTTGAAAGTCCCCAAAGACTCAAAAGACTAATTATCTGTACTAACGAACTTCTTAGTTAGTACCATGCAAATCCAGTGATTACTAAGCATTTCCTGTGAGAGTTTAAAAATGGTCCTTTGCCCAGCACCAACCAGCGCTCAGATTCGTGACAGCACAAGCCATCCAAGCCGGCCTCCCAAAGCCCCAGTCTACAGAGGACTGGACCTACAGCATCCACGAGAAATGCTCTGACTGTAGGTAAAGATCCTTGGGGATGAACATCCTCTATTGTTTTGGGGGTTTCACTTCATATGGTGAGAGAAGCTTCCTTTTTCTAAACTTTACAATATAATTTAAAAAGTGAGATTTTGGAAAGAAAGAAAAGAAGACAAGAGAGGAATATTTTGCACCCACCACTGGGTGTGAGGGGCGGATGCTGTGCCGTTAGCTGGCTTTCTCCCCATCCGCAGGAAAGGGCCAATCTGTCCACTTTACAACCTGGTTGAGCATTCGCTATCACGGCTCTTCTCTACATCCCAACTCCCCAAAAGGCCGACCTATGGGAAAACTTTGTATGTGTGGGGACAGCAGGACTGATGGCCTCTCTATTTTTTTATTACATATTTGAAGTACCATTTAAGAAAGGGAGCATTAGAATTTCATGAACAAAAACTTCCTAATTAGCAACATTTTCTGTCGATTCAATGTCAGGGAGTTTTGTATTAATTTAACTTTCAAACACCAATCATTTAAAATTAAATATTCATCCCAATAAAAAGACACACTAGACTTGTTTTTGAACTAAATTCTAAAGCTTCTATGTAAAAAATAAACAAGAATACCCAGAAAATACTGAAAGAGTAATGGGGAAGGTGAAACTAGGCTTATCATTAAAATATATTATAAAGCAATATTAATTAAAATTGCATGATGAGGCAGGCAGATGAATAGAATGAAATAGGAAAAGTAAAAATAGAATTGAAGGGAATTTAGAGTACAATAAAAATGGCATTTTAAATCATAAGGAAAAAGATTAGTCAAAAACTGAGAAATTGGGTAGCAAACTAAGAAACCACTCTGGCAGGGGAGTGAGTGGGGAGAGAGAGGAAAAGGTACAGAGAATAAGTAGCATGGTAGGTAGAAGATAGACAGGGGGAGGTTAAGAATAGTGTGGGAAATGTCGAAGCCAAAGAAATTATATGTATGATCCATAGGCATGAACTAAAGGGGAGAATGTGGGTGGGAGAGCGTGTGCAGGGTGGACTGGAATAAAAGGGGGAAAATGGGACAACTGTAATAGCATAATCGATAAATATATTAAAAAGTAAAAAACTATTCTGAGCTTCCACTTTATACCCCCCAAAAATAAGGCAAAGTCAGATAAATAACAGATATAAATATAAAAATGAAGCCATAGAATACTAAAATAAGTTCTGAGAATTTTTCAAATATTATAATTTTGGAACAGGAAAGTCATTCTATGTATGACATAAATTCCAGAAGCCGTAAAAGAAAAGATTCATGAATCTGGCTACATAAAATCAGTGTATTTCTGTATAGCATAAACAAAGTAAAAAATATGACAACTCGGGAAAAACATCTGCCACTTTTGCTACAGAGTAAGTCTATTTCTTAATATATACTGATCTCCTACAATTCAATGAGAAAAAAGATCACTAGTACAACAGAAAAAGTACAAATGACCCTGGCTGGTGTAGCTCAGTGGATTGAGCACAGGCCTGTGAACCAAGGGGTCACTGGTTCAATTCCCAGTCAGGGCACATGGCTGGGTTGTGGGCTGGGTCCCCAGTGGGGTTGCATAAGAGGCAACCACACATTGATGTTTCTTCTTCTTCTTCTTCTTTGAGAAAGAAAGAAGAAGGAAGGAAGGAAGGAAGGAAGGAAGGAAGGAAGGAAGGAAGGAAGGAAGGAAGGAAAAGAAAGAAAGAAAGACCAAAGAAAGAAAGAAAGAAAGAAAGAAAGAAAGAAAAAGAAAGAAACAAAGACCAAATGGCTCCTCAGTACATAAAGCTCTGCTAAAAATGTGATCAGACAGACACATTTACGATATGGGAAATATGAGTGAACACTACAAGAGAGATTCTGCACCTATTTTATCAGCAAAATTCAAGGAGTTGAATAACATACTGTATTAGAAAGGATGTAGAGAAATAAGCAGCTTAGACATTGCTGGTGGGAATATAAATTTGTTCCAACTCTGCAAAGGGAAAGTTGGCAATATCTATCAAAATTGTAAATGCCCATACGCCAAATGCCCAGTCATTCCACTTCTGCATATTTATCCTCCCAATAAAGTATGAAGATGATGCATTTATAGTAATATTTATTGCACTTATTCATGATAGCAGAGTATTAGGAGCATTGTGTCCTCAAATAATTAAATAATTAATTAGTGGTTAATAATTTATTCATCTATAAAATCTAATACTCGACAGCTATCAAAAAGAATGAGACAGCGCTATGAAGTGTGACAAAACAAGGTAGGGATCAGGGCCACGCAGGATACATGTACATGTGTATGAGCACTATGTGTACAGACATGCAGACATACAGACATACAAGCTACAAAACCAAATGTGTGACCATTATGTACAAAACAGTGTAAAAACACACTGTCTTTTGCTTTTATACGGACTGTCTTTAGGCGGACACACAAGAAATTGGTTACCGGTGCCTGTCGCAAGGGACAGGAACTGAGTGCCTGGGGGACACTTTTCTCTGATGCTTTTTGTACCTTTTGGATTCTGTTCACTGGGTGTGTATAAACTATTTAACAATGAAATATTGTATGTAACAGTTTAACATGAACTTTTTGGTAAAGGAATTAGCAATCTTTGATCATGTGTTAGAATTATTAAATAACAAGTCATCTGATTGCTCGTACTTAAAGAAGGCTTACAAGGATAGAAAAGAGAAACGGCTTGCTTTATAAAGATCAAAATAATACAGTGCTTTACTGCCATAATTCAAAAATTATTTTAGTACCTTAATGTTTGTTGCGATGTTGCGTATAAACCCCTCCCCAACTCCCGTCACCAATCCCCACCCTAAATAAAGGCGGACTACCTCATTGATCCTAAACATTTCCTCTGAAAGGCGATCAATGTCCCCTGCCTGGCCATTAAATAGATTTTGAAACACTCTTCAATCCATATCAGTCTCATATCCTTATTTAGTTCTTCGAATCCGCCCTCAGCTGGGAATTGTGCAGGCAACTGTGATCCCGTTGTGTTCGCCCCTGGTGTGAAGGGTCCCATCCATCATCATTTCTAGGCCTTTTCTGATGCAATGTAGCTTATTCTTTGTCTTTCTTAAAAACTGAATGGCTTTTAAATTATCCATTTATCTTCCTTCAGAGTTTCTGTTCAGTTTCTCAGGCCCTTTCAGGGCTGTCTTTTCTACCTTGTTTGCTGACTTTTCATTTCATTTCCTCTATTCTAGGAGGCGTCTTGGTGCACCACGCTGTCCTTCAAGGCAAACTCCCTGGCCCCCATCTGCTTTCTGCTTGTTTGAAATCTGCATCGCCACCAATGTAGATTCCCCTTTTAAATGATGTCCCTTCTGAATAGTTTTGAAAACTTTTGGGATAATATGTTTCAAATTTTATGTGTAAATGTCAGGGTATCTGGGAACAAACCTGAAAATAAAAGTCAAAAGACTTGGTTCTAAAACCAGCTTTGCCACAGTGACTTTTCAGGGTTTCACTTTCCTCACCTACCACTGATGGATGAGTTTGCTCCCAGTGAAACATTTTAGTGTTATGGCAGCAAGTTGATTGACTGCATGTCGTATTTAGGGCATCCGACAAGCAGTTGACTCTCACGGAGGGAGTCCCAAATGCAGGTCTTTTCTCTGAGGCTGTTCTGTTTTCCCAGTGTGAAATCCCACTTTTCTTCTTTTGGAGTTTTTGGCTGTGGGTGTCTAGGGACCAGGGTAGGAGGGTGTTTGGGGGTCAAGCCAGCCCACAGACTTTTAGTTCCAGCCATGAGCTTTCCACAGGAGTGCCCCAAGAGACGAGCTCCCTTGTCTCCTGACTGGGACTGGGCAGTGGTTGCAGAGGCTGTTTACCTGGCTGTGTGGGTCATGGGAGATTCCCGAAATGCCATTCACTGCTTCCAACCCTTTCTCTTGTCTCCAGGCTCATGTCTCAACCTCAGTGTTGTGGGTTGAACTGTGTCCCCAAAAAGATATGCTGGTACCTGAGAATGTGACCTTACTTGGAAATAGGGTCTTCCCAGATATAACAAAGTTAAGAAGAAGTCATATTAGGCTGTGCTTTTACATCCAGTGGCCACTGTTCTTATAAGAAGAACATGTGAAGGTGACACAGGAAGACAGAAGCAGTGATGCATCTATAAGCCAGGGAATGCCAAGGACTGCTGGCAACCACCAGAAGACAGGAGAAAGACATGGAAGAGATTCCTCCTCACAGCCTTCAGAAGGAACCCACCCTGCCCCATCTTCATGTCAGACTTCCAGCCTCCAGAACTGTGCGAGAATAGATTCCTGCTGTTTTAAGGTGCTCTGTACCTTGGTAGGTAGCCCCACCTCCTCTTAGCTGTCCTTGACCCCTCTGAGTCCTGAGCCTCTCAGGAGCTCCTTCTGAAAGACAGATCAGCTCACTTCTGGGTGGTATCCCCTTCTGCACGCATTCTGAGCAGTCACCTCCTTTACATCTTCCAACACTTGAAACTATCTTGTCTCCTCTCACAATCAGTTGTCCTTCAGAGTTTAGATCTATTTTTTAAAGAAATACAGCTTCATTATTTCTAATCACAATTAATAATATTAAACAAGTTAATAAAATAACAAACAAAGGTGTTCATTTCAGAATTATCTCTACTGGGGAAAAAAAAACAAGAAGGGGATGACTGAACAATTGATGAAAAGTCAGCTGATTGGAATATTAGGCTGTCGTTTCAAAGGAGAATATGCAAATTATATTAGAAATGTGGCAACATTAACATAACTTTGAGTGTTCAAAGCAGAATTCATTAGTGTACCTGGGTAAAAATGTGTCTGCGTTTGGGTAATAGCATAAAGGGGCACCACAGGATTAAGAGACTGCGAGGTAGGCCCTTATTTCTCCTAGCAGTCTGCTCTTGAAGACTCAGGTATTCTCTAAGGCGCTATCTGTTTTCTCTGCTGTGCTCCTCATTTCCTCCGAGTCCTTGTTCCCAGAGTTGACATTCCTGACTTCTACTAACATTCTGTTCATAGCATTATAGGCTTTTTCTGTCATGCTTTTCAAGTTTCCTCCAGCGTCTTCCTGTTGCCCAAGAAAGTTTTATCTTTTAAGAAATTCCTTTACTATTATATTAATGGAATTCTCATGAAGTTGAGGAGATAAACTAGTGAGGTCCATCCACATATTGAATTGCAATAATGCTCCACTTGACAGGTGTAAGTATTAGATCAGAGACAACTTGATATAGATGTAAAATATTTCTGGAAAGTTTTCTACAGTAATCAGCCAAACAGAGTCTATTAGCCCACCCCGTCCTGCTGGGATTGCTCTCCCTGGAATCTCTACTCTGGTCCCTGTACCCTTCTCCTTAAAGCATTTAGAGTTTTATGTTGTATCTGGAGGTTTTCCAAGGCAGAGAACTGCTGGACAAAATGTAATCGCTTTTCACTTCCTCAGGGCAGCAGAGCGGCAGAAAGTAGCCAGGTAAGACTGAGAGAACTTGGCCTTGAGATTCTGGCTCTGCCATGTATTAACGACATCACTCTGATTAAGTCCATTAGCTTCTTTAGGTTTCAGTTTCTTCGTGTGTAAAACTTAGACCATTAGACATTATAGGATCCAGAATGAAGTACTTTCTTCCTTCACAGAGTTAAGGTCAAATTTAATTGTGTATGTAAAAGCACCTTGTAAAGTTTAAAATTTAAGCCCTTATCCAGTGGAAAATACAGTCTACTTACAAATGCATAAGAATGCTCTTGTATCTGTAGGACTCTGATACCGAACCTCTTTTCCAAAATCTCAGTCTGACAGAAGTCTCTAACTTGGTGGGAGACGCTGGCTACCAGACTCAACTGTCGGGCTGCTCTGTTGGTTATTTCGTGAGGTAGAGTGCTTGGCTCTCTCTGATCGTATTGCCATATAGCATCTGCTTGCTAAAAGGAGCCTGTGACTCAAGTGATTTGGTTAATATTGTTACAGCTGCAACTTGGATAATTAAATGAGTGGTGATGGCTGAGGATTCAAATACTGCCTCCTTGAATTCAATTCTAACACGTTTAGAATAGAACTGAAGATTGCTTGGTAATAGCATAATAAGAATGATTTGTTTATCTCATGCCTCACTTCCCAGGATCTCAAACAATGCAGACCCTTCAAACGAACATTGAAGTGCAGAAATTTTGAAGGGGCACTTACAGTGCAAAAAACAATCTTTAAAAGAGGCCTTGATTCCTTTCCTGCTTAAAAAAAAGTGTAATTTTCCTTTTCTATCTCCCTTTCTTCCCTCCTCTCTCTCTCCCTCCCTCTCTCCCTTCTTCCCTTTTTCTTTGAATGGAGTCAAAGAAGAGAGCGCCATGAAGAAGAGGTAAATTAGCTTTCAAAATACACTTTCTAGAGAAACTGGGAAGTAACTTAAGTAAAGGTGACGTTCCAAGCCTTGTATGGACTTGGGAGTTAAGCGATTTCTAGCTTCATGATTCCAAAGTAGAAGCACTTTTAAAAAGAGTTACTTACGTTGGTCAGCTAGATAAGGAGAAATAGATCTTATCTTAAATTCTACTTTTAAAGGCCTTATTAGGGAGGATATGATCTTTTTTTCACCAGATTCCAGCATTTTAATATGGATTCACAATTGCAGTTTTGAGTCATATGCTCATAAAATGCATATGACTAGGAGTGGGTTAAATGCCACTGTAAAAAGAAGAGTTGTTTTTGCTTTTTTTAGTTGCATGAAATAAAATCAATGAAAGTCCATTTTATTTATAAAAAATGTTCATAGAGCTTGTTGCTTTAGCAAGTAAAACTTATTTTTTTAGAGCTGGAGGTGGAACATTACAAAATTAAACATCCTGGCATGTCAGGTATTCAGAAAGAACTTGGGGATGTAGCCAAAACCGTCAGATGCCTTCACTGGCCACATGCCACGCACGAAGCGGGAAGTGACATAAACGTTAGTGCTCTTCCATAATGAGCCCTCTCTTCTTCAGCACTTCATCACGTAACATATAATTCTTTGATGTTTGTACAGATAAATGTTAGGTACTATAGGATCTGGACAGTCTTCTAAGTCAAAGAAAGATGAATTTTAATCATAATAAACTTAGTGTGCTTATCGTATTATAATTTCTTGGAATTGTATGCAGTATACAATATAATTTCTTGAAATCTATGTATATGTGCTAATTCTCTCTATAAACTTGAATATTAAAATAACGAGAAGACTACATTTCCTGGCAATGCTGAATAAAAGAAAATTTCATGAATTTCCTAGTTGAAAAAGTCAAAGCCCTGAAAAATCCATGGCTATAAACTGGCCTTTTACATTAGAATTAAAGGCCAATTCAAGCATGATATGAACTAAACCACTTTCTAAAAAGATATCATAGGCCATATACTTCAGATTATGGGAAGGAATATAACAGTGCATACGTACTCTGGTGAAAGGTTTTATATATTCATAGGTGATAACTTAAAATGGCATTATTACCCAACTTTGTACATTAATTCCACTGCTTACAATTAATTCTGTGGTGCTGCATCCCATCATTCACTTCTGTTTCTTCATTCATTTGTTCAACATTTATGGAGCAGTTTGAATATGCAAGGCACTGTGCTAGATAAAAGGAATATCATGGTCCCAAGAACTAGTCTAATGTGGAAAAGATTCAGAGAGACAGAGACAATCACAGTACAGAGTGCTATGTGTGATTGTAAAGAGACGGATAGAGTGCTATAGAAGTGTTGTGGGGAGTAAAGGTTTAACAGAAGAGATGATAGATTGGGCTGCCAGTCTCCCAGGCAAAAAGAAGAGGCGAGGACATGTAAGCAAAGGCAAAGGAAGTGGACAATAGGGTGAGTGAGTCCTATGCTTTGGGGCAAAGGGTGCATGGTGAAGAAGGGAGCAGCGTGACAGGAGGTGAGGCCAAGAGGCAGGGACCTCATACAAGGGACCCTGGGATGCTCAACCAAGGAATCTGAAAGGTATTTTATAGATGGTGGTACTAATCAGAAGTATTTAAGCAGGGGGATGCCCTGATCCATTTTTTTAAAGGAAGTCATTTTGGCAAAAGTCTGGGAGACAGACTATATAGTTGAGGGGCCTATAAATGATACAAAATAGATATTTTGAATGTTTGAAGTTCTCTTCCATTCATATTTGACAAACAATACACTGAAACTTTGGAAGTAAACAGTGCTCAAATTTTTACAATCAGTGCTCAGGTTTGGGTACAGTATGTATAACAAGGACAATATTTTGAGAATATTAAACCGATGTATTTTCATTCGCTTTGCATTGTGATGCCAGTGGCTCCCCATCCATTAATACAGTAGACTTCCCTACTTTTGGCAAATGGTGGTTTCTGGCTAGAAACAGCAAGCTATCCTCATTCAGTTTTTTTTTTTTAATTATATTTATTGATTATGCTGTTACAGTTGTCCCAATATTTCCCTCTTTGCTCCCCTCACCCAGCAACCTCCATTCCCTCAGGCAATTCCCACTTTATTGTTCATGTTCATGGGTCATGTGTTTAAGCTTTTTGGCTACTCCATTTCCTATATTGTACTTCACACCCCTGTGGGTATTCTGCAACTACCTATTTGTACATCTTAATCACCTCTTCACTCATTCTCCCTCCACCCGCCCTGGCAACCGTCAAAATGCTCTTCACATTCTGTCTCTGTTCTTCTTGAATGTTTAGTTTTTTAGATTCAATTGTTGACAAGTATGTATTTATTTCCATTTTATTGTTCATAGTTTTGATCTTCCTTTCTTAAATAAGTCCCTTTAACATTTCATATAATGTTTGGTGATGATGAACCCCTTTACTTTTCTCTTGTCTTGGAAGCACTTTATCTGCCCTTTTGCTGAGTACAGCAGTCTTGGGTGTAGGTCTCTGCTTTTCATCACTTTGAATACTTCTTGCCATTCCCTTCTTGCCTGCAAAGTTTCTTTTGAGAAATCAGCTGACAGTCTTATGGGAACTCCTTTGTAGGTAACTCTCTGCTTTCTCTTGCTGCTTTTAAGATTCTCCCTTTATCTTTGCCCTTTAGCATTTTAATTATGATGTGTTTTGGGGGAGGCCTCCTTGCATCCATCCTGTTCAGCACTTTCTGTGCTTCCTGAACTTGCATGTCTATTTTCTTCACCAAATTAGGGAAGTTTTCTTTCATTATTTTTTCAAATAGATTTCCAATTTCTTGTTCTTTCTCTTCTCCTTTGGCACCCCTATGAAGTGATTTTTGGAATGCTTGAAGTTGTCTCAAAGGATGCTTACATTATCCTTTTTTTTTATTCTTGTTGTTCTAATTGGTTGTTTTTTGCTTCCTTGTTTTCCAAATCATTTATTTGATTCTTGGCTTTATTCATTCTACTGTTGTTTCCCTGAAATTGTTTTTTATTTCAATTAGTGTATCCTTCAGTGTATCCGACTGAATAATTTTTATGCTGCTGAGGTCCTCACTAAGTCCCTTAAGCATCCTTATGAGCAGTGTTTTGAACTCTGCACCTGATAGATTGCTTATTTCCATTTTGTTTAGTTCTTTTTCTGGAGTTTGGTATGTTGTTTCATTTGGGCCACGTTTCTCTGTATCTTCATTTTGGCAGCCTCCCTGTGTTTGTTTCTATGTATTAGGTAGAGTTGCTATGACTCCCTGTCTTGGTAGTGTGGCCTAATGTAGTAGGTGTTTGTAGGGTCCAGTGGCACAGCCTCCCCTCTCATTCAGATTTGAGAGAGAATAACCTTCAATTGCAACTTTGTGTGGTGAGAAAGGGGCTTTCTAGCAAGTTGGTGACAGACAAATACCATATGATCTCACTTATAAGAGGAATCTGATGAACAAAATAAATTAATAAGCAAAACAGAACCTGAGACATGGAAACAGGGAACAGACTGACAGCTGTCAGAGGAAAGGGGGTGAGGGGGAAGGGTGAAAGAAGGAGAAGGGAATAGTTAAAGAACATGTATGAATGACCCATGGACATGGACAACAGGGAGGGGATGGACTGTGTGAGTAGGGGATGGGGTGGAACAGAGGAGTACAGAGGAGTAAAAATTGGGACAACTGTAATGAATAAACAAAAATAAAATGAAAGAATTTAAATATCTCAAAAATGAAAAAAAAAGAAAGGGGGTTTCTAAATTTCAGAATGCTCTTTTGCTTATTAAGAACCAAGACTGGCTAAGTCAGATCATCAAATTTTATTATAAAGCTCTAGATGGAGAACACATAGTAAACCATGTAAGGGTAGTTCCCATCCAGTAAGGAAAAAGAAAAATTAAAACTTTCCACTATGGTGGTTAGGGAAGTGGGAAGGCAAGGGAGAAGAAGGGAGAGAGAAGAGAAAGAGGGAGGAGAGAGAACGACAGAAAGGGTAGGGTAGAGAGGGAGAAAGAATGAGAACAGAAGAGAATGTCAAGGCTCCATGTTCCTTAGGGTCAAAGCCTGGGGGTTGGAGGGGAGCTTGTGTCCTCAATCTCTGAGCCTAATTCAAAAAAAATGACAGAATTTTCCTAGAACAAGTTAGTGTGACCCAGGCAGCATATTAGAAAGGACTGAGGAAGTTGTGTGGACAGCAGTGTGAAGAGAAAATAGTTGGCTCTTCCTGGGTGTCCCACAGGGGCTGAGCAAATGTTAAGAGAACCAGTTGACTAGAACTGCCCAGAAAGCTAGTGGGGCTTTCCCCAAGAGGCCTCTACAAGGACCATGGAGTTCAGCAGCCAGAGCTCTTGGCCACGTGCTACACAAAGTGTTCATCACACCCATACCCAGTTACACAGAGGTCAGCATAGCATCATACCATCCCTCCCTTTGGTCCTTCCTTCTTGAGGCTTTTGAGTTATATATGATATCATTCCATATATGTCCTTTTTTTGTAAAGACAAGTAAGAAATCAGCCCCAACTATTCTTCCTCTCATCCATAAGAATACTAAATGTTGTAGAGAAAACATTTATAGGAAATTGATGTGGATAGTACCTATTTTTTTAAGCATCTGACAAATTTGTTCTCCCTACCCACATCCTATTCCTTATAGGCTTTTAAGAGGAGATGATCTTATATTCTAACTAGCCACCTAGTAGCTTATTACTTATTCTTTTTTAAAAAATATTGGGATTTCTGGTCAAGATGGAGGTATTGTTAAACATGCTTCATATCCTTGAATAACTACAGAAAGAATTACAATGAGACCTCCAAACAAATAACACCCAGAACTGTCAGAAAATCAAGCTGTATGGAAGTCTGACAACCAAGGATTTAAAGAAGCCACATTCACCCAGACAGGTAGGAGGGGCAGAAATAGGTGGAGAGGCATGGAGAGGCTGTGGCTTTGGAACAGGCAGTCCCACATTCACACGTGGTAGATAAAAATTGGGAAGAATACCTTGGGAGTGAATGATCCCAGCCCCAAGCCAGACCACACTGCCCAGTATTCCAGCACTAGGAAGATAAATCCCCACAACCTCTGACTATAAGAACCAGTAGGAGTTTGGGCAGTGGAAGAAAGTGCTGAATTTTCAGGAGACTCTGCTTAAAGGGCCCACACAGACTTAGAAAGTATGTAGACCCACCCTCTCTGGAATTCAGCACCAGCACAATAACTGAAAGGGCACCAGTCACATACAGGAAGTGGATGAGGTAACTGGAAATGGGTTGAGTGCTGGGCAGGCCTCCAGAAGCCAGGCAACAGCATTGTCCCTTCTCCAAGTCCTCCCCTGCCCCCCAGAGCCACAAAGTGGTGAAGTGGATTGCCCCACCTTGGTAATTACCTAAAGCTCTGCCCCACACAATTCACAATAGACCAGACTACTAAGACATGGAGTCAATGCAGCTCTATCTAATACATAGAAACAAGCATGGGGTGTCAAATTGAGGAGACAAATACAGCCCAAATGAAAGAACAGAACAAAACCCCAGAAAAAAAACCAAATGAAATGCAGATAACCAACCTATCAGGTACAGGACTCAAAACATTGGTGATCAGGATGCTCAAAGAACTCACTGAGCACAGCAACAACATAAAAAAGACCCAGGAAAAAATGAAGGTTACACTAAGTGAAATAAAGAAAAACCTACAGAGAACCAACAGTGGAGGGGATAAAGCTGAAAATCAAATCAATGATTTGGAACATAAGGAAGAAGTAAACATTCAACCAGAAGAGCAAGAAGTAAAAAAGAATTCAAATGAATGAGGATAGTATAAGGAGCCTTTGGAACATCTCCAAATGTAACAACATCCAAATCATAGGGATGCTAGTAGGAGAAGAAAAGAATTGAAAACTTATTTGAAAAAATAATGAAAGAAAACTTCCCTAATTTGGTGAAGGAAATAGACATACAAGTCCAGAGAGCACAGAGAATCCCAAACAAGTTGGGCCCAAAGAGGACCACACCAATACACACTATAATTAAAATGCCAAAGGTTAAAGATAAAGGGAGAATCTTAAAAGCAGCGAGAGAAAAGCAGAGAGTTACCTACAAAGGAGTTCCCATAAGACTGTCAGCTGATTTCTCAAAAGAAACTTTGCAGGCAAGAAGGGACTGGAAAGAAGTATTCAAAGTGATGGAAAGCAAGGACCTACAACCTAGATTACTCTATCCAGCAAAGGTATCATTTAGAATGGAAGGGCAGACAAAATGCTTCCCAGACAAGGTAAAGTTAAAGCAGTTCATCATCACCAAGCCATTATTACATGAAATGTTAAAGGGACTTTTTTAAGAAAAGGAAGATCAAAAGTATGAACAGTAAAAAGGCAACAAATCCACAACTATCAACAACTGAATCTAAGAAAAACAAACAGCCAACAACAAGAACAGGAACAGAATCATAGATATGGAGATCATTTGGAGGGCTATCAGCAGGGAAGGGGAAGGGGGACAATGGGAGAAAAGTTTCAAGGATTAAGAAGTATAATTGGTAGGTACAAAATAGACAGTGGGGGATGTTAAAAGTAGTATAGGAAATGGAGAAGCCGAAGAACTTATATGCACGACTCACGGTCATGAACTAATGGAGTTATTGGTGGAGGGAATGGGGGTACTGGACAGACAGGGGTAAAGGGGGAACAACTGGGACAGCTGTAATAGCATAATCAATTTTTTTTTAAATAGAAAGAAAATGATCTCATTCTGGAAAAAACATTGGACACAAAGCATGAACCATTTGGAGCAACACGGAGTTGTTTTTAAGGTGCTTTTATTGGTATCCAGAAAAATTGTCTTGGAGTAGCTCCTTACATCCTTTTTTCAGTTTATCAATTCTAATTCCCAGTCTCTACAATTTCAACTACACTTTAAAAATTCTCTTCTTTCCAGAGAGTATATTTATAATTGCATCAAGTAGAATCTATTTTCCAAAATGACCATTAAAACTGAAGACAGAAAAAAAAGTCAGAAATTACTATTATCATAACATCAGAAGCCCTGCCTGTTGCAGGAGCCCCATAACATTTTTGTAAAGATGCAATACTGTTGCCAAACTTTTCGTTCCTTTTGAGGGGAGAGAGAGAGAGAGAGAGAAAGAAAGGAAGGAAGGGAGGGAGGGAAGGAAGGGAGGGAGGGAGGGGGGAAGGAAAATTACTCTGGCTATGGCGTGTCCCAGTCCAGCTCTTTTGCATTATCTGTGGGGAAAAAAAATCCACTCCAACATGAAAAGCAAGTTTGGGATGAGCTGAAAATCTGATGATGTTCATAGAAAAATTAAATATCTCAATCCTTAACAGACAGAAGATCTCTAATGCCTCTGTTCATCATTGAAAGTCCAGGTACACTGAGGTTTGATTAAGTGGAGAATGGAAATACAGGGCAAAAACTTAGCTTGCCACTGCCCACAGAGAAGCTCAGTGTGACACCCCGACATCAGGTTTCTGTTTATCCCTAAGGCTGGCGCAGCTATGACTTCAAAGTCTGATGGTGTCTTTTTTTATTTGTTCTTTTTTTCTCTTTCCAAAGATGTTGAGCAGCAGGCTAATGGATCCCCAGCAGGGTGCAGAGACAGCAGAGAGCACGGGAATCAGATGTCAATGTGCTCCTCCAGATACCCTGCTAGCACTGCGTTAACTATGCAGGGCTTCAGTCCTCTCCCGGGGAACACGCTTTGCTGGTTCCCAGCCCACTCCTGGATCTCTGTATGCTTCCTGATTAAAATGCTGTCAAAGATAAATCATGACTTCCGCCTGTTAGGACAATTTTCTTTTTCTTTTTTTTAAAGAAAAGTTTAGAACCGTAAGATTAAAAAGATGAGCAAATTCTGGAGAATTATATATACATTTACAAACATGTCATATCTCCCTATTATATAACTGTCTGTGGATCTGGGACTGTTCCCTGAAGTTTCCTTCCTTACCCACCATTTTATTTCTATATTTTTATGTATTCTGTCAGTCACTTTTAGTCAATCACAGAGTACTGTGGAAACTTCCTAATGAACAGATTTACAGGGGAGGGGGAGGGGGTGGAAAGAGTGTGTTTTCATTGTTTTACCTCAACATAGTGACAAATCGGCTGGAAATCAAAGTTGTGGAGATAAGAGTTTCAATTTTGAATGTAGTGAACATCCCAAATGGTTCCGTGTACTTTTTGTAAGTTCCCGCCTTGGCACCCAAATGAGTAGCCAGCCCTTCAGGCATGGAAGACTAGCCATTATCGCGTGGAAGAGAGACAAAACTCTGCAAACTGGAGCGTGAGTAGAGAGTGCATGATCTATTTTGCTATTTGATGAGCACAACTCTTTCAGAGCCATGCAGTAAACCCAAATTATCCAGAGAAAGTCAACGAAGTCAAAAGTTGTATTTACTGCCCAACTGCACCCCTGCCCTTCCCACCAAACTCTGGGTTGGGTCCTACTGAGGCTCCTAGCAGCATCCGGTGGAGGCCCTCACCAGACTGCACCTCTCCAGGCTGCTCCCTTGAAAGCAGCTGCAAGCAGATTCCAGCTCTCAATGCAACACCCTCCTCAGGCTCTGTGAGCTTTCTTGCCACCTGAACCTGCCCCATCTTGGGTACAGAACCCTGGCCTTAAAAGAAATGAAAGACCAGGGGAAAGAAATGGAATCGGGCCCTGGCTGGTGTGGCTCAGTACATTGAATACCTGCCTGCAAACTGAAAGGTCACCAGTTCAATTCCTGGTCCTGGCACATGCCTGGGTTCAAGCCAGGTCCCTGGTTGGGGGTGAGAGAGAGACAACAGATTGATGTATCTCTGCACATTGATGTTTGTCTCCCTCCCTTCCCCTCTCTCTAAAAATAAATAAATAAAATCTTTTAAAAAAAGAAACAAAAGGGACATTCTTCGTTTCCTATGTACTATTCCATATGCTTTGGCCCTCTGCCACACTGACTCAGCAAGGCCACAGTGCATTCTTCCGCTCCGTGACTGAGGCCCTGTGATTCCAGGGCGACCACCTTTGGGATCCCTGCCACCTGCACACATTTGCCTTCTATCCTCCCAGACTCTTCACCACTGTACTTCCACGTTCAAAACCCCAGCAACCTTCTCAATAACAGCCTGAGTTCCTGTAGACATTTTGCCTCAGTAATTAGTGTCACCTTAGTGACTTTCCTGGCTCAGGGAGTCACTTCCAAAAGATTTTGTGTCCTTGCACTAATGGTGATTCCTTTCCACTGA
Source organism: Glossophaga mutica (assembly GCA_039655065.1). Classification (NCBI taxonomy): domain Eukaryota; kingdom Metazoa; phylum Chordata; class Mammalia; order Chiroptera; family Phyllostomidae; genus Glossophaga; species Glossophaga mutica. The sequence goes on along the minus strand of CM077306.1, from coordinate 46,959,564 downwards.
CTGATTCCATTTTAGTTCTGAAGCACCAACAGTTATGCACAATTATCTAGTTCAATAATGAAAAATCCATTGCATGAGATGGAACGAAATAGGGATCCTCAATAGAATACTGCTGGGCCATGCAAAAAAGGAAATTTTAACTTTTTGCAAGAGCATGGATGGACCTGGAGATTATCATGCTACGTGAAATAAGCCAGTCAGAGAAAGAAATACAAATACCATATGATCTCACTTATATGTGGAATCTGTTGGGAACTGCCTTGCCTGGTTTCAGGAGCTATAACCCCCCCATGGCTAAGGCTGAGCGAGCAACTTTTGGACTGTGAGCCACTAAGGAGACAAAGCTTATCTCCCTGGCAGGAGCGCCGCTTCTGCTTCATCCATAACTGGCCCCCAATGCTTAGTCAGTTAGCCAATGACAGGTAAGATCCCTCAAGGGAGGGGTCACCTAAGACAGGCATGATCATGTGGGAGGCCCTCAATGAGGACTTGGGGGCGACAGCCAAAGCGAGTGATGGACCTTCACCCCTCGGCTATCCTAACATAGCCTGAGTCCTCATTCTGTCTGTAAGAAGTCTCCTAATCTCTTGGCTACCTTATTTCCCCTGCCTGACTTAAGCCTGAAACAATGGCAGAGAGCAGTATAGCTCTGTGCTGGAAAGGGCGGGTTCCCTGGGTGATCAGGCCTATGAAAGAATATATAAAATCCTGTGAAAACTGCTTTGCTAAGAATGCTCTCAATCAAATGATAAGGGTCCGAGCAGGAAATGAGTTTGTTTCCCAAAGTTTTGTAGCCCTTTAGCTGACAGACCCTGACTCAGAAAGAGCCCTCAGAGTTCTTTGTATGCTATCTATTGTTTGATCCTTACTGCCTGACAATGATTAATGAGCTTTACCTGTATTCCTGTGTAAAATGAACCTAATAAAAGCCATTGAGGAAAAGGCTCCTGGCCCTTCTTTTTTGAGAGATCAGCCACCTTTCCTCCCCAAGCAGATCATGTCTTGGTAGACTTATTCTCATTTGAGGCTGGTAGACGGAGCTCCCCCCCACCCAGGAATCTAGTGGAGCTCCCCCACCCCAGGAATCTAGTGAGCAAAATAAACTGACAAACAAAACAGAAACAGAGGCATGGATATGTGGAACAGACTGACTGCTGTCAGAGGGGAGGGAGGCTGGGGAACTGGATAAAAGAAGGTGAAGGGATTAAGCAAAAAATATATATACACTCACACACATGTATACACACACACACACACATAGATACAGACAGCAGTGTGGTGACAGCCAGAGGAAAGTGGGGGTGCTGTGTAGGTGGCAGTGGGCAAAGGGTGGGAAATGGGGATGAAAAGAGACTTTGCTTGGGGTGATGGGCGTACGATGCCGTGTGCAGATGATGTTTTATTAAGTCATACACTGGAAACCTGTATGGTTTTGTGAACCCATGCCACCCCAATGTTTTCAATTAAAAAAAGAGGATACTTAAAACCATTCTACAGTTTCAGTTTGCAGGCTCTTTGAAATGTTTAAAAACTTTGTAAAGAATGTACAAATGAATCTGTGAGATCATTTTTAAAAGTTAGTGAGATAAGGAACTCAAAACAGAACACGATTTCCATGCTTTGTTAGTGAGGACTCAGAGCTGCAGGTACAAACATCGACGTTTATGCACGGCTCCTTCCACGCTCCCCTTCAGAACACCATGACTCTCCCATTTAGTTCAATAACAACAGGCGGGAGGAGAACCACCCAGCAGGGGTAGAAAGGCCATCACACCAAAGCCAAGGCCCGGGGTAAGTGGGATACGACTCTAATTTGTTGGTAGTGTCACTAACATTTCTATATGTTAACTTCCTGAGGATCAAAATAGCAGGTTTATGTAACCTTACAGATAAGTAATAAAATAAAACAGACGTGAAAAGTCAGGAATAATAAGTAATGTGATGTGGTGATATTACTCTCTAAATTCTGGAAATTGCTATTTTCGGTTTAAACTCAAGTAACTTCCTTCATAACTGAAGATTTCAAAGTGTTCGATAAGAAATGTAAGATTGTGAATCAGTAATGAAACAATTACATTAACATGGAGAAGCATGCGAGAGGCTCTTCCAGCATTCCCATAATCAACATGGACAGGTTGTGTCGACTTTGGGTTCATTCCCAAAATACCTTTGCAAACCAGTACAAAAAATTTATGAGCTCCACAAGTACATGGCTTCATCCTCCTAAGCTTTACCCACATAAAAGGAATTTATTAATTATAAGAATAATTTATTCATTACAAGAATAATTTATTCATCCCCTTTATTGCCTAAAAGGGCACAAAAAATGGAACAGTGTAAAAAAATAATTCAACACGCGTTGTCAAGTCAGTTTAGCAAAGGGAGGGCTGCCTGACTGCAGCGCTGCCCAGCTTACTCAGAAGTACCAAGTTCAAGGAGGGGAGGAGCAGGCAGAAAAGAAAGTTGAGGATCCTCTTAAAATAAAGGGTGTGTCATTCTTGATATTTCATCCAATCTTTCATTATTAAATAAGAGAACATTACATTCCAATTATAACTAAAAGAATCTATTTTAGATTATTTTAAACTTTGTCTGACTTTATATGATCATGTGTTGCATGGATGACCTAAAACAAAAAATGAGTTTAACTAAAAATAACTTTTGTTATTTATAAACATTAAAAAATTACATTTCCGTCTTCAAGACAGTATTTTTTTGTTTTAGGGTAATGTGACAGGGCTCAGCAGCTCCTCAAAGCACTGAAAACGAAGTGGTAGACGAGTGTGAAACTTAATGATTGCGAAGCCCTTAAAAAAACGACACTGCGTTTTAATGGAGTTGCTCAGAGCGAGCAAGCGGAGCAGCTTTGCTCTCCCTGCGTGCAATTCTCCCAGGGAGTTAGAAGAGGTTCAGACGGATTGAGCTGGGTGGGGGGTAAGCGACTCACCAGGCTTCACACAAGAAAGCAAATGCGTGGAAGTAGAGTTTAAAGCCAGTGTGCGCTCAACTGCTCACGTTAACTGATGCCGCCCTAATCCATACTCAAAATGTGGCGAGTGAACATTCAAAGCCCATGGCGCTTGTCTCCTTGCCAGGCCCAGGTTCCCGAACGCCAGGCAGCAGAGCTGAAAGTGGGAGTGCATCTTGCTCGGAATTCAGTGGTAGCACTTGTCACATGCATCTCAGAGGGATTTTAAGGTGGAAGGTGCTTCACAAAATTCTGTGGCCCAGACCATGGGGTCAGAGCTGAAAACTGGGATTCATGGAAATCTCATGGTATTAATATAAGTAAAAGAAAAAGTGTAAAAAAGAAAAAGATTTCCATGGCCAATTGTTTGAGAACTTTAGAGTTAATCAAGGTTAAACAAGCTTCTTTCTGGAAGGACTTGTCGGAGCCGGCAGTATTTGGATGTGCAGGGGATTTTCCTAGTCGAGGGGCCTGTGAGCTCTCCTTCAGGAGAGACCATCGGGCAATGGCTGAGTGCTTGTGTTTCATGGGGCACAGTTAGAGAAATACTGAGAAAAACATTATTATCCCTGATTCACAAATGAAGGAGTTGAGGCCCACGAGGATTATGTCCTCGGTTCTCCGGCCTTCTAGTACCAACTTATCTTAGGACAGGATTAGAAATTTGAGAAAAGGTCCACGGTAACCACAGTTCTTAGAGACACATGTGCCCGCAGAGCCTCCTCAAACTGAAGGTGAAAGTATAGTACGTACCCTCTTCTGGCTCAGTCAGGACACACAGCCCCTCCCAAATCGCCATTACCTGATACAAAGGCATGCAGATGCTATCAATCCACTCCAGCTGCAACCGAGGCAGTTCATCTTTCCGGTTCCGATCAAAAATAGCCTAGAATGGAGGCGAGGGACCTTGCTTTATTACAATGCAGAATTTTACAAATGCTTTGTCAAACAGTTTCCCACAATGATCCAATTTTTCCAACTGAACACTTCACAAATTACAAGCAATCTTTACACCTACATTCTTTTCCTTTATCTATGATGAGAAATAAAGTATTTTCACCTCTTTTATGAGATTTGTAGGCGAATTTATTTGAACTTTATAGCACACAGCTCCTTGGGGCCAAAATCTGTCTTCGGATATGGGTAACTGTCACTAAATCAAGTCATCAGGTCACTGGGAATGGGGTACAAGTCAAGGGGAATGGGATGTGTTTTATTGCCACCAAAATAATGGCAGGCTTTTATTTTTATAGTGAAAGGGAGTGGGATAGATTGAAAAAGATCCTTAAAAGCAATTTCACTTTAAATAGGAAATATTTGTATTAATTTTTTCAGGGTGGGTGTTTGTTTGGCAATTCTGTGTGTTCTTCAGAAAAGTTCTGTCTGGCCCCAGCTGGATGGCTCAGTTGCTGGGGGAACATCATTCCACATGCCAGGAGGATGTGGGTTTGATCCCTGGTTGGGGTATGAACAGGAGGCAAATGACTGATGTCTCTCTCTCTCCCCTCCCCAAAATCAATAAACATATCCTTGGGTGAGGATTAAAAAAATAAAGTTCCATGTGTTGTGAATAAAAAACAAAATTTTTTATCTATTATTGGATGGATGATGGTAAAAGGAATCCATTCTCTCCTCATCATTCCCAGCCTTTAAACTTTATATTTTAATGTTTAGAAAAGTTAGCTATATTTTTGAGAAAAATGTAACCCTGTGTTCCCTGTAGTATCGTTCATGGTGGTCAAGAATGGAAACACGCAGCAAATGCCCTGGCTGGTGTAGCTCAGTGGATTGAGTGCGGGCCTGCGAACCGAGAGATCGTGGTTCGATTCCCAGTCAGGGCACATACCTGGGTTGCCAGGCCAGTTCCCGGCAGGGGACATACAAGAGGCAACCGCACATTGATGTTTCTCTCCCTCTCTCCTTCCCTTCCCCTCTAAAGATTAATAAATAAAATCTAAAAGGAAAAAAAAATCTTAAAAAAAATGCTAAAAAAAAAAAAGAATGGAAACAACCTAAGTGTCCTTCACTAGATGATTGTCGTAGACAGACATTGCTGACAACTGACGCATTTCTGGAACTTCATTGACTCCACTGTGCTGTACGGCCATTCAAATATTTTGCAATGTTTTTAGAGTTGTTGGGTTTTTAGCTAACCATTCATTAGGAATAAAGAGGCCAGCCCATCCTAGAGGGGGGTGACCAAGGCATTTGTATCTTTTGTGACCTGATGAGTGAAAGCAGCACCATCCTGAGCCTACAGTAAGCGTTCTCAAATAATATTCGAATGAATGAATCCAACATAAATAGCATTTCAATCAGCAGAACCTAAATTCCTGGGTGAAACTTTTCATTCTGCAAACAAAGAATAGAAACAGAGACTTAAAATGATTTGTTTTGGAGATCTTGGAATATTCAAAATTGAAAATTAAATCTTGAATATCCATTACTTACTGCAGCTGTCTGTTCTAGCTGCGGAAGGCTGAACAGCTGGCCTTTAATTTCCCCCTGTATTTTTATTCCAACGTAGTCATTGACCACGTCTGAGATGCCAGCACTGGGCTCTGAGTGACTCACATGCCACTCTGTGCCTCCTCCCTTGTGCCTACCTCTCTCCCCCCGCCCCGTGGGTGCTTGGGAAATTCTCGTTAAGCAGCTCACCACTCTTAATCAGAAACCTGGGAATAAGAGTGTTTAGCATGTAAGTAGAAATGAAGTTTTAAACTTTCAGGAGTGCTTCCTTAAATCCATTCTTTATTTTTCCCTTTTTCAAGTTGTACTTTGGAGTCTTTTTTTTTTTTTTTTAAGTATCACTCAAAAGAGTAGACACATCATAATAAAAGGATGAACTTACGGAAGGAGTGAGTTTGAGTTCTGACCTCTCCCGATCTCCTTGCTCGAAGAACTCATTGGTTACAAGTTCAGCCACCTGAAACATATAAATACTTCAATTTATAGCTACATGTACTTTATCACAAGACTTGGGAGTTCTCTTAGCTTATGTGTGTGGCAGTTATCTTCAAAACAAACAATCATTTTCAAAGTTTATGAGGAAGTACATTAACCTTTTGTGTTTGAAGTTGTTAGAGAATTTAATCAACGAAACCGATTTCCTTTTAATCAGAAGAACTTGCGCAGCAGTTTTAGGTGCATGCCATTAGACAATTTCCCACAGTGCATGCAGCTCTCGTATTTGGGATGAAGCACCTAGGTTGCCACCTTCAAAGTAGGAAATGCTCTTATCCAGAAAATGAAGCAAATAATAACCTAATAATAATTTATTATAACATATTATTAAAATATATTTGCAACAATAATTTAATCCACTTCTGAGTATTTCTATGTGGATTCTTAACATCGTTGCATACATTTATCTTAAAGTGGTTTAAACTTGCCATCACAGAACACTCCTGAACTGCCACTCCCTACCGATACCTGCGTGCTGGAGCAGTCAGCTCCGGGGCAGCATTACCTGGACTTACAGTGTGTCATGACACAGTCTGAGGAATGCGATTTGCTCCTCAGTTTGTCTCTGTACTGAGAGTGTTCGCTGATGGCGGTTCTAATTGGTACAAGCACAATGGTATGACTATTGTACCCCAAACTGCAGATATTTTTCCAAAGTAAGAACCTGGATTTTTTCACCTTTCATCCTTTCATGTGGATGATCAGAAGCTACCGATCACAGTCAAGCTGAACAGACTCTCTCCTTTTCCAAGCCCTGTGCTTCGAAGGACAGCTTTCTGGGAAGCAGACTGACAGGACAGGGAAGTGCTGAACAGGTGTGGGCCACACGCTGTGGTGTGTGTTAGGAAATCTCTGAGATGAACTAGCTGCGTTTACAGAATATTGGAAGAACAGGGGGAAAATTCTAGACAACCTGATGGCAAGAAGATCTGGATCCCCAGCCTGATTTTTCCCTATTCTAGGCTCTTAGAAAAATGAGGTTCTTAGGTCTGGTAAAGACTAGAATGGCTTGAGTTTGGTCAAGTGTGTAGAATCAAGATCATTTACCTGAGGGTATCTTTCAAGAGCTTTTGTGAATAGTAAGTCTTAACATTGATAAAACATAAAAGCATCACACACCCACATACAAATCTGAGAGTAGCAAGTATACAGTCATTTATAAAGAAATAGAATATCTAGTCAGTTCAGGTTTTAAACATTTAAAAAATCAACAGCATAAAGCTAGTTGGAACTGACTCAGTTTTTCTAGGACTTGTGCACTTCTCTGTTCTCCAGGCTCTGCCACCACCTTTCACTTTAGTGTGTCGGGCCTCTCTCTTGTGTTCCTGGCCTTTTTAAAAAAGAATGAATGGTTCCCTGTGGGCCTGGCCTTATTTACTCAGTTCCCCGAACTCTCTCTCTCAGATTGCTCTGAGGTGGGTCTTTTGCACTAAAGAATGCAAGTGTATGATCAGGTCAGCCCAGGTGGGAGTCCTATATAGGTCTGCAGCCCCCAGAAAGCAAATACATTAAAACAAAATCTTGTCCTTGATCTTTCTAAAGCAGTCCTGGGTGTCTCCCCGGGGCTTCTTTCACACTCAACTTGTACCACTGTTTTGTTTGTACTTCAAAACGCAGTCAGGAACATTAAGTGACTTGTGATTGAATTTTGTATTAAGGAAGGAAATTGAGATGCTAATCAGGCCTTAGGGGCTCACTGGGGAAACCCACATGCTTACAATCACGTCCGTGAAGAAGGCAAAGTGGAATAGTCACCAGTTTTTTTTTTTTTAAAAAAACATTGAAAGGGAATTTTAAAAAATCAACTTCCAGGACATGAGAAATATATTTATATTTTTGAAAGAAGCTTCTGTTGTTTTTGTCCACATTTTTCCTAAAATCATAGAGGTGATTATGTTTTTTAAAATACCTTAATCTATTCAATTCAGAGACAAACACAAATGAGATCTCCAGTTTAGAGGTGTGACAAGACTTCTAATGACATATTTGGAAAAACATGGCTTTGTGTTTTATTTCCTTGGACTCCTGACTTTCTACACTTATTAGCAAAAGTTCACATCCTGACAATAAAATGATGTTTACATCAGTGACCAGGAAAACCATCTACGGTGGCACTGGTCTCTTTGGTCTAAAACATTGAGCAGAAACCTTTTTCCTTCCTGCTCCTTTAGCTCTTGACATGCATTGTGCTGGGGTCTCTGAAGGTCCTGACACATCGTCCCTCAGCCCACTCCTGTTCCAATCTCCTCTAGTCTCCCAGCCCCCTAGCTTTCTCCCACTCCCCGCCCCTCCTCTTCCCTCCCATCCCTATCATAGTGGCCACACCCAGTACTACCCTTTCCCCCAATACCTGCAAGAGCCACCTTACCTCCCTTTTGCTGTTGATTCTCAGACTTTACTGCAAGAGAGGCCTTCCCACATGGGGAAATGAAAGGTGGGCAGAGATGTACAAATAAGTTGCTCAACCACAAACTCCTCAGAGTTATTTTGCTTCGTGCACGTTCAAATATGCCACAATGAAATGAAAAGCTCCATTGGAAGGGAGCTATTTACTGAAGGAGAGTTCTATAGGAAAACCACCCAATCTTCGTTGGACTGTGAGATGAGCCAGAAATTAACCTTTATTTGTGTTAAGCAACTGAAATTTGAGAATATATTTGTTAATGCAGCAAAGCCTACCCTTGACTGACACCAAAATTGGTATGGAAGTGAGGTGCTACTGTAAGGGGGAGAGAGAGAAAGAGAGAAAAAGAGAGAAGGAAAGAAAGAAAGAAAGAAAGAAAGAAAGAAAGAAAGAAAGGAAGGAAGGAAGGAAGGAAGGAAGGAAGGAAGGAAGGGTTAGGAAGGTAAGTAAGAAGGAAGACAGGGCAGAGAAAGGAAAGGGGGAAAAAGAAAGAAAAGAAAGAAAGGAAAAGACCCTAAAATATGTGGTACTAGCTTGGGGGCAGGTATAAAACAGTGAGGAGAGGGTGGTTGGAAGCTATAAGGATGATGACTGATCCATGTTACATAATGGCAAAACATTCTGTACAATTCTTATCGAAATAAAGCAAATAATGTTACAAATGAACTTATAGCCTTAGGGAAAGAGATGGGAAAACAAAATATTAGTAGCATGTGATGTTTGCTATTTACTGTTTTGCTAGGTATTATAAAAAGTGAGCTCAGGAAAGGATTGGCAGTTTTAAAACCAGGAATGAGAGGAAATAAAGTCAAAATTCGGGGTCTTATAAGGATGGAAGATGAAGCTGCTTCTTAACCCCAAACTTTAAAAATAAAAATTGAGATATGTTTTGAATGACAAAGGGTGATTAGGACTCAGCCTTGCAACAAGAGTCAAATCGAAGGTATGGTCAATACATCCGTAGTTAAAAACTCAACGAATCAGGTGGCACACAGGGTGTCCTTTCAATTGCACAAAATGGCCCAGAGAAGTGATTTAACTACATGGCTCTCTCACCGGCGGTGCCCATTAGGCCCAAAGTGCTGGGAATTAAGTCATGAGAGAGAGAAAAAACATACCATATATGTGCATATTTCTTTGTTCCTGAACATAAGGAAGCAAAGAATATAGCAGATCTAAAATGTTTGTATAATATAGAACTATGGATGTGGGTATTGGCAAATGGAGATCAGTAGAATCAAAGACATGAGGAGCTGACTAGATGTTTAAGAGAGTGCCAAAACTGACCACAAGCCTGTGAATATTTAAAATTTGAAAGAAGCCTCGGGTCTTCAAACTTTAAGTGGAAAGCAGGCTGAGAAATCTTTTTGGCTTTGGGCTATAGCCGAGGAAGATAATGGAAAAGGAATAATTTCCCAGGGTGGAGCTAAAGGCCATGGAAAATTGTGAACGAGCATCTTCTAGAGAAAGGGGCCTCCATGGAGCACAGAAAATGCCCAGGAGGACTTTGCAATGGCTGTAGATCCCTAACTGCCCAAAGTTGCCATCTCTTCCTTTTCTCAATGGGAGTGTAATGATGAGTACGTTGTGGTCGGGTGTATGGTAGACGCTGTGTTTTGGGTGTGTGCAGGGCTTCAATATGCATACAGGCCTGATGTGGAGACTAGCGTATATCACCCAGAGGTAGCGTACATCACTTGAAGTCCTGGACATCAAGCTTGAGACCATGACCGATGGGACACATGGTCATCTCCCCTGAGGAGAGGATGAGCATATTTTGCCTTTTGCCTGAAGGAGGAGAATGAATCTTCGTGTGTGTGTATGTGTGTGATTCGAAGGGTAAGTTGTGGTAGGCAATAACTATTTCTGGCTTTTTAATTTCTGGGCACAAGGAAGGATTATATTGCATGGTTGGGCCGGGTTTTGGCCAATGAATTGTTGGGAGGGTGCATTTACTTGCCAGCGCAGGACCCACAGGGCATCTGCTGCAGGGATCCAGAAGGCGGCTGCTCCTGCAGCCCCAGTGCAGAATGAGGACAAGAGGGGCCAGCCCACCCTGGATGCACACGTTCAGAGTGATTTGTTGGTTTAAGCCCCAGAGATTTGGGGTTTAGTGGTAATGTTGCCTGTGCTACTGACACGCATCATTTAAAACTGCTGATTGATGCATCCTGTGTAAGAAAGCGTAAACCACTGTGAAGAATGAAGGCTTTGGGGCCTAATGTGCTAGGATTTCAATACCTAGCTCTACCACTGACTAAGCCTCATTTTCCCTCTTTGTGAAATACGGATAATCACTGTATTAGTTTCCTGGGGGCTGCCATTAATTACAACACACTTGGTATCTTAAAACAATAGGAATTCATTCTCTCTGAGTTTTGGAGGTCAGGGGTTCAACATCAGACCCCTGACAGAAATTGAGGTGTTGGTTGGCAGGGCCACCCCCACCTGCCTCTCCCATCCTGGAGGCTCTAGGGAAGAATCTGTCCTTTGTCCCTTTCACTTGCTGATGCCTTTACCAGCAGCCCTTTGTTTGTGGCTGCATCGCTACAAACTCTGCCCCTCTTCATGTTGCCTTCTCCTCCTCTAAGTGTCTAATCTCCCTGTGCCTCTCTCTCTTGTAAGGATGCTTGTGATTGGATTCAGGACCCAGCTGGAAAATCCAGGGTAATGATAATAACAATGGCACCAATGATCTTTAACTTAATCACATCTGCAAAGACCCCTTTTCCTCTTAAGGTAATGTTTACAGGTTTCAGGAATTAGGATCTGATGCCTTTGGGTTGCCATTATTTAGCATATTAGAGTAACTACACCTATCTCAAAGAGGTTTTGCAGATTTAAATGGGATAGTACATATGTATCAGTTATTTAATATCAGTTACTTATTCAATCAATAAATATTGTGCACTGTTATATGACTGTATCTTATTTCCCTAAAATGTCAAATCTTAAGATACCAAGTCACTATTTTAGACCCCATAGTTCACACAGTAGGTGCCTCATAAAACTTAAAATGGCTTGAAAACTATTCTTGCTTTATAACTAACAGTTTTGGCAGTGAAACCAAATGGTAAAGGCATGATTTTTAGGTTCGGATACTGCACACTTTAGCCAAAGAGCCCTCTGATCTCTAAATAGTCTTTAAAAAGAAAAAATAGAATTTCCTTTTACTCCTTGTTTTTTTTTTCAGGTGTGAAAAACTGAACCTTATGCTAAAACATGATTACCTACTCAAAAATATTATTTTTTAAACTCTTGCAGTAAGAAATAGTCGAAGCATTATTTAGATTTAGTGTGTTAACAAAAAAAATCTTCCAGAGTCAGAAATATTAGTCGGTAGAAACACCATAAAGAAAGACTGGGCAATAAACCATGTGGAGCCGAAGCCTCCTGTTATTTTTTACACAATGTTAATACTGATGCAAATTGACGAGGGTTTCAGAGTCTGGTAGTCGGGGCTCTGGGAATATCGTACCCCCACCCCCAGTCCCTCCTCTGCTGAGCCCTGCCATTAATCACCACTCGCCTGTCTCGAGATCTCCCACGGTTTGGTCACGGCTCCAAGGTCACAGGCTGTCATTAACATTGATCTGAAAAACAGAACCAAACAAAACAGCCTGAATAATCTTTTGTTGCATTCCTAAACAAACCCATCTTAGATACATAAATAAGTAAAATGGGATGGAGGCAAGCTCCTGTCATCTCTTCCTCAACAAGGGAAGCACTGTCTGCGGTCCCCGTGTTCAGCATATCCACCCTGTGACCGCGAGGCTGAGGAAGACGAAGCTCGTGTGCACCCTCGGCTGCCCTTCTGTTTTGTCCGCAGCAAATGGAGGAAAGCAAAGCAGGACTTTCTCAATGCCTGAGCTAAGCAGCTCTGCCTAAAATACAAAGCATTGTAATGGACAATGCTTTGTATTTTTAACTATCAGCAAGGGAATCGGTATATAATACTGTATATGTAACTAATGAATCTAATTACCAGCTTATCACTGAGTGATGGGAACGGAAGGAAGCCCACATCACAGAGGCGAGGCCCACGCCACATTGGAAGCCCATTGTCCTCTCCTCTGTGAGCTAAGATTTATGGGCGAGAGCCACTCTGTTTCTCTCCAGTATACTACCTGGCTACAGCCACGTTGTAGAAGAATTACAAAGAAACACAGTCGGCCGCAGTTCTCCTGAATCTGAGCATGTAAGAAAGCAGAGGAAAGATCAGAATCGGATTTTCTGAGGGACAGATTTCTATTGGGTTTAACTAGAATTCACACTGAACCATAGATATCAAAACATGGGCAACAATTCAAATTGTGGAGAGCACTGGTGCTTATAATGGGATGTGGTTGGAAAGGGGGAAATAAGACACACTCTTTGTCCAAAATCTGCTTTTTTTGTGCTACAAGCAGCAGTAGGTGATGAAAAGTAATGACGGATCTGAGCTGAGAAACCACATGTTGGCTGGCTCCTTTTGGAAGAAAGGGTGGGTTGTTCAGGGCCAGAGGGCTGTCCTGATGTCGGGTGTTAGCATTTCATACCCAGCCGGATTCCAGGACTAGGGAAACGTGTCTGCTTCCCAGATGGCAGAGCCTGGATGACAGGGGGTGGGTGAAACTTGTTCAGGAAACCCCTTCAGGGAACGAGACAGATAACAATGGGCCATTCAGAGCACAACCAGGCACACCAGCATCAGCAGAGAGACTCATCAGCCTAGTCTTCGCACTTGCCCTTCTGTAGCAAGCACTTCTGCAGCTCACAGTTTGCCTGTCTCAGTACTAGGTGCTTTACCAACTAACTCCCAGCTAAATGAATCCTCCCTCCTCACAACCTTCGAGGTGGGCGCTCTGATTCCTGTTTTACAGAGAACTGAATGGAAACACGGAGGGGTTGAGTCACCTACCCAAAGCAAGTAGAGGATTCAGGATTCTGTGCTTATTACAAAGCTACCAGAACCCTTCTTGCTGCACTGGGATGCTTCTCATTTTAGGCTCTGCTAGTACCAGAGGGAGACAAGACTGCAGGCAATGGGTGAGCTTTGCAGTCTCTCTCCTGGACCGGAAATAACCTCTCTAAGCTTGCCTATTTGCACCATAACTTGGATAATTACTTAGGTTCCGTCTGCTTGGTAGTTTGAAACTTACTTCTCAAATTCATATTCATATCACCATTAATCAGTTAATAATAAATTTTGTGGGTATCTTCTAGGTGCTCTAATGATGAAAATTGTAATAGACTACCATTTGTCAAGCAGGGATTCTATTATCTCTATTTTACACAGCAAATAGCATTTTGCATTCCTTGACCGGAAAAGTTAGATGGCTTGCCCAAGGTTATGCAGCTGAAGAGTATCAAAGCTAGGATTGTTACCCATAAAGTCTGGCAAAAGAGTCTCTACTTGCAATGAAAGTGGAGCAGAAAGTCTATACCAAGAAGGAAAACAGAAAGGGGCTGGGGGGAGATGAAACTTTTATCTGATAGTCAATGGGGAGTCAATTAAGGGTGAGATCTCAGAGGGACCTGGCTGGACCTTCAAGGAGAGAACTTTAGGTGGTAGGCATGAAATAGTTTGACAAAGGGGGGAACAGAGGCAGGGATACTAGTTGACAAGCATGAACTGACAAGGGCATGCAACAAAGAAGGCAGGAGAACAAGAAGGCAAAGATAGGGTGGGGGATTCTCAGGAAGAACTGAAGGGGGCAAATGAGCAGTTCCATCTTGTTATTCAGATCAAGCCTCTGCAATAAGTGGAAGGCCTTTTCTAGAGACAGAGAGCAGGGATGGAATTTGTACCAACTGTTTTCAAGGTGTGCATAGCTCTGTTCCAATCTTCAGTTAGGTGGTGTCACCCTGCTCAGGGCAATGGGACAGATGAGGGCCAGCAATGAGGAGGGCAGGACTCTGGCCTCAGTGACGGGGGCGGGGGTTGAGGAATGGAGCCGCACCTCCGCCCCGGACCCTCAGTGCCGGTCATTTTCACCATCCCTCTCCTCTATATGCTGAAAGTGGTTCCATGAGAATCTTTCTTGATTTGTTCTCTAGTTTTAAAACAATTAGCAACCTCAAAGGAATACATTTTAAAGGTGTTGGAAACCATCCTGCCTGGTTTCAGGAGCTATAATCCTCCCACAGCTAAGGCTGAGCAAGCAACTTTCGGACCATAAGCCACTAAGGAGACAAGGCTTATCTCCCTGGCAGGAGCGCTGCTTCTGCCCCTTTTACTTCATCCATAACTGGCCCCCAATGCTCGATCGGTTAGCCAATGATGGGTAAGATTCCCCAAGGGGGGAACGACCTAAGACAGGCATGATCACATAGAGGCCCCAAGGAAGGACATGGGGGGCTACAGCAAAAGGGTGTGATGGACCCTCAGCTTTGACATAGCCTCATTCTGTCTGTAAGAAGCCTGGTAATCTCTTGGCTGCCTTACTAACCCTGCCTGACTTAAGCCTGAGACAATGCCTTAAGACTGAAATAATGCTGCTGGTGGGTGCCGCTCTGTGCTGGAAAGGGTAGGTTCCCTAGGGCTATCAGGCCTAAGATAGAATATGTGAAATCCTGTGAAGCCTGCTTTGTTTAGAATGCTCTCAATTAAATAAGGGTCCAAGTAAGAAGTGAGTGTGTTCCTCAAAGTTTTATTGGTCTTTAGCTATCTGACCCTGACTCAAAATAGGCCCTCAGAATTCTTTGTATGTTATCTCTTGTTTGATCCTTACTGCCTGACAATGGTTAATGAGCCTGTATTCCTATGCAAAACGACCCAATAAAAGCCCACTGAGGAAAAGGCTCGAAGCCCTTCTCCTTTGAGAGATCAGCCACCTTTCCTCCCCAAGCAGATCAGGTCTTGGTAGACTTATTCTCATTCATGGCAGCCAGGGGACCCTGCAGGCGGAGCACCCCTCACATAAAGGTATATTCAAGTCAGTAAAAGATGTCATGTATGAACTGAATTTTGCACTGACCCATCAAAACCTCGCAGTCCGAACTGTTTCACTGTTTTAAATTATAAACACAAATAAAAGCCCCCAAATTGTTATGTAAAATAACAGAATTAAAGTACCCAAGTTATGTTCATTCATACTTACTGTCACCGTGCCATTACTGTTTATTCTGAATGTACTGTTTAGAAGCAGGAATGTGACGTTCCCCAAGGCTGGAGAGAACAACAACACCCAGAACCAGAGCAAGGGCTTCGAAATGAGAAAAACTTAATCTTGAAAGTGTGTCCACCTGCACAGGGGCCTGACCGTACAACTGCGTGTTCTTGGAATTAACTTACATGTATGATACAGGTACAATTAATGGACAAGTAATAACGTGCTGATTTGAAGCTTTCATATAGATTTTTTTTCTGGTCAACCAGTCCCCACCTCATATAAATTATTTCGATACCCAACAGGAACTTCAGCAATTGTTAACAACTTGCAACAACAACAGATTTTTCTCAGGGAAGAGTATCCCGTTATTGACATTGTTTAGATTGAAGGCATATGGCGATGATAAGAAGCAGGCTGACTTTCCATTGGTTTTATTACTATTTTAAAATTCTCTAAGACAGCTTTCCCCAGAGCCCCCCACCTCGGTGTGCATGTCAGAGTCTAACTGGGAAACAGGGCGGGGGCGGGGGGCAAGGCTGAGTGGCGGGGGGGGGGGGGGCGGGGGGGCGGAGCAGACAGCTCCCAGAGCACCTCTATCTTACATACTGTGCTTCCAGGTAAGGTTTTTTAAAAAATATATATGGGGTCCCTCCCAAAAAGTTTGAACACCTCTGCCAGAAAACATGCAGGAGGACGTGGGGAACGAGCACTGGCATTTCAGAAGTCGTGCTCAGAAGAGGCCAGGCCGGAGGAGGCGGGCGAGTGAGAGTCCTTTGGGAAGAAATGGCACAGGAGGATGCTCAGAAAGAAGAGTTGAAGACTCAACACAGGTCCTTGGGGGATAGTTACACTTAGGGGTAGTGGAGAGGTGGCAACCCGGAAAAGGACAAAGAGAAGAAGTCAGAAAGAATGCAGCAAATCCAGAAGATCATGGCTTTACAGAATCCAAGGCAGGAGACAGTTTTAAGAAAAGAAAAAGCTGATGCAATTAGGGGTTTGTGAAAACATCGAGGAAGGCAAAGAGAAAAAGTTCGCGGAGTTCGATTCTCGGGAGGCGAGCGATGCTTTTCCGAAGGAGCAGCAAATCATGTTTTACAGACTGAACTCCTCTGTGCTAAGTCTATGTTTTGGAATACTACGAAGCAATAAAAAATGATGAGGTATGAACATGAAAAGAATTCCAAGGCACAGAGTCGAGTGAACAAGGAATTTCAGCTAAGTTTGTATGTATACAATTTATGTTAAAACAGACAAACAAGTTCACACTAGGTAGTCTTTTTCCTATGGGTACACGTGTGTGTGCCTGCTTTGCAAATGGTCTGGAAAGGCACAACTCATTGATAACAGAGCGCAGTTACGCAGCCTCTGAGAATCGGGAGCGAAGCTTGAGGGGAATAGGAGGTCTATCTGAAATGTTTCGATTTGTTACAGAAAAATATGTTCCCATAGCTCCTTGAGGAATTAACAGTTACTTAAAAAGGAAGAAATTGCCTCACAGGAAGTTAAGAAGGGTGTGTGTGAAGCGTGGAACTGAAGGAAAGGGGAGAACTAAGATTGGACCCGGAGAAGAGGGTGGATTTCAGGGATGGCTGTTTTGGCTGAGATGGAAGGATACTTTTAGAAAAGTCATAATGGAAAACAAACAAACAAACAAACAAACAAACGTATTTTGAAGATGCCAGTCAAGACAGCACAACTGATACAGCAAGGTCGAGGTTGCTGTGAGGGAGGAGGAGGGAAGGAACGAGGACACAAGTGGAGGTGCTAGAGCTTCCCGCTTGTCCTCAAAAAGGGGCAGGGAAAGCCGTCCGCGAAGCGACGCCGAGGAGGAGGCCGGGGGAGCAGCAGAGCGCGGAGGAGAGGAGGCCCTCTGAGGAGGGCCCCGGGGGCGCGGCCAGCTGCGGGTGGCCAGGGCGGGCGGGCGGAGCTCCGCGGTTGCACAGAGCAAAACGGGCTAGGGGACCAGGGATCGGTGCCCCCGGGGCGATTCCGCAGCGGCCTGGCTGTGCAGCAGGCGCGGTGAGCCCGTCATCCCGGCCCCCCGAGCTGTGTCAGGAATACTGAGCAGCTGTGGAACAGGAATGAGGCCGCAGACGGGCTGAGCGTGGGTGAGAGGGGGACCGTGGGAGGCCAGGGCACAGCGGAGAGACGGACGCGGCGCCGCACCAGCGGGAGTGGCGGCCACGGGGGTCAAAGTGGGCCCCGCGGAGACGGTTCGCGGCTGCCTTTTCTAGGGTGTCCGTTGAAAAGGCTAGAACGGGCTCCCTGTTTGCACCACCCAAACAGTTCGGTTGGTTTTCTATCCGTTGTACAGTAACACACGTTGTCTCTAAAGAAACACAAAAGTTAACTCTCCACTTTCCCTATTCTGTGTAACTTCGTTTTCTGAGGCTCAGCCCCCCCGCCTCATTCCTTCTCCCCACCAACTTGCAGTCCTGGCTTGCTGAAACCGAACCAATTGGAGTTTTAGTTTCTAATTTTGAATGCAAGTTTTTGGAGAGGAGGCAAAAATATAATACATGAGGACACAAAAAGACATTCTCTACCTTCTCTGTAATTATTCAACTAATCTCCAACTGTTTGAACACAAGCTAAGGCTTGTTGCTTTGAAAATTGCTTGTCTGCTCTTCACATTGTTAAAAAGCAAAGCTAAATGTTCAAATATTGAACAAACAAGAGCTTTTTCTTACCGAAATATATCACGATGGTTTCTGAGGTTCCAATCGTATTCTCCCTTGCGGACAAGTTCAAAGAATTCAGTTCTCCTCCTACACAGAATCAAATGAAGAAAGGAAAAAAAAACAAACCCGGAATGAAATCTCCCGCTCTGTGGGGCGACATAAACACATTTATGGGAAGACGTAAGACCACCTGAACCAAGTAACTTCATATTTGAAATCATGAGCCTAAAGCACTATCAAAATAAATCACTTTAAAAAAAATGTTGAAGCTTCAAGAAAAAGCCAGTCATTTCTGAATGTATTTACAGCAGAGAGGATCATGGAGCCGTAAACTGAAGCCATGTGGTCCTGCGGGGAGGGTTACTTGCCAGAAGGCGCTGGAAGTCAGAGCAGACCGGCAAGGACAAATAAAAAGCGGGGACGATCTTGGAATGTTCTTGTATCACTCAGCGCAGAGCTGAGCTGTATGGTCATCCAAGATAAGATACACTCCCTGGTAATAAATTTGGGACAAATACTTTTTCTCGGTACAAAGGTAACTATTTCAGCATTTCAGTGTTTAAACATACAAACAATGGAGTCAAAAATAACTTTAAACAATGGGTCAGTCACCTGCTTGCTGTGCAACTTTGGGAAGTCTCTTAAACCCTCTGAGCCTCGATCCCCCTCACCTCTAACATGGGGATCAGACGTGCCGCCTCGCGGAGTTACTGTGAGGGTCACATGGGATGCCGTGCACAGCCCGCCTGGCGTGGTGCCTGCACGCTTTAAGGGCTGCATCCACACCCGCCTGTGGGTACTCATTTGGAGGTGTGTAGACATGTGTAAACCAAGAGGGAAAATTCTGAAGTTGTGAAAATAAGGCTTATAGTTCTATTTTCAAAACTTCAATGTAGTCATATGACTTTTTTATTGTTATGGTGAGAAAGCAAAGACAAACAAACAAACAAACAAACAACATCACCATTTTAATTCTTGAAGAATTATTTCCCCTTCTTGGCACATCCTAATGAGAGACTATTTAAAGGATCCTGACATACCGTATTCCAAAGTGCATCCCACAAAGTACTAGTCTTGGAAGGTACTCCATACAAAGTACCCCTGCAAGTGGGTTTCAGAAATGCTGCCTGTGATATGCCTTCCTTGGAGGGTCACTGCCCACATCAGCCCTTTGAAGTCTGAGAAACAGATAGGCCTACTTAAGCTTACTTAACTACAGAATTCCACTGTACTGTGTTTTAAGGGATACGCTTTGGAAAATAACACCCCATCATTTATGGTAGAAATCTGAGTAGGCTCTTAGACACGCAGTACTTAGTTTAGGGAACAAAGGACATGCTGAGTGCAGCCAGCCCCCCTGTTTCTAGTCTGGGTGCCCATTGCCAGCTGAGCAACTTGTCACCTGCACAGACTGACTACTCAAATTACCTGGAAGATAAGGTAAGACACAGAATGTGTCTCACTTCCTTATCTAAGACACAAAGATAGGTCCTTGATCAATTCCTTCAAGCGGATACAGGTCAAGGCCATACACAGTATGGGATCATCTCTACAACAACCTCATAGCAATGGGCAGAGGTGGCATTGCACAGTTACACGGAAGGGCCCCGCAACTCCCCTCTTCTTTGCTGTGCAGGTTTTACATATCTTTCTTCTTGTAAGTTTACAATTGTTCTGAATCACCCACTCCCTGCTTTGTGACCACAGACACGCTTTGTTCACATGACCCCCACGACCATGTGCTGAAATAAAGAGGGCAGTGGTGGAATGCAAAGAACCCAGGTCTGCACTCACACGGACCTGGGCTTAGTGCTCACCACCCTTACAGGCTGCACAGTCCTGGGCAAACGGCTTCGCAGTGCTGAGCTGCAGCCTCCAGCCTTGTGATGAGCACCCGAGATGAGGTACCTTAAGTGTTGGCACGGGTGGGTACTCCATAGCTGATGGCCATGGTTAATATGTAAATACTATTAACAATATCATTACCAACAGTCATATACAATGGGTTGATAGGACTGTGTAGATATTGAAGATGTCATCTAGTTCTCTCTTTTCTCTGAATGAATATTAGCCTTCTTTTTGAATAATTATGGAGGCAAAAGTTTGGTTCAACAACTATTTATTCAACACCTACTCTGTACCATCTCTTTAGTAGTCTTCATGGACACAAGACATAGGTGTGAGCGATTTTCAAACATCTGAATTCAACTGGGAAAATCAACAGATACATAGGTATCTGCTGATTTTCAAATGCGACACTAATGATAGTGCTAATGATACTGGGACTGGGTGCCCCAAACTCAGTAATGAGACCAATAATATTTGTAAAAAATCAACATAAACATAAAAAACCCATGAACAAAGTGTCAAAAATTTAAATAAAAACAGGATTTGACACTGGGCTTGCATGACTCACCTCATTAGCCTCCCCTTAGTCCCTGCCGTGACGAGGCTGATATTTATTGGGTTCTCACTGTGTCCCAGGCAGACTTGCTGGGTTCTATCATTTACTACCCACATTATTGACCTTGGGTAGTAAGGTTAAATAACTTTGCTTCATGGCTTCAGTTTTCTTAGGAGTAAAGAGTAATACAAATGGAATCTATATTGTTAGGGTTGGTGGGAAGATTAAATGAAATGATTTATGTAAAACACTTCACAGAGTACCTGGCACACAATAGGTGCTCAGCAAGGATTAACTAGCTATTAAGCGCAGGAGAGCTAAGTTCATGGCCCAGCGGTTTTCAGCTGGTGAGTGGCAGAGTTGGAATACAAATGCCACCTGTCAGAATAACAGCCACCCCAAGTCGCTCAGATATGCCCTGGTGTCCTGTGAGCACGGAGAAAGGCACTTAGTCACCTTGGGAAACGACAGAATATCAGGAAGGCTTTCTGAAAGAGTTTGTCACCCATTCTCCCTGTCATCATAGGTACCTGAGTGTCCTTGAAATCCCGTGAGTTATTCTGAAAAAGCCGTGCGATGCCGGCCCCACGAGGACGAGGGCATGGTCCATTTTTTGATCACTCCCGATCCTCACTGCCCATGGCAGTGCCTGACATGGGGGCGTGTAATGAATACTTGTTGAATTGATGAATGAATGAAAAAGATGATCTCATGAGATGATTCATTTAAAAAAAAACACCCAACAACAACAACTCTCCAGCCACTGGTTTCACCTGGATTCTAATTGGTTCTGGGGTCTTCTCAGTTGACATTTGGAGAGACTGAGATAAGAAAACAACATAAAATCTAATCAAGAAAAGTCCTGTCAGATTCGTGAAGCTAGATTCTAACTTGAACCAAATGGACAACATAACAAGTTGTGAGAAATTTAAGAACACCATTGTCCTTTCTTGCACTGACTATTGCTGTATCTGCTGGGCATATATGAGATATACGAGACATGACATTTTTGATACAAAGGGACATATCACCTTGGTGGCTAACTCAATGCAGAAAAGAAAATTTTTAAAAATACAAATCTATGACATGCCAACTAAACAACACCCTAAGAATAAATTCCCCAATGATGGGAAGTTTAATAGAGTTGCTGGTGGGAAAATCTTAAATCGACTGAACCCCAAATCAGCCTATAGGTTTCCTCTCACATTTAACAAAGCTACATTTTATTGCATCTGGACGAAAAGGAATATCCACTATCCCTAGGGGATGGTGAATAGAGGAGAGCAGGAAGAAGTATTTTCATAGGACACAGAAAAATATGACATACATTTCCCCACTGACAAAACTGCAATTTCTTAATAGGCTCTACTTATTCTGGTCTCCCGAGGTTTGGCTATGACCTTAGACAGTAATAGGAGGCTTCCCGTGCACCACAGTTTTATCAGGATGAACATGGGAAACGTCCCGTCACTGGTGGAACCTTGTACCCCAAACATGTGCTAATATATTTGGCCACATAAATATCAAAGAGATGCTTTAAAGTTTAAGCCAAAGTGCATTTGCATTTTTTAAAAGTTTCTGAAAATTAGCGTCTTAAAAAATGGAGATGGAGTTGATCATTTTCATAAGGATGCAAAAGGATTTTTGAAGTGATGATATGCAAAGCTCCCATAACAATATACTTAACATATTTTAAAAGGTATAAAACTACACAGCGGACAGAGAGAAGCTCTCTGTTCACCCCTCAGCTTCATCTGCCCCGTGGAGGCCACTGCCCATCTCTGTGCTGCTGCTTCTGCCTCCCCCATCCCGTCACATGATGGCCATTTTCTAAATTTTGCATTAATCGTCTTTCCATATAGCCTTACAATTTTACTAGGTCAGCTATGCATAGTATTGCTCTGCAGGTTTTAGAACTTTATAAATAATATCATTGTAGTGTGTGTACTCTTTGGCAACTTGCTCTTCTCTTGCTCAATGTAAATGAAATTCATTCAGTTGCTTTATATGGTTCTGGGTCATTCATTGTCACTGCTGTGTGGTATCCGAGTATCAGTAGATCCCTGTTTATGGACCCATTTCCTGAGGAGGAAAATTTAGATTAGTTCCAGGGGTTTTTTGCTATTATATACAATGCTGTTATGAACATCTTTGTACATGTCTCTTTGTGATTCTGCATGAGTTTTCTAACTCTGCCTCTGTTTTTTTCCTCTGTCTCTGTCTTTCTTTCTCTCACTATATGTGTGTGTATATATATATAATGTATATGTAAAATTTCTGGGTCTTAATATGATTATTTTCTATGTTTAACTTGAGTTTTCATTATAATTACAGGCTGCTGGAGGTATACAGGGTGGGCAAAAGTAAATTTTCAGTAGTAATTCTGTCATTTTATACGTGAGGAAAATGAGATAGAGTAGCCCAGGCTCCTAGGGCAGTTCTGGGAAGATGTAGGTGGATTCCAGGTCCCCAGCCTCCCAGTTCTGGCCTCTGACACCATCTTCGTAAACAGTGTGGAGCATGAACCCTGGGGCCCAGACAGCACTGTGTGGTGTGAGACTGTGGATAGCAGCGGCTGGACCCTCCGTGCAATGTCAGGGCATCGCAGGCTGCTGTGCCAGGGCCACACACCGTGGCCGGCCCCAGACACAAGTCTGTCCATCATCGACAAGGGGATGCTCCAAACAAGAGCTGCAGATGGCCTAGGCCAGCTTGGGAGTCCGTGGCTCCTGGTGGTTTATTTCTGACCTCCTCCTTACTGATAATCATTACAAAACAATGATGTGCAATTCACTGTGCTTTTAAATAATGAATTTTCCCACAGAGCCTTTTAGCATCTGTACGTGTCTGTGTGTGTAGATCACGCAGAGTCAACAGCATGAGCTTATGTGAATATGTTAAAATACCACTTTTAAAAAGATGGGATGGATAAAACGAACATTTGAACATCCACAAGATTATATAATACTCCCTGGATTCGGACTCCTCTGTCAGGAGGAACTACACCATTACCTTCTTAAGCAGATCACTGGGAACCTTGGTTTTCAAGGACAATGGCAAATATCTCAGCTAGTGAAAAGCAACTTACTGGAAAAATCTCATTTATAATCTGATATGTTTTTATTAGGCTTTTATCCTGTTCTCTTGACATATGTTCCACTCAGAAAAATAACAGTCTTTACAAAAGCATCATTTGAACAGACTGCTAAAATTACCCTAAAAATAATTTTAAAGATTGGTTACCAAGTCACACATCACTACACTGAAAATCTTTCTGGTTTGTAACTTATCTGCAAGGCACTTTTATTTGTAAAGCAAGAAATCACAATTCTAGTGTATATTTAATCAGGAATGTCTTTGTAAATTTATATATGTATGTGTGTATATATGTATATTCTTTATCTATCTGTTTATCTAACTGTTGTTCTGAATCTACTAGTGTCCATGAATGTTGGGAAGGTTTTACTGCTGAGGCAGCAAATCATGATTGTGACGCCTGTAATTTCAACTCCAGAATTATTATGCAGAGCAGGCAGGAGCGTGTGGGTGGGCTGAAGTGGGTGCGAGGGAGGGGCTGAGAATCTGCTCCTTCACTGTTCTCATAGCTCATTCAACAGACAAATCATACGTCTGCAACTGATGGCCAGATGCAGATTCTGGACTTTGCATGTAAAAGCACTGGGGAAAAACAGAAAATTAATAGGCACACATTAACTCCAGTAGTTATGACAAAAGAAACAGAAATCACATATTTAACTTGGAAAATGAATGATCTCCCTGCTTCAGTGGTCTGAGAGCATGAGGACTGGCTAAAGGTGAGGTGACCTGTTTGATGCTGACAGCTCAAATCAAATCGGCAGAATGCAGCAAATGAAAAGGCCAGGACGACTTTGTGGAAAATGGCAGATGAGACAACACAAGGACCTAACCGTCAGTTCAATTAAACCATAATCGCCAGGTAGAAGTGGTTTGGGACGCAGCTAGATGGCACATGCCCTGGTGGTCCCTGCTTTTACTTTGGCTGCAGTACTTGTCATGCTTTGGTGTCACCGTTTCTCTCTTCCCCACTGGGTTCTGAGTCCCTGAAGGTAAGAAACATGTCTTACCTACCTCTGCATCCCCAGGAACTAGCACATACCTGGCATAAAGAAGGCATAATAAGTGTCAGTGGATGCATTTCTCATTTTTTATACAATCGCAATATCAGGTGGATGGGGTTATGGAGATGAATATATGTAAAATGCTTTGAAATGCATCGAGAAGTACATATGTTTTTTTTTTTAAAGTACCAAAATATTTCTCCCATCAACATGCCACAAGGCCGGTTGTTTTAACGTTAGGATAATTTCAGTGGGTTAATTTATCGGGCTCTGTTACAATGTAAGAACGTGTAGGAAGGAGCAATGGGTTAATCCCTGGAAGTCATTACACCTTACTGTCCGTTAATCACTCCTCTTCCTTTCCAATACGGGGGCTGGCTGAGTGCAGGCAGCTGCAGAAGTTGGGAACACTGCACATAGTGGGCTCCTAATAAACATTTGTTGAATGAATGCATAAAAATAGAAACATGTGTTAAGTTCCTATTGTATTTTTTAAAATAAGTTGTTCAGGATATTAATCTAATTTTTAAAAGGATGGTCAAATAGTGACTCCTAATAATCCTAGATAATCTAGTACATGTTGCTGTCACTACCAGATGCTTTGGGGAAATGCTACTTATTGTATCCCTTTGGAAAGTCAAAGACAAAGAAACCAAAAGACTGAGCATTTTCCTAACTTCCGAGTAGTGGTCTGTAGAGCACAGAGGGACATGAAAATTTTTTTCAATTTGAAGATTAGCCTGATTAATCAGAACGCCAACCCAAAAGGCTTGGGGCACCCATTTGACTTATGAAATCTGAGTTACTGGACTAATTCTAGGTTTCAATAGCGGTCAGAGGCAACATGGCATGGAGATTGAGCACAGACGACTTGATGACTTTGGGCACATTCTTACCCTTTCTGAGCCTCGATATCCTTATCTGTAGGATGGGGATAACAATGCCTACCTTATAGGCTGATCTGGGAATTCAGTACCAAACAAGTTCATACTCTGAGAACTTAGGTCAGGCAGAGTGTCAGGTTTTGGGGTCCTGTGAATGAGATGACAGCATTCCCGGAGCTCCCGTTCTAGTGGGGACACAGAAGACACTACCATGCCCAGAATGAGCTGGGCACAGAGCAGGCACCCGGTAGACGAGAAACACAGTGTTATGGGATCACAGCCTGTTGGGGAGCGATGCCGAACTGCAGTTGCTAACCGAGGGCAACACCCTCCGGGGCTGTATTAAAGCTAAGGCATTTCCACCTTCTGATGCCCCAGCTTAGCTCCCCTGCGAGCAGTGGGCCATCAGTTGTAGTCTCAGCCCCGCCAGTCAGGCTCTGGAGCAGCCCTAGCCTGGCGCCTCTGTCTCTCAGATCTGCTGGGGGGCTGGCAGTTAGTTGAATCGCTATGGCTTGCTGCCTGGTGCACCTGGAACTGGACTCAGACATGGGCATACTCAAGTTACGGCCACCCTCAGTGCTCAAATGTTCCCAGGATTGGCCTCAGTCTCCCCATTAGCACTCTCAAACTCACGGTTATATGATTGCAGAGAGAATGGCAGAGTAGTTGAAACATTTTGGAGTCCAGCTACTTGGCCTCACTCTCAGCTTTGCTCACATTTAACGTTGTGAGCAGTTTACTGAATCCCTCCAAGCCTAAGTTTCCTCCTGTGTGTTTGGGGTCAAACATGGCCCCTATTCTGAGACTGCTGTAAGTATGAAAGGGGATGTTGTGCATATAAAACTCCTAAGTAAGCATTCGGGAAATCTTGTTTTTATTATTGTGAAAGTTGTGAAAACTGTGATAGTTGCACAGGTCCTCTTTGTTGACTTACGTGCAGACAAATAGTGCAGGCCATTTGTGGCTTCCCTTTAAAGCTTCAATTCCTAATCATCTTGGCTCGCTCTCCCTCTCTCCCTGCAGACCCCAGCAAGTTTCATGTTTTATCATGTGAATTTCATTTAGTTTTCTGGCTGAATGATTATTTTCTTTATAAGGTATTTTAAATGATCAAAGTTAGCAAATTTAAATTATTTCCCTTTTAATTATTTAGATTATTTAATCCTACTTATATAAATTACCAACTTATCTTTCAAATAGGTCATCTCCTTTGACCACCGCAAGGAACCTAGGGGGCCGGTGTGGGTGATGCACCAATCCCCAGACTGCTGACAAGGAAACCAAGGCAAAGGGAGCTCGAGTGAGTGACTCTCTTCAAGTCACATGGCTAGTTACCGATGAGGTATATCTAATTCCTGCTTGAGATGCTGTAATTACTATTTAATTATCGAAGCCTTGTTCACTGCAGGGACTGAGAAACAGGCACAGAAATCACTTTTAGAAAATCATTCAGCAGAAACTGGAATACGTTTTCAGTGAGTTGGAAAATCAGACTTAAGAATTAACCCCCACACTTAGGTTGTTAAGCCTAGGAATTCACACTGGTTTTTCTGTTCTACTGTTGTTTTTTTTTTTTTTAAAGCTTGTGAATTCTGCTTTTATCTGTCATTTGTAGGAAAAGATATTGGGGACACCTAAAACCATTAGAAATTAAAGTTACAAGTTTTACTGGTTATTTTTAAAGAGGTTCCATGTTTCAAGGATCCTTATAATTTCCTCTGTTGGCACACATCACAGGAGATCCTGCCCCTCAGAATTAGCCATAACCCCTCTCCAAAACGCCTGGGCCTTTTCTTCCTGACAGCCCTGGCCCTTTCTAGACAGCCTTCCTCTTCCCAGCGGAGGAAAGCAATGAGCTTCGTCTTTGGTGTCATGACTTTTGATTGGAGTTGTCAGGGCAGAAGAACCAACACTAACCCAGACTTCGTGTGGGGCTGCCTCTCAACCTCCCGGTCCACCCTCCCCCAGCCTTGCTGCGTCCACCAGCCAGTGCCTTGCTGGTGCTGCCTTGCCTGCTCTCTGCCCCGTCACTGCTCTGCCTCCACACGAGGGACTGGATGCTGTAGGAATGCCCAGCCTTGGGCATGGCGTCCAGGAATTGGGCAGGAGTTAACATCCATGGATAACTTTGACTGTTGGGAGAAGGAGGCTGATGGAAAACTTTGAGGAGCAGCATATGAGATTTTCCAGACAATCCCTACAGGGTCAAACCTGCTTGACTGCAGTGGTGACCAACAAGGGTCGTTCGGTCTGTGTCCTCACAACAGCTTCTCTACTCGCCGTTTCACTGTCCTGGTGTCACTTCTAAAACGAAACGACCTGCCTGCAAGCCCTGTCTCTGGCTCTGCTTTGAGAGAGGGCATGGGGAACTCGTGCTGGTTTTTTTGTTAAGCCAATTAATGCACAGCTGTGAAGGTCACTATTGCCATGTAAGTTAGTCCCAGTTCAATGGAGGACGACTATTTCTTGATTTTTTTTCCACTAAAGAAGGAATACAGTGATTGTGGAAAAAGCCCCCAAAGAGGAATCTTTTTCCGGTCTCTGACACTTGCAAGATTTTGTGTTATTTTTTGTATAGCGTGGGTTCCATTTTAGCCACTAATTACATGTGACTCAAACTACACTAGTTAACCTTTTAAGCTTAGTACCTGATCTAAAAAAATACATTGCTTAGATCATATCATTTCTAACATCTCTTCCAGTTCCACACTATATATTTGTGAAATAAAAGCATCTGGATGACAATTTGTAGGAGTTGCTTCTCTCTTATTAACCCTAGGGATTGTTTTGGCTAAAAAGCAGGCAACATCTTAATGTAACTTTAGACAGGCAAGTGAATCAACCTCCTGAAGGGCTAGATTAGAGAATGAACGGCTGTTCAGAACCTTGAAAAACAATAACACCGACAAAAAGAGAACCAGCCAGCTTCTTCGGGAGTCAGCAAACATTAGCAGGGGCTGCAGCATTAAGATAAGAACAGAGTAATGAGAAAACGAGTTGCAACCAACCGACTGCGTTCCAGTGGTCACTCAGTGATTCGTCACATCACTAACAGGGCTTGATAAATGGACTCCAACTGTTGAGATTTTTTTCTCCCTTAAAAGTTACTTGGAAAGTTGGCTTGGAAAATTGCTTCTACTTTGAGAAAAATAACATAAAATCTTGCAAGTGTCAGAGACAGGAAATAAAAACATTGAAGAGATACTTCCTCCCATGAATCTCAAATCAAGGAGCAACCATTCAGAAAAAGAGGGAAGATCACGATAGCTATGTCAAACATGAAAGCCACAGAACATGCTAAATAAATAGGCTATAAACAAATGAGACTGTAGTTGTAAACATTCATGAGACACACAAGACATTTGCAATATATAGACAGATAACCCAGGTATCATCTCCATTTTACACATGAAGAGAAAAGGCTCAGAGAGGTATATAATTTGATGACACATAGCTAGATAATAGCAGAGCTGTGATTTTAATTTTTAAAATACTTTGAAAATTAATTAAAATTTGTACTTATCAAAGTAGAACATGCACATGGTTAACAAATCAAATAGGACTAAAAAGCATACAGATGAACCTTGAATAATGCAGGGGTTAGGGGTGCCAACTCCACACTGTCGAAAATCTGCATATAGCTTTTGACTCTCCAAAAACTTCTATCGTCCCCTGGGGGACTGGTTCCATGACCTCTGAAGATACCAAAGGTGCTCAAGTCCCTCATATAAAATGGTGTGGAACAATGTACACAGTCTGTCATCAGCATCCACGGAGTCTTAACAGACACCTGGAAATACTGTTTTAGATCCACAGTTAGTTGAATCTGGGGATATGAAACCCACATATGCAAAAAGCCAAGTGCGTTTATTGAAAAAAATCTGTATAAGTGGACCTGTGCAGTTCAAATCTGTGTCATTCAAGGGTCAACTGTATAACAAAATAAAGCAATGTTTTTAATATTGCTGCCTTATTATCCTTTGACTGTATTTCCCAATGCTTTCATTTGATTTTTTATTTTGGCAATTATGTTTTTAATTTTCAAGAGCTCTTTCTTCTTCTGTGGTTGTCCCTGTTGTTTTTGAAAGCTTCCTGTTCTTGTTTCATGGAGGTAGTATATTCCCTAAGGATATTAACAATAGCTTTTCTGCTTTCTTCCTCTCCTTGTCCTCTCTGATTTAATTTTTATTTTTTATTTTTAGCCTCTGTGTTTCCTATGAGAGGCTTTCATCAATGCTGTGTGACCCTCGTCATCCATTTGTGTGCACTAGCAAGACACAAAAAGGTTGAACTGGAGTTGTATGGGTGTGTCCCACACATACATTGAATGGGACATATGTATACTAAAAATTATTCATTGTTATCTGAAATGCAAATTCAACTGGACTTCTTATACTTCTGTTTGCTAAATCTGACAACCTTGGGTGTACAGCTTACAGACTTCTAGCTTCTGGGTGACTGGACTAGGGGCGATGGGTTCTGAACACAGAGACTCCTTCCATTTCACTTCACCCCTTCGTCTGAGCTTTGCATCTCATCTGTACCGTGTACTTTTCCAGGTCCAGAGCTCTTTCTTTTATTTCTCCAGAGAATAAACCTTTAGCCTTCTCCAAATGCAGGAAAAGCGAGTTATTTGGCTATGTTGGTGGAAGATTTCATGGGCCCTGAGTGTCCTACAAACTGACTTTCTAGTAATTGCCTTGCTTTAAGCTTTGAGTGTCAAATTCACTTTTCATGACACTTTTTGTCTCTAAGCCCCAAGGAAGGTTCTGCAGGGTACAATGGCTCACTTCTCAGAGCTGTCTTCCTCTGTGGGTCCTGCTTTCCACCTCTGCTCTGTCAGATCAGTTACCATTCGTCAGTTGGCCTTCCATTTCCACAAATGTATTGACATCTCTTATTAGTCATTACGTGCCCTCTCTCTCTCTCTTTTCCTTGGTTTGTCCCTTAATTCCCTTTGAAATTTATTTGCCACTCAGTAAAGTTTCAAGAGGGAGAAGACACAGACACTTGGGTTCAATGCACCGGGTATAATTAGAATGCCAGAATAAAATTTAAACCCAGACCAGTAATTCCAAGCTTTTCCTCCTTTCACTATTACCATGTAATAACACCTTCACAGAAGCCAACAATACAAATGTTTGGCACAGACTGTCAGTTGTCTACTCCAATATCTCTCCTTCTTTTCTTTCTTAGTAATAGAAGCCCTAGTTTTTAGTGGGGCAATGATCACAGTCATGTGCTGCTTCGTGACAGAGACCTGTTCTGAGAAATGTGTCATTAGCTGATTCATCATGGTGCAAACATCACAGGGTGCACTTACACAAACCTAGGTGGCACTGCCTGCTACCCACCTAGGCTGGATGGTAAACCAAAGTCACATATGCTATCCCTGGTTGACCAAAATGTTGTTATGTAGCATGTGAACGTACTGAATAAAGGTTTCCTTTCCCAGCCTTCCCTCAACCGAGGCATGGCCAAATGACTAAATTCTGACCAATGAAATGTAAGTGGAAGTGTCAGGTGGAGTTTCTAGAAAACTCTCTTGAAAGACAACTTGCATCACCTTTTGGGCCCTTGTTTCTTTGTATCCTTCCTCTTCCTGCCAGCTGAGATGCGGGTGGGCATCGAGTGGCTGTCTTGGAGTAAGCTGGAAGCTATGTGTTGAAGGTGGCAGCCCAGAAAGACAGAAGTAGCCTGGGTCCCTGGTGACTCTACCTACTGTAGGTTGCTTATTTCCAGACTTTTTCTATGTGACAGAGAAGGAAGCCACTGCTACTTTGGGTATTTTGTCTCTTAGAATTGAATCTAACTGATACAATGCTGAAGTGCAGTAAGATTTCAAAGAGAGTGACATGATTCCTAGAAAAGGTGGTCGTAGTGATGAACCTTAAAGGACAGTTCAGCCAAGTGGAGAAGTGGAGGGATAAGATTCCATGTAGGAACAGTAATGTGGTTCGGGCTCAAGGGGCTCTGCACGTGGTGTTCTCGAAGGGCAGCGTGTAGGCCAGTCTGGTTGGAGCAGGCAAGTCATATGGGAAAGAAGCGGAAGGTAAGAATGCAAAAAGGTGGAGGGCAGATTATGAAAGGCCTTGAAACAACTCAAACCAAGTTTAAAGGTGGCTTTGAAGGCAATGAAATCCCTAAAGGCTTTTGAGATGGAAGTTGAGATACCTGTCTAGAATGTGAAGAAGGGTTAGAGTCAAGAATTTCAGAGTCTTCTATAATATTAAGGTACCACAGAGATGAAACCAGGGGAGTAAAGATAAATAGAGGAAGAAGAACGTGGGTTCAAGAACTCATACAAAGGAGCAAGGAGAAAAGAAACCCCAAAAGGATCCAGAAAGGGAGAATGAGAAAGGAAGCTGAGTGTTAGGGAAGAAAAGAGAGTAGAAATTGAAGTTAAAAAGTCAATAAATGTTCAGATGTCTCTAAAAAGCTAGAAAATATCAGAAGTGAATAAAAAGAGCACCGAGTTTGGGGACAAGGAAGTCTCTGGTGACTTTTGAAAGTATAATTTGGTGGAACATGAAAGTGGACCGTGCTCTCAAAGGTGAAAATGGGCATTAGGAAAGCAAAGGTACTCATGCGCTCCATTTACTTTAAAAACTGGTCAGTAAAAGGAAGGTGAATTGAAAAGCCATTAAAGATCTCCATGAGATCAAGTGAAAGAATTTCTTAAGGAAGGGAAGCTGTTTGGTCTTGAAGCGGAAACTGCGCATCGCAGCTCAGGAAGAGATTCCCTGGCTCCTGAGGCTCCTGAGGCTCCTGAAAGAGCGGGCACCCCATGGAGCAGGTCTCCGAGGAAATGAGAGGGACAGGGTTTCCAGCTCATATAGGGGCCTAAAACTGAAAAAAAAAAAAGTGGGGACAGCTTTCTGAGAAAGAGAGGTAGAGGAGAGGCAAGAAATGAAGGTTTGGATTTCTAGTCCAACTTTCAGCAACACATCTTTTTCATTAGCATCATCGATGCCATTATAGACTGAAGAGAAATAATGGGCTAAATAAAATAGCAATGTGAGTCAGTCTCTAAAATAAAAATGGCCATCACTTAGTTTCAGAGTCAAGAGTCCCAAACAGGGATCACAGAATTGAAGAAAACTATAAATCTCATGATTGCAGCCCTGATTTTCTTCTCTTACAGACACCACTTTAATTAAGTTCATTTAAATGAGAGGAAAAGCACAGCAAAAAAGTTTAGCTCGTTTACACATTGATTGCAGTGCTAGAACAACAGTCAACCCCCCAAAATGGACCTGAAAATTAATTACAGGATGAAACTTTAGATATCCATTTGTCAAATAGATCAAATGCCAATACCTACTCAAAGTACAGCGTGAGGTCTGTGGCCAATATTGACTGCTTCAAAAGCTGCATAAGGTCACTGTATTCCTTGGAGGATAAATTAGCAAAGATGTTGTGACCCTGTAACGTGAAAGTAAAAAGTCACACACACAAAAAAACACTGAATCTGAGTTGTTGATTACATGTTTTTCATACACACACACGTGAACATGATAAAACCATTTTTAGAAAGCTTAATGAAATTTTGTGCAAATACAAACAGATTCTCTGGCAAACATAGCAAAGCCAGAAAGTGCAATCATTTTGAGGAGGACTACCAAAGGATACACATGACAGAGAAAACTCTAAAAAATGTTTGAGCTTGTCTACCACAGGTATGTTTGTGCCAACAACTTCATTTGACTCTCCATTTCCTATAGAATTACTGAATGTAGAAGTTAACAAAACATTTGGGAATCTCTAAGACCCTAAAATACATACTAATTTCATGAATTAAGGTTTAAGTTGGCATTTGGAAGTACTTACTATAGCAATATCTGACTTCAAGGAGGAGAAAGAACTTTAGACCAGTGGTTCTTAACTGGGGGTGATTTGGTCAGCAGGAATGTCTGGTGATGTTTAGAGACACTGTTGGCTGTCACACTGATGGGGGCGGTGCTACTGGCATGTAGTGGGTGGAGGCCAGGGATGCTGCTGAACACCCGACCGCGCGTGGGACAGCCTCAACGGCGAAGGTGAGCCTGGCTCGGCATGCCAAGGTGGCTGGTGTCAAGAAACCCTGTGTTAAACTGTGAAGATCCATCTTGGTGAAGTGTGTGGCAGGTTAAATTCAGTACATCGTTCCCGGGCAGCTAGAATGTATATGATGTTGTTCTTGGGACTATAAAGATGACTTTTATCTGGGAAAACTTGCAGACACACCCGCATCTCCAGGCCTTTGAAAAGCCCTCTTCATGTGCTAAAAGTGTTTTAGCCACACTGGCAGCTCTACAATGTTTGTAGTGAAGCGAGTAACCCTTTTGTAAAGTGAGTGACAATCCACTTAATTTGCTTTGAAAGTCAGGACTTCTCATTTATCAGGCTTTCTTAGTATGAAATATGAACTCATAAACATGGGACCTGGGAACTGGGCCATTTCAAACCCAGCTTGGAGAGCCAGAAGATGGTGCAGAAGGGAGGGGCAGAATGACTGCCTGAGAATAAACTCTTCTCCAACAAGAGGTAAATTAATTCTTTCAGGGAACCAGAATATCAATTAGTAAATTACTGCCTACAAGGCACCAGATGATAATCTGCTCCCCCGAGTTAATTTATCTCATTGGGTGAACCTGCTGCAAGACTAGAATATATTGGTTCCACATGGGACCAGGTCCAATAGTAATAATAAGTTTCAAATGAAATCTTCCAGACCCCTAATTCAGCCATTAGGACGCAGACAGGTAACCAAAGGAATGCCACACTGTACCTCTGCCTGGGTTTCTTTGCCTGAGCCTCGCCCTTGGATCAGTTACAGGCTGGTGCACTGGGGCCTGGGACCCAGTAGGTGGAAGCTAAGGAAAAGTAGCCTCTGAGACCCAGCCACACGTCCAGTATTTCCCAGTGAGAGAAGTACAGGCACTCCCTGTTTTATTGTGCTCTGCTTCTTCGTGTTTCACAGATGTTGTGTTTTTTTTTTTTTACAAACCAAAGGCAAGGCCCTCCACCAGCAAAAAAGTTGCAACTCCCTTTGTTGCGGTAGCCTGGAACTGAACCCATGGTATTTCTGAGGTCTGCCTGTAGAGCTGTTAGGAGCAAGTTACAGTAAAACTAATGGGAAGTGCAGGAGAAAGGTGGTCTGAATGTGAGGATCTTGATTATTTTGCAAGAGTGCCTCTTACTAGTACTTTCAAAGGATGTATAGTACCTAACACAGTGTACAGCTAACAGAGAGACAAAGCGAGCCAGATCACCTTCCATCCTTAATTTGCAATCAGTGTATTGTTTACCTGCAGACTGGCCTTCTCCCGTGCCTGAGAGCTTCGTCCCTGAAATGGATTTGTCTCCCTGAAACACTGTTTTCATTTGTTTGGGGAGAAGGTGGGTATT
This sequence comes from Glossophaga mutica, assembly GCA_039655065.1. NCBI lineage: Eukaryota > Metazoa > Chordata > Mammalia > Chiroptera > Phyllostomidae > Glossophaga > Glossophaga mutica. The sequence goes on along the minus strand of CM077306.1, from coordinate 46,924,675 downwards.
GATGGAAAGAGAACCAAGTGGTGGGAGAGAAGTCTGGGGTGGTTTTGTGGGGCCATCTAACCGCTCTGTGCCTGCTTCATTTGGACAGTTGGGTGAGAGCTACCCCTGCATTTCTGCCCCTCCAGAGGGTCAGGACAGAAGGGGATGGGGGGAAGCTCCAGACCAGGGCCTGCAGCACCAGTTGCCTCCTGCAGAGTAATAACATCATCATTATTCTGTGTTCTTCACAGAGAGCTATGGGTCCCCCAGGCTATTTTATTTGTAGGATGACAAATTCTGAGCTAGTGGGGTTTGTTTCCCTAAACAAACAGATGACCTGAGAAAACTCTGACACCCTATTTATACTCCCTGTTATTACAAAGGTAGGGACTCCTGGGGGTTGAGGCACAAACCCATCCTATCCCTAGTGCAGAAACGGTAGCCTGAACCCCAGTTCCTCCTGTCCCACTTCCCTTCCCACAGCACTGGGCTAAAACCCATTTCCCAGGGGAACGCCTGAGCCCCAGGAGCCGGGGTGCTGGTTTCTGTCAGAGTTACCCAGGGCCTAACCCTGGATGTTTCCGTCATATCAGCTGAAATTCCACCTCCCGGCGGCTCACCAGCCGCAGTGCCGACTGTCCTTTATGGGGTCGAACAAGGCCTTCACGAGACTGCAAAAGACATGCTTTCTCAAGATAGGCTGGAGGAAAAAAAACCTCCATATTTAATGATGCTATTCCAGCAAAGCAGGGCCTTAATGATGATAATAATAATAATTAATGGCACAGCTAGAGAACCGACAAATAATGAGGAACAGATGATCCCTTCCTGGCCTCACCAACAAAAGTCTGTACGCCTGCAGAAAATTAAACAGATCCTTTCCTGGAGATTGCAAACTTGTACATGCCTCCACCAGAGTCAGTAAGTGGTTCCTCTCTCCTTGGGGAGCTAAAACTATACAAGTACTTCCAAGTCCTGCAAACCCCAGTGCAGCAAAACGAGGAGCATGGCCTCAGCCCTGGGTCTCAAGTTTGCTGCCATTCTCACTTTCAAACTGGTCCCACCAGCAATTTTAAGGTGTTGTGTTTTTATAGATGTCTCAATTGTGCTAGTAAAGTATAACTTTCTCGCCCTGTTTCTGTTTCAACCATCTTTTAAAGCGGCTTTAGGTTTCACCAAATGAGAAGGTTGGGCCACTCACTACCTGGATCCGATCTCTAGGTTTAGTGGGCTTCTGTGCCCCTGAGGAAGGTAAGACAGGCCCGAGGCATCTCCGCTGCTAAGTGAATCTGGGAAACCTCTGAGCCAACAGTGAAGCCCAACTGAATAGGCTCAGGAAGAATTTGAACAAGGTCCTTGGTCAGGTGTCTAAATGAATTTTAAAAGCCACCAAAAAGGTCTAGTACTTTGGCTTAAAAAAACTTGTTCTACTTCTCGGTGTCCTGCCGCGGCACTACGAAGAGAGGGTAGAAACGATGCTTCCTTGGTTTCCTGTCAAGGGGAGAAGTGGCACTCGAGATCTGTACCTCACTTTGAAGGATCATCACAGCATGATTGAAGTGGTGGTGCTCCAAGGTGGCTGATGTGCCGTAGAGCTGGGCCAGGGCGGAGCCGCTCCTGAAAGAACACAGAAGGGTCAGTGACCAGGGCCCTTTATCTGTCAACAATGCCCCCACACCAGCTCTTTGGATCCAACTGCTTTTCCAGCTTCGGCAAAGGACCACGGGCAGATACACTCACAAGTAACTGCTTGTGTTGGTTACTAATCTATTAGGCAAACCTTTTGGGAACCTTCTATGTGTTAGCATCAATGCTGTGGATGATACAATAGTGAGTAAGACACAGTCCCTGAATCTAAGAAATCTACAGATGAATAAAGGAGATCAGATGTGGTAGTAGGGAAACTAAGGCACGTGACCCAATAGAAATACCACAGAACATGTTCCAGGTTCAGTCAAAGTGCTTCAGGTGATCTGAGGACAAGAGGCATAATTTCTGGCTCTGGGGATGGGGGTAGACTCCACGGACTAAATCTTACACAGCTTCTGAGTGTCCAGAACAATGGTCTTAAACTGAGTGTATTTGACTCTCCACGGGAAAAGACCTTGTGAATATTTTGCATTTAATCTACTTTACGTGCAAGGCTGATGAGCTTATACTTCGATTTTCCAGCCCAGAGTCATGCTATGATATCTCAGTGTAGAACTCTGGAAAGTTCCCTGGATTTGGCATCAAACCTCAGCTCTTGATCATAGTGTGGGGCAGTTACTTGGTCATATTAAGACTCAGTTTCTTTCTGTTTAAAATTATGATAATATTATCTACTCACCTGTTATTTATGAAAATACAATTAAATACTTGACAGTGCCTATCAGTGCCTGTCATGTAGTAGATTGTAGCCTATATTAATTATTAATTAATAATTAAAACACAAAGATATTTCCATTGTAAATAAATAAAATGTGAACTGGTACCTGAAAGGGTTATTTTGAATTATCTTAAAATTTTTCTTATGTAGAGCAACCCATTCCTCAACAATTTCAGTTTGGCCAAGTGTTCATTTAAATGCTCAAGTGTGCTCATTTCCAGTTCTTTTGGAGCAGGGCTTAGAGCATCTAAAGAGTCAAGAGAGTTCCAGGGAATCCTAGGATCTAAAGCACAGTCATGGGATTCAGTTGAGGACCCACCCAGGTCCCTGTGTTCTTTCTTGCTCATTGCAAGGAGCTTGAACTTTGAAAAGGCAACTTGGTCTTAACTTGGAAGCACTGGAGACTGACGGCCCGCGGTCTGCCCTGCTAGTGGAAGGAGCAGAGACTGCACCGAAGGGCAACTCGGCAGACTCGGGCATAACCTGCCCTCCTTCTCCAGTGGGAGGCAGTCTGAGGGGACGGCCAGTCCGGGGGTGCCTTGAAAGACTCAGGGCTGACCACATATTGGAAAAACACAGCACGGTTAAGTTCTATAGGGATTATTATGAATAGGGTTAGGAAAGAGGGTGCGGAGATTTTAATCAGGCATGTGTTATTTCTTTAAATCTTGTCTTAATCTACACCATTTAATGAGTGAACATTTGTTAGGCTAATCTTAGTAATCAGTGAATAATATTTAATGTTAGATGTTATTTTTTAAACATAGAGTTCATTTTTATGAAAATATATTTTTCAAAAAGCACAATATATTATGCCTTGACTATATTTGTCTTGGCCTTTAAAATTCTAAGATACTTCAAATTTGCATGTGCTATTCATAGAAAGTTTATATGCATATCACATCCAAATGCTTTGCACAGAGTATGTGCTTAAAAATAGTATTAGCTGCTGAGCTAATATGCATGCAGTGGTATGTCCAGAGATTCTAGTTAAAATTGGAAGTTTTGCAGTAATAAGTGTGTTAACATGTTTTATAATAGTGTTATTAACAATATTAGCTATCACGAGTAAGTTTACTACCTACTGTAGTTTTTGCCGTGTACAACACGCACCCACATTTTTGGCCCCAACTTTCAAGAAAAATACTTTTGTTTTAATTTTTAATTCAATTTTTATTTATTTATATTTAGATACTTGTTTTTTGCATTATAAAAGAATTTTAGCATTTATTTTTTAACATACAGATATCATTATTGCTTTCTAGAATTACATTTTTAACACATAAGCATAAATTACAAACATTTATGTAGATATGGAATTAGTACTACCCATGTATAATGTGCATCCTCATTTTTCCCTCAAAAATTTGGGCAAAAAAGTGTGCATTATACATGGCAAAATATGATACATGCACTAGGGAACAAATTAGCAACTTAATACGTTATTTCATCTAGCCCTGACTACAGCCATGGAGTAGTGTGGCCTTTTCATTTTACACATGAGGAAAATCAAGGCTCAGAGAAGTTATGTTACGTTTCCAAGGTGACAGAGCTAGTAAGTACAAGTTCTGGATTGGAATCCAAGTTTGTAATCTTCTTCTCATTACATAATTAGAAAGCTAATTATAACTTGCACATTTCTGATATTCGATTGTCAGTTTTTGTTAAGCTGGTCGTCATCAGTGAAAGAAGACTGAAAACTTGAATTCAGAATTCTACTAGTGTAACTGCTACCCACAGGCTCAGACCCCTGTAATTCGTGCCCACCAATCAGCTGTGCCCAGCTGTGCCTGTACTGGTGAGAATCCTGATAACAGGGTCAATGATGTGAAGTGGGGTCCGGATGCAAAATACTGTCTCTTCCTTTATCGTGTTGGTTTAGCAGACCTCGCAAAGCTAAATCAGCTGATGATCATAACCACTTTGCACTCTCTTTTTTCAGTATGAGTAGGATGTTTCCTACTTTAACCATGGAACAGTTTATGACAAATACTCTGGAGTCTCCTATGCTGCACCTCCCCTCTTCCCGAGGTCCACGTGGCATCCAAACTGCTGCGTTCCATCAGAAGGACTCTCAGGGTGTTGGTGCAAAGGCAGCCATCTGACTGTCTACGGTTTGGGCATCTTCATCATCAGACTCCCTCTTTGCTCTCTTTTACAATTCCATCTTACATTATCCTCCCCCCATGCACACACACGATAATGAGCTAATCACTAAAATGTGTGGATTTTGTAATTGAACCAGACCAGTCCTATGAAAATGCTGTGAAGGCACTGTGATTCATTTGTTCATTCATCCCTCTATCATTCATTCAACCAACAAGTACCGATGATTGTTATGATGCCAGGCTGCCGGCAGGTAGAATACAAAGGTAAGACCTGGCTCTTCCCCTCGGGGAGCTCTCAGTCCCCTGGGATTGTGTGGGAGACTTTCTCTCACTAACAGTGCTCACCTTTGTGCCATCTTAGCGTCATGAACGCATATGCTGTGAACCTTGCAGGACAGTGAGGGTGAAGTGCATAGTCATAAAACATGATATAAGTGGCAAAAAAATACGTATCTGTTAGGATACACTTTATCAAAAAATGTTCTACAAAATATGAGTTATTTGGAATGGCATTATAGGCAGAAATGTAAAAAGGTCCTATTGGTCATATATGTTTGGAAAATTCTGGGTTTAAAAAGTTAAATTGTTTCTCCACCTCAGGATTTCCCAGAGCGTGAAAACAGGCACCGTGATTCTGCAGGAGGGAATCATAATATGCTGTATTAAGCAATCTTAGTTGATCATAAAATCATTTTTAAAAGAGGCCATGTCTGTTCATGTAATGTACTTCGTGTAAAGGTATACTTCCACTTTTCATATTAAAAAACCTAGTCCAAATCCATCACATATGGAAAAAATTGACTTTAACACCACATCTCATTTTAATCATCTGTGGTAAGTATATGCTTCATATAAGTAGTTTTGGGGCATACACACCTTAATAGTGAAAATATTATACATATTTATATATGTGTGTATGGAGGGTGTGTGGAGGGAGGAGAAGAGAAAGAGAGAGGAAGAGAATATAGGCATAAGCATAGGAATATTTTACACGTAATTATTCATGATGCTCATTGTGACTAGTTCATCCCATCACACCAAAATTGTCTTTTTGGGGGGCGGGGGACAGGCAGCACACTGAGGGGAAACTTATTAAAAAGAAAAGTCAAAGTGAAAGTGCATCCCTACAGGCATTCAGCACTGTGCACCAGCACCAAAACTAAGCGTGCAAAGGGAGAGCACCTTTGTAACTTCCCTAGATATGCATGTGTTTGGAGGGGAGACTTAACAGAAGGGTGCAGCCATGGCTCACAGGAAACTTTAAAAAGGAAAGCTATGAAAGGTAATTAGGAAATTGAGAACTGTTGGAAGGTGGTGAGGAGCGGGATTAGGCTGTCACGGCAGATTAATGTGCCCCAGGATTTCACTTCTGGGACCTGGCCGAAAGCGACAAGATGGGTTTTCATTCCCCAGAAATGAGTATAAGAGATTATGCTAGAAATGAATAGAAGAAGTCTCCTAGGAGAATATCCCACAAAGCTGCTCGGTACTGATATTTAATCATCAGGGGCAGCTGTAATAGAGAGGGGGTGAGTGGGAAAGGCTTTCCCTGGAGAAAACAGGAGAGAGGCCCTAACAGTGCAATTTCAAAGCCCTGTGGTATCGCTGCCCTCCCTACCTATTGATCATTCATGGCACGTACTCCAGTACTTAAAAATTAAGAATAAAATATGAAAATGCAAAGGTTCACTTATCAGAAAGGCTAAGAAAATAAATCATACTCTGCTATAACTAAAGTCACAACTTTTTATTGTAGAGGCATTTTGCATTTTAAATAGTAATTTGTCCCTTGCTAAATGTCTTCTGTTTTTTTATAGCCTTATATATGATAAAAAAGGTAGCATATGCTTTGCTTTACATAATAATTGGTGCATTTAAATTCCATTTCCAAATCACTTGAAAGGTTGAAATTAGACTGTGAATACTTTAAGGGAAGGGACTGTTTGCTATACTTCTTTATTTCTCCCACAATGCCTAACCCAGTACCTTGCACACAGAAAACATGCAATTATTGGGAAATATAAAAGAAAATAAAGATGTAGATTTTTTCCTAGGGATTTTCTAAACAATGGCACACTTACTGAATAAATCTTATTCTAATCAATAAAAAGATAGTTCTTTCACCACATTGTGAAAGATTGCTACCAGCATTCATTGACCAAGGAAATTATCACTGAGGTTGGGTGGTGGTTGGCCCTCCATGTCCTAAGTTCAAAGGTGACTCCATGTGAGAGAGGAGGGGCTGATGGATGTCCCATCTCTTAATCATCTTGAGGAAACACATCAAGTCAACTAAGAACAGGCAGATTTGATCACATAGTACGAGGATGCAAAAATAAATAAAATAATAAAATTGAGTTCTAGTACCAGTGACTTAATACTTATCTAACAGTTTTAAAACTGTCTAATCTTATGCAAGCAATCTAAGATTTGAGAATCTCCATTTCTATTTTTGTAAAATTAAGGTGTTGAAAAAGAAGACTACCAAGGTCTAGTTCAGTTCTATGATTTTTTATAACTCTACATCTTGGTTTTCAAAGTATCTACTATATTTTAGTTTTCCAGAGCTCATATATATGGCAAGTCAGCCAAGAAACTGAAAAGTCAAAGGCCCAAAATAAATATCACTGAGTCATGAAAAAGAGTGTGATGCCGTGTTAAAGACTGGCTTTTAGAATCAGACAGCCCAGGTCTGAGCATCGCTCTGCTGCATTCTGGAGTATGAGGCCCAGTCCCTCCATACAATGGAGACAAAAACACCTCACCTAACAGAGATGTGGGTGAGTACTTGAGATAGTAAACAAGTAGATTGTAATTCTTCTCATTGTCTCAGGGACTGCTAGTTGCAAAGGATAGAAATAAATTAGAACCATCTTCCTGGAAATTAAAAAAAAAAAGACTAAATGATACCAGCAACTTTGAGGGAGCCTAACTATCCTAAGTATGGCTGGGTCTTCTGGAAATAGGAGTAGAGATGGGTAAAGCCAGGAATCAAGTCTGCTTTTGCTCTATTTCTCTAGGGTTTTACAATTTCTTGTTTCTGCTTCTCTCCAAATACCTACTTTCTTGTTTTCTCTCTGCACATTGCTCTTATCCCCTTGGCATGTGATCATGATAGGTTTCCCAAAATGGCAGCCTCAGCTCCCAAGTCTGCAGCTTGGGTGCCAACAACTAACTCAGTCAGTACCATGGTAATCCAACTCCAAATTCCTGAGAGAGAAAATATGATTAAATAGGTTTGGAATAGGTGTGTACTCTTGGTCCAAAGAGATGAAAAGTCAACTAGCAAGAAGAACTGCCTCTCTCAGTGTGACAGACAGGCTCTTGGGGAGAGGGACATTGGTGTTTAAGTAGAAGTAGTGTGCACAGGACTCTTAAAAGAACCCAGAAGGTGCTCGCACTTGTTTTAGAAGCTCTAACACATTTATCTCTTCTTTATGCATAAGTGGCAGAATGGTAGGGGGCTGGAGAAGGGGTGCTAGAGGAAGACAAAATGATGTCATTGCCCTAGGAGAGAAAGGGCAATGACATCATAATCCTAAAAAATTAATAAAATGCCGATACAGGAACTCAAACATAGGAACTGTCAGGCCCTATAATGAAAGTATATCAGTTTACACTTCAAGCAGGCCCCAGGGATTGGGGAAGTGAAGACAACATCAAACCTGTAACTACAAAAACTGGGTTTTATAATAATCTAAAAAAATGGTTATACTTAATTAAGAAATCAGAAAAATTTATGGAAAAGCTGTAGTAAAATAATTAAGATCTCATCCATTTACACATTCATTATTCATTCATTCACTCAGCAAACACTCGTTGTATGTTTATTATGCTCCTATTACTTTTACATCATTGGAACTCAAGGAGAAGAGGAGACACCTGTTTAATCAGCAATTAAAATAGAGTGACATGCGCACTTTTGAAAAAGCACAGCCTGGGCACAGAAAACTGACAAGGGGAAGGTGCAGCAGGACTAGAACCCCGGGGTGGTGCTTGCGGGGGAAAGGAGAAGAAGGGTATTCCAGGCAGGGAAACAACACCGGGGAGCAGAGGAAGTGAACTAGCTGGATCCCGATGAGCACTTCAAGTAGCCCCTGTGTCTGGAATATACACACCTGGGTGGGGGTGGGATGGAAGGAGTGGTGCTGGACCAGAGATGGGCAGGAGCCCAAATGAAAAGAGTCCTAAAGGGCCAAACTAAGGAATTTGAACATTTTCCTTAAAGCCAAGGAAGCCAGTGAATGGCTGTGGAGCAGGGGAGTGAGCCGATGAGCTTTGTGAATTACAAAGACTATTCTGGAGTGCGAAGGTGGTAGGACTGGAGGAGGAGAGTTGGGCTGTTCAGTGTAGCAACCCAGGAGGGATGCAAAGAAGCCGTGGTGACTTGAGATGTCGACTTTAGGGTGCCAAGGATGGAATCTGGGTGACTTGCGGATTTCTGGAAGTGCTAGTCACTGAGATGAAGAACAAGAGACAGGGGACAGAGGGAAGACTGAGACTGATGTGTCTGTGAGACCTCAATGGGAGGTGCCCTGCGAGCAGTTGGGATAAGTGTCTGGGGAGAAGCAGAGAATTATGGATCCAAGATCCAGTTTGGGGCTGATCAGCAACAGGTTTGGGCCTTGCACAAAGGATTCTGGAGAGCAGGAGAGGGACAGGACATCGAGAGTGCTGGCTGGGATGGCAGGAGGAGGCCTTGAAGTGCACTGAGAAGAAAGGCTAGAAAGGTAGGTGAAATCCTTTGTCCGGGAGACAATGGAAGAGAGAGTTCTAGGAAGGAGGGAGCAGACAATGGGTCTTCTGGGAAGAAGGGTCAAGAAAGAAGGACAATAAGAGTGCCCAGTGGCTCTAGGAAGAGGGGCCATTGGTGGCATTACTGAGGGAAGTTCCCCTGGTGAGGCAGACCTAGAAGGCACTTGGGAGGGCAGCGGTTGGGGAAGTGAAGGCAATGAACCTTCCAAGAAGACTGACCAGAAAGGAAGGAAGAAAAATAGAACAGAAGCTAGAGGGAGAAGTGGGGATTGGAGTGGGCTTTGTCAAGAAGTGGGGGAACTATTCATTTTAATAAGATGCTGAGAGCTAGTCGAAAAGGGAAGGGAGACACAGGAAGAGAGAGAGGAAGATTAATAGAGCAAGGTCTCAGAGGAGGGAGCAAGAAAGGGATCCAGAGCCGGGATAGAAGGATTAGCATCAGACAAGAGGAAGGACAGCCTTTCCACTGAGATAGGAGGTTAGGAGGAAAGGATGGGGCCAGACAGATAAGTTTGTACTGGCAGGGGAGGAAATTGAGGGAGTGCTCGATTGATGGCCTCAATTTTCTCCGTGAAGGAGGAGCAAGGTGATCTGCTGAGTAGAGCGGGGGAGGTGGGAGACAGGAGGTGGTGAGGAGGGGAAAATGTGCCGTGTATAGAACTGCTGAGAGCAGTAGGGGAGAGAACTGGCCAGAGACACAGGGTCTGGGAATACCGAGCACGCTGCTCAGCTGGGACACTATATATTTGGTATATCTCAAACTCTCACAACTGTGATATTTTCTACTAAAGCCTTTGTAAGTCTAGGCAGAGTAGCACAAAACTGAATTGTTAGATTGAACTGGGGCTGAAGTTTTGCAGAGTGGATGTCATGGAAAGTGAAGAGAGTCAATAAATTTTAGGATATTGAGAAAGAAGGGTTGAAGTGATGGGCTATAAGATCCAGGATGGATAAAGAAGGGTACACACTCAAAGTTCACTTGCTAGATCAGGAGCAAATGCAAGTGGCCAGGACTCCAAGGCGTCAGTTGGTAGGTGTTTTGGGGAACAGAAAGAATGGTGGTCTGTTGATGTTTCCTGCTATGGAGCTGCACCCGTTAACGGGGGCTTTGAAAGCAGTCATCTGAAAGTTAATCTTACCACTCTGTTGAAGCCTTCCTTAACCTCTCCTCCACCCCAGACTCTTTTCTCCAGCCTCTGAACCCACATCATTTTGCTTTCCAACCGGTAGCAGGAACATTAAAACTGGGCCCTCACTGTAAGCCTCGGGAGTCCCACGCCCGTTCGCTGCGGCCTGGGCTGCAGTGGGAGCGGCAGAGCAACAGCTCTCTTGACCAGTCCGTCTTGCCGAGGGACAGATTGCTCCGCCCGTGCACGTTCTGTGCCCACACACCACCCCTCTCGATGCGGTTCCTTTTCTGTTCCCCCTTTGCTGCAGGAGGAGCAGAGGCCATATTCCAGCGTGTCACTTCTTCCCTGCGGTTTATGTGACATCCAACACCAAAAGAACCTGGAAGGGAATCTATCGTGGAAAGGGAGAGATATTTTGCTTCATAAAATTTAGAATTTCCTCAGTCCGATTTTCATTTAGTGGTATCAAAACCAGATTTTAGAGTACCAAGTCCGAAAAACTTAAAATGCCATGAAAGCCAATATGCTGGGAGAAAAAAAAAAAAAAACAGGTGCTTTAAAATCTGTGCTTTGTTATCCGACTGAGGTCGACAGAGACAGACCAAATCAACAACCGCGACAGGAAGGGCAAATCTGCAATTAAAAGAAGAATAGGGAATTATAAAGATGGATGGGCCCCATGACATGCGAGCCCAAGCCTGCGTGGCCTTGGCCTCGGATGCCAGAAATTAATGCTTTACTCTTTAGCATTGGTCACCTTTGCTCTGGACGGGAAGGCAAATGCATTAAAATAACAACAATTAGGAGCCTTACTTAGCTTGGAAGGCATTGTTCGTTCCCCTGTGGTCGAGGTCATGACACAGGCATCCCACAATCACCGCTAAGATTTCCACCTCGGTCAGAATCTCTTGAAACCCGGCGGTCTGGGAAGGAGAGAAAACGGCAGCAGTCACAGCTCAGGGCACGGAGGATGGATAATGTTTGTCTGCTGAGTGATCGTCAGTTCTGTTTTCATACCCACATCACTTAAGGGAATGATTAACTGCCACCCCCTCAGATGACAATGAGTTGGGCGGTCACTTGCACAGACTAAGGTCCCCGCAGTGATGAGCTATCTCCGTGTCACAGAGAGCCGAGTTGGCCCACTGGAACACAGTTCAGACTATTTTGTTCCCTTTTTAGAGAAGAGGTTGCATTCCCCAGACACAGTGACAGTGTGACAAAGGCCCAGAGCAGAACGTGCTCTGTGACTCTGCATCTCATCAACGCGTGTAGTGGGAGGGAAGGGGGGCTAAGAACTTAGAACTGAATGTTATATCTGCCAGCTACGGCTCAAATGAAAGCCTGCTTCAAAAGCACCCATTAACACCCTCAGTATATATTTTCAACCCTTACCCAAGGATATGTTTATTGATTTGAGAGAGAGGAAGTGGGAGAGAGAGAGAGAAACATCCATGTGGTTGGTTGTCTCCCATACTGGGGATCAAACCCACAATATTTTGGTGCATGGGATGGAGCTCCAACTAACCGAGCAGCCTGGCCAGGGTCCCCTTAATATTAAAAGAAGCAACTTAGAAGTACTGAAATTGTTACCTGATAATATTCTAGAACTTAACTTGTAATATTCCAGAAGTTAGCTTGAAGAACCAATTAAATTCTTACAGACAGTAAAGCAGTACATGTCTTAAAAACTAGAATTTGGCAGAGGATTTGGTGACCCACACTGAGGATCGGGTGAAGTATCATTGGAATTCTTGGTTTTGTTACCCTCCGGCAGCTCGCCTGCGCAGTGCACAGGTGTGGTGTGGTTTCTTTCGGGGGCGGTGTGAGGTCACCGTGTGACCCAGAGCAGCAATGGTTCTTCGGTTCCTGCTGTCTCTTCGTTAGCTTAGAAGAGCAAGTAAACCTCTGAAAAAGCAAGTCTATGCATTTTCTTGATCCAAGGCCTTCATGTCCCCCACTCTTGCTCTGTCGGTCTCCCATTGGATTACTCGCACTGAAAGCTTTATCAGAGGGCAGGAGGGCGGCCAGGCAGGGCTGAGCTGCTTCCCCTTTCCACGTGTTTCCCCAGACCCAGAGTCACTGGCCAGTAGCCATAAGGCACTTCTCTTACAGCCACGCAAAGTTTGTTTTTTTTAACTAATTGTATTCTTATTGCAGAAGTAACTAAATGGTAAGTTCCTGTGTTGAAAATTTTAATTTAAAAATTTAAATTGGGCCCAATGCTACATTTGGAACGACGTGTGATTTAATTCGCACAGTAAATGGGGACATGAATAAGTTGTCTGGGGCGGGATGAAGAAGCCCGTGTCAAAGCTGTGTGTGTTTTCATTAAACTTTGGAGCTGGCTGTTGGTTTTAAGTTAATTTTATTTTACTTTAAAGTATTACCTGCAATAGTTTTTTTTAAAAAAATTCAAGTTGTTTTTAAGAGACTTAGAACCAAAAACAGTTGTTCTTCATCCTTCTCCTTTTTTCCCAAAGATGACCACTTCCCATTTTCTTCTTTATCTAACTTGGTAGGTATTTTACACCACATTTCTATACAGATTCTTATATTATTAACACTTAGTTATTCATCAAGTATTCCTATAGTCCTTCCTGTGTGCCTGACACAGTTCTATGAGCTTTGCAGCTGTTTAACTTATTTTGTTCTCCTAGCAGACCTGTGGGATGGGAACTATTTTTATCTCCAGGTGCAGGTGAGGAAACAGGGCCAGAAATGCTATGTGCCCAGAGCCTGATACATTCTGTAAGCAGTCACTGCAAAGCTACCTAGTATCTGGTAATCGTTTCTGGTGTAAATGTTTTCATTTCCTGGAGTTAAGATTTCGTTGAACATCTAAGTCTTCTCACATCCCACAGAGCTCTGCAAAGAGTCACAGCTAATGTTTGTTAGATCCCTCGCTGTCCTGGGGACTCTCTGTCTTCTCCCGGCTCTTCTCTTTGGTCTGGATTCTGTCTGCTGCCAGCTTTGTCTCCCGGGGTCCATCTCCCATCTCCACACCCTATACCTCTGTCCTCGTTTACTCCCTCAGTTTGTGGAACGCATCTGCCAGAAGCTTCATGGGAAAGGGAGTTAATTTTTTAACACTAGGGGGGTTACTTTTTTTTTTTTTTTTTTTTTACAATGGCATGACTAATAATGTCTTTAATCTATTCTTCTACACAGTTGGTTAGCTTGCCTAACAATTTTTGTTGCAACATTTTTTCACTGAGCATTTTGAAGTTCTGCTCCATTGTTTTCTTAGTTCCAAAGTTAGAGAACTATGTCATTCTTTTCCCCAGTACTTTGAGTGTTACTTGATCTTCCCTGTTTTGGAATCCTCTGTCCCCGGAGTTTGGCAATTTCACAAAGGTTTGTTTTGGTTTGGGGCTTTTCTCCCATTTTGCTTGCTCAGCCTTTTCTTCAGTACAACATTCTTGTTTATACTTTTCTGAATAATTTTCTCTTCATCATTTTTTTTCTGTCCTATTTGACTGCAACTCCAACTGGGACTTCTTGTATTGATTTCCGTGTTTTGTCTTTTCATTTCCATTGCCCATATTGACTTTTTCTCTCTTACTTTCTATGACTAATAATATTTTTCATTTATATGCATTTTCTTGTCTGCAGCTCCTTTTCTAATAGGATGCTTTTCTTCTCTCATAATTGCATTATCATCTCTTGTTTTTTGAGAATATTAATTATAATTCCTCTGAAATTGTTTCTGCTCCCTGATTGCCTGCTTCCTCTGAGCTCCGTCTTCCTGTATTCCTGAACTGCCTGGTAGTTCACTCGCAGGAGTGAAGTGTCACAGTGCTCACCAGGCAGCCATGCATGACCCTGGTGTCTGCCGGTGGCCGAGCCCTTACCACAGGGCGAGCACAGGGACAGCCGGTCTTTTGCTAGAGATCCCCCATGTGTCAGGGTCTAAGTTCACTTCAGCTGGACTTTCCCATCTCTTATTTGGAAATGGCATAAACACAGCTGTTGGTGTTCTGAGAAATGTAGCTTCTCACCTTTGAGGATATAGACTTTCACTTAATTCTCTTATTTTGTTGGGTTTCAGTTTCCCCAGCAAACACTCTGGCTTCCTGAGTACATGAGGGAGAGAGTAGCCCTGAAGATGTGGAGAGGGGATGGGGCCTTGGGGACTCAGAGTTTCCATTGCCCTCTCACCCCCTCACCCCATTTCTGTGGCATCTGATGCCCCCAGTTCCTGAGTTCTGGCAGCTTCTGGGTGACACTGTTTCTCATGGGCCCCCTTCCTGCACCCACTTACCTGAAAAGCACTGGGGCTGGCCCTTCCTCTTCTCTCCTAAGCTGTGAACCATCCTTCCTCCATTTTCTGCCTTCATCTATTATGGTTCCATGAAAGGTAGAATTTCTCTCTATTCCTTATTCTCCTGTTATTTGGGAGTGATTTTGAAAGGCAAAGGGGATATAAATGTCTATGTCTTTCCTCTCTGTCATCTTGAAACTGTAAGTCAGTTGAGTTGGGTTTGGATCTTGGTAATGCTCAGTAAGTCCTGACAGTCTATCAGGTATGAAACAATTATTCATGATACCACGGAAATTGGTGCTGTAAACAACGATGAAACAGCACAGAAATTTAGAAAGATTTTGCCTGTGAAAGTGCTATTGACTAGAACTAGCTGACGAATTAAAACAGTAAGAATAGGGATGGGATAATGTTAAATAAACTAAAGTAATGTGACTAGAAATTTATGAAAAGTTACAATTGAATGCCATCTAATACACTCAAGATCGAAATCCCTAGTTACTTTTAAGCTATCAGTTATCACCCATCATATAATGTGATGGAATATATTTTACTATAATGCTCTACGTAGCCATCTTCCTTCCCACTCTGGCCCCTTCCTGAAAGTCCAGCATCTCATTCTTAAGCTACTTGTTTCATGGATACTTTTGAGAATATGATGAAAGCCATGAACCCTCTCCCTAGAAATTTTTCTATGAAATTACACTGTTCAAAAACCATGGAGCCCACCTCTGAGTCCTCAGAATAAAGAAACGCTGACCTCCTCCCAGGGCCAATCTGGAATTACAACTCAATTGTGGACAAACCACCCTCAACAAAAAAACTGAGCACCAGAGGGGAGAGGGGAGGGAATTTCAGAGGAAAAGGGGAAGGGTTTACAGGAACAAGTATAAAGGACACATGGACAAAAACTATGGGGGGCGGAAATGGGAGAGAGTTGGGGAGGGCTGAGGTGGTGGGTTGGGGTTGGAGTAAAAGACAGAAAACTGTACAAGATCAACAATTAAAATAAAAATTGAAGAAAAAATAAAAGGACAAAAAAAAAAAAGAAAAAAAAGAAACGCTGAAGTACAGCACCCGCCCAGACACACAGAACAGATTCGCCTCTGTCGACTGTGATACCTGGTTACTGAAGCAGCACCTGTCTCTTGCCTGCGATTGAGGGCTGCCTGGTAAGTGGTTTCTGACAGTCATCAGGCCTGAGGCGCATCCACCTGCCACTGTGTCCATTCGCTCCTCCCCTGCCCCCCCATCTTCTATCCAGTCCTGTCCTTCCTGACCTACACTTGCGTTGAGGAGAAAAAGTTAACTGCCTGCTGAAGACAATATGCTTGCAAAAGAGAACAGAGGAATCTAAAAAACCAAAATAAATGAATAAGCAAAACAGAAACAGACTTAGAGCTGTAGAGAACAAACTGAGGGCTGCCAGATGGGAGGAGTGTTGGGGGGCTGGGTGAAGAAGGTGAAGGGATTAAGAAGTGCAAACTGGCGGTTACAAAATAGTTTTGGGGAGGTAAAGTACAGCGTAGGGAATGTAGTCAGTAATATTGTGATAACTGTGTATGGTGATTACTTTGTAAGTCATATAAATATCTAACCACTATGTGGTATACCTGAAGCTAATATAATATGGACTGTCAACTGTAATTGAAAAATAAAAAAAAATTTAAAGATATACTGAACAAAATGCACAGGGGAGCAAAAAGAGAACTGAGTGGCAGCAGGAAGCATTTTTAGTGCATTTATTCTATGCTTGACTCTATTTCGTTCTTTATTTTCAAATAAAATTATATCTTTTCTGCCCCTGATCCAATAATTATTTATTATAATCCATATTTTCACCTGTGTTCCTCCATGGTCCACTATCAGAAAAGTATGTCGGTGAATATAATATATTTAGATAAAGAGACTATCAGGGCATGTAGACCTAATTCCCATGTCCCTGTCTCCAGGGAAGCTCATGAGTCCCCTCTGAGAAGGCCTCCAACAGCCCTTTGTTGGGCTAAAACACCTGCTGGGATACCCCTGCCCCTATAGACTTCCGCTGTAGCATATAATCACTGGAATGCCACAGACGCAAACAGTAAGATTGCTTCACAGGGTACCCTAGACTACCCAGTAATTCCCTATCATTTAGTCAACATAAAGCTTGAACCAGCTAAGAAAGGCCCCTGTTTCGAAGCTGATCCTGTGCAATACTCATGAACAGAAGAATATCGTGGCCAGAGAAAAACGGCCGTGGCTTTGAGCCTCCGGAGAATCCTTAAATAGGTGTAAAAACCAACAGCCACAATGTCACCACTAGATGGTGCTATAAGAAGCTTTGTTTCGTTTACTTAACAAAAATGTTATTCGGTGCTTATTATGTACCAAGCAATTGTTATAGCTGAAGAGAGACTAGTGATAATACTGATAATAGTTAACATTTCTATAGCACTTAGTATATGCCATACACTGTTCTAAATACTCGAAAACATCAACTCATTTGAGCCTTACAAGAACCCTCTGAGGGCAATACTGTTCTCCTCTTCCCCATTCTGCACTCAAGGCGAGGGGGCACTAGAGGACACTGCTAGAAGGCAAAAGAGGCAGGCTCAGAGCCCACAAAACCAGGCTCCTTACTCTGGGTTTCCGCACACTGTGTTATTCGGCTGCTCAGGTGAGGTGTAGGTGCACTTGCACAGCTTTTGAATACTTTTGTGATGGTAGATTGTTAGATAATAGGGCTTTCAAGAATCGCCTGGTGCATGCTTATTCCATGAAGGGTGTTATTCTTAAGCCAGGCAGTGAGGGACAAATACCATATGATCTCACCTTTAACTGGAACCTAATCAACAAAAGAAAAAAACAAACAAAATATAACCAGAGACGCTGAAATTAAGAACAATCTAACAATAGCCAGAAGGGAGCAGGGAGGGAACAGTGGGGAGAAGCGTTTTCAGGAACCACTATAAAGGGCACGTGGGCAAAACCAAGGGGGATGGAGGTGGGTTTGGAGGGAGTCGGGGGAGGTGTGGGGAGAAAGTACAGACAATTGTAATTGAACAACAATAAAATAATTTTTTAAAAAAGGATGTTATTCTTGACTAGTGAGAAGCTGATATTGCAGAACCATTGGACGCTTTGAGTCTAAAAATGCCTCTGGTGCAATGAGATGTAACAGGGAAAAGAAAGATGTAGTGATTCATGTGTAACATCCCAACTTGCAAGTGTCTCAGTATATGCATGAAAAAGACCATCAGGCTGTACATCAAAATGTTACCAGTAGTGGGGTCGCAGGGGACTTAAAATTATTTCATTTGTGTCCAAAATTCTCATAAAGAACATTTATTCATTATGATGTATACTGAGTGTGTAAATTCTTTTTAAAGAATAAACCCATATTTGCCCTGGCTGGGTGGCCAGTTAGTTGGAGCACAGTCACATAAACCAAAGTTTGCAGGTTCAATTCCCAGGCAGGGAACACATCCAGACTGCAGATTGGATCCCTGGCTGGGCGCATGTGGGAGGCAACTATCAATGTTTCTCTCTCCCCACCCTATTCCTTTCTCTCTAACAATCAATAAACATACCTCAGGCGAGGATTTTAAAAAAAGAAAAAACTCATTTCATCAAACTACCCTTGCTTGGAATACAATAGTGACATTCTGAAAAAAATGTTTATTCATTCATCTACTCATTGAGCAAATGTTTATCAAGCATCTACCTGGAACAGAGCGCTGAGGAAGACAGGCATATCTAGGCCTGTGGCACACACAGTCCAGTCGCACGTCAAGCCAACCAGAACGGTGCCACGGAGAGCCCTTTCCTAGGGAGACACCATCACAACACGGGTTCCAGTTTGTGGAAGAAAAGCAATGGCAAAAGTGGCTAGCTGCACCTGTTTGTTCTGCGAAGGTGCATCATGGGCTAATCCCTTTGTCACGCATGTGTCTATGGCATGGGGGAATCCAAGAAAGTGATGCCAGAAATCCTGCCTTCACATTTCTTTTTGAATGTGGCTGTTGGAGGTACTGAATGACGAGGTATTTCTCGATTTCATCCTGTTGATTCTGAGATCTGGCAGATGGCATACCACGAAGAAGGGAATCCAGTGAGGTACAGGAAATTCCTAATGGTCCCAGAAATCCCAAACCGAAGAAGGTTCTTGGCTCTGAGTGTTATTCCACGGGCGTGATGGCCAGGCAGTGCAGTGCCCTGGCTAAGGCTGAGGGAGAACAGGACAGGTTTTTGTAGAGTCTTTCTTCTCCCCTTCATCTTTCTTTCTTCTGGGTAGGAAAAGCAAAGAGAACAGCTCAGACCATTCTGAGGGCTTTTGAAGAACGCGGTTTCTCCAGGAAGTGGCCCCTCTACGAGAACCTGCACACCGTGTCCCTAGGCTGAGTCATCACGTCTCCACCGATCTGTAGATGACGTCAGGTTGGAAGTGGTGTGAGTTTGGGGCTGAAAGGCAGCATTTACAAAGGAAGCATTTAATTCTGGTATTTCTTACTTTCCGGTAGGCAGCATCGCAGGATCGCGGTCCTTCACACGAGGTGTCTGTCTGTGCAACTTCAACCTCCTGACAAGGGCCGAGAGCTGGCTGAGAAGAGCGCCCTCGGCCGCCTTCCCAAGGCGACATCTCCCCGCGGCGCGTGGACCAGAGCCGTGAGAGGCTCGGGTGCGGGCTCCACCGGCATTCACAGCAGGCCCGGCGTGCTTGTTCTGGGGACTCTATTTTGCTTGCTTGAAGACGGAATGGCGACCTCTTAATGTCTAAATCCTAGTGCCAGGCTGGTGGGTATCGATCTATTTGATATGATCCAAAGCAATGATTTTAGGCAGAGGACTTGATCAAATTGAAGCAGATTTCAGTCGCTTACCAAGAGTGCTTACAAGTAAATCGATATTAGTTGATGCCATAGCCCATTTTCTTTAGGAAAAAAGAGAGGGATTCTACCTTTGCCAGCCAGATAGGGTGTGTGATGCAAGCACAGGGAAGAGAAGAACAGGTGTCCATAACATTATCCTCTGTTATGCATAAAACCCTCCACACAAACCACAGCATCCAGATTTCACGGTCCGCCCCCTAGGTGTTTACAGTAATGTTTGTCTGCCGATATTCGGGTCTGCTGGGCTGAAAGAGAGGCACTCCAGTCCCATTTTGTGGTCCCCGCACCAGCTCTGAGGGGCCGCCGCCCAGCGTGCAACGAACGCCACGCAACCCGAGGCAGTTGTGCTCTGGCGCCTCGGCCCCGGGGGTGGGACACTTTGGATCAAATGTGCTTGTCTTTCTGTAGTCAGACATTGATTTAGCGTTTATTAAATATTGATTTAAGTCTCCAGTGGTCTTTTCCTTACCGGGCTCAGAGTTGAAAACACCTCACAGTCTGCGCTTAAATACTTTCTTTTTAAAATCAGAAGCTCAAGGCGCTTTAGGCACTTACTGTCAAATTGAAAAACTTAAGTAACATTTTGGACATACTCATCTCCCCACCTCAGATAACTCTGCAAAGGCCTGCCCATGCAAGACCCGGAATGGTCAGGCAGCAAAGTTTGGTGGTGTATCTGGTACACCTACCCATGTTGAATAAATGATGCGTGCATAAAAAAGTCAGACTGATTTTAATCCATTTATTTAGTTATTTTAAAACATTTCCATGACTTTATTTTTTTATTAAAAAATTATTTGTTTTGGAAAGTCAGAAGCGCACACGACATAGACTACCACAACGAACCTCCACATACTCCTTACCTCGCGTCAGCAGGAATCCAGGCCTCACCAGTCTCGCTTCATCTACACGTTCACCTTCACCACTTTGTTTGTCTGCTCATTTGCTGAATAGCTCAGAGCAAACTCTGGCATTGGTCAATGCACTTTATTTCTTTCTCAAGAAGTCCCAATGTGGTCAGATAAAAAACTTTCAATATACCTCTTGTCTCATTTTTTTGGACAAAATGTGTAAAAAGTTGTACGAATGACATTTAAAAACTTCAGGGTGAATATCATAATAAGATGTGAAACACAGGGTTCCTTCTTCAATTTAGACAGACAATACAGTAAACATAGTTCTACGTGTGCAGCATACCTGCTGTGTTTCAAAAAGAGACAAGAGAAAATGCATATTAGATTCTAAAGACTAAGAATATATGTGCATTGTGATTTTTTGAGGACAAAGAAGGCATGGTTTGTTCATCTTTAGAAATATAGTTTATATTTTATGATAAATTACTAGAGAATTGGATATGTATTGAATATATATGGCATATATATTGAATGTGTGTATGTGTGTGTATATATGGCGTATAATGCATGTGTGTGTGTGTGTGTGTGTGTGTGTGTGTGGCATAACACGGGCTTGCTGAGTGCCGAAAACGAAACAGATCTCTTGGTCAATGTTAACCCTGCAAAGAGACAGCCCTCTCCATGTGCCACGAGAGGCCAGGTGGAAGAATTTCAAGAATATAAGGCCTCTTCAAAACTAATCCAAATTTTCACTAGCCATCCTTCAGCCAAAATCAATCATGAGACTCATGAGGAATGAGAACTTTCTAAAGCCCCCAACTTGACACCCCAAGGTGCCAGGTGTGAGCCCCAAGGGTGTGCCACTCCTAAGTCATACACCCTGGAGAACGGAGGCTGTGATGAACGACCGGCCGCTGCTCTGCCGCCAAGTCTCCCTTACCTGGCAGGCTCGGCTGGTGTCATAAAACACAAAGCGACAGATTAAGCAGTTTACCAACACCATAAAAACCTCAGGAATAAATTCACTTTAATCGAAAATCCTCTACTGTAACTAGGCAGCCCCAGTCCCGAAACCACATACATTTCCTTACAAGCCTGTGTCTGTGAGCAGGAGCTGAGACTTTCCCGAAATGCTAGACATGATGATGTTCACACAGTTTTATAGTTTACATGTCCTAAGAAAATACTCGGCTCTGGCCGATGGTGCAGGAGAATTTATTTTTACTGGAAAGGGAATGACCCATAACTCACAAATGGCAGCACTTTAAGTGGGTTATGGAGGCTCCTCTCCTGTGTGAGGAAATGGATTGGATTATTCTTCTGCCCAATTGTGTGTTGGTTTTTAATTATGTGTAGCTTTGCCTTTTTCTTTTTATAAAGTAAATGTGGATAAAGGAATGTCAGCTAGAAGCATGGAGTGCCTAATTGGGGCTCTGAGAGGTGGCCAGAGAGAATAAAAATAGAAACCTTCTTAAAAGATTAAAAAGCAAGAGTCTGAAATGTAATTTAAACACTGTATTCAAATTTATTAGCTCCATAGTTAATTTATAGTGCCCTGTGCTGCTGTTCTGCAAAACCATTAAAAATCACTTCTTTCCTAAGTTAAAAATTTGCCATTTTTGAAGTTACACAGGAAATCAATCTTTCCTACAAGAAGATTAAAGAATTAGTTTTTCTAGCATACAGTTTTTCTTGTATTGTTATGATAATGCTGCCATTTATTTAAAAGTAAATATAACTAGTTACCACTTACATTGGTAAGGAAAGGCAACGAAAAATGATGTTTGATGATTACAAATATGATCACTGTTTGTTACTTTATTTCAGTCAGTTATAGAACAAAACATAGCTCTCTTTGTACCTTCCAATGTTACAATCTACGAAGAAACTATATTTCTGGTGAAATTAAGATTCTCCTTATTGATAAAAATAATTCAATTGGTTCTGTTCTTGGGGCGGGGGGCAGGGGGCAAGAAGCTCCCGCAGTGCTCCTGAGATCTCTCAGAAGAAATTTGCCACCTCAGAAATCGAGCACTTGCCTGAAAACGGCAGACGGGGACAGTGCTGGGGCACAGGGCGGATTTTTCTCTCTAAATGTCCTTTCTGCTCTCTAGTTTGAATTACCAATAAAATGGCTTGGCTTATCTGTGGAAATAACCTTGTCGACAACACAAATACGGACTTAAACTTGCTCCCTCCACATTTAAGGTTTGCGAAGCCCCCGGTAAGTGTCAGGGGGTGTCAATGCGTGTGCAGCTATCCTCGGTTATTAGCAGTGTTTAACAGCAATCCCCACCAGGGCCACATGGCCGGCGCCACCGTAAATTCTAATGTGATCATGTGTACTCCTCTTTTCATACTCAGTGAATTCTGCGAGATCGTAATATTCCATATGAACCCGAGCTGAACCTTCGTGTGATATGAAGAACAAGATTTCTAGCCTCGACAGTTGTTTATCATTTTATAGTTTAAAAAAGAAAAAGAAAAAGAAAACTGGACACTGAGCAACATGGTTCCTTGAATAATATTACCCTAAACTAAATCCACTTTTTCCATGAATCTTTATTGAGCCCTATAGGATGCAGGGCACGACCCAAAGCGCTAATGAGTACATTTATGGGATAGTAAAGAATACTGACTCTTGAGGAAACCGTCTCCCCCCTGGGAAATCTGTCAGTGCTCATACATCATTTACGAAACCAAAAATGTCTCTGCAGCCTTGGCACTAGCACATGCGTTTCATTCTACAGAATGCAAACAAAAGCACGGTTGTTGCCTTTATCTGGTCTACATTGTGAGTGGAAGACATGTGTTTATCACCTTTCATTATGTGTGTGCTTGATGGAATATTTATTCTCTGAGCACCCATAAATGAAGGGAATTTGTATAATTATTCTTGTTCTGCAGGGGGTTTTTTCCTTTGTCTTAACCACAAATAGTAACTTGCACTATAGTATCTTGTTTAGCAGAGGAATTAAAAATATTTGGTAAATGTTAGCTACCTAACTATCTCTTTATAAGCAAAGAATAATGTTGAAGCTTCCATTTATAAAATCTGGAATTTCAGGCTGAAGGCATGGAATAAGGGTCATTAACAGGGTTCCTGGTGAACTAAATTTCCACCATTTTAAAGAACATTTCCTATCTTATAAAGCAGTTGTTTCTTTCTTTGTCAAATTTCCAAATGAACAAAACCATCGTTACTCAGACATTAGGCTGAATGCTTTTGCAGAACATAATTACAAGTCAACAAGTTTATTTTCTGTGTTTGAATGATTTTAGGGTTTAAAGGTTAGGAAGCTGGTGTGTGTATTTATAATTCGTTCGTCCTGTTGTACATAGTGTCATAATTTGCTCAACAACGACACACAGCTATGCATTTTCCCGTTGCCAGAGACAATGGGCTTAAAAAGCACACACCCAGAGATGCCAGGTCATGCAGAGAGTGCCTTATTCCTACCGACAGCTCGGGGAGCACGGATGCAGTCACAACACAGGTTTTTTCTGATAGGAGGGGCCCTTTCTGTACAGATTGGCATTGTTGGTGTCTCTGTAAGAAAAGAGTGTGGGGGAGTGTGCCTCAGTATCTCCGGTCCTTGAAGAAAAGAAGCTCTTTAAAGGAAGGGGTTTTTTTTTTTCTTCCTCCTCGCGTTCCAGGCAACAGGCTGGGAAATTTTGCCTTGGAGCACCATCTAGAGGACAATTCAGCGCACATGCGCCATGCTTTCTTGGCTTTGAAACTCAGGCTGAATCCAGTGGTTGGGGTACTGTGATTTGTTTGTTTGTTTATTTTCAGATTAATAGAGATTTGGGGCTCTATCTCAACACATGGAAATAGAATATGATATAATTAGTATGTAAACAGAGTCAATTATGAGAACAAAATAGTGAAAGACCCTGTCTTCAGGAGCAACCTTTCATGTGAAGATTACCATTTTTCCATATACTGAGGTTAAAATTGATTAATGAATTAAATTCAATTTTCTTCATTGATCAAGTAATAATTGTTAGCTCCATAATTATTTTCTTAGTTAAAAAATTCTGATTAATTATATTGTCCACAGTCAAGTTAGAGAAGGGATTGCTTGTGGTAGGAGAAAACGAAGTTGACATTTTCAACCTTTTGTAACCCTTAGCCAAGTTCAGCAAAATTTAATGAACAGAAAACAATATTTTTTCCAGATGTGGCTACTCAATTCAATGTGAGGGGGAAAAATAACATTGACCAATATATTCTGTCCAAAGTCATGTTTTCATTTCGCAAGTCCCATTCCCCACCCCCACTCCTCCCCCTGCAAGAGAACTTTCATAGAAAATTCTCCTCTTCTTGCACTTGCATTAAAACAAAAACAAAATCCAAATCTTCTCAAACAGTGATACTCCTCAAGCTTGCTGAGTAGACTCGAAAAAATAACGATACCCTTCGAATATTCTGGCAGCCTGAGTTTCCCCACTGTGGTGACACAGTTTGAGAATTGTGCTTTCTTCAATTTCTTGAAAAGGATCAAGATGGCCCATCCATTTCATAGGAACAGTCACTCGAGGCAACTGAGTATGCATTTCCTTTAACTCCTAAGTGCCCACCCCGATCCCGCCACTATCGCCGGCTGCCCCCATCACAACCACCGGGAGGCTTGCCACAAAAGTCCGTTTCTGACTTGGACAGCTCTGACTTGCCGTGTCATGGCCATTCCTTCCCCTTCACTGAAAAAGGCTCCTGTTTACTCAGTTTGGCAGTTCACTATAAATCCATAGGTTCTCCAAAACAATAGATTAATACTTTCTTTATTGAATGTCCTCTATACACCAGACACATGAGCGTGGCACACAGAAAGTTATTCCTTATCTATTGTGATCAGATATGAAAATGGTTGGTTATTTATGTATTTATTTTGAGCAACACCGGCACTTGAGCAATTAAGGCTCATAGCAATTAAGCAATTAAGCATCTCTCATCGACACTTTCCTGGCCGACTACTTTCACTGTGTGTGTTATAGAATGGGGCCAGTCCAGTCTTTCCAGGGCAGTCTGCTTGTTCCTTAAGCAGCTAAAGGTCCAAAAACAAGCCTTTCAGCACAGAAGCGAAGACATTTTGGTCCCATCTTCTTGTGTTGTATGCACATTTGAATTCAAGTTGATCCAAACATGCATTTGTTGAAAATCTATGCGCCCGATAGAATGTAAGGTGCTGATGAGGTTCTCAATAAATAAATGTTGAGCCAACAAGTGAAAGTTATTGAAGGAACAAGAAATTATCTGTTCAGCTTCAGGAAGCCCACTCTATAGGAGGATAAGAGACTGTAACTTAAAATACATGGCAGAAAGAAAGGCGTGTTGTACCAGACACAGTTCAGAGAAGTAAATAATTACTGATGGATGCCTGGGGAGAAAGAGAAAGAGTTCATGGAAGAACTGGTTTTAGAGCAATGTCTTAAAGGATGAGTACAATTTCAATAGGCAGGGAATGTGGCAGAGGATTTCTTGAAGAAGAAAGAATAATCTTCCATTTGGACCAAAGGAAAATGTATCATTTGGCATTCTCTAGTTTGCCTTTAAATTTTAATCTGGGCGCAGAGATGTAAGGTATTTAGGTTTATGTTGTGTGAATCCAAAACTTATGTTCTGTTTTTCTTTTGTATAGTAAATATGTTTACATAGACATACACACATATATGTATACACATGTATGATATATAATGGTGAGGCTAAAGAAATCAATAAATTTAAGCAAGTTAGATGATAGCTTTACAGCCTAAGTGGAAAATCAGGCCAAAACAAGCCTTATTTCTTGCCAGCAAATGGAGATGAATAGAGAATTTTGTTTCAATCTTTGCCACTAACCTTTGCTTTTAGACTAAATTCCAAGGCTTACCTCTGACAAGCTGCCCTAAGCTATCTCCATTAAAAAAATAATAATAATAAAGACCATCCCTAGGTCACAGCCCCTGTAGCAGAGACTGTAAGCCTGGTGCCCTCCTACACCCTGAGAACATTCAGTCCTACTCTTTTCTCCCCTTGGCTTCCGTGGGCACCCTGGCCATTCTCCCAGGGACCATTCCCTCAGGATCTCCATGTCCCCGTGGGCACTGTTCCCACACACCTGCCCACACTCTGGCTTTGCACCCGCCCGTCTTACCCAATGATCTCTTTGTTCGGTTACTCAGCTCCACATCCTCGGGAAACAGATTACTTTGAAAAGTCAAGCCGTTTCTTTTATACATATACAGTTTCCCAAGAAAAAACATTGAAAAGAGACTGAAGCCCAGTAGTCATTCCAAAACTACACCTGCTTCAAGACGTCAGCAGTGCTACAGCTGTGAAGCCGGGACGTTGTCGTGGAAACGCGCTCCCATAACTCGGGTAGTAGGTTCCAATGCAAAATGAACCCGGCAAGTGACAACGGACCTTTCACCCGCACCAAACACACTCACAGTTAACAGCGCAAACATCAGCTGGCACACGTTGAAGGCGTGTCTCCAGTTGTGGTACAGGACCATTCGGTAGTTTTTCCTCACTGTTAAAAGCCACCTGCACAGCGTCTGCAACGGGAAAGGCTGCGTCAGGCTGTTGTGTGCGTGTCCGGTGAGCCATTACCCACACGAGGCCTTGGGCCGGGGTGGTCCTCACTATTCAATGCCCCTCACAAACACCTCCTAGGGTTGTTGGGGCAATCCCATGAACTGTGCAAGGAAAGCACTACCATCCCTAGTCGGGGTCTGGGAAACCTGAGGCTGGGAGTGGCTGCTATGTTTTCCCATGTGTGCTCCTGGAATCACCCAAGACAGAAGGTCTTACCTCGTAGTCAATTTTAAATTTCTGTACCATCCCCAGCTCTATGAACATCCGAAGGGCAGCCGTGATCATGGCATCAACGTCCAGAGAAAAGTCATCAAAATGGATGTCATCGATGGCAAGTTCCGACACCAAGGGAATGTTGGCTGCCTACAGGGGCAAAAGATCCAAGTCAAGCTAAGTTCACCAGCTTTTCCAAACCCCTCACTTGCTCTCCTCTCCTGCTTACCAGACGTGCCACATAAATCAGAGCTGACCCTCACTTACACTCTGGTACACCTAAACTCGGAGCTGGAAATGTCTTTTGTTTCTGAACTGCAGATGCCCCAAACAAAGAAAGGGGAGAGGGGAAAGCTAATCTGAAGCAAAAATATACACACTGGAACTAGTCTGCAGAATTTAGAATACAAAGCTGCCTAGTTTACTGAAACCACAGTCGTACAATATACAAGTATTCTGATGCATACCACAGAGCACTAAATGCAAGCAACATCTGGGCAGCCAACAGCTGTGAATTCTAATTGCTGCTATTCAGGAGAAGGACATGGGATTCTACTGCTTTGCCCTGTTTCTTCTCTTCTTATATCCTGTAGCTGTGCACACGCTCTTTGTCACACATGTTTTGTATATTCACAAGGAGAGAAAGATCTTTGCACATCTCTGTTGCAGAATGTGTTTTCTTAGTAAAACATATTTGTGGGGTTAGCTTAAGCATATGCTTCACTGAAGGAATAGACTACAATATTGTTTAGCTTCATTCTCTATACTCCATTTGATAACTTTAACATAATTACAATTCTGGTGATACGTAAATCCCTTCATCTGCACGAGGAATTTGTTCCAGGACCACAGCAGATACCCAAATTCGTGGATGCTCAAGTCTCTTATATAAATGGTGTATATTTGCATATAACCTACACACATCCTCCCATATACTTTAAAGCATGTCTAGATTACTTATAATACCTAATAAAATGTAAATACTTGTTATATTCGACTGTTGAAGGAATAACTATAAGAAAAAAAGTCTGTACATGTTAAATATGGAGGCAACTGTGGTAGGCCTAACTAGGTAGTACATGTCAGCAATAATGTAACATTTTTGTGCCAATATTTGTCATCTGCCCCTGGTGTAAATCTCACATGTGAAACCCCTGGATATGGAGCCATGTGCAGTGTTTTCAAAAGATTCATATTAGCTAGCTGTCAATCAATTGTCCCACACAAACTTAAAGGCAAAAATAAAAATCTTTGGAAAGAATTTTTTTGGCTGATTTCATTGGGTGTACCATATTCTTTGGGCCAGTCTTGGTAAGAGAATCATTTCCATTTTCAGATCATCAGGGACCATCCCGTTTTCATAGTCCCAGTCTACTCCTTGGGTGTGAATTACCCAGGGAGTAACTAACACCCAGGACTACTTTGGCTGAGCAATGAAGTCCAACTCGGGCGACTGTAAGCATCCAGAAACCATATGATCAATCTTTTCTTCCCACCTCCTCCTTCCTCCACAGGAGTTCACCTTGCTAGGCTAAAATCCAAACAGAACATGAAAGAACAATGAACAAATACATAAATTACAAGACAAGTTGCATTCTGCAGATTGGTTATTTTCATTAAAAAATTAATGAGCATATCCTTCAGTGAATCATTGTAATATATTAACATGTTTGTTGTAGAATCTAACTCCTTGGAATTAAAAAGGCAAGGCTTGTGAAATAGCCTTTTTGTGAGTGTCCTTACTTGAAGTTCCTGGCCTTATGCTAAACACCTTACTAACTTGTTTTTTCACTTTAAAAATATTTTAAAGCAAAGTTATGCATACACATAATTTTAAGAGTAAATGAGATCTGCAAGTCTAGACACACCCATACATTCATGGTACCCCAATTTTTCTTACCCAGAAGGTGAATTTCTTTTTTGAATTTGGCAAAGTAACATGCTTGTGATTTTATTTTTCATTTTGTTTGAAGTATTTTTATTAACTTCCCATCATTGGAAATGAAGATTAAGCTGTCTCACCCTTTATCTGTCAACTTGTGACCTTGTATACTAACCCTTCTCACTCCCCAGTGCACAGCGGGGCAAAAGTAGGTTTACAGTCATGTGTATGCAAAACACAGAGTTTATTCTTGTATTGTTATTTGTTCATTATTGTAGTATTATTTTCCACACTAACGGTAAGCCTACTTTTGCCCCACCCTGTAATAATGTAATAACTTTGTTTTGAGAAATATTGATGGTTACAGTATCACAGCTATGAAAAAGATATTCATTGCTAAGTCATTAACTTTAATATGGTTATTTCCCTTTCCTTGACAGGATTTTGTATTTTGCAGAGTTAACAATTATCTCTCTTTAAATGTGTGCTTAGTGTTCTAGGTACTTATCACCAATTCAATCTTTACACTCTCCACCAATTATCTAAGCCTCATCTGAAAAAAAATTTTAATAGCATCCTACTTTTGTTTCATGGATGCACTATCTACCTCTCTGATGATGTTACTGATAATGCTACTTGACATTTTCTTCTCCCTAATTCAGAGCTTCTGCAATCTGGACTGGCAGTCTTCTATGTCTGATTCCTCGCTTTCATCCTAGAATGCTTCTCCATATTTCTAGGTGTCTTCATCCCTCTTTTATTGCTGTATCTCACACCTTTCTCTTTTCCTGGTTTTTTTCTTCATCATGGTGAGACATATCCCCTAACAGCTTCCCAACAGAAAGTGAGTGACAGGAAAATTTGCATGTCTGAATTGTTTTCATATTGTGGTCCCATTTGATTGATAATTTGTCTAGGTACAGATTTCTAGGTTGGAAATAATCCCATTAGAATTTGGAAGGCATTCCTCTTCAGCTTTAGTTAATTTTGAGAAGTCAGAAGCTATTCAGAATACTAATCCTTCAAAATGACTCCCTTTCCTGGACCATTTTTGCAGGATCTTCTTTTTGGCTTCCAGATGTCTGAAATGTTATGAAAATGTGTCTAGATGCTAGATGTAAATTCATTTTCACCTATGATCCTAGGTACTTTTGAACACTTTTTTTTTTCTGAAAAATCAAGTCCTTTAATTCTAGTAAAAACTTTAAAATGCTCTCTTTGATAAAATCAAAGAAATGCTTCCCTTCTATTTTTCTGGAATTCCTTTTATTTGATCTTTGGCCTGGCTTTATTTTTTTCTTTTTCCTTCTATATTTCATTTCATTTCTTTCTTTCTTTCTTTACTCTGTTTCCTAGGAAATAGTCTATCTCTTTATCATTGATATTTAGTATAATAGCTTTCATCTCTAAGGCTCTTCTTTACTTGTCTGGATATTTCTTTTTAATTTTTTTTTCAATAGCATCCGAATTTTGTTTCATGGAGCAACATCACTTCTTATCTCTCTGAGGCTGTTAGTGCTAACTCTGACTGACATTTTCTTCCCTTTCATAGTTTACTCACTCTCTTCACGTTGTTTTAGTCACTTTTTTAAAAAATGTGGTAAAAAAAGCAGAACACAAACATCTTCTCAACTTAACGTTTCAGTGCGCAGATCGGCATTGTTAACTGCGTGCTCGCTGCTGCTGGAGGCCCAGAACTTGTCATCCTGTGTGACTGAAAGACTCCGAACCCAGTGA
Source organism: Glossophaga mutica (assembly GCA_039655065.1). Lineage (NCBI taxonomy): Eukaryota > Metazoa > Chordata > Mammalia > Chiroptera > Phyllostomidae > Glossophaga > Glossophaga mutica. The sequence goes on along the minus strand of CM077306.1, from coordinate 46,893,934 downwards.
ACGGCTCCTCGTCTTCCACCTCCGCCAGCCCTGGCGACAGGCCTTCCACTCTCCTGTTTCTGTGGCTTTGACTAATCTAGGTACCCCACATAAGTGCGATCACCTGGGATTTGCCTTTCGGATTGTTTTATTTCACTCATTGTAACGCCTTCAATTTTCATCCATGTTGTGCCATAGGACAGTGTTTTCCTCTCTGTAAGGTTGAGTAGCATTCCATCATATGCATAGACTACATTTCTTTATCCGACCATCTGTTGATGGTGTAGTCCCTTTTTAAATCAGCTTATCCTTTAAGAAATCATTTTTAAGACAGCAGAGGCTTCGAGGTATGAAAGGTTTTCCCCGGCTGTGTGGTGACCTTTGGTTCCCTGCTCCTGTTTAAAAGTGGGGCTCTATCTAAAAGCTTCCGTGAGAACTTCCAGGGGCTTCTCTGTAGGGGAATCTGATTGACTGTTTCCCGGGGGACACCACCAGATATTGGTATTTGGGGGTCTTTGCTCTCTAGCTGTTCAGATTCCCCAGAGAAGAATCTTCTGGCTGGAGCTGGAGGGGAAGAGGAGTGGAGGGGAGCAGCAGCACTGGCCTACAACTCTTCATCCAACCCCCTGCACCCCTACCCTCCAGCCCGGCACCAGCGTCCCCCAACCCAAAGACCTGCTGTTATAACCTCTTCAGAGGGTGAGCCCCCAGGTTTATGGAGTGCCGGAGCAAGACACAGGATCCAGAGATCTAACTGCTTCTTAGTTTCTCTGGTTTTCCTGTTTATAGCCCCGCCTTTATTCCCACTTCCACAGGTACTTAATTAGTCACTTCCTGAGATATGCAGGCATAGGGGTCTGGGGTATCATCTGTTTGCCTCTCCTCTTTTCCCATTGCTAGCTTATATTGGCTTCCTTGGTTTTGCTAAGTTACTTACTATTTGTCCATTAAATTACTTAATTTTTATGCAATTCTTTGTCTTTCAGAATTTTTGCCTTACAAAATATCTCTTTATTGTTGTTTTAATATGGTTGGTTAAGGAACAAAATAAAATGAGTGTGTTTATCATCCATGTCTAAAAATCATGGAAATTATCTTTCCTAAATGCTTTAAATGACCAGAGAGGAGAACTCAGGGGTCAGGCAGCCTTTGGGCCTCAGGCCCTGTGTTTCCCCTGCACAGGCCTGGCTGCACCCACGTGGGCCTCTTTCTCTGGCCTGGGGCCAGGGCTTGGCCCTCCCGTCACTCCCGACCTCACTCGCTAGGCTGCCAGCCATCCCAGAGGCAGATGCCAGGCTTCTTTCCCTCAGGGAAGCTCCAGAATGACTTTCTATTTTCATCACATGTTTCAGGACTTTGCACACAGACAATGCCTTGCACTTAGGATGAGCTGTTTTAACTCGTTGAAATGCAAACTCAAAAACAACTGGAAAACCATTTTCCAAGAGGGAAAAAGCCCTGCCTCCAAAAAACACAAGTGCTTCTGGTCTCAGAGGAGTCTGGTAAAGGGGGCGGAGCTCTCTGAGGTCGAGGAGCAGGCGCAGGGATGCAGGCTGCACGCTTGCGACTCCCCAGGTGGCCCCTGCTGTGTGCATTATTAATATATCCCCTGATGCCATTATAAATCCTCTACCTTTCACAGGCACTAAATTCACTTAATTATCTTAAAAATTAAAGAATATAGGTTTTTTTCATTATGAAATGTTAATGGAAAGGAAATAAGAACACTAGGTTGAAAAATGTACGGTGACCTCTGGTTCACCAAGACCCATCCTTAGCGACCTTGTCTTTTTTCCCCTAATAGGTTGATTGATCCACGGTTAAATCACAGCAGTCTATACATCACCCCGAGCCCTGTCGTAAACCTTTGCTGGCACTTGTAGATGCAGAGAAAGTCCCAAGTTTCAGGAATGAACATTTTCAGCTATTTTGAGGCGTGTGCATAGTTTGCATCCACATTTCTAAATTCAAGAGCAGTTTCTGGAGAAAACTATGAAGAATAAAAAGGAGTGCGTGTTCTGAGGACATGGGCACGGAAGTCTAGTCCACAAAAGGTTTGGGAAGAGACTTCTGTTGCGAAATTTCCTTGTTAGGGACACAGAAGCGCCCTGTCTCTTCTGAGAAGTAGAGAATGGGACCGTGTCCTCCAAACCTATAATTACTCCAGCCATAGGATATTAACAAAACAAATCAAAGTCAATTTCTTCAAGTGTCAGTCTTCAACTTTTAAATATTTATAAGGTACCATATCCCTAAATCAAAGAGGAGTGCTACAATCCAAAATAACTACTGAATTAATAGCCAGGAAATAACATTTGGATAAAAGAACCATTTACTTTACTGCAGCAATAAATGAAAACATAGAATTATGAGTCCGGGAGCTAATTTGAATAATGTTCGAGCAGTAGGACCCTAGCTGGCTGGGAGTACCTGATATCCTTTGACCATTCCTCTTCTTTGTTTGGGTCTTAATAGTTAAGTGGTTATCAAAGTGAGTCATAAAACTGCCTCCTCTAAAATTGAAAAGGTAGTTTTACAAAGAGGCTGTAAAACGTTAAAATACAATCCTGGATCCTTTGACACATGAATATTACATTTTGTGATGCTCTGAAAATGTAAAGAAACAACAAAGTGGGCGGAGGTCCGGCCCCAGCAGCTCACAGGACTGACGGTGCGCGCCCAGCCCGCCCGCCCGCTCACCCCTCAGACGGGAGACTGGAAGGGACAGTTGTTTGTTTCCCCGGCACTGTGGTAGCACTTACTGCATATTAACTCATTCGGTCTTCCCCAGGACCCTGAGAGGTAGGGGATATTTTCAGTCCTACATTACAGCTGAGGTAACTGAAACATGACAGGTAACTCGTTCCGGTCCGTACAGGTGTGCTTGGCAGAAGTGAGTTTGAGCCTGGAGAGTGTGGTTTTAGACGCTGGCTCCTAACCACTACACTGCCTCTAAAAGTGGGCCCCAGCCAGGGCCAAGGGTTCCCCATTCCTGCGTAATGCAGACTCTCTTGGGTGCACCTTGGTCAGTGCTCGGGATTCGGATCCAAATGACTAGCCTCTAAATCCACTTTGATAATGAGCATTTGAGGGGACAGTGTTTTGGTCCTGACTTAGAAGAATCCATCTGGGAAAATCTCTAAACTCAAAACTTACTATAGAATAAGCTCAGGGCTGTCAGCTGACAGAGAAGGTGCTGGCCCAGTGTGTTTGCAGGCCACACCAGCCTGTACAAAGCCGGAGAAGCTGCAAAGGTCTCTGAGGCCACCTGGAGCCACGTGTGGCAGTGATGTGAAGCTCCGCGTCGTGTTCCTGGGGCCAGGCATACAACAATGAGATGAACAAACTCTGCAGCTCATGGGCTAAATTTATATACAGAAATAGTAAAGTTTAGAACATTAGGAGTGAATATAAATGCCCAAGAATTGCCAAGAAATATTTTTTTAATTTTTTTTCAAGAGTTTATTTATTTATTTTTAGAGAGAGGGGAATGGAAGGAGAGAGAGGGAGAGAAAGATCAATGTGTGGTTGCCTCTCATGCACCCCACGCTGGGGGCCTGGCCTGCAACCCAAGTATGTGCCCTGTCTGGGAATTGAACCTCGACCTCTTGGTTCATAGGCCAACGCTCAATCCCCTGAGCTACACCAGCCAGGGCCCAAGAAATATTTTTACAAGAAGAATAATAAGGTCCTACCTTCTCATATTAAAATATATAATAAACATAATATATGTTTATATGTTAAAACATAGACTTTGTCCCTTTAACTCAGCCCATACTATTTTTATTATGTCACTTCCTCTTTAAACGCCTTGAAAGGCTCAGTGTGGCCTGCTGAGAAATTTGTTATTTTTATTCTTATCTTTCTCTCTATGGCTTCAAATATTCTACCCTCACCCTCCTACCCCTCCCCTTTCCCCCATCCCCAGGCCCACCCATTGGGTTTGAATGTTTTCTTTCACTGTGCCAATAGAAATTCAAACTGCATCTTCTTTACAACTTCATTCCCATTCGTTCATTCCTATCTTCTCCTACAGTCAACTTCCTCTTCTCTATAGTTGTGTGAATCCCCATACTATTTAGAGTCACTTTATACTCCAGCAGGGGTGTCCAGCCTTTTGGTATCTCTGGGTCTCTGGGCCACACTGGAAGAAGAGTTGTCTTGGGCCACACATTAAACACATTGCGACATGTAATCCCAAAACAATCGCATGTTTTAAGTAAATTTACGATTTTGGGTTGGGCTGCATGCGGCCGCGGGCCACAGGTTGGGCGCCCCCGCGGTGTTTTCAAGCATATCCATTAGAGCAGAAATTAGGTCCCTGAATCACACGTGCCAGCTGGCTTCAATGTCTTTATGTGCGATTTGGGGGTAGGGATCCATAGCTTTCTTCCGACTCCTCTGTAGTTTAACACGGGTTCCACGGCTTGACAAAACGCCTAGGTGATCCTTATGTACACTCAGGTTGGAGAAGGACTTTCCCAGGGGCTGTTTGCTCCTGGGATCTGTACCCACAAATGTCTAAGTTTCACCTAAATAGTAGCAAAGCTTCCCATTACATGGCTAGACAAGACAAAGGGCCTTTTGTATATTTGTCTTGTTTATGTGCACAAAAGCAAGGAAGATTAGTAGTCAATAATCACTATGTTTAAAAAGAGAGAAGCCTGGTTGGTGTGGTGAGCGTTAGCCTGTGGACCAAAACGTTGCTGGTTCAATTCCCAGTCAGGGCACATGCCTGGGTTGTGGGCCAGGCCCCCAGCGGGGGCATGTGACAGGCAATCTATCAATGTTTCTCTCCCTCCCTTTTTTGTCTACTCTCTAAAAATAAAATGAAGTATTTTTTTTAAAAGAGAAAAGTTAAAGATGACAAACTTCTAGGTACAACATGCCCCCTTCTTACTAACCTTTTATTCTCAATTATTGCTTAATTGACTTTGGTTTTCTAGGTTTGAGTAGACCTATGGCTTTGAATCTCTTAATAGGAAAATAAAACTTCTACAACCTCTTTACATGCGGTTTTCAGAAATTTCATCAGAAGTTAAAAATCTATGGCCTTTCTTGTATCTCTGTTTGAGCCATTCGAGTGAGGCAGTCTCATCTGGAAGTGTCTCCCAGTAATCTCAGAACCCTCCCCTGGCATCTTCCATGCAACAGCCAAAGCCTTGTGGGAAAGTGCAGTTCCCACGTTTTTTCTTGTCACGGTGAAAACCCAAAGAAAAGGAAACCCCGTAGTGACTGTCCCCTTTGAAACAGAGAAACCTTCCCCTGTGTGGCTGTCTTTTTAAACCCGGCTCTTTGGTATTTCTAATACGCCCTCGCTGCCTCTATTTATCAATGAAACAGTTCTCCTTAGCAGCCCTGAAAATTTGAATCCTGCCTTTCAACCAAAACAGGTCATTTTTAAAACATTGTCTCCACCCCCCCCCCAGTATGTAACATTTAAAATTAAATTAAAAACAATTCAGTATGTTTTTTAAAGAAAGATATCAAGTGTTTCTTCTTAAATACATATCACATGTCAGTTGATGCAATATTTGCTTATTAGCTGTATGCTTTCTATAGTTTCTTTATGAAAGAAGATTGTTTAAAAGTAAGATTGTAAGATTAATCCATCTTGCACTGTGCACATCACAATGTTCTGAAAGGCAGCGTACAATGTGGAAGAGATTCAGCACTAAGAGACGACGATGTGTTGGATCTTTAATTTAAAATAGATGTTCTTCATCGCCTCTCGGCTAAGGTCAGGTGTAAAAGAGCTGTTTGTTAAGCCTATGGCTCCTCAGTTAGTGGGCACTCTGAAGTAATTTTTCTTTTAAAAATGTTTCTCTTATAAAATTTACTTCTTTCTTATTAAAGTTAAGTCAATGTGGTATATTACAATGTTATTTTGTTCCTGCTGGTGATGGTGATATATACATAATTGGCTTTGTTTCCAAAAATATTTATTGTGGGTTTCAAAGATCCTTGTAAAAACAGAATAAAACAAAGTGAAAACAGGCCAGAAAGGAGAATTAAAGGGACACCCAGCTCAGGAATGTGAAACATGATCAAGAGTGAGGCGACCAGGCAAAGCGTGTGCCGGAGCACCAACACCCGTGTCGGGGTGCCAGCTTCCCAGAAACCACTACAAGGAGGGAGTGATGTATTAGATGGTTTACGGTGCCCATAAGATTGAAAAAAGCAGGGGCTAAGGAAACCTCTAGAGGCACAGCTTATACTATGTCTGGGTCTAAACCAAAACATCGCTTGGGTTTTTCAGGAAAACTTTTCAAAGCAGTGATTCTCAAAATGTGAACCTCATGTCGGCGAAATCAGCATCACCTGCAAGCTTGTCAGAAATCCAAATTCGGAATCCAAAACTCTGTGCTTAGCAAGCCTTCCAGGCAATTCTGGTGGCCACCAAAGTTTGAGAACCATTGCTCCAAACATTATCCCCCCAACAAGCACAGTGGCGAATTACTGGAAGCTGGGCCAGCTTTGCGTGGTGTGCAAATTTGAGGGACAGGAGGCGGAGGACAAAGGGTTCTCCGGGGAAGTGAAAAAACCACTGACTGATGGGGTCAGCTGTGCATTTCTTTTGATCTTTTCCTGTGTGGAAATTTTCATAATAAAATGTTGGGAAAAATAATTCACTGCTAACAGGTGGTGAAACATCCAACTAATAATACCACCTTCCAACAAGAAGGTTTTGATTTATTAAGAATTTACAGTGATGTCACCAAAAGCACGGTTTAAATTCTTCCAGTAATTGTTTTCTCCTAAAGATATGTATCAAGTTAAACTTGCAGTTGCCTAGAGCATTCTTCATAACAGATAGGCTCTGAGTCTAATCCCACCTCTAGCACCTATTTGCTAAGTGGCCACGGGCAAGAGACGGAAGTAAGGCATGAACTGAGTGTTCTCCAGGGGTGTCCAGCCTGTGGCCCACAGGCTGCATGCAGCCCAAGATGGCTGTGAATGTTGCCCAACACAAAATCGGAAGTTCATTCGAAAGGTTATGAGGTTTTTTTGTGATTATGTGTCGCAATGTATTTAATGTGTGGCTCAAGACAACCCTTCTTCTTCCAGTGTGGCCCAGAGACACCATAAGGTGGGACACCCCTGTCTGTAGACAATAATAAAATGGTCGCAGTTGTTATGAGGATTAAATGAAACAATACACATGAAGAGTCAAGCACAGTGATTGGAAACACTGGATGATAATGTAATGACTGGTACAATTACGGTTGTTGTTGGTATGTTGTTGTTATTATACTTGTTGGTACATACTGATGTCGGTCTCAAAGATTGACTGGGACATGGGAGATTTCAGTGACTAGACCTTGAGGAATCACCTCCACCTGCTCCCTTAGGAGCTGTCTGCATTTAATCGCATTCAATTCAACACACAGGTACTGCCTCCCTAACTCTGCAGTAGGCTCTGCGCTCTGCTATGGCTGCACTGATGAAGTCGGTGTGGTTTCCGCGTTCCCAGTCTGTAGGGGAACAGAAGTTAATAGGCCGTACAATGCAGTGTGGTCAGTGCTGTGAAGGGGGCAACGCAGGGCACTGCAGGAACCCCTGGGACAGTCTGATGAAATACCTCTGGCTTAGTGTCCCTGCTTCAATTCTAAATCATCATTAAACATCAGTTTTATAAAGTATATATAGAATAATTTAAAACGCTAAAAAATAGTACGATCAAAAGTTTCTCAAGATCATAGAGCTTGTACTGAAACCTAAGAAAAGACGTTGACTCCAATACTAAGATGTCACGGTCTACTCAAGGAGAAAAACAGAGTGATTAGTAAAAAAAAAAAGACACACCAAGTTCAGATGCAACAAGAGGAGGGAGCGTATCAGAGGCCAAGAAACACGGTGGAGGAGGGCCGTCTGACGTGGGCACTGAAGGATGAACCTGATGCACCGGGACAGTGAGGGATCGCAGACTATTCCAGGCAAGAGAAAGAGCACGGGCAGAGTAGAGTCCCAGTCCCACCCGCAGATGGAAAATACCTTGAGGCACAGACCTGCAGGGCCCCACAATTGATCAAAATCCTGCCTCACTCAGGACTTGCCCCGATAGGCCGTTAGAGCCCTTGACACATCAGTGCCGGCTCTAAATGTGGCGCAATGTGGTGGCCCCAGGAGGTCATCGTGAACTTCCCATGGTGTCCTTCTTCCTGTGCCTCAGCAGCGGGAGGGTGGTGGGTAGTTGCAGGCAGCCAAGGTTGTGTCTGTTGCATTAGAGTTCAAGGTTCAGAGATGTGAGGTATAAATACCCTAAAGCAAGTGTTGCCCTTCCACCTGGTCTTCCTAGCCCAGCGAATTGCTGCCTTCTGTCCCGGTGCTGGGTGGCTTCTCTGGCTCCCATACTAGGGTGAACCTGAATAGCTTCCTGCCCCCCTCAACCTCAAGTTGCTGCGCTGTGGGTCTTGCGTGAGTCCTTGCTGCCCCTGTCTGCTGCAGCCTCGCCCGAGAGAGGGAAGGCATGGCCACCGATGCTCCTTCCACACTCCACGGTGCCTGGTGGCCTGCAGGGCACACAGCGGGGACTCCGAGACCATGTGATCAGAAGGGTAAACTGTGCTCCCACTGGTAGTTTACCTAGGTACCTATGTCCACCCAAAGAGTACGGAAAGAGGAGTAGGAATTAAACAATATTACAAAAGATATTTATAGAAGATAACCTAGGTCATCATTTAGGAAATAATTCAGAATCTATAATGGGTAATATAGATTTAATCACATTGTTTCCATTTAAAAGGAAAAAAATTTTAAATGCCAGCTTCTGGTAGCTTAAATACCATCTTCTCCAACCAACAATCACTCTGTATTAGATTGAGAATAATTTAAGCATCTTAGAAAACAAATAAAATAACTTCACCCAGGACTCAATTTTTCTGCTAATAGCCTTGTCACTCTGTAGTTTTTCTAGACATTTTGATTTAATGAGCAGGCTTAGATGTTTATTTGACAAACAGATACTTGCAAAAGACTGATGGAAATTCCCAGCTCTTGGTGGGAATAGTACAAAGGAAAAAATACAAGTTGATACGCAAACATGATCTTCACATGGATTGAATGGATGCACCAAGTTGGGGCAAAGACCCACAAACCCAAGCAAGCCTCTTTCCTGCCTGCCTAAGATGCCACCATGAGAGTTTCATCAATATAGATCAGAAAAATCTTCTCCATTAAAATGAAAATACCATTGATGCACTGGGGTGGAAGAATAGGCTCATAAAGCAGGGCAGAAAATGAGAATAATTCCCTAAGGAATGAGACAACAACCTGACAATGGCTTCAACAACTAGACAGGAAAAGATCAAAGGAGAAAGAAGGTGAGAGAACTTTTGGCACCAGGAAGAGGTGAGGCTGTCTAGGAGCTCAGCCCCTAGTGAGGGATCGGGGTTCGAAAACCAGTGAGTTGGTCCCGCACTTGATTCACAAAAGCTACAGACTAAGGAACATCACCCTCCCTTGTTTCTGCAGCGTGAACCTACAGGTTCATGAAAGAATTGCCAGAATGGGAATTCACAGGGACAAGCAAACACTAACCCGGGGCCCCGACACCTAGGGCACAGGGGACAGCAAGGGGCACGGAGCCTGGAGGCCTGGGAAGCAGTAGAGAAGGCCGGTGTTGGGGGATTAAAGGAAACTGGAAGCCCAGCCTGCCTTCTTTGTGGTTTTGGTAAAAGTCCACCTGCCCCTGCCCTGCGTGTGCTGGGGTGACAGGTCCCAGCACTGTTACAAGTTCCACACCTCACCTGGGAACAGAGGCAGGGTGGGGGCCCCCTGGGGGTGAAGGGGATAGCACAGGCCACTGACCAGGACGTGGCTTGGTTTGGGCTTTCAGTCATGTCACTGGCCTGGTCCCGTGTTCTCCCCCCTTGCTCCGTACCTCGAGCCCCACCTTTTTGTCCTGCTAGTTGGGGTTAGGAGCGCAATCTGTCGGCAGGGACAGACGTGGCTGGCAACCCAGCCGTCACATTCCGGTGAGCTTGTGAGAGGAAATTTTCAATATTCATGCATTCCACAGAAACTGTTTTCCAACCTGTCTGCTGGGAGAAAAAGAGACTCCCCTTTCCACATGCTTTCCATGGTTTCTCTCTGCAGCGAGGTAAATAAGAATTTGTATACTATTGCTGATAGACCCAGTAACTATTTATATTGGTTTATGCCATAAAAGCATATGAAGCATTATAAAAAGTCTCTACTCTTAGGGCTGAATACAGCAATCCCCTTCAGGAAAGAAACCATCTCTCAGGGGAGGCGGCGGGTTGCCAGTTCCCTGTCTGGAACCGCACCTGAACTTGCTCTCAGTGCAATGGAGGTGTTCCCGAAAACACACTCACACATACACCCATGCGCACCACAATGTCACAAGCACACACACACACGACTTTATTTTTTTTACTCCGATCAGGTATCTGATTAGTCCTTTCTGCCTTGCCTTCCTATCAGACTGTCTGCATCCCTGACAAACATTTACCAAGTCTGCTGCTGGGTGTGTGTGTCAGTATTTGACTTCATCTGAATGTGCTGAATGGGAAAAATATTTTGGGAATAGAATCGTACATTTGGAAACCCCAATATAAGGGTTAGTGAAAACTAACCTTATTAATTATTCATAAAATTGAATGCATTATCAATCTCTATTTAAACAGTTAAGAACTCAACCATGCTTAGATAGATTGACTGTTTTCATTGGCGCTAAGGAGACTACCTGTTAGAAGAAGGGTTTTCTATGCTGTGCCTTTATTGGGATGTATGATGTACCAAGCAGCACGCAAAGCACTTTTTTTACCCTCCCCTGAGGACATGCTCATTGATATTGGAGAAGAGGGAAAGGAAGGAGGGAGAGAGGGAGGGGAACATTGATGTTGCCTCTTGTGCACACCCCTACTGCGGACAGAACCTGCAACACAGGCAGGTGTCCTGACTGCAAATCAAACCCAGGACCCTTTGGTCCAACCACCAGAGCTACATCAGCACTTTAAAGCATCTCATTTAATCCTCCAACAACCCAACGGGTAATGTTCCATTATTAGTATCAATTTAGCCCCCCTAACACAGAGGAGGAAAGTGAGGTTAAGAACACAGGTAACTTGTGCGAGGTAGTACAACTAGAAAACTGCCGAATCTGCCTCCTGCCCCTTATGTCCATACCCTCCTCCCTATGTTGTCTTCGTGAACATTCGCATGTTCTCTTAGCTTAGACTCACTGTGGCTTTGCCACAGCATTAGTGATCCCAGACGTTCTTGTCCCTGCGGTATTTGTTTATTTACTCACTTATCTTTGTAAGTTTGTCTCTCATCATTTACCAGTTCCGTAAGAAAAGAATAAAGGTTCTTCAACATCAGCAATTATTATAGCCCAACACTTCGTGCACAGCTAGAACTTAATACATGCGGGTGGTGGTGTGCTCAGTGCGTAATGCCCCGAGCAAACAGATGTGCCTTCGACTCTGAGTTTTGCCACTTGCTAGAGCTGTGGATTTGGGAGGCTATTTCCTCTTGTGAAAAAAGTAATATAACAATAACTATTTATCAGTCATTAAAAACGTTTAGTGACATAAAATACTTCTCACAGGGCCAGGCTGCTAGTAGGCCCTCAATATACTATGACAGCATATTAGTTTGCTAGAGCCGCCATAACAAAATCCCAGCAGAAATTTATTTTCTCACAGTTCTGGGGGCTGGAAGTCCAAGACCAAGATGCTGACATGTTTGCTTTTGCCTGGGCCTGTCTCCTTGGCTTGCAGATGGCGGCCTACTTGGGGTGTCCTCACACGGCCTTTCCTCTACCTATGGACAACCCTGGGGTTTCTTCCTCTTCTCGTAAGGACAGCAGTCATTTGGGATCAGGGCCCCACTCATTGATGACCACTGATTGATGATCTCGTTGAGCCGGGGTCACTGCCTTCAAGGCCCCATCTCTCTGCAGGCACGGTCTAGGGTGCTGGGGCTGGGTGTCATCGTATGAATTTTGTGGGGACACAATAGCATCCATTACATCATTGCAGGCTAATGGAATACTAAACTTCCAGGAATTCAAAACAAATGATTTATGTCAGACTCAAGAATGGTGATTCCCTTAAAAAAAAAAAAATACCCTGGTTACAATTCTAGTAGGAGAATTGTAAGGCAGAAAGGACTTCCTCTCCCTTGTTCCTTAGAGAAGGCAATCTAGAAAGGCATTCTCTCCCCAGCAAACAGCACCATATTTACTTTTGGAAAGAAATATATTCACTGTTGGGATATCCAAGATACACTGGAAGAAAACATGACTCCTCAAGCTCAGGTTAAACACCTCAGAGCACAAGGATGGGGGGGGGGGGGCGTGAACTTGTTGAATATGAAATCAGTTCCCTATTCTGCCAAGGAAGGTGATCCTCTTGTGAAGCAGTGGCAACCGAGTCATTCCTCAGCCTGATATCCCGTGGAACGAGCCCTTACCCTCCCGTGTTCTGTCACTGTACTTCCCTTATGCAGAAAATTACTGCATGGCTGTGCTGTTGAGAAAAGGCCCAGGAAGGGTTTCTCATTTCCAGGGAGCCCCACGCGCCGACCTCAGTTTGCCTGTCTCCCCAGTGCCTCTCACCCCGGCAGCCTCTCACATCCCTTCGCCCAGTGTGCTTGTCCTTTCCTCTTTGATGACACTCCCCATCGTCTGCTCTTTGTTAAAGTTACTGTGTAGTCATGCTTTCACTCATCCACCCAACAGATACTTAGTGAGGGCTTACCACATGCTGCTACTTTGCAGAGTGCTGCGTAGGCATCCGTTTATCCTACTGGACAGGGACTCTCCAAAGGACCAGACGGAACAGAGCAGAAACTGTCTGCTTCATTTTCGTACCACCCAGAGGACCTGCCACTTGACAGGCTCTCGGTGAATGTTAGCTAAATTCAATGGACACATGTAAAAGGATGCTTTCTCTCAAAATAATTTCCTTAGAAAGAAAGGGTGGTTAGGAAGGTAAGAAAAAGCAATATTTTGAGGTTTGAAGCTCCGTTGCCAATGGGCAGTAGAGGAAATAGAGGTTTGAACTCTCAACCTCATTCCGGAGGGAGAGAGGGGCCCCCAGGTAAGAGAGGGCGAGGCAGGGCCCGCACCAGGGAGAGCGAGGGGCCAACCTCAGCACAGCACAGTTGCCAGGCAGCTCACAGCCCTGCTCTTCTCCTCCTCTGCTGCTTCTGCGTTTGTGGATAATGCATTTCTGAATTCACATCCCTTCTACATAAACAACAAAGTGATTTAATGATGTAAAGAGTCATTTAGTAAAGCCATGTATCATAGTTTTTCTTTATTCTCTTTGGGACATGGAGAAGGATAAAAGAATCAAAGCTAAGACAGAGGCTGATTCCAGACACCAGACGTAAAACGTAAGTTTTAAATTATGGTACTTTGCTGCTTTCATTATTTTCTGTCAAAACCTCATAGTCTGCGATCATTTAGGACCATCGACTGCTAGCCCCACACAAGAGTTCAGTGCGAATGCTGCTCTCTTGGCTTCGGCTGAGAAGGAAAGAACTCGAGAGCAGGACGTATGCAAAGCTTGTGAACCTTACAAAGTGAGGTGTGGGAAATGCAGGGAACGAGGGGCGAGGGGGTAAATGGGGTCACCAAGTGCTCACTGAGCACCTACTGTATGCTTTCAACTGTGCAAGCATCAGACAAGAGAGCACAGTGTGGAAGTGCCTCCAAAATTAATTTCATCGAATTTAGGAAGGCCAAGATAGAGTAGTTCACTCAGAACCTTTCAAGAGAAATGAAAAGAGAGGTAACTGGCATTTTCTGCACGGCCGCCACCTGCAGCTGGTTTCTCAGTGAGTGGTCACCGCCCCTGTGGCCCAGCAAGGTTAACCACCTTGCTGGTGATAAGCTTGACTAAGTTAAGGAGACAGGAGACCTCTAAAGGGAAAGGGGAGAGGGGGTGGCAGGTAGGGATTTGGTCAGCTCCATAACTCTAACACCAGGAATCAGGACGGGGTCGCCGAGCAGGCCTGTGCGCGAAGCTCAAGTCCGAAATGAGAGCAGGCGTGAGCAGGGGAGCCTAAAACCCGCGACCGCTGAGGCTGGCTGGGATAGCTTGTGCCTTTTAGGTATCTGGATCATTAAATAAACAAGGTCCCGAAACCTGGAGTCCAGACCACCTTGGGGTTTTCCTTCCTCTCCCCCTGCCCAGCAGCGAAACCAAGCAAGAGGGGAATAGCTGGGCTGGAGCCTTCAACATTTCTAAGACAGGAAACAGGGAGACAGGGACCTCAGAGGGCTACAGATAAAAAAAGACCAAGATATTAGAGGAGGGGAAGAAAAGCGTGGGAGGAGCATCTCTGAGTGAGAGGCAGGAGGAGGAGAATGTGCTCTTGGGCTGGAAGTCTGTCCCTGAGGCCAGACAGCGACAGGTTGGGCTGGGGGGGAGTGCTGACGAGTGGGCCCGCTCCGAACGTCCCCTGCTTTCTTTGACGACATCACGTTAGGTAGAGCAGCATGAACCTGAAGTGTGTTGGAACCGTCTGAGAATTCCCCTTTGCACATTCACAGTGCAGAAGGCTGGAGGAGAAAACGTCTCCCCTCTTCCTGAGTCACAGCAGAGCCACCAGGCAGCAGGGACAGGGGGCCATGGGTTCAGATCACCTTACTCAATCACTGTCTTATCAGGTGATTTTCCTTATTGGGCCTCTTTATGGGGATAAATTCTGAAAGGAATGCTTTTCCACTCAGTGACTGTGATGAATGGCATTATTATTCCTGGTTAGTCACTCCCTTCCATAGGAGGAGATTCTACATGCCCTCACACTGCTAGGTGCCCCGCGCTGCCCGCAGGGTGGCGATACTTCCCTGCCCGTTGACTTCAGGCTTGTCTGTGACTTGCTTTGGCTCATGAAACCTGAGTGTAGTTGACTGAATCCCACCCCACTCACACACATGCAAAGTATCTATAAGACACATCATGGAGTTTTGCCAGCTCTGCTGCTTGCATCCTGGAATGAAGCAGATGTGTGGAAGCAGCCAGAGAGCCGCGGGGACCTAGAGCTGGCGCAGTCTGAGAGCTGGAGCAAGCCTGCCCTCAACACAACCCGGTGAGAGCTGCATTCATGGTCCTTCCCTCTGCACACTCCCCTCACTTGGTACTGCTCTCCCTGCTGCTGTAGGTCAAGTGCTCACACTAAAGGATAACTGTTTCTTTTCATGAATACTTTTCCTTTTTACCCCAAACCATGGGAGACTTTGTACGTCACAGAAAAATGCAGCATAAGGAGAGAGAGAAAAACTGGCAAAAACTGAGAAAGAAAAAGAGACTGAGTGTATCTCAGGTCTTTGGCTGACTCAGCTCCCTTGGATATAAAAGCACAATGTCCGGAACTATCACCAGGGCATATTTAGCTCCTGCTACCTCTAGAACAGGCTCTTAGCACTCCTAGGCAGGAGCACCACGTTCCACCTTAAGTCAGTTGTTTTGACAATCAGTTCTGCTCCAGATTCATCTGAGTAGCTTATACATGCATATTCCCAGGCCCTGCCCTGAGATGCTAGTGAAACTGCAGGTTAGGACACTGCCACTAGTCCCTTGCACTGGCAGGATTTCAGGGCCTTGAGAGTGTCAGGGAAACCCAGGCTCTGCCAGGGCTCTGGTCAGAAGCTGGTGTTGGATGCTGGCCTCTCTGGGCCAGAAGACAGCATTGGCCGGAGCTGGGGAGCTCTAGGAACCTGAGGGCACTCAGCCCCCTGCTGTCCTTTTCCGAGGGGGAGCAGCCACTGCATGGGTGAGTGTGCCTGTTCTCCTAGGACTCCCCTCTCCCTCTCACCTGCTAGCTGTTAGGTGGGCTGAGCCCTCCCCCACCCTGAGAGACATGAGTGGCATCAGTCTTTGCAGCCAGCTGAAGGGACCAGGAAGCCAAGAGGGCTTTTCCTGAGGTCTCCATAGAGGTCGGCAGCCTGCCTGTTGGTTCAGAGCTTGCCCACGCAGGGCCTCTGCTCTTTCCATGCTCCTTGGACTGCTGCCCCAGGGTCTCCAGGAGGGGGGGCGCCTGGGCCCCAGTGAAGACAGAAGAAGAGTCATGCGCAGAAAGGGCCCAGCAGCCAGAGACAAACAAGCTGCTGGAGGAGACGAGACAAGTTGCACATCACCCTCATAGCTAAGGATTACAGCAGAAAAATGGGACTAAAAACATGACTTTCTTAAAAAAAATTCAGTAGGTACATCAAAGAACATGGTTTCTGTTGAGATCCAAAGTAGTAAGTTGAAAGGTCAAGTGGAAGAAATATATCAAAGCACGAATAAAAATATGAAATTTGGAAATCTAATGGGAAAATATAAAATAATTGGAGGATAGATCCAGGAGGAAAATGAACAAACACCAGAAACTCCAGAAGGGGAAAAGGAACCTACTGAGGAAAGGAAATAATGAAACAACCAAAACAGAGTATTTTCCTAAATTACAAAAGACCAGAGTCTTAGAAATGATTTAAAAAAATGCCTTTCATGTGGGCATATTCTGATAAAATTCCTGAAATCTAAAGCAGAAGGAAAAAAATCTACAAAATGCCAAACAGAAACAATGAATAACTGAAAAATGGAAAAGAATCGAACTGGAGCTCGATTCCTCAGTGCAGCCGTAAGTACGAAAAGATGACATCCGTGCACGTGTGAGATCGTGCCCAGCAGAGATGGGCTTCACCTGCCAGCGAGCCAGACAGACGTCTGTGGTCAGGAAGGACTCAGAGATTTGAGCCAAACAAGTGAGCCTGAGGCAGAGATTCCGGAGAGGGAACGATGAAGAGGAGAGGAAAAGGTGGCGAGCCACGGTGCTTGCAATATAGAGAGCTAAATCTAAATGGGAGATAGTAAAAGATTGACTGAGATGATCTAATATATGTGTCAAATAAGGTTTACTGAAATAAGGTAGATATTGACTGCCAGAAGAAATCTAATATCCACCTGGAAGAAACTATGACAAGCAAAACCAAGGGTGGGGGCAGATATGAGGTAGGCTGGCCCAGGAAAGGAGAGAGAAGGGGGAAAACATCTGTGATCACAGCTGGTCAGAGGTGGGAGTAGGAATGCTCTGGAGGCTTACTGAGGTGCACTTGGGTTGGGGGGGCAGGGGGTGGAGCAGTGGGGGAGTGGCTGATGTGATGTCTCCAAACAACAGCAACTTACTCTGGGGGTAGAATTCTCCCTGGTGGAGAAGCAGTAGCTTAAAAAGCAGCAAAGATTATCAGAGATCTGCTTCCCTGTGCCTGAAATAATATCCAATGTCACCTCAACTGTGCTCAGCACTGACAGTTTAGCTCCCATTTCTCAATTTGCCCACGCTCTGGAACTGCCCTGCCTGGACTTTTGTGCAGTGCTCCACTTTGCAGTCGCTTGTTTTGGGTGCTGAGCTCCCAGCAGCATAGGCTCCAGCCCTCCTTGCACCTAAGCTGCCACCCATCCCTGCTGGGTGAGCTGAGGGCAGCATGGGGAGTTTGCCAGGCATAGTCTGGGCCAAGCCTGAGATAGCTCTGGGTCTGTGAGGTCTGGAAGGGAAGAATGGAAGTTGATTCTGCAGGGGCTCTAGGACAGCATTCCAAATAGCTCTCTTGGACCAGTTAAAATCCTTAGGGATGCTGGAATGACTCCATTCACATCTCTTCTTTCCTACCCTACCCCCACCCTGCCCAGACTCCTTATAATTCTGAGCTTCATTTTGAATCTTTGGGGTCTTGGGCCACTTGTGGCCTTCCTTCCATTGGATTGCCTGTAGCATTCAGGGATTTTGGAAAAGCACTTGAGAGACCTTTGTCTCAGCCTCACTCAGTTCATTGGAAACAAAGGAGAATAGGGGTAGGCCTCAGGGTGTCACTCACAAAGGCTGGAAATGAGAGAAGGTTGGTGCCTTCCAGTCTAAAGCCAGAGAGGCTGAATGAATTGCCCGAGGTGGGAGCCCGCCCGCCCAGGAGCCAGGATCAGAATCCCCGATTCCAGGTTCAGGGCTCATTCCAGCAGAACCGCTGCCCCTCCCAAATGCCCCTTCCAGTCTGAGGCAGAATTCACCAACGTTCTGGGTGGTCTGCTCCATCTCTGACTCTAATCAGCAGCATTCAGCAGTTCTGCCTTGGGTATGAGACATTTCAGATGAAGCATTCAACATCACGATCATATTTATCCTTCTATACTGAGAAAATTCCAGCCCACGAAACCATTTTGAATAAATCTAATGAATGATAAATAGTAAAATTTATTCAAGAGAGAATATTTTTTTTTCCAAAAGAGAATATTCTTAAAGTTGTAATTACCACTGAGAGGAAATAGTTTTCCTTTATTATAATGACCCAATTAAATGGAAATTTTAGAGTGAGTCCATTTTATGGACTCACATAGGAGAACAGCACACTAACCCTTCTCAGAAAGAGAGTAGACAGATTGTAAATTTATATTATGGAAACAAATCAAGGCACATTTCTCATCATTCCAGTTCCTCTTATGAAGACGCACCAGGTGCATAAAGCCCTTTTCCTGTTGTATCTGTTCATGTCTTATTAAATACCGAGATCATGTGGTGCCCTTTGCCTCCCAGCCACAGTATGTGGGTGAATCTTGAAGAGGCATGAACTTCAGGGTGAAGGGAAAACGCTTCTTGCTCTTATTGGTTTTGCTGGGTATAAACTTGGGGCATGAGATAGCAGCTAATCTTTTACTTTTTAAAGGTCGCAAAAGATAAATGATTACAGTAACATTTCATCAACTGACTCCAGATTTTTACTAGTAAATCCTGATATCGATTTTAAAAGCTGAAAATCTTTTATTCAAATATTTCTGATCAGACCATAAATCCTTACAATCCAAATCTGTTTCTGAATGAAAGATCCGTGAAAATAGATGATGGATTTCATGGGCTGTCAAAGCAAAAAATGTTACATTTCCTACTTTGTCATTGAATATGATATAAAACACCTGAAGCTAGATTATTTATATTGACAAAATTATTCTTTGGCATTGGAAGCTGTTTTCTGGGGAATAAAAATAAAACATCAAAATAGCTTTTTGTCAGAACTAGAACTTTTCTGGTTTTGAATTCGGCAGTAAAAAGAAATATTGTGGATAAGTGCCAAAAGCTACTTTCCTCGAGTCAAACACAGAGCACGCTGCTGGAAGTGCAGGCTGGAGTGGACTGCTTTCTTGTCGGACACCGCATATTTTAGTAACCATCCACCGTTATCTTTACTGAAGATAAAGGAGTTTATCTTTTACTGTCTTTTTCTTTGTTTCTTTTTTTATCATTCCTTTTCACACTTCTTTTCCAGAGGTCACCAGACATTAGATTTGTATTTCAATCACAGTAAGTATATTAAAAATTATTCTTCTCTTTCTGGGTAGTGACTCCAGCCCACTTCCTTATCAATAAATGTGTCATGAAGGGGCTCCTGATGGGACTGTGACCAGATAGAGCAAATCCAACATCCCAGCTCCCCAAACAACTAGGAGTTAGTGGGTATGGAAAGTCACCTTCTCGTAATGAGGATATCGAATGATGCTCATTGGGCAAAATAGAAATTGGCATGTGTGCATGTATCTACAACAATATAAATATATACATGTCCACTAATCTGCTACTTTAAGCCCCATCAATCATTTTGCAAATCGGGACCATAAGTATTATGATGCCAAATCTATTTTTTAAATTGAAAAATTCTGTACAAATACTTTTATTTAGAGATTCAAGTATCAATATATTGAAATAGCTCAGACATGAAGTTATAGACACATATCATTCTCTACTCTATAGGAAGTATCGTTTCTCTTAAACAATGGAATAAGGGATAGCATACGTTTAAGATCAGAGTTAACTGCAAAGAGTGTTTGTAGACAGTGGTTCCAATCCTAGTTTTGATAACTGACTTGAGCACATTATTTTTGTCTCTCTGGGCTGTAGGTTCCCATTAGGTCCAGAAGACCCAGATTACTAATCTCAGAGAGTTGTTTTGGCGATCAACTGAAGACAACACAGGTAAGGTGCCTGGCACATATTAGGTGCTCAACAAATGATAACAATAATAGTAATCCTCAAATAACTTCTGAGGCTCTTGGCTGTTTGGCACGGAGTGTGGTCACTATTTCACCGTGGCTTGGAAATTGTCAATTGTTATATACTACCAACTATGAACAAGAGAATGACGAGGTTGTGGGAGAAAGGAAGAGGTCAGATATCCAGAGCATGTCCTGGGCAGAAGGAAAGGCGCAGGTGCAGAGAGCTCCCTTCACAGATCCTGAGAACTGGAGTTTTGGATTCATTTACAACAGCACATAAGCTCAGCCGCACATAAGAAACCTCCCCACCTCGGCCCAGTAAAATACAAATTACCGACTACCCATTTTTATTTTCAGCAGTTAGATAGTACATCATTAATTCTTGCACATACTCAAGCTCAATGTCATTGTCAGTTTCGTTTTATTTCCACCTTTTTTCTGAGATCCCTGATTGGAGGTAAAGACCTGCTCTCTGAGCATCTCCAGGTAGTCTAAGGCACTATGAATCTTTAGGAGCTCCCCTTCTTTGAAATAATTTACAACTAAAAAACAGCAACACATTTTCTTTTCAGGGTAGAAATACTGGCAATATAAATGCAGCAGCTTTGAAATATACATTATTGTAATTCAAGTGACTTGCTCTTTGAAAATTCCTGAGACAAGTCTTTATTGCAACTATTATTTAATGATGAGCACAATAATTAAAGGCTCATTCAAGAAAAGTATCCATGCCAGGATCTGGATGGCCTACAGCATTTCAGATTACGGGGCATGGCTGCTGGCGGATGCCTCTACCCATTTTTCTCAGGCTCGCTGTGCCCCTCCATCGGCAGTGCGTGGACCCAGGTGGCGTGTGCCCAGACGGTGTTCCCTGGCGCCCTGTTAGAGAAGCCATCTAGCAGCTGGGCTGTGAAGAAGACGTGGACAAAAACGGCCAGGCAAGGTTGAAAGTAAAGTCACCTAGTTACTTTATTTAATTGAGGATTTACCAAAACACCTTTTGTGGGTGTGTGACATATCTATTAATATTCTGTGGAATGGTTTTATATGAGACCAGCTTGGGAAGCATTAGCTACACCTGTGCTTTTCATTCCTAGTTCCATAACAGAATCTCCCGGGTCCTTCAGAAAATGCACAGTGCCAGCCCTCTGCCCGACGTCTTTTCTGTCGGTCTGGGGTGATGTCCAGGCATCGGAACTGTTTTTGAAGGCTCCCTTGCCTGGACGAGTCGAATGTCCAGCCAGGTCTGAGGACCTCTGACCTAGACCTGCCACTAATGACACTTCTACACCCCAGTGCCCTCCTTTCTCAGTGCACAGAGCCATGGTGAGTGAGAAAAAAATTCCCCGAAGCTCTGATGTGTCAGAGAAAGAAGTTTTATCTGAGGTCAGCCCTGGATCACCAAGTGACCTTGACGTTTCAGCCGGCATGTTGACATGCTGGTTTCACAGGCTCACTCCCTGTCACTCTTCCTTCTCCTTGGCGGGGACCATTTGCAGTGAGAATGCACAGGCTTCCCCCACACCTGTTAATAGTGTGACTATAGGTAAGTGAGAAGTTGCTCTTTCTCACAAAAAATGGTGGGAACTTCTGCTGCAGGTAAACCCTCCAAGACGTTCTGTGGCTCCCACTCGAGCTAGTACGTGCTGGAAGCTCCTGACTGTTCACCACTAGTGCAGTTTACCTGAGAAGTGAAGGCTGGGAAACAGCTGGTAGCCTGGAGCCTTGGAAAGCCTATTATCTATTGTAAATCTCTAGCTCAAAATTGCACCTTGTCTTTGAACTTTTCTAGAATTTTAATGCAATAGGAAATGCATGTCTCTTCCTCCTTAACTAAGGAACCAACATTTACGGATTAAACAAACTGTATAATTTTATACGGAGAGAAAGACTGCATAATTTTATGGACTTCTTTTATCTGCAATGAGAGTCTTCAACCTTTTAACTTAAGGGTATAGGAGAAAGAAAGAAGGCATTTAGTATTTATTAAGCATCTGCAATGTGCCAGCATGGATACAGTTCTTTCCATTTCATCATCTTATTTAATCCTGTTACAGCCCTTGGAGAGGTTCCCATTATCCCAGTTTTCTGACTATGGAAAGGGAGGTTCAAAGGGGATTAGGTACTGCCCATGGTCCCACTGGAAGTGGGGCAGAACTGGGACTTGAACTGAAGTCTTGTGATGGTGGCGGCAACACTGAACCTGGACAAACCGTCTCCCTGCCTTTGCAGAGCTACCACAAGAAAGAGGCGGGGACCCCAGCCTCAGCTTGATGACCTCTTTAGAGCTCAGAAAGTTCCAGGCGTTTCATCCTTCCTGCATCTGGACTTTCGGTCTATTTTGTATCCTCTCCAAAGTTGTATCTGAACCTCATAAGTATTTTCTCCTCAATGTTCTACTCTGTGCTTTGAAACAAAAGAGATGTTGATACTTAAAAAAATACATAAGTGTGTAGGCAGACGTGCATAATGGTTACAATGTGAGCTTTGGATTAGACCTGGGTTCAAGTCTTAGACCTGTGACCTATCAACTCTGTGACCCTGGGCCAGTTTCTTTACTTCTTTGCCCTCCGTCTCTTCATTCATAAAATAAGTTAATAATATCTGTTCATGGACTTGTGACCAAACAAGATTATATAACTCTGGTTTCCTGACTTTAATTTTCATTAGACTCATACACCCAAATGTTGAAAATAAGATAGAAATGTTTCACAGCTTTCCAAAGCTTATCATTTGTGAAACTCAGGCAGATTCATGAGTTTTTTCGTCATCAATTTATTGCTTTAGTCACTCAAGAAATATTTATGCCAGGCATTGTGTTAGGCCCTGGAGATAAAGCAATTTTTCAAGTAGTTTACAGCCTAGTTACGGCAAATTTGACTGTATCAGTTTATACCCATTAAAGATACACACAAATGATACTCACATACTAGTTTACTATAATGTGAGTCTAAAATTAACATGCACGAAATAATACAGGGTCTATAGTTAATAAGTTTCCAACTGTTAATTATAATTACTAACAATTGTGGTTAACTTCCAGTCTGACTAATAGAAAAGCAGACAGCCCTTCCCCCATGCTGTTCTCTAAGCTGGCAAAGAGCAGCTGCCTTCGGAAACGCAGGGAGGAGTTCACACTGAGTGAGCTCTTACAATCAGACTGCCTGCTCTGCATTGAGGTCCTTAACCAGTGATGAGCTATGTATGTGTTCCCGGCACTGAGGCTTCAGAGCACAACTGCTTTCAGTTATTGAGAGTGTGTATCCTTCCATCGTGCATCCTGACGAGAGGCTGGGTCTTCAGCAAGGACTGGGTGTCGTCAGTTTAAGAATTTATTAATTTTTTTCTTTGTCTGGTTCACAGCACAATTTTTTCTAAGTATTTCATAATTGCTTTGATTTCACATATCAACCAGTCAATATTAACTTTCTCTCTTATAGTAACCAAAAAAAAAAAAAAAAAAAGGGCGGGGGGAGAAATGAGAGGCAACTGGGGTGGCACAATTGTCTGTTATCCAAGGCCAGGGTAACGCTGACCTGCTCCTTGGGCCTCTCCTTGGGTCTTCTCTGCAGGGGGAAAGTCAGCCTGAAGAGTCAGGTAGAACCTTTTAAGAGCAAGATAATTTGCAAGATCAGATATTGATAAAGTAGCTTACGGGATTTGCTCTGCCTTTAGAATACCCACTGGAAACGGCATCCCACCTTTAGCAGAGGGAAGTTCAGTGGTTTCCACAACCAAAGCACTGGTGCATTTCTCACCGAGGCTCCAGTCCCGCTGCACTCCCTTTGAGCAGGCAGATGAGACTGGGGACCAAGGTGATCTTTTATGCGTCCTATGACCTTGCAGATGGAAACTGCCTGCCCCTCACATGCTATTCTTCAACATGTAATTCTTATCTGGGGGCAGGAAAACACTGTGCTTTATTTGATACGTATAAAATACCACCTTCATCCCTGAGAGGCTTGTGTGTTCAAGCTCCTGGCCTCTCCCCTTTCCAATGCCGCATCTTGATCTTCACAGCTGAAGTCCATCTGGATTATCCTCCTTTCTAGCTCATAGTGAGAGAGCCAATGAAATACCTTTTCCTGTTGCTGGGTGACCGTGAATATTTTGAAAACATGCCCCATAAATGCGGCAGCGTAAAAGCCTGCCATTGGCTGGTTGGGCGTTCTGTGCAATGCTGATGCACTAGGCTGGCAGAAGAGTGACGGGTGGGAAGAGCTATGCAAATATATCACTGGCCTGATGTTCCGCTGGAGAGGAAAACTATTTCAAGGCTGAGTGACAACTATAACATACCCTGTTAGAAGAAAAATAAATCTCCCTGAGTCTAAATTTAGGCTTCTGAAGAACAGTTATGGAAATACTGTAGGAAAAAAAAAGAAAAAGAAAAACAAACTCAAGGTTGTCTTGCCCTCAAATACCCTGCTTTTTCATGGTCAGGTGAGCGGTTCCCCCTGTCCTAGAAATGTACCTGCATTTCTACATACCCTTTGTAGTTTGGTGTTGATACATTTCAAAGTCTAAACTGTTAGTTCAGGGCAATAGTTTTAAACAGTATCAAAGAGGCCTTTTACATTTTTCTTTGTCTCCTCGTCTCCAGCGTCCTCTTCTTCACCTCCCTCCCGTGACCTTCAACTGCAACAATCCAGCAGCCACAGGATGTGATCAGTGTGGAGTCCAGCACTGGCTGCATTTTATCTCACTCTGTCCACTTAAAATACGTGCATCCCAGTGGGAGGATAAGCAACTCTTGTCTAAATAGCTTTGGGATGCTCTTTGCAGTCAGAAAGAGCTGTTTGGATACAAGTAACTGCTTTGGCTAACACTGGGTTAACTGTTTACACACAAATCTGCCAAAGAGCCTCTAGGCAAGAGTATCTTTTTACTAATTGAATTCTAATGAGGCCAGGAAGTAGATTAGGAATTGAGCTATTTTGCTCTGAATTTCAAACATCAGATACAGGGATGTTTGGCCTCTTTGATCTGCATAATTGTCCAGTAAATTCTAATTAGTTCGCAAAGAAATGAGTATTCGAGAAGGATTTGTGGATTACTGATTGGTCCAGTTGGAGGGGCTTTTTTAGTGTTCAAGCACAATGGAAAGACGCTGCTGTGATATGAACAAATGAGACAGTGTTAAGGAATGGTTCCTGAGCTGATTAAATTGGCACATCCCTGGAAGTTACATTTATTTGCCTTATAATATTTGGGTGAGTTTGAGAGCTAAATCAGGGTGACCCTCAGTGGGATTAGCTGTGGAAATAGGAAAGCTTGAAGGACATAACAGAACAATGCAGTTTAAACTGCAGTTTAAATTTTTCAACAATGCAGTTTAAACAGTCACGTGAGAAACAATTTCAGCAGATAGATCACACTGGTGGGTATCGCCCAGGGTCTACAAATTATGAATTACGAAGAGGCTGTTGTGAGCATCTCATCTGTGCAGACGGAAATGTGTGCTCTCCATGAGAGAGGTCATGGGCAGGTTTGACAGGGCCCGAAAGTCACTCTCTGAAAGTTACTTGCAGGTACACCCCACTTGTAGAGAGGGCAATATGATACTATCTGCCTAGTATGATCTCCTTTCTAAGAACACTGGTCTTTCGACTCCAACCAGGTGTTTTCACCTGAGAGCTGTCAGGTTCTTCTACGGCCACACCCCTGTCACAGTTGATTGGTCCAGGGTTGGACACTTGACCCAACCTGAACCGATCAGAAAACTTCCATGAGTTTCCCCAAACTGGAACTTGAAAATGGTTCTTTCTAGAGGAGGGTTTGCTGAAAGATGAGAAACTAGGCCTTGACAGAGGCCATGTTTACCCTATTGTAGGGAAAGCCAGGCTGCAGTGAGCACACCTGGGAGCCCAGTGCTGCAAAGATGTGGCTTTGCACCTTTGGCTTAAGGGACGACCTAGGTGCTTGCTGCAGTCAGCTCTGGGAGTGGTCAGGTGACTCTGCCGGTGGCAGTTGGTTGGCAGGAGCACATCCGTGGGACAGGTTTTGCTCTGGGTACTCGGTGCACTCCTGCTTGCATGCCTTCCTGGGAGGAACTCTGGGCTTATGTGTGTTACACAGAAGACTTTCCGTCCGGAACATTGCGCCCTTCTCATCCTGCCCTCTCGTGAGTAAATTGTGCAGTGGGAGAAGAAGCTCATGCAAGAACAGGCGCTTGGCCGAAGCCCAGGGCAGTCAGGGACATTCCTGACAATAGAATATTTTCACCTTTGGTTTTTAAGGGTTTTATCAAAATGCCCAGTCTTTGCTCTCGCACAGAACTTCTTAGAGAACCAGAGGAAAGCTATTTTCAAGGAGATCACTGATGGTTTGAAACAAAGATCAGATAGAACAGAAACTTATCCATGGTTTTAAAGGGAAGGTGATTGCTATGATTTTTCGTATTAGAGCAATGTGGTCACAGAAAAATCTCTGTCTTTTCTTTCTTTTCTGAATTCTAGGGCTTCCCTGTTGGCGCCAAGGGGAAGAGTATAATGTCCTCCCTTAAAATCCAGCTTCCGTATTTCACAGGAGTGCCTGACACATTTAAGCCCAGTGCTGAGAGTGGCCACCTGTTCCTGCTGAGACCCACAAGGCTTCGTTCTCACAGAGCTCCCCTCTGTCTCCGGAAAGGCCTGCGGTGGGTAATGGATGTTAGGAAAGCAAACCTGGCACAGAGAGGAAGGGGGTCATTCAGCACAGGAATTGTTTGGGATTTACGCTTTGGGCAGAAATATTGCTTTTAGACCTCACGAACCTGTCCCTTGAAGTCGATACTCCCGAATGCTGAAGGCTAGAAACCACACCTGTCAAACCATAGGGCTGGACTACTATGCAAACTATGTAAGCTTAAAAACAAAAACATGAACAACCAAACAAAAACCCCTTTTGCAGAGTCTATTGGCATCTGGACCCACTATAAGGAACTAAACCATGATCACAGGAGGGCTCGTCCTCAGACGGAAAGGAGAGGGACACGCCAGGAGCCAAAGGCCCTAAATCAAAAGGGGTCCATGCCATTTCAAAAGGGAATATTTCAAATTCAGCATGCCTACCCGCATCACAATTTCTCATACACTATAATTAATTTGTACCTCAGTTTCATCCTCTATAAAATAAGAAAAAGAATAGTAGGCACTGAACACAGACCAGGCAGATGGTAAATTTCATTACCTGTCTCTCATGTTCCCGGGAACCATCCCCCTGAGAGGTCTGAGCACAGACACTGGGCAGGGGAGCGTCCAGGGAAGGGAAGGGGCCTCGGCCACAAGGAGCGAGGCCTCCAGATTGGCAGTGTGCTGCCTTCCTCGGCTGCACGAACCATGAATGTGTGCAGCCTCGGATTCTTCCCATGAGGTCTTCTGTTAACACTCAGTGAAGTAAGAGCTGTGCAAGCACTTAGAATCAGCAAGCATGCTACAGCTAGAACAGCATGACTCTTAATGAATAGTAATATTTAAAATATATAACAAATGATATCATGTTATCCTACAGTAAGCCCAGAAAATAGAGCGCAAAGTCCATCTCCCTGTAGATGATTAATAGCAGAAGAGTATTTAAGCCTTTTATCCCCGGCTAGGTTGAAAAAAGCCTGCACTTGCGTAAGTTCTCACCAGCTTTTCTCACACTTTCTCTTTTCATGGCGGCGCAGGTCTGATTCCAGTGAGTTACAGAAGTACCTGTAGCCACTGCTCTGGGCCAGTATCCAGAGCCAAGGGTGAGGCCAGCTGAGTGACCCCTGGCTTGGGAGTAGGAGGTAAAATCTCTTTTGAGCTTGAATCCCTTCTACAATGTGGTCTTGTATAAAGGATGCTAGAGCTTTTTGTTACAGAGTGACTGTAACACATTTTCAATTCTTATTAAAATTATTGTTTATACTCAAATTCTTTTTAGTCCCAGGAAATGTTTGAGGCTCTGGAAGGAAATGTCAGCCTGTGTTACATGACAGTCTTAGAACATTGTCTGTGGTGATTCATGTTCACAATGCTGAGCTTAATTTCTTGGTATTATACGTAAGTGTCGAATCCAAAAATAGCAAAATCCTGCACGGATGTTGTGTCATTGATCATGGATGTTCTAAGCTGGTTCTGTGCAAACTCCTTGAATTGCTTCTAGGGGAATAAAAAGCATCAGAAACAAAGTTACTATTCCACCAACATGCAGATTTCCTAGGAAGGAAAAGAGTGCTTAATAGCTCCAGTGATTCTGCCTTTGAAGGGAAACAGCATGGCCACAGAGATAGACAACAAGACTGGGTTCCAGTCTTGTTACATGCATGTTGCAATATATGCAACAATAAAAATAATTAATAGAGCAACTGCCCTGCTAACCTCCCGACCCCTAGGACACCACCTGGTCAACAACTCCCAACCCATCCCTGGCACCCATTCTGCCACCCACTGGCTGGCTCAGTGGGGTGGGCAGGCAAGCTCGCCCAGGCTTTGTTGATAAGGCTGAGCTGCAGGGCGGGTTTCTCCAGTCCCTCTGCCTCGTGCCTAGGCGAAGGAATACCCGGCCTGTGGTGCTAACAGATTCCAGGTCAAACACACACACACACATTATTCTACCTTGAAATTACGTTTAAATGATTGCCTTTCAGCTTTTAACCATTTTTCCTAGAAATGTGGCTCAGTAAATCCTTCCGTGGAGCAAGGATGGCACCCAGTGGCCAAAGTGTTTCATCTCAGATCTTGCTTTCTCACAGAGTTGCTTGTCTCCGTGGAGACAAGGAATCACCCGCCACAAGATGGTTTTCTCAAGCCTGAGTTGAAATGCCAAATCACATGACTATCCCTTTAAGCTGAAGTACACATGCACACAATCAAGGTGGTAAACCATTATTCAGCACAACTTTTAAAAATCCTTAAAGTTACCTTAAGAGCCTTACATTAAAGGCATCGTACTTCACATGTGCAGGTGGCTACCCATGATGTCCCTAATGTCAGCCCCTCTAAAGGGAATACCACACACATACAAACCCAGTCTCACATTCCACATGTCTTCCCCCAAATAGTCTCCAGTTTATCAGTTCTCATGCTTTAAACTCGAGACTTTATCTCCTGACAAGTGCTTTATCATTAAACTGATGTTCACAAGCTCTCAGCCTTCTTATCTTTCTCACAAGGTGCCTGGCAGCCCCAGAGATCACAGGATAATAAAGTGGGGCCGCTCTTTTTCCTTCGAGCTTCCCAGGTGTCAGAGGATTTCCATACAGCTAGACAGACAAACAGACGGTAAGGAAGACAAGCAAGATGTCAGAATAAGGGATTATATGCTCTCCTGCTAAGAATGATGCAAAATCTTCATAATGTTCGCCGTTTCCAATTTCCTTAGTTTTCTCAGCAGTCTGAAATCCCAGGGTAGGAAGTCACGCGGATGTCACAAACGCACCACCAAAACAAGTTTCTAATAAAATGGCATTTATTACATAGTGGCTGCCGAAAGAGTACCACGAAAAGTCTCTATTAAAATGTCTGTTAAGTTCAGTCCAAAATCCTATTTTTCTCAGACACCATCACCATTCAGACTTATTTGGCCCCTAACCTGTCAAAATGCCGAGGGTTCTGGCCTATTTGGCCTTTCCAGTTCCCTTCACCAGTCAGGAGTCAGGGCTCTGCCTGAGCCACACCACTGCCCTTCACGCCTGTCCTCCCTAGACCTCCAGGACTCATCTCATAGCTGCTCTGGACCTTTTATTTCATTCCTGCAGGCTCGGAGCCCCTGGGCCGCCAATGGGACACCTGAGGAGAGCCGGGAACCCAGCTGGGTTAATGTGTGGAGTCACACAAGTGGGAGAAAGCCATCCAGGCCCATTCTTTCTCTTGGGGGAAGCAGACATTCGCAGTGAACTTTCTGAGACAGGGCCGCTGTTTTGTTTTCAAATGGAAAGAGTCACAACTAGTGGCTATTTAAGTTGACCTGAGAGGGGGTCAGGGTCACGGCAGGATGTGCTGGGCCAGCTGGGTCTTAGAAGAGCCCCGGCGGCACACACAGGTGCTTGGCTCAGCAGCCCTGGTTGCCTTCGCCCCCCACCCCTCCACCAACTGTTTCAATACTCAGGAGTGACAAAGTACAACCACCTTTTTCTGATGTGGCACTCATTATGACACAATTCATAAAGAGAACCCGCGGAACATGTGGACATTTGACCGCAAAGCACTCAACACAGGTACGGACATGCCGTAAGGGGTGCAGGCTGCCTGCTCAGTCTGCTGCCCTGGAGCAGACCCCTTTTGGGTGCTGACCCAGCTGCTTCCCCTGCAGTCAATTTCCTGTTGAAGGTTCAGTAACTTTCCCTGATGGTAAAAAAATCTGATATTAAGCTTGGTGTAAATGCTATTTCAAGTTAAAACAACCCCGTCAATTCAAGAGCCAGGGACGAGTGAGGAGGCAGAATAGGTTAGGTGTAAGAAGATACCCGAATTCTGTTTATAACTGCTCCTTGGTCATCTTTTTAACAACCTAAGAAGTAAGATGAGGTGAATGGGGAAGTCGTTAGTTTTTGAGATTTCCAAAGGTTGCATTTCAGGAAGGCTGTGAGGGCTGAGACTAGAGAAACTAGTCTCCCTGACACCCTGAGGTCCCTACCACCCTCCACCCACTCCTGGCCTCTGAGAAGGGGCAGCCTGTAGGAGAGGAGCTGAAAAGTGCTCCCTACTCACTGGGGTGGGGAACACAAGCTCCCTGAGTCTCTGCCACACAGCCCCTGCCCAGCGTCCTCTGCGGTGGCTGCATCCCCGGGGTTTGGGTAAATGCCACAGTGTGACCACCCCTTTCTCTGTAGTGCACTTTTCCTCTGCAGAAGCTTCCAGGGTTGTGGAAATAAAGTGGGCAGGGCAGGGTAAGCGCTGCCTCTGTGCAATTAGAGATCCATTCATAAAAGGTATTCTGTGCACTCAGCCAGACAAATGGGGGAGCCCCAATTCCTGCCACCTTGTGCAGGGACCCTTATGCAGGGTCTCTGACAGACGCATCTACCAGTTAGGGTGTTTCTGAGGGCCGAAGCTTGTTATTAAAACCTTTGAATAATTCATGGAGCAAACACGTTGCCTCCAGCCCAGTAGGTGTATATCACATCCCATTGCTCAGCTTGTCCCCGCCATCCGTCTTTCAGAAGAGGCCAGAAGATCCTACTTTTGACGTAGCCATTCTTATTTCTGTATGGAAAGGTCACAGGGAGTATCTGTTCTATGGTACTTTATTTACTTTACCAGGATATGAATTTGTGGCCTAGGCATTAACAATGGAAACTTGAAACATGCAAGAGGAAGTGGAAACCAACACTCAACATGAGTTATTGGCATTTAATTACTGAGGCAGTCATGGAATCTAATGAACAAAGTAAACTAACAAACAAAATATAAACAGACTCATAAATGCATAGAACAGACTGACAGCTGTCGGAGGGGAGGGGGCTGAGGGGATGAGTGAAAACGGTGAAGGGATTAAGAAAAAAATCCTCATAGATGCAAACAACATTGAGGTGATTACCAGAGGGAAGGGGGGTGGGGGGAGGCGGGAGAGGGTAAAGGGGGGATAAAGGGAGATGGAAGGAAACTTGGCTTGGGGTGGTGAACACACAATACAATACGCAGATGCTGTATTATGGAACTGTACACCTGAAACCTGTCTAATTTTACGAACCAATGTCACCCCAATAAATTCAATAAAAATGAAAAAGAAGAAAACAAAAGAAGTTGGACTGGGTGAAAGAGGGGGTTAAGAAGTACAAACTGGTAGTTACAAACTAGGAATGGGACTGGGAAGTGCAGCCATGACAGCATGGTCAGCGATATTGTAATAATTGTGTAGGGGCCGGCTGAGGTGCTGGAAATACCGAGGGGCACGCCATGTAAAGTACATGATTGTCTGACCACTATGCTGCACGCCTGAAACCAACACAAAATCAAACTGAAAGACCAAAAAAAAAAAAAAAAAAAAAAATGAAGGCAGAAAATCCAATGGTGATAGAAGAGGATTTCACTGTGGGTGGTGGGCACACAACACAATAGAAATACACACTTGAAACCTATATGATCCAATTAATCAATGTCATCCCAATAAATTTAACTTTAAAAAATCCAAAACAAAACAAAATTACTGAGGCAGTTAAACGGTGCTATAAATGAGATCCTCTCTGACTGCAGCTGTAACCCATGCAGTTTGGAATTGAAAGAAGGGATGATAGACAGTAGCAATATACTACGAGAATGTCCATGAGTTGATTTTAACTGGTAAACTGACACGTATAGTGATAACTGCTTAGTCTCCCCCTTTCACTCAAATCTTAAGAAAGTGTACAAAGTTACAGGAGCATATAACGGTGCACTAAACTCATTTTCTTATGTTATCACAGCTGGCCCCTTCAGATTATTAAAAGCCTTTAAATCAGTCATCTTCAAAGAGATCTAATTGTCAATATGGTCTTTATAGATTATCCCTGTAGCACAGTGCAGAAGAGATATTAACAGGCACTAAAATCTGCACAGATTTTTCTGGGCACACCTTTCTTATTTCAAGTTCAAGGAAGATCAGTAAATGTTAATGAGGACAAAAACTGTTCCTTAGATCCTGGTTTCCTCATTCAGTGCACAGTGCAACCAACCCATAAAGGATAAATTATTAACATTATAACTGGAATCGTACTTTTACAAAGTTAATTCATTAGCTCCAGAAAGTTCTGTGATCTTAGCCCTACAAAAGGACTGTTTTCCAAAGTATAAATAATATATCAGAACCACAAAAAAATACGCTTCAGTTCTGATATTGTTGGATGAGCAATTATATGTTGTTTTATGTACTTATTCTGGCCAGACAATCTGGGGACATCCCTAGAAAGGTTTCCACACTCTATCTATCTACCATTTACCCTCCAACCACTACACACCTAGCAAGGAGATTTTTCCCAGCAGGAGAAATAGGGTTAACAGAACAAAACAAAACAAAAACAAAAATACCCTCCTTTTCTTCTGTGGCACAGTCTACAACAGGAGAAGAAATGGAGGGGTATGAAATAGGAAGACAAGATATGAGAAAAGATAAGGTGGTGTCAGCCTATCATTAATGATTGTAAAAATTCACTACAGGTTTGTTGTATATGAAATCCGTGTTCCTTTAGACCATGTCATCTGGGAGTACTAGTGACAATGAATCAAAAGTAATTAATGGCATGTATCACACTCTAATGTTGTGGTACCTCCACGTCTCCCACTTGTTTCGGGAAGTTCTCAGGGTGTACCTTGCTCTTGCTTGTCCTTAAAATGTGACTACTCAGCCTGCAGTGATTCCTTCAGCCTCTGCTGGTCACACTGGGTGGAAAGTGCCTTGCCTCTGGCCCACAGTGATGCCTCCTTCCTCGGGCTGCTGTGTTCTGCTGTGTGCTGTTGACATTCTGGAACCCTGGCTCTTGCGGGTATTTAATGCACCGAAACTGTAAAAAGCTCATGCCTTTTGTGTCCACGCATGTTCTTAGCTGAGGATATAAGTCCACAGGAGGCTAGGGCAAGAGGCAAATCCAAGAGACAAACCCCACACTGAACTTGGAATCATGCAGACAACTGAAGCCTATGCCCTCAACTTCCATCAGGAAGAGTTCTTGACTCAGAAGACCTCCCATGTAAAACATATCATATCTCTTTGGTTTTCTAGACATGCCTGAATCCCAAATGTGATACATCCTGGGCTGCAACTAGATTCTGACCTGTGTGTGCATGTATTTGACCTCCAGATCCTTTTCAGCACTAGATAATAAAATCATTTTCCCCCAAACTCTGGCATAATCTCTGAATCATGGATCATTAGCTTGGTCCGAGCCGGCGTAATCCAACACGTTGAGACTCGCCCATCCTTTAACTCATGAGAGTGCGTGGATAGCTCTGATTCCAAGGTTTGATCTCCTCCTCTCTGTCTCTTTTTGTCTCTGTCTCTGTCTGTCTGTCTTTCTCATACATATATTTATCTACTACTCTGTTAAAAAAAAAGTATTGCAGGTAGCAAAGTTTACAATATTTAAATGTAAGCATGGTTTTGTCTGTACATATTGGTCAAAACAAAGTATTTATTCACTGTTGTTTAGCTGCCACGTTAGGAAACTGCCACTGCACTCTGGAACGGAATCTCAGGAAACCCATTTCGGTGTCTATACACAGGGTTATTTTAAGCCTACTGCATTTTCATGCGGTTGCTGCACTTACAAGACATCAGCTACCAATTATGATAATCTTTCATTTACTTTATACCAATATATTAAGAAAAAAGCCATTAAGGTAAAACTATTTACTATATATCTCAATTACACTGGAGTAAGCAATTTAGAATAAATCAGTTAATAATCTTGAGAATTTTAAGATGAAATAACTCTTTGTTTTTAAATTTAAATACTTCATACTTTTAGTATGCTTGCGAGCTAACAATAGAAAAGCACGCCAGATTCCAAATCAAGAGTGTTCTCCTGACTTTAAGTGAAGAATTAAGCCTAAACCCAGGGCAGTACCTCTGAGAGTCCCCAGCTAGTGATGTTGGTCTGCTCCAGCTCGGGCCATGTCCCCTGCAGGTCCGGCCATGTCCCACCAAATAGCTCCTGCAGGCCTGTTTGGTCCACTGGGAGCCTTGCTGTCTTTCTCCCTGACTGTCCCTCCCCTCTCTTAGCAATGATGGTAATTACAGCAGTAGGAAATATAATAGTGAAACAGATATGGAAATTATTTCCCTAAGTAGAGTTTCTAGGAAACTGAACTTTGTTAAAGTAAAAAAGCTTTAAATACTTTTGATAAAAATACTAATAAAGTACACATAAAATATAAAAAATATAACTACATATATACACAGTTTTAACAGTTTCTTAATGAATAAGTGTTTTAAGTTGTGGAACACTGATGCTGTTTGGATTTGCTTGGTCACCCATTCACCCACTCAGTCATCCATTCAACAAGTTACTTACTGAGTGCCAGCGGGTCTCAAGAACTGTGCAAGGCGGTACGGACAGAGAGTGAACCAAAACCAAACATAGGAGCAGTGCTGCCCTGAAGGCACTCGCATTCTAGCTGGAATTCAGGGTGTTTATCTCTGCAACAATAGGCCCTGACTCCTATGGTCATGGTTGTCCCATCTTCTTCCTTGGTTCTCAGTTGCTACCTCTTGCCGGCACCATGCCCCTCCTGGCCTGGGTCACCATCGCAGGTCTTTTCCATATCCCTGGATGGAACCCGAGCAGCTCACCTCGGGCCCAGTGTCCACTCCCTGCCCTTCCGGCAGTTCCCTCACCCTAAGATGAGTTTAGGGTCTCCCCTTGGTTCCTTTATTAGTGTGACTCAACTCTAATGACCTGATTCAATGATCAGGCCTAAAGGTCTCTGTGCCTTTGTTCCTGGGAAGACGAATGCTTCTATGTGCAAATGAAACTCTTAGAAAAGCAGTCATTGTCAAGTATTGTTACATGCCAGTACTACAATACAAAAAAATTACCTTTCTTATTACAATACAAAAAATTACCTTACCTTACCTTAGTGGCAGCTTGCAGGATAATGAATGACTAAACCTCCATAGAAACTTAAAAAGGCAGAAACCAGAACTTTCAAAAGAGTAAAAATTAGTTTCTCCATATACCCACATTTTGACTGTGGCCCGTTAGAAGGGCAGGAAGAGGAGCAAGAATTCTGAGCTGCCTTTAAGGAAATGGCAATGACTAAAGGGAAGAGGAATATCTGAGACTCATTTGCAGATTCCCAGGACACCGGGGAGAGAAGGGGGTCATGCTGAGCGGCTGTGAAGCCTGGTGGTTGAGAACTCCAGTGCTGGGCCAGACTGCCTGGCTCTGCCCCTTACAATCGTTTGACCTTGGCCTCTCTCTTCAATATCTCCATGCCTCATTTACTCACCTATAAAAGAGTATGTACTTCATAGGATTATGAGACTCAAAATGAATTAATAATAGGAAAAATGCGACCTATTATTATCCTAATTTCCTCACTTATTTTTTCAGATGAAGATAGAGGCCCTAGATTTTAAGTGAACAGAAAGTTGGAGGTAAAACCAATGCCCAAACCAGGCATCCCGATTCTCACCATATTCCACAGATTTTTTTCTGATATCCTGCTTACTTAACAAATGGAAAGAAATAAATACGGAATCATTTCAATGATCATAAAGGGACAACTCCATTCTATATATCTCTCTTGCCCTCGAAAACTGAAATATTCGAACACACTTAACCGGTTCCCCCAGCACCCGATGGGCAGAGCTAGTTCTTCAGAAGCAAGTAACAGAGGGTCAGAGAGCCATGTCGAGTTTACCTTCATGCCCTCAGAGGGCACCAAGTACTTCCTTACCTTAAACTTGTCAACTTCAGCTTTTGAACACGTCGCATGGTATGACAGCACCTGATTCAGGAAAAAAGAAGAAAAAAAATTAATAGCTAGGCATGACTCTGTTTTCTGAAATTCTCCTGGCTTAAAAATAAATGTTGCTCATGAATATCACCTTGACAAAACAGTGGATTTTGAGGTACGACAAGAATCTTCCAATAGCATGCTGTGACACAGACTGTCGGCTGTGCCATTACAGTGGAGTTTATTACAGTGCTGAATGGAACTACAGCCCACGTTCAAGGCTAAGTATTTGATTCCAGGATGTTTTTACAGGTAGTTATTCTATCAGAGAAACATGATGGGGCTCAAGACCACAGTTTCCAAAGGATGTGAATATTTACCTTGTGAAATGCTCTGGAACATAAATAAATAAAGGTAGTGTGCGTGTGTGCGTGTGTGTGTGTGTGTGTACCGTGGCAGACACTGTAGATTTCTGACTCAAATTCCAACTCTGGTCTGTTCCCAGTGGTCTGACTTTATTATACAGGAAAGATTATATTGTTATGCCCAACAATCTGCAACGCTTTTTATAATATGATTATATTTCCCTGCCCTATTGACATCAGCCTTAGTATATGACTTGCTTTAGCCAATGGAATATGGGGGAAAATGACAGATGCCACTTTGAGCAGAGTCTTTAAGAGCTGTCACGTGGTTCCACCATCTCCATTTCCCCTCATCCACGGGAAGTGCACGGTCTGGAGAATGGCTGCTCACTCACCCAAAAGGACACATTGAGCAGAGCTGCAGCCCAACCTGCAGCTGACAACATGTCACGTGAGCAGCGTATCAACCTTTGTGGTTTATCGCCCCACCCTGCCCCAGCCTGAAGGCTGCCTACAGCGAGGAATGGTCGTGCGGGGCGACAGCAAGCTGGTCAATGAAATGTAAGGGGGAGTGTCGAGGCTGCCTCTTTCCTGTCCTTTCTCTCCCCCCTCACCGGGAAACAGCTGTAAGGTCTGCAGATGCCGCAAAACCTGGTGTCTTTGAGGTGACAGACATGAGTATGAAGGACGTCTGTTATGGACAGTACAGCAGAAAGGGGCAGAGACACGAGCCCAGCCCTGGACTGCCCTGCCTCAGACTTCTGGCTGCATAGGATGCACACGCACACGTTGTTTGGAGAGATAAAAGTGTTCTGTGAGGGTTAGTAAACAAACACCAAGAGGTTATTTTACTGGAAAAACTGTGGTGCCGGCCTGTTCTTCAGACAGTTCTTCAGATCAAATGTGATCATACAGATTAAATATCTGGCACACAAATAATCAACATGCATTTATTGTTTTAATACTCAATTACAATTACAATTCTACCATATAAATGTTTGGTAGAGTATTATGTCATCATATTATCTTCATTGTTTCATAATTATTAACAGGCATTTTCATTGCAAAAATAACTGAATAGACTTTGTCCTTTTGGTTCGGTTTTACTATGGTAAACTTTAATTTGACTGTCACCTTATAACATTTTTTACTATTTGCAAGTCTCTTTTTGCAAATTCAACTTTCAAAATTTATCTTTATTTACTTAAATATTTTTTCAGAAAAACTCAGGTTGAAATTCAAAATCCCTGCCACCAGGTGGCGCTTAGCTTGGCTTTTTTAGTATTTAAGATGTAATACCCACTCTCAACTTTTCAGACTTCCTTTATTATTAAAAATAAAAGCTATTAACTTCACTAAATTAAAAGTATTTGAATCAGTGATGCAAACTAAGACTTTTTGTTCACATAAAATTTTCTTTTGTTTGTTTGTTATTATGGAGTTGACATCTTTTCTATGTTTTAGATAAAAGTCCTTTGTCAGATGTATATTTTGAAAATATTATCGCCCAGCTGTGCCTTGTCTATTAATTTTTCTTGTTTTGTCTTTTAATTGTGAAAGGATTCTCACCATCTAGTTAATTAACGCATTCATCACCTCACATATTTATCTATGAAAACAGCTTTTTTGGTGAGAATATTTAAGTTCTACCCTTTTAGCAAATTTCAATGATATAATAATAGTGTTATCAACTATAGTCATGGTGTTTTACATTAGATCTTTAGACCTTACCATCCTTAGCTGAAAGTTTTTTGTAAGTGTATTTTATTGATTATGCTATTACAGTTGCCCCGTCTTTTTCTCCCCTTTCTCCTCCTCCACTCCGCGTCCCCTGCCCTCCAACATCCCCCCCTTAGTTCATGTCCATGGGTTGTACATGTAAGTTCTTTGCTTAGCTGAAAGTTTGTAGCCTCTTACCAACTCAATTTTCTTTAATATCTTTTAATGAGCAAAAGTTTTCCATCGTAAACAAGCACAATTTGTCATTTTTCTTTATTGTTATTGTTTCATGTGTTCTTTCTAAGAAATTTCACCTACCTTAAAGTAACAAATATCTATCTCATGCTATCTTCTAAAAACTGTATAATTTTATCCTTTATGGTTTCGTCTATGATATGTCTGAAATTAAATTTGTGTATGCTGCAAGATTAAGACTTTAATAAAATAAATGCCCTAGTTACTTTGTCATGATTCTTACATTTTCCTGGACCATAACTTGGAGCCAAATCCTTTTACAGTTCATTCTGAGATTTCAGTGTCGCTACTGACTAATCTAGTAAGCCCACAGGAATTTTTTATTCTATCTTTTTAACCAAGTTAATGACAAGGAAGCTCTTGGTTTTACCTTTTGAAACTTTGTGTTCTGAGAGTTCTTGTTCCCTTTTGTAGGGGACAACCAGTAAAGGGAGAAGAGGAGGGACCTCACACAAGAGTCTTTCAACCACCTTCTCCTAAAAGAGTATGGTCCCTTGTGGATGCTCAGGGAGGAATCATCAGCTAACGAGAGTACCTTGTTCCTGCAGGAGTAGGCTCTTTGAGAGGACATAGCATTGTCCTCTGTAAGAATCTCTGGAAGGGCCAATCAGCTATGGGAGCAGATTCCTCAAGAAAAGGTGATGCTGTAACAGGACTTCCAGAATTCTGTGATTTTTTTTCTGCAAGCATTTTCTGCTGTTTGGCCTTGAAGGACTTCCTGGGATGTGTTCAGGAAGGTGCTGATGTTTCACTGCTCCAGCTGATTCTCAGTGGTTGCTTTATACACAGAGCCTGGTAGTGAGAACCCAGAAATCCATACCCCTCATATGTATACTAACAACATAGCTACCATGCATTCTGACTAGATATAAATACACAACAGTGGTTTTGATGAGCTCCTAGCTTTTGATCCATGTGATTGCCTCACTATTTTTAATAAGCATTCACAATAAAAGTCATGCAGGACTTTTTCTCATCACCTGTGGTCACTGATCATGTCTCCCATTCATTCCTCATCCTTCATCAGTTTCTGCCCCCACAACCCCACTGAAGCAGCTTGTCTCAAGGTTTCCGATTTCTTGCTGCCAAATCCGCTCATGAACCTGCAACTGCCTTTTGCAGAAGTACTGAATGCAGCAGTGTGCTGGGCTCAGTCTCTCCTGCACTGATGTCATACACTCTCATGGCCTCACACACCATCTCTGTGTTGACAACTTCCAAATTTAGCCCTGAGCTTCAAACTCACATATCCAACTGCCTACATCTCTAACTTCCTACTTCATCACCTCCCTGGCATCTCAAGCTTAGTAGGTCTAAACACACATGTTTGATTTTCCTATTTGGAGTGGGCAGAATGAGCGTACTCCCACATTCCAATCTCTGGAATCTGTGACTATGTTTATGTTCATGGGAAGGCGAAATTAAAGGTTGCCACGGTGGAATTAAGGGTGCTAATCCGATGAGATGGGAAGATCATCTTGGATATCTAGGTGGGCTTAACATCATCAAGGGGTCCTTACAAGTCACGGAGAAAAGCTGGAGAGTGAGAGTCACAGTGATGCAATGTGAGAACAGCTTGACCTGCCACTGCTGACACTAAGATGGAAGGGAGCCATGAAAGGGGAGTGGGAAACGCCTCTACAGACTGGAAAAGGCGAGGACACAGACTCTTCTTCCCATAGTCTCCTCCAGTGGAAACAAAGCTCTGCTGGTACTTTGATTTTAGCTCAGAAACCAATTTCAGATGATGACCTCCAGAACTTTAAGATAATAAATGCATGTTGATTTGATCTATTAAGTTTGTGGCACTTTGTCACAGAAGCCATAGGAAACTAATGACGCAAATCTGTTTCTCTCCTAGCGTTCCCCAGCTCCACAGATGACACTCGGTCCAATCAATTGTTTAAACCAGAAACCCGAGGTTTATCCTTGATTCTTCCCACTCCATGTCCCTCACGTTGACTCCATTAGAAAAACATGTCATTTCCACTCTTACATTTTGACACTTTCTACATCCATTATCACTACCCAGGTCCAGTGCACCAGCCATTTACCTGGGCTCTGGCAATAATCTCTCAAATTCTACCATGCCCCCTCCAGTCTCTTTGGCATGTGTCAGCCAGAGTGATATTTAAGAAGTATAAATCAGATCTTGCCATCCCCAAGCTGAAAACTCATCAGTGGCTTCCTGTCACCCTTAGAACAACATCCAGACCCCAAACAGTGACCTGACAGGCCCCGCAGAGCCTGCCCCTAGGGCCCTCTCAAACCACACTTCACAACTTTCGCTCTCTCCCCCACACGCTGCAGCCATTCTCACCTCCTCTGGCTGTTCTCTGCACCAAGCTCTTTTCTACCTCAGAATCTTCCCCCCACGCCCCCCACCCCCATCCCCATCACCCAATGGCTATTTTCATCCTTCTGAAACTAGGTTAAATGTCACCTCTTCAATGAGGTCTTCTCCTATTACCCCAAGAATCCACCTCACTCTCCATTATTCTGAGTTAACAAGCTATTTTTGCACACCACCTATCGCAGTTGTAGTCACTTATTAGTTTGGTCATCATCTGTCTCCCCCATTAAACTGTGAACCCCGTGAAAGCAAAGATAAGATCTGGTTTTGATCACTAAGGTATAGCCTGTCCCTAGGAATGCGCCTGATACTTATTTGGCACTTAATAAATGCTTGGTAAATCAAGGAATAAAAAAGTAAAATAACCTTAAAAAAGAATCTCTCCATGCCTCCTAGTATTAGTGCCCTTAATTGATGCCTTTTCCTCAATGAGTCATGTGTCTCAGAGCACAGGCTAAGCAGTGCAGGTAGGGTTGCCAGATTCAGTAAATAAAAACACAGGACATGTAGTTAAATTCGAATTTTGGATCAATAGTTCATATTTGCAACCTTTAGAACATACTTCTATTAAAAATATTATTTATTACTGATTTGAAATTCAAATTTAACTGGGCATCTTGTGTTTTTACCTGGCAGCCCTACTTCTCCTTGCTCCAAATTAAGAAAGCTGGAAATAAATGTGAAACCCTCCAAACCACGTCCCCAGGCATTCACGCTCCTCTCCCCATTCCCGCCCCACAACATTTCCCAATGACTTTTTCTCCACGGGATTTTATGTGGCAAGCCTACCAAATGCTGTAAGTGTAGAATATTTTCAGCAATGTCAAGTAACCTCATAAATCTAAGATCTGTGACAAATCCATGGATGCTGTTGAAGGAAATATAGCAAAAGTAATTCCTGATTACTTTTAACAAGGCCAATATCCAAAAGAGAATCATTACTGTCATATACACATATTGATGACTTTATGGCACAGCTAATGACTAAGAATCAGGCAAAACTGTATTGTTGATAATTAAATTCAAATTAAAGAATTATATAGTTTTAATTACTATTGTCAAGCCTTCTTGGGTAAGTTAAAATTTCCTCCACCAGTCCAGAGTGTATTCATTTTATAAGAATTCCCTGAGCTGTACTTTACATGTCAAAGACGTAAGTATACCATGCATTTTTGAGTAATAATATATTTGATTGAATAAGAAAGCTTTAATTGAATGCATCATAATAGTTTTGAAGAAAGAAGCATTTGCAAATCTTAATTATATAAATACTTTATAAGGAACATTGTTGGGTTATGAGAGTTTAGCCATACAAATGCACTTGTTAATTATTTGACAGCTAAACAAAATTCTTATAAAGCTTATAGACAAAAGTAGACAGTTGATCCACAGAACACTGGGCAAACATTGAATTTTCACAAGAAATTTCTACCCCAGATAGATTTATGTTTTGTTTGTATCCATTTAGAAAATATTTTAAGTAAAAACTATGTGACAAAGATTTTGTTGGTAAGCCCTAACATAAGAAGTCTTCATAGTTACACAAATAAATTATTATTTGCAAAACCTTACCAACTTCAATTAACTTTTGAATCGGACCTGACCCTAGGAAAACAAAGAAAGACAAGATAAAGCCATTCTCAGACCCATGAAGAACAGAATAGAGAAGTTATGTTTTTATGCTGAGTTTCCACAGCAGCAAGAGACAAGTAACTATATTTCAAAAGAAAAACAATGAGCAAAGCTGTGAAATAGAACTACCGTATCGAGCCTTGTCCTCGGCCACAAGCAGTTCAAGAGCAGAGGAACTGCCCTTGAGTAATATCTCTGGTATCAACAGTTTTGAATGTTAATTTACTTTGGACCTGGGCAGCCATTTGCTCCTGAAATGAGAAATGGGCCACTACATATACCGGCTGAGAGGAGCACAAAGGTCAAGAACCACCTCTTGGGGAGAAGGAGCCCAGACCTCTCCGAGGACCTGGGCTGGCTGTCTTGGGCAGAAAAGGGCTACAAAAACATGTACTGATATGTGTATGGCTCTCATGGCAAAGTGTCACTTGGAAACTAAACCGATGGCAGAGTTAATTTAAGCTGATCTGGAGTAAAATCCCAACTAATTCATATTGATTATCTCCAAAGAAATAAAGAAGCGTTGCTATCAGCAGCAGGTGTCCAGCCAGGAATGGTGACAAACCACAAGGAATGACAAGTCAATTTACGTGGAATGACCTGACAGAAGAGCCATCCAACTGAGTGAAGAACCACACTCAAGGGTTCTTAACAAGATGATGACAGGCTTCAAAGATACGGTGACAGGCTGACGTGTGGACACCAAAACAGCATGTTTCTGCTGTCCGCTGTTTAAGAACTGCCTGCTGTTTAACGGAATGAAAGACTCAAAAAGGTACTTCAGGTAATTGCATCTGCCAGGCGATGCTATCATGACCTTCCAAATACATCTGTCATAAACATATTTTTTAAATCTAAAAAAGACTTAAGCTTTTCCAATTTAAAGTAAAATAAAAGATACCTGCAGAATCTGGGATGATAAATAAAATAGTTGTCAGGGTGACTTTAAGATCAGCTGCTTTGTTACTACCACATGCAGGAAAGAAGGTCTGCACTTGTACTTCACATCAACACATATTTATGGGGTGCCTCCTCTGTGTAAGCCATTATGATAGGCATTTTGGCTTTTTGTTTTTTCATCCTGGCAAGTAAATTTTATTTAGGGCCTCAATTTTCTTTAATTGCTAGTAGTTGTATGAAGCACTGTGTACATGATTCCTGAGGCTTAAGGAGGAGCTCAGCGGGAAGGTGTGCGGCGATTGATTAGTGCTGTCTTCCCCAGGCGTTGGTGGGGAAGGGCGGTGGCATGTGTGCTATGCATCGCAATCACCTGAAAATAAGAAGTGACCCTGTGGATCAAAATATTCAGTCCAGGACTTTATCGATGAAAGGGATGCAAATATGTATTTTGAGAAAATCATAGATATCTAAATTTAATTGATTAGGTACATGCCTAAAATGTAGATGTAATTTTGACTTTTTAGTTTCATTTAATACTAGGTGAAATTTGTACTAGTAATAAACCTGTTAGCTGTGTAGCCAGCCTCTGGCCCTCTGTGACACAGGGAATAGTGACCTTCTCGGGGAAGAGGCTAGGCGTTCCCCAACTGACTAGCGGGACAAATTAATAGAGGAGGTAAGAGATTGCAATTACAAAACAGTATCAAGTTGTCACTGAGTCCATCTTATTTGGGCACATAGGAGAATTATTTTAATTTTGAACAAACGGGCTTCTTGTTTATATAGAAATAAGAATAAAATTAAAGCATCTACAAAGTTGTGTTTAGGAAGATGAGAGTAAAGGAGTTTTCCAAAGAGCTGGGTGTACTGAAATCCACTTTGACAACGGTGTGCCCCTAAGGAAGCTTAGGCTTCTAGGTCAATGTGAGGCCTGCCCGTCTTGACTGGATTCTGTTTTAAGTAATCTGGGCCAAATAGACATGCCATTGTTGCATTTGTTCCATTCAAAGCCATGCGGTTACCCTCTCCAGTGGTTTGAGAGAGCCCTCAACTTGGGATGAAGAAAGCGCTCATCACGTGCTCACCCAAAGCAAACACTTGACTTAATCACTCTGTGTCATTGCTGGATTAAAATGTGAATATTGGTATTCACATTCCAAATTTCAATCCAATTTTGGAAAGCAAGCCCTTCAAGTACTTCAATAATTATAAATATTACTCTTTAGCTAGGATACAATGACAACACTGACATTCATTTGGTAGCTGCTCTACCTTGCACCTTGTGCGCATAAGGTTCTACACATTG
The DNA here is from genome assembly GCA_039655065.1 of Glossophaga mutica. Lineage (NCBI taxonomy): Eukaryota > Metazoa > Chordata > Mammalia > Chiroptera > Phyllostomidae > Glossophaga > Glossophaga mutica. The sequence goes on along the minus strand of CM077306.1, from coordinate 46,849,103 downwards.
GTACCTGTGCGCTCGCCAGCTGTGCGCTCGCCAGCAGGCAGTGTATCTTCCATTATATAAATCCAGAAACTTAACAGATCCTCTGAAACTCTACCCAAATTATCATCTGTGGCAGTGCAAAACGCCCATGCAGTCTTTGACATTCTTCCCCTGAGAGGTGGAGTCTATGTCCCTTCCCCTTAACGTTATGTGGGGTGTGTGACGGCTTCACTAATAACACAATATGCAATAGTGAGGCTGTGCCAGTTGCACTGGACCCAGACCTTAAAAGACTGGAAGTTTCTATGTCCTGGCCCTTTAAACATTCTCTCTTACAGACCTGGATCACTATGTATAACGTCTACTTACCCTATGGGAAGCTCCAGACACATAGAGAAGCCTGAAGGATGCAACAGCAAGTGCAAGGAGAGAGAGGCTGAGGAGTATCATGAAGCCACAGATACAACGGAGTCAGAAGGCCATCCTGAAATGCATCCTTCAGCCCAGCCAGCCCAGCTGATACCAGGTGGGTCAGAGGTGAACCACCTGTTCTCGCTGTTTGGGAATTCCTGATCGTAAGATCATGAGCAAAATGCTTGTGTGTTTTAGACCACTAAATTTTGGGAAAGTTGGTTAAGAAGCAATAAAGAAAATGACATTAACCTTCAACTGGGACTTCTCACTTTATACAATCCACAAAGTAATGTTATCCAGGGGTCAACAGAAGTTTATGTTTCAAAATCTAGGTAAGATTGGCTCAAAGCCCTAAAACCATGATATACTGGGGAAATTCAAGGCCTTTTAACAAGTATCTGCAAATTTGCCGAAGGTTTATATTCTTACCTTGGCCTTTAAGTTTCTATGTGTTCTTTGTGCTAGAGCTGTTATATAATCATCATACAAAAAATGTGAAACTCAACTCCCTCTTCAACTTTTACAAAAAGATCTTTTCCTGTCAAGCTTCCAGTGGGTCATGAAGAAAGTGTTCTTTTCTTCTTCTTTCCTCCCTCCCTCTCTCTTTCCCTCTCTGCTCCCTTCTTCTCCTCCTCCCTCTCTCTCCTGCCCTCCCTTCCTTCTTTTCCCTCCCTCCCCCTCTCTCTCCCTCTTCTCTCTCTTTTCTTCTGAAAAACAAATGATGGAGTTACACAATTTCAAATGAAATGTCAGCCTCCCCATCCTCAAATGCCTCTTGGTCCTTCCACCTATGGGGGCATTTCATGGAGCATTAACCTCAGGAATCTCAGCCTCTTCTCTTTTTTCTGGCTTCTCTCCAATGTAACCTTTTCCTTTACCTTTTCTCCCATCTCCATTTCAAATGGAAAATAGCAAAATTCTGTCCCTCTCTCATACCAAACGTTTTTCCACATCCTCTCGCTGCTAGAGGCAGTCAAAATCTATTCCCTCATATCTTTACTATCCCAAGAGGGCTTGTCAAGGATTTTCCCACAGAAAGATATTTCAATATAATAATATTAGATAATATTTCACCCACCTCATTATACTTCAAAAGTTCTCTTATGCATCTTGAATCATTCCTTAACTCAGCTGTTCTCAAACTTTCACATGCAGCAGGACGCAGACAGCTGGACCCTAGCTCCAGAGTTCCTGGTCCAGCAGATCTGGGGTGGGGCCTGCGAATTTGCATGTCTAACAGATTCCCAGGTGATGCTCATGCTGCTGATCTGGACACCATGCCATGAGAATCACTGATCTGAATTCCACCCATGGGTTCCAGGTTAAAAATGCCTGGACCAAAGTGGAGGTTACCAGTTGATGTTGGAATAAGCAGAAAGAACAGAGACAAAGTTTGTCTGGGTCTTCTGCCAAATCCTGATATGATTTGAATAGCTTCTTTTAAGGGAGTTAAAATGCTTCCTTAGCTTTATTTTGCTAATTACACTTTTCAGGACTGTATTTCTTTTCATTTACTATGTTGAAATGGAAATGCAAAAATGCTGTCAAATTAGTTTCAGTGAATATCGGTTTAGAACCCTTTTGCTCATGAAAGCAATTTGGTCAAGAACCTGCTGAAAATTATGTCATCATGAGCACCAACTCTATGGCATTTCTGAGCACAGAAATCAGAATTCATCCCCTGAATTGCCATTGGCTTGTAGCATGACGTCATTTTCTCCATATCTAAGGGGGTCGGCTACTTGGTTTTGCTTATGTGGGTTAATTTTCAGCAACTCTTAAGCCAGGCTATTTCCTTTCATTTGGCCAAAATTTGTTTTCTTAGTCTGTCACCATGTTGGACACCAACATTGAGAAGCTATATAGCTTGATAGTGGAACATGGGGGCTTTGAAGACAAACTGCCCAAGCTCATAATACTGGCCCCAATAGCCCTGCAATTTTGGTCTAATTACTTAACCTATCTGAGTCTCACTCTCTCCATCAGTAAAAGATGGGAATTATCTGCATTTTCTACTCACATTTCACTGGCCGGCACAAGTCCCATATCCCATGGCTTCATTTAACTTCAAGGGAGTGTGGAAACGGGACCCTGCCATGAACTCCGAAAGAACAGAACCAGAGATATTGGGTGATGAGCTCTGATCACAATGGGCGAGGCAGGGCAATAGCAAGTGTGAGAGCTGTGTTTGGAATCAAAGTGAATGAGTCTCATGTATGAACTCTAGCACATGAATTTTATTTATGGTGTTTACTCAACTTTTGCTTATTTCCCAATTCTCTTCCATGTTTCAAAGAGTTGGTAGGCAAGATCACCAAATAAGTGGGATTACAAGTGGTTATTAAATATTCTTTATATTTAACATATATCATTCATGTAGTATATTTTCATTCAACATATAATATATGGGTGATTTAACTAAACATATTCTGATACCTATAGAAGAAAATTATTCTAAGTGTAGGATTTTGATTGGTATGTTTCTGTTACACAACTTTCATGAGCTGCTTAGTTCCTTATTTCAATGTCCTTAGGGTGAAAGAAACAGCTTATTTCTTTTGAAGAAGTTGTATGAGGTAATAACTTCTAATTTTAGTAGTCTATCATAAAAGATCTCAGCCATTAGTACTTAAATTAAAAAGTTTTTTGATTAAGCCTTAGTGTAATTCAATATGACTCTATACACATGCATATTGGACTATAATTCATAACTGTTTCAAAATAAGTATTCCTTGCTGACAACTGTATTACTCCCCACATTATGTTTAACAGCGAGGTTGTTTCTCCTAATAACGTAGGTAATTAAATGTATTAATGTTCCACAAATGCTGTCCTAATGAACTCTTTGTTTACTTGTTTATCTTGTTTGTTAATATGAACAGAGGGGAACGTAGTATTCTTTTGAACTAACTGGGCAACTTGGATGGATTCGTGCTGTCTCTGAAACAACTATTATATATGCCAATGGTTTTTCAAATCTGTCATTTATGTATGTTGGAATATAAATAGCCTGATTTCACTTAATGCCACACTTCCAAGTAGCCTGTTCTTGAATATTTATATGCCTCCCCCCTCATGATTTTGCATACTCAACAAGGCTACCCTGGTTGACGACTTGGGAGAGAGAACCATTGCGTAATTGCACTGGTTATGAGGAATGCCTTGCAGAACTTCTTTATGGCTTTGCTGGGAGCCCCCAGTGGAGTGAAAAAAGGAAGAAGGGACCAGGCCTAGTTTGGGGGGCTGTCAAATGGACTGGGGCCACAGGGGCGGCCGACTGCTGTGGAGGGAAGGGAAGGGCAAAGGTAAGAATAAAGGGCAATTCCTGATCTGCGTGGGTCAAGGTTGGTGGCTACAGGGATCGGATGAGACGTGAGGGAGTAAATCGCAGAACAGCATCTATGCAGTTGGGGTGGATCATGAGCCAATCGTTACATCAAGAAACATCTACTGTGGACTGAATTTGCGCCAAGCACTGTGCACACAGGCCTTTTCTTAATGGAACATCTGTTTCAGCAGCAGAGACAAACACCACACATCAAAGTCAACTGGAAAAATGCTGAAGGAGATAACGAGGGTGGGAGGGATGGGGAGACAGCAGGTAAGTTGATTAGGGATGGCCTCTCTGACTTATTATCTAAGATGAGACTTGGAAAATAAAGAGAGATCAGCCAGGCCAAGGGGCAGGGAGAAGGTATTTGGAGCAGGAGATGAAGTTGCCTCAAAGGGCAGTGTGAGCGAGGCAGAGAAGACCTGAGGTGAGGTGGGAACGCTGGGCGGAGGCCAGGCCATCCAGGAATGTGTCGGGCAATGAAAGATGTTATTGCAGTCGAAGGGGAGATGCTGAGGGGTTTTAGGCAGGAGACCGATATGATTGGTTAGCTTTTCAGTCACTTTGCCCTTGGAAGCTCCATGTGTACTCCTCCTCAGTTATACTCCAGAGGTGACCGCCGCCCCCACTTCTGAGGCATTTTTTCCCTTTGTAGGTAATGCAGTTTGGCCTGTTCTTGAACTTAGGTAAACAGACCCCCCTTACTTGTAGAACATGACCCTGAGGTATGTGTGGAGGACAGATTCGAGGAGGGCAGGGGTGGATGGTGGAGAGAGAATCATCGTTGGGCTACGACAGTGGTAGTGGAGACAGAAATCTGTGGAGACAATGTACAAGGACCTGGACGAAAGGGTCCCACTCAGGCAGAAAAGGATCTGAACTACAGAAGTGCTCAGCCTTTGTCTTCATTTTTGTGACACTCAGACAACTGTATTGCTCGAGAACCTGGCAATCCAAGTCCCTGGCCCAGCTCCCTGCTTCGCAGGCCTCCACTCTGGTCATTGCCAGCTGTGCCCGCCTCTTGAGGAGAAAACCAATGGGTCCCTGGAAACATGTCTACCCAGACTACGTTCCAGGAACCTGGGATCACCCAGACTAAGCTCCAAGTACCCAGAATTTCCCCAGGGACTCTGCATGCCTCAAGCCCACTGCCTGGACCTGACTGGGCTTCTTCCCCAGATTTGGCCTCCCCTGAGTGTGCCTCTGGATGGGATTGTTTTGGGGGTTGTGGACAGACTCTGGGATGTGCAGGCTGGGAAGTTCAGGAATGTGCAATCCAAGCACAGTGCAGAGAGCGGGTAGGGAGCGGGGAGAAGGGAGGCAGGTAGTTCCAATCTCTTCTAATCTCTTTTAAGACTTGATTCTAGCCAGGTTGTATCCTGGGTGGGATTTACCACCTTTGAAAGCAGCGTCCTCTTCCAGATCCCTGTACTAAGACACCACTGAGAGCCTGAGCATCCAGATACTTGGTGAGGGCCACTCTCTTATTTAGTCAACTGTAAACCTGGGTTTCCCAGGCCAGTGTTTTACCACTGAAACAGACAGGCTCAGGCACGGCCACTGCGCTGTGGAATGCTGTTCTCTTTCTCACACCATGGTGTATCCACGTGAGCCAGCTGACTTAGGTTCAGCCTTTACTGCCAACAGGACAATTAAATACTGAATTGCTGGAGCTCAATATAGATCCAGGCTGTGACTCCTAGCATCTGTACTGGAGAACCAAAGGCGTTAGGGCTGGAAGGAACAGTTGCCTTACTGACAACTAGGAATTTTCAGAGGAGGAGGACAACGCATTACCAAGAGAACTTTATTCAGCTTGAGCTTTTAGATGAACTGCCACCACTGTCTCACGAGCCAGAAGCATGCTCCCCTGGTGTAGAAAACAGGCCCTTAACTTCGGCTCTCTTCCCACTTGCATGTGCCTAGCTAACGGCTTCCGTGGTAAATGAGGTCCTGCAACTGACCAGACATTCTCCAAAAGACATCTTGAAGCACAATTTGTGCAACATGGTCCCTTGAAACGGACATAACTAAGTTTGAATCCTGGCCCTGGGTCTGGCTGGGCAATACAAGCTCCAAAAACCTGCTCACAAAGCTTCTAAAGCTTTCTGAGCCCCACTTTGCTCCTTCGTCCACTGCCAATAATATTGTCGATCTAATCTGTTTAGATGGTTAAATTATATATACATATGTAAAAACTTAACACAGTGCCTGACATATGATAAACATTTAATACATGTAGCACTTAAAAAAGTATCAAAGAACAACAAGAGAAGAAACAGTAAGAATGTAAATTAATTTTAAAAAACCATTTTTTAAACAAACCAACCAGAACTAGTCAGCGTGGGGACTGCACCAGTTACTCCGAATATCCCGCTGGGTCTGGGAACTCTTGCCCAGGACCCAAAGCACATCCCTTAGGCCATGGCACTGGTGGCAAATCATTTGAATGTAGATTTGACTTTGGAAAACACCAAGTATCACTTAATAGGAAATAAAATGAAAACATAATCAACTTATTATTAAAAAAAAAACAAGGTATGACTACGAAGTGCTTTAATTAATTTTCTCTCTGTTACTGCCAGAACCGTCCCTCTCAAATGTCATCCCGATTATGATCCTCTCCTGCTGAACACTCTCCAATGGTTCTCCAGCGCCGTTAGAATTGGGTTTAGCACAAGTGACCATGGTGATCTGCCAGCTGCCAGCTCCTGCCATGCCTGTCCCCCTGCGTGCCCCCTGCCCCAGCGGCACTGGGAGGCTGGGACTGCCCTGAAGAGCGCGCTGCCTCAGCCCTCCCTGCTTCTGCCCCCCACCCTCCTCCTGCTGCCTGCGGTGCTCTGCTGCTGGCCTTTCCAACTGTAGAGCTCGCTGCCACTTGTCGCTAAGAGGTAGTCTTCTCTCCAAAGCAGCATTGACTGAACTCTCTGACTTAGATGCCCCTCCTCCTTGCGTTTCAACCTCGCACCTACCTGCCCACTGAAGCTCATAAACCACGATGGGAACCACACTTTCACTTACCTCTATCCTCTGCTGGGCTGAATAACAGGGAGTTTCAAATAGTGGCTGGTGGTGTAGACATATAGTCTACACCATGATGTTTTGGAGAGGATCAAGTGAGTTCCTGGCACTCACTACATTATGGTTATTTCTTATAAACCTCACAGTATCCATTAAAATATTTTGCAAATATTCAAACAGTGCTAGCATTATTAAAATACATGCATAGACTCCACTGTTGACTGTTTTTGTAAGGCAGCATCACTTGTTCATATCTATAAATTCTTTGTTGTTGTTAAGAGATTACCTCACTGGTATAAAACAGCATCTAATAAACGAAGTATTAGTGGATTGTAACCCAAAGTATAAAATAAATACCCATCAGTATATACTGACATAAATCATTGAAAAATAAATAAATGATAGAAAAGATAAATGTCCTGTATAGAAGAATCCCAGATGCTACATGTAGTTACTTCCCCCTCGAGGAGGTCGAGCACAGCTCTCCACTCCTTAGGTGTTGCTGTGCCCAGTGACTTCCTTCCAAGGAGCACAGTGTGGAAGGGGGTGGGAGTATGTTCACAGGAGGGAAGCCTAGCCAGCCCTACCTCGGCCAGGTGCTCAAGGTCAACACCCACAAGGCTAAGCCATGTTGAAAGTGTGTACCCTGATATCTGATCCTGAGAGAAACATTGGACAAATCCTAAGAGGGACGTTTTACAAAATACCTGACCAGTATTTCTCAAAACTATCAAGGTCATCAAAAAAAGTCTGCAAACCTGTCACAGACAAGAGGGGCCTAGGGAGACATGATGGCTAAATGTAGTAAGGTGTCCTAGATTGGGTTCTGTAACAGAAAAATGGTACTAGGTGAACATTAAGAAACCTGGAGGAAGTACGGACTTTAGTAATAATGTCACCATATCAGTTTATTAACTCTGACAAATGTACATACAGCTGTAACTCATTAGTGACCAGGGAGACCGGTGCAGGGTTCATGGGGAGCTCTCTGCGCTGTCTCCCCAATTTTTCTGCATGTGCAGCACTGCCCTAAAAAACAAACTGCGTGTGTACGTATAAAATGCACAGGTTCTCCCACATCTCACAAAGTACCTGAATGGAAACCCAGAAACCATCACTACAACTGATAACCCACTACTGGATTCTGGGGAGAATTTTCACCCATTTTAAGGCAGATACAGCTGGACTGAGAAAGATAACTGGTGGCTTAACTATGTGTCACCCCATGAAATACAGCAGTCCTCCTGGCATAAAAGACTATGGGAGCATTTTTCTAAAGCAGCCCCCCTGGTCGGAGAGAAGACGGACAGGAGGGTGTTGCTCCTTTCTCGGATGTCGGGCCCTCGCGAGGAGACTCGGGGTCTGTACTAACCAGGAAATTAATCAGTTGACCTTCTCCGAATGACAGCTGTTTTTAAAATATGAGCTTTCATCTTGGGGGATAGAGTCACTACAAATAAAGCGCTGAATTGTAGGGGATGTTATAATACAAGTAACAATTGTTATAGGCAATTTACGAGCACTGTGCTGAAGACTTTATTGTCCTTATTTCATGTCATCCTCATAGCAATTACACAAGGCTGGGAAGTAAGAAAAATGAAACTGACTTGCCAAGTGATATACAGAGAGAAACTGGCAGAGCTAGAATTAAAATCCTAACAGTCTAATTTTAAAGAGCATACTTTTATCCATTTCACTGTACTTCATAAAGAAGTCTTAGTGGCTGTGTATGCTGAGACTTGAGATTGTTACTGTTCTCTAACGGTGATCCTTCTCTGTACTTCATTGTTTGATTCACTCACTCAATAAATATTTTTTGCATGTCTACTGTGTGCCAGGTCCTGTGCTGGCACTGGGCACACAATGGTGACCCCCACACACAGACACCTTCTCATTCATGAGGGATTCAGAGTCCTCTGGCGTGGGGAAAGAACACACCATTTCGGTGTGTGCCCAGCAGAAGCACCCTAGATCCATGCCTACATGCTAGATACCAAGAGTCCGCTGGGCAACTAACATCAGTCTGCTCCTGTTTTGTATGTCTAGTAAAGGGGCTCCTCTAGTATAAAAGCGGACAGTTAAGAAAGGCTCAAGGCCAATCACAAAGCCTTGCCACTTGGTAAACACCGAAGTCCAAGGGAAAGGAGGCCCTGTCCTGAAAACTCAGAGATAAGCAGATACTCATTTCATGTGAGGGCCATCGCCTTTCAGAAATCTTACGCTTTGTGTCTTTAATAAACTACAAGAAGCACCTCATTGAAACTGGGGCAGAAAACCGTATAGACGAAATAAGTGTAGATGACATTTTAAGGCAAACAAATGAAAGAATGAGATACCAAGACTCAACTCGCCCCTTTTCAGTGAGGGGTCTCCTGGGTGTGTCTGCAGGAGTCCCCTGTGTCCAGTCACTCTTTATGACAACATGCTGCTTTGTTTCTCTTAGAGCACACTTGTCTACTTCTTACTGCCTGTCTTTTCCAGCTGGAATATGAGCTCCGTGAGAAGATGAATGCTGTTGGTTCACTGCTCAACCCTCAGTACCTAGAACAGCATTTACCACAAAGTAGCTCAACAAATACTCCATGATCGGGTACACAGACAACACATGGATGTGGAGTAACATTTGGAAAAAGTTCAAGGGAACCCACATTATAACAGCAGAATTGAAACTGACGTTGGAGTCAATAAAGACACATATTTGTTCAATGCAAGCACTCGGGACCAACACATCAGGGGGAAAGAGCAGGCAGGCCCGGAGCCGAGTGGCACTTCTGGAGTCATTTGTTTTTTAACAAAGGGCCGAAGTTATCTAATTCAGTAAATGTTACAAATAAAAAATAAACCTCGACTGCTACTATACACAAAAATTACTGTGACGGATCATAGAGGGAAATGGAAAAGCTGAAACCATAAAGCTTTTAAGGAAAACATAGGAGACTATATTCTTGAGTTGTGGGTAGGCAAAGATTTCTTAGATCACAGAAAGCAATAACCTTAAATGTTTTAAATGATATATTGGATTTCATCAAAACTAAAAACATCTTCTCATCAAAAGATATCACTTAGAAAATGAATAAGCAAGATCCAGACTTAGATAAAATATTCACAATACACACACCTGACCAAATACTGGTATCCAGAATATGTAAAGAATTTCTACTTAATAATAAAAAGACAAGCAATCCAATTAAAAGTGGTGAAAAAATCTGGACAGTTCACAATAGAAAATACATGAGTGGTCCATAAGTACATGAAAAGTATATAATGTTATCAGTAATCAGGGAAATGAAAGTAAAAACCACAATAAAGTATCACCAAATATCTACTAGAACCGCTAAAATTAAAAACAATGACAGCACCACATATTGGTGAGACTGTGAAGCAACTAAAACTTTAATAGTTACTTGGTAGAAAAATGCTAGATAGTGTGATCACATTGAAAAAATACATATCTGGCTGTTTCTTATAAAACTAAATATACCCTGACTGACCTTTGGACCCAGTATCCTAATACTAGATATTAGTTACAGAGAAATAAAAGCATATGTTCAGAAATAAGCTTGTACAAAAAAATTCATAGCAGCTTCGTTCATATTCCAGAGTGGAAACACCAGTGTATTGATCCATAAGAGGATGAATAAACAAACTAGGGTAAATTCCTACAATTGAATACAACTCAGCATTTAAAAAGAAAAAAACATACACTATATACCCAACATAGATGAATCTCAAATGCATTATGTTGCTTAAAAGAAGCCTTATAAAAAGGAGTATATATTGTATAACTTGATTTATGTGAAATTATAAACAAGTAAAACTACTCTATGGTGGAAAGACCGGACAGTGGTTGTCTCTGGGGGTGGCAGCGGAGAGGCATGGGAGAACTTCCCAAGGGATGAGATGTCAAGATAGGTTTCCTATTGAGAAATAATAAAATGGTTTTAAGGTAATGTTTTGGAGTGGTTTGGTGGGCAAGATTAGATTACAAAAAAAAAAAAAAAAAACCCACCATGTTTAAATAGGTATTAGAAATAGAATTCTATTAATACAGGAAAATATAAATAGTTTTTGAAAAAGTAACTGCATTGTGGAAAGTAATGATTTACTAATGATAATGTAATTAAAATCCTATAAAATATGAACAAAAACTAGCAAAATACAGGTAAGCAAATACTCAATTTATTTTCTTATCTAGTGAGAATTTAAATGATACTGGTTCATTTTTTCTTTATTAATTAGAAAAATATTGATTAAAGAATGCTTTTGGAAAAAATAAGCATGATAAATAACTTTCATTTCATTGGATTAAAAAATCAAACAAACATTAATTTCAAACTAAGTAGGTTTCAAGGTAAAAAGCAATCAAATTTTTTTAAAGAGTATTTTTAAATTTGTAAAAGAAACAGTTTTCAGTCATGACCCTGTTTTTGCAAATGATATGGAATGAAAAAGTATAAAGCAAGAAATATTAACACTTCAAGAAGAGATTGATGAAAACAAACTATAACTATGTTCAAATCCCATCCTGACAAAATACCATGAAATTACAAGAAAATTAATACTAATGCATCCATGTCAATCAGTTGTGGAAAGTTAAAAAAAAAAAAAAAACTGGGCAGAAATTTTCACTTGCAGATAGGATGAAGAGGATCTTTAAAGACTGTGAATACTTCATGACAACAAGAAAAAGAGATAAAATAAAATTCATGCTTCATTTTAAAGCTGTCAGTGAGTAAGTGGTGAACACTAAGAACTCCAAGTGAACTAAATTCTAGTCAGGGGAAGTCCTTTATAGATGAATGAAGGCAGTCACGGCCTCCACACCTGGGAGCAGCTGCTTGCAGGCAGGTATAAGGTGAGCCTGCCGTCAGCAGAGCGACTGCTGAAAGCAAGAAAACTGGTCCAGTTTTTACCGACAGTGTGGGCCGCCGAGACACACAGGTATCTGAAAGAGCCACAGTGCCAAAGTAAATCTCTCACCTTGAAATTTCTCCTCTACGGGAAGTTTGCTGTCAGAGAGATGGAGAGTGCAGAGCTAGAAAATACAATAGAAATCTTACTGTCTTACACATTAGTTAGGTGTTAGATCTTGCTGGAGTTGAATCCACAAGTGAACTGAAATGAACTTTCAAGCTGCAACTCAAATTCGTTCCAGTCACTCAGTGTAGCTGGAGTCATCGGGGTTGGCTTGAAGGGCAAAGGGAGATATTCATAAGAGCTCTTAAAACCAGAAATGAACTGAAACTAATGAAAGCTCCAGCCTACCTCTAGCTATGCTCTACAGATGAGTGAATTTGTATGATCAGCTCCTTCTTCTAGATGCCTGATATTTAAAGAATCACATATCCCATCTATGAAAACCATGGCAGAACAAAAATATTATTTGACCCAAACAGTATCTAACAAAAATTTATCTGCTTTTTTCCCTTCTATACAAGATGTTTGGTATGCAATAAATATTTATGAAAACATGCAAAGACAAAGAAAAACATGACCCTTAGTCAAGAGAATAAATAATCAATACTGGCGGACTCATCAATGCACATGATGTTAGAATTAAAGACCAGAGACATAGAATAACTTGTGAAGAATTGTATGTTACCACTTTTGAGAAATAGACATAATTAATAATAGTTGATAAGTTTCAGTACAGATATAAAAGCTTATAAAAGAACCAAGTCAAAATATCTAGTACTGCTACATATAATATTAATATGACATAATACAATAAAACATCAGAATAAATAGACTTTATAGATAACTAGACAAAAGAAATAAATCAGAAAACTCTAAGAAAGTTCAAAATAAAATCCCCAAATTGAAGCATTAAAAAGTGAAAAAAAAATTATATAGAGTGTCAGAGATGTGTAGAGTAATATCACAATTTAATATATGTTTAACTAGACCCAGAAAGAGAGGAGGAAAATAGGGGAAAATAGACATTTGAAGAGATATTAGCCAAATATTTTCTGAAATTAATAGTTATCAACTCTTTAATCAAAGACAGCCAGAAGAAAAAGAAAGAAATATACATCCAGGCACATCATAGTCAAATGACTGCAAAACAAAATAAAAAGGAAAAGAAAAAGACAGTGATATATACACATTACATTTATGGGAACAACAAGAATGATGGCAGATTCTTTATGAGTAACAATGGAAACCAAAAAGACAGTGGCATCTTAAAAGGACTGAATGATTAAAAAAAAGTATCAACCCAAACAACAAGGTTGTTAGCCTCAGCAGTAAGTTACCAATAATTTTTATTTCTTCTAAATGTTTTTTACAGCTATTGTGTAATAATAATACATAGCATTTATAATTTAAAACATTAAAAAACAAATAATGTCATATTTGTGTCAGGATAGATACGAAAAAATCTCAAGAAAAACAATTTGACTAATCTTTATCCACAGTATCAGATCTATAATTGATTAGTACTATGCTTTTATTAGTCTTTGTAAAGTATTCACATCGAAAGATCAACTAACACAACAAAGATTTTAAGCGACAATAGTCCTTTCATAAAGGGATTAAAAGTAAGAAGCAATCATATCTGTTGGTGCCAGGTCAGGAAACATCAATGGAAAAGGTGAAATTTGAGGTTTAGTAGAAGGTTCAGCATGATTATTCTCTCAGGGTATTTTTAAAAGCCACAATTTGATTGTAATTTATAAACCAGATCAGTAAATGCCTGGAATTTTTATAGAGAACAGCTTCCAAAGTGTTCTTGTTTTATTTTGATTTTATTTTTTAAAGTAACTTAAGATGTGGAACAAACTCCCACATAACCATTTCAGGACAGAAAATCATTTGGGTTTCTTTTTCTCCTTTCAGAAAAAAAAAAATTTTTTTTTTTAGATAATTCAACATGTCTTCAGTAAAGAAAAATTTACAAGTAGGAAGAATTCCATTTCTGCTGGTGTGTTGCATTTGGCTTTGTAATTAATAATTTGTATTCTTTGTACCTACAGATAAACATGGGTTTTCCGAGGGCTGACATTTATCATTTAAACATGGTCTGACAGTAACTTGGCCTGAAAAAAATCACTTTGGTAGGTAACAGGACTTTTAAAAGGGACTCCTTCTGTCTGAGTTTATAGTTGAGACCAAGAGGTGCTATACTCTAAGGCAGAGAGGCTAGGCCTCCAGGCCTTCTACACAAGACTTGGAAAGAAGGTGCCCAAACTCATTCTACACCTGAAAGTTAAAGTACTCATTGCCCATCTCTGCACTGGGTAAAAAAAAAAAAAAAAAAAAAAAAAAAAAAAAAAAAAAAAAAAAAAAAAAAATTGGTAAGACTTCATAAAAGAGAGCATTTTGGGAATTTCTTAGGAATTTTTGAGGATTCCTTCCAGAGAACCACCTATAGAACATAATATCTATTTCCCAGGGTGTGGTGTGGAATCTGGTACTTGATTCATGCCTAAGCATTCTAAAAGTTAGTGGGCAGAAGGAGAGAGCTGCTTGGAGGAAGACCTCCATTTGTTTTACCTAATGGCTGAAGATGTGAATTTTCCCATAAGTCAAATGGACTCATGAAAGATATCCAAGCTTAAAATGACTCTGACTATAGAAGCAACACCAGTGTCTATCAACAGATAAATAGATGAACAAAATGTGGTATACACATAAATGGAATATTATTCAACCTTAAAAAAAAGAAATCCTTCCCTGGCTGGTGTAGCTCAGTGGATTGAGTACAGGCCTGCAAATCAAAGGATCACAGTTCGATTCCCAGTCAGGGCACATACCTGGGTTGCAGGCCAGTTCCCAGCAGGGGACACTTGAGAGGCAACCATACATTGATATTTGTCTCCCTCTCTCCTTTCCTTCCCCTCTAAAGGTAAATAAATAAAATATTAAAAAAAAAGAAATCCTGACACGTATGATAATATGGATGGATCCTGAAGACATCATGCTAAGTGAAATAAGCCACAAAAGGACACATAAGTCACAAAAGGGCAAATGCCATATGATCCCACTTACAGTAGCCCCCTTCTCATTCATGAGGATGTTCCAAATCCCATTATGCACCTGAAACCATGGATAAGATCAAACCCCAAAACTATGTTTTTTCCTATACATACACACACACCTATAATGAATTTTAACTTATAAATTAGGCACAATAAGATGTTAATGATAACTAACAATACAATAAAGCAATTATAACAATATACTATAATAAAAGTTACGTGAATGTGTTCTCTCTTTCTCAGCAAATTGCACAAATTTCTTTTTCACAATTTCATGTAGAATAGAAGATTCATTCTTATTGTAGATCTTAATAACCTTGACATACAATTTTATTTTCTTATTAAGTTGAGAACTTTCACCTTTTCACTTAAAGAAAGCATGTTACAACTTCTCTCTGGCTTATCCATATTGCCAGCCTCAATACTCTTGGGCTTTGGTGCCATTATTAGGTAAAAATAAGGGCTCCTTAAACACAAGTATTGGGATACCTTGACAGTCGATTTGATAACCGGAGGGGCTGCTAAGTGACTGATGGGGGTGGGGAGCATCTACAGAGAGGGTACATTGGACGAAGGGATGATTCGCACCCCAGGTGACAGAGAAGCTCGGCACAAGATTTCATCATACTACTCAGATTTAAAACTCATGAATTGTTTGTTTCTGGGAGATTTCCATTTAATATGTTAGGATGTGGTTGACCATGGGTAACTGAAACTGTGAAACTGAAAGGTGAAACAGCAGGGAAAGGGCTGTGGTACATGAGCTAGCTCATTTGACATGAGCAGTCAAATTCACAGACATGCAGTAGAGTGTTGGTTGTCCTGGGCGGGGTGGAAAAAAGAATGAATGTTAGTGCTTGACAGGCACAGAGCTTCAGCTGGGGAAGGTGAAAAAGTTCTGCAGAGGGATGCTGGCGATGGTTGCCCAACAAGGTGAACGTACTTAATGCTCCTAAACTGTACACTTAAAAATGATAAATTTTATGTTGTGTCTATTTTGCCACAATGAAAAAGATAAAAACAAAACGAATGCTGACCAAGAGGACTTCCTGGAAGAGTAAGATGATTCCCACATAGGAAAGTTCTGGATGGAAGCCAGGGACTGAGAAGAAACTGTAACCTGCCAGTCAGCAGGGGCAAACCCACATCAGGAACTGCCGGCAAGAGCCTGGTCCTGGTTCGCTGAAGGATTCCTGAAAGCAACTCATGGTAAAAAGCGTACGCTGGTGTCTGCCACAGAGGGCCCTGAAACCAGGTTCAGACAGCACCAGATGTGAAGAAGGACTCTGCCCTTTCATCCCTCCTCCCTCTTACTCCCCGCTCCCGTCTTCTGGGAGGAGGTGAAATGAGGAAGATAAAGAAACACACTGTGACCTTCTCCTGACCATAAGCTTCCAGTTCCAGGCAACAAGGAATCTTGGAGACTATTTCACAACTAAGTATGTCAGAAGAGCCATGGAATCTACCAGAGAGTTCATCCAAGGGTGGGTAAGAATGATTCAACAGAGCAGTTTAAAGGAAGAGGGGCGGGAAAGAATGAAGTGACAGTCTGTTGGCATCCTATGAGTCTAGCTCTTTCAAAAGATTCTTTCCTTGGAGCTTAGGAGATTCTTAATGGGAGAACCATCTCTTTCATTTCATTCCTTCTTCCTTACTGTTAGGAAGCCAGGTTGGCCCCATAATCACCATCCAAGGAAATACCCCAGGGGACATGGTAAGTGGGAAGAGGTCCTTCCACAAGTAAATAAATAAAAGCAATTTTATACTCATGGGGGAAGGGAATACAGAAGTGATCCTACCCAAGTCTGTGGCCAGCCAAAGTGGCTGCCAGCTTCTCCATCGCAGCCCAAGCTTTGCCCTTTTGGAATATTGACATGGCAGACCAAAATAATTATTTGTCGCTGTATGCATTCATTTATCTAATACCATCTTATCAAATATCGTAATATTTAAAACACCAAAAGGAATAAAGATAGATAAGACATGGTCACTTTAACCAACATACGTTGTTTCAAGAGAGGAAAACATACAGATTCACAATGAACTATAATATAAGGCAAAGAGAGGAACAAATGACCACCCTGTTTTACAGGGTGGGATTGAAAGCTTTAGAGAGAAGACAACACTTAAATCAAGCTTTGAATGATGGAATAATTTTGAGGGGAGACGCCATAATTGGAATAGAATAACTAAGGTGGGAGAGTGTTAGAGGAAAGGTCAGGTGGCAGACAAGCAGGCGGCTGATCTGCAGACTAAGATGTAATTGAGTTTGTAAGTAGCATAGAACACTCTGAGAAGAAAAACGAAAGCCAGGGGTGGGAAGATAGTTTGGTATGAGATTTCCAAGGGTTCCAAAGGCCAGAAAGTTCATAGTTTGATAGGTAATGGGGGAGTAATTTAAGGCCTATGAGTGGTTGCATGATGCAGCGTGAATCATGGTTTAAGAAGAACAAATAGAAGGCTACTAAAAGTGCTCAGTCAAGAAGTAATAAAGCCCTTAAGTAGGATCTCTGCTGTGGACATTGGAAAAGAGAAAATGGACAGGAGAGGACTGGGGAGATAGAATGAATGGGGCTTGGCTCTTGATTGCTTATGCCCTTCCCACGCCCTCTGTTTGACCCTCGTTCCTTCCCCCTTCTGATCATAAAGGTGGATAAGGTGTCCCTTAACACACTGACTTACATTTCTAGAAAATTTTCTCATCAGTATTAGGTAAGGTTTTATTTGCAATATCTATGAATGATATCCCAAAGGACAATTCTTGATATTCAAAAATGAAGAAGTAATATTCTACATCTATACTTGTACTGAATTTTCCCTGTGTTCAGGACTTATAGGTAAAGTCCCCCTTTTATCTTTGAGTCTTACTTTCAGAAAATGTGAACATACATTTGTATGTTTCTTATTGAAGCTCCTGATTGCTCATGTAAAATGGAAATCAGGATCATAAAGTTAAAGTTATTAAAAATGATTGTAGCCCTGGCTGGTGTAGCTCAGTGGATTGAGCGCGGGCCTGCGAACCAGAAGATCGCGGTTCGATTCCCAGTCAGGGCACATGCCTGGGTTGCAGGCCAGTTCCCAGCAGGGGACACACGAGAGGCAACCGTACATTGATATTTCTCTCCCTCTTCCTCTCTCCTACCCTTCCCCTCTAAAGATAAATAAATTTAAAAAAAAATTTTTAAAAAAATGATTGTAAATTCCTCTCTTTGTTCCAATATTCAGCTTTAAGAGCATCTCAGCTCTCTAAGAGCCTTAGAATATTAATTTTATAAAGTTATAAAAAACTTTAACAACAGAATTACATAACTAAATTATGAGAAATTAAGAAAAGCACCTATCAAAATAATTGTGTTTATAATTGTTAAACTTCAGATAATGTATTGGCCACTTTACTTTTTAAAGGACAGAAGTGTAGAAAACATTTTGTATGTTTACATTTTTATTTTGCATCATTTGTAGATTAGGCTAAAGTGAGCTGAAGTAGCCAGTATGTGACCACAGGGCCGGACTCTCTGGCATGGCAAGCCTTCTCTGGAAGGCCAGTTGCCATTGGAGATGCATAGCACTAGAAGACCTGCGTGGCTATTTTTTTTGACATGGGACTTTTGTACGTGCATGCCCTGGACTTTTCTGCAGAAATACATCAGATAACATGGGCCACGGACAGCAGGCTTGCCTGAGTGAGCGGTAGTTAGCGCACAGTAGCACGCTGATCGTGGCGGCTGTGGTTGCAATGCCGCTGGGATGCTCACTGGTGTAAAACAGGGTGTGTCCAGGAACTAGGAAACTGGGGTCTGTTTTCAGCTCAAATTTCAAGCAGAAAATGATCTTACAGATAAAGGGGCAAAATATCACACCTCCTCCCCAGCCCCTCAATCAGCACAGTTTTATAGCAAATCTTGGGCTGAGCAGACAGAACTCTGCAAATAAAGAACAGCAAGAGCTCTGATTAATAGAACAGCTAGATTTTTTGAGGTGCTACTGTTACTAAACACTCACCCTGCATTAGTTTATTTGCCTGTTAAAGCACCTTTCTTATCATACCCATTTAAAATATGAAAAAACTGGGATTGAGCAGTTAAGTAGCCTGACCAAGATCAACAGTACTAAACCAGCATCCAGCCTAACTAGATTTATCAGACCAATGTCATAGACAGGGCTTTAAATCTTGTCCCTGCACTGCCGCTTGCTTAGTTAAAGCCTGCAGCCTCTTTCTGTGGGGGATGTTGATGCCAAGCAAGGCCTGCAGTAAACATGCACTTCTAGTGAGCTCCGAACATTTTGGTGAGCACTTGGAGATTATAAGCCCTCCCAAAGAATTTATCTGGAGAATATTTACTTCCAGAGGATGCAACAATGAGGGTATTTTTTATTTAATTTGCCTAGGGGAAAGAATTTTTAAAACACAGAAGAGAATGTTGTGCTGTTTCTTTAGAGTCTCATGAACATGCAGGAAGAAATGTATTCATATTACCTCTCCAGACCATGCAGGCTTCTAGGGGACTTATTGTCACTGGGGACCATCGGGTGTATTGTTTCCCTTCACTCTTGTTTCCAACTGAAAACAGGACACTGCAGTAAGACTATCGGAATGAAAAAGCTACACTTGGACATAGATCTCCTTGGGCAAGATCAAGTAGGATAATAACTGAAAAAATAAGCAAAAATGAGACATACAAGAAGAAAAATCTGGCCAGACTCAAGTTGGGAATCTTCCCTTAGCCACAGTGAATAAAGGGGAGCAGGCTGTCCCAGGTCCTTGGGGAGGAGCAAAGGAGCTGATATAAGGATAGCATTGCACGTGGTTCTGTCCCCTTGGTCTGGAGCTCATGTGTACTCTCTCTCTCCCTCTCCCTCCCTCCCTCCCTCATCTCTTTCTCAGCTCTGTTGTTGTTATTATTGTCTTACCTTTTAAGAATTTGCTGGACCATTTATATTCCTATAAAGTAGTTTAAGTACCTTAGTGGATTAGGCTAGTTATAAATACATAGATATAAGCAACATACTTTTAATAGAAATATTTACACTAATGTTACATTATTAATATTTATGTATAATATTCAAAAATATATAAATTTTTAAAATATATATTCATTCAGAAGTTAATGTATACTATAGTAGCTGTATATCTCATTCCAGAGTTTGGATTTAGTAGTTCCCCACAAGTCATTTTTTTATCTTCACAAAGTCCTGAGATAAGAAATCCTTCCAGATATTCTTGAATACGGATTCCTGGGCTAGAGGGGGTGATCAATAGAGCCAAGAATTTAGTATCTGGTGAGGTAGGGGTTGAGCGAAGGTGGGAGGGACAAATCCAAGATGGCAACAGCAGCATTCTGACAGGGAATGCCACTTTTAACACTGGTACAAAATAATGCACACGGAACATACAAGTTCACACATAAAGTCAACTTCTGAAAGGGTGGGATTGTCACAAGGCTCAGAGTTGTGCTGGACATTTGAGAATAGCAGTAATAATTTCTGTATCTAAAGAGAAAAGGTATTTGAGTTGCACAAACAAGAGGCTGTTCACTATGAAGCCAAACCAGCAATTCAGGGGTGAGCAGACTGTGGCTATATTAGCACTTTCCAGGTGAAAGGATTCTTGGCTCTTGGGCGGTGCGGGGTGGGGGGGGGGGGGGAGGGGCGGGGAAAGGGAGGATTAGGAAGCGGTGCCAGTGAGAAGGCTGACTTTCATGGGTGAATGACCACTCACACTTCAACCCAGTTATTCTAGCCCCTTCGCAACAGGAGGAAGATCCACTACAAGGGAAGAGTGAGAACAGGGAGAGGTAAGAGATGTGCTGTGTTCTGTGAATGTGTGTGTGAACCATACCACGTCGATATGAAGTCGGGTGTGGGTGGGTCTAGAGGGTAGTATGTCCTCCTCTTACTGTTACTAAGAAACAATGGGTGAGACCAGTCTGTGGAGATCAGAATTTGATGATGCTGAAGGAGTCATGATTCAGTATTTGCTGTTCCAAATCCCTGTCCTTTGGTCTTTCTCCCAATCCATGGCGATTTCACAGTAATAAATATACTGCTACAGGTGATAATGTAGTATAATGTTATTGCTATAATTTTATTGATTAAGTATTAAAATCTTCTCAAGCCTCATCTCATTTAATTCTCACAACTGAAGTGGGTGACAGAGCTGAGATCTGTACACAGACCTTCACACTCTGCCAGTTATTCCCGTCGGTTGCTTGCATGTTTACAGCTCGCCTGTGTATGACTTCATCCTGTAGATATTGTTTGTATTCCTTATTATAAAGATGTGACATGGAACAAAGCAGAACTAGCTCAAAGAAAGAGCAAAAAAACTAAACCAAAGCAAAAAACCTTCCTTCATTCTTTAATTCTCTCCCTCCCTCCACCCAAAAACCAGTTAACAAAAGCAATAACTAAGAACAATCTGACAGTGGACAGGGAGACGGGAGGGGATAATGCGGGGATAATGCGGGGGGAGGGTTTTCAGGAACGACTATAAAGGACACATGGACAAAACCAGGGGGCGTGGAAGCAAGGGAGGAAGGTGGGGATGGCTGGGGTCGGGGGGAGTGATGGAGGGTAAATGCAGACAACTGTACTCGAACAAAAATAAAATAATTTAAAAATACAATAAAAATGGTAAAAAAGAAAAGAAAATCATGATAAATACTTTTTTATTTACTATGTCACTATTTAAAAAACAAAATAAAACCACTCAGTAAATATTTCCTCTGTGCTCAACACCCTATTTGGCACTGGGAATAAGACTGCAAAATCAATAAAAGTCCCTGTGTTTCTGGAGTTCACAGTTTACATGGGAGAGAAAAAAAGCAAAGTATGTAGATACTATAATTTCATGTCTTACAAACTTCAACTCAGAGCACTGCCAGTGCTCTTCAAGTACACGACTTCAAGTCCAAGTACCGTCGACTCCCCTCCTGGTCCTCTCCCCTGGCTTCCTCTTCCTACCAGCACCTCACTGGGCGCACAGAACGTTTTGAAGATTGGGTATGTCTTACATCATAGTGATCTATAAAGTATTATCTCAACGTTGACATTTTATCTGCCCTAATTAGAGGCATTGCATAGATACAAACAAAATCTTTGATAATAGCTACAGAGCAGAAGAAAAATAGGTCTTGGGTCAAAACCAGCCGGGATTCAGGGGAGATAAGAATTGTTCTTTTAGAACTGAGCGGGTCTGAGAGGAGATGTGGTGCGGGCCTGGGAAGCAGGTCCGAGTGCTGAGGGGGATATGGAGGGGGAGGGAGAAGGTGGATAGTGACAGAAGCAGCTTCCCCTGTCTGGGCCGTATCTTTCCTAGGGAGGGGTTCTCTTATGGCAAGAAAATTTGCAAATTTCCAGAATATCTATATATATTCAAAATAAGTTCATAATGCACTTAAAATCCTGATAAATTATTTCTAAATCATCACTTTTAATAAACCAATATTTAAAATCTATATTTAACCACCCGACATATATGGATGGGCTTCAGTGAATCTGTGAGTTCCCTGAAATTATATATAAAATTGTGTGCATGTGTGCATTCTTCTAGAGAGGGTCTCTAACTTTCATAAAATTCAAATTCATGACTCTCAAGCGATTAAGACCCAATGAATAGAAAGTTAAAAATTGAGAAAGGAAGCCCCATAACAAGAATTTTTCTCTGTCATGAAACCAGGGCTTGTCATCACACAGTCCTGCCACAAACACCGCACTCACATCGAGAGCCACTGACTGCTTGGCCCAGGACTTCTTCACCTGGTCGTACATGATCGTGTTGTTGATGCCCAGGCCACAGAAGATGACAAACGCCTAAGAAAGAGGAAGCCCACTGATTAAAAATTGCAAGACCTCATTGGAATAATCTCATATAAAAGCAAGCAGTCACTAGCGATGGGCCTGAAAACATCACTTTATTGTACACACAGGTAGGCCTTGGAGGAGTGTGCACATTAAAATCCTTGATTACTATTGTCACGTACAGCTTCATAGCTCACACTGCCCATCAGAAAAAACAATAATTTACTGTCATTGTGGAGAAACGACTTCATACATTTAAAAACATGCTTATAGACTGTTTAAATGTGTTCTTTTTTTAGGTTGTGGATTGATTTTAGTAATTCCCTTCCATTTAACCAAAAGCAACCTCTTTCAGTAGCGAGGCTATAAAATATCTTGGTGAAGCAACTGAATATACCCACAGTTAGATGTTAAGTGGAAGAAGGATGGGTTTAGAATGAGTTGGTGAAGAAACCGCGAGGTGTTCTTGGCTGAAGAAAACTAGCCATGGGGTCTTCACGGTAGTCACTAGTGCAACGTCTATCAGGAAGCCTGTTCAAGGCCTGCCTCTCCAGCTCTAGAAGGGGGCTTGTGAATATCAGACAGCTGATGACATCAGACAGCTGATGACATCAGACAGCTGATGACAACACACCTGGCCGAGCCGGCCAGCGGTCTCACCGCTCTAACCACACCCAAGCAAAGATGAGATAAGACAGCACTTTGGAGAAGAGTGGGTAATTCAGTTCTGTAACAAAATTATGCTAAAATAATCAATGGTCACAAAAGAATCTAAATAGTGAAAAAAATCAAATCAAGTCTTACCTAAGCATCACTATATTCTTTAACATTTCCTTTAAATTCTGTCATACTGTTTAAGTATAATGATAATTAACAATTATTTATCCTACAACTTTGGGCAAGCCGCAACCAGGAGACTACCGGTATCTCAACTATACCACCTGGTTAATTTTCTCACCTCAAAAAGTCGTTGATCTGCATCATCAAAAGGTTTTCCATCAAGTCTATTTAACACCTGCGCCACTCCTGTGGGAAGAGTTTGGGATATGTGGTCATTTTCAGCACTGGACACTGTGTTACTACAATGTACAACAGTAAGCCCCAGCAGACTCTAGGCCTCCTCGAAGTAATCAGCGACACCAGTTTAATCTCTGGTCTCTCTAGCACCTGCGTTCTCTGTACAGCAGATCGGAGGTGTCCTGGAATGCAGGCTACTTCCAGACTATGATATTAGCTCTCAGCGAAGCCTGGAGTTCTACCAGGCATCCACCTGATTTCCTGAAAATGGTTTTCAGGATGACTGTGCACAGTAACTCTGATAAATCTGCCTTATATACACAGACATATACATACAGGGTGGGACAAAAGTAGGTTTACAGTTGTGTGTATGGAAAATAATACAATAATTATAAACTCCGTGTTTCACATACTCACAACTGTAAACCTACTTTTCCCCCACCCCGTATATATAAGTAAATATATACAATTGTGTATATATACACGTATAGCCACACACACTTTTTTTTTTTTTTTCAGTTCCCAGAAGCACAGGTTTGAGTGAGGCTGGACGGCGCGGCGGCTCAGCACACCGGCTCTGGAGTTAGACAGTCTTGTTTCAGGTGTCAGTCCCACCTAAACTGTTTAGCACCAAATGTCCTCATTTGTAAAATGGAGGTTAAAATATTAACTATCTCAGGTTGTTATAAAGATTAAATGAGATAATGTTTGAATGTCTGTAAAGCATATTATTCCACATGGAGCAGACATCCAAGAAATACTAGGAATGATGATACAGTTAACCCTCAAAGCAAGGTGAGGGCTGTGGTCTGCTACCAGTGGGGTGCACGTAATCCTAACAAACTTAATTCGAGTGTCCTTCTTCTTTCCAAAGTCCATTTCCAGCACAGACCAGATGTTTTGGGGCATGACTATGAAAACCTACAAGTTTAACCAAAAAAACTCATCAATCTTACAAACTACTTCCCTGTGTCCCCCATTTAGAACAAACAAAAAATAGCTGTAATTCTCAAGCATGCTTTTATTTTTCAAAACACCTAATTTCCCACCAAGGAGGTAAGTCATGACACACTAGAAGATGTATAATTAAATGCAAATCTTTTAGCATGTAACAGGCAAGCCGTGGTCTCAATTTTGAAAAAATAACAGATGTTTACTTTTAACTTAAATATATTTTTAAACTCTATACATGATGTAATTCAATGCTTTATACTAGAGCTCAAAGTCCCAAATCTTAGAATATTCTTTATGTCCAATAATGTACCAATTTTTTCCTGTAAATTAAGCAAACTGATGAAAAAATTTGTCTTAGAAGTCAAGTCTTGACAACATTCGCAGCATAGTAAATTGGTAAGTTGTGGTGTCTTAGAGTTGAAGTGGCAAAGTCGGGGTAAACAAAGAGGCAAACGGATGCATTGTACCGAATGCATCAGTTACCTTATGTCTCTTAGGGAAAGCTCACATTTTCTTTGCACTTCAATAATTTTAACTCATGCTGACATCCTTCACAGCTTCTTTACCTCACCCGCTGACCTCTTCCTGCCTAGACTTCTTTCCTAGTATCAATGTTTTTCCTGAGTTTCTGAGGGGAGGGAAAGGAACAAGGAGAGAGAGAAACAGGAAGCTGCTTTGGCCCCCAATTCCCTTATTCTGGGGAAAGTGTAGCTTAGTTCAAAATCATCTAGGCAGAAGGATGTATGTTCAGTATACACTGAATACTCCTGTTCTCTCTTCCTTTGCATGTAATCCATGTGCAAATGCATAGGGGTAAATATGCAGACGCAGCGGGGAAAATCTGTACGAGGAGGTAGGAGGCCTGAGTTTTCTGACCTTGCTACCAACTCACTCTGTGACTTTATTCTTTGTGCTTCCCCACCCTCTCTGCCTCAGTTTCCAAAGGGTAAGATGAAAGAGTCCTCTTGCTTTCTGAGATCCCCTCCAACTTCAAAGTGATTGGTTCTTATTTAAAGGAATAAATATTTGTTTATTGATCTGATTTATAATGTTGATTCCTCAGGACTCTGCACCTATGAGATTATACAAGAGTTTGAGACATAGGTTTATGAATCCAGAGCATAAAAAGGGAGAACACATTTAACAAAAAAGAAATAGGTGGGGGCAAAATGCAGGCAACCATAATGGAGCAACAATAAAATAATTTAAAAGAAAAAAAAACACATAAAAAATAAGGAAAATATTTGTATTCACCTATTTAAATAAAATAAGTATATATTTTTGAGAGAAAAAAGAAATAGATGTATTTAGAAGTAAATTTGTATTCTTTAAAAAAGATGTTTCAACATTTAGGTAATGTCTTACCAATTATTTGGTGGTTGCTATTCCAAATAGGTACGCAGAGAACTGATCTTATATGAAAACCAGATATCTGGTCAGCCTAGGGTATAAGAAAGTAGTTAATTGAAATTAAATATTATATACTCACTACTGTCTTACTACTCTTCATAGCAAATAGTTTTAAATAACATTTTAAAAGACATTATAATTTAGTTTTTAATGTATATACTTACCTGTCTCTTTCAATTGAAAACCTCATAATGAACATCCTAAGGAAATCAAGCCCTAAGCAAATGTGAATCAACCAAAACACCCCACTCCAACACCACCTCCCACATTTCTGCAGCCACAGGGATCTGGGTGTAAGGCTGTCCAGGTCATGACCACACCACCAGACAAGAATTCAAGCAACAGTTTAGTTTCTGCTCTGAATATTTAAAGCATTTTGATTAAACCAGGGTTAACGTTTCTCTTTGATGGGGCACATCTGCTAATAAAAATGTTTGAGTCTATAATGCTGCCTTACATATGCAAGACCTGTCCAGCCATGTACTATGAAAAATAGAGACATTTATTGAAAAAGATGCAAGATACAAGAAACAGTGTACACAGGACAATGACATCTCAGTCCCCTTCAAAGTAGGCTCCTTTGGACCTCAGACAGTTCTCCCAATTGCTATCAGTTGCCCCATCATATTTTCCTGAATCTCACCAATGGTCTGAAATCTCTTTCCTTTCAAAGGTGATTTTAGTTTTAGGAAAATGCAGAAGTTGCAGGACACCAAATCTGGGCTGAAGGGGGGCTGAGTCACCTGGGTGATTTGATGTTTCATCAAAAAACTGCACTAGCTGTGATGCATGAGTGGTTGTATTGTCATGATAAAGCTGTCAATCACAAGTTGCCCATAGCTGCAGCCTTCTGAATCATCTGAATAGTTTCCACAGAGGAATGTTCAACCTTAACATAAAATCTGATGCAGATTCATTGCTCTTCTTGCTTAGTCATCTTGAATGTGATGACCACACAGTACACATGCTCACTCAACAGCATCTACCACCCCACTGACTAGTACCGTGAAGCCATCATTGTTTACACATGTGCATTCCAGTCCACTGTCCTTGGCTGCTAGGTTACATCAGTGTTGTGCAAACCATTCCTGTTATATTAACAATGACTGGACTTTTTCTGGACACACCTTGTATTTACTTTAAATACTCTATATTTTAACATTACTAACTTACTCTGTATGTTGTAAAAATAGTATAGAAAAAAATTAAAGTTGCAAAAATAAGATAAATGTAGAAGTTCAAAGACTTTCTTTCTGTACACTAATAGATTGTCAGGAGATGACGTATTTAAAATATGAAGGCATAATTATCAAACAAACATCATTTGTAACAAGCACCACAATATTAAAACCAATGATCCAAATCTGAACTGTTAGGTAAGAGCTACTAATGAAAAAGGCCAACCTGACATCCCAATATTATAGGAAAAAAATAATATATCAAGCTTTTGGATCATGATAATTGGGATAAAAAGATATTTTTAAATTTTAAAATACACATTGTAGAAGTTAAAACTGCATATTTAAAAATTTTGAAATTGGAATTTACACACCTATATTTTATATTTCAATTGTTTTGGTTTTCCTCTGAGAAATTAATTTTCCAGACGTCTTCTACTCTTGATACCAATACATTAATTTCTTTCTTTTTTAGTACCTTTTTGTCCCTGTTCAGGTAATAGTTTCCTGCATCTTTGTAATTCATGAAGATATTCTCCTAATCTTTCCATAGAATCGTTATTGTTTTAACTTTCATACTTAGATTTATAATCTAACTGAAAATGACTTTGGGGTATAGTGTGAGCTAAGAGTCAAGAGTCTTTGTTTTAAGTGGATATCCTATTGACCCAGCACCATTTGGAGTTGAGGTGCAGGTGGAGAATACTTCTTCCCGCCACTCTGCAGTGCCGCTTTTCCATTAATCAAGAGTTCATATCTGCTTGGATCTAGTTCCTAACTCTCCATCTACTTCACTGACCTATGTGTCTGTTCTTACACCAATACCACACTGCCTTTAATAAAGCCTTATATTAGGTCTTGGTACCTGGTTAGTGTAAATCCCCCAACTTTGTCCTTCTTCTTTAGGAATGTTTGGTCATTTTTTTTGCCCCAGGCATTTCCACATTAATTCTAGAATCAACTTAAGGTTTGCGCGTGCGCACGCGCGCGCGCACACACACACACACACACAAATTTTTGCAGGGATTCTATTGAATCTATCAATCAATTTGAGAGAGAACTGACATCTTGACAACACTGAGTCTTTAAATCCATAAGCATCTCCTTATTTAGGGTTCTTAAATTTTCTCTAAACAAAATTTTATAGTTTTCTATGCAGAAGTCTCACAAATAATTTGTTATAGCTATATGTTGTGTTTTAAAAGTTCATGTTATTGTAAATGTATTAGTAATTTATTTTATTTCTTTAGTAAAAAGATTTTATTTATTTATTTTTAGAAAGAAGAAAAAGGAGAGAGAAAAAAAGGAAAGAAACAACAAAGTGAGAGAGAAACATTGATCGGTTGCATCTCCTACATGGCCCAACCAGGGGACTGAACTTGTAACCCAGGCATATGTCCTGACTGGGAATCCAACCCATAACTTTTCGCTTTGTGGGACGATGTCTAACCAACTGAGCCACACGAGTCAGGGCAGTAATTTACTTTCTAATGCTTTCTATAGCTATATGAAAATATAATTGGTTTTTGCATATTGAACTTGCATTCATAAATCTTGCTAAATTCAATTATTAACTTTAATGTGTCATCTATAGTGTTTTGGATATTCTAGGGACATCACATCATTTCACTATTAAATTCTATGCTTTTTAATCATATCATTTTAAAGCACGTGGATTTTTTCAGCTTGTTAGTTGGATGAATTATATTGATTGATTTTTTAAAATTCCAGATCCCAACCAAACCAAACCAAAAACATACACACAAATCATTGATCCAGGGCACTCCTCCAGCATTTATATATTTACCACCTCCTGTGCACCAGACACATTGCTGGGTGCTTAGGACATAAAAATGAATTCAGATAGTTACTACTCGTGATGATCTCACAGGCTAGTGAAAAAACAAATAGTTAAGATAAAATAAGTGTCCAGGTAAAGAATGTTCAAAATATTATAGAAAAGCCAGCAACTAACTGTGGTTAGAGAAATTAGGAGCAGCTTTTGACTCTTAAAAGTGGGGTTGCAAAGACAAGGATGACAGTGAAGATGGTAAGCTAACATTTACTGGATGTTTTCTCTCTGTGTCTGGCACCCTGTTCAGGGATTTCACATGTACTCTTTCCTGCATTTATTAAAACAACCCTATGAGGTTAACATCCTCCCTTATCCGGAACGACTTAGAGAAATTAACTGCCTTGAAAGTGAAGAGACTGGCTCAAAGGAAGCCAGACAATAACAAACATCCATCAACTTTATCTTCCACAAGAACAAAGTGGTTTTCTTCTGTTCCCTAAGGATAACGGCTACATTACAACAATGCTGGTGAGCATGAAGAGAAGGAAGTCAATTTTAGAGAAGTCTGCAAGGTATCTCTACAGCCGTGGGCAAGCCAGAGCAGCACTAGAACGGCTGTCTGTTTTGTTTTGCTCAAGGTCATACAAATTGTGGGTGGTCCTCCACAGTACCCAGCAGCAGGCACAACTGTTTCTGCCAACTCTGGGACAGCTGTAAGCTCTGTCTCACCTCCCCCAGGAAGTCTGAAGCAGCTGAGGAAAGAGGTCACAGGTCAAAAAGCAAGGGAACATGCAGTGGGCGAGAAACAAGGACGAAGACAGTTTGAGAGGCTGGTGGTGAGAAAAACAAAGTGTAGGCTGCCTATCAGTGAAGTGAAAGAGAATTTTTTTAACTACAAATCGCTGCAGTTTCCCAAAAGAATTTTTTTTGTCTGGGAAGGTGGGAGCTGTGTTCTCCCATTCCCACAAAGGGTAATAACATCGGGGCTTCCAGTTTGAGTGAGGGTGGGAGACTTCCATGAGGTGGAGAACACAGGAAGTTCGAGGGGGAAAACACCAAGTTCAGACTGACACACGTGACAACCGAGAGGACAACTGGTGAGAAAGAGGAGCTAGAAACACTAATCTCGGAGCCATCAGCCTGTGGTGTTAAGTGAGTGGGTAAAATCACCAAAGGAGAGCATGTCCGAGAAAAAGACACACAAAAAAGGATAAAAAGTTGAAACCGAAAGGATACAATATTTAGGGCAGGAAGAGGAAGGTGGGGTTAGTGACAAGCATGGAAAAGAACGGGAAGCTCATACTCTAACTTCAAGGCATTATAGCAGTTCTAATGTGTGAACACAGTACTGCAGCCTTTCTGGAAATAAACTTACTGACATGTACGCAGAGTCTCAAAGAATATACACACCTTTGACTTACCAATGTCTAGAAATGTACCCTAAGGCAATTATAGCTGTGCACAAAAGGTTACCTATGAAGGTGTGAAGCATAGCATTACTTATGATAGTGGCAGGTTAGAAGTAACCTAACTGTTCGACTGAAGGGAGTTGGCTAAGTAAATCATAGCACATCTGTACAATAGAATATTATACACCCAATTAAAATCATGCTAAGGAAGAATATTTGTTAACATTGAAAATTTCAATGTATTAAGTGATACTGTCAGTATCTGTGGGTATAAAACAAATCATATACTTTGGGAAATCCTGGAAAAATTATAGCCACAATAGTTCCTTTTGAATTATTTGCCTGTGGGAGTTTTGTTTCTTTACTTTTTAAATAGACTTTATTTTTTAGAACAATTTTAGGTTCACAGCAAAGTGAGTACAAGTACAGAGATTCCTCATATGTCCCTACCCCCACACAGGCACCTCAACATCCTCACCGCACGCACCAGAGTGCTGCATTTGTTACACGGATGCACCCACATTAACGCGTCATTGTTACCCACAGTCCCTAGTTTACCTTAGGGTCCATCCTTGATGCTGTGCATTCTGTGGGCTTTGACAACTGCATAGTCACATGGGTTCAACATCACCGTGTCATACCGAGCAGTTTTACTGCCCTAAAAATCCTCTGTGCTCCACCTACTCATCCCTCTCTCCCCACTCATTTCTGGCAACCAGTATTATGTTCCCCTGCAGCTTTATTGAAGAATAATTGGTAAAATTGTAACATATTTAAAGTGTACAACAGGTTGTAATGTATATGTATACATTATAAAAGAATTCTGCCTATGGAAATTTTAAAATTACTGCTTCTATTTTACACATGTTAGATAATGAATTACTTGTACACAATGAAAAAATTATTTTCTAAATAGTGGAACTAAGGGGGAACAGCAGTGTCCAGTGTTGCAGAGTAGTCAAACGGAGAAGTCCTGGAAAACAGGCTATTGAATTTAGCAACCAGAAAGATAATGGAAGGCAAAGGTAGTCAAGAGAAGAAGATGAGAGCTCAGGAGCACAATTGATGAGTTCTGGAGGAGAGAAAGGCCCCACTGAGGGAGCTGAGCTGCTTCAGTCCAGAGCTGGTCTTGTGTGGGCTGAGCACAGGAAGAGGCGACAGGCAACAGGGAACGCTGAGTGTCTTTAAATCATCTGACTGTGGCTGGGGGATGGAAGTGAAGCCAGCACTAACTCACTTGGAGAGTGGGGACAAGAGGATGCTGATATTCCCATGCTTGATGAGCCCAACAAGCTAGGAGAGGGGAAGAAGAAAGGATGGCAGAGTATGATAATTAAGGCAATCCCCTAGTTGCCTATTTGTGGCAATGGCTGTTGTTTCTGGAAAGTTAATCTAATCCAGGTTAGTTTAAATGGCAAGGCCTGGAGCATGGGGTTGAAGAGGAAGACAAATGAAGCTCATCATGGAGTAACAAGACCTTTAAAGAAAGAATCTCAAACAGTGATAAAGAAGAATAAGAAAGTATGAAGGAAAGAATCAATTCTGTTCATTAGATAACCCCAACTCTCCAGGTCATGTCCGTCAGCGGAGCTCAAAAATATCTACCAGCCTCTTGACCTCAACCAAGTCACCAGAACTCTCCATGCCTCAATTTTGTCATTGATATTTATCTCTTGCAAGCAAAATGTTAACATTGGTTATCTCCAGGTTTTTGGCATTATTTTTGCTTCTCTATGAGTTTTTCTTGTTTCCAAGTTGTTTTATAGGAATATGTATGTGTAAGGGTTTCAAAATTTGTAAGGTGTTTTGCAAATGTAAATATTACTAATATTGAAAGGAACACTTGCCCCCAAATATCTGCCCCACTGTTCCAGAGGGTTCCTGCTTACTCACCCTCAGTTTAAAATTCACATCATTAGAATCCTAGAGGTTAGGCTATGGGAGACTAAGCAGCCTTTCTAGGAAGCTACAGTTAAAATAAATACATTATCTGGGAGTGCTTAGTTCTTTTCATTTAAAGAGATGTCTTCTTAAGAATTTTGCCAAGTCTCTGTCCTCAATGGGTCTTTCCAGTTAAAGACGGTTTATCTCTAGGAACCATCAAAACATATTTGTCAATGTGTTTCCTTTCCCTAGAAAGATATGTACAACCTTCACAGTAATCTCAAAAAAAACTTTATCCCCCAAACGCCCATCTACTGGAGAGAAATTATGGTACTAGGACAAGCTGAGAGAAGTTTTCAGTCAGTCATTTGATTTCCTTGAAACAACAGAAAGGAAGTTTCTTCTTTATTACTTATTGTTTTTAGAGAGAAAAAAGAAGGAAGAGAGAGAGGCATTGATTTGTTTTTCCACTTATTTATGTATTCACTGGTGGATTCTTGTAAGTGCGCTAACCAGGGATCGAAGCCATCAAACCTTGGTGTATTGGGATGACCTTCTAACCAACTGCGCTACCTGACTAGGGCAGAGATACGGTTTCTTTTTGTCTACCTTACCTGCACGTGGGGGTGGGGAGGATCAGTCCGAATGACTCCTAGAACACTGCCTACAAATGACTCCTTAAATTCCTGACAAAAGCATTCCTAAAATAAAATATCTAACCTTTGGGCTTAGAACTGAGTACTGTCTCCACAACCTGTGCAACAATCTGCTTGACTCTTGGAACCATGCAACTCCTGTGCGTCTTCCCTACTCACGGCTACTGCATTCCATATCTCATTTACATCTTAGTAATCTTCCTGAGCTCCCCCACCCTCCTGGTCATCTGGAAATCTTATATCCACTCTCCAGTCTCCTCTACCAAACCCTGCTCTTTGGGAAGAATCTCAAACTGGCCTACCCTAACTATTAAAACTGGGAGATTATCAGTAGCAAATGCATTTCTGCAGATCCACAGAGCTCTAACTCTTAATGGACTCAATTTTGCACATTCTCCTCGGTAACAGAAACACAAGTGATAGACCAGAGGCATTACTGAAAATAGACAGACAATGAACTGTCCCACCAGGCTAGCGCTCAGCATCCCAGATTGCAGGCGTGTTTTGCCATTAAGATCTGACAGGTGAAATGGGCTTTAGTACTCTATGTCAAAGGATCTCAGAGCCTGGAGCCCCATTATCCTTAAGTGCTCATGACAACGGTAAGAACTACTGAGTTGTCTCTAACAGGCTTTAATAATAATAAAAAAAGGCCATAGACAGAACTTCATGTGGAAGAACTATGTGGGATTGAAGAGTAACAGACTTAGGGTCATGACACAGTTTTAACTGTGTAAGTCTCGGCACTGGCCACCCTTGGGAGAGGACAGCTGGGTGCTGATGGGTTTCCCACTGCTCCTGAATTTGTAACAGATACATAGACCACCAAAACATCCATGCGTAAAGCCTGCCCTACTTTTTATTGTAGTTATTTCCTGCCATTCCCCTTGCTGGACCTTTCTTATGTAAATGTTGGGCCCAACTGTTCATTCCTTTTGCAGCCAGAAAACAAGCCCTCCATGTAAGGGATCTGAAATTCTCTCCATCAATATACTAATGGAAGGAAATATTACATTAAGCAATCAAATATCGTACCTTGTGTTGGCTAAATAATGGCTTGGTGTGCATTAGTGTATTTGTTTTAAGGTGTTCTTTTGAATCTGGTATGAAAAGAAGGGCAGAAAGCTTCGCAAATGATGTGCTATTGGGCATTGAATTCTTAAGCACAATACCAGCTAAAGTAAGGCCAGAATAATTGTTTCATGGGGAAGCTATTTGCAAATAGAGTATGCACTCCGAGAAGCCACTTGATGCCATGGCAGGTCACCTGCAAATGCACTTTATGTGTGTGCTGTTGGGACACTTTAGGCAAGGAACTTAGCGTGAAATCCAAGCAACACTCCATGCTGGCAAGGGCGCTAGACAGTAGTCTATCTGAATTCTCCAAAGACAGAGTAAGGCAAGTTAACTTCCTTACATTTTACATTATTTCAATTCTGGTTTTGAGTAATAATTTATAGTTTTTAGAGGGCTCACAATAGCCTGGTAAAATATAAAATAGAAAGGGTCTGAAATTTTAAAATATCTTTATAATTTTTCCTGGTAACAAAAATAACATAAATACTTGTGAATTTTTTAAAGAAAAACAACATTAAAAGTTCTAATCTTCCTGGCTGGTAGAGCTCAGTGGATTGCGCACAGGCTGTGAACCAAAGGGTCGCCAGTTTGATTCCCAGTCAGGGCACACGCCTGGGTTGCTGGCCAGGTCCCCAGTGGGGGCCACGTGAGAGGCAAACAAACACTGGTGTTTCTCTCCCTCTCTTTCTCCCTCCCTTCCCCTCTCTCTAAAAGTAAATAAATAAAATATTTTTTAAAAAAGTTCTAATATTGTCATCTCTAGAGATGACAACTATTAACAATTTGGTATAAGTTCTTCTTGATCTTTTCCTACAAACATGTAATCAATTTATACTATATTTAATGATAGTTAATATATTTATAATTAACAATACTGAGCAATATTCAACAATGTCTACTGAGTACTAAACATTGTTTTAGTTGTTGAGGATGTATCAATGAACCGAACTGACAAAATCCTTACCTTTACTGGGTTTACATTCTGGTGAGAGTTAGACAGATGGTAAACAATACCAAAAAAATAAATAAATTATATGTTAGAAGGTGTTTGGAATTAGGGGGAAAATAAAGCAGAACAACAGGGATTAGGAATGCCAAGGGTGCCAGGCCTTACTAACAAGTAATATCTGACCGATGACTTTAAAGAGGTGAGGATGGGGAGTCACACAGCAATTGGGGAAAGAGTACTTTAGCTGAGGGAGTAACCAGTGCAAAGGCCCTGAGGTGGGTGTGTGAGCAGCATGTCTAGGAATTACAAGGAGACCAGTATGGCTAGAGAAGTTGGAGTGAGGGTTAGGGGTGGAGAATCAGATGCTGGGTTGTGTAGGGCATTGTAAGCCTTTGAAAGAATTGTAAATTTGGTTTTTACTCTAGTGAAATAAGGAGACATTGAAAAGTTTGTGAGCAGAGTTGTAATATGATGTAACTTAAAGTGAGTTTAAAAGCATGGATAATCCCTTCCAAGGGAGCAAATGCCTGATAAAACTACAAAATCCACAAGCACAATCACCCATGAACAAGAGTGTTTCTTAAGCCACTAAAAAGAAATATAATCAGTTTTAGTTAGTAGGTCATTTCCATCTTCTATCCTTTTCAAGGATCACAAGGTCTTGAAACAGAATAAACATATCCTGATCTTCACAAGGTTGCAAAATTTAAAGCTCAGAAGTTTAGTTCTGGCTCTGTAACTATCTTATATGACCATTTTGTCATAATTTTCAACCCATAAACTAAGGAGTTTGGCCATAAAACCATGTATGCTATCAAGCCCAGCAGGCACCACTCCTAAGAGTCAACTCACGCAGGCAGAAGGCGAGTAATCACTGTGGCTGGCCCTCTGTGGCGCTCTGTTCACCACAAGGAGGGAACTCCATTAAATATTTAACATGATCACGAAGAGAACAGCCAGCAGGTGGACAGCTATGATTACTTGCCCCATAGGCCTCGCAGCTGGCACCTGACAGCACCTGGAATGAGCTTTATATCACATCAGAAACATCCCTTTGTAGCTTTTATCAAAAGAAAGACCAACCGTTTCAAAGCCGAAATTTCAAAATAAAGATCATTCACTTGTTGCATAATTTTGGGCAGAATTTCAGAGGAATTCCCAAGTTATTTTAAGGCAGAAAATTCACAGAAATTGGAAATCTACTTTACACTTTAATGCATAGCTTAACAGACTCAATTATCTTTTGTTAAATAGCAGAAAATAGCTACTGGCATCATGAATCCCCAAACTGACAGGCTTGGCGTGTTAGTCGCAGTTGGAGAAGAAACGACCAAATGTACAGGAGGGGATGTGTTGGGGTCAGCTCCTGCAGTCAGCGATCTGAAGAATCCACAGAAAGGTCCTCTGGGTCAGTCCTTTGTAGCTGTTGCTGAACGAGTTCATTCACGGAGAAGGGAGCACCCAACCCACTCCTGCTGATCGGGAACAGCCATCTGGGCTTAATTAACATGAGCAAAACTTAAACTTCTACTGTCTTAAGTCACAGAGATTTGGGGGTTTACCCACTTCCTGAACTGACAGTAGTTTGAAGGTAGGCACCAGAGCTGTGTTGGAAATATACCAACATGAATGGCTTTTAGCTATGTTTTAAGAATCGGTGGGTTGGTTGGGCCTGGGCAGGCCAGTGAGCCCCTGAAAGCTGATCGCCCCTGATACACCTAGGTGACCTGACTGACCCCTGGATGCCTGAGCACTCCTGTGAAGAGCCAGGTCTGCATATTGTTTGCTCCCGTAAAGGAGGATCTGGTGACGACCTCTCTGAGGCAGCCCAAGGCCACAGAACATGCCCCCAGCCTTCACTGCCTGCTGGCATCTTTCATTGCTTCTTCTCAGACCGGAAAAGACAAGACCTTGTTTTCTTGAAGACCTAAAGGTTGTTGGATTACTGCCAACAGCCTTTCTTTACTGTCAACAATCAGACTTAACTCCCCGTTTTGGGTGGAGACTTTTCTCTTCCTTCCCCCCTGTATCTCTGGAGAAAGGGGACACTGAAATCGGCTTGTCCATGATCCAAAGTCTGCTGGTCTGCAGCACTGTGTAAAGGCCTCCTCAGGTAAAGAAAAGGATCTACTTTTAGCATCTCCCTGGAACTAAAAGACTAGTCCACAATCAAGCTGATATCTTCAGCTGATATTTATACAGGACTCCAATGTTTACAGAATATTTATAGAGTTTTACATATTGTAGTGTGTATGTAAGCAGTATGCCCAAGACTACTCAGCTGGTAAATGGAACAGACAGGACAAAAAGTTAGGTCTGCCAGCCGCTGAGTTCATGTGCCTGTATGGAGAGAGGGAGGAAGGGGTGGTCAGTCTATGGCCCAGGCAATCCTCAGCAGGGTCGAGGCAGTCCTGCCCGCCAAGACCACGCAGGAGAAGAGAATTGAACTAGGAATCAGAGGCCCAGAGTCTGTTCCATGCCCTTCCTCAAGGAAGCTGTGTGGCCTTCCGCAAGTCGCTTCAGCCCTCTGAGTCTTTGTTTTTTTCACCTGTAGATCCAAGAAATCTCGGATATTTCTGTTAACTGAAAGTTGATGTATCTATAGTATGAAGCCTCAGAACAAGGCCAATCCACTTTTGGGTGTTCTGTCCCAAAAGTAGTGACATTGTTGATGAACTGGAGTCCTTTTTCCTGCTCAGTTAAAATTTGGGTCACCAGAATTAGTTATTGAGCCACGGAGAAATTTAGCATAGGTGCCAGTGTTTGGGGTAATTGTGTTTCTGGCATTATGTAGCTGTATGTTG
Source organism: Glossophaga mutica (assembly GCA_039655065.1). NCBI lineage: Eukaryota > Metazoa > Chordata > Mammalia > Chiroptera > Phyllostomidae > Glossophaga > Glossophaga mutica. The sequence continues at coordinate 46,811,446 of CM077306.1, read as the reverse complement.
AAAAAATCTGTAGAGGAAAAAAGGAATGCTTTAAAACAATCTCCCACGCTACCTCTGCAAATTACCATTCTTGTTTACCAACCTCAAACTATTCAGCGAAGTCAGTGAATGTGGAGACCAAAAAAGCAAGCACTTTTCCCAGTGGAGACAACAAATAGTCATTAATCCTGCATTTTTAAAAAAACTGCTCCCTTATATTCTATTGCTGATAAATAATGACTCGATTATGATTACTGGGGAAAAATATGAATCCATGCACCAGACCCTAGAAGACTCGGACTTTTGCAGGAAGTCAACACCATTCTAAAAGATACCCTCTCTCTCGAGGATAATTTTAGAATTACTTTTAGTAAAACAATAAATCAATTGCATTTTGTCATGGTATTTTTTTTATCTTGAGAGAAGTAGCATGTTAATAAAAAATATCTGAAAATGGTCATCTTTATTTTATGATCTATGTCATCTTACATCAGTCTCTGTGGGGAGAAGTTTCCAGCCTCTTAGCCTCTTGGGGGAGGGCTGTGGCTCGCTCTGAACTCTGTTCCATTATAACCCCAACAGTTGACATTTGTTACTGAGGCAACAAATTAACGAATAAGTTTGCTTTTCTTGGTGTGATACACACAGCACACACAACCCCCCACACCATACACACACATTTGTAGGACAAATCTACTAACTGCCTATATCTAGGCATACCTCTCTCTCTCTCCCCCTCCCACCTCCCTTCCTTCTCTCATCTTCAGTTATGTTGATTAACTCCTTCCCATTTTTTCCTTAGCATAAGAAGGGAAACATAGATGACTTTAAATTCTAGTACCATGCAAAGACAACATGTAAAAATCGTGGCATAATGCATCTTAGGATTTGTATTTAAAACCCATATGAGCTATGTGGTAGATTGAAGGCACTTAGGTGGAAAGCCAAGAAATAATTATCATCCAAACACACACTTCATTTTATCATAGAGTAGAATATAATTTCACAAAATAGTCGCTGCTTAACCTACCACAGTTTACTATCTTCAGACATCATTGCTTCTAACTACTACATCAGGGCATGAAATTTTTATGCTCAATCCCACAGAAATAACTGTAGCATTTTTCTCAACAGTCCACATTGTTCTTTTTATGGACCATCGTAGCAGCCAGCCTCATTGGAATGGACTGTCAAGTGTGGAGGAAATGTAAATTGCTGCATCACCAATCAGGGAGAGAGGTGGTAAGATCTGCCTGTAAACATAGGATATGATGTATGCAAGCTTGCCATATTGTAGTACAAAGAAGTATTCTTGAAATAATTAGTTGTGCTTACTACACTGCTGTTTTTCATGAGAAAAAATAATAATTAGACAAAAATTTTCTATTTCCTGCCAAGAGGAAGACACTTATTGCCTACGACCAACCTGTCATTGTCCTAGACAGTACTAGAAAAGCTGTTGCACCTGTGTACTTAGAGATATGTACAAGAATGTCCTTGGCATTTTATATGTAACAGCAAAACACTGAATCAAAATGTCCATCAACACTACAGAGGACTACAGAGGATAAATAAAGTGAGGTGTATTCATACAGTGGGATACTTTGCAGCAGTGAAAATAAATGAATGAAATAGAAATTCAAGAGACTCAGGAATATTTGTTGAATAAAAAAGCAAGCCACAGGAAAACATACGCAGTGTAATTCAATTTATATAAACTTTAGAGTTATGCAAAATGTAACAATGTATGTGGCAGCAATTCAAACCTATGCAATGAAACTATCTAGAAAAACAAAGGAATGTTACATTAAAATTAGGATAGTGATTACCTCTGAAAGGGAAAAAAAGGAGATGGGGTTAGTGAAGATCAATATAAGGATTCAAAAGTAATGATCATGTTATTTTTCTTAAACTGAATGGTGGGTATTTACTGCATCATATTTTGTTACACCTTTACATACGCCTTATGAACCAATTTTTTAAAATGGTATAATTTGTTAATTTTTTTTTTTTTTTTTTTTGCTTTTCCAAAATTTGACTTCATGGTCCACAGCTAAGGGCAGAATAACAGTAATCCATACCAAATCTAGTGCTATCATGTGGGGTGGCAATCGGCCATCATCCCTCAACATCTAATTTGCTGACTTTGTAACAATGAATTGGCGATTCACAATGTTTCTGCATAGCAAGGCTTTCAGTCTGTTCTATTACCGATGTTAATAACAGAAGACTGGGAGCACTTCATAAAACTATGTATCTAGAAATCTATTCTTCAGTATTCTCTAAAATCAAGGAGAAAAGAAACATAGCAAAAGGCGAAACTTTATAAAATCGCTCCTAACCCAATCACAACGCTAACACGTACAAATATCGACATCTATAATTGTCTCCAGTCCGCCAATCACAGAATCAAGGGTCGTATTTTTCCTGACAGGGAGGGGCACTTTCCCAAGGAAGGTAGCGCCAAATTCAAATTTAACGAAACAGAACTGAAGAGAGCTGGTGGGAGCTTGGCACCGGGAGAGTTAAAGGAGCACACTGGGGAGGCACCCAGCCCGTACTGGGAGTTCAGGAAAGGCGCTGGCGCTCAGTAATGCAGAGGAATACCCGGAGGATATAGGCTGGAGAAAGAGAGTTCCCAGCAACTACAGAGCGGTGGTGAGTTAGGGGGATTTAAGTTTCCCTGCCAAGATCAGCAAAGATAATCTGGCTGGAACTAAAGATGAGACTTCGATTCCAGCCTCCCTACCACCATGGTGCCCCACTCCACGCTTTGGAGGCGGCGCAAGGGCAGGATCAAGGGTAAGGGCTGCGGAGGCTGAGACAGGACTGAATCCTTGTCCATCTCCGGAGTCACAGACCCGCTCTCAGTGTCTGTAAAATGGGGGTGACGACACCTACCTCTTAGGGTTGCCCAGATTAAATGTTCAGTTATTATTACTCATCTACCCTCTTTTGTAGCCAGTGTGATCTTTCTAAAATACAACTTCTGCTTCTCCCCCGTTGCAAACTCAACTGCTGGTTCTCCATCGCCCGCGATAAATACTCAAATCCCTTCACACGGTTTTCACCCCTTTGAGGGACCTGGCCTTTGTGTTCCTCTCCAGCCTCAACTACCTGGCCCTTCAGTCACGTTAACTCATCTCAGTGCCCTAACTCTCCAATAAATTAAAACACATAGAGACATTTTATAAGTTCGTATGAATTTTTCTGTATGATACTCTATACTATCTTAGAACTTAAACTTCTGCAAATAAGGCCCAAGTGTCCATTAATACATGAGTGGATAAGATAACTATGGGACATTTACACAATGGAATTCTACTCAGCCATAAAAAAGAAGAAAATTTTATACTTTGTGACAGTATGGATGGACCTGAAGAACATTATGCTAAGTGAAATAAGCCAGTCAGAGAAAGATAAATACCACATGATTTCACTCATGTGGAATCTAATGAACAAGGAGGTAACAAGCGAAACAGAGACAGACTCACAGATGGAGAACAGATGACACCTACGGGTGGGGGAGGTCAGGGGGTGGCGAGATTGAGCAAAAAGAAAAGACTCATGGACATGAACAACAGGGTGGTGATTGCTGGGTGGAGGGGGTATAAAGGGGATAAATGGTGATGGGAAAAATATAACAAAAATTATATATTTAAAAACTTCTGTGAATAAGAATCTGCATTGCTTTAATATATTCTGTATATCAGCACAATGATTAACATGGAACAATAATGAACCAATTTACTGTTTCTTCGGAGTAATTTTTAAAAATATTGTAGTTGTTCTAGCATCGTTTGGGAAATAATTATGTTATATACACATTTTTATTATTCGCTATTTCATAGTTTAATGTAAACTGTGATTAATATAAAATACACATGGGTACATATAATGCACAGGTACGTGTATATGGGTACATTTAGTCTAAAATGTTCCCAGTCATAAAAGACCATCAGACTAATGCAATAGAGAACCACTTTGCCACAAGTCAGGGTAGACAGAGGAACTTGGTCGGTCAACAGCAGGCAATGCCAAACGATCAGATCAGAGGGGAAAGATGCAAAGGAATTGCTGGGAAACTCAGGGGTTGCTGTCAGTCTGCACAATGTCCCTTTTTTGCTTCATCCAGCAAACCATCAACAGAGTGGCCTCTTACCTCAGCATCAAAGCGAGGGTCCTGGTAGGCATCACTGATGTTCACGGGAAGGCCCGTAGAAGCCACGAGCTCAGCAATGCTGTTATTTATCAGCCAGTCAGAGTACGATGACTTCTCCATGCTTTCTTTGAAACTGTCAGAATACCAGCACAGGCAGCAAGGAAAGAGAGAAACATCAGTTGTTTGAAAGCAAATCGTATAAAACTAGACTTTAAGCAGAAATATCCGCCCTGGCTGGTGTAGCTCAGTGGATTGAGCGCGGGCCTGCGAACCGAAAGATCGCGGTTCGATTCCCAGTCAGGGCACATGCCTGGGTTGCCAGGCCAGTTCCCGTCAGGGGACATACAAGAGGCAACCGCACATTGATGTTTCTCTCCCTCTCTCCTTCCCTTCCCCTCTAAAAGATAAATAAATAAAATCTAAAAGGAAAAAAAAAATTTAAAAAAAAAAAAGAAATATCCGTCCTCATTAAGAAGGGATAAATGGCATTAGTCACAGAACAATAACAGGGCAATTATTAGGATCTTCTTTAAAAAGGCTTACCTACGTAAGGTAAAATGATCCATGGGTGGAAATGATAGATTCTCTACGGTCCGGAGAGCAGCACTAGATTGTATTTAGGCTTCAAAGTCAGATGACAAACAAAATTGAAGCTAGGATACCAGGATGAGGCCCACTGACCTCACCAGCCCTCCCCCCTCACCAAGCACACTAACACTAGATGTTTGGCATCAAACAAAATGAAATCCAAGAATGGGGAAAAATCAGAAAATAAATTGACATACTGAGCTTTGACAGCCAGGAGCTGGGGAAATGCAAATTCGAGCACTGTTCAAATTAGCAACATTGGGGAAAATTTCCACAGAGGATGTGAGATTTGTGGCTTAGGAGGTGATGACAAAAATTATGTAAATGAGTGCAAGTACACTGGGGCAATAGTTTTCAAACTACATTCTGTGGTTTCCAGATGTTAATGAGTGTACTACAGCAAGAATAATAATAACAACTCTATTGACTTTTTAATCTAAAATGCATTATATGCAAGCAAAACACTAAACACTGTATGTGGCCCTTGTTGCTATGCAGTGATGCACCTGTGTGACCTGTGCCTGAATGAGAATGCCCAGACCTGGCACAGCGAGGCCACCACATGCACGAGTGAGTGGGCAGCAGAGGTATTATTTGCCATCATTAATATAGTTCACCTGTAATGACTGTTGGTCTATATCTGATAAATTCAACATATTTTTGCATATTTTTGTGATGTTATTAATCCTTTATTTCATATTAAACATCACTGGTACATAAATTTATTCTCTGTGGATCTCTGTCTGAAAAATGGAAGTTTTAATAAAAAGCTGAACCTTGTATTTCTCAGATGGCACCTGAATCAAGGAAGTAAAAAGACCAAGGACTTCAAAGATGAGATAAAGCTTTTACTTTCTAAAAAAAAAAAAAAAAAAAAAACCCAAAGGAACAACAAAAGAAATCCACATTTTGTTTTCACTTTGTTAAATTATACCTGTGAGATATGAAAGCAAAAAAAAAAAAAAAAAAAAAGGAGGGGATAGGGAGACATGTGATAATGCACCCAGTACAATGATCCAACTTCACGGAGTCATTTCCAAGTTTATCAAGGGTGGGATTGAATTTGGTAATGTCTTGCCGCAATTAATCAGTCCGTCAATTCGCCCTGTGCTGTCTGTGTCCTGTATTCCATACTGCAGTTTTTAAAAAGGGTTCTGTGGTAAAATAGTGTGGAAGTGCTGACCGAGTGTGTGGCGGGAAGAAAAGCTGTGGTAGGACCCTGGGGGTGAGTCAGGGAAGGACCCTGAAAATAAAGGGCTGGGTCGGGGGAGGCAGAGGGTGGTGAAGAGGGCCCAAGGAAGGAGCCGGTTTTATCGACAAGTGTCAAAAATATTTAATCTGAGTTTTTCAGGATGGGCAAAAGTTCAGAAAAGAGGGGTTGGGGATACGAGGAGGAAAGTACAGATGGAGCAGGGGACAGCGAGAACAAGGGACATGAAGCTGGTGCGGCAGAGTGCAAGGGCGGTTATCAGCACATCAATTGGTCCCCTTTGACGGCAGCACAGGATGCATGCTGAGGGGCGATAAGACTGAGAAGCAGTTCAGGGCTTAAAGGTGGTGGCTTTGACCAAGGAGCTGAGACTCTAGTTATTGGGACTGGGGAGCTGCTTAAGAGTATTGTCCAGGGAAATAACATGATTTGAGCTGTGATTTTAGGAAGCTTAATCTGGGGACAAAGAGCAAAAAGAATAGGCTAAGAGAGATTCAAGGTGGGAGAGGTCCTTGTACACCATTCAGGTTGTGCAGCTTCGAGGTGATGGTGCTGCCCACCTGAGAGGTACTGCAGAAGGTTCCACAACCATTCAGGTTGTGCAGCTGAGAGGTACTGCAGAATGCTCGGTGGGCAGAGAGCAGTGGCTTACATTTCACTCATGTGCCTTTGGCAAGATTAGCAGAAGTGAGTGTTTTGAGGAGTGAGGAGAAGAGAAAAGGTAACAGACATTCTGCGATCTTGGAGCACATCATTCATTGTTGAAAACCCAGGAGCAGAACCTGTATCAAATCTTTAGGACTGAAAGCACTGATACAGAGTTGGGATTATCTTTGGGGAGAATAAAATGGATGAGATCACTCAGGGAGAGAATATGTAAGTAAATCTGTATCTAGGGGAAAAAAGAGAAGAAAGGCAGTAATAAAGGGTGAGGAGATAAAGAAAAAAAATTGAAGAAGGTGAAATAAACCCATCATCACCCATGGTGGGCCAAAAGCCCAGATGGATGCTTTACCTAATGAATTTGTTTTGTTCTACATAAATCCTACAAGATGGGTACAATTCTCTACACCTTACAGGTCAGAAAGCTGAGGCTCAGAAATGCTGAATAATTTTCCCAAGTGGAGACAGAATGTTCAGCTACGTGTGACTCCAGAGCCCCGGGATTATTCTGTTTATCCAATTGCCTCTCAGGGAAGGAGCTCATGTGTAGGAGTAGAGCAAAATACTAAGTTCTCACTCCAAGAAAAAGAGGGTCAGTCAGTATCACAGAGTGTTTCAGGAAGATGCTGCAGGCAAGAAACACTTGGAACTAAGAGTGCAGTCAAAAGAAGAGGGAGAAAAACAATTCGGACCTGATAATCCAGCACTTTTAGGTCCCTCCTGCCAGAATTCCCAAAGAAGACGGCGATGGAAACACTCACTGAGCAGAGGCTCCTGAAAGATTGACTCTAAAGGTAAATCATGCTTAGAATCTGGTTAGATCAGGCTTCATCTGTATTGAAATCACTATAACATTGTTGCTGAGCCGTGCAGTAGACAGCAGACTCCACTCTGTGCAAGGCACTACTGAGGGGCTTTCTGGAAAGGATAAGCTATGGTCTCTGTCCTCCTGGGGATGGCCACCCACATGGGGAGATGAGAAACAAACACACTGACATTTAAACAAGACATAATTTCGAATAAAAAATTTGTCACATGGCTGTGGTGACTAGTCTCTAAGTCAACTGTGCCAGTCGCGAAGTGGAAGAAATGCAGGGAGGGAGAAACCACATCGGTGCTGTCATCTAGCTCAGGCTTCGGAATGAGGTGAGAGCTGAGCCAACCTGTGGCTGCAATGGTGCAAACAGGTTTTCTGAAAACAACCTCTCCGTTTCTTCAGTTTCATGCAGCCCAGGGACACACGTTAATGCCCAATGTGACAGAATGAATGCTCAGAGCAGCAGTCAGAAAGGTGGATTTGTCATTCTGTTGTATTTATGCCACCTTCTGGCTTTTGTACCAATTCGACCTTCCAAATCTAATGTTTTTACTGTGATGCGAATCATGGTACTGAGTTAAAGCTTTCAAAACCTTGCTTTTTTTTAAAAAAAAAAAAAGCAATTTCGTTTTGTGATTAAAAGCATGAGTTTGAGAGTCAGATGGACCTGATTCAAATATCTGTTTTGCCACTTCCTAGCAAAATGATCTCAGACAAGCTGCTTACATTTCACCTGTACAAAAGTTATGATGCCACCATGAAGCTATTGTGCAGACTAAAGTAATAATTTCTGCAAGCATTTCACTAGACCATAGTACACATGTTTTTTTTAAAAAAAAATCAACTTTTTAACAATTCCCAAAGTAAATTCTGCATCTGGTAGTACCCTTCTGTACATTTTGGCAATGTGGTGTTGTGAATTTAATGACAAAGGAACGGGCCCAAATTAATTTGCTTCTTGAGGGGTGCATCTGGCTTAAAGGATCGGTTCCTTCCTAAAGGCCCTAGATGTTGGCTCCTTCAGACTTAGAAGGGTCCTTTTAGTCTGTGTGGTTTCTTCCCAGTCAAAAGGGTCAAGGTGAATAGTTCCTAGTAGGTCTTTTTTTTTTTTAACAGGCTTTTGGAAGCTTAAATTAATATCCAAAACTGAATGCACCACCTTTGTAGAGCTCCCTCCAAATCTGACCAGAGATAACAAAGACCAACAAATCCAACATTGAGGTTTTCAGTTTGGGCCAGAACCAAGATAGAAGAGTCACCACAGTTTGGAAATGCGTCAATCATTTGATTACTCTGCAGCCTGTGGGTGCAAATGAGATTGCGTCAGCTCAGCGGATCTCAGCTGCTATGTGCAGAACTGCAAGACCGCAGTTGACACCAAGTCCTCTCCCCACCCCCCGCCTGTAGGGAGACATTCTTTCACTTGAGACCCCTTGTCAAAGCCCTCTGCTTGGAATCCTCTCGAGGGAGGCCAGACACCGGCCCCCTGGGTGGCAAAGCTTCATGCACTGAGGAAAGAATACTCTCCCCAAGCTCTGCAAAGAATTTTGGCCCTTAGTTTCTAAGGCCATCATACTTGTGTCTACATTACCACAAGTTTCCTCATTAAACAGCCCCTTTAACTTCTGCCCGTACCCCTCTCCGTATAGGTAGAAGGTAGGGCTGAGCTTACCATTCATCTGTGGATGGGTTACTATGGACCAACTCCTTCTTTCAGCAGAAAGAAAAAGGTGCTTATCAATCATCTCATGCAAGTAAGATGTCTGGTGTGCATGTTGGTGGTTATGCATGTATGTTGTCAAGATACTTACTGCACACAGTGCCCTACAGAGAGAGGGAGATATGGCTTGGCTTTCTTGACAATAGTCATTTGTTGATGAAAACCAAAAGTTGGTTTGGAAACCATTCAGATATTCCTAGAGTTTGTTTTAATATCTTGCCCACGTTTCATAGCTTCTCACATTCAAGACATCATGCAACTTTGACGCCTGCAGTGAGGATGTTTTTGTAAAAATCTGACATAAAAAAACACAGTAGCAAAATAAAAAATCCTTAAAATAGGAGTCTGAAAAAAGTAAAATAAATGTAATTGTCATGTAAACTTCAGTGACACTTCCTTAAAAAGTAAAAATTAACCACTTATTTTGACTTTAAATTCATTTATAATAACAAGTGAATTGTAAACAAATCCTTTAGCTTGTTTTTCACTAGAATCAGGTGCAAAGGAAGATGGATGGTTTTAAATGACTTTCTTGTAAAGGGCTTCAATTTAGAGTCTCCTTCAGTGGCATCTTGCTTCCCGGTGTGAGACTCAGACTGACTTCAAACAGAGTTTCATATGCTCAGATATATTGACTGTAGAGAGATAAAAGAGAATTGCCCTGTCACAGAAAATGTGACTGCTCCCGACATGAGGGTCAGTGAGGTGGATGTAAACCTCAGGTCGACCAGTTGTAGAGTAGTGTAGGAGAAAAATCGATACAAGGAAAGCAAAATGAGGCAAAATAAAGTACCCCAGAACGAGTAAATTCACCATCTTCAATTGTCTGAAAAACCTATCTTAGCTAAAGGTTCAAACACAGAAAACTGGGTGAAAATAAAGATTAAGATTATTGTTAGAATTAATTCCGAAAAATAAGAATTAAGATTATTGTTACAATTAATTCTCAAAAATGAGTCTCCAAATTACAAGACAAAACATCTGAATAAAACGAATGTTAATCATTTTATTGACATTTTTGTTCTCAACAGTAGTGTACTCTAGTCTTCACTACAGACTCCCAATACTTTCCTCTTTCAACAATGATCATTGGTTGGACCCTTACTAAATGCTAGAGAGTAGTGGGATGAATCTTACATGAAGTGATCAATGAGAGTCTTTGACTGTTTACTGAAAGGAGTTGGCACATAGGAACCCATCTATATATGGATGGTCAACTCAGTTGTGCCCTAATCTATACAGAAAGAAATATAGGCAGGGGCTAAAGGGCCCATGCCTTGAGGAAGCTCACAAACAGTGCCAGTGGATTGTGATTTATATCCTAATGGAAGGATGTACAAGACGCTAGGGGAACAGAGAAAAGAAAGGTCAATCTTGTTTGTGTTGGGAATTATATTTGGGGGACCACTTCAAAAAAAGTTGGTTTAAGCTGGTTTTTGTGGGGTTAGTAAGAGTTCATCTGGTAGAGAAAGTAAGAGCAGTTCAGACAAAACCAAATCATGAGTAAAGCTTTAGAAGTGTGCGGTTTTCTGTGCTGATATGATAAATAGTAGAGCTAAAACTTAGGAAACATGGCAGAAATGATGGCTAAGTTTACAACAGAAGAGGCCAACCAATACATTGTGTGGTTTCATACACTTATTTTGTATCCACAACCACAGTATACTGATGATTCCCACACCCATATCAGCAGCCCGCTGAGTCCTAAGTTCCCTACATATGTATGTGTGTGTACACACATATATATGTGTATATGTATATATATGTGTATGTGTGTGTATGTGCATGTGTGTGTGTATACACACGCATATATCTCCAAGCACTTTCTGGAAGCATCCTTCTGACTATCCCCTGGCATTTCAAATTTAACATTTTCAAGACTGAATTAACACACTTACTTTGATGTGTTAACAATCATTAATAAAAACTGTTACCATTAACTAAAAATAGATCATTGGTTTAGGAACATTAGTTTCCATACAGACCATCTATTTTCTCACTGTAGAGTAATGATTGTCACTTGCCCTCTGACACTGGAGTATTATCCAGTGTGGGCAGGACTCAGAGAGGCAAAAGTCAGGAACTCCAAGAACTCTTTAGGACAGATATTTATTTTTTATGCTTTGCAAACAAAAACTGATTTTTGACCTATGGGTTGTGCCTGGTGCTATTTGCCATTTGCTTCATCAACTAGAGGTATAAATTTTGGTTCACAAAGAGAAACTCCATTTCTTAAGTTTTCTTCTCGGGTAAGCCTGTCTATCCCTGGGCCTTCTGGAAGACTTGAGCTGTGAGACATTAATTGAAGTTGTCTTTCAGTTAAAAGATTAAGAAACTAAGTCAATGCCAGTGGGACTCAAAGCTAGGACCTCAGCAGGAGACACTCAAAGACCCAGAACTGGGAAATTAATAACCTCCTACTGGTTTCAGTCTATGTTTGAAGGTTACCGAACAAGTCCTTTAGCCATAAAAAGTAACAAAAGTGTGATTGGCAAGCAAAACTAGCCTGTCGATTCCTACACAGTGGTAGGGATGGTCTAAATTTAGAAGTTTCTGATGCTGATCCTGGCCTGTGAAAGCACTTGTCTTTAAGGTCTTGCCTGGGGACACTTCATCACATTCTCATTTTTCTCATTTTAAGCACTCTCTGTCATCAGACATTAAGACATGGTGACTACTTCTATCCTTCATTTCCTCAACTTGTACAATTAGAATGATGAGATTTATCGCCCCCAAGAGTTGGTGTCACTTTGGGGAAGTGTGTTGTGACTCTCAGATGGGTGTCAGATGGCATTGCTCTGTGGTTGGTGTCTGTAAGTTTTTATTACATGATGACAACTGTTTGGTTTCACAGCCAAGCAAATCTGGAGGGGGGCGGGGTTCTTTTTCTGCTACCCTGGTCCAACATTTCCTAGCTGTGAGACTACAAATAAAGTTTTTATAACTCTGATTCTTAATTTCCAGAATGGAAAATAAGAGAACTAAAACCCATTTTATGGGGCTATTTTGAGGATACAATAATATAATGCTGAAGAAGCATGACACAAAATAAACCTCTCGGTCAGTTCCTTATACCACAAAGATTTCTCTTTCATTAGAAACACTAAGGTATAAGACATGCTCTGTTTAACTGCTCACTTCCTGGGGCAAGAGAGATATTACTGTTTCTTACTGTGGCATCACTGTCAGATTTGGAGAGGTGCTGAAGAGAAAACACACTAGCTGGCAGAAGTGGTGATGATAAAGCACAGAGTTAAAATTATATCCTGCTAGATGTTCCGAGGAGCCCCTCTGTATCTGTCTGAGAGTGCTGTGGCTGCGTCCATCCATCTGGTCTGGATCGAGGGCATACCTTCCGAACGAGCCCTGGACACATGTCTACACCACAAAAATGGAAAAGTGGGCTCAATGTGATAAACTGTTAACTGCAGCATTGTTAACAGGAGGCCACTAAAAGTAAGAGAATCAAATGCAAAAGTCAGTTGTCAAGGGTTTTGAGTTGCTACAGTTCTACTTACCGTAGAGCATCAATCTAAGGGACAGCTGACCCACATAGGCTGTTATTATGTCTGATCTCAGTATTTATTCATCTGTCCTGTTATTCATAGAATGTTTTTACAGCTTTCATTATCTTCAGTTTTACTAGAGTGACAAGCCCACTGGACTGAAATAAATAGAGGTAATGAAAGGGTTTGTCTTTCATTTGAATTTTCATGTTCAAAGGCAGGATGAAGAAAAGAAGGAAAATACATATGCTTGGGAAATACATGTCCTTGAGTTTCTTAAGAGTCTGGGAGGGACACAACTTCACTACAAGTATTTCCTCTCCTTCACTAATGTTCAGTGTTGGCAGTCAGCATCATACAAATGGAGTATGGACACACACCTCACTCTTGTCATGGAGGGCATTTAGAACATGAGGTTATTTGGCCAGAGGGTTGAGGGGACATGCAAGCCCGGAAGTATCCCAGTGACGTCATTCTCTGAGAGGTATGCTTAGGTTAGATATAAAGTGTTTGACTGGAAACATCCCAAACTCATAACACTCTGTGTACTTTTAGGGGCAGAATGCAGGGAGTATCTAGGTGACTCTGTAACAACAGAACCTCCTGGTAAAGAAGTGGCCTTGGCACCAAGAGGGAGCCCCATACCTTAGTCTCTGGTAACTTTTTTGTCTTCCACTGAGCTAACTCAGACCTGATGAGCCACTTCTTTGCTAAACAACAGCAAGGGGGTAGAAAGGAGCCTCCAGGGCCATCTGGATCTCTCTTCTTCAATTAGCAACATTAAATATTGGCGTAATGCGGTTCTGCAGTCCCGAATTTGCTAGACAATGAGCAGTCAAATAAATGTCCTAAGTTTCCTGTTTAAAGTTACACAGCTGCATGAATCTCGCTTATGATCCAAGAGGACAGGTGGTAGCGGTGATGGTGCTGTTTTAATTTTTGCTGTTTTAATTTTTAATATTTTAAAGGTTTTCTTCATTTCCTTCAAATTAGAAAAGGTATCATTTTTATTCATATAAAACAACCATCTCATGTTTCCTAGCACATCCTTCTTAGCACAGCACAAGAAAGAAAATCCATGAAGAAAGTAGAAGAAAGAGGATACATTCATAATACGCTGTGGAAATATTCTGTCTGATATCAGTATGTTAAGTTTGCCTAACATTCCCTAATTCTTTAGGTAATAGAGAGATTAAAAATAAGGGAGAAAGAGGAGAAGTCTTCCAAACTGACCGGGTAAGGACCACTGAAAATTTGTTCTTCCATAAAAGCAGTGGACACACTAGCACAAAATTTTAAGAGCAGCTTTTTCAGATCTCTGGAAGTTAACAAAAGGCTTGTAAAAATGCAGAGTGTTTATTCAAGAAAAACAATTGAATCTTTGTATGGACAGCAAGTTTTGTGGCATTTTAACTTACTTATTCCCGTCTCCCTCTCCCCAGCTCTAGGGTAGCTGTGAGAACAACAGTCCCATAATTATATTAGCTGTGAAGACCAGCAGCTTAGCAGCCATTGGCACAGGAAGACCTGATTTGGAGCTCCCCACAAGCCCTATCCCCAGAAAATTGCCATTATTTGATTTGTTTGGCAGCTCAATGGAAATCTCCACTCACAGAGCTTGTCTTTATTCAACTGGGCTTGGAGCTCCCCTACTGGAAGTAGAATTGACCCCTGGGGCCTTCATGGGGAAAAAAATTAGTAATTATTTAATGTTGCAACTGCCTTAGGCAGGCATAACAGTTGCAGCTAACAAGAAGCTGACCCAAAACCTTAAAAGGAGAAACATGGGAAAGAAATATTTCTAGGGGGCTTGGAAAAGCTCTGACATATTCCTTTAAATCTAGAAAAGCATGCTCACTGGTAGAGTTGTATATATGCCCAAGAAAGATATGAGAAGACCCTAATCTCTCAACTCTGGCTGACCTTGAAGTTCTATGTAAGCAAAAAGTGCAAGCTAAGTACACTTCCTGTCACAGATATGAAGGCATTCCCCAGATGCCCACGGATCCCCTCAGCAAGGCAGGGAGGCTTACTGGCCCAAAACTTTCAAGGAAATCTCTGTTGAATCATTAGCTGACACTTAAGCTAACCAAGAAGAGAATTCAGTGCAATCCATGAGAAAACAATAGTTTAGGGATGTCACTGAACAACGATAGTAACAGTCATAACAGCAACCTGTAGAAACAACAGCAAACCCTGCATGGAGTGACTGAGGAACAAATCTAATTCCCAGAGTTTCCACATTATATTATGTAAAATATTCGGCGTTAACAAAAAATAATGAGATGCACAAAGCAATGGGCAAGTATACAGGAAAAAAAGCAGTCATTAAAAACTCTCCCTGAAGCCCAGATGAACTTACTAAACATAGACTTCAAATTATCTATTATAAATATGTTAAAAATACCAAAGAGAAACATATAGAAAGAATTAAAGGAAAATATGATGACAATGTTCATCAACTATAGAATGTCAATAAGAGATGGAAGTTATAAACAAGAACCAAATAATAGATCTGAAATTTAAAAGTATAAGCAATGAAATGAAAAATCCACTTAGAGGACTCAACAGCAGGTTTGAGAAGCCAGAAGAAAAAAAATCACCAAACTTGAAGATAGAATAACTGAAAATACCTAGTTTTAGAAACAGAACAAAAAAGAATTTAAAAAATGAAGAGTCTCAAACATATGAACATATGTATAATGGGAGTCTCAGAAGACGAGAAGAGAGGAAAGGTGGCTGAAAGAATATTTGAATAAAGAATGGCTAAAAACTTTCCGTATTTGATTAAAATAAACATTAATCTATACATTCAGAAAGCTCAACATCCTCCAAGTAGGATAAACTTCGGGGATCCATATCTAAACACATCCTGATTAAGTTGTTGAAAGTCAGTTACAAACAGAAAATCTTGAAAGCAACCGGTGAGATGCTATCCATCACATGCAAGTGATCCTCAATGAAACGGCTGTGTGTTGGCCAGGCAACAAACTATAACACGTGGTAAAGAAAGTGAGCTTTCTTCCTGCTTCCGCACAAACTACCCAGCTTTGCTCAGGTTTGGAAAGGTCACCAGGGCATCTGAGACAGTGCCGGTGGAGCTTTGGTGCCACACTGGTGAGGAGTCCAGTTATGCCCACAGGAGTTCTTGAGTGGGAAAGGCAGCCCATTGCTCAGCAGATGCTATTCTGACATGTAAAGAGGGAGGGGATTTAGAGGTGAGCGCTGGAAGAAAGCACAATTTTATTGCTAACTCATTTATTGATGAGTTAGCAATAAAATTGACTTTTGGCTTTGTTTTTTTAAATCTCAGGGATTCTCAGAACTCCTTAAAGTGGCTTTTGCAAGGGGCTGTGAGTCTGAAACTACAAGGGAAAAATGACCAAGCAGCAATTATCACTGTTAATGGAACTTTATTTATAGCCATGGTCTGGAAGTCTGGCAAAATCTGGTTATGCTTATATTGTATTCTTAACCTCCTCCTACCCCTGTAAATTGACCTTGAGATTCTTAAGGGCTGAGACTGTGGATTTTTCAAAAAATCTCTGTAGCCTCATTACCTATCAGAGTACCTAGCACAGAGCATAAGTACTGAATATGTGGCTGTTGAATAAACAAATCAAGTTAGTCAAAGAATAATTATGTGCAGCAAACAAATTTAGAACAAACAGGTGGAAGTTATAGGAATGTAATTTAAATGCCTGTGTAACACTCCTTTCTAACAAACAGAACTTCCTATTACTGGAGGAAGCCCATCAGGACTTCCTGATAATCTAATCTTATCGCTGGAGTAGTTTTCAAGGATTTGGTCTTAATTATGATGACAAAGGAGTTAGTCACACAAGACAATAAACAGAAGTGATGAGTCAGCAACCAAATTGGTTTTTAGAAAAGTCTTTAAGGACTGTATAAAACTGAGTAAGCCTTAAACCAGAGTTCATCAGAATTGAAATAGTACCCTAAAACATTGTTGCATGAAGCTACAGACATTATGTTCAAAAGCTATCCTAGTATAACTCCGAGCGATGTTCCAGGACTAAGGTATCCAGTGGACGTTATCTATAGTGAAGATGTTAAGTGATGAAAGGTTAAAGGAAAGATTTACAAGGTGTTGAGAGCAGGCTGTGATTTGTAGACTTATAGCCTTATTTCAATGTCTCTTCCGTGGCCATCAGTGCCGAAAATGCTAGAGCCAATTGTCTTTTTCCTTGTAAGTCTCAATAAATGACCAAAGGATCCCATGTCAACTAGAGGAAAATTACTAGACAATGCAGGAAAGGTCTTCTGAGATAAACAAACACTCTACATTAATTTAAAGGCCATAAATAGAATGATGGAGAGGACTATCTCACAATGTCAAAGTTCAAAGGCACTTTTCTAAAATCTTTTAGAAGAAAATCTGACCTTTCTTTCTTTATTATTAGAAAGTTTGCCAAGGGCAGTCTGGGGCTTGGGTCATTTCATTTTGACATGGAAGCCCTTTTTAGCATTAAAAATAATCAAAAGGCCAGAAATATTTAACTCTTCAGGGACTATGAGGACACATTCAGCAGTATAGAAAAGAACAATAATGAAGCATTAGAATTTCAAAGGTTGTGTTTTAATAATTCCATGCAGCTTTCCCCCTTATATATGAAAGACTTAACTCATTTGAGGTCATGACTAGCTAAAGGAGTAAGCAGAAATAGATATTTTTTCTAATATATTTCATGTAATTTTACATGAAGTTTTTAGAAACATCATTGACTATACCACCAGTAATTTTCTATGTCTAAATATTTTTAGGTACAGATTAGCTAACATTAGATATAGATTAGACATAAATAATTTTCCTAAAAACAAAAACCTCTTACAAAATGTCTATTTTTTATCATTTAAAGTATAATTTACAGACAGTAAAACTGACCCATTTTCATGTACAGTTCTGCACATTTGACAAATGCAGTTGTACGACCACTACCACAAGCAAAATATACAACAGTTTCATCACAACCCAAATTTCCCCTTCACGTAAACCCCTCTCTCCATCCCTAGTCCCTAACAACTGCTGATCTGCTTCCTGTTCTTATAATTTGTCCTTTTCAAGAAGGTCCTATAAATGAAATTATGTAGTATGTAGTAAAGGCCTCTTTTAAAAACCATGCCCTTGATAAAAAGTAAAGTAACTACATAAAGTGTCCATTTTGATTTATTGATTTCTATTTTCTAAACTTACAGACAATGATATAGAAAATCAAATTACCCTTGAAACAGATATTACCCAGAGAAACTTTTGAATATATAGATCTTTGCCTAAAGATCACTTTCAACGTATTAAATCAAAATGCCTCTTTGGGTTCTGAGAATTCAGTTTTTACCAAGTTCTCCAAGCTTGATGGTGATTGATGAGCAAGATTTGGGAAATGTCAACACAATAGATATTCACTGAACCTTGGTTTTGCCCTCCGTCATGCCAGGGTGCAATGCCCACTTCATAGGGTTCCTTGGGGCTTGGAGGCATATACAGCATTTGAATAGGACCCACCACACTTAGCACTCAAAGAACAGAAGCTGCTCATCTTGCTGTCAGCATCATTACTATCATCATGCGCTGTGAGCACTTTACTTGTCCTCCTCCACATTTCTGCATTTTGGTCAATTTTACTATTTTTAGCCTTTCCTCTAGATGTGACAAAAGCAGAGAGAATCCATTTTTGTAGCAGCCCAGCTATTATTCAGGGCAGTGCAAAGCTAACAAAAATTCACTGATGATTGCCAACCCTCCCTGTTACCCTGTGACAGCTTCAAAGATACCAAAGGGGACAAAAAACGAATTACTGGATACTCTCACTCTTTTTCCCCAGGGGATGCTCAATTGCATGAGCTTCCCCAAAATGTTTCCTTTAGCATTCCCCAAAGGTAAGGAAACAAAAGGGAGGAAGAGAAATGAAGAACCAGAATAAAGCAGAACATTAGGCTGTTGGTGTAGTTGGGAAATAATTAAACATTGACTTGATTCATTAGCAGTTTTAGATGTATATATGTGTATTTTTAAATTACAGTTTTTGTTTAAGCCCTGAAATGCAGAACAGTGATGCTATTCCGGTGTACTTGCTGGTCTCAAGAAATAACACCTCCTATCCTCAAAGAATACGTGCCACGCTGCCAACACCAGGGCCAGAAGACAGGGGTCGGAAGACAAACCTGAAACTCACAGGCCCTACCTGTTCTCAGCATCAGCGCTGCACTTAGGGGACATCAATTCGAAGGATTTGGTAAACTTCACCACCTGCCACACAGAAAAACAATAAATTCTAGTCAATTAAGGTTTTCTCACAGTTAAAACAGTGCAATAAACAGTTTTCATCTTTATAATGGCTATTTCAATAATTGGAGATTAAAGAGGGATTTTAAATGAAGAAATCCCAAGGGCGGGAAGAAAATTCTATCCTACATTTTGTAATTTCTTTTTACATAGCATACATTTCGAAGGTTTATTACATCTTATTAAATACATATATATTTTTATAATCAGGTACATACTACTCTGTGGTGGTCTGGCACAGGTGCGTATCATTTGAATACAATTTTTCTTTTTTGTTGTTGTTGTCCTTTTAACCCAATCACCACCCGTGGAGATAAACCACCCTTCAGAAAGGATGCCCTCCCTCAGTCCCAAGCTTCAGGAGCTTGGGGTTGTCATGGCTTATCCTGCCTCTCAAGGGAACATTTTGTTGCCACTTTCCAGAGGGTAAAGAAGAGGAATCGACCTTCTTCAAAGACCATCCCCGTTGTGAACATTTCCTTCCTGACCTGCCCAGTGAAACCACACACCCAGTGGAAGAGCTTTATCAAGATTTATTGGGTCGGAAGGGAACTTACGGTCACAAAAAATATAAAGGTGGCATTTCCTATGATCTATTATTGAGTTCTTACTATAAACCAGGCCCTACATCAGAGGCTCCGTTGACCATTTAATTCCCTGAATGAAACCTTAACAGAGCTGTATCTTTAGCAGATAGATGAGGGAGCTGACCCATAATTTTTTTAAAAACCTGCTCAGCTTCATACAGTTAACAGGGAAAATGGATTAAGGCAAGTCTGCACAGCTCTAGTCTCAGTTCTTTCAGCAACACTAAAAACGTTGAGTGGGAAAGGCACCATTTCTCGCCCTCTTTTGACAAGGTACACTACACGACAGAAGAACGAGCTCCTTATGCTGAAAGGAGTCCTCTGAATGTCACTGGATGCTTCCAAGGCTGACATTTAGGTTTGTCTTTGCCAGATGCAGTCATGCTTCAGAAGCCTTCTAAATTAACCACTTACAAGAAATTGACGGGCACCTGAGAAATGATTTGAAGACTGGAAAGAGATTAAGTATTTTAAAAGATTTATCAGTGAGGTAGTGAACCCAAACTAAGCAAATGCAACATCAGGAAAAGGCCAAAAGAAAAGCTCATCACAAAGAAAATTGTGTCTGGCTAGCTGAATAGAGAGCAGTGACAATAGCTCAACTGCAAGGAAACAATCTGGACAGCAATAGAACACATTTCATTTCATATGCTAATGTGAACTAAGCCTTTACAAGCTCACTCACTGTGGCAAGTGTTAGTTTCCAAAGATGGCACAACAGTATCTCCTACCCCACCTCCCCCTCTACAATACGACCCAGCCACCCTGCCATGAGGTGGTAGGTCTCTGTTCTCTTCCCTTGAATCTAATGGGTTTCTGACCACTTCGACCAACAGAGTAGACGGAAGAGACTCTGTGTGCCTTTTGAGGTTGTAATAAAAGGCAAGGCAGTTCTGCCTCATCTGATGGAATACTTGTGCTTAGACTCCTGAGTCATCAAGTAAGATGTCCTACCCTGAGGCCTCTGTGTTCCAAAGGAGCCAACCCGTACAGAGAGGCCACAGGTAGATGCTCTGGTCAGCAGTTCTGGTACTTAAGCCATCCCAGCCTAGACACCAGACATGTGAGTAGACAAACCTTCAGATGATTCCAGTGACCCCTGATCTCCATATTTTTCCAAATGTGGCCCCAGATATCCTGGAAAGGGGCCAGTCATCCTTCCTATGTCCTCTCCAAATTTCTGATCCACAGGATCTCTGAGCGTATAACATTTAAGCCCCTAAGTTTTGAGTTAAAAAGTAAGTGGAAGGCTTGTCTTAAGGACTTTAAAACAGAAACCAGTCACTTGGAAATCCCGTTGCAGCTGCAATATTCTTGGGTCTCGCAAGCCCAGGAAGCCCCATAGAAACTATTTGCTCTTACCAAATAATAAATCTCTCAAACTATAGCTTGAGCAATTCTTAAAGGTAATACAATAATAAGATAAAAAGTAGAAGTGTTTGTATTTGCAGAGTGGGGAACTGTCACAGATTTTTAAAAATGGAGTTAGTCCTATATCTCTACTTTGATCTCTCATCATTTGTGATTTCTTTCCATATTTTGTTAGATGATAGTAAATTCTTCTCTTATTTTTAACATGTTTTAGGCTGTTACCATGGACTTGAATGCTTGTGTCCCCCCAGAAATTTGTATGTTGACATTCTGATCACCAAGGTGATGGTATGTGGAGATGGGGCCTCGGGGAGCTTTGACGGTCATGAGGGTGACTCCTCGTAAGGGCATTGACACTTTTGGAAGGAGATGAGAGAGCCTGCTTCTCCTTCTCTTCTCTGCTGTGTGAGGATGTGATGAGAAGATGCCATCTGGAGATACCGGATCTGCCTGTGCCTTCATCTTGGACCTCCCAGCCTCCAGCATGGTGAGAGATACAGTCTATGATCGTTTGTAATAGCAGTCTGAACTGTGATAACTCTGTCATACCGTTACATTGCAAATCCACATGAGGCACATTGCACACATTACAGCCAATGCTTTACACATGTATCAATGCTTACTGCTTCCCAGCAAAGGTATACATTGTTATCCTTATTTTACTGAAGGGAAATTAAAGCTAGAGGGGTTCTGTGGTTTCCGGGAAAGCATACAATCAATACACTGGAGAACTGGGATTTGAACCATGTCGATCTGATTCCACAGTCCCCGGGTCCCCACTACTGACAGCTCTCACACGCATGGGCAAGGTGTCCTGCAACAGCAAATCATCTGAACGTGATTCCTTCACAATCAGAACAGTTAGAAAAGCTCTGCCATTAGTTAGTAATCCTACAAGTGAAACATGTGGCTTGAAAGAAAGCTAATCACATTGCCAATCAATATTAATTGTTCCTGCATTTGGAAATCAAGAAGGATATATCTTTTCATTTTCTGACCTGATAGATGCAGATTAAGCTCTCCAATACTATGGAGAATACTTTGTTGGGCTTTTTTTTTTTTTTACTAGAATACTTTTTAGTGGAATACCACCCTGAAAGGAGAGATGTGAATTTCTGAAGGGGGGAGTAAGTTCCGCTTCTCAGGTCTTTAAAGATCACTCTAACACAGCTGCAGAAATTATACTCAGAAAGACTTGTGAAATTAAAAAAAAAAAAAAAAGATTTATTATACTCACAGGTCCTAGGGAGAAGGACTTGACATACCCAGAGAATCACATAAAGCCACCCAAAGCCCAAATTTTGGTCCTCGTGGGTAGGGAAATTGCAGAGCAAAAACCCATGTGGTTATAGCCTTTGTTGAGGGTCATGGGTAGGGTAACTTGTGGCACTAAGGAAACATTACCATTGGGTAATTTGAGTGCAGCTGGGTCACACAGAAAGGAGAGAAGGTGTCAACTGGGGACGTCATCTTGAAGCCTATTGCTTGAACACACAAGGTGAGGATGGCAACTCAGAATGGCAATAACTAGGTAAATGTTCAAAGCAAGCAGGATGATTGTCTGCAGGTGAACCCACTGAAGCAACAACAAACTGTTCTTATGTTACACAAATGATTTTTTGGCCTATAGCTATGCAAATAATTTTATCTAAGTAGAAATGCAAATGATTTCTGAGCAGCAGAAAAGATAAGCCCATGGTAAAGATTTTGCTTTCCTGGATGATAGTAACCATTGTTAAAACCTAACCTAGCAATCTTATGCCAGCATTCTCTCAGTGCCTGTCTTAGAACTGACTTTCCAGCTTGCTGGTTTCTCTCATTAAGGAGTTTAGTAAATCTTTGACACATGCTTACTTTAGATTTGTACAACGATTAAGCTATTCACTTTTTGACACAGCGAATGCGCATCATCTGTATGTGTCGCATAGAGCAATAGGCACTGGGGCTGCCCCTGATGAAGGGAGAGGGCAAACCCCCCCACGTGCATGGAGCTTCCTTACAGTAAGGACTTATGTGCCCTGGCCCCTCGAAGAAGTGCTCCCTGGAATGATGGGTGAACTGCTTCCTGCATCTTAAGAAAACAAAGGTGGGAAATGTCCAGAAATTAAAAGAGAAAAAAAATCTTTCAAACATATATATATTTTTTAAAAGCTGCTTAGGCATACCAACTTACCAGAAGACAAAAAGTGGAATAGAAAATCCAGGACTATTATAACTATAAAACTTACACATCTGGAATCATAAAGAGAATGGATAAGATTTTTAAGAAGTACCTCTTGATAAAACGTCAGAATGTGTGAACTCTTGAAATATAAAAGAGGAACTTTAAAAAAATTACCACAGGGGAGAAACATGTTTTTCTAAGATGTTAGAACTTCTAATTCCAACATAAATTTACATGCTAGGGGAAAAAACCATCAAAGTCTAGCATTTTGTTGTTTTATTTCCTAAATACATGTTTAAGAAATAAAGTCAAGGATTGTGTATCTTTCAACTTGAGCATATCATGGAGACGACTAGATACACCCCCCAGTCAACCAGCCCATGGCATGCTGATCAAAGCCAGGCCCTGGGTTCCTGACCAGGTGTTTACTTGGTGTGATAGAGTTAATCTTACCCAAAGAAAGGTCTGGCCTTTGTCCTTGGCTCCTGAAAGTTGACCTCTAAGCCTTTGGAATGTCTAACCTTGATAAAAGTGTCTTTGTTTACCCAGGAACCTTGGGCCAGCCAGATAGTAACAACCTAATTCAAAGTGGGGTCTCTGAGCCACACAAACAATGTGATTTAGGGTGGGGTCTCTGGGTCGGATGGAGCCAGTTAACCTGTGGAGGAGAGGAAGACTGAGGTCAGCTACGTGGGTGGCCAGCTGGGTTTGGGTGATCACGCCCCAGTGAGGAATCTGGATGCCCTGGCTCAGGTAACCCTCCCGGTCTCGGTCTGGCAGTACTTAATGCATGCCATCACGCAGTGTTGCCAGGAGAAGTCAGTGCTGTCCAGGACCCCAGGGCGACAGGACACCTGGAAGCTCCACTTTTGGAACCCTCCTGCCTCTGCCCGTGCATCTCTCCCGTGGCTGATCTTAATCTGTATCCTCTCCTATGATAAACCATAACCATGAGTATAACAGTTTTCAGCGAGTTCTGTGAACCCTTCTAGCAAATTATTGAGGCTGGCATGGTCTTGGGAACCCCCAAATGTGTAGTTGGTGGCATAAGCGAGTGCGGTGTTGTAGACTATGTTCCCTGACTTCACACCTTGTGTGATAATTCTTTGGTTCCTATGTCTTTTGAAGAAAAATAGGATAATACTAACATTGACTGGCCTTTGGTTAAATATTGATTATCCAATGTATATCAAGTACTGAATAGTATAAACAGTTACACAAAAAAATAGTAAATAAGGTCTCTAACTTTTAAAGGATTAATATTTTGAAGGGGAAAACATTTACATTTATGGGTCAGAAAAGTTTCTTGATCAGTTGATGTGATTCATTTTATTAAATCAAAGGAATTATATCTATTAAAAAAACTTTTTACTTTGACTTTTAGGAAGTAAAGCTTTAGGTTCAAAGTTTTATCTTTTTTCAGCGCAACTTGATTTTGAGTTTGTTGATTTGATTTAATTTTGTTTACAACGTGTACTTTCTCTTTTCTCCTTTTATTGAAAATTTTGCCTTTCATTCTATGACATGCCTAGCACATAATAGGCACTCAGAAAATATTTATTCACTATGAATTTTGTATGTTTTCACTCAAGTTTTCCTTAAATGTTTTTGGTAATTGAGTAAAAGTATAAACAAAGAGGAAATGAAATACTCACATAATTGGAAACTGTATAAAAGTGTATAAAAATACTTTTATATGTGAAATAATATAAATGTGCTTGTGTAAAGCTAATTACAGTTGAACAAAGCTATTATGGGCCATTAGGTTGTGAAGAAGAGTACTTTTCAGAGGTGTTGGAAGGGGATCTGGAAAGGTAGGTGAGAGAAATACAACATGGACCTACAGCTCATAGCAGACAAAATGAGAATACAAGAGGAGCAGGCTTGAGTCTCATCGAGAGAGTGGTCAGATATAAGCAGAGCAATGAAATTGTGGGCACCAACCCACCTCTGACTGTAAGCCAGACAAGATCAAGAAAGTGGCAAAACATCAGCCTTGGTTCCATAAGGTGTATAAAGTTGGCTGTTTCCAGGCCAGCTGAATATGGAGGCCTTCAAATTCATTCTAGAATGGATCTAAGATTGCCCCAGAACTCCCAGTCTGAACTATCTTTAGGAACCCAAGTATGCTGGTGGAAACCTTTTACAAATTCTGAATTTAGGGCAATCTGACAGTAGGCTTACAATCAAATTAACCCTCGAAGTAACTAGAATATTGGGTCTTTGAGGCAACATACACTTGGGCTTCAGCTCGTGTTGAGAACAGCAAGATGAACACCAGAGGAGCAACACAGTTCCAGGGATACAGGCTGATAGACCTGCCGCCCAGGCCTCTAGGGCAGGGGTGGGCAGAGGAGAGTCTGTGAGCCAAGTCTGGCCCCACCATCTGTTTTTATAAATAAAGTTTTGTATTAACAGACGAACATATTAATTTAAATATTGTCAATGGCTGCTTTCTGCTATGATAGTAGAATTGAGTAGTTAGAACAGAGACTATATGGGCCACAAGGCCTAAAATATTTACTAGCTGGCCCTTTATAGAAAAAGGTTCCTGAGTTCCTGTCTAGAACCATCTCTGGACCAAGGCAACTACTTACTACCTATTAAACTGTCACTGACTGAAGGTGGATTCATGTATATGATGTTCCCACATAGTTTACCTATATTCAGAAAGGGTACTTCCTGGTGTCAGAATCTGAAACAACACTGTGACAATGGGAATTTTTGGCACCAAGGCAAGCGGTAGGGGACACACTTGCAGACACGTATGCGCCCCATTCGCACAGGACCGCCCCACTTTAACTAAGCCTGCTGTCCTGGGGCAGTTATTACAAGTGTTCCCCTCTTTTCACCCTCAAACGTGACTTTGAAGAGCAAAACTCTAGGAAGTCATGCCTCGATTTACATTTTTAAAGGATTTTTTAAAATATAAGGTATTCAAGTAAAAATTTATTTATAGTCAGATATCTGGGCTAAAAAACAAAAAGAGCAAAAACAGTTAAACTATTTTGATAAAATTCAGTGGGACATATAGTGTTATTGTGGAGATTATGACTAATAAAAACAGATGAACGTGTAAATGAAAAAGAATAAAATTCATGCTTTATTCCTGACTTGGACCAATTGTATGGTTCTCCATTTAATTCATTTTTTAAAAGTTAATTTTTAAATCCAATTCCGATTTTATTATAGATGTACTAAGCAAACACAAATTAGGTAAGTGTGCACTCACTCATATACACTTTCTAGTAGAAAGAGAATCTTATAAAAGAAATCATTGGAAGTGGTTTATGGGTCAGTGAATCTGAACAAGTGGTTCTGAGCTTCCCTGGCTGTTGACCAGCCCTGAGTGCTGCGCCCCGGGGAAGGCGGTGTGGTGTCGCTGTGAAGGAAACAAACACCCCCAAGTGTCTCTGCCTGTTCTTTGGAAAAGCTCCACAGACAAAAGTCTTTTTGATGTGATATTTATCAAGCACTAGTTGGTCTGGTTTCTCTCCATTTAAAAAATGAATGAAAACAACTTAAAAAAAAAAAAAAAAACTATGCTCAAACAGAATCCTGCCACCAAAAAGAAAATAGAAATGATCTACTAAGTGATCACCATTTCTGTTTCATTACAGTTTTCCTAATCCCCATTTTTCCCTAAGAGGACTACTCTATAAGGCAAAGAGTATATACCCTTATACTATATAAGGGTATCCACTACCATCCTTCTTGATAAATTTCTCACTTATCCTATGAGTAATTTACTTTAATTCTTTGTTCACTCAGTTAAAAGCTATCAAATGCTTAGTGTAGCAGGTACTGTTAACTCCCAACACAGTACACAGGGGAAAGCAGTTCACAAATGTAACATTTCACCGATGTGTATTCAAAATGCTAAAAGCACACGGAGGAGGGTGTTGAAGGAAGGCTCATGTGAACTCTGTCCTAAAGGGTCAGCAAGAGTGCTCTAGGCCGAGGAGTGTGGACATTTTCCAAAATTAGAATTTCGGTAGAAAACAGAGCACTCAAAAGAGTTTAACTGAACCTAATTCAATAAAGGGACTGATTACATAAGTGTGGGCAACTTTGGAAAGCAGCCCTGGGTCTAAGGGAATGGAAGAGAGTGTGAGGGAGAGAAGGAGGCATGGAAGGAAGCAGGGCATTTTCATTGGTGCTTTGGAGGAGCGGGGCCTGTGGAGAGGGGCCTTGGAAGAATCCAGCCACCTCTACCACGGGCAGAGAAAGAACAAGGGAAGTAAGTACTCCCAACCTCTTTCTTCTCCTGCCCTTGAATCCTCTGCTGATCCCTCTTGTTTGTAAAACTCAACTGGAAGGCAGAGAACAAGAAAGCCGAAGTGGTATAGTATGTAGAGATTAGCTTTCATGGGCACTGAGCTAGAAAGAGAAAGGCTGACAA
This sequence comes from Glossophaga mutica, assembly GCA_039655065.1. Taxonomy (NCBI): domain Eukaryota; kingdom Metazoa; phylum Chordata; class Mammalia; order Chiroptera; family Phyllostomidae; genus Glossophaga; species Glossophaga mutica. Next base: position 46,783,973 of record CM077306.1, on the reverse strand, counting down.
TAGGTGGGGAGAGGCAGGGTTTGCAGACAATAGTCAATACAGAGTTGCACTTCATCTAAGTCCTGTGCTTCCAGAAAACAGTAATGCTCAAGAAATCCCACTACCATTTTGTCTTCCAGAATTGGCTAACCTCAAAGGACTGCCCTGCCCTAGCATATTTCAAAATAGAACCTGCCTCCTTCTTTCCCCATAACTCCCCTAAGATGCACAAAATGATGCAGGTAACTCCCTTGTCTGCATGCTTCTGTAAAACCCCAGACACCTTGTCTTCTCTGAAGTGTTCCTTATTAATGAATGTTTAGCCTGGATGAAAGTATTTCCTTAATCGTCTGGTGCATTTTGTCTTTCACAGGAACTGCATGTGCAAAGACACAGAAGCAAATACCTGCACAAACTAACCTGGGGAGGTGGAGTACAGGAGGAGGAGAGGGATCGAGCGAGGCTGAGGACAGAGAGGAGAACCCTAAGTTAGGCTGACAGCAGAGGCGATGGGCCTTGAATGTGGGGCAGTTGTAGCTTTGTTGTGTAGGCAACAGACAACAAATGTTTTGAAGCATGGAAGACACAGATGCATGTTTTAGAATGAAAACTAGAAATACTGGTAAGAATTGATGGAAAGAAAGTGTCCCCTGTTTGTGAGCAAGGAAATGGGGTAGGAGGAGGATACCAAGGTCAGAGATTAGTAAAGGCAGAGCAGAGACAGTGGTAGGAGGGATGGGAAGAAGGGCCTAGAAATGATGCTTCAACATAGAAGCAACCAACCTAGACAACTGAATGTAGACAGTAAGAAAGACTTAGAAAGCACTCTGGTTTTTAGCTTGAGTTACTACGTGATAGTGATTTTTTAAGTGAAACAGAAAATCTCAGAAGTGGTGAAGATTCTGAGCAGGATGTGGTGGAGATGGGCTTTGAAGTTCTGTAGTTGGAGATTTTATATACATACATTGTATATTTTATATATTATATATAATTTATATGTGTCAAATATGTACATGTATTTACGCACACATAAACATATTTAACGCATGTGGCACGTGTATACATATATGTAACATGTGTGTGGCATACGCATAGTTAACATATATAAATGATATCATTTGTTGCTTTCACACATCACCAATTGCAACTCACATCATTAATCTTGTGTATATGTTAATATATATCATATAGGTCATGTATATTTAACGTAAATGATTAATTATATAATTATGTATCAATACAGAAGTGGGCAAAAATAGGCTTGAAGTTGCATTCTGACATACTTTTGAGTTAATAAAGTTATTGTAATAATCATAATCTGCATGTCTTTTTCCATACTAACAACTATAAACCTACTTTTGCCCACCCTGATATATTATTAACTCAGCTCACAACTTTAATCATGTACATATGTTAAATATATTTCCCAGGCTGGTGTAGCTCAGTGGATTGAGCGCAGGCTGCAAATCAAAGTGTCACCAGTTCAATTCCTTGTCCTTGCCTGGGTTGCGGGCCAGGTCCCCAGTAAGGGGCACGAGAGAGGCAACCACACATTGATATTTCTCTCCTTCTCTTTCTCCTTCTCTTCCCCTATCTCTAAAAATGAATAAATAAAATCTTTAAAAATAAATAAATAAATATCACATATTTAACATAAGTGACTTTTGATGTGATTTGTGTTAATATAGTGACATAAATATTAATAAAGTTAATTGTTACATAAATACATAATATGATTTATTAATGACAAGTATATACGTATATGTATATACTCACCAGTTAATCATCAGAGATTTTATAGATATCTTCCATTTTGTACTCTAGAAAAAGCACTTGGAACAAAAATCAAACAGAATTTAAGTTAGCTTCCTTAGCCGGAGGAGGAAAGTTTAAGAAAGAAAGATGAGGAAATAAAAAGAAAGAGAAATAGGAAGGAAAGCCCAGAGCAATTTTTACAAGACATTTTGGATGGAGGGGATTGAATCATGGCTGTTCCAGAACAATCAGATGATGATCACCTCGTCTCTTCCTCTGAAGTGTTGGATTCAGGGAAGATCATCTAATTTTGTGGCTTCAGTGTAAGTATATTTCATGAGAACCAAGAAGTTAAAGAACATATTAGAAAACAAGTGTAGCTTGTCTTTCATAATTTAGAAAATAAACTCCAGGAACTAGCCCCATATTTATAAGCTCAGCTATAAAGTATTTCATGGAATTCTGGACAACAAAATAGCTGCCAGCCACCAGGATGATCCAGGAAAAAACACTTGTAAACAGTGGTGCTGAGAGAGTGCCTGAGGACATGAGATTAAAATGGTTCCATTTGCTTTCCTTGAGTAAGCACAGAAAGAAATAGAGATCATAGTAAATACATAAGCTAGAAAGGAAATAAGAGAAGTGATGGAAATTGCTTAGACAGGTTCATGGAATGGAATCAATCGCATTAGCAGGGAATATTCAGTTCAAACAACTAAATATTTCCTAATATTGACAGCAGGTGACTATGGAACAATCTTTTTATTTTTTTTCAGTCTAGTGCAAAATACCATTGACAAAGTCACTTGAAATTGATTGACTGAAACACTGAAGAGAAGCAAAAGAGGGTAAAATATTAATTTTGGCAGGGCAGAGGGCTAGCAAGGCATTTCTCATTTCTATTTTTGGCATCCACTGAGGAACCTGACCAGTTTACCCATGACTGGCCAGTTCAAAGACTATGAATGGAGTCCCCAAACACTGAGGTCTGAGTATGATGAACAAAGCTTCTACACCTAGGTTTAAATTATTTTCTTCCTTTTCCCCTCAAATGCAGAGAGGCAATAAATCATACATCTGTAATAACCAGTTTTTAAAAATATTCAAACCACAAAAAATAATTAGAAGTTTTTGTTTCCTAAAATGGTTCTGATAAACTAGGGAAAAGCACATGTTATTTTTGGAGGAAGAAAAATTTGAGCATATTTCTTCCTGAAATGATCCTTTTTTTCTGACCATAAAATGTAGCGTATGTAATGCCATTAGAGATGGTGCTATAAATTCATTCTTCGACACATCTGTGCTCTTCACAAAACAGAACAAAGACAGATAAAGTACAGAAAGAGAAAATCAGAATGACATCTAGAGGTTAAAAGGAAGAGAAAAGAGAAGGGGAGAGGAGAGGAAAAAAAGAAAGATCTCTGAGGCACAAGCCTGGAGACAGGCCTGCCGTGCCCCAGGTCCAGAAAAAGGCAGGCAGCAAGGGCCGGAATTTCAGCTCCTGCCGGGGTCTGGGGTCTCAGAGTGTTGCTCTGGGACAGATGACTCAGCCTCACTGCCAGAAACTGAACCAAGCTGTCTCAGGTTTAGTATAATATTACCACATAGCAGGAGACCCAAGCTGCCCCACCCACACTGGACCTCGTTCTTGATGAAGGGCCAAGGAACTGTGCAAACTATCAGTCAGGGAGGAAGAAGAGTACAGGAAAGAATGAAAGAAAACAAAGGCATGAACAAATGAACAAAAAAAAAGTTTACATGAAAATAAGCTGCAATGCAAATTAAAACACATACAAAATTAATATAGATAACAGGCTACAGAATTGGACAAAATGATATCTATAAATCTCAGGCTGATGATTTGAACACCCCTCTATCAGAGAATGATAGATGAAAAACAAAAATACTAAGAATATCAATGATTTGAACAGCGTCATTTTGTTCTTTACTAATAGGTCATGGGAAGTCTATGGGAAAAGCCCTTTTTGGAAAACACTTTCCTCCCTGAGAAAAAGAAAGACATGTGGAAAGTAGTTTCCCTTTCTTCTTCTCCCGGTACGCAGTTAGTCATCAGATGGCACGTTGCCTGGAGCTGCACCAGCCTCCTGGATGATGGGGGGCAAAGCCAACTGCTGCGGGCCGCCCACTGAGACAACACCGGAAAGTGCACGGAGCCCAGGTTCTTGATTATATCACCTGGCTGCTGCACAATCCCCAGAACTGCCTCCTGCAGACTTCTTGTTATATAAGACACAAATCTTACTGTTTAAGCCATTTCCCTTGTATATTCTATTACTTCTCCTAAATTGGATCCATAAATCAAAGCATTTTCAATCAGAATCTCTACAGAGTATTTCATGGAAATTGAAAGTTACTCTTAAAATCCATATGCTAGAGCAGCAAGTCAAAAATAGGCAAGTCCATTTTAAAGGAGAACAACCCTGGGGACTTGCCCTATCGGATACCAAGAGTATTATAAATTACAGAAATTCAGACAGTGTGATGCTGGTGCAGAAACAGCCCAAGAGACCAGTGAGGCAAACTAGCGAGCTCAGAACCAGACTCAGGTGTACATGGAAACCGTACAACATAGAAGTGGCACCAAAGAGTGGGGGAACACAACTGAGGCAATGGTTTTATACAAACACACACACACACCTACAACTTTATGCCATACAAACCATAAATTCTAGGTGGACATAAAAAAACATAAATTCCAGATGGGTTAAAGAAAGTATAAGAGAAAGTCATTTTAACATGGAGGTAAAGCTGTTTAAAAAAACATAAAGCACAAATCAAAAAGGAATATTGATAAATTTAACACATTAAAATTAAAATATTGCATGGAACCCAGATCTCTGTGGCGGGAGGCAGCCCACACGGGCCCTGAGCGCATGGTCCTCCTGCGTCTGCCAGCGCTGCACTGCCCCGCCCTCTCCCCATCTGGGTCCTCGCACAGGTTGTGTTTGCCGTGAGCACACTTGGAGATGTAGTAACATCTCTCTCCAAACCGCAGGCTTGATACCCCTCAATGGAAAAGGGATGGATTCTCCAAGCATAATGTTCCTTTTTTGAAATTGCATGTGCAGGCATCTGATGCCCCTATGGCACATTGGGGGATGTTGTGAACCAAGACAATTATAATGGTTTATAATATAAGGTTTGCATTTGTTTCTATAAGAGACACCATTTTTAGCCTTGGTTCTGCATTTAGATCCATTCAATACTCAATACTAGCCTTATTTAGCATGTCTTTATCCATGCCTTCTCCATCACTTGCTTGGCTGGCTATCAACCACTTGTATTTTTCAGGAAGGATAGTTTGGAACTATATTTCCTGACCTCTTTCTTGATCATTTAAAAATTCCTATCTATGGCTTATATAACTGAATATAAATTTGACTGGATTTAAAATTGTGGGGTCACATTTTCTTTCCCTGAGGACTTTGTACTTATTGCTACATTTTCTCCTGGCCCCGGAGAGAAGTCTACAGAGACTTCTAGTCTCTGTACAGAGAAGTCTAACTCGGAATAAATTCGTTTCAATAGGTGACTTGGTTCTTTTGTCTGGATGCCTATAGAATGTTTTGATTATCTTCAAAGTCCTTTAATACTGAATGTGTTTCAGTACTAAGCAGTCAGCACCAACTTTTCCAGAAATAATGTGTTATTTCAGTCCGTAAATTTGAGTTTGGCCTTTATTTCAGTACAATGTCTTTGTGTTGTGATTTTGAATGTTTTGCCTGTTCCATCTGTCATGTCCTCTGCAGGGATACCAGTTATCTTTATTTTGGACTTTCTATATTACGACTCCATTTTTTATCATTCTCTCTTAACTTTTTATACTGTATTATTTTCCATTTCATATTCAATTTTAGTCTTCATACCATATTCTTCATATCATATTTTAGAGTTGTCTTTTCTTCTTTTATGATGCTTCTAATGTAATATTCATGGTTACCTGGCCCCTCAGCCACTTGCCCTCACAGGGACCTGGGAGTGACTCAGGGAATTCTAGCAACTGCCCCTTCTTGCCTTTGCGTGGTAAGAGCTCACAGCCTGCCAGACACCAAGGAGCACCCCCACCCTTTCAGGGGTTTTAGAGTCAGGTGGTGGGAGAGACTCTAGCAAGTCATTCGACTTTCTGAACATTATATCCGCATCTACAAAATGAGGATGATAATAATAATACCAATCTAATAAGGAAGCAGTGAGGATTAAATGGACTCAAGTGCTTCACAAAGCCAACTATAAGCACGCCATAAGTATGGGCTGGTGTGTGTGTGTGTTCTGCCAAGGTTTACACAGCCACAGGATACTTGGAAGATCATTGTTGGTTTAAACCACACCTGCTGAAACAGAAAAAAACCCTCGAACTCTGCTAAAATATGGGGAAACACTTCTAAGCATTTTAAACATATAGAGATTTTCTAAAAACTTAATGTGTAAGTTTTACAATACTTATTATATCTCCAAAATTTACCCTAAGGGTCTTATTCTTTGAGAAACACAAACTAAAAAGAAAAGACAATAGCCTTTTCTAGGTAAAGCACAGTAAAATATTCTCTGAGGTATAAAAACAGCATTTAATTGCTAGACAATTCTTGGTCTTTGAAGAAAGTTCACAGCAGAAATATCAAATTGCCACTGAGGGTTGGTTTAGACATTTAACTTTCAGGAAGGTAGATTGATGATGATCATTATTTTCAATACTGTTGCGTATTTACCCAGCAGATTTCCCCCAAAGAGCCCAAGGGTTAACAGAAGCTGAAAACTGAGAGGAGGCAGGCATAAATCCTTGAACTAGCTTGATGCTTGCTTTTGGAGTAACAGGAACCCCTTCGGTGAAGAAGAAATGAGCTTCCTCCACCTGACTGGGTGCTCTGTGCACTTCAGAAGCAACAAGTCAAACTTCTGCTGCACAGCCCAGCCTCAGCTCAGGTCACTTCACTCAACTCAAGTATTAAAGGTGCAGGCTCCAGGAGCCAAGTGCACTGCTTCTCCAGTGTTAGTTTGCTCCCTCCTCCCAGCAGGAGGGCTGTGGAGGATTGTCTAGACTGAGGGCCTGACTGAGAGAATGTGATGGAAGGCTGGCCCCCGAGCTTGTCTTCTATTCAGCTCTGTGATATTGGGCCAACCATTTAATCCCTTAGTTTCCTCATCTGTAAGTATACGGGACTGAGATAGATCTCTAAGGTCCCTTTCAGTGTAAGAGTCTATGTTTCTAAGGTGACAGCAAACCAAGACTGAATATACATGTAAAAAAATTAAAAACTTCAATCATATAAAAACTCACCCCATGATTAGAAGAGTCATGAAAAGAGTGGTTTAAGTCACAATTTCACAAATTTAATTACAAGTAAACTGATCTCTATTCCATTAATTCAGTCTCCAACTCTCCATGACAGAGAAAAGAGGACTTACTGGGGATTCAATGTCCTCCAGGAGTAGCACAGAACAGCGCTCACATTTCAGCAGGGTTTGGGCCCGATGCATTATCTTCTTGACGATTTTCTCCAGGTCAGTCTGCTCTTCAAAGAGGTCATTCACCACCTCTAGCAAAGCCTGGGAAATGTGAAATGGATGTATTCAGGTGGATAGAGGACTGGTTTTTTTCTCTCAAAATTCCATTTAGTCTTTGCAATGATCAAATATAAATATTTTCATGTGGCTAATTTTTAAAGCATTTATGACTATTTGACATATGCATATTTCCATAATTTTGTTTAATAACAGGGTCTTGAACTGCAAAACACAACTTGAGAATGGTTGCAGTCCATATACTCCCATATAATTCCCGCATACAGCTCTGTGTGTGTATATACATATATATTTACATATAAATGATTCTATCCCATATAGCTAATGACTACATGACCCATACAGTCATTAAACATAGGCTTCTCCCCCACCCCCACACAGTTTTTCTGCAGTGCAACTAGGAATAAACCCAACATTTTATAAGTAATGAATACCTGATTCTCTCATTTATTTCAGAAAATTACAAAGCAGCTCTTCCTCACCATCAGGAAGAAATAGTTTCATGGTCAAACTTAAGACTCATTTTCACTAATACACATCTCTCACAGAAATCTGAAAGAATTATAGTGGTGAATGCTAATTAAGTTCCAGAGTCTTCCAAAAATATATATATAAACCCTCTGTTAATCCTTCTGCACAAGAAGTACTGCTTCATTGCAATCTGTCCAGAAAAACATTGGAATACTATTCTATATCTCAGGAAAGAAAACACCATTAAAACAGCAGAAAAAAAAAGAAAAAAACAAACTCTTACTTAAAAACTATGTACTCCTTTGAAAAGCAAATTGTAATAACCTGTTATTTTATCCAGCTATTAGCTTGCAGTCTTTGCATTGAAATAATATTTATTTGCAGTTTTTCATTACATGGATATTTCCAGAAATTTAAGAATAGTGGGCTATGTACAGGTGGTAGATATTATGCTGTTACCAAATAGCAATCAGAAAATTACACAGCCAGTGAATTGGCCAGAGGGTGCTTTATTCAATAGAATTTAATAAGATGTGCACTGTGAAGTCTGTTGCCTCACAAAAGGATGTCATGGGTTTTCAAACTCACATCTATTCAGGGAGATGGAGTTGATCATCATCCCAGGGACAGGGCTAATTTCAACTTCAGCAATGAATTTGATTTGTCCTGGAACCATTTGAAAATTTCTTCTCTGAGTTTAATCAGGTAGAAAAGAATCTGAATGAGTTAATGGCTCTATGAAATGAGCCTGGTTCACTGAGCATCTAAAAGAGGACCAAATATCCTGGGTAGGGTTTTCTCTAAAGAGAGCTGTGAAAATGGCTAAGGATTGTTCTATGACCCCAAAGTAAACAGAAACACCAGGAGGTGAAAGAAGTTTTAAGTGCTTCCTGACAATCTGGCTTTGGGACAGCAAATCACTGTAGAGGTCAGTGTGCAATAATTTCACATTCAAATATAACATCAAAGATGTGGCAATTGTCTGAATAATTACCAATAAAATCCCCTGTTATTAAGGGGAATCATTATTCTGTAATCATCCAGGCTATTTCTTCAGATGGATCATATTAACTGAACAATTATTTAACTTTGCAATTTGTTGTGACTGCGTGGATAGGGCCTCTGGGACCCACACAGAAGAACATTTATCTCAAAGGAAAAACTCATTCTGCCTCGAGTCTTGCACTGACAAATCACATTAAAGGAACTTTATTGTTTCTAATTAAAAATTGCTGCTGTACTAACAAGTAATAAGAGTTTTTCAAATAACGATGCGGTCGACCTCCAGAATAGGGGAAAAAGAGAAGAAAATCCAGATGATACACAATTCATCAGACCCCAGAAGCCTTCCACACAGTTGAACACTCCCTGCTTCCTGACTTCACATGCATCTCCTGCCCCTTCTTCCAGTGACTTTCTTTGCTCTGGGCCTCATCCTTGGGTCTCTTTCCTTCTCTTATCCACACATTGTCCCCCAGATTAACCCACCTGATAGTCTAGTTTTAAATATCATCTCTATGCTGATGGTTCCTAAATATTAATCTTGAATCCTGATCTCCCCAAAATTTAGATTACTTAACTGTTTTCATATAGTCACCATGCTGAATATTATGCCCCCAGAATTTATTCATCCTATGATTGAAAATGTTTACACTTTGACTAGAATCTCTCCATTTGCCCCACACCCCAGCCCTGGCAACCATCATTCTACTCTCTGTTTCTATGAGTTCTGCTTCTCATAGATCCAACATGTAAGTGAGATCATAGAGTATTTTTCTTTCTCTGTCTGACCTATTTCACTTAGCACAGTGCCCTCAAGGTACATCCATGTTGTCACAAGTGGCAGGATTTCCTTCTTTTTTATGGCTGGATGATATTCTATTGTGTATATATACTATAATTTCTTTATGTACTCCTCCATCAGTGGACACTGAGGCTGTTTTTATATCTGGGCTACTGTAAATAATGCTGCAAAGAACATGAGGAAACAGATATCGCTGCAAGATAATGATGTCGTTTCCTTTGGATACATACCCAGCAGTGGGGTTATATGAAAGTTCTATTTTTAATTGGGAGGAACCTCCGTACTGCTTTCTGTGGTGGCTCTACCAATTTATATTCTCACAAATGGTACACAGGATTCCATTTTCTCCACATCCTCACTCACTTATTATCTCCTGCCTTCTTGATAAAATTCATTCTAATAGGTGTGAGGTGGTTATTGTTGTGGTTTTGACTTCCATTTCCCTGATAATTACTGATGATGAGCATCATTTCATGTACCAGTTGGCCATTACATGTCTTCTTTGTGGGGGAAAATGTCTATTTAGATGTTCTGTCCATTTTTCAGTTGGATTATTTGGGAGTTTTGCTATTGAATTGTATATTTTGGATATAATCCCATATCTAATATACATGGTTTGTAAATATTTTTTCCCATTCCATTAAAAGGCAACCGCCTTTTAATTTTGTTGATTGTTTCTTTTGCTGTGCAGAGGTTTTTAAGCTTGGGATCAGCTTCACTTTTTTATTCTCGCTTTTGTTGCTTGTGCTTTTGTGTCAGATCAAAAAAAAAAAAAAATCACTGGAGATTCCCCCTATGTTTTCTTCCAGGAGTTCTACAGTTTCAGGCATTTTATTTAAGTCTTTAATCCATTTCAAGTTAACTTTTGTGATTGGTATAATAAGGTAAGGATCCAATTTCATTCTTTTGCTTATGAATATCCAGTTTTCTCAACTGTGACCATTTACTGAAAAAAATTATCTTTTTTCCATTAAGTATCCTTGGCTCCCTCGTCAAATATATGTTGAGTGTATATGCATGGATTTATTGCTGGGCTCTAGATTCTATTCCACTGGTCTAGGTATCTGTTTTTGATGCCAGCACCATAATGTTTTTATTCCTATAGTATAGTTTGAAATTAAGAAGTGTGATTGCCCCAGCTTTGTTCTTTTTCAGAATTGCTTTGGCTATTAGAGCTCTTTCCTCTTCTCTCGCTAGACACACAGATCAAGTGTTCTCTTGTGCCAGGGCCTTTGCGTTTAATATTTCTACTTCCTGCAAAGTTCTTCCTAGATTTTTGTGTGGCTTTGCTCCTTCATTTAATCCAGGTCCCCACTTAAATATTATCTCCTTATACAGACCTTCTTAATCACTCTCTGAAATAAGCACCTTCCCAAATTATTCTTCAACAACACTTCTGTACCCCTTTAACTCACTTAATTTTCTTTATAGCACTTATCGAAACCCATACCTTGTTATTTTTTTGTTTGCCTGTTTTATCTTTTGTTCCCACTAGAATAGCAAGCTCTCTGAGGGCAGGGACTTTGAATAGATAGTGTCTGAATAAATACTTGTTGAATGAGTAAATGAATTGTATCACACATGAAAATGTAAAGATTAATAATACATGAAGTGTCTCTTAAGGAGTTCATAAGGTAGTAAGAGAGGAGTGCCATTGATATTATACAGTGTGAAAAGTATTCATAATAGAACAATGGCAATACATATAAGGAAAAACAATAAACAAAGAAGGGAAGGTTAAATAGAAGTCTGAGCTGGAAGTCCTGAAGGAAATTCAAGGCAAATTATACTGAGAGTCAAAAGGTGGACATGAGGCGTGGGGGTTAGATGGAGAAATGCGGGTAAAGGTATGAGAAAATGAAAAAAATAGATCGCTTTTTGGAAATCGGGTAATATATTGCTGGAGTGCCAAATGAAAGGAGAGGAATGGTAAGACAGGGGGCTGAAGAAGGAAATAGGATCCAAGTCAGAGAAAAGGTGCAGTGTGCTGTGCTGAAGACAATGGCTGTAGAGTGAACTGCGTTTGTTTGTATGCTGTGCAGTATTCATAAGTCATAATGCTTAGCAAGTGAAACGTCTAATCAATTTGACTACCAATTACCTGAGGGTCCCCAACCTTTTAGAACATCTTCTTGTTAAATATATTTCAAAGTTGTGACGGTAATTTCTCTATATTTAAAAGTATAGTAAGCCTAATAGAATTTAATCCCTATGTCATAATTTAGTATGTTTCGAGCATCTGTCTTTTTTTGTTGTTTTTTTTTTAATTTATTTTTAGAGAGAGAGGAGGGAGGGAGAAAGAGAGGCAGAGAAACATCGACGTGTGAGAGAAACATCAACTGGTTGCCTCCTGAACATCCCCACTGGGGCCCTGGCCTGAAACCCAGGTGTGTGCCGTGACTGGGAATCGAACCACTGCCTTTTTGTTTGTGGGCTGATGCTCAATCCACTGAACCACCAAGTCAGAGCATGTTTTTTTTTTTTTTTTTTAACTATTAAACTTGTGGAAGTAATGAGACCCATCCTTATGTGTGTGTTTCTTTGTAATCCTATAAAATAGTGTTTACAGGTTATCCAGTTACTTTCTGATAGTCTTCAAAAAAACCTTTCAGTTCAAACACAAAATTTGTGAGGTAGGGTGAAATCACTTGTAACACACCTTGCTTCTTAACAGAATTGAATTGTAAAAATATTATTAAATTGTGTTATCATTTCAAAGCTATAAGTAAGCAAGACTATATCTGTTGCCTTATAGCAACAGATGTGAAATTAATTTCCTTGTTCAAAGAAGCTGGTACTATTTCCTCCAAACGACAACAGAGAATTTGTATCCACTTCCATTTGGGCTCATTGCTGAAGAGGATCTCCAACCATAGACTTGAAGGATTATACAAATAAAAAAGGTTCCTGGACTATTCAAAGGTCATCTGCAGTTTTTAAAAGACATAATGACTCACAGACTCTAGAAAGACAGACTTTTGAGGCCTGGCAGCCGTGTTTCTTTTCACTCACCCTGCTTCTTTCATATTCTTTCCTTGAGGCAGCAAATACCTGAGCATTAGATATGGCGATTCCACAAAATGGAAGATACATCTGCATAACCTGGGGACAAAGAGAGAGTTAAGAATATTGAAACATCACAGAACCAAACTCCACATTTCCTGACTATATCTGACTGCAATACTTTCTTTTCCACCACTGAAACTGAGTATGGAGTTGTTGATACTAGCAGCTTAACTGCAGAAGGGATATTTTCCAGTGTAAACTACCAGATGGTCTCAGTTGAGAGTTAAGTAAAGACAGTCACATCTATGAAGACAGAAAGTGAAGCAACAGATTATGGTGGCTAAGATACAGGAGCTGGGGCCAAATCATCTTTGTATGCCTTCTTTGAACAATGAAAAATGAATAAATGAGTAAACTCTGATATACCTAGAATTAAAGGCAAGTGCCCACACTCAAATTTAGAGGTAGACAGGATATAAATCAATTTCTTTATACGTATGTATCTATAGCAGGGATCTCAGCTTGATCTTACAATTCTGTCAGCTACAGATTTTAGTATGCCTGTTAGGATAGGCCCTGTATGATCTTAGGGGCCAGAGAACCTAGGAGCTCCATGCAAAAGAGCTCAAATTGTGTCCACTACTCTGCTGACACAAGTAGACATGAATGCAAATTGGTGTTATGGTCCTACAAAAGTCTGTTTGAAAAACAGGTGGGGATTCTTTAAGAGAGCACTCCTCCTATGGGAAGAAACAGGTATGAGGGGCCTAATCCTAACACATAATTTCTCATCACAGGCTGTATATCTAGGGATTTTCAGTACTGCCTGGAACTCTCCATCAAATTCAATTCCACAATCTCTAATTCCAGAGGAAGAGTGAATGCCGCAGGTAAAAACATAAAGCCTTATTTCCCTAAATCTTCATAAAGTATGTCATTGTGACAAGTGACATATTGTTGGGACTTCTCTAAAGCAGAGCGATAAAGGCATATTCTCTCTCTCTCTCTCTCTCTCTCTCTCTCTCTCTCTCTCTCACACACACACACACACACACACACACACACACACAGCACACTATGATGTATGATGCCTGGCAAAGAGAAACAGCAGTTGCAAAACAGCAGTTTCTACTATGCCCAACAGAGGGCAGTGCAGTGCTCACAGTTGGGGGAGGGATGAGAGCAGCATGAGCACACCTGCCTAGGGGCAGGCAGGCGGGAGGCACTTCTGGAACACCCAGAAGAGAATTACCTGGAGTGGAAAGTGATTTGCAGAGGTCTTGAAGTGGACAAAAGATGAAGAGAAATTCACATCCCTTATCATTTTATTCCTACTAAAGTCTTGCTTTGACTACCTGGATATACTTAACTCTGACCTGGGGTCCCTGAAAGTATTTCAGAATGTTGTAGAAGCTAATACTGTGGCCTCAGTCTTAAAGAAGAGAGAGAAAAAACAGTGGGACTGTTATTAAGTAGAGGTATAAAATCAGTGGTTTCATTTTTGCAGGTCTTTTTCAGGATAAATTACTTCACTGAATTTTATTCAAAGTAAATGAATATTTAATGAGGACCTGCTATATGCCAGATACCCTGACATCATTTCTTCAATTGAATTTCACATCAACTCCTTGTGGAGGAACATTACATACATTTTACAGATCAGGAAACTCAGTAACATGCTCAAACTCACACAGGAACTGAGGTTCATCTAATTCTACAACTGATGATCATTTCTACAACATGTTGCCTTCTAGAACTAGATGTTACTTCTGTCAGCCCCTGTTTTCCTTCCTTATTACTCCCCCTCATGTCTTAAAAAGTTTGTCAATAAGCCATTATAAAGCTGTTGGCATAAAGCTGAAGATATTCTGCAGAACTTCCCTGCCTTAGCCAGAATGGGACTGTTTTCAACATCACCTACACACACAGATAACACTTTCCCCACGGTTTCCTGGTTTTTTCCCTCTGCAGTGGAGACATCAACTGTGATGGAGGTGGAGGTAAAGAGGAGATATGGGTTATTGAAGTTAACTTTCCACCCTTCCTTCCTTTCTGTATTTATTTGCTTTCAGGAGCTAAATTGAAGGTGGTTTTTATAGGTCAAGCACATAGGAAAAAGAGAATGATCAAATAAACACGTGAGATGCTTTCTAATACATCACAGACTTGCTTCAATTCATATCAGTTTAATTCAATGTAATATCATTATTTATTGAGCTCCAAGCATTCAAAAGAATCTGGATTTCGAATCAGATGACCATTTTCCTCTATTTGGCTGTTCTGTGAGAAAGTCAACAAGTCACTTAAAGTATCTACATTTACTTCCTTATCTGTAAAATTCCTGGTTTTACTGGATAATCTTTCTGGTCCTTTTGGTTCTAATATTTGGTGATTCTATAATTAGAAACATCAGTGAACTGGAATATTTTATTTGATAGAGAAAAATAATTCAGTAAGCATGCTCACATTTTATTCAAGATAATCATTTATAATAGTAATTGATAAAGTCCTTGGATGTGATGTTAAGCATTTTATATGTACTATATCATTTGATCCTTACAATTATGTATACTGTACTATTTATTCCATTTTTCAGACAAGAAAGCTGAGGCTTTGTGAACTTATCCCAAGCTGTTTGAAGATAAGTCTTCATGGGTCTATCACATTTCTGCACATCTTAAAAACAAAGGTGTTGGCTCTATCTTTCAAGGGTGTTTGTAAAGTGAACAGCCTTGGAAGAAAGATAACGTCCTTTTGCAGAGCAAGGGCAGAATCACTGTGTGGTATAAGTAAGGTAATATCACCATCTGGAGCAGAGTTGAGGCAGTTTTATTGTCCATTATAAAAGATTTGGGCTCCCTACATTTGAAGTTCCTCTCCTCTAACACATGCCCTGTGTAATCTATAGGATAATGTTACTGAAGATTTTATCTTAAGCTAGAACACCTGTTCACATATCATAGACTGTGGTTTGTTTTCATTTGTCCTATATATATATAAACACAACAAAGTTACTTAGTATTTATAATTGTAAGGTAAACATCCCAAGAACAATTACTATAATCCATGTTAAATTTCTGTACTCCTTTTTACCCTGAGCCAGTTCCGATTAATTCATTTTTTCATTTCATTGATTCTTCCCTCTACTATATTATATTTCCTTTATTTTAGTAATTAAGCTAGAAAAGTTATGTACACACTTAACAAAATCTAAATTTAACATCTTTAGTCTCCTTGCAAATAAGATAAGGATCTTGGAATACTTTAACTCTCAACACTGTTTTTCTGGTATACATGTTACTTTTTTCTTTCTGTCTTGTATTATTACCACAAATTGGTCATTATTATTAGTAGTCAATGCTTATTGATATTTACCCATGTATTTAACAATTTTTTCTCTTCATTAATTATATTATTTTTTTCTTTTTTCTGGGATAGTTTCCTTACCTTTTAAAAACCATCCTTTAGAATGTTCTTTAGCATCAGTAGCAAATGGATTTGTTTCATTTAGTATAAAAAATCTTTATTGTATAATAATTTTAAAAGGTAATTTAGCTGGGTATACAATTTTAGGTGACAGCTATTTTCTCTCCATACTTAGAAGATATTATTCCCCTATAATGTGCAGTTGATGCTGCTAAAATGTCAGCTGTCAATCTAATTCTCTGTAGATTTTCCATCATAGTCTCTGGAGGACCTCTTTATGCCTTTGATGGAGAATTTATACTTTTCCAGCCTTAATCGAAAGCTTAATGAATTATATAAAGAGAGAGATACATATATAGATATACATATATAGTCCAGCACACATAATGCCACTTTTTTATTAAAAAATCATGAGCATGCAATTCTGTTATGTAACAATATCACACTTGAGCACACCACACAACATTTCAGGTGAAATGTTCAATTTGCTGCCCATCCCATGCGAGACATTCACACACCCTACCAACCACACTCAAGCAAGCATTACTTCTGCCAGACCCTGTGTGTGTGCGTGTGTGTGTATAAAACTGCACATGGAGACAATATCATACCTTCATGACACATTGCAAACTAAGGTGGGACCTTTATTTACAAAGCTAATGATCTACCCTGTGTCATTCATTGGCCCAACAATTCAACACTCTGTAGCCAGATTCAACTGCATTATGAATGTCCATATGATGATATAATCTATAGAATTTCTAAGTAAATGTGCAGGATAAGCAAACAAATACAGTTTAAAAGCAGAGAGTAAGAAGCTGAAGCAGTAGGAAAATAGAAGATAATAAAAAACAAAATATTTTAATATCTTTTTTTTCCATCTCAGTGCAACAGATGTCTCTAGAAAAAGATCTACCATTCTAGTCTGCTTTTTCTGAAGTCCCCCTCCTCCATGAAAAAACACTAATTTGGCCTTTACCACCGAGTTTCCAAATGCCAAAAGGCTAAAAAGCCTTAATGACTAAGAAGCTAATGAGTTTGTACACCCTTGTGCAGCACTTTTCAGCTTGAAAGCACTTCATAAACATTGGCTAATTAATCTTTACAACATCCCACGCAGAAAGGGAGTTAAACCAAAGTCATTAAACAGTGTGAGAAAGTCACTTTAGCCCTGGAAACTCATGAAAAGTATCACTAATAAGCATAAAATGTGAGCACTGGGACTTTCCATCAATGTCCTAAAGAAAGACAGTAGGTACCAAGCCTTTGCAAACTTACACACCACAGAGAACGCTATTAAAGCCCCATGATCTGGTCTGCTCCAATCGTGTATCATTGAAGAACACTGGGCGTCTACTGCAGAGATTCTCAGTGAGAGGCCTGGGACCACCCTCTTTACGGACCCCACTCCTGAAGGCAAAGCTCCCTAAAGAGTCACATTGCTGTCAGCCAAATTAATGGCTGCGAGAAGGTTTTTTCCCACCATTATAAAACATCTGTGCAAATCCTGAGGTTTGGCTCTGGAGTCCCTTCTGCCCTCAGGCATTAACTGTTAGGCAAAGCTTTACTGATTCAGGCCCCACTGACTTGGAACTGGTGATGTTTTAAGATAGTTGTAATTCAAATGCTAAATAAGTCTTCAAGTATAGTAATTTGAAAAATAAGTTATCAAAATATAGAAGTAGTCACATTATCTTTACATAATGAAACATTTTCCATATCTTTTAGAAACAGACTATTTAAAATGGTTTAAAAAAAAGAGTTTGAAGTTTTCCAGACTCCAGAAGAAATTCCTGCTTCCAGAGGTACAGTTTGGTTCATCGCAATAGGCTGGATTCTATTTCAAGAAACAAGATCATAAATGAATATTGTCAACTCACACCAAAGTATATGCTCTTGGCTAAAGCATGCTTGTTTCTAACAGTGTTGTCCCCTTTTGAAGAAAATAGTCGCCAAAAAATACACAGAGATAAAGTACCAAATTCATTCTTAAAAAAACATTGGCACACAATAGATGATCCAATTACATACTCTGTAATGCCCACTTTAAGAAGTAATGTTCTAAAGAAAATGGGGAGATTGCACTTACAAAAAATGAGGGAGAGCAAGAAGGAAAATAAAGGAGAAACTCACTCATCTTCCACTTTCCCTTCTTAGGAGAGGGGCATGTAGGTGTTTCTGCTTCTGCCCCTGGGTATTAGAGCCGAGAACCCAGAGGAAATGGAATGAATACCCTTCTGCTAGTCTCGCCTCTCTCCTTGCAGATGGTATTGGCTAAAATAACCCCAAGAGGCCAAGCTTACCCAAAAGTAGAAAGGCTGAGTACAAGTAGCCTTGTGAGTAACAAGTAGTCTTAAAGCATCAATACCTACTCTCTGACTTTTACAGGCTTTGGATTTGCTGAGCACTTAAATCATGCAACTACTAGTCATATCATCCAATAACTTTATTTATTTTTAAAAGATTGTATTTATTTATATTTAGAGAGAGGGGAAGGGAGGAAAATGGTAAACATCAATTGATTACTCTTCCATGCTCCCAGACCTGGCCTGAAACACAGGAATGTGCCCTACTGGAAATTGAACCAGCGACCTTTCGGTTCACAGGCTGGAGCTCAATCCACTGAGCCACACTGGCCAGGGCCAATAATGTTATTTCTAATTGGCACATCCCAACTCCTGAGACTTTAGAAAAATAGCACTCTCATGTCCAGAGACAATTCTAAATTTCCACCCTCTCAATCAGACACTCCATTGAAGGGAAAACCTTGAGAAAACCCATTTCGGGAGCCATGTCCTCAGATGATTTGTATTTTTTTTTTCTCATCATAGATTTCAACAACAAAAAGCACTCATATTTCTATGACTCAGGAGAAACCCCTACTAACATTTTGGTGACCATCATTCAAGTTTTCCTCTCTCTTTCTCTTTTTACATAAACACATATAGGCTAATCCTACACATAGTATATTTCACTTTTTATAACTAGCTATTAGTTATTATGACTAATTTCTATGGATACAAAATATCTCATTATATAGTCAGAAAAATAAAATTTACATAGGAAGAAAGTAGCTCAGCATTTGCCTGGGCTTGTGGTGGTAATGAGATTACTACCACATATAATGAGATTATAGTAGTCCCACCGTACCCTTGGGGGATCCATTGTAAGACCCCCAGTGGATGCCTGAAACCACACATAGTACCAACCTTATATACACTGTGTTTTTCTTGTGCATACCTATAATAAATTGTGATTTATAAATTAGGTACAGTAAGAGATTACCAACAATAACTAATAATAGAGTAATTACAACAATATTCTGTAGTAAAAGTTATGTGAATGTGGTCTTACTCTCTAAAATATGTTATTGTACTCCACTGACCCTTCTTCTTGTGCTGTGAGGTGATACAGTGCCTCTGTGACGAGACGAAGTGAGGGCAGTGACAGAGGCATTGTGACACAGCATTGGGCTACAACCAGGGCTACCGGAGTACCAACACTGCGATAATGGGAGAGTCGATCTGACACCCAAGATGGTACCAAGTGACTATGGGGCAGGCAGCTACACAGCATGGAGATGCTCACAAAAGGATGATTCACACCCCCAGACAGAATGGGATGGGGTGAGGTTCCATCGTGCTACGCCGAGCAGTACACAATTTAAAACATAGGAATTGGTTATTTCTGAAATTTTCAATTTAATATTTTCAGACCATGGTTAATCGTGGGTAACTGAAACCAGGCAAGGCAAAACTACAGATGACGGGGACCACTGTAGTACCTTAAACTCAGCATTCCAAACAAAGTTTGTTATCTCAACACCCCGCTCCTCCTGAAGAAAGAGAGCTTGCTCCTCCAAACTGCCCTGGATGTGCCAGATGAGCAACTGACATTGAAATTACCCGGTTCCAAACCCTTGAAGTTATCCTTGATTGCTATTCATGTAGAGGCACAAGCAAGTCAGCAGTTAGGCAGCTTTTGAAGCCTCCATCCCCATACTCTTGTTCCTCTGGCCCAGCACTGCCATCCCTCACTATCGGTGGGTTATTGTAATAGTAACTGAGACCATCTCATACTTGTAATAATGTACCCAAGAATTCGCTAACCTGGGTTTTCCGACTAGAAAAGTCGTGCACTTAAACGCACTGGCTACCCTTCCCAATGTGCCGTGTTTTCATAGTTAAAGAACGTAAGAAATAATAGAAATTCCTTAGGCACATTAAAAAGTAGGGTTTTTTTGAAAACTACTTTTGTGTGGGCATTTTTATATTATATATGGTATGGTTTAAAATTTCATTAGGAGCTCAACAGAAAATATCTCCAATATTTAAGACTATGGCTTGGTATTTTATAGATGATTATGGAAGATATGTAAAAATAGTGAGGAAATATAAAATTGCTATTCAGAGAAACATGACACCCAGAGGGGATTCTTCTACTTATATATCTTTTTTTTAATTTTCCAAAAATAATTCATAATCAAAATGCAATGCCAGTGACATGGATAATAAACCATAGTATTTTTTAATTTCCAGCAATATTCTCCAGTGGAGAAGAAACAGAGAAGGCTGTGAAAAACATGCTTAGAGCATTAATATTTAGCTAACATAATAGGACCCTAAGAGGAATATTATAAATGCAAAAGCCTGGATCAAATCCTTATGTTGTACCTATGCAACTAAAGCACAGAATTTGTGCCTAGTAATTTCAGGACATTCTTAACAGACATCCTTGAAGACAGAGAGGGCTTACAGTTTGGCTTGACAGCAAACAGAACTTTATGAAGAGTTCATCGTTACTACCAGAGTAGAGTATAAATCCTAAGAGGCCAGAGGAAGCTTTCTAGGTGGGACATCATGCAATTCAGTAAGATTTCTCATTCTGTCTCTTGGAACGGTCTAGCTAACAAGCAAGGAGGCTTTAAAGCCAAAACACGTTGTCGCCCCTGCCCACACCTTCCACTTCTCACCCCTCAGTCTGTCAGCAGTGCCACAGCCTCACCACTTCCTTCAGCTGCTATTTCTTGTCATAACTCAGATATTTATGATAAGGGGCAAATTCCGTATAAAGTAAGCAAAAAAAAAACAAAACAAAATTATAACCCCAAAGAATGCAGAAGGGAGAAATTAATCTTTTAAAAAGCTGAAAATAACAGATGGGAAAACAACTAGTAAAATTGATAACTTAGAAATGGTTCTTGTAGGGAAAAAGCAGTAAGACAAATCACTAGCTAGTTTAATCAGAGAAAAAACTAACTAATATAATTACAGCTACAGAAGAGAATTAAAAGAATCAAACTTTTTGGCATAATGTTAAGTTTATGAGTTTGAAAATCAGATGGAATTGTGTGAATTTTTTAAAATTTGAAATGTATTTTTATTTTCTCTCTCTCTCTCTTTTTAATTGTTGTTCAAGTACAGTTGCCTCCATTTCCCCCACCAGCACTCCCTCCCACCGCGCCCCCTGCCAGCTATCCCCACCTCCCACCCTTCACCCTACTCCTCTTTGGCTTTGTCCATGTGTCCTTTATACATGTTCCCTTATGACCCTTTCCCCTCCCCACCTTTATCTCCTCCCACCTCCCCTTTGGTTACTGTCAGTTTGTTCTTTATTTCAATGTCTCTGGTTATATTTTGCTTGCTTCTTTGTTTTGTTAATTAGGTTCCACTTACAGGTGGGATCATATGGTATTTGTCTTTCATTGCCTGATTTCTCATGGGTCAGAATGACCATCATAAATCCACAAACAATAAATGCTGGTGAGGTTGTGGAGAAAAGGGAACCCTAGTGCACTGTTGGTGGGAATGCAGACTGGTGCGGCCTCTGTGGAAAACAGTATGGAATTTCTTCAGAAAACTAAAAGTGGAACTGCCCTCTGACTCAGCAATTCCACTGCTAGGATTATACCTTAAGAATCCTGAAACACCAATTCAAAAGAACCCATGCACCCCAATGTTCATAGCAGCACAATTTACAGCCAAGTGCTGGAAGCAACCTAAGTGCCCATCAGTAAATGAGTGGATCAAAAATCTGTGGTACATTCACACGATGAAATACTACACAGCAGAAAGAAAAAAAGAGCTCCTACCTTTCGTGACAGCATCGATGGAACTGGAGAGCATTTTGCTAAGTGAAATAAACCAGGTGGTGAAAGACAAATACCATATGATCTCACCTATAAGTGGAACCTAATCAACAAAACAAACAAGCAAGCAAAATATAACCAGAGCCATGGAAATAAAGAACAAACTGATAGCACTGCCTTCTCTTCCAAGAGAAATGTAGTGTCTCAGTGAAGGTACCACCTTTCAATCAAGAGCTAAACCCAAAAGCTGAGGAGCCATGCCCCACACCCAACACATCACCACATCCTATCTGTTTTATCTGTTATCTCTCAACATTGTCTGCTTCCCTTCATCATCACATCCCACTCCCTCACCTTCACCTCGATCCAAGCTCCCCTTACAGCTCTCCCGTGGCTTCCTATTGCTGAAGGACGTGGCATTCAAAGCCCTCCACAATCTGAGCCTTGTATACTTTCCTAGACTTGTTTTCCAGAATTCTGCTCCTTCCACATCTCTTGTATCCTAGCCACAGTACATTGTTCATTCCTATGCATAATGTTTATTTATTTTATTTTAACTGTTTCTCTTGTACAGTTTTCTCAGCCCTCCCCACCTCCCTCCCATTTCCAACCCCCCATAATGAAGTTTTATACCTTTTTTTGTTGTTTATTACTATTCCCTCATTCTAGAATGTTTTTGCCTTCTTTGTCCATCTGTCAAGCTCTATTTATTTTACAAATACCAGATTAAATTTCATCTCAGTGAAATCTTTCTGGACCTACCATTTTCTCTCTGTCACCTTCTCCACTCCATCAAACCAGTAACTGGCACATCAATACTTTTATAGCTCTTTGTACAATACATACCATTTGTAGTCAATTTTTATCAATATCTATAACCTGGATAGACTGTGAATTGTTTGAGGGCACAGACCATGGCTTACTCATCATTGTGTCTTTCTGCCACTTGGCACAGGGCCTAGGATAAGGTAGGACCTCAATATATGTTTTCACAGCATACCTTCTAGACTCTGTTACAAGTGAACAGCATCCCAACTGGATCTTGCATAAGCAGAAAAAAGACATTTATTTGTCTACACAATAAAAAAGAGTAGAACCAGCTCCAGCAGGTACTGGATTAGAGCTCGAACGAAGTCATAAAATGTTTCCGCTATGCACCTCTTATCTGAACTTTCCTCCATGTGGGCTTTATTCTCAAGAACTGCATTAGTTCTAGACTTTCTTTCCAGGTGAGATTTCAGGGGTGCAGAGAGAGTATCTTTTCCCTGACAAAACTGTTGAACCTGGCCCTGAATGGC
The DNA here is from genome assembly GCA_039655065.1 of Glossophaga mutica. NCBI lineage: Eukaryota > Metazoa > Chordata > Mammalia > Chiroptera > Phyllostomidae > Glossophaga > Glossophaga mutica. The sequence continues at coordinate 46,760,605 of CM077306.1, read as the reverse complement.
CCAAATTGGGTTATGTGGTTATTGTTACACCCATCCCTGAGGTCAAAGAAAACCAGTCTTCATCTAGGCCAATACTGAGCCATATGGCCATCATTGTGCTTGGGGTAGAAACAAAGATTGAGAATGAATAGGGTAGCTATCCAGAGAAAAATTGAGGCACCACTACCAAGATTTTGAGGTTCCAAAATAGTAAGTATACACAAGTAATTTAGAAAATTTGGGGGGTAAATTATCATTAGCCTTCCTTTCAGACAAAATTCTCATTCACTTATTTAAAATTTCATGAAATTTGAAATCTAACCCTAAAAACATTACTGGGTTTTTAAGAGTATTAGGTCATTAGTTTGATGTTTCTGAACATTCAACATAGTAATACCTAGCACATAGTGGCCACTCGAACAATAGATACTGAATAAATGAAAGAACTTAATAAATAACACAGTCTAGCCCTAGCCAAGTAGCTCAGATGGTTAGAGTGTCATCCCAATAAACCAAGGTTGCAGGTTTGATTCCCAGTCAAGGCACATAAAGAATCAATGAACCAATGAATGCATAAATAAATAAGTGGAGCAATGAATTGATGTTTCTTTCTCTCTCACTCTCTCTCTCCCCCTTCCTCTTTCTCTCTAAAATCAATAAATAAAAATAAAAAATTTAAAAATAACAATCTATAAAATAATATCTAAAAGAATGTATGGAAATATCATACATAAATGCATACATTAACCACGACAAGTAGTACAGAGGTCTGTTTTATCCTGAAGTGCAATTCATTATTCAGCAAGCAACCAAGTAGGACATAATTTGTGTTTGCTTTAAAAAAAAAAACTACAGATTTTCTTCATCTCCTTTCTCTTTGCTTTATAAGAAAATTCATAGTATAAGCCATTGCTTTAAATTCTTGTCCTCACTAAAACCAGCTGTAATAATGATCATGTATGAACCCAAAGTGTATTTTGGAGCTACACATCACAGCATCCATGACCATGATCAAATCGGAGCCTAGCTCAAGCTCACACTGCAGCAATGCTAACTACCAAGTATGTTCTGCTTGAACTAAAAGCAATAATGCTATTTGTTTTGGTCTTAAAGGGCAGGAATTTTCCTTCCTAGTGTATCTAGCAGACTTACTCTACCAAGCAAGATTGATTTCATGACTGCTCTAATGCTTCTCCATCGACCATGAATGACAGTTAGACATGGCTGTCAGCTCAAGGAATTTGTAAGATGCAATGTCAAGTTAGAGACAGAGAGTGAACGCCTTGATTCCAGAGTCAACATTGTATTCATTTCACTGTCCCTTTGAAACAGGGCACAATCTCTGACACAAAATTTTCCCAAGAAATAATTATTAAATATATGTGTCTTTATGGTCTAGTCTAATATGTATCTTCATGTTTTATCTGCTGTTAAGCTTTCTTTCAGGCACAGTCCTTCACCAAGAGAGGATACAGTGCCAGTCTCCTCATGCGCACACCGCAACCAGGCAGCTTAGGGGGCAGAGGTGGGTAGGTGGGTTGTAGTGGACAAAGGACCAGTTTTTAGGTTATATCAACTATTCTTGCTTTGAGAAAGAATAGGGAGCAGCAACAATTTTCTCTGGATCAATATCAATTTACAAGGTTGATGAAGATAATAGAAACCAAACAAACATACACTCTCTGGTTTGGAGGCCACATTTGGTGAGGCCATTCTTTAGTTCACTGAGAGTCTTGATTCCCTGGGCAGCAAGATAAAAATGAAATGAATATTTAGTAACTATACTAATCTTAAGAAATGAAGACTACTATATTTAAATAACCTTACCTTAAAATTGCATTTCAAAAACTGCATCAGTATTTTAAAGCCTGCTACGATGAACTTGAAGCTTCATCTGTACAAGGATAAGATTTGTTTCAGTTCACAATTCCTGTGAAGTGGCTTCTGTGGTTCACTTTCTTTCTTTTAACACCTGGACGCTTGATCTTTCCTTGGGTTTATTTTATACTTAATCACAATTAAATTACTTTAGGAGGTTGTGTGTGGGTGAATGTAGGGGTGTGGGGACGGAGAGCTAATTTTGTAGTTGAACAAATTTCATTAAGAATTTTATAAAGCTGGACTTCCAGCCAAGATGGAGGCATAGGCGGACACACTGTGCCTTCTCTCACAACCAAAATTAAGGACAACAAATATTTAGAAACAAGAAAACAACCAGAACTCATAGAAAACTGAACTGTACGGGAAGTCCAACAACCATTCATCCAGACTGGTAAGAGGGGCGGAGTCGCGGCAGGAGAAAGTGGAGGTGCAGACCCAGGAATGCAAGCGGCAGCGGCTTGCAGTTCCCAGGTGCACAGGCGGCAGCTGGCAGTCCCCGGGCACAGGGGGGCAACTGTGCAGACCCAGTGAGGCCGCACAAGGCGGCTGGCTGACCAGGTGGTCCCACATTTGCGAGCGCAGACGGTCCAGGCAGAGGGGAAGTGGCGGAAGGGACTGAATCCAGGAGAGAGCGGAGCAGGCGCCATTGTTCCCTCTCAGACCCCGCCCCCACCTAAGCGTCACAACCCAGCGACTGGGCTGCCCCGCCCTGAGAAACACCTAAGGCTCCACCCCTCATACATAATAGCCACGACCAGACTAAAACCAAACCAAAACAAAACAAAACCACCAAAAATGGCTCAAACCGGAGACCAAATGAAAGCCCCAGAGCCAATTCCTCTAAGCGATGAAGAGATAGCCAACCTATCAGATGCACAGTTCAAAGCACTGGTCATCAAAACGCTCACAGAATTGGTTGATTTTGCTCACAAATTAGATGAAAAAATGCAGGCTACAATACGTGAAATGAAGGAAGATGCATGGGGAACTGATAGAGATGGAAGGAAAACTGGGACTGAAATCAATGGAGTGGACCAGAAGGAAGAAACTAACAACCAAACAGAAAATGAGGAAGAAACAAGAATTCAAAAAAATGAGGAGAGGCTTAGGAACCTCCGGGACATGGTTAAACGTCTCAACATCCGAATTATAGGGGTACCAGAAGGGGAAGAAGAAGAGCAACAAGTGGAAAACTTATTGGAACAAATAATAAAGGAGAACTTCCCCAATCTGGCAAAGGAAATAGACTACCAGGATGTCCAGGAGGCTCAGAGAGTCCCAAAGAAGTTGGATCCAAGGAGGAATGCACCAAGGCACATCATAATTACATTAGCCAAGATTAAAATGAAGCAGAGAATTCTAGAAGCAGCAAGGGATAAGGGGACAGTCACCTACAAAGGAGTTCCCATCAGACTGTCAGCTGATTTCTCAAAAGAGACCTTCCAGGCAAGAAGGGGCTGGAAAGAAATATTTGAAATCTTGAAAAGCAGGGATCTACATCCAAAATTGCTCTATCCAGCAAAGCTGTCATTTAGAATGGATGGACAGATAAAGCGCTTCTCAGATAAGGTCAAGTTCAAGGAGTTCATCATCACCAAGCCCTTATTCTATGAAATGTTAAAGGGACTTATCTAAGAAAAAGAAGATAAAAATATGACAGTAAAAAGACAGTAAACTCACAGCTATTAACAACCACACCTAAAACAAAAGCAAACTAAGCAAACATCTAGAACAGGAATAGAACCACAGAAATGGAGATCATATAGAGGGTTAGCAACAGGGGCGTGGGAGGAGGAGAGAGGGGGAAAAGGTACAGAGAATGAGTAGCATAGATAGTGGGTAGAAAATAGACAGGGGGAGGGCAAGAATAGTGTGGGAAATGTAGAAGCTAAAGAACTTATGACACATGGACATGAACTAAAGGGGGGAATGTGGGTGGAAGGGTGTGTGCAGGGTGGAGCGGAATGATGGGGGAGAAATGGGACAACTGTAATAGCATAATCAATAAAATATATTAAAAAAAAGAAGTATTCCAAATCATGAAAGGCAAGGACCTACATCCAAAATTGCTCTATCCAGCAAAGCTTTCATTTAAAATGGAAGGGAAGATAAAGTGCTTCTCAGGTAGAGTCAAGTTGAAGGAGTTCATCATCACCAAGCCCTTATTCTATGAAATGTTAAAGGGACTTACCTAAGAAAAAGAAGATAAAAAATATGACAGTAAAAAGACAGCAAACTCACAGATATTAACAACCACACCTAAAATAAAAGCAGACTAAGCAAACAGCTAGAACAGGAACAGAACCACAGAAATGGAGATCACATGGAGGGTTAGCAACAGGGGCATGGGAGAAGGAGAGAGGGGGAAAAGGTACAGAGAATAAGTAGCATAGACCGTGGGTAGAAAATAGACAGGGGAGGGCAAGAATAGTGTGGGAAATGTAGAAGCTAAAGAACTTATGACACATGGACATGAACTAAAAGGGGAGAATGTGGGTGGGAAGGGGTGTGCAGGGTGGAGGGGAATGATGGGGGAGAAATGGGACAACTGTAATAGAATAATCAATAAAATATATTTTTTAAAAAAGAAAAAAAAAGAATTTTATAAAGCTTTCCACTCCCTGATCTGACCACCCAGCAAAGAAATCATTGGGCACAGTTTCTTCCAGTCTGCTTTGTGTGGGACTCCAAAGACAGCAGTAATATATGTAAATCGGTAACTGCTATTTGAACAATAATTCCACTTTTGTACAAGTTATTTACTTAATAGACCAAAGTTCCAGGAAAAATATTATTATAATGAATAAAATATACTCCATGACAAGAAATTGGAATGAAACACCATATACAAATTTGATAGAATAAAAGTGCACTGTTTATTTTGTCAGTATATGTATGTAACTTAGCAGTTAATACTTAAGATTTCTCTTTACTCAATTTGAAGCTTATTCTTTGAAGTCTAAGTTGATCAATTAATTAAGAGCAATTTAACAGCTATCTTACAATATTATTATATATTTGTGCTGCTAATCATAAAATGACTGGTGTTTCTGAAGCTATTTTTTTCCAATAAATTTGAGAAGATGTATTAAAGTAAGCACATGCTTGTGGAGGGAAAGGCCTCCATTCAAGCAGGCAGGAAAGTGTGTATGAGCAATGCCTACCTTGTAGGAAATCAACAGCCATATACAATACCTGGGTAAACGGTCAATGAACTAAAAACTAGATCAGGAAAGACAAAAAATATAGTCTTGGTGTAAGCTTCAGTATCTATTTGGGGAAGCCCTAGTGAAAGAAAGAAACAGCAATCAAAGTTGAAAATAGAACACTAGCCCTGGCTGGTGGGGATCGAGTGCCAACCTGCAACCCAAAAGCTAGCTGCTAGCTCGATTCCCAGTCAGGGCACATGCCTGGGTTGCAGGCCAGGTCCCCAGTAGGGGGTGCACAAGAGGCAACCACACATTGATGTTTCTCTTGCTCTCTTTCTCCCTCCCTTCCCCTCTGTCTAAAAAAATAAACAAATAAAATCTTTTTTAAAAATAGGATACTAAATAACTACCAAGCTCTGTAGTCCAACCCTTCCTTTACCTGGAAATGACATTGGGAGAATAGAAAGGGTAGGGAATGTCATCCCATAAGTATTTATAAGGAAACTGCTACATGCACATCAACTAACACAAGGCCCAGGGTCATTTTGGGAGCCCTGAATAAAACAAAAATATTGTTCCCTCTGATCACTTGACTTGAATCCCAATGAGGATCCATGAACCAACTGGGACCTTGTAAAAATTCACAGAGGACTGTGGAGAGGGTGGTGTCGTAACTGATCTCTGAACTTTAACTGGAAAAGCCAAACCTCCTTATCTCAAGCAAATGTCAGAAAGACCAAAACACCTAATCAGCTATCAACCTTCTCTGTTTGGTATCTTGGAACCCAAAATCACTATCAACATACTTTGTCTCACCTTTACATAATTTTGCATTATTTTCTTTTATTTATTTATTTATTTATTTATTTATTTATTTATTTATTTATTTATTTTTGTTGTTTCAACAAGGTGAACACTTTATTTTATTTTATTTTATTATTTATTTAATTTTTTAAATTTTTTTAATCAGTATTTTTTAAATTATTGATCTTGTACAGTTTTCTGTCTTTTACTCCCCCCCAGCCCACCGCCCTAGCCCTCCCCACCTCCCTCCCATTTCCACCCCCCACAGTTTACAAACAAACAAGCATAATATAACCAAAGTCACTGAAATTGAGAACAGTCTGACAGTGACCAGAGGGGAGAGGGGAGGGAATTTCAGGGGAAAAGGGGAAGGGTTTAGAGCAACAAGTATAAATTTTGCTTTATTTTCTTCAGGCACTCTTTCAGTGATTCAGTTTCTTATGTAAATATCTATGTATCTATATTAACCAACTATCATCAGGAATCACAGAAAAAATGAGTGGTATGTCATTTGAGGAATGTGAGGTATCCTCAGAGAGAAAAAACGAGCATGCATGCTTAACTAGGCAGATTAAAGTTTAAAAATTATGTGAATCTCAAGCCGTTATAACGAATGTCCTTTTACTATTTTTTCCCTTGCTCTCCCAGAGCATACTGCTAATGTTTTCTATGCCTGGTCTATTTTGAGCTTGGTTGTATTTTGGTATTTGTGTGACAATGTCAGAGCCCTGGCCTGTCATTTCACATGGTGCTAGTGATACTCACATCTATTTTTCATTCAGTTTCTAGGAAAATTATCACCCTTCTTCTATGATTAGAAGCCATGAAAAGAAAGCCATCCTTGCACCCATGGTGCAATACAAACAGAGCGCCCTGTAGCTCATTCCTTGGTCACTTCCCTACTCCAGCAGCTCCCCGAGGTGGAAACAGGCTGAGAAAGATAGGCTTTGGAAGCTGCCTCATCACCGATGCCCTTCCATAGACAGGTGGATATTTGAAAAGTGCCTTGGATTGGAAATGTATTTATTTATCCCCAAGGTGTTAATAATTAAGGAACACTTTTACTAAATTATTTTATGTTTTGAACACACTCAGATATTCCTGGGAGCTGCAATTATCTGTGACTTTGGGTTTCTAGGACTGTTAAACCTAATTATCATGTCCCCAAACTACTTGTGAGGCACCTCCTTACACATTTCTACCAAGGAAAGTGGTGAATGCTTTCAGAGTGCTCTAATTGGTGTGACCATGCATCACAGTTTGCTTCAGAAGTCTGGCTTCTGCCTGTTGATGCATTTCCTTTCACTTGTACAAATGTCTTTCCTGATTTGGCTGGTAAGTTACATGGTCTCCCTACCTCTAATCTACTTAGTTTTATAAGTCAGTCCTGAGAGCAACATGAAAGACAAACCATACAACTAAACACATAAATTTAATAGTAGAGCAAAATCTTTACTGGCAAGAAGCTATGGCTCTTTTCTTGTGAAATTTACCTATGAAGGTGACCTAAAGTTGTTTCCTATGTTTTCTTTCCAAAAAGTTGCAATGGGATGAGCAAGAACATTTTAACTTTGCCTCAAGCCCCAGAGTGAAGAGAAGATCTGTACATGCCAGACAGGAAGTAGCACAAAGGGAGCTTCCGGAACTAGAGGGAAGGGCTACAGGTTCTGCTTCCTTTTGAGTATTTTTTCTATATATTAAGAATATACTCTCCAATGTAGTGTTTTCTTCAAGAGACTAAATTAGTATTTGAATCAAATGAAATCATTTATTTGTTGTTGGGCTCTTTCTTCAACGGCAGCTGGGCCAAAAGGCAACCTTGAGTATATTGCAATTATATTTGAAAAAGTACATGAGATAATAATCGAGACAGAACAGGGTTGTGGGAATTTATGGCTACTTTATTTATTCCAGAAAAGCTTAATAAAGGAGGTGAGATTTCAGCAGCTATTTGAATGAAGAATGCAAGTCTTATATATAATAGTTTGCCTTTCTATTAGCTTGCTGTGCTCCGACCTAACACCATTATCAATTTCATCTAGAAAACACACATTCTGGGACAGCATTAAGACTTATTTTTTAAAATATGAGCAATTTTCTTTGCAAATAATAGCCATCAGGAAATTATCCCCAAATGTGTTCTGCATGATATTGATAGGGTTTCTGTCAAATAAATTTAGGAATCGCTGAATTAAACAGAATGCTGAGCGCTACTTGTCACACCTTGCACAAGAGAGGATGCACCATGAATCTCTAAGACGGGCACACGGTTAAATGTCCTGCAGATTCTAAAGGGAATAATGTTTCATGGTGCACACTGACTTACTTCCAAGTTTATGTAAATACTTCCTAATTAATCAAAGTCAAAGCTAGCTTGAAGTGACCACATTTCAGACTGCGCAAATTTTGGAAGAGGAGTATGTAGTAAAAATTAGCACTGGTCAAAGAGAAGTTTAGGGCTTTTTCTCCACAACTCCCAAGCTGAATTCCAGGTAATGAGAGTTCCTTTCTTGCTCTTCTGTTAGACTTTTCCAATGCCTGATGCTGTGCTAAGTGCTTTGAATAAATTATCTCATTTAATCCTCACATCAATTTTCTAATTTGTGTGTCACTACGTTATTTTGACAGACTAGGAACTGTGCCTTGAAGATGTCAGGAAGCTTGCCCTAAACTTACCCCTTAGTATAGTAAGTGGCAAAGCTGAAATTCTACCAGATTCAACCCTCATGCTTCTTCTGACTCTCCTAGCTGAGGATTCTCCCCCGCAGCTAAATTTCTAAATACCTTATCTCTTCCTCACATCCTCTAAACAGAGATGAGGGGGAAAGCGTTTTACCTTAGGGCAGGAGAAACTTTTGGTTAGATGATATGGAAAACATACTTAAAAGAAAATTCTGTCACAAATGTGTACGTGGTAAAGTTTTCTGAAATAGCCTTCATCACTGGTTTTTATGCAAGATAATAGTGTCCTCTGAGAAAGTGAACAATGTGGATGACCAAGCTAAGAATTCCTGTTTATGTGAATTTACTTTTCAAGGCTCTCCCAGAAAAATTGATGAACGTTTAAGTTGTTTGAAATTCCTTGCTATGTCAAATACTAAGACAAAAAAGTTTTATTAGATCTCTGCACTGTTTGAATTTTTACACAAACATAATCACCTCTATATCTCCACTTTAAACATCCTAATGTTAATTTTACATTAAAAAGAAAAGCAATGTGTAGTCATGACACATTTGAAAAACACAGAAAAGCATAAACAATGAAGTTAAATCACCTACAAGCCCTCCATTCAGAGATAACCATTCTTAATATTTTATTTCCTTCATCAAATAGGTATGTAGATACTGATGGCTGGTAGGTAGATACATATACATGTGTAGTACCTCTTTTTTCATTACAAAGTCAGAATATACTATTATGTATGTGTGTATACTACTTTTTTTTTTTGCTTAATATATCATGACCATCCTCCTGTGTTATTAACAAATTCTTTGAAAACATGGTAAATGTTAGAATTGGAACATATCATTTCTATGAATATTTTCATCATATTGATCAATAGAGAATTTCCAGGTTTTTTGTTTTATAAAGCACTATCATCTTTGAATCTTAATATCTGTTCATAGCCAATGTTATTACCTTAAAGCAGAATCCTAGAAGGATGAAACCAAAAGCTGGTTCTTTAAAAAGATAAACAAGACTGAAGAACTTTTAATGAGTCTCATCAAGAAAAAAGAAGACCCAAATAAATAAAATCAGAAATGAAAGAGGAGAATTAACAACTAAAGCCAAAGAAATACAATGGATTATAAGAAAATACTACAAACAACTATATGCCAACAAATTGGAGAACTGGATGAAATGGATAAATTCCTAGAAACATATAATCTCCCAAACCTGAATAAAAAAGAATCAGAAAACTTGAATAGACCAATTACAACTAATGAAGTTGAAGCAGTAATCAAAAACTCCTAGGAAACAAAAATTCTGGACTGGATGGCTTCACAGGCAAATTTTACCAAACATTCAAAGAATAACTAAAATCTATCTTCCTCGAACTATTCCAAAACATTCAGAAGGAGAAGACTCCTGAACTCATTTTTACAAGGCCAGCATTATCTTAATTCAAAACCACATAAAGACAATACAAAGAAAAAAACGTATAATCCAATATACCTGCTGAACATAGATGCTGAAATCTTCAACAAAAATTAGCAAACCAGATCCAGCAATACATTAAAAAGATCATACACCATCATCAAGTGGGATTTTATTCCAGGGATGCCAGGTTGGTAAGATATTTGCAAATCAATAAACATGATAAATCATATAAACAAATGAAGGATAAAAAATCACATGATTATATCAATAGACACAGAAAAAGCATGTGATAAAATTTAGCACCCATTTAGGATAAAATTCTTAATAAAGTGGGAATACAGGAATCATACCTCAAAATAATAAAGGCCATATATGACAAACCCACAGCCAACATAATACTCCATGGGCAAAATCTACAAGCATTCCCCTTAAGATCAGGAACAAGACAGGAATGTCAGCTTTCACCACTCTGATTCAACATAGAACTGGATGTCCTAACCACAGCAATCAGACAAGAAGAAGAAATAAAAGACATCCAAATTAGAAAGGGGGAAGTAAAAATGTCATTAGTTGTAGATTGTTGCAGACCGTTCAGCCTGGTTTCAGGAGTTGTAACCCTCACCCCGTGGTGGGCTGTGTAAGAGCCCAAGGGACCCACTTCATCTGGGTCTGTTCTGTCACAAGGACGTGACCTACGAAGGAGACAAAGCTTATCTCCCTGGCAGGAATGCTGTTTCTGCCTCTCTGGCCCAATTGCTTGGTTGGCAGTCAATGACGGGTAAGACTCCTCATGGGAGGGGCAACCTAAGCCAGACGCAACCACTTGGGAGGCCTCATGGAAGGACTCGGGGGGTTGCAGCAAAGAGGATGTGATGGACCCTCGCCCCCCCGGCTATTCTGACATAGCCCGAGTCCTCATTTCCATCTGGGAGATGTCTCCTGCTTCCTAATTGCCTTAAAGCCTGAAACTGTGGGGGTGAGCGGTGCAGCCCTGTCCTGGTCAGGATGGCTCCTTGGGTGATTGGCATAAGAAAGAATTCCTAAAGTCCTGTGAAACCTGCTTTGCTAAGAGTGCTCTTCCTGAGGTGACAAGTGTCCCAGGAGGAAATGAGTATGTCTCCCAAAGTCTGGCAACCCCCTTTCCTGACAAACACTGGCTCAGATTAAGCCCTCAGATTTCTTTGACATGTTAAATTTGTATTCCGGTGTATTGGAACCCAATAAAAGCCTAGTGAGGAAGGGGCTCTGGGTCATTCTCCTCTGAGAGTTTGACCCCTTTCCTCCCCAAGCAGAAGATGTCTTGGTAGTTTTTACTTTCATCCGTGATGGAGGGATGGGGCTCTGCGGGCGGAGCCCCCCCCCACATCTGGCACCCAGGACAGGGTCCCCCGCAGTAGATGCCATCATACTACATGTAGAGAACCCTAAATATTTCACCAAAAAACTACTAGAAATGACAAATGAATTCAGCAAAGTAGCAAGATACAAAATTAATATTCAGAAGTCAGTGGCATTTTATACATTAATAATGAACTATTAGAAAGAGAAATTAAGAAAACAATCCCATTTACTATTGCAAAAAATAATAATAAGTTACCCAGGAATAAATTTAACCAAAAAGGTAAAAGACTTAAACTCAAAAAGTTACAAGATGCTTAAGAAAGAAATTGAAGAAGATGCAAATAAGTGGAAGCATATACCATGTTCATGGATAGGAAAAACTAATATCATTAAAATGTCCATATTACCCAAATTAATCTGAGTCAGTGCAATTCCTGTTAAAATAACAATGGCATATCTCCCAGATATAAAACAAGTATTCCAAAAATGTGTATGGAACCACAAAAGGCCCTGGATAGCCTTAGAAATCTTGAGAAAGAAAAAGAAAGTTTGAAGTATCACACTACCTGATACCAAAATATACTATAACCACAGTAATCAAAAGACCATGATATTAGCACAAAAACAGGCATATAGATCAATGTAACAGAATACAGAGCACAAAAATAAATCCACACCTTTATAGTCAATTAATATTTGACAAAGGAGTCAAGAATATACAATTGAGTAAAGACAGCCTCTTTAATAAACGGTATTGGGAAAATTAGATGAATACATGCAAAAAAAATGAAAACCACCAACTTACACCACACACAAGAATGAACTCAAAATGGATTAAAGAGCTAAATGTAAATCCTGAAATCATAAAAATCGTAAAAGGAAATACAGGCAGTAAAATCTCAGACGTTCCTTGTAGCAATATTTTTTCTGATATATTGACTCAAGCAAGGGAAACAAAAGAAAAAAGGAACAAATGGGACTAAATCAAACTAAAAAGTTTTTGTACAGCAAAAGAACTCATCAACAAAATTAAAAGGAAACCCACTGAACAGGTGAGCACATATGCTAATGGTATATCTGATATGGGGTTAAGTTCCAAAATATATAAAGAAATTATATAGGAAGACAAATGACCCAATTGAAAAATGGGTAAAAGACCTGAATAGACACTTCTCTAAGGAGTGTCTATTCTCTAAGGAGGACACACAGGTGGCTGATAGACATGTAGAAAAATGCTCAATGTCACTAATCATCAGAGAGATGCAAAATGAAACTTCAATAAGATATTACCTAATGCCTGTCACAATGGCTATTATCAAGTGCTGGCAAGGATGTGAAAAGAAGGGAACCCTAGTGCAGTGTTGGTGGGAATGAAGACTGGTGCAGCTACTGTGGAAAACAGCGTGAGGTTTCCTCAAAAAATTAAAAATGGAACTGCTTTTTGACCCAGCAAGCCCACTTCTGAGAATATATACAAAGAAACCTGAAACACTAATTTGAAACAATATATGCACCACTGTGTTCACTGCAACATTATTTACAGTAGCCACAATCTGGAAACAGCTCACGTGTCCATTAGTAGATGAGTGGATAAAAAAGCTGTGGTACATTTACACAATGTAATACCAGTCAGATGTTAGAAAACAAAGGAAAATCTTACAGCATGGATGGACCTGGAGATTATTTTGCTAAGTGAAATAAGCCAGTCAGAGAAAGACAAATACTATATGGTGTCACTTATATGTGGAATCTAATGAACAAAATAAACTGATGGACAAAATAGAAACAGAGGTATAGCTACATGGAACAGATTGGCAGCTGTCAGAGGGGAGGGATTTGGTGGGGCTAGATGAAATAAGGTGAAAAGATTAAGTTAGTGTATACGGTGCTAGCCAGAGGGAAAGTAGGGTAAGGGTAGGTGGAGGTGGGCAAAGGAGAGGATAGGGATGGAAAGAGACTTTACTTTGGGTTATGGCTGCACGATGCAGTGTGCAGATGATATTTTAAGTTGCACACTTAAAACTTGCATGATTTGGCTAACCAATGTCGCCGCCAATGAATTTTTTTTTATTCTAGAAATAGAATTTGGGGGCCAGAAAATGGAGGGAATTTTAAGGATCTTGATATACTTTGTGAAATTCTTTTCTAGAGAAATTACACTTGTTCCAGTTTTATACGCTTGCCTACAGTCTGTAAAAACTCCATTCCAGCTTGCCCTCTCAAACTCTAGGTATAATTATTACTTTGAAATCTTTGTTAATTTAATGGGTAGAGAATAATATCTACAGTGGACCTTTGAACAACGCAAGGGTCTGAAGCACCAATCCCCATGCAGTTGAAAATCTGTGTATAACTTTTGACTCTCCCAAAATTTAAATACAGTCATCTCTTGGTATCCCAGGGATTGGTTCCACGACCCCTGCAGATACCCAAACCTGCAGATGCTCAAGTCCCTTACATAAAACAGCCTAGGACAGTGATTTTCAACAGGTGTGTCACAAGAGTTTTTAAAACATGCAATACCTCACTATTTAGTCAGGAGCACTGACCTCTTGTCCCTTAGACTGTCAAATTAAAAAGTGACAACGCCAACACAACAACAGTCTTCTGGTTTGAATGTCCATTCTTGAACCATAAGTGCATGACATGTAATAGGGTTGCAACTTATCTCATTCTGTCACGTCACAAAATAAGATTGCACCTGATTGGTTAACTCTTGGTACTGGGAACCTTTATATACAAGTATAGGCATCTGATTTTTTAGAAAGTCACTTTGGAGTAAAAAGGGTAGGTAATTACACTTATTATTTTTGTAAATTAATCAAAATCATACTTATTTTGGGGCACATAAGCAAAAACTATATTTTCTGGCGTGCTACAGAATTTTGACAATTATTTTATGTGTGTCCTGAGATGAAAAAAATTGAAAATCTCTGGCATAAAACAATGCCTCATTTTATCTTTTTATTACTTAGACTTCCAGTAATTATCATTTTTTGTATATATGTGAGTCAATTAAATTTCTTTCTCTATCAATTTTCTGCTCATATTTTTACCTATTTTTCTACTAGTTTAAATTAATTTTTAAAAATTAACAAAACTCGATTACCCATAGGACTGAGTCCTAGTCTTTTCACAGGTCATACAGACACCTTTCCTCATCTCCTGCCACTGCTCATCACCCAAACTTCCTCCTGCACAGCTCATTTCCACCACGCTAAATCGCTTGCCATTGTATGACAAGCTAGGCTCTTTCAGGACTCTTTATCTTTGTTTAGTCTACGCCCTCTACCTAGAATGCCATTCTCCCTTCTTCACTTAAGAGACTCCTACTTATCTCCCAAGGCTTAAATATCCCTTTGTGGAGTAGTTCTCTGTTACTTTTGCTTAATAGCATCTACTCCACCTTCTTTTAATAGTGGCACTTTGATTTCCCCTTGGTAATTACTCTTCCCCCAGTGCACACACAGCCCTGATTGCACTGTCAATGCAAGTGTCCTATTGCATCCCAGCTAAGACCTAGGCACTTGGCTGACAGTGGTCCAATTAGACTTTCTCTTGGGAATCTGAGAGAAGTGACACAGGAAGAGAAAACATTTGCAGTTGATTCATTTCTCAGCAACTCCATTTAGCAACTGCTCTTTAGTTTCTTCCTCCTAGATGCCTAGAGCTCTCCAGTTTAGGTCCTTTCTGGGGCCTCGTTTCTTCCTTCCTTCCTTCCTTCCTTCCTTCCTTCCTTCCTTCCTTCCTTCCTTCCTTTCTTTCTTTCTTTCTTTCTCTCTCTTTTTCATTTATCTATCTATCTCTGTCTCTGTCTCTGTCTCTATCTCATTCTGTCAGAAACCCATATACTCCCAGTGAATTTATCTGTCTTTTTTTCCCTCTTTGGCTTATTATCTTGAATTTGCTTCTATTGCATACAACCGAACAAATAATATTGATAATAAATATGCCTCCTTCATGCAGCCCTCTCCAACTCTTTCAGAGATTTCTGACATATCTCTGTGGTATCACCCCACTCTGTACATTGCACTTAAAATGCTATATTAGAGTAATTTCTTCTCTACTTTCCCTAATATGTGTGATTCCTTGGCAGCCATTCACTGCTTTCCGTAGAATGCCTAGCAGAGAAGCAGGAATGTTTTAGGTACTCACAAACGTGGGCTGAATTGGAATGATTATTTTTTTCCCTTTTTTTCTTCTTTTTTTATTTTAATTGTTGTTCTTGTACAGTTTTCTGGAATGATTATTAAACCTTCTCAACTCAGAGTCACTTGTCTTCCCCAAAAGAAAAAAAATATTTTAAATTTTGTTGCCAACTATCCTTGATTATCTTAGTTTGGCTTAAATTAAGGGCAAAGTCTATCAAAATGACTTAAATGAAATTGGCAGGTCATGCATGAATCAGATATATGACCTCCTGTGCAAAAGAGAAAAGAGGGAAATATCAGACAAGGGTCTGAGCTTTCACAAATTGTAGCTTCGACCAGGAAAAAAAAAATTCTGATGCCAAAGCACATCAAAAAGACCAACGTTATCACAGAGCCTCCTGTTAAACTACCTACCATTAAGCAATCCTATGTAAAAATTAAAAGCATAAATACAAATGACAGGCATTTTCCATTTCAAACAGAAAATCACTTTGTTTATATATATTTACTAGACAACAACTAAGAAATCCCATAGCCAGTAAGAGGTTAAGAAAAGTTATCATCATACAAGTTACATTAGATCTTTCTGAATGTTGATTCGCTCTATGCTGAGAATGCCAAAGCATTAATACAAAGAAAATAATCAGTTCCAATTTTTTCCATTAATGCTAATTACAAGCTGTTACTTAAAAAAAAATCTTCATCAGATTTGAATTGTTCTATAATTCCATTTCCCATTTCCCAGCTTCCAAAGTTAAAGCAAATTTATCATTCTTGGGCATGCATTCTCATGATGTTGAAAAGTGGTAATTAAATGAACCTTTGGTGAATCTATTCCAGAGGTGGACAAATATGAGCTCAAAGCCTACTAATTCACATGGAAATTCCCAAAAGAGTGAGAAGATTGCCAGAAATATTCAGAAAAAAAATACACAATAAACAAGGTCTGGCTGCAAAATCGAATATATGCCAGACATCTTTGAAGTACAAAATGGAAAAATGTGAATATGTAACTTTGCTTCAATTTGTGAATGTGTTTAGGGGAGAGCTTTGTAAATGGTAATTTTCTCATAGGATTTCACTTCCTTTATTTGATTAAAGGCATACTAGTGGTAACTGTAAACTACTTCCATTCTATATGCTCTTTCCTTGATGTCTCTGAAACCCTGTTTCTTACAGGTTCTTATGTTATTAAACTTGCAAAATGTTAGACAATGTTCATTTTACAACTACAGTGACAGCCAAGTGTGTATAAATGGGGGAAAGACAAATTTCTTATGATTAAATTATTTTGTTATAGCACAATTACTCATTTCCATCATTTCTTACAGCTTATCAAGTGACCTCCATGAAGCAGCACAAGAGAGCAGTCCCTTTCAGATTTATATTTCAAAAGTCACTTACAATATAAAAATCAGGGAGCTTTTCTGAAATGGACTGGTAGTAAGAGCAGCAGATTAAAGAAAATACTGGAGAATTCAATACTTCTTGGAATTAGTTCCAGATCTGAACCATTAGACATGACGAAGAAAGATAGCACAGCAGGGTATATATATAATGACATTCCAATAGAAAAAAAGGACTTCATTGTCCAGCAAAAAACAGAATCAATGCCCCTTAGATAATGAAAGACCCAGGATTCCCCAAGAAAGCCATTCTGGAATTTATTGAACACATTGCTGTGTACAAATGGTTCCTAACCTGACTGCACTTTTAAGATCACCTAAGGAGAGCTCAAACAAACAAATCCAACAGTAAGCCTGGTCCTCACCCAAGAGGTTCTGAGATATTGATGCAATTGGTTTGGTGTGGGGTGATTCTGATATACAGACAGGGTTGAGGAGTATTGTGTTAGGATATCAAAAAATTCAAAAACATAGAGTTATGGCACAAAACTTGTATCATCCTAAAGCATGCAGAACCGATGGGAACTAAATAGAAATTTTCTCTTAGTCTAAACACATCAGAACCAGTATTGCAGAATTAGAAAGCTGCTTCCAAAAATTTCTCATCTCTGTGATTGGCTCTCTGATCAGCTGGATTCTTTTTATTAAAACAATAGAAAAGGTTTATTGGTATTTTCTCCTAGATTTTCCCCAGTTAAGGTTAATCATTCTGTAATTACAAGGATTATCCTAGTCTGTCTTTCTGTCTTTCTGTCTTTCTGTCTTTCTGTCTTTCTGTCTTTCTGTCTTTCTGTCTTTCAAGGCAGAACATGGCACCAACGTTTCTGCAGTCTGGAGTAGCTAACTTTTTTTTAAAGCTTCATGAGCATTTAATGAAATCTGAATAGGCATATGAACACATAATTTAACGTAGAATTTCAGTGGGTTCACAAACCACCACACCCAACTTTCTAAAAACCCACAGACCCCAGCTTAAGAACTCCTGCGTCAAGGACTTCTCCATGGGTCAGGGGCTAGAGAGAAGGAAAAGGAGGAAGGAGAGTAAATGAAGCAATAGAACCCAGCAGTATACTAGGATGATGCTTCTCGATTCAAGTGCATGAAAATGGCCTGGGGATCTGTAAAACTGCAGATTCTGATTCATTAGGTCTGGGGTAGGTCTGAGTGCGGGGGCCCCTGTCCTGGGTGCCAGATGTGGGGGGGCTCCGCCCACAGAGCCCCATCCCTCTGTCACGGATGAAAATAAAAACTACCAAGCCATGATCTGCTTGGGGAGGAAAGGTGGTCAAACTCTCAGAGGAGAATGACCCCGAGCCCCTTCCTCACTGGGCTTTTATTGGGCTCAAATACACAGGAATACAGGTATGTCAGGCAGCAAGGATCAAACAATGGTTAACATTTCAGAGAAATCTGAGGGCTTAATCTGAGTCAATGTCTGTCTGGAAAGGGGGTTGTAAAACTTTGGGAGGCAATCTCATTTCCTCCTGGGACACTTATCACCTAAGTGAGAGCACTTTTAGCAAAGCAGGTTTCACAGGACTTTAGGAATTCTTTTTTATGCCTGATCACCCAGGGAACCGTCCTGGCCGGCACAGGGCTGCACCACTTGCTCTCATAGTTTCAGGCTTTAAGCTGATTAGGAAGCAGAAGACATCTCCCAGATGGAAAGGAGGACTCGGGCTATGTCAGAATAGCTGGGGGCGGGGGAGGGGGGCGCGGGGCGGGGCGGGGTGTGGTGGTGGTGAGGGTCCATCACATCCTCTTTGCTGCAGCCTCCCGAGTCCTTCCATGAGGCCTCCCAAGTGGTCGTGTCTGGCTTAGGTTGCCCCTCCCATGAGGAGTCTTACCTGTCATTGACTAGCCAACCAAGCATTGAGGCCAGAGATGGATGAGGCAGAAGCAGCACTCCTGCCAGGGAGATAAGCTTTGTCTCCTTAGTAGGTCACGTCCTCGTGACAGAACAGACCCAGATGAAGTGGGTCCCCTGGGCTCTTACATAGCCCACCATGGGGTGAGGGTTACAACTCCTGAAACCAGGCTGAATGGTCCGCAACATCTGAGAATCAGCATTTCTATCAAGCTGCCACTTCATACACCATATTTGAAGTAGCAAGGTACTTAGAAGTATATCATCAATCTTACTGTCTTCTTCTAATACCTAAGGACATCAGTGTGCAAATATTTCCACCTTTCTTGAAAACTCAATATTATATATAACATATGCTATTTCTCCCAGCAAAAAAGGATAAGAAGATGGCAAACTTAATTCTTTATTTCCAATAGTCTCATAACTCTACTTGTTAGAACTATGAAACTCAGGAGTGGTTTTTTTTTTCATGGAAACAAAAATTATTCATTCAACAGAATTTTTTCAACCTGAAAACAACAAAACAAAAAACTTCCCCTGGGTGATGTTGCTCAGGAAGAAATGAAATTCCATTATGTAGTGGAATATGATTTGTAAACCAGTTTTGTCTGGAAAAGAATTACACTTGAAACTGGTTATGAACGTGCAACCAGCTTTCATGAACCAGAAAATAACGCAGAGCCCATTGAACTAGGTGACCGATCTTTCGGGTTATTAGAGACAAGCCTTGAAAGTCGCTCAGAAAGACACTGGAGGTCTGGCTGCTCGCACGCAGCCCACCCACCTTGGGGTTTTGATTCCAATAATTCTCTCTTTTAATTCCTTTTTCCTGATTCTAACAGTAAGAGAAATAATAAATAATATGCTATTTTAAACCTGAGAAAGTATTAAAGGATATAAACAAAATAAAACAAAAACTCTATCATTGCTAAACTGTTTATGGAGTACCTATAGATTGCTGTCTTCCCTTCCTCTGTTTTCCAATGCGTGTTAAGTACACTTAGAACCCTACAGTACATAAAGCACTGCAGTGTGCTTCTTGCCCTGCAACTCATGCGAAGACATAACAAAGTTTGGTTAAATGGCTTTCATACAGCACAAGCACATCCCAAGATCAACACAAGTCCTTTCTAAAGCTATCTTTCTATCTACTTTAAATCTTCGTGCAACTTTACCTAATGCTTGAACAAGTATATTTTATTTTGGATATGGAAAGAAAATTCCAACAAACAAATTTATATCCACAAAGGAAAATAAAATAAGGTTGAGAGGGGTAAATTATCCCCTTGTCATTTTAAAGAGGCAATCATGCAATGTCATTCTTGCACACGCCAGGAATAATTAATCACCATCTTTTGGTTTCTGCATCATGAAGGAAGTAGAAAGGACAGCTATCAAAAGAGAAATGCTAACATGTCTGGTGAATTTCAACAGAATCAAGCCATGGGTAGATGGCAGGATCATCTGTTGAAATAGGAAAGACTTGGGGGAAAGTAGATTGTAGGAAAATTTTGGCTTTGGCCATATTAGATTTGATATATCAGTAAAATATTAAAAAACAAATCAGAGTTAGATTTAGTTAAAAGTAGAAATATAAGTTTATCAAGTATTAGTGACAAAATTAGTTATGTATTTTATTTCTCTAACATTTACAATAGTTGTAAATACTAAATTTTTAGGTATTAGGATTACTTGTTCATGTTTATGATCAGAATAAACCATTATAACATAATTTTAATAGAGTAATTGAGTAAAAACATGCTCTTCTTTTTTAAGCAGCCAAGTCTTGACTTGGGGAAGTAACCCATGTTTTAGATTTTTCATTATTGTTTTTATCTTTATTTTTGAGTTTCAAAGTATCATTAGAGAACGGATATAAAAAATAAATTAAAGCAGATTTGCTGTAGTTGAAGTTGAGATTGTGGACCAAGGGTCTCCTTCTCACTCACCATAGAGAACAGAAAACAATTTCAAAATAGTTCCACTTTGATACCATTGTGTTACCAAGAAGCTAAGTACCATTTTGGAACTCATTTGAAGTGAAGAAATTTTGACTAAAGATCAAAATTAGTAACACTTTTTATTATCTACAAATATCTTTTCCAAAATAAATTTTACTATAAAAGATTAGAGTCATTTCATGTGTATTTTTGTAAAGCAAAATTTTCATTTAAGCCTATTTCAGAAAAAACTTGAGAGAACTCCCAGCCTGTTGAAAGCCTGCCCCAAAGTAAAATCACATGAGAACTAAGGCCAATTATGTGAAAGGGGCCCCGAGACCTGCCCTAGTCGTGTATAATGATCTAAAACAGAAAAGCTGCCAAGTCCGCTGGGGGGCAGGGTGGGGAGAAAAACACTATGACAAATCCAATAACGTGGTACTGCAGCTCTTCAGTATATACCACATGGCTTCAGAGAGACAGTCAGCCCCAAGCATAACCATTGAGCGAAAGCTATCTTGGGCTGCCCAGAATCCCATAGTTTGATGCCATTCTTGCCCTACACATCTCCCCTTTAAATGAATCCATATCCTAATGGTGCTCTCTCACTACTTGGCCTTTCCAGCTACAAATTACTGCAGAACCATGGTCGGTGGTAAAGAACATACTAATTCCGAAGAACAAATCTGGAGAATCTCACACTGGGAGACATATGTGTAATTCAGGCAACTTTTCAGAATCTTCCCGATCATTCCTCCCGGAAGCCAGACCCAAGCAGAATAACATGCTTCCGCTTATAAACAGCAGGAAGAGCCCAGATTTCTCAGTGTCACATTCAATGCTCTGTACCATCTTCCTCCTTCTAGCCTGCCCTTTTAGGCTCTCCTCCTATCCTCTCTAAACCTTTTCCCTGTCCCTCAGTATAATGTGAATTCTGGCCTCTGGGTTCTTCTCTCACTGAGAACCTCACCCTTGACACACTCCTTCCTCTCCAGCCATAAAGATCCATTCATAAAGTTGTTCCTTCTCCATGGAACCTGCCTGACCCTCCAGCTCGCCGGGACCTTTCCTTTCTCTAGCATAACAGCTGCATTGCCAGGAACAAAATCCCGTAGGCATTTCATTCATCAGTCTCCCAAATCTCAGTATTCACATAACCTTCACTATTTTCCCCATATCTACATTCTCCCTGTTATGTTTTCATTTTAGATCATGACTGTAATGAAAAGCCAATAAATGAATGTAATTGTAAAGCCATATACAATAAAAATATAACTATTAAAATAAGAAAAATGTTTGTCTGTGTCTACTGTGTAAAATTACCTCATATCACAACTTGGGAAATGCTACTTTATGTTGTTTCATACTGTGATCTGTCTTCTATCATGTAACTTTTTATATGTTTATATCTATTTCCCCTAATTAATTATAAGATCCCAAAGGAAATAATATATCATATATTTTACATTCCCCACTGTTTTGCCTAGTCCCTAGTACATGGTAGACATTAAATATTTGTTCACTGAATAAATGACCACAAATATATCAATATCCCCTAGTCATAGTTTGCAGATATACAGTCAGTAAAATGAAGATACTCAATCTTTCAGTTAAACTTAATGAGGCCATTTAATTATATGCTGAATTTACATGCGTAGTATATTATCCTGAATATAAACTACAACATAAATAAAGAAAAACTCTACATTGCTGTTACTAGTAACTTAATGCTAACCATAGGAGATTCTAGGTTTTAAAATTTCAAAGTGATAGCTCTAGATTTAAAGAGAGTAATAAACAGGAATAGGTTCAATGGTTAATTGATGTGCCTTGATTTAGACAAATCTAATAGATTAAAATCCAAGCAGACATCAAAGATAAATTAGGGTCAAATAACTTACATTGCAAAATAAATTTACAGTAGAAGGCATTTAATCAGAAAATCCTTATACATTTTAAATATAGCTTAATTCCTATTTTAAGAGCATATTTATTAGATATATTAAAGAGTGCTTTGTTATAAAAATGAACACAAATAGATGCAGGGGGAGAGAAAAGGCTAAAAATCTCAGAAACGTTCATATTTGAAATGAAGACTTAGTTAATATTGTGTTCATTTTTTAAGTTTTGAACTATTACTTCCCAAAGCTCAAATTCTTAATTAAAAAAAGTTGCCTACAAGAATTTTTAAACAGACTAAACAGGGAAACTCTTTGGGGTTTATCCCAGCTCCCTAAGCCTTATGTTAAAAAATTAAGTAAAATTTAACGGTCAATAAACTTTGAGCATCTATGTCCTTTACCTCAAACACAAAACAAAAAGAAAGTTAAATCTGCTTTGAAATTATAAAATATCTTCTGCTACATTTACAAAGGCTGTTGTTCAATTTCACCTCAGTAACTGGCCACATCAGTATTTCTGCGTCATCACAATGAACTTTCCATGGATTCTTGGGGGACCAGCAACAGGAACTGTGCATGATGAGCACGTGCTGGCGTAACCCTGCATTCCCCATACCCACAAATATGTATCACTGTGCAGGGGTCGGCCATCCGACATGGAGAATCCTGTAATGTCAGAAGAGGAACAGATCTTGGAAATCCTCTAATACAACTCCTTCAAATATGAAAAACAATCCCCCATAAAAAGAAGTAATTTTATCAACTTTGAAAGATGAGCTCAAATCAAGTGAAGTTACTAGGTCTACTCAGGCCACAGTCTGCCACCTACGTGTCCTCTTCTCCCCTTGTCCACCTACAAGCAGATCCAGAGAACTATCCAACTCATTCTTGCTCTGTTTTCTGCTCCTCTCTCAAACTCTGTTTTTCAGAAGTATGATATCTAAAATAGTTCTTACCTTAAAGCACAAATATAGGGCAACTTTCAAGACAGTATCTAACCAGCCTCAAATATAACTTAGAGATAGGGTGGGGTGGCTGGTGGGGAACTGGAGCCATTCTATAACTCACGTGAGATGTTTCCAATGGCCTCCATCAGCCAGCCCTACTCCTTCAGGCTGGGTTAGAGCTGGAGAAGTACCTTGCGCTTTATCATGACATTTCCTCCATTGACCTATCATTGCTAGTTGAGTGCCTTCTAATGGGGAGATCTTGAATCTTACTCATCCTTTTATCTCCAGGGCCCAGCATCATATCTGGCATATAGAAGATCCTCAATAAAGGCTTTTTGAATGAATGAATGAATACATGAGTTCATTCCTGGTATCTGCCTCATTCCAGGTTGTTGTAAGTTTAAGACTCCCAGTACATGGTCTGACAAATAATAAGTGCTTAATAAACCTCACCCTCTGCCATCTGAACCCAACCTATCCTGATGCCAACCTACTCTTTCCCCAGATCACATATACCACCACCCCAGCACCTCTTCTGTATGTGTACAAACTAGACCAGTTCCTTCCCCTAGCTTACTGGGTGTACTAAGTGCTGGATTTTGCGCTAAGCGATTGTATTGGCTAATTCCCACAATAGCCAAGGAAGATAAGTACTATCATTATTGCCTTACTAGAAGTAAATTCAATGAAGGCCAAGATTTTTGCCTTTGTGCTCACTGTTACTTTCTGTTATTTAGAACAGGAGTTGGCACATAGTAATTGTTCAATAAATATTTGCTGAACAATTGGATGGATGAATGTATACCCATTTTATGGATGACAAAACTGAAGCTGAGCAAGACCAAGCCATTTGCTCAAGGTCACACAGTTACGAAAATGGTGAAGCCAGGATTCAAGCCACAGTTCGACTGATGCCCATGTGAATGGTCTTCACCACTCTCCACACCATCTCACATGGGAGAGTGGGATTCAGTCAGACAAGGTGCTAACTTTGGTTCATCCCACATAGATCTGATACCAGCAGACTAAAAAGGCAAAGAGGCTATATTTAGTATAATGCTTAACTGTAAGCGATTATTTTGTTCCTAGAACATTCAAGGCTTATCAATGTACACACTTGCTTTAATGCCAAAATCAGTGAATTTCCCCTACGGTCCTCAAAATAATAAAATATTTCACTCAGACAAGCCTAGTTAAGAAGACGAGTGTTTTTCTGATTTGGTAGATTTTCTTTTTTTTTTAATTTTTTTATTTTTAGAGAGAGGAGAAGGGAGGGAGAAAGAGAGGGAGGGAAACACCTATGTGCAAGAGAAATATCCATTGGTTGCCTCTCATATGCCCCCAACTGGGTACCTGGTCTGTCGACCCAGGTATGTGCCCTGACAGGGAATCAAACCGGTGACCTCTCAGTTCACAGGATGATGCCCAACCCACTCAGCCACACCAGTCAGGGCCTGTTTTGGAAGATTTTCTTTGGCTGACTCTAATTTAATCTGTATCACAAAATTATCCTAAGGAGGAAATTGTTTTTCTTAGAGCAGACTAAAAAATATTTAAAATTCTGGTGCTCTCCTAATCAATGCTGACTGGTTAAGAAGGTAAAAAGAATTATTGTATGTAAAGCTAAGTAAACTGAAGCCTAGGTATAGAGCTGTTTTAAAAATCAAAATGTTCAGTGAAAATACTTCATCTATCCATATCCAGTCAACTAAATTCCCATAGGATGAACCAACTTCCCAGCTACTTTAAAAGCTGACTAGTGTTGGCAGGCAGCTGTAATTTCAGTGTTAATTAGGATAGAGATTTAAATACCCAGTGTTTCATGTGTATCGTGTTGTGAAGGTTCGCTTCCAGAAAGCAAGGAACAGACGTTTACCTGTAATATATGCCACTGAAGCCTGCGGGTCCCGTGCGCACTCAGTCTCACACAGAGAAAAGTTGGAAGCAAGCTCATTACTGCAAACATTCATCATTATCAACAGCCTGATCTCAGTGACGAGAGGAGCAGTGCGCAGCTATTTCTGTCAGTATCGATCCTGTGAATAGCTGTTCTCTCCCAGGAAGCAATGACTCCTGCTGGCAGGTAGTAAAGAACACTGATTTTACCTCTTTAACTGGTTGTTTTGCTGTGTCTCCCAGGGCAACTGTGGATATTAAAAATACATATAACCATGCAGACTAGTAATTCTTAGCTTTCATTTCCAAGTATTTCTTGACTACCTACTGCACATCTAGCACTCCGCTAATTGCTGGAAATACACAGATGAAGAAGATTTCATCTCTGCTTTCATATTTCTGTTCAGGAGAGAAGCTGATCACTATATTTCCACCCAGCAAACATTTATTGAGTGGTGTTTTAGGGGATTTCAACTAAATGTTAGTGACTTTAACTGAATTCTGGGGTGCAGGAATTGAATAGGAAATATCAGGAGTTGGGGAGATGCATTTTGCATCCCACACATGCCAAGAACTGCAAAGTGACTTCAGTGTGAACAGTGTATGGGCAATGTGTCTAGAAATGAGACTCAAGAAGTAATTGAGACTCAACCCTGAAATGATTCAAATGTCATCCTAAAGAGTTTGGATTTTATGCTGGAAGCAATAGAGAGCTGCCGGAGACGTGAAGGGAGTGACAGGTCACAAGCAGGACTGTAAAACTGAGCCCTGGCAACAGTGTTCCAGAGAGAGAGAGCAGCTTCAGGAATGCAGAGACACGAAACATCGCCTGTAGAGGAGATCTGAAAGGTGCACCTGTAGATGCAGAGTCTTTTTAAGTAAAATTGGTAGAATTTGACAATTAATTAGCTATTGGACATAAGATTAAAGTAAGGAATAGAATCAAAGAAGATGGCAAATTCTTTGGTCAGGTAGCTAAAAGAACAGTGAGCTACCGAGTAACACAGAAAGCTCAAGAGGAAGACTATAGTCAGGGCAACAGGGCAGGAAGGACGTGAGTTTGCTTTGGGCTACATAATATTTGAGGAGCCAGCAGAAGATCCAAGCAGAAAAGACCTGTGGAGCCTGGAGCTTCAGAAATGTAGTAAGTCCAGTGATCTATATTTAGCATGAGAGTGCGAGCTGACATCATAGACACTAATGAGACTCCTAAGGAATTGAGTGGGTAACAGAAGAGAGAGAGAGAAGACAGCACCTTTGGAGGCGTCACCACTGTAACTCCAGGTAAAGGAAATGAAGCAGAGGAGGTAGAACAGGGGACGCTGAGGCAAGTGGGGACCCTGAGCAGTGCAGCACTGAGTCCTGGCAGCCACAGAAGGAGTTTTAAGCGGGAGGGATAGTAGGTAGTTCCACCTGCTTCAGGGAGATTAAAAGGATGACTAAGAATAGCTTGACACTTAGGGAATCACTATTCCTTGGAGCAAATGTTTTTACTGTTGCTTGATCAAATGGTCACCTAGGCAAGATCCAGTCATTCATGAGTACTAAAGGTGTCCAAGAAATAAAAGTCACTGGGTTCTATAAGACTGAGAAGCAGAATAACAAGAACCCTCTACTGCTTAATAGGTGTTCCTTGTTCCAACAGACATTGCTGTATAGACAAACCATCAATTAACGAGGCCTTAGGTGACTCGCCAAACAGCAGCTATGCAGGTCATTCGTTGTACAGCAACACAAAAATAGTCAGCAGCTCTTCACTGTATATTTCCTTTTACTTTTTCATTTCAAATTGTTTTTTTTTCTTTTCTCAAACCCATTGTTTATAAAGGAAGAAGGAGAAGTCAATAGTTTTCCATATTTGGAAATTAGAACTCAGAGACGCTCAGCTGGTTAGTGGCTGCACTGGTGAGGCTGGCAAAGCCCATGAGCAATTAATTACCCTTCCCCTACTGATCCTTTGTTTCAGGAGGCTTTTCACAAAGCCCTGGACTTCGATCCTGCTAAATTAAATTGAATTAAAACTAAATTACTGACTAAAACACAGATCTGTCCTGCATTGAAGAATGGTAGGTAGGAACACCCTTTACTGACCAGCAATCAGCAACCCAGAGCACGTTTGTATATATAACTGAAATCGTCACAAAACAATATTATGCTCAACGCAGTCGGATCGTTTTTACTTCATATCCTGTGACTGATAGACTGTCGACATAGGAGTAATTACTAATAAAAAGAAGGCACTCATTCTTACACTTAGGAAAACAATTCTGCTCTCAGAATTATGGGATTAGTTTCACTGATGAAATTTGAAATTATGAGCCAATTTATCACTATCTGGTATCTACACAGTTCAGTGAAGGTTTATTTGGTATTTGACAAAGACATTGGTTGGATTTTTTTTAAAAGAAATCCTTTTGAGGCAGAAAATTTACTCAATGTAGATGTTTTACTCCATTACACATATTAAAATAAGCTACACTGATTTGGGTGATGGAAAGAAGCAGAAAGAAATGGAGAGGTGTGGGGAAAGAGTCCAATAAGGTTATACATTTCAAATTATAAAAGGACAAGAGAATATTGCCAACCCTCTATGGTCAGAAAAATGACGTCTTACTCATGCCCTTACAAACAGGGGGTGGAGCTGCTAGTAACTCTCCGATTGGAGATGAGAGGTTCTAGATGAGACATGAGGGTGTTACAACCCTAAACAATCCAGTGAGGAGAACCGGATTCCAACACACACACACACACACACACAGCAGCAGAACCCGGAATTAAACAGAACTGGGTTCAAATCCCAGTTCACACACTTACTAACTGTGATCTTGGGCAACTCATTTAACCTAAGTAAATTAGAATGCTCATCTGCTAGTATATTGGGGTGTTATCAGGTGTGAATAAGATAATTCCTGTAAAGTGCTCATGGGGCAATGCAGAGGGTACTAGTTCAATACAACGATTGCATTAGTTTCCTAGGGCTACCGTAACAAATTACCACAAATGGGGTGGCTTAGAACAACAGAAATGTGTTCTCTCGCAGATCCCGAAGCTACAAGTCTCAAATCAAGCATCAGAAGGGCCATCATGCCTTCAAAACCTGTAGGGGAAGGAGAAACCCTCCCTCCCATCTTCTGGTCGCCCCAGATGTTCCTCAGTTTTCGGCAGCATCGCTCCCCTTTTCCAACACACTGGTGTTCTCCCTGCGTCTCTTCACATAGTGTTTCCTCTGGGCATGTCTGTCTCGGTGTCTGTGTCTCTTCTATTTCTAAAGACAGCAGTCATATCGGATTAGGGCCCACCCTGGTGACCTTATTTTAAATTGATGGCCTCTGCAAAAAACCCATTTCAGGTACAATCTCATCCTGAGGTACAAAGGGTTAAGACTTAAACTGATCTTTTTGAGTAGAGCACAATTCAACTCATAACTGCCATTTACTAAACTATCCTGCTAAAGATGTTTTGCAAGAGATAGACTAGTAAATAAAACATTTTAAAATTGCAGAATATTCTCTCTGGAGTTTATTTTCTGTTTCTTTTTCCTTTTAAATGAAGGAAAATTTGGTCTTTTTCATGGAAAGACTTTGGTGTAAACTTAGTGCTCGCTGCTCAGCTGCACCTACGTTGGCTGGGTGTGGACATCTCCATCAGCCTGGAGTCCGGCCCCGAGGAAAGGAAAACTCGCCCCGGCCCAGGCAGCCAGGCCTGCAAAGCAGGCACCACAGAGAAAGAGCCTGTACCTCTCCTCTGAAGTGTCTGAATCATATGACAGCCTCAGCCGCGCTCATCACAACCAGAAAAGAACGGCTCTTCAATAGACTTTAAATGGATATAAATAACATACTTAAATTAATCAAACTTAATTCTTTTCAACCAATTTTTCCCCTTAAGTGTTCTTGATGAGTAATACAGACTTTTGCTTTTTGTCGTCCAGTTTTTTCTGCCATGACCCTGATTCTAACCCCACATTCATCACACAAAATAATCTCCAAACACTACACTGTCATATCTACTTCCTCCTGTGCTTTATAAAATGACATATATTTTTGTCCAAAGCAGAAACAAAGGTTTGACCTCCTAACACTATCATCATGGGTATACCTTAAAAAGTCTTCGAAGTAGTTAACATAAGAAATAAAAGTAGGAATAACTGCTGGCCAGCAGAGCATACAGCACCTCTGTTTTGTATCTGGGGCTGTACTGATACACATGCCCCCAAGTGCATCAGTGACGTTCCCCTGCCTCCCCCCGCCCCCCCCCCGCCTCCTCCCGCCCCTGGGGCAGAGAAAAGAGGCCCAGGTGCCAATGTGGGGGGAGGGGAGAAATACAAATACGGAGGAGACGTGAGTTAGGTATTTTACACGTTAACAAGATAAAACTTCAGGAATCAAATTTGTGTCCTCTAAAAAGTGCTAGCTAGACAGATGTAATTTCTTGACTTTAAAAAAAAAAAGAAAAAACAGAATCCAAGCACAGACCTACCTCTCCTTACACTGTAAAGGTGATCATAAAAAAATTGTAACTTAACCCTTCATAGAGCAAATCATATTTTTCCTTTGACGTCTTTAAATAGTTCAGAGATGATTTGTCTTAATTTTTAGTTTCTTTAATAGTAATTTCTCATTTTAACAATATTTTGTCTTTATCTTACTTTTATCAAGTAGTTAATGACTTGAAAATAAATAATTATTCACTAGGGATACATTTCCTTTTCTTTTCTTTTTTTACTTTTTAAAAATCATTTTGTTATTCCCGGCTGGTGTAGCTCAGCGGATTGAGCGCGGGCCTGCGAACCAAAGGATCGCGGTTCGATTCCCAGTCAGGGCACATGCCTGGGTTGCAGGCCAGTTCCCAGCAGGGCACACACGAGAGGCAACCATACATTGATATTTCTCTCCCTCTCTCCTACCCTTCCCCTCTAAAGATAAATAAATAAAAAAATCTTAAAAAACGTTTAAAAAAATCATTTTGTTATTGTCTCAACTGTTACTTTATTGTCTTAATTTTCCCCTCTTTGCCCTCCTCTGCCCACCGCCCGGCTCCGCTCCCACCATCAGTCCACACACTGCGGTCCATGTCGTGGGTCATTCAGACGTGTTCTCTGTCTAATCTCTTCCCTTTTTTCCCACGATTGCCCCCCTCCCCCATCCCCTCAGGGCACTTTCAGTCCGCCAGTTTCAGGTTTGGCCCCAAGTGAGGGCCTGCGGGCCTGCTAGTGAGCGCCAGGAATGGATCTAGGCCACAAGGTGGCACTATAAGCAGTGAGCTATTGGAGCTTATTTTAATCACCATTTACTCTAAAAACTGATCGAGTCTTAAGTGGTTCTAAAAAAGAAAACTAGAAAACTCTGAGACTGTAATGCAGAATGGAGATGAGAAAAAATTACATAAGTGGAAGAAAAACAGCTATAATCTTTTAGAAAACACACTTAAGGTCCTCTACCATTTGTAAGAGGCCAATTTAAAGATTCCTATAATTACTTGTTAGTTACTTGAAAATGCAGTATAAATTCATGAGGGTTTTGTTATTTTATGGACTAACGAAAACTTTTTCATACGTTCTGCATTCCTTAATCTTTTTTTTTTACTTTGAAACACACGGCACCAGTGAATTTATAGTTAAACTGCAAGACAGGCAGAAACTAATAATTATTATAATTAATAATAACAATTATTGTTAGTTCACTAGTAACAGCCATAATGTAAACAAGTTCAGTCATCAATTCTGTGAAATCTGATTGTTGCAATCAACGAAGCAAAGCAACCGGCACTGACAGACAGCATGGAAAGCGACCTTCCAGACGAAGATTCTGCAGCCGGCTAGGGGCTCTTTTCAGAAGTGCATGACCAAGCCAACTCCCAAAGCAGCACCAATTAAAAAATTAGCAACGTATCGTCTCTCAAAGTACTGGTACTCATATTTCCTTCTGCGAAATTCTTACATCTGCTTCGCGGCTATCAATCAACACCAACTCAACAACCTTTGGCTGTGCAATTGTTGGAGGGCTTGGGGAAAGGAGTGGTTTATATAAAAATTTGAAATATGCCAATTACTGAAACAGACCTACTATAATTTGAGAGTGTCTTAATATGCCAGTTTTACAATGGTGCTGAATGGAAGAGCTAAAAATGATGCATGGCAAAATGCATGAACTTGCTTGCTCATCTAAACATTATAACAGCAGGGCAAATGAAAACTTAGATAGCTCATATACAAAATGGAGAATTAATAATTTTCTCATGATATCAATAGCATATTGCTGAAGGTATGTATGAGTGACATGCATGTTTTTTTAAAAATTAAAGTTGATATATAACATTATATTAATTTCAGGTTTACAACATAACGATTTAATATTTCTATATCTTGCACATACACTTTTAACTGAGCCAAAGCAAACATGGAAAGAAAACAAATACAGGTTATACCAGTGCCCCTTCAAGCATTTTCAAATAAGGCCTTTTATTCTTGATATCACATTAACTTGTACCTACTTGTCGGTTCAGTCCCCAATTAAATCAGAGCTCCTTGAAGCAGTCATGTGTCTTCTAATTTTAAGTCCCCATGGTCATCTTCATCATCATCGTCATATAATAAAGGCTACCATTTGTCAAGTTTGTATTAGATGCTAAGTATTTTGATAAGTAGATAGCATTTCACATAAACCTCGCCAAAAAAAAAACCCCATCGGAGTAGTACTAATGCTCTCTCTGTTAATAAAGAGGAAACAAAGTATATTTAATTTGCCAAGTTTACACAACTCCTGAGTAGCATGCCAAGTTTTGAATCCAAGCATACTTCGTGCCAAAGCCCCTGGCTTGCCTCGCAGTGCGGAGGTAGAGGCCCAGTGGTGAACCTCGCATTGTGTGAGGTCTGCCTGGCTCCCGGGCTGGCTGGCTTCATGGTCTTGGCACATTACTTAGGCCTCCTGTGTCCTAATTTAGTTGTTGGTAAACCACCCAGACATTCGTAAAGTAGAAATTCAAAACTCTTACTAAGAGCCTTCCAGCTCCTCTCAGGTATCTCCAAACTGCACAAAGACACCTCTGTGGGAAATACACTCCAGCTGCTTTGATGGACGAATAAATAACTGGCATTTGCTAGAACTAAAATTAGGCACACATCTGAGTTTCAGTAGTGGTCCACGACGGTTTCTGATAGGTGGCACTGTGCTGTGACTACTAGTGTTTCAGGCTCTTGTAGTCAAATAGTGCTTTTTTTCTTCAACAAATCTACTAAAATGTTTACAGGTCAAGCAGGGTTGGCTATTGAAATGAAGACTGTAGATGAATAGTAAAACTTTCTGGGAAAGTGATAATTTAGAGTACTGACTTTGAACATTACTAAACATTATTAAAGGTTTACCTCTGCCTTCATTTTATTTAATTTATATGTTGGTTTCATTTACCAAATATCCATAGCCTTCTGGGAGTATCGGGTCTGTGATTTGAGCTAAAATTACATGAGGCAGGGAACACAGACACATAATAGAGGTTCCTATCATTTTGTGATGACTCATTTAAACCCAAACAATCAGTAAGGAATAACATTCTCATCTTACTTTCAAAAGCATTTCTGCCACCATATTCAGAGACACTCGTTAATCCATTAATCAGCTGCACAGGAGGCCATGCAACGTAGTAGAGAGAACCCTGAACTCAATGGTAAGAAACAGTTAGCTTAATGTAAGCTCTGCCACTAACCAGCTATGTCTCAGTGGACAAATTACTTCTTTTATCTGCCTCGGTTTTCTGATTTCTGTTCTTAAACTTTGAAATTTGAAGAACTGGTGCAGTACAAAGACAAAAAGTCACCCAGGTGGGATCCCAGGGGTTTCATACAATGCTACATGAAGAGCCAGAGCAATGCCCAGGTACTCATATTTGCTTCTTTGAAGGTTAGACCTTATGTTGGAGAAGGGAGGAATTACATGAGCCAAAGCGATCTTTGACAAAACCCCTTTTTTTAAATGTATTTTATTGATTATGCATTACAGTTGTCCCATTTCTCCCCCATCATTCCCCTCCACCCTGCACACCCTCTCCCACCCACATTCCCCCCCTTTAGTTCATGTCCATGTGTCATAAGTTCTTTAGCTTCTACATTCCCACACTATTCTTGCCCTCCCTCTATTTTCTACCCACCGTCTATGCTACTCATTCTCTGTACCTTTTCCCCTCTCTCCTCCTCCCACTCCCCTGTTGCTAACCTTCCATGTGATCTCCATTTCTGTTCCTGTTCTACTTGTTTGCTTAGTTTGCTTTTGTTTTAGGTGTGGTTGTTAACAGCTGTGAGTTTGCTGTCTTTTTACTGTCATATTTTTATCTTCTTTTTCTTAGATAAGTCCCTTCAACATTTCATATAATAAGGGCTAGGTGATGATGAACTCCTTTAACTTGACCTTATCTAGGAAGCACTTTATCTTCCCTTCCATTCTAAATGAAAGCTTTGCTGGATAGAGCAATTTTGGATGTAGGTCCTTGACTTTCATGACTTGGAATGCTTCTTTCTAGCCCCTTCTTGCCTGGAAGGTCTCTTTTGAGAAATCAGCTGACAGTCTGATGGGAACTCCTTTGTAGGTGACTGTCCCCTTATCCCTTGCTGCTTCTAGAATTCTCTCCTTCATTTTCATCTTGGCTAATGGAATTACGATGTGCCTTGCTGTGTTCCTCCTTGGGTCCAACTTCTTTGGAACTCTCTGAGCTTCCTGGACTTCCCAGTAGTCTATTTCCTTTGCCAGATTGGGGAAGTTCTCCTTTATTATTTGTTCAAATAAGTTTTCCACTTGTTGCTCTTCTTCCCCTTCTGGTACCCCTATAATTTGGAGGTTGGGACATTTAACGATGTCCCGGAGGTTCCTAAGCCTCTCCTCATTTTTTTGAATTCTTGTTTCTTCCTTGTTTTCTGTTTGGTTGTTAGTTTCTTCCTTCTGGTCCACTCCATTGATTTGAGTCCCAGTTTTCCTCCCATCTCTATTGGTTCCCCATGCGTCTTCCTTCATTTCACGTATTGTAGCCTGCATTTTTTCATCTAATTTGTGAGCAAAATCAACCAATTCTGTGAGCATCCTGATCACCAGGGCTTTGAACTGTGCATCTGATAGGTTGGCTATCTCTTCACTGCTTAGAGGAATTGGCTCTGACACTTCATTTGTTCTCCAGTTTGAGCCATTTTTGGTGGTTTTTGTTTTGTTTTGGTTTTGGTCTGGTCGAGGCTGTTACGTATGAGGGGTGGAGCCTTAGGTGTTCCCCAGTGTGGGGCAGCCCAGTTGCTGGGTTGTGACGCTGTTTGTGGAGGTGGGGTCCGAGAGAGAACAATGGTGCCTGTTCCGCTCTCTTCTGGATTTCAGTCCCTTCCGCTGCTTCCCCTTCACCTGGATTATCTGTGCATGGGAATGTGGGACCACCTGGTCAGCCAGCTGCTTTGTGCGGCCTCACTAGGTCTACACAGTTGCCACCCCATGCCCAGGGTCTGCCAGCTGCCGCCTGTGCACCTGGGAACTGCTAGCCGCTGCTGCCTGCGTTCCCAGGTCCACACCTCCACTTTTTCCTGCCGCGACTCCGCCCCTCTTACCAGTCTGGATGAATGGTTGTTGGACTTCCGTACAGTTCAATTTTCTATCAGTTCTGGTTGTTTTCTTGTTTCTAAATATTTGTTGTCCTTATTTTTGGTTGTGAGGGGAGGCACAGTGTGTCCACCTATGCCTCCATCTTGGCTGGAAGTGACAAAAACCCTTTGATCTACAACATGTTTTCTCAAACAGGAGGCAGCCAGACAATTTCAAGTAGCAAGGAAAATACAACCAGGGAAAAAGAGAACCTAACTTTCAAAGTCATTTTATTATTTCCATCCAAAGCTAAGGTAAGAGCAACCCCACCCGGTGGCATGCAACTACAGATGAGGAGAGGAATGGACAAATGAGAGCTGAGCTATCACACCCCTACGGTGAGAAGACATCTGTTACCATCTTCCACCTGGAGATATGCAGGTAAGTGAGCAAAGTGGGGACTCCAGCCCCGCCCTCTCTGCCCCTTTTCTCAGTATGTCAGCCTGGAGGAACATGAACCTGGACAGAGCAGAGGACAAGCAGAAGCATCTCTGGCAGCAGAAAAGGTTATGCCTTGTCCTAGCCTTTACCCAGCACCTTCAGCTTGCTTTGCTTGCTTTTGCATGAATGGGGTCATTCATGACAAGGCCATTTCATGAATGAGGTGTACGTTCTGTTCTCTCTCTTAGACACAGTACAAAAAGGGATTTAAGAGCTGGTTCCAGACTTAACTCTACCGCTTATGAGCTATGTCTTACTCTCTGGGCCTTGGTTTCCTCCTGCTAAAAATGGGATTATAATACCTCACTAGATTATGCTACCATTGTCGCTACAGTGGCAGCTAATAATGAAGAAAAAAATGGAGGCCTGATATAATATGGAGATTTGTCTGAACAATGTACATGAAAATTATTGCCTCTGGAAACTTCTTGGGATCTTTTATAGCTCCAATATTTTTTTCTTGCTCAAAACTAACCAGAATCATGCGGATGCACCAAGATTAGTGTATTATCTGTACATAAAAATGTATCATTTCTGCTAGCAAAATTTCAGTATGATACCTCAGAGAGGACAGCAGGATAGGCTTGCCTGCTGAACTTTGGTGAACTCAGTCTGATTCAGTTGTTTTGTACAGCATCCTGTTAAGTGGTCCTCAATACCTATCATACAGTCCGAAAAAAATCAATAGCCTGAGTGCCTCTGTTACGTCAGAAAATACGTAAGGATGACACTGTGAGCAATTCCCTCTGCTTCCAGAAAGAGAAGCAACTCACCAGGGAAGTGGAATGTTGTTTCCTAAAGCAGTATTAATTCTTGATGCGGTTATGAGGAAAAGCTATGAGTCACAGCACACAATGAACGAAGTTCAGAGGAACTCTGCCCAGGGCTAAATCTTCCTATCACACCCCAAGGCGAGCTACAGATGCAAAAGGAAATGAAAGCCCACTTCCTCTACAAAACAGAGGACATTGTTTTCTGTGAATTCCTTTATGCATAAACCAGGGATTTATGCCATTTACACAATGGGGAAATGGATACACCAACTAATATGCTGGGGCCAAAATCCTAAGTTATATGCATGCATTGGCAAGGTTCTTCCTTATAGTTGGTGGATTTTCCCACTTTGAGAGAGAACAGTTTTTGTGGTTGGCAGGTCAAAACTGTTTTGCATTATAAGCAAAATTGACATCCTCAGCACCAATGGAGATAGGTAGGGATGGGGGTGGAGTAGGGTTAACCTAGTACGAACTACATATGGTTAGTAAGCATGCACTCATCTCAGAAAGAAACACAAATCATTCCAACCAAATAACTGCTTGGTCAATGAGAATTCACTTCTATTTTGAATTTTCTGCATCTCAGATTGCAATTCTACCCTTAATGTCATAATAGTGATACTTACTTTTGCCTTTTAAATAATTCGGTTGATCAGTACCAGAATTTACAGTTTTTGTATTAAAATTTAATAGGAGTTAAATGTCAGAATTACAAATTCTTGGAGGTATAGTTTAAAATATTTAAAATATAATATAGTTTTATATTTAGAAATGAAATCATATGTACTAATTTTCATACAAACAATCTGGAGAAAATCTCTTCTTGGCTAGTCAAGACAGGGCTCTTGTAGATTCTTATGAAGGTGTGAATTTCTAAATTCTGCAAAAATCTATCTGAAGAAGAATATTATCTTCATCCTATAAGTTTCCTGAGTTTCTCTTTTAATTAGGTATGTATTGGAGATGGGGGCACCTGGTGGGGTTAGGGGTGCTTGGGCCTTCTTATCTTCAGCTTTAGACTGCACTAGAGGCCCCAATTAAATTTCTAACTCTTCTCTAAATAGCGCATTTACACTTATAGTAAAATTCATTTATTTTTTTAAACTTCTTTTTATTGTTGTTCAAGTACAGTTGTCTCCATTTTCCCTCCACCACTGGCCCCCACCCCAGCCATCCCCACTTCCCACCCTTGATACTACCCAGCTTTGGATTCGTCCATGTGTCCTTTATAGATGTTCCTGAAAACCCTTCCCCCTTCCCCCCCATTTATAATGATGTTTGGGGGGGGGGGAGTAATGATAACCTCTTGGAGGCTTCCCAATGATAATAGACTAAATAATATTTTACTGCTTTTTTTCCTAATTCTAAAATAATATGCCTAATATATTGTTAATAAAATATAGTAGAGTTAAATATAGCATGTAAAAAGCTGTAAGTCAATCTCATTTATCCAGTGCCAACTGAAGCATGCAACATATCTAAGCAATAATAAACTATCAAACAGAATTTATGCCAGATATAAAAGCAACACCCACTCAAAGTTTAGAAGTTTCCAAACAGTATATAAATTAATAAAGTAGAAAGTAAAAATTGCCCAGAATTGGGATGGGGTTAAGGGTAGAATAAGATTCCAGGGTGTCTGTTGGCTTTAATTACATTGGCTTTAAATGCCTGCATCAAAAACACTTGAGTCATAATGTTCTAGGTAGATCAATGATAAAAGGAAATATTTCTACCATTCATACTCTCTGCTTCTCCAATAAACATCTATCTTCTGCTTATTCTTAACCTATTTTCAACAACATTTCTATTTCTTACATTCGTAAGAGTATATTCTGTATAGAGTTTTGTTCCAATGGTTTGTTTTATTGTTAAATACATTGGATTAACTATTTGGCTGGAAATCAATAATCAGCAGTAGAGAGTTATATAGTTGTAGCACTCTTTTAGTGTTCTTGAGCCAAGCAGGCTACTGATTGATATAATAGTCTTTGACATAATAAAACCTTGATCTATCCAAATATCAGCTTGAGTCAGAATTATGCCAGCCTAGAGTCTCGCCTTAGCATTTTGACATGATTCCAGGTAACAGAACTTGTAATAAAACATAATATATACTTTACTTCAATGATAGCCACAGAACAGAGATTCTTTTTTTCAATGTTTTTAAAAAATTCTCAACTCCTGTGACTAAAATATAGAGGTAATTCTTCATAAATTCTTTTTATTGTAAAAGCAGAAACATTGTAGGCTCCAACATCTGTGAGTAGACAGGCAAGGAAGCACTTAGGAGACTCACATTATACCGCTGACATATTAGTTGCTTCTGGAGACCCTCCCCAACCAGGATTTTCCTTCCCATAAAAGGGGATACCCATTGGTGTTGCCCACCACAGAAGTACAGAGTTGAATGGGTCCACCGCTGTTGTCTGGCCCTCTGCCCACAGGCAGCCAAACATCCAGATGGTACAGAGTAGGACCCAGAGACATCAGAGTTTAAAGACAAAGATCCACCTCTCAGCTCTGTTGTTTTCTAATTGTGTAAACTCAAGCAAATCATTTAAGATCTCAGAACTTACTTTTTCTCTAAAAAAAGACCTTAAGCAAAACAATTTCTGACATATCCTTACATTCAGAGAAGATGGTTCTTAAAATTTTTCCATGAGGATTCGTAAGATAAGATTCTTCTATCACCTTTATCCCTTTAACAAGTTCTTTAACAAGAACTGTGATTTCATTGTTATGATTTTCCCTGCTTTTACTGATTGGTTAGCTGTACATTCTGGCACATTAAATGACATCATTTCTACCATTAACTCAGTGAACACTCTTTACTTTGATCTCTCTTCTCTCTAAGGAGTGAGATTAGCCAATACACTGTTTATAAAAACTGATGAGCCAAGCAGAAGGAGAGAAAAAAACATTGACCTCCCAGTTCTATTCTTGACTTCTTGCTAGACAAGACAGACTGCAGTTACTTCTTAAAAAAAAAATTAATATTGTCTTACCTATCTCATGAGAATATTGAGATAATCACATATGTTAATACATGTGTGAAGATTAAAGGCTCCACCAATGTAAATTTTGATGTTATTGTAATGATCGATGCTTCCAATATGTTCAGAGATAGTGAATGTAACAAACTGTATAACTGGCATGAATTCTACCACCTTCCAGTTGACTATCTTTCTAAGCATAGCACCAGATCCACAGGTCTATCAGCTGGATGAGTTCCCTGCCTTTAGTGCCCATAAGAAATACAACATAAACATTTTGCATCATTGAACCATGAAGGACAGACAGTGTTTTTCTGTGAATAATTATGAAGGATCACCTTCCAGGTGAATACCTATGACCTTGTACTTCCAGTACAAATAGTACTGTGTTTTATATACTGAGCCAGATAGGGATGCAATTTTGAGAAGCAGAATGACATCACTCTGCTCGTGGCAGGGGGAACAATAGCCCTTACTTAACCCAATGATCTGTGCGTAATCTTCCCCCCGGAAACAATTGGAGCACAGGAAACTGGTGTCCAGTTTTCCTTTGCTTAAGAAACCTGTGCTGCAGGCCAGAACTTTGCCATAATTTGTACAGTTCTGTTGTTTTTAACCAGATGTGTTCCTTAAAATATAAAGCCATGAGAACACCATGGCAACAAGCCACAAGCATCAGGATCAAATCTTAAAAACAGTGGACCTTCTGGATCTAGAATAAAATGAATTTACTCTCAGTCTGAAGAAGACAATAATTCCCATCAGGCCATCTCAGAGTGTAAAAAAACGGGAAGGATGGCAAAGCTGCCGTCAGGTCCCATGACTATTCTAATCATGAAGGTATCACGTCAAACAGCTAAACCGAGATGTAAAAATAAATTTAGAGTCCAACAGTGAAAAGGTGCAATGGACACTTAAAGGTTCATCCAAGCATTGCCATTGTGTGTCTCCATGACAGGGGAGAATATTTCATGGCTTACTTTGAAGGTTCATCCTAGGTTTTAAAACAGAATGTTACACAAAACACCTGGAACAAATTTCAGTTACATTAAACCAGCAGTACCACTTAGAACTCATGGCAAACAAATGTGATGTCAGCATTAAGGGATCTGAAAAATTAATTAAAAAGTGTTTTAAGTGACAAAAAGAAAACAGGGGCGTATAGGTTTTTACAAACGGAGTATAACAAATAATCAAGCACCCAAGTTGGACCAAGATTAATCGTCGATGCTACGGTGGACATAATTACTAACTGCTATCATACACTGGGTGGCACCTTGAAAAAAAAGGGTATTGATTTCCCAGTCACTTATTATATGCTATAGACAGCAATTCTTCCAAAACTCTGAACATGCTTTTCAAACAAAACATGTTCTGGCCTTCTGATGGTGTTGATTAATTTCAGTGAGGAATCATTTTTAATTCTCCCTAGTGAGAGGGTTTCATTATTACATTTCAGTTTCATTTAAACCTCTTTTTCAAGAACTGTGTCTAATAGACCTTCAGAGCATCTCTGGGCAACTCTAACTTACATAACCTCATTTTTCAAAACCGTTCATTATTTTCTCTTCCTCCTAACATGCTCTCACTCCAGCTTGGGGTCTCCCTCGGGGGACTTGGTTGCCTGCTTTGGTAATATAGTAGTGCCTACCTTTGAGACTTTTTCTCATTTCTAAATGGAGTGTGCAGAATACGAAGGGGGTGGGGGCAATGCTCCTTAACATTGTTGATTGGCAATGAAATCAGAATCTGCCAGTGAAAACAGCCTACAATCGTATCTAGCCAAGATATTATCCAGGGCGCATGTGGGAGACATAAAAAGGAAATAATGGAAAATGATGAGAAGAAATGGTTTCATTTCTACCTCCAATACAGAAAAGAAGCAAAAGAAAAAATAAATATCGAAGTATATTTTTAAAAATCAATACACTGTTAAAAAAACAAAAATTACAAAGTCATCTTATATTGCATTTGAGATTCTCCATCAAGGAATATAATGTAGCCTTATTTAAACAGCATACTTCATAATTTTGCTAAACTGATAATAAAACCCTGTAAGTAGGCTGCAGGGTAATTTACACGGGAACACCTCACTTCTTTGCTCAGTGAAATGAAACACTATTTGCAAATTCTTACTTGGAGCACAACTTTTTAAAGCAAAATAAAATTGCAGTTAGACTGATCCTCACCCCTTTTCATCTTCAGGAGAGAAAAATGCATTAGAAACTGTAAATGTAAAATATTGTGTTATTTGACAGTGTGAACACAAAAATGGAACAAAAAATATTAAATTTTCTGACTTCATAGCAATATGTATACAAAGTCACCATTATTTTAAAATAATTCCTAACTAAAGCTAAAAAGCTTATTACTTTTTCTAGTTTTCCACATAAAGCTTAAACCTGGTTACAGATACTTAGGAACTGTTGAAATGTCACCAAACAATGTAATTTAGAAATAATGTTTCCGTCAGTCACACAATCTCCTCGACAATTATTAGTATGTAGAATCTCAAATTTTGTTTAATCAGCTACACATGCGTATCAGACACAGCACCATCGATGTATGTGTGAACCCTTGAACTGAAGATGACACACAGAAAAGGCTGGGACATCCATCCCCCAAGCGTTCCCATGTGCCATGAAGAGCTGGAGAAGCAGAGAAGATACCCCGCTCTGCCACATACAAGCCAAGT
The DNA here is from genome assembly GCA_039655065.1 of Glossophaga mutica. Classification (NCBI taxonomy): domain Eukaryota; kingdom Metazoa; phylum Chordata; class Mammalia; order Chiroptera; family Phyllostomidae; genus Glossophaga; species Glossophaga mutica. Next base: position 46,718,725 of record CM077306.1, on the reverse strand, counting down.
GATTTGGACACATTCTTACAATCTCTCACAATCTGTTTCCCATCATAAAATGAAGGCGATAATAATCATCCACAAGGTTGGGGATTGGATGAAATAAGTACACAAAGCACCTATCACTTAATAACTGGTGTCTGTTATTTTCTTGTTTAAGAAGACAAACATTGAGAGACTTCGTGCTCTTTTGATGTCCATAATTTGCTTTAAATTCATTAGCAAAGATTATGTGAAATTCTGTGTGCATATGAAGGGGGATAGGTTTAATATGCCATCAAGGAGTAGACAGTTGCCTTATCAAGAAATTGCCCTCTGGGGGTAATCAGGAAGCCCTACGCCAAGTGTGGCTATCACAAGTGCTGCAGAGTTCTTTGCCTGCCATCTATAGCATGGGGCTTTGCCAGTGTCAGAAATGGACTTTCACTGGTGAAATTAGTAGCTTGTGAAATTAATCAGCACAACAGATATCACTCAAGGACTATAATTACTGAAATGAGTGATATTCATGATATGTGAATTAGCAATAATATCCTAGAGATACTTCCCCAAGCCCTGTATTAGTAAGATATAAAAATCTAGCAAGTTCAAATTTATATCCTTAGGGATGGAGCCTGAGGCTATCCAATCTTTTCATGGGATCAAAAAATTATGATTGCCTGATGCTCATCACAAGAGCAAAGAGATTCTGCTTCTGAAATATTGCAAAGAGAGCTTAGATTTCAAGAAGCTTTTTGAACACAGTATCTTAGCTATTTGACCCAACTTCCCAATAATTTTTTTTTTTAAATAAATGTCTTTATATGTAGCAGAATTGGGTTTGAGACCTGCTTTCATGGGGGGAGGATGGTATAAGGGGACTAAATGGTAATGGAAAAATATAATAAAGATTATATGTTTAAAAAAATAGGAAAGTTATAAGAAAGTAGCTGACTCTCATTTAAACTACTTCAAACTTTTTGGAAGCTATTATGATGTACCTAAGAGCTATTATGAACAGTCTAGTAGTTGTTTGTGACCAAATTGGCTTAGGTCAGTTTGCATCATGCAAATCATTTTTTCTAGTTAAAAAAATTAACTTAGACCAATGGTTAATTAAGTCCTTGTGAAATGCATGCACACAGAGAATAACTCTAAAAAGTGGAAATAAAGTAATATCAGAAATCTGAGGACTTCTGTTCAAGATGGAAGCGTAGGTAGACACACTTCACCTCCTTGCAGGACCATAAGAAGGATCAGAACTAACCTCAAAAATATAATCCAGAACCGCCAGAAAATCAAACTGCATGGAAGTCTGACAACCAAGGATATAGAAAAACCGTATTTACCCTGACAGGAAGGAGGGGTAGAGATGAGGAGACAGGATGGAGAGGATGTGGTGTGGTGGTGAGAAGGCAGCAGCGAAGTAAGTGGCTGGCAGAACAGGCGGTCCCACAGTCACATGTGGTGGATAAAAACTGGGAGGGATAACTTGGGAGCAAGCAATCCCAGCCCTGGGCTACCATGCAGCCCAAGGTTCCAGTGCCAGGAAAATAAAGCCTCATAACTTCTGACTGTAAAAACCAGTGAGGATTGAGGCAGCAGAAAAGACAGCTGGTCTCTTGAGAGAGGCCATTTAAAGGGCCCAACAGTCCTAGAACAAATGCAAACCCACCCACTCTGGGAACCACCACCAGGGGAGGAGCTAGAGGGGCACCAGTTGCAGACAAGGAAAGGGGTGAAATGACTGGAAATGGGCAAATGTCAAGCAAGCCTGTGTGGCATTGTCCCCTCAACAACCCCTCCCTTATGTACAAATCCACAAAGCAGTGAAGAAAGTTGCCCCACCCTAGCGAATATCTAAGGCTCTGCCCCATACAACTTAACAGGTACACTAAAACAGGGAGTCAAAGTAGCTCTACTTAATACAAAGAAACAAATACAGGGAGGCTGCCAAATAGAGGCGACAAAGAAATATGGTCCAAATGAAAGAATAGAACAAAACCTCAGAAAAAGAATTAAAATGGAGAGAGCCAACCTGTCAGATGCAGAGTTCAAAACACTGGTGATAAGAATGCTCAGAACTCATTGAAAATGACAAAAGCATAAGTCAAGAGATGAAGGCTACACTAAGTGAAATAAAGAAAAATCTACAGGGAACCAAGAGTGAAGGGAAGGAAGCCAGGGTTCAAATCAACGATTTTAAACATAAGGAAGAAATAAATAATCAACCAGAACAGAATGAAGAAACAAGAATTAAAAAAAAAAAAAAAAACAAGGAGAGAATAAGAATACTCTGGGACATGTCCAAAAGTGCCAACATCCAAGTCATAGGGCTACCAGAAGGAGAAGAACAAGAAATTGGAAATTTATTTGGAAAAAAAAAGAAAGAAAGAAAACTTCCCTAATTTAGTGAAGGAAGTAGACACACAAGTCCAGGAAACTCAGAGAGTCCCAAACAAGTTGGACTCAAAGAGGACCACACCAAGATACATCATAATTAAAATGCCACAGGTTAAAGATAAAGAGGGAATCTTAAAAGCAGCAAGAGAAAAGCAGAGAGTTACCTACAAAGGAGTTCCCATGAGACTGTCAGCTGATTTCTCAAAAAAAATTTGCAGGCAAGAAGGGACTGGCAAGAAGTATTTAAAGTGATGAAAAGTAGGGTCTTACAACCTAGACTATTCTATCCAGCAAAGCTATCATTTAGAATGGAAGGGCAGATAAAGGGCTTTCCAGATAAGGTAAAGCTAAAGGAGTTCATCATTACCAAGCCATTATACAAGAAATGTTAAAGGGACTTATTTAAGAAAAAGGAGATCAAAACTATGAGCATTTAAATGGCAACAAGTTCACAACTATCAACAACTGAATCTAAAAAACAAACAAACTAAGCAAACAGCCAGAACAGGAACAGAATCATAGATCCGGAGATCATTTAGAGTATTATCAGTTGGGAGGGAGAGGGGGAGGATGGGAGGAAATGTGCAGAGATTAAGAAGCATAATTGGTTTGTTGATTAGCTTCCTGTTAAAGGTGAGATCATATGGTATTTGTCTTTCACTGCCTGGCTTACAAACAAACAAGCATAATACAACCAAAGACACAGAAATTGAGAACAGGCTGAAAGTCACCAGAGGGGAGAGGGGAGGGAATTTCAGGGGAAAAGGGGAAGGATTTATAGGAACAAGTATAAAGGACACATGGACAAAAACTATGGGTGGATGGAAATGGGAGGGAGGAGGGGAGGGCTGGGGTGGTGGGTTCGGGTGAGAATAAAAGACAGAAAACTGTACAAGATCATCAATTAAAATAAAAATTTAAAAAAAAGAAGCATAATTGGTAGGTGCAAAATAGACAGGTGGATGTTAAGAATAGTATAAGAAATGGAGAAGCCAAAGAATTTACAGGTACAATATATGGACATGAACTAAGGGAGGAATTGCTGGAGGAAAGGTTGTACCAGGCAGAGAAGGGCAAAGGGGGGGCGGGACTGGGATGACTGTAATAGCATAATCAATAAAATATATTTTTAAATAAATAAAAATCTATTCACACAAAAATTTGTATGTGAATGTCAATGGCCTCATAATTCATAAATAGACAAGAAGTGTAAACAACTCAAATGTTCATCAACTGATGACTGTATAAATAAAATGTGGTACATCCATATCACAAATATTTGGTCACAAAAGGAAATAAAGTAATACTGATACATGCTACAATGTGGCTCAATATTGACAATGTTATGGTAACTGAAAAAAGTCAGTCATAAAGGACCACACATTGTATGATTCTATTTACGTGAATTGGCCATAGATGAACCCACAGAGACAAGAAATACTCTAGTACACCGAGAGAACTGGAGGCAAATGTACAGTTACTGCTAGTAGGTATCAGGTTTATTTGGAGGTGATTAAATGTTCTAAAATTGAGTGTGGTAGTGGTTGTACATCTCTATAAATATACTGAAAAACATTAAATCGTATACTTTAAATGGGTGAGTAGTGTGGTATGTGAATTATACATCAATAAGGCTGTTATAAAAAATTAATGCTCAAACTCTTCAATTCAGTAACTCATCAGTTTGAACCATAGGAAATTACTACCAAAGTTTATGGATTACAAAACAACAACTCAATATAGCTATCTTAAGATGTGGTCCAAGATTTATTTATGAAGAAGTTCATTAATTATAATTTTATTATAACAAAATTTTGGAAACAACTTAAAAACTGAGGAATAAAATAATTAAATAAATTATTACATAATTGCATGGTAAAATATAATATAAACCTATAAATTGCATCCTTGAAGAATTATTTAAAGCATGTTAAAATACCATGTGTACTGCATGATACAAATTTGGAAATATATCTTTTTTTTGGTAAAAATAAATAATATAAGGAAATACACCAAAAATACTAATAGTATATTATCTTTGAAAGTGTTGTGGGTGATTTTAGCTTTTTCTTTTTTTCTACTTTGCAAATTTCTATAATAAGCTTGTATTACTTTTTTTATTTTAAAGATTTTATTTATTTGTTTGTTTATTTTTAGAGAGAGGGGAAAAGAAGGAGAAAGAGAGGGAGAGAAACATCAATGTGTGGGTGCCTCTCACACACCCCTACTGGAGACCTGGCCCACAGCCCAGGCATGTGCCCTGACTGGGAATCAACCAGCGACAACTTTGGTTCACAGGCTGGCACTCAGTCCACTGAGCCACTCCAGTCAGGGCAGCTTGTATTACTTTTATAATTAGAAAATAATCTCATTATAAAAGGAAAGGAAAGCAAGAAAGACAGAAATTCCCAACTCAAAGACAGCCAAATATAGTTGGAATTCTACTAAATTTTGCTTTCGATCAAAAAATAATTTGATTTAAGTTTTCAAAATTCCAATTCAAGTATTTCAGCATTCTAAAGTAAAAGAAGCAGCACTAAACTAGTTATTCAAAGACAGTTCTTAGTCATAATTTGAAATTTCCAGTAAACAACAATCTACAACACCCTTTTCTAGTTCTTCAATAGTAATTCTTTCTGCTGACAAGTGCTTATTTATTTGAAATCTGTGACTGCAGATATTTCTGCAGCTATATCTTTCAAGGAAGATATTTCTTCCTTGTTCAATCTGTATAAATCAGAAAGAGAGTTTATAACATGGGTTTGTTTTTTTTTTTTTTGTCATTTTTGCATTTTTAGAAGTGACTTGACTAAAAGTTCATGTAATGACAACAATTACAAGCCATGATGCATTGGTCCCTGAATGTCAGAATACACCAAACTCCTCTCAGTCCATAGCCCTTCCTCCCAGATGCCCTGGATTACTGTCTGCCCAGCACTGTATTCGTGCAGCCTGGAGGCTTTAACCTCCCTGGTTCAGGTGATGGTGAATTCATATTGCGATTACGACTTGACACTCATGAGATGATGCAGAACAAAGCTATTTGAAGTGAATATAATAAAAAGACAACACTTTTTTGTACTTCAAGTTTAGTGCTTAAGACAGTCTAGAGGGACACAAACTTTGAGTCCTGGAGTTTAGAAGAAAAAGGAGATTCAGCTGAAGAATTTGTAAATTTATCATAATTTTCTGAGAGAGAGCTTTGGATCAAATCTTCCTCCCTATTGAAAGATTCTATTCTACTGCTTGCCCTTTTGAAAGTACCTAGACTTAATTAAGCACAACTGTTATTAATTGTTACCAGTGGAAAATAAGTTCTTGCGGTGTCACCAGGAAAAGAATTTCCTGAGACCTGCACAGGGTTCTATGGTAAACTTTTTTTTAATTTTTCAAAAGATTGTACTTATTTATTTTTAGAGAGGGAGACAGAAAGGGAAAGAAACATCAATGCGGTTGCCTTTCTCGCACCCGTCAGTGGGGACCTGGCCATCAACCCAGGCATGTACCCTGACTGGGAATCAAACCGGCAACCTTCTGGTTCACAGGCCAGCACTCAATCCACTGAGCCACACCAGCCAGGGCATGGTAAACTTTACTGATGATGTAAAATTAAGGAGTTTCCCCTCCTGACTTCCCACTGTCCCATCTTGGTTTGTCCTGCCATAGAAGTAGTCCAATCTTGTCTTTAGGAGGACCAGGATAAAGGCCACTGCCAAGAGTTTCTGCTCCATACTATAGTCCAGTCCAGTCCAACATCCGGCTAGCTTAGCAGGTATTCCTGGCTGCAACTGTTGTTGTGCTGAGGTATTTGGGGTCCTACCTGGAGCCCACACATGGATTCTGCATAGCCATGGGCCACAGGGCTGCTAAGGCCACGTGGCTGTGGAGAGAGGATGCATGAGTGCATGGGGTGAGCATGTGTCAAGAGCAAGAGAGAGAGAGAAGCGGGGGAGGGGCTTCTTTGTTCCCCTGAGGTTACATAACCAGGGACATTTTCCAAATGACTAATCAACTTCCCAAGTTTTTGCAAGCTTTGCTTGGAGACACACCCCCTATTTAGACTGGTAGGCTTCTATGGTCCAGCACCTCTCCCTGTGACCCCCAACAATCTGGTACTGGAGTGGGGAGGAAGGAGTGTTGATTCCCTTGGTGGAGAAATGCCGTGGTGCGCTGGGGTGTGAAGCTACATCTCCCTGGCTCAGCAAGCAGGCTCATGCTCCCCGGTTTATTAAGCTCAATGTCTAGTTCCCTTTGCTCCCTTCTTTTATTGATATATAGCCAAATACTGATGGTAACACAATCACATGAATAAAATCTACAGAAAAAAATTGTTGGGTTATCTAAATTTTTAAAATCATATATCTAATCATTTGTTGAAGTTATGTTATTTACTTTGTTCACTGTCTGTCTTTAGCACAAGAATGTAACCTGAGAAGGCAGGAATTTTTGTCTGTCTTATTCATCAGTTTAACCTCAGTACTTGGAACAGTGCCTCAAACACAGTAGTAGTGTCTACAAGTAGAAACTCAATAAGCAGTGAATGAATGAATGAATGAATGAATGAATGAATGGTTCTTTCACATAAAGAAACACTATTTGGTCATTAAAAATGGTGTTTAGATCAATGATCACTCAAAATCCTCCCCATTTTCAGTTATTGTCCTGTACATAATGTCGTTCATTTAGTTCACAGTCCTGCTATTTCACGTCCCTGATAAATGAAAACTATCTGACAATGTTCTGCAAAGTATATGAAAAGAAATAGAAAGAAGGATGCTATATCTAAGCACTTATCGTTTCCTTGATAACTCTTAGAAACATAAAAAGAGAAGCTAAGGAAGCAGAAAATTATAAATACCAGTATATAAGCCACCTAAGGACATCAGAATTTTTGCAGGGTTTTGTAAATCTGCAGGCAAACCACATATTATTTGCATCTGAAATACAAATGTAGATATTAGCCTTTATTTTGTCAATTGTTTTATTATTGATGTTTTTTGCTCCCTGAGTATTTGGTTGTGGTTATTCAAAATCCAACAGCAATCCCTGGGGACATCTGAAAAAATGTTAAACTATAAAACATGAAGAACTACTAGTAAGGACAAACAATAATCACTTTTGGAATAGTGCCTACTGAAGTCTGAGATGACGAATTTTATTTAAACCTGGAAAGTGGGTGAAGAAGAGAAGGATTTTGCACAATTAGCTAGGAATATAAGTAAAAGTACAGGAGTGGGAAGCACAAGACCAACTCAGGGGCAGGGTGACCAGTTTTTGCTGAGTGTTAACTCCTAAGCTGGGTCCTGGCAAGCAGACTTGCCTTCTTACCCAGATGTTAGACTGCCTAAGGAAGGGGGAGGAAGGAAGAGCTAGAAGTCTACGACAATATTCCTCCAGCAGAAAAATTCCCTGAAGTTTATCCTGACTTCTGACAAGTACACTGTTGGTAAGAGTCTTCTTGTAAATCTGACTTGTTACTGCATCTCTTGGTCAGAGAGAGTCCAGTGAGCTCACAGTACACGAACAGACGGGTCTCTGAAGCTCTTGCAGTTTCACATGATCATGGGACCTGGGTAACAGCTGTTAAAGGGAGCATGCAAGGACTGGACAGTTTAAATGTAGGTAAAGTGTTGCAATTATGTTACCAGATTCAATCCAAACTTTTCTAAGACTGAAATCTTATTGATCAAGGAAAAGTTTTAATCATAAGCCATCTGTCAAGACTTTTAAAAATATTTTGCTAAACTGATTATTAATTATAATTTTATTACAACAGGTTTAAAAATCTAGGTTAATTGGAATATAGGCAGAAAGGGGGGGAAATGAGATAGGAACACAAAGGACTCTTCTTTTTTTTTTCAATTTTTATTTTAATTGTTGATCTTGTACAGTTTTCTGTCTTTTACTCCCACCCCAGCCCACCACCCCAGCCCTCCCCACCTCCCTCCCATTTCCACCCCCCCTAGTTTTTGTCCATGTGTCCTAGAGGGGAGAGGGGAAGGAATTTCAGGGGAAAAGGGGAAGGGTTTATAGGTTTACAGGACTCTTCTCATAATTAGCTAATTCATTTCTCATTTAGCATTTGAATATCCAAAAGACAATGGAGTATTAATAGAAATACACGTAAACCTGCCTTACAGAGTTGTTAATCTCACTATGTATACTAAGTTTTTTAATGACTTTTTGAGAAGTACCTTTGTGTAGAAACTAACTCATCATAAGATGCTAGAAGAAACCTGTCTGTCTTTGCTCCCATTGTGTTGACTTGATATTAAACAGACTAGTTGAGCATTAGCTATTACAGCAGAACTACAGGTTGCAGCCATGTCTAAAGGCTTTTGAAAAGGAAATCAATCTTATGTCAGTCAAATTCCATGCAAGTCACACATCTGTGAGCTGCATTCAGTCTTCTGGGACCACCAATTTATAACTCCTCACAGTGTGATTCATCCAACATCCTTCCTCCTCAATAAAGTGAACTGTAATACCTTTTGTAGCTTTGACACCTCACCAGGACCCTAACCATTAGCCTTTGCACAGTCGAGAACAGCTTAAAAAATGTACAGCCAAGAACTTGTAAAATCTTCCCTATTCTCTGCCTGTGGGTCTCAGGTCCGTTGCAAATAACAAAACTGCACCTTCTGCGAGATTCATTAGCATCATCCATGCACCATCCTCAACACCAGTTGGCAGGGAGGGCAGCACCACCCACAACAAGTTCCTGGAATGTGGCCATTCCTGAGGCAGCCAAGCTCAGCTGGCTGCATCCCAGCTCTGCAGGGTGTCTGAACATGTTGGCACCAAAGAGAGCAAGCAGCAGGCTAGCTGAACACTCTAAATAATGAGCTGGAGAGAGGTGACCACAGGCTAAAGAAACCCTATGGAGATCAGACAAAGAACAACTTTAAGCCACAACTACTTATATGTTGGTTGTTGGAAAGCAACTACGATACACATGTGCTTCATGCAACACCTCCATAAGAAACTATACCTGGGCCCTGGTACAGGCCACCTGGTGGGGCGGATAAGAGCCTGTGCTCATTTCCAGATACCAGGTTACATCTGGAGTACCCATACATCTTGATAACAAATGTTTGCTCCCATCTCTCATTATTTTATTCTGCAAAAGAAAACCTCTCTTTACTCACCCAGGAATACTGAAGAGATAAATGAATGGGATGTCATACCACCTAAATCAGCTAGCTTGTACATATCACTGAAAAACAGAAGCATTTGCTGGATACCCATGAAGTGAACCAGAAAATTCTAATCATCTCTTTTCTATAATCTGTCTTTGTATGCACGTCCAACTTGAATTACCAAACTCATAATTTATCAGTACGTAACTTAAATTATTAATATGTACATATGGTAGAATACATTTCACACAAAACTCTAACCATCGGTGATTAAATTATTTCTAATTATGCAAGAATTTTAAAGAGCATAATGATTTTAATGTCATTAAAATGAAAGTTCGACTTTGAAATAGATGGTGAGATTTCATGAAACTCATTTACTGATAATTAGTGCTACCCTACGCACTTTACATCTATCATCCATTTTACACCTCACAACAACCCTATTATGGAAGTTCTGAGGTAACAGGCATTGAGCAACTAGCTGGAACCTGCCTTGAAGGAGGCCTGAGCTGGAGCCCCTTCCCTAGCTCTAAGCACCAGGCTTCCATTTCCCCGCCCTGTCTAACTTGTCGATAGCACTGAAACTCCTACTGCAGAGTTCATACTGGCGAATGTGGGAGGAGGTTGTCTGAAGCCTGTCTGGCCGACTAAGGAAAAGTCATTTGAGTTTTAAAACGTGAATTGAATGAAGTTGGCAGCACTCTGCAAAAAGAGGTATACATGCGCTGTGGCCACTGGAAATAAGTTCGATGTTTCTGAAAGGTATTTGATAACTCGCAATGAGAGCTATAAAATTCTTCTTGCCCTTTGACTCAGTAATTTCAGTCTTTGCAATATACCCCAAGTAAATAACAGAAAAAGTGATTTGTTGCAGATGTTCATTCAGGAGCTATTTGTATTTGTGAAAAACTGGAAACAACCCAAATTTTCAGTCATAGGACAGTAACTAAGAAAACTAGGGTATGTAGGAAAAGAAAAAGAAGAAAACTTTATAATCCCTAAAAATGGCAGATTACATTCACATGTAGATATAGGTGTAAGAAATAACTTCACATTAAAAATAGAATGCAAACTGGTGGAAGCATGATCTTGTACTATCAAGCAAAACAGTACACGCATTAACAATCATACATAAAAACTGTGAATTTATAAAGAAGTATATCCTCTCACTTCATTGTTGACACTCCAACAGTGCAAATGCCATATAGATTATGCTTAATTAAGTCACATAAAGGTAAATTTTTTAAACTGAGACCTGACTCACCTGTGCTGTCAGGAAAAGCTCATCTTTTATGAGGATTTACTATGTGCTAGGCACCCTTCCAATTCCTTCCCCTGTATTCATTTCATCTCCCTGTAGCCCTATGAGATGAGTATTATTGCTACAATATCTCTTCTAAGACGAAGAAATTGGAGCACAGAGAAGCTAAATAACTTGCCCAAGGGTACACAGGCTACAGCAGAGATGGCATTTCAAGCCAGGTAGACACACTACGTGGCCTGTGTGCCATCATTATGCCTCAATGCCTTCTCTTATTTGGAAGAAGTATCTAGATCCTGTTCTTCCCCATTAATCTTTTCTAGATTTTGTGCTTATCTCCCTCACCACTCCTGTTTGGTTTATAACATACAGAATCCTTGCAGGAAAGAATGATAACTGGATACAGAATTTGAGATAAAATACTGTCCATCCAGTGTCACCTGCATGACCTGCGTGAACACAGCCTAAGTGCCCTAACTGGTAAGGCTTCTTCCAAGAAGTGAGACTGGAGTGGAGTTTTTAAATCAGGAAGGCAATTGGAAAGGTTGGAAGATAAAATACTACTGTGAGAATATGGGATAATTGCAGAGGAGAAAAATAGAACATGTGGTGCAAGGAAGTACTCAAATGTAATTGAATCTAACAAATAATTTGCCTGGAAATAAATAAAAATAGAACCTTTTAAAACTGGGGAAATGAAGTTTAAAAATAAAAAGTTATGTTTTGCACTTGCCTACTTTTTTATAGCTTTCAAAGTATTTATTATTTATAACCTTATTTAATTCTCGTGCTGTAGAAAGATGAATAGTATAGTTAACAGATGAGGAAACTGAGAGTCAGAGAGTAAGTGGCTCACCCCAAGCAGGCTGCTGGTCCTTAACCAAGCAGGAACTCGGTCCCAGCCCTTGCTCTCCGTAGAGCTAAATCCTGATGCTGTTCAAGACAGGCACAAAGCCCTGTGCAAACCGTTCAAAGTGCATGAAGCCCTAGCTCCAGAAAACAAATCTAACACAAATGAAATCAGAAATGAGAATTAAATATATAACGGGATCCTATTAAATAAAAAAGGCAGAGTAAAGGCAGGACTACTGCTGTATATAAACTAAATGTTTGGGAGATGTCCTGGGCCGGTAGTAGTTGTGTTTAGAAAGGCACACAACCCACATCTTTCTATCTATATCCTTATAAGAAGCACATTATTATAGGAATCTGTCATCTTCAGCACAAATGCACAAAGTAAAATTTTTGCTTTATCCGTACATTGTAAACATTTGCATAGTGACCTACCTTTTGTAAGTTTCTAAACTCCTCACCTTCTGTTTCATGAAGGCCTGCCTCTGTTTCATGAAGGCCTATGTTTCATGAAGGCCTATGTTTTCTTCAGCATTCAGATCAAATGCCATCACTTCCAAGAAGACTCTTCAGATTTTTCAGTTGAGACTTTCTTAGGCACCCACAGCACATCCTAGTACATCTTATTGTAACCTTGCCCTCTGCCTTGTGCAGCTCCAGGGTGGCCTAACGTATTTGAAATTTCTATTTGTGCTTCCTAGGACATCAACACCTGTGCCCTGCACACTGCTGTTGTTGGTCGAACTGGTAAGAAACTGTCTGAGGTCTATAAACCTTCTCCCAGGTTTGGTTTATTCAAATTCAGCTATAAAAATGATCTCAATAAAGTCTCTTTTTTAATCAGATAGGATTACAGCAGTCATCAAACTTAAATATTGTATAAATATTCTACCAGATTCTATTTAGTACGAATGTAAGAGCTTCAAAGCCAGAACTTCTGTTCTTTGAAAAGCCTCTCTTTTAACATTAGATGGTGAATAAACTACTTGTAAAAGACCTTAAATTTTCTGAGCAAAAAGTACATCACTTCTACCAAGGTCAACTGCCCTTCAGGGATAAAATGAATGTTATTTAATTGTTATTTACAACAACAATTAAATAACATTCATTTTACTGAGATTTTTATATAAGAACTGAGAAAACAATTCTTTGTAATAATTATAAAAATACAAGAGAAAGTACTGGGTCTCTGAAACACAGTAATCTTCCTATCTTCCCTATTTCCTCTTGGTCCATGTGCCACGGTGGTGTGATTCTTTTTTAAAAAGCTTACTTACAAGGAAGATAAACACCTGGGAACAATAAGAATGCTACTGAGGCTTGTAATGAAAAGCAAGCTAAGAAAAAGATTCAGTAATTATTTTCAATTATGTCACATTCTATAAAATACAAAAAAGCTCCCATTACATTTTGTATAACATGAGAAAAAGCTCCTTGGTTCATGAATGGGCTAATCCAACAGCTATTCACATAATTCCTGTCCTTTTCAGGGAGAACAGCAATCAGTGATCAGAAGGAGAGTGCAAGTCACAAAAGGCATGCAATCTTACTTTTTCATCATCTTCAGTAAATGGAGCACCTTCAGGAATCTTATTTATCGCTTGGGCCACGCCGATAATCTCACCGTCACTGCTTCGGATAGGCATGCACAACAGTGATTTTGTCTTGTATCCAGTTAGCTTGTCGATTTCGTCATTGAATCTTCGATCCTAAAGATGAGAGAGAGTGTTGACTGCATGTGCAGCGTCAGGGAGAAGGACAGAGAAGTGTAGAGCTTCTCTGGCTAGGCGGGCTAAAGTGGGTTTACCCTTGGGAGGGCGCACAGCACAGTTAACGAAGCTACTGTAGTAAGATAACCTGCCCGTCTTTCTCTACACAAACGACTGTACACTTACTTTGCTAACCCCTGATTGTCTGCGTGTGGTGCCTGATTAAGGACAACTTTACCGCACAAAGTTTTAGTAACAATAACAGGTTTGATTTCATGTTGAATTTGTCAAAGAAATATAAATGAAAATAATAGTTGGCCACCATAGTTGTTAGCCAAGAGAGAAACTTTAATCCTGACTACAACAACATATCAAAATTAGGGAAGGGGCAAATGTTTTTAAATGGAACTGCACACTATGCTATTTCTTAAAATATGTTATTTCATAGAGACAACTGGCTATGAAGTGTCATGTGAAAATACGTCATCAATATATATTAAGCCCTGAAAAAAAAAATTCAGAAAAGCAGTAGTTTACTTTTGGCCAAATGATCCTGGGGAAAAAAAAATGAACCTATGAGCTCATAGTAATAATATTAAAATAATAATTTTTTAAAAGTGTGGTTGGGAGGGAGGAGACAAAAACCTTCTTTACACAGAATGTCAGCTTAAAAATGTAGAAGGAATGGTAAAATATACAATATCTATTTGGAACTGCCAATACAATAATAAATACAAGCAAGGACCATCCATACAAGCTAACACCATTGGACGAAAAGTTGTTGTTAATTGGGATCTTCACATGATCTCAAAGTGACACCCAGAGATTCCTTATTAAATTCAAAGAGAAAAGATGTCTTTGTTGTGAAGAGATCCGGTAGACACCACCTTAACAAGCAACATCATCATTAATGAGATAAAATGAGGCCACATAACTCCTGATGAGATGAAGTGAAAAGAACACACATCAGCCAAAAAAGGGAAGGAAAACGCAGGTTATTGGTCAATCAGAAGCCTGACCTGGATTCTTCAAAAATGTCAATATTGTAAGAGATGAAAAAAATTAGAATAAAATAAAATAAAGCCATGGGAGCTGTGATGGTTTAAAGATGACTTACAAGACTTAGAATCTAAATAAAATATGTGGTCCTTCATTGGAAATTGAAGGTTCATATGGGCCCATGTTAGACTGGACTTGGAAATCCACTCTGGAGTAAGCATGTCCTGTCTGCCCTGACCTTTGTGATAACCTGCATCCCTGGCAAAGGGCCTAATCCACCAAAGTCCAACTCAGTACACCGAGAGTGTACTGAGCCACCAAGAGCAGAGTATTCTTTGCCAAGCTGGTCAAAGTCTCACAGGAACAATAGAACAATTCAGCCTGACCCCAGGGGGATGCTATAAACCCTTCCCACATCTCTCTAACTCTCCACACCCACCTGATAAACTTGTAACTTGAGGAAAAAATATAATTATGCTGATATATGTGGTAAGTGTTAATCTTCCTATTTAGAAGTTGAGAAGATTTATTTCACAAAGTTTTAAAAATAATGCATCTTAAAACATGGTTTGCCCATGTCTCCATTATACTACTTACAGGGTAATTCTCACAAATTAACTCAAAACTTAATATAATATAATCATCTAAGGGGAGGTCAGAAAAGCTGATATAGTAGCATACTTTTCTAATGTGTATTAATCAGTAGGCTAATTTTCCAATTTAAAAAAAATAAAGTTGAGCCAAAAATTGAGGTATACATTAATTGTAGGAGATGAAGAAAACTAGGAAAATAATTAGATGAAGAGACACATTACTCTGTTGTTATAAAGGACATAAAAATTAAAAAAAGATAGCAAAAAAATGTTTTGCAAGCCAACCAACAACCGCAAATGATGGTAATAGTGGAGAAAACAAAGCATTGTGGAATGTAAAGCTGGGACCACAACTAGTCTAAGGCCAGAAAAAAGTCTCCCAAAGAAAGTGAAATGTTTAGGCTGACACTCAAAGGGCAGTGTCTCAGGAAGAGGAAGTGGTATTCAAAACTAGCAATAGAAAGCTGGTAAATTTGAGGAATTAAAAGAGGATGAGAATGGCTCTCAAGGGAAGTCAGAGATGTGACAGGAAAGACCAGCTGAAGGCTGGTGAAGGGGTGCCTGTGACCAGGGTTAGAATTATAAATTTATCATAGAGGGAGCGGGTCACTACAGGGTTTTCAGAAGGTGGGTGGGAGTAACATGGCTGATTCATCATTTTAGAGAAAGCACTCTGGCTTACATGTAAAGAATGGACTGGAGGCAAGAGATCCTGGTGAGAGGTAAACCATCTCTGCACTGGGATGACCGTCAGTGGTGGTAGAGGTGATGGGTAATGGGCTGTGTTCACAGATATTTAGGAAGTAGAATCAATAGGGCTTGCAGATTAATTTGATGGAAGGTTGTTAAAGTTAGAGAGGTCAAAAATGACTGCATTCATCTGGTACAGGCACCTGGGTGAGCGGCGGAGTGGTCACTGAGTGAGGAGCACGGATTGGGAGGGGCAGATCCCAACTGGGGCACATCAGTTCCCTTGTGGACATTTTGCAGTTCAGTACACTATGGGCCATCTACACGGTGGCATTGCCCCCAAAGCAGTTGGAGATATGTAAATCAGTTCATATGTTCTTATAGCTATGTTATGTAAAAGCATACGTATACATTTTTTTTTTTTTTAATTTTAGGAAAAGGCGTTGGACTAGAAAGGAGAGACTATTTAAATAAGAGTGATGGGCTCTGCTCAATAACTTTTAACCTGAGGTCTTCAGGAGGTCACCACACTCACCAGCAAAGCTGCAGAGAATGCCAGGTAAGGAGGAATCAGGACCAATAAGAAGGTAGAAACACTGCATTTGTTTATTGCTAAAAATGGAAACTTGAATAGGAAAGTAACAAATGCCTCTAGGTTCATAATGAAATATCACATGGAGAATGGTGTCCAATTTTTATTCATCACCCTTAGGACAAAAGAACAAGAAACGATCTACAACAGGAGAGCTTTCTAATAAATTAAAGTAAGGGCTTCTTTAATAAGGTTGTTAAAATCTGGAATGAGTTTCTTATGATTCTGTTAGACTCTTCTAGCTTCTAGCACTTTTATGTCATAATATTTTCCTACCTCTGATATTTTAAATATAACTGCTCTTGAGAAGTGCTGGGATCTTCTCAGTCCCTTCTTTGCAGACCTATTTTTTTTGCATGTGACACTCAGATGTAATTTTTAATATTTAAGGAAGCAAAGTCATAAGGCCAAAAGCAATTTTTACTTCTTAGCAATGGAACTGTGTACACTACACAGAGAACAGTAATCACATATATTTCTGATCTAGGGTCTCACACTCATAGCTTCTTCTGTAAGTTCCTGAGCTGAATGTGATGCCGCAGAGCACACCCAGAAAACGGGTCCCACCTGCAAGGTCCACAAAGATTGTAGAGAGAACCAACTTCTGCAGTCTGAGCTTTCAGGTCCTTGAGAAATGAGCTGTATTCATTGCGCTTAACAAGGCCACCCACCCCGAAGAGACATATTATAGAGGCACCTAAAAAGCCTGAAAGCAAAAGGGAATCCATCCTGTCTCCTTTATACCTTCTCAGAGAAGCTCCTCAAGGATCGTCAAGGTAGGAAAGAGTGCCACAAGCCTTATCCAGGTCTCAGACTCATGGTAAGGATGGTCACATTAAATTTATTTTACCCCCTCTGGATTTAAGGCTTCTCTGCCCAGCATTTTACAGTAAACTTTTCCAGTGCTCATTATTAAGCCAAGAACTAGTCTTGAGCACTAGTTAACTTATAAGAGCGATTGTTTTTTTTTATTTCTTTTTTTAAATATATTTTATTGATTATGCTATTACAGTTGTCCCATTTTCCCCCATCATTCCCCTCCACCCTGCACACCCTCTCCCACCCACATCCCCCTCTTTAGTTCATGTCCATGTGTCATAAGTTCTTTAGCTTCTACATTTCCCACACTATTCTTGCCCTCCCCCTGTCTATTTTCTACCCACTATATATGCTACTCATTCTCTGTACCTTTTCCCCCTCTCTCCTCCTCCCATGCCCCTGTTGCTAACCCTCCATATGATCTCCATTTCTGTGGTTCTGTTCCTGTTCTAGCTGTTTGCTTAGTTTGCTTTTGTTTTAGGTGTGGTTCTTAATAGCTGTGAGTTTGCTGTCTTTTCACTGTCATATTTTTATCTTCTTTTTCTTAGATAAGTCCCTTTAACATTTCATAGAATAAGGGCTTGGTGGTGATGAACTCCTTCAACTTGACCTTATCTGAGAAGCACTTTATCTGTCCATTCATTCTAAATGACAGCTTTGCTGGATAGAGCAATTTTGGATGTAGGTCCCTGCTTTTCAAGATTTCAAATATTTCTTTCCAGCCCCTTCTTGCCTGGAAGGTCTTTTTTGAGAAATCAGCTGACAGTCTGATGGGAACTCCCTTGTAGGTGACTGTCCCCTTATCCCTTGCTGTTTCTAGAATTCTCTGCTTCATTTTAATCTTGGCTAATGTAATTACAATGTACCTTGGTGTGTTTCTCCTTGGGTCCAACTTCTTTGGGACTCTCTGAGCTTCCTGGACGTCCTGGTAGTCTATTTCTTTTGCCAGATTGGGGAAGTTCTCCTTTATTATTTGTTCAAATAAGTTTTCCACTTGTTGCTTTTCTTCTTCCCCTTCTGGTACCCCTATAATTCGGATGTTGGGACGTTTAATGATGTCCCGGAGGTTCCTAAGCCTCTCCTCATTTTTTTGAATTCTCGTTTCTTCCTTGTTTTCTGTTTGGTTGTTAGTTTCTTCCTTCTGGTCCACTCCATTGATCTGAGTCCCAGTTTTCCTTCCATCTCTATCAGTTCCCCATGCGTCTTCCTTCATTTCACGTATTGTAGCCTGCATTTTTTCATCTAGTTTGTGAGCAAAATCAACCAATTCTGTGAGCATTCTGATGACCAGTGCTTTGAACTGTGCATCTGATAGGTTGGCTATCTCTTCACTGCTTAGAGGAATTGGCTCTGGGGCTTTTATTTGTTTTCCGGTTTGAGCCATTTTTGGTGGGGTTTTTTTGTTTTGGTTTGGTTTTAGTCTGGTCGCGGTTATTACATATGAGGGGTGGAGCCTTAGGTGTTCCTCAGGGCGGGGCAGCCCAGTCGCCTGGTTGTGACGCTGTATGCGGGGGCGGGGTCTGAGAGGGAACAATGGTGCCTGCTCAGCTCTCTCCTGGATTCAGTCCCTTCCACCACTTCCCCTTTGCCTGGACCGTCTGAGCATGGGAATGTGGGACCACCTGGTCAGCCAGCCACCCTGTGTGGCCTCACTGGTTCTGCACAATTGCCCCCCTGTGCCTGGGGTCCGCCAGCTGCTGCCTGTGGGCCCGGGGACTGCCAGCCACCGCCTGTGCACTTGGGAACTGCAAGCTGCTGCTGCTTGCGTTCCTGGGTCTGCACCTCCACTTTCTCCTGCTGCGACTCCGCCCCTCTTACCGGTCTGGATGAATGGTTGTTGGACTTCTGTACAGTTCAATTTTCTATAAGTTCTGGTTGTTTTCTTGTTTCTAAATATTTGTTGTCCTTAATTTTGGTTGTGAGAGGAGGCACAGTGTGTCCGCCTACGCCTCCATCTTGGCCGGAAGTAAGAGCGATTGTTTTAACCACAATCTCAACTCCACCTTTGGTACTTGATAGCAGCGGTCCCCAACATTTTTGGCATCATGAACCAGTTTGCAATGTGGGATGGAAAGGAGGCAAAGCTCAGTTAATCTTTCCTTGGGGCCTGGTTCCTAACAGGCTGTTTTGGGGTTTGGGGACCCCTGCTTTATAGCCAAGATGTTCAAACTCTTCAAGTCTGAAAACATCCATAATGGTAATTATGTTTTTAGAGCATCTGAATGAGGAAACATATAAATGCAAAGAGCCCCCATTCATTCCATGAAATATTCAATGAATTTTTATCAGAGCTACCATGTCCAAAAGTTATAGAGAAAAGGTGATACGAGATATGTGTGTATTTATGGTATTTCTTCCATCTACAGACACTATTCGGTATTCATAGGAGTAGAACAGTGGTTGGCAACCCTTGCTAACACTGGAACTTCAGATAACTACGGACGTCCTAGCCCCACCCTCACCAGTTAAATAACTGGTAGAAGTGGGGGCTGTGTAGGGGATCTGAATTCTGGCCTCTGGTCAGTGTCAAGAACCATGGAATTAGAGATCCCTTAATAAAGCCAAGACCTCTAAGGGCCTGAGGGGGAACAGATTGTAAACCACTGCTTTAGAGCTTTCATAAGGTTATTTGCTAGCTTTTGTTTTATTTTGTTATGTTTTGCATCCATTTCCCCTGGAAGGCTTAAGGCACAGGGCCTGCATACCTCTGCCAGAACCCCACCAGCCTACCCTTGCAAAGGAAGGTTTGGAGACCAAGTTCAGTCCCGAATTTTATCTACATCAACTTTCAAAGGCCTTAAAGAGTTGCAAATGTTGAGAAGCTAATGGAAATATAAAATATAAAATGAATAAGCCACTGAAACTTGAATTGATAGATTGCCAAACTATCAGAAGCTTAAAAGAAAATTGCTTTTATTCGTACATCAATTAGTAACACTCATTTGGTTCCAATTCATAAAGCATCTTCTTACATCTATGATTTATCATAAACAATTATTTTCCAGGAAATGCTTGGAAGGCTAAGCTCTTAAAATTTTTGATTAGTCTTTAATGATTTAAAATGTACTCTTCTGCTTTTCTCCATGCAAAGGAGGATAACTAATTATTCTGAATTGATGGAAGGCTTGAGATTAGATTACATAAAGACAAGGACATGGCATATGGTAAATAGACCATCAGTACTTTGGGCCCCCTAATTTAATACCTGCTGAAGAAATAAGTGCAAAATTATCACTGTTGTTTTTACTATGTACCCACAGAATGCCATTGCTCTACATTAAACAAAAATCTCGTCTCTGAATTCTTTCACAAAATACTTGTAGGTGGTGGAGCAGTTTGTTACTACTAACACTTGTGACTTTAACATGAAATCCCAGAAAAAGGTTTAAATATTAATTATAACAGTTAATATTACGAGAATGCATATATCCAACACATTACCAAGTGAATCCTAAATTTGCACTCAGAAAAGCCAATAGCCTTGTGTTCCAATGTTGGCCTTCTTTTCCATCAAATCTTTACCCAAGGCAGCCAATAAAAGTATGATTAATTCCATTTCTTTATTTTTTTCTGTTTCTAACTGAAATAGATTCATATCAGAAGTGCAAATGGTCAAAAGTTTTCAGTAGAAGAATGAATAATGAATGATAATAAACAAAGTCATCATTTACTTTACTTGAAATTATATTAAGACATTTTTATTATTTAAGTAGTTAAATGTCAAAAATAAAATAATGAAAAAATATAAATAAACATTTAAATAATTTTACAAGGGGCAAGTCTTTTTTTTTTTTTGTAAGGCAACAAGTAATTTATTGTAAGGATGATGAATCATTGGTGAATTTTTGAACTGTGTTAGAAAGCAATTTTTCAAGGGCACGGAGACTGGCTGGTCTTATAGCCTCGTTATAATTTATTGTCCAACGCATCCAATCTGAGTGGTGTTCGACATTGTTTCTCATAATGCAAAGGGAAATTTAGTATCATTGGTTTAGAAAAAGGCCACATTCGAAGTCAGTTCAATAAGTGATGGTCTGTGCTCAGGGTCATTAAAAAGGGCGTGGGCATGTTTTTCATTGAGTACGAGACGTGCATACAAGGGGGAAAGTCTTTCAGGCGTACAACCAAAGGAAGGAAGCATAAACGAAAAGACTGATGGATTTGACTCACAAATGTTTTTCATTCCAAATTGATCTTACTTTTAGTTGTGTGTATATTATTCAAGTAAGGTAAAATTGGAAAAGTGTTTTTAAAACACAAACTGATAAAGTGTTAAATTCTTACAAATTAATGAGGAAAAATAAGCAATGGATAAGAACAAGATATTAACAAAAGCAAAAATTTTAATGGACTATAAACACATGAAACTGTCATATTACAACAAGTATAGTTTTTTCTATAAAATTGGCAAAGATCAAAATTTAAGATGTAAAGATACCTAGTTTTATTGAAAGTTTTTGTGAAAAGTCTACTTTTACACATTGCTGGTGAGAATACAAATTAGTGCAATATACATGGAAGTCAATTTGGCAATAAGTAGCAAAACCTTTTAAGATTTTTATACTCTTCAATATGATAATTTTATTTCTAGGGATTTATGATAAGGAAAAATTGAAAAATACCTAAATATTCAACAGAAAGTTATGTTATGGTATATACACATTCCCACTAAAAAGTGATATAAGTTATCATTATATATGTTATCTGTGACATGAGAAAATGACTGAAGAAAAGAAGTTTAGATTAGCATACCAGCAGTTACCTCAGAGTGATGGGCTTACCACCCAGCACAGCACTATAGCTTCAAAACTGTCTTCCAAAAAGATCGAAGTTGTTATACTATTGGATGGCCAAAAAAGAGAGGCAAGATTTATAAAATGACAGCTGTCAAGTTGGAGGCAGCTCAATCTTCTTAAATGATATAAATTCGTGAAAAATAGCGTACTGCTCCCTACTTTTAACAGAATATAGCAGAAGTGTAAAGGGTCTTGGGTTCCTTTAAGCATTATCATCCTGGGTACAAAACCCTTTACCATAAAAATTAAGACCACTTGAAATGCTACAGAGAATGCCAAAGGAATTTGATATTTTCTGAAAAATCACAGAGAACAACAATAAAAAAGTTTGCTAAGATACTATAGTTGGGCGATGTTCTTTTTTTTAAGACTTTATTTATTTATTTTTAGAGAAGGGAGGGAGAGAAACATGGATGTGCAATAGGTTGCCTCTCACACACCCCCAACTGGGGACCTGGCCCACAACCAAGGCATGTATCCTGACTGGAAATCAAACCGGCGACCTTTCAGTTTACAGGCTGGCACTCAATCCTCTGAGTCACACAAGCCAGGGTAGGCAATGTTCTGATAGTTGACATGGGTGAATCTTTCAACTCTCTGAGTCTAACCCTCTCCACATTTAATTGCTGAACATCATAACAACTTATATGGCACAGTATATAAAATGCTAGAAGACGTTCTGATTGTCCAAAAGGATGGACACCAGAAGCCAAAAGCTAATAACCTGATATTGGTTCCTGAACCAAAATTTTCAACACTATTAAACCAGTAGGTGTGAGTTTGGAAGAGAAGTATAAGAACACATCTTTCAGCCATAAGAGCGTGTTCAACCACAGAAGGTCTTGGTGATAAAAGATCAATTGTCATCCACAAGGAAGAGGACTTAGAACCAGGATGTCACTACTTCCCATTGACCTCCCAGGAGGATCCCTGGTTCTGGTCGGTTCCATGCATGCTCCCTTCCCCACTGTAAGCTTCTATGTCCCGGGCGTCTTTCTTTCCTGTCTTTAGTCCAGGCTCTCCATCTCCCTGGTGCTCACCCGATCTTGGCTGCAAACAAGCAGCAGTGCTTGAGAGTACTTGGGCCCCTTCCAGAGTTATATGGCCATGTGTTCCACAAAACAAGAGGGTGGCACGAATCTCCAGCCCTCCAATTCAGGAGGATGAGTGACATATGAAACTAAAGGCATCAACATGTGATTAGGTCTTTCAGAGGACTGCTTCAATCATGAGGAATCATTAGTAAATAGTCTGGATTGACACAGGAGTGTACTCAGCATGCAAGGTGCCTTTTCCTGGACAAAGCACCAAAATACTTTCAAAGAAATGCTTGTAAGTAGGAGCCTTCTAGACAGATGCACTGGAGAACTGAGTCAGCCTGAATTTTAGCAGTCTTAGCTAAGTTATTCTGCCTTGGACAGGGTTGCTTAGACCCTCCTAATACTGGTCCCCTGCCTGCTGGCTTATTCCAGATACTTCCTTGACCAGCTGGCAGAATGCTACAGTGGCCTCTTTACAAACTAGATCAATCCCTTGGCAGAACCAGCCAATTACACCATTCATCGTATTTCTAACACCTGGTGCTGCTGAGTTAGAAAGAGCGGACACATCAGCTAGCACTCACTCTCATAGAAGCAGCAGGGTCGAGAACCATTCTTTAAATCTCAATTTGCTTCTGAGATGTTTCAATAAAATGAGCAATCAATTTAAGCAACTATAATTCTCCCACAGTTTAGGATCTTCATAGGACAGAACGGCAGAAACAGAAATCACAACCTACACGGGGCTGCTAAAATCTACAGGGCTTTCCCATGTTCCTCTAGATCAAGCAATAATGAACCTTCAATACTTATGGAAACTGCAACTGTAAGACTTCCTAGTGTCCCTCTGCCTCACTTAAAAAGAAAGATCTCCCCCACCATAACCCACTCATTAGCAGGCTCATATGCAAGTACATCTGATACATCTGTCTACACACCACACTCTACAACAGGACACCTCCTATTGATCGTCAAGTTGACATCAAACATTTATGGAAATTGATAAAAGCTAGGCCATCAAGCTAGCCAATTCGAAGTAAACATGTCAAATAACTGGTTTCACACAGAACATATCATTTAACCCCAATGTACTCCAGTTAGAAACAATAAAAGAAATAACTACAGAAACATAATATTTGAAAATTTTAAACATATTTCTGAACAACCTATTGATCAAAAAAATCAAAATGGAAATTTAGGAAAATACCAAGTTGATTAGAAAAATGTTATGTACCGAAACTGCAAGACACAGTTAAAGAGGGTCTTAAAGGTTTAGTTTTTAATGCTTACATCAGAAAAAAAAGAACAAGAAAAGCTGAACTCGATGAAGAAATCATCCAACCATAAAGAATTAGAAAAAAAAGAGCAGCAAAATAAACTAATATGGGAGAAAATAATAAAAATAAGAGCAGAAGTTAATAAGAAAGAAAACAAACATATAATGAGGACGAATAAAGGTCAGAAATGTAATAAAATATACAAGGTACTATAAAGAATAACAAAATGGGAAAAAGAGAGTGGTATTTAAAAATTTTAAATCAAGATTAAAAGGGGCAAAGTTATAGTCACCACAGAGATTAGACAGATAAGATGTTATGAACAACTCTTTGACTATGAATTTGAAAACTTAGATGAAATAAACAGATACATAGAGGTTTACAAAAACCAACGTTTTAAAAAACTAGAGAACATGAACAGTCCTATGAGCTTTAAAGAAACTGAATCAGTAGTTTTAAACAGTGCGATTAAACACACACACTGCATGCACACACACGCACAGTCTAGATGGATTTCTAGGAAATTCTATCAAACACGCAAGCACTGGACAATTCTAATCTTACACCAACTTTTCCGTATAATGTGAAAAGATTCATTTGTAATATAACTTCGCTTTCAAAACCAAACAAGGATATTATAAGAAATGAAAAATATAGGACAATCTCACTTATAAACTAATATACATGCAAAAAATGTAAAGATAAACATTTTTATGAAACAAATCAGGTAAAGGGCAATTTATTATGACCACACTGATGTTACCTAATAATCTAGGTTGCCTTATTATGAGATCAATTAAAGTAATTCACCATGTTAACAGCTTAAGGTTAAAAAAAGTGTATTTCAAAAGAGGCAGAAAAAATTGGATGAATATTCTACATCCATTTGTGATTTTTTTTTTAAATAACAGCAACATCTTCCATAGCAAACTAAGAAGTGAAGGTGTTTTCTTAACCCAATAAAGGGCATTTCAAAAAACAGAAACCCTGTACCTAACAATGAAACTTTGGAAGCACCCTCTTTAAGAGCAGATTCGAAATAAGGTTGCCTGTTTTCATCAAGTTCTTTTTGTATTGCACTGGATGTCTTTGCACAGTAAAGCAAGAAAAAGAAATAAAAGGTAAAGGATTGGAAAGAAACAAAACTTTCAGTATTTGTGGATGATATGATTGCTTACACAGAAAATGTACCCCAAAAGCTTAACACATGGGAATTACTTAACAAAACCTTTTTGAGGAAAATAAGAAATAAAATAGTCGTGAGGATTAAATGAAACAACCTATGTTGACTACTTGACACACAGTAAAAACGTAGTAATATAGATACCCACACAATTGGATAATACTGTAAATTTTTAAAAGGTATGATTTATATTAGCAAGAAACATTTTTTAAATACCTAGGACAAAATAATGTGTAAGCATTCTATAGAGAAAATGAAAAGATGTCTTTATTAAAAGACATTTCTATAGAGAAAACTAAAAAAATTTATTAAAAGACATTTATTTAATAGGGTAATATGAAAACCAATTTATTTAATAGGGTAGGAAGACTGAATATCATAAAAGACATCAACTCCTTTTCAAATGGATCTATAACTTCAGTGCAATTGCAATAGAAATTCTACCAGAGCGTGTATGTGCCTATAAAACTCAACAAGCAAATTGCAAAATTTACATGAAAAAATAAAGGGTCAACAAAATCCAAGACACTCCTGAAGAAGACCAAGGTGTGTGTATGGGAGGTGGTGGGGGTGTTGGGAGATTGTTCCTGTTAGATATCAAGACTTAGCTACAAAAATCAGGGCGGTGTGATATTGATGCAGGCACAGACTAACAGACCAAAAGAAGAATAGAGAGCCTGATAATAAATTATTGCTTACATGGAAAATGGATTTAAGACAAAGCAGACATTTCAGATCACAAGAAAAGATGAACTACTCAATAAAAGACACTAAGTCATTTGTTTATTCAAATAGAAAAAAAATAAAATTGTATCCCTACACTATACTCTAACACAAAATGAATTACAAATAAATTAGATATTTGATATGAAACACAAATTATAAAATATTAAAATATAGAATTATAAGAATTATATAGAATATGTTTAACCTCTTGTTTCTTAAACAAGCAAATAAAGTAAAATTTAATGAGAGGATAAATTAAATTGTATTAAAGTGAAGAACTTGAGGTTACCATTAAGAATGAAGAGCAAGCAAATAGAGAAAGGGAGGATATTTGCATAATATGTAACCAGTAAGAGCGTTAGTGTCCAGAAGGTACACCGTATTTTGCTGTGTATAATGTGCACCCACATTTTTACCCATAACTTTCAGGGTAAAAAATCTTTTGTTTTAATTCTTTAATTCAATTATTTATTCATTTATATTTAGATATATGTTATTTATCTTATAAAAGATTTTTAGCATTTCTTTTTGAATGTACAATATTGTTATTGCTTTCTAGAGTTACACCTTTAATGCGTAAGCATAAATAAAAGAATTAAAAACATTTATATAGATAAAGAATTAGTACTACCCATGTATAATGCACAACCTTATTTTTTTCCTCAAAAATTTGGGCAAACAAGTGCTCATTTACATGGCAAAATATGATATATAAAGAGTTCTTATAAATAAATAAGAAAAAGATATACTCAGTAGGAAAAATGGGTAATTGACATAAACAAGTATTTCCTAGAAGGGAAACACAAATACACAAACATATGAAAAGATGACTGAGGAGACATTTGCAGGGTTCATCCTGGACCATGTGTGTGCATGGCTTGCTGCTCACTGTAGCTGACCTCTCTTCTCCTGGCTGGGACATAAATGAAGGCCCTGGATCAGGTGGCTATGGGGAGAGTAGACTCAGTAAGAAGGACCAGAGTTTGTGTCCTGGCAGTGGTGGTGGTGCTGGCCAAATACATATTCACCTTGAAAATGATGATGCACAGAATATCAAGATCATTAAAATGAATCTTGGATAGCTAAGAAATGACTAACCAAGAGTCTGTTGGCTTTGTGAAAATGATGCCAAAATTCCAGAGATTTCACTTTGCATCAAGAACATTACATGAGTAGAAGAAATATCTATGGTCCTGTCAAAGGAGGAGCTGCCATACTTAGATAATAGCAGACTTTGATAAATCACTAAGTAAATACAAAGGGAAAAGATACCCAACATGCCATAATATCATTAACAATTATAAACTGGTTACAGACACTGTCAAAAGTTATGTTCAACTAGTTCAGTCAAGATGGAGGTGTATGTAAACACAGATCACTTCCTTGCACAACCACAGTGAAAATTACAACTAAACTACAAAACAACTATCACCCAGAATCATCAGAAAATCAAGCTCTATGGAAGTCCAACAGCCAGGGAATTAAAGAAGTCACATTCATCCAGATGGGTAGGAGGGGCGGAGACGTGGAAATGCACAGAGAGGTGAGGAGATGTGGAGATATGGAATGGATGGCCTCGCACCCATGCGCTGTGGATAAAAATTGGGAAGGATACCTTGGGAGAGAGGGATCCCAGTCAGCACCAAACCACACATCCCAGGGTTCCAGTGCCGGGAAGATAAGTCCCCATAACTTCTGGTAAAACTAGTGGGGCGGGGGGGGGGGGGGGGTTAGAGTGGCAAAAGAAACTGTGGGAATCTCAGGAGTCTCTTCTTAAAGGGCTGCAATGGACTTAGAACTTTCACAGACCCGCTCCTGGACTCCAGCACCAGGGCAGAAGCTGGAAGGACACCAGTGGCAGACAAGGAGAAACTGAAGTGTCTGCATCAGGGTGAGTGCCAGGGCACAACTCCCTCCTGACAAAACTCCAGAGGCCAAGCAGTAGTATTGTCCCTTTTCTGAGCCCTCCCCCACACAGAGCCACAGAGAGGTGACAAGTTAGGGGCAAGATGTCTGTAACCAACACATTCCTTCTTGCTGCAAAACTGTTCTGTATTAACCTTGTACTAAATCATTGTAACACACAACTAGCAGAAAAAATCTAAACAATTCACCAACACCGAATCCCAAAGCTTCTAATCAGTCGTATCACCCATCTTCCCCTTGGCTGACATGGTATTTTAACTAGGAGTGAGTTACCTTTTTTGATCTTGCTTTTGCATTATTGAGGATGTATTTTGTGGGTTTAATTACAACTGAATGTTGACAGCAGTGGCTAACAAGGGATTTAGGTTTCCTCTATTTATGGTTCAGGGTACTAAGGAACTACATCCAAAACACCACTGATAGATGACTGCAATGCTTCTAATGGTTCTGCTCTTGTCAGCTGGGAAGGACACTCTGGGAAATGCACAGTAGGAATTTTACATAGACAGAAACTCAGTCAATGAGAAGTGAAGCGATACACCCAAGGCCACAGGCAATAAGTTACTGAGCCTGGATATTAATAGAGGACTGCTTGGTTTCCCTAATCTCCGCAACGCACTCAGATTTTATATATCACATGGTCTGAACCTTAATTATAAAAACTTGAAACAACTTTGGTCCAGATCCACAGCCACTAGCAGAGACATACAGTTGGAATAAACATTTTCCTTGTGTTTTTTTTGTCTCATGCTCCTAAATTTCATCTCCTAAATTGAGCATTTGAAAAGAAAACCAAATCAGAAAGTCCAGAAGAGCATGTAAAAAGCAGTCAATTAAAGGGGCAAGCAAAAAAGAAACAATCCAGGTATACTATTTCAAAGAAGACTGGGAAGTTCAGAGACTTTGGCGGGAGGCAGAGAATGGTGGGAGGCAACGCCTAAAGCAATTTCCTGAAACTAAGAGCTGCTGGCCCTCTTGGATTGGGTAGTGAGGTACCCATTTCAGATGCTGGAGAGAAAGATTTCATAGAGTTTTTCTCTTTTACAGTATAAAGATGAATTATAGCTTTTAGACAAAGATTCTAACCAATTTTGTCATAAAGACATTTGTGGTTGCGTTTCACACGATGTGGTCTTACACTCTTACAACTATACCTGGCCAATAAGAACTAGTGAGTGCACATTTGTGAAGTGGAATTTAAGGAATGGTAGGCTTATTGATGAGAAACGATGCCATTTTCCTCACAGGCAGTATCTGTCATGAGCAGATGACTCACATTGATGCATTATAAACAGTACGAATTCCTGAGGAAACTTCTCCACTGGGCCCTCCACTCACACCAAGTTCAAGACATTAGCCAAATGTATAGACACAGACACAGACATACCCGGAAAGGATACATCAGAATTCCACTGATACTAAAACTGGCCTCGAAGAGAGAGCAGCAACACAATCTGGCTTTGTAGCCGCAGACAGAACTTAGCTTTGGCCTTTTTCATCTTGGTCTTCTAAGCCAGTAGACGAGCATAAAGCAGACAGCGTCATAGCACTTACTCCAGAATGCATGTGGGAAGTTAGCCTTTAAAAGAGGGACAAAATGAGGCTTGTGATCCATTTAAATTGTACAGGAACTGAGGTAATTTTGGAACTGATTAATCTTTCAAATACCAAAAAACAGCCATCACTTACCAAGAGCCTACTATAGACCTGGCATCTGTGTGAGGTGTTTTACACACACATAATATTCACAACCATCATGCAGTGTGAATGTGATTGGGGCCATGATAAACACAAGGCACCTGAGGCTAAAAGAAACAACTTACAAAATGTAGGTAATTTATCAATAACTGAGCTAAAGTGCGAACTCAGATATTCTTGAGTCTAAAGCTTGGACTCTTTTCACCATGCTATGCTATTGAAGAATTAGCCATTTGTGTTCGGGGTCACTGCTCATTGTTAAATACAGCTCCAAAACCATGAAGAGATCTGTCCCTGGTAATAAACAGTAGTTTATATTCAATTTAATGTACTAGAATGAACTCAGAAGTTAACACTGTTGATCATTGTTGACCAGTTCAAAACCACGGTCACTTTTTCCCAGTCCATGGTTAAATATGTTTAGCAAATGTTGACTTCTCCAGAAGGAAAGCACAGTAGAAATCAAGTGTGCTCCCCCAAAGCTTGAAACGTGCTTTGTGAAGAGTAGGCACGTCATGAATTGCAAATATGTTTTCCCAAGTGCAGCTTATTTCATAGAAATGATGAAATGACCAAAGAAAGTGAAGCCGGATTCCTGATTTCACTTTATTTTCCAAAAACAGTCAATGTGTAAGTATGATCTAGGGCTTCCAGATATGTTCCCTGGTGTTAAAGCTCTCGTGATTGTGGTCATACAGCAAGTTCTTAGGCAGTGCACTTAATGTGATGCCAAAAGCCCTAAATTCCCTGTCCTGGCTCTGTTACTGTTGAGCTCTAAAATTCTGGGCCATTTAACTTCGCTAAGCCTCAGTTTCTTCACCTTCTAAAAATGGAAATAATGATTCCTACCTTTCAAAACAGTAAGGATGAATTGAATACAGACTGAACCACTCTATATATCATGAAGTGCTACACAAACATACCAGCACATTCAGAACACTGAACAGGAATCAGAATAAAGTATTAGGAACTACTTCCCAAATCCTGTCCTTTAAAAGTTTTGATTTACTTCCTTTCTTGAGTTCTGTGAGATTTCCCTAAATATTATTTCTGGGATGTTCTCTTCCACTCCATTTACTATTGGGTTGGCCAAAAAGTCCATATGTTTTTTTCTGCTAAATAAAAGACGTATTTTTCATGTTCTCCAATAACTTTATTGATTTGGATATTTTGAGTATATCAGCCATCTTCCATGTGGTATAACAATGATTGTTCTCAATTAATGTCTCGATTTGATCGCTATCAACTTCAACTGGTAGTGAGAAATCTCCAGCACGAGACTTCGAAAACCATATCTGACAGGTTCGATCAATCACAGCACCTTCTCTGTACACGGCACAAATCTTTTTTGTGCTTCAGTTGCATTTTTACCTTTCTTGAAATAGTAAAGCATAATATTCCAAAAATGTTGCATATTTTCTTCTATCTTCAATATTTAAATGACTACACAAAAATTCACCAATTTCCTTAAGTTTTTTTAAATGCACACTAATATGACAGCTGTTTCAAATAAAGTTAAAGACAACTAAGCACTACTAGAGCTATCTTATGGGAAAAAAACAAAGTTTTTGGCCAACCCAATATTTTTTATTACTTCAGTGGGTGTCTGTTCCCAGCGGTCAATCCAGTCCATGACTAAAGTAACAGATGTCCCAAAGGGCTTCCCCTCCAGCCAAGCAGCAAAAAAGCTTTTGAACAAATAAATCAGTGTTATGGCTATAACTTCAATGCCCTATTTATAGCTTACCTATAGATTCCAAAAAAGTTTCACAGTAAAGAGAAATGTGCAATTTGTTCTAGGATAATGTGCTTGCTTATAACGCACCAGAGTCATCCACGTCTTTTCTCAGAGACCAGTGTCCATCTCTTACTTTACAATGCATGTGTGTATGCAGTTTTGAGATCTTCAGAGAATAACTTTAGCTCTGCCTTGAAAGTTATCAACATCTCTAGAATATCATGGGAAATCTGCTAACAATTTCCTCCCATTAATTCCTAATGGCATAAAAAAACCTTCTCAGTAAGTTTTGGAACTGCCCAGTTGTGATGAAAAATGAAATGCTTTCATTTTGAAAGAAATTGTCCAGGTAGCACTCCCACAACCCAGCGTCCAGAAATACCGGCTGTGTAGTCTATGTCAAAGTTGTCTCGTAACTTTTTACTCTTTTTTATACACAACTGAGACACTAGGCTGTGGTGCTTAGGAACACAAATTGAGGCTCCAAACAGTCTGGCTTCAAACCCTGGCTCTCCAAACCCTGCATGATCCTGGGGAAGTTATTTAACCTTTCTGTATCTGTTTCCTCAACAGTACAATGGATTGATAACAGACCTGCCTTACACAATTGTATGAAACAAATGAGTTAACATATGTAAAAGTGCTTAAATTGATGCCTTGCACGTAGTATGCTCCTTCCAAATGTTAGCTACTACTACTATTATTATTTGCCTTCACAGGCATTACCTGAGGCATCTTGTCCCAATCTCTCCAAGGACAATACAATTGCTGGGATCTTTGCAGCTAAATAATCAGTATCGCCTGATGTCAATGGATGTGAATTGCTAACACAGCTTTTGAAAAGCATTCTAATAGACTTCTGAACTTCATATTCTGTCAAAGAGCCACCTTATTTCATGAACAGGACTCATACAGCCTTGAGTATGTGAGCAGAAAATTAGTACAATCCTTAATATTGCTCATAGTAGCAAACACACAGAGTCTAGACACTAAGTCAGACAACCTGGGTTTGCAGTCTGGCTGTGTAAACTTAGGCAGCTTACTAAAACTCCCGAAGTCTGGTTTCTTCATGTGTAAAATGTGGAAAGCACTGGTATCTAACTCATACAGTCTTGTGAGAATTAAATGAGATACCTAAATCCAGCACAGTGCCTAGCACATAGCATATACTCAATCAATGTTAGCTGTTGCTATTAATTTTTCTCTGGTTTGGTTAGTCCAGTTGATATGAGTTTTTGCCTGTATTAATTATAAAACAACTTATATTAACAGTTGATATTTTAAGGCCCATAAAATATAAGAACAGAGCTTTACTAGCAGAAGTCTTTTTCTTGTGCAATTATTATGTCAGATTTAGTTCACTCGAATAGGCATTTTTGGAAGATTTTATTATAAACTTTACAATATAAAACAATCTTGAAGTAATTGTCTAAGAAACATATAGAAAATATGTTGAGGAAGGGGCTGACCTCTGTGATAGAATCATCAATGCTTCCTTTCTACCTAATTTTTGTTTGCTTTTATAATTTCAGAGTCAAGATCAGAACTTCAGGATGACAAAATTATAGAGTCAGAAGGTTAAAGGATATCTTAGTTGAGGAAGGCTGTTGACTGCCCCACCCAAGTCAGGCAGATATGGTTTGCCTTGGGCAAAGCCATGCTAGTCAGTTCATCTTTGTTTATCTCGTAGCTTTCCTTTATTTTCTCAGTCCTTGAACCTACGCTGGTCCCATCATTGCTCTTACCAAGTGGTCAATTTATTTCTGTTAGTGTTACCTGCTAATTAACTTGTTCACCGCTGATGGGCTCTCAGAGATGTTTGGAGATTCTTACATTTGGAAAGACCAGAAAGAATGAGGGGAATGAAGCTATAATAGTAGACCTGTCCGTTGTGAAGTCATTAGTTTAGGGCTAAGGCCATTCATTGCCCAATATCCTGTGTGCACTATTGTTATATATAGGGCTATCATTCCTGTGAGCTTGTTAGTGCTCATAGATTGAATTATATATAAAAACTTTCTTCGATATTTGACTTGGAGACAAAGAGACTCAAATCCTACAACATAATAGTTGACTATATCCTCTATGGCAGTGAATGGGAAGACCCAGAAGCTAGCCTGAACACAAATCATTTCTTTCTGAAAAATATCACCCAATGGAAATATCACCAAGGAATGGCTTGTCGCCAGCCTTCCCCAAAATATGTAAAGACAACATGTTATTAAGCAAACAGCTTATTACAAGTCCCCTAGTCTGCACTTCCAGCCAGAGGGCAGCACCGAATCCCTCCTCTCACATTTTGGAGCCACCACCGTTAACACTATGAGTAGCTCAGACATGGAGCTCATTCAACTCTAAGCAAATCTTGCTACAAAACTACTCATTTTATTACTTGAGCAGAATTGTTTTGTAAGGTTTCTTATCTTTGCTTCCACAAGTAAGATGAAATTTTACAGCTGGAAGAGCCTGAGAAATTATTTCTGCAGCCCCCTCATGTGACATGTGAAGATCCTGAACTCCACAGTGAGCAGGTCTCAGTGCCCAGGTTTCCGTGGATGACAAGTGTCAGCAGCTCAGATCTGTGTCCCCTTCCTGCTCGGGGGTCTTCTAGGGTTCTTTGCCTTCAGACTGAAGGTGACTAGAATAACAAATTCCTTGAATAATATAGCCCACCTTTCTGTCCACATTCTGTGTGGAAAATGGTTAAGTGTGAATTTCAACCCTTTAGGAGGCCGATTCAACCATCTAGGTAAAAGATAATGGTGATTTGTTCTGGAGTTATGTCAGCTGAGAAGGAGAAAAATGGATAGACTTGAGATCTATTTCAAAGAGTAAATAAAAATAACTTTCTGATAGCTTGGATACATTGGGTGAATAAAGGAAAAGAATCCAAAATGACACCTAGACTTCTGCTTGGGCAACTGAGGGTAACTGAGGATAAGGAAGATAAGACATGGGCAGAATTGAAGGGCAGGGCAGAGTGGTGAGAGAAAAAGTTCTTTTAATGTTTCAGGCATAACAACCTGTTGAAGAGGTGGCCAGGCATGTGTGAGAGAAGGAATGACTCTTCCCCCTTCTCTGGATTCCAAAAGGAGAGATTTCTCTTAACCTCTCCAGTCTTTGGACCACCCCCCTACCTGGCTCTTCACTACGGCAGTAGGGTAAGTGATATTACTAGGGCTCTAGGGAGACTAACTGGGCATACACAGTCAGCCCTTAATTTTCTGGAGTCAGGCTGCCCACAAGAAGCATACCTTTGCTGTGTTCCTCAATGCTGTACGTTTCAAAGGGATAGGCTCCTTGTGTGGAGAGGACTACAGCCTTGTTTATATCTGGGAGGGTAGGTCTGTGTAATTCTGGAAGTACTGTATAAGCTCATAAATATAAGCCCATATTAACTTATTAAGCAAGCAGTATCTGCTTAATAAGTTATAAATGTGATATTTCAATGTCCTGTTTCCTCTTTTGTTGTTTCCCATTTTAGTCATATCAGGGCAAAGAAGAGACGTGTTATTCATTGGATCTTCTCAGAGCTCCAGTGTGACAGCAAGAATGTTGGAGGAATACAGAGGCCTAACTCCAACACGTAGGGCCCTGCAGCCTCAGAGGAGGGCCTAAATGCTTGCTTCCTAATTTATAAAAGGGAGAGCCTAACACCACCCCCACCTCTCGTTCCAGATTATTATGGACAGCACATGAGATAATTCTGTAGAGTGCCAGGCTCAAATTAATATTCAAATATTCAAAACACCATTTTTAGATCAAAAAACACTTACTAAGGAATGTAAAGACAGAATTTCTGCAGAAAATACACAAAAAATGAACAAATGAATATTACTATTGTAGTAATCATTATTATAGATATTTCAGCACATGTCTCCTTAAGTAAATAGTGGTTTATCAAAGGTGACAGCCACGCAGGAAAAAAGGTCATTAATGTTCATTTATTCAAGTTTTCCTGTTTCAAACGTTGAAAAACTGCCCTATACTTTAGCTTTGTACATTTATAGAAAATTAGAAATACATTCCTAGCAAATGGATTCCTTTATCAAGAAAGGGAAAAATTTTTCACAAAGACACAAAAATTTGTGTCTTTCACAAAGCTGGAGTGATTTAAAAAACAAAAACAAAACTTCCACATGCAAGCCAGGCATTGCATTCTGCTAGAAGTGATGAAGCAGAGAGGCAGATATTAAGGTTCAATGTGGTTTTCAGTCCAGACAGGATGGCAGCTCTAGGAACAAAGCCACACAGTTTATAAAGCATTGTTGATTTTCTTTTGCTGGGTTGTCACAGCAAGGCAGCAAGTCCTGTCGCTGAATTTTACAAATGACTAAGCAAGTTTCAGAGCATTAACATGTTGAGGGAGAAACAATATAATAACAGAGGTGATTAAATCCCACAAGCTTCCCGGTGAATTCAGGTGAATGAAAATACGTCTTTTCTGTGTACAAAAACAAAACAAAAAAAGAACCCTCCAGGGGACGTTCACCATGAAGAACGTCAGGTTAACTGAGACAAGACCTCAATCAACCAGCCTGAGAGTCGCCAGCACAGTCACTGCTGTGTTGCTATCATAAAGAACTCCTGGTGGATCCTAGGCTAAGACACACACCAAAGAAACAATATTTATCATTGTTCTCATTTTAATGAAAGTTTGGATGTTAGTATACCAAGTTTTTAAATACTAATTTCTTTGTTCTACTTAGAATGTACTTGAGGGGCAAGAATTTTTTTGTATGGGAAGGTACTAACACACAGGAAATAAATTACAACCAAAGGCCGCATGGGGTAACAGTTTGAAATGTAATTAAAGTCTGTGTGTTTTATAAGAAAAACAAATATTTCATGTACCTGATTTTAAAAATTAGAAAGAAACGTACAATCACAGGTCATATGGAAGTTAAAATTAAAAAAAAAAAAAAAAAACTCTGGTGTTTTCTGAGTGAAATATATAAGGTTTTAAAATTTTATTTGAAATTAAAAACTGGGAACAAATACTTATTTTCATGTTATATCCATTTTATGTTAAGGTTATTAGCATCAAGGAGGGCAAGAAGAGAATGAGACAAAAAGAGAAGAAAAAATATAGAAAAAGAGACTGGCGAGATGGAGGATAGTTAGTGGAAGGGAAGATGGGAAAGTGGGAAGGAAAGAGTGAAAGTTGGGAGGGCCATGGGAAAGCAATCACACAAATGCGAGGGATGTCAGAAGAGCGGAAATGGAAAGCACAAGGCACAGACATGGAGAGAGGAGAGGAAGACGGAGGAAAAGGAAAGAGGCTGAGGCAAGCCAGAGGTTCAGTGGTTTCTGAAACATGTTGGATAAATGTTGACGCTATTGTTTTGTGAACTTTGAAGCATTAACAATTGTGATCGCTGTCTTTGGAAACAGCATTTAACTATTTAATACTACTGGTCACAGATGACTTTAGAAGAATTGCATATTTCTCAAAGGATTGAGTATTTTCCACAGGAATAAGAGATAATCCAAATAAAAATGTCTAGAGTCCAAAGAGTAATCTGACAATCTTGGAGGATGCTTCCCGGAAACGAGTGCAGACTACAGAAACACGCTTTTGGTTCTTTGGAGGAAATGGAATTGGTGGTGGTGCTGCTGTTTCCTTTGCTTTCATCAAGGCTTGGTGCTGGGTTCTCTATACACATTAATTTGACTTAAATCACAGCCCTCAAGTCAGGGAGCTCCTACTCTGACCTTATATACTATCCTTAGTGAATCATTTTCCCTTGCCTTAAAGCCATCACTACTGTTA
Organism: Glossophaga mutica; assembly: GCA_039655065.1. NCBI lineage: Eukaryota > Metazoa > Chordata > Mammalia > Chiroptera > Phyllostomidae > Glossophaga > Glossophaga mutica. The sequence continues at coordinate 46,681,538 of CM077306.1, read as the reverse complement.
AATTTGAAAAGCAGAATACATCTCCTTTGCTACAAAGTTGCCGTTATTAATTACATACTCACTATTTTCCAAAAGCCCCAGGACTGTTATATTAGTTATAGCCGAACCTTTTCTATCTTGCTTTCATCGTCTCAACTGTTCATTCTTCTTCCCTACTGGTAGTAGGGGAATTGCTTGGTTCCCTGTGCCTTCCTTTCTCCAACACATTCCCAGCCTAGAACATCATAGCCCTGTATCTGACAACATGACCCGGGGACCCAACCCGTTCCTATGTACAAGAGAGTGAGAGGACACTTGGCCTATAAATGGCATAGGTCAGTATTATTAGCTAAATCCCCCGTCTTTAACCTAGTAGTAGCCTAGTAGTAGTGCCTAGGCCACTTGCATTTGTGACGGCATTCTTAGTTACATTCTTTTTTCTCATTAGTCATACAACAAGTATTTACTGGGTACCTAACTGCTACATGCCACACACAGGGAGGTGCTACAAGGCCAAAAAGTCATAGCATCTGCCCTCAAGGACTTCACAGTCTAATGGAAAGACAAGTGATCCAAAACTTATATTACCAAAATGGAATAAATAGCAAGAGTCATATGAGCAAAGTGCTATGGAAGTTGGTAGGAAAATGAACTTCCATGGGGAGTTTGGCATCCTAATTATTCATTCTCACAGCTAAAGCCATGGTATAGGTGCCACCTGGGAACGGCTTTGTGGGTGTGCAACCAGAGCAGCCACACAGGATCCTGTGCCGAGAAGCCCACCCCCAACCACCACTACTTGAAGTTTACGCTGATTCAGTGTGTTGTATGTGAAGTCTGACGGGGCATGCCCCAAGGTCTCACACACAGTCCGGCATCCTGCTGGTTCTCGGCCTCCCACTCCCTGCCCAAGCCCCATGACCTCTACCTCTTTCTACCCAACGATGCAACAGGGTCAGAGTGATGGGGGATGAAAAAGAGAGGGTACCCACATTCTGCTGTTGCCCTCCATTCCCAGTGAGGTCATGCGCATGGAAATGAGGAGGGTCAGGGGCCCTGTGATGACTCAGAGTAGAGCAGGGCACTGGCTGTCCCCATCCCAGAATGACAGCACAATGGGTTTGTTCAGTAAGCAACTGTGGTACCTCACCCACCTCCATCCAGATATGGGGCATGTTCTGTCACGGAGATCACAATCCTTTGGGCTTACCCATCTGCCATGGGTCATGGTGGCAGGCATGGGAGGATTGACTTCTTTGACCTTTGCTCTTACCCCATTTTTAATTTTTCATTGGGTCCCACAAATTGCATGACCAGGTCTGGCCCCACCCCTCAGACCTTTGAGCTAAGAGGCAACAATCTCCTTAGCAAATTTCCTCCCTCCAGAGTCCTAGTCCCCAGCCCATTCTCAACAATGGCAAAACAACGAGAATCCTCACTCTCTGTCTTTCAGATCTTTTTTCCAAAGCCCAGCTGATTTCCACCTCAAATCTTGTTGTGAGGCATTAATCATACACATGAACACTGGACTGTGAAAACTAGGAGTACCTAATGGAGAATATGGCTCATGACTTGAAGGTCCTGTACTTTGAGCTGCATGCAGAGGCTGGGTGGGACTTGGGGCTGGGATCCACCCTGTGGGCAGGGCTAAGCTCTGTTGCCAGCCTCCTGCAGTTGGGTATAACCACATGCCTGAGTCCTGGAGTCTAGAAAGATAATACAACAGGAGCAGGAAATGATGGGGGCCACCTTTAAATCCGACCCATGAAATTTCCCACTTCATTTGTCCATTTCTTTTCCCCTCATCTGCTGACTCGATGTTGATGCAGAGAACAGCATTGGAAGCCCCACGCTGAAGTTGTGGAGGCCCAGGAAGAAAGGAGTCCCTTGGTGGAGCAGAGCTCCCCATGAGTCAGAAAGACCTGTGCTGAGCTTCAGAGGGGCGAGTAATAAACTGTTGTGTTACCACTGGGTGCCACTGAGCATAGGAGGCGTAACTTTCAGAGCAACTACAGTTACTCTATTAATACATAAATATGTGAAACACTTTGAAAAATACATAAAAGTGAAGAGAAAAGTGAGCCCACCACTCTGAGATTACCTCCATTAATGTTTTGGCATATTACCTTCCATCCTCTCCCCAGGCACTATTCCAATGACTTTTTCACTAAGTCCTCATTATGTAATTTCGTTTAATCTTGACAACGCCCTTTCAAGATAGATATTGTTACCCCATTTGAAGATTGCAGAATCTAACAACTGGAGAAGTAAAATATGAGACACCTCTTAGGCGGTGGAACTGGGAACCAAACCCAGTCTGTCTATCTGACCCTGAACTCAACCCCTCCCCTCAGACTTTCGTTGTTAGGAAAACTGGGATGCTATTGTTTTCTAAATGTGTTTTTCTAAATATTTTGTGGGCGATTTCTTCTAAGTAAATATTCTATTTTATGATGTACCATAATCTATCCAACCCTCTAGTTGGATGTTTGGGTTGATAACTTTACACTATTTTAAGTAACACTGCAATGAGTATTCATATAGATAAATTTTTGCACATACCCATAAAAATTTCCTTAGGGCAATCTAGAATCGCTGCATCAGAAGTTATGAATATTCTTAAGGCAGTACATGATTATTGCCAAATTGTCCTACAATACTGGTTTCCAAAGGGAGGGAGATTTGCCCCCAGGGGACATTTGACAGTGTCTGGAGACATTACTAATTGTCATAACTGGGAAAGCATCTAGTGGGTAGAGGATAGGGATTCTGTTAAACATCCTACTATGCACAGGTCAGCATTCACCCCAACAAAGAATTGTCCAGTCCAAAATGTCAGTAGTGCTGATGCTGAGACACTCTGAGACACCTACATAATGGTCCCAATAGTGCATGCCACCCTTGAGATGAAATAAAAAGCTGTAAGCGTTCCTCCATTATTTAAACACAATTTACTAAGAACCTACTGTATGCCAGATATAGTGGTAGGTTCTAAGTTAGCATGAGGAAAGGGTCAGATCAACAGCCAAGAGAAAAGAGGTGGCTTGGAAGTAAATTTTGACTTTACTAACTAGAAAGAAAGCACTTTTATTCAATTTTATACCTTCATACCTTTCCACATAATTTTACACTCATTATTTCTTTTTTAATTATATTTTTTTTATTATGCTATTAGCAGTTGTCCCAGTTATTCCCCCTTTACATCTGCCTGGCTATTCTGTAACTATCAATCTGTACTGCTTAATCCCCTCACCTCTTCACCCATTCCCCGACATTATCTAGCAGCCATCAAAACACTCTCCATATCCATGATTCTATCTGTTCTTCTTTGCTTAGTTTGTTTTTTAGATTCAATTGTTGGTAGATATGTATCTTTGCCATTTTATTATTCATAGTTTTGATCTTCTTTTTCTTAAATAAGTCCCTTTAACATTTCATATAATAATGGTTTGGTGATGATGAATTCCTTTAGTGTTTTTCTTGTCTGGGAAGTTCTTTATCTGCCTTTTGATTCTAAATGATAGCTTTGCTGGGTAAAGCAATCTTGGCTGTAGGTCCTTGCTTTTCATGACTTTGAATATTTCTTGCCAATCCCTTCTAGTTTACAAAGTTTCTTTTGAGAAATCAGCTGATAATCTTACGGGAACTCCCCTGTAGGTAACTAACTTTTTTTCTCCTGCTGCTTTTAAGATTCTCTGTTTATCTTTAATCTTTGAAATTTTAATTATGATGTGTCTTGGAGTGGGCCTCTTTGCATCCATCTTGTTTAGGGCTCTCTATGCTTCCTGGACTTGTATGTCTATTTCCTTCATCAGATTAGGAAAGTTTTCTTTCATTATATTTTTTCACATAGATTTCCAATTTCTTGCTCTTTCTCTTCTCCTTCTGGCATTGCTATGATGTGAATGTTATACCTCTTGAAGTTGTCCCATAGGCTGCTTACACCGTCTTCATTTTTTCTTATTCTTTTTTCTTCTTGTTGTTCTGATTGCTTGTTTTTTCTTTTTTATGTTCCAAATCGTTGATTTGATTCTCAGCTTCATCCACTCTACTGTTGTTACCCTGTAAATTGTTCTTTATATCAATTTGTGAGTCCTTCATTTCTGAATGGATCTTTGATTCTCGGCTTCATCCACTCTACTGTTGTTACCCTGTAAATTGTTCTTTATATCAATTTGTGAGTCCTTCATTTCTGAATGGATCTTTGATTCTCGGCTTCATCCACTCTACTGTTGTTACCCTGTAAATTGTTCTTTATATCAATTTGTGAGTCCTTCATTTCTGAATGGATCTTTTTTATGCTGTTAAGGTCCTCACTAAATTTATTGAGTATCCCTATAACCAGAGTTTTGAACTCTGCATCTGATAGATTGCTTGTCCGTTTTGTTTAGTTCTTTTTCTGGAGTTTTGATCTGTTTTTTCATTTGGGCCATGTTTCTTTGTCTCCTCATTTTGGTAGCCTCCCTGTGTTTGTTTCTGTGTATTATGTAGAGCTTCTATGATTCTATGTCTTGGGATTGTGGCCTAATGTAGTAGGTGTCCTGTGAGGTCCAGTGGCACAGCATACCCTATCACCCAAGCTGGGTACTCAAGATATACCCTTTGTATGGTCTGAGTATACCCTCCTCTTGTAGTTGAGCTTTAATTGTTGTTGGCAGGTCAACGGGAGGGATTTACCCAGTCCAATCAGTTGCAAAGATTGGCTATGATCACTGACCACCAACGCACACCCAACTGTTCAGGGGCAAGGTAGTGGAACTCCAACATAATCTGTACCTGTCCACTGGGTGCATGGGCTCTGGAGTTTTCTGGGTGGTGCAGGCCAAGGTCAGCCCCCACCTGTGTTTTGCCTGGGGCGACCCTGCCTGGGCTATAAAGCAATCTGGGAGGCTGCTGCTATTGCTGTGCCTAGAGCCACTTAGAAAGAGGTATGGGCACTGGGGGCTCACTGAGGTCAACTGCTACATGTTTGAAAATTAGGAATGTTGTGAAGCATGAGGCAAGATCAGCCATTCATATGGAAAAGTTTCTGTTAACAGCATGGGTGGGCCATAAGTTGGGTGGGACAGGTCTGGGAGATCTCAGGGGCAGGGCAAGCAGTGTTAGCCATGCTGATGGAATCTCAGATATGGCACCCACTCAGATACGGTAATCTCACTGCCAGCTCTGTGGTTGAATCTGGATGGATGTGGTTTCTTTAATTCTGTAGTTGTCAGATTTCCATTCAACTTGATTTCTGATGGTTCTGAGTGATGGTTGTTCTATAATTTAGTTGTAATTTTGATGTAGTTGTTTAGGAGGTGAGCTGTGTTTACCGATGCCACCCTCTTGACCAGAAGTGTCTGTACTACATGATTTCCATATAATTCTGCATTAAATTGTACAGGCTCCCTAAGGTCGCTACAAGTATAGATTAATATTGTTATATGACTATATACATGAACACTTGATTCTTATTATTTCAAAGCTGTCTCTAAATAATAAAATTGGTTGTTTCTTCAACAGAAACTCAAGGTCTTAGGTATAAAACATCCCTACAATGACAATGACTCCTCTTCCCCAGTTGACCTTTTTGCTCTTTAATTTCACATAGCAAATCACCTCAATTTGGTTAATTTAAAGGTGTAAAAATGTTTTCCTGCCTTTCCTACTTTAAAGTAATAGGAACTCCTTGAGTGCTGATTCCTTTGTGCCTATTCAGTGGGACTCATGGCAGCATGGTAAAAAAAGGGGGGGACCAAATCAGAAGCTGTTCCTCTTGCTTCTTCATTTGAGAACTGGGTGGCAGAGGAGAGAGGGCAGAGAGGCCTTGGCTCCTAGCTGTGCTATCAGCTTCTTCTCCAGAGATTCTGTGCTCCTCTGCCTGCTCGGCAATGCTTGGCACATTCACTGCCACTGGCTCCTCTCCTCCTTGCTCCTCTGCATCATCATCTCTGGGCCATGATAAAAAGGAGATACTACCTTCTTTGGTTGTTCTGAGCTTTCAAAGACAATGTTCAAAGAAGAGGAAGTGACAGAAGAACCTGACCCCAGTCTCGCATACCTAAAGGCAGATTTTAAAGAGCCAGCCTTAACAACTGTATAGCACATACACCCTCTTACTTGGTGGTTCTCGTAAAGCAAAAGGAGAATGAGACTAAGGGGGAAATATGGGTACTCCATAAAGAGGCCATTAGCGACTGGGGATGAGAGCTTCCCTTTTCCAGATGACCTTATACTCAAAAGAGTAAAATCTAGACTGGTTTCCTTAGCAACCCTGGGATAATCCTTCCCACAATATCCCAAGCCTACAGTTCTTAATTCCATTACAGCTGTTATTAAAACTTTAAGTATGTAATCATGCACATTAAGTTGCCAAATATCCGTAAAAACTATTAGCTCATTAAACTTGCACAGCCATTTAAATGAAAAAGGAGTATCATGTTATTTCATTAAAATGAAAAAAAGTAAAGGTTAAAACATTCTGATAATCTAAGTACTATAGGCATAAGTAGAAAAGCGATAATGCATAGTATTAAAATTAATACCATGTCTAAACAGAAAAACATGAAATAAAAAGCCTACCTTTTAGGAAATCATCAGCACATTTAGAATAAAATTGTGTCTTGAATTCCACCCAACCCAGTAAACTGTTAGAGCTTGATTACAAGCCCTGAGATTGTAATACTAACAAAGCCTTACATTTCTTACTTTGTCTTTTTGAATATGCTTTCCCATGCTCTCTTTAGAATCTAATGATTAGATTTAGTGATTATATCCTTACGAAATACCATATGGGGTAGACACGTCTGGACATATTATCCCTATGTTATAGCTGACAAAACTAAGGCAGAACTGGAAATAGAATCCAAGATTCCTGTCTCCCAGTCTAGAGAATATTTGTATTATACTCTGATGTCTTTCACAGTTTCACAAAGTGATTAGTACTTTAAGAATTTGATTCTCGGACTTCAGGCCAAGATGGAGGCGTAGGCGGACACACTGTGCCTCCTCTCACAACCAAAATTAAGGACAACAAATATTTAGAAGCAAGAAAACAACCAGAACTTATAGAAAATTGAACTGTACAGAAGTCCAACAACCATTCATCCAGACCGGTAAGAGGGGCGGAGTCGTGGCAGGAGAAAGTGGAGGTGCAGACCCAGGAACGCAAGCGGCAGCAGCTTGCAGTTCCCAGGTGCACAGGCGGCAGCTGGCAGTCCTTGGGCCCACAGGCAGCAGCTGGCGGACCCCGGGCACAGGGGGGCAACTGTGCAGAACCAGTGAGGCCACACAGGGTGGCTGGCTGACCAGGTGGTCCCACATTCCCGAGCACAGACAGTCCAGGCAGAGGGGAAGTGGCGGAAGGGACTGAATCCAGGAGAGAGCGGAGCAGGCGCCATTGTTCCCTCTCAGACCCCGCCCCCACATACAGCATCACAACCCAGCGACTGAGCTGCCCCACACTGGGGAGCGCCAGAGACTCCACTCCTCACTACGTAACAGCACGTGTGCGTGTGCAGATAATCCAGGTGAAGGGGAAGCGGCGGAAAGGGCCGGAGTCCAGGAGAGAGCTGAGCAGGCACCATTGTTCCCTCTCAGACCCCGCCCCCACGTACAGCGTCACAACCAGGCGACTGGGCTGCCCCGCCCTGAGGAGCACCTAAGGCTCCACCCCCATTTATGTAATAACTGCGACCAGACTAAAACCAAAACAAAACAAAAAAACCCCACCAAAAATGGCTCAATCCGGAAAACAAATAAAAGCCCCAGAGCCAATTCCTCTAAGCAGTGAAGAGATAGCCAACCTATCAGATGCACAATTCAAAGCACTGGTCATCAGAATGCTCACAGAATTGGTTGATTTTGCTCACAAATTAGATGAGAAAATGCAGGCTACAATACGTGAAATGAAGGAAGATGCATGGGGAACTGATAGAGATGGAAGGAAAACTGGGACTCAAATCAATGGAGTGGACCAGAAGGAAGAAACTAACAACCAAACAGAAAACGAGGAGGAAACAAGAATTCAAAAAAAATGAGGAGAGGCTTAGGAACCTCCGGGACATCGTTAAACGTCCAAACATCCGAATTATAGGGGTCCCAGAAGGGGAAGAAGAAAAGCAACAAGTGGAAAACTTATTTGAACAAATAATAAAGGAGAACTTCCCCAATCTGGCAAAAGAAATAGACTACCAGGACGTCCAGGAAGCTCAGAGAGTCCCAAAGAAGTTGGACCCAAGGAGGAACACACCAAGGCACATCATAATTACATTAGCCAAGATGAAAATGAAGGAGAGAATTCTAGAAGCAGCAAGGGATAAGGGGACAGTCACCTACAAAGGAGTTCCCATCAGACCGTCAGCTGATTTCTCAAAAGAGGCCTTCCAGGCAAGAAGGGGCTGGAAAGAAATATTTGAAATCTTGAAAAGCAGGGACCTACATCCAAAATTCCTCTATCCAGCAAAGCTGTCATTTAGAATGGATGGACAGATAAAGTGCTTCTCAGATAAGGTCAAGTTGAAGGAGTTCATCACCACCAAGCCCTTATTCTATGAAATGTTAAAGGGACTTATCTAAGAAAAAGAAGATAAAAATATGACAGTGAAAAGACAGCAAACTCACAGCTATTAAGAACCACACCTAAAACAAAAGCAAACTAAGCAAACAGCTAGAACAGGAACAGAACCACAGAAATGGAGATCATATGGAGGGTTAGCAACAGGGGTGTGGGAGGAGGAGAGAGGGGGAAAAGGTACAGAGAATGAGTAGCATATATAGTGGGTAGAAAATAGACAGGGGGAGGGCAAGAATAGTGTGGGAAATGTAGAAGCTAAAGAACTTATGACACATGGACATGAACTAAAGGGGGGGATGTGGGTGGGAGAGGGTGTGCAGGGTGGAGGGGAATGATGGGGGAGAAATGGGACAACTGTAATAGCATAATCAATAAAATATATTTAAAATAATAAATAAAATAAAATAAAAAACTGTAAAAAAAAAAGAATTTGATTCTCAAACAGATGGGCTTAATCAGGTAGTACAGGGAAAGGTTTTATAACTAGACCAAAATCATCTTTTCCCTGCACATGTGTTTGGCCCAAGTCACCTCCCATAGAGTTTCTTTTGAGAAATAGAGTATCAAAAATAAACAGAATTACTTGAAGAGAAGAAAACAATCAAATATCATTATGGGATTTCTGAGCTCATTTTCAACAGGTTTCAATTGTTATGCTCTATATACTGCTGGAACTTAACTTTCAAATCAAAGAAGGAAGGATCATCAAAAAACATATATAAAGGACCCTTGGACAAAGCCAAAGTTGGGTAGGATTGAGGGTGGGAGGTGGGTGTGGGTGGGACGGGAGAAAGTGGTGGTGGGGAAATGGAGACAACTGTACTTAACAATAAAAAATCAATCAATCATTAATTAATTAATTTTAAAAAACAAAGAAGGATATTCGTACCTAACTTGGTCTCTACACACACTTACACCCCTGGTGAGTAAGCTAATATCCCTGATGACTCTGGATAGTCCCCACTTGGCTCTCCAGATGCACTTGGCACCTTTTACTGCCCTACTATGTGCCTGGAGGCTAACTCCTATGGGCCATGGCATCAGGGCTTTCTTTGCCCCTCTGAGCCTCAAACGAAGCTGGGTTCAACCAACGTTGGCAGGAGATGGAGGGAGCGCAGAGGGTAGTGTTTCCCTCTCACCCAGGGCCATGGTTACCAGGGGCTGAGTTTCTCTCCCCGAACCCCACAGCTCTGGTTCTCCCACAGCTGTAGCTCTCAGGGTTCTGGTAGTTGCACCCTCCTCTTCAGATTGAAGAGTGGCAGTAAATTTCTACCTAACAAGAGAAGCTGTACTATTTACCCTTAAATACCTTGTTATTTCATCTGGGAGGTAGGATGCGGAGGAGGTGCAGCAGCCACCCAATTCATTGGTGATAACTATAAGGGGGAGCAGGGAATGAGCTGGCTATCACTTGGACTTGCCCCATGGACATCTAATAACTACATCTCGTAAAAAGTAGGGTATAAATGCAACTGTCTCGGAAGTTGTGAGACCTTTTGAGGGCATGTGAAACCTAAGATATATAATCAATAAATTGGAAAGAGCAATGTTTCTGAAAAATAAATAATTATGTGATAGGTCCACATAATAATAAGACTTCATAAGCCTTATTATAAATACTTACATGGTTGGTCAATATAACCTCCCATATCTCAAAGGATTTTCAAAGGAAAAATCCTGTCTACAAGACCTAAGGCTGTAAGGGGTACTTTCGCTTCAGCAAGTCTTATTATGTGATGGGGTAGGCAGGAGGAAACGGGAGCACGCAGTTAGCCGAAACAGTGGGTTAGCCAAACAGGTACCCAAAAATGTTGCATCCTATGCTTCTGCCTTGAAATTGGCGGTGGGCTGTTACTTGTTGTTACCATTTGATCAGTGGCAGTCTGCTTTCCCTACAACATGGTCTGCACATAGAAACAAGTATGAGAAAAAAGGGGGAGGAGTCTAGCAATTAACATGAAGATTTGATCAATGCAGAAAGCAATTCATATAATCACCAGTTACCTGGGTTTCATAAGCCCATTTTTTTTTAAAGCCTACAAAATAGGGTCCAATGAGTTAAAAGACATGTTCAGAGGGTGAATTTCCTGGTTTAGCTGTCTAGATTTCCTGACTAGGTGGAAGTTTCTGCTTGGAGGTGGTTAAACTGACCATATAAAGGAGGTATCAGTAGTAATTAACTCAATTGCATTAAGTCCTATACAATCCACTGCAGTGAATGACAAATAAAAAATCATATCTTGATCTTGAGTCCACAGTCACGAGGCCATTTAAAAACCCAAATACTTATAACACTAACAGAAAGAAGCACATTAAAGGAGGGAGATTATGTCCAATTTGGGTGGGATGGGGCAGGGATTACCAACAGTTTCATGCAAAGGGGTGAAAACTTTAAACTGGCAGAGAAAAGAAGGCAGAGGGACGGATGTAAGTGTGCGTACAATAGTTAATCATCAGTACAGGCCACAAAAGGAGCGGCAGGCATGAAATTTCTGGAATATGGAGACCCTTTTGAATCCCAGCTCCTTTACTTCCCAACTGAGTGACTTTCAGCAAATTATTTAACCTCTCCAAGCCTCAGTTCCGCCTTCTATAAAATGGGGGTGGTAGTAGCTACCTCCAGGGATTACTGAGAGGATTAAAAGAGGCAATGCTTGCCAATGAGCTGATGCCTAACTCATAGTTCGGTACTCCCAAAATGTAATTATTGTTAATCAATAGTGAAGCTTCAGTTTCCCTTTTGACTACCATTATATTTAAATTTTTAAAAATTGACACCCTAAGGAGGTATCTCAAAAGTTCCTCATTTTTTCCTTCAGTTCAAAGAGATTTCTTGTACCAAATTTGCAACAGCCTAAGGCTAAATTTTATGGTAGAAAAATAGAATTTATCATTAATGTATGAAACCACTGCTCAGTCATTAAAAACAACCAATTAATAAGAAATTCTTGGAAATATAGAAAATACATTTTTATGCCAGGAAACCTTCTTACCATTTTAATCCTTAAAATAAATAAATGAATGAATGAATGAATGAATCGATTCTAAATGCCTATACATGACTAAGAACCAAAGTTTGTCCTAAAATATTAGAACTCCACCCCCTACTTTATGACTAAACTGCTTCTCTTAGGATTCAAATTCTACTTTCCAAAAGAAGGCGGTGGCAAAACACCACTCTCAAAGTAAGTGTCTAAGTAGCAAGTAGAGGACCTCAAAGATCTTGTTGATTTTCCCATAATACAACTCAAAGCTATTTCAGAGGAAAGCTTCCTATGACTCTTCAACCCTATATTAAACACGAAATACTAACTTCCAAATTAAGCCAGCCTGGTAAATAAACAGGTGACCCAAATCTCAGGACCCAAAATAAACTGGTCGGATTAGTAAACATTTAGCTTATGGGTTGGGAAAAAATTAAGTTAACCTTAAATTACCTCCCCATGATTCTGTAGGAACTGCACTTTTCCGTAATCTATCCTCACGTACAAAGCAGCAAATGCAATTTGTCGCTGTGTTTACCATGATCGTGTGTCTGTCAGGAAGAGGGGCTGAAATAGAAATGTTTCCTGCTTCAAGCACAAAATCAATTCTGATTCTGAGGTAGTGAACACGTTTGTGGGCTTGGGGGAATTTTTCGAACACTACGAGCAAAGCTGAAATAAAATTTCATGAAACTCCTTTATAATCCTAGTGTTGGAGTGGGATCAACAGCTGCCTCTTAAGCAAATGCCGGTAACTTAATCACAGAGCTGTAAACCCGTGTCTGTCAGCACTGGCTCGTTAGGGAATGAATCATTTTTGTCATTGATTTTCTAGCTACATGAAATTAGTCTTTTTGGGGGCCAAACACTTTCCAATGCAGTTACTTCAATAGAGATTATTCTAAAATAAAATAAAAAGTAAAATTCAGTGAAAATTAATTATTAAATATTATTATTTATTTTATTATTTAATGTATAGGATAGAACAATGCATCACTAAATACAACTTTGTGTATAATATTTTGTTCTGTTTTCCATCTCCTCTCTTCAAGGATAAGCAGTCAGCCTTCCTTTCTTGTATCATGAGAAAGCAGAGCAAGATATGAATGAGCAAAGATGAAGACAGAGTAGTCCTGGCAGAAAGGATGAAAAACACAGAAATAGAAGGGCACTATCTTGGCACTGAAAATGGCACACAACTTAACTAGGGTGGAACTAAGGCCATGTGAAAGCAGCAGACACTGGGCTGGAATAAAATCCAACTTTTTCACCTCAGACTCAGTATGACTCAGAATCAGGGCCAGGCTCTTGGGCATGTGACCAGTGAGTGAAGTTGCAGGGGGCTCCTGCTTGAAATTTAATTTGATCTTTAAATTTGTGCTTTGAGTCTGTGCTTTGGAGTCCAATGGGACAGTGATGTGTGAGCCTGGAGCTTGAAGCCTCAGCTCACGCTGTCTCTTCTCCCACTACTTGCCCAGGACTGGTTCTCCGCCAATGATCCCTACACTCTGGTGTCCTGAGCCCCACCCAGACTACCCCCTTGTCAACCCTGTCCTGTGACCAGGAGCCACAACCAGGTCACATTCATTAAGGCAGTGGCCCACATCCCATGTCTGCCATTGCCCTCTGCTTTTGGTTGGGGTCTGGATGGAAGCGTGGGACGGGTCAGGTGCACACCCACGCCATCAAGGGCAAGAACAAGGCTATACTCACCCCAACCCAGAGCTGACAGCACTGTGGTGAATTCAGCAGGCAACTCAGCAGGAGCCTCTCACCCACCCCCAATCCAGGTATTGAGAATTTCTCAACATGGAAATTAAAATCTCCTGGGAGGTCTCCCATCTACTGTGGGTTTGGGCAGCAGACCCTTAAAGACGGAAGCTTGACTTCTCCACCTCCAGCCAAGCTCCTGCTTTATCATTTTGCACTGAGTTCCACACATTATATAGGTGGTTCTACCTAAAATCTTTATTTACCCAGCATCTCTTCCTATTGTTGACTTCATTACTGTTCTCCATACCCTCCAGGTTTAGAATCTCTGAGTTGTCGCTGACATCTCTGTGCTAGCCCAAGTCCACACGCAGGACATCTCCCATATGTCCTCTGCTGTCCATTCCCTGTTCCTGCTTTAGTTCAGTTGTTCATCGCCGCTCTACCAGACCACTCATTACAGACTCCTCATTATTCTCACAGCTTTGAGCCTCCTCTTGTTGAATCCATTCAACCACAGTGACCAAGTAACCCAAACATTACTCTGATGATGCTAAAATGTTTTTAAGGGCTCCCCATGGCCTACTATAAATGAAGCTCAAATTCTTTAGTCAAGTCTTCAAGGTCCCTTCTTCTTTAGCCATCACTTTTGAATGGTACTTACTTTTGAACATTAATTCTATAGTGTATGCAATACTTTGGTCACATTAAACTACTCACTGTCCCCTATACATATTTTGGGCTTGTTCATTATCATATCACTGCTGAAGCCATTTTGCTGTACTTTGATCACTTCCCCTGATGTCACAACCATCTCCAACAATAAAATCTAACCCCTTTCCTGGCTCAGATGGCACCTCCTCCATGAAGTCTTCTATCATGAGCCCAGTCACAATGTGACTTTATTTTCCTCTAACACCAATGCCATTTAATTTGGGTCATTAAGTACAGCTTGGTATTAGTAGTCCGTGAATAGTGCATGCTCCTTGACTGTAAATACTCGGAATGCAAGAAACATGTCCTCTCACCTTTGTACACCTACAGGCCTCCAGTCAGAGCCTTAGGTATAATGGGCACTCAGAGTGTGTTTGTTGGAACTAATGAATTAATGAATCTGTTGTGTAAATAGATCAGGTTTTCTGAAAGTCTGGCACACCTGCAACCCTTCTTCATCATCCCCCTTCCTCTTTTCAGTTCACCTAACAAAACACCCTGGCTGCTTTTCAAACCCAAAGCCCATCAAACACCTGTATCATTATTTTCAACACTAACAAAAATATCATCTCACACTTTTTATTAATGTTTAAAGTGCTGTGTTCTGGATGTTTAGAATAATCTCAAAGAGAACATCTGTTACTTGAGTGCTCTTATTTTCAACCTCTTGAGGGCAATTTTTTCATTACTAAATTAAAGTGGCTGCTTAATAACTTATAACTGTCAGGGGGGAAAAATAAATGGCAGCCATTGGGATCCATACTGTGTACCTAAAATAATTTTTTTTCCTCTTGCGATTCTTTGTCTCCAAATTTCAAGTCTGTTTTTCTGGGACTAATTAAAAAAAAGTAATGAAAAATAATGAAATAAATTGAGGAGTATTTTTGCTGTCAAAACTTTCATTCAACTTCAGTAGTTCATTAAATTATCTATCCTTGACTCCAGAATACCATGCTTGTTGTCATAATCTCACAAGTGTGTTCAGTGCCTTTGCCTCACTGGTATTCTGAACCTAATCCAAGAGTATCATCGACCTAATTATCAATGATTTGAATTTGGGAACTTCATGTGATAATTCCATCTCCTGAAGAAAAAGAAAATACACTAGTTGAATCTGAGCAAGAAACGCCTTTAAAATGTAGCAGTTAATAAAGAATCAAGGAGGATGGTTATATTTTTACATAGAAACTTCAATATGTTAACAGTACATGATGAGAATTACAATAACACCATGATAAAAGAATCTGCATTTGGAAGATTATCAGTTTTCATTAGGAGAAATCTGTAAGAGCAGAAAATGGGTGGGGGGAAAATACTAGAACCTGGGAGGATGCAGCATCAATACAACTTTATAAAAAGTTTATGCCTCATGAGTGACTAAGGGGAACAAAGTGTAGAACTTTTGATAAGATAGGCTAGGTCCAGTGTTATCGATCACATTTAGAGAAATCTTTAGTAGAACGTAAAGCTGATTCAAAAATACTTAATTTAAGGGTGAAGCATAGCTCAGAAAAAGGCTAAGCTAGTCAAAATGTGCTAAGTTCACATCACAGTCCCTGATAAGGAGAAAAACAATTGAAAATGAAATAAAAGAAAAAGAGTACTAGTGAACTAGATATCATCAAAGTTGTCATTTCCTGTTACCATTTTCTGAGTAATTGTCTGTGCCAAGTAATGTTTTGGAGAATTGAATGCAATATCTCATTTTATTTTCAAAACAATAATTTGTCATGTACGTGTTATTCCCACTTTGCAGATGAGGAAACTGAGACTCAGAGATCAAGAACTTTTCCCAAGGTCACACTAGTGGTGACTGTGATGCACCACAATGAAGGAAGTGGTTTCATCAAAGAATAGCCTAAGTAACATAAAAAACACACCAAGCTAAAAATATATAGTGGTAGCCAATGGGAAAAGAAAGGAGAAACTTTCTAAGCAGATTGAAATAAATACGAGGAGTGAACTAAAATCCTAAACTCTCCACCTGTGCAACAACACCCTTCTCTTCCGCACTTTTGCCAGCCCACCCACCGACCCAGTCCCACAGTCTTTGTCACTGCCCTGGCGGGAAACAAAAGCAGTGCCTCTCCTGTCCCAACATCAGCTTTCAAATACCCAAGGGCAACTTCGCTTTTACACTCTGTCTTCAGGGTAAGAATAGAGCCCAGAAGAAACAACAGCTGCTGAAAATCTTATTTTCTGTGCCTGTGATAATGCCTCTGGCAACAGTTTTAGTCAGCAAGAAAACAAGTTAACTGCTATGGAAGCTGGGAATTATGCTCTTGAAGAAAAGGCAGTATATGAAACAGTATTAAATAAAAGTTAGGAGCTGAAGGAGGGGAGTAAGAAATAAAAGCTATGTAAATGGAAGAAAATCAGTTGGTGACAAATAAGAAAAGTAAAGGCAAGAAAGAGAAAAGACTGCAATTCTAGGCTATAATAATATCATCTAACTAGAAAGGGATTTTTTTTTTTTTTTTAGCCCAAGCATGCAAGAAGGATGTGGAAATACTGGGAAAGAAGAGTTTACAATACAGAATCTTCAACATATCAATTATGAAATGCTTTTATTTCTTCCCATGGTTTTCTGGGATTGTAAAAAAAACAGACACTTGTTAAAGATTATTCATAGTTAATTGACTTAAACCTATTGGTCTTCAAGAAGTGTATAATGAATAATGTACCTAATCAATAACAAAAAGTTAACAAAAATGGTATTTTGACAGGCATCCCTTAATATTAAAGGGTTATATAACATACTGACACCTCACGAAAACATGAAACTTGGTTTTAGTACAATCAATTTTCTATGTAAAACTGTCAACTTTCAGATGAAATATAACACTTTTCCTTTCATGTCCTCCCACCACTTTTGCTATTATGATCAATAACAATCAAACTCCAGAAAAACATGTAGCTCTATTAAACACCTGAAAGAAGTGCTCCTCTATCAATTCTTATGAACCCTGAGGAAGTCTCATAGAAAGTGGCATCCAGTTTCACCGTGTTCCCTGAATAGATAATGAAGGAATTAGAACTGACTAGCTCTTGGATCCAGGATCTAATATCAAGTTCAAATCGCTGTGAAAATTAAAAGCTTAGTTAGAAATACCAGATGAAAGCACGTGGAGTTTCCTTTTCCACTTGAAACTAGCATGTCTACCCTGCTCATTGCCTTCGGAGTTGCTGGAAAATCATCAATTTTTTGTTTCACAAACTACAATACAGCTCAGTCCTACTAAAAGCTGATTGCAGATAATGCTTTATTCCATCCTAGAGATTAAAAAAATCCTTCTACTTGTTCAGTTTCTGTAAACACGACAACAAAAACAGTTAAAATAGATGCTAAAAAGGCAAAAATAAGTTAGTGGCCCTCTTTTCCTGACCTCCCTTCTCTTCCTCTTCTTCTCTACTTTGGAACTCATGCAACTGTAAATGAGAGAGGGGGACAGGAAAGCAGGTAGGCACTTTGTTCTCTTTCCAACCACGAATGAGAATGAAATGCATTATGGTCCCAAAAAGACATCAAAGACGCCAACATGCCCATCTTCTTGAGACCAACGCTGGAATTCTGAAGTACACACAAATGCACTCTAAAACCACACACTGTTATTCTTAAAGACAAAGTAGCTTGACAGAGAACATGAGGTTTTATTGGATGAAAAATGAAACTCTTGGGCTACATGAATTCTCCACAAGCCACTGTGTCAGGGCAAGATCATGACATCAAAGATGGTGTAGAAACATTCTAACTAATCTAATCTCAGAAGAATTTAAATAGCAGGAATCATATTGTGAAGAGTCTATATTAATGTGTTCCTGGATGCCAAAGGGTAAGTGAAGGCTTGGCTCCCAGGCCAATGGGGCTCTGGAAGGGGGACATGGCAAAGTCCTACCTGGTAGGCATCAGGAATGTTGACCGTTTCTCCATGCTCCCCGACATAGCCAATGATGCCTTTGCCCCAGGGAACCTGCACCTCGTTTGAGTTCTCTGTGCTGCTGCAGGGCAGTAGTGGGGTCCCTGCATGCACATCAAACAATTTGGAGACCAAACTCTTCTTGCCAGCAGCCACCCTTTCCACCAGGAACAGAGAGCAACGATCAGCATCTACCATGAGGCAGACGAAGATGAGGATCTTGTAGCTCAGGCTGGTAAGGTCAAGGTCATTGGAGATATCCTTGACCAGTTCCAGAAAGAACTGACGCTCATTATGCTTTTTGAGGTGGCACTTATAGTCCATGGCCGTAGGGGGATATTGAGGCAGATTCACCCTCGATTCCAGCAGGGCACTGAGAATATGGGCCGTGGTGGGGGGCAGGGAGCTGGCCTTCCGAAGAAGCGCCCTCCGCCGCACACTGCTCAGGGGCTCCTGGGTCCGGGAGGTCACTTGTTCATCGTAGGTCCTGTTTACGTGGATGGCTTTGGAGCGAGCAAAACTCTTCCTCAGCTCTTTCTGAGAAGCTCTCCGCTGCGGGCTCCCATCGCCCCGGTTGCCACTGGCCCAGCTGGGACTCAGGGGAGCCCCACCAGAGTCCCCGCCACCGGGAGTGGGCTGGCTCTTACCAGAGCCAGTTGGTCCGGTGCCACCATCAACGCTGCTGCTGCTGCCTCCTCCACTGCCGAGAGCCACGCTGCCGGTGCCAGCCAGGGCAGGCCTTGGGCCTGCAGCCCCCTGACCCTCACTGTGCCTCTGCAACCACTTCTGCACCAACTCCCGCTTCCCCTTCCGCATCAAGTAATCTTCAAACAACTCTGGGTGCCCGTCCAGGAAAGTTTCCACCTCCCCAAAGTCCAAGGGGGAAGCGGTCATGGTCCCAGACACAGTTTTCACTGCCTCTCTACACCTGGACCAAATGTTTACCTTTCTCAGCCCTCTAGCTGGTCCTGCACATGTCTACCCCACCAGTATTCCCAGCTCCGTGCGGAGATTCTGCAGAGAAGCGGATTCCTAAAGGGCTGGGAGGTGCCCCTTCCTTCGGGCTTAGAGAGTGGTTGGCACGAATCCCAAGCCCTCCTGCTCCGCAGGTGCCCCCACCGAGCTGCCGCCACAGCGGCCACAGGTTCTTCCTAGAAACCTGGAGCTATCGCAGCGCTTCCTCCGACTGCTGTCGCCGCCGCTGTAACCGGAGGAGTGGACCTCGGTGAAAGGGAGGTAGGGCAGACACGCCCCTGAGTGAGGCTCGGAGCCCGGAGGGAGGAGAGAAGTGGGAGGAGTGAGATGCTGGCGCCCAACCAGCCAAAGTCCACCGCGCAGGATGCCAGGCGGTTCCTGGAAGAGTCTCTGGTCCGAAAGGATCCGCGCCTGGAAACGCGGCCGACTCCTGACTGGAACCCGAATAGAGGGAGAAACGCACCTTGTTTCTTCCCCCTCCTTCCTTCCTTACCTCCCCAGCCCTTCCTATTCCCAGCCCTTTAACCCTCCAGCGGTTCATGGAGGCCCCGCGGGGTCCCATGGAAGTCCCCAGTACAAGGAAATGTCGATGTTTTGCAGGAATCAGACCCAGAAAGCTGCCTCGAGGAACCGAGGATGCTCTGAGACAGGCAGGGTTATTTTTCTGGGATGTGACTGTGGATTGTTGGTTCCTAGGGTTCCTGGGACTGCCAACTAACACCGCCCAGCTGCTTGTGTTCAGTAAATATTAATGGAACTGGACTTACCTGAAATTAGTAAATGAAGTTCCCCTATCTGAGCAATTCATGACATTAACCAAATTCATGGACCTGGGATTGAAGGGGGTAAGGATAGTACTTGGATTAGGGACCCAACCTAACAGGGGCAAATAGCAAAGTGGACTTGAGGGTCTCAGGGGCTTCCTTCCAAGCCAGTCCTGCGTAAAGAGTGATTTCTCTTCTTTTCGTGAATGACTTGCCATCTCCTTCTTTCTCCAAGTTTAGGACACCACCTTCCCTTTACTCTCAGTGTCCTAGGGCTTGTGGATAAGATTTCTCCTCAGTGGGAGGCTTTTCTTTCTCCTGCTGCAGGGATGCTCTGCATCCGACTTGTCTCATCTAGTTAGGCTGAGAATAACTTCAGATTTCCCTTGGGCCCTTTCCAAACCTAGTGGGTAGCATAGGTGATTTGTGAGGTAAGAGGAGCAGGCAGAAAACACTTTTTTTTTAAATATATTTTATTGATTATGCTATTACAATTGTCCCATTTCTCCCCCATCATTCCCCTCCACCCTGCACACCCTCTCCCACCCACATTCCCCCCTTTAGTTCATGTCCATGTGTCATAAGTTCTTTAGCTTCTACATTTCTCATACTATTCTTGCCCTCCCCCGTCTATTTTCTACCCACTATCTATGCTACTCATTCTCTGTACCTTTTCCCCCTCTCTCCTCCTCCCATGCCCCTGTTGCTAACCCTCCATATGATCTCCATTTCTGTGGTTCTGTTCCTGTTCTAGCTGTTTGCTTAGTTTGCTTTTGTTTTAGGTGTGGTTCTTAATAGCTGTGAGTTCGCTGTCTTTTCACTGTCATATTACAGGCAAGAAGGGGCTGGAAAGAAATATTTGAAATCTTGAAAAGCAGGGACCTACATCCAAAATTGCTCTATCCAGCAAAGCTGTCATTTAGAATGGATGGACAGATAAAGCACTTCTCAGATAAGGTCAAGTTCAAGGAGTTCATCATCACCAAGCCCTTATTATATGAAATGTTAAAGGGACTTATCTAAGAAAAAGAAAACACTTTCTTGAAGACCAAGGGTCTCCTCTTTTGTGAGAAACAAAAGCAGCTGGAGAACCACCCAGTTTCCTGAAACAGTAGAACAATTTAGAAGTGCTCGTACTGGATGCCACAATAAGGGTAATAAAAAAGGGCTTCAGAGCAGGTAGATAGCAACTTTTGCAGGCTTCCATGTGGCAGGCACCCGGAGGAGACTTACGCAGTGAATAAAGCTTACTCCTGGAAGATGGCCTCCGGTAAGGTGCACTGAACACGCCATACATTGATCACTTTAAATTAACATATTAATTTAATCCTCACAACAGATTCATGAAGTGGGGACTCTTATTTTCCTGTTTAAATGATGGGGAAACTCTGAGAAGCTGAGTAACTTAGGATGCGCAGTCACTCAGTGCCAGAGTGGGGATAGGATACATTTAGTTTGGCTTCAGAGTGAGGCACGCTCTTAGCCGCATCACCGAATGTCTCCCACTAGTGCCAACCAAGTCCTATCCGTGCTAGGATTTGGGCCACAAATCAGAAGGAGCAGAGAGGGGGAGAAGAGGCACTTGTTCAAAATGGTTAAGGGCATGGCCGTGGCCACGCAACTGGGCATGCAACCGAGGGCAAAGACTCTGCCTTCGCAGAGCCTGCACTATGGTGGGCAGTCAGCCAGTAAACAAATCGGAAAATAAATATGCAGAATGATACAGCATCAGTGATCACTGCTATGAAGAAAAACAAGGTTTAGCAAAAGATTAAATAAAGGGATGAGGTAGTGGAAAGGCCTTTCTGGGGAGGGGACACCTGAGCAGAGATCTGGTGAAAATGAGGGAATGAGTTATGTTGATATCCAGGAAAAAGAGTGTACCAGGCAGAGAAAGCAAGAGCTAAAGTGCAATGTGTTTGGACTATTTAAGAGCAAGCAGGGAGATCAGCTAAAAGACAGAGAACTAAACGTAGAATATTGGTAGTTTGGAGCCAACTGTATTAATTTTGTTATTATCTTAAACTAATTGGAAACATCACCGCCTGTGGCCACACCTCTGATAACTTGAGTGATTCATCAATAAAGACGCTCAGATTGTCATGCTGGAACTGGCTTGTAGGGGACTCCCAAGAGTTAATTTTAGCATCTCTTTCCTACTCCATGTTCAATGATATTTTGTAGCCTGCAATCAGCCACGATGTGACTATTTACATATGGAAATCAATAAATGCTATGAATCATGATTTTTTTCCAGATTGTTTGTTGTTAAACATTTACCAGTACTCAGTGGAAAAATTCAATTGTCTACAAAATTTTGAATAAATAAATAACATGCGGTATATTTATATATTAGACTATTATTTGACTGTAACAAGGAGTGAAGTACCGAT
Source organism: Glossophaga mutica (assembly GCA_039655065.1). Lineage (NCBI taxonomy): Eukaryota > Metazoa > Chordata > Mammalia > Chiroptera > Phyllostomidae > Glossophaga > Glossophaga mutica. Next base: position 46,659,545 of record CM077306.1, on the reverse strand, counting down.
GCATGCTACAACTTGGATGAAAGTTCAAAACAGTAAGTGAAGTGAAAGAAGTCTTTCACAAAGAACCACATAGTTTATGATTTCGTTTCTATGAAATGTCTAGAACAGGCAAATCCAGAGACTCAGAAAGTGTATTAGTGGTTGCCAAGAGATGTGGGAAAGGGCAGATGGAGAGAAAGCGGGTGATCGCTAATGCGTATCGGGTTTCTTTTTAGGGTAATGAAAATATTCTGAATTTTATTGTGGTGATGATTGCACAATTCTTTGAATACATTAAAAACATTGAGTTGTACACTTTAACTGGGTGAGTTTTGTGGTATGTGAATTACATCTCAATAAAGCTGTTATAAAACAACATAAAAAATTTTAATGAGCATACAACTTGTCAGAATATAGGAGCAGTGCTGCACCTGGAGGCAAGAAAAGCACAGAGCATCCTCAAAGAAAGGAGAGAAGTGGACCAGCCCTGGGCCACCTAGACACATAAGGCTTAAAATAGAGACTTCTTTGATTCCATCTTCATGTATTTTTTAGACAAGCAGTTGCTTACCATGTGTTGCATTCCATCCAGGTTCTGGGGACAATAGAAGTCTAAGAGAAAACCTCTCCCTTCGATTAAGGATAGCACAGTCTATTGCACCAAGTGTGAGAGCAGAGAATAGTGGGAAGGGGAGGAAAGTGAATTAAGTATCTCTGTCTTGGTTTTAAGCTGGCTGTAGCTTTGGTCCCTGATTGGTTCATAAGGTCAGAAGAAGTCAGTGGTTGGGGAAGAAAATGAGAAAGTGACAGAGAGCACTCATGAGATAGTCCAGAGAGTTGTGATAGACATCTGCATAATAAGATGTATGGTAATATGGTCCCAATTACTCTTTCCTCTTTGTTCTCAATTTGTAGAATAATATGTGTAGTATTAGTCATGGTCCCAACAGGAAACAGGGCACACTCAAAGTAATTCCAAGAAGTTTAATTTACAAAGGGATTAATTATAAAGTGGAGTATAAGTAAATCACAGGAAGAGTGAAAGAACTTGGGACTCACAGCAGCAGAGAAGTCACCACCCATAGAACTGATAGGAGGAGGGAGAAAAAGGTTACCAGAACTCAGAAAGAGAGAGGCTTGTGTAGTGACAACAGCCTTGAGAGGACCAGTCACAGCCTGTCAGAGGACATTGACAGCTCAAATTGACCTCAAAGGAGGAATATGAAGAATAAATACCTCAACTTCAGTCTCCTCCCTCCCTGCTATCATGACCAGACCCAACTAGAATCTACGGGGTACAGGAGTTTGTTAATGGAATCCATCCACAGAGGTTGTCCTCCCTGGTCAGAGAGGAGGGGAGGACAGAGGAAGATCTGGAGGGCAAATGAAAAGTATTCAGCCCAGTATGAAACCTCAAAGAGGTCCCCTTCAGAATTAATGGATGCTATAGCTTCAAAGAATTTTTTGTGTAATTCTGTCATCTTCTGCTCACCTGCTAACTCCACCAAAACTATCTATAATACACTCTACAGTATCATTTGCAGTCAACAGGACCCTTAAAAGCATTGACCCTGGAAACGTATGCTATTGTGAAAATAAGTCGGCAAAAGCAAGAAGCTCCGAAGATTCCCTCCCCATCCATCCCTACCTCTTTACACCAAATTATAAATATTGACCAAGTAGCCTCTCATTGGAGAAGATACAAGGGCTTTCTATTTGCAGTTTTCAAGCATAAGGGGATCCTTTCTGATCCAATTATTAATTACTTTATCACTGCCATTGTCAATTAGCATTTATGGAGCACTCAATGTGCAGAGCACTGGGTTACATGCAATACAACTTTTGTTATTTCAAAGAGGGCCTTTAAATTTTAGTACTGGGTAGAACCTTAGAGATCATCTAATTCTCCACTTTCATTTTGCACATACAGAAATTGAGATCCACAGTAGACACTTAACTCTTCTACAGTCAGCTGCCAAGCACAACCTCTGATCTGCTCCTGGTTCTGTCCCACCCTTATCGACATCCCATCCCACAACTTGATACCAACCCCTTGAAGCACAATGAACTTCTGCTTCCTAAGCTTCTCTCCTAATCATTTCATCTCATAAAACAGACTTTCATTGTGTGACCAACAGGCATCATCAAAAATGTTAATGCAATTTTCAAAATAAAAATTCACTTCAAAAAAATTGTAATTGCCATATTATTATTATAGGAAATAGGGGTTCACAGGATTAAAGGAAGATGGGTTATTCAAATTCCAAAAAATTAAAATCTCCGAACTTTAAGTTCCACAGAGATGTTTACAAGTTGACATTAATTTAACTATCATAGGTGTCTTTCCTGGTTTTAAATTTTATAAGCACCTTTTTTCCCCACTCTCTTTATGTAGAATTTCAACATGTGTCTGTTTAAATTGTCGTTCCCTGTCCTATTATTGATTTCACCTTAATCCAGTGAAATTTTGTAATCCATAGTAACTCATAAGAGAATGATAAATATAAAAAATTATTGTATTAATTAATATATGAGGGAAGTCTGTCTGGAAAAAGTACAACCATTGTTAATATAACTAAAATGGTTTGTGCGACACCTGGCAGCCAATGAGAGTGGACTGGAATACACATGCATGAAACAGTGATGACTTCACTGTACTGGTCAGTGGGAGAGGTAGACATTAGTGAGTAAGCATGTGGCCATCACATTCAAAATGACTGAGCAAGTAGAGCAACAAATCTGCATCACATTTTTCATTAAGCTTGAACATTCCTCCTCAGAAACTATTAGGATGATTCAGAAGACTGCAGCCATGGGCAACTGATGATTGGCAGCTTCATCACAACAATGTGCCTGTGCATCATGTTTTGTGCAGAGTTTTTTGGCAACACATCAAATCACCCAGGTTACTCAGCCCCCCTATAGCCCAGATTTGGTGCCCTGAGACTTCTGGATTTTCCCAAAACTAAAAGCACCTTTGAAAAGGAAGAGATTTCAGACCATCAGTGAGATTCAGGAAAATACAACGGGGCAACTGATGGTAATTGGGAGAATTATGTGAGGTCCCGAGGTGCCTACTTTGATGGGGACTGAGGTATCATTCATTGTCTTATGTACAATCTTTCTTGTATCTTATATCTTCTTCAATAAATGTTTCTATTTTTCCCATTACATGGCTGGATACTTTCTGGATAGAGCTCATATGTGAGGCAGGATAAATTAGATTAGCACTGTCCAGTTGTACATTTGGGAATGAAGTGTTTCTTTCACTGCAAGAGAAGAAACTATAACATAAATTCTGAAGCATGTATTGACACACTACTTGGACAAATATAGCTGTGTTACAAAGCATGATTGACTAATTCTGAGTGTCATTGACCAAATTAACAAAGTAGCCTCAGTAATTATTATGCTCTTGGCAATATTGTGTGGAGTACATTGTAATTATACAATTAGTGCTTAAAATACAGGGGTACCTCAGTACTTATCCTTAATTTGTTCTGGAATTCGTGATAAGTGCCCCAAACCAACAAGTACTAAACAAATTTTTCAAGCAATGAGTGATGAAGCATTTTCTCTTGGAGGGCAGCATCATGACTCATACAAGTGTAATAAGCCCCAAAACATTTAATTTCTGAAATATTTTTTCCCATCAAAATGCAACAAATACAAGGGTTGATGAGTTCTGAAACCGATAACTACCCAGGTATGACTACGTAAAATTTTGGTTTTTCTTGTTTACTCCATTTACATCATCTTTTTCTTTCCCTCCCCTTGCTGTTAACATTGCTGAGCTATTTTTACCCAATTACCTTTAAACAAAATACAGCTTTCATACTTACCCTCAGTTTCCTTGCAATTAGTGCTCCCACTACTGGGCTGTCTGATATGGCGTCCACTAGGCACGTGTGGGTAATTAAATTTTATTTTAATAAATTAAAATTAAATAAAATCATAATTTTATTTCCTTTTAAAAACTAGTCCCATTTCAAGTGCTCAATAGTCGTAGATGGCTAGTGGCTACCATATTGGACTGTGTGGATGGAGAACATTCCATGACCTTAAAAGTTCTGTGGAGAGTAGTGCTCTAAGATCGTTGTAGCTCTCAGATTCTGCTTTTACTCACTGACTGATCCATCAATGGCCTCCCAAATGCCAAATCCGATGACCTATTTTAATCCTCATACCAGTTTTATGATAGTCCCCTGTTCTTGAAACTTTTTCTCAACAGCACCACTTTATGATTTTTTCTTATTTGAGTGTATCTGAATAACATTTTCTCAGAACCACGACTAATCATTGTTCCTCTGTTTATCTCACTAGTTTTCCCACCTCCTGTGATCCTCCTTAACTGTTGCAATGACTCATTTAAGGTCCATTCCTATGACTTCAATTACCATCCCCTGTTTTTTTGTAGTCCCCAATTCATATACTACATTCCAATGTGATTCAGTTTTCTATCAACAGATGCTGGACTGCCATAACAAAATACCATAGACTAGGTGTCTTAAACAACAGAAGTTTATTTTCTCACATTTCTGCAAGATGGAAGCCTGAAATCAGGGTGCTAGCAGGGTTAGGTTCTGGTGAGAGTTCTTTTCCTGGCTTACAGATGGCCACTTTCTCACTGTGTCCTTACACAGCAGAGAGAGAGAACAAGCTCTCTGGTGTCTCTTCTTATTAAAGCACTAATTTCATCAGACAGGGTCCTTGTCCTCATGGCCTCAGCTAACCCTAATTACCTCCCAAAGGCTGCATCGCCAAGTTCCATCAAATTGGGGGTAAGGGCTTTAACATATAAATTTTGAAGCAACATAAACATTTAGTCCATAACATGCATAACAAATCAGTTCAAAATTTGGTTGCTTAAAATGAAGATTTCTTTTTAACTTTTCAGTTTCATAGGTTGACCAGTAATTCTGTTCCACTTGGTATTAGCAGAAGTCATTCATGTGGCTGAGTTCAGCAGGTAGTTGGGCTGCACTGGGAAGTCCAAGAAGACTTCTTGCACACACCTAGGGCCTCCAGGAGGCCTCCTTACCCATAGTGTCTCATCCCCCAGGTCTTCTTCATATAGCTTCTCTCTCCAGTAGGACATGCTGTCCTTCCTTCCAGTGTGGTAGCTGGATTCCAAAGGGTAGTGTTTTGGGTGGATAAACCCAATGTGCAAGAGCTCATCAAGCTTCTATCATACTTTGTAATGTCACATTGGCCAAAGCCAATCATACAGCCAAGCACAGAGCCAGTCAGAAAAAGGTCAAAGATGTAAATACCCACAAGTGTTGTTCACTGAGAACCGCTCATTTAATAGCCAACCACGCAAGCTTTCTCCTGAATCCCCAGCCCACATTTCCAACTGCTCCAAAACCTTTGCTCCTAAATGTCTCACAGACATCTCAAATTTATCATTCCAAGATCACTCTCACTCCTCCTCACTTTAAATCAATCAATCCTATGTATTTTACCCCAGAAATTTCTCTTTGAACCCTGGTTCTCTTCTCCAAATCTACCTGCTTTAATTCAAGCCTTCATTATCTGTTCATTCTCTACCAAACAGTATTGTCTTCCACATAACAAATATAATAATGGCACGTCATTGCTTATAAAGTCTTATTTATAGTACTAAGTCCTTGTCAATGACATGTAGTGTGTCAAATGGCAGGCTCCCAAAAGATATGTCCTTGCAGAACCCAGGGTGAATATGACCTTATTTGGAAAGAGTATCTTTACAGATGTAATTAGGGTTCATGCTAAGAGAACCCTAAATCCAATGTCACTTTTCTTTATAAGATACAGAAGAGAAGACAGAAACACGCAGAAAAGAAAGTGGTGTGAAGACAGAAGTAGAGATTGGAGTGATGCATCTATAAGCCACGGAACATCAGGGATTGCTGGCAGCCACCACAGACCTAGAAAGAAGAATGGAATAGATTCTCCTTCAGAGCATCCAGGAAAAAAAAAAATCAATCTTCCCAACACCTTGGATTTTGGAGTCCTGGCCTTCAGAACTGTCAGGAAATAAATTTCTGTTTTTTTTAGCTACCAAGCTTGTGGGGACAGGTTACAATGGCCCTGGAAAACTAACAAAAGATCCCTCATCAATGCACCTCTCAAACTTTTTTCTGTTAAAAGTTATGTGAAATGTCACATCCTATATGACACAGTAAGTAAGACACTTCCATAGTAAGAAGCTGCGTTTCATCTTCCTGTGTGATCCATCCTCCTGCTTCCACACATTTTGTTCGGATGTCTGCCATAAACCCTTTAATACTTGGTACTGATTCAACCCAACATGATGCATTTTATTCTCCATTTTAAAAAATTTTACATTAAAGTGCATTTTATTATTCTCTTATTTATCTTTTCCTTTTTCAATTCAGAAATTAAAGCCACTCTGAACAATAAGCCCACCTGCATTCATAGTTGCATTAAAAACTATAAGTACCAGAAGGTAAATTTTTAAAATTTCAAAGGTATCTAGATAAACAATAATGCCCCATGAAGGTACAGAAGGAATATAATGCCATAAATGTTTTAGATATTCTGTTTTCTTCTTAAAATCAATAGAGTATTATGTCTCAGAAGAAAAATCAGCAATAATCAAAGTATCGTGCTGAAGAATGATTTGCTGATCACATTGATGGGCTTTTAACTGTTTCAAAATGTTTTCTTTATGTTTAGAGACTCAAACTGAGAAGAATATGGGCAAATTTAATATTTAAAAAATTCCTTGAATCTTTATATAGGTAATTTTACTAAAACTATCTTAAACAATCAAGTGTTGGCTTAGACATTGAGGATATAAAATAGTGTAAGGATCATCCATTTCTTCAAAGAACATTTCTAGTCTAGCTAGGGAGACAGGCTAATTACATTAAGTACAATTGACATTAAGTACAAGATGCCATTGATAGAGCATGAAAAACAATGAAACTTATGAAAGAAATAAGAAATATTCTTAAATGACATATGATTATTTATATTCAGTGATAATTCATAAGTAACATTAATATTCAAAGTGTATATCTAGTGATCAGAACAAAAAAGAAAAAACGAGGGGGAAATTCAACCATAAATGATTTTTTTAATTTAAGGAACTAATATATAAGAAGAAAGGTAGAAACAAATACTAAATACTGGTCCTTTCTTTTAATTGCCATGCCTCCATTCACTGAATCAGAAGTAATTAATGACTGCAGGCAATGCTCTATATATTTTACAGGGAAATACTATAAGGATAGAATAAAGATGACTTATCATTTAAAAGAGGGCCTCCATTTGTCTCATCTGTTATTTATGGCTTGATTCAAAGATGAAACATTACTCCCACGAGTAACTTTAACAGCATCTAACATCAAAAAATAAACATATTACTTTTAATTATTTATTTTTTCAGTGATCATGATACATGAGAGAGCCAAACAGCTACATGTTCTAAATAAACATTTTTTAAAATATACTATATGTTAGTCATAAAACATTTTTAATGCCAGAATTTACCTTTCCAACTGCCCATCAAGATGGAAGCACAGGTAAACATGACTCGCCTCCTCACACAGCCACAGCAAAAATTACAACTAACCTACAAAACAACTGTCACCCAGAATTGTCAGAAAATTGAGCCGTATGGAAGTCCAACAACCAAGGAATTAAAGAAGTCGAATGCATTCATACAGGTAGGAGAGGCAGAGATGCAGAGACACTGAGAACGGGTGGACCCACACTCATGTGTGGTGTTTAAAAATCGGGAGGGATATCTTGGGAGCAAGAGGTCCATGCCCCACACCAGGCCCCCCAGGGTTCCAGTGCCAGAAAGCTAAATCCCCATAACTTCTGGCTGCAAAAACCAGTGGGAGTTTGGGCAGCAGAAGAAACTGTCAGATTCTCAAGCATCTCCTTTTAAAGGGTCTGAAACAGACTGAGGACTTACACAGACTCACTTCCTCTCGGCTTCAGCACCAGGACAGCAGCTGGAAGCGCACCAGTGGCATACCGGGAGTAACTGAAGTGTCTGGCATCAGGGCAAGTACCAGGGGGCAGATCCCTCTTGACAAAACTTGAGAGGCCAGGCAGCCTTGTCCCTTTCCTGAGCCCTATCCCACACAGAGCCACAGAGCCACAGCACAGCAACATCATATTGGAGACTCCATCAGATCTGGTTCACATGGGTTGCCCCACCCAGGCAATTACCTAAGGCTCCACCCCATCCAACTTACCCATGCTCTTTTCTACAATAGGACATGCTACTAAGACAAGGAGTCAAAGCACCTCTACCTAATACATAGAAACAAATACAGGGAGGCTGCCAAAATGAGGAGACAACAAAATATGGCCCAAATGAAAGAACAGAGCAAAACCCCAGAAAAAGAACTAAATGAAATGGAGATAAGCAATCTATCAGATGCAGAGTTCAAAACACTAGTTATTAGGATGCTCAAGGAATTCACTGGGTACTTCAACAGCATAAAAAGACCCAGGCAGAAATAAGGGTTACACTAAATGAAATAAAGAAAAATTTACAGGGAATCAACAGCAGAGTGGATGATGCTGAGAATCTAATTAATGATTATAGAACACAAGGAAGAAAAAATATTCAATCACAACAGCAAGAAGAAAAAAATTTTTAATGAGAATATGGTAAGGAGTCACTGGAATATCTTCAAACACACCAACATTCAAATCACAGGGGTGCCAAAAGGAAAAGTAAAAGAGCAAGAAATTAAAACTTACTTGAAAAAATAATGAAAGAAAACTTCCCTAATTTGGTGAAGGAAAGAAACGTACAAGTCCAGGGAGCACAGAGCGTTCCCAGCAAGATGTACTCAGAGAGGACCACACCAAGACACATCATAATTGAAATGCCAAAATATAAAGAATTTACCTTTTCAAAATATATACATCAAAATTAAAGACAGGTTGAACTTGGAGAAACTGTAAATCTCTTGCCAAATCAATCTTATTAGCATGGAGTGGAATGTACAATAGTAGCTAATATTGTCAGTTATCATTTTGGAGACTCCAGCTACATCAGAGCTGTGTGCTATATAGAAAGAGATCATGAGTGCACCCTGTGCATTGCAAAGCTGGTCAGTACAAGATGGAGCCTGATGCTGGGTATTTCTCCTGAAATTTGGCCTCTGAATGATGTTCTCACTTTATATATATATATATCTTTTTTCAGCATAAAACCTGATGTTGAATGAGACTCTTATATGTATAGAAAATTTCTTTGCCAATTATTTTACCACCAAGAAATAGACAAATTTAAATGTCCTTCCAGATATCAACATTATAAATATAGTAAACAAAAAATTGGCCAAGTTATTAAATTCACACCATAATACAATAAAATATAAAATGTGGTTCATTTCAGTTTCTCAACCAAGTCCTCCTGTGAGCACAGTTAATGTATCCTTTGTTAACAGCGACCAAAACAGGCATCTGTCTCAGCCTGGCTGCTTTTTCTTTCACTCTTTCATCCATTTCTTCCTTCTTCAATTTCAAGCTCATGTTTGGAATCTTATCCGATACTTTGCATGTAGGGTCTCTCTTTTAGGAGATCCCCTCGCCTGGTGAGTGGGAGTGGCACTATCCATTGTCATCACCATGGAGTGAAGGCCACTGAGGGAAGCCTCAGGCACCAGGTTGTCTCTGTCACTGCCCTCAATGATTTGGGGTTGATCTGAATTTCTTTGTTTTGTATATTTTCACTGGTGTCAAGCTCAGGATGGTAAGTTACTTAACTTCTCTATGCCTTGGTATCTACATTTGTAAAATGTAAATAATTTCTCTAACAGGATTGTTGTGAGGGTTAAATGAGTTTATATATATGTATAACAACTAGAACAGCACCTAACACATAGTAAGCTCTCAATTCACATTAGCCATTCTATTACGGGTGTTATTATGTTAACCACTGATCCATCTTCTGTAAATAAGCATAATTTTTAAATACTTATTCTATTTTTTAAGGCAAGTAAATGCTGACACAAAAATTATGTACAAAAACATAATTTTTGCTAGTTAGGGGTAATAAAAATCACTGTAGAGAAAGGTAGATTTAAGAGAATTAAATATTTGAAGGAACACATTTGTGGCAGAAAATTTAACCAACTTAAGGAGCCAAAAAAAAAAAAAAGTACATTGCTCACAAGGAAGATACACTTGCTTTTCAAAAGAATGTGTGGTGCAGGTTTCCACCGACTGGCCAGGAAAGCACGTGTTCGCAGGCGTCTTCCTGGCAACACAACCAGCCCAGTGGGAAACTCTGAGCATTCCTTCCCCCAACACAGTCGCCGCCGTTCCGCTCGACAGGCCGCACTACTAATGACACTCCATTCCCAAAATACATGCAGAATAAGTTTTTATTAATTCACTGTGCTTGAAAATGTTCTTCTGTCTTGATTTTTATAACATAATGAGATTTCTAACACAGTAAAAAAGAGTCACAAGTTTTGCTTTTGCATTTGTAACAAAATTTTAGTGATTTTTGAGTTATCCTTTTTTCTTTTTATGAGATAATGTATGCTTGTAAAAATTTAAATATTACAAGATTATGTAAAGGAAAAATAAAAATCTTCCATTTCCAATCCCCAGAAACACATACCTGTCAGTGTGGTGTGTATCAGTAATAGATAAGTAGCTATATAGATACTTTCACATATACATACATATATATTAATACATATTTTTGTATGTGCATAGAAAAAATTATATATAAAATTGAACCATTCTATAATATTTATCTGAAATTTGCTTTCTTTACTTAATAGTGAATTACAAACATCCTTTTGCATCACTACAAATAAAACCTTCACAATTCAGAAAAATGTGTTATCTTCTAGTAAAATTAACATTCCAAGAAGAAAGACCATGTTTATTCTATCCAGATTATAAAAAAAAAACTCTGTCTTCTAAATCAGAATTTATCATCTAGTGATAAATTATCTCTTGAGTAGTGCACCAAGGTTCTTAGACATAATAGTGAAATAAAATCTTCTAGTCCTAGCTATCAAAGAACCTCAGTTAACTAATTCTTCATGCTTCAAGTAAAATTGCACAATAATTTGATCATTAGTGTATAATTAATGTAAAACTAGAATTTTCAAAGGCTTTATATTTTGTTGCATCAGAATTAGAGAAGTACTCGGAGACCAGGGACAGTGAGACTGCAGCCATTGATGTCACGGGTCAGAATGCAGACACGAACCAGTCTGAAATGGGAGCTGGCAGGCTGGAAGCAAATACAGAAGCCAGGAAGAACAGAGAAAAGTTCACAGCAGAAGAATTCATTAACAAAATGAAAAGTCCACCTACTGAGTGGGATAAAATATCTGTGAATCATATATCTGATAAGGGATTAATATCTCAAATATATAAAAATTCATGTAACTCAATAGCAAAAGAAAACACCCTTACAAACAATCCTATTTAAAAATAACCAAAAGAAATGAATAGACATTTTTTCAAGGAAGACCTAGAGATGGCCAACAGGTGCATGAAAAGATGCAAAACATCATTAATCATCAGGGAAGTGCAAATCAAAACCACAATAAGATCACCTCACACCTGTTAGAATGTCTGTCATCAAAAAGACAAAAATAACAATTGTTGGTGAGGATGTGGAGAAAAGAGAACTCTGTGCACTGTTGGTGGGAATGAAAATTGGTATAGCCACTCTGGAGAATGGTATGAAATTTTCTGAAAAATTAAAAATAGAACTGCTGTATGATTCAGCAATTCCACTTCTGGGTATCTATCCAAAGAAAACAAAAACACCAACTCAAAGAAGTATCTGCAGCCCCATGTTCACTGCAGCCTCACAATAACCAAAATATAGAAACAACCTATGTATCCATTGATGGATGAGTGGATTTCGAAAATGTAACAGGCTCTGGCTGGCATGGTTCAGTGGATTGTCTGCCTGTGAACCAAAGGGTCACGGTTCAATTCCCAGTTAGGGCACATGCCTGGATTGCGGGCCAGGTCCCCAGTAAGGGGCACACGAGAGGTTACCACACATTGATGCTTCTCTCCCTCTTTCTCTCCCTCCTCTTCTCCAAAAATAAATAAATACAATCTTTAAAAAAATAAATAAAAATGCAGCAAAGTTGACTAATACAAAAATTGGTACCTAGAACTAGGGTGCTTCCTCGTGGCCCTATATTCACACCAGATTGCACGTGGCATGGAAACTGTTATTTGGAGCCGGAGAAATGGAGACTCATGTTACAGAGGCCAAATGTTTGGTGAAATTGTTACAACTTGAACAATAGATAATAAACCTAATGAATTTATGGCTTTCGGTGAAGAGAATACAAAACAAAATGTTACTAGTGTACCTTGGTCATGACTAGCTGTATTAAATGAAATTCTACAAAAGAGGTAAGCTCAGGAAAATAACTGGCTTATTTAAAAGCAGGATAAAAGGGAAAATAGAGAATTCAGAAAGCCTAGAAATTGCCACCCTACATGGGAAATAGCTATGACTATTTCACATCTCAACTTCAGATGAAATTTAAAATGTGCAACAAAGGACAAGTAAGACTCAGTCTATAAGAAAAAAAAGACTCAGGAAAAAGAATGTGACTCTATGAAAGCACAAAAGCTCAAATGTGGTAACCACTCCAGTGGTAAGCAAAAAGTACCACTGACAAAAGGAAAAAAATACAGAGCTTTTTGGAGATTGTTGTCCTACCAGAAGCACCACCATCTTAGGTTTTAAAAGGACTGCAGCTGTTAAACATATAAAAACAATCTTTGGTCTGCAGTCACTTGGGAGCTGGACTGGGCTAGATGGCTCACTCTGTCCGGCCCCCTCACAGAGACAACTGAAAGTCTGGATTCGGTGGGACTCTGGGACAATGGGATCAGTGGGTCTCTCTCATTCTCCCTCTCCCAGCTGACCCAGTCTCTCTCCCTCCAGCAGGATTCTCTACACTCTCAGGCCACTCTCTCTCTATAAGGTGGCTCTGTGTGGTCTCTCCAGAAGGATTGCTAAACTTCTTACATGGTGGCTTGGGTTTCCAAAAATGCAAAAGTGGAAGCTGCCAGGCCTTCTTAAGTCTTAGGATTGAATCTGGTAGAACATCACTTCTACCATACTCTACCAGTTAAAGTGAATCAAGATCAGCCCAGATTCAGTGTGGGGGGGGCCACACAGAGGCATGAATATCTGTAAGCACAGTTTATTGAGGGCCATCTTTGGAGGCCAGCTACCACAATGCATAATTAGAATTTATTAAATAAATTAATTCATGATTAATTAATTGTTGTAGCTCACTACACTCTTATTATAGTAGAAGTGGGCACACGATAATTTAAAATTATTACCTTTTGAAAAAATTTTTAAATAAAATAAAATTGTCACCTCATTTTTATTATTGAATGGCATTTATATATCCATAAACATAATGTTCCAAATACTATATCAAAGAAAAGGAACATGAACCAAAAATAGACCTCTTGACAAGATTAATAAAGACTTTTTTAAGATTTTATTTATTGATTCATTCATTCATTTATTTAGAGGGGAAGGGAGGGAGAAAGAAGGGGAGAAAAACATCCATCGATTGCCTCTCCCTTGCCCCCAGCCGGGTAATCCAAGCATGTGCCCTAACCAGGAATCGGACGGACAACCTTTTGGTTTGCAGGATGACACTCAACCTGCTGAACCACACTAGTCAGGGCTAATAGAGAAGAATTTTATTTAAAAGATTTGGATTCCATGGTTGTTACAGTTTTTACAAAGGAAAGTTGAATGTGAGAAAGTAAGGAGATGGACAACATGAATTTAAAATGTATGGATCTAGCCAGAACCCCACTTAAAAAGTGGGAAAATCAGATATTTGGAAATACCTTTTTGAGTGAGAGATCTTGTCCAACCTCTCACACGTCACAATGAGGACATGTTGCCCTGTCTGCCCCCTTCCTCCTCCTTTTTAGTGTCTGTTGAGGGCTCTCGTGCTCTCAGTCAGCGCTTCACCCTACGGTAGGGCCCCACTCCCACGTGCCCCCGCTACACACATTCTGTGCTTAAATTAGGTCCCACTTTGTGGGGAGTGAGGAACTCAAGCTGAACAACTGCATGAAATTGTGACTTCAAACTCACCAGCTGATGATAATGATGACTGAGTAAAAAATACACAGAAGAAAATTTGATTCTAAATTCCTACCCATGTTCATATTTTGGAAGAATATGATGATGGGGGAGAATAAGCAAATGAAACACTCTAAACCACACTGCATTATACACAACATCTTGTGGGACACAAGGGTTCAATTAAAAAATTATTCTTCTTGAAAAATAGATGTTTTGTTTTTTCCCATAAGAACCACTGACTAGAGTAGTTCATTTGCTCATGTGAAAAATACTTAACAACACAGGGACTAATGATGTTCCCCTGCTGTCTGAAGAGTTCTGTCCGTTCTGTCTAAAGTACAAAAATAATTACCAAGTTAACTGATCTCTCATTTTCACTTTAATTAAATGAAACCACACTTTATTCCTCCAGATCCTTATCAAGATATATATATTAGAATTGTCGATGGTAAAAGCAATAAATGTACATTTTATGTAAACATCCAGCTGTTTGATTCTTTTCAAACATATCTTTGTTGATATGCAATCAGCATAACATTTCCTAGCCAGTGAAGTCTCCTGATTCCTGTTAATAGTCCTAATGAAACTATGATGTTTACTTTTTCTTTCAGATTCCATAATCATAGGAAAGTGTTTTGTAATTAACATGAATCTTTTTTCTACTGAATCTTTAATTAAAGTTTAGGAGACATTGGTAGACTTCAATAACTTAACCATTTTAGATCCTTACAAACTTCATTAATCTTTCCTTTGCTCAAGGTGCACTACATTTAGGTTGGAGAGTGCTCAGAGAGCAATCTCCTTTGAGGTTCCTGTAATTCATTCACAAGGAGGTGTGTTGCCTGTACCAATTAAGGTTTGACCAAAGAAGCAAGACCACTATGAGTGATGTGGATAAGGGAGTTACTAGACTCTACATAATTTTGGGAGAAGCTGAGATAATCAAGGTCCAAAAGGAGACAGCTAAAAGATCTGCACAAAGTCCCCAAGACCATGAAGGGAAGCTAGCGAAGACTATGGAAGATCGCTGGCTCTGCAGCTGGTGATGGGCCTCTACTTGCTATAGGCGCCCAGGGCAAGTAGTCAGGAAAGAGAGCCAGGAGCAAAGTAGGGAGAGCACTGTGAGGACACACTGGTAGCCGTGTTGTCTGTTCCTCATCACTTCAAATGTGGATTATGTGGATGACCTGAAGAAGCCAGATGCCCTAAATCTGCACATATGCCTGGCTCAGGACTCAGAGAGGCTGAATGAAATCTGGTAGGAGTTAAAGGAGCTGAGTGTCCCCCGCTGCTGGCCCACAAAGGATACTATCAGCAGATTAGTGACAAGTAGGAGTTTTACCTGAGGCCCTGCACTGATCTGACAAATATAAAGGCAGTCATGACAATTCTGCCTAACTCCACTGCTTTCTAAATCTCAGGCAGATTTCTCATGCAGCCAGCCCTAACCAGGAGCCATACAGAGAAGAGAAGTCTGGCAAACACAGTTCTAGCTTAGCTAAATTAGCACAGGATGAAATTACCACAGTACCTAGAAGTTCTTTTGTGTAAATTGATCTTAAATGGATATGTTTCTCAGATATGACATATATGAGGGGGATGGAAAAAAACCTGAATTTATTTATAAAAAATTTTGTATTACTCTTACATGTTTAAACTTCAGTCGTCTTCAAAGTACTCTCCATTTGATGCAATACACCTATCGACATTTTTTCCACTGCTCAAAACAGTTTTTGAACTCATCAATTTTGATGCCTTTTAGAGTTTCTGCCATTTTTTGTTTCACCTCTTCCACATCTGCAAATGCTTCCTTTTAAAGACTTTTTTCATCTGGAGAGACAAACAAAAAAAAAGTTACTTTGGGGTCAGATGAATTGGGAGATTGGGACATGGGGATCGTGTAATTTTGGGTACAAAACTGATGAACATTTAGCACAGTGTGGGCAGACGCTCTCATAAATCACCCATCATGAAATGAGCAAACACATTGAGTCTTCAAAAAAAATTCAATGAAGCCAAACACAGCCTCTCATAACACCACCAGCTGGTGCACTGATACCGATGGGTTCCTAGAACACTCACCTAGCAGGGGAAGCCTGTACTACAAGGAGCCCACCCTCCAGAAGATAATTCCATTTTGGGGGGATTCCCTCTCATATTCATTTAATGATAAAACCTGTCAAAGTATAAAATTTTAATTACTGCATTTATTTGAAATTTTCTCCTCCAAATATTTTTTTCTACCTAATACTAGGAACATTAATTTTTCTCTTACTAAGATAAACATAAATGTAAAGTGACATTAACATCTTATGAGTAACCAAACAATTTTTAAAATGAAAGGAACCTGCTTAATACCTTTTCATTTCCACCCAACTGCCTTCTATCATTTCAGCCCTCCTCATACTATCTCCTTTCCACTTCACCTAGATCAGAAGTATTTAAACTCCAAATATAAGTCTTTCTTGTTCCTCCCTGCAATGGCCAAAGCCACCAAGTCCTTCTGTCAGGGTTGTATGAATCTGAACTATAACTATGAATACAAGTTCAAGTTCCTTCTCACAGAGTTCTGTCTCATGTAAATTAGGATATGAGGCATGTCACCTAATTCTACATCCTTGCAAACCCAACTCAGCTCTGAGACTGGCAACATCCCCAATATACTGTTGGTGTCCCTATAGATGTCTCTGCCCTCATCAAAGAATTGCTCCAGGGAGAGAAAAAACTCAGCTTTGCCTGAAGCCTTCTTTGTCCCTCCTACCCCCACCAGGGCACACGTTTAGTACTCCTATTTGGTACTGACACTGGGCTCCATGAGCAGTATATTCTCTCCCACGTGCTAGCAGCACCAAAATTGAGTGTGGCTTTTAGTTGATTTAAAAGGACCTTCTGGAAACCCCAGCTTTTTCAGCCATGTTCTCCTCCTTTGGGGAACTTTCTGTTCGACTATCTTCTCAGTAGTGGCACCCACTAATAAGTTAACCAGCAACATATTATCCCTATGACATGATGAATAGTCATCAGGAATTAGAGTTGGTCCTAAGTGAGTTTGGGCACAAGATTTCTCTAAGTCTCAATATAAAACGTAGTCTTCCTTACATGGGTGTTGACTGTAAAGTAAAAATGAAATAATGGATGTCCTATCCTCAACCATAATGACCCTTGGCCAGTCTATTACTTGCCTCTCTTTCTCTCTTTTTTTTTTTAATTTTTATTTTAATTGTTGATCTTGTACAGTTTTCTGTCTTTTATTCTAACCCGAACCCACCACCCTAGCCCTCCCCTCCTCCCTCCCATTTCCACCCCCCCATAGTTTTTGTCCATGTGTCCTTTATACTTGTTCCTTCCCCTTTACCCCTGAAATTTCCTCCCCTCTCTCTCTCTTTTTAAAGGTTTATTTTATTCTCATTCAAGAGAGGGGAAGACAGAGAAAGACATCAATGGGAGAGAGAAACATCGATCAGTTGCTTCCCACATGCACCCTGACTGGGGATCAAACCCACAACACATGCATGTACCTGGACCAGAAATCAAATTGTCATTTGGTTACAGGATGATGCTCCAATCAACTGAGCCACACTGGCCATAGCCCCACACCTGTCTTTAGTAAGGAAACAGCTTCTGCTTGCAGTGGCCACATAACTTGGGTGACAGGGTACTTGTAGGATCACATAGAAACTCCAAGGGAGACTTCTAGTCAAGATGGCAGCATAGGCAGACATGGCTCGCTTCTTTGCACAACCACATCAAATATACAACTAAAATATAGAACAACCATCACTCAGAACTGTCAGAAATAGAGTTGAATGGAAGTCTGACATTTACAGAATTAAAGAAACCACATCCATCCAGACTGGTAGGAGAGGCACAGATGCAGAATGGCCTGGCCCCACATCTACATGTGGTAGACAAAAATTCGGGAGGGATAGCTCAGGAGCGAAGAGTCCCAGCCCCACACCAGTGCCCCCAGCCCAGGGTTGCGGGGCCAGGAAGATAAGTCTCCACAACTTCTGGCTGCAAAACCAGCAGGGATTGAGGTGGTGGAAGAAACTTCTGGAGCCTCAAGCAGTTTCTCTTAAAGAGCCCACACATGGAGTCACCTACTCAGAATCACTCCCTCTGAGCTCCAGCACCAGGTTACCACCCTAAAAGGCACCACTGGCATACTGGGAGAAATTGAACTATCTGGCATCAAGGTGAGCAGAGGCCCTTGCCCCTTTTCTAAACCTTCCCCAAACAGAGCCATAGGGCCAGCAATCTGGTGCCATATCTGAGACTCCATCAACCTAGCTAATACTGTTTGCCCTGTCCTAGAGATCCCCAGAGACTCTATCCTACCCAATTTCAGGCCCAGCCAAGCTACTTTTCCATATGAATGGCTGGCCTTGGCTCATGCTGCACAACTTCCTAAATCCTCTCATACAAGCAACAGCTGGTCTCAGTGAGCCCCAAGCCAAGCACTAGCAGCAGCCAGCCTAGGTTCACAGCTCAGCTTCACCTAGGAATCTCCAGACCCAGCACAAGCAGTAGCCATCTCAGATTGATTTATAGCTTACGCAGTGTGGCACAGGGCAGAAGATATTTGGGGGCTGACTTGGCCTGCACCACTCGGGAAACCCCAGGGCCAGGACACCCAGTGGACAGCTACAGACCATGTCAGAGCACCACCACCCTCCCCCTGCACAGCTGATCTTCCACAGAGGGTGGAGGTTGGTAGTAAGTGGTCACTGCCAATCCCTGCAGTGGGCTAGCCTGGGTAAATCCCTCCCATTGATCTACCAAGAGCAACCAAGTCTCAACTACAAGAGGAGGATGTACTCAGCTTACACAAAGGGTACACCTTGAGTACCCAGCTTGGATGATGGGGTAGGCTGTGCCACTGGATCCTACAGAACACTTACTACATTAGGCCACCCTACCAAGACATGGAGTCAAAGCAGGTCTACCTAATGCATAGAAACAAACACAAGGAGGCTGCCAAAATAAGGAGACAAAGAAACATGGTTCAAATGAAAGAACAGATCAAAGCTCCAGAAAAGGGTTAAACAAAATGGAGATAAGCAATCTATCAGATGCAGAGTTCAAAACTCTGGTTATAGGGATACTCAATAAACTTAGTGAGGACCTCAGCAGCATTAAAAAAAAATCTAGTCAGAAATGAAGGATACATTAATTGAAATAAAGAACAATTTACAGAGACACAACAGCAGTGTAGATGAAGCCAAGAATTAAATTAATGATTTGGAACATAAGGAAGCAAAAAACAACTGATCAGAACAAAAAGAAGAAAAAAGAAGCCCCCAAAAATGAGGATAGTATAAGCAGACTCTGGGACAACTGTAAGTTGTCCAATACTTACATCAGAGGGGTGCCAGAAGGAGAAGAGAAAGAGCAAAAATTGGAAATCTCTTTGAAAACATAATGAAAGGAAATTCCCCTAATTTGGTTAAGGCAATAGACATGCAGGTCCAGGAAGCATAGAGAGTCCCAAACAAGATGAATGCAAAGAGGCCCATTCCAAGATACATCATAGTTGAAATGCCAAAGGTTAAAGATAATGAGAGAATCTTAAAAGCAGCAAGACAAAAGCAGTTCGTTCCCTACAGGGGAGTTCCCATAAGACTGTCAGCTGATTTCTGCAAAGAAACTTTGCAGGCTAGCAGGGTTTGGAAAGACATATTCAAAATCATGAAAAGCAGGAACCTACAGTCAAGATAGCTCTACCCAGCAAAGCTATCATTTAGAATTGAAGGACAGATAAAGAGCTTACAAGACAAAAAAAAAAAAAACCTAAAGGAGTTCATCATCACCAAACCATTATTCTATGAAATATTAAAGGGACTTATTTAGGGAAAAGAAGACCAAAACTATGAACCATAAAATGGCAAAAAATACATATCCATGAACAATTGAATCTAAAAAATGAAGTAAGCAAACAAGAACAGAGACAGAATCATGGATACAAAGAGTGTTTTGATGGGAGGAAGGTTTGAGGGAATGGTGACAAGATGAGGGGATTAAGAAATACAAATAGGTAGTTACAGCACAGCCAGGAGGATATAAAGTACAGTATAGAAAATGGAGGAGCAAAAGAACATACACATGACCCATGGACATGAACGAAAGTGGGGGGATTGCCTGAGGGAATCGAGGGGCTGCTGGGGGGAGGAGGGCAAAGGGGGGAAAACAAGAACAACTGTAATAGCATAATCAATAAAATATAATTTTTTTAAAAGAAATATCAAGGGCTGCTTCATACCACACAGGCCCTGTTGTGGACCTGTTCCACCATCTCTTATCCTCAGTTACTCTGAGGTGGGATATCTTTCTATGCTAATGGTAACAGATTTGGGGTTTTTCTTCTTCTTTTCCTTCAGGGTCTCTGTTATCCCTCCCTACAGTCCAGCTTTACATTAGTCAGGATCAGAAAGATATAACAAAAATATTACTGCAAAAAGATTGTTACATATCATAAATGTTTATTAGGTGGAAACATACTTTTTCCTTCTGTCTAGGTTTTATTTTATGTCACCCATGGTTACATAAAATTTACTCTATTTTTTCCCATAGTATTCCTAAGGTAAGATCAAATATTTGACTTCATTTTCCCTACTTTTTGTCTTAAGTATTATTTATAATAAAAAGCAAACACAGCATCATAAACACTAAAGCTAATGCCCGCTGTATTTACACTTAAATTACAGAGAAATAAGTACGTGGACGCTATCTCCATCATTGACTGCAGTTGCTAGGCTTTTAAAATATTTTGCACATGTCGAGACTATTGAAGCACAGTAGATTCCAGTTGCCTTCCCTCTCCTCCTCCTTCCTGACCTTATCCACATTCTTAATGAGCAAACAAGTTCAGAGTTTGAAGGGTATTTAATCAGATTGCACACAATCAAATATACCAACATTTATTTTTAAATGTAAACTTATTACAGGCTGATCAAGAACAATCAAATATGACTTCTTTAAACATGCAATATTTGCAATTAGAAAATTTTAACTTATAACTAATATTTTCTTTAAGTTGCAAGAGTATTTCGTGAAGATGTTGCCTACTTCCACATTTTTTCTGACAATCATACCAAGCTGTCTCTGCCCAGATCTCTATAAAAACCTATGATTTCAGGAGTCCAGTTTTATGATGAGAGGGAAAGTTTGCTTCTACCTTTTTTCCTTTCTAAAAGTAGTCAAAAAGAACATGGACAAAAAGGAACAGAAATGCTAACTCCACTGTTGATAAAATTTTTGAGGAAGAACCTATAACCCTAAATGTGATAAATTAGAACACCACCAAGGACATAAAACTTGAATCAGAGAGGGCACCGGTCATTCATAATCTTGAAAAAGAAAAGTCCTCCAAAGTAAGTGACAAATCCTGAGAGGCAAAGTCATAATTCTCTGGCCCAAAAAGCAGAGTATAGATCGACTGGCTGTGAAAGTCTCCCTAAATTTTAGACACAATGGAAGGCCAGGAGAGCTAGGATTAAAAAGCACAACACAGACATGCCAACTTTAAAGGAAAGATTCTATCTAATTATAGAAGAAACTGAAGGTGTTGAATAACCCTAGAACGGCCAGTCTTTGTCAGCGGGAGAGCCGAGTAACAACCCACCAAACTCAAACAGATACACGCTCAGATGCGTGCACATATCTAACTCATATCTGTGGGTAAGGGGGACCGCACAACTAACTGGCACACACAGACCCTCACTTACTGTCCTACAGATACCCGTCCAAAAAGAATGAGTGATAATCAAGAAGGAATCATCACAAAAGAGCATTGAACACACACACACACACATGCATAGCAGAACGGAATTTTAAAAAGTTAAGTAAAAAATACACATCAGAAATAACATACAATAAACAGATAAAAATCATGACCACATTTCCAGAGATTCAAAAAATATCTTTATGAACCAAGGGCTTAAAGCAGAGCTACAAAGTCTCAAGGAGAAAATGATAAAAACAGAAAGACATAAAAGACAGTGAAAAGAATAGATGTTGCTAATAACACAATCATGTTTGAAACTATTGATAAAAACAAAATGGAAAGAATTATGAGTTTAAAATGATCAAAGAGAAAATGACAGAGACAGAAGTTATTTAGACAAAGAAGATCCAAACTATGCACAATTTTGTGGCCCTAGTAAGATTAAAAAAACAAAATTATTAAAACATAATTCAAAAAAACTTTCAAAAGTAAAACTCTTACATCTGCCAATTGAAAAAGCACATGTCCTGTAAGAATCAGAAACAGATCAATGAAGATTTACACACAGCTTAGCAAAATTACTAAATTTCAATAAGAGTTTTACTGAAACTTAGGGGAGAAAGAATAAAATAAAAATAAAACCAAGTAAATCATAATGAAAACAATCAAGCTGGCTTCAGATTTCTCCAAAAAAAAAATAATAATTCAACATGAAACATACAAAATCCTGAGGAATTAAAAGTGTCACCCAATAATGTTTGTGTCTAGCCAGATTATCATTCAGGTATAATGGGAATTCACAGATGGTTCCAAACACCCAATAATTAGGGTAATATAGTTCCAGTAATAGACAACCTTCTACCAACCAGAAGAGAAACACAGACGCTGTGGTAACAGAAGGGAATAAGCACAAATGCCATTTAAATGTAGGACAGATGTTAAAACAACTGTAGTAAAATGGCTAAATAAGATTGTAAATGTCATACATCATGTCAGAGTAAAACATAACCCAAGTAGCAAGAGTTAGGAGACACTGTGAAAAAAATGGGAGATTGCATCACCACTTTGACTTTCTCATCCTTCGCAGTGTGGGGTAAGCAGGTATTGCTTAAATAACAGATGCATATGGATATTGCTTAAAGTAAAAATATAGCCACTAAAATTACAAAAAAGAATATTACCAAATAAAATTAGCTGGGAAAGAGAAAGGAATATAAGAAGATGGGAAGAAGTGAACATACATAATTTCTTATCATTCATACTGGTAAGTATCCTTTGGAATTATTTGAATTCTTATATAATGTACATGGAGTTTTAAATATTTTTAAAATCATTAACACATTTATGATTCAATGTGTTCTACTGTCCCTTTTAACAGATTTCACATGGCAATGTCAAAAGATAAAGATTAATCTCTAATAATGAGTTACTTTAGTCAATATGCTAAGTCCATGATAGGATTTCTTTAAAGGCCCAAGAAGATCTGAGTCTGAATCCTAGTTCTACTACTTCTTAGCACAGAACCCTGGGCAACTCATAAAGTAAATCAAACAATTTTTTACTAAACCTTCAATTATCATTGCCCCCAAAATGCAAATGATAAACAGGTATTCCATAATACCTGTAAATGTATTATTCTCAGAAGAAAACTTTATCCATTTATTGAGGTTCTTAATAACACAACATAGATGTTCAACATTAATAATCATTAAGAATTCAAATCAAAACCATGATGAGATACCACTCCACACCTATTAGGATGGCTACTATCAAAAACAAAAACAGAGCCCTGACTGGTGTGGTTCAGTTGATTGGGCATCGTCCAACAAAGTGAAAGGTCGCCAGTTTGATGCCCCGTCAGGGCACGTGCCTAGGTTGCAGGTTTGGTCCCCCGGTTGGGGCACATACAAGAGGCAACTGATCCATGTTTCACTCTCACATCAATGTTTCTATCCCTCTCTCCTTCCCTTCTCATCTCTCTAAAAATGAATAAAATCTTTTAAAAAATAAAAAATAACGAGTGTTGTCAAAGTGGAGGAGGAGAAATTTAAACCCTTGTGTATTGTTGGTGGGAACATAAAATGGTGCAGCCAAAGTAGAAAATAGTATAGCTGTTTATCAAACTCTAAACATACAATAATCATATGTGGCGATTCCACTTCTGGGTATTCGATGTATACTCAAAGGAAATGAAACCAGGGATATGAACAGATATTTGCACTCCAATATTCATATAGTATTCACATTAGCCAAAAAATGTCCATTGACATGGGAATATATAAACAAAATATGATGTACACATATGTAGGGGACCGGTTTGTTTCGGTCTGGCAAATGTGACTCAGCTCTGTATGGAGAACCTACAGAAGCAAGGTGGTGGACAGGAGCCAGCCCTTCAAATTGAGTTTTCCCATGGGAATCAGGCCTAGAAAATGCATACAGACTATTATGGCTTGCTCTTGCTAAAACTCCCTCACCTTGGTCTGAAACAGTAGGTGTATATTGTCTATCTTCAAGGTAATTTCCAAAACCTATGTGAATTTTCCCAAGGATGGAGCTAATCAGCTCTCTGCTTTTCCCTTCTGCATGTGTTATTTTCATTTCCTTGATTGTATCTAAAATGTAGACAATAATATTCTATGTAAAAGATAATAGATGCTTCTTAGATGTAAGACCCAAGAAAAATAATAAAAGCTTGTCTAGGCAAGAGTCAGGGTGCTCTCCACTTGAGAGAGTGGCCATGCCATCCCCTTTTTCTCCACAGGATTGCTGGAGCCTGTGCATTTATTCTTGTCTTCAGTCACAACAGGTGTACTCTGCTGGCTGGAGTCCGCCACACATACAATGGATTTGTATGTATGTATGTACACAATGTATACATACAAAGGACCTTAAAATCAGTCCTTTGTGTGTACCTCAAATACCCAGCTTGGGTGATAGGTTATGCTGTGCCACTGGACCCTACAGAACACCTGCTGCATTAGGCTACCCTACCAAGACATGGAGTAAAAGCATAAAAAATACCCCATCAGAAACAAAGGATATGCTAATTGAAATAAAGAAGAATTTACAGGGGAACGACAGTAGAGTAGATGAAGCTGAAAATCAAATCAATGATTTGGAACATAAGGGAGTAAAAAACACCCAATCAGAACAACAAGAAGAAAAAAAGAAGCCAAAAAAATGAGGATAGTCTAAGCAGCCTCTGGGACAACTACAAGAGGTCCAACATTTGCATCATAAGGCTGCCAGAAGAAGAAGAGAAAGAGTGAGAAATTGGAAATCTATTTGAAAAAATAATGACAGAAAAACTTCCCTAATTTGGTGAAGGAAATAGACATGCATCCAGGAAGCACAGAGAGTTCCAAACAAGATGAATGCAAAGAGGCCCACTCCAAGACACATCATAATTAAAATGCAAAGATTAAAGATAAACAGAAAATCTTAAAAGCAGCAACAGAAAAGAAGTTAATTACCTACAGTGGAGTTCCCATAAGACTGTCCGCTGATTTCTCCAAAGAAACTTTGCAGACTAGAAGGGATTGGCAAGAAATATTCAAAGTCATGAAGAGCAGCTACCTACAGCCAAGATTACTATACCCAGCAAAACTATTGTTTAGAATCAAAGGGCAGATAAAGAGCTTCCCAGAGAAGAAAAAAACTAAAGGAGTTTGTCACCAAACCATTATTCTATGAAATGTTAAAGGGACTTATTTAAGAAAAAGGAGAAGATCAAAACTACAAACAGTACAATGGCAAAAATACATATCTAGCAACAATTGAATCTAAAAAACAAACTTGGCAAACAAGAAGAACAAAGATAGAATCATGGATACAGAGAGCATTTTGTTGGTTGCCAGATGGGAGGGGGTGTGTAGGAATGGGTGAAGAGATGAGGGGATTAAGAAATACAAATAGGTAGTTACAGCATACCCATGGGGATGTGAAGTACAGTATAAGAAAGGGAGTAGCCAAGGAGTTTATACACACCCATGGACATGAACAATGGTGGTGGGATTGCCTGAGAGAGAGGAGAATGCTGGGTTGAGGGAAGCAAAGAGGGGAAAGTCAGGACAACTGTAATAGCATAATCAATACAATTTTTAAAAAGATATAATTGGCATATAATATAGTATAAGTTCAAGTTGTGCATGTTGATTTAATACACTTATATACAGGGTCCAGCAGAAGTAACACCTGATTGAGTGTGGTTGTAGTGTAATAATATGGGTGTGATAATTTATAGTTTTGATTTGAACATTTCTCCTAAAATGTCATATGGTGTGCTTGAGTGTGATATTGTTATGCTACAGAATTACAAGTTTATGATTTTGTAATAAAATAGGGGCATTATTTGTACCAGATCCTGTATTAAAAAATGATTACTACCCTAGAATTAGCCAAAATCTCTACCCAGTCACATAATTACCATTTCTTTTTTTTTTTTGTATTGATAACAGCTAAGATATACTCTCTTAGCGACTTTTAAGTATCTAATCCAGTATTACTAGCTATAGTCACCATGCAGTACATTAGATCCCCAGAAGTTGTTACTCTGGTAACTGGAAGTTTGTCTCTTTTGACCAGTATCTCCACATTGCCCTGTCCCTCTCCAGACCCTGATAACTCTACTGTTTTTCTTCATTTGGCTTTTTTATATTCCCCATGTAAGTGATACTATATAACATTTGTCTTTCTCTGTCAGACTTATTTCACTCAGCATGCTATCCTCAAGATTCATCCAAGGTGTTGCAAATGGCAAGATTTCTTTCTTTCTCATGGTTGGATAACAGTTTTATTTATATACGTGTGTGTATGTTAGATACAGATATAAATATAAATGTATATGTATATATACACACACAGGTGTGAGGTGATATCTCACTGTGGTTTTGATTTGCATTTCCGTGATGATTAATGATGTGAACACCTTTTCAACTGTCTTTTGGCCATTTATATGTCTTTGGAAAATGTCTATTCCTCTGCTCATTTTTTATAAGGTTGTTTGTTTTTTCACCAATCAATTGTAGGTCTTTATATATTTTGGATATTAGCCTCTTATATGATATGAAGCTATTTTCTTCTATGCTATAGACTACCTTTTCATTTTGCTGTACAGAAGCTTTTGAGTTTGATGTAGTCCCTCTTATTTATTTTTGCTCTCATTGCTTGTGCTTTTGGTGTCATAACTAGAAAATCATTGCCAAGACCAATGTCAAGGAGTTTTTCCTCTAAGCGTTTTAGTTTCAGGTCTTATGTTTAAGTCTCTAATCCATTTCAAGTTAACTTTTGTGAATGGTGTAAGATAGGAGTTCGATTTCATTCTGCTACATATTGCTCTTCTTTCATCAGAACTAACAAACAATAATATCATATTCTCGAATAAGTCATAAATGTTACTTAAATGATCTGACTGAGGGAAATTTTATTTCTGATTCTTAAATAATGTTAAAGCCAAGCCTTCTACACAGCTTTTAATCTTTGACAACAACCTGAAATATTTAGAATATATATTTATAATGTTTTAATATGTTTTAAATCAATGCTATTAAGCAATAAAATCCTCAAAATATTGGCTGCTAGGGAAACAATATTAGGTTATAACTAGTCTACAAATTAGGACTTCAAAAGTTGACTGCTCTTGTAATAGCATAATAAAATGACACCACAGAGGAAATATTACTTTAAAAATTAAAAAGCCAAATAAATGCAAACAATAAATGTAAGGTTAAAACTGATTTATTCAGCATTTTATCGATTGAAAATCCAATTGCAATACATACAATTCAATTGAAGCACTAAACAGCCTGCCTGGAATTAGCACAGACTATATAGTCCCCCAAAACATTGCCCTCATTTCAGATACCAGCTCCAAGTTCAGAGTCCCCAGGTCACCCAAACATCTAACCTACTGGCTATAAATTTGAGGGTTCTCTGGATCCCCTCAAATTCAATAATGTACTAAAACAATTCACAGAACCCAGGAAAGCATTTTTTATAATTGCAGTTTTATTATAAAGGACAGAAATCGGGACTAGCTAGATGAAGATCTCTTCATAGACGTTGATGATTGAATCATTAGCCATGTGACTGAACTCAGTCTCCAGTTCCTACTTCCTATCCCTGGAGGTCTGACTGATATTACCTAGCCCAAAGTCCTAATTCTCTAATCACATGGCTGGTCTTTCCAGTTTGGCTAGCCTCAATCCTGAAATTATCTGGGAGTCTAACAAAAATCATCGTATTTGCAAACCTCAGACCCTGATTCCAGGGACCCAGCGTTGAATAACAAAGACTCCTAAAGCTCGGGAAGTTCCAAGGATTTACAGAACCTGGGAAAACGATGAGACAAATTCATTGTTACAGAATACCTACTAACCAGCATTTTTACATATACTAAATACAGTAATATTGTGTTAATAACAACTATGTTGTTTTAAAAGATGCTAAATAAAGTACCTTCAATTTGACAAAGATTAAACTTCACTCTATTTTGTTTTAACATAAGTATTTTTATAAATTATCTATGTATTTCTTTTGTATGCATGCATGGTCCTTTATTATGGGTGTCCCTTGAATAAAGACATGTTAAGGTCCTAACCCCTAATACCTAAGAATGTGGCTTTGTTTGGAAATAGAATCACTGCAGATGTGATTAGTTAAGTTGAAGTGAGGCCATGCTGGAGTTGGATGGGCCCCCAACCCAATATAATTGGTATCCTTAAGAGACAATTATGTGAGGCCAGAGACACACAGGAATTGCGTGACGCCAAAGGCAGAGGTTAGAAATATGCAGCCGTAGGCCAAAAACGCCAAGATCACTGGCAAACCACCAGAAGCTAAGAAGAAGCAAGAAAGGATTGCCCTGCAGGTTTCAGAGTGAGTACGGTTCTTCCAGCATCTTGATTTTGCACTTCCAGCCTCCAGAACTGTGAAACCAAACATTTCTGCTGTTTTAAGCCACCCAATTTACAGTACATTGTTATAGCAAACCTAGGAGAGTAATATCATCTTCAAATGCTAAGATCTATTCGTAGTGCTCTAAAGCAATTGGTCTTAGCATATATGTGTATATTCCCTACACCACCCCACCTGGTTTGCTCGGAAACCCAAGAGAAGTCTAGGGACCAGGGAGCTTTACCAGCTTTCCATCCTACTAAACTGTATCGCTTTCAAGGCTCCAGGACAATGAAACCATCTTATTTTCACACACACACACACAAAAATCTGACAACCTATGCAGGTGGTAACTTTGTTTTAACCACACCATCTGACTACCCACAAACTTCCTTTCCCCAAAACACCAGATAACAAAAATTTCACTATGTCTTACCTATCTGTAGTGTAAGTGCCTGACAATTAGCACTTCGGATTGTAATCAAGTACCTGACATCATGTTTGTGACTGGGAGGCTTCTATTTAACAACATCCATCTGGAAAAAAACCCACTGCCAGCTGCAGAACTAGATGAAGAGCCAGACTGTCCCACCTATGAAGTTCCCTTTTTGTTCGTTTGCTTATGTTTTAAATTCACCAATAGAAAGTGAACAGGTGAAATCCAAGGCACCCCACCCTTGACACCAATAAAAGCAGACCTCTTAGGCCTGTGTTTACTCAATTGGTGGACATTCTCTCCGTCTTTGCTTACCACCACCCCCAAAGTGACCTAGCTCTGTGGTCCCACACAAACAATTTGTGTGCCCTCCAGGACACGTGAGTAATAAACCTTGTCTTTTCAAAGTTCCCTGGTAGCTGTTGCTGAGATGCAACTTTTGACCATAATAACCAGAAGGGCCAGTCCAGCCACAAAATCCAGCCACAATGTTGGCTTCTTCAGGGGAGAAGTCTGTGGGGGCTCAGCACAAGTAGTACCAACCCGGTGAGGGCCTTCAGCCATTTTTAGCTGATGGCATCCCTATGGATAGCCTAAGACCAACCTAAAACACTACCTTACTAGAAACTTTAATATAGTTTAAAATAAGCAGTATCCTTCTTTTGATAAAGTGCAAGATATTATATGTGCCCTCAAAACAAAATAGGGCACAAGATTCCAACTCCCCTCATTAAAGCCCTTCTCCTACAACGTGGTCCGCAAAGCTCAATCAAATAAGGCTCATTATAGTCTATGCAAGCACCATAAAACCCATTACAAAATTTAAAAATAATAAATTTGAGTCATATGTGAAAGGACTTAGAGCTGCCAATAATCTATATTTAAAACTTCTCCAAACACCAAAGCCAGACACAGACATCACAAGAAAACCAACATCTCATAACTATAGATGCAAAAATCTTCAACAAAATACTAGCAAACTAAATTCAGTAACAGATTAAAAGATTTACACACTATGACCAAGGGGGACTTATTCCGGGAATTCAAGGACAGTTCAACTTAAGAAAATCAATCCATGTAGTACACCGCATTAACAGAACAAAAGAAAAAAAATACATGGTTATCTCAACAGCTGCAGAAAAAGCACTGTCTTTTCCAACCAGTTTTAATTTCAACCCTAAAATGCTTTCTCACTTTAGCAGTCGTCTACCCACTTTCCACCAACCAAGAAATCATTGGGAATGCTTTTACAATATACTACTACAAATAGAAAACTACCATTGTAACATTAAACTATAGTTTGAGTTTTTTTAATTTAGCTTATCCTTTTCCAAGATTAATATGCTACATAAAATGAAATATCTTGTATATGCAAAAACCTGTGCCACAAAGGATTGCTAATTTCTCTGATCAAGGTGACCAGTTATCCAAACACAGACAGACCTTATGATATAAATCAATATTTCAGTAATACAAACATGGAACTTCAGTTTTCATGCTGCAAATTAGCAAATTATTATAAATTCAAATTATAATTTGTTCTTCACTAGAAAGTTTCCAGTTTTCTCTCACAACTGCCTAGTTTTTTACCTTTGTTTTTGTTTGCATAAAATAAGAAAATCCTGGTGCTTGTCCTGTTTTTCAGCCAAAAAGGCCCCAGAGATTTGGATCGGTCTTGTGTTTCCCACCTCCTTCCACTGTATGGCACTGAGCACATTTTTTTAAGTAAAGATCATTTTGCCTGCCTCGGCATCTCCCATTTTGTTTAATGAAACATTAAACCACAGATTAAAGAAAATAATCAGATTTGCAAATCTGAAAACAAAGGAATTCTATTACTTTGAAGTGAATAGTAACGATATTAAACAAAAACATAATTTAAAGCATGCTTGCTTTAATGTCTGAATGCTCCAAAACAAACATAGTATCCAACTTTATAAAGATTTAATAATCTCAGTTATCATGCTTATTCTAAATTTCTAGACACAGCTATTTTGGAAACTGCCATTGGTATAAGCATGGTTTTACTTCAACCTTCAAACACTTCTGGTAATTTATCTGGGCAAATCATATTCCATTTTTTCTTTTCACTCCCCAAAAGTACATGTGCAAAATACGATGTGAAGCACACAGGTCTAATTTGATATTCCCTTACTTAAAAATAATGATGGAACAAAATGAAAATGTGCTTAAATACATTTATTATGTGTACTTTATGCTTGCAATAATATACAGAACTGTAAAAATAAAAATCATACAAGAATGAGGCTATTGCAAGCTATATGTAACACATGATTTCTGATTTATTTTTATTCTCAGCTGTAAATAAATCTACCAGATTAGATCAAGCATAATCTAAAAGCAATCAAATAACACTATTGTGTCCAGTCAGCATTAGTATCCATTTAATACTATTGTAGTGGGCAATATATGGTCCTAAATAGGGAAGATTTTGTTACATGGTGATAGTTATACACAATAAAGTTTGTACAAAGATATTTTGGTTAAGACTGCCAAAAATTCTGCTATATAACTAAGTAAACTCCTCCTCCATATAAACTCATATAAAAATTTAAATAATTTCAACTTATTTTAAAAAATGTAGTTGGAAATGCTAATGAATGTAGTATCTGGGTGTTGTTTGTCTGCTCCTGTGTTCTTTGAAGAATGGGTGCCCGGGAGGGGTGGAAATGGATTTCAATACAAGAGTTACTATTATAGAAACCATGAAAATACCTAATTCTTTGACAGTACAGTTCTGAGCACACATTTACCTTTATAACTACCAAGAATAGAAAAACGTTATGCTATTCTGACAATATTGAAAAATACAACATTGTTTAACTAAATTAGTTATTATGCAGAGAGAGGCTAGTACTTTATATACAACAACCTGCAAAATTAGTATCTTCCTAATTTCTTTAAGTCTGTGTGGAAACCCAAAACAGTGTTAATAATCCACCTAAAGGAAAGACAAGTTTTCTCTGGGCAGTATCCAAAATAACTAAAATGTTAATCAGTATTTTAGATCTAATAGAAAGCAGAGTAAGAAAACAGATTTTATCCAAGAGAGAAGCTTACTCTAAAATTCCAAACTTGACTCAAAACACTGCACTCAATGTCTACCTACATGAGTTCTATCAATTGTCTGCCTACGTACAGAAGGCACTGAGCCTTTGAACGAGAGCCACAGGAGGAAAACTAGTCACAAAAACAAAGTTAGGTCTTTTAGTCAAATACAGTCATTACAACCATAAAATTTCTATCATATGAAAACAAAATGTTATCTCAGTACTAACTAAAGAAACTTCATTTCAAATTTTCATATAAAGCAGTAAGACTGGATTGATTTTTATACCAATTTAACGTTACTGGTAATTCAGGAAACTAGACATCTTTTTTAAAAAAAAACCAAAGCTTTCTTTACTCATGTATATTTCACATGCACGTTGCTTATGAGAAAACTTCCATTCTCACTTCAAACTACCAGAGTCGATCACAATGAAAACACTCACTGCTGCCACCTTTTTTTTTTAATTTTTATTTTAATTGTTGATCTTGTACAGTTTTCTGTCTTTTATTCTCACCCAAACCCACCACCCCAGCCCTCCCCACCTCTTTCCCATTTCCACCCCTCCCATAGTTTTTGTCCATGTGTCCTTTATACTTGTTCCTGTAAATCCTTCCCCTTTTCCCCTGAAATTCCCTCCCCTCTCCCCTCTGGTGACTTTCAGCGTGTTCCCAATTTCCATGTCTTTGGTTATATTATGCTTGTTTGTTTGTTTTGTTGATTAGGTTCCTGTTAAAGGTGAGATCATATGGTATTTATCTTTCACTGCCTGGCTTACTTCGCTTAGCATGATGCTCTCAAGTTCCATCCATGCTGTTGCATAGGGTATGAGCTCCTTCTTTCTTTCTGCTGCATAGAATTCCATTGTATAAATGTACCACAGTTTTTTGATCCATTCATTTACTGATGAGCATCTAGGTTGCTTCCAACACTTGGCTATTGTAAATTGTGCTGCTATAAACATAGGGATGCATAGTTTCTTTTGGATTGGTGTTTCAGGGTTCTTAGGATGTAGTCCTAGCAATGGAATTGCTGGGTCAAAAGGTATATCCATTTTTAGTTTTTTTAGAAAATTCCATACTGTTTTCCATAGTAGTTGTACCAGTCTGCACTCCCACCAGCAGTGCACTAGTGTCCCCTTTTCTCCACAACCTCTCCAACACTTGCTGTTTGTTGCTTTGTTTATGAGGGCCATTAGTCATGGCTGTGTGAGTGCCTGTGGCCCGGGCACCCAAGTGCATTAAAACCAACAGATGCAGCAATGGCAACAAGGAAGAAGGGGCAGGAAGATTAAGAAGGATGCCAAGAAAATTAATTTTGTCCTGTAATCATTTGGCACTCTGCTAGTATTTAATACTTAAGAAGAAATACCTCACTGAAATGGGCAAAGGTGTGCCATCTGATGTGAGAATGTGAACTCATCCAGTAATGAAGCAATTCTCACACTCAATAGCCAGGATAAGAGTAGCAAACACTTGTGCATGCTTAAAGGGTGCCTGGCATAGTCTAAGCTCTTGATATAGGTATTACTAATGTACTTCATCCTAACACCATCCCTGTGAGATAGACACTAGTGTCTCTGTTTTTACAGATAAGAAAAATGAGGCACACTTGTTTAAAGTTACAAGTTGATGAAAAGCGAGATGGTGCAAGGTGAGAGGAAGAGCAATGTTAAAATTATAACCCTAGAATTTTAACGATTCCTTTTTAAGAGAGATTTAGGCAACCTTGCGTTGAACTCCATGTCTGACACACTGCAGATGCTTAACTGAATGAGAGTGCTTAAACAGTAAATAAAATAGTCCTTTTTAATACTGGTGCATACCCTTGTCATTTCTCACTTTCCCCATAAACAGAGGAATGTAGCATGAACAACCAAGGCACCAATAAAGCTCTCCAAATTTACAAAACCCACAAAACTGAGGGGATGAAAGAGGGCGGGGAAGCTCACCAGAATATTTTAAATGGGATTCTGCATATTGTAGTAGAATAAGTACTGAAGCAGGGTGCATCACCACGATGTGATCCTGAGTGAATCACTTCATGTCTATGAACCATCCACCCTTCTAATAGGCTGCTATTGAACCTCTGACCTGGAACAAGAACCTGGCTCTCCAAACTCCCAATCTGGACTTCCCCATACCATTACCTCCGTGTCAAACTAACTTTTGCCAATTCGTCCCATCCTGAAATCTGAAAGTCACACTAGAAAGTCTTCTTTTGCACTTACGAACACCTGGCCCCCGGGGCTGGGGCTGGGGCTGGGGCTGGGGTAGGACAGTTGGATATTCCCGTCTGGGTGGACCCAGACCCAAACAGCATCTGCCCATCACCAGTGCTCAGATCTGATCTCCTAAGTGGTTGGCCCACTCCCTCCCAGCCAGTCCCACACCTACCACAGGGCCAGCAGCTCTGCGTTCTGCCTTTCCAGGGAACCCTTAGCAGTCACCTGAGCGGCTGCGGGCCCAAAGCCCCCGTCCCAGTTAAGAGGTTAGTGGACCCACACCTCAGGGCCTTAAAGACCCGCGGCAGACCCTGCCAGGCATGTCCTTCCAGGACACCAGGCAATGGCAGGCTGGGTTCCATCCTCGCTGCTGATTGGCCCCAGATCCGGTGGGATCGCAACTCGTGAAGTCTTAAAGCTTTGCACTTGCTGTGCAGTTAATGGCTGAGTCTAAAGGTGACAAAGTAAACGTTCTTCCAGCGTCACCGTCCCCAGCCAGGCTTTTTCCCTTTCATTTCACTCTTAACCTAACCAGAGAATCAAATTATCCATGTGTATTTACAGTATGTACCAGTTCTTGCTTCAAGAAGGAGCTGAACAGTTTACGAATGGTCCCTTAGCCTTGATCGCAGATCAAAACACGCGGAAAAAAGAAAAAAGAGTAAAACAAGAGCTTGCTATGGGCAAGCACTGCAAAGCGACACTGAACCACGGTCCCAATTTTCTGTGAGTTACAATCCAGGAGAGGTAATATTGAAATACAATATAAACGAGCTACACAAAAATGCAGTAATACAAGAACTGACAGCAAGTTGGCAACCTGCCTGCTAATTGCTGAAAAAGTGGAATGGAGCATGAATAGAAACAGAGAATGAGCTCTGAAGGAGCAAGGGAAGAAGGGATGGAGGGAAGAACTGAGAAAGCTACATGAAGATGAGTGTGCTGAAGGTGGATGAGTAAGAAAGTCAAGTTGTGTGTAGGAACATGAGAAGGGAAAGTAGCTCACCTATGGTTACATAATCGCTTGGTGAGCTGGGAGTAGTAAGGCTGTGACAGAGAATAAAAATATTTTTAATAGTTCAACAATCAAGAAATTCGAGAAAGTGACAGTGAAAATTTTGTGAATCAGGTAAGTGGAAGGTTTGCCCATCATTTTTTTTCCCTCTAGATAGAGCTCAGTTCAAAATAGGTCACTGCCATAATGAAAATGTTCTCTGTGTGCACCGTCTACTAGCTGCAAATAACTTTTGAGCACTTAAAATGTGGCTGATGTGACTAACTGAATTTTTAGTTATTTTAATTATAGTTGACCTCCATTACTTTAAATTTAATTGAAATAACCACAATACTCAATGGTTGAGTGAAACTGTTCTATGTGCTACCTAAGTGTGAGTCCTGTCCTGAGATCTACACGTTGAAAAGATGTCTTCAAATGGATTCAAAGGTCTACTGGCGGGGGGGAAAATCAAGAGTTAAATATTATTCTCAAACTCAAACAAAGATGCAAAATCAAGTAAGCAGAGATTACCATTTTGGGGGTGCTTACCACAGACCAGGATAGGCACTTGTAGATGGGACATGAAAATTCTGGATCATATGCATACAGAACAATATGAAAGTTTCTAATTGGCCACCCATAACCATTAGTGATAAAATCTACTAAAAACTGGCAAATAAAGCAAAACATTTTTACTTAATTAAATTTAAGGTATGAAAACTAATATTGATAACCAGTAAGCTTCATTGCAATTACATCATATTTCAACAAAATTTGAATAATGATGACAAGAATTTACTATTTTCTCCTTGCATTTCAAAAATAAGTCATCACTTATTTAAATATCACCTCTATTTTTTTAAGATAATGAAAATTTTGGAAGAAAAATTTCAAAGAAATCTGAATTTTGTGTGAACTATGTGTTTATCATTCTACTAATTGTATTTTACATGCTACATGTTTTAAAAACTTGAAACAATTTAATCCACAAACACCCAGCACATTTTTTCTTTCATATAAGACCAATTAATAATCATTCTTTTTAAAATATATTTTATTGATTATGCTATTACAGTTGTCCCATTTTTTTTCTCCCCTTAACTCCCCCTCTGTCTTCTACTCCCAGTTCCACCAGCATTCCCCAACCTTACTTCACATCCATGGGTCATGCATATAAGTTCTTTGGCTTCTACATTTCCCATATTATTCTTAACCTCCCCTGTCTATTTTGTACATACCATTTATGCTTCTTATTCCCTGTACCTTTTCTCCCATCCTCACCCCACCCCTCCCCACTGCTGACCTTCCATATGATCCCCATTTCTGTGATTCTGTTTCTGTTCTAGCTGCTTAATTCATTTTTGTTTTTGTTTTTGTTTTAGGTTCTGTTGTTGATAGTTGTTAGTTCATTGTCATTTACTGTTCATAGGTCTGATCTTCTTCTTTTTCTTAGATAAGTCTCTTTAATATTTCATATAATAAGGGCTTGCTGATGATGAACTCCTTTAACTTGACTTTATCTGGGAAGCACTTTATCTGCTCTCCCATTCTAAATGATAGCTTTGCTGGATAGAGCAATCTTGGATGTAGGTCCTTGCCTTTCATGACTTGGAATACTTCTTTCCTGCCCCTTCTTACCTGTAAGGTTTCTTTTGAGAAATCAGCTGATGGTCTTATGGGAACTCCTTTTGGGTAACTGTCTTCTTTTCTCTTGTTTTTAAGATTCTCTCCTTATCTTTGATCTTGGGTAATATAATTATGATGTGCCTTGGTGTGTTCCTCCTTGGATCCAAATTCTTTGGGACTCTCTGAGCTTCCTGGACTTCCTAGAAGGCTATTCCTTCGCCAAATTAGAGTTCTCCTTCATTATGTTTTCAAATAGGTTTTCAATTTCTTGCTCTTCCTCTTATCGTCCTGGCACCCTTATGATTCGGATGTTGGAAAGTTTAAAGTTGTTCTGGAGGTTCCTGAGCCTCTCCTCATTTTTCTGAATTCTTGTTTCTTGATTCTGGCTAAATGCTTATTTCTTTCTTCTGGCCCAAGCTATCAATTTGAGTCCCGGTTTCCTTCCTGTCACTGTTGGTTTCCTGTACATTTTCCTTTACTTCACTTTTCATAGCCTTCACTTTTTCCTCTATTTTGCGACCATATTCAACCAATTCTGTGAGCATCCTGATTACCAGTGTTTTGAACTCTGCGTCTAATAGATTAGCTCTCTCTTCATCGCTTAGTCGTATTTTTTTCTGGAGCTTTGATCTGTTCTTTCATAGGCCATATTTTTTTGTTTCCATGTTCCTGTTACATAGTAAGGGGCAGAGCCTGAGGTATTTGCCAAGGTGGGGCAGCCCACATCACTGTGTTGTGACACTGTATGTTGGGGAGGAGTCCGAGAGGGAACAATGCTGCCTGCTCAGTTCTCTGCCGGCTTTCAGTCACTTCCTCTGCTACTCACAAGCAAATTAGGACCTTCTGGTGCTGATTCCCAGGTGTGTGGGCTTGAGTACGTTCTAGGACCCTGTGGATCTCTCCAACAAACTGTCCTGGGAGGCTGGGAGTTCCTCCTGCTGCTGCAACCCCCACAGGTTTTTTCAGTCAGACTTTGAGGCTTTATTTCCCCTTGCTGGAACCCTGGGTTGCTCTGTCTGTCTCGCTCTCCAGTTGTTTCTCCCAGTTTATCTGCATGCAATGGGAGACCACCTGCTCCGCCAGCTGCCAGCATGCCACAAGTCCTCTCACCCTGGCTTCCCATTTCCACCCTTTCTACAGGTCTGAATGAATGCTTCTTCTTTAACTCCTTGGTTGTCAGACTTCCATACAGTTCGATTCTTCTGGAAGTTATGGTTGTTTTTTGTTTCTAAATTTGTTGCTGTCCTTCTTTTGGTTGTACAAGGAGTCATAGTATGTCTACCTGCACCTATATCTTGGCCAGAAGTTGTAATAATCATTCTTTCAAACCTCAGTATTTCATCTGTTTTAATTACATTTAATTCATGTTTGAATATGATTTTATATGATTTTAAACAAGACAACTGTCATTACTGAGTGATGAAAATGTTCTAAAGTTTATTGTGGTAATGGTTGCACAACTCTGAACATACTAAAAATATTTCATTGAACACTCTAAATGGGAAAATTGTATCATATATAAATTATATCACAATAGGACTATATTTACAGCAAACTCATGCCAATGAAGAAAAATACAGTAATTTATAAGTACATTTCTTATTTTCCTTGAATATGTGGTATTTCACATGATTGGGTGGTAATGAAACTTTGCTTTCTTAGCATTTCCCAATATTTCTATTCTTGGCTTTGTTTTATGCAATCTTTAATCCTTTCTTTAAGATAAAAAGGTAACTTCTTTGAACATCAGCCCAATATTTTCAGGATACCAACAAGTAATCTTGTTTTGCAGAGCAGAAATTGCCCAGTAAGTAGTTAGTTACATATATTTTCCACTAGATGGCACTGGTGTGCAAATAGTATTGCTAGAATCTTTACACTTCCTCACATCAATAAAGTTGTTACCGCATTGTTTTCATTTGCCTTGATTGGTCTGGATAAGATGGTGAGAAGTGGAAAGTTAAAATAAAATCTTTCCTTGATTTGCTAAGCTCCAGGGTAAACAAAGCCCTCCTATTACAAGTATGGAATGAAATGCTAAGAGAAACTCACAATCTTGTGCTAAATTCAGGGTGAGAACTCAGAATCCCTGACTTTTAGTTGCCATCACAAATCATACAATATTTAGGGTTGGAGAGTGGACACTTTGGTCAAAGAGAGTGAGAAAATTAATCTCCATTGTGCCACTGTACATACAGTGTCTCATTTGACCTCTAAGCTATTAGCTCCATATATATTACTTCATACAATCCTGACTATACAAGCCTAACCTCTTAACTGCATAAGGGAAGCAGAGTGACCATTTTTTTTTAATACTATATCACTTCAGTATAGCGTAGTACCCAACACACAGTAGGCATTCAAAATCATTAGTTTTAGATGAGTGAATGAATGAATGAATTAAGCTCGACAACTACCCCATTTAATAGGTAATATTATTTCTACTTTAGAGTTGAGGAAACTATAGTTGGAAATAGGAAGTAAATTGTCCAGTCTCACACAATTCAGTGGCAAAACTGTTGAACACAATCTGACATTACTTTTCTTTATGTATTTACATGTAAGTTTTCTACAATAGAAGAAAAGCTCTTTGAGGGCAGGAATCACATTTTCCTTCCTGTTCCACATTGCATGTCTGGCTTCTTGCTCAGAGCCTGGCACATAGCTGATGCACAATAAATAGTATTTCTCTGTTTGAGTTCATAGCAATTCAAGTTTTAGCAGCCAGGACGTGAACACTCAAGGAGCTTGGCTCCTGGACCACTTTCTGTTTTATTCCTTTCACTTCATTCCAGCGCCAGTGCTATATCCAGGCCTTATTTCTGGATTTTTGCTAGTTTTTCTGATGACCTCTCTTCAAAGCCCAATAATGGGAAGCCTTACAAGTCAGTAAGCACTTCCTACTTTGCTTGCACCTTACAGATTTCTCCTAGTTTCAACAGCTGAGTAATCTACCCTTTCTGCCTTCAAACTCCCAGGGGTGCTTGTGGAGTTGAGCAGATCAGCGGAAGCGGTTGGCTCCGGTTTTAGCTCTGTTACCATTGACTATTCCACAGGCCTCAATTTCCTCATCTCAAGTTTCTCAACAAAGGAAGCTGGAAATCCACTTTAATTCTGTCTTACGGTGGTCCTCTGTTAAGCTTATGACCAAGATGACAAGTTTTGGATAAGAATACTTAGCCTCTGAGAGTGGGGTAAAGCCAGAGCTGGAAAAACACAGAAGAGGCTGTTCTGACCATAGGGTATGAGGATTGTACACCTGATGTTTGGGGCTCAGCCCCGGGTGGAATGAAGGCCTGGACTGGATTAGGCTCCCCCATGTCACCAGGGGGCGCTGCAACCCAGAAGCCGGGAGCCGGTAGGACCGGACAGCCGCAGACTCTTCCGTCTTCCGGAAGCGGAGCGTCGGACCTGCAACGGCTGTAGGTGTACGACAGCGGCGGAAGCGAGGAGGGCTGAAGGGGACCCGGGCCTGGCTCCGGCGTCTGGGTGCTGCGCCATGGACGAAGCAGGCAGCTGTACGAGTGGGGGAGGCTTCCGCCCGGGCGTGGACAGCCTGGACGAGCCGCCCAACAGCCGCATCTTCCTGGTGATCAGCAAGTACACACCCGAGTCTGTACTGAGGGAGCGCTTTTCACCGTTCGGGGAGATCCAGGATATCTGGGTGGTGCGGGACAAGCACACGAAGGAATCCAAGGGCATCGCTTTCGTCAAGTTCGCGCGTAGCTCGCAGGCCTGTAGGGCCATGGAGGAGATGCATGGCCGGTGCCTCGGCCCCAACGACACCAAGCCTATCAAGGTGCGGGTGCCCGGGTCAGGTACCCGCGGGGACAGTGTCTGGGGATGGGGATGGGTGTCTCGGGCCTCCCTTCCTCCACAGCTCTGCCAGAGTCAGGCAGTGGTAGTGTGTCTGGTGCCGGAGCAGACTAGGCAGCCCCTGGCAGTCTGGGGGCAAGAGGAGAGGAGGGTGGCGTGGGACCGGGTTTTCAGAACCCGCCCGTGAGCCTGCACCATGGTTCAAGGTTTGGAGGGGTGTGGATGGAATATCCGTTCCCCGCCCCGCCCCGCCCCGGTCAGCCAGGCAGCAGCTGCAGCGACTCGGGTGCAGAGCTGCGCCAGGCCACCCCCACCTCCACTATTCTGGAACTTTACATTCCTTGCCCAGCTCTGACCCTGGCCTGCTTGAGCACTTCTTTGACCCTCCTCCCTCGGAATAAACCCCTCCCTGCCGCCCCGTTGTACCGTCAGGGAAAGAGATCATGCTTTCCACAGTGAGGTATGGGGTTAAACAACTTGATAAAAGTACATTAAGCTGTGGCCTTCTGGTGTTGGGCATTTTCCCACTACCTGACAAGTGTATATGATACTTAAGTGCAGGTGTTTAAATTGCTACTGTTACATATTCATTACATCTTTACGATTTTGAAAACTATTTTAAATACTCCCTATTTATGAAGGTATTAATAGCATATGTTTTGTTACTGCTACTTTTCTTTGAAAGCAGACCAAAGTAAACTTCTTTGAGAACCAAGTCTTTGTGATGGTAGTGTGGTTATAATTAAATGCTTCGTTTGTATACTTAGTTCACCCTGGTGGTATTTATATTGTCCCTACTCTTGTCTGTACAGTTAAGATAACTGACACATGGCAGAAAGGGTAATTTTGAGGGTTACATGACTTAATCTATGCGCTTACCACAGTGCCTGGTACAAGGTAAGCCCTCAATATACCCTTAGATGTCATTCCTTACTTGTTGTGAACTCAACTCAGCCTAATCCTGAGAATCTCGGAGTTGCTTAAACTCTACCCTTCATTGTTGTTGCAGAGATAGTTGCTAT
This sequence comes from Glossophaga mutica, assembly GCA_039655065.1. Classification (NCBI taxonomy): domain Eukaryota; kingdom Metazoa; phylum Chordata; class Mammalia; order Chiroptera; family Phyllostomidae; genus Glossophaga; species Glossophaga mutica. The sequence continues at coordinate 46,617,654 of CM077306.1, read as the reverse complement.
ATATGTGATTTTGTTGTAGCTTTCCACAAAATTCTCGTTTCCCTCAAATTTTTTTCACTTTTTCCCATTTACTACAGAAAACTGAGAAGAATATTATAAATAAAGGCTCATATAAATGAAAGACTCAGAGATATTTCAGTCTCTGCAGGTCTTTCCTTTATCTCCACATGCAAAAGAGAAGGAGCCTGGGACTACACCAGCAGCACAGCAGACAGTAGATATTCTTTCTCTCCCACCTCTCCAACCCTTTGAAATGATGACAACAGCTCATCAACACAATTAAGTGTAAGGCCACAACATAAACTAGATGGGGGTTTGCCAGCTTGTTTTCTGCAGGGCCAGACGGTAAATAATTTAGTAAATAATTTAGGCGTTGTGAGCTACATGCAGTCTCTGTCGCATACTCTTTCTTTTAATGGCCCTTTAAAAATGTGAAAACAATTCTTAGGTCATAGGCTGTAGAAAAACAGAAATCTACAGGTTGGTGACTCCTGCACTAGATGGATAATTTTCATCTCCTTCCAGTTATGATTTTAGTGAAAAGGGTTTTTATACTTCTGAGAGTCACATGATCACAGAGGCTGGGACCAAAAACATGCTCCACTTTTGAAACCCATAGCCCCCCCCCCACGTTTCCTTCATTATATTTATGCAAGAGGAGTAAACTTCCCAACACTGAAATATGTCTTCCCTTTTAGCCACAGAGAAAAAGTTTAAAATCTGTTCTTCACATTTTTGCGCACTGATTTTCAGCCAGAGGGGTTGTTTTACCACAGTATCCAGCTAGACAGTGAAAGTTCATTCTTCAACAGCTACAGCTTGAGCTGTCTTCCACTGTGATGTAATTTTGGTGTTTTGTTTTTCAGCATTCCCAATTAAATTAATTCAGTGTTAATTTTTCTCATGCACTTTGCTTTTGCAAAGTTCCCAGAAATCTATCTACAAAACAAATTAGAACATTACAGCACCAGGCTGACAGCCAGAAAGGATTGTCCGAGTAAAGGTCACTTTGTAACCAGCTACATTATCTAGAGGAAAGGGGTAAACCTAGAGAATGGAAGAGAAAAATCTTGGGTTTTAGCTTTCTAAGAATGTCTCTTAGTTAGAGCCCATAGCCTGCGAACATAAAATCTTAGGATAAATCATCCATTGGGTTACTAATTGTATATGTGGTTGACTTAGATACTGTCTCCTTTGTCAGATATTTGAAACATTCTAGTCTGCTAAAATTTAGAAATTTGTGATCTGACAGCAATTTCAATCTCAAGTTTTACCTGGGATTTCTTACCCCGCCCCCTGTCTTCCCATATATTTAAAGGTTCCCTATTGACTATTCATTAGTGATTCATCCACTAGATTAACTTTACAGTGGGCCATTTCTGCATTATTCAATGTTACTAATATTTCATGTATTTCTTGACATACAGTGGGCACAAAGTGTAGATTTATTGAAACTGGAAGTAGACGGTACCTAGGGACATGGCTCTAGCTGTGTTTTGTAAGCAAGGTTCTGCACTTCTATGACAGCCATTTTCCAAGCAAAGATAATAACCCTCTTCAATATTCCTAAAATCTCATGGCTTTATTTTTATTTGATGCCCCTTAACCTACTTTCCACAAGTCCAGGTTTTGTCATTCTTGAATGACATACAGCAAATAATGTCCACCCCTTCTCTTTAAAAAAGAAATCCTCGAGAGCCCTGTGTGCTCATTCATATTAATTTTATTACTTTTTTCAAGTTATAACCATTAAAATTATGCTTATAGCTCTATAAACAAATCCACAATCCTGCTTAGAGATTTTAACATTCCTCTAGAATAATATAAAACCAAAACAACCTTACAAATTAAATAAAAGCAATGCACAATTAAATGTCATCTAATGTCATAGATGATGATGTATCAATAAAACTAAATTGCCAATAGTAGAAAAAGAGCCTCAAGTCATTCTGTGCACTTTCTTGATAACATGTCATTTTTCTTGGTCACTGAGATGATCTGTAGTATGATTATATTACCACTCTTTAAAAAAGATTAATAATAGAAAAAAGTTTAAAAAATATGACCATCTAGAATTAAACCCAACTATGTCAAATATCACATTAAACAAATGTACTAAACACTCCAAGTAAAAGGCAGAGATTATCAGGATTTGAAAAGGAATAAACTAAATGCTATTTACAAGAGACTGTATAAAGATACAAAGTGGTTGAAAGTAAAAGAAACAGCTGATGTGGTGTCAGGCAAAATGGTCTTCAACAGGAGAGGAATGTTAACAGTTATAAAAAATACTAGTCAAAAAGTACGTAATCCCTTTGTGTTCAATAATAGCTTCAAAATGCATGAAGCATTATTGATAGAACTAAAAGAAAAGAAATTCATGATCAGATTTGTATACACTCTTTGTAGTATCTGATAGAACAAATAGATGAAATTAGTAGATAGGTAACATTTTAATAACTATCAATCGACTATAAATTGACATTTATTGAATACTACCTAACAACTGCAGAGTATACATTCTTTTTCAGTTCACTCACTGTTGCTTTTGGCAAACCACAATCTGAAAGTAAAAATATATTTGGAAAAAAACACAGTGCAGAGATTGGCATTAGCTCATATGAAAAGTCGTTGCAATAAAGATTGCTTAAAAACATGTTTTATGTGACCTTATTACATTGCATTTAACCTAACATGACCCTCATACTAGTAATGAATTAAATATATTTACAGAACAGGAAAACAACTGATTTTTTCACATTATTTTATGGGTTTTGTTTGTTTCTTAGGTTTTTATTGCTCAGTCCAGGTCATCTGGAAGTCACCGAGATGTTGAAGATGAAGAACTTACAAGAATCTTTGTTATGATACCAAAGTCCTACACAGAAGAAGATCTACGAGAAAAGTTTAAGGTAGTTAACATTTTCTAATCAGCTAGCATCTGTGATAATTCATAATCCTACACTGGTTGTACAGTTACTAAATCTGAAGTGCTGTGTGAGTTAGATCATTAGGTTGGTGGTGGGGAATTGAATAACTTTTTAAGTTAGTCTCTTTCCATCTGGAGTTTAAGTATTAAGCGTACAATAAATTAGCTTTAACTTACAGAATATATAAAAACTGGAAAATACTAATAGTAATGTTCCCCCTAACCTGAGTTCACAGCAAGTGAACTATAAAGCATATAATAAGCAAGACTGAAAAACAAGTAGTAAAAAGTAATTTTCAAACTTCCTCTGTCCTACTCCAATTGAGAGTTGAATAAAATACTTCAGACATGACAAATACTAGAAATATATATTCCATACTTCCTCTAATAGTAAGAATAAGTTTTTACCTAATATATTTATAAACTATCTTTTTCTGAGTGAACAAATAGGACATTTTTTATCTAAATAGTAATTAAGTTGCAAATTGGTTACACGAGAATTTTATGAAATAATTAATAAATACTAAGAATTTGCCCTGGCTGGTGTGACTCAGTGGATTGAGTGCCAGCCTGCGAACCAAAGGGTCGCCGGTTCGATTCCCAGTCAGGGCACATGCCTGGGTTGCGGGCCAGGACACCAGTGGGGGCCACATGAGAGGCAACCACACATTGATGTTTCTGTCTCTCTTTCTCCCTCCCTTCCCCTCTCTCTAAAAATAAATAAATAAAATCTTTAAAAATAAATAAATAAATAAATATATAAGAATTTATATCCCATATTTCTTCCAACATTTAAAAAATAAGCATCACATATTTGTCATATAGAATACTAACTTTCTGAGCCAACCAATGTGTTTTAGAGATATACTTTGGGAGTCTCTCCTTCAAAAGAATATACAACCATTTATGCACCTGTTAGAAGGTAGACAAATAATTACATCCAGTGTTTATGAGTGATTAGTATGTCCCAGACCCTATACAAATACCTTAGGTGTATTAGTTCATTTGACCTTTCCATTAACCTCATGAAGTAGGCACAGCTATTGCCCCATTTAACAGATAAAGAGGCAAGCACAGAGAGGGTAACTAAAGCATCCAGTTAATAAGTGGCAGAGCCAAGATTTGTATCTAGAAGGTTCAATTCCAAAGCCTCTGCTCGTAACCACTAATGAGCAAGACTTTGGAGCTCTTCAGACCATGTACAAATGATTTCTCTAAGGCTCGACTTCCTCGTCTGTGATTTAAGCACTGCAGTGTATCTATGCGTATGTGTGTATATATATTTTTTCTTGACAGATTGTTGTAACAATAAGATAGTATATGCAAAGCAAATGCTCACTAAATATTTCCATTATTTTGGTTATGTTATTATTTATTTATATCACTATTGTTATTTTTCTAGTTCCTCATTAGTTTGTGACATTGCGATTCTGTTATTTAAAGTGGCTGTAAATTCTCATTCCTTTTTGGCAGATAGGAAGTACAAATAATTTTTAAGTTAGTTTGGAAGTAATCTGTTCAGTTATTAATTTTGACTCCTCTAAGATCATTTCCTTTAACTCTCCTAGGTGTACGGAGATATTGAGTACTGCAGCATTATTAAGAATAAGGTCACTGGAGAAAGTAAAGGTCTGGGGTATGTTCGATACTTAAAGCCATCACAAGCTGCCCAAGCAATAGAAAACTGTGATCGAAGTAAGTATGCATTTGTTTAACATTGTTAAACACTTGAAAAATTTTTCTAATTATTTTCAGTAACTGAATCTAATACTGGTTTTGGCTAACAACCTTACTGGCTAATTTAATCTTAGCAGTGGGCGTTTAAATATATATAGCCCTCAAATGCAAATTATTTGGATGGATAATTAAGCTTTCATTGAGGCTCCATCTTAGAAAATTATGAGCAACTGTAATAACTTAGTAAGTGTTGTTGCCATATTTTGGTTATTATTTCTGTAGATTTTTTTAAGTACATACTTTAGAATATTAAGTATTTAAAAAATTGACCTACCCTTTCAGATTTTTAAAAATTTATTCTTTATATTTCAAAAGCTCATAATAAGTTTTCTTTAATATCTGTTCATATTTGGTCTAAACCCTAAATAGGATTTAGTTTACTAATAAACATATAGGTGAAGGATAGGATTCGTAAGACTTGCTAACATAGGTAAGTAAATATACGTTAGATTAATTTCAAACTAGAGTGACATTAATTAGATATTCTGCTGTTGCTGGTATAGTCGTGGAGAATAAGCCAAAGAGAATTTTCCTTATTGTCATACTTCTAGATATATTGACCTTTAGAAATGAGGTCTACAGTAATTAAATTAGTGGATTTCAGGATATTATGAAAATCTACATATACTAAGAAGAATTATTATTGACTAGTGAATTCTTAGATAGCCCTAAGGTACACACCAAAATTTTCTCTTAGAGCCTTCTTAATTTCTCAGTCAGTCGATATTAATTGAGTACCTTTGGTATACCCATTAATAGGTTAAGGCACACAAAAGAATATAAAGTCTTGCCATTTAAGAAATGTATAGCTATATTGTATAGCCAATATCTAATAAGCACAAAATAGTTAAAAGAGTAATATAATTTTTAAAAGGTTCTTTGAAAGCAGAGAATGTCTTATTTGTGTTTCTGTCACCCCATGTAGCTAGTACAGTAATTAAACCCTCAATAAAAATTTATTGGCCCTGGCTGGTGTGACTCAGTGGCTTGAGTGGCGGCCTGCAAACTGAAAGGTTGCCAGTTCAAATCCCTGTTAGGGCACGTGCCTGGGTTGCACACCAGGTCCCCAGATGGGGGGTGTGAGAGGCAACTGACTGATGTTTCTCTTGCACATCAATGTCTCTCTCCCTCTCTTTCTTTCTCCCTTCCCCCTCTCCAAAAATAAATAAATAAAATCTTTTTAAAAATTTATTGGGAACTTATTCAAAGATACTGCTATCGATAGTAGCCTCAATAAAAATTTGCCAAATGAAAAAAAAATATTCAAAAGCGCATGGTATGACTATCAGTGGTGAAAAGCAAGTGCACTGAATGAACACGGGAATGCATTGGAGGCAGGACTTACATCTGGTGCAGAGTAGGCAGGACCAACGATGAGAGCAGCGTTAGCAAAGGCACAGAGCTGGATATAAACATGTCTTTGCTTAGTACAGTGAAAGGCAGCAGTCTGAGTAAAGCATAATATTTCTGCTGAGATATTACAGGACAGGTAACTAGATACACTGGAACCGTGTACGAGAGAATATAAAAGAGTGCAAGTTTGGTCCACATTTAGATTCCCTTGTATATTATTTTAAAAGGAGAAAAGTAATAAAAACTATTTTAGTACAGATGAGCTAACCACCGTATCAAAGATGGATTTCCAAGGAATGAATTCAGATGGGCTACTTTTATCCTTTTTGAAACTGCAGAATACCACACAAACTTTTTTCCTTGAAACATACCCATATATACATATATGCATAAGTATTTTGTTTAAAGTTTCAGAGAGTTTATGGAACCTTCCTACCTTTTGAAACTAATTCTTGGAATCCCTATGTAAAATCCTGGATCCACAGGCAAAGAGACCAGTTGAAGAGTTCTTGTAATTAATAGAAGAGAGAAAAACAGAGGCAGAGAAGTTGAAGTGAAACATAACATATTCTAAGTGTATTTCAAAGAAAGAATCTTGATGGCCGTTTGAATGTGAAGAAGCCTTATAGGATTTCGATGTTGAGACCTGGGAGAGTGATGATGTCATCTGTAGTAGGAGGAGATTAGAAAAAACAGCACAGAATTGTTGCTCTTTCACATTGACATTGACCCGTAATTTGGGATTCTTACTGTTTCTTATTTGACCTTTTTTTTTAATCTTTCAAAAAGCAGAGAAGTAGATCTGGTGGAGATGGCCATTGTGTAGATTTTGTTTTATACAATTATATTTCTAAAGCTAAGTCAAGCACTAGCAATCAGGTGTATTTGCAAGTATGTCAAATTTGCTATGAAGCTTGAAATTCATGGATTCTCTTTTCAGGTTTTAGGGCAATCTTGGCTGAACCCAAAAATAAAGCATCTGAATCCTCAGAACAAGATTATTATAATAATATGAGGCAGGAGACTTTAGGACATGAACCTAGAGTAAATATGTTTCCGTTTGGTAAGTGGGCAACCTTTGCTTTATAGTGTAAGCAGTGTGCACGATCTGAATTGAGTTTTTTTAAAATACTCATTTAGTAGTCTATAAATATCACTTAGTGAATAAAAGTCATACTGTAGAGTTCTTTTTAAGTTTGTCATGACTTCTTGTGTCCTTTATACTTAACACGTATTTTAACTGCTTCCAATTAAAGTTTTATAGGGTTAGCTATGCTTTTTCTAAATATTAAACTACATCACTGCCACTTTTTGGGGTGAGCTTCTACCTCTACACACTGACCAAAAAAATGTGAACAACATATACAGGTAACTCCTCAGTATTGAATCCTAAAGTTCTATCCGTAAGCTATGGTTGCTTTAAAATTAGAGCAAGGGAAAGGAGAGGAATGACAAAAGTAGAAGCTAAAAAAAGGGGGAAATGAGTGATGAAAGTGAGGGCTGTGACTGCTACTTGGCACAGACGTTCTTTTAGGTGAAACACTTGCCAAATCAGGCAGTTTGGCATATTAAACATTTTCCCGTGAAGTTAGACTACACATTTCTGCTAATATTGCTGTGTTGAAGCCTGGGGGATAGGGAAGGGTTGTCTGCTTTCTTGTCATCGGTGTCTGTCGAGAGTGCTGGTAACCAAAAGTATTCTGTAAAACACAGTGCCTTTGTTCAGTGCGATGGACTCAATGAAAGTTCACTGTTTTCTAGTACCTAAGATGTTAAATGAATTCTTGAATGGATAGAAATATAAAGGTTTACTTTTTTCTCTATTGTTCAAGAGCAACCATCTGAATTTTCAAATTTCGACAAGAATGACAACAGAGGCCAGGAAGCTATCTCCAAACGCCTGTCGGTGGTGTCCAGGGTGCCTTTCACTGAAGAGCAGCTTTTCAGCATCTTCGACATAGTACCAGGGTTGGAATATTGTGAAGTTCAGCGAGATCCTTATTCAAATTATGGTAAAATAATGTCTGTGTTATTTTTAAGTATGTGTTTTGTTACAATGGCTTTTCTCCGATGACTTTATGTGCTAGATACTGTTTGTATGACAGTTTTCCTTTTTTGTCCATGTTAAAGTTTTAAATACAGTGATACCTTAATAAGCCCTTGGGAATATATCTTCTTTATACTGAGTTATTTATTTATTTTTTAATATTTTAACTCCCACACAGTATTTTCTGTTTCCGGTTGTACAACAAAAATACCTCAGAATAGAGTCTCTCTCTCTCTCTCTCTCTCTCTCCCACCCCAAACCCCCCTCCGCCCCCCGCCACCTTGGTTAATGGTAGGCAAAATTATAAAACCCATAAAATTTCATCCTCATCCCTAAGTCTCTTTTTCTTAAACTTTATACCTTGAAATAAAAACTCCTTTCCTTCTTCATTTCAAGTACTTATTTCTTCCAACTTTTTAATAGAAGCGAGGTTCTAATATTAGCCATTTGAACTTTCAACTAATTAATTGATTAAACCTCTTATCTAGTGTTAGCTTAATCCATCTTTGTATTTGTTAAGCCTTTTGATTTTTAAAGGCTTTTTTAAGGGGAGGTATTAACCTTAAACTATCACGTTCATATTTTTACCAAAGTCTGGCTTATACTTTGCTTTGTAAGACCACAGCTATTACACATATACATAAGAGAACTTTGTTTCCAGACACATTGGATTCTGTATTTACTGCCTGCCTGTGTGATATTTGGGCATTTCTACATTGTTTCATTCTTGTGGCAACAAAGGCTTTTAAGTATTCAATCTACTTTAATTTTAACTCTTGTATATTCTCTACCTTTGTTTTAGGTCATGGTGTGGTTCAGTATTTTAATGTAGCATCAGCTATTTATGCAAAATACAAATTACATGGATTTCAGTACCCTCCTGGGAATCGGATAGGTGTTTCCTTCATTGATGATGGGAGTAATGCAACAGAGTAAGTACCATTCCAGAAGTGTCTGAGCCACGCTTTAGATGTACATGATTATGACTTGAAGAATAAAAATAGAGAACAACTGACCTCTCAGGTGAGGAGGCCACACAAAACAAGTTACTGTTAAGAGACTGAGTATTTCTGGTCTTCTGTAAATTATCAGTTATTATCTCTAGTCTCCTTAGAAAAATGGCGACGCAGATGGTAGCCGCCCAGCTTGCATCAATGGTGTGGAATAATCCAAGTCAGCAGCAATTTCTGGTAAGTAGGTAAGAATTTAACCTTCATAATGCATCCACAGGGTATAAGCTAACGTGGCCTTTGTTTACTACCTGTGTAAGAAAATTTTCTGAGCTGTAGTGAAGGACCATGTAGGTGCCATGATACGCATCTCTTCAGATCTTGGCTTAAGACCCCTAAAGTGCAGTTTTTCTTTTTCTCATTTTGTTCCTAACTCTTTGACAGCAATTTGGAGGAAGTTCTGGATCACAGTTGCCTCAAATCCAGACAGATGTTGTACTTCCACCGTGCAAAAAAAAGGCTCCTCCTGAAACTCCTGTGAAAGAAAGACTTTTTATTGTGTTTAATCCTCATCCTTTACCTTTAGATGTTCTAGAGGATATATTCTGGTAAGATTTCAAATCCACAAAGTTACATTTTATAATATAATTGCATTGTATTATACCAGTAATTTAAGCACTCTCACCATCTTGAAACTTCTTAAATCCAATACATATCAGATAGAGATGATTTCTTCTGTGGTTTAAAAATACTCTTTATTGATATCATCTTTTAAACTATATGATCATTTTCATCACTATCATTCACACATCCTAAGTTTACACACAGAATTAATTTTCTATTATTTTGTTTTAAAGGCATTAAAAACCCTTAGTACGGTTTTGAAAAGTTGCATGCATAGAATGGACAAGTAAGTTGTTTCTTGATAGAAGATACATTTGCATATACTCGTCTAAAGTCTTTTCACATATCTTTTCCACTGTAGCTGTGATATACGTGAACAGAGCTCACTAAACGTCTTCTCTTTTGTCAGCAGTCTGTTAGATCCTTAATTTTATAATTACTCATTGAGTATACAATTACTTGATTGTATGGAAGAATATGTAATTGTAAAAAGAGGGAAGGCTCCTGTTTATTTCTGTTTTTATTTTTTAAATTATATTCTATTGATTATGCTATTATAGTTGTCCCAATTTTTCCCCCTTTGCCTCCCTCTGCCACGCATCCCCTACTCCCTCATTTGGTCCCCCCGCACACTATTGTTCATGTCCGTAGGTCATGCATGTAAGTTCTTTGGCTACTCCATTACCTATACTGCCCTGTACATCCCCATGAATATTCTGTAACTACCTATTTGTGCTGCTTAATTCCCTCACCTCTTCACCCGTTCCTCTACACACACCTCACATCTGGCAACCATCAAAATGCTCTCTGTATCCATGATTCTGTCTCTGTCCTTGTTTACTTAGTTTTTAGATTCAGTTGTTGGTAAGTATGTATTTATTGCCATTTTATTGTACATAGTTTTAATCTTCTTAAATTAGTCCCTTTAACATTTCGTGTAATAATGGTTTGGTGATGATGAACTCCTTTACATAGCCCCCACGGGGGACCTGGCCCACAACCCAGGCATGTGCCCAGGCATCGAACCGACCCTTTGTTTCCCAGGCGCTTGCTCAATGCACTGAGCTACACCAGCCAAGGTGTGAGTAGAGCAGTCTTGGCTGTAGGTCTCTGCCTTTCATAATTTTGAATATTTCTTGCCAATCCCTTCTAGCCTGCAAAATTTCTTTTGAGAAATCAGCTGACAGTCTTATGGAACTCCCCTGTAGGGAACTAACTGCTTTTCTCTTACTGCTTTTAAGATTCTCTCTTTATCTTTGACCTTTGGTATTTTAATTATGATGTGTCTTGGTGTGGGTCTCTTTACATTATCTTGTTTTGGACTCTCTGTGCTTCCTGGATGCATGTCTAGTTCCTTCACCAAATTAGGGCAGTTTTCTTTCATTATTTTTTCCTATAGGTTTCCTATTTTTCCAGTAAGTTTCCTATTTCTTGCTATTTTTCTTCTCCTTCCAGTACACCTATGATTTGAATGTTGGCACATTAGAAGTTGTCCCAGAGGCTGCTTAGACTATGCTCATTTTTCTGGATTCTTTTTTCTTGTTGTTCTGACTGGTTGTTTTTTGCTTCCTTGTGTTCCAAATCATTGATTTGATTCACAGCTTCATCTACTCTACTTTTGTTTCCCTGTAAATTGTTCTTTATTTTAATTAGTGTATACTTTGTTTCTGACTGGATCTTTTTTTATGCTGCTGAGGTCCTCACTAAGTTCCTTGAGCATCCTTATAACCTGTGTTTTGAACTCCGCATCTGATAATTTGCTTATCTCCATTTTGTTTAGTGCTTTTTATGGAATTTTGTTCTGTTCTTTCATTTGGGCCATGTTTCTTTGTCTCCACATTTTGGCAACTTCCCTGTGTCTATTTCTTTGTATTACATAGAGCTGCTATGACCTTATGTCTTGGTAGCATGACCTAAAGTAGTAGGTGTCCAGTAGGGTCTAGTGCACAGCCTCCCCTATGCCAGATTCTTGAGGTGCAACCTTCGTGTAGGCTGAATCCACCATCCTCTTGTAGTTAAGCCTGATTTGCTGTTGGCAGGTCAATAGGAGAGATTTACCCAGGCCAGTCAGCTGCAAGGACTAGCTATGACTACTGACCACCAACCTCCATCCTCCGTGGAAGGTCAGCTATGCAGGGACAGGGTGGTGGTGCTCCAATTTAATCTCTAGCTGTCCACCGGGAGTGCTGGCCCTGGGCTTCCCAGGTGGTACAGGCCAATGTAAGCCCCCACCTCTGTTCTGCCCTGGGGCCATCCTGCATGAGCTGTAAAACAATCTGAGATGTCTCCTACTTGTGCTGGGCTTGGAGATTCCCAGGGGAAGCCAAGCTGTGAATCTAGGCTGGCTGCTGCTAGTGCCAGGCCTGGGGCCACTTAGCAAAAGGTATAGCGACTGCAGGTTCACTGAGGTGGCTGTTGCTTGTTTGATAGGCTTTAGGAAGTGGTCAAGCATGAGTCAAGACCAGCTACTCATATGCAAAAGCCCCTGTTAATTGCTTGGGTGGGCCCACAAGTTGGGTGGAACAGAATCACTCCAGGATATCTCCAGGGTAGGGAAAACATGTTAGCCAAATGGATGGAGTCTCAGATATGGCACCCACCTGCCTGCTCTGTGGCTCTGTGGGAGGAGGGCTAGAAGAGGACGGTGGCCTCTGCTTGCCTTTCTGTCTGAGAGAAAGCTGTTACCCAGCTCCCACCCTAATGCCAGTCACTTTAGTTCCTCCCTGTATGCCATTGGTGCCCTTCAAGCTGCTACTCCTGTGCTGGAGCTCAGAAGGACTGAGCCTGAGTAAGTCCATGTGTGGCTTCTTTAAGGGGAACTGCTTGAGACTCCAGAAGTTTCTTCCACTGACTCAGTCTCCGCTAGTTTTTTCAGCCAGAAGTTATGGAGACAATCTGCTTGGCCCTGGATCCCTGGACTGGGGGGCTGGGTGCAGGGCTGGGACTCCTTGGGGCTGAGATATCCCTTCGGAATTTTTACTCACCACACATGGATGTGGGACTAGCCCGTTCCACATGTCTGCCTCCCACCCCTCGCCATCCATCCACAGTCTGGATGGATCTGGATTTTTTTTTAATTCCATAGTTGTCAGAGTTCCATTCAACTCGATTTCTGACGGTTCTGAGTGATGTTTCTATATTTCAGTTGTAATTTTGATGTGGTTGCTTAGGACGCGAGCTGTGCTTACCTATGCTGCCACCTTGACCAGAAGTCCTATTTGATTTTTCTTATAACTCCTTCCATAACTTTTTCTTTTTCCCATTTGCCTTTCAACATTGTTAGTGAATTGAAAAACTAGATAGGAATCTTATTAAGGAACCGCACAAGCTCTGGTTTAGTGGCTTAGTGGATTGGGCATTGACTCATAAACTGAAAGGTCACTGGTTCAAGTCCCAGGCAGGGCACGTGCCTGGGTAGCCCAATTGGGTGTGTGCAAGGGGCTACTGATTGATGTTTCTCTTCCTCTCACTTTCTTCCCCTCTCTCTAAAAATAAAGAAATAAAAAAATAAAAGTTAAAGAGCTGCTCAAAATATCAGGTATGTGGTTCAAGTATTAACTGATTGATCTAGCTTGTTTCTTGAACCTGTCCTTTGTTCAAGGTAGATACTGTGCTAAATGCTAGAGACATCATATAAACAAAATATTCTATGGTAAACAAGACGCAATAGTTGTTGTCTTCTTAGAGATAACCTTATTCAGGAGACAGAAAAGTAAATAGGAAATTACAGCCTTATGAGATTGGTGCCATGAAAGGAATGGACAGGCCTGTATCATGGAGACCTGTAGGATAAAAATATTTTAATCTGGGAAGAAAGTTGAGGGTATGGGTGGTTATTCCTGCCAGAGAGAACATGAAAGGAGGTCATTAGAATACGGAATTTGAGACTGTGAGGGAAGATAAAGCTGGAGAGAACAGGTCTCTGTCCCGAAAGGCTTACAGGGTTTCTGAGGGAGTTTGTCTTAACCTGGAGGCAATGAGGAGCTGCTGAAGGGATTTTTAGGGAGGAAATGATGTCATGTTTTAAAAAGATTACTCAAGACTGGGGGGGCGGGGGGGCGGGGAATGGATTGAAGAGGGACATGCCCAAGGGTCAGGGAAGCTAGTGAAGAATATATATTCTAAGGAAAAGATATTGTTGGTCTTCAAGAGGAAAGAAACCTGAGAGAGAATGAAGAGAAACTGACTGAGAGGGAGATGTTTAAGATTTCATGGGAGGTAGGAAATGGGGAGACGGGTGAAAAAGAAGTTCAGAATGGACCCCGACTTTAAGACCCGAGCAGCAGTTGATTTTTTTTTTTTTTTACTTTGTTTCAGTCGTTTTGGTAACCTGATTGAAGTTTACCTTGTGTCAGGAAAAAATGTGGGGTATGCCAAGTATGCAGATAGAATAAGTGCTAATGATGCAATTAATACTTTACATGGAAAGATCCTGAATGGAGTCAGACTTAAAGTTATGCTGGCAGATTCCCCACGAGAAGAATCTAACAAACGACAGAGAACTTACTGATTTTTGAGGTAAGTCCTTTTTAATCTGAAGTATAAAACACATCGACTAAATAGTATAGCAAGAGGAATATGTAAATAAGTACTTTAATTAGGAGTTAATTTTTTTCTGGTGATTCAGAAGTTGTCAATTAAAAGCACTGTGACTTACAACTTCATTGATAAAACCACAATTCAGGTTAATTTTACAAAATATTTTTTAAACTTAAACTGGTTTTGGTGTTTACTAGAAGAATGTTTTTGCCCTTCTATAAAATAAAATTGGATTTCAATTTGGAAAATTAATTACTTTTTGGTTTGTGAATGTCTTAGATATAAGAATTGGACTTTTTACTATATGCTTTAATAAACATAAAGTTGAAATACTTTTAAAAATGTTTAATGTGAAGACTTAATGCCTTGAATTATGAATTAAGGTAATTTATAACAGTCTTTATAAAGAATGTTTTGACTTCTCACTCATAAAATGTCTTAGACTCAATATCAAATAATAGACCTTTCAATTTAAAAGTTGGTATTTTTCTGGACTTATATTTGCAAGTTGTGCTTTAAAACTACACAGTCAGAAAATATTCTCATGTGCATATATGTATTAAAAAATGGACAATTTACCAACAACTCTTATTTATTATAAATAATGATATATGCAGCCATATAAATTCCTTTTCTTTTATTAGTTTTTAATCCAATCCTTTTATTAGTTTCATATCTTCATGGTTTGGAGAAACATTCTTACAAATTTAGAAACGTTCAACTCTTTCACATTTTTACTCTGTAAATAAATTCGGAGTTTCAGGGGAAGCTGAGTGTTTCCCTGTTCCCACACAGACCAACTTCCCAAGTCCACTGCTGGTCAAATGGTAGCCCCTGGCAAGCACTTTTAGATTCAGTTTGAAGTTACTGGCTTGCATGCAATTTTCCCTTCACTTCAGGTTTTCTTTCTGACCAATTATGAGAACTAGCATGTATCAGAATGAATTGTCTCAAGCCTTACTACTGATAACCCTTCCTGTAGTAGAGCAAGTTAATTCATTAGTTACGCCTTCCTAAAAGACAGTTGACAGTAGGAAGTGTCCATTAGGCCCACTGTTAGTAATCCTAACCTAGAAGTGTTTTCAAATTTTTTTAAGTTACAAAACCATTCCCATTGTTCCATACAATGTAGAAATATTAAATTGCCAGTGAAAAAGAATCAGCAAGTCTTTCTTATAACAAAGTGGTTTTTTGTGTTTACTAATGTCAAGAACTGAATTCCCTTTAGACAAGCTGTCTTCTAAAATAGCACAAAAAATGTTTATTCATGTCTGAATATTTTAACATATAGGTAACAATCCCTTTATTCAAAGAATATTGTCGTCAGAAATTTCCGAGTATCAAAACATATATAAATTAATTTTATGGTTAAGCCTTTCCCAATGATTATTTATGTAGCATGGAGAATATTGGATGAAATCAGAAGGTCTCGGTTCAAATTCCAGCTCTGACACTTAACTGACTGTGATTGGCCCAATCTCCACTTTCCTGAGGCTGACTTTTTTTTTATGGAGTTATTGAGAGAAAATGAGTCCGCAAAATTTCTTATAAAATGTTTAAAAATGTTTTTCAAGTGTGAGCCGAACTGTTGCGTTGGTGACTGAAGTAAAACCTTTGAGATGCCATCCCTGAATGATCAAAAACTAAAAGTTTAGTGATGCAAAACTGCCTTGTGGTCGGCTGGTGCTCTGAGAACAACACCTTGCGGTGGTGCCGCGTGTTGCCATGGTAGTGGCGTCCATCTGTCCCTGCAGGAGAGGAAGTGCATGTTTTTCGGGATGACTAGTCACAAAGTGTGCATCTGTCATTGTGGTCCTTAGTGAGCTATTTGTTTGTACACATTTAGGGCGAAGATAAGGAGGGTTAGATTAATGAAATTCAAGAGGGCACAAACACTGCTCATGAAGGGCTAGTTCCTTCTGTCTGCGAGGACTGAGCCTAAGTTAAAGTGAGCGACACCCAGGAAATAGGAGAAGCAGCTGGTCTAAGAATATAACTTTAAAGTAGTCGAGTGCTATTTTGAGATGAGGCTGATGTACAAAATATGTTATTTCTATTTGAGGAAAATAAAAATTTTAGTATGTGAGAGCATTCTGATTCTATATTAATTTACAGCATTTCCCCCCAGAAATGCAGTATGTGCTTGCATCATCCTTCCAGGTAAGTTGGGTTTTTGCCTATTTGGGGGCATCTGTGACTAAGTAAGCAGATAACATTGGTTATATTGAAATAAGGAACAATTCCTAACATTTTAGGAATACTATATACAACAGCTGTTTCCTTTCAGGTGATGATTTTCATACTTGTGTTGTGCTCTTTCTACAGAACAAAGACTAAATAATGACATAATCCTCAGCTGACTGACTGAAAATGTGACTGGACGCACTCCCTGTGGACAGTTGACAGCTTTTTTTTTCATATATCTGATAGTCTGTGCACAACATTGTTTGTCTGGGGAGCAGGGATTGTCGACGTGTATTTTTAATCCACACATTAATGCTAAACCTAATATAGTAGTTGTTTCTTAGAGCAATATGTTGTTATGTGTAGCAGAAATAAAGTTTTCTTTGCTTAACTAAATCATGCCTTATTTATGTGAAAGGTGAGAATGAAAAATTTAACAGATAGTGTTTAGAATCTGAGTAAATGACATATTTCATTGATTCTGAGATGCACATTTTTCCGCTTCTGAAATTGGAAACGTCTTGATTATGGATTGTGTACCAAGTGTAATTGACAGCCTTTTTTTCTTTTGCAATGGAACATAAAGATGCTTCTTTCAATCAGCTGCATCTTAGATTCAATAAAATATGGTAATTGTTACTCAGTCTACACATGAAGATTGGCTGCTTACACTTACTCTAAGGCAGGAGTCAAGCACATATAATTAGAAATATTTTTATACTGTATTTTTATAGTTAAACCAAAATTTGTTGGTAATTTTATAAAGATGTTTTAAGATTATAGAGCAACAATGATAAAGAAAAATTAAACTGTTGATGATAAGGGCTTTTTCCATAGTAAGCTTAACTGTTGCTGGCTTTTGAGAGGACACTTTCCCTTTATAAATACAGAAATGTAATAGCCACTTAAAAATATGACATGTAAGCAATTTTTGGAACAGACTATGATAGGAAGAATAGTCATTTCAGAAAATAAAAATTAGGAACCTCCTCTGCTTATATTTTGAAAATGCAAGAAAAAATTTTTTAGCAGTTCCTACAGTGAATTCTATGTATCAAAAAAGTTGTATCTAACTCATGAACTCAGCCCCTTTAAAAAAAGTCATTATAAATGGTATGCAGTTCTAAAATCATCACTTAATTACCTTCTCATTTTACTACTAACATCCTCAGTTAAACTAAAACTAGTGAGAGATTAAATTCACTGAACATAATAGTGTTTCATACTTCGGCCTCTCTCTGTTGAAAAATTAAAATTCTCCTTTTGAATCAGTAATTTTAGTAAATTTAGATAAGAAAATTTTGTCTTATCTTCCCAGGCAAGACTTACTGTATAAGAATTGAACCAAGTATCTTTCTTTGAGCCAAAGGGCATATTTTTAAAAAGAAAGCAAATGCTCCCTTTATAAATGAAAAACCTGGGTGAGAAGAGTTGAGGATTAATTACCAGCAGACAGACTTATTCACTCGAAACCCATTTGCTACATACACAGTTCCGTTCTTACACATTGGGATTAAATTGTGTCCCACAGATTATCCGACTCTACCACTCAAGTAATGCTTGAATTCCCACAGCCCCTCCCCAAATATTCCTGTCAGGTGGTTGATCTAAACGGCGTAAAAGTAGGGAGCTCCCTACCTCCTTTCCGAGGCCATTACATCTTTGATTAACCTTCAAAATTGACATAAAATATGATTCCCTGTAATTTTCGCCTCTTAGTCTTGTACGTTTTTCACTGAGCCATGTAGAGAGGTCGAATCTTTCTCTTGATAGCTATCATATTCCCTTCCGCCCTCCAAATTTTCCATTCATCTTACATAATCCCCGCTTCTCCATCCTGCATTTAAGATCAGGTAGCCAGTCCCAGCAAACAGTTTCGGTTTCCGTCAGGTGCCTCACCTAGGTTAATTTCCTGAAGTCTTTCACATAAATTCTTAAAAGAGTTGTATGTCATCAGCTCAATGTTTTCTTCTCAAATGAACTTGGATATAAGAACATAATACATAAATACTTAGAGACTCTGTATATGTCAGTTACTAAAATGCTAATATAGCAGGGTTTTTATGAAGTGTGTCTTCAATTTAGAAAGAAAGCCAAACAAGACAAGCTACTTTCTCTTCTAAATAGGTGGTTCAAATAGTAAATAACATTTTAAATAAATCCTGTTCAACTCTCTCCTGTGAGTTCATTAAGTTGGATCTTTTACAGTAGTTTACAGATGTGGAAAGCAGCCATCAGATTTGCTCCTTCTAGAACATCATGTCCCAAACTGCGTTCTTTGAAACAAATACTAGTGACATGAGAGAAGTCAATAAGTCCTCTTTAAGAAACAAATTTTCATAGTCACATATATTTAGGAAATGTTCAGTTATATTTATTTCCATTATGCACTGTGAATTATATTTTCAGAGGTACACTATTAATAAGGCACTGGTATTCCCAAAAATATATAAGGCACTGATATTCCAAAAAATATATTTTAAGAAAAATTATTTTTAAATATATACTGCTTTTCATATGATATATTATGGTTTTATATACAAGTTTTTTTTAAACTTTATTTCACCCTAGATAAAATGTTAGTGCAAAATATTAAGGAAATTTTTACTCTGAAATTTTGCTTTTTGTTCTCTTTTCATTGGGAACCTACCAAATATTAACGAACCAAAAGAAAATAGAGATTTTACCATTGTGGTGATAACCATTGCCACTCACGAACTGAAGAACAGTGGTTCCTAAATTGTGGTGTCCACAAGGATCACCTCAGATGTTTGCTCAAAACACAGCTACATTGTTGCAGGTTTGGGGTGGGTTTTTCAACAAGCTCCCAGGTGATTCTGGTAAGGTGGTCAGTGGCATTGACTTTGCAGTATACTAGCCTAAAGGAATTTCACATTTGGACCTTAGCGTAGACTGTTGTAAGACATTGAGAAGTTTCCTACCTTTTTACCTTGGGCATGTCTACAATTAAACATCTGTTTCCCCTCCATTTAAAATGGGTACATATGAATTGCAATAAGAAATTGAAAAACACAAGCAGTCTCACAAATAGCAAAATGTCAGGCCAGCTTTTTCATGTTAGCAAATATTTTTTGTTTGTAAAGAATGGTAATTATTTGCTTTATGCCATTCAAAGCTCTACTTAATTTTATTTTTTTATTTGCACTTATTTTGAAGTGAATCACGTTAATAAATTATCAGATTTTGGCTCTAAAAAACTACATAGGTGTATGTCATTCTTTTTAAATGACAAAGAAGCATGAATGTAATGTCAATATCATCAGTGTCTAAAAAACTGAAGTGGAATAATTTCAAGGGTACAGAAATATATACATATATGTGAGTATTCTTGCAATTAAAATGAATGATCTTTTAAAATGAATGCTTTTTTGGTACATCCAAAAACTGGTTGATTACAGGTGCACATTAACTTTTAGTAACTTCTTTATCAATATATAAAACTAAAAATCAGTGAGGGCAAGAATAAATAAAATATTTGTATAGCCTTTTCACACAGAATGTATGCAAGTTTTATTTCTTCCATATGTGGATGGTAAGCACTATTAAAAATCATAGCAATTATTTTGACACTTTTTCAGTGAAGAGAAAACATAAAGGTCATCCTTATTACATAAGAACTCCTATTTTAATATCTGAATTCTAATGAATGGATTGCATTATTTCCTTTTCTAGAAACAGTAACTCAAGAACACATGGATCCTGGGAACTGAAGGTATGGTATTGCTAGGGGATCAGATAGAAATATTTAGTTAAAATATGAAGTTGGCAGTTCATTCATTACAATGACCATGTTGAATTTATTTAAGATAAAAAGACTTTTCCTCAGGAGAATATGCAGGTCTCCCTCTATGTAAGAAAGTCACCAGGTACTGTGAAAATCCATTTGAGTGATTATTATAGGGAAAGGAAGTCCTGTGACTGTCATATGTGAATTGCAGCCAATGCCTAGATAGCAGGGTCCACGTGAGCTCGCTAATGTGCAAGCTGACCAAGGCTGCAACAGCTGAGGCAGCCTAGAGCCTGCTTTTCTGACCTTAATGCTGCAGAAGTGGTGGAAGGAAGCCTCACGAGATTATTTGGAAAATTGTTTGTATTTGAGATACAAAACTTAGACTGAAAGGCATGTACTGTTTTCCACAGAAATTGGGAAAATTATGAGCCCAGTAGGATAACCAAAGGGCTATTCAGAGATACTTGTATGAATCTACACTGTGAATTTCCCTGCCTCTATTTCTATTTCTGATTTTGGAGATAAATGATGTTACCACTGATTTTCTTATTATTATCATTTTCCAGCATTAATAATATGTATGTTACAGCATTCTTTAGCACAGTTTTTAGGGGGTTTTGTTTGTTCATTCTGTTACTCTTTATTTTCTTAATGCTAAAAGAAGAGAATTAAAGTCATCTACTTTAAAGTAATTAAAGTCATCTAATTTATTGGAAAATATGATATATAAAATTATATAATTTTTTTATCAACAAAGTTTGTTGTATTGGATTCTGAAAATAGTTTTTGCATCTTTATATTATTGATCCATTGGCACAGAAGACTTTCTTCCTATTCCATATTAGTACATTAGTAGCTTAAGAAATCTAGGTGCCAGTGCATCATTTGGTGGAAGGTAGAGAAGGAGGTCACAGTGGGTTAGCTGACTGACTTTCGAAGAATCTACAGTAGTTGCTGAGAGAACTGGGACTGGCTGACCTGCTTTGGCAGTGTCAAAATTGGACCAAGAATGTCCCCCCCAAAAAAAGAAGAAGAGAGAGGACAGTGTATACCTGGATAGATAGCATTCATATTTGCTCCGTTATCACAAACTCCTACCAAGGCACCATCTCTGCTCAGTACTTTCACTAGGAACTCTTAACAGGGTTTATTTGCTACCATTTTAACTCTAAATCTGGGACTTAAAGGCACTGTGGTGTAGTCCTGTCTTGCACCAGCCCAGTCTTATTTAATTGCAATAACTCAGTTATTTTACAAAAAAAAAAAAGGAGACAGAAGTAGATCTCCTTTGTATCAATCTGAAAGATTAACAATGTGCCTAAACACCAACTTCTACTTAATGACTTTCAGTTCCTTGTAATATAGAAATGCATCATGTCTTCTATATCTTGTTGACAGGATTAGCCTTCAGTTTCTCCAAGGGCAAGTTTTATATATGATGCTAACTGCCTTTTTGGACCTGTCTTCTCATATAGAAAATAAAAAAGATAATAAAGGTAGTGTAAATAACAAACACCTTCAGTCCTCCTCCTCATAATTTTCTGCAAAAACAACTATGAAAACATACAACTAAATATCATTCATAGAAACTTGGGTAAGAATAGTGAAAACTATAAGGAATTTTTACTAAATAAAGCAGTAATGACTAGACTTTCTTTTAAGTGGCTGACTCAAATTGCACATTGAAGCAACTGCTTGGTAAAGCAAGGTGCTACCTTAGCTTCCCATCTTCTGACTCCTTGGACAAGCATTGAGAGTCCCACCAGAAGAGGCTTCATTCTGCATCTGATTGGTGGCACTGATGCCGGACTGCCTTGGAGCTTTTCTTTAACCAAGAGAACCACAGTTGGTATTCACCTGGGCAGAGGGGTCATCAAAGACCCCACCTCTGACCAGAAGAGTAGCGCTGAATGACAAAGGCAGAATAAGTGATCAGAAAAGATTTTGGCTTCTGCCCATTGGCAGGTTTAGAATACTTACAGCAGGAGTTAAAATAAAAACATTTTAAGTATTTTTTCCAACCTCTGTCCTAAGAACTTTGGTCTTACTGCAAGGAAATTCTTCTATCCTAAGCCTAGATATAAGGGACTTCCTTGGGTTTCCTGGAGGAATGAAATGAGTCTAACATTTCTAACCATCTGCTAGATATTACATCAGCACTTGAGTGGACTGCTAAAGAGGTAAAAGCAATCCTCAGTTACAGAGTCTGCCAATTCTGTAATTGGCCTAGCTAAATCTGTTCCCATTGAGAAATGAGCAACTAAATGGATAAATGATTTGACAAGAGATTTGAACCAGCACTTCACAAAGAAAGCCAAGAAGGGAACACAGGTGGTTTTTTTGTGGGTGGGGGATCAATCATAGGAGGGCTCAGAGGAAGGGGGGATTGAATTAAATTACTCATCCTTTGCAGAGAAATTAAAAGCTCTGTTACTTTGATAGTTAACTAAGTTTAAGAGTCTTTTTAAAGTTTGTTAAATGTTCAGTTGCATTATCAAGATAATGCACATTACAACTATAGTAAGATACTCTTACACTGGTAAGAGCAGCAAAAATAAAAATAGTGGCAATACCAAGAGTTAGGTGTGGGACAACAGGCACTCTCACAAATGGTGAAGGTCTCAACCACTTTGAAAATGTTTGACAAATAACCTACTAACGCTGAAACATGTCTCCCCTCGACTGAGTGATTTCACTTCTAAGCATATATCAACAGAGATGAGAACATGAGTACCCCTCAAAATACATGCAAGATTGTTCTTAGCATTATTCATAATTGCCTCAAAGTGGAAACAACCTATTAACAGAATACATATAAGATACAGGAAATATCTGTAAAATAAGGAAACTCTTCTTTGAGCTAACTCTTGCTACATGTAACAATTTGGATGAATCTCATAAATATGATGTTGACAAAGGAAACCAGCCAACAAAAGAAAATATACATTTAGGCAGAAGGCAGCAGGGAAGGGCCCCAGAAAAGGCTTATGGTGTGTGCTGGTAATCTTTCCTGACCAGCATGATAACAACTGGTAACTTTTTGAGCTGTACTTTTTATGGTTTATGCATTTTCTGTATTTATCTTATAGTGCTCCAGTTATGTTTTTGTGTCTTAATGAGTTAAGCAGAATGAGCACCAGGCGGGACCGACCATTGTGCAGTGCGAGAAGAGCAGTCTCCTGAGGCACTGAAGGCCTTTCCTGAACCAGATCAGAGCTGCCTTTGTCAGTGTTGCATGTTGCTCTTAATAAGCTTTCCTTTCAGGGATTCTGCAGCTTAAATCATAATACACCAAGAATGCCAGAGTAAAAGTTAAAAAGCACCCTTAGATGAATATAACTTAAGAGAAAAGGTACAGATTTAAAAGGCTGATTACAAAGATTTATCCTTTGCATAATAGGTGTTCCCAAACAAGACAACAAAACAAACAATCAATAGTTTTACCAGAAGAAACCTCAGTCTAAAAAAAGGCTCAAGCCTGAAGATCCTCTTCACATTAAATGCTGGCTGGAATGGAGCAGTATCTATCCCCAGTGTTTTGTAGTTCAGGATTTCTCCACTTGTCCAAACGTGAAGGTCGCAAATGTTCTATGACATGAAACATACTACTCATTTGCTCTTTATAGAAAAAATTACTTGAATGTAATCACCGTACTAGCAAATGAATCGAAATTAAGAATAACCCTGGCTGGTGTGGTTCAGTGGATTGAGTGCTGGCCTGCGAAACAAAGGATGGATTTGATCAAAGGATTGAGTTGCTGGATCGATTCCCAGTCAGGGCACGTGCCTGGGTTTGTGGGTCAGGCCCTCAATAGGGAGTGCTCAAGAGGCAACCACACACTGATGTTTCTCTCCCTCTTCCTTCCCCTCTCTCTAAAAATAAATAAAATCTTTTTTGAAAGAAAGATGCTAGTTGGTAAGTATTGAATCAGTGAAGCTGCCAAGAAGGAATGGCAATTTCTTTTTTGGGGGGTGGGGTGAGGAATAAAATCCTTTAGTGAAGAAAAGCTAAAACTTCTCTTTGCTTTGAAAATTAAATGTGAGCTTAAGAATCTTGACATCTGTTAAGATAGTTAATAAAATTAATAACAATGTCTCTTGTCCAAATCCTTGAAAAAAGACAAATGAAATACTTTGACTAAAGAAAAGCACTTAAGACCAAAACCGTTTAAATTCTAAAAACAAAATGGAATGATTCCTTCTTCCAAGAGATCTTTATGTCAAATTCTATCATGCACATCTAATATAAAAGGTATCTCAGAACATGACCTGAGTGAGAAAGTATGTGCACATTCTCTAATAAAATTACAATCAGCTGGTTAGAGCGTTGTCTCGTGCACCAAGGTTGCAATTCAGTCCCTGGTCACGGGACATACAAGTATCCACAAATGAATGCATAAGTAAGTGGAACGACTATTCTCACCACCCCTTCCTCCCCCTCCTCCCTCCCTCTCTCAAATCAATCAGTCAATCAATAAAAAGATCACAGTAGTGAGGAGAAGAAGCCCTGACAATTTATACTTAGGATAATACAGGATTAAAATGGAGAAGTACAAAAGTTCATATAGCGTAGAGATTGTGGTTGGAGACTTAACACACATTCTGTGGACTTCTCATAACAGAAATCAAATAGAAGGGAGAAATGACCCTAAAAGTGAGGAAAACTGGGTATAGGAAAAAGAGGATGTAACTTATCTAATGGAGTAGTTTGTAAGTCAATCAGATGCCAATATTGAATGATAGGCAGCATAGAGGACCTATTCCGCACATCAGCTGATTTAGAATATTTACAGCTGTGTTAAAAAACAAAACAAAAACCCTCAAACTTGCCCTTTCCAGACTGTCGTATCACTTAACCCTCAAGCCTAAATCCCTTGGACCCCTTGGACTTCCCAGAGGAATGAAGTGGGTCCGCATTTGGTGCCCACGTGCTGAATAACAGCATTTGGAGTGTACAGGAGCTGAGAACAATCCTTGGAACCTGGTAACCTCCAGGAGTGCAATTTAAAGGACAGAAGTTGTACAGTTCTATTCTTTGACCACAAGATATTAAATAAAGGAAATAAAAGCATCAATCCCCTGGAAAATAATTTTAAAACCCTCTTCTAAACATCTGTGTTGTCAACAAAAAAGTAGGTGATGATGTATTTAAAGCTATGCAGAAATGCAAGTTGATAGCCATTATTTCATAAAGAGGAAAAAGTAAATATGCTGCAACACTAGAAACAAAATTAACAAAGTTCAATTAGAAATAGAAATGTAAAAAAACCTCCTGGTAAGTGCATTTTTTAAAAAAATCAATCAGAATCAGAAATAATGAAGGTCATGAAAAAAAAAACAGGATCTTTTAAAAATAAATGCTGCCCTGGCCAAGAGGCTCTGTAGGAGTGTCATCCTGTATGCCAGAAGGTGGTGGGTTCAATTCCGGGTCAGAGCACCTACCTGGTTTGTGGGTTCTATCCCATTTTGGGGTGCATATGGGAAGCAACTGATCAAACAATCAATGTTTCTCTCCCTCTCTAATGTCAATAAATATATCCTCGGGTGTGGAGTACAAATAAAATAGATGTCCTCGATTATATTTTAAACATTTGTTAAATGTTCAGTACACATATTTAGAAAATTCTCCACACAAGAATTTAAAAACCTGAGCAGGTCAATAGCCACAGAAAAAATGCAGGTAGTTGTCAGTGAATTGTATCTCCTCAAAAGATCCCTGGTCAACGTTATACAGTCTTTCAGACTTTCGAGAAGTACATTGTCCCTGTGGCATATAATTTTTTGTGTGCAGACAGGAAAAGGTGAATATGCTTCATTTTGGATACCTGACATTAAAAAGTAAAGGCAAAAATGAAAGCTATAGATTTTTAGTTCACCCATGAATATGGGTGCAAACAAATCTAAATCAAATATTAGGAAGTACAAAGCATATGTCCAAAAACAATTCATTGCCTAGCAGAGCTTGTCCTTTGATGAAAGGGCAGTTCACATTAAGAAAAAGTTAGGCCCTGGCTGGTGTAGCTCAGTGGATTGAGCGCGGGCCTGCGAACCAAAGGATCGCGGTTCGATTCCCAGTCAGGGCACATGCCTGGGTTGCAGGCCAGTTCCCAGCATGGGACACATAGGAGGCAACCATACATTGATATTTCTCTCCTTCTCCCTCCTACCCTTCCCCTCTAAAAATAAATAAATAAATAAATATTTTAAAATAAAAATAAAAAAAAAAAGAAAAAGTTAGTATAATACATATCTTAGTAAGACCATAATGAGATCTGTTTGCCCAATTGGTACTAGTCCATTCTTATAATCATGCAAATGTGCACTGTTCAGATTATGCATGGTTTACTTGAATCGATAACTTTCTGGAGGGGTGGGATTGGTCTGATTTACATAAATGAATATACATGACATAAGGGAGAGGCATGGAATGGATATTGGCGTAGCAACAAAAATGTCTAAAACTGCTTCTTAGAAAAGAGCTAAATTTATTGAGCCCTTATTATTTGCCAGGCACTGGGCTAAATGGTTTATATGCATCTTGAACCTATGAAGTAAGTACTGTCATTCCTGTTTTATAGAAAGGAAGTAAAAATACATTCAGAGAGATGAAGTAACTTTCAGCACATGTTAACACCCCACTGGCCAAAGCAAGCGCCATGGTTGAACCCCAAAGTCAAAGGGCAGAAACATTTAGTCTTTTGTGGGAAAAACTTCAAAGTTCCAGTGGTATAGGATACGGGTACAGGGAGGAGAGAACAATTTAGAGCAGGAATTTATTATATTCCCCATGATTTGTTTACTTTTTATTATATGAAATGTATTATGGAACTTTCAAATACATAATATACACAGAACAGTGTAATGACCTCCTCCATGGCAACATGCGGCGGGGGGGGGGGGCGGGGGGGGCGGGGTATTGGTGTCAGATCGAGCTTCTGTCCTCCTGCCTCAGGAAGCCCACCGCTTCTAACTTCCCGTGAAGCAGTGGGGGTACACAAGGATCAGCAGCCCCGCTCCTAGTTTTAGTGAACCCCGTCTCTGACCTCCGTCTCAATGGGAGGAGTTTTATTCCCCAAAAGGATATGGACCCTCAATTGCTTCGACCTACTTCTCGACCCAGGGCCCAGCAGGGCCACGGCTCAGGCTCCTACTTTCTTCATTGTATTTATTTTTTGTTCCTGCTGCACAGAATATTTATGTTGCTGAACAAAGTTATTTTTTTAATCCGTGTACTTTTTTTCTTTCATATATTGTGTATCACAGCCGTGGATATGGAGCAGGGGGATACCTAGAACCTTGGACTTTCAATAGCATTGCCACCCGAAGTCCTAGAATCCTAAATGAAGGCTCTCTTTATTTTTCTGTGATGGTTTTTAAAAATAAAATATTTTTAACACTTCTTGGCACTTATGCATGCCTAAGTTTAGTATATTACAAAAAATAAGCAG
Organism: Glossophaga mutica; assembly: GCA_039655065.1. Lineage (NCBI taxonomy): Eukaryota > Metazoa > Chordata > Mammalia > Chiroptera > Phyllostomidae > Glossophaga > Glossophaga mutica. The sequence goes on along the minus strand of CM077306.1, from coordinate 46,590,092 downwards.
TTCCTTAATGGATAGACGTAATATTCAAATTCATATTTTTTAAATGATCAGGCAAATTATTACATAAAAGGAATATAAAAATATTCCTATCCTTGCTAGTCAATCTGATCATCAAGATAAACTACTTTTAAACGTATATGTTAAATATTAGTGTATTTTATCACAGCCCAGTGATCCCATTCTCTTCTCTATGCCTGATCCAGATTTTTATTATTTTTGCTTGTTTTACTTTTTATTGTATAAATTTTATTATGGAAAAATTTAAATATAATATGCAGAGTAGTGTAATAACCTCAATGCACCCATGACTGTGCTTCGTAATTATTAATCATGGTAAATCTTGTTCCGTTTATACCAGGGGCTGGGAAACTGCGACCTGTGGTCTGTGGACCAGACCCAGCCCATCACCCGTTTCTGTAAATAAATCTTCATGGGAACTGAGCCTTGCTCTTTGTTTGCACGATGCTGATGTCTGCTGTCATGCTGCAGTAGTGGAGTTGAGTAGCAACTGAGATTGTACGTCTTGTCAAGCCTAAAATACTCGTTAGCAATTTACAAAAAAGTTTGTTGATCCCTGAACTATACTCTCACCCACTTCCCTTGGCAAAAATATTTTTCATATTTAATTTTACAATATTTCAGTATGTATTCTAAAAGATAAAAAGGACTCTAAAAGACAGTACCATTCTTACACATACGCACAAAGCAGAAATTTCTTACTTTTGTCCCCCACAAAATTCCCACTGAATGACAAGTAGGAATTCTTTAATGCTTCTTTTTCTTCCTGACTCATTATTCAGGTCCATCCATAGTCTTAACAAACCATTTGCTTACCTTTGAAAGAGCTGCAGGCTTTTCTTTATTTTCATCAGTATTTCCTTCTTAGTAATTTTAACATCTTAACAGATACTTTATCTGTGAATGACTCCAAAGAATAAATATTCCAAATTGAACAAAGTATGTGAGAAAGTAAGTAAGCAATAACTGCACAGAGAGATTTAGCAAAATCACAATTTGAGATATTGTAAAGGTCCTATAGAAAAATATGGCATATAAAAGCAATCTTGCATTTTTTAAATATATTTTATTGATTATGCTATCACAGTTGTCCCATTTCCCCCATTTATTCCCCTCCATCCTGCACACCCCCTCCCACCCACATCCCCCCCTTTAGTTCATGTCCATGGGTCATACATATAAGTTCTTTGGCTTCTACATTTCCTATACTATTCTTAACCTCCCCCTGTCTATTTTCTACCTACCATTTATGATACTTATTCTTTTTACCTTTTCCCCCTCCTTCTTCTTCCCACTCCCCCCGCTGATAACCCTCCATATGATCTCCATTTCTGTGATTCTGTTCCTGTTTTAGTTGTTTGCTTAGTTTGCTTTTGTTTTAGGTTCAGTTGTTAATAACTGTGAATTTATTGTCATTTTGCTGTTCATATTTTTGATCTTCTTTTTCTTAGATAAGTCCCTTTAACATTTCATATAATAAGGGCTTGCTGATGATGAACTCCTTTAACTTGACCTTATCTGGGAAGCACTTTATCTGCCCTTCTATTCTAAATGATAGCTTTGCTGGATAGAGCAATCTTGGATGTAGGTCCTTGCCTTTCATGACTTGGAATACTTCTTTCCAGCTCCTTCTTGCCTGCAAGGTTTCTTTTGAGAAATCAGCTAGTGGTCTTATGGGCACTCCTTTGTGGGTAACTGTCTCCTTTTCTCTTGCTGCTTTTAAGATTTTCTCCTTATCTTTGATCTTGGGTAATGTAGTTATGATGTGCCTTGGTGTGTTCCTCCTTGGGTTCAACTTCTTTAGGACTCTCTGAGCTTCCTGGACTTCCTGGAAGTCTATTTCCTTTGCCAGATTGGGGAAGTTCTCCTTCATTATGTTTTCAAATAAGTTTTCAATTTATTGCCCTTCCTTTTCTCCTTCTGGCACCCATTTCATTCAGATGTTGGAACATTTAAAGATGTCCTGGAGGTTCTTAAGCCACTTCTCATTTTTTTGAATTCTTGTTTCTTCATTCTGTTCTGGTTGAATGTTTCTTTCTTCCTTCTGGTCTAAACCATTGATTTGAGTTCCAGTTTCCTTCCTGTCATTTCTGGTTCTCTGTACATTTTCATTTATTTCACTTAGCATAGCATTCATTTTTTTCTCTAATTTGCAACCGTATTCAACCAATTCTGTGAGTATCCTAATTACCAGTGTTTTGAACTGTGCATCTGATATGTTGGCTATCTCTTCATTGCTTAGTTGTATTTTTTTCTGGAGCTTTGAACTATTCTTTCATTTGGGCCTTTTTCATTTTTTTTGTTTTGTTTTGTTTTGTTTTGTTTTTTTGTCTTGGCATGGCCTGTTACATACTGAGGGGAGGAGCCTTAGGTGTTCACCAGGGCGGGGCAACCCACATCACTGTACATGGGGGAGGGGTCCAAGAGGGAACAACACCACTTGGTCCGCTCTCTGCCAGCTTTCAGTCATTTCCCCCACTACCCACAAGCATATTGGGCCCTTCTGGTGCTGATTCCTGTGTGGGTGGGTTTATGTACATTCTAGGACCCTGTGGTTCTCTCCAATGAACTCTCCTGTGAGGCTGGGAGTCTCTCCCGGCCCCTCAACCCCCACAGGAGTTTTCAGTCAGAGGTCTGAGGCTTTATTTCCCTGGGCTGGAACCCTGGGTTATGAGGTCTGTCTCGCTCCCCAGTTGTTCCTCCTGGTTTATCTGCACACAAATGTGGGACCACCGGGTCAGCTAGCCACCACCTGCCCACCCCGGTCCTCCAGCTGCCTCCTTGCCTTGTGTTCTCTCCACCCTGGCTGCCTGTTTCTGTCTCTCCTACTGGTCTGGATGAATGTTTCTTCTTTAACTCCTTGGTTGTTGGACTTTCATACAATTCGATTTTCTAGAAGTTCTGTTTGTTTTTTGTTTTTAAATTTGTTGTTCTCCTTCTTTTGGTTGTGTGAGGAGGTACAGTGTGTCTACCTATGCCTCCATCTTGGCCGGACACAGTCATGCACTTTTTAAAAGACTAGTAATGTTAAAGATTTTTTTTTTTTTGGCCATACTAGTTTTTTTTTCTCGAGAAAACCAAGGAATTTATTTTTAGAGGTTTTAACAGTTAAGTGATTCTTAACATTTCTAAATAACATTTGATAGCTCCTTATAGTTTACCTGACAATTTTATGGGCGCTATCTCATTTAATAGTTATGGCAATCTAATGAGGTAGAGATTATTTTCATACTAAATGATTCCACTGATACACAAACCCATGTTATCTGCTTAAAGTCCAACCGTGCTGCTGAACTGTCGGTCACAAGTCTTGCCATAGGGCAGTTTTAAACAGGTTTTTTCACCTAACAGGCCTTGGTTACATAAATGTAAACTGTTACACAAAGTTTTATTAACTACATTACTTCCAAGGTAGCCTAAAGATACATATCAATACAGTGCAGATATTAGAATAAAGTCTTATGAAATCTGTACCTTTGGAGCTTAGGATTTCCAGCACAGAGTGTTCTATCCTTAGAATTCAAAGAGCAAGAAACAATTCATTATATAACTTTCATGAACTCCTTTTTAACATTTTTTTTCTACATCCTTTAGAGGTGGCCATAAATAGAGGTTAGGAGAAATGTCTGATTCCAGTGTTCAGGCAGAGAAAGTACATACTAAACCTGCAACATCTTCTTGTGCTAAGAAGTAGTAGCAAAAGTTCTTTGTATTCTTTTTGCAAGTTTCCTGTACACTTGACACTGATTCATAATGAAAAGATTTTTCACAAAAATGCAAAAGTAAATGCACATTACATTGTAGCAGACTCTCACGGATACATCACATCATGCCATTTCCCTTGGTCGCAGATAGAGATTACAAAAATTTCTTGCCCATCTTTCTACATGACAAAAACTAGTATCAAAGGCAGTTGTCTGTAAAAGCTTTAATAATAATAAGATTTATTGTCCTTTTGGGAAGGGCAAGCAATTTGAAGGATAAAACAAGAATCTTCAGCTATTCAGCAAATGTTTGTTGAGCGACTGCACATGTCAAGCTCTGTGGTGGGTTGTAGTTCCTTTTCATGGTACACTACCCAAGGCCCCCTTTGGGACTGAAGGCCTTATCCCCCAGCTGCTAGCAGTGCAGAGGACAGACAAGATCGTCCTCAGCCGTCAGCCTTCTTCAGGAATTGCCTCAGCTGAAGAACAAATGCTCCCTTCCCAGGGAGTGCTGCAACCAATCATTGGTCAAGGGGAGGTAGAAAGGCCTGGTCCTCTTGTCCCAATTCAAGGCTTTCCAAAGGGTCCCCCTATCTTCTTCAGAGCGTTCCAAAGGGCTAAAGCTGAGAATCCATCACAGCTCAGCTTTCTCCTCTGCCAGTTCTTTTCCCTTCCCTTGCCTTCCCTTTCATAAGTGATGCTCCTTAGAATACTCTTCGTGAACCTCCTACCCCCTAATCTGACTCTGAGTCAGAGTCTGCTTCTCAGGGAAGCCAGACTGTGCCATTCTCTTTCAATGATTTCACCCTGGAGCCAAGAAGGATCATTACTTTTCAATTTCTTGGCTATTGAACAGGGCTATAATTTATAACATTAAAATTGTATGGCCTTGCCTCTTGCCTACTCCACTTGCTATTTCTTTATCAACTAGCATGAAATACAGAGACTAAGAGAATGGGAACAGAAAGAACATAGGCAGAGCCCAGAGTCTGTCTTGGGAAGGCAAGACTGAGACATAGGGCAGGCTTGTCTTTGCCTCCACCTCCCTTTCCTTTGCTCTTCTCTCTTTCAACCCAAACATCCCAGTGATCCCCGTGTCCCGTGTATTCATATTGCATGCCTCCCCATTTCTTAAAAGAGTAACATTCTCACCGAAGTGTTAGGATTTAATGTGTCATTCTCTTTAAAGAGTTTGCAGTAGGAAGAATCTGTTGTTTTTGGAGGCTTACTATAGCTCAGAGCACTCCTGTGGAATGATGGGAAGAAGGCGATGAATCTGTTGGCATTAGTAAGATGGATGTTTTCGGTACCCTACTGGACTATCCGTGTAGGCAATTCTCTTTCCATTTATACATTGACTGAAGTTCTCTTAAAATAAACCTTGGAAATACCTTAGGAAAAACTAATTTTTGGAACTGCTCCTATTTGAAAAATTGTTGTAAATCATGCCAGGCATTAACAGATTAAATCATTTTTGAAGAAACAGTGAGATTTAGTTCTCAGTGACATAAATTAGCTCTATTTAATTTGTTAACATCTATTTTTAGTACACATGGGCAACACAAGTCATTATTTAGGTTAAGAAAACAATAATCTATCATTATGAGTGTGAAGTTTAAAATTCTGACAAATTAGGTAGTCTTAGATATCACTGAATATTTTTTAAACTGTTCAAGTTATAAACATGTGATATGCTATTTGTTCTATAAAACAAATACCCTTATCTTCATTATTTTTTAATGCAATAAAATATTTTAATGTTGCAACTTAATGTCTCAGGGTCTTATCTAAACAGACACATAAGTTTGTTGGTTTGTGTTTGCCTAATTATCTCTTTTCTGTTTTTAAAATGCCCTTTATTGGTCATTTTTTCAATCATTCCATACGTGTCCTTATTTGGGGGGAAGATGTAAAAGTTGTAGTTAATGGCTGCACCATGATAACCAGTGTCCTACCTGGTGTTTTTGTTTGTTTAATTCTTATTGAATATATTGGGGTGACATTTGTTCATAAGATTCTGTAAGTTTCACATGTACAAACCTATAATACATCATCTGTATATTGTATCATGTGTCCATCACCACAAATCAAGTCTCCTTCCATCTCCATTTATCCCTCCATCACCTTCTTCGACCCCACCCCACCCCTTCTCCCTCTGGCAATTACCATACTGTTGTCTGTGTCTATGAGGGTTTTTTTTTTCTTAATCCCTTTACCTTTTTCACTCAGCACCTCAACCTTCCTCCCCTCTGACAGCTGTCAGTCTGTTCTCTGTGTCTGAGTCTGTTTCTACTTTGTGAGTTTATTTTGTTCTTTAGATTCCACATATAAGTGAAATCATATGGTACTTATTATTCTTTGACTGGCTTATTTCTCTTAGCATAATACTCTCCAGGTCCATTCATGCTGTCAAAAGGTGGGATTTCCTTGTTTTTAATGGCTGAATACTATTCCATTGTGTAAATGTACCACCACTTTTTTATTCACTCATCAACTGATGGGCACTTGGGCTGCTTCCAAATCGTGGCTATTGTAAGTAACACTGCAATGAACATAGGGGTGCTTATGTTCTTTCAAACAAAATAAATGGACAAACAAAATTTAAACAGACTCATAGACGCAGAGAACAGAGTGACAGTTGCCAGAGGGGAAGGGATTTGGGGGACTGGGCAAAAAATGTGAAGGGATTAAGAAGTATGAATAGGTAGTTACAAAATAGTCACAAGATATAAAGTACAGCATAGGGAACACAGTCAATGATACAGTTATAATTATGTATGCTGCCAGGTGGGTCCTAGAAATATCAGGGGGAACACTTTGAAAAGTGTATGATTATCTCACCAATATGCTGTATACCTGAAACTAATACAAAATAATATCAAATGTAAACTGTAATTGAAAAAGAAAAAAGAAAAAAGAGTGCCTGTTTCCATGCTCTCATCAACATCAAATTTTGTATTTTTTCATGATCTTTGGTGAATGACAGAATGAAGGAAAAAAAACAGTATCTCATTTTTCCTAATTAAAAACTACTTACCAGATTTCCTAATTATTCAAATCAATAATGTTCATTACAAAAAATAGTTTCTCAAAGATAATAAAAGTAACCATAATACCAAGAGCAACAGATAACCAGTATTAACACATTCCTTGTATATACAAACATTTTCTGTTATGGCTTTTACTTTTGATGTGCCTACATTAGATAGATTTTTACCTGTATATTCTTCCAATGATTCTAAGAATGTGTTTAATTTTTCAATTTCTAATTGTGGTAAAGTACACTTACATAAAATTTACATATTAACTGTGAATTTAATATGTTTAGGTGTTAAGCATGTTTAGGTGTATTCACATCCTCATGCTCCCAGTCTCCAGAACCTTTCTGTCTTGCAAACCTGAAACCATAGCCATTCAACAACTCCCCGTGTCCTCTCCCCCAGCCCCTGGCAGCCACCTTCTACTTTGTGTTTCTATGAACGTGACTACCATGAATTCTTCATATATATGGAATAATATGGTATTTGTTCTTTTGTTCCTGCCTTATTTCACGTAACATAATGTCTTCTGGTTCATCTATGTTTTACTGTGTGTCAGAATTCGTATCCATTTTATGGCTAAATAATATTCCATTGCATAAATATTATATATATATCATATTTTGTTTATTCATTCATCTCTCAGTGGATGCTCCAGAAGTGGAATTTCTTAATCACATAGTAATTCTATTTTTAATTTTTTTGAGGAACTCTATATACCACAATTTGTTTACTTATTCATCTGTCAGTGGACACTAGGGTCCTTCCATCGTTTAGCTATTATGAACAATGCTGCTATGAACATGGGTATACAGGTATCTGTTCATGTCCCTGCTTTTACCTCCTTATACCCATAAGTGGAATTGCTGATTGATATGGTAATTCTCTATAGTTTTTTGAGTAACTGCAATACTTTTTTCCATAGTGGCTACACAATTTTACATTCCCGCAAACAGTGTACAAGAGTTCCAATTTTTACACATCCTCACATACACTTGTTATTTTATGGTTTTTTTTTTTTTTTACTATAGTAGCCATTCTGATGGCTGAGGTGATCATTTAAATATCTTCTCCCTTTCTTATGTTCTTCCTCTCTTCCTCTCTTCATATATTGGATCTGCTTCTTTCTGGTTGTTAGCTGTGTAATTTTGGGCTAGAAACATGTCCTCTGCTGGGTCCAAGTTCGTCCTCATAACTTAGCAACCAAACAGAAATAGAAATCCTTCCCTCTTAGCTCCAACTTGAAAAATCTCAAGGAAGGACACTTATTGGTATAGATAAACCATAGACTCATCCTTCATACCATTCACAATAGCCAAAAGGGTATAGTATGATGAACTCTTCTTGAGTCATATGAATATCTTTCTGGGAAGTGGGGGTTATTCTGTAATAGAATGGTACCTCTCAGTCAGACCATGGAAAGAATGAACAATTCCTCCAAATCCGTGATGGGCTGAGTAGGCAAGTAGGGCCTTGTGAAGAATCATTGTGAGCTAGGTAGCCAACCCAATGTGTGTCTACTACACAAGACTTAATATGTGTGTCTACTACACAGTTGAAACCTTGATTGCTAGAGTTCAAGTTTGTCATTCTCTACTGTCTTATTTTTCTCCTCTTTTCCACAAAAGATGTAAAAGAGAAGTGGACTACTCTGATGAATGAGTTCCTTCATGCCAACCTGCCTATCTTCTTTTAGACCCATGGTTTAAAGACAAGGCCTACTATTTGATGAGAAGTGTACTCTATTTTAAAAGAGTTTTTAACTAGAAATTGTGTATTCACCTGCAACATTTCAGAATTCACATGTTTATACTCTTGTTCACATACTTTTCGATTCTATCTTCTCTGAGAAGGTCAAATATTGCATACCATCTGTTTCTGTGAACAGAAAGTACATTTTCTGATGAGCAGAGCTTTTGTAACTAAGAAAATAAGACTCTTTGTTTTAAATATCATAATTTAAAAACCTCATGGTGGAAAACCAAATTATATAGTTTATTAATAAGTGAAATGGTGATTCATCTATTGCTATTGCCATATAAAAGTTAAATTTAAATGTAATACATACATATGTTTTACTTCCTTAAAAAAGAATGAAGCCAAAATTAATTTTATGACAAAGAAATTTCCATTATCTTGTCTGTCACTGAAATAACTTTTAAAATAATGTAGTATTCATTTATGTATCAGAAACAAACTTCTTTAGTATTTTTAAAAATATATTAAATTATTTAACCCCTGATTCTAAGACCCTAGACCTCCAAAGTCATGAAACAGTGATGATGATTAATCTAAATTAACTGATGGAAAAAGAGGAACAGAAAAAATCTACTCCAATGTCTCACAAAGTGCTGATCATGGAAAAGGAGAAGCTCAGATTGTCCCGATGTCCCCATTCAATTCCAGATCAATTTGCTTACAGTGTTATTAGGAACCGGACTACCTCTAAGTATTAGGCAAAATTAGCATGAGATTTTAGGTGAACAATGTATTAAACTACAGAATAATAAAACAATATAACAATGCTTTCCCGGATAAAAGACAATCAATTTAGGGGGGAGAAACAGTACAGTCATCAATATTAATTATTTATTTTATTATAAATACATTATAAATAGCCATTGAAATCATAAATTTTATAACTGTATATGCTTTACTTAAGATGTCATGTTAGCCACCGATTGGACCTCTCTCTAGTGAAACTGCATTGAAATGTCTGAAATAATATGTAATAAAAGAGTTGCCTAGTGATAGGGCAGCCAGCTTTGAGCATTTGTTGTTGTTGCTGTTGAAAATATGTTCATTGTGTTATGATTTATACTTCTGTGTTTCAAATTATAAACTACTAAAACAAAATATGTCAGCAGCTACAACGAAACTAGAAATGAAAATGAAAGGAGTTGAGAAATGATTTACACTTTTCCTTTGCAACTGTGTGTTCCTCAGAGAACTGGGACTTTTGCATCTCATTCATCGCGGTGTGATCAGGACCTGATACATCCCCTGGTTTATAAAGGCCTTCAGGAAATGCGTGTCAAATGAAAGGAAGAACCAAAAGGGTGGGGCGGAGGAGGGGGGAGCTGGGTGAGGAAAGAAAGAAAAGTGGGGAGGGAAGGGAGAAAGGAAGTTTTAACTTTTTTTTTTTTTTTTTAATTTTCATTGTGGGTCAAATGTCGTTTGAATAGAGAAGAACATCAGCGTCTCTGAGGCCCAGTGGCAGGAAAAAGGGGAATTCTAAAGACTAGAATGCCAGAAGGCACCACGTTTCTGCTACTGGCTCTGAATCCCCACTGAAAACAACAGTCTAAGTACCTACTAACAGGACAGTATCGGGAAGCTAAATTTGTCTGCAACTGGGTCTTTCTGTGAAATGAATGACTCCTTTATGGTTGGATTCTCACCAACCTTGAAGGCCAGAAAGGTGAGAGAATAGAGGGCATTCAATTTCTATTCTCCCCCAATCATCTCCAAATTTAATTATTTACTTGCCAAATGCCTATCAATTCTGTCCCTTCCTTCAATTTTAATCTTGGGTCTTTGATGTTAAAACAGGGCATATATCCTGATAACCTTACTAAATATCCAGATTTATACATACTCCTCAAGTATAACTGAAAAATTTAAGTGCCGCTATCAGACTCTTAATAAATGCAAGATGAAGGTTATTTCTAACCTCTTCGCATTAATGCCACTACTAAAGTAAATTGCATTCTACATTCCGCTCCATCATTACTGTGATAATACTACCAGGTACATCCTGAATCTGTGTACATGATGGGAAATGCCATCCTTGTTAAGATGCATAAAATGTCTTCTCATTAATTGCCTGACTAGTATTGCAACTAGACAAATAGCAAAGGTCAGAAAGTTTTTTAATATGCTGTGTTGGAAAGGATTAGGGAAACTGACACTCACTTTTGTGAGTATGAATTAGTACGGACACTTTGGAAGACGATTTGGAAATATTTATCAAAATTTTAAAAGCATACACCCACAGATTTAGCAATTCCACTTTTGGGGATTTATTTTATAGACATACTTGCATATCTGTGAAATATTTATGTTTTAGGATATACATTATATTAGCCAAATATTGTAAACAAACTAAATAGCCATTGTAAGGGAATCATGGTAATTAATTTTATAATATGCCAATTTGGCTGGGTCACGGTGCCCAGATATTTGGTCAAACCTTCTGGATGTTTTCCATGAGGGTTTTTGGATGAGATTCACAATAAATCAGTGGACTTTGAGTAAAGCAGATTTCCTCATTCATGCTGTGGGTCTCATCTCAACCAAGACTAACATGCCTTGAGCAAGAAGGAATTCTGATGGCTTTTGGACTTGAAAAGCAATCTTGGCTCTTCCTTGATCTCCAGCCTTTGACATGAACTACAGCATCAGTTCTTTCCCAGGTCTCTCGCCTTCCAGCCTACACTGCAGATGTTGGATTTTCCAGCCTCCATAGTAATTAATCACATGAGCCAATTCCTTAAAATAAATCTGTTTCTGAATATGTATATCCACCTATTGTTTCTGTGTCTGTGGAGAACCTTACTGATGCAGGAACCGATGGAATAAAGTATGATGCATGCATCCAATGGAATATTATGCAAGTATTAAAAAGGAATACAGTATTTCTATAGGCATTAATATGGAATATTGTTCAAGAGGTAGTCTTCACTTTAAAAAAGCCTCAGTATGAAACATGTATATAGTGACATATAGTTTCTATGCATATATTAGCTTCCTTGCATATTGAAAAGCTCTTTAAAGACATAAGAAACTGGCTCTGACTGGTGTGGCTCAGTTGATTGGGCATTGTCCTCAGAGGGGCAAGGTTGCCAGTGTGATTCCCAGTCAGGGCACATGCCTGGGTTGAGGCCTGCTTCCTGGATAGGGCAGGTATGAAAAGCAAGCAATCGGCCCTTCCCTTTTCTCTAAAAATAAAATTTTTTAAATCTTTAAAGAAGAAAAAGACACAAGAAACCAATACCAGTGTTTCCTCTGGGGAGGGGAACTAGACTTCTGGCAGCAGAAAAGAGAAAGAAATTTATTTTTTACTCTATATTCTTTTTTACCTTTTGGATATTATAAAGTGCTTATATTAACTATTCAAAAATAATTGATTATTTTAAAATATTCTTACTTTAAGCCAAATGTATTTTTCATTGACTATTCTTTGTTACATAGTTTTTGAGAGGTTCGAGAGGAAGTAGTATTTTAGATCATTTAAAAATAAAAATTTTATTGGTCTGAGCCTGAGTCATTATGTGTTATGGTGTACTAATTTTATATTCTGCATTTGAAACAACATTGCATTCACTTTAATTTCAATTTATTAAATTGGTATATGCATTCACAATATTATAAATAAACAAAGGCTTATTTATATGTAACAAATATTTGTAATTTAAAGTTTGAGTTATTTAAATTTGAGCAGCAGTTACAGTGTACTTCACAACTCTTTTTTTAAATATAACATAAATTTACCATTTTAACCACTTTTCGGTGTGCAGTTCAGGGACGTTCAGTACATACACATTGTGGTGCAGACATCGCCAGCATCCGTCCCCAGAGCTGTTTTCATCTTGAAAACCTATTTCACAGTTCTTACTGTTTATTTCATTTTCCTTAATTATTACTATAAATGCAACATTTCTTTTATTCCTTTTATCTTTGAAAATGCTTAATAGAACTTTTAAATGGTAACTATAGCTAACAGATAGTATCAGATATTAGGAAGTTACTAAGAGTGTACATCTTAGAAGTTCCCTCTTGCAAAAACATAAACACACACACAAACCATGTGAACTGATGGCTGTATTAACTAAACTTATTGTGGCAATCATTTCACAACAGATACGTATATCAAATTGTAACATTGTACATCCAGCCAAGATGGAGGCGTAGGAAGATAAACTTTACTTCTTCACACAACCAAAAGAAGGGCAACAACAAATTTAGAAACAAAAAAAGAACCAGAACTTTCAGAAAATTGAACTGTATGGAAGTCTGACAAGCAAGAAGTTAAAGTAGACACATTCATCTGGACAGGTAGGAGGGGCAGAGACAGACAGCTGGGGTGGAGAGAACACAGGGCAAGGAGGCAGCTGGTGGACCGGGTGGTCTCACAGTCACATGGGGATAAACCAGGAGGAATAACAGAGGAGCAAGACAAACGACACAACCCAGGGTTCCAGTATGGAGAAGTAAAGCCTCAAAAACCTCTGGCTATAAAAACCTGTGGGGATTGCGGTGGTGGGAGAAACTGCCAACCTCACAAGAGAGGTCATTGGAGAAACCCACAGGATCCCAGAATGTACACAAACCCACCCACCCAGAAATCAGCACCTGAAAGGGCACAATTTGCTTCTGGGAAGCAGGGAAAGTGAAGGAAAGCTGGGTGAGAGCCAAGCAAGCAGCATTGTTTCCTCTCAGGCCCCTCCCCCACATACAGTGCACAACATAGCACCACCCTGACAAATTCCTAAGACTCAGCCCCCTACAGCTAACAGGTGCACCCAGACAAAGAAATATGGTCCAAATGAAAGAACAGATCAAAACTCCAGAAAAAGAACTAAGTAAAAGGAGATAGCCAATTGACCAGATGCAGAGTTCAAAACACTGGTAATCAGGATGCTCACAGAAATGGTTGAGTACAGACACAACATAGAGGAAGAAGTAAAGGCTATGCAAATAAAAAATATACAGTGAAGGGAAGAAAACTGGGACCTAGAACAATGATTTGGCCCAGCAGGAAGAAATAAGCATTCGACCTGAACAGAATGTAGAAACAAGCATGCAAAAAAATGAGGAGAGGTTGAGGAACCTCCAGGACAACTTTATAAACACTCCAACATCCGAATCATAAGGGTTCCAAAAGGAGAAGAGGAAGAGCAAGAAATTGAAAACTTATCTGAAAAAATAATGAAGGAGGGCTGTCTCAATCTGGCAAAGGAAATAGATTTCCAGGAAGTCCAGGAATCTCAGGGAGTCCCAAAGAAATTGGACCCAAGGAGGAACACACCAAGACACATCATAATTAAATTACTCAAAATTAAAGATAAGGAATCTTAAAAGCAGTGAGAGAAAATTACCTACAAAGGAGTTCCCATAAGATTATCAGCTGATTTCTCAAAAGAAACCTTGCAGGCAAGAAGGGGCTGGAAAGAAGTATTTGAAGTTATGAAAATCAAGGACCTACAGCCAAGATTGCTCTATCCAGCAAAGCTATCATTTAGAATAGAAGGGCAGATAAAGTGCTTCCCAGATAAGGTCAAGTTAAAGGAGTTCATCATCAGCGAGCCCTTATTATATGAAATGTTAAAGGGACTTATCTAAGAAAAAGAAGAAGATCAAATCTGTGAATGGTAAAATGACAACAAACTCACAACTATCAACAACAGAAACTAAAAAAGACAAAACAAAAACAAACTAAGCAAACAACCAGAACTAGAAACAGAATCATAAAAATGGAGATCATAGAGTGTTATCAGCAGGGAAGGGGATGGGGGATAATGGGGGGAAAGGTACAGAGAATAAGAAGCATAAATGGTAGGTACAAATAGGGGGGTGTTAAGAACAGTGTAGGAAATGGAGAAGCCAAAGAACTTATATGCATGACCCATGGACATAAACTAAGTCAGGGGGCAATGCTGGTGGGAAGGGGGTGCTGGGCAGAGGCGGATAAGGCAGAGAAAAAATGGGACAACAGTAATAGCATAATCAATAAAATATATTTTTTTAAAATTGTCACATTATACATTGACAATGTAATATGTCAGTTATATCTCAATAAAGCTGGTGAGGGGCAGAAAGAACTTTTAATATTCATCCCAACTCTAGTAATGCTTGCTAGAGTCAGATTCCTCAATGAAATCCATCAAAACATGCTACCATGTTCTTCCCACACACAAATGATACCTGTCATCTCTCCTCAGTGTATTAATGTAATTCAATCAAGTTGGTTTTGGATCATAAAGGTTCTATTTTTTATCTAACTTAAACAATTATTGAATTTTAATCTAGTGAAGAGTAATTCATTCTGAAGAAGCAAGTCCCAATATATCCCAGATACTCAAAGTAACTTGTTAAAAAATGTTTCTCTAAAGTATATTTCTAAAGGCAATTGTGAAATTTTGTGTTTAAAAGTCATGAATCCATAGCCAATATAATCATTGTTATTGTAAAAGCCATCTGGGATAAAAGAGATAAGTGGTAGCTTAGTTAGGCTTTTAAAAAATATTTTAAACCATTTGAGAAGAATGAGAGTAATTGAAACATATGAATATCCTGTTAATGAGTAAGGCAATTGGGATCCAATAATCCCCAATAAACCCAATGATGTGTACAAAAAAGTCACTGATTTCGTACTTAAATAAATTTGAGCATGTAGATATTTAGCATTCCCTATGTAACAGTATATATCAGAATAATATATGTATGCCCAGATGAATTAATGCCCCCTTCTTAGAAAACTCATCTGGATAAATTTATGTGCCAAAATAAAGAATAACAGAGGGAAGGTAAGAAAATGTAAGGGCTAACACAGCCTTTTATGGTTTATCAGGATTTGAGGTATCATTACTTCACTTTAACTGTTACTTCACCCTTGCTAGCTCCTCTTTAAACATCTTTGTTGCATAACCACTATTCTATTTGTTATTATCTCATTATGTGAGAGAATATTAACAGCAGATAATAATGTCAGGAAGTAAAATATTTAATTCTTCTTTGGTTGAGTGGACATTTGATTATTGCCTACCCACTATCAATTCCTCCTCTCCCTTCTAATAGCATTTAGGTTTTCTTTTGGGAAAATTATCCCAGGATCTCACTCCTGACTGCAGTTATGGGTCCCATTGGCTGATTATAACCATATAACTCCATTTCTTTGCCACTCGGAGTGGTTTAGGGAGAGTGATGTATGTTCAAGGTGATCTACTAATTTTATAACTAACACTTTTCTTGTATTCTCTTATAGCTTGTAAGATTTTCTTGGATTTTCCAAATATAGTCATATTATCTACAAATTATGATAATTTTACTCCACCTTATCTTTTTTTCTAATTGCATTCGTTAGTACCTCTAAAACCGTGTTAAAAAAATTATCAGGTTTAACTTCTAGTACATCCTGGACTTGTTCCTGACTGTAATAAGATGCTTTTAGTTTTTATCCATTCAGCGTGATGCTAGCTTTAGGGTTTAGGTAACTCTATCTTATGTCAAAGAAATTTTCTCCCATTTCTATTTTGTTAAAAGATTTATTTTTTAAAATCAATAATTGATATTTAACATTATCAAATACCCTTGTGGTACCTGTAAAAATTATTTTATGATTTTCTCCTTAGATCTATTAATATAATGAATTACTCTATTTTAGATTTAATACTAAATTATCTTTGTATTTTAAAAATAAATTTTACTTGATCTGGTATATTATAATCTTGCTGTGCTATTCAAATCTACTTACAATTATTTAAAGGGAATTTTGCACCCATAGTAATAACTGAGATTAGTTTGTGCGGCTTTTTTAAATGCAGTCATTGGGTTTCCTTAAAATAACTTAACAGGTTTCCTTCTTTTAATATGCTCTGAGACACTTTAAATACCATTGGAATTATCTATCTCCCTATGAATTCCCTGTGAAAACTCTGCGCTTGATGCTTTTTGTCAAGAGAAGGAGAAAGAGGATTAGGTTTTTCACTACCGTTTTATTTTATTTTATTTTAATTTGGCAATTGGTCCGTTGGAGATTCTGTCTCTTTTGGAGTCATTTTGGCAAATTATGAGTATATTCGCCTACTAATAACACACCTAAATAATATCTTGAATTAGATAGTCCATTGTTAAAACAGGGAACATAACTTTTTCTCAAGTGTCCATTTACCTATGCATCATCCCTATTTTCAACTTCATCTTTGTACACAGTAAGTTACCGATGGTAGAATTAAGCAGTCTTGTGAGTCTTTTGATTATTTCTCCTTTTTAGTTTCTCATTCTGTATATTAGTGTTTTCTCTGTTTTTGTTGTTAAAATTACTTAACGGTTTATTATATTGTTACTGTTTTTCTTTTAAAAGTTTTTGCAGCCCTGGCTGGTGTGGCTCAGTGACTTGAGCACTAGCCTGTGAACCAAAGGGTCGCTGGTTTGATTCCCAGTCAGGGCACACGCCTGGGCCAGATTCCCCTGTAGTGGGTGCAGGAGAGGCAACCACATGTCAATATTTCCCTCTCTTCCTCCCTTCCCTTCTCTAAAAATAAATAAATAAAATATTTTTAAAAATTTTTAAGTTTTACTACTTTAACATTTTCTAAATTATTAATTTCTGTTTTATCTTTTCTTATCTTTCCTTAAGATTAATTTGTAGTTCATTTTCTAACATATTAAATCATGTATTTTTCTTTTTTCTTTTTTATTAATGGAATTGTTTTATGTCTACAAAGTTACCATGCATTGCTTTACCTGTATCTCACTGGTTCTGACACAAGTTTATGTTTTTGGTATTTCCTATATAGTCTCTAATTTTAGTTTGAATTTTACCTTTCACCCAGGAGTTAAGAGAGCTCCCACTTTTCCAATTCCTAGGTAGTAGTGGTAGAAGCTTTGTGTAATCTGGTTATGCTATTAATTTCTATTTTTACTGCATGGTGATCAAAGAATGCTATCCACCTGTTCCTTTCTGAAATTTGTTGAGGTTTTTTAAAATCGCTTAATACATGGTCAACCTCTATAAGTTTTTGTGGACTTTAAGATATATTCTGTTTTTGCAACAAGGACTATCACAGTCACGACATTATTTAGGTGTGCTGTAATTTTATTTTTTTGTCTTCTCGATCTGTTGAGGACTAAAGTAATTAATCTCCCACCACTGATATATTTACATTTTTTTACATCACTTTCTATTTTTGCTTTATCAATATCAATGCTATTTTATTTGATAATAGACATAAATTATTAATATTTTCTTAGTGAATTGTACCCTCGAATGTTTTAAAGGGCCCATATTTTTTCATTTAATAATTTTTGGCCTGAATCCAACCTTGACTGGTATGAGATCACAATCACTGCTTATTTTTTTTTTTTAATTTGCATTTGGTTAATTTACTTTGGCCCATCCTTTCTTTTTTCTTTTTTTTTTACTCTTATTGAGCATGTCATTTTATGTATATCTCTTGAATTCAGCACCAAATTTCCTTTTTGATACAATTGAAATACACTTTTCTTTTAATAAGTGAGTTCAGTCTGTTTATATTCATTGACTTGACAGAAATATTTGGTCTCCGTTTTTCATATTTTTGTAATTGTTTTATATTTTTTAAAATATGTGACTACTAGTCAGTTTCCTGTGATTTTTTCCTTGTGTATTTATTCAGCTAAATAGGAAGACTTGTATTGTTCTAGCTGTTATCTTTACAATTGCAACTTTATATAATGCTGCAATCCTCTACTACTTTCCTACCATAGCATTGATTAAATTAATGTTTTTCTTTTCCACCTCCTATTTCTTCCCTACCACATTATATTTATCCACTGACTTTCAGCTATTAAAGATAAGGCAATCAGTAAACGTACTTTCTCCCGCTCAATCTCCTCAACTCTTGCAACTCCTGTTAGCTTTGGTTTTTACATTGTCAGGTAAATAAGATTTACATTTGGTTCCGTTACTCTAATCCCCGTACTGTTTTGCTCTTAGGGAAATATATCCATTGCTCTCTGCCAGTCCCCAGTAGTAGTTTCTCAGTTGGCTCGTATGTTTGCCATCTGATAAAAAAACCATTAAGTAGGGCTCAGGGAACAATGTGCATACTCAAAACTTTGTTTAAGTTTCTGCACACTTGAGCAACAAATGTATATCTTCTTTGGATCACATTTTCTTTCCTAGAAGATTTTCTAGCATTGAATATTACCATGGAGAAGTCTGACGCTAGCTTTATTTTTTTCTTTATCTTTGAAATTCAGCACGTTTAATAAGCTAAGTCTGTTCTGAGTGAGTTTCTCCTTTGAATATATTGGATCCTTTCAAGTTTTAGGTTTAAGTATTCCTTTATTTTAGGAAATGTTTTTATAATTATATCTTTAAATATTATTCCATTACTTCAGTTTGTCCTCCTCACACTTCAATTATGTGACTGGCTTTCCTTTGCTTGCTTTTTAAATCTATCATTGCTTTCTAATTCTCTAATATTTTTCTTCATTTTCATTTCGTTTTGCTCTCTTCCTCATTACCACCCTGTACGTCTTCTGTCCTTTTGGCAGCACCTACTTGCCCACGCGTTCCGTCCCATTCTGCTTTCATTTCTGTGATGGTTACATTTTTTCTTCCACTCCCATGCACACTCTTAGCTCACAACTTATTTCTTCCTGTTGCGTTAACATATGTTCCACAACCGCATACTCTGCTTTATGGCTTTTCCCTCACGGAGCAGATTTGTTCATTCTGATTTTAAGATTCATGATGGAATGTTTGATCATAATTTTCAGCTGCTCTATGCAAATATTTTTCTGGTTAGGGTGCTTTATCAACCCTGTGTTTCTTCTTCTTTTTCTCTGTGTAGCATCTTTGTATGGATGTTGTGCACATTCTTTGTTGATTACTTATATCTGAAGCAGCTGAGCATTTCCTGTATACCACTACTTGCAAGAGTTTCATTTGGTGGAAGGACCAGGGCCAGTTACTGGCTAACCAATTTTTTTTTCTTCCTTTTCTTGATTACAGTTTGCATTCAACGCTATTTTGTATTAGTTTTAGGTGTCGGATTTGTTTTTATAATCTTGATTTTGTGTAATTTTGTTTAGCCTTTACTTGTCTTCAGCCAGTGGAGACAGACTGGTTCCTGTAAATAGAGTTTGTCTACCTATTTCCTCATTTAGACTCTCCTCCCCCGCTTCTCAGAACAAAAAGGTTTTGGTTCTGGAAATAAAGAACTATCTTTCATCTTCAAGAAACATTCTTTGCTGTCTCTAAGATTTACATTCGAGGGCCCTCTCTCCGTTTTCACTGAGTGCGGTCCTGCGTGATCGCCCTGCGCTGGAGGAACCTTTCCACTTGTTCCACTTGTAGTTTGGGATTTCAGCTCTTTCCTTAGTTTAACAAAATAGATAACTTGTGAGTTTCCTTCCTTCCTACTTTCCTTCCTTCCTTTCTTCTCTTCTTTTTTTCTCTTTCATCCTTTATTTCTTTCATACTTCTTGTTGGGTTTTAATGATTTTCAGAATGGCAACTTCACACTGGCATCTTAGATGTATTTTGAAAGTAAAAACAACAGGACTTGATGATTAATTACATATGAGAAGTGAGATTTATGACTTAATCAATAGGTGGAATGCGGCATCATTCACCAAGATAGGAAACCCTAGAGGTTTCATAAGATAAAAATCGTTGAATTCAGTGTTATATGTGTTAAGTTTGAAATTGCCTATGAAATATTTAAATGGAGATGCTAGGTAGGAAGTTGGAAAACAATAGCTCAAAGAAGAGGTTTGCACTGGAGACTTACCCAAGGAAGAGAAGTATCCAGGGCCTTGGATGAAAGCTTAGAGAACCCCAACATTTAGAAGCTCGTAGATGTGGAACCATGAAGAGGTAAGTCAGAGAGAGAGAAGAAAATCATGAGAGTGTGATCTCCCAGAGATCAAGAAAGAGAATTGACTGCTTCAAGGATGAAGTAGTGAACTTGTGAAATGCAGATAAAAGGTAAAGTAAGATGTAGATAGAAAGTTGTGCATTGGATTTGGCCATGTGAAAGTCACTAAGAACAATCTATGGTACCTAGTGAGAACAGGTTTGGTGGACTGTAGGACGGAAGCCAGACTGAAGAGTCCTGTGGAGGGAATAGGAAGTGAGAGAGTAGAGATATTTTGCTATGAAAGCAAACAGAGAAATGTACAGTAGTTGGAGAGATGATAACAAGGAAGGCTTTTTAGAATGAACAACCCCAGAGCATGTTTGTATATTACTGGGAATGATCCCAGAGAGAGGATGTGGTTGATAACTCAGGAGAGAGAGGGGATAACTCAAGGAGCAGAGTCCTTGAGGTGACTAGAGCAGCTGGGACCTAGAGCATGTGTTGGACCTCTGGCAGGAAAGGGAATCCAGGTCTGTATAGGTAAAGGTGGAAAGCCAGAAGTTCCTGTCTGGTGGCTTCTAGTTTCTCAATGAAGAATGAAGCAAGATTATCAGGTGAGACTTTTGAGGTGCTATGAGGTAGCAGATAGAGAATGGAGAAGAAAGCATGAAATAGTATTTTTGAGAGCCAAAAACAAAGCTACAGGGAAAGTAGTATGATGGCTTGCACAGGGGACACATTTGAGGACTAAAATCCCAAAAGTAGAAGAAGGCCAAAGCGTAATTTTCTCCATCAACATTCAGCTGCTCAGGTGCAGGGCAAGAAAAGGTGAGGTAGTTGAGTTCTTGCTGGGTTGGAACTTAGCAAATCAGAGAAATCAGTGCAGGAACCAACAATATGTTCTTGGAGAATTTCAATGGCAGACCCTGAAATAGAAACTGGACGAAAAGGGGCATGAAGAGCAGGAGGGCACTCCGGGGTAGTAAGAATATGCTGGGATGGGTGGAACTGGTGGACTGGCAGTGTGCTGGCTTTGTCGGCTAGGCGTTCTTTTGTCAGTTAGGTGCACATTTATATTTTTCTCACCTTAATCAAACTCTGCTTCTCTCTCGGTGGCGTTGAATTTGTGTGTTCACTTTACCATAAACCTAAAAATGTTTTGCTGAATTCTACTTATAGTTGAGGGTGGAGGACTGGAAGATGCATGAACATTCAAGATATAAAACATGCAAAGTTGTGGTGGGGGGGGGTGCTTCAAAATTGGTTGTGTGCGTGTGTGCCTGTGTATAATTCTTGATTTCGTTTATTTAAGAAAGGAAAAAATGTCCCTCCCCCCCCCGCCCCCCCACTCCTTACATTGAATCAAGTTCCGAATCCTTCATCAAGAGCAATCTACTTCTGGAGCAGACTTGTGCCTGACCAGAATCCTGCAGCAACAGGGTTAACAAGGACAAGGGAGATCAATGGTTAACAGCAACCAAAATATGACTAGTGATAGCCAGCCCTCAAAGGAATCAATTTCCCAGATGGAAACCTTTGGAAGGATGAATAAATTAGCCAAATCTTGAATATCTGAGCTATATGATATAGAGAATATATATTTAAAGGTAATGGAAATTAAAATAAATAAAATAATTAGAGTCAGGTAGCATTAAATATAAGTCTATCTGCTTTCTAAGATTTCTTTATATTTTTATTTGCTTTACTTATACCTTTAGTTTTGCTTTTACCATCCTAGAACACTCTCTCTGATATCACACAGTTGACCTTCTAATAACACGGGGCTTAAAGGCACCAACCCCTGAGCAAAAAGTCTATGTGTAATTTTTAACTCCCCCAAAACTTGGTTGCTCCTTGGTATTCATGGTGGATTGGTTTCAGGAACCCTCCCAGATACCAGAATCCATGGATGTGCAAGTGCCCTAACAAAATGGTGTAGATCATGCGCACAGTCGGCCCTCCACATCCTCAGACTTCCAACCATGGGTGGAAACAGCACAACTATTCATTGAAAAAAGTTTGCAGGTAAGTGTGCCTGCACAGTTCAAGCCTGTGGCGTTCAAAGGTCAACTATACTATTTTTTCACTGTATGCAATTTTACTATGGAATTCAGCAAAATCATATGGAGCCAAGTATAAAAGGCATGTACTGGATTCCGATATTAATTTATATTTTCTTCTCCCTAAAGAATTGGCAAAAGCTCTTAGCTGGTTGTGGTTACAGTGGTGATACCTGTTTTGGTCTAGTCTCTGTCTCTTTTTCCTGGTTCTGCCAATTCTCTCTTCTCTGTCCCACCTAAATTGGTCTGCACTGGGACCCTATCTCATACGTCAGGCTGTTTATTCTTCCTCTCCATTTATGCACGTTAGGATTAACCTTACTACTTTTTTCCTATCCACTGATTGTTAAGTAGGTGGTGCTTCCTTCCGAAATAGTGAAAACGTCCTAAAACTTATTATGTACTAAGTGAAAAGAAAAGCTTCCCTTTCTATCTGTGAGCCCTGTCACTTTTATCTTGCTCCTGAGTACTTCACATTGTACCCAAGACTATGGTAGCAGGAAAAACGCTTTCACTCCTACTCTGCTTTAGTGGAAAGAATGTCTTCTGGATCAGCGTTGTCCCATAGAACTTGCTGTGATGATGGAAATGTCTCTTCTGTGTGGTCCAATAGTGTGCCCCCGAGCCCCATGTGGCCACTGAGCATTGGAATGTGGCTAGCAGAGCTGCAGAACTCAGTTATAAATTTTATTTAATATTAAGTGCTATCGATTAAAATTCAAATAGTCACACATGTAACTAGTGGCTACTGTATTGGTCAGTGCCATTCTAAATTGTATTCCACTTTAAAAGCAGATCCTGATGGGCGAAAAAAAGATTATTACACTCTCATCATAATAATACTAGATGTTCTCCCTGGCTACCTTAATTCAGAGAATTTCTTTTTCAACTATTTTAAGCCAATGCTCATATGGGCTACACTAATGTTATGATGATTTCTGTACATTGTCCTGTGGTCAGTATAACCACATGGGCAGCTGATAATGGGTGAGTTCATTGTCCTGCATTTGGGGAAGGGAGAAAGGTATCTTGGGACTTTGCAGAGAGCTGATCACTAAAGTTTATCCATTTATCAATCAACAAAATCCTCACAATTAGTTTTATAAAAGACTAAAAGACAGGGCTTTTCTTTTCAGCTTAAAGGGCTTCTTCTGTGAAAGGTCGAAACGAATCTGTGAGTACGGATCTGGGCACATAATGCCCATCCACAGGACGGAAGGAGAGGGATGGTTATGTGGTTTCTGGGGAGTCAGGAAGATGAGACGGTGAGCAGAAGCCCCGGCCAAGGCAGAGGCAGGAAGCCTTTAGGGAAAGAGATTGTGTGAGCTACCAGGGAAATTTTAACTTGTGGGTCTTATCATGTAGTTAACTCAGAACCAGAAGCCTTATTCTAAAAGTGATTTGTATTTTTCTACAATTATATCAATTTACTTTGACCTTACTGTTTAGTAAAGATAGTTTGAAAATGGCAGTGTGTCAGTTCTGCTAAATAGAACCAAAGAAGAGTACTTTATGTCTGGGCCTGGGAGTCAGGCACGGATAGGTCAGGGGAATTGAAATGAGAAAACCTAAGGAAAGAGAGACAGGTACAGGACGCTTTCCTATCTTCACACTTATTTCTGCACCTCATCTTCAATAAAAGCTCGGAGGGTATGGTGTACTGTTTTACTCATCTGCATTCATTTATTCTCCAGATGTCAAAAGCTCACCTCACTAGAGGAAAATTGGTCTCCATCTGTTTAGTTTGTGAATTAGGCTTTGAAAAAAACCCCTAAAATCTCTATGTTATGAACTACTTTTGGCAATTTTCTCTCTGTATCTCATGTTAAAGAATTTGACTATCACTGTTTATTACTTTCTCCAAATCAATTTAAAGCAATAATTTTGTTGTTGTTTTGGAAGTTGAGACTTGAATATTTTTGTATATAAAGTGACGAATGTTTTTACAGTTCTATAAAGATGGAACAGAGTTTAATAACAAAGTAGGAAGATTGTAAGACTTTATATTTACGAGGCAACTTTCCAGGAAATACTGACATAAAAACAGCAAAGGTAAGTACAGATGGGAACCCTTCTTGTGTCAGGTAAGGGAGCCGCCGCTCTGAGCCCTGTGCGTTAGAGACCCTTCTGGCCCTCCTCCACCGTGCACCTCCCCTTCAGGCAAGGGATGTGTGGGACCCAAGTGGCAGGCCCACCAGAACCTCTGCTCTCTTCTCTACCACACTCTGGATCACCAGGATGCTGGTGCCAAGTGGCAGCGTTTGAGGAGGGTGGAGACAGAACTTAGAGGTGGGGCCGGATGTCTCCCTGTGTGAGCACAAAGGCCCTCCTTGTGTGGGCTAGAGCTGGAAGTGGGAGGGAAGAGGGGCAAGACACAGGCAGGAACCAGGGCCACAACTTCCTGCACAGCCAAGTCTTCTGCTTAGCACTACGAGGGGGTCGGAAATTCTGAATAGTTTCCAGGTCATTACAAAGATACGGCTGTCAAATAGGACATATTTCAGTAACCTTTTTGTTCAATTTACAACTTTCGAATATGGTATGTGGGCCTCCACTCACATTGCTGCCCAGGTCTCGTCTCTAGGGCGGTGGACCTCGTCCAGGGAATGGAAAAGTGCTTGAGGCTGAGAACGGAGTTCTAGAACTTCCATTAGTCAAGGTGACTATGAGCAGGTCACAACCTCTCAGTGCCTCGATTTCCTTCTAGGTCAAATGAAAATCTTACCTGTGTATTTCACAAAGTGGCCACATGATAAAATGAGAAAATGAAGCTGATATGTTATATCTAAAATAATGCCACATATAATGTGTGTAGCAATGCACACCGCTGCAGTTTTTGGTATTACCCATACATATACCATTAGTGCATAACCTCTGTTTTCTATAGTGTATGTCAGGCAAAACATATTTACATCTCATGAACTACTTTGAGATTATGGTGCAATGTTAAATGTCTTATCAACCTAAACCTATCTTGACACCAGCTTTGAGAGTATAAGCCAAAGGTAGCATAGTGCTTTTGAGTGTCATTTAATCTAGCATTTCCCAACTTCTCACATGTTATGTGTGAGGCAGAGATTCTGTTTAGGGACAGTACTTTACGTGTGTGTAGATTTTCAGGCCACACCCTGAGGAGCCCCAAGCCTCCCAGTGGTTGTCCGAGGACAGGTTGTATTGGGCACAAACTTATCACTGAACAAATGATTACTTGAAGCAAGCTACTATTCAAATATATATGACTCACCCATGGTATACGTGGCTTTGGACAAAGCTGCCCGTGTGGCGCTTTTAATCAAGTAGAAGGAGCAAGGCAAATCTAAAACTACTGACGGGAGCAGGAAAACACGAGAGAGACAGGGAAGCAGTTCCGTGGGGATTAGTGGTCCCAGCAGACCCGGCAGGCAAAAGCAAGCCTTCATAAGGTTCGTGCTTCATCTCCAGGGGCCGGTGGGCCTCGGGGAGGCAGAGATCACCCTCGAACACTCGGCCGGCGTTCTCTGCAGGAGGGACTGTGCACGTTACTGTGACGGCCCTCACAGCGGCCTCACGGGGTTCAGGACATTTCTTCACCTCCCTGATGAAGGAAGAGCCTGGGCTTAGACAGAGGGCCAGAAACCCAGTCGAAGTCAAACAGCTGGAAAAGCTTGGTCCTGGTTTATAATCTTAGCCTTTCTGACTTTGCTCTTTCCAGGTTAGCAGTTTTTCTCAGCTTGCAGTTGTCTTCTTGCTGCTTTAATGATTTTCTTTTGGCCATTCAGTTACAGTACTGCTTATCTAATGTTTTTAAATAGACTCTCTTTTTTAAAATATTCATAAATGAATGAATTTTAAAAATCAAGTTTATATCACAACTGTATCACAAGGTACAAACTGAAAATAACTCTAAAAATAAATGCAGTTAAAACCAACAAACATGAAATGTCATAAACTTCTGAAAACACACTAATAGGGTCAAAGGCTCTGAACCTGGTTCTGCTTGCTCTTTCTTAAAACGGGAAATTTGCAAGCTTTAAGAGAGATGTTAAAAACATGGACACCAAACTGAGGCTTCTTGAGGTCAACCAAAAAGAGAGAGAGAGAGAGAGAGATGAAAAGACTTTCTCACCCTGCGATTCAATGTCTTTAAAACGCATGTCTGGGAACCACCTAAGCATCCAACGACATCTTCGCTACATTCCTCATTCCTTATCGTAGTAGAGGATCTAGAAACAAACCCGGGAAAATGACCCTCCCGTGGAACTGAAAGGAAGATATCAGGTACCTCAGGTCAGCAACACCCACGGCTATGCTGGTCATCCTTAGGAAACTTTCAATGCCCTTAGCATCCTTGTCAATCAAGAAGGTTGGGTTCCTGCTTCCTTAGCTCCTCTGGAGGGGAAGGAGGACTGAAGTAATAACAAAGACCCCTTAAAGATCTAGTCCTGCAAAAGTTTGGGCCGAGTAAGTACATTCTGGCTCTGAGGTTGCTTATGTGACAGTCTTATTTTTCAAAGTAGGCCCTGGGATATGAAGCAAAGTGGAATTCATTTTGCTAATTTTATTCAACAATATTGGGGGAAAA
Organism: Glossophaga mutica; assembly: GCA_039655065.1. Classification (NCBI taxonomy): domain Eukaryota; kingdom Metazoa; phylum Chordata; class Mammalia; order Chiroptera; family Phyllostomidae; genus Glossophaga; species Glossophaga mutica. The sequence goes on along the minus strand of CM077306.1, from coordinate 46,563,140 downwards.
CTTCATTTTAAATTTTTGTGCACCTGAGGGGTCTGTCACGTACCTGCCCAAACATTCCACTTTTCTGTGCGGACTAATCTTGTGTTTGAGTGTATGCATTTCTATGTGTTTTTTTTTTTTTTTAATATATTTTATTGATTATGCTATTACAGTTGTCCCATTTCTCCCCCATCATTCCCCTCCACCCTGCACACCCTCTCCCACCCACATTCACCCCTTTAGTTCATGTCCTTGTGTCATAAGTTCTTTAGATTCTACATTTCCCATACTATTCTTGCCCTCCCCCTGTCTATTTTCTACCCACTATCTATGCTACTCATTCTCTGTACCTTCCCCCCCCTCCTCCTCCCACGCCCCTGTTGCTAACCCTCCATATGATCTCCATTTCTGTGGTTCTATTCCTGTTCTAGCTGTTTGCTTAGTTTGCTTTTGTTTTAGGTGTGGTTCTTAATAGCTGTGAGTTTGCTGTCTTTTCGCTGTCATATTTTTGATCTTCTTTTTCTTAGATAAGTCCCTTTAACATTTCATATAATAAAAGCTTGGTGATGATGAACTCCTTGAACTTGACCTTATCTGAGAACCGCTTTATCTGTCCTTCCATTCTAAATGACAGCTTTGCTGGAAAGAGCAATTTTGGATGTAGGTCCCTGCTTTTCAAGATTTCAAATATTTCTTTCCAGCCCCTTCTTGCCTGTAAGGTCTCTTTTGAGAAATCAGCTGACAGTCTGATGAGAACTCCTTTGTAGGTGACTGTGCCCTTATCCCTTGCTGCTTCTAGAATTCTCTGCTTCATTTTAATCTTGGCTAATGTAATTAGGATGTGCCTTGGTGTGTTCCTCCTTGGGTCCAACTTCTTTGGGACTCTCTGAGCTTCCTGGACGTCCTGGTAGTCTATTTCCTTTGCCATATTGGGGAAGTTCTCCTTTATTATTTGTTGAAATAAGTTTTCTACTTGTTGCTCTTCTTCCCCTTCTGGGACCCCTATAATTCGGATGTTGGGACGTTTAACGATGTCCCAGAGGTTCCTAAGCCTCTCCTCATTTTTTTGTATTCTTGTTTCTTCCTCATTTTCTGTTTGGTTGTTAATTTCTTCCTTCTGGTCCACTCCATTGATTTGAGTCCCAGTTTTCCTTCCATCTCTATCGGTTCCCCATGCGTCTTCCTTCATTTCACGTATTGTAGCCTGCATTTTTTCATCTAGTTTGTGAGCAAAATCAACCAATTCTGTGAGCATTTTGATGACCAGTGCTTTGAACTGTGCATCTGATAGGTTGGCTATCTCTTCACTGCTTAGAGGAATTGACTCCGGCGTTTTCATTTTTTCTCCGGTTTGAGCCATTTTTGGTGGGGTTTTTTGTTTTGTTTTGTTTTGGTTTTAGTCTGGTCGCAGCTATTACGTATGAGGGGTGGAGCCTTAGCAGCCCAGTCGCTGGGTTGTGACGCTGTAGGTGGGGGCGGGGTCCGAGAGGGAAGAATGGCGCCTGTTCCGCTCTCTTCTGGACTCCGGTCACTTCCGCTGCTTCCCCTTCACCTGGATTATCTGCGCATGCGCGCGTGCTGTTACGTAGTGAGGGGTGGAGCCTCAGGCGCTCCCCAGTGTGGGGCAGCCCAGTCGCTGGGTTGTGACGCTGTATGTGGGGGCGGGGTCTGAGAGGGAACAATGGCGCCTGCTCCGCTCTCTCCTGGATTCAGTCCCTTCCGCCACCTCCCCTCTGCCTGGACCGTCTGCGTGCGGGAATGTGGGACCCCCTGGTCAGCCAGCTGCCTTGTGCGTCCTCACTGGATCTGCACAGTTGCCCCCCTGTGCCCGGGGTCCGCCAGCTGCCGCCTGTGTGCCCCAGGACCTCCAGCCACCGCCCGTGCACCTGGGAACTGCGAGCGGCTGCTACTTGCGTTCCTGGGTCCGCACCTCCACTTTTTCCTACCGCGACTCCACCCGTCTTACCGGTCTGGATGAATGGTTGTTGGACTTCCGTACAGTTCAATTTTCTATAAGTTCTGGTTGTTTTCTTGTTTCTAAATATTTGTTGTCCTTAATTTTGGTTGTGAGAGGAGGCACAGTGTGTCCGCCTACGCCTCCATCTTGGCCGGAAGTCTCTATGTGTTTTATATAGCTCAAAGAATGGGCACTGCTGTGTTGCTGGGCAGATAAAGGCATTAACACTTGTAATGGTCACTCTCAGGTATTAGGCTCGTGGGCAGTGATCAGCATTCCGCCGTACCTGGAGGCAGTAACATTTCCTGGCTACAATCTCACTGAGTGAAGAGTACAATGCAAATAAGTCTCAGTCGTAATTCCTACCACTTCTTACCACCTCTACTCTACCTCCTGGCTGGATCCTCCTTAGTTACGCATCAGAATGATGGCACAGCTTCCTCCCTGCTTTCACTTTCTCCCTCTTAGAGCCTATTTCTCTCTCTCTCTCTCTCTCTCTCTCTCACACACACACACACACACACACATGCACACACACTAGCTTTTTAAAAGCATAAGTCAGCCCTGGCTGGTGTGGCTCAGTGGATTGAACGCCAGCCTGTGAACTGAAAGGTTGTCAGTTTGATTCCCAGTCAGGGCACATGCCTCAGTTGCAGGTCCCCAGTTGGGGGCATGTGAGAGGCAACCGAGCAACGTATCTCTCCGCTCATTGATGTTTCTCTCTCTTTCTCCCTCCCTTCCCTCTCTCTAAAACTAAATAAATAAAATCTTTAAAAATGTATTTAAAAAATAAAAACATAAGTCAAATTGTTTCACTCTACTGCATGGACCTGTGATATGTACCCATCTCACTCAGAACAAAATTCAAAGCTGTCACAATGGCTCGCGGGCCCTGTACGATCCAGCCCCCACTACCATTTTCTCCTCACACTCCCTTCTGCGCTCATCGTGCTCCGGACGCTCCGAACTCCGTGCCCTTCCTGAACCACATAGGACATCCTTCTTCCACGGGCTATCCAGTGCCTGGCCTCTGCGACTGGAGGGGAACCTCCCATTTCCATTTATCTGTTGAATAACTTCCTCATCTCCTGCAAGTCTTTGCTTATGTGTCTTCTTTTCAGCGAGGCCCAGACTGACCACTTTATTTAATATTGCAACCTAGCAACCAACCCATTTCCATGTCTCTTAATGTGCTCTTTTAAAATTTTCCATATATGACTTTCTAATGCACTATTTGCATTAGAAATTACATTTCTAATGTAATTTGCTTGTCTGTTATATCTATTTGCTCATCATCTTTCTTCCCACGCTAGAATATAAGCTCTATGAGGGCAGGCTCTACATTTTGCTCATTCATATCTCAAGCACCCAGAATAATGCCTAACACATAGCAGAAACTCAATAAATATTTATTGAATTAAATGAATGAAACAGGGGTCAACCCTCCCCCCCCCCGCCACAACCCCTACAACCTATATGCTAAACCAGATCCCAGGTCTAGATCCTTTTAGACAGTCTGATGGGCACTCTGAATGAAAGCTTTACTCTGAAGTGAACATAATAATATTCTCTGGACTGGATCATCTGGGCAGATCGTGATAGTGTGGGAATGAAGGACATAGGACTAAATGGAGTTTGGGACATGGAGGTTAGGCTTTTGAGTTTTGCCAGATGCCTACCCAGGTGTTCTTGGTGGCAATATTCTTGCTAAGAAAACTTTTGACAATACATGTGATTATCAAGGTCCCTCACCCAAGAACACTGGTTAACATTGCACCCTTCCTGAAAGAACTCATTGTTTCAAAGCGTTTGCCTTTTGATTTTTTTCTTTGGGATTGTAAAAATGGTAAATTTGTTAAAAGAAAAAAAAAACAAAAACAAACCACAAACCAACCAACAAACAAAACAGGAAAAATGAACTACTTTCCAAAGAGTAAATTACAAAAGGAATGCTCAGTTTATGTTCAAGTTCAGATTTGTAACAAAATGGGAAACTCGGGGTGCTTTTCATAGCTAGGGGAAGATACTAGTCCGAACTGTCCAACTGAGATTTGCTTTATTGTTTTCCATTTAAATGATATCTTAACAAAGGTGGAATAAGCCATTGTGGCAATATGGGAGTGATTGACCAAAGTAGGTTAATTTAATAATAATAAAAATAGTTTTAAGACTGAACACTCTCAATGAACAAATACAAAGCAGCATGAATATTTGTGTTGCTTGGTTATAACCCAGCTGGAGTACCTCTTCAGATGCTCTTGACCTCATACCTCTCCAGGTCTCTGAGCTACATGCCCTGCCTCAACTACCCCCAAGGGACCCAGGACAGGCTGCCGGGACAGATCAGCCACAAGCTTAAGCCCCTGGCAGAGAGGATTCAACCAGGGAAACAGGACCACTATGAGTTATGTTGAATAAGGAATTTATTATAGAAATTAGACCTCCCCAATTGTGGGCAGTGAGAATCTGAAAAGGGGTTGCTGAAGGAGCAGAAACCAGCCCTGACATGAAGGAGTTCAAGCTTGCAGGGAAGTCTGGAGCGAGGCCCACCCAGCTGGTGTGGGAGGGCTGGTGTGGGAGGGCTGGTGTGAGAGTCTACAGAAGGCTGTGGACTCTCTGTGACCACCACCTCTGTGGGTTCGTGAAGTCTGTTAACCCGGCTGTGGTCACAGTTATTCAGCAGACAGAACACGGAACAAACAAGAACCCTCCTGCCTCTGGACATTTTTCTCTGTCCACCTCTAACCAATGACGATTTTAGAGTTTAATGGCTGCTACTTTTGTTGAAATAAAACTCAAATGTCACGTAACTGCAGTTTTGTCTACCTTAACAAATACATACCTGCAGTATCAGAAAGGAGATTCTGGGAGACATCGTTTCCAGTATAACCAGGTTGCCTAGAAAACGACCCAGCATGATTACCATCCCTCGGCCGCAGAGCATGGGGTTGGCTTCTCTGCTTACAAGAGGGGTCAGCTCACGCAACCTGGAGGGCATTTTGACCAGTGTGAGATAGGAGATGAAGGGAGCTGGCAGCCAAATTTCTTCTGTAATAGACTGTTCCTGGGCCCAGTTTTTTTGGAAAGCCTGTCCATAAACACTTCGCATAGCCAAGCAGATGGCTCTTTATTCAGGTTCACGAAGCATAGACCGAGTTGGAGTATTACACTGCATACAGCCATACCTCAGTACTCGTCGGCTTCAGAACTCATCAACCCCTGTACTCGTTGCATTTTCAGGAGACAAAAATGTCTCAGCACTCAGTGCTTGCTTGGGGCTCATAGTACTTGCTAGAATTTGTGTGAGTCATGCTGCCACCCTCTGACAATCCCCACTGACAGCTGTCAGTCTGTTCTCTGTATCTGTGAATCTGTTTCTATTTTGTTTGTTAGTTTACTTTGTTCATTAGATTCCACATAAAAGTAAAATCATATGGCATGGTACATTTACATAATGAAATAATACTTGGCCATAAAAATAAGGAAATCTTAACTTTTGCAACAGCATGGAAGGATGGAGAATATTATGCTAAGTGAAATAAACCAGTTGGAGAATGACAAATACCATTTCATCTTTCAGTGAAGCACTAGCATTTCAGCCTTCCTGAGAAACCCCAGCTGATGTTGTACGCAATAAAATGCAGCAAAAGTGAAGTCTGAGAGTTGTATGAAAAGCATTGATGGTGGGGATTATGATTCATGTGAGGATCAGCTCATTTGCTTGTTCTGAAATTGTAGCATTAATAGTGTTTTGAGAATATCATTATCTTCCTTCACTGAAAAATTCCATGAAGAAGTATTTCTCTGAGACAAAAGGAATGGAGTGGGGAGCAGAGAAACTTTTAGCCAACATGTGACTTGTGACCTAAACTCTCAGCAAAAATATACACTTAATGAGCCCTGGCCAGTGTGGCTCACTTGGTTAGGTGTTGTCCTGCAAAGCAAAAGGTCACCACCGTTCAATTCCTGGTGAGGGCACCAATGCGTGTGCAAGAAGCAGCCAGTCAGTGTTGCTCTCCTTCTCTTTCTCTCTCCTTTTCCCCTCTCTAAAAGTAAATAAATAAAATCTTTATTAAAAAAAGAATATACACTAATGAAAACATCATTCTCTGGCAACTTCTGAGCAATAACGCTGCCATAGCTCAAAAAGCAGTGAAAAGATTGTTATTCATGTTTACATATGTATGCCAACCTTGGTTTTCAAATTTTTGTGAATCATAGAGTGGAGACACTGCCTTGATATGCAATGTCTGCTGTTTTTAATCTATTTTCCCCAAAGCCATTGTATCTTATTTGACCATTAATCAGTGAGACAGGTGGTAGACTTTTGCTGTGATATTTAAAACCTATTTTTTAAATAAAACACAAACAAATAATATGGAATGGAGTGGAAAATGTGCAAGCACTCTTCTGATAACACGTGAGATTTAGGTGTTGATCCCCCCTCCCTGAGAGTTCATGGTTTCTTTCTTTTTTTTTTTTTCTTCTTCCTATTAGAGGTTTTGTGAAAAAAATTGAGAAGTACTACTTTAGGTTAAAGATTCTGTGCACTCTCTCTCATCTCTTTTCACACTTTTGGATTTTCTTCTACATGGGGCTTTGCTTTTCTTTTTAGAAAGAAATCAATCTCAGTAGAGTGCTGGTCCTGGAACCCAGGTGGAAGGAGTAAAAGGTGGGGATGATCAAATGAAGGTCAGCGCCCAGGTGGTGAGTTCGAGAAGGCTGTTATTCACAGGGAAAAAGTTAAGGTGAAACTGCCATGTGGACCCAGCATCTATTATTTTACGCCAAGGCAATGTAAGAATGTTGTTAAGGTGGAAGAAGCTAATTCAAAAGGTAGGATTGGAGTTTCAAGAGATATAGTATGTGAGGAAAAGTGCATACAATGTTTCATAGCAAATACTGAGATACTATCACAGTTGCCTCAGCGGATAACAATATCTTCGATTTTTGAAGGCGCCCTCCCCCAACTCATACAATTCGGACCTCTCGAGAGCCCACAAAGCATTCCAGTGCTGTTTTGGTAATAGTTCCTGTTCTGTTACAATGTGTTCTCTGGATTTTCTTCCCCTGAAGGTGGTGATGGCAGAAAGGTCTTAAGATATTTCTGAGATTTTCTCATCCTTTCGCAGAAAAAACGTCTGTGCAAATATTTAATTTACCTCATTCTTTTCCAGCAAAATTGCCTTCAGATTACTCCCCCCACCCCACCCCGCACAGGCTGGGAACGGTTTTTAAGGCTGTGTGGGATGGGTTGTAGTGAGGTGGGTATTTAAGCAACCGATCCGCTCGTTCTTTCCCAAGTGTATCTCGGCCTGAGAAGTTTTGGCTCCTGAGTGTGAGGGACAGCAGGGAGCAGGTACACAGTCCTGCAGGTTTACTGATCACCTGGAAAGATGGCCTTAGTCAGGGGCTTGGCAGCGCCTCCGGGGAGGCCGCCGAGCTGCTGTTCCCTTCTGAATCCGCTTTCTCACGGTGCTCATTGGGGCCATTCCAGGCCACCCTTTGCGAACGCCGGCCGATCCACCTCTGCCCGCCTGGGAGGGCGGGGACGCTTCCCGAGCGCTCAGGCCACGGGAAGCCCGGTCTCCACGGCGGCGATCTCTGGAACCAGAGGCTCCCCAAGGGGGCCGGGCCCGGGGTAAGCCCAGGCACCGGGAACCAGCGCGTCGGAGGTCCGGAGCGGCTCTCCGGGCGGCGTAGTAAGGGGTGCCGAGCGCCGCGGGAGAGCCGGCCGCTAGCGGTTCCACTCCCGCCGGGGCAGCCGGCCGGGGGCGGCGAGCTCGGAGCACCGCCCCGCCAGCGCGCCCCGCCCTTGGGAGAGGAGGGGCTGCGGCGCGGCGGGCCACTGGAGGCGCAGCGCCGCCGCCTCCGCCGCTGTCGGTGCTGGAGACCGCGGCTCTGCTCCCCAGCCAGCCAGCGCGCCCGCCCGCCCGCCCGGGCCGTCTCCCGCCGCTGCTGCCGCAGGATCGGCGGCGCCACGGCTCGCCTCCAGGTAGGTGTCCTAGCTGCACAGGTTACCCCCGGAGCGGATATGACGGTGCCCGCGCCGGGGCTGGGGGCATTGTGCGTCCGGAGGGCCGAGGACTCAGAGGGGCGCGCGGGTGGGCAGCTCGGTTTTGAGCCCCAGAAGCATCGCAGTCCTCTGGGGGCTCGCCTGCCCGCACAAGCCCTGCGGCCGGGAGTCGGGGGTGGTGTTGCTCCTCCAGCCAGGCGGCCGAGGTGGGAGGGGGCGTCTGGGTCACGGTCCCTACTCGCCGCTCTCCCCTCCCCCTCGTTGTCGGGGAATTCCGGCCGCATGGCTCTGGAACCCGCAAATCCCCTCAAATCCCCGCGCCGGCTCCCCCAGGCTGCCGGGGGATAAAGCTGGGGCAGGCAGAAGGACTGATGTAATTGTCAGCGGAGAACGGAGCCCGCGCGGGTGAGAGCGCCCGCGCCGGCTCCAGCTAACGCCTACGCCGCACCTTTCAGGGAATCCGGGGAGCCGGGAGGAGCGGCCCGGGAAGTTATGCATTTGGTTTTATTGTGCGCGTGCACTGCGGACTGTCCTCACGGGGCACCCCTGCCCACCAGCTGCTGGCGCCCCTGCAGCCTTCTCTGCAGCCCTCGTCCACACCCCGGGCAGGCCGAGTCTGCTTTCCCGGGTTCAGACCGGGGCAGCGTTTGCATTGCAGTCAAGACGTGCTTTCCCTGCAACCAGCCGGGAACTGCCCGCAGATTGGGTCGCCCGGGTATCTGGGGGAGGAGGGGATGGGAGAGCTGGCGAGGAAGCCGGGAAGAAGTAATGACAGCAGCAGATTTTAATTTTTAAAGCCTCTACTGTCTATAGACACATCTGCATGATGCATTTTAAGCATGTTTTTTTTTTTTTTTGAAAGTTATGACCTATACTGATTTTGTGGCAGTTCTGTGATATACGTGACGGTAGCTTAAACAGAGAGACCTAAAGCTGGGGAAAGCATTACATAATGGACGTGAAGCAAACGGCAGGAAACTAAGTGAACGTACTGGGTTGCCGGATTCTGTCTTTCTCCCGGACGCAAAAGTCCTATAGGCTTTTTCTCTCTTACATTTTCCATTTTTCAATCGCTGAACTAGTTTTAACAAATTGTATGTCGTATTCAGTTGTGATATCTTTCCAAATAAAATACTTTCTATTGAACGTCTTTCCTTAAATTTAAAAATTGCAGGCTAATGGATGGTAATGTCACACAGCTAATTAAGTGTGGTCTTTCTTCAAAGGTAAAATTTTAAAATATTTCATCTTAATATCCCTAACTTTGTTTTCCTCTTGGCTGTGACCCTCCCCCACTTTGGTTTTGGAAGCCTTTCTACAGTTTTAGGTACTGCAAGCTCCCAGTGTTGATATTCCTATTTAATGTTACAGCATTGCAGATACAAAGACCAATAATAAATGAAACAGAAGACCTCACAGTAACTCAGAGTGAGCAGAGTTCCCAAGGTCGAAGGGAAGATGCAGCGTAATTTGACTATAATCACCTACAGAGACGATGCATAGCTCTCCTTGGGTTATAAGGAAGGCCCTGATTGGTGGAATAGAATTCCTATTATTCTTTTACCCCAAGTTTCATGTGTTTCTCCCTAAAATGATTTTTTTCTCTCAAAGTGAAGACAAAATGGTTTGAAATTAAAAGCTTTGCTTTTTGCAAGTCTAAAAACTGTCTTTGCACTTATTTTCAGTTTTGATGAGATAACTCAATTATACATTCAGTGGATGCATTCTTTTTGGGATATCTGTTTCAAGTGTCACTTACTTGTAGTATACAGTTCTGTTGGACTTCTGCAGGATCGCATAGAGTAAGTTTTCTGGTCCCTAGATTGCTTTAATTGTTAACTTTACTCCAAGAAGAAAGGTAAAGTACTTCCAGGGTAAAATGTTTGTGTTTGGAGATTTGTACTGCTACACTGCAGAAATAGAATTAAGTTAATGTATAAGTAAGTAAAAGTTTCATGCAACTTTATTAATGAAACTGTTACATGAGGGAGAAGATTTAAATTTTATTAAAAGTCCTACATTAGGTAGGTTTCAGTGATCACTTGGTGGATTAGTGCTTATGGAGCGCCATCTGTTCAAGATACTGGTCTAGGCATGTGGGAGATACAAATAAAAATAAAAAATGTCCCTGCCCTCAAGAGTTTGTCATCTAGTTTGGGAGGACAAAATATGACTTCTTAAAATGAGAATTTTTTTCACTCCTTTTTAAGTTTGTTTTTTATCTTGAAAAAGTGGTCTTATCCTATCTGTTGACTTATGTGACTTGTCCCCCCTTCAACATGATGTTACTAAGATTCGTGCCTTATGTGTCTATAACACAATATATTTCTCTGTTCTGCCAGTAGCCTTTTTGTTGTTGTTGAAAACTATTGCGGAGAGTGCTGCTTTGATCATTCATGTGTCCTGGGGCACATGTGCAAGTATTTCTCTTGGCTAAATACCTAGGTATGGAATTTTTGATAGGTAGGGTGTATGAATATCCAACTTACTAGATCTTACCAAATTATTCTTCAAAATTGTTAATTTACCTGAGCCAGGGAAACAAGCAAACACAAATCATCAAAATGCAAGCAAGCATTTACATGTGTGTTGAAATACATTTTTTTAAAGTAAGAGAATAATGAACTTAAAACATAGGACAACAGTTATCTTTTTTTTAAAACATTTTTTGTTTTTTTAAGATTTATTTACTTATTTATCTTTAGAGGGGAAGGGTAGGAGAGAGGGAGAGAAATATCAATGTATGGTTGCCTCTCTTGTGTCCCCTGCTGGGAACTGGCCTGCAACCCAGGCATGTGCCCTGACTGGGAATCGAACCGCGACCCTTTGGTTCGCAGGCCCGCGCTCAATCCACTGAGCTACACCAGCTGGGAACAGTTATCTTTTGGGACTACCTGAAGGATATCATGTGGAAGAACACATAAGTGAATGTAAGGTAGTGGTAAGGGTATAGTACTCAGGTTTGGTCAGTTCATAGGTAATCATTTTTGTTAAAAAAAAAAAGGGTCATACGTGGATCACTGATGACTTTAAAGTTCTAAGGAAAAAGAAAATAAGGACAGTACAGAGTCATCATAAGGCAGAACATGGACCTAAAGATCCACACGGTGACATCTGCGGGGTGAGGACGTCGTCCTGTGTGCGGGCCTGCACTGCCGAGAGTTCGTGGTGGAGCCCTGCAGGAAGGGTGAGCAGGCCTTGCTGAGCAGAGGAAGGCCATCCCAGACTGAGGAAGTGGTAGGGACAGAAGTGGAGGAAGCTTTGGGAAATCGTCCAACAGTGAGCCATGCAAAGGGTTCATGAGAACGGCCAGGGAGCTGATGGATTTGAGGGGTCAGAGCTGGGGAGACAGGTCCAAGGCAGGGTCCCTACTTAGGCTGCTGACTGAGATGAGAGTTTTCCATTTGAAGACAACTAGAAAGGGAATTCCCTCTGATAGGGCCAGTACCTCAGAAAATCGGTGTGGTAAGATGACAAAGGGCAGAGCTGGAAAGGAGGCTAACCCAGGTAGTTTAGTATCCAGGGCTATCTAAAGGACAGCTGAGCGAGAGAGAGTGTTAAGTATCTAACTTAACTCTTAAACTTGAAATAAGTTTAAGTAAGTTTAAATAAGTAAAAAACACTGAAGTAAAATATTGGCAGATTGTCATTTGTGTATATTTCACCAGTGTTATGAGACTGAGTACAAAGAATTCATGATTAAGACAAAAAATTATCTTTTTTCAATATTTTTAATTTTTTATTGTTTTTTCAAGTACAGTTTTCTGCTTTTTCCCCTCACCTGTCTCCACAAATTATCTTTTGTAAAAGATATGATGGGTTTTGTTTCTCTGTTTAAGAAAATCTGTATGTCAATTTATGAAATATATGAAGAAAATTCCCAAACACTGGAAATACTCGTATTTGCTTGATGTACTGATGCTTGAATGACCTTTTTAATAGATTTGTAAGATGTTAGAGCTGAAAGGGGCTTAAAAAAACCCTTCTATTCCAACCACACCCATATTCCAGGTGGGAAAACTGAGGTCCAGAGTCTTCTCCAGTGAGGCGGTAGCCCCACGTGTGAATACTTGTGGAAGTAGGAGGTAATATGCCAGACAATTTACTTTTGTTGCTAGTAACAGAAAATTAGGCTCTTCCCTACATTTTGTGTAGGTGGACGAGAAAATGACCACATAGCAACCCCTGCAGTGGGATTTTAAACCTGTTTTCTATCGTTTTCCTTCTTGAGTGGAGGTGTAAAAAGTGAAATCATACCTGTACCTTTAAATTTTCATAAGTTTTTAGAGAAACACCTTTGTTTTTGAGGGTATGATGAGAGGAATAAACACTGCAAATAACAGTATTTAAAATTTTCTGGTGTTTGCACCTTTGGTATCCATAGCTTTTATTTTTAATCAATGAACAGGATAGAGAAAAATTAAATTATCTTGTGCTATATACTCTTCTATCTCTTTCTTCGTTATTCTTTTTCCAATTACTAATATGAGAGAAAATTAAGGTGTAGAGGGAATTGAGTCAGAAATAGAACATTAACTTTTGCTTTTTTATCTTGCATCTTAAGAAGGCAGTTCTCCTTGTAGCTCTTGAGCCAGACCTGTCCACCTTTTGAAAAGAGTGTGGAAACAGAAGGGAGAACAACAGCACTATATTTTTAGAATCTTTTTTTCAAAAATCAAACCTAAAATAAGCCTGGCCTCAATTTCCAGCAATGGCTTTATTTCACATCTCCTAAACCAGTGCTTAAGTTTTGTCATGAATTCAAAGATGTTACCTTGATATTTTTATATATAATACAATGTCACAAGTAACAAACTTATCAGCTACTAAAGTTTGAAGAATAAAGTATCTAGAAGAACATTAAAATAAATAGTTGTTAAAAAAACATTTCTGGAGATAAAGTTTAAAGTCTGATTTTATTTTTAATTAAGGTAACATTTTTGTTTTCTGTTTATCTGGAGCAGCTAGGCAAGTTTTTGCATATTCTCACATCATAGGCATCAATCTGGACAATTTTCGTTTTTTAATTTCCCTGGAATAGAAAAAGTAGCACAGTTTGAGTGGCATGTTGATTATGAAAAGACATTAAATTCTTTTTGATCTCAGTAAACTTCAAATTGAAGCAAGAACTATAAAAAGAGTGTGATCTCCAAGGTAGGCCAAGCAAATGTAGCGTTCATGTGAAACTCCATGAAGAAAAGCAAGGGAGAAATAGAGAGCAAAATCCATAAGAACTCGGGATAATGGAATAGGAAGGTCAGGGTAGGAAGCAGGTTGCCTTCTAGCCTCATTTCAAAAAGTGCCGACAGAGGAAATAAAAGTATAAATCTGAGGGCTTATGGAGAACAGATATTAGAGAAGAGGTCTGTCCCTACACTTGAAAATATTTGATAAATCTTAAAGCATAAGGAAGGCATAAATATTGATACATTTAACTCCACTTAAGAAAAGATAGTATGTGTAACAAGCAGAACATGATCATCACCATACCAGCAAAGAACCATTTATAACATGTGTCATAGACAAGGAGTAACTCTTTAATATCCAAAGAGCTCCTAAGTGCCAGGAAGAAAAACGACTGCTGATCTCAGAGGAGAAGGGCAAAGGCAATGAACAAACAGTTCACAGGAAAGGAATTACAAATGCTCACCCCAGGATAAGAGAACCATAATTTTAAACTATTTAGTCTATTAAATTGGCAAAGATCTTGATGTTTATTAATACCTTATGGTGGTGAGGTTTGGGGGGAAATTGGCAAGCTCATACATTGTTGGTAGGGGTACAAAATGGTCTAGCATCTATGTAGCAGTTTTGAAAGATTGCCACAAGTAAAAATTTACCTTCTCAACTCAGGAAATCTAAGACGTTTTTCTACAGATATACTTGTACATTGCAAAATGAATTTTCACAGACATCCATTGCAGCATTATCTGTAATGACAAAAGTTTTACAGCTAAATATCCATCAATATGAGATCACTTAAATAAATTACAAGCAGAAAGAAAACTAGGTAGCTGTTAAAAGGAATGAGATCATTCTATATTTGCAGATAGGGAACGATCTCTAAGATACGAGGGAACAGGTTGAGTTGCACCGTAGTCTATGGCCATTGAGGTTTGATATGAGTTTGTAAATATGTGTTTATTCTTGTAACTTTTAAGATTATCTCTGGAAGGTGACCCAAGAAACTGATATTGCCTCTGGGGAAGAGAGCTGGAGGGTTAGGGTGGGGAGGGAAGGATACTTATTTAGCATACTCTTTACTGCTGTTTGGATGTTTAAATGTGTCAGCTTGTCTGTCAAACCAAGATAAATTTTAAACTTTTTGAGGCTCACTTGTACTGATCAAGAATGCTGAGTAGTTGTAACCAGTAGCGTTCCTTTGCAACTTCAGGTCCATGGTAGTTGCCAAAAGACACCCCTGTTGCTACCCTGACAGGCTGAAGTTCAAGGAGGAGGGAAAGTGGAAGCGGTTGCCCTTTGGGGCAGAGTTGGCACACCTTGCTTCTCTGCAGTTGCTCTGCCCTTGTCACTGTGCCCCCAGCTGACTGATCTTACTGGGAGGGAGACCCAAGGGACATTGCTTAGGACCCACCCGGGCGGAGATAAGAGTTCAGAGAGAACAGACTTTGAAGAAAGCGGTGTCAGAAGCCTGATGCTGGGAGAGCACAGAAATGGAGATGGTGATGATTGCTACTCCAACTCCATGAGATGCAGCTTACAGTGATAAAGTGGAGGGAAATGTTATTTTATGGGTGACAGACAGCCTTGAGATCCTTTGCTACCCCTGAGTTTTGGTACGGCGTCCAGGACTCTGCATTTTTAAAAAGTGGCATTGGTTTTGGGAGTCCATTCTGGAATCACTGATGTTTCTGCTCTCCTTTTATTGATGTGGTTATCCCCATTCATCCCTTGATGTAGCCATTCCCTGGAATGTTTTTATAATAACTTCTAAAACCTCTTATGATCTGCTCTTAAACACATGCATTTCATCAGCACGATTGTTTCATTGTGACTTTGTCCTCCTAGAGCCCTCGAAGGGGTACTGAATATTAAGGTACAGACTAGTGAGACCAGCCCTGGCCTGGTAGCTCAGTTGGAGGGTTGTTTGGCTACACCAAGGTTGCAGGTTTGACCTCCAGTCAGGGCACAGACAAGAAGCAACCAATGAATGCATAAGTAAGTGGAACAGCAAATCGTTTGTGTTCTCTCTCTCTCTCTCTCTCTCTCCCCGCCCCCTCTCTCCTTTAGCACCACCTCACCTCACCCCTCGTGAACCATCCCTGACAACTCTGCTGCTTCTCCTTGTTGTCTGTCCCACTGTGCATCTTCCTCTGGTGGCCTCCTGTGTATTTTGTTCTTCTAAACAGACGGGAGCTCCTTTTTTAGGGCCAAGCCTTTTTACTATTCCTTTTTGTCTTTTTTGTTTTGCTTTGTTTTTCCTGCTTTTGTTTATTTTTCTAATTTTTTTCTGTTTCCTGTTTTACTTTTTGTTCATTTTTAAATTTTAACTTTTATTTTTGCCTTTCTGTCTTTAAAGCTCCTGAAGAGTCTGCCCTGTTGGACATCAGGTCGCTTCCCTCAGAGCACACATCCCTGCTCAGCAGGGCATCATTTTTCTGGCATTTTTAAGGAAAGCAGTATTGCCCAGTGGTGATACTTTCCCCTAGTAAACATGAACCTTTTCCCCCTTAATGTCAAAGCTTTTTAAAAAATGGAAATGTCTCTAGAATGTTGTATAGATTTCACTTTATTTTATTTTTTAAAAGTATATCGTAATGATTATGCTATTGCAGTTGTCCCAGTTTTGCTCTTTGCCCCCCCAACCCAGTACCCCCTATTCCCCCTGCAATTCCCCCCCCCCCTTTAGTTTATGTCTGTGGGTCATACATATAAGTTCTTTGGCTTCTCCATGTCCTGTACTGTTCTTAAAGTCCCCCTGTCTATTCTGTGCCTACCAATTTGTACTGTTAATCCCTGCACCTTTTCCCCCATTCCTCCCTCCCAGCTGTTAACCCTCCAAATGATCTTCATATCTAGGAATCTGTTTCTTTTCTGCTTGTTTGCTTAGTTTGTTGTTTAGATTCATTGATAGTTGTGGATTTATTGCCATTTTAATGTTCATAGTTTTGATCTTCTTTTTCTTAAATAAGTCTCTTTAACATTTCATGTAATAATGGCTTGGTGATGATGAACTCCTTTAGCTTTACCTTGTCTAGGAAGCACTTTATCTGCCCTTCCATTCTAAATGACAGCTTTGCTGGCTAGAGTAATCTTGGATGTAGATCCTTGCTTTTCATCACTTTGAATACTTCTTTCCAGTCCCTTCTAGCCTGCAAAGTTTCTTTTGAGAAATCAGCTGACAGTCTTATGGGAACTCCTTTGTAGGGAACTCTCTACTTTTCTGTTGCTGTTTTTAAGATTCTCTCTTTATCTTGAACCGTGGGCATTTTTATTATGATGTGTCTTCGTGTGGTCCTTTTTGGGTCCAGCTTGTTTGGGCTTCTCTGGGCTTCTGGATGGACTTGTAAGTCTATTTCCTTCACCAAATTAGGGAAGTTTTCTTTCATTATTTGTTCAAATACGTTTTCAATTTCTTGCTCTTTCTCTTCTTCCAGCACCCCTATGATTCAAATGTTGGTACATTTGAAGTTGTCCCAGCGGTTCCTTATATTAGCCTCATTCTTTTTTCTTCTTGCTGTTCTGATTGAATTTTTTTCTTCCTTGTATTCCAGATCATTGATTTGATTTTCAGCTTTATCCACTCCACTATTGTTGACCTGTAATTTTTTTCTTTATTTCACTTAGTGTAACCTTTATCTGCCTGGGTCTTTTTTTATTCTGTTGAAGTACCTGGTGAATTTCTGGAGCATCCTGATCACCAGTGTTTTGAACCCTGCATCTGATAGATTGCTTATTTAATTTTGTTTAGTTCTTTTTCTGGAGTTTTGTTCTGTTCTTTCATTTGGGCCATATTTCTATGTCTCCTCATTTTGGCAGCCTCCATGTGTTTGTTTCTGTGTATTAGGTACAGCTGATTTGACTCCCTATCTTCATAGTGTGGTGTTTATGTAGGAAAGTGCACCTAAAAGTTGGATGCCTTAGGTAAAGACCAGGACGGGGCAACCCCTGTGAACCAGGTTGATGGAGTCTCAGAATACGGTGTGGGCACTTTGGCTGTGTGTGGGGGAAGGCTCTGAAAACAGTGGCTGCTGCCTGGCCTCTGGAGTTTTCCCCAGGGGGGAACTTTCCCCTGGCACTCACCCTGATACCGGACACTTCAGTTTCTCCCTGCGTGCCACTGGTGCCCTTCCAGCTGCAGCCCAGGTGCTGTAGCCGAAAAGGAGTCCTAAGACCATTGTGAGCCCTTTAAGAGGAGACGCTTGAGAATCCTGCAGTTCGTTCCACCGCCCCAACCCCCATTGGTTTTTACAGCCAAAAGTTATGGGGACTTACCTTTCTGGTGCTGGAACCCTGGACTGGATGATCTGGTGAGGGACTAGCGTCCCTCACTCCCTAGATGTCCCTCCTGATTTTTATCCACCACATGCGGTTGTGCAACCCTATTCCACATCTCCACGTCTCTGCATCTCCGTTCCTCCTACCTGTATGAATGAATGTGACTTCTCTGATTCCTTGGTTTCGGACTTCCATATCGCTTGATTTTCTGCCTATGCTGGGTGATAGTTATTTTGTAGTTTAGTTGTAATCTTTGCTGTGGTTGTGCAAGCAGGCGAGCCATGTTTATGTACTCCTCCTTCAGAACAGACTTCACTTTAAACAATTGCACAGAGACCCCAACACCAGAGAACCCCTGAAGTGTTGTTTCTGACTCAGTCTAAAAATTTCCGTGTTTATGCCTTCCAGAAAGACAGCTTGGCTGTGGGGCAGCACTCATTGCTCCTTTACCAAATAACCTCAGAATCCTTCTCTTTTAATTGTAGCTGACTTGTTTTTCTTGAAGGTCTTTTGCTTTCTCATTCCATTAGTTCTCAGGCTTCTACTACTTTTCCACGAGACATGCCTTCTCTCCTGACACATAGAAAACGTTTGTTCAAGAAGTAATTTTATTTCAGCCACATCTCTGAAGTAGTAAGGAATTCTTTCTCCCTCTCATTTTGCTGAAGCTGTTTTTCTTTTGCTCAAAGGTTCATTTTCCAGACTGTGCCAGATAGTGAAGATGGTATGAAGTCTCACTCAAGTGCGAGGTAAATCTGGTATTAGACTTTGCTATTAGATTATAGGAGGGTTTATAGTTGCTCCAAGTATCGGAAATGCGTTATCATTCTGATATTCTTTAATCCTGTTATTGGTCTAAGGATCATTCATTTATTGGACAAAATATTTCTTGGCCATCTACTACATACTCTGTGCTTTGAAGTCAGAAAAGGACTCTGCTGCGTTGGAACTGACATTCTAATGAACAGAGACCATCAGTAAAGCACACTGCTGTTTTAGATACTATTAAGAACTATGACAACAGTAAAAGTGACTGAAGGGGGAAGAGCAGTTGTTGGCAGTGGGTGTATTAGTTACCTAGGGCTGCTGTAACAAGTACCATGAACTGGGTAGCATAACATGGTAGAAATTTATTCTCCACAGAGCTGGAGGCCAGAAATCCAAAATCAGGTGGGTCCTTCTTTGCCTCTTCTACCTTCTGCAGCCCCAGGAACTCCTTGGCTTGTGGTAGCGTACCTCTCACCTTGCCTGCTTCTCATGGCTCTCTTCCTCGAGTCTCTGTGTCTGTGTGTCTCCTCTTCATGTAAAAACACCAGTCATGGTGGACTAAGGGCTGACCCTACTCCAATGTGACCTCATTGTGACTAATTACATTGCAACGACCCTATTTCCAAATAAAGGCACATCCTGAGATTCTGGGGGTTAGGACTTTAACATACCTTTTGGGGGATACAATTCAACCCATAGCAGTGGACTTCTTTGGGTACACTGGCCAGACAGTGATCCCTTGCTAGGTGGAGACATTTGAGTTGAGCCTGACAGGTGGAAGGGGCAGGTTGTGAAAAAAAAAAAACTGGGTGCAGACCCTTTCCTGGCAGACGGAGCAGCAAGTGCTGCTGACCTAGGGAATGAGCCTGTTGGCGTTAATGTACCTCAACTTGACTTAGAATTCTCCATCACCATGTTTAGATTTATTAACCTAAAATCTTAAGTTTAACAACATCTGAGAATTCCCTAGCAAGTGACCTAGGGAATGAGCCTGTTGGCGTTAATGTACCTCAACTTGACTTAGAATTCTCCATCACCATGTTTAGATTTATTAACCTAAAATCTTAAGTTTAACAACATCTGAGAATTAAGCAGACTTTGTAATAGTAGAGATTACTTTCTAGTTATAAGAAATTAAGGCGAAATACAGCCTTTACAAACCTAACGTCATATATTAAGTTGTCATTTTCAACAAGATTACAACATTGTTACGGTTGTCATCTCTGACACCGAGTGTTCTGTAGCATTAGTATGATTTATGTCACAGATTTATAAATATTTTCAGTTTTTCTGAATTTAAAAATCAATACAGAATACAAAAAAAAAACCGATATGGAAATATAAATTTCCCAAGATAGTTAGTCAACAAGATTCCATGTTAGATTGGTAATACCTTTAAATATCCAGAAGTAAGGTAAAATAGCATGAAATATTATAATATTTTATGCAAAATTGACATAATGAAATATGCATTAGTAAATTTTATATGTGTACTTTAGGCAAACTTTGATGTAGTTAATAGAGATATATTTGTTTATATTACAGAAAAATATATTATTTATAAAAAGTGAGTTTCCATTAAAAGTTCTAAATATGTTTTAAAAATGCTTATGTAGCCCTGGCTGGTGTAGCTCAGTGGATTGAGCGCGGGCCTGCGAACCAAAAGGATCGCGGTTCGATTCCCAGTCAGGGCACATGCCTGGGTTGCCAGGCCAGTTCCCGGCAGGGGACATATAAGAGGCAACCGCACATTGATGTTTCTCTCCCTCTCTCCTTCCCTTCCCCTCTAAAGATAAATAAATAAATAAATAAATAAAATATTTTAAAAAAATTAAAAAAAATGCTTATGTATAATAGATTTTTATAGCGAATAGCTATTTAGGAAAGGTTTGGGATTACCAGCACAGACTGAGTCCACCAAGGCTGCCTGGGTTCACATCCTAGCTTCGCCTTGTCTAGCTGAGTAAGTGGTTTAACTCTGCCTTAGTTACCTCATTTGCGAAATGGAAAATACACAAATAGAACCTACAACAAAGGATTGTTGGGAGGATAGAATGAATTAATGCATATACACTTCTTAGAATGGGCACATAGTGCTGTGTGCTAGTTATTGTTTTTAGCATGTTAATTGAAAATCGATATACTAATAGTCATAAGAGAAAAACTTGCGGAAAATGTAAATACAGTTAGTGTCTATTACACCTTGTTAGAAATCAAAAGCTAATGTGAGAGAGATAAGAAAATTTCCAACAGTATTTGCAAAGCTCTGTTTTAATGATAATTATCTGTTAAAAGTATTTTATGTGCTTATCTACTTAGTAACTTACAGCAATGACTATGTTCAAGAGATTTTGTTAGGTCTTAAGGGAGAAAGAAAGATGATTAAGCTGTCAATCCTGCTCTCAAGAACTTATCCATCCAGTGGGGGAAGTAAGCCATAATTTAGTATAATACAAAGTGTAATGAGGTAAGTGTCACATCAAGAATATGATTTAGTGCTGTGAGTACCTCTGGAGGCAGGGAAGCATCGGAGGAGGTATTGTGGGTAAGAGGGGCATAGATAAAAATTAGGAACTGATGACATTTTTAGGAAATGGGAAGAACAGGAGATATCTGAGGTAGAGAAAGAATAGATAAATAGGCAAAAGACAGAGACTGGTGTCCCCAAGTCAAGAGAGGAAAGAATTTTTAGGAGGATAAATGGGCTATCATCTTAATATTACAGAAAAGTCAAAGGGAGACCATGAAAAGCATTCTCCTCTCATCTCCCTTGGGGTAGCTAGATTGGGCTGGTGATTCATTGGCTTTTCTTTTTTTATTTTATTTTATTTTTTAAATTTTTTATTTTATTTTATTTTATTTCATTGGCTTTTCTTGAGAAAATAACATGTAATAGAATTTCTGGACATGACATATAACTGAAAAAGCATCAGGTCATAGGATATAGTCTATTTATATTGATGTGATTCAAACATAGTGAAATTTCTAGGAGGTTGGATTCCTTAAAGATCACTTTCAAGACTAGCTAGCATTCTCTTGCATTTTTTGACTACCAGGTGTTCTCCTAAACATTTGAGATGATCATCCAGTCATTTAAAGAGTGGTGTGTGCTCTTGCAGTAGATCCATTACTTCCAGGTTACAGATGAAGAGGCTATGGTCCTGAGAGGAGGTGACCAGCTCACCGTCCCATCTGGAGGAAGTGAGCAAGCTGGATTTGAACTCAGCCTGTCTGGTCCTGAAGCCTGGACTCTAACCAATTATTTTAGACAAAGTTGTTCAGTAATCTCAAGGCATTTTAGATGCAGAGTTGAACACCCAGCTTTCACTGATGACCAGCTGCATTGGCCTCCTTGCCCTTCTTTAGATAAACCTGAGTAATTCCCATTGCAGGGCCGTGGCACTTGTTTTTTTTTTTAATTTCTTTCTTTAGATTACTCTTCCTGCGCTTTGCTCCTCCTCACCTTTGCTGTGTCATCTCGAATATCAGAGAGGCCTTCCTCAGGCCTCCCTGAAGTATGTCGTCCTCCACCTGCAGCACATCCCAATCTGAGAACATCTCACGTATGTGTTCATTTTCTTTTGTCGTGTCCCTGTTCTCAGTGTCTGCCTTAGGTACTGCTGTATTCCCAGGACCTAGGATGGGTGATCTGTAAATATTTGTGGAACAAATGCATAATATCTCAAAGATACAGGATTTTAAGTAATTGGTGAGTTTTTTGGTAGGGTTATGGAGATGTTAGGAGTGTCATTCATGTCAGCCATTGTTTCTTTCCTATTTACATATATGCCTTTGTTCAAAACTAAATTGAAAACTGGGTGACATCTTATTTTTTTATTATTCTTTATTTTTTCATTATATTTTGTGATTATGCTATTATAGTTGTCCCAGTTTTTCACCCTTTGCTCCATGCAACCCAGCACCCCCCACTCCCTTTGGCAATCCTCCCACCATTGTTCATGTCCTGGGGTCATGTGTGTAGGTTCTTTGGCTCCTCCATTTCCTATAGTGTACTTTCCATTCCCGTGGCTGTTCTGTAACTACCTATTTGTACTTCTTAATACCCTCACCTATTCACCCATTCCCGCACACCCCACTCCCATTTTGCAACCAAAACAACCAAAATACTCTCCATATCCATGATTCTGTCTCTGCTCTTCTTGTTTGCTTAGTTTGTTTTTTAAATTCAATTGTTGATAGATATGTATTTTTGCCATTTTATTATTCATAGATTTGATCTTTTTCTTAAATAAGTCCCTTTAACATTTCATAGAATAATGGCTTGGTGATGATGAACTTCTTTAGTTTTTTCTTGTCTGGGAAGCTCTTTATCTGCTCTTCAGTTCTAAATGACAGCTTTGCTGGGTAGTGCAATTTTGGCTATAGGTCCGTGCTTTTCCTGACTTTGAATATTTCTTGCCAGTCACTTCTAGCCTGCAAAGTTTCTTTCGAGAAATCAGCTGACAGTCTATGGGAACTCCTTTGTAGGTAAATAATCGCTTTTCTTTTGCTGCCTTTAAGATTCTCTGTTTATCTTTAACCTTTGGCATTTTAATTATGATGTGTCTTGGAGTGGGTCTCTTTGCATCCAATTTTTTGGACTCTGTGTTTCCTGGACTTGTACGTCTATTTCCTTCACCAAATTAGGGAAGTTCTCTTTCATTATTTTTTCAGACAGATGTCCAATTTCTTGCTCTTTCTCTTTTCCTTCTGGCACTCCTGTGATGTGAATGTTGGCATGCCCGAAGTGTCCCAGAAGCTGCTTACACTATCCTCACTCAAATCATTGATTTGATTCTTGGCTTCATCCACTCTACTGTTGTTACCCTGTAATTGTTCTATATTTCAATTAGCATATCTTTCATTTCTCACTGGATCCTTTTTATGCTATTGAGGTCCTCACTAAGTTCCTTGAGCATTCTTATAACCAGTGTTTTGAACTCTGCATCTTATAGATTGTTTATTTCCATTATTGTTAGTTTTTTTCCCTAAAGTTTTGACCTGTTCTTTCATTTGGGCCATGTTTCTTGTCTCCACATTTTGGCAGCATCCCTGTGACTGTTTCTGTATATTAGGAACAGAGCTGCTATGGCTCCCTGCCTTGGTAGTGTGGCCTCATGTAGTAGGTGTCCTATAGGGTCCAGTGGTACAGCCTCCCCTCTTCCTCAAGCTGGGTACTTGAAGTGTATCCTTTGTGTTGGGTGAGTATACCCTCCTCTTGTAGTTGATCCTTGATTGCTATTGGCAGATCAATGGGAGGGATTTACCCAGGCCAGTTAACTATAAGGCCTAGCTGTGACAACTGACACCAATCTGCCCTCCGTGAAGGATCAGCTGTGCACGGACAGGGTGGTGGTGCTCTGACATGGTCCGTAGTGGTCCAGTGGATGCACAGGCCCTGGGCTTTCCCAGGTGGTGCAGGCCAAGGTCAGCCCCCATGTGCGTTCTGCCTGGGGCCCCAATGTCTGAGCTATAAATCAATCTGAGATGGCTGCTACTTGTGCTGGGCTTGGAGATTCCCAGGCAAAGCCAAGCTGTGAATCTAGGCTGGTTGCTGCTAGTGCCAGTCCTGGGGCCACTTAGCAATACATACTGAGGCTGGCTATTGCTTGTTTGATAGGCTTTAGGAAATTGTGAAGTATGAGCCAAGACCAACCATTCATATGGAAAAGCCACTGTTTACAGCATGGATGGGCCCATAAGTTGGGATGGATGGAGTCTCTGGGGATCTCCAGGGCAGGGCTACCAGTGTTAGCCAGGTTGATGGAGTCTCAGATATGGCACCCACGTGCTGGCTCTATGGCTCCGAGGGCGGGAGATTGAGAAAAGGCCTCTGCCTGCCTTTCTGTCTGAAAAGAGCTGTTGCCCATCCCTCGATGCCAGACACTTCCATTTTCTCCCTGCATGCCGCTGGTGCCTTTCAAGGCTGCTATCCCAGTGCTGGAGCTCAGAAGGAGTGAGTCTGAGTAAGTCTGTGTGTGAGTTCTTTAAGAGAAACTGCTTTGGATTCTAGCAGTTTCTTCCATTGACTCATTCCCACTGGTGTTTGCAGCCAGACTTTATGGGACTTATTTTTCTGGCACTGGAGCCCTAGGCTAGGGGTCCTGATATGGGGCTGGGACTCCTCGCTCCTGATTTATATCCCTCCCAAATTTTTATCCACCACACATGGATGTGGGACCAATTCGTTCCGTGTCCCTGCCCCTTCTACTAGTCTGGATGGATGTGGTTTCTTTAATTCTGTAGTTGTCACAGTTCCATTCAACTCAATTTCTGACAGTTCTGAGTGATGGTTGTTATGTAGTTTAGTTGTAATTTTGATGTGGTTGTGCGAGGAGGTGAGCTGTGTGCTTATGCCACCATCTTAACCAGCAGTCCTGGGTGATATTTTAAAGGAAAGTCCTAAAATTTTTGCCTGTAGTGAAAGCAGTACGAGTTCATTTTTGAAAAATGTAAAATACAGAACAGTATTTTAATATTGCTCCTAGAAACTAATTTTTAATATTTGGATATATTTTTTCAGTTGTTTACAAATTGCTTTCTTTTATTCAGCAATGTAGCATGAATATTTCTTGTGTCATTGATTATTCTCCTAAACTTTGTGTTAAATAGACTTATTTTTTTTTAGAGCATTTTTAGTTTCATAGCAAAATTGAGCAGAAAGTACAGAGATTTCTCACATAACCTCTTCCCCCAAACAAGCCCAGCCTCCACCATGGACACTCCACACCAGAGGGGAACATTTGTTACAGCTGACAGATCTTCACTGACCTGTCATCTTATCCACAGTCCATGGTTTACACTGTGGTTCACTATTGGTGTGCATTTCATGGGTTTGACAAATATATGACGACATGTATCCACCATTATAGTATCAGACTATTTTCACTGCCTAAAAATCCTCCGTGCTCCACCTCTTCATCCCTCCTTCCCCCAGCCCATGGCCACCAGTTATCCTTTTACTGTTTCTGTAACTAAATTTTATTTTCAATAGATGCAGACTACCCCATGTTAATGCTACCCCATGTCTTAATGCTGGTGTCTGCCATGCTTTACTTAATGCTGGTTGCATAGTCAGGTGGTTTTGGGGGCATTATCAGAATGGCTGTGTGTAGAGGTCTTTGTGGACAGCTGTGATGACCTCCCGGAGTGGCTGGATTGAGGGCTAAGGGATTTGAACACTCTCGGGGTTTTCTCATGTGTCCTCTAACAGCCTGACCCTTCATACATTTTTAAAAGGTCATTTTTTACTCCCACTAAGAATGTATGAGAAGGCTTAGTGAAAGGAATTGCCTATGAGCATTGAAAATAGACACAGTTATAGCTGATGCATCTGCAGTTTATTGCGTCCAGTGTTGTTTTAAGTATTTTTATTTGAATTGACTCGTTTAGTCCTCAACGATAATGCTGTTGGTTAGTACTATTATTAGCTCTATTTTATTTTATTTTTTTAAATCCTCACCTGATATGTTTAAATCCCCTGATATGTTTATTGATTTTAAAGAGGGAGGAAGGGAGAGAGAGTAGGGGGAGAAAAATATGGATGTGAGAGAGAAACGTGGATCGGTTGCCTCCTGTATACACTTCAACACCCCAACTGTGGATCGAACCTACAGCCTAGGTATGTGTCCTGACCTGGAACTGAACCCACAACCTTTCAATGTATGGAATGATGCTGTAACCATCTGAGCCACCCAGCCAGTGCTGTTAGCTCTGTTTTAGATGAGAAAACTGAGGCACACAGCAGTTGACTAACTTGCGAAAGTGATTTCCTTCACTGTACTGTGGGGATGGTATTAGGACCTAACTTTCAGACTGTTGTGTGGAGTGTTCCGTGCTCTTCACGCCCACGGTAAAAACTGACCATTGTCAGCTGTAGTATTAGGGGATCGTCACTGTCACAGAAGTAGTAGCAGCAAACACAACAACAACTAAAGTAGCCATTGAGAATAAAACTGGTTCTTAGTCTGTACGTTAATGGATAAATATTTAAATAAAAAACTTTCTTCAAATGTAACTTTAATTCACCTGACATTGAATACATTGCTGGTATTTAGTGACTATTACGTAATGATAATTTATGATTTTTAAAAAATTTTCCGAGAGAAACTTGTAGCATGTTTCCATTGGACACTTTGGGTTTTGAACTGAATGCTGTGGTTTTCCCGTCTTCAGAGTATAAATACTATCTGCCAAATGGTAAATATGACCAAAGTATTAATCTCAAGTGGTGATTAAAAGAAACAAACATAAAACCCAGTTTTCTAAAATCAATGAGAGTTTCCCTGTGTCAGTTTTTTAAGGCAGCCTTTAAATTTTTGGCTTTGTGTGAAAATTCTGCTTCAAACAAATACAAATTACCCGATTTTACTGTGTATAATGTGCACTTTTTTGCCCACATTTTTGAGGGAAAAATAAGGATGTGCATTATACATGAGTAGTACTAATTCCATATTTATATATAATATTCCTTGTACCTTATATCTGTTGTTATGTTTTATAATTATCTGTTACATAAAATTTCTTGTACCATAGTATGTTAAAAAATAAATGCTAAAATTCCTTTATAATACAAACAAGTATCTAAATATAAATAAATAATTGAATTAAAAACTTTAAACAAAAGATTTTTTTCCCTGAAAGTTTGGGCCCAAAACATGAGCGTGCATTGGACACAGGAGCTCATTATACACAGAATAGGGTAACATTCTTTTCCCTCCTTTCTCCTGTTCTCCCCCAAACCGCAACTGTTACCCCTTCCACACACTTAATATTTCTGTCGAGTTGCTTCTAAGGATGCTTATGTATTTGCTGCTCTGTGTTTCTCTGGGTCTTATTAGAAGAAACAGACTGATTTCACTGCCTGTGTTTGGGGCTGTATTCTGCGGTTCCCTGGCTCGCTGTGATTCTGAGTCTTCAGCTGTTAGCCGCCTTTGAGTGACTGCTCAGGCAGCCTGGGGAGCCTCAGTGGGACTGATAACCATTAAGGGTAGTTTTTTATTTTCACCCATTAAATCCCCAAAACTAATGCTATTAAAGAGCTTTTCATAGCAATAGAAAGCCCTATGTATTCATCTTTTTAACTCCCACATCCCAGGGCTTGTACATAGTGGCCATTCAGTAAGTGTTGTTGAATATATAATTTTTGTTCATTGATTTGTATAAAATTACACTGTGCATTGTTTGCTATTATAAATGGTAATTATACATTTCCTTAGTTTGTATTTACACTCTAATCTTTGGGAGCACTGAAGAAAAAAACTTGTAGAGTTTTTCCCTGAAGCTTTAAAGGAAAACATTTGGAAAGCAGCGCTGTACTTCTTTTCTCAAATGTCCATTAGAGGGTAGCTATCTGACAATTATTTAGTTCTCTGTGTAATAAATATTTTTTAAAACTCTGAGAAGAATGCCTCATTATTCTTTGCGAGATGACCATGTAACATGAAATGACGAGGTTGAAGGATTAGATTTTTCAAAGCCAGGAATAAAGTGAACAAAGATTAAAATGGATTTCTTTAAGTTGGAGTTGCTGAAGCTCTTTAGTTGGCAGTTTTTGGTTTAAAACAGGCCATTTGACATTTTTCTGCAAAGCAGGGACTTACAAGTTAAATGCAGGCAAGGTTCTGTTTTTTTCAGGTACTTTAAAAGCTACCTAGAAATCATGGTAACTTTCTTGCTTCCCCTCCTCAGGCGTGGGTATGATGACTGTGCTACAACAGGAAATTAGTAATCACTTCTTGAGGGTGGTGGTAGAATGCTGTCCCTGATGCATTAGCTCGGAAACCTTCCCCCAAGTTTTGGTTTAAATACGAAACTTGCATGGTGATATTGCATCTAAAGGTGCTTTGTACCAAAAGGTACTACTGTGTGTTGTGGGGGGAGGGGGATCCTTCATAATTTTATACTATTTTTCATAATTTCTTGGAATTTCCTTTCTAAAATAGATGGATTTTCTTTAGGAATTCCAGAAAGCCGTTAGAGAAATCTTCCTAAAGTTATATGCTAAAATCGTATGTGATTTTATTGTGAATTAAGATTAAAATCATCTTTCTGATTTTAAGGTAATTATAGTTACTACTCTATTTAAAGAAAATATTGGGGGAAGGGGATGGAGGGAGTGGGGAAAGGGGGACAGTTCCGTGGTGACAGATGACCTGTGCTGGTGAGCAGCTGCAATAATGCGTACAGAGGTCGGGTTACAATGTTGTACGCCTGACATTTCAGTCATGTTACAAACCAGTGTTACCTCAGTTAAAAATATATATTGGTAGTCCGTGTCAAGAGTTTGCCGTTGGTAGTCATCTGATTTTCATAAAATCGAAATGATAAGAGAGAAGGAATGGCCATTCTTCATGATAATGGTTCATATTACTTTGAGAATATTTTGTGACAAACAGATGCCAGAAGTATCTGTCATTATATGTTCTTAGTGTCTCAATACCTGAAGACTTAACTAGCACATTAGCCTTTTCAGCATTGCTGAGTCACAGAAAAACCCTTAAAAACCATCCGGTCTTCCTTCCTCATTTTGTAAATAAGGAAACTGAGGTTCTGAGCGGTTGAGTGAGGGTTGGAGCCAGTGCTAGACTTGTACGGACCAGCGGGTGCCTGGTGACTAGGCTGCCCTGACCTGGTTCATGGAACACATTAGGGTTGGTTTGCCGATATTTGCACAAACGTAGAGAAAATGGTGACGGGACCAGTGTATTCCTTTTTTTTTTTTTTTTAAGAACTTTTATGAGTTTGAGTCAGATTGACAATTGCCATGAAGCAAAATCTTAACAAATTGAGAAAATGCTCCAGAGAATGGCAGTTTTGCAGCTTATTTTATACATTACAATCAAAGGAGGAGATACAAGGAGGGTTGCATGAAATCCATTGGTGGTAGATTAAGAGGGTGGGAGGAAGAAAAGTGAGGAAATCCCTGGGATTGGATAAAAGGCAAATTGGAGACACAGACCACTTTTACCTTGGCGGGCCCTGGATAGTTCATAGTTAACATTTACAGCACGGAGAGATGCTCTGTGGGGAACACTGAGGGCTTCTGTGGTCTGTGCTCTGGTGCCTGCGGTGATGCCTTTGAGGGGCAGGAAAAGGAAATTACTTCGACATTGCAAAGGTATGTTATCCTAGATGCATGAGAACAATGGACAGAGCTCACAGAAAGTAAAGGTTGGCCTTTGCTAAGGAAGCTATAGTCCTGGGGCATGATTACCCTCTGTGATCTGCTCAGTTACAAGTTTGTGTTCAGACTATCTCTGTATGGTTACTTTTGGTCACTGAGCTTCTTTCTCAGGCCTTTCTGTGCCCCCCTGAGCTTGTCAGTTTATTGCATAGCTCCCTTTTCATTCACAGCCCCTAGCTCTTCTCTGGCCCAGCAACCCCAGGGGCATGTGAGGCACCCAGGCTCTGTGCCCAGTTCAGAGCCACTGTGCTTGGGCTCTCTTGTCCTGGGGGGGGCCGGTATTTCCTGTGACTAGTGCAGATGGATTCTTTCAACATTTGCGCTTCTGAAAATATCTTTGTTTTGCCTTCAGTGTTGAGAGCTATTGTCATTAGATGTAAAAATCTGAGTAGAGAGTAAGTATGGTTTTCTTTTGGGTATAAAGATCTGAGTCAACAGTATTGTCAGTATTGTTTTCTTTTTGTATATTAAAGATGATGCTTCCCACTTAAATTGTGTCCAGTGAGAAATCAGCTGTCATCCTTATTTTTGCATGTATTGTGCACCCCATCCCCCACCCCACCCCGGCTGCTTGAAAGGTTTTTCTCTTACTGGCTGATTTGGAGCAGTTTAGTTAGGGTGTGCCATGATGTGGTTTTCTTCATGTCTTTTGTGCTTGGGTTTTGTTGAGCTTCTTGGATGTGTAAGGTTTTAGTTTTCAAGAAAGTTTAACATTTTTCTGCCATGAATTCAATAATATTTTTTCCTATCTCTTTTCCACCTTCCTTTCCTTTGGGGAAACTCTATTTGCCAATATATTAGACTCCTTGAAGTTGTCTTATAGCTCACTGATAATCTTCAATTTTTTTAAACTCTTTTTTCTTTCTGTTTTCAGCATGTGTAGTTATTAGTGCTGTCTTCACATTTAGTCATTTTCTCTTTGGCAATGTCTAAAATATTAATCCAATGCAATGTATTTTTCATCTCAGATCCTGTAGTTTTCATCTCTAGAAGCAGTATTTGAGTCTTCTGAAATATCTTCCATTTCTCTATTTAACTTTTTGAACATACAAAATACAGTTTAGCTTTTAATGTCCTCACCTGCTAATTCTAATATTTCTATCAGCTCTAGGTTAGGATTGATTGATTTATTTCCTTATTATGAGTCAAATTTTCCTGCTTCTTTGTAAACCTGGCAATTTTTTATTGGATGCCAAGTATTGTGAATTTTACCTGGTTAGGGGCTGGATATTTTTAAATTCCTATAAATATTCTTGAGCTTTGTTTTGGATTGTACTCGGAAATACATTCTTTTAGATCTTGCCTTAACATTGTGGGTGGGACTATTTAATTTAGCGAGTCCTCGGGACTGGGCAGGATTCTTCTGTGTACTCTGTCCAGCGTCCCCTGAATTAAGGAGGTGTTCCGCTCAGGCACTGTTCTTGGTTCTGTGTGAGTGAGGACATTGCACCGTAATCTCTAATCCTTTCTGGTGGTGCTTTCTCCAGCCTCTAGTTTCCTTACACCTGTGAGCAGGACCCAGCAGAATTCTTGAGAAATCCCTGCACAGCTCCAGAATTCTCTCTTTGAAGCTTTCTTATTCCCTCCAAACTACGGCCGCCTTGGCCATCTTGGATTCTCAACTCAGTAATCTGCTGGTACCTGCCTGCCTTCCCCCTGCCTGTGCCTTGGACGGGAACTCAAGAAAGTGAGCTGGTGTAATCTGAGGACTCACCTCACTTTCCCGTCTTTGAAAGATCACTGTTTTTATTGCCTCAGAGTGTCTTGAAAACCATTCCTTCATATGTTTCGTCCACTTTTTGGTTGTTTCAGATAGGAAGGTAAGTTTGATCCTTGTTATTTCATCTCAGCCAGAAGTGGCGTTGCCCCGGGGATCTGTTGAGAGTGAGGGGGCAGACAGCAGAGTGAAATAGAGGCCTGGAGGGGTCGCAGCAAAAGTTGACCTGGTCGTGGTGGATGGGGAAGCCTACCTGAGGTGGTAAGTTTCTCCACTGATGTTCAGAGCAAGTGAGTGAGTTGACCAGTGTTTTAATTGATTGATAGCTCTTTTTTTTTCTTTTAGCTCTTACCTGTTTGTTTAGTGCCTGCTCTATGCCTGGGTTTTGACATACATTAATTACTTCTCTTCCCCACAATAGGTCCAAAAGGTGTTATTGAAAATCCTTCTCCAACCCCACCCCACTTTCCCCTCCCCCTCAGCCCCAGCCCTTCTCAATATCACAGATGAGAAAATAGAAATGTCAAGTGACTGCCAGAGTCCTACAGCTTGTAAATTGTATAATCAGATTACAAGCCCAGTTCCCTGCAGCTTCAAAACCATACTACTTTCTCACCAAGACCGAGATTGTGTTGAGTAAGGGACTGGGGAAGGGAGGGTGCTTAAAAAGGGAGAGGTTGCTGTGACAGCTCATGATTAACTAGATCAGGAAGGAAGTAGTCAGAGACAAAGCAGATGAATGGATAAGTGAGAAGAAAGAGGATTTCAGAGGATTTAAGTTCTCTGTGGTGTTGACAATGGCTGTAATGGCCTTGAAAGAAACAAGGGAGCGTGGAGTTAGCCCTGGATGATGTCAGTGAAAGTGATGTGGGGGAGACGCCCTCAGACTTTTACCTGCTCTTCTGATTAGTCCTAGACCTCTAATGACAGCTCCAGATTGATTGTAAATCTGAAAATGTAAAACAGGAAGTCAGCAAAGATTTTTAAACAAGACATAAAGAGTTCTCATCACAAAGGAAAACGTTGATAAAATAGACAGTATTAAAGTTCTTATAATCAAAACCACTGGCAGAGAGCAAAAAATCCAAGCAGCCGAGCAAGTTTTTTCCAATACTTAGATCCAAGCCATTTTTAAGGCAGTGACTGAACAAATGAGAAGTTCCATGTAGTCACTTATTTAAACACCGAAGTGTTTTACTCTTTCTGAAATTCATTAACAAACATGATGGCTTTGTGTATTTCCAGAATTGTTTGTCTAATCCTCTTAAGGACATTATACCACTAAGCAGCACAGCTAAGTGTTTGATCAGTTTTAATTAGAACAATCATTTGTCACACTTTAGAAGCATTTGGCTCTTGGCTATAGAAGTATCAAAAGCTGGACAAAGAAGTATTAATTTTGCCATCTTTTAACATTGCATATCAAAATGTTAAAACTAGTCACAATTGAGTCACTGTATAATTTTCATCTATTCAAGCATGTTCAGCGAGCTGGTTAATCAGATTATGCACCTAATTTTTCCTCAGTTCTTTCATTAATATAATATATGATAGCCATGCTGTTAGGACTTACCTTATTTTGAGAAAGTCAGCATCTAATTTTGTCATGTATGATAGATTAAAGTGTTTTCTAATAGGTAGAAAGAACAAAAAAGGTCCTTCTTTGATTCTTGCATGGGTAAAAAGCTCTTGTATATTATGTAGACACAAAGGAAAATGAGAACTTAGACTGTGTTATAATTGTGTAGTCAGGGATTGTGAAATAAAAAGTAGTAATGAGACTGAGCCCACAAGCAGCATGTGAAAATCGCAGTCAACACTTGATAGTTTTCCTCGGTGTCTAGTAGACCGGTGGAACACGATGCCAGAGCACAAAACCATGAAGCCACGGCAGTGTCACCTGTGTGCTTGGTGATACTGTTTAGCTTCCTTTGGTTTTCAAAGCGAGGAGAGGGTTAGGAAATTCAATTCATGTTGAATCACTTACAGAAGAATTTGATTCAGTTGTCAAAAGTTTAGTAACCTTTCTACCAACTCTCCTATGGAGGAGTTGAATTTTTCTTTAAGTGAGAAAGTGATGTGACTGGGGCATCATACATGGAGTAGTGGGGTGGCATTTCTTGTGGCTGCTGTAACAAACCACCGCAAACTCGGTGGCTTAAAACAACACAGATTTATTCTCTCATAGTTCTGTAGGTCAGAAGTCCAAAATAGGTTACATTAGGCTGAAATCCTGGGGTCGGCAGGGCCACTGTCCTTGCAGAGGCCCTAGAGGGGAACCCATTCCCTGCCCCTTCTAGCTTCCAGACTGCTGGCATTCCTTGGTCTTCCTGGGCTTGCAGCCATGGCGCCCTTCCCTCTGTGTCTGTCTGCTCCTTGTCCGTCTGTGACAAAACTCTCTCTTATAAGGACACATTGCGTTTAGGATCCACCTGGATCATTCAGGATAAGCACTTTTTCTCAATTTCCTTAACTTAGTTGTATATTTTTGCCATAGAAGGTAATATTCTTTCTTTGGTTGTATAAAGGAACATTCACAAGTTTTGGAGATTAGGAAGTGAACATATCTGGAAGAGTCCATTTTTGAGCCTGTCACAATTGGTTTTTCCAGCTGTAAGTACACCGGCCATCAGGAGATGTCTAGAGAGGTGCGTTAGAGAACACGATGCCATGAGTATGCAGGTGAAGTCATATGTAAGAACCCCAGGTGTGCTGGGCTTGGCCTCTCTGGGTGGGTTCCCCTTGTGCTCAGGGCATGTCTGTCATCCTGGTTTCCCTTTAGTGTCATCCGGGAGCTCCCCTCTCTCTCTCTCTGTCTCTCTGTCTCTGTCTCTCTCTCTGTCTCTCTCTCTCCCTTTCCCATTGCTCTCTCCCTTTTTTTTTTTTCCTCTACCAAAAGATTTAATAGGTACAATATGAGGAACTATTTCTAACAATATGAAGACAGTCAGATCTGGCACTAAAAGGACACAAATTTCTTAATTATAATGGGAAGATATATATTCTTAGTAAACTTACCAGCTTGTTTTTTGCCTCTGACTGAGTTATGTTAAAATCCCCCCCCCAATAATTATGGATTAGTCAGTTTTGCCTTTTAATTCTATCAATTTTTGCTTTGTAAATTTTAAAGTGATATCATTGGATGCATACAGTTTATGATTGTGCTATCTATCTGGTGAATTGACCCCTTTATTAGTATGAAATGCTTTTTAAAAATCTCTATTAATGATTTTGCCTTAAAGTCATTTTGTATGACATTACTCTCACTAAGCTGTCTTTCTTTATCCAGGCTTTTATTTTCAACTTTTCTGTATTCAAATTCTGTCTCTTGTAAGCAGTGTAAAATAAAGTTTCTTTTTTAGTTTGAAAATCTTCATCTATTTGTTTGAATATTTAATCTATTTACATTTTAGATGATTACTGATATATTTAGGATTAAATCAATTTCTATGTCTTTTTTCTCTCTAGCCTCCTTTGCATCAATCCAGGTTTTTAATGTTTTTATTATTTTACTTCCCTCTCCTCCATTTTTATCTGTACACCGTATTGTTTACCATCCCAAGTTCCTCCATTTCTTTTTAGTGTACCACACTCTTCATTAGCTTCCTACAGCAAAGTTTTTGAGACTTTAAATGCCTATAAATATTTTTACACTGTTCTTATCCTAGATTAATGGTTTGGCTGGGAATCAAATTCTAGGTTGGAAAGAATTTTTGTTCAGAATATATAAGGCATTAATCCACTGTCCCTAGCCTCCAGTGTTTCTAGTAAGAGGACCAAAGCTATTATAAAACCTGTTGTTTGAATCTAATCCACATTTGCGTTCTATTTGGTAGTTAGTAGTATGTTCTAGTTTAAAGTCAAATTGGTCTGGGTACTTGGTAGCCCAGTTCAAGTCCTTGAAATCTGAAACATCTTTATTTTTGTTAATGATTTTCTCCCTTTCTTTTTCTCTATTTTCTTTTAGTGGAATTATTCTTATTTGAGTATTGGGCTTCCAGGATTGACTGGTTCCCTAACTTTATCTTTTCTCACATTTCTTCAGTTTTAATTTTCTTGCCCTACTTTATGGGAGATTTCTTTAGTCTTGTTTTCTAGCCCTTCTCTTAAGTTTTTCATATCTGAATTTCCTTTTTTTTTTTAAAGCATTCCTTTCTTGTTTTATGGGGACAATATTTTCTCTTACCCTTCTAAGCATATTGATGTTTTGCCGTTCCCTGTACAACCTGTTTTCTCCATGTCGCTTCCCTTATGTTTGTTTGTTTTCATCTGTCTTTCCTGTTAGGGATTTTCCTTACATGGCGGGTGGTCCTTGATCCTTTACCCTTTACTTCTGTTTAAGAGCCCCAGGGAGCTGACTTGAAAGCTTCCAGCACTAAAGTGGGTCTCCTAAACCGAGGGCCTCACAAACAGGGCCAGTCCCACCAGGAGGCC
The DNA here is from genome assembly GCA_039655065.1 of Glossophaga mutica. NCBI lineage: Eukaryota > Metazoa > Chordata > Mammalia > Chiroptera > Phyllostomidae > Glossophaga > Glossophaga mutica. The sequence continues at coordinate 46,527,625 of CM077306.1, read as the reverse complement.
TGCCCTCCCCTCTACCACGGAGTTCGTTTTAGGTTTCTCCTGTTGGTCGGGGCGCTTTCCACACAGAATAATCTCCTAAGCTTCCGCCAGAAGGCTGGAAGGCTGTAGACCTGGCTCCCATTTTTCTTACCTAGTAAGGCATTTTTAATGTCTTTAAAAAGTCCTTTTCCTCTTTTCACATGTATTCTGAAAAATAAAACTATTAAAAATAAAAGCTTTAAGTAAATTTAAAAGTAAAAAAGTCAACAAAAAATTTTATGCAAGCCTTCTTCTGCATTTAGTACAGACTAGTGTTTTACTATTAGGCGATTCAACCTAAGGATGTTATGTTTGCTGGCCATCTTTTAAATACTACAGCTTGATGGCTTTTCAAGGTTGGATATCGATTTTGGAAGATGGATGTAGACGCGGTGTGCCTCACGTACGTTGGATGTGTGATAACCACTCTTTTTCTCCTGGGATGGAGCAGAGACTAGGGCAAGAACTGGGGTGAAGACGGTCATCGGCAGCCAAGCTACCAAGTCCAAATGGGGCGTGACTACACGGATAGACCAAGATACAAAGTCAGGGAGGTCCTCGCCCATAGTCAGTCCTGGGGAGGTTGGGCAGAGGAACTGCCTGTGTACATAGGGAGTGGCTGTATAGCTTCTGATGTAGTTTCAGAGACTTTGGATAACAGCGTGTCTTGAAGGCACAAGGGCCTTCAGTTTTCCGTTAACATCTGACCTTGCCTAGTACTCACCTTTCAGGTTGTATCTGGTCCCATCAGAACATGGTTGATTTCAGCTCTTGCTGCTTACTTGTTAACCACAGCCTGATGTCATTTTTCTAGGAGTCCCTAATCTGAGTCTATCTCTACAGGCTTGCCAGACTTGAGTCTCTGCCTTCCCTTGAAATACCCCGTGAGTCCTCATCTTTGGACTTGGGTCTGTCATGTGGCAGCCTCTGGCGCCAACTCCCAACTGCTGCCCCACCATTACCCCTTTGCCCAGATCCCTAGCTTCAAGCCAGAGGAGTCCTTTTCCTTCTGCTGGGAGAAGTGGCATCTTTGTCCATCCTGGACCTGCTGCTGAGGACACACACATCCTGGAACACTGAACTGTGCTCAGGGTAATTTTTCACAGCAGCATTTTTTTTAATCTTCACCTGAGGATACGCTTATTGATTTGAGAAAGAAAGAGAAAGTGAGAGAGACAGACATACAGACAGACATTGATGTGAGAAAGAAACACTGATCATTTGCCTCCTATACACACCCCGACCGGGGATCCAGCCAGCAACCTAGGCATGTGCCCTGACTGGCGATCGAACCTGCAGCATTTTGCTGGATGGGACGACATTCCAAGCAACTGAGCCACCCGGCCAGGGCACAAACACATCTTTATAAATGGTGGTTAGGAAGTCTACTTTAACTCTGTAATGGTTTAGCACATAGCTGGGCCCTACCTTTTATAACAATCTTTTTTAATCCTCACCTGAGGACATGCTTATTGATTTTAGAGAGGAAGGGAGAGAAAGAGAGAGCGACAGAGAGACAGAGAGACATCAGTGTGAGAGAGAAACACCAATCTGTTCGCCCTCATACCGGCTCTGGGGACTGAACAGGGCACCGAACCCGAGACCTAGGCATGTGCCCTGACCAGGAATCAAACCTGTGACCTTACGGTTTATGGGACAATGCTCCAACCAATTGAGCCACACTGGCCAGTGCTACAACATAATTTTTAAGGAAAATATATTCCAAGTTTCAAGTAGTAGATTTGAAAAACCAACTTTTGGGCACCAGTCCCCTGGGTAAGTTGGGGACTGCCTTGTAACAGCACGCAAAGGAGGAAAAATGTAATCATCAAATATTCATTAGGCTCCCACTTGTGCATCATGCTGTCGTGACCGCCGGGTCTGTGGGGCCCTGCTAGGCCTGTGTAATCGGCTGTAACGAGGCCACCTCACAAATCACACACATAGAGCTTTCTCCGACATGCTCGTGTTGTACTAGTGGAGGGGATTGAGGCAAGAAGCATTCTTAGTCTGAGAAAGTGCAATTTTAATTTAAATATGCCTGTTCCTGGAGACTAAATTCTTTTAGTCACTGAGCTCGCACTAATTTGTGTGATTCTTTTGGGGGCTGGGACACTCTTCTCAGAGCTTTTAAATTAGTACTTCCTATTGGTTCAGTGTTTTCTTTCAAGTGAGAAACTCTTAGAATGATGTGACACCTAGTGATTTTCAGCAGATTAAAGCAATGTGTTCTAATGTGAGCCTTATATCTAATTGCCTGAACTAATTATACATAAAGGGCCAAGCCATTTGTGTTAATAAGACGTGACTTTGGAAAAGTACAGTTTGACCCAAAGACTGAATAACTATTGCAGACAGTAATCAGGGAGGTGGTATCCATTGTATAAAACCAGCCAAGCTGGAAATTATTCATGTCTATCCAAACTGGGTTTTTCCCTGAGTTGTTACCCTTGCCCATAGTTATTTCCTTTTCGGTGAAAATGTGCACCCTTTTGAGCTTGGAGGCTGAATTCGCTCGTGGGAGCATGTTTTGTGTAGGTGAATGTGCACTTTGTGGCCGTGGGTCCTCGTGATCGCCTCTCGTCAGGCTCACTCCCACCCGCTTAAAATGCCAGTGCTGCGGGGCTCTGTCCTGGGTCTTCCCCTCACTCCATCCTCCTTCCCCATTTGACCTCCCCCAGCTGGGCTGTGCTAGCAAATCCCACATTTATTTACCTGGACCAGGTATCTTCTGAATTCCAGGCACACATTTCCACGTGGATATCTTACAGGAATCGCAAACTTGGGCTCCCCTCAAACAGAACCTTCATCTCCTCTCCTGCATCTGCCCTCTCTCACCTGCCCTGGCTCCTCACTTGGGCACATAGTCCAGCGCAACTCCATGTCCTATGGATTCTTTTCCAACCATTTGTCTCCATCCCCGTCACCTTGCCCTTGTCCCTGCCCCCAGGGTCTCCTTTCTGTCCTGTAGCAAAAGCCTCCTAAATGCCGTAGTCAAATCCAGTTTCCCTCCTTCCTGCTAGGAAAGGGTTCAAGCACAAATCTGATCACATCACTATCTGCTTTAAAGCGTGCAGTGGTAACCCACTGCTGAAGATCAGTGTCTTTCATCAGTGTGGCCATTTGATCTTGCAGGCTCTTCATCTCTAATTCACACCAGCTCAGACTCGCTGGCCATCTTTCAGGTGCCTGGACTCATCTAGATCCGTTTCTGGATAGAGACTTTGTATCACCCGTTCCCTGGGCCTGCAGTGCTCTTCTGCTTAAGCTCTGCCTGGCTACTGCCTACTTACCCTTCCAGTCTTAGCTTCAGTATCGCTCCACAGTGACATTGCCAAACGCCCTCCCCAGCTGGTTAGAGTCCCCTATTAAATATGTCATTAGTATCCTGAACTTCCTAGCAGTCATCATAAATCTCATTAAATTAGCATTCGTATAATTACTGATTCTCCTACTAGCCTGCACACTCCCTGAGAGCAGGGACTATGCCTGTCTGGCTCACTGTCTTTCTCCAGTGCCTTTCATAACAAGTATTCACCAAGTGAATGTATAATGAATGTGAGTGCACAGAAGCCATGCCGTATGTTATGTGTGTTCGTACTTAGGTTTGAATATGGGGTATCTGGTATTCTAGGACTTGCATACTTCCCACTCCACAGTGAAGCAATACCGTGAAAGCCTAATTTAGATCCTGTTAACTGTTCAGTTGTTGCACCCTCTTCCCTGCTTTATTTTGGAAGTAGACTGTACTGCTCAGGGTTCTAGCAGGGAAACGGAACCAGTAGGAGAGAGAAGATTTATTGCCGGAGTCAGCTTACCTGATTGGGTGGGGGGGTGGGGGGTGGCCAGGCAAGCATGAAATCTGCAGGGCAGGCGGTCGGGAAGGGCAGGCAGGTTGGAACTCCTGGGCACAGGGCAAGGCTGCTGTTCACAGGTGGGATTTCTTCTTCAAGGAAGCCCCAGCCCCAGCCCCAGCCCCAGCCCCAGCCCCAGCCCCAGCCCTCAGGCATTTCAGCTGGTTGAATCATGCCTGCCCAGGTCATGTAGGATAATCTCAGCTGATTATGGACTTCAATCACAGCTACAAAATACCTTCATAGCAACACCTAGATTAATGTTCGAATAACTGGAGACTGTGGCCTGTTACCAGGTCAGCACATACAGTTGACCATCAAATGAACAGTTGATGCAAATCACCACTTGAAAAGCAAAGTTAACAATTAAACACCCCCAAAACTTGGCATGTCCAGGATTGAGGATGATAATTAAATATTTTATTTAGTGGGCTCTCTTGTTAGCTATGGAAATAACGTCTGTTTTAAAGAGATTTTTACCTATTCTGCTCAAGTAGGCTAAATAACCTCATTACTATCCAAAGCAAATGTGTGACTACAATCAGTAATAAAATTTCAGGAAAATTGGCTCTTTTATGCATAGCGCTTCTAGTAAGTGGATAACTGTCTTCCAAAGGTGCCTTTTTATTCATGAGGACAGTAAACATTTGCTGAGCACAGATCTGGGCAGTGGAGACACAAGAGAAGCCTTTCAGTGGGTTTAAGTAGACAAATAAGTAAGCCAATCACTGTAGGTCTGGAGTTCAGTGGGCTGCAGTCTGAAACTCGAGGGAGACATTATTTGGTGCCAGAATGTGAAGTGCCCTGAGTGCAGAGCTTGGAGATCCAGCTTTGTTCTGCAGGGAGAAGAGGTCCTCTCTGTTGGGGAGTGCCATGTTTACACTTTTTAGGGAGAGGAATCTGGTGTGGAGGGTAACGTGAGAGAAGGAGAGAGTGGTAGTGGCAGGAGGCTGAACTAGAGGCTGGATTCCAGCACTAGCAGAGAGTGCCAATGGAGTGAGGGACAGGGAAGACTTGACGATGACTTTGAGGGTTATTGTGTGAAAGACGGAACTATGACAAGGCTAGTAATGGAAGACGGTGGTACCAGAGGAGGGAGTGGATGGATGTTTAGTGCTGGGGCAGGTGGAAGGACAAAGCTAACAGTTGTCACTTACTGAGCACCTATACAGGGTCTGGTGTTTTATACACATTATCTCACAGTTGAGATGCTGGTGTGACTTCTAGCCTATATGAGATCTACTAACGAGTATCTTGAACCAAAGAAGAAGTCTGAAGTACAGACTTGGTGTTAGAGATTCTTTTCCTGGTCTTCCATCTTTTCATAAAAGATGATATAGCTATTTCATTTTGAAAAGTACCTAGTTCATTCTAAGAGGAGGCCTATTTATAATTAAAGATGGATGTCCGCTAGTAGGTATTTCGAAAGAAAAGCAAACATTCGTGATGATTTCTGTGTGTTATCTCAACTCCCAAAGCAAATTGAAAAAGCAGTTTTTTGGCCTCGAACATTCCTCTTGGTACATGAAATTGTATCCAGTAAATCTGTTCTAGAAAGGGAGGTACAAGGGTGTCTCACCAATGAAATCTGGAAAAATCAGAGGATCAGAATAAATAATGATAGTTATGTATTTATAAGTTATCAAATGAAATCAGGTTCAATGAACCCATACTGATAAGTTAATAGATGGGAATGGAGAGGAAAAGCTGTTTCTTACAGGAGAGTGCCAACCCACAAATGCTGAAGGAGGGTAGAAAATAGAAAAACCACCATTTGGCGGTGAGCATCACAGTGATGGTTGAGGAAGGCGGGCACTGTCGATGGGTGGGCGGAGGTTGGATGGAAAACAGGATATTGGCATAGCCTCATAGTATTTTTCCACAAAGTACTCATTAATGACAGAGAAGGAAATGGCGACTTGACGGTGAAGACTGACAGTCACAACTTCGTGCAGGCAACTCCGGTTCCCACCACGGATGTGAGGGGATGGATGGCCGCCCACCCCATGCCTCCTGCTGTGAAGCCCTGAGGCGGCACAGCACCGATCTGGGGTCTTCTTGTCATGAGCATGGACTGAGGCCTGTCATGACCAAACATCAGATGGACTCGAATTGAGGGCAGCGCGGGTCATCCTGGAGAATAAAGAGTTTTGACTGTTGAAAACTGCCGAGGATGAGCGGAAGACAGAGGGACCGTTCTGGACCAAAGGAGACTTCGGTTTTGCTGTAAGGGGGTGGCCTTGTGTGGGGAAAATCCACAGTGGAGCGTGCAGGAAGGAGGGGCCTCACCGTGTCCGCAGCTTGCTCTCAAGTGGTTCAGAAAAATCCTAAAGACTAAACACTCAGGTATCTAGGTGAAGGGAAATAGGAGTTCTTTGTTCTATTCCTGCTTTTGTGAGCTTGGAATTATTTTAAGAATAGACTATTTTTAAAAGTTCTGAAACTCAAGGAAGGATCTAGTAACTGTGTTGGACTGAAGGAGACAGAGACATGGCACATTTAATGAGTGATCTGGGTTGGACCTTTTTGCTATGAAGGAAGTGATTGGGGTATTTGGCAAAACTTCAAGAAGGTTTTTTGGGTGAAGAAGATATCAGTGTTCTTTGTACTGTGCTGGCAATTTATTTATACATTTGAAATTGTTTCAAAATAAAGTTGGTATTTTGTTTTAAGTGTATGTGCTTTCCCGAAATCGGAATGGACTTTAACTTCCCTTTGGTTTGGAAGAAGGGATCGACTTCGTTCCTGCTGTAGGAGGCCAGCCAGACTGCTGTCAGCGGAGAGGACTGAATGATATTAAAGGTTTTAAAAATAGGAATTAGCTTAGTGACACATCTGTAGACAAGTCAGCATATTGATTCTTTGCCCTCAAGTGTAAATTCATGGTGAGAGTACCTGCCTGGCTTGCCCTGCAGGGTGTGTCCTTCTTAGGGCAAAATGAGAAATGCGTAAATATTTTTTAGAAAGAGAATGCTAATGAAATGCAAGCTGTTATTGACTGAGCAGTGCAAAGGGATGCGTGATCTTATTTCCAGTATCTGACTAGAAGTATTCTGGTTTGGGAGTGAGAACGCCTTTTCCTCTTTTGTTTCTTGAGCATATCTACACCCAGGTGGTATGTCCTCCTTTTTTTATGCTTATCTTTCAGCTTCTTCCTCTTTTACTGGCTTTCCTCTTTTTTTTTCTTCCCCTTTCTTTTATCAGAGCTTACCTTCCTCACCCCCTTTTGCAGTCTGGTTCTCTGCCCCTGACCTTCTTCCTTTATTGTTGCAGCCTCAAGGGTTTTGGATACAGTGTTATGTTTGCAATTTGCCTTATTCAGGAGAAAGCCTATCTGAATTAGTCTTAGCAGAGGACTATTGGTAACAAATGAAGTTTTATTAATAGCTACTATTTATTGAATGCTTGCTATGGGTTGAGAATTGTATTGGGTGCATTATCTATACTCACATTTAATCCTCACAACACCATTTTAGAGAAGGCGCTTTTATCTCCATTTTACAGAATTGGGAAGTAGAGCACAGATATTAAAAAACTTAACCCAAATCAAAATTGGTAGGTGGCAAAGCTGATCTTCAAAATCCAAGATGAGCCCTGGCTGGCGTAGCTTAGTGGATTGAGCGCGGGCTGCGAACCAAAGGGTCGCAGGTTCGATTCCCAGTCAGGGCACATGCCTGGGTTGCAGGCCAGGCCCCTAGTGGGGGCCACGTGAGAGGCAACCACACATTGATGTTTCTCTCCCTCTCTTTCTCCCTCCTTTCCCCTCTAAAAATAAATAAATAAAATCTTTAAAAAAACAAAACAAAACAAAATTCAAGATGAATTTCAAAACTTGTGGTGTTTCAAACCTACCACACAGCACAGGGCATTAGTTCCTTAACCATTTGGGGCATTAGTTCCATAACAATTGGGTTCTACAGATAGTGCCTTAGGGGCCAAGGGTAACATGTGGACAAGTATCAGTAATAAGAAGTCAGAGATAGCAAGTCTTTTATTGCTTATTACACCAGCAGGTAGAGAGGGGACACCTGAATTATATGTCAGCACTTGAATAGCTGGTTCTTGGCAAGTAATTATTTATACTCAGCTCATGTTGCTGCTGAAAGCCATCCCATCCAACAAGGTTCCCCTTTGGAGTGTAACAGGAACTGATTACCTCCTATTAAATCCAAGACCCATTTCACATTCAGAGGTTCCAGTGGTAAACCTCTCTTGTCAGGAGCAATTAGTGACTTTGTGACATGCCATCTTCAATATGCTGAACTGGGGACAGTGGACCCTAGCAGGATGGGTAGTTTTAAATGACCACCCTCACCATTACCCTGGGGTCACCTGAGCACGGCCATTTGAAGGCAACAAATTTAGGGCATTCTTCTTACTGGCATTGTGGAGGTTTCAGAAATGTGAGAATACTGTTGATTTTGAAAGTTGTCGGAGTTTGAGTGTCTAGGAAAGGGGTTAGGGATCTTGGGCAGAGGGTGAGATCATGCAGTGTGGTCTGTGAGCTGATCGTGGGGACACCTCCCACACAGTTCTGGGGAGTAACCGCTGTGTGCCAAGGGCACCTGGGCATGCACTGAACCGAAAGCCGAGATGTGGAAACGGGTTTGGCCGAGGCTTGAGAAACCAAGTGCTAGTGTGCTGGTTGGCTACCTTGGAATGATGGGAAGTATATCTTCCACCACTTTTCTTCAGTTGAAAAATGAGCAAACTTCTCATTGGAATTTGAAATCTTTGTCTTTATGTCTCATAGGTACACGTGTTCTTACTCTATTTTATAGAGAAAGGTGCAGAAACTAAGATGCATGTGTCTTTGGGAAGTAGGCTGCATCGCAGAGGTGTCATCAGTTGAGATGCGTGTGCAGCCTGCCCTTTCTTAGGTGCTCAGAACCTGAAAACTTTCAAAACCAACAGTATTCTCACATTTCTGAAACCTCCAGAATGCCAGTGGGAGGAGTGTCCTGAATTTGTTGCCTTCAGATGGCCCTGCTCAGTTGGCACTGGGGTGATGGCAAAGGCAGTTGTTTAAAACTTGGGGTGCTGCTTCTGTGGCTGACATTAGGATTGTCTCCTGAAGTGGGATTTTCCTGTCCCTTTTGGATTTTCAGCATGTGGCTGGGACACTGCGAGGGAAAATACAGTACCAGGCTGTTGCTAGAGTGTGGCTGAGCCGTGAAAGCATCTGGAAAAAATTGCCCTCGTGGGATGACTGGGCGGTGTCCATTAAGCCAGGCTCTGCCCCCAAAGCCGGCTCTGTTATGGGCAGGCTCGGAGGTAATTGACTCTTCAGCCTACTGAGGCTGCTCAAGGACCCTTCATGGTAAAGCACCTCTTTGTTTTCCCCTCCGTTCCAGGGCCCCGCTATTTCGACTAGACTCTCCATATCCACTGTGAATTCTAGCCTCTGCAAAACAGTCTCTGCAGTCCTGAGTGCGCACAACTTAGAGATGGCCACTTGAATATGATTGAGAGAAAGAGAAAGAGATGAAAAAAAAAAAGAAAAAAGAAATCTGCATAAAAATAATTTGGGGGGATTGGTTAAATTTGAGTGGGCACAGTTGTCAATTATTTTAGTGAAAGGTAGAAGTATCTCTAGGAGACACCTCATGAGAATGCAGTGCTGCTTGAAGGAACACATTGTAAAGTAAATACGCAGCCTTAAATAAATGAGGGTCGTTGTGAGGTGAAACTGAAGGGAAGCTGTCTGCAAGTGTGAATGAAGCTGTGAGTACGACTTTGGGGACATGTGAATTAACGCACAGATTATTTGGTCCTGAACCTGTTTGTTGGGTGTGCCTGCGTGCGTGCGTGCGTGCGTGTGTGTGTTAGAAATTTTTCACTCATCTTCCCCAAGTAATATACTTCTAAACATCCCCACAATGACAGTGGCTGATCCTCAGTTTAAGGATTAAAGTTAGCACTCTTCATCTGTCAATACGGTCTATTTTTACAGAGGTGTGGATTGAATTAGCAGAGGTGTGGCTTTCATTAGTAATACAGGATAATTGAGTCAGTCAATTTTTTTTTTCATCCTCACCTGAGGACACATTTATTGATTTCAGAGAGAGAGAGAGAGAGAGAGAGAGAAACATAAACATTGATGTGAGAAACATTGATCAGCTGCCTGTAGCACACGCCCTGGCTAGGGATTGTCCTGCAACCCAGGTATGTGCCTTGACTGGGGATCGAACCCACAACCTTTTGGTGTACGGGACAACACTCCAACCAACTGAGCAACCCAGCCAGGACCAACCAACCAGCCACATATTTTAGTGTGGGAAGGAGGGGCTGATTATAATACACAAAATAGTAAGCTTTAGATACTTTTACTAGGCAGAAAAGCTGTAAATACATGGTTTTGCTTTCCTGAGCCCAGATCAGAACTAAATGGCCCCTCACTGGCACAGCATTTAAATCGTCCCCACTGAAGTCCACCCTCATGGAGCTCTGTGCTCACTCTCAGATACCGTGTTGCTTTTCTCTCTCTTTTTCTGTGGTGCACACTGGGAGTGGAGGGGAGAGAGGGAAGGCATCTGCTAAAGAAATCACCCTCATGGAGACTGTAACTAGTGACTGTAGCGTGTTCCGCCCAACTCCAGGAGATTCTGGTTCTATGGTTCTGCCAGAGAGCAACCCTAGGCTGCAGTTTCCCAGGTAACCGGCCCCGCTTCCAGGAACTGATGTGGGTGATATCATTTTAATCTCTTGTCTATTCGTCTATCTAAAATCCATGGATGTATAAGGACTTTTTATACTCAGATTTGTAGAGGCTCAGATTTTGCAAAGAGATTTAATAATCGTGGTTTACAACAAAAGTTTGCTGAAAAAAATAAGACAATCTTGGAATGCATGAAAATTAACTCCTTTTAACATTTCAAAACTAAATGTTGTTATGGGTAGTAGTATTTGTTTGTGGCACACACACAAAAAATTAAGGTAGAATTTCCCTCAAAAAAATAAAAATCACCTATAATCCTGCTATCCAGACATAAATAACATTTGGTGTTAAGTACCCAGATTTTCTTACCTAGGATTTATATTTCCATAAGTCATTTACTCACTTTTTACAAAGATGGACACACGCCACTTTATAACCCTGAACCGTTGCTTACCCCTCGACTTGACCGTGGAAAGTTTTCCTCCACGTGGGTGGCTGTATGTTTATCTCATCCATTAGAGTGGCTGCAGAGATTTGTTGAACACATAGGTTGTGTCCTGAATTTTTGCTCTAATAAGCAATGTTGTGATGCACATCTTTGCACATGTGAGTGGGTGCTTGCTTGATTACACACTTAAGGTAAACTCTTAAGTGTAGAATTTACTAGAGCAAGCAGAACGTATGTTGCAAGCTTGGGAGACTTGTTGTGAGGTTACTTTCCCAGAAGTTCATTCTAATTCTTTATCAGTCTGCTACGTGAAAAGTGGTTTCTCATTGGTTTAAATTGCATCTCTGGTTTTCAGGCTGAGCATTTCTCTATATTGTGTTGTCCATTTGTGTTCTGTGGTAAATTGGTGTTTTGTGTTCTTTCCCCATTTCTCTGTAGGCTTATTTGTCTTTGGGCTTATTGTTTGGTGGGAACACTTCATGCCTGAGGGACATGGATCTCTTCTCTGCCTTATAGGTATTTTTCCCACTAGATTGGAATTTTGATGGAGATTTAGTCAAAGGTAACATTAATTTGTGGGTATGGATGGCCGTGTTTTTCAATATTGGGTTTTGCTGAGAATAATGTTTTAAACTGTTCTAAGGAAATTATAGAATGTAGAAGGGCATGGAGTGACTTTTTCCTGGCTCTTCAGTTTATTGCCTTGCCTCAGGGTAGAACTTTTCCAAATCCTTTGTGAAAACTGAGTAGCTAAAGTGTTTGTAGCAGCTAAGTGATTGGATTCCATCTGGTTGGTTTTTACAGTGTTCTTTTTAATGATTTTAGCGCACTCACCTATTGTTGTTCCTTTTCAGAGCTAGTATCTTTGGCTCTTTGAAGCAGCCTTTTCACATGGGTCCTTATGGCTGGGGGAGTCTGACAATTTTATGATTATGCAAATGTTATTGAGCTCATCTTGATGGATGTTCTCTGAGCCCTTGGCAGACTGCACTGACACTGTGCCTTTAACTGTCACAGGGTTGGCTAGGATGACCTTCACATCGGGCTGCGTAAAACATGCTTGCCAGGCATCCTAGGACAATTTGGAGCGGTTGCCTGGGCAACCTCCTTGCTTCTAATCAAATGCCCCAAGGATAACCCAGGTCCCTGTGGGAATGCCATAGCTGAAATGAAGAACTCTTGTTAGAATAGCATCAGGAGTACATTTGTTAGTTTAGGACACTGCTCATGTTCTGACCATAAAACTCAGGGAGGAGAGAGAATGAAGGAGAAGAGAGTCAAGAATGGGGATAAGCGAGGTGGGAAGGAAGAGGTTGCATGGAAATCAGTGGTAGAAATCAAAATAGTAAGTGCGAGCAAATGGTTCATGCATCACAAGACGCTGTAGCACAGAGTAAGCAGAAAGGCACCGAGAATGAAGACGAAAAAGTTATATATTTTTTCATTTTGCATATTTTATTGTTTATGCCATTACAGCTTCCCCAATTTCCCTCCTCCCCCAGCCCACCCCTGCACCCACAGTCAGTCCCCACACCATTGTCCATGTCCATGGGTCCTAAAAAAGTTGTGTTTGGGGAAAAAAATCCATGACCAGTATGTGAATATCTGGGGAGGCAAAAAGAATGGTGGGGAGTTCTGAGGAGAATGCAATAAGAATATATCTTTTTTCATTTAAATGGACTTGTCCACATAATGTGTTTGACTGGCTTTACTTTAAGGGACTAACGTTGTTTGTTTGTTTTGTTTTTTCCTGAACTCTTCGTTGTAGCCTGAGTAAATCATGAGTGGTTTTCTGGAATCAGAATGATGCCACTCAGAATTATAGGACATGCTTTTACTTGTTATTTCCATGAATCAGAACTGTTACAGATTTGAAACTAGTGTAAAGTTAGGTTTTTTTGTTTGTTTGCTTTGTTTCGTTCTGTTTTGTTTTGGTTTTTTAAACAAAACTCCTTGTAGCAGGATGGTTATTATGACAGGTAGCAATCAATGAGCTGCCCAAATAAGCAGAATGCAGACTCAGGCAGAAAGGCATCAGGTAGCCCCGGGATGAAAGCTGGGGATTTCTGTAAGTTGACGGGTTCTCTACCCGCAGAGCTCTCAGTCAGGTGCTTAACTCACTGTATAACATCAAAAAAGAAGTATATGCCTTACTCCTGAAGTGACCAGGGCTCCTTTTACCAGCCCCGTTTTTGCAGGCACAGGAGAGCTGCAGATTTTACTGTACTCAAAGCTGGAACCTCCAGCATTGATAAGATGTGCTGTCCAGGATAGTCACTTCATAAAGGCAGGGCAGTGATGATACTGCCCATATTTCAGGCCCATTGAAGATGTAGGCTTTGCTCAGATATTTTTGAGAGATTGGATTTTATAGTTCTGGAAAACCATGGTTCCAGTCAACCTGAAAATGAGGCCTCATAAGTGTAGCTGAGGAGCATTTAATGAGGGAATGATTTGAAGAGGTGAGAGCAGAGTTCAGGGAACCCCCAGGTGACAGGGAGACTCCTCGGAGCTAGCAGCAGGGGGACCAGGGCAACTCTGAGTCCGAAGGAGCAGCCCCAGTGAGTGCTCTGGCCCTGGCGCTGTAAGTGCAGATGCAGCTGGAGCCTGGACAGGGGCAGGCAGGGAGGGGGGTGAGCGTAAATACTTTGGCTCTCCTCTCTCCTTCACTCTCCAGTCTCCTGCTGGTGTCTTCTGGTAGCCAAATCCATCTGGAAGCTAGAGTGAGGGATCCGGAGTGAGGCCGGATCCCTCAGGTCTGTAGAGGTCCACTTTCCAGAGCCCAGAAAAGCTTAGAGAAGGTGGGATGATGGGTCTGGGGTGGGAGGGGCAAATGGCTGCTAACCAGCACGACGTGCAAATGTTCCTCTGTTCTCTAAGGATCTCCTGGCCCTTTGGAAGCATTTGGAAGAGAAGTTATTTATAAAAGAATGCCTATTATAGAAGCTGGGCAGCAGCACAGGAAACCAGTCAGTCTTACGGTTTTCCCAGTAGATTACTTCTGTGCTCCACTGAGTCTAGTGCATATTCTGCAATTGCTGTTGTTTCTTTACAAGCGTGTCTCCCCTCTAGATCTCAGATCCTTTCAGTGATGAACTTCCTTTTATTTGTCTTGGTCTGTCTAGCATCTAGCCTGGTCCCTGGCATGTAGTAAAACTTCTGTGGAGTAAATGATGAAATGACCATTTCCTAGCCTCTTTCAGGATAAAATTGTGCTTCCATAGCATATCTTTATAATGAAACAGTTAATCCCCTTTCTCTAGTGCTGGGTCCTTAGCACTGTCATTTTACTGTGAGTGGCCACAGTAGAGACACTTCTGCTCACATACTAGCCATAAAGTAACAGTTTCATTGCATATTTCCTCTGTGAGCAACATGTCTGTTTACTGGTCCTTACGTCCACTATGAGACCAAGGCTCATGGAACATGTATGGGGAATAGTCTGAAGCCGGATAGCATGGTGGTGCCCACTGAGGGTGTGAGAGGTGTTCTACTATAGAATAAGTTAAATCTGTTTTATCTTAAAAATAATAAGGTTTGAGTAGAGGAAGAGGGACTTGCTCCACCATACATCAAGACTGGTTAGGAAGTTATAGAAATTTAATGTGGTGCTGGCATCGGGACAGGTAAATGGACCAGTAGAGTGGAATAAAAAGCCTGGAAACCTGCCATATTAGTTTGCTAGGGCTGCCATAACAGAATACCACAGACTGGATGGCTTAAACAACACGTTTGTTTTCTCACAGTTCAGAAGGCTGAAAGTCCCAGGTCAACGTGATGTCAGGGTTGGCTCTTGGTGAGAACTCTGTCCTCGGCTCGCAGATGTTGTGTGCAGTACTTACCTTCTCTTTGAGTCTTCGTGTGGCCTTTTCTCTGTGCATGTTTTCCCTGGTGTTTCTTCCTCGTCTTATGAGGACACCTATGGGATTAAGGTCATACCTTCATGACCTTATTTAACCTTAGTTACCTCCTTAAAGGCCCTGTATCTAAGTGTAGTTGCATTGGGGATTAGGGCTTCAACATATGAATTTTGGGAGAACACAATTCAGTTCATAACACATTCCTACGCACACAGAACTTCGGTTTCTGTCAGATCAGTAGAAAAAGGAAGGGCTATTTTCAGTGAATGGAGATGAGAATAAATAGCTGTCAGAAGGAATGAAGAATGAAAGCGGATCCTTACTTCCTACCACATTTGTGGAAAATCAGAATGATGAAAGTCTTAAATGTCACAGAGAAAACTTCAAGGCTCTTAGGGATAGGGGATAGAAAAGGATTTTTGTTTATTTTATTTTATTTATTTATTTTTAGAGAGAGGGGAAAGTAAAGGACAGAGGGAGAGAAACATCGATGTGTGAGAGATACATTGATCGGTTGCCTCTTGCATGCTCCCAACTGGGGGCCTGAGACATGTGCCCTGATGGGGAATCCAACCCACGGCCTTTTGGTTTGCAGGTCAGCACTCCATCCACTGAGCCACACCACCCAGGTGAGGAGAGGATTTTCTGAACCAACCTACCTTCCTTCCTTCCTTCCCACTTTCCTTCCTTCCCACCTTCCTTCCTTTCTTTCTTTTGACTTTTAGTCTTCAGAAGAGATTTAAGATATAAAAACACAATGTAAAAGAAAG
The DNA here is from genome assembly GCA_039655065.1 of Glossophaga mutica. Taxonomy (NCBI): domain Eukaryota; kingdom Metazoa; phylum Chordata; class Mammalia; order Chiroptera; family Phyllostomidae; genus Glossophaga; species Glossophaga mutica. Next base: position 46,512,017 of record CM077306.1, on the reverse strand, counting down.
ATGGACTGACTGGACCATACTGAAGTAAGAATTTTGTTCATCTAAAGCCTTATTGAAATCATATGACGCCTTGGATTTTCTTCAATATAATTTGTGAAAATAGAGGAGAAATAAGACCAGAGGTGAGACAAGATTGGCCATGAATTGATCATTTTTGAAACTGGGTGATGGGTCCATGAGGTTCATTATCCAAGGCACACAAACTATAAAGGGATTAATAGTCTATATATAAAAGTACTGCAAACCGTGAAGAAAAGCATGAACAACCCACTAGAAAACTGGGCAAAGGATATGAATGGTATTTTATAGAGACTGACAAGGAACTACATATGGCCAAGAAATGTCTCAAAATCATCCAACATCATTTGTGACATGGAGGGAACTACAACTTGGCGCCACAGTGAGATGCTATTTTCCATCCATTCAGTTGGAAAAACCGAGAAGTCTGTTAATATCAAGCACTAAGGCAGATGGAGATCCTGAAGATCTCATACCCTGCTAGAAAATTGGCATCACTACCTTAGAAAATAGTTCTGGCATTATTTCATAGAGTTAACTGCCACATTCCCAACTTTTTACTTCTGAGTATATGTGTACAAGAAATTCTTGCATGTATGTACCAGGAATGTGTACAGAAATGCGTATGGTTGCATTGTACACAACATCGAAACTGAGGGAAATCCCATATGTCCGTGGGCAAGAGAGAGGGTGAATAAACTGCAAAGCATTCACCCAGGGGGACACATGCCATAGTCAAAATAAAGTATGATGGAAGAAGTGCAACCTGGATGAGTTTTATTAGTACAAAATTAAAAATTTCTAAACATATTACATATGGCACCCTTTTCTGTGAGTTTAAAAGCAACTAAAATCAAAACTGTAGCTTTTTAGGAATACATGTGGATGAGGGGAGGTGTTAATGTACAGAAAGGAAAGCAGTAGAATGTTTAGTGTGGGATTCGGTTTGGTTGTTGCCTCAGGTCACGGGAACCAGGAGATGAGACTGGGAGGCCATTTGGGTAGATAAGTTATTGTCAGTCTAATTTTCGTGTTAGGTGATGGGTTCAGGGTTGTTTATTTTACTGTTATAAATGAAGAGTGAGTGAATGCGGGCAACATGCATGGCCCAGAGATGAATGTGTCTCACATCAAAGATCGTGATTAATCCACTTCTGTGCAGTTGAGGTTGAATAAAACAAAAAAGGAGGAGTAGAATGAGTGGAAAGGGAGCAGTAGTAGAATAATAAATGTACTACCAGGAATTTGGAAATTGTACATTTTGCTTAGGAGGATGGATAATCAGGGTATGAGGCTAGGCTACTGTTGCAAAGAGACTTCAAACAAAATTAAGTGCCCAAACAAGACAGATCTCTCCTCGCTTTCTTCCTATCGTTCACATAATACTTTAGATCATTACCATTTCATAAAAAGATAATGTGAGCCAAATATTAAATTTCCTAGTGGCCATATTGAAAAAAGAAATAAACAGTGAAATTAGTTTTAATATATTTTTATATAACTCAATATAGTCAAAATGTTATCCTAACACAGGGGCGGGCAAAAGTAGGTTTACAGTTGTGAGTACATGAAACAGATTATTCTTGTATTATTATTTATTAATTATTTTATTTGTATTGCAACTGTAAAACTACTTTTGCCAACCCCTGTATAATCAATGTAAAATTATTAATCAAATATTTTATATTCTATTTCTCTTACTAAGTCTTCAAAGTCTGATATGTATTTGATACTTACAAGCACACTTCAACTTAAAACCTAATATTTTCAACAGAAATACTTGTATTTAGATTTCTGAACTGTATAAAATTTACAGTTCAGAAAAATAGTTTCGCATATCTACAAGGTTGCAAACATACTTAAAAATTTTCCATTAACTGAATCAAGTATTGGTGTTTAAGTTAATTAAAATTAAATAATATTAAAATTTAGTTCCTCAGTTTCACTAGCCACCTTTCAAGTGCTCCGTAACCACATCTGGCTAGTGGTCACCTTAATGAAAGAGCAGGTCTGGTTCACTAGTTATCAAGATAGGATCCTCCTACCTCTCCAGCAGGATCAACAGTAATGACATCATTTGGGAATTTGTTAGGAATGCAAATTGTGAATCGGAGACTCTGGAGGTGAGTCCAACAGCAGTCGCATTTTAATAAGTCATTGATAGTAGACAATAAAACATTCATAGTAGAAAAATGAAATATTTTCCTGACAATTCTTGATGTTAATTACAATGTGTCTGAAGCCATGTGCTCACTCAGTGTCTACGGTGTATGTCATAACACCGCTGAGTAAAACAGCGATAATGCCGCCGACGGCAGTGCTGACTCTCCGGCCTGCGCCTGCATTCGTGTGGAATTGGGGAGAAGGCCCATCCGATTCAGGTTAACATTGTGAAGAATTTCAGAAGTTGTGAAACGTCAACTTGTGCTGGACTTCAGCCCTTTTCAACAAGTAATATTTCGGGCTGTAGTATAATCCACTGGCTTATTACTAATGTGCTAGGTAGCTAAACAGACAAGTAGTCATTTTTAAAAACTTTGTTTTGAGATAATTCTAGATTCACAGGAATTTGCCAAAAAATGCACAGGGAGATCCTGTGTACCCCTCACTCGGTTTCCCCCAAAGGTAGCACTTTGCGTACCTACGGCGCAGAGCTAAGCCAGGACACTGACACCGGTGCAGTCCACCGAGTGTGTTCAGATGTGCAAATACTCTCTTCCAATCCGTAACTTAGATTTGCCTCCTCTTCATGGGATCTTTGGTAAAGTAATAGTGTTTAATTTTGGTAAGGTTTAGTTTATCATTTTTTTCTTTTTATGATCTAGCGCTGTATTTCTCAAAAGCTGATCCACACAGCACCTGCTTTGCAGTCAACTGAAGTGTTTATTACAAAACCCATTTTCTTAGGCCCCACCCCAGACATCCTGAATCAGACACTTGGGGATGGGGTCTGGCAGTCTGTTCAATTTAAGAAGTTCCCTGAAATGGAGGAACCACTGGTTCAGAGAGATTGGCCTTGGGTCTTTTTTCTCTCGCTCTACTTGGGAGTCATCTCCTTCACTCCTACCCCTTGTGTTATCAGGTATGTGTGCATACCTCTACACATCCTCTGTGCTGAACTCCAGAACAGCTGCCTTGCTGGGTACTCTCTGCTCCTGTACACAGGAAGTCTTTAATAAATGGGTTATTGGTTAGATGCCACTTTTCTGGACCAATAGGATGTAGCAGAATAAGAACCATCCTAATTATTTATAGATTATCTGTCAAAAAGGCCAGACATTGGTCCTGATGCTTGAAATTACTTAATTATATAATATTTTGGGGCAAGAGATCTAGTGATACGTATAAATAATCTTGGGGTTGTTTCTTTTTTGGACTTGTTTTTACCTCCCCCCCTTCATTGCAGATAATTTGATGCAATCTCTATTTGGAGAAAAATCCACAGCACTTGATGCACATCAGTATTTCTGTGGATTAAGGACCTCACATTTGCATGTTTGGTTGCTCTTTTTCAAATTTTTAAGTATTTTTTCCATTAGCATGAAGAACTCTGCCTTGGGTGTCCTTAATAGCCCTCTAAAAAATGGTAGTCTCAAATCTGGATATTTTGTTTGATTTTGGGATGTAATCAAGATTTATTAAAATGTCAATTTTAGAATCATTTTTCAAACTAGTTAGGCTACTTTTGCTTATCTTTTTACAAGTTAAATTCTCATTTTGTGTGTTCTTCTGAGTCACTTGCTCTATTTAATCAATTTTTCTAGCTGCTGCAGTCCTTTAAAAATTAATTTGTCGCTTTAAGATGATGAGACAGAATGGGAAAGGCCTGTGCTAAAATGTAGCAGCTAAAATGATGATGAAATAAAACTGTGTTTCTTATATGTTGATCTAGGAAGAAAACGATAAATTTAGGTAGTAGTGCTTAATGGTGTTTGTGTCTTTAGAGTTCAGAAGGCAAGAAAGGAAAGCTAATTTTGTCTTGGTTGTCAAGTTGGATTCCCTTGTTAGCACAGTAGAGAGTAGCAGTTGTGGGCCTGATGTGCGTCCTGTAATAATGAGGATTACGTGTTACTCTAGTGTGATAGGATCTTTTACATGTTTAACACTTAGAAGAGTTTGACATTGGGTATGACTTCCGTGTAGACCACCTAGTCCTGGTGACATAGCCTCTACCAACTTTAAGTGGCCATGTCATCGACATGTGCTCTGGGATACAAGGTCTGTCTGAAAAAAGTCCAGCCATTGTTAATATAATGAGAATGGTTTGTGCGACATTGATGTAACCTTGGAGCCAACGAGAATGGACTGGAATACACATGTGTGAACAACAACAACTTTACTGTACTAGTCAGTGAGGGCAGTAGATGCCTTTGAGGTTGAGTGAGCTGTGTGGCTGTCGCATTCAAAATGACTGAGCAAGTAGAGTAACAAATCTGCATCAGATTTTGCATTAAGCTTGAACATTCCTTTGCGGAAACTACTCGGATGATTCAGAAGGCCGCCGCTATGGGCAGTGGATTGGCAGCTTCATCACTACGACGTGTCTGCTGGTTGCATCATGTCTAGCACAGAATTTGTTGGTGAAACATCAAATCACCCAGGTGACTCAGCACCCCCGCTCTGCTATAGTCCAGATTTTGCGCCCCGCAACTTCTGGCTTTTCCCAAAACTAAAATCACCTTTGAAAGCGAAGAGATTTTAGACTGGCGATTCAAGAAAATACGATGGGGCAGCCGATGGCGACTGGGAGAACTGTGGGATGTCCCAAGGTGCCTACTTTGAAGGGGACTGAAGTGTCATCATCCTGTGGACAGTGTTTCTTGTCTCTTGTATCTTCTTTAATAAAGGTCTCTTATTTTCATAGCGCATGGCTGGATACTTTCCGGACAGGCCTCATAATCAAGGGATGTAGTGACAGTGTGACTTGCATAGCTAAACAGAGACATGTTGATAAGTAAGTGATCTCCAAAGACTGATGCTGCTAGGAGTGTATCAGGGATAGTGAAATCCAGGATGCCAGCTTCCTCCCTGCCCCATTGGATGTCAGAATTAGTTCACAGAAGTGATTTTCAACCTTTTTCATCTGTGGCGCACATAAACTAATTACTAAATTTCTGTTAAATTTAGTAACACCAAAAATATATATTTTTGCCAATCTGATAAAAATAGGAATAATTTTTATTAATTTACAAAATAATAATAGTAATTACCTACCCTTTTTGCTCCAAAGTAACTTAAAAAAAAATCAGACAGACTTCCGGTCAAGATGGAGGCATAGGTGGACACACTGTGCCTCCTTGCACAACCAAAATTAAGGACAACAAAGATTTAGAAACAAGAAAACACCCAGAACTGTTAGAAAATTGAACTGTACAGAAGTCCAACAACCATTCATCCAGACTGGTAAGAGGGGTGGAGTCGCGGCAGGAAAAAGTGGAGGTTGGTGGACCCAGGCTCCCAAGCAGCAGCAGCTGGCAGATGTCGGGCATTCAGGCGGTGGCTAGTGGACCCCGGGCATGGGGTGGCAACGGTGCAGGTCCATTGAGGCCACGCAAGGCAGCTGGCTGACCAGGCGGTCCCACATTCGTGCACAGATAATCCAGGTGAAGGGGAAGCAGCAGAAGGGACTGGAATCTGAGAGAGAGTGGAGCAAGCGCCATTGTTCCCTCTTGGACCCCGCCCCCACATACAGTGTCATAACCCAGCTACTGGGCTGACCTACCCTGGGGAACACCTAAGGCTCCGTCCCTCACTATATAACAGCTGCTACCAGACCCAAAAAAAACCCCAAAATGGCTCAAACGGGAGAACAAATCAAAGCCCCAGAGCCAGTTCATCTAAGTGACCAAGAGATAGCCAGCCTATCAGATGTACAGTTCAAAACACTGATTCTCAGGATGCTCACAGAATTGGTTGATTTTGCTCACAAATTAGATGAACAAATGAAAGCTACAATAAGTGAAATGAAGGAAAACGTGCAGGGAACCAATAGAGATGGGAGGAAAACAGGGACTCAAATCAATGGAGTGGACCAGAAGGAAGAAAGAAACAACCAAACAGAAAAGAAGGAAGAAACAATTCAAAAAAATGAGAAGAGACTTAGGAACCTCTGGGACATCTTTAAACGTCCCAACATCCAAATTATAGGGGTACCAGAAAGGGAAGAAGAAGAGCAACAAGTGGAAAACTTATTTGAACAAATAATAAAGGAGAACTTCCCCAGTCTGGCAAAGGAAATAGACTTCAAGGAAGTCCAGGAAGCTCAGAGAGTCCCAAAGAAGTTGGACCCAAGGAGGAACACACCAAGACACATCATAATTCCATTAGCCAAGATTCAAATGAAGGAGAGAATTCTAGAAGCAGCAAGGGATAAGGGGACAGTCACCTACAAAGGAGTTCCCATCAGACTGTCAGCTGATTTCTCAAAAGAGACCTTACAGGCAAGAAGGGGCTGGAAAGAAGTATTCCAAGGCATGAAAGTCAAGGACCTAGATCCAAGATTGCTCTATCCAGGAAAGCTTTCATTTAGAATGGAAGGGAAGATAAAGTGCTTCTCAGATAAGGTCAAGTTCAAGGAGTTTGGTCAAGTTCAAGGAGTTCATCATCACCAAGCCCTTATTATATGAAATGTTAAAGGGATTTATCTAAGAAAAAGAAGATAAAAAATAGGACAGTGAAAAGACAGCAAACTCACAGCTATTAAGAACCACGCCTAAAACAAAAGCAAACTAAGCAAACACCTAGAATAGGAACAGAACCACAGAAATGGAGATCATATGGAGGGTTAGCAATAGGGGAGTGGGAGGAGGAAAGAGGGGGAAAAGGTACAGAGAATAAGTAGCATAGATGGTGGGTAGAAAATAGATGGGGGAGGGCAAGAATAGTGTGGGAAATGTAGAAGCTAAAGAACTTATGACAGGTGGACATGAACTAAAGCGGGGGAATGTGGGTGGGAGGGGTTGTGCAGGGTGGAGGGGAATGATGGGGGAGAAATGGGATGACTGTAATAGCATGATCAATAAAATATATTTGAAAAAAGGGGGGATAAATGGTAATAGGAGAAATACAATTAAAAATAAACTATTAGAGATACAAAAAAAAAAAACCAAAACAATGAGAGAATACATATTCTTTTCAAGCATAAATGAATATTTATATGCTAGACCACAAAGACAGATTCAACAAATACATGTAGATCACATTGCGGTGAAATTATAAATCAACAACTACAAGATAGGCCAAAAGACTCATACATTTGTAAACTTAAAAACATGCTTGTAAGTAGTTCATGAGTCAAAGAGTAAATTTTGATAATTTCTTGTGGTAGGTAGAATTCTCAAGATGACCTTTTAGGATTATTTCATCAAGTACTAATAATATAGGTACTGCTTTGAAGGGAAGTCAGAGGGATTCAAAGCATGAGGAAAAAAAAAATCAGGTACCAAGAATTAACCAATCAGGTGCTACCTTATTATGTGATGTGACCAATAAGATGCAACTCTATTACATGACATATATGTATGGTTCAAGACAGGGCATTCACACCAGATGGCTATTGTTCTGTTGGCTGTCGTCATTTTTTGCCAGTCTAGGGGAAAAGAGGTCAGTAGTACTCCTGACTAAATAGTCAGGTATTGTATGCTTTAAACATTTTTGCAGCACACCAGTTGAAAATCGTTTGTCTACCACCAGTTACAGGTATGGCTTTGTCTTGGCTCTCATCATAACTGCAAACAACATATCCTATGAGATTTGAGACCCAAAATTCCTATCTTTGACCTCAGTTTTCTGTCACTCTTTCTGCCCTTCATTCTTCCTCCTGCCCAGCCTGGTGTTTTTCCCTCCTTCGGCACCCAGCCTCCTCAGTGTCTTCACACTGCATCTGGATTTGGTTTCATTGCCTTCGCCTGGACCTCAGTGAGCTGATTCAGCAGGACTCTCTGGTTCTTACCTCTTGCCCTCCTCTGCTCCATCTGGCCAATCCTGACCTTAAGAAAACCCTTATGTCATTTTCTTATCCTGTGCTCTGAGGATAAGTTACTTTATTGCTGTAATTATTCAGGGAACTGAATTGATTTTGAATTTTTTTTTCCCCAGCTGGGCCCTCATTGTACTTGGTAAACCTTTCCTGTTCCTCTAATCGATTCCACCCCCACAGGGGCTGTTTCAAGGGTTGTCCCCTCTCAAGACCCTATTTCCACCCTCACATCTCTGCAGAATTTTTGCTGCTTTTCTGAGGAGATCAAAGCCATCAGATATGAGTTCCTTCAGCTTTCTTCTTCTTCTTCTTTTTTTTTTTTTTAAGATTTTATTTATTTATTTTTAGAGAGGAGAAGGGAGGGAGAAAGAGAGGGAGAGAAACATCTATGTGTGGTTACCTCCATGTGGTCCTCACTGGGGACCTGGCCCACAACCCAGGCATGTGCCCTGACTAGGAATCAAACCTGAGACCCTTTGGTTCGCAGCCTGCGCTCAATCCACTGAGCTATGCCAGCCAGGGCCAGCTTTCTTCTTTTTAATCTCCAATTGTTTCCATTTTTTACTGTATCCACTCTCATTTCCCCAGTTTTAAACAGCTTGAAAATGTCTCCTGTTTTCTAACACTCACTCGCCTCCTTCTGCCCTTAATCTTATAACTTCCCACTCTTATGAGACCCTGACTTGTCATTACATCTTCCTCTTTGTAACTTAAATTTTGGTAATTCTTACCGTATGAAAATGCTCGTATTTCTCAACTATTGACTGTTGATATTGGAGTCACTGCCGTCTTTATACTCTGGAAAATTCTTCGTTGCAGGGGCTGTCCTGTGTACTGCAAGATGTTTAGCAGCAACCCTGGCCTTTACTCAGCAGATGCCAGAGGCACTCTGGAGTTGTGACAACCATTTTCCATTCCCAGAATTACCTTTCAAAGGCCAGGGTTGCCCCTAGTTGAGAACAAACTACCCTTAGAAATTCTTGCAACCAAGCCATTCCATCCATCACCTCCTACTTTTCTTTTCATTCCCATCACCACTCATTCCTTATCTCCACTTCTTCGCCATTCAATCTGTCCTGAATCAGGCTTCTGACATGACCCATTGCCAAAAATGCATTCAGGAGACCAAAGTGACCTATTGGCAGCCAAATCCGGCCAGTGGCCTTTTCTCCGTGTTCTTAATTTTCTGTAGCTTTTGACACTGTGGCCTCATTTTACAGTATGCATCTCATGTATTCTTTGGTGCTCCTCCTGTCTCCCTGTCAGTCTCCTTAGATGTCGTTTTTGCTGTACTTTCTAAATATAGGGACTCCCCTCTGCGTGGACCTCTGCCGTCCGTCTTTTCATGGTTCTCATCCCTTCTCATGTCTCTTCTGGTCACTGCTATGGACAGGACTTCTAAGTATAGATTCAGTGTCTCAGCTGAATTCTAGGCTTACATGTCCTTTTGCCTCTTCGATAGCTTCAGTTGGTCTTCTGCGGTATTCTCCATCTATTTAAACATACTGAGACATACTCCTCACCTCCCCTCCTTCATTGATTCTCATTAATGGGACCACAGTCTTTCCCCAAACATTTTACATCATTTCAGTAAAGACCTATTTACAAAGATTATATTAATATTTAAAAATTTAACAGTCAAAACTTTTGTTCTCAGAAATATTAATAATTGAATATGCTTAATTTTTAAAAATCCAAAGTTAATACTTTGGTATATAGCAATGAAACTACAGTTTATTTTGAGTCTTGATTTTAATGCTTTGGTTGTAAAAGATACTCTGTAAACAGGTGGATTGAAATGTATTGTTGGCTGTACTTATGAAATCATAATTTTCAAGTAGACTCGTAGTCGTCCAGGGCTTAGGGTGGGTGGAGAGGGAATGGGGAGTTATTATTTAGTGGGTACAAGTTTTCACTCTTGCACCATGGGAAGAGTTCTGGAGGTGCATGGTTGCACAACAGTGTGAATGTACTTAATGCCACTGAATTGTATATTTAATGGTGGCTTACATAGTAAATTTTGTTATGTGTATTTTACTACAATTAAGAATACTACTTTAAAAAGTGCTTAGCTGAGAACCAGTCACATAATAATCACTTAATAAAAGTTATTGTTTGTCATTGGTATTATTTATATACCAGTGTCATTACTAATTGTTCCCACGGGCTCATTTACACTTCTGACAGTTTCCTGATTTTGATGTAATAATCAGTCATCTTACCCATTGTGTCTCACAGTCATTTATACGCAGTAAGTAGTCAAGAAATAGTTATTGAATAAATGAGGTGACAGCAATAGAGTACCTTCATTTTTTGCTTTTCTTCACTTTAGGGATTGAGTTCTGTGAAATGGTATGGCATATGATTAAATATTTAATTCATTTCAATTTGATGCCATAATTGTACTAATGATACTCTGCATGGATGCATATTTATGGTAGAAATTTATGCTTCCAGGCAGTTAGGCATATGCGGCATGGACACATTTTTCATTCTTGAGGTAATGTTGCCACATATTTTGTACTAGTCATTTTAAAAGTTTTATTTTGTGACTTTTCAAAAGATGTCTTATGAAGTTGTGCCAAGTTAACGTGATTGCATTGGACACGAGTGGCTTTAAGATGATGTTAAACTGAGTTTAGTATATCTTGTGAAAGTGCGATTGAGAAACTATGTTTTCAGGTGGGTTAGATGTGGGAAATGTACTTTCAGAAAAAGAAACGGGAACACTTGGTCTCAGTCTCTCACAGCTAAAACTCCGCCTTTTACTTGCTGGCTTAACCAGTATCACGGGACTCTTCCGATCACATTCACAAAGTAGCTCTTTTCTTTCTTTCTTGACTGGCGACAGTCACCTTTCTGAGCAGTTGTCTAGCTCAGCAGCCACTTTCCAGTAAAACGCAGTCACAATTCCCGCATCTCTGTTGGCTGCACCGTCTCCTCCTCCCATTCCCCCGTCCTCGTGAATCAGCAGATGCGGATGACGTCATCTCTTTATTTGGCAGTCTCGCTGGTGTTCAATGTCGCCCTGCCAGAAATCGAGCCTGGCTAGCCTGCGTCTGCAGTGTTTGCTCTTATTTATGGCGGTGGAAGTTTTGAATGAACTAAGGATTTGGAATCATGGCGTTTTGGTTAGAAAAACAAACTTCAACCCCGGGATCAGATAGAGATTAGGAGTGCCTTCCAACCAGCATCCATGAACCAATGGTTGATTCAGTCTGTGGTTTTTACCATCTTGTGATGCTTTTCAAAATATTTACTGGTAGTTGGCCCTGGTGGATAGGGTTGATGCCTTAAGTTTTTAGCAAAGAAATAAATGGTAAATGAACCTGCTTAATCATCTAAGCCCTGTTTTGAACATTAAAAAGTTATCATTTTAAGACTTTTTACAAGACAGCTATGAAACAATATACATAATATATCTACATAAAACCTTCAAAAATGTACTTGTATTTTCTTATATAAAATTTATTTATAAAACCATTAAAATTATATTCATATGTAATACATTTTACTAATACTTTTATATACCATTTATAAAGATACACAATTTATAACATCTATAACCCTGTGTAGTTGGTTTATTACAAAAACTTCTCTGCTTCCTCAGAATGTAAATCTCTATACTTGAAAACAAGCACTCCCCCCCCCCACCCCCCATTCTTAGGGCCTGAATTCCCATCTCGTTGGTCTGCTCTTTAGCGTGGGAATAGACTGTGGAGGTGAGTGAGAGGGTGGGAAACTCCTCCAAAGAGGACCGAGCAACCTTTCTGTATTGGGTGGATACTAATCTAGATCCTAAGAATGACAGGGCACATGTCTACATTTGTTTTATTTGATCTTACCACTCATGTGACCTTTCCATCTGGAGGTCTCACAGACAAGTCTTTTGATCCCCTACTTACCAGCTAAGCCTGTGCCTCCTATTGTGTTCCTGTCAGCATGAGACGTCTCCCTCCACTCAGTCAGTTGCTCCAGCCCGAAACCCCAGTCACCTGTGATGCCTCTCTCCTGCACCGCACTCCCCCCACTCACACTGAACAGTGCTGTCCATTCCTCTCCGAGATATAGCCCAAACTCATCCTCTGCGCCCCTTTCCATTGCCCCAGCATTCCCCTTTCTTGCGCTGCCCCATCCATTCTCTAAAAATACAAATCTGATTCTGCTGCTGCTCTGTTTAAAGGCTTTCACCACTTCCCGTTTTACTTAGAAAATGAAAACCAAACCAAACCAAACCCAAGTCCTTTATCTGGCTCTGAATTATCTGGCTCCTGCCCACAACCACCACCTCATTTCATGTCTTCCTCTCCCTTGCACACTTCTGCTCAGAGATCACTGGTCTTGCTCAGGTCCTTGATATGCCTGGCTCTCAGACCCTTTGCACACGCTGCTCTCTCCGTCTAGAATGTCCTCTCCCCTCGGGCCTCAGTCTTGGTCTCACCTAGTTCCTCTGAGAAGCTGTCTCCTCCTCTCAAGTTCAGTCTCTGTCTTCTTGTTTTTCGCATACCATGTTCTTTTCCTTCTCGCATTTAATATTTGTAGTCATATGCTTAAATGTTTACTTACTTTTTATTGTGTTTCTCATTAGACCATACGTCCTTGAAAGCAAGGACAAGCCTGCCTGGTTTATCACCATAACCCCAATTCCTAGCACTCTATGAGACGCATAATAGGGGCTCAGTATATTGCATGAATGAATAAATGAATATCTTTTTATAAAAGAATACGAATAATATCTCATTTCTACCATTTTCCCCTTGAGCGTTACAGGTAGTACATAGGTTTCTTGAATGTGAAGACACTCCGTAGTTGGTGCTACTATTATATATGCTTTTATAGTTCCATGTGATTCTGAGTATCCTGATGTTAGTGTTCGGAGAGAAGCTACCACTTATGCTGATTTCATGGTGCCTGACACTTGGTTAACAATTTAATTTTAAATCACTACTGAGACTTGCCTCAGATGGAAAAAAGAACTTATGTATGTTCTTTAAAATGTATGAGCTTTACTGTACCGTGTAGAAGAGCAAAAATAATTTGCTGTTTTGGTAGTGAAAAAAAATTTTTTCCCCATGTGTTAGTCCCCCCACACAAAGTACTGAGTTACAGATGCCATATTATCGCTGTAATAAAAAGCTTTTGAGTGACTGGTGGGTGAGGCTGTAGCAGCCATATTAATGTGTACTTTCCCAGACTGTGCTCCGTTTCAGAGGGAACAGGGATGCACATGTGAAATGACAGGATGGATCTCTGTGTCATGGATTTGACTACAGCAACTTCTTCGTTGATGATTCGACAGAATTCAAGCATGTCTTCCATTGCTAGTGGGTTTCAAAGGCATGAGAGCTATGTGGGCAGTGCCTGTCTCCTTGCTCAGCTGGGATGCAGGATTGATTGTTTCTAGTTGCCTTTTCTAGAGCCAAAGGCTGAGTGCACTTGCAACATAGTTTCTTACTGTTTTCTTCTTAATTAAAAAAAAATCATTGATTCTAACGTATGGCAATCTTTTCATAATTGCACTTGTGCTACTTTGAAAATGCTGTTACAAAGAGTTGAACTCTGTTGTTGGCTAGGGGTCTTTCTAAAAACAGACTGGAAACCCAGCGCAAGCTTAAGTGTGGTGGTGTCACTGTGGAGTGGTGTGGGACATATAAACGAATTCAGCCACATGCCTTGCAGGAAGAGGCTGGTGCTTAGTCCAAGTCCATGTGTGGTACGCACCTGCACCAAATACTGTGTTCCCTTTTGTGGGAAGCACACAGATTGAACAGATACTACCTCTTGTGAGAAACAAGTACACGTGGAGTAGTTAGATCCGATATTTTATGGCTAGGGCTGTTCAGTCTTCAAGGTGCATCCGTATACAAACAACCCTATGAAGTAAGTAGGTGGGAATGTGTGTGACTGGTATTTGTTATACCTAATTTACTGATGACAAAACTGAGTTTCACATGAGTTACAATGTGTTCATGGGGGTTTATGTGGTACCAGTAAGTGGCAGAACTGGCGTATGAATCCAGGTCTTAGGCTCGAACCCGCAGCCTAAGAGTACACACTATGGGAGTTCAAAGGAAGGGCAGATGTTCAATGTGTCACTGGATGCTGTCTTGTGGCACCCTGCACACAGCCCCTACATGCCCCTCTGTCACCGTTTCAGAAGAAACCCTGAAAGCTGACCTTGAGAGCCTCCATCACACCCTGGCCACTTCTGCTCTCACTCCATCGGTTACATCCTCTTTGCCACATTTCTGAAGCTGTGACCTTCCCACTAGCCCTCACCTGTCTCTCCACTCCATTTGTCCGTTGATCCAACGTCCCTTCTGTGTCACAGGTCACCTGTTTCTTTCCTCTCTCTCTTTTCTTCCCTTCACCGTGTGAGCATTCCCTGAATCTCCTCTGTGAATGCCATTCAGCCCTCAGCCTGAAACTGCTTATCAGTAAGCTCTCCAGTGACATCTCAGTCCTTTTTTTCAGTCCTTACTGCCATGGTTCTCCTTGCAGTCTGCCTCTGTGGACCACCCACCATTTCCAGAATGTCTCCTCTTGTTGCTTCTGGGTGCCTTCTCGTGGCTGCATTCCTGCTGCTGTGTGGGATCTTCCATTGTTCTCCCTCCTCTCTACCTCTTAAATAGGGACCCCCCCCCCCCCCCCGGAGTTGTTTATGGTGCTCTGAGGCATGAGAACTGAATTACCCATGGACCTTTTCTTCATGTCCAGTAGCCAAAAAGATGACTCCCTCCAAGGTCTCCAGTTCCCACACTCTCCCGAGACTCCAATCTCTATATATCGTATCACACCATGCCAAAAATGGAGCAGAAGTTCTTTCCATCTGTTACGAGTCCTTCTCCAGCTTCCCAAAATAGAAGCCTTGGTGTTGTCTTCATATGGGGTCATCAGGAAATCTTGATGCTTTTATCTCAGAATGATTTATTATGGCCTCCTAATTAGCCTCCCTCCAGAAAGTCTTTCATTTCACTTCTAGAGTTACCTTCCTCTCAATTTAATCTGATTATATCACTTTCCTGATTAAAGGTCCCTGTCTCCCATTTGTCTTCCCTGCAGGGCCAGAGCCAGCACCAGTGCCCTGCCTGCAGTGGACACTGACAAATATTTGTGGGATGAGTAAATCTGGCTCCAGTCTCACTTGTCAACCTTATCTTCCTGGGACTTGCCTCCCTGCTGTCTTGCACTTACCTTCTCACCAGTTCCCAGACACCTCCAGCTCTTTACTATGTCCTGCTTTTTGTGGTTTTTCTACTTTTCTTTTGCGCCCCTTATTAAATTTCAGCTTCAATCTATTTTTCCTCGGGCACCTTGCTCTTGGGTTCACAAGGAGAAATACCTTTGTATTTTTCTGTATTTTTTTTTTTTAGATTTTTATTTATTTATTTATCTTTAGAGGGGAAGGATAGGGGAGAGGAAGAGAAATATCAATGTATGGTTGCCTCTCATGTGTCCCCTGCTGGGAACTGGCCTGCAACCCAGGCATGTGCCCTGACTGGGAATCGAACCGCGATCCTCTGGTTCGCAGGCCCGCGCTCAATCCACTGAGCTACACGAGCCAGGGCTGTATTTTTCTGTATTTTCTTTGTTGAATTCCGTCCACTTCATTGTATGTCTTCCTTTTTTGTTCTCAACCATTTCCTATGTTACTTTTTATATTCCTGATTCCAGATGTTTTTGAATTCACCCATTGCTTGTTTGGGGATATTTCATTCAGTTTGGAGGGCTGTGTTTCAGTTTTCTTTTGCCTCACGGTGTTTTGTGGGGGGTGGGGGTGCAAGGAGGAGGAGAATGTGCAGCACTTGTTTGGTTCTGATTTTTCTGTTTCTAGGTATTTCGTGGGTGTTTTTCCTAATTCAGGGGCTGTCGTTTCTGTCAGAAGAGTGAGACGCAGCGTCTTGAGTGGCTGGCGGTGATGGGGACAGACAGTGGGGGCGGGGGGTCTTGTTTCCCTGCGTTTGTGCGAATCTGGACTTCGCCCCCTCCTGCACCCCCATTGCCCCAGTCCTGCTCTCCACGTGCTCCCCTGGAGAAGCAGCGCTTCTCTGAGGCCTCTGGCCTCTCTCGCCGTCCAGCCCTTTCCCTCAGGCAGAGCTTGCGCCCAGAACTACGGGGTCCCACTCAGGCGTGGCCCCACTCAGGCGTGCGTGTGGCCGGTGGGCACTCCGCGCGTGGGGCTTTCCCTGCCTGGGTGTGGTTTTGCCTGCGCTTCATCAGCGTTCTCTCCATGCCTCTGCTCCCCGCTTCCCTGGAGTTCCCCCCCCTTCACACCCCCTGGGTTGCAGCCGCAGCAGGAGCTCCTTTGGAAATTGGTGTTTGTTTCTCCACCCAGAGGTGACTTGAAGTCTGTGGTGTTCTCTGCCCTTAAGAATGCTGAGCGGCTTGGGGCTTGGGTCATTTGTCCTACTGTTGATTTTGTGGTCTTTTGGGGAAGGATGTATAAAGAGACTTGGATCCATTCAGCTACCACTGTCTTCCGGAAAGCTCCCACAAGGAAAGTTATATCCTCCCCACTTTTAGACGAGAAAACCAAGACTCAGAAGAGCTCCAGGACTTGGCCAAGATCGCACAGGTACTGATTAGCAGGGTCTAAGGAGACTGTGCCCTTTTACTTAGCTCAGAGAAACTGTCACCCCTTATTATGAAGCTTAGGTATGGGTTAGCATAGGGGTGATGTAAATTTTCCTGATACGCTTTTAAAGTACTACAGGGAAGTGAAGGTCCCCCGAAAACATTTAATGTTCTTTAAAAGAAGTTTCAGGTCTATTGTGTGACAGTATATAAATATTTCCAAACCAAAAGACCGTATGGCTTTACCTTTTTACAATGAAATGAAAAAGGTTTTGTGGTATTCTGTTGATGCGTAGTGTCGGAGATCAGCAGAGGATGGAATCTGGTTTGAAACGCGGGTGGTAGTCATTCCCAGGTGAGGCACGAAAGGACCGCCCCTGCTGGAGAACAGGGTTCTGTGTCTTGGAGGAGGCCGGATCGGGAAGCGCCACTGTGCGCACGCAGCGGTGTCGGAGGTGTCGGGCCCCTCCCTCCGTGTGGACGAGGGTGGCGGCCTTCGCGTCCTGTCTTCAGGCGCAGCCTCTCTCCTGAGCTTTCTCTTTGGGGATTTGAGTGCCCGAAACTTGAAAAACGAAGAAGTACAAAGAAAGAAAAAAAACCTCTGAACTCATGTTATCCGGAGTTGACTATTGCTAGTTTTCTGGAAGTTTTGCTCTGCTGTTTTTTTACCCTATTCTATATATTTTTAAACAAAATATTATATTGTGTGGGCTAGTTTGTAGCCTAGTTTTTGGACATACCAATAAAATGTGTACATTTTTCTTATAAATCATCTATTTTTTCCTTTTTTCTTTAACTCTTTTTTTAAATATATTTTATTGATTATGCTATTACAGTTGTCCCATTTCTCCCCCATCATTCCCCTCCACCCTGCACACCCCCTCCCACCCACATTCCCCCCTTTAGTTCATGTCCATGTGTCATAAGTTCTTTAGCTTCTACATTTCCCACACTATTCTTGCCCTTCCCCTGTTTTCTACCATCCGTCTATGCTACTTATTCTCCGTACCTTTTCCCCCCTCTCCTCCTCCCACGCCCCTGTTGCTGACCCTCCATATGATCTCCATTTCTGTGTTTCTGTTCCTATTCTATTGTTTGCTTAGTTTGCTTTTGTTATAAAAAGGACAGCAAACTCACAGATATTAAATCATCTATGTTTAACAGCTATAAATGTATTCCTTTAGATAGAGGTACCATACTTTAGCTAATCAGCCTGTCGTTGTTGATTTAGGTTGCTTTAGGTCATTTTTGCTAGGATAGCATTACAGTGAATATTCTTGCAAATATCTCTTTGTATATATTTCTGATACATGAGGAGTGACTGACTCTCCTTTTAAGATGGATTGCCAAATTTTTCTGTTTTGAGAAATAAAATAAACTGTACAAAACCTTTCCTCATTTGTTTTTAGTTTCCTTCCACTTTCCATCTTTGTTTTGTGTTCAAGTTTAAGGAGCTCTGCAGGCTCATTCCTTGACCTCTCAGTTTTTCTTCTTCAGGACTCATTTTTGCAACAAATTCTTCTATTTTCTACAACTTTAGGTGCCTTCTATATGCTGTGGACACCCAGACACTGACTTTTTAGCCAAATTATAAATTAATCTTCAGTTGCTATTATCAAATCTCTTAACTAGATGTTTCATTCATAATCTCATAGCAGCATACTGAAACCCTGAACATTTCTCATCCTTCCCACTCCCTTAGCAGGAGAGGGTGGCAGAGCTGAGTTATTTGGCTGCCCACTGGACATCTTGCTGCAGTCACCGAGAGACATTTCAAAACAATAACCACAGCTGTTAACGTTTATTGAGATGATTGTGTGCCAAGTATCATGCCAAGTGTTTCCATGCATTAGCTTATTTTATCATAATGGCCACATAGGTTCTCCTATGATTCCCAATTTGTAGATAATGAAAACAGAGGCGCAGAAGCTTACATTCTAGCTAGTAAATCTTACTCTGCTCTTTACAGATATGCTGTGTGGTTTATACAGTGGAATTCCTGATGCTGTGCCCTACAGCGTCTTCCCAAAGTGCTTCTCTTGGCGAATGGTGTGCTCCATCTACCCAGAAGCTCAGACCAGAAAATTGAGAGTCGGTTTTGGTACCTCTTTCTCCCTCATTTGTCAGTGTTTCTGGTGATGCTGACTTCCAAGTGGGTCCCAAATAATGCCACTGTTCTGTACTCCTACTGCGTGCGCCCCTTCCCCCAGACCTGGCCACCTTCATTTCCTGCCTCAGCAACTCCTAACCCACGCATGCTTCTGTTCTTGTCCTCGGAAGGAGTCCTCTCACTGAATGGTCTTTTAGGAATGAAGACGTAATCTTTCTCGCCCTGTTCACAGCCTCCCGTTGTAGTCAGAAAGAATAAAAAAATCACTGCTCCAGCTCAGAAAGCACTGCATCCCACCCCCCCAGCCACACCCTGCCTCCCTGGACTAGGCCACCCTTTTTCTCCCTCACAGGTTCTGCACCTGCTCCTCCTGTCTGAGCTACTCCTCAGCTCTGCTCTACACCTGAGTAACTCCTGCTCCTCTTTCTGGTTTCATTTTGTTTTATTTTTTTTTAATTGCAGTTTATATTCAATATCATTTTGCATTAGTTTCAGATATACAGCATAGTGGCTAGGCAGTCACGTCCCCTCCCAGTATTTCAGGTACCCACCTGGCCCATCCACAGGCATTACAATATTATTTACTGTGTTCCCTGTGCTGTATTCGACATTTCTGTGACTGTTCTGTGTGTTTACAAACTGGTAGGTACTTCTTAATCCCTTCACCTTTTTCACTGCCCCTGCCCCATTCCTCCACCCCCATCCCCCGCTGGCAGCCATCAGTCTGTTCTCTGCATCTATGCGTCTGTTTCAGTTTTGTTTATTTTGTTCTTTAAATTGCACATGCAGGTGAAGTCCTACGGTATTTGCCTCTCTCTGGCTGACTTCTTTCACTTAGCAGAATTCCCTCCAGGTCATCCTGCCCCTCACGGGAGCGGGAAGCTTGCTCAGATCTGTGATATGAGGGTCTGAGTGTTCCTCCTGACATCCTCCGACTCCTGCTCTTCATCTTCACCGTGCTGAACACAGTGTGTAGACTTCTGCCCTTAGGCTCAGACTCATTTATAATGTAATCTTAGACTCTGTGGGATTATTTATCACATATCTCCCCCCTCCCCCACCAGTGGTGGCTGTAGCAATTTTGTTCACCTTTGAACTTCAACCCTAACATAATCCCTGGCACATAGTAAACATTCTTCAAATATTTAAAGAAAAAAGAAAACATAAAACACGTTGAGCTCTGCCTGCACCTGGATGTCAGATGAGCTGGGACGGTCTTTCTGCTGTCAGGGGTGTGAATGTGTATTTGGTTCTCTGTGTTTGTCCACCCAGAGCCTAAAGCCTTCGGGTGTGGGACCCGCCTTCAGGCAAACAAGGGAGTGGAAGGTGGCATGTGATGCAGGACTAAGAATCAGTGGAGGGTGGAAAGGGCCACAGCTCTGCTTCTGTCCCAGTGGGAGAGCTCACTGTGACCCCTAATCGCGGCGGAAGGATTGAATTAGACGCAGTCCTTAAAGTTTTTATTTGGTAAGCAAAGTCATACTGAGCAACAGTTATTATGGTTTTTTTTCCTTCCTGCGCCTCTCAGCTAGAGGAGTGCCTGTGTTTAATTTTGTATGGCCAAAGTCTCAGCCACTGCAAGTGTGCCATTTCCGCTTTCAGGAGCAGGGACAGCATGGCCGGGGGCCGCCAGGCCTGATCACTGCAGAGGAGGCAGTGTTCAGCCAGAGCCTCTCCGAAGCTGCAGTGTGTCACTCTGGCAATCTAATCTGTCCTCCAGGCACCTGCGTTGGGATCTCTTAAGGCTGGCATTAGTCTGGTTTTGAAGACAGTTTTTCTTTCTGATCACACACTCTTCCTGCCTGAAGCTGTGAAGTCGCAGAAGAGCTATGCTTTAAAATCCAGATTTCTCTGCCAGTGACAGCGCCCTCACAGGCACAGTGCCACATGCATGGAGACAGTCTCTGCCTTCTTGCTCTACTGCATTTTCCTGGTCAGACTACAGACAAAGGCGGTGGCCACTGTGCTTGTCCTTGTGTACTTTTGCCTTTTGCTAGGCTGGATTCTGAGCAGAAAGCAATGGGCTTTCTTCTCTGTCCATGCATGCAGGTTTATCCTTTGGATGCTTAAGAGTAGCTGAGGCCAACGAGCGGTGTTCTGTTAACACTACACTTGGCCAAACTATACACTGGGCTGGAAAGCTGCCATCCCATTTTTAAAAATTACTACCAGAAATATGTAGCGCCTTGAATGCTATCAGTTCATTTCTCCTTTATAAAAATAGTGTTGATGTTAGTAAAGTCTAGCCGGGATTGGCAAACTTTCTCTCTAAAGGGCCTGGTAGTAAGTAGCTAGGGTTCGTGAGCCGTGCGGTCTGTCACCAGCTGCTGAACCCTGCTGCTGTCAGGGAGGAAGCAGACACAGACAGTATGTAAAGGAATAGGGTTGGCTGTAGTCCAATAAAACTTTCATGACAAAATAAATAGATGGCAAGATTTGGCCTGTGGGCCGTAGTATGCTGATGTAATTAACATAATTGCCCAAATTAAAACATTTAAAGCAGGGAGATTGATTTGGATGAAACAGAAAAATGGGAGACTTCTGCTCTCACAGTCAGTGCCTAACCTCAGATTTGAGAGAAGAATGCAGTGGCCCTTGTTCAACAAGTGTAACTGAGTCGGATGCCATCCACATCAGATAACAGTCCGGTTCCATGAAGCCATTCGAATGGAAGCGCATTTAGATATGCAGAGAGACGTAAATCCTGCCCCATTCCTTATAATTAATGCTAATGCATCTAGGCTGTCTTCGATCAGCATAGATTGGACGTCTGCTCTTCCTCCATTCCTGGCTGGGTGAGATCATGGCACAGCTCTGTCCCAGAAGAATAATGTTGGATTTTCTGCTAAAATAATGTGAGCTTTAGCTGAACAGTACATTAGGGATCCCCTCATGTGATCCTGGGCCCTGGTGTGATCTGTATGAAACCACTGTTTCTCCGCAAGCCCTGGACGTTTCCAGGAGGGTGGGCTATGGACAGAATCTAGGTGGCGAGTGTTGGAGAACGTTCAGACCATTGTGCTCAGGACAAGTTGTCACCATGGACGAAACCACAGGTTTCAGGAGTTGATGCTGTAGAAGTAGGAATGGGTGAAAAATTGCGTTGGTTGGTCATTTTCTTTTGTGAGAAAACTTCTTCCAGGCAGCATGAACATTTCAGACATTCATGATTAAATCTGATGTAGGTACAGGTTTGTTAATAGTTCAGTGGTTTAATGGAGTTTTAGATCCTGTCCAACCTTTTCCATTTCTCAGCTAGGAAAATCGAGGCTGTCTCAGTAACATTGTCATAACTCACTTTCATGTTCTGCTGTGTTATCTGTGTGCCATGTATTCTAACATGTTAAGTTAGGAACTAGTGACTCAGAAGTGGGTATAACTGTTGGTATATTCTTTATTTGCACATCGATTTTATCCATCGTTGTAGTGGAGGTGAAGCTGCAAGTTCCCATATTTAGTAAATAAAAGTACAGGACACCAAGTTAAATTTGGATTTCAGATTTGAAAAGACATTTTTCAGAATAAAAGTGTATATTAAAGGCAATATTTGTACTGAAAGCATCCTTGTTTTTTTGATATTCAGATTTAACTAGATGCCCTGTATTTTATTTGGCAGCACTCCTGGGGGCACAAAGATGAAAGTTGAGAGAGACGAGCTATGGTGGCAACAAGAATGTGCTAGTTTACAAATCCTTGCACCCACCTGGAAAGCTTATTAAGAACTTTAATTTCCAGGCCCACGCCAGAGAGTCTGGATCAGTAGGACTGGGAAGGGGGTCAGGTACTAGTATTTCTCCACAGTGCCTGCTGTGACTGTGCAAAGTGTCGGGGCCTGCTCTTCTGTGATGTCCCCTCACTGGTGCTCTCTGGAACTCAGGTTTCCAGGGAGGTGGCTCTCTGGGGTTGACACCATTGCCCTCCACTGGCTGGGAGTCTGTAAAGGTTTTGCCCCATTCATTTGGGGGTTAGATGCTACAGAGGTTGTCTTGAGGCATACTTACTGATTACCCAGACCCTTACTTTCATTTCCTTCATATCCCAGCGTGACATCAGGGCCCAGGCTTAGAGGAAAGGGAAAACAGACTTGATAAAGTGAACTGATTGAGGAGGAGGATGATGACCGAGGAAAGGTTCAGTCTAAAATTCTTCAGAGCTTCCTTTCAAACCCCCTTTCACCAAGTTCCTCCGTTCTCCCACTTTTTAGTGTTTCCTCCTGAGTGATGGAACTTTACAGTTAAAAATGACCTTGGAAGAAATCATCTGGTCCAAAATCCTTGAAATCCACTCCAGCCTCGGTGTTCCCAGCGTCCTGTGGTGGGACGGTGATGCCTATCTGCTACAACAGGGGGCAGAGTCTGGGGTGAGCCATTGAGAAGCTCAGCTCCCTGGCTCGGTGGACCACACGGGCAGCTTTGCAGTTTCATGGGCACAGGGAAGCTTTCCTCTTGGATGACAGAAAAGCTGTAAAATCTGTGATGTATTAGAGGGAAAAAGCAAGGAGTTGGGGTTCAGAGGAAGCAGCATAGCCTCTTGGAGAAAAGACCCCTTCCGTGGAGAGCAAACGTCAGACTGTAAGGGGAACCATAAACTTAGAATTTAACTTAATTAGATTGTGAAGGTGTTACTACCACATTAGCTACAATGGGGGGTTTAGCTTGAAGCCCTGATTTTTGTTGAAGGGAGCAGCCCTTTCCCTGAGTTGTTGAGTAATGGGCTCTACCATAACAAAGGAATGAGAAGCAAGCAGTTTCGATCACTCTTGTGTAGTGATTTCATAAGCAGTTCAGATGGTCTTCCTCAGGCCATCCTGAATCCCAGCAGTTGGCAGGGATAGCTGGTGGTTTTAGGAAGTCACGCGGGAAAAAAAACCGGAGAGGTATTTGAAGCCGCCTGAGGAAGAGCATAGCAGGTCACTTCCTGCAGAGCTGACAGGCCAGGAGCTGAATGAAAGGAACACGTGCTCCCGAACCAGGTGTTAGAAGACGTTGGGACGCTGCAAGTAGGCATTTGGTGCATACACCTGTTATTTGAAGATAAGTAAGATTAATGCAAAAGAATTTAACCAAGTGATTTCCTTTTTTTTTCCTGTCCCCCTTTAATGTTAATTTTTTTTTAATTTTGTTTTTCAACTATAGTTGACATTCAATATTATTTTCGTTAGTTTCAGGTACACAGCACAGTGGTTAGACAATCTTACAAAGTGATCCCCCGATCATTAAGCTACCTGGCACTGTGCTTAGTTATACAATATTGTTGGCTATATTCTCTGTCTATGGTGTACTTTATTATCCCTGTGACTATTTTGTAACTTCCAACTTGTACTTTTTAATCCTTTCATATTTTTCACTCAGCCCCCAAACCGCCCTCCCCTCTGGCAACCATGAGTTTGTTCTCTGTACCAAAATATATTCTTACAAGTATATTTTTGGACTAGAGTGTACTTATTTAAAGCATCACTCTGGCATGCTCATTTACTTTGAAACTTGGGCCAGCAAAAGCATTCTGGGCCAGCTCATTTGTCTTTACAGAGTACACCCCAGTTTGGGGGGATTAGACTGGAACATTCGAGTAGACTTACACCTACATCTCTCTCTCTCTCTCTCTCTCCTCCTCTCTCTCTCTCTCTCTCTCTCTCTCTTTCTCTTTTTCTTCTTCCCTCCTTCCCTCCCTCTTCTTTTCTCTCTTTGTCTCTCAGTATGAGTTGCATTTTGTGATAGGTAGCTGTAACTGTTACTCTAATAGACAAGCTTAAAAAAATAAAATAAAGGGCCTCCTTGAGTTGAGTATACATGTGCCATAACATTAGAGAGTCGAATATTTAGAAATCTAGCTTTCTAATTTCTAAGTATAGTCAACTTGCCTAAAGAAATTTATATTCTTCTCTCATGTTGTGATTATATGTGAACTCATGAACATTATTTTGGATGGTCAAACTTCAGTGGATTTTATAGTTGTGGATTCTTAGTTTTGAACGTGTGGATTATCTACATCATTCAAAATCCTAACCCCGCCTCCTCCTGGAGTGCGCTCCGAAGGCGTTCTTTCTCAGTCATCGTGTGGGTGGGTGTACATACAAGGCACTCAGACCTTCTCTGAAGGCCGACAGTTTTGCGTTATTAGGATGTCATGCAAAATAAATCATAGAGTATACTTTGTAACCAAATATAAATAACATTTGTGTTATCCATACCTTTGACCTATCAGTTCTATTACTATTTTTTTCAGGCAAGAATTATTGAAAAATGAATAGATGCACCTTATGTTTTTGTTTAAAGAACTATATTAATGATGTCTTCAAACATTCCTAGAGGGAATGCAGTCCAATAGTAATTATTAATCTTCATTATTATTAACTTGCTTTATTTATATATTACTTCACAGGTCAGAATTTACATTTGTACCCATTCCTTCTCTTGATACTTACCAACAACCCAGGGTTATTTTGAGTGAGGGATGCAGGGATCATTAGTTCCTGTTAAAAGATGAATGAAGTGAAATTCAGAATGATTGAGATTTGCCCAGAGACCTGTTAGCTGTTCAGTAGTATAGAGTAGGGGATTAAAGTTCTAGTCTTATAAAAGAACTCAAGCATGGAAAAGTACAAACATGTACAAAGTAAACAGGGTAGAATGGTGACCCGTGTCTCCACATGCCCATCACCCAACCTCAACAATTACCAGTATTCTGCCCTCTTATCTCATCTCTACCTTCATCAGCTTTACCCCCACATGATGATGATGTTGGTTTTGTTGGTTTTATTTAAAGTTTACATACACTGAAAAGCACTAGTCTCAGCTATGAAGTTTTGACAGTTGGATATACTTATGTAACTTACACCCCATCATGATCATTCCATGTCCCAGAAAATCCCCCTCATTCATCCTCCCTAGGTAGCTAATGCTTTTTTTGGCCTGAGATTAGTTAGGTTGTTGTCCTCTTCACAGCAGTGGAATCTCTCAGCCTGGCTTCTTTTGTTCAGCATCATGGCCATAGAGCTCTAGATTGTTGACCCGAACTCCAGTGCTGTTTGTTGAAACCAGAGCTCTATCACCATTTCGTAGTTAGAGAAAGAGGATTCCCTAAAGGATGCCCTGAGCAAAT
Source organism: Glossophaga mutica (assembly GCA_039655065.1). NCBI lineage: Eukaryota > Metazoa > Chordata > Mammalia > Chiroptera > Phyllostomidae > Glossophaga > Glossophaga mutica. The sequence continues at coordinate 46,486,236 of CM077306.1, read as the reverse complement.
CCAGGCACAGGCCTCACCTCATTATTGCTTGCGCTCACGTAGAGATGAGCAGTTTTTCTTTACATAAGAAGGATCCACCATTCCCTTCAAAGGTGACAGCTGATTCTGTGTGGAGGGTTGGGGGTTGGAAGAGGTGCAGCACCATGAAATCGTTTGCCTGTAGCTAGCTGAGTCATTTGGTTACTACGGGTGCGTCCTCACCTCTCAGGTCCTCTACTGATTTTGCCTAATGTAGCTGCCTCTGTTTTTGGAGGCCTCTTAATCAAACTCCATTTGAGGTTGTGCTGATTTTTTAAGGTCAAGTATTGATAATTTCAAGGTTCAGAAAGCCATTTACCTGTCTTACCCTTTTTAAATGAGATTACTTAATGGTTCAGTTTTGCTAATTAAGTAGAGGACAAATGATCAAAATAGTGGTTAAATTACTGTACCCAGAGCTTGCATGTAATTTCATTTCATTTCATTCCATTTAAAAGAAGTCAGTGAGGACTCAACAGTAGAATTAGATCCAAATGTGTTTTTCTTCTGTAGGGAATTTTCTTTGAATTCTTTTAACTCAATTATCTCTAGGTTAGAGAAGGACAACACAGACCTCCCACCTCCTCCCTCCCAAGAAAGGCAGACTTACTCTTTCAATATCAGGGAAGACATTAGAATCTGTATCGGAAAGGCTCATAAGCAGAGCAGTGAGCCCAAGGATGAGCTGATTGGCAGGTGGCCTCCAGCCCCTCTGACAGGCAGCAGTTTCTATCCTGAAGAAAGTTTGTGTGCTGGTGTTGCCGAATTACTTGTAGTTTCTATTAACTGATTGGAAAGAAGAGAACCCAAAAGGTAAAATTAGCTTTGACCTTATCCCTTTGCCGTTAGTGTTGAGGAAATACTGGGTGATGTATTTTGTCACATGAAACTTCTGAAGGATGTGATTGGCTTCTGGGAGTTGCAGCCGCTGCTGATGATCAGTGCTGAATCGTGCTCATTCATTAGGAGACACAGGATGGAATCTTCTCATTCTAACCTCCTTCGTTTATTTGCTGGAACACTTCCATAAAGAGAAACTTTCCTGTATCAAGGGCTCAGTTACCCTAAGGTATAGCTCGTTGTAGAGAAGTGGGATAAATGCCAAAGCTTTCCCTTTATTTACCAGTTTCAAAATGAGATGGTCAGCTAGCCTCATCCAAAGGTGGCCAATTATTATTTTTTAAAAGATAATTATGAACTTTTGGATTTAAACACATTTGCTCTGTTTCGGTTCATTTATAGTCATTATTCTGTTTGTCTGATTTGGGGCTAGGGAAGCCTCTTCTAATTGGCTTCTAAACTGTACATATGGTATTATGTATGTATGCGTGCGTGTATGTATCCATCAATTACCTCTTTGCCTTTCTATTTATTAGTAACATGATCCTCCCTGTCTTTGGTAGATAAGATGTTCCCTGCTCATTGTGCTCTTTTGTTTCCGGACCTGGAATCAGCCATTTGTTCTAGGAGCTGCAGTTCCTTTGAATGCAAATAGATTTCAAGACACAGTGTGGTCACCAAGGTGGTGACTCCAACTTGGCTAGTCATTATTCTGGGCCTTTTCAGAGGATAAAGTTAGGAAATTTTCCCTTTAAGTAAAATACTTCAGGGGTGCTTACTGATACTTCAATTCAAATCGTAAACTACCAAAAAATGATAATTAGCTTAAAAAGCTAATTCAAGCTAAAGCCAAATCACTACAAGAGGAGCCAAACGAATAATGATAAAATCATAGCAAATAGCCCTGGCTTGTGTGGCTCAGTGGACTGAGCACCGGCCTGCAAACCAGAGGGTCACCAGTTCAGTTCCCAGTCAGGGCACATGCCTGGGTCACAGGCCAGGTCCCCGGTAGGGGGCATGTGAGAGGCAACCACACACTGATGTTTGTCTCCCTCTCTTTCTCCCTCCCTTCCCTGCTCTCTATAAATAAATAAATACATACATACATACATACATACATAAATTCTTTTTAAAAAAAGCATAGAAAATAGAACTGTACAGAGATCTGGAAACATATGGTGTGTGTTTTTTTGCCTACTCTATTTACCCTTTCACAAAAGCTACCTTCGAACATGTCAGAGTAGAGAAGAGATTCAAGAAGTTGAAGTTTAACTATGAGTCACTGGCTTTGGCAGTAGGAAGTGACCGAGGACCTGATGAGAAGTGATTTATATGAAGTGAGGGGATCAGAAAACAGATTACAGCAGTTCAAGAAGGGGAAGAAGAGCAACAAGTAGAAAACTTATTTGAACAAATAATAAAGGAGAACTTCCCCAATATGGCAAAGGAAATAGACTACCAGGACGTCCAGGAAGCTCAGAGAATCCCAAAGAAGTTGGACCCAAGGAGGAACACATCAAGGCACATCGTAATTACATTAGCCAAGATTAAAATGAAGGAGAGAATTCTAGAAGCAGCAAGGGATAAGGGGACAGTCACCTACAAAGGAGTTCCCATCAGACTGTCAGCTGATTTCTCAAAAGAGACCTTCCAGGCAAGAAGGGACTGGAAAGAAATATTTGAAGTCTTGAAAAGCAGGGACCTACATCCAAAATTGCTCTTTCCAGCAAAGCTGTCATTTAGAATGGAAGGTCAGATAAAGCGCTTCTCAGATAAGGTCAAGTTCAAGGAGTTCATCATCACCAAGCTCTTATTATATGAAATGTTAAAGGGACTTATCTAAGAAAAAGAAGATAAGGAATATGACAGTGAAAAGACAGCAAACTCACAGCTATTAACAACCACACCTAAAACAAAAGCGAACTAAGCAAACAGCTAGAATAGGAACAGAACCACAGAAATGGAGATCATATGGAGGGTTAGTAACAGGGGCGTGGGAGGAGGAGGAGGGGGAAGGTACAGAGAATGAGTAGCATAGACGGTGGGTAGAAAATAGACAGGGGCAGGGTAAGAATAGTATGGGAAATGTAGAAGCTAAAGAACTTATGACACAAGGACATGAACTAAAGGGGGGAATGTGGGTGGGAGAGGGTGTGCAGGGTGGGGGGAATGATGGGGGAGAAACGGGACAACTGTAATAGCATAATCAATAAAATATATTTAAAAAAAAAAAGAAAACAGATTACAGCAGTTCAAATGGAGAATTTTGTATTTAGCCAATTTTGGCTTCGGTTGATCCACCTTCATCTGCTTTCTGACTTTGAAGTTGTTCTTGGAAAAGGGCTTTTATATCTAGAAGTGAGGAATTTGGTGTGTGAAAAGAAGCCAAGTTCACGGCCTGTAAACTGCTCCATACCCATGGCAGTCCTGGGATTCCTTTTTGGTCAGGACAGCTCTTTGTCATCATCTTGTCAGATTTCTACCACCGATTTTAACTTTAATGTTGTTATTATTAGTTAACAAGAGGCAGCATGTAAGATGCTTTGACTGGTGTTTAGTTTTATACAGGGTGGAGGCAAGAGGGCCTGGCTTCCATGTCTGTGGTTAGTCTGGAAAACATACGTGTTCACGCACACAGTTGATATCTAGGCAAAGCATACACGTGTGCATGTTATCGTAATCGCAGATGCAGGCTTGAATTGTTTTACTTACTCCATAGGGAGATTGTGACTTAATTGCAGAGCTAATTTCTTTGCTTTGCAAGAAGAACTCTTCTCATATGGGTTTAAAGTGCCAGTCTCAAAAGTATGTTCCTCTTCAAATCGATTATCTACAATAAATGAAGGAAATATGTTAAACATTTCCAATTGTTGGAGTATTAAATTTTCTTTAATGTATATTGCAAAGGAGAATTGTTTTTGATGAGGAAAAATGCAATCTTCCCAGCTTCTAAGGTTAGTATTTACATGTTAGCAAAACTCCACTATTATTTAGAATCTGTCTCCAAGGGAAGCATTTTATGACACATAAATGAAGTATCATTGTGGCACTTTAGCTGTAATGTTCATTTTAAAAGAGGAAATGTTAATATTTTGAAATAGACATCAGCGAAATGCAATGTTAGAAGAACAGGTTTCCTTTTGATATTTCAATAGAGAACAGCTTCCCGGCCCCTCTCTCTAGGACTGTAGGACCCGGTACAGTAAAGATGGAAGAGACCGGCCTTGGTGAAGTTAAAGAGTTCTACTCTGCGGAAGACAACACCCAAAGAGTGAGAAGACAAGCCACAAACTGGGAGAGACTATTTGAAAATGACACATCTGATAAAGGACTGTTGCCCAAAATATACAAAGAATTCTTAAAATTCAACAATAAGAAAACAACCCAATTAAAAATGGGACAAAGATCTTAACAGACACCTCCTCAAAGAAGATGCACAGATGACAAATAAGCAAATGTAAAGATTCTCCACTTCCTGCAGCATTAGGAAAATGCAAAGAAAAACAGCAACGAGCTACCACTGCACTCCCGTTAGAATGGCCCAGACCCAGAACACTCACCCACCAACTGCTGGCGGGGACATGGAGCAGCAGGGACTCTCTTTCATTGTGTGTGGGAATGTCAAATGGTACAGCTACTTTGGAAGGCAGGTTGGCAGTTTCTTGCAAATCTAAACAAATTCTTACCACACTGTCCAGCAGTCATGCTCTCTAGGATTCACACAAAGGGATCAAAAACTTATGTCCACACAAAAACCTGTTCTGGGTGTTTATAGCAGCTTCATTTAATAATTGCTCAAACTTGGAAACAACCAAGATGTCCTTCCATAGGTGAATGTGTAAATAAACTGTGGTACATACAGAAAAAGTCAAAACTCTGGAGTCAGTAAAAAGATCAGTGGTTACCAGAAGTTGGGAAGAGGTGGGGCGGTACAGATGGGATGGCTAGACAGAGCACAGAGAATGTTTAGAGCAGTGAAGGTACTCTGTACGGTGCCATAGTGAGAGATCCCTGTCGTTATATGCTTGTCCACACACACAGAAGGTACACCAAGAGTGGGCCCTCGTGTAAACTGTGGACTTTGGGCGACTATGATGTGTCAGTGCAGGTTCGTCAGTTGTAACAAATGAACCGCTGTGGCAGGAGACCGTGATAATGGAGAGGGTGTGCACGAGCACACGGCGAAGCTCTGCACCTTCCCCTCAGTTTCACTGCGAACCGGAACCGGCTCTAAGAAGCCGTCCTGACTGTCAGAAGTTCTGGGAACAAGGAGGTAGAAGGAAATTGGAATTCTTGAGTTTCTACATCTCTCACTATTTCTTAGAATTAGTAAATAGGGAAAATATGGGCTAGAGGTGAAGAATCAAACAGAACTGAAATTCACAGTTGGAGGAAGTATATCCAAATTCCATATAACACTTTTTGACTAAAAAAAAAAAACAAAGCAAAATTTATTTTTTCCAAAGTGAGAATTAATTCCATAGTGGGCTTCTTCAAAACGAAAGTGTAAGTGTGATCCTGGACAAAAGGGCGTGCAAGGTAGACTGTCAGAGCTGGAGCTGTGTGGTCATCCAGGAGTGTGGTAACAACATCCTTAGTTTATAAAAGCGAGAGAGAGCGAGAGAGCGAGAGAGCGAGAACGAACTAGCTCCAGAGACACTGCTCCGTGGTGAGCACAGAGTTACACACCTGGGAGCAGTAGAGCCGTGACTAGCAACCCAGACCAGGTAACCTACTGGTCATTGTGGTGTTGGCTGTATTGGGGTGCTTGGTGGTCACTCCTCTTTCCCTGCCTGGGTCTCCCACACCTTAGTTAGGAAGCCTAAGGGCTGCAGAGATACTCAACTATATACATCTGTGTGTGTTCACACACACATATGACATGCAGAAAAATTCTCGGTGTCTTCTAAAATGATGATGATAAATTGAAACATGGCTTCAGCGTATCCTTGAAATCTCTGACATGCAGGCTTTTGGCAAGTGCTTTTACTCCTTTGCTGGCCAGAGTCCCACTAAGCCCATATGTAGAATGGAGAAGAGGCCCGTGGCGTGTTAACATGATGCCCAGGGAGCTGGGCCGTGGGGGGGATGGGGTTCCTTTCGTTATGACACACAAATGGGCTGTGCGTGGGACACTGCTCTAACCCTGTTCTAACTGTTCTCACTGGTGAGTGCCAGTTGCTTTGTTCAATAAGATCTTTCAGTTATTCTTGAGTTCTGCAAATTATCTAAGCAAGCAAAATAAACTCCATAGATGAGAAGAAAAGTATATTAAGTCCCTTGAAATCACTTGTTATGAAGCATTTTCTCATACAAGAGAGACCCTCCAAAATGCAATTATCTTCTGGAGGGTGAGCCCCTTGTAGTATAGGCTTCCTGCTGTAGTATAGGCTGGGTAAGTGTTCTAGGAACCCATCTGTATCAGTGTACCAGCTGGCATAGTTGTAAGAGGCTGCGTTTGGCTTCAGTGAGTTTTTTTGAAGACTCAGTGCATTTGCCCGTTTCATGATGGGTGATTTACGAGCACACCTGCCCACACTTTGCTGAGTGTTCAGCAGTTTTTGACCAAAAAATGGCATGAACCTCATACTCCACCCTCCCTATTCATCCAATCTCACCCTGAGCGACTTTCTTTTTTGTTTCCCTGGATGAAAAAAGGTCCTCAAAGGGAAACATTTTGGCTGATGTGGAAGAGGTGAGATAAACACGGCAGAGGCACTAAAAGTTGTCAAGATCAACAAGTTCAAAAACTGTTTTGTGCAGTGGGAAAAATGTCTCGATAGGTGTACTGCATCAAATGGAGAGTACTTTGAAGGTGACTAAAGTTTAAACATGTAAGAATAAATGCACAATTTTTTATATAAATAAATTCCAGGTTTTTCTTTGGGTACACCAACCTCCCTCCCCCATAATTGTCGAAACTGATCATCACACCAACAATGGATGTATAAGGTATCACTTTCTCTAAAGACCTTATTGCAGGTCACAAATGCTGGTGAGCAAATAGTGACCACATCCGTCCAAGCACTGGATCAGGCCCTGCGGCACCGTGCAGTCCTGTGAGGTCCCCAGGGAGCTTGGAAAGAGTTTTGGCTCAGACAGAGGAAGTGGGGCCCATTTCACAGGTGGATCTTTTCCGTCAGTGCCATGGAAAACAGGACTGATCAGAGTTGATTTCTAAGCTGTGTCACTGAGTGGAAGAAAGCCTGAAACACACAACACTGAACACAGCTGGAGAGAAGTCACCAGGGACAGAGATGCCAGCTCGTTCTCCTCACTGTCAGCCTTTTTGCTGTCTCCTGCGTCCCTTGACGTATGCCTGCCTGGAATCCTGACTTTGTGCCTCAGCTAGAAGAGCCCCCTTGTAGCCACGAGGGTCACAGCCACCAGAGGGAGAAAGGCCCAGGAGCTTGGGCCTCAGTGGTATAGCGTCGGCTGCCTCACTCCTATGTACTGCCTGTTAGCTTGTTTGGCTGAGGAAAAGGACCCTGTGCTAGTTTTGTCCAAGCTCCTGGAAACATGAGGACCCCTTTCAACACATGATTTCCTGGTTTTGATGTATTCAGTCCTAGGCCATACTTGCTCTGTAGGTGCATTTGTGAGCCCCTCGCAGTAACTGCACAGCCTCCAAAAGGCCCCTGGGCCTTAGGTTGAGAGTCACTGCTGTAGACCTGAAGGGGAGTGAAAGCTCAAAGAAGAAGAAAAGAAGATTGTCAGTGGGATTTTTTTTTTAGTGTTTTACTTTTTTTAGACTTTCATACTAATTGTTTCTGTTAAAAAAAAGTGTGTGTGTGTGTGTGTGTGTGTGTGTGTGTGTGTAAAATGAGTAAATACGGCCCCCAAATTTGCATAGGGCCCTAATTCAGTTCATGCTGTTTTCAAGTCCCAGGGTTGCATAATTGTGGCACAGCAGCATTAGGGCGTCACTGAGCTTTTTCTGGTGACTGTGGCTCGGACACCGCGGACCAGCTCTCGGAAGCGTGGTGTTGCGGTGGTGAACCTGAGCTGGGTCGGCATGCTGCCCTGACCACCGGCCTGAGTCTGACAGGACTGAAGCATGTGTGCTGTAGACTGAACGTTTGTCTCCGAAGTTCATGTGTTGCAATCCTGACCCACAAGGTGATGGTAGTAGGGGGTGGGGCCTTTGGGAGGTGATTAGCTAGCCCTCAAGAGTGGCATTCTGGTGTCCCTTCTGCTCCAGAAAGCACAGCTAGAAGATAGGTATCTGTGTACCAGGAAGCGGGCTGTCACCAGGTACCGAATCTGCTTACACCTGGATCCTGGACCTCAGAGGCTCCAGAACTGTCAGAGAGAGATGTTTGTGGTGTGAGCCCCCAGTCTGTGGTATCTTGTTACGGCTTCCCAAATGGAGTGATGCCATGTATTATACTCTTAAATTTTTCTCTTTCATTTTCTTGGTCTCTCGCTCCCCAACCTCCTTTCCCACTTTGTTCTCCTGTCTCCCTTGCTTCCTTCCCCACTTTGTTCTACAGATATTGGAGTACCATGTAGCCTTGGGAAGTTTACAGACTAATAGTAAAACATGTGACTGAAAAGAAATTACCGAAATCTCTTAATTGCAAACTCTGATAAATGCTGAAGCCAAAATGCGGGTGCCATGAGGCTGTGTGACACGGCCCCCTGTGGGAGCAGAGAACTTTCCCTGGGGAACGGACAGATGGACTGAATTGGGATTAATCAGATGATAAAGAAAGGGGAAGAAGTGTTTTCCAGCCTTAAAGACCTAAAGGAAAAGCGACCATGCTGTGAGACAAGCAGCAGCAAATCACACCGAGATAGGTAGGGCCTTTCTGTCTGGGATTCTGGTCTCAGTCCCATGAGGGGGCCTTCATATGTGAAATACTTTTTTTGTGCCCAGATGAATCTTTTTAGTCACAGTGAGCCCAATGAGCTATTATATATGTGTTCTCTGACTTTCATGGGATAATGCTAACCATACAGCTCTTTACTGACTGAATTTATCAGTCAGGTTGGGCAGCCTCAATAGGATACTGCAGACTGGGTAGCTTAAACAACAAAAGCTTACTTTCTCATAGTTCCGGAGGCTAAAAGTCCAAGTCCAAGGCACCATCAGGGGTGATTTCTGGTGAGGCCTCTCTTCATGGCATGCAGATGTCCACTTTCTCACTGTGTCTTCACATGGCCTCTTCCGCGTATGCAGGAAGGGAGGGAGGGGGAGGGAGTGGGAGAGGTGAGAGGGTAAGAGGGAGAGAGAGGGAGGGAGGAGAAAAGGGAGAAGGAGAGGAAGGGAGGGAGATAAGTCCTGTGGCATTCAGGTTTTTCCCTTTGAGTACCAGCGAGAGCACCTAACAGAAGCCGATTCTGTTAGGTCATTGTGCTTCGTCAAGGAGGCTGCAGGGTTGTGGGTGATCAGCTGCTCATCCCTAAGTTGGGCGTGGTTCTTGTGAGGGGCAGGTGGCATCTTCACTGCTGCAGGTGAGCAGCACAGTGAACTTGAAGCCTTAACACATGGAGGGAGGCTGAGATTTCAAGGTGCAATCTTCAGTCTCATGACTTAAGGTGTTAACTGGTAGCTTCAAGAATCCCATGGGACCAGCTGTATTTCACAAGACCACAGAGAAGAAAATTATGAAACTAAAGCATCCCACAGTTCTTGCCCTGTTTGTGAGAACCATGATAATTTGTTAACTGCATTTCGTTGTGGGGCTCATGCTTCTTCCTGGCACTTTTGAATTAGTGACCCTTAGAAAAGTCACATTTTAAAAAAAGATGCTGGGGAGATGAACGGGCATGGCATCCCACATGTCATTTTCAAGAGTGTTTTTTGGGCACGTATTGATACCTACGGCATGGCAGGGCCTTGAGCTCAAGAGGAAAGGGAAGCCAGGAAGGTGTGGCAGCTCTTGTTTTTGCCAGTGCATCGCAAACTATCAGAGCAAGGTTTATCATTTTCTCCTCAATGACTTGAGCCTGTTGATTATCTCTTTACTTTCCCCAGTTTACCTCTTCCATATTCTTAAGCTCTAAGATGAAAGGGTTAATGAAAGAAAACATAATAACATAGGCCACCTCCTGTACTCCTTTGCTAGATATATTACGTGTAAATATAGCTGAGTCCTACCTTACTTAAGTGCTTTATAGATTTGCAGACCTCATAGGTGGCCAGAAAAATGAAAACCTTGAGAAGAGAACATTAGCCAAGAAACCTGAGGCTGAGAGAAGTCCTGTGGTGTGATAGGCTAATAAACAAGAAATTATCAAGCACTTGCTGTCTGTAAGACACAGTGCTAGGCATTTAAGTGCACAGGAAGATTTGGAACAACCAAAGGTTAAAATTTACATTTTAACTTAGACCAGCTATAAATTTAAGCAAAATATAAAATGTCAAGTAATTGACATTTTAAGAAAAGTACCTATGAGGTGTTAGATGGTGGTATATGACTTAGTGCCAGACGATTAGTGCTACCAATGAAGGGACTTTTCTGCACTAGCATCCAAACTCTTTAACAGTGAAAACTGTGTTCAACATGCTTGCAGTGCTCAGCGTAGTGGTAGGCATTCATTGAAATGAATGAATGAGTGAATGAATGAATGATTCAGGCTAGGAAACACTAATTATTTTTTTTTTAATTTATTTTTTATTGTTGTTCAAGTGCAGCTGTCTCCATTTTCCCTCCTCCACTTCTCCCACCCCAGCCATCCCCACCTCCCACCCTCAGTCCCACCCCACCTTGGCTCTATCCATGTGTCCTTTACACATGTTCCTGAAACCCCTCCTCCCTTACCCCCCTTATCCCCTCCCCGCCTCCAGTTACTGTCAGTTTGTTCCCAATTTCAGAAACACTAATTGTTTTAAAGTAAATATGGGCTCTTCTTTGTGCTTGTTTGTTAAAAAGGTAAAACATACAGTAAAGTACACGGTTCTTCTCTGTGCACAGAACCATGTTCAGATGAAGACACAGAGCATTTCCAGTGCACTGGAAGGTTCTCTCATGCCTCTCCCAGTTTATGCCGCCCAGCGGCAGCCCCCGTCCTGACTGCTGTCACCGAATTCTAATTCAGCCTGTCTTTGCACTTCATACAACTACCATTATACAGGGTCTCCGTGTTGAGCTTCATCCACGTTGCTCTTGCATGCATCAGTAGTTAATTCTTCTTCAGACGAGATCTGGCGTGTTCAGGGGGTATGGCCGTAGACAGTAGTTAATTTTTTGTTTCCATGTATTGCTTTTTATGAGCATTTGGGATATTTCAAGTTTGGTGCAATTGTGAATAAAGCTGCTATGAACAATCTCAGATTTGTCTTTTTTAAAACAATTTTATTGATTATGCTATTACAGTTGTCCTAATTTTTCCCCCTCTGCCCTCCTCCATCCAGCCCCCGCCTCCACTCCTTCAGGCAATCCCCACACTGTTGTCCATGTCCATGGGTCATGCATATATGTTCTTTGGCTACTCACTTTCTATGCTGTACTTTACGTCACCATGACTGTTCTGTAACTACAAATTGGTACCTTTTAAACCCTTCACCCTTTTTGCTCATCTTCCCCCAATCCCTGTCCCTCAAAACATTCTCTTGTGTCTGTGATTCTGTTTTGGTTCTGCTTTTTTGTTTATTTTGTTTTTTAGATTCGATTGTTGATAGATATGTATTTATTACCATTTTATTATTCATATTTTTTGTCTTCTTAAAGAAGACCCTTTAACATTTCATGTAGTACTGATTCAGTGAAGATGAACTCCTTTAGCTTTTTCTTGTCTGGGAAGCTTTTTATCTGTCCTTCCATCCTAAATGATAGCTTTGCTGGGTCGAGTAATCTTGGTTGTAGGTGTTTGAATATTTCTTACTAATCCCTTCTGACCTGAAAAGTTTCTTTTGAGAAGTTATCTGACAGTCTTATGGGTGCTTCCTTGTAGGTAACTAACTTCTTTTCTCTTACTGCTTTTAAGATTTTCTTTCTGTGTTTAACCTTTGACGTTTTAATTATGATGTGTCTTGGTATGGGTCTTTTTGGGTTTATACTGTTTGGGACTCTCTTTGCTTCCCGGATGTGTATGTCTGTTTCTTTTACCAAATTAGGGAAGTTTTCTCTCCTTATTTTTCAAATAGATTTCCAATTTCTTGCCCTCTGTCTTTTTGGCACACCCATATACGAATATTGGTGTGTTTGAAGTTGTCCCAGAGGCTCCTTACACTATTCTCATGTTTTTGGATTCTTTTGTTTTGTTTTGTTTTTCTAATTATTTGTTTTTGCTTCCTTATATTCCAAATCGCTGATTTGAATCTTGGCTTCATCCACTCTACTTTTGATTCCTTGTAAATTGTTCTTTATTTTAATTAGCATATCCTTCATTTCTGACTGGATCTTTTTTATGCTGTTGAGGTTCTCACTAAGTTCCTCAAGCATCCTTATAACCAGTGTTTTGAACTCTGTATCTAGTGGCTCACTTGTCTCCATTTTGTTTAGTTCTTTTTCTGGAGTTTTGTTCTGTTCTTTCATTTGGGCCATGTTTCTTTCCTCACTTTGGCAGCCTCCCTGTGTTTGTTTCTACGTATTAGGTAGAGCTGCTACATGCCCCAGGCTTGGTGGAGTGTCCTAATGTAGTAGTTGTCCTATAGGGTCCAGTGGCACAGCCTGCCTGACCACCCAAGCTGGGTACTCAAGGTGCACCAACTATGTGGGCTGTGTGCAACCTCCTGCTGAAGTGGAGCCTTGATTGCTATTGGCACGTCCAAGGTCAGCTATTGACTCTGTTCTGTCCAGGGTCACACAGCATAAACTACAAAGCAACCTGCAGATGGCTGCTACTTGTCCTGGTGAGGCCCAGCTGTGAACCAAAGCCAGCTCCTACTAGTGCTGGGACTGGGGAAAAAATAGCAAGAGGTATGGGTCTCACTGAAGCTAGATGCTGCTTGTTTCAGAGAATTTAGGAAAGCTGGAAGCATGGGCCAAGACAAGCCATTTGTATGTAAAAGCCACTGGAAACGGCTTGGGTGGGCTAGGAAGTAGGGTGGGGCAGGGCCTCGGGGAATCACCAGAGTGGGGCAAACAGTGTGGGCCAAGTTGATAGAGTCTCAGATATGGCATCTGCCTGTCAGCTCTGTGGCTCTATAGGGGGAGGGCTCAGAAAAGGAACAGTGGCCTCTGATAGCACTAGTGTCTGGGAGAAAGCTGCCCAAAGCTCTCATCCTCATGCCGGACAATTCATTTCCTCCCCATATGCCTCTGATGCCTTTCAATCTGCTGCCCTGTGTTGGAGTTCATAGGGAGTGGGTCTGAGTAAGTCTGTGTGTGGGTCCTTTAAGGGGAACTGCCAGTGGCTCCAGAAGTTTCGGTATTTCATAGCTTCAATCCCTGCTGGTTTTTACAGCTAGACTTCTCTTCCTGGCACTAGAACCTTATGGTGGGATGCCTGGTGAAGGGCTGAGACCCTTCACTACTTAGATTTCGCTCCTGTTTTTTGTCCACCACACATGGGTGTGGGACCAGCCGGTTCCACATCTCCACCCCTCCTACCAGTCTGGATGGATGTGGTTTCTTCTTTAATTCTGTAGTTGTAGGACTTCCATTCAGCTCTATTTCTGATGGTTCTGAATGATGGTTGTTCTACAGTTTAGCTGTAATTTTGATATGGTTTTGCGAGGAGGCGAGCAGTGTTTAACCTACACCTTCACCTTGATTGGAAATCAGATTTGTCTTCCGGTGGACATAGCACTCACTTCTCTTGGGCATATATCCAAGAGTGGAATTTCTGGATCGCTGCATATTATTACCTTTGGCAGATATTATTTCATTTAGCAGACTTTTTTTTTTTAAAGTGGTTATACCAATTTACTCTCCCACCAGCAATAAAAGAGAATTTAAATATGAATTCTTTTATAGCTATTAGTAAAGTTCATTCCAAATGTATAAGACCCTGGTCATTAAAACTAAGGGAAGGGACTTCCACCCAAGATGGAGGCGTAGGTGAACACACTGTGCCTCCTCTCACAACTAAAACTAAGGACAAAAATTCAGAACCAAAAAACAACCACAACATATAGAAAATTGAATCATACAGGAGTCCGACAACAATTCACCCACACAGGTAAGAGGGGCGGAGTCGGCGGCAGGCAGAGAGGGATCAAGGCAGGAAAAAGCAGTGACTAGTGGTCCTGGACGTGCAGGTGGTGGTTGGCACACCCCAGGCTCACAGGCAGCGGTTACTGGGCACAGGGAGGCAATAAGCAGACCAAGTGAGGCACACAAGGTGGCTGACCATGGTCACACATTTGCGCAGAGGTAAGCCAGGCGAAAACAGGCAGCTGAGCTGCGTAACCCAGGGCCCCAGTGCCGGGAAGTGAGGCCTAAAAGCACCGATTGAAAACACTTGTAGGGGTTGAAGTGCCAGGAGAGACTCCCAGCCTCACAGGAGAGTTTGTTGAAGAGACCCACAGGGTCCTAGAATGTACACAAGCCCACCCAAGTGGAAATCAGCACCAGAAGGGTCCAATTTGCTTGGGGAAAGCAGTGGAAGAGACTGGAATCTGAGAGAGTGCGGAGCAAGCACCATTGTTCCCTTTCGGACCCTGCCCCCACATACAGCGTCGCAACCCAGCTACTGGGCTGCCCTGCTCTGGTGAACACCTAAGGCTCCACCCCTCACTACGTAACAGCCAAGACCACACCAAAACAAAAACAAAAACGGCTCAAACGGGAGAACAGATCAAAGCCCCAGAACTAATTCATCTAAGCAACCAAGAGATAGCCAACCTATCAGATGCACAGTTCAAAGCCCTGGTGATCAGGAGGCTCACAGAATTGGTTGATTTTGCTCACAAATTAGATGAACAAATGAAAGCTACAATAAGTGAAATGAAGGAAAACACACAGGGAACCAATAGTGATGGGAGGAAAACTGGAACTCAAATCAATGGAGTGGACCAGAAGGAAGAAAGAAACAACCAAACAGAAAAGAAGGAAGAAACAAGAATTCAAGAAAATGAGAAGAGACTTAGGAACCTCCAGGACATCTTTAAACATCCCAACATCTGAATTACAGGAGTACCAGCAGGGGAAGAAGAAGAGCAACAAGTGGAAAACTTATTTGAACAAATAATAAAGGAGAACTTCCCCAGTCTGGCAGAGGAAATAGACTTCCAGGAAGTCCAGGAAGCTCAGAGAGTCCCAAAGAGGTTGGACCCAAGGAGGAACACGCCAAGGCACATCATAATTCCATTAGCCAAGATGAAAATGAAGGAGAGAATTCTAGAAGCAGCAAGGGATAAGGGGACAGTCACCTACAAAGGAGTTCCCATCAGACTGTCAGCTGATTTCTCAAAAGAGACCTTGCAGGCAAGAAGGGGCTGGAAAGAAGTATTCCAAGGCATGAAAGTCAAGGACCTAGATCCATGATTGCTCTATCCAGCAAAGCTGTCATTTAGAATGGAAAGGAAGATAAAGTGCTTCTCAGATAAGGTCAAGTTCAAGGAGTTCATCATCACCAAGCCCTTATTCTATGAAATGTTAAAGAGACTTGCCTAAGAAAAAGAAGATAAAAATATGACAGTGAAAAGACAGCAAACTCACAGCTATTAAGAACCACACCTAAAACAAAAGCAAACAGCTAGAACAGGTACAGAACCACAGAAATGGAGATCATATGGAGGGTTAGCAACAGGGGCATGGGAGGAGGAGAGAGGGGGAAAAGGTACAGAGAATAAATAGCATAGACGGTGGGTAGAAAATAGACAGGGGGAGGGCAAGAATAGTGTGGGAAATGTAGAAGCTAAAGAACTATGTCACATGGACATGAACTAAAGGGGGGGAATGTGGGTGGGAGAGGGTGTGCAGGGTGGAGGGGAATGATGAGGGAGAAATGGGACAACTGTAATAGCATAGTCAATAAAATATATTTTAAAAAAGAAACAAAAAAACTGAGGGAAGGAGGAAATGAGTTTTTCCCAATGTTAATATTGTACCTTCTTCTAGACTCTGAACCCACCCGGCCAGGCATGACACAGGCATTGAGGCAGCATTTGAGTGGATCCTGAGACAAGTCTGTAGTTCAAGAGAACAGAGCATAGTGGCGACCCATTACTAAATCCTGACCCTCATAGATATCAAGGCTCCCAGCTTTATCCCTTGCCAGTTTCATGATGTCATTCATTCCACAAACCTTATTGAGAGCCTGCTCTGTGCCAAGAACTCTTATCCTCTTGTTGGTGCTGAATAAAATTCAGGGTGGTGGGCAAGGCCTGTAATAACACAGTGGATAGTCTGAGGATAGGCTAGTGCCCTGAACTTTCCCCGACTCCCTGAGAGGAGGTGGGTGGAGGGCACTGTGAGGGGACTCTTGATAGGGCCCTGCAGCAGGGTGGGGGTGGGGTTAGGTCCACACCCAGTAGGACAGGAAGCAGGCAGTGAATGCTTCCCAAGAAATTCTTCAATTTGACTCCCTTATCAAGGAAAATCTCTTCTTTTTACAGGGAAGGGGATGAACAGGGAGAATCACAAAGCATGTCCATGAATAATTGAGTCTGGAAATACGGGCAAAGCTGCTTTAACAGCAGTAAAAGCTAACATTGAGATGCTTCCTGAGTACCAGGTGTTCTCGTTCAGTTCTCATTACCACCCAATGAAATGGGCACTCTCAGTAGCCCCATTTCTCAGGTAAGGAAACCAAGGAGCAGAGAGAAGATGTAACTCCCAGAGGCTCGCAGCCAGAGCGGGACGGTGTAGGGGTTTCCCGACTCTGGGCTCTTAGCCACTCACGGCACAATAGCTGCCTGTTAGTTTTTGGTGTTTTTTTTTTTTAAAAAAGCTTATTTTTCAATTACAGTTTACATTCAGTATTATTTTGTATTAGTTTCAGGTGTATAGTTTTGGTGTTTGAACTTTTAAATTTATGGTCTTTACATGAGCCTCACAAAAGTTGGCTATTTGACATGAACATTTCAACGATTTTTGCATGTAATTTCTCCCTGGGATGGCAAATCTGTAGTTTGAGGAAACTATGATGTATAGAGGTGTTAGAATAACCTATGAATCTCAGTCTTTAAGAAGAAAAATTTAACCTAGTATTAATTAATCTGCATTAGAAAGCCTGCCCGCTGGCAGCCAGTCACATTACTCAGCAATGCCTTATACACTATGAGTACGTGCTGCAGGAACTAGGGAACAATTCTGAAGCCCAAACCCTGTGAATTAAAAACCTTTACGCATAATTACCATCTGAGCACCTGTCATGTGGTACGTGTTGTACTAGGTTTATTAGCCCACATCCCCATTTTTCCGATGAGGGAATTGAGGGTCAGATAGGCTGTGTAAACTGCTCAGAGTCTCCTAGCTAGAAAACCTGAGGGCTGGGATTTGAACCCAGCCTGTTTAACTCCACAGCCTGTGCTCTTTCCACGATACCATAGGCTTCCGCCTGTGCAAAGGAAGCACTGAAGTTCAAGGAAATTGCCCTTATGTGATAACATACTCTACCCTATTTCCCCTATCCAATCTTTAATCAGTGTAGGGTGTCAAATTAAATTTCCAGAAGAGCAATTTTGAATTGTAATGGATGGCATTGTTTACTGTCTCAACATTTTAAAATTCATTTCAGTTTTGCTGCCAATCCCATGGAAACACAGGAAGCTTTAGTCGTAAGAGTGCTAATAGGCCTGATTTAGTTGTCAGAGTTCTTGGTGGTCTGATGAGTGAACAAGTACATCACTGTGGAAACCAAATAGAAATCTAGCTGAATTAACACAGCAGAGGCCTAAAAAATGGGGCAGTTTGAAATAATTCCATCCAGAGAGCATAGGAGATCAGAGACCAACAAAAAGAGATTAGGTCAGAGTTATGCAGTTAAGCCACATGTGAAAAAAATACATACTTTACAAACTGTATACTTGTTTAAGGTCTATTTTATGATTTCAAAACAATGTGTAATGTAGGGTGGTGCCACAGAAAATGTTTACCTAATTTAATTTAAGAAGTTTTTAACATTATTTTGACCTTAGTATGCATGTGGTAGGCATGTTTGTACTTTAAGAGAACACGTACTTTAAGAGATATTTTAAAGGTGGGTAAGTTAAAACAGTGACAGTCTCCTGCTCCCTGGGAAGGGATTCAGTTGCCATGCTAGTAATCCAAGAGACACCAGCAATGTGATATTGGAGACTGAATGTTCCAATTGTCATTGATATAAAAGCCTATCAGGTAGAGCACTCAACAGAAAATTTCCCATTACCACAGCACTGAGTCACAACATTCCTGTAAGAGTGTTCTTTCGTCTGGGTTTAGGACTTTGGTCGTAAGAAGATTAGTTACCTTGAGTACATATTAGAACTCACTTATGTAACAGCTTGTGAGCTGAGTTGAGTAGGCAGAGAAATGCCATCTGTGAACATAGGACTGCAAACTGTGGGCAGCTGTCCAGTGGTCTGGGGCGGACACACTGATCAGCGCAGCCCTGGAGCTGCACCAGTGAGTGAAGGCAGCCTCTCCTCTGTGATCCAGGAAGCATTTCAATTAGCACCATTCAAGTGGCCAATTAGGAGGGGTGAGCTTTTGCCCGAGCAGTATCAGTATCAGAATGCTAGTGTTCAGGGGTTCTTTGGTTAATCTTTCCCTCTTGGCATCTGTGGGCTCTGATATAAATCACATTCTCTGATTTTTTGCCTTTTGGTCCTTGGATATTTAGAGTTTAAGGCATAGTAGACATGGTGATTAAAATGATCACTATATACACAGGTCTTGAGAGCTCTTTATCCAAAGCCCAGAGGTGAGCAGTGATTTGAGTCTGTAGTTGGGGAAACAGGACCAGCTATCTTAAGATTTCTCTAAGTTGGAAGCATATTATCAGTTATATGAATGGGAGGGAAGCTTTTAATGCACTGCTGTTAGCAGTTGTTGTCAAATCACTAGATGGTAAATGTGATGGTTTCCTTGCCTGGGGGCAGCATGAAAATTCTCATGTTTCAACTTGCTCCACAAAAAAACAAGTTTTGTTGCAAAGCTTGTCCAAGTGCATGTTCCTGTCCATTTGGTTGCGATGATCAGTCAGCAGGGAGCTTCAGCACACTTTAGCATACGTCTTGCATACTTTAGCAAAAAGTACGAGACCTGCCACGTGCAGATATGCCGGTGGTGGCGCAGCTGGGCTCACAAAGATGGAGCTGGTGTGGGTGTTGCCTTCAAAGACGGTCCAGTCTTGGAAAGAAAAGACATGTGTGTCAAAATCTCGATCAAAATGGACTGAGGAAAGTCTAAGAGGTCCTGAGTGAAGATTATGGGAGAACCTGGAGAATTAGTTCTAGCTGAGCTATAGGAAACGTCTCCAGGTCATCCCCACAGTGTCTTAAAGGAAGGGTGGGGTTTCGACTTCGGAGATGTAATCGGAAGAGTGTTCTCACTAGAGGAAACACAGGGTGGGAGAGTGGCTATGTTTGGGAGAACTGCAAGAAGTTGTTTGGTAGAAGATTTCAAGAAGCCTATCGTGAAACATAAAGTCGGAAAGTTAATTGGGGTTAGCTTATGGAGGACCTTTTAATAGAGGATAAAGAATTTGGGCTTTATTCTCTCTTTTATCTTAAATATTAGCTCAAGTATTTTAACTTAAGATATGATTATTAAGTATGTTTTTTTACTAAAGAGTAAAGTGATTATTTTGGCAGTTTGCTACAGAACAAATAATAATACTGTTATACAACTGCAGTATTTGTAGTCAGAATGGCCGTTGTTTTGGCTGCAGACTTTCCACTGAGCTGTTGCCACATCTAACACATAATCCTGTCACTCAGATGAAAATCAGCTGCATCATTATTCTGACTCCTCCTTAGGTTCAGTGATGTGAGGATCTATATTTCACAGTTGTTTTGGGGGGTGTTTTTTTTTTTTTTTTTTTTTTTTGACTAGGTGGGTGGTGCTAAAATGCCTATGACTCCATTTCTCTGGCAGACAAACTGGTTTGTTTGAAAGTTGAGTCATTAAGCATCTTTGTCTGCCTTCCCAATTTCCTATTTAGCATTTTCCCTCCATATTGAGTACTTGGTAGGCAAAGAAGTGGCTCATTGATTTTTTTTTTTTTCCTCCCAAGCATCTCTCTGGGTTTTTTCTATTCAAAGACATTTTTTTAAAAGGTTTTATTTATTTATTTTTAGAAAGAGGGGAAGGGAGGGAGAAAGAGTAGGAGAGAAACATTGATGTGAGCAAGTAACAACAATCGGTTGCCTCTTGGTATGCTCTCTGACCGGGACCAAACCCACAACCCAGACATGAGCCCCAACTGGAAATTGAATCAGCGACTTCTTGCTTTGTGGGACAGTGCCCAACTGACTGAGCCACACTGGTCAGGCAAAGGAATTTTTTAAAGTACCACATGGCATGCCTTGGAACTCATCTGAGCTGGTATTTTTAGCTACTGGAGGCTAATAGGAAAAAAATCTGAACTTTATCAGATAGGATTGAAACACTTATAAATTTATAAAAACAGTGCAAAGGACCATCTTTGTTAGCACTCTGGCTTATTAACTCAGTTAACTAAAGCCTGTGGCTTACATGGCAGGGTCAAATAGTTTTGCTTTGTGATTATCTCTTGGAACCTCTAGTCCTGGCCATTGACTTCAATAAATAATAATAACAATAGCAAGCACTTATATAGTTTTAAGTGCTATACTTATAAATTCATGTAATCTTCAAAATAATCTTAGAAGGTAGTACTGTTGCTATTTCCATCTTTACAGATCATGAAATGGAGACTTTGAGTAGCTGTGTAACTTGCCTGGAGCCCCATTGTTTATAACCGGCTGAACCAGGGTTCCAACCTAGGCGTTTAGGCTACAGGGCCTTTACTCTTGACCGCGTTAAAATTCAGGGACACCAATTAGGATGACCCTGGACTTAAGTAAACACAATACGTGTGTAGATATTTAAGGTCATTTATTTTGAACAGTATGAAGCTTTGAATTTAAGAAATTTCAGGGCATTGTTATGGTATGTGTACAGAAACCAGAAATCTATTCAGCATCTTTTGTTGTCCACAAATGGTTGTACATTTGGGTAAGGCTTCATGGGGCCAGCATTTGAGGCCTGAGCCAGGGTTTAAAGGGCTCTCAAGTGGTCGACAGGCAGAAAAGAGCTTTCCAGCTAGAAGGAGCTGCACATGAAAAGGCCCAGAGAGGCAAAATGGTGTTCAGTGCACTTGTTTAAAGGAAAACATGATGTACACTGTTTCTGAAATGGGGTGGAAGACAGGAGTGACCGAGATGCAAGTTGAGAGTGCAGATTGTACCCTGCTGCGCAATTTTAAAATTGTCCTCACTGTGTTCCGTGACCAGTTTTGACTAAGGACACACATAATTTTTTTGTATCCAATTTCAGAGAGTTCCCAGGGGCTCTGAAGCTTACTGATAGGTCCCTAGTCCCTTTTCCTCCAAGCAATAGAGAATAATTGAGAACAGAGAGTAACACAATCGAATATATGCTTTAAGAAAGATGATTCTGATGATCGTGAAAGATGGCTTGGGCAAGAGAATGATTGGAAGCTGAGAAATCAGGGGGCAGATATCAACACTTCGAGCCAGAGATGGCTGAGATGGCAAAAAGGGAGCAATGTCTAGGAAAGATCTCTGGGAAACAGAAGTGAGAGGACTCAGAGTGGGTTGAATAGGAAGGTTGCAAATGGAATGATTCAAAGAGATTGTGGTTTCTAGCTTGACTTAAGGATAGATGAGCATGTCATTAACTCAGACAGGAGACAAGGAGAGGAAAGAGGCATGGGTAGAGGGATAATGGGCTTGATTTTTAGACTCTCACAGTTTCAGGTGCCCATGATATATTCCAGTAGAAATGTCCAGTAGGCAGTTGGAAATGTAGTCTGAAAAAGAGGTTAGAATCGGAGAGAGGGATTTAGCAGTCTCTAGCAAATGGTAGGTTGAAACCCTCAGAGTGAGACAGGGCCACCCTGGGGAAACCTAGAAGGAGAAAAGCTTAAAAGGGCAAAGGAAGACTATTCAGCAAAGCTGGCAGGGAGAACAGACTGGGGAGCAGCAGCAACATGATGCATTTGAGTGCTCCCTGTGGGCTGGGACCGTTCTGCATGCTTTTCGTGCACTAACTTGCTCAGTCTGCAGACGCCTCCATGAAAGAGCTGCCTTTTACACAAGGAACCTGGGACACAGAGAGGTGAAGTCACTCGCATGGGGTTGCAGAGCTAGAAAGTCTCTTGCAATGGTAAATTAGTGGTAACATTATTAAGTTGATACAATTGGGTTAAGATAGTTTTTGTCATAATTCTTATGGATTTAAATGTAGATTGGTAAACTTTGATGATAATATTACTTACTTTCCCCTCTGCTCTATCTGGTCAATACAGTGTGATCATCAGAATTCATGAAGAAAGTACAATCTGAGACTTTTATAAATTTCCAGATTCTCTGACATTTTCCTCTTATAAATATTCTGTCAAGATGCATGCATTTCTTAAATATATTATTACTTAATAACTTAAGTTTTTTTGAAGTCTCCTCCCAGTTAATGAGCATTTTGGGTATTAGTTAAAGTACTTCCTGAAAATGGTTTTATGAGTCACATTTTCATACTTCCACTTAGGACGTGTGTTGGACTCTCTTAGCAGTGATCTAAGACATCACAAACTCTACGTTCTCTTTTTAATTTACCAAAACTTTTCTTGTTTCCTTGAATCCATCACCTCCGTAGAACTTCTTCATTCCATTTTGTTTTCTCCTGTCTTGCTTTACCAGCAGGGGAGATTTTCACTGGAGCCCATTTTTTTTTAGAGCAATTTTTTTTCTCACTTCATCTGAGTTATGCACAATGAGGAGTGAAGAGTCACGAAACCACACCAACTTGCCACAGGTGGGCTATCTGTTAGGGCCGGGCTCAGCAAACCAGAGTCCAAGGGCCACATGTGCCCACCAATCTTTTATAAATAAAGTTTTTTTAAAGTCCTCACCTGAGAATATTTATTGATTTTAGAGGGAGAGGAAAGTGGGGTGGGGGGTGAGAGAGAGAGAGAAGGAAAGAAACATCAATGTGAAAGAGAAATGTGATCAGTTGCCTCCCATATGCACCTGACCAGGGATTGAACCCACAATCTGGCTATGTGCCCTGACCGGGGATTGAACCTGCAATCTTTTCGTGTACTGGATGATGCTCCAACCAACTGAGCCACCCCACCCAGCCAGGGCTGTAAATAAAGTTTTATTGGAACACAGCTATACTCATTCATTTACTTACTGACTGTAGCTGCTTACCTGCTACAATAGCAAAACTCAGTAGTTGCATCACTTGGTAGGCTGTATGGCCCACAAAACCCTAAATGTTTACTCAACTGGATCTTCACAGAAAAAAGTTAGTGACTCTTGCTCTACAGCATACCACTTTCAGAAGATTAAGGTATGTCCTAAGTGTGTCTCCAGTCCTTTAGAGCTAATGGTATTCTTTCAATAAAAATTTTAATAAAATTTTATTCAGCTGAGTAATAAACAAGTGGTTGCCCAAATATTTGTTTTTTGGATATAAAACACTTATTATTACTCCTTTAAGAAATATGTAATCATAATTCTTTGCTGTGTAATCGGTCATCTGAATTTTTGTCAATATTAACAAAAAAAAAACTGTTTACTTCGGGGGAAAAAACTTCTTTGAGTGTTAAAGAGGTATCATCTCTTCTTTTTTGTTCTTGGCCTTTGGGATTTAGAGAAATAACACGCTTTCCCTCCCTTCAGAGAAATATGTGTCAAGTCAAACACAAACCAAAAAATAAGGAAAAATTGGCTGAGATCATAGAAATATAACAGGTTGAGAAAAATATGTTTTGTGGTGAGTAAATTATTTTACTTTATTAGCATGTTGACCATATTTTATATTATTTCAGTCATGTTTCTGAAAAAATGGATGTGCTTTATTTCCCTTTATTTTGAGGAGAAATACGTAGGGCCAGATAGCATCACATTCTGCTCTTGTCCCTCCCGGATGCTCACTTGCCCAGGTAGCTGTTCTGCCCCCGCCCGCCTTTGGAGCTGCTAATGTCTTCTGAGGTCCTTTCTTGCCTCCAGGTTCTCTTCCAATTTGTTCTCCTAGTGCTGCCTTCCCGAAGCATAACCACGTGACTCCTTGCTCAAAATGCCACCCCTGTTCTCCACAGCTCGCTTACTGAAATCTGATCTCTCACCAGCGTTTGAGACCTTCCACACTGTTCCAAGCCTCCTTTCTGCCCTTCTTTCTCCCACTCGCTGTTTTTGTATCCTAGACTCTGGATACTGCAATCTGCACTTTCCTATCTCTTGATTTTCATATAGTTTTCCTCACTGAAATCTCCTTTATCCATTTCTGATTTTTATTTCTTGCATGGATCTACTTATTTTTCAGATGCCTTCTCTTTTGAGCAACTTCCTCTGATCCTACCCGACTTCCTCTGATCCTACCCAACTCTCAAACTTCAAGCTGGAATTAATATTCTCATGCCATAACTACCCATAGCACATTTTCTGCTTTTGTATCTTAAAAAGATTATTCGTGGTTGGTTTTTTTTTACTATTATCTATGGCTGAATTCTAAATATAACAAGCAATCAACAAAAAATGAAGGGAAGAGCTTTGTTTTTATTGGTTATTACATTTCTGTACAATGGAGCCTCGGTTTTCCAACTTAATTCATTCCAGAAGGCTGTTCAAGACACGGTTTCTTAAAAAAACTGAATCTTACAGGTGACTGATCATACAGGTATCAGCATGAAAGGGTTGTTGGGTCAAGAACCGAAGTTTTGTTTGACAACTGACACCTTTTTCCCCTGTGAACAACTTGGTTGAGAACCAGATTGTTCAAGATTGGAGACATTCAAGAAGTGAGGTTTGACTCTGTGTTCCTTGGTGTCTGGCTTAAATGTTTGTGTATAGTAACTGACTTATTGTCGAGGGGACATATCAATACTTAATGGCAGATATGAAAACTCTGTTATTGTACCCAGTGAATTTTAACTTCTTTGATATATGGTAGCACTAATGAGATTAGATAAATTTCCAGGTTAAAAGTCAGGGATTGACAAGGATGCCACAGTGGTTGCTGGGTGAAGGTGGCAGGAGTTGATGTTTCTTGTCTTCAGGAAGTTACCCAGCACAGCCTGTTTCCATGAACTCCTTGGGTTGTAGCGCTAAAACTGTGTTCTCCCAGGACTTAGACACACTGTAGAAACTTAGTGTGTTTGGGATTGTCACAGGTAGAAAGAGAAAAGGCAATTTCTTGTCTAAACATAGCTGCCAGTGGGGGGAAAAAAGCAAAATAATTTTTTCACCAAGGTACTTAGCAGATACTGTAGGCAAAGTAAACAAGATCATGTTGAAAGGTATCTTGTACCATGTCTTGGATGAGTTCTCTGGGAAAGCAATTTAGAATGTTTAACCCTAAGTTAAGACCCATCCTTCATGGAAACAAAGTTGACGTTGAATCAAAGGCAGGGGCCACATAACATAGAAAATAGTCAGACGTGTCTTGTCTCTTATTTTTATTGTGAAATGGACTTTTCTTTGTAGGCTGCTAACTTTGTGTACTGCTCATCTGTTTATTCTGGTTGTCTTTGCTGTCTTTACCACTTTAAGAACCTTTCCTTTAGTATTTTACAGAATGGTGGAGTTTATCTTACATACATTTTGCGTTCTGTGCATTAACTTAGTAGCTACACAGGACAGTTTAGTCTTTAGTAGACACGACATGTGCTCTGAGAGGCTTGAATAAGAAACAAGTGGAATGTGTGGGGAGTGTGCTGGACAAGAACATGCTGTACAATGGGCAAAATTCAGGCTGTGGGAGGATGAGTCATGCAACTTACAGGAAAAATTCTGTTGCAAAGATAATGGATCATTTGCTTCCTGAATGAGCCATTCAGAAGGAGCTGTTGCCAAATCACTGAGCTCCCCTGATGATATTTTGCAGATATGCCTCCTGGAGTACTGGTTGATACAGGAGACTTCGAATCAACCTTTACAACCTTTACAACTTTTAGTTTATTAATAGCTTAGAAAGAGAGTGTCGGGGGCCCTTCTGGTCTGCAAAGGATGTTGTTAAATTAGAACATGATTCTTTTTTGTGTGTGTTGATAAAAACCAGGTATACTTTTTGTTCAGCCATCAATTTTGGTTATAGTTTTAAGAGGAAACAACCTCTTTTGTTCCCTGAGTTTCTTTCTTAATGAGAGCTTTGAGAAGTTATCTTCAGTGTGTGTTGTCACAAGGTGTAGCCAGACTTGGACTTGATAAGCTTAGTACCTTTGGACTTCTGCCCTGCACACAGTTTACATGCAAGTGAGAGCAAGACCCTGTACAGTTTCTTAATTGCAATAAAGTTTAGTTGCCACTTAGTTAACTTCCTGGTTTTTAAATAAAACAGTATGTTAGTCACCTGGAGATTTGGAATTTGAATGTGATGACATAAATCTTTCTGCCCTAATCAAGTGTTTCAAGCTGAATTAAAATGAATATTCCTGGTATTTCTGGCTTCTGTAACTCTCAGGGATGATTGATTATATCTGAACCATGTATTGATGGTGTGGTAATTTTTTATGCAGAGTAGTCAGCCCCTCTAAAGGTTGTAGAAGGGACTCTACTTTATTGTGGTTATCTTTTTGAAAGTTGCACAGAAGGTCCATGTGAATGTTAATTATAGTCTCAGAACAAGCCCAAACTCTTATTCCTTGGCATTGTGTACATACTGTGTAAAAATGCATACTTTTGTCCCTAACCAGTGTGGCTTAGTGGGTTGGGTGTCTTCCTGCAAAATGAAAGGTCACTGGTTCGATTCCCAGTCAGGGCACATGCCTGGTCCCCATTTGGGGGCATTTGAGAGGCAACTGATCGATGTTTCTTTCTCATATCATTGTTTCTCTCCCACTTTCTCCCTTCCCTTCTCTCTAAAAATAAATAAATATTTTAAAAGCACATACTTTTGTGCAAAATGGAATAGACTGATTTCTTACAAAGTAGGTATAACTAGATGCCTTGTAAATTTATATTTTAACTCACACGTACTGTGTGCAGGGAACCGAGCTCTGGTCCCTTGTCCCCAGGGTCCACACAGTCTGGTAGGGGAGATAAGAAGTATAAGAAACATGTATGACCAGGACCGCCTCACACCAGTAGAACTGACCAAAGATCCAGGTGCCATGAGAAGCTGCCTCTTTCTAGCAGGGAAGATCTAGGAAGGAACTGAGAGTTGTGGTTTTGAGCTGGATTTTGAAGGATGATGGGTAGGCAAAGAGTATGGGGAAAGGGATGACTGAACTGGAAAATTGCTTCTTGGGCCAATGTGTGGTTTATATAGGCTGAAGACAGGGCACACAGTGTGTATGATGGGGGGAAGGAGAGGGAATTCCTTAGGCGTGGGTAGTTGTATTCACCCTGCCTTCTCCCTTTCCTCTGCTGCTGGAAGCGGGGTGATGCAGACAGAAAGGAAGTCTTCTTGGTCTTACCCCATGGCCCTGTCTCCTTCCCCTTCTCACTCGCCATTATCAGATGGTAAGAAGTTATGGAGAATGAAGGGGGTAGAAGTTGGCAAAAAGAACTGCATTTTAGCACAGGGGACTCTGCCACGTTTTTCTTTTATTTTCCTTTGTTAGTATTCTCAGCTTTTCTAAAACTTGGCAGAGTCCATCATAGGAAAGAAAAAGGAAAAAGGTAGGTAGGAGAGTTTCAGTAGCTGACCGCTCATATTTGTTCTGCCTGTAGGTGGATGGGATTAAAGAGCACAGATTGAGTAGCGTTTGCCGAAATTAAATAGATCTGATGCTGCGCATGCAAAACTAATAGTGGTAGACCCTAACCTTAGCTCTTCTATGTCATCATGGTAGTCATCAGTTAGGTTTTATTTAGGGACCTACACGATGCATGGACTTGTCTTACTATATATAGTAGAGATTTAACAAAAATTTGTAGAAGTGGAGGGGAGTCTAGAAAAAAACAGCTTTTTTTTTTTACAGAAAAAATGGTGCTTAAGGGAGCATTCACAGCATAGGATGTTGGGTAGACATAAATCTTTTGCACTTTTATTAAGTCGTAATCTTTCAGGGTATGTGTGTATTTACCTTTTTTCTCCATAAGTAAAAAGAGGAAAACTAAAACAGAATGAGAGTAAATTTAAAAAATAATCAGATCTAGGAAGTATTTTCCTAAATTTTTAAATTTTTTATTGTTGTTCAAGTACAGCGGTCTCCATTGCCCTCCTGCCCCGGGAGTAGTTTCTAAAGCTGCCTTGGGGAGAGGCTGGCCTGCTGGAGAGGCTCCAAGGAACAACTGCTGCACATCTCAGGACCAGGGAGTACCAAATTTAGCTTCTACTCTGGATTTCTTGTCAGGATTTTCACTTTCTTTTTTCCTTAAAGTGAGCCTATTTTATCTTCTCATAAAATACTGTTTCTTTGCCTTGTGAGAAACCGTCTTTGATAGTGTGATCAGCTCTTTCTGCTACAGGACTGTTCTAGGAGTTGGGGCTACTACTTCTCATTATGGAGCTCATTAGCAACTGTGAAAGGGTTTTTGTCAAGGCACAGTTATTATCCACTTATATGCATGTGATGAATCCACTTTGTACTTACCGTTTTTTAAAAACTGAGGTTTATATTCAATTGGTGGGTTAAATGTTTTTCTGGAAAATATACTTGGCCCCTTTTAGAAAGTATTTGCTATGTAAATCAAGAGTTTTCTTATTCCAAACTCTGAGTTAGATGCAAATGATCCAGGTTGCTCATTGCTAAGGAACACAATGGCTGTCTTGGAGATGACATAAGAAGGGCCAAGGAGGCAGGAAGCTGAAACATCCCTATGAACTTCCTCCTCAGAAGATAAATTGGAAGGAAGCTTCTGATTGGCCCTAGGCAGTCCCCCCCCCCCCCCCCCCCCCGCCACCAGAGGCTCCTGAATGGCCTGTGGGGATGTACTACAGGATTGTAATCTCTCTTTTTCAGCTTCTGTCCCTTGCTGCAAAACAGCAAGAGAAGGAAATCAAGGAGCCACTCCTGCAATTTACCAGATAAGCTCAGCAGGGTCAGTAGAGTTCCCAGAAAAAAGCTGCAGCCGTCTGAGGATAAACCACATCAAACAGCTTTTATCTTAAAGCCGGCCTGAAAGAAGGGTTCCCAGTTACAAGGTGAGCCAGGAGGACGCCAGCTTAAAAGCAAAAGTGATGTTAGATGAAGGGTTATTTAATAACAGCAAAATATTAGTGAGGCATTACCAAATCATGGGAAGGTGTTTCTGTATACGTTTTATGTGTATATCAGATCTACAAAACACAGTAATCCTGGTTATGTTTAGCCATCTGAAGAAAAAGTTCTGCTGTAATTGTTTTGAGGATAGGAAGTATTGTAGAAAACATGCCAAAGTATTTGTTCACCTCTATCTACCTGCAGTGCAGCATCAGGTAGAAATAAGACACTCCCCTTTTCTTCTTGAGTAGTGAACCTGTGGACCTAAGACTAAGAATACTTTCTTTATATGCATTTATGCACACAAGCCCACCTGTGTATGCATGCAGATATTCTTAAAATGCATTCATTTTCTTTTTCTAATCTTTCCGAGTAAACAGGTAGACAGTTGCTTGTTTTCTTTTTGCCCATGAGACTGAAATAGCTAACATGATACAAGCAATACTTACTATGTATGGGCACTATAGGCTCCTTGTCATCTTTGATATTTGCAATTATTTTCAGAGCCACGGCACATACGCTCTTTGACATCTTAGGCTCAGTGACTGCCGTCTTCATAATTTGCGCTTGCCCCTCCTGGTTATACAGAGCTTTCTGGGAGCCTGCCCCACGAGAGCTCTTGGAGAGCGTTTGTAACCTGTGTGTCCGTCTCACTTGCCCTGGGACAGGGTTGCTGCTGGTGGTGGTGGTGATAGTTCAGACATCCGTAATCTGGGAAATGCTCCCAGCTATTCCGATACCACTCCTGCCCGCTCCTGACGTGGACTGGTCTGTCTTGGTAGGGCAGAAACCAAAGGTCAGTGATTTGGTGTAATCCTCGTTATGAGAGGAGCTTTTTGTTTATTGCTGCATTATTTAAAATTACAGTTCAGAGCAGAGTTTGCAAACTGGTGGCCCCCAGGGCAAATTTTAGACTATAATTTTTTAAACTTGAACATTTTCTCTTTTAAAATTGAATTAATTGCCAGCATTATTGGCCAGTCTGGGAACTTCACATAGAAAATCAGATACCTGGCTTCTTCTGGAAGATTAACTGGTCCCATTACTATTCCAAGGGCTGAAAACTTGCTAAGCTGTATCATTCCCTAAGTATTAAACCCAGCCAGCCCTAGAGATTCATGTTACCTCCCCGGCAACTGCAGGCTTTTGTGGTCAAGATTCCTGCTTTAAGCATCCATTTCTTCTCACACGAAGTCACTCCCATATACTTTACATATAACACTGTTAGTCTTTATTCTCTTCTGGCATTTTGTTATTTTCTTTAAAATGTATTTACTTTGAGAATGCTCACTTTCTGAAGTTAAGCTGACACCTGCCAGGCTTGCCTATGAAGAAGGAAGATTCTTCCAAAATCAGATGGTCCATCATTCTTAGTGTGGAAATCTGATTGATAATGATAAAGTGTGAATCATTCTTTCTGGACCTCAAGGTTGTCCTTTCAGAGTCTGAGCTGGTGTGACTAAGGCTTCCATTGCCTGATTTGACTATCTTGGTCCCAGGCAGGTAAGGCAGATTCGCTGAGGTAGCTTTTTGTTTGAATGACACTTGTAGGGATTTAGAGTCCATTTTCTAGCCCTTTACTCATTCTGGACACCGCAGTGATTCAGCATGCAACGTGCATGCTGTCTACACACGCAGAGCTTTCGACGTTGGGAAATGTCTCCGCAGGATCAGATGCACCCTCAAGCACAGGGGGCCGTAGTTAATCCATAACACTTCTCCTTCCCCATCTTGGATAACTATATATTATTGGGAACTGAACTACTTACAGTAATGTTCCTTCCAATTGGATACTGAATCAAACTTTTATAGAACAACAAAGTGCTTCAGTCATGAAAGCATTCCAGATCACAGGGTCCTGCCTGCATTAGCTAAATCATCATTTACAAATGGGGGGAAGCCGACTCTGTCTCTAAATAGCAATTCTTATCCCAGCAACCCATTTAAGTTCAAATGGTAGTGCATGTTACTTAAGCAGATTTCAGTCCTCGGCTATCCTTTTTAATGTTGAAGCAAACAAGGAGGAAGGCCTGCTGGGTTCAATGTTTATTTCAGGTAGTTTGCTCTCCTTCCGGCTGCATTGCTTGGCTCTACCTCATGGAATCTCTTATGTCAGTATTGCCTCGGATCTCTTGATACTTGACCCCACACAAAGATGAAATGTACATGAGTCCCTTTGACTATCAGGTTTAAGTTCATGGAAATAAAGTAACTGGAAATTTGTTTCCACGTATTTTCTGGGTTGTAAGAAGGAAATTAAACTCTTCTTTCAAAGGAAAAAGCATGTGATCGGTACCTCATTTCCTTAACGAAATGCATCTATTTTTATTATTCTTTTGTCATAGGAATTAGTTTGTATGCCTGTATACTCAGAAATGCTTTCAGAAAGCCCTTTTATCTTTTTTTTGGAGTTCCTGTTATCAGCCTCACATTCCATTTCACTTAAATCCCTGAGAAAGGATAATTAGGACTGAAAAAAATGGAACCAAACTAGGAAGGGCTTGGGAGCCATTATTGACATATAAAACCAGTAGAGATGGGGTAAGAAAGGTAAATTCAGAAAATCAGCTCACCAGTCAGCCAGTATAACATGGTTCTGCAAAAACTGAAGAGAATAAAGAGTACTAAGCCCCTGCATGACAAGGGAGCAGATGTGTATACTTCTTTTTATCTATTTTGAAGATCATGAGACGCATCTCTTGGGTAGTGGAGATGGAGAGAATAGTCAATGAGAGCTGGCAATGCAGATGCCATCTGACCTGCCCCATCCTCCTCCTTGGCTGTCCCTCCTTCTCTGTCTCTCAGGCTAAAGGGAGTCTCTTCTGTTCAAGAGGCACCGAACTCTAAACAGCTGCATGGGCTAAGAGGAAGGTAGCAGGCCCGTAGCCAGCTCCATTCTCCTGGAAGGAGGAGTAAGAAGGCATTGACATTTCCTTCTTAGTCTATGGAAAAGATTGAGAGCAACGGACCAGGAAAGAATTTGTCCAGATGTAAACATTGTGCACTGGACCAGTTCTCCCCTGGACATTGTCTGTCTCAATCTGGTAGGTGAGGTTTTAAAAAAAATGAGTCAGCTAAACATCAGAAAGATTTAGGCCAGATTTGAAAAATAAAGTATATGTTAAGTACATATTCAGTAAAAGTAGAAATGAAGAATTAAGGGAAAAAGTATAATATTGTTCATGTTGAGAGTTTCATATATAAGAAGTAGGAAAAAGGGGAATTTTTGTTTTGTTTTACTTACGAACACTTATTTTTTACTTTTTTATTAAATTTATTCAGGTGATATTGGTTAATGAAATTATATAGGTTTCAGGCGTACAGTTCTATAATACATCATCTGCATATTGTATTGTGTGTTCATCATCCAAAGTCAAGTCTCCTTCCATCACCATTTATCCCCAATACACCCTCTTTTACCTACCCCCCCACCAGTAATTACCACACTGTTGTCTGTTTCTATGAGGTTTTTTTTCTTCTTAATTCCTTCACCTTTTTCATCCAGCCCCCAACCTTCCTCTCCTCTGACAGCTGTCAGTCTGTTCTCTGTATCTATGAGTCTGTTTCTATTTTTGTTTATTAGTTTTTCTGTTCATTGATTCCACATATGAGTGAAACCATCGGTATTTGTCTTTCTGACTGACTTATTTCACTTAGCATAATGCTCTCCAAGTCCACACATGATGTCACAAAGGGTAAGAGTTCTTTCCTTTCTATGGCCAAGTAATATTTCATTGTGTAAATGTACCACAGCTTTTTTATACACTCATCTACTGATGGACATTTGGGATGCTTCCAAATCTTGGCTATTGTAAATAATGCTGCAGGAATTTTTGTTTTTTAAAACATTTTTCATTGTTTTTGGTTTTCTTCTTAGTTTTTAAAAAATATTTTATTCATTTATTTTTAGAGAAAGGAGGGGAGAAAGAGAAGGAGAGAAACATCAACATGTGGTTGCTTTTCACACACCCCCAACTGGCCTGCAACCCAGGCATGTGCCTTGACTGGGGATTGAACCGGCGACCCTTTGGTTTGCAGACCGGCACTCAATCCACTGAGCCACACCAGCCAGGGCTTCCTCCTAGTTTTTAAAAAATACCTTTCATTTAGAAAAATTTCAAGTTTATACAAAGGTAAAGAGAATGGTCTGGTGAACTCCCATGTGCACCCACCCAGATTCATTGACCCCTTCCCACTTGTACTTTGAAGTTTCAGAGGTAGGCGTGCGTGTCATAATAACACACGTGCTTCAGTAAGCACCTGTTAATGTGCACACTTTCTGCAAAACTGTAGTCCCATTGTCACACCTAGCAATATGAATAATAACCTTTAATGTCATTTACTCCTTATTCCATACTCAGATTTTTCTATCACATGTCTCAAAATTGTCTATTTATAGTTGGTTTATCTATATCAGATCCACATTTCATTTGGCAATTGAGCCTCTTAAGTTTCTTTTTTTTTAATATATTTTATTGATTATGCTATTACAGTTGTCCCATTTCTCCCCCATCATTCCCCTCCACCCTGCACACCCTCTCCCACCCACATTTCCCCCCTTTAGTTCATGTCCATGTGACATAAGTTCTTTAGCTTCTACATTTCCCACACTATTCTTGCCCTCCCCCTATTTTCAACCTACCGTCTATGCTACTTATTCTCTGTACCTTTTCCCCCTCTCTCCTCCTCCTACGCCCCTGTTGCTAACCCTCCATATGATCTCCATTTCTGTGGTTCTGTTCCTGTTCTAGCTGTTTGCCTAGTTTGCTTTTGTTTTAGGTGTGGTTCTTTAATGCTTGTGAGTTTGCTGTCTTTTCACTGCCATATTTTTGATCTTCTTTTTCTTAGGTAAGTCCCTTTAACATTTCATATAATAAGGGCTTGGTGATGATGAACTCCTTGAACTTGACCTTATCTGAGAAGCGCTTTATCTGCCCTTCCATTCTAAATGACAGCTTTGCTGGATAGAGCAATTTTGGATGTAGGTCCCTGCCTTTCAAGACTTCAAATATTTCTTTCCAGCCCCTTCTTGCCTGTAAGGTCTCTTTTGAGAAATCGGCTGACAGTCTGATGGGCACTCCTTTGTAGGTGACGTGCCCTTATCCCTTGCTGCTTCTAGAATTCTCTGCTTCATCTTAATCTTGGCTAATGTAATTACGATGTGCTTTGGTGTGTTCCTCCTTGGGTCCAACTTCTTTGGGACTCTGTGAGCTTCCTGGACGTCCTGATAGTCTATTTCCTTTGCCAGATTGGGGAAGTTCTCCTTTGTTATTTGTTCAAATAAGTTTTCCACTTATTCTTCCCCTTCTTCTTCCCCTTCTGGGACCCCTATAATTCGGATCTTGGGACATTTAATGATGTCCTGGACGTTCCTAAGCCTCTCCTCATTTTTTTGAATTCTTGTTTCTTTCTCGTTTTCTGTTTGGTTGTTAGTTTCTTCCTTCTGGTCCACTCCATTGATTTGAGTCCCAGTTCTCCTCCCATCTTTATTGGTTCCCCATGCGTCTTCCTTCAGTTCACGTATTGTAGCCTGCATTTTTTTCATCTAATTTGTGAGCAAAGTCAACCAATTCTGTGAGCCTCTTGATGAACAGTGCTTTGAACTGTGCATCTGATAGGTTGGCTATCTCTTCATGGCTTAGAGGAATTGGCTCTGACACTTTCATTTGTTCTCCAGTTTGAGCCATTTTTGGTGTTTTGTTTTGTTTTGTTTTGTTTTGGTTTTAGTCTGATCTTGGCTATTACGTAGTGAGGGGTGGAACCTCAGGTGTTTCCCAGTGTGGGGCAGCCCAGTCACTGGTTTGTGACGATGTATGTGGGGGCGGGGTCTGAGAGGGAACAATGACGCCTGCTTCACTCTCTCCTGGATTCAGTCCCTTCCGCCACTTCCCCTTGGCCTGGACCGTCTGAGAGAGCGAATGTGGGACCACCTGGTCAGCCAGCCGCCTTGTGCGGCCTCACTGGGTCTGCATAGTTGCCCCCCTATGCAACTGGGTCTGCCAGCTGCCGCCTGTGAGCCCGGGGACCACCAGCTGCTGCCCGTGCACCTGGGAACTGCCAGCCGCTGCTGCCTGCGTGCCCGGGTCTGCACCTCCACTTTTTCCTGCCACGACTCCACCCCTTTTACCAGTCTGGATGAATGGTTGTTGGACTTCCATACAGTTCAATTTTCTATAAGTTCTGGTTGTTTTTTTGTTTCTAAATATTTGTTGTCCTTAATTTTGGTTGTGAGAGGAGGCACAGTGTGTCCGCCTACACCTCCATCTTGGCCAGAAGTTCTTAAGTTTCTTTTATCTAGAATGTTCCCCCTTTTTCAAGTCATTTACTTATTAAAGAAACCAAGCCACATAAGCAATAGAATGATCCTCATGCTGGATGTGGCTGGTTGTTGTTTGACCTTTTTCTCTGTCACCCAGATTATCAGAAACTGCAAATTAGATTTAGAGGCCCGATTGGATTCAGATTCTACTTTTTGATGAGAATGCTACAGTCATGGTACCTTACGTAACATCACCTCAGGAGGCCCGTGCGGTTTCCTACTTCAGTGATACTAAGTTTCAACAATAACTTCAGGAAATAATATTCAGGATTTGTTGTGAAGTGTCCCTCATCAGTTTTTTTCAACTAATGATTTTATCCATTAGTAATCACTGTCTGAATACATTATTTCATTAGGGGTTGGAAACATGGCAGTTTCTTCCCGCCACCCCACCCTAGCATTCCTTCGACCTCAATCAGCTGGAATTCCTTTGTCAGGCCCATTGCTTCATCAGCTTTATAACATTTGACCCTAGTATTTGGTGACCCTGAAATACACGTCACATAGGAAGGACAGAGCAAGTAAGTACTTGTTGCTTCCATCTGAGTGGATGGTTTCAGAGGTGGTACTTCAGTTTGTGCAAGAGGCGATCAAAGATGTCTCTTTGTTTTTTATGGGGAGAGTTCATCTTTTTCTTGAGTATTATTGTAAATTCATGGCTTTTTAAAAAAGTATTTATATTTTAGTTAGTTGAAGTGATTTTTCTCTTATAAACAAAGTGTTTTTTCATAGGGAGCCCTTTCAAAAGGCTCCTGTATATACATGCAGACAAGAGAACTTATCATAAGTGAGTCACAGTGAATTTTCACACACTGAACATTCCTAGGTAATCAGCATCCAGATCAGGATACAGAGCATTCCAGAGCCCCTCTGTCCCCTGCCGCTTAGTCCAACTGGCTGCCCCAAGCTCCTCGTGCTCATGTAGTCGTGCAGTCTAAGAGTCAGCTGTTCCAGGGGCTCTGATGCCTTTTAGAGGAAAATGGAATTTAGAAACTGCTGTCTGGACATTAGGACTGCCCAGTCTTATCAGTTCTTTTTCAAGGGGCACGGTAAGAATAAATATAAATAAATATATACACACACATTACATATGTACATATACACATATATGTATATATACACATATGAAAATATACATATATATTTAAAAATAAAAATTTAGGAGTTCATACTGATTTTTCCAAGTTAAATTTATGGAGTGTTAATATTACTTGATTTCATATTTGTATCTGTTTTTTCTTTCCCTGAATATCTTGGTTTAAAATGACATTCACAGAATGTATTTATTGAATACATCAAATGCTATCCAATGGATAACTCAGCATTAATACTACTAATTGTTTTACTTTTATATAGAGAAAAAATAGTTTTATTTACTTTTTTTAAAAATATTTATTTATTTATTTATTTATTTTTAGAGGGGAAGGGTAGGAGAGAGGGAGAAGGAGAGAAATATCAATGTATGGTTGCCTCTTATGTGTCCCATGCTGGGAACTGGCCTGCAACCCAGGCATGTGCCCTGACTGGGAATTGAACCGCGATCCTTTGGTTCACAGGCCCGCGCTCAATCCACTAAGCTACACCAGGCAGGGCTATTTACTTTTTATTATTATATTTTTTTCAAAATTTATGCATAAGGTCAGAAGATGAATTTTTCCTTCAAGTCCATTTTTGTGTCAATGTGGATATGTTTCTTGGCAGTGAGATTCACTCTGTTAAGTCCTTAGTTCACCAGATAATTTGAGTTATTTGCAACTCATTACATCATAAGCAGGAGACACTCCAGAAGTGACAGCGGGATCATTGTTCTCTCCGGGTGACGACGGGCTGATTTGTGCGATGGTGAATGCAGGTGTTGGCGTTCGCCCTCCGTCACAGCGCGGTCCGGAAATGGCAGTGAGATGAACACTAAATGAGGCAGAGGCGCCCCAGCTCTGTTGTTTTCCTGCCTTGTTTCATTCGACAAATGGATATTTGGGGGCTGCTTTCTTTGGACTGACTTTTTTTCACCTTGGTTGTTGGAGTGATCTAGTTCTCTGATTTTGGGATATATTTTATAACATTTGACTCTAGGAGAAATGTAAGAGTTCATAGAGAATGTGGACATTGGTAGCCTCTCCCTTTCTCCCCGCCCTCCCTGCCTGCCATCCACCCTTCCTTCCTTTTCCCCATGGTCAGGTCATTCTTCGACAGTGAAGCAGACTGCTAGTGATGGAGAGTCGGACAAGAAGGCTGCTCCGTTCCTCCTTTAAAATTTTTCCCCTGTTTTCCCAAAATGTCTCATTCCCAAACCATAAGATTGGGCTGCATTATTTGTGAGGTTTTTTTTTTTTAATGTGTTTCTACATATGCAAGAATGCTTAATACTTTAATTAGGCTAACATTGAGGGCAATTTAAAATTTTATTGACTTTTTATTTTATTGGCTTTTCACATTCAATAAATAATTCTGGGAAACACTGTGCGTTGTGAACCAACAATAGAGACCTACTTTGAGAGGTTTGGCTTTCAGGGAAAAAGGGTATATCAGAAGCAGCACATCTAAGCACTGCCCCGGTGAGAAGTTGGTTAGAGGTGTTGGACTCCAGCTCATAGGCTCCCCCAAATGTCAGCTGTGTAGACTTCTAAAGGTTTGAAATTTCAGGAACAATGGCAGTGTAAATAGATGT
This sequence comes from Glossophaga mutica, assembly GCA_039655065.1. Lineage (NCBI taxonomy): Eukaryota > Metazoa > Chordata > Mammalia > Chiroptera > Phyllostomidae > Glossophaga > Glossophaga mutica. The sequence continues at coordinate 46,448,221 of CM077306.1, read as the reverse complement.
GTGTTTATCATGTGTCCGATGTCACCCCTGCTGTGCCCAGTGTTCCTCACTCACGTAGGCGTTCTTTCACCTGTTCACTCACCCAGCGATGTCTATTGAGAACCTACTCAGTCTGCACCAGGCGCTGCTCTGTGCCCAGGGTTAGAACAAGGAGACCGTAAAACATCATAGGCAAAGTCTCTGAGGATAGGCAATAAGCCAGTAAATTCAGTGTGGAACTACTGAGTACAATCAGTGCTGTGACGAAAATGAAAATATTTGCTGGGAAGGGACAGGGTATGTGCCTGTTCTGAGGTGACGCAAGCCGGGAACTGAAGGGTGCTTTGCTGACTAAATTCTCATGTTTAGAATACTAAATTTGAAAGTACTGTGCAGTTTATTTATTTAAGCAATGACTACAAATTTAGCATTGGAATTTACTTCCCAATGTCTAGTTTGTTTTTTCAACTGGCACTATAAATAGTGAAACCCCGAGATTAAAATTTCTTGTTTTGTGAGCTTCTGAAAACTAGAGAAGCCCTGGGTGAAGGGAATCTGGGGACTCTCTAGAGTATATTTGTAACTTTGCTGTGGACCTAAAATTATTTCAAAATAACACATTTAAAGGAAACAAACTGGTGAAGAAATAGCAAAAAAACCCAAAACTTTCAAATAGAGATAATTTGCATTTAAATTTTTTTTTAAATGAATGCATTTTCTTAAAACACTCTTGGAGTAGTTAGGAAATTATCCTTTAGGTGGCAAGTAGCAAATCTTTTTCACCTGGGCTTTTAAGGCTTTGAATGAAACTGGCATCATAGATAAAAGAACAGGGCCCAGCTGGCAACCCTTTGCACCTGCTACTGCTCCGCGTGGGCTTGTTTTAACAGAGTGCAGCCCCCATCCCCCCGCCCTTCCTCCGGTATGGATAAGCTCAAGAAATTCCATTTGGAATAAGTTCCCAGGTGACATCCTGATCTTCGACCAGCAGCAGAACTTCTGTGGCAAACAATTAGCACTGGCTTTTTCTAAGCTTGGGATTTGGGGAAAAGTATCTTTGTTCATCCCAATTCAATACCAAGTGATGTTTTAAACCTTCCTTTGAATCCCTTCCACTTCCACTTACTGTCTTTGGGACAGGACTCACCAAGGACCCAGTGTCTTTTCACCACCCTCATCTGCTTTCCAGTCCCAGATTCTGTCGCTGTTGTCCCAGGTTCTCACCACTCTGGGAGGGGTTTGCTTCTTATGACAAGTCCCTTTTCTGTTTTTGTCAGTGGTGTTTGGAAGTGAAATAGATCTCACATTCACTCTTCCAGCTTTATCAACCATTATGTGTGTGTGTTTTAAAGTAGTTTTTTCTTTCTTGATTTCCACAAAATCCCATGAGGTAAGTTGGGCACAGAGGTATCTTCCCTGCATTGAGGAAGTGAAGACCATGAGACACAAAATCATGTAACTTGCTGAAAAAGGAAGGCTCAGGCATTTTATTTTAATCCTTGCCTAAGGATATGTTCATTGATCTTAGAGTGAGACAGAAAGAGGGAGAAAGAGAAAGAAACATCGATTGGCTGCCTCCCATATATGCCCTGACCAGGGGTCGAACTCACAACCCAGGTATGTACCCTGACCTGGAATCAAACCTTCAACATTTCAATGTATGGTTCAATGCTCCAACCAACTGAGCCACCCGGCCGAGGCTCAAGCTCAAGCTTTCTGGTGTCCATTTCTTTGCTAATTATAGTGTATCATGAATATGATGCTTTCTGGACCTCAAATATGGTTTGTTAAGCCATCAGGACCCCTATGCCTTCACTTTATATCATGTCTCAAGTATTTTTGATACTGAAGTAATCTTAGTAAGCGTATTATTTGATGATTGTCCTGTATTTATGTGTAGGCTATATTTTAAATAAGGATAGGCCACAGAATCCATTTAAAGACATAAACCAGTTCATTAGTTTCCATTTTGTGGATTATTGTTAAATAACGCATCTTTTCTCCAAATACTCTTGTCCCTAGATGGAAAATTTGCAAACCTTTTTCATAGGGGCTTTGAATCAAATAGTGTTATAGATCAAATCAGTCTCAAAATTGGTATTCCTGAGACTTGAGTGTCCTGACCCTGGCAATACACAAGGTGTCTCCGAGTCTATTCTCCCTCAGAGTTATTTGGAGGAGAGGATCAGGAGAGAATCCTTAATAATAGCATGTTACACAGATTATTGCATTGACTTCTCACAACTCCATGAACTAGATGTTATTCTCCCTGTTTCACAGATGGGGAAATCGAGGCAAAGAGAGATTAAGTAAATTGCCTGACATCGCTAGGAAATGGCAGAGCTGGGACTGGCTCCAAACCCAAGCCGTCCTTGGTATTTTTTAGTAAAGGAAGATGAAAGGAAAAAACACCACAGGGCATACATAGTGGTGTACTGGTAAATGTTTAAAAATAGGCTCTCAAAAAAACAGTGTTAATTTGCATGGCTGATTTCAAGTTCCCAAGAGGACGTCTCTGAAGGCTGAGCTAGGGAGGGGTGCACACAGTTGTCCCCTGAGCTGGTGCACACCAGCTCAGCTCGGCTCAGCTCAGCTCACTGCTAGAGTGTGTACAGATTGCCACACCTCAGTTAAATGAGTTCCCAGGACTGGGGAACCTGGGCCTGGCAGTAGATCAGCAATTCTTGTCAGCTGTTCCTCCCCTCCTGTAACAATGAATAAGCATAATTGAAACTAGTGCTTACACTGGATGCCAAAGCAAGTAGAGTTATGGGCACCTTGATATGTAAAGGTTTGCATAACCATTGCTATTCTGGAAAGATGACAGTTTTTTAAAAAATTCTGATTAAGGTTCTTGACCATGAAGTATCTGTGATTAGGGAGATAATGGCTAGTAAGTTAGGCAGGTGGCAGGTGCAGTGTTCTGTGCGTCCAGGCTTACCCATTAGCGGTGTTTTGAAAGGATTACACTGCTGCCTGCTGCCTCTCTTCCCATTCCTAATGTACGACTGGGCACCAGGGAGTACAAAACCTAATAATGGTCCCTGCCTCTGGAGTACCATTAGCAGCCTGTGGAGAGGGGTCTTTATTTGAGAACAACCCAGAGGTTTTCTTTTGGGAATGTTGAACTTTGTGCAGACTTTCTCTCCAGCTGGCTACTGAACAGATAGAGAACTCTAATCTGCAAATTATTTGGATTAGTTTGGGTTATCTTTGGGCAAATAAAGTGAAATAAAAAACTGACATGAGGGTGGTTCTCTACGGGCAGCTTGTGAGCACAGTCATCTGTTCTTAATGGGTCTGATGCAGGACTTCAGTCCTAACTAAAATGATAAGCCCGGTAAGCAGTGGGAGTGGTTTTTGTGGCCCATGACGTCAGATGACAGTAATGAAAGTGACAGAGTCCCCACCTTCAAAAATTGTACAGAATCAGAGCAAATAAACAGAATATAGTGCTTGTTCACTATATAATTGTTCAGTATAGAAAAAATACAAATTAAAGTCACAATTCTGTCTAATAGAATAGGAAATATTTTATAAAGAAGATGAAACCTAAGCAAAATTAATATAATATTAATGCCTGCATGTTCTAAAAGTTATTACAGCTGATAATACAGGAACTTTTTATTATTAAATATCCATGAAATTTACCAGTGTAACCATAGTTAAGTGTGTAGTTCAGCAACATTGAACATGTTCCCTTTGTTTTGTAACCATCATCACTATGGTCTGAATGTCTGTGCCCTCCCAAAATTCCTGTGTTGAAATCCTAATCCCAGAGGTGATGGTGTTAGGAGGTGGGGCTGCTGGGAGGTGATTAGGTCATGAGGGTGGAGCCCTCATGAATGGAATCAGTGCCCTTATAGAAGCGACTTAAGAGATATCCCTGTCCCCTTCCATCATATGAGGACACAGCAACCAGATGCCATCTGTGAACCAGAGGCAGGTCATCACCAGGCAGTGAATCTGCTGGTGCCATGACCCTGGACTTCCCAGGCCCTGGGACTATGAGAAATTAATGCTTGTTGTTTATAAAGCACCCAGTCTGTGGGGTTTCATTCCAGTGGCCAAATGGACTAAGACAGCTGCCTTCCATCTTCAGAACTTTTGCACCTTCCAGACTGAAAGTCTGTGCCCATTACACGTTAACTCTGCATTCCCTCCCCCTGATGGTCCCTGACAACCACCCTTCCACTTCCTGCTCTATCAGTTTGACCATTCTGGGTACTTCAGATAAGTAGAATCATGTAGTTCTTATCCTTTTGCATCTGGCTTATTTCACCAAGCATAACATATTCATGGTTCATCCACGTTGTACCATGTGTCAGAATTTCTGTACTTTTTAAGTAATATCTCATTGTATGACTATAACATGTTTTGTTTCTCCATTTATCCATTCATGGACACTTGGGTTGTTTTCACCGTCGGCTATTATAAATAATGCTTCTATGACTATGGGTATACAGATATCTTTTCCCATCTCTGCATTCAGTTCTTTTTGGTAAATACCCAGAACTGGAATTATAGAATCATATGGTACTTCCATACTATTTTCAATAGCAGTTAGCATTTTATATCCCCACCAGCAATCTAATATGGTAATTCAGGGACATTTTTAACCTCAGCCATTTCATCTCTTTCTGCCAGTTCTGCAGCATACCTCAACTCAGTACAGAAGCTGTTGTTTTGATAGCAAATTGCTCTAGAGGGTGTGTGCTGTTGGTACCCCCAGTAAGGGTTCACACACACTCCACATGGAACTGTGAATTGTTATTGAAGGTCACAAAGCAGAGTTAAGACCTTTTGGTATTTCCTGCTGCTGCTCACTCTTTGCACTCTGCTGACAATCAGTACCCATTAGCAGTCATGGGAACCATATTCCCCGATGTTATTTTTCCGGTTAAAATGTGAATTACGACATTGCCAAAGCCTCCTTTCAAAACATGTCAGCTAGGGTCAGAAACAGAGTGATGGATGAAAAGGGGCTGGCAAATCTTAGGAAATTAGCACTGGTAAAATTATTCAGTGATGGTATTAGAATGGCCTTGTCAAGAATCTGTGGCAGAGACTCCCTTCAAAATCAAATGTCCTGTGATCCCATTATATTAAATAAGTTGTACAGCTTTTATGCCCATGGATTTTTTTTAACCTGTACTGTTAACAATCATTTTAGAAATATAAACTCACAAGGATATCTTTTGATAATGTGATGAAAGCTATTGAATATCTCCCTAAGAAAATAGAGTGCATGGATATTCAACACTTCCCATATTTCTGGGGTTTAAAGAATGTGCTGAACCTGTTCATGTACCCCAGATTAAGAAGCTCTATAAATTAGTACTGTATGTCATCAGTAATGTACCATACTCTAAAAAATTTGATTGGCTGCTTAGTTTATTCATTAATTTATTAGTAAACCAAGGGTAAAGTATAGTGAAAAGATTTGCCACAGGGGCTTAGATGTCAAATAGACTTAATAAGTTTTCTCATCCCTACTTTCCTTATCTGTACACTGAATAATGGGAGAGTTACTGGACTTGGATAGGAAGTGCCTGGTACATAGAAGGAGCCTGCCATATTTATCGGTATTTTCTCCCTGACAGGCTAGGGAGTGCTGGGAAGGAGGTTATAGTAATCTCTTCTTGGGATTTTGACCTCAATAATACTTTTGATGTGCAGTTTTATTACTCTATGTATTTTTTGAAAGGCCATTTATGCTTTGTTAATCATAAAATTAATAGATGTCTAGAGAAGAAGGATGACATGAGGAAATAGTATAAGTGGTAGTTTGATTGTTCAGGATGAGAAGTATTCCCTAATCTATTTCTGAAAACAGTTTTTTGAAGACTCAGTTCTGAGAACAATTCATTGTATAATGCCCACTAACCAACAAACCTGAAGCAGGAGGAGAGAGTGGGGCCTTATTTCTGGACTTAAAGTACAAAACCATACCAAGTACAAAATTAAAACTAGATTGAAAAGTATATATAATCATGAAATCTAGGGCCCAATGTCTTCATTAGAAAATACATCAGCTCAAATTATAGTTTTCAAATACAGACATTATCACATTATAACTCAACAGAGATCAGTGTGGTATTTGAAAATGACTGGTTTAAGCTGATTTTCAGGATACTTCCATATGAAGTTACCAATAGGTAAGTAGAACAGTTCTTAAACTATTGAAGAAAACTAGAAGCAATGTGACCCAAGGGAAGTGAAAACCTTTGGTGTTACCAGATGGTTACTTATACCTGAAATATAAATGTCTAAAGTACAGTAAGGAGCTATTTTTCCCTCTTGAGCCAAGTCACATCTTTGACATAGTTTTATGTAGTGTGGACGGCAAGAAATGGTTTCCCCACATATCATTTGAATTGAAGAAATACAGAATTAACATTGTCTTTGTATTATCATTTTAAAGACATGGCTGTTACTTAATAGTTTATGAAACTCATATCTCTCTTTTGTATGTTTTGTCCATGGCTTTGCTTTCCGTGGTTTCAGTCACCTGGGGTCAACAGCAGTCTGAAAATATTAAATAGAAGTCCTAGAAATGAACAATCCAGAAGTTTATACCACATGCTATTTTGTAAGCAGATGATGACACTTCAACTAAAAGTATGGAGGTTAACTTTTTCTTGCCCTTTTTTCTGTTTGCAAGGTAATTTCCTCAATTTTATCTTTCTAATCTGTGTATGACTAGATTTTTCTACAGAATCATTTTGTGCTTCACTAATATCATTTTAATTACTGCTCTTAAATTTGGCATCATTTGTTTCCTTAGTTTCTTACCTATGCCAGTTGCCATTGCATCTGAGCCTGTGTTACCTCTTGTACGAAGACTCTGTTTTTTGTTTTTTTAATAAAAATGTTGTGAACATGTAAAGCACTTGTGTGCTTCAAAGCTACCTCTGTCTTTTACTAGAATTAACATGACAAACAAGTCCTCTGTCTATGTCTTGCACATAATAGTTTTCTCTCCGTTAGGGGATAATCTTTCATTGTGTTTTATAGACATGTTTGTTTAAACATTCTTCTTTATGTGAAATTTGCTCTTTGTCAAAAGATTATCTGTGCCAGTTATCCTTGGCATCCTTCATATTACTTGTTAACATTCAAATCCTCCTCTTATACTTCACCTTGGAGGGCTGGATGATGCAGAATGTAGGTTTGTCTATTTCATTTACTTAGTAAAGGGCCTTAGGAGATTGGGAGAATTAGAATCTTGGTCAGTCACAGCCAGAGAACTTGTCTCTGTGTACTCTTTTCCTTCTTAGTTTTGTAAGTGTCTGCACCGGAAGGCAGCCTGGGGAGGGGGGACCTAATGGGGGATGCATTGGGACCTGTCCATGATGCTCTTCTGGAGCCAAGACTGAGGAAAGCAGCAAAGGGCAAGGCAGGGCTGGGTTCTTGCTGCACTTTGATGGCCTCAGAAAGCTCTTCAACTGTGGGGACCTTTCCTTGTGCCTCTTCCCTTTGGAGGAAGCTGGTGGAGTTTGCCAGATTCTCCTCCTATAACATCACTTCACTGTCTTGAAATGGGGAGTCCTATGTTGGTTTCATACATCCTCTTTTTGGCCCTGAGTGAAATAATCTTTTGATTTTATGACATGTGGTGGTCACTATTCCCTAGTGTAAGCACTAATGGGTTTTTTTTAATCCTTTTAGTCATTTTGTGGCAAAATGCTTATCATATCTTACATTGATTTTTACTGCTTATCTTCTTGAAATTAGTCCTTGATTTTCTTTTTCTTACCCATGAGTTAATGACCTTGGAAATACAACAGATTGCCTACCCTTTCTCTTTTAGGAAAAAGAAAAACTTTAATGTATAATGACAATGTAATGACTACAATATATGATGACAATAGGCCTTCATTGCTCTGATCATGATCTTGGTGGAAAACTAATATATTCCACCCAGCACTAGGGTGACATTTGCATTGATAAGATCCATCAATAGGAATACCCTGCCCCAGGTGGCTAGGCATGGGGTCAGCTAATGTTGCTCCTCCCAATACTCTGTAAATAGTCAAGCAAATATTGAAAAAGACAAGCCATTAATAACCCAAACACTTAACTCAAAATAGAATCTAATATCAAAACTATAGAGAATTATACCCTAGTTTTATGAAGGCTATATTCCAAATTGAGGAAAATCTTGATTGAGCCAGGTCTTATGACAAAAGTCAGCTGCACTTGCAGAAAAGGAGGCTCTTGAGAAAGGGCAGAAAAGGCTTTGCTTTTGTTACACTACCTTCTCACACTCGGAGACCCTGGTCGGCCCCAACCAGGAAAAGTGGTGTCAGCTCCTCGGCATTGCTCTAGAATCCTAAATGTAATTCTCTAAAACTACAGATTAAATCACCAAGGTTGAAAGAGGACTGGGAGCTGAGTATTTTTGGCGGGGGCGGTGGGGGGTGGTGGGGGGGGTTGAGTGGTGTTAGGTGGGTGAGGGGGACTCGAAAGATACCATTTTACTCTTGCCTCAGTCACTTACACACTGATGGTTCCAGAATGACTTAGAGAAACTTAAAGGGAAACAGAAATAGAACTTTAAAAGGGACATTGTATCTTCCAAATTAATGGCAAGTGTAAAGGTCAGTTAAAACCATATAAAAATCTGTATTGTAAGGAAAGGCAGATTATTGTTTTTAAAAAGCCATCAAGCATTAAAGGAAATAGAGAAGAACCCAAAAGTAGAAAATGTCAAATGATAGGCAGAGGTCAACTATTAGTTATAACATTAAATGGAAATGGGAACAACTTCATTAAAATGACATTTTTTAAAAAAAACAACCCAATGTGATCATTACTAGAGGAACACATAATACAAAATGCTACAGAAAGTTTAGATGTAAAATTATGGACAGATTTCATTTATCACTTGGAAAGAGCAGATGATATCACATAAAGCAAAAAGGTATTGAAATCCACAAAGGAAGTCATTTTCACAATAATAACACATGAATTTAGAAGTATTGTAAACTCTTCCATGGTAAGTCTCATTGTTTCAAACTACACTGAATACAACCTAAATGTCCCAGCACAAGAATGGTTAAATGTGTTGTGGTGTATCATGTGGTGGCCTCATATGTAGTCATTAAGAGTGGTGATGTCAAGGTGTCTTGTTCACAAGGAAGACTTTCACCAGTATGTTGTTGATTGAAGAAACCATATTGCAGGTAGGAGGGGCATTATTCTCCTACTTTGGTTACAGCAGAACCAGAATGTTAACCATTGTTACTACCGGGCAATGAAACTAGAGACAGTTGAAATATTTTCATCCATACCTTTAACCTTTTTATGGTAAATATAATAGATTATATTATTATTTGCTACTATCCACTGCCTCACCCTCTGGGAGGGTTATACTTTCATGCATCGTTGACCTCAGTTTGGCCATGTGACTTTCTTTGGCCAATAAAATGTGAGTGCAAGGAGCTAAGACATGCCACCTCTAAGCAAAAGCACTATGAACTGTCTCGTCATTCAGCCGTGGTTCTGTTCCTCCTTCACATGGGGGCTGCGTCTCCAGCCTGGATGAATAGGCCCTGCAGTAGGGCAGCAGCGTGACCTCTGAAGGACACGCAAATGAGTAGAAATAAACCTTTCCTGTAGGAGCTTGAGATTTTGTGGTGTGTTACCACATCATAACTTAGCTCAGGCTAGGTAGTCCCCAGTTTCAAATGTTTTTTTCTGAACACGTACCAATTATGATGCCTTTAAGCAGCAAGTTCTAGAAGTCTTTCCTGCTACCTTTTGCTTTAGTTAGGTCCCCAGGTCATAAATCTGAATTTTATGTCACTCGGTGTAAATGCAGCTGTTACAGTACTTAATATTCACAAGGAGGAATGAGATGGGAAAATTGGATGTTCATCTTTCATATTGCTGTTATTTCCAGCCACAATACTTTTCTCATTGAACATAAAAGTTATGTTAGTGTTGACTTTAAATCAGTGGTCTTTTTTTGGTGTAGAATTTTGTTTAGCCAGTTTCTAAAAATGTGCTTTGATATAGATAAAATTAGTATATATATTTTTAATGTCACAACCATTCTTACACTCCAGGAATAAAAAATAAGTAGGTGCAACCTACTAACAGAGTTTGTAGCTCCTTTTGTAGTGCATTTAGCAATGGAGCAGATGACCAAACACTTGACTTATAATCAAGTCGGAGTGATCTCATTCAACCTTTTATCAGGTCCTTGAAACCTTTTTGTTAAAAATAAATAAAAAATCTATAGAAACAACAATGACCTCAAAACCATTCTTAGAACAAATTTAATGCTCTCACTCACCTTTTCTTCATCCTTTATATTCATAATTGCAGTTCAACCAAAATGCTACTCTTCCATCATAAACAGGTTATCCTGAAAATATAATTTTATTTATTTTTCTCCCATGTGATATAACATTAATTGTTCTCAATTAATGCCTCGCTGTCAACTTCAGCTGGTCACCCGACCATGGAGCATCGTCTGGTGAGAAGTCTCCAGCACAAAACTTCACAAACCACTTTTTTTTTTTTAAAGATTTTATTTATTTACTTTTAGACAGAGGGGAAGAGAGGAAGAAAGAGATAGAGAGAAACATCAATATGTTGTTGCCTCTCACTTGCTCCCTAACTGGGGACCTGGCCCGCAACCCAGGCATGTGCCCTGACTGGGAATCGAACCGGTGACCTGTTGGTTCACAGGCTGCCACTCAATCCACTGAGCCACAGCAGCCAGGGCCACAAACCACTTTTTTAAAAGAATTCTAATTGTTGTTCAAGTACAGTTTTTGAAGATGTCATTTTAAGTTAAAACAAAAATAAAGATGTTAGCATTGGTCTTTATCAGGAAAAGTGAAGCTGGATGTGGTTAAGAGGGAAAGAAAGTGCAACGGAGGAAATGTTGGCCCTTGATACAGCTCGGACGGAATTCACTTCCACATGGAGAATAGTTCAGTGCGTTTGGTTGTCTCAGCCTCGTCCCTTGAGGGCTCTTGAGCACACCACGGCAGCTCCACACTTTCAGCTCAAGTGTCAGCATCGGATGTCTTGGACCAGACAGCGGAGGACTTCACATTAAGGATCTGAGCGAGCGGTGTTCTCACTTTCTGTTGGCTGACACCACAGTTTGGCCTGAGAAATTTTACTCACCCTTATCAAACTGCTTTCATAAAACAAAAGGGTTAGATGATTATTTACGTGTTGATTTGTTACTGCCTTTTGCTGATACCAAATGGAACGTTGTTTGAGCCCAGGAAAGAGCTCTCTATAGCTCATTGCATTTCTGTTAGCCCCAAAACTAGTTTTGAAGCAAGAGAGTTTTCCAATTTCTGGAGTAAGTAGCTTTTGTTTTTCCTGCAGCGGCAATGAAGATAAATCTTAAGAAAGGATAACAAGTTTTATTTGCTAGATTGTCCATTTTTTTCTCATTTACAATAATTTTCCTTTTAATTATGGGGGTTGTTCTTTTGAATATTCTTTATAACCTGGTAACTGTTAAAATCCTGCCTAACATATATTCAGGGTGACATAATTTGTTAACATAACATTGCAGATTTTATATAGCTCTGCATAAGATTTAATTTATTTGCAGGTGCAGAGTTATGTGATTTATACACAAATCACTCAATACGTTTGCGTCATTAACATAATCTATTAAACATTTGTCTTCGGCCTAAATTTCTCTGATCCTTGACTGAGCTTTCCAAATGTTTGCCTCCATTTCAGCCCTCAGTTGCACCTCACAGCCACGTGTCTGAAACATACTCATGACCTCCTATCGATTCTAGGCTTCCCTTGGCCAGCCCTCACTACAAATGCTGAAAATCTGGGAATTATCCTCTCAATTTCTCACCACCTCTCTAGACCATCATCTTTTGCTTCCTTATTGGACCTTCTTCATCTTCATTTCCCTAATTTGGTTCTCCTAATGGCCGCCAAAGTATCCTTTTAAACATACAGGTCTTGTTAAACCACACCCCTTTGTGGCTTCTTGTGCTTAAGATCAAAATGCTGAACTTGGCCCATAGACCCTGGTAGGACCTGGCCTCTGCCTTTCTTTGACCGTGGTGGCCAGCACTGTTTCCTGGGTTATGCTGCGCTGGCTGCCCAGCATCTGGTTAACTCCTGTCTGTCCTTCAATTCTCAGCCCAGACCCTCTTGCTCAAGGGCACCTCTGACCTCCAGATCCAGTTAGTTCTCCTTGCCCTGTGTCCTCATAATACTCTGAGGGGACTGTTTTTTGCAGGGGTATCTAACCTACGGCCCATGGGCTGCACCTGGCTCATGATGGCCATGAATGCGGCCCAACACAAAATCGTAAATTTACTTAAAACATTATGAGATTTTTTTTTTGTTATTATGTGTCACAATGTATTTAATGTGTGGCCCAAGACACCTTTTCTTTTTCCAGTGTGACCCAGATGCCAAAAGGTGGGACACCCTCTGTGCATCAACAGAAGCTTCCTCTCACAACCTGTGCTAAAATACTCACCCAAGTGTCCCGCGCTCCTTTCAAGGAGTATTAGCATTAAGATGAGGGCTAGAACTTGGCCTTCTGTCTTCGTAGAAGGGGATGAAGTTCACTTTAGTGGTCAGTTTTTTGGGTCAGAGATTGGTGTGTAAGCGTTTTGCTTCACACTAGTATGCTTTCGAAAGATGTGTTTTTTAGTAACCTCTGTTGCCAATTGAACAACGCTTCTCTCAGGCACAAGTTTTTAGCCTTAGTGCTACACTGTAGACTTTCCTTATACGAATCCAGGTGAAAAAAGAAGCAGCCCTTGCTGTGGGTCAGTGAAGCAACTCCAAGCATTACCCCAATATTGGGGCCTGCCTTGTCAGTCTGTAGCTGCTTTCCAGCCTATTGGATGCTGGCGTGGAGAGAGTCGTATGTAGGTGGGCTGTACTCCTGTGGTGCAAATAACCACGGCTATACACATTCCTTGATCCTTCCTAAAGGCTAGATCAAATGATACACAAACAGCATGAGCCCTTCTGCCTTTCGTACCTGGCTATTTTGTGTTGGATCTAACCGTCACATATATGACATGGCTGTACTTAACTGGACACAAGTACAGACTGAGCTCTTACTATAATCCACGGGGCCGGGGAGATTAAACCTCGTAAGAAGAAACTGAGGTACTTCCACATGAGGGGCCAGAACATAGCTCTGCAAACTGCTTTAAAACAAAAAGAATGTGAGGGAAGAGTGGGACTTGAGCATATGGTTTCTTCCCACTTTCCTTGTTGACAGACTTTTGGTATATATTCATGCTTTTAGCCTCCACCTTAGAAATCTAGAGGAAGAAATACCTCCTAATGTGTCAGAGTTCTTCCTCTGACATTTTTCCTGAATATAATTTTTAATTTTTTAAAATTATTTACATGAATTGTAGTTTGTTTGTTTTGCTTTGAGATGTTTTGGACATCCTGACCATTTGCCTTCTCTTTTCTAGTCAAGCCTGATTTGTGAAATGGACTGAAGCTGAAGATTTATCTACTTCTTTGTCTGAATTTGAGACCATTGGGATGCTCTTAAGTGCACACAACTAGACTCTAACTGCAGCTATGAGTTCAGACGAGAAGGGCATATCCCCTGCTCATAAAACATCCACTCCCACCCATAGAAGTGCCTCCTCTTCAACGTCCTCCCAAAGGGACAGTAAACAGGTAAGAGACAAGTATAAAGTGCATTTTGTTCTCTTATGCAAATACAGTACCATTAGAATGTGGTGGGATTGTTAATTAATTCTGAAATTTTGTTGTGAAGGTATTTTATTCCACAGGAAAACTCACTAATTTCTGTAGATCTACCTGGCAATGTCATGGGGATCCAGTTCTTGCTTTTCTGTTATTTAGGATTTTTTTTTTTAATTTTTTTAGAGATAGAGGAAGGGAGGGAGAAAGAGAGGGAGAGAAACATCAATGTGTGGTTGCCTCTCACGTGGCCCCCGCTGGGGACCTGGCCTGCAACCCAGGCACATGCCCTAGACTGGGAATTGAACAGGCGACCCTTTGGTTTGCAGCCTGCGCTCAATCCACTGAGCTACACCAGCTAGGGCAGGATTTTTTTTTCTCTCGAGTGCAGAGCACAGAAGGGTGGCTGGAAGCCCTGGAGTGTGCTCCTCTCTGTCTGCACCTGGCGGCAGGAGCCAGCCTCTGGGCCTCAGACGGTTTGCTCCCCGTCTTCATCCCTGTAGGTAGAAAGGGACCTCAACCTGCAAAGGTCTTCTTTCAGTTAGTCTCTCACTGGTCTGCAAAGCACTAACTTCTCTTTGCTATTTCATGGAATCTAGCAACACATTCAGGAATTACATTATAAATAAAGTTATAGTATCAGGAGTTGAAGGGCAGTAAGAACCCAGACCCTTGGTTCTGACAATGTTTAAAGTCAGTAGAGGAAGTGAATTACTGTTGCTTAATTATTCCATTGAATCAACTCTAAATTATTTTTGTTTACAGAGTTAATTCCTTGCTACTGCAACCTGAATTGTGTGGGGATTGGTTGTAGGAATTGTCCAAACTGTCAAAACAAATTATTGTTTTGCCCAGTACTTGTCTCAGTATTACTGTGTATCATTATAATATTATCTGTGATAAGATTTTTGTTGTGTAACTGGAATTTCACAGTAAGAAGTATAGTTAACTTTTTATGAAAACTTTTCTTTAAGGGGACATTCACTTAGCAGACGTTTTTGCAAGGTTCTTCCCCCTGTATTTTGTGTATTCAAGGTATATTGCCTGGTTTCTAGAAGTTCAACCATCCATTATTCAGTTGTCTATAGTATAGACCTGAATCTTGAGGCAGCCGGTTCCAGATGTGAACTTATTCTTTAGGCAGTGAGAATGCAGGGAACATTCAGTCCACAAACCCTCCCAGCTCTCCCTCTCTCATTTCTAGCAAGAGGTTCCAGGGAATCTGTAAGAATCAGCGATTCCTGATGTTTATATGTTGTGCAGATTCTAAGCAGACATTTCTGCTATGGGTCTTGGGGAATTTGTGATATTGCCCTTTGTTACAGAGTTCAACGAGGACATTTACGTTCTGTTCATTAAGAGCAGTTACACTGTTGACTAAATGTGTGATTACACAGTTATAATGTTTATAGCATTGCATTTGTAAAGTAAAAGAAAGTAAGAGTACCATGAATGAAAACACCTTATATTATAAGTAACTACTGCATTGCTGAGAAGATGCTTTCTAAGTTTGCCATTTTAGTCTGCCCTTCCACCCGCTCCTCCATCCTTTCTTACGGTTTTTTCCTCTTCCCTTGCCCTGAGTGTTCGAATGGAGAGACATTTTAAGCAGCATGGCCTTTCTGGTGGCTGAGGGAAGGAAGGGATGGACTCAGCTCACCCTGGAGAATTGTGACAAATGGAAAAGACTAATGACAGCCATTTAAACACCCGTCATCACTGTTGATGTGCCTGTTGGCCTGAGCTCCAGTGCCGGCGAAACAAAGACACTGAGCCCCTGGTCTGCCAGAGGGAGTTGGCAGGTGGAATGTGTGGCTCCTCGCTGGCTTGTGAATGGAAAGGTGCATGATGGGAATTGGATAACGTGTTCATAGATTGATAATGAATTCTAGAAAACTAGGCAGACAGTGTTCAAATGTTTATTATTATTTAAGGAATGAGGTTGCTTTCATTCCTGCTTATCTCAGCAAGTGAAAACTCTCCCAAATACTTTCTCCCCTCGTTTCTTCCTGCCTCCTGTTTTTTGTCTTTTCATTTTTCTCAAGGGAAAGAAGAAAAAGGAACCATTACAGTTGTGTTTTTTCTTCCCTATCTCGAGCACTTCCTAGAATCCAGTATTAACTTCCGGAAACGAGAATTTTGAGCGATCTTGGGATGTGATAGGATGCAGTGTGTTCTCATGCATCTGTTTTTGTGTGGTGACTGTTTGCAAAGGGAGGGGGCATAGAAGAATTGTGATAAATTGGTCTTCACTGAATGTCATTCTTCTCCTGACCTGACTGGCATCTGTGCAGATGGTGCCAAAATGTAAAGTCCATCCCTGTTTCTCTCCTAGGTTGATCATGTAGGTAAAGGATGTAGCTCATAGCTGAGAGAGAATACTGTGATGCCTTAGTATTCATTATTTGTCTTTCTTTCCCAAGTTCTAGTCCTAAATCACTAATTAATTGATTGGACATTTTTCCTTGGATGTACCAATGTCACCGTAAATGAATATGGATAAACCAGTTTGCTATTGGGATAGTCATTATGTTATTGACCCAGGGTCAAAGCCATTCCTTTCTCATTTGCCTCTCTCACATTCAATAGGCTAGCAAGTTCTATTCATTATTTCCTTCATAAACATCATAATTTCTTTCTATTCCCACTGTTCACTATCTAGCCCAGACTCTTCTTACCTCAACCCAGAATCCTGCAAAGTCCTCTTGCCTCACCTTCTCCCCATGGCCTCAGAAGATTGAATTTCCTTAGTATGGCAGATTCATGCCCAGAATCCTTCAAAGACTTTCATAAATCTTTCAACAACCTGCACAGTTAAGGCCGTATTTCCTTACGGGGCATTCAGCAACCACCATGATGTGATCCAGCCTCAGTGTCCCATTCTCCTCCCAACCTGTACAGTCCTATCTACTCACGGTTCCTAGAACTGCCTCATCTCTCACTCTGCCCTGGTCTTTCCTGCCTGGAATTCCCACCACCCTGCTCTCGATCTGATACCTTACTGTGCTTCAAGGACCACCTCAGGTGACACTTTCACTGGCCATTCAAACCCACATTGCTGTTTCCCTTCTGTGAACTTTTATAGAAGTTTTTGACAATATGTGACTTTTTAAAAAAAAATGTTCTCACCCGATGATATGTTAATTGACCTGAGAAAGAGAGAAGCATCAATATGAGAGAGAAACATCAATCAGTTGCCTCCTGTACACCAGACCTGCGACCTTTTTGGTGCATGGAACAATGCTCCAACAAAATGAGCCCCCTAGCCAGGGTAATATGTGACATTTTTATATTGTTTGCTTTTTACCAATCTACCCAATGTACTGATCTACCCAGCTGTACTGTGAGCTCTTTTATAGACTACACACTCTAATGCTTCAGACAAGCCCTGCACCTCAAATATTTTAATATATCCTAGAGTATATTTTTAAAGACCTGCAACAATATTAGTCTTGTCTTTTTATTACAAAATTTCCATTCCAGATTTATTCATCTTTCTCCCTTCTTCCTTCCTCATAGATAAACAAAACAAAGAATGTCTGCCAAGTGCGTAGTAATAACAGACTGCCCTGCCTGTCAGTAAATCATGTAGCCCAGCAGGTGGAGGGGGGGAGAAGTTGGGAAATGAAGTTATTCAGTCCGTGTCCCTGTGATTTTACTCAGTGTTTCTTCACCAATGAGAAGGTCAAGACTCCACTCAGTATTTAGCAGTTCGGAAGGCTTTAGTCAATACTTCGTTTACATTTGGACCAAGTCTGATATTAGATGTTAGAACATCTAACAGATTGGTCTGTGTGTCTGTGTGGGTGTGATCAACTCTGACTCACAAGCTGCAAGAAATATACATACTAAAATATTCAAAAAGGAAGTAAAGCAGTTGATTAGACATCTAGGACATGTGCATAGACAAGCACTTCCCATATATGTGCCAAGGAAGGCTTGTCCCTTGAGGTGTTGCGTGAAGAGAGGATTTGATTGTCAAGCAAGTTAGAAAAATGCTAAACTAACCTTTTTGTGATGTATAATAGTAAATTAAAGACACCAATAACATCTGCAGTTAGAACGTTAACTGAGCACTCATAGAATTTACTGTACTGGGGAACTTATTTTATTTCCCTAAGATGTGGGTGTTAAAAAGTCGGAATCTTCTTCCTGGTAAGAAATGGGAAGGTCTAGGAACACTGGGCCCGGATTCCCAATGACAGCACTGGACTGGGCTCAGGAGCAGCTCCCCTTCAAAGGGGACATTTACCCTCTGACCAGCTATAATCCCTGCCTCTTCTTACTGTATTTTTTTGGTAAATACCAATAGTTTTAAATTAATTGTAATTATAGTTGACATGCAGTGTTATATTAGTTTCAGGTATACAATGTAGTGGTTTAACATTTATATACCTTAAAAAATAATCACCATGATAAGCCTAGTAACCATCTGTCACTGTGCATAGTTATTACAATATTGTCAACAATAGACAGTATTATTGACTATAGCAGCAGTCCCTACCTCTCCGTATTATATTTCAGTACTTATTTATGTTCCCTGCCTGGTCCCGAAAGCATTTGAATGTTCCAGCTGTGCTCTTGGCTATCAAGTCAGTGACTAAGGGTAATTTCCACTGGGACGTTAAAAAGGCATTTCAACTAAGCATGTTCAAAACGGAACTCCTGATTTTCCTCTCAAATCCACTTCTTCCCCATACGCCTTTTCTCAGTGAACGGAACTCTAGCCTTTCATTTGGTAAGCCCAAAAACCTTGCCAAGAGCTATCCTTGACTCCTCTCCTCCTCTCACACCCCGCTGCCAGACCCTCAGCGAATCCTGTTGGTTCTGCCTTCGGGACGCACCTGACATTTGACCACTGCTGACCCCCTTTACCCTGGCCTGAGCTGCCGTCGTTTCTCACCCAGGCTGGTCTCCCTGCTTCCGACCTCATGTGTAGGTCATTTTTTACAGGGTAGTCAGGGTGATCCTGTCAAAACCTAAGGCAGATCAAGCTGCTTCTCTGCTCCAAGCCCTCCAGTGCTTTCCCATCTTGCTCCAAATAATGTTTGAATTGCCGATTGTTGTCTGTAAGGTCATTAATAATTTGGATCTGCTTACGTCTCTGGTCCCATCTACCAGGTTTCACTTCACTTAATTCTCTCCAGCATTTCCCTCAGATGTGCCAAGCATGCCCCTACCTCAGGGCCTCTGCATTTTTAGCTCCCTGAGTCTAGCTTTATTGCCAGGCACCCCCAGGTTTGCTCACACACTTGACTGATTCTCCAAAAGTACCCTTTCTGGGTAGCCCTCTTTTCCCATCCATACATATCCTCATCACTCACTGTCCACTTGTTTATTTGTTTACAGAGCATTAAGCACCAGCAGACATGTTACATATTTATCTGTTATGTTTTTGTATCCTTTCTTCTATTCCCTATCACTGAAATGTAAGCTCCTTAGAAACAGGGGCTTTATTTTGTTCAATCATGTACCCTTAGCACCTCATAGTATGTGGCCCAGGAGAGATTTGAGCTAAATGCTAGAGGGGTTGGCACGCAGAGGAAGATTGTGAGCCAGGTTTCAGAGGCCTTGGTTAGCTGTGAAGGAACAATCACGAGGTTGGCAGATGACAGCAAGCAGAGGAAGTAGTGTATCAGAAGTTTTGAGTCTCCTGAGAAGATTGAATTTTGAGAATACAAGAAGGATGGTCCACTTTCTTTCATCCAAAGAACGTATATGCATAACCCATAAACACAGATATGGCGATGGCCTGAGGGATGCGGGGGAGAGATCTGGGTGGAGGTGGGCAAAGGGAGAAAATGGGGACAACTGCAATAGTGCAACTGTAAACAATAAAGATAAAGTTTAAAAAAAAAAAGAAAAGAAAAGAAGGGTGGTCCAAAGGTACAGGGGCAGTTAGGACAACACAGACCTTTGACTTGCTGCTGCCAGTCCTCGTGGGGTGGGATGAATGACTTGTGGCTTATGAAGGAAGTGCTATCAGTCAAAAGTAAAACCTTTGAACATTCAACACAGATGTTAAAGATATGGGTGGGGTGGAAAGTAACTCTTCATTTAAAACAGGTTATTGTTCCCTAATCTCTCATAGAATGCATTTTGTGGGAACATTATGTAATAGGCTACGTATATGATCAGCTGCCCGGATTTTGTGCGTTTTGATACCCATTTATTTACATATTTTAGAGCCTTTTTCACAGTATGTGCAAGATGTAGACCACCCTGTAGAGAGATAGTTTCAGTATTTCTGGGGTCAGGCCCAAGGATCTGCACTTTTTAAAAGCAAGACCCCTATTTGGAGTGATCGATTCTTATTTGTATCATTGCTGAGTCATAAAAAAATCAGTCACTGTTGCTATAAGAGCTTAGTATTTGGAATGTATAACTATCAGGCGACGGTATCTGTCGCTAGAACGAGTTGTTATAGCTCTCCCAGGTTAGATGTTCTAAATGCTTAAATGGGTCATCTCTTTTGTTTAATGAGAAATCAAAGAAAAAAATACCAGCCATTCCTTATAATGATTGAAAGTTTGCTGAAGCTCAGAGATCATAAAATAAAGGAGTTTTCAAGGAAGAATTATATTATGAATAAGTCATAAGAGTCTGCTAGTTAATGTTCTTGCTAGTTTTTATAAAATAAAATCCTGTGTCATGGTCAGTCTGTAACAACTAACAGAGTATTCCCATGACATGGGCATCTACAAATGCTCCCTACATATTATCAATAGCAATGCATTTCAGAACAACCTCAGCTAATATCCATGATGACATGTGAAGGCTGTCCCCAACAGCAATCCATTGGCACTCGTGGAACCAGCAGAGGGTATCCTAACCACCAGTTCCGATCCTGGCAGCCTCTGCTGTACATGCAGCTTTCATTATCCTGAAGATTGTGCCTAGAAAACCACAAAGTAAAGGTGTTCCTTATCGGCGTCTATACTTTCTGTACAGGGTTTTCACAACAAGTTTTCTTCTTGGACAAGTAGGCTGGTGAAAATATCCCCCAGCGTACATGAACTGACTAGGAATATGTCTGCCTGCTTGGACCCCTGAAGCATATTCTTCAAAGAGCTTTGTTAAATGAAATCATCGATTTGAAGTATAATGTCTCTGTCTTTTGAACATAAGAACTACTTCCTTCTTTGAGTTATGAAAAATATAGTAGTGTAACCTCAAACAAAAATGTTCTACTCTTGGGGGTAAAAAAATCCAAGCATTCTTAATTTAATACCTAACCTCCAATTTAAATCATCTCCAATCTTATCAGTGAGGAGGAATACAATTTGAAACCTACCAGTATCAGAATAGAAAATTCTTAGCATTAGGGAGAGTTCAATGGATCAGGGATTTGTAGGACGACCTGGAACCCAACTTGAAGTTTGGAGAGAAATACTAACTGGATATGAAAATCTGCAGAGTATCCTCACTAGAGTGTTGCAGATGAATAAAGCCCTCGGAGCTGGGTATATTTAAACTCTTGAGTTGCTGGCTGTGGCTAGGCAGCTTAGTTGGTTACAGCATCGGCCTGATGCACCAAGATTACAGGTTCGCTCTCCAGTCAGAGCACATACAAGAATCAAGCAATGAATACATAAATAAGTGGAAAAACAAATCAATGTTTCTCTCTCTCTCTCCCTCTTTCTCTCTCTCTCAAATAAATAACAAAATAAAAATGTATAAGCTCTTGAGTTGCTTCCAATTTAGCCTTTATGCGATGGCACCCATCCCATGGAAACCTTTAGGACTTAGGGCCAATGTCAATGGGAAAATTATATTTGCTTGCAAAAACTCACACAGTGACCAGCTGTTGTGATGTAAATGCATTTTATAAATTGGGTGCTCTGAAAAATTTAAGTATTAGGCAAAATTCATGTATAAATTAATCAACCAACACCAGCAACAGCTAATATTTCATGAGTTCTCATCGTGGAAGGTTGGAACTATTAGCACCTTTTCCAGAGAACTGAACTCTGGCATGAAGTGGTCAAATATCTTGGCCACAGCCAATGAGCAGTTAAGACAGGGTTGGCCAACTCACTCTTTGTTCTGTTGTAAGTCTTGACAAGCTGAATGTGCAGGAGAACAGCCCTCCGTGCCCTTGTAAACAGTAAGCTGTGTAAGGCAGCGTTTGTCAATTATTTTTGAATTATGTATTGCCTAGTTTTCTTCCCTTGGCAATAATAGTGATTTTTCAATCCTCATTGGCCTGGGGAACTGTAGACCAAATGGCACATAGACCAAAATGTTATATTCATGAAGTACTTGAGTCAAAGATGAATTCTACGTTCTTTGTGTTTTTTCTGAATTTTCTGTATTTTCGCTATGTGTGTTGCCTTTGAAATCAAAGTTTTGATCATTTATTTGTTTATTCAAAATTATGATTGGCCTTTTTAAAATTGATTTTAGAGAGAGAGAGAGAAACACCAGTTTGTCATTCCATCTATTTATACATTCATAGGTTGCTGTTTGTATGTGTCCTGACCAGGATCAAACCTGTAACCTTGGTGTATTAGGATAACACTCTAACCAACTGAGTACCTGGCCAGGGCCTGATTAGCCTTTTGCATGAAATGAAATGAGCAGCCCCACAGATTTCTGTCCCCACATGGCATTTGGAGATTAGTTGCTGCTGCTTGGTATTTACAGTCTTGCATTCAGCCCATGTCAAACATGCCGAAACTGAGATCAACTGGAAAGAAATTTGCCACCTGGCTCTCAGACGCTTATTTTCCACAAGTGAGAGCGCATAAGAGAGAATCTGTTTGCCGCTTTCTCTGGTACGTTTGCCAGAACCTTTTCATCGTGTAAACCTACCTTAGTTTCTCCTCCCCAGGAGACAGCCATTCACCCAGGTTTAGAAAGCATCCCTCTTACTGTAGAACACATTTTTAGGTGTGTTGTCAGGACTATAAAAACATCATCCTGAATGACTGTCAGTCTACAAAACTGCTTTATTTGATTTTCAACTTGAACAAATAGAAAATTTTACCCTCCCCATCCCGTGTCCACTGTAATTCTCCTAGGCTGCAAGTAAAATACTGTTCCAAAATTGAAGAGCAGCCCTGTGTGTATTGTGTACTTGCAAGTGCCAGACTTTTTGACCTCAAATCCTACTTAAGAACTGATTTCGTGATAATGATCATGGCCAGTGTTAGTGAGGTTTCAGGGGAATGGATACTCTCGTGCACTACTGCTGAGCACAGCTGTCTTTTACCACATCATAGTCAAGATTGCTGAACTACTCTCAGCCTCCAAATGGACCACTTGGTGGGTCTCAGTGGTATTTCTTAACAATGCAAGGTTTCCAACAACAGGCCAGCTCAACGTGGGCCTTGGCTATTGGTTCTTAACGAGCTGCATGTTTCCGTCCAGGAAAGTCAAGACTCTGATGACCTTCCCCGCCTTCAGGGATTTCCAGCTGTGCTTTGTAGAATTTTCCCCAGCAACTATTTCTAAAAGAAATTCTACTCCCATTCCTTTTAGTAGTACTTTATCTGTAGATTTATTATTAATACAATTCTGCCATTTTTCAGTGAGGGCAAGATAATTGTTACTGTGGCAAAAGTAGTGAAATTACTACTATTTCAGTCATAGCCTTTTGGCTTTGGTAATTTAAATATTTTATGCTATTAAAAATATTAATTCCTTGAAGGAAATGATTCAGAAGACAGCAGGCAAGTCTGTGTACATCTTTGCTGTGGGAATTCAGAAGGATGCCTTGCCATCCACTGCTGATGATTTTCCCTGGCAAAGATCTAGGGCATCTGTCTCCACTCACTTCAGCCGCTTTCTCAGTACATGCAGCTGCTCGGGGCACCAGGCGGTGCTGGCTGTGGATACTGGGTTATCCAGAAGACATGATGACCATGTCCTTATGCATCCTCCACTTCCAAGAAGGCACCCAGGTGTCACATGCCTGCAGGATGTTTGGACATACCTTTCTATGGCAGTAAAAATGCACATGATTCCTGCACATTTATTTTTGTAGCAGTTGCAGCTTAGATGTTAATTACCATTTATTGAGGGCCTGCTGTGTGCCAGCCCCTGGGCAGCACTGTGCATGCACTGGGCACCAACTTCATCACTTGCCATGTCGTCTAAGGTAGACATCACCACCCCCACTTTGCAAACAGAGAACACTGAGGCTGAGGGACTTTCATGATTGCCAGGTCACGTGATAAGTAGCAGCCTGCAGGTTGGCGTGCTCGTCTGTATGACTGCAAAACTCATGTTCTTTTCCCTGCATAGGACACTGCTTCCCTGAAGTGAAAGCTCACTGGCTTTCCCTTAATTCTCAAAACTTGGAAATGAACCTTGAAGCTGTACCATATTTAAGAGCACTATAATCTTTTTTCTTTTGCTCACTTCTGTCTCTCTGTTTTCACAGAAGGTTGTGGTAGAGAATGCCTTTTGATGTGTGTTCAGTTGGCCTTAGGGAATGCACTTACTTGAGATTGCTGTAATTTTTATTACTTAACATTAGCTTTAACTTCAGTAGAAGGCAGTATTTAAAAGCATGGGCTCTACAATAAATCTTGATTTACATTCCAGCTCCAACACTTACCAAATCTATGCCATTAATTTAACCTCACTGTGCCTCTCTCTACTGAGACAGAAAATAAATTTAAGACAGAAAATAAATTTAAGTCATTATTCAAAGGCTTTTGAGTGAAGAGGGAATGAAATAACCCACATAAAGCATAGAGACAAGGGTGAAGAAATCTACTGAATATTAACTGCTATCTCCCCCATCATCATCAATACTATCATCTGAAGGTTACTAGTCTCACTGAAAGAGTTGTTGCTAAGCTAACATTAGATATAACTAGAAGAGGGACAAGCCCATCAGCCTAAAAGCTTGAAAGAACATAAAAATACAACTACTGTACAACCCACCAGTTCCACTTCTGGGCATTTATTGGAAGTAAACAAAACACTAATTTGAAAAGATAAAGCACCCGGTGTTCATTGCAGTATTATCTACAATTGCCAAGACATGGATGCAGCCCAGGTGTCCATCAGCAGGTGGATAAAGATGAGGCGGTACATACAGTGTGGAGCAAAAGTAGGCTTACAGTTGTTCGTATGGAAAACAATGCAATGTTAATGAATAATAATACAAGAATAAACTCTATGTTGTGCATACTCACCACTGTGAACCTACTTTTGCCTTACCCTCTATATACAAACAGAATAGTATTTAGCAAGTAAAAAAAAATGAAATCCTGCCCTTAGTGACATGTATGGATCTAGAGGGTATTATGCTGATGAAGTAAATTAGACAGAGAAAGACATACTGTGTGATTTCACTTACATGTAGAATGCAAAACAACACAATAAGTGAACAAACAAAACTAAACTGAAACAAACCCATGGAAACAAAACAAACATCTTTAGTTGCCAGAGGAGAGAGAGGTGGGGAATGGGAATGGGTGAAAAAGGTGAAGGGGAGCAATAGGTACAAACTTCCAATTGCAAAATAAATAAGTTACAAGGATGTAATATACAGCATAAGAAATGTAGTCAATAGCCCTGGCTGGTGTGGCTCAGTGGATTGAGTGCGGGCTGTGAACCAAAGGGTCGCAGTTCGATTCCCAGTCAAGGCACATGCCTGGGTTGTGGGGCCAGGTCCCCAGTGGGGGCCATGTGAGAGGCAACCACACATTGATGTTTCTCTCCCTCTCTTTCTCCCTCCCTTTCCCTCTCTCTAAAAATAAAGATATAAAATATTTAAAAAAAAAGAAACGTAGTCAATAATATAATAGCTTTGTGCAGCGCCAGGTGGTTACTAGATGTACTGTGGTGACCACATCATCAGGTACAGATACAGGTGGTTACTAGATGTACTGTGGTGACCACATCATCAGGTACAGATACATGTAGAATCACTATTTTGTGCACCTGAAACTAAAGTAATATTTATGTCAACCATACGTTAATAAAAATTACCTTAGAAGTTTCTAAGTTATTTTGGATATTTTTTAAAAAACATTTTGTGTCATTCATGAATATGAAAATAGCTTAGATGAAATAACCAGATGAAAAGTTTCAATGAAGTTAACTTAAGTAAAATTAAAGTAAGTGACAAGCTGAGCAAACCGAGAGACCTGTTCAGCAGATCACGTGGACTCTCAGTTTGAGAGTCCTGTTCCTTTCTGCGGGAGTTGTACAAAGCCATGCAGCTTTTATTAAATGTCTCATTGTCTGTCTGTTTACCCACATCTTCGGTACGGAGCAAACCAGACTGTAGTCGTGTTGGCAGCTTTCCACTTGCTGCCCAGGAGATACTAAGATCAGTGAATGCTAGCCGGGAACAAACTGGTACCGAATTGAAGAGCTGCAGTGAAATGCGTTCTAGACTCCTGGTTTTACGTTAACCATGCATCAGGTCTATCTGAGCAGGGGGAGCAAGGGGCGGGTAAGTACTTCCACCTTCTCCGTGTGCTCCGAGTTTCTTAAAAAACTGAACTGGAGTGAACCTCGGTTCATCAGTTGTCACAAATGTACTACTACTCTAGTGGGGGGCACAGATTGGGGGAGGCTGTACATGTGTGAGGGCAGGGGGTGTGTGGCAAATCTCTGTATTTGCTGTGATGCTACAGCTACTCTAAAACATTGGCCTGGAAATTAAGTTGCAATTTTAGTATTTGAGGAGAAACTTGATTTTAAAAGAATAATTAACAGGTTTATGTAACTTTTTGTTTAACCTGCTTATATAATACATGTAACACCTGGAAGGTGTATGGCATCTGTTTACAAGTCATTGTGAAAGAATATGAAACTAGCCAGCTTGTGAAGAACAAGTACAAAAATTTTAGCACAAATTATCTTAAAGGAAACCTTATGAAAAGAATTTTTGTTACTGAAGATGTTGCCAAATTAAGTTTGACATGTTCCCCACTGACCAGTCATAGTTTTAAATCTAATAAACAAGAGCTCTCTGATTAATCCATTTGATGTTTCCAGTTTAAAAGTCAAGTACTTTAAATATTTTCAAAAGTTTCATCTTGTTGGAGTTGTGATTTTTTATAATTCAAAGATGAAGCCGAAGGCAGTTTGCTGCCTACCCCTGTCTGAATGATTGCCAGGGGACTGTTCTTGACAAGTTAATCAGAGAGAGCACTGAAAAATTCCAGGAAAAGTTTTTTTTTTAATATTTATTTATTTTTTTTGGAGAGAGGGGAAGGAGGGAGGGAGAGAGGGAGAGAAACATCGATCCGTTGCCTGTAATACGCACCCCCAACCGGAGACTGAACCTGCAACCCAGGCGGGTGCCCTGACCAGGATGGAACTGGCGACCTTTTGCTTTGCGGGACGCTGCCCAACCAACTGAGCCACATGGGTCAGGGCCGCAGAAAACATTGACTGGCTGCAATGTTCAGCATCTTGTGCTAGGATGGCGTGGGCTGAGGGTAGAAGGGGTGAAATACAGAGTGAAGATGAGCTGGTCCCCACCTTCAAGGAGCACCCAATCTAACTGGATTCCAAGACTGGGTATGGGGCCGGGTATGGTAAGTTTGAAAACAGTCTTCCTCATATCTGCCAGTATTAAAAATATTGCATTGAAGGGCTTAGATATTTCATTAAAAGTAATGAATGTTTGCATGTGTGGTTCTGTAACTTCAGAAAATAATACAATAATTAATAAATAATAATACAAGAATAAGCTCTGTTTTTACATACTCACGACTGAAGCTACCTTTGCCCCCACCCTAAGACTGCTCAAGTCTGTAGAAAAGCATTTGACTTCTTCATTATCATTCTGGAGGTTAAATGAAAATAGCTCATTTGTTGAAGCTAGTTACATTTATAGTAATGTGTATCAGCTGGTAGTTTAATAAATTATGCTAAAATCTGAAAAATATGCCCATACATTTGTGGTAATAAAGATATTCATTTACGTACTATTTCTCAGTAATTGTTTATTTATTGTTGTTCAAGTACAGTTGTCTCCATTCCCCACCACCACCACCACCACTCCCCGCCACCCCAGTCATCCCCACTTCTCTTCCCTGATCCCACCACCCTTAGTTTTGTCCATGGGTCCTTTATATATGTTCCTGAAAACCCTTCCCCCTTCCCCGCATTATCCCCTCCCACCTCCCCTCTGGCTACTGTCAGTTTGTTCTTAGTTTTAATGTCTCTGGTTATATTTCTCAGTAACTGTTCTTATGATTCCCTGTGCTTTGGCAAATCAACAAACTTTGGGCTTTGTATTTTTTTTACTTAGCTTGAATGTGTACTATGTTGTACTATGTTTGAAATGATTAAGCTTCTAACTTTGCTTCTGTTAAATAAACTATATTGTAAAATCAGGTGGCAAAGAAACTAATATTATGTTCTTTGTGACAGGTACAGGGATATGTAATTTATAGATTTTTCTCCTGGTTTGTTTGGTCTCTAACCTTTCTGATCCACAAAATCCTAGCAACATTTTAAGCATCCCCTGGTAACTATAGAAACAAAACTCTTTTTATCACACTTTAAATGTCCTAATTGATTTCCATGTCTGTAGCTTGGTTCGGAAATTAGGGGATTTAGTTTCCTTCCCCTGGCTAAGTTCCTGAATTAATCATTTATTTTCTGCTTACATAGCTGTTGATGTCAAATTCCTTTTCAAGTTCTGCTTTTCTTACCATATTTATTCTCTAGGGACAGGGGCTGGGGTGAGGTGAGGAAGCAATGTATGTGTATTTTACTGCCTAGCAACCTAGAAATATAAGGATAAGGTAAGGTTCTTAAAGAGAAACTCAGACCAAAGATATTTCACTGGGAAAATTAAAGTAAAAACAGTAACCACGTGGAACAATATTAATGCTTGTATTTACAATTTTTGTTCAGCCTCATTTGGTCTTTTGTATAACATGGCCTCTCTCTCTAGAGTGTAAGCATCATAAGCAATGTAAGCATCAAAATCTCTTGTCTCTTTTGTTCTCTGACACCCTGTAATCAACACCTGGCACAGCACAGATGCCCAACAATGATTTGTGAGTTAGTTGAACCAGCATGTGAATGAATGAATGAATGAATGAATGAATGACACATTTCACTGGCAGTTTCTGGTCTTCTATATTTTATTTACTGAACTTTGTGGTTGATTACTCTGTTAAAAAGTGAGGGAAGAACTGATACTAAAATGTGTAGTTTCTAAATGATTCTAATTCTTGATGTTTAAAAATGCTATCATGGAAACTTTGTTTCCCTATAGAAATTTGTCTCAAATTATGAAGTTGTCTATCTGTTATGGGCAAGGTGAAAGCATTTCTCTCTATGGTAGAGTGACACCAGATATCTTGACTGCTCATAGTTTGACGTATGCATTTGAAAAATACTTTTATGGTTTTTTAAGTTTCATGGGATATACATTTAGGGAAGTTTTGCTCAGATGTATTTGAAGAGTATATGAGACAAGCTTTGTTTTCCTTATAGGTTTATATAATGTATCAGGATAGTTTGGGGCTACTAATAGCTTTATATAACTTAGCTTAAAGTAGATTAAATAGTTTTAAAGAGATTTTAAAATGTGTTAGTTTTTTAAACAATGCTTTTCCTCAAAAGGAAGCATTATAAGAAAGAGAATAACTTACATGCAAGTCAGAATTCTCCATTTTAATAATAAACACAAAATTTTAATAGTAATTCTACTGGAACAGTGGTTCTCAAATTTTTGGTTTCAGGGACCCTTTACACTCTTAAAAATTATTGAGCTTTGTTTATGTGTTACATGTATCTATATTTACTGTGTTAGAAATTGAAACAAGTAGAATTTTCAAATATTTCTTAATTTCTTTAAAAATAGAAATAGACTATCACATGTCAGCCTAAATAACGTTTTTATTTTAAAGTGTATTTCCAAAACAAGTTTTAGCGAGAAAAATGGTATCGTTTTTTTGCAAATCTCTCTGATGCCTGGCTTAGTAGAAAACTGGATTCTTACCTCTGCTTTTGCTTAATATATTTCCATACAGCATGTTAACGTATCCTCTGGAAAACTCCACTATATACTAGTGAGGGGATGTGAGCAAGAAAGGCAGACATTATCCTGGTGCCGTATGAATGGGGCTGCCATCTCACAGGCCCCTGAAAGGGCCTTGGGTCGCCTTCGGAGAACCGCTGCTCCAGAGCCCGTGGGCTGGGAGGGTAAATAGCAGTGGAGTGGGGCCTCGCTTGTTCTTTTATATTATTTCTACGTTGTATTGGAATGTTCTATAATGAGCATAATCCTTTTATCATTTCTTAAATTTTTATTGGTTTTTAGAGAGAGAGAAAGGGAGGGAGAGAAGGAGGAAGAAACGTCAACGTGATAAACATCGCTTAGCTGTCCTGGTCAGGCATTGAACCCATAACCTTTTGGTTTACAGGACGACACCCCAACCAACTGAGCCACACCAGCCAGGGCCATATTGTTATTTTTAATCACTTCATGGTATTTCCTTATAAGATTGTACCATTCTTATGTATATTAGATATTTTCTACTACAATAAGTAATGCTTTAGTAAAACTATCTGTCCTTACATATTTGCATAAGTATCTGATTATTTCCTTAGGGTGACAACTTAGCTGTGGAATTCTTGGGTTTATGAGGCTCTACTGGTTTCCAAAAATATTTTTAATAAAATTGTAAAATTCCTCTTCAGATAGACCATACCCAACTTATACTTCCTTTCCCCTGACCCTAGTCCATTCTTGAATCTAATGGTTTTTAAAAAGTCATTGTTATTTGGCTTTTCATTGCTTTGAATATATGAGGTTGAGCTAAACCTCTTTTCAAATGTTCTGTGCGAGTTCCTGTTCATGTACTTTGCCTTTTTTCTGTTGGAATGTCATCTTACTGATCAGTGAATGTCCAGATCAATGAAGACTCTGTATAGTCTTTGTAAAGGACATCCTCTGTTTATTGTACTTGATGAAATGTTTTCTTCTCTGTGCATTTAAGAATTTTTCTAAGATACTATAATTATAGTGTTAAAATAATTATCTCATAAGGATTATAAGAAATTCTGGAACTAAATGGTATTAAGGCTCTGGGCTTTTTGACTTAGAATTTTCTTTTTGTGTAGTGCCGTTGGAGAGGTGAGCAAATATCCTTATGTAAGGCAGTGTCTACAAAGTAGATGTACCATTCTCATGAAGTGATGAAGTTATAATTTTTCTTTAATTTGCATGATCTCTGACTCCTCTAAAAACTAAACCAGCATTGCAGGAGCAGTTTGGCAGCAAGTCGGTAAGAAGAGACAGCAAACCCAGTTCTGGCAGAGATTTTCCTGACTGCTGCAGCTGCCTGTGTTCTCCTCAGGAGCCTGCCGTCTCTAGCACAGCCCGTTGTTTTCACTGTGATCTGTGCGCCCTCACCCCGTGCCCATCTACATGAGAAATGGCGGTCTAACCCAGGTTGTTTTCCATTTATCCAGAGCATCCACATACTGGAGAGGACTGCTTCCTCCGGCACCGAGCCCTCTGTCAGTCGGCAGTTGCTAGAACCGGAGCCAGTCCCCCTCTCCAAGGTCAGTGATGGAATGCGGTGCTCTCAGAAGGCATGAGGCCAGCGCTGGGCCAGTTGAACTGTGAATCGCTCTTAACACCTGCCTCCGCTAGGGTAGCTGAGGCGCCCCCTGTAGGGCTGCTCCTGCACTTCTTTCTGCCTGCAGTATATAGGGGTTCTCTGTCTCCTGTGCAGAGGGAAGACATGAAAGTATATTTGCTGAGATTTTCAGGGTTACATACAGAAGTCCAGCGTTCGCTTTATGAAGGAAAAAGGGTAAAAGAAACTATTGTCATTCCCTGTTGGAGAGATAAGGAAATATTTCTGTACCAAACTAATAGGAAAATAACTGAGTCCAGAAGTAGTAATAACAGCTACCATGCTTGCCTGTGCACTGCATACCAGGCACTATGCTCAGTGCTGAAATGTATTATTCTATTTAATGTAAGCCTCTGGGCAGCCTTATGCAGTGTAGGTATTCATTACATTTTATAAATATGGAGGCTGAGAATTCATAGCTTGCCCAAAGTCAAGTACAGGCTGCTAAGGAGCAGAGCAGGGATTCAGACTGAGACCTGTTGAAGCTGTACCCCACATGCAGTGTTCCAGGCTCCTGACAGCTGGCCTTCCTTGCAGTGAGCCAATGAGAACACTGTAGATTATTAAGACTCTTTCCATCTCATGGAAGCCAGTGTCCCCACCCCATCAGCCTTCTTGTCCTATGACAAGGCAAATATCTGAGTTCATTTTTGTCTAAAATACAAAAATCATAAAGAAAAGTCATGAAGACGTCATCCTGCTCATCCCCACCCCTAGCCCGACTGCCCGAGATTTTCAGTGGGCTGACTCCCCTAGGGAGAAACTCAGAAAACAGAATGTCTGGGGATTTTGCAATCAAATATAAAAATAGCACTTTATTTGCGAAATAGTTTAACTTCCAAGGATGTATAACTGATCCGTCCACTTTCCTTTTCCTTTATTAAACAAAATCCTTGAAGAAAAGAACTCTCTACTACACTGGTAGTATGGAGTATGTGCACTGTACTGTTTCATATTTTGAAACTACTACAAGCTATTAGGTTTATTCTATCAGATAGGAATAGACTGCTCACCTAAGGAAAGGGGGAGTTATTAAATTATAAACAGTTTAAACGTGATCTGATTTCCATTTGAACAGCAAATAAAGAATGTCTCCTTGGTAAACATAGCTAGCGAAACATCAGTTTTTTCCCTGTGGGCAGCTGGAGGAGAGAGGAGAGAAGAAATAAACACAGGGGCAACGCAGAGGGCGGCTACCGTGGGTTGAACACCCACCTCGATGAGCCAGGCACTGGGTTCGTTCATATGCTCCCTCACTTGGGCAGCTTTCAGCTCGGTGGACTGAGTACTGACAAACCCTCATTTTACTGATAAGGAAACAGAGAGACCTGGAGTAGTTGTCCAGCGTCAGAGAGCTGGGACTTGGGTGACAGAGCAGAGGGGAAAGAGACCGTAATATCGAGAGATACTCAGAGAAAGGCTTAGAGAATGATACACAGAAACAGAAAGGAGAGGTGATGGTAGTAAAACAAGAAGTAGGGAGCAACACACACACAAGCTTTGCTCTACTCTAGCCCCTTCCCTCCCGCCAGCTGCGTCTGCAGCCCCTTTGGCATCTCACTTGGTAGCCCGGCTACCTCCACCTGCACGCAGTTCCCCGCAGTGGCCATGTGCCTTCCTCCACAGCTGGGTGTCTGCTCCCTGCTCCCTGCTCCCCTCCCCTTCCTTGACCCAGCGAAACTGCCAACTCTTCTTTCAAGTTAGGCTGGCAGGAACCCTTTCTCAAATGCTGATCCCCTCCCTACCCAGTCCACCCTCAGCCCCAGAGCACCTGATGTAGCCTGTGCTGTAGTTAACACATTAATTTATTTGTTTGACATTCTTTCTCAGGTCAGGTTCTCTAGAAGGACACCCTGACACATACTGAAGGTGCTTGTGATTTGCCCAGGGAGAGTGCTCAGGGGCATGGGGTGAGGGGCCTGGGCAGGCGTGGTGCTAAGCAAGAAGGGCTTTCAGCTGGAGTCCAGGGGCAGCCTGATCCTGGGGAACTTGGAGGCATGAATTGTACCACAGAGTTGGTCTCACCCTGAGGCAAGGAGGACTTTTTGTTCCCTCGGCCCTTTGTACCCTTGTGTTCTTCAGTCACTGAGAGCCATGACGGGGAGGCTGCAGCATAATTTCCCAGGCAGGGGGCCCCAGCTTGGTGAAAACACAGTTGCCCATTAGCCTTAGCAGTTCCCACTGCTCACAGCCACTGGGGCCTGGGGCCTCTGGCCTGACCCAGGATCTGGGTAGGGCACCAACAGCATCCACTCCCATTGCTCCTCCATGCTGTGGTCCACGTGGATCTTGCTGTAGGACTAATACTCTTTGTGTTTTTGTGTTAATAGATAGCACATCTTTTGGGGGTCCCCATAAAATCAGAGGGTCCCATCTAACCCAGATACCATAGTATCTCACCACCTCCAGGCTCTTTGAGAGAAGTTGGGTGTCCTGGGCACTGGTTGATGGTAGAAGAACCTTGTTAGAAATGCACATTGTCCTGCCTCAGGATTTGTGCGGATGCTTTGGTACCTTCACCTCCTAAAGCATTTTCCCACACACCCACCCACCCGCACATGCGTGCACAAAGACTATACCCTCAAGAAAGGAAAAGTCGCTGGTTTTTTTTTTCCTATGAACAGACTAGGGTTGTTATTAGGTTACTTCCTGTGTTTAGTTATTATTATTAGATCAAAAGTAGTACTGAAACCTCTATATGGCAAAAATATTTATATATCTGACTAGAGTCAGGTACAGACATGATCACATTAGGCTTTTCGTTCTGTTTCTATTATAAGTAAACCAATGAAAATTGAAGAGTTTTAAGCAGAAAATTAATATCAATTGAAATAATGAAAAAAAATTCTTCAATTTTCGGAGAGTAATTTTAGCTTTCTTAAGATAGACCTGGTCTGTCATAGAGACAGGTTGTGCAAAATACTGAGCTGGGAAGCTTCATTTCTTATAGACCGTGTTTGCATCATTACCATCAGCACTTATAGTTGAAATAGGGAGAACGTTGTTTGCTCCGGCTTTGTCTTTGCCTCTTTGTCAGTTTGACAGCTTACTAAACTGCAGGAACTCTACAAGGATTCTTCACAACTTCTTTTGCCGTGTTTAGTAATTCTGCATCAGAGCAAATGGAATTACTTGTTCAGAGCTACATCCCTTACAATTAAATACAATTTTACTTTTTGCCTCTTCTGTCTTACCCGTCATTTCCTCTTCAGTTAAACTCCAAGGGAAGGAAAAAATGACAAGCTGTTATTGCAGTCTGAGCTTAATTAGAAAAATGTCAAAACACATTTGTACTTATTAATGTTTCCAATTTCACAAGAAATTCAGAATAGTCATCATATACACACACAGACAGAGAAAAAACCAAAGATGAACACTAGCCTTAAAATAAGGTAAGATCCAGCCAATAATAAAATGCTGTTCTTTTAGAGATGCTGTCCCTAGCTGGGACTACCAAAAACAGAACTGCCACTAAGTACAGCTGGTATCTAACAACAGAGGGGACTCTAAGGAATATATTTACACATTTATGGAGAGTTAGTCTTTTAGTTTCTTGATTATATCAAACTTTTAAAAAGAAGTCCATCATCTTTATGGAATCAAAATCCATCATTTTTATTTACCTTTTTAGTGAGAGTAGAAAGCCAAAGATGCTGTACTTTGTATAAAACCTGTTTTCCTCTATTATTTTAATATTACTCATAAACTGTATTCACTCGTTGAATTGCAGCTCACTATTGAAACATGAGGCTGCTAACGCGCTCCCCTTTGTGTTCTGGATGATCATGCAGCAACCGGCGTGAGCACTGTCCAGAAACCTGGTCTGCAGCCTGAAATTGTCTCATCAGAAACACTTTTTAATTACTTTATCTAATTAACAGCTTTGACCAGATCTATCGCAGTTTCTGACAACATTATCAAGTAGAAAATCACTTTTGGGGGGTTGTTTTCCTATATAAGGGGAAATTTACAGACCTTTCTTCTCTTTGTTTAAAAGAACAGTTTTAGTAATGTATAATTGTACAGATCTTTTAAGGGTTCTTAATGTTGCCAAATAAAAACTGGTAGATAGGTTTCTGTGAGGTATATAGTTCCTTCGCTCAGTACCCCTCAGATGACAAAGAAGATGAAAAAGCGACCTTGCTCTTGGGTTAATTTCTGTGGGGACAGGAGGATGTGTGTGGTGTTGGGCTGGGCTCAGATAAGGCAGAAGCGTGGGCCTGGCTTTTGCGGGCTTTTCAGAAACCAGGAGTGAGTGCCTCGTAGCCTTCATCAAGCTGTGTTCAGCCACATCTTCTGGAAACAATTTGCTGTGAAAATGCTACCCCCTTTACACATGTTGGAACTTGAACATAGATTTACTGTGGCCACAGAACAGACAGTTTCTAGGATGAAAAAAGAAGAAAGGGAAAAGAGGCTTGGGTGGCAAGCGCGCAGCCCATATTGGTAACTGAACGTGGCACCTTTGCCCCGGGGCCTCGTCAGAGCCTCACAGCCTGTCAGCGGTGTGGGCAGCCACCACCCATGCGTTCGGGCCAGCGCGGCCCTCTGCCCTGGATTGGAACCCACTGGCCATTCCTGTTGAAGCTTCTGTTCTGTGTCTATGGATGATTTCTGATAGAACATGTGTTTTCAGAGGCATCGTCCTGAGTCAGTTTGGGGTGGGGCATTGTGCCAAGGGGCGTGACCCACTAGATGTCTGGAACTGCATTCAGCTTTATGAAGCTGAGACAGCAGATTGAATTACATGGAGAGTCTTTGCTTCCCTGCGCTGTGGGCAGGACTGTAGCAGTTCTGCAAATAATCCATTGCAGCATTATTTACAATAGCCAAAATTTGGAAGCAACCCAAGGGCCCATCAACAGACAAGTGGATAAAAAAGTGGTGATACAAATATGCAATGGAATATTACTTGGCCATAAAAAAGAATGAAATCTTACTATTTGTGACATTATGGATGGACCTAGAAGGTATTATACTAAGTGAAATAAGTCAGACAGAGAAAAACTAATACCATATGATTTTACTTATATGTGGAATCTAAAGAACAAAATAAACGAATAAACAAAACTGAAGCAGACTCATAGACAGAGAACAGACTGACAGTTGCCAGAGGGGAGCGGGTTTGGGGGGCTGAGTGAGAAAGGTAAAGAGATTAAGAAGTATAGGTGGTTATGTACGACCCATGAACAGTGACAACAATGTGGGAATCATCTTGGGGCAGGGGAGTGGGTGGGTCTGGGTAGAGGTGGGGAAAGGGGAAAAAAGTGAGAACAACGGTGATGGCCTAAACAATAAAAAAAAGTTTTTAAAAAGAAGTACAAATTGGTAGTTTGAAAATAGTCACAGGGATATAAAGTACAGCGTAGAAGATGCAGTCAAGAATCTGCGGTAACTGTGTGGTGCCAGGCGGGCACTGGAAACATCAGGGGGACACTCTGTAAAGTGCGTGATTGTCTAACCACTACGCAGCACACCTGAAACTCACACGAAATAGTACTGAATGTAAAAAGAATCATTTTGGAAATACGCTGCACATGATTACTTTAATCCCGCAATTTTTCCTCAAACTAAATTTTTATGAAGATTATCAAATAAACAAGGACTGTTTTATTTACAAAAAATACACAAAATTACAGAATGATTGCTGGACAAAAATGATTCCACATGCAGTAGGTTAGAACAGGAGTGCCAGGCCACCGGGGTCTTTACAGCTGGGCCCCTAGAAATCACCTGGCCCAGAGGTGGTAAAACCCAAGCTGTTGCTGAGGGCCAGGCAGCTCCCTCGGGCATCCTTCTCTCGGGGCAGGTGCAGTGCTGCCAGATCTCACAGGCTTTCCCAAAACACTAGAAACCTGGACTTTCAAAGTCTGAAAGCTTCTGATTTATAATGTTGACAACTCATTAAAAAATTGTAAACACTGCAAGCAAAATACATCTTACGGAAGAGGAAACGGTGATTTCGTCTATTTTTTTAGCAGAGGAAGATGACAGTGTGAGCTCCAGCATCGCCGATACCTGGCCTTGCCGTCTGGTGCTTTTCCCACGGGCTGCCATGGGGGAGGCAGGGGGTGTGCATCTCAGGAGGAATGTCTTTGAAAGCATGGACTTCTTGGTGTGTGTCTGGCCAGCAGGAGGTTTTATGTGCACTCTGAAATGCACACAGTCTCGCTTCAGAGAAGCAGATGCCCACAGAGCCGCTCTTCAATTTAATAGGTTATGAAGCGCTCAGACCACTGCAGCCTTTCCATTTCTACACAGAGAGTGAGGTCCACGCACTAATTGAACAACTGCCGTCAAAACAGTCTTATTTCAAACTTTAAAGTGCTTCTGTGCCCACAGATTAACTGTCTGGAAAAATGCATTTTAAACCTGAGTACAGGCACTTGAAATTTCATCCTACCCCCACTTCCACCTGCATCTCATGTCTGATGGACTCACAGACTTCCAGGTGGACCTGGAAACTCTAACTTCAGATGTAAGTGCTTAGCTGAATCTGATGTTAGAATTTGCTTCAGAATGTTCTTCATACTTCTGGTGGGTCCGAGCGCTGCTTCAAGTGCAACTTCTACTTAAGAATCTATTTTAAGTACATCATCAAGCACCAAGAAAGTGATTTGTTTTTTGTCTTTTTTTGCAGGAAGCTGACAGCTGGGAAATTATAGAAGGGCTGAAAATAGGTCAGACCAATGTCCAGAGACCAGACAAACATGAAGGCTTTATGCTGAAGAAAAGAAAATGGCCTCTAAAAGGCTGGCACAAGGTAACATTTTCATCACACCCGTCTTCGGATCACTTCTGTAAACGGAGGTTCTTACTTGGTGTTCACTAGGTGGGAAGCTGAGGGTACGGTTGTACGTGGGAAGCTAATTTTCAAGGCCTTGTTTTAATTATTTAGGCTGTGCTCGACCTGTGGTACCTGTTTAAGTCAGATCTGTAATATTGGTATGCGGGGGGGGATGTATTTTTAGAATATTTTAAAATAAATTGTTTTTATATTTAAAATCCAGTTTGTACATATTATTGTCTACTCTGCTTTTTTACTTGAATTAATATGAATGTGTTCTTATTAAATATTCTTCTAAATAGGAAAATTTTAAAAATTCATGCATGTATTCCACTGGGTGGATTTTCCGAATGAATCCTCCACCATTATGAACCCATTCCTATAGCTGGATATGTAGGATATGTCTGTCCTGATGTCCGTCCTCTATACTGTCATGATGTTGTGATGGACATCCATATACATGGATTTCTGTTTAATTCATTGGCATAAATTCCTAGAGTTACTGGTACCAGTGCAAACAAAAGGTGGAAATTCACTGATCTTGGAAGTTTGGTTATTACCCTATAAACTCTGTGGTCTGTTCTTCTCTTTCCTACCCCACATGCTTTTTCCGTCTTCCAGTTTCAGTTATGGAGAACATATTTGGCACTTCCTTACTGCAGTGACCCGAGTAGCAAGAGGTCTGTGATGCTGAGGAGGAAGCTGTCCTCCAATTTCAGTGTCAGCCCTTTGACAGACTGCCAGCATCTGCTCTGAAATCACCCGGAGACGGGCTCATCCACCTGCCGCATCTGCCGATGGATCTCATTTCAGGGCAGATGGATTTATTGGCCCCACTGGCTGAGTGGTGGCTGCCCATCAGCCCACAGTAGGGGGGCTATGGATTGTGACATCATTGAGGAAATGTATTTTTTGCACTTTAAGGGAAAGACTTAAAAATTAACCGATGGGAATGTTGCCCAATCCTCTGTCTCTGAAGGTGGAATAAAAGCATGTCAAAGGGGTTCCACTTCCTTTTCCTTCTCATTTGCCAGAAACCTTGATGGTCTCCACGGAACCCCTGTTATTATCCCAGCACCAGGAGCATCTCTCCACCCTCTTCCTTGGATTTTGGCCAGCTGGCCATACCTTCCTAGCATCACTTTTTGCCTTCCTTCGTTCTGGCCTTAGTGCTGTGCGATTCCTCAAGTCAATGGCCCTGCTAATCTCTCTACTCATGACCATCCTATAGGTTATCCCTGCTAAAATTCTTTAATAGATAGAAGTGGAAAACCAGGGGGAAAAAGTCAACGACAAGTTTGATTTGAATTACAAACTTAACTTTAGCACCCTCGGTACGTGTTTTAGCAAAACTGGCTGCAGCTCATCAGCCTCTCTCTCTGGACCTTGCCTTAGAACATTTTGCAGTCAGATGCTCTTCCACTGAGCTATGCCTGCTGCTTTAGGACACTTTGCTACATAAATACTAGGAGGTTCTCCCTTGCCTTGCCTTTTCTCCTGGTCTCTAGTGCCCTCAGATATTTATTCAAGTTATCAACCCATTTGATTGACCAAGTTACAGGAATTGAGTAATCAAGCTGTTTTCAGCTATACAAATTCTTCCAGTGCTGACTTGTTGCCCCCCAGAACTTAAAACGAAGGGGGTCTCAGTGGCCTTCTCTGAGTTCTATGCAGGGTATTCTGGGCCCTACTCCTTGCTGCCTCAGCATTTAAGAGTTCCTGCAGCCCCTTAAACTTTCAGCGGAGTCATTGTCCAGCAACAGAAAGATCCCCTGCATCTGTAGAGACCAGAGGAAGGCACTGGACCCACTGCTTGGTTGGGTCCTGGGAGCCGTTTGTTCTTTTGTCAAGTGCCCATGGAAAGGAAATCAACAGCAGAGCCTTCCTGAGTGTTTGTGGAGCAAAAATGGCTCCATTTATTTGAACTGGACCAGGAGTATCCTGAAGAAGACAAAAGTTGCCCTCAATCAATCAATCAATCAATCAGTCTCTCTTTCTCTCTCATTTTAAACCCTCAATGTTGTTCAGAAATAATTTTCTGTCTCTTTTGCTAATAGTAAAATGCTGGAATTTTGCTCATTGGAAATGCACACATATTGCTACAGCTGCTTTTTAGATTTCCCAGATCATTCATTACTCGTCAATCCAGGCCACTGGCTTCTTAACAGACATGAGCATTTTTAGGAACTGCCCGTGGCACCCAGGGAAATACAGTTTACCTCCAGGGTGAAAACTTTCCAAGCTCCTCACAAAATCCCTCTGACCTGACTCAGGTTATTCTTACTCCTCACTTTCCAAAAAATCCCAATGTGATTCATTCAGAAAGTCTTAGCTGCAGGTCCTGCGATTCACTGTCCCCTGCACCCACCCCCATTAACAAAAACCATGGTGAAAAGATTGCATCTTCATTGGATTATGTGTGAAAGAACCCAAGTGGGTTAATAGTACAGAACTCAAGCTCAGACTTTGTGACCATTTAAGGTGTCCGACAGTGGTCAGGTGTGCTGAGTCCACAGACATTGAAGTGATATATGTACTGATTACTGAATGCCAAGTGACATTAACTCACAGTCATGAATGTTTTATAGAATTCAGAACACAGTAACTGGGGGTTGTTTGGTTCTTGCAGCGTTTTTTTGTCCTGGATAATGGAATGTTAAAGTATTCAAAGGCACCACTTGATGTAAGTAGCACACAAGGCATGTTTGGAAGATTGATGTAGATTTTGCTTGAAGTGAGTACACAGCACAGCTGCACAAGCCTTGTGCCATAGTTACCAGCTTTGCTCATTTCTGTGCCTGTAATATTTAGCAAGCTACCAAACTTCCATGCTGCATGGAAGGTGTGTTTTATGCTTCAGCTCAAGCTAGCATAACATCTCAAACTAGTGCATGAAGATTTAACTATTGCAATGTCTGTCGTTTGAAACAAGCTTAAACCTAAAAGTGACATGCTAATAAAAATCACCATTTCTATCTTGGAGAGAAAACCCAAATAGGTTTTTTCTGTGCCTTAACAAACTATGCTTTATGTGCTTTTTTGAGATTTAAAGCAACCTTTGTTCTCGCTGATGTCCTTTTAATATCTATCTTAGGAACTTCATTTCATGTCATATTTCATATCCTATATCATTTTATCTTGGGATCCCAACTCACTAAAATTATTCCAATTTATTTTTCTTTAATGTAAAAAGTAGTTGTTTGCATGTAAAACTGGAGAATGTCCTCCTTGTCTCTGTGGTGTAGGGGGAATAGCAGATTTCAACTTTGTTCTCATCTCTTCTGTTGAATCAGCTGTGTGTCCTTGTCAGCCGGAAGGACGAGGGCAGCCGGAAGGACAAGCTGGCTGCTCAGTGCTCTCTGGTCCCAGCTGCCCGGTTCTGCCCCAGCAGCTGTCTTCTAGATGATTACTTGGAGATGTTCTGGGTTGTAGGTCAAAGATTGACCATAGTTATTTTAGAAACCATTAAAGTTATCTTTTGGGGGTTATAAACTATGACAAATTGACACTATATGATACGCCTAAAACAGAAGTAAGAGATGAATAGTCTTATTGAAATTGATGTGAAGTCACGGCAACTTCAATTGTCCTTAGAATAAGGACTTTAACCTCAGAACCTTTGTTCTGAGGTTACCCATTGCCTTTGTGAAGGAGGTCTGGTGTTCCCTTTCCCATACGTAAGTGAAAGATTGCATTAAGTGATCTTTCAGAAACACATAAAATCCCATACCTTCCAGCCTATTTACTAGTCTCTTGATTTCAGATTCAAAAAGGGAAGGTCCATGGAAGCATCGATGTTGGACTCTCGGTCATGTCCATTAAAAAGAAAGCTCGGAGAATAGACCTTGATACAGAAGAGCACATCTATCATTTGAAGGTAAAGTTAGTTGCTTTTCAACAGTTTCTCTGCCATTATCAGGGGAAATCACTTGGCCTTCATCAGTGGTAAACAGAATATTGGTTTCACCATTACCTCCTCTTGTTCATTGTTTTAGGTGAAATCCCAGGACTGGTTTGATGCATGGGTCTCCAAACTGCGCCATCATCGACTGTATCGGCAAAATGAAATTGTGAGATCACCAAGAGATGCTAGTTTTCACATATTTCCTTCAACCTCCACAGCTGAATCCTCACCAGCTGCTAATGTTTCCATTGTGGATGGGAAGGTATGCCTTTGTTATATAAAAATCAGCCCAGAAATTGCTTGGAAACTTCAGCAGACACATAAGTGAGTCTCATTTGCCCGATCAGAAATAGAAAGTTTTCTTGGTAAACTAGCCCTCAGGAGACAAGAGTGACAGTTGGCAGATCAAAGTTAATCACAAGTATGGATTTGATGGGTATGTGGATCACCAAGAGAATTAACAGCTGCATTTCCTTTCTTTGTGTGGACTGCATCCTAATTTTACACCGCTTTTGAAGACTATTAGGAAGTAGCGTAAACGTTTGGTTAATTGGCACCTAGAAATCAATGTCTTCCTGGGTGGAAATAAGCCTATACAAAGTTTTGAAAATGAAACGTGCTTTTTTGCCTTGATGTGTAATATATACATGATCCCTGGAGAGACCAGTGAACTTCCCTCAAAGTTAATGTAAGTGGGCTAGAGATGTGGCAATAACGGAAGCAGTAGCCCAGTTGAGTAGCCCACTGGTCACACGTTGTGTTAAGCACTTGGCCTTTATTCATCTCTAATCTTTAGTATAGGTAAATTAGCTCAGAGACAGTAAAAAGTTTTTCCAGAAGTTACATGCTATTAAACAGCTGAGCTGTGATCTGAATCCTCATCTTTCTGTTTCCAAAATCAGTGCCCTTTCCATTATACAATTCTGGGTACCAGATTAAGGGAGGCTGAAGTTCTTGGGACTGTATTAAGAGTTCATTTTCTATGTTGCTGAAATACTAGAGGTGTTGCCTATTAAAAATCAAGGTTAAGACCACAGGCAGGGAGACAACTGTTTGTGCCTTTGATTCAATAATTAAGTTTCCTGAACCACAGCCACACTGCCCTGCCCAGGAGGTGTCAGCTTTGCACTTGGCACCTGATGTTGGGAGCAGAGGCATCTGTGAATCACCGGCTGCCACAGGAGTTGGGTTCAAGTGTGTTCCAGTGAAAATTTCCCTTTTCTCTTTCTTCTTATATAAGGATATAATATATGCTTTAGATATTTAAAAGTTTTACTTGCAAAGCACTGAAAAACCTCATGGAATATTGCAAGACTGATCCAATCAGATTAAATGAAATACTACTGTATTCAGTTTTTGCTATTTCAATGGAAATTACTCGTTATTTTTGCTAAATCCCATGAGTTGCACTTCATAAGGCTCTCAAACCTTTCTGGTGTAGCCTTGCCAAGGAGTGCTTAATTCGTCCTAGGAACTGTGTATTGTATCAATCCTGATACTACTCGTTCTGAAATGAAGGGGAACGAACCGGGAGATTAGAAGGTCAGGGAATAAAGCCCTTATTCCCTTATTCCCTTATTCCCAGGGAATAAGGCACTTACTAAATGACTCAATTCACTGAATGACTCAAGGCACTTACTGAATGGCTCAAGATAGTCCCCAGATTTCTCTGGGCCTCCTGCCTTCTCACCGCAGAATAGAATGAATCCCAGCATTAGTCCAAATTAAACAGGAAGTGTATCCCAGGTAGCTATTTTAAAAACACAAATTTTTAATCCTTTGATTATTCCAGCTCCTGCCTGCATCTTTGGCACAGAGAAGTGATCAAAGTTATAATATTTTCATCCCTTTTGTTAGTTATTAAATGAGTTGGGTGATATCTGGACTGGAGAGCTAAAAGCAGGTCCTCCCCACTGTTCGCCTTGGAATGAGAAAGCTCTTCAACTCTGATGTTCATGGAGGATCCATTCCTCTAGTTACAAGTGACATACTCGAAGATCCAGCTCCGTGAAAAATCCCCGATGTGTTTATCAAAATTCAATAAAGTCTGAGAAGAGCTTTTTATCACTTTGCTTGCATTTTCTAAGTATTACATTATGAGACTCCTGAATGTTAATTGGTTTGTAGCCCTGTGTGAGTAATAAATAAGTCTGTCTTTGCTAAGTATGTGCTTCATTCACTTCATAATGATTTACAAGTGACACAACCAGTTGTAATTGAATATTAAAGTCAAATACAGAGTTTTAAAGTTGTTTTAGCTTTTTGGGAAAATAA
Source organism: Glossophaga mutica (assembly GCA_039655065.1). Classification (NCBI taxonomy): domain Eukaryota; kingdom Metazoa; phylum Chordata; class Mammalia; order Chiroptera; family Phyllostomidae; genus Glossophaga; species Glossophaga mutica. The sequence goes on along the minus strand of CM077306.1, from coordinate 46,404,003 downwards.
GCTTCTGCTCTTTTTTTTTTTTAGCTGAGCATTTACTGTATTCACTTTAGTATCTGTATAGTTCATACAACCTTATTTCCCATAAAATGTCTTCAGTGGAAAGTCTATCAGCTTTAAATAGTAATTTGCCAAGGTTGCCTTTTCATAAACTATAATTTTCAATATGCATTCAAAGCACTTGCAGGATTACTTGCTGGTGGATAATGTAGAGTATTTAGGAATCACAGGTGGCTACCAAGACCTTGAGCTGCTCGTGAGGGTACAGAGTTGAGTCCACAGTAAGGACACTGTATTCAACCACAACTTACTGAGTGATTTAAAAGTTTTGGGAATTTGAGTTGGCAGGTCCTCGTGCATATGAGATATAACACACTTGAATGTGGTCCCCTTTGTTGTATAATGGCAATAGTAACTTAACGGAAGTGTTGGTAGTGTCATGAATTTTGGCCTCACTGAGCACATACCTTTAGCCAAGAGGCTTCTTCCATATTTTGATTGTGCCCTTTCTTCCTTTCTTTTTTAATGTTGTTTTAAGAATGCTTGTCACATAGAGTGCCGAGTTTTGTGGGGTTTTTTTTGAGTCATTTAAATATGCTGTTTCTGCTTAACTGCATTTCTTTTTGTTTATTGCAGATGCAACCCAACAGCTGTCCGTGGCAGTCCCCTTTACCAAGCAGTAGCAGCCTCCCCGCCACCTGCACGACTGGCCAGAGGAAAGTGGCCGCCTGGTTACAGGACTCAGAGGAAATGGACAGGTGTGCAGAAGGTTAGTTCTTGCGTGGTGTGGGCTATCAGAGTAAGCCAAGAAATGGAAACAAAGGAGATGAATTGTGGGCGCTCTACCTTTCACTCCCCAACCTCCTTGATTGCCTCGACCTTTACTTTTTTATTTTTGTACACCAGATCCTTCTTCTCCCCATGAAACCTGTCAGTTCTGCATCCTCACAACTACCGAATCTGGTTTCGTCCTTACCCTGACGTCCCCCGCTGCAGCCTTCTCACCTCGTCTTGTTACCTGCTCCCTCTGGCTTCGTGAGCCGCCCCTCTCCCTGGGGCCCGGGAGGAGTGCTGCTTCAGGAGCACCCTCCGCCCTCACGCCTTGACTCTCTGCCCCATCGCTCCACCTCACCTGTGCATTGCATTGCATTGCTTCCAATAAATGGCAAAACTATGTTGTGTCTTATATCCACAGTTACCTGTTACAGGTGTTCCACTGTGGATCAGTTACTAAATATTCTGAACTCACACATGATTCCCTCACTCTTCCATCTCTAAGTCTCAGTCTCCAGAAACTTTCTCCTTCCTTTAATTAGCCTGAGCACGCAGGTCCAGACTGGATCCACAGACCATTTCCATTCTGTGAGACAGTGTTCGTTTGACCTTCAAAAATGAGAAAAACAAGGATCACATGGGAAACAGGCAATAAGGCTAAATTGATTTAGTTTTCAAAATTATTTAGAGATAATTAATGTTGGGCCTAACTTCTTTGATATTAAGTTTTCCCTTATAAAATTATGGTGAGAGTAGATAGAGTAGATGTTACCTTTTTTTTATGTTCTCAGAAAAATTGAAACTTGGCAATCTGTGTTGGTGACACAACTCCCCCCGCAAAAAAGTTGCAGGTTTTTTTTCATTATATTTATTTATTCATTCATTCATTCATTCATTCATTCATTCTGCTGTACATGTGTGAACTCAAAGTCTGCAGCGTTTTTATGAGCCCTCTAAATATCCCAAATTTACTGTTTATGTGAGAATAGGATTTTGAGAGGGATGTTAAATTCATAAAGCATGCCCAGCTGACACTCCATTAAAAAGGCTTTTACTTGACTACGTTCACAAAGCGCACAGGCATCACTCTGACGCTGTTAACTTCAGGTTGGGGAGAGAAGCTGAATCCCACTTTCCTGGAATCCTGCAGGGTCTCCTCAGCAGCAGTTCTAGACATTTCCACCTCTCCTCTAATTTCTGAAGCCTCGCGTAAGCTTGTGGCATTTAACCTGACCACCTACATTGCTGAAAAGATTGAGACCACCCCCTGGGACGAAGTCCACTCTTCTGTCCAAAATGCATAGACATTGGCCTTGATGTCAAGAAGTCCCTGATTGGTGGGAGGATGCATTTGTCTCCCTCTGTGCTGCTTCACAACACGCTGTGGCCCACCCCCTGTGCCCTCTCTGCAGTCTCCGGGTGAGCCTCCTTCGCCCCACCCTGACTGCTCTCCCTGTGTCCTCCGTCCTGCGCCTCTGTTCTCCTTCAGGATTTAGTGCAGTAACTACTACCTCCTCTCTCAGGAACAGCCTCAGTTTACCCCACCCCACTCCCTCCTGCTCTCTGCCCGTGGACTCTTTGCTCTCTCTCCTAACTTGACTTCTGTGTTTATTTGCCCTGTGGAAGAAACATTCTTGGTAGCAGGAGGCCCTCTGATTTCTGCTGGGTTCTCAGGCCTCATCCTCTGACCTGCCCTGCAGGACCCTCTCTAAGGAGCCTCCTCCCTGCAGCCTCATGAAATTCTCTTTTTCTCTGACTGCCCCTCCCCAACTTCATCAGGCTTCTCGTCTGGCCAGCCTTAGTTGTGGGGACAATCAAGGTTCAGCCATCTGCTTTCCACTTCAATAATAGTAACTACGCTCCGTTGGGTGCTCATCGCAGGCCCAGCACCAAGCTCAGCACTTTGCATACATACGGGAGTGGGCAAAAGTTGGTTTACAAGTGTGAGTATGCAAAACAGAGTTTATTCTTGTGTTATTATTTATTTACTAGTTATTCCATTGTTTATTATTATTAATAGCCTACTTTGTCCACCCCTATATGTGGTTTCTGTAAATTTTCGCAATAGTAGCCAGTGAGGATTGTTATCCACAGGAATCCAAAGCTCAGAGAGGCCAAGTAGCTGGTCTGGGTTACACACCAAGGACTTGGAAGAGCTGGAGGGCTAACCCAGGCCAGTTGTGCTAATTGTGGTAATTATGCTCTGTGCTTTGGAGATGATAGGTATGCTCATAATTTCACATGAAATCTCTATTTTGATGATGACGGTGGTGGTGGTGGCAGCAGCTGCTGACAGTTACTGGGGCCTTCCTCTGTGACAGATACTATTCTAGGTGTTTCAGATGCATTAATTCATTTAATCCTCTGAGCTCCAGGGTACCAATGAGCACACTTAGGCACAGAGAAGTTAGCTCACTATTCACACCAAGTTCACACAGCTAGTAACAGTAGAGGTGGAAGTCAGCCTCAGGCAGCCTGACTCCAGGGCATATGCTCTTAATCACTGCACCATAGTCTTCTCAAAAGGGCTGAAAATCTTTAAATCTCAGCCCTCTGTGTCAGCCATTGCTATACTCCCATTGTCTCCCTTGCTATTGGCCATTTCCGTGTACATGTTCTGTCCTGCCTCTTCTCAGCCTGTCAGAAACCAAACTCTGTCTCTGCCCTGAAAATGGCCCCAATTTCTGATCTATCCCGTTCCTGTCAGTGCTGCTGTCATAACCACCCCTATGCCTTAGAGTCATCTCTGACCCTCCCACCCATTCATTCAGCTGAGACTGAGTTCTGTTATTTCTTTGAAGGCATCCCCCGCTTCCTTTCCCCTTCATCTGCACTTCCTCTCAAATTCCATTTCTGCTTCCCTAGCTCAGGCCCACATTCACCTAGTCTCTGAGCGGTCACACAGCCCCCTGCCTGGAACTCTCGCCCTCAGTCTCTTGCTCTGCTGCTCCATCTGTCTCAGAGGCTTGTGGGAAATGGCTGTTCTTGAACAAGTTTGCAGCTCTGCGCAGCATTTAGCAGGCATTATTCCATTGCAGTCAGCCATGAGATATGTAGGTATTGCTACCATCCTCATTTTGCAGATGAGGAACGTGAAATGCATGGAAGTTAAGAAGTGTGCCCACGATACACAGCTGCCCTGGCAGGGAGGTTGGGACTCCAGCCAACCTGTGTTTGACTAACCCTGTAGCAGATTCTTCACCCACTACATAGTGTTCCCTCACAACTGGTATTCCTTAAAATAGCTTTTATGTGAAACTCCCTTCAAGTGGGTCTCCATGGACTCCGGGGCTTTAGTCCGAACTACTTAGCCCAGCATTTAATACTCAGCTTTCAGTTTTCTGACCCTACCTACCCTTTCCACGTTGGCCCAGCTTAACGTACTTGCTACTTGAACACTTGCATATTCACACATCTGTGCCTTTACATGGGTTGTTCTTCCCACCCTGCAGTGCCCCCTCAGCCCTTCTCCACTTTTATATTTTGTTGAATTCTTTTCATTGATCCTCCGTGCATTTTGTAAAATCTTGAAAGATTCCACTGTCTTTGAAGTCTGCTCTGATGACTTCAGACCACAGGAGCTGCCCCCTTCTAAGCCACCCCAGCACTTTCTTTTTGGTCTGTATGGATCGTTTCACAGAATCCCCAACATTGAGGGTGGTTGCATTTCAGAAGTTTATCCTGTAACATCTTCCTGAACCCATAACACATTTGACCTATAGTTGCAATACTTAAAGTGACAAGCTATTCAGAAATCTGGACTTGTGACAATCCAGATCTTCTCTAGTACGTGAGGGAATCACTCGGCTCTTAGAGAACATTATTTCCCATAGAAGCAAAATGTCACATTAATATTCTACATGCCACCTTTATATACCAATGTATGCCTTTGTTAAAGATGATACATAATAGTTCAACACAGAGATTATTCATTGTGTACATTTTTTTTTTTTGAGAATATAAAATCCATGAATCTTTCTTGACTGCTGTATTTCCTGTGCTTAGGGCTTTGTGGGGTACACAGTGTCTCCCCAGTCAGTGGTACCAAACTGGAATAACAAATGGATAACCTTGGATATACCTTAATTTATTTAACCATTCCACAGTCTTATGATGTGTTTCTTTCTAGAACAAGGTAGGGCATGATGAGAAAAAAAACTGCTTAAAGATTTAAGTTTTTAATTTTTCACCATTACAAACAATCTTAGTAGTCCTTTATTGGCATAATTTTTACTTTTTTCCTAGATTCTAAATTTAGATTTAATCTCAATTTAATGAAATTCTCAAGATTTTTTTAAAGATATTTTTATTTTCTTGGACAAATCTTTATAATCTTAATATGCAGCCAGACACTTAAGCAAGCAGTGAAATCCTGCCAAGGATTCCATTTCTTCTGTATTTTAAATGATAGAAGTGCTGAGGGTGGTGCAGCTTATTCGAAGTTAAGGTCCCAGCAGTATGATTAAACTTAATGTGATCAGTCTCCTTAAAAATCATTTCTGGTTTTCATAGAATTTTCTCTTCTACCATTTCTGTTGCTATTCTAAGCCAGGAAAGTAGGAAAAGTAAATATTACTATCTTAACAGGTGAGGAAACTGAAACCAAAAATTGTAAAGTAAATCAGTGTCTCTTGAATCAACTGACTTTCGACTCCCAAAGTTTTAAGTCCTTTGCCTTGAACTGAATTCATTACAAAGTTCTCTTTCCATTCTGTTAGGAAGGTTTTTAAGCCCAAGTCTGGATTTCTGTGCAACTTCCACACCATTTGTGTAGAGTTACCACAATTATTAAGAAGTATGAATGCAAAATTTACTGGATAGAAGGCTCAGTCTATGGGCAGTGTTAGATAGTCTCCCAACAGCACCTTGCTGATGATGTAATTTTGTTATTTAAAAGGCAAGTTAAATGTAGGTCCCTTGTAGCCATCTTCTTTCTGCTTTCCCCTCTAACCCCTTCCTTCCTTCTTCACACTACTTTTCTCTCTATTTTTTCCCTTTTGTCTTCTGTATTTCCTACCCTTCAGAGCCACTTTACCTTGTTCTCTACAAAGGGAAGGAGAAGGGGCAGACAAGGTGCTGCCTCCCCTGAAAGGGGGAGCAGGTGGGGACAGTGGAAGGGCCCTGGCCTTCCTGCTGTTCTCTTCCTCCCACATCCATGGGGTGGTTCCATCTCTGAAGGAATTTAGGCCTCTGATGGCCACGGATTCCCTGGAGGAGCAACAGCAGCTCTTGCACAGCCCACCTGGGCTCCATCCTGAGGCAGATGCTTTTAAGAGGAGGGACCGAGGTGTGGCCTGGCCTCCGATAAATTGCTCTGCATGAAGAGGATCCGCAGTCTTCTGTAAAGAATAGTAACAAAAAAAAATCCACCAAATACAACTACCTATGTTACTTGACCCAGCTAATGTTTAGCCATATTTAACAGCAATATTTTGCTGCCTATACCATAATTGTAACAGTTCAGATCTTTGAGATTGAATGAGGAACCAAGATAATAGAAGTGAAATTTCAGCCACTTCCACAAGAATAAGAATAATCACTTTATAATTTTTCAGTTGCATCTCTTCAAAATAGCACACATGGAAAAGCCATCGTATAACCAGGAGCCATGTTCTGAATGTTTACTAATTGAGTAAATACTAATAACTCAGTATTCTTGACTGTGTTTAACCACACATACTAAAGGTCAATTTTCTGTGATATTGTAATGTGCATCTCCTTTTAAAAAAATTGTTTAAATGTAACAAAAAATTAAAAATAAAATTAAAAGTCATTTTTTTCATCCTGAGCAGTTCAAACAGAATGAGTTTCAGGGCCACGCGATGCTGATCTTGCGGGGCCAGGGAACACACCTTGAGAACCTTTGGTTTTGTTTAGTATGACATCTCCACTAGATTTTAAAGAAATCATGCATTGCCACATTGTTAGTGAACTAAATGATAGATCGGCATGTTCATCTGACTCTGCATCCCATCTCATTTTTCTGAGCATGACTTTGACTGCACCCAAGTTCCAAGGAGCCACCTTGTAAACTGCTTGAGGATTCTTAATGGTAAAACTGTACAACTGCCAGAGCTCCCATGAGCCTGCTTTTCTGTGACAAGGGCCACCTGAGCAGGAAAGTGAGCGCACACAATCCGACCGAGATTTTAATGGCTCTCCCCACTCATAGCTGTTAATTTGCAAGAGTGCACTTTGAAGTCATCAGGTAATAATGTGTGGTATAATGGTTCTAAGCCAGAGAAGGGTCTGGGTTTTCTCATTTTTCCATTTGCCAGTGTCACCATTGTATGTAAACGTGGGTCTGCCAAATTAGGTTTGCCATCATTTGGATTGGCTCGCTTCTGTGACCACCACCCCCACTCCCTGCCCAGATCTAACATAATTTTATTTCTGATTTTACTAGACCTTGCACACTGCCAGTCAAACCTCGTGGAACTTAGCAAACTCCTGCAAAATTTGGAAATACTTCAGAGAACTCAGTCAGCACCTAACTTTACTGACATGCAGGTAAACACATTGCTGCTACTGGTAAAAGGACCTTAAGGTATTAACTCAGAATTTTTATTGGATTGTGCTATGAATATTTAAGTATTACCTTAAGGATTAGAGAATTTAAAGGGGAAGAACTACAATACAAATTAATTTCTATTGTGGAGTTATTCTTAATATTTTTGAATCTTGGTGCCATTGAGTTAAGATGTATAATTTGAAATGTTTTACTTTTAAATACAAACTAGAAGAAAAAAATCCGAAGTCAATCTTCCATGTTTGTGTTACATTAGAAATAATAACTTTGAAGACATAACTGAGATGCTCCCGGAATTGTTACCATCTTTTCATGCAGGAAAAAAATGCTAAAGATCTTTAATCCTATAGATTTTGTATAGCAGAAAAATGTATTTTGTGATTAAGTTCTTATCTTTGCTTTTAATGACCACTATGCATCAGATAACACCTTTCTTTCCTGGCTGGTTTGCTTAGGTGTCTAACCACGAGTCATGACTAACTTGCCTCTTTGTGCCTGTGTTGTCTGCGTGAACTTAATACTTTGTTGCTTTTAACTATTTGTGTAATATAGGCTAACTGTGTAGATATTTCAAAGAAAGACAAGCGGGTCACAAGAAGATGGAGAACAAAAAGTGTCAGCAAAGATACAAAAATACAACTGCAGGTACAGACTTTTCTTTCATTCATATTTTTGCCTATTTTATAATCTATATATCAGTTCATGGAAGTGAAAAAGTTCACAGCAGCTTAACTGCTTGAAAGCCAATGCTTTTCAGACTGACTTACATTATTTAAAATAGAGGGAAATCTGTTCTTTTTACTCTGATCTAAGTAAAAAGAAATTAAGATAAAGGTAAAAATTATTTAATAGGGCTGCAACGTGGCATTATTATTCTCAGTTATGGACTTAGAACCATTAAAATAAATTTTAACAAAAAATCACCTTAAAAATCTCAACTAAAGATCCAGTGGGTCATATTGAGCACTCATTTTTATATACTAGGTCTTAAAAGAGCCAGCTTTGTCCAGATTTTCACCCATCAATAAAAGAGTGAGAGCTGTAATAGATCGGAAATTAACAAACCCAGGATCTAGCCTAATCACTGTGATTTCTTGGCAGTATCATTTCATGCATTTCTCTCAAACTTTTTAGGCTTCTCTTTGCTCCTGGGTAAAGGAGTTAACTTAATGATCTTCCTGTGAACTTAAAATTTCATGATTCCACACAAATAGATATTATTTAGCCATCAACAATCACTTTTAAAATCTGAACTGAAGTCTTAATGGCTCAGGATAAATTTACTTGAAATTTATTTTCAGTAAGTTATTTATTTGAAATGAGTAATTTGAAATTTTTAAATAAGATCCTATTTTGTTATTTTATTGCAATGATACTAAATATGATAAATGCCTAAAACCTCTTATATCATAAATCATATTATTTTTAGATCTTTAAACTAGACTCTGCATTTCTCCAATCCTAGCTATGTATTCTAAAGGGCTCTTGCCCTGCACAATCAAAATTAGACTTTGATTAGCAAAATTATGGCTTTGCTTTTCTTTTTACTGCTCTATAAATCAATTTATATTCTAATACAAAGGTAAAGGGAACTGCTTTTCAGAATACTTCAATGTCTTCTGAATAAATAACAATAATTCTTCTTTAATTGACTTTATTGATAACATTTTTGTGCAGTAATTCTGAATATGTAAATAACAAACTCTTTGTTGCTTTGCTTGCTTATCTGATGTATTTGAAAATAAGTTTTCATAAGCACTAAAAATCCATGGTCTATTTAGAATTTCCACATTCTAGGAACACAGGTTTTTGTGTTCCTTTGTTCAGTATGACTTTGCATGTTTTCCCCTCTATTCAGAAAATTAATGCTATAGAAACAAATGTCCAAATGACTTCACAAGAAAATTACCTCAAATTGCTTTTGGCAGTTTCATTTGTTTTGAGCACGTGATTGTCTACTTTTGTGACTTTTATTTTTTTAAAGCATGGTGTCTATGGTTATTGTAACCAGGAAAAAGAACCATTATAATAAAAGTAACTTTGGAAAAGGCTAGCATTATCTGAACACATATATGCACTTGAGATTAGATATTATTTCAATCTTGTTTTTATAAGGTTTCCCATTGAGCAGATTCCCACTCATGGCTATTGTCCTGGATAGATTGGTTCTCATGGAGCCTTCGTGCAATGTCCCTGGCCAGCCGCTGTGGCCATGAGGCCACCATGGTCCTCACATTGCCCAGTTTTTTTGAAGGAAATAGAGTGCAACTCCAAATAGCCCACAGAGTCAAGCCTGTGCTTTTTCACCGTGCAGAAAGTTTATGTTTTAAGTCATCAGAAGAAATTATTTAAAAAGCAGGAAAAATATTCTTCATCCATACTCATACAGCATTTTTGGGTGGCTTATTAGGTTTTAAGTTTTTATTTATGCTGTTTTGCTGGGTTTTTTTCTTTTGCCAAAAGAGTAACAAAATGGTCCTTGTGATTCCGGTTTAATTATGTTTGAGGGAGATTGAAATCAGCTCATACCCACACTCAAAGGAAAGTTTAAACTTTCAAAAGTAAGAGATTTAGTTGCACCTCCAAGTGGAAATAGACAGACTTGGGGTGAGCAGTAAGCTATGAATCATTCCCAGAGAAACCCCGGCCCCACATGGACTGGCTGATAAAACAAAAGTCTTGGTGGGGGAATGCTGCAGAATTTGTTACTATCTCTGGGCCGTTTCTGCTCAGCCAAACCAATGGGCTTTCCAGGATCCCTTAGGCTGGAGAACGACACACTCAGCCAGGAATAACTATAACCGATATAAATGCCATTACTCATCAGTATTTTACCTGCAGGTCCAATTCCTGTTTTAAGTGTTTCTTGACCATGGGAATTCCATCTGATGGTGCCACGTGCTTGTTTTGGGCCCATAATCATCTCACCACTTGAACCACTTTCTGTGATGCTCATTGTTGCAGCCCGCTTGGGAGGCTTTGTAGTGAGTGGCTCATTTTTCGTCCCTGCTGTTGTTTGTAACTTTCAGTATACCAGCCATTTGTGAAAGGACCTGGCCTGTCTGGTGGTGGTGTTTGGTGGTTACTGTTACTGCTGTTGTTATTGGTGCTTTCACTGAATTTTGCATTCAGCCTTCTGTAGCAGTTTTTGTTTTGAAATAATTATAAAACAGATCATTTAAAAAGTTGATCCCAGGAAAGTAAAAATGAACATGCTGTACTGGGTGTTCGATTGCTAATTCTTACACAGGTTAGATTGTGCTGTTGATTTGAATGGGAAGGTTATGGCCATGTGGCCTTAGAAGCCAGTGGGAAGCTAGCCTGAGGAATCCATTGTGTAACTCAGTGAAGGCAACATTTGTCCCAGGAGGCTCTATGGAGATTACCTTTTTAAAAAGGACTTCTTGTCTTCCAAACTTCCAATTTTGTGGTTCTAATAAAAATCTCAATATGATCATTGTACAGTAACAGGTGGGCTGTATTTTAAATGCAGTAGAGGAAGGCAAGAACAGAATGATTTTGGAAGGGTTGCTGTAGAAGAGAAAGCTGCTAATTTCCTATGTTGCTGATAGCATGAATTAAATACTAGATTCCTAGTTGTTGGAGAGAATGAGGAATAGTAGGAAGTATGGAGTAGCCAATAAATGACCTGATATTATTCATGTGTAGCTATCCTAGATCTCACAGATGCTCAAATTACAATGTAGGCTCAAAATAAGTTCTTTTTTACTACATTAAATATACAGGGATTGTGTATAGGAAAAATTTTTGGTGGAAAGCAGGTGACGTATGTATGTGTATATATAATAAACATATCATACACGTATGCAGAAGATTTAAGAAGATGGAAATGTGATTGCAATTTGGCAAATATGAAGAGAATTAGAGACATAAGAATGTAAAATATTTGTTGTTCCAAAAAGACTAAAGCAGCCTTGCTATTTCTTCTGTATCTGTACTGTTTGGTGACTTACGCACATGTCAGTTCATTGGGCTTAAAATGAGTGCACACAGCCTTGAAGAGTCAGGATCTGTGAAACGAAGGCGGAGTTGCCTGGCTAGAAGGACATGTCATTATTCTTATCCTTGTCTGCCGAGAAGAGAGAAGAAAGGAAGCGAGCTCAGGAATTCCTCGGCTGGCTTGTGCATAGGTGCACATCACTGAGCAAAGCCTGTGCTCTCAGGTTTCATGGCTGGTTTTTGTAGGGCTTTTTCCTTATGCTGTGGGGATCCTCTTGGAAAATTCTTCAATCTGAAAATCCCAGTGCCATTCCTACAGCTGAATGCCGGAGAGCTTCATAGGAAGGGAGTAAAAGGGGAGTGGAAGATTCCCGCTATCCCTTGCCCTTACTTTTTCCTCTCACCAAGAAACCAAAAAATTTTACCTGGCCATCGGGAAGCCCCCGTTACAACCTGTTCATTTTAATGTTTGCATATTATTTATTTATTTATTTAATTTCTTTTTCTTTTTTTGCCCTCAACTTATTTTTTTATTTGCTCCCATTTATTGAGGGCCTTTTGACTTCCTATATAACATGGCATTGCATGAATAAAGCACTATGCAAATGTATTTTACCCTGAAATCCCAAGCTATTCATCAGTTCATGCCATTCTATCCCTTTCTGGGTAGGGGTGTTGTTTAGCAAATAGGCGAATGTGTATGGGTGTTCTGCAGTGAGAGGGATGAACTTTTCTCACTGCCTGAATGCCCCTTAGCGCTCTTTTCAATGCCAAATTTAGGAAAAGGCACCCACAGTTAAACACTCTCCCTCTCCCCTGTCTGATGATCTTTCATCCTCCCACATCCTGTCCTCTCTCTGCCTCATCCCGTGTTTTTTCCTTCCTCCTCTTCTCTCATTCACTGTCAGGAAGGGCCATCTGTGAAGGGCCAGTTCAGCACCACTCGGCGCCGGCAGAGGCTAGCAGCAGCAGTGGCTACAACAGTGAGTGGATTTCGATCTCAAGCGGACGTTTAATAACAATGAGAAACTGTACGAGTGTCAGCCCCCCTGTTTCCATGGTGCCACTTGGGTGTGACCATGTCAACTGTGGCCTGCTCCTGGGTTGGCATAGCTTCCGCATGTTTTCTGGCTGCCTTTGCATGGCAGGAGTGGACCCGGCTATTGGTGTTTGCGATGGAAAACTATTATGCAATCCAATTCTCTACTTCTACTGTCAGTGTAAGAAATCATTTCGATTCAAGGTTGCGGAACAGCACAGCCCCTTGTGGTGTGGGATTTCCTTAAATAACGTTTTTTTGTTCATTTTCTTTTTTGTTTGTTTGCCATACTGATATTGGAACCTTTGCTAACTGATTTCTGTTTTTCTAAGAAAAGTCATGTTACTACAGACATAAATTGTGCTTTTTTTTGTAGCAATGTGACTATTTGAACAGGATGTGAGAATAAAGAAATGAGAGGGTAAGAAAAGGTGAATTTTGATGTCATATCTAAATGGCTACACAAGTTACACTTAGCAAGAGAAAAATATTTTGTGGAGTGAATATTGAGCTGGAAATCAGAAACTATAATGTGGCAAAGCAGAGAAACCACATACTTAGATGATGTTTAGTTCATATCTACAGGTTTGTTTGGGTTTTCTTTTAAAGAGAAAATAGAACGGATATTAGGAGAGAGGAAGTATTGAGGTAGATAAGGCAAATGACAAAGTTAAAATTGAGTAGGTGGTCAGAGTAGCGAATTGTCCATGTGGAACTTGAAGTAGAACATGTCAATGCCAGGACCCTTTGCTGCATAAACGGAAACTGTAATATTTGTTGATTCATGACATCCTATCTGTTTCTTAAAATAAGAGTACTGAGTTCATAACAATCATAGATGTTCATTTTTTGATTATTAGATAGTATCTCTTAGATTAATAATAGTTTCACTCTTGCTAGTGGTGGAGTATATTTAAGATTAGAATTCCTGAAAAATATGAAAAGGTCTTGGTTGTGTTATAGGAGAATGGATACTGGGGCAGGGTTTGGTTTTCTACTGATGATCGGCCACTACTCTTGCATTTTATCTAGATGCTTAGCTGGACTGTTTGAGAAACAAAACTGATTTTGATTATGAAATGAACCAGTGACTTGGAATTTAGTCAGGGACTGACTCTTAAACTCACATTTTCTGACTATTAGAACAAACAAATTATTGAGATAGATGTCATGGTTAATGTGTCTCTTATGCCTGTGCTCGAATGCAGATGAGTAATGTATACCATACCTACATGGTAACAGATTCTAACTATAGGTACATGTATAATCTATTCAAGAACTCTTAAATGTGGTCTTGTATTTATAAAATTAAGAAATCAAGTGATGATTAGAGAACACTATCTCAGCGTGGAAAGGCAAATACTAACAACGTTTCCTTAAACAACATACTTTTAAGATGGCACATAGGGAAGCGAATGTTTCTACTGTGTTCATTTTTTAATTGCATGTACATATAGTGAATGCAGTAAAACTGGGAGGAGAACCTATTTGAATCAAATGAGTTTATATTTTAAAAGTTGAGGATAGAAGAGAAAAACCTTTTAAAGGACGAAAGTGTTAATGCCTACCTTCCAGGGTAGCTGTGACGGTAGGAGTTGAGAATAACTGAGATGCACCTAGTGAGAAGATGTACTGGCAACACTTAGCAGTGAATTCAGGAATAGCCGGGTGGGCGGGGGGTGGGGGGGGCGGAGTTTCCCTGCACCCTCTAGGATTTATAACTTGAACTGCACCCCAGAGCATAGCAACCCTCCGCTGGCCCCCTCGGCCCCTCCATCCGTATCTCAGGGACCTGACGCTGGTGACTCAGCCCCTTATTTCTTTTACTGCAGTGGTTCTCCTTAATTCCCAGTCCTTTCTCCTCCCCACACTAAAGTTACCCCACACAATTGGAGCCCATCCTATCCTGCTAATACCCTTTATCCAGAATTCTTCCACGTGAGTCCTAGTCACTCATTTTCCTTGCCTAGTCAGGTGTCTGGGACAGCTGAGACTGGCTCCCAAAGAAAAGTGCATCCAAGGGGATGTTTCAGGAGTTTATGATTGTCAGTCCTGAGCATTAACACCCAAGTGGTCCATTTGCAACATCAGCCAGACCCAACAGAATAGGGCGTGGAAAAAGAGAAACACTGGCCCCTCAGCATGGGTGGACTCTGAGAGTCCCAATGGAACCTGCGCTCTGCACAAGGGTCCCTGTACACGTGATGCAGATTTACAGCCGCCGACCTCTCACCCTGGCTCCACGAGTCATCTGCACTTAGCCCTGCTCTTGCATCTTCTCTTTTTCGATTGTGCTTATTACCATTGCTAAATTTCAGTGCCAGTACCTCCACTATCAATCCATTTGTCTTTTAACTTCTTTCTAGACAGGTGTTCAGAGCATCTCCTGCCCAGGCCAGTGTGGCTCAGTTGGGTGGAGCATCGTCCCATAAACCAAAAGGTTGTGGGTTCAATTCCCGGTCAGGGCACATTCCTGGGTTGCAGGTTCAGTCCTCTGTTAGGGCACATATTGGAAGGCAGCCAATCAGTGTTTCTCTCTCACATTGATGTTTTTCTTCTCTCTCTCCCTCCCTTCCCTTCTCTCTAAAATCAGTGAGCATGTCCTCGGGTGAGGATTTAAAAAAACAAAAACAAAAACCATCGCCTAACATCCCCATTCCAACCTGTAGTTACTAGCACCAGAATGGTCCAGTTTCAGGCTTCCTCCTGGTCACCAGATTTCCAGGAAGCCTTGGGTTTCTTTCCTGACCAGGGTGTAAAGGCCACGTCCAGAGCTGAGGGTCTGAGGACAGACACTGAGAGCTGTGGACAACTCCCCTTCCAGCCATCACTGACAGAGAACCTGTTACCCCTTACATTGCGTAATCCCACGAAACTAAGTCCCCAGACTGAAGAGATACCCAGGTAGGGTGAGATTAATACATCTCACGTTGTATTCTCAATTTCATTTCATGAATTCTTCTATTCGAATAGCCCGTCCATATACTTCTTTTAACAAACGACTGAAGAAGATATCAATACAAACATTTTGAGTAGGCAGCACACACAATTAGTTTTCAGGACCCCAGGGACCTGTGTGATTGCAGTTTGAAGGGAGCATTCCAAGTCTCTTTCCCTGTGGGTTATATCCAAACCCACTTTTACTAGTCTAATTGCCAATTTAAATTTCCATCATGTTCAAAATATAAATTTGTAACTTATGTTTTTGTTCTGAGCATCTGATTCCAAATTTTAGTAGAGAGGCCATGATCTCAGGGACAAGTTTGGGTCCTTCGTGGACCCTCGGGCCCCCCAGCACACCATGGCCTCCCCCAGCTGTCACAGCCCCCTCCCTGCCACTGAGGGAGAGACCTCTCTCCAGCACCTTGCCAGTCCTTGGAGTGCTGGAGGCACCCAAGTGCAGATAGCCCCACTTTCCTTGATCATCAACATTACATTCCCCATAACCAAACACTCGCATTCCTTTTTCTCAGTGCTCCTATGGTTCTTTGTATTGGGAAACCATATCCCTAAATCTGAAACTTCCTGACCTACGCCTTTCCTCACGTGACAGTCTCCCCCGTGGCCTCCAAATCTCCACCACCCTCTCCACAAATTTTCTGTGTCCCTCCTAGAGAGCTAAGGGCTGGCTGCTCTTCTTGGATTTAGCATCACCACAGTTAAGGTCAGAAATTTTCTTTATCTACCTTCCAGTAATCTTCCATATAAATGCCATTCCTTTATAAGCATCCGCAGAAGACTTCAGTTGTTGTTCTCACAAGATTGCCTGGACAAGATTCCAGCAAAGCATTACACCCAAGGACTGCATTTTCTCAAAGGGCTTACCTGCCAGTGTGTGTGCACACGCGCGCGCACGTGCCTTTTCTGTGGAAGCCAGAAACTCTGAACTTGATGAGATAAACGAGCTGTTGACATCTCCCAGCCCAGAGTAGCAAGGTCCACTTTGATAACTCCAGATACCAAATGATTCAGATTGTATACATTACCATGCTTAGAGTAGCTGAATTTAGGGCAAAGCTTCATGCTTACATCCTTCCCCAGGGAGCCTTGGGTATCTTTTTAGATATATACCTTCCTGCATTGGCAAAGTGACTTTCAGAGGACTCTTTCCTGGATGCACAAACCACAGCCTGGTTCAGATTTTTTTGGTTCTCTCCAACCCCCTCTGTGCAGCATCTGTATCCTCCATGCATGAGCACCAGTTCATGTTCATTCTCTCTCTCTCTGCCTCTCTTTTTTTTCCTGTCAGAACGTTTAAAGCAAATTTTAAAAAATGAAAAAAAGGGCCCTGGCTGGTGTGGCTCAGTGGATTGAGTGCCAGCCTGTGAACCAAAGGGTCCCTGGTTTAACTCCCCATCAGGGCACATGCCTGGGTTGTGGGCCAGGTCGTAGGGGCCACATGAGAGGCAACCACACACTGATGTTTCTCTCCCTCTCTCCTTCCCCCTCTGTCTAAAAATAAATAAAATCTTTTTTAAAAAATGGAAAAAAAAGAACGTTGTTCTGACATACATATACACCAGACAAGATATTGTTTGCCTCCTCCCACATCGTATTTCCTGTTCGCTAGAAGATGTGAATTATGCTACAATTTATATGAAATTCAGCTTGCGAAGGAGTCTGAGAGTCTGATTGTTGAAGATAATTGAATGAATATCTGTGCAGTAAGAATTAGGGGAGGGCACTTGTAATCTGATTTACAAAAGGAATTGATGTTCTCATTTTCTAAGAATGTTTGGCTGGCAGCATTTGTAATGGTCAGGTAGAATGTTCTAGAAGGAAAGGGCAAGGAGCTTTGCCTCCACACATCACAAGCCTAGCCCAGATCCAGCCTGGGCAGGGAAGTGCCTCTAACCATTTGGAAAAATCTATAGTAATATGACTTTTTTTACTTAATGCTTTTCCGTATTGAGCAGTTAATAAGCCATGTTCATTTATGTAACGGAGTTGTGTATACTATACAAGGGTAAATCACAATAATTTATATAATATGTATTTCATTTATGGATTTATTTTGATGAGTGAATTTCAAATTTAAGCCATTGTATTTACTATTAAACGTTTTTATGTTTTATCTAATGGCTGTGGAGCAGGGGACTTTTCCTGTATAGACACTTCTTGAGGTTTTACCCGTTCGGTAAGCTCAGAAAGAAGTGAGTGTAAAAAGTCCTCTGACAAGAGTGCCCAGACTTCGTAAGAGAAGGACAGCCACGCCACAGTGTAGTGTTGCTGCCAGTACTTTTTCTAGATAAAACTGTGGGGTCAGAGCTGAAGCTTATGTGGGAATCCGCCTCTTCGCCCTGCCTCCCTGTCATCCCTCTCACCTGGGCCAGTGAAAAGCCAGTGAGTGGGTAGCAGGCCCAAACCCGCTGCGGGAAATGAGGCTTCCTCCCACCCCAGCCCGCTGAGAAACAGAGGGGTGCTCAGTGTCCCCGGGCCTGTCGGCAGAGGGGATGCATTATTCTGAAGAAGGGAAGAGACCTTCTGTGTGGAAGAGAATGCAGCAGAGTGCGCTGCCGCCCGTTAACGATTTCTCTTTCCTTTCAGGTTCCTTTCAGTGCCACCATGTCACCCGTCCGCTTGCATTCCTCCAACCCCAACCTGTGCGCAGATATCGAATTTCAGACCCCCCCTAGCCACCTCACGGACCCTCTGGAAAGTTCAACAGATTACACAAAACTTCAAGAGGAATTTTGTCTAATTGCACAGAAAGGTAACAGCACACCCAGCGCGCCCTTCTTTGGTGAGAGGGTGCATTTACTCTTCTGTCCTCGTCTAGGCGGTCATGGACAAAGACTGAGTGGTCCGTGTGCTGGTTGGAGTTCTGTGTGTAGAGTGCAGTCGGGCATGGTGCCTGCTGCTCGGGGCAGCGCACGTTGTGGGTTTACTGTTTTGACAGACTGAAGGAAGGGTCGTCGTAGGGAGGGAGAGGGAAAAAGGAAAACAAAGTTATCCCAGGCAGGCCAGCAAACACCCCGCTGTTCAACATTTTCTTAATTATCATTTAATACATAATTGGAGGCAATTCTTAGCAAGGCAAAAAAAGAAATAGACTTCGTCTGAGTCTCTCTCTTTTTTTATTAAGCAACGCATTGATCGTCCTTCACCGTTTGCGGGTCCAAAGCAGTTCTGTGGTTTGGACTGAGCTCCCTCAGCGCTCTCCTGCTGGAGGCTGGGCGGCAAGGTCCACGGGGCTTCACCCACGTGCCCGGCATGTCGGTTGCACGAATGGAAGGCTGCACACAGCTGTGTCCCCCTCCTTCCTCGTGGCAGCTCAGGGCTCCGGCGAATGGAGTGGGCTGGAATGGAAGCTTCTGGTCCTGTTCAAGGCCAGCTACTCCGCTTAGTCAGAGCTTCACAAACCAGTGCTGACTTGAGGGGAGGAGGAACAGACCCCACCTCGGAGTCTCTTGTTTGACGTTAAAATACAATAAGTCATGTTGTGTAAGTTCAATTGTCATCAGCCCTCATGAGTAGGAAATAATAAATAAAAAGCAGGGTGGCAGAGTGTCGGTGGACGGGTTCTGTATGTGTTTACCAAGAAGAACCTTTGTTCTCAAATTACCCCTCCCCTTACTGCGGTGTTATTTAAATTTTAGCCACTGGAAAAGTAAATAAATAAATAAAAGTAAATTTCAGCTGCTGAATTCACTTGTGACTTAAGTTAGTACCTTCAAAGACTTTTTTTTAAATGCATAATCTCTTGGAGATAGATACACATTATGTTGTTTTCAGTCACTATCACTAACATCTTACTGTGAATTAATCACATTTATTTCCCTGGAGCTGCTGGTAATGGGTTATAAAATATTATTGAAAAATGTGTGTTAAATGGAACATCTCAGCCACCCCCCTCCCACTCCCCACACTCAATACTCAAGAAACTGGTGGCTTAGGAAAACAGGGAGCATGCTGAAGGGACCCCTGGGAATGTGGAAGTCAACAAAAATGTATACTCTCAAACCATCAGCACACTTGTGCTGTGGGATATTTCTTTAATTCCATAATCCTAAAATAATTAAGCTAAATTATCCCCTCCCCCTTCCAGTTGAGATTCTGGAAGTCCAACTTTCTTTCACGGGCTATTTTACTCCTAGTACATTTTTATTACATTTCTTAGCTGAATGCTAACTACGTCATTAGACTGGAGCAATGTATTTTGTTTATATAATGGCACAGATTTACAGCCAGTAAAGCCAGTAACTTCTACTCATGGGGGCGGGTGTAGGAACAGGTAGACTGAGACAACAAACAGGAGTGATTTAAGTACAGTGTAGCTGCTGGAGGAGATGGATACATTTGAAGGTAGCCCCAGGAAAGCTTCGTGCATTTTGTTTGTAATCCCTAGGCTTTCAGGAAATCCAAGGTTCAACAGAATTTTAAAGCCTCTGTTGAAACAACATATTTTCTTTTCACCTATGCTAAGAAAAAAGGGCTTTTCTCTGACTGTTGAGTGAACTCTTTAGAAAGTATTATGGATTTTGAGATGACTGAGAGTCTACTTTGAGAGCTGCCAGTGGAATTAATGCATTCCGGCTATCAAGTTATTCTCTCTAAATTGATGACGGAGAGAATGCAGCACATAAGTCAATGGATCAGGAGTCCCTTGTGATCCCGCCACTTTACCCCGTTAATTCAGGCCACCATTTTATGCTAAAATTTTGCACTTCTTTTAAAAGTAAGCTTTCTCAAATAAGGAAATTCCTCTTTTTGGGAGACCTTGCATATAACCAAAATTGTGTTACTATAAAATAAGAGTTGGACATTCAAGCTTTTGTAGTTTAAAATTAAAGGCCGCCTCAGATTATACCAGCCTTTGGTGTTAACCTGCAGAAGCAGGAATGGAGCCCTCCTGACGCCCAGAAAGTAACTCGAGTGCCGTTCCCTAGACCCAGTCAGTTCCCGACTCAGAGGGAACTGCTGAGAACTTTCTAGATCAGCTGCCTGTTTTACATTGACAGGACTCATAAAATGCTCCTTTTATTGGGTGCATGCTTTTGGGAAATAATTTTGGGTAGTTCGGAATGATTTGCCTGTGTCTTTCTGGTGCACAGAACTGCTCAAACACTCTCATCAACCAGAGCAGAGTGAAACTTGTCCCCTTTTCCTTCCAGGACTTATGGACTGATTTATCAATATTGATATTTAGAATTGATAGGCTGTTTCCAAGTCTTCAGTGGCTTGTCTGGTTTGAAATGCTGAAACTTCTGCCCTGATGAGTTACCATTACCATGTTTTGTTTCGTGTATAGATACTGTGACAGATTACATGTAACCTTTCCAGAAAATGTCTGTGCATGAGTTCAAGTGCGAAAATGTTCACAATTTTCACTAGTCTTCCTGGACTCATTTGATCTTTGTTTCTCACCTTTCTCCCCACGCAGTGCATTCTCTATTGAAGTCTGCATTTAATAGCATAGCTATAGAGAAGGAGAAGCTTAAGCAGATGGTTTCTGAGCAGGATCATAATAAAGGCCACAGCACGCAGATGGCACGGCTACGACAGTCACTGTCTCAGGTAAATGACCACGTGTGTTTCTTGTTGTAACACACCCCCACCCTGTGCGGCACCGGAGGGGGCGGAGGCAGTGGGTTGCGGGCGTGGCAGAATCATCTGTAACTCTCCCAGGACCTTGAGTGTCAATATTATATTTTGTTACTTTTCTTCCACAAAAGGTCAAGGTTAAGGGCAAAACCAACCAAACTTACTTGCAAATATATACTTATTTTGGTTGATTGAATACTTTTAATGCCTCTCCATGGTCATTTATGAGGCAGTCCCTGGTTTTAAAATAAAGGAATCATGCACTTAGATGTGGTTCACACTTCTGAAATCTGGTCGGGAATATACTCCATCCGGTGTTAGAACAAAACCTGTTAGATCTTCCGTACCTAATGTTTTTCCCACTTACAGTGCATTTCAATCTGTTGAAATACTGATTACTGTTTTCCTTTTTTTTTTTTTTTTTTCTGATTTTCACTCTTAGGATTTTCTTCCTATTTAAGTATGTTCCCTAAAGCTAGACTGTCATTTTTCAACATGTATTATATGTGTAGTATATATTATTCGGTCTATATTCATTATATGGTATTCCACATATATCATATTTCTCTTATGAATATTAATTAAATCCCTATGTATATCAAAATTGAAATTTCTGATAAAAATCCTTTAAAGCTATGCTTATACTCTTCTACACTGAGTACTTGCTCTGAAATATTTTCTTTAGTCTGTAAATGCACTTTAAAAAATTTCTTTGAGAATTCAGTGTTGTCATGTGATTTTTGCATGAGAACTCAGTGTTTATATAAAATATTGTTCATTTCCTGGTGCCTTGGATCAGAGTGAAGGAGCAAGCAAACCCTGGGTAAGTGGTTTCCATGCAGATCAGCTCCTGCTTGAACACTTTCCCTCAGTCCCAAGAATTTGGACTTCAACTGTCTCGCCATGTTTTATGTACCTGAACTGTCAGCTTATTTTCAATGTGACATTTCATGTTCTTGAGCGCTGTTACCTGGGCCACGCTTTCTGCATTCAGTTCGGATGAAACACTGTCGGATAGGGTGCCTGTGCTGCTTCCCGTGTGACTCCAGGGACTCGGGGGCATGAGCATTAAAAACAGCAACTGTCGGCCAGTCTGCAGAGGGTTGCGTTTGTAAGCACGTTAATGGCTTTCCCTGGACTGGTCTCGTGTCGTGTATTTGTTAATACAAACAGGTAACACGAGTCAATGTTAATTGTCCTTCTAGATCATTATTCTGAAAGTATCATGAATCAGAAGCTCAAAATAATGGCGAGATAAACATGTAAATGCCATCTTATAAACATAAAATGCACTCTTACCCCCCATATGCTACAACGTTTCCTTCGGGCATATTATTTATCTGTGGAGGCTTAATATTATAAGATTAAGCTTGTACTAAGAAAAAAATGTGTTTGTTTCTTGCTTGCTTGCTTGGTTTTATTTACTTTAAAAAGATATCTGGGCTGGGGCAAAAGTGAGATTAGAAATGATGCTGAAGAGAATTTTAAAAGTTACTCACTTGTTTATTCCTTTATTCATCGTATTGCATTCAAGTGACTGTACATGGGGTGTGCGAGGTGTGGAACAGCAGCGTAGCAGTAGCCCTGGCCGTGTTCCCAGGGAGCTCACGGTCTGATTCGTGAGATAAGCAGTGTTTGTCAGCAAACAGTTACATGGACCTCGCCGTGGTCCGTTCCCATGAGCATGTGGGTAGTGCAGATTTCCAGGGCTGCGGTCGCGCAGGGGAACAGAAGAGCTCTGAGCGGTGAGCAGAGCCACGGTCAGGAGGCATCGAGCCTCGAAGCAGGCGTGAGCAGGCAGCTGCAGCTCACAGGGAAGGACCTGATGCAAATGTGTCAAAAGTAACATAAAGCAAAATTTTATCAGCTCTGCATCCTTTGGGTCAAATATTTCCTTCTCTTGTCAAAACATTTATTTATGTCTAGACCTAGAGGCTCAATAAGTTTTTGTTGGGTTTTTTGTCATATTTATTTTTTTAACCAAAAAGCTCAACTTTATCCTCAAAAGATGTAAAAATGATTTGGTACTATAAAGATGTTTAATTATACTTTGCTAGAGAATTCCGTGCTTCCAGTCGTGGATTAGCACAGCGCTGGGCTATGTTCCCACCCTTGTGTCTGTCTATACCTTCCCCTTGGGCCAGCCTTACCGTTCCGGGCCCACTGCTCGCATCACCTCTGAGGCTGGCCCCTTTCTGCAGCTCACCATAGCCTTTGCTTGAGCATTTAAGTTTACTGTCAGCTCTCTCTTTAAAGAATCACTACCTGGGGTTAGACCCCTGGAGAGGTATCCGCAGACTGGCGGTTAATTCAGTGGCTAAAACATGGGGTGAACAGGAAGAATCAGTCAGGAGCCTCAAGTAATGTAGCTGTGAATCAGCTCACAGACAACAACACGAAAGGGTTTAGATTTATCAGTGCTGAGAGGCCTTCACTGAACTGCTGAGTGATAATTTCAGAAATGGGAAGTATTACTACCTATTTCTGTGCATTAGAAAGATTACTCTGGTACAGTATGGAGGATGGATGGAACGAAGGTGGAACTAAGATATTTGAGATAATGCAGACCTGAACTAAGGAAGTGAGAGGTTGGTAGAAGGAGGGGGTGGGTTTCAAAGACAGTGAGGGGGGAGGTGGCATGGCTTGGAGAGCGGCAGACTATTAGAAAGGGACAAGGAGACTGACTCGAGATGACTTTTTAGGTTGTTCACTGGGATAACTGAGTAGATGGCAGTTCTTTCCCCAACAGATGAGCCACCAGAGGAACTGGTTTGGCAAAAGTAAGGAGTGAGCGGCGTCTGTGCAGAGCTGATGTGACCATGGACATCTGACTGACAGGCAATGAGATACATGGATCAGGGCTCAGGAGAGAGGTCGGGCTGGAGAGAAGGATGTGGATAGGCAGGATGGCGCTGAAGTCACAGGTGTTGATAAAATGTGTTTTCAGCCCTGGCTGGTGTAGCTCAGTGGATTGAGCGCGGGCCTGCGAACCAGAGGATCACGGTTCGATTCCCAGTCAGGGCACATGCCTGGGTTGCAGGCCAGTTCCCAGCAGGGGACACACGAGAGACAACCCTACATGGATATTTCTCTCCCTCTCCCTTTCTCCTACCCTTCCCCTCTAAAGATAAATAAATAAAAATCTAAAAAAAAAAAAATGTGTTTTCAGTCAGAATAAAAGAGGGTCAATGGTGCTGCCATAGAAAACATCAGTACTTAGAGGACAGGCTGAACAAAAGTAGGCTCCTTTGATGGAGACCCAGGGGAGGCCGCTGAAGAATCTAGGTAGTGGTGACCAGGGAGGTCAAGGGTAAAGAGTTTGAGAGTGTCAGGAAGGAAGTGATGAACAGAATGGATTTAGCAGCAAATAATGTATGGACTGAAAGCAAATATGGGAACATCGACGGTGGGAAACAGTGAACCGATGGAGCCATCCGTCGGCTGGCCAGCTCTCTTTTCATCGTCCCTCCTTTAATACAGCACTTAGAGTTGAACAAGAAATTAAATAGCTTGAGAACACTGCAACAGTTTTTCTGAATATGTTTTGATATTAATATACCTACACACTATAGTATGATTTTCGGTAGCCTAAAGATATCTTTGATCTTATCCAAGTGTCATCAGTTAAACCCCCAGATACTCATTTTATGACCAGTTATCAAGCCAAGTCTCCTCATAGAGAGGGAAGGAGAGAGAGACTGTGTTTAAGTAACTTCTTACACTAATCTAACATTCTTAAAGCATATTTTTATTTCATGAAAGTCCTGTTTGATACATGTCTAATGGTTAAAATGCTGCTTTTCAGTAAAGCTGTTAAGTATACTCACTTGGCAAATTCTGTCACCCCTTTTAGAAGGCACATAGCACATAAAATACATGAAACATTAGCATTTGTCACTGCATGTTCAGCATAAATTGTTGCCTGCCTTGGGCGTGTAACGAATAACAAGGCTGAACAGTATAATGAATCCCTCTTCCTAAGTGATTATTTCTTCCCTGGTCTATATGTACACAAAGACATGCATAATCCTGTTATTTTGCCTCCATGAGACTTTAAAAGTAACCTTCACACCTGAGAGCTGTATGGATGCTGGATTCGAGTCAGTAGGACAGAGCACTTCATGAGACATCTGTCTCTTTCTAAGTGACTTTATTTCACAACAATTACAAGCTCACGTTTCATTGACTGTAAAACCCTGGACACCAAAATTAAAGAGTATTGGTAAGACTAAGGTAACCACAGTCCTCCAGATTACTATAATAATATTCAACTGGAGTCTGCCTTCAGTGTGTTACACTCAGTCACTGTTACTGATTTCTGGCCCCAGAATTTGTGCACAGCTCGCGCTGAGTGCAGTGGGTGCTGGGTCTGTACGAATGGGAGCAGTAGAATGTGATCCTGTACTCCGTCTAGAAATGCTCTGTTTCATTGAGTCAACATGCCACCATTTGTTAGATGTACCATCACTTCACGCATTTCTAAGAAGGAACAAAAACCACTGTCAGCTGAAGTGACTCGGCGCTTCAGAAGTGTTAAATGTGGGGGAAATGTGCATCTTGGAACTAAAGAAATGTGGCGTGCATGGGAACGTAAGCAAAGACTTGATTTAATGTTCAGAGTAGCACGATTAAAGTCCCAGTCGTAGTGTTTCCCATCCTTCCTACCGCAGCTTTCACCTAAGCCAAATAAATATTTGGTGTTGGGATGAAAGCGCCATATATAGTTGTTCTTGAATTCAGCAGTTCCCTGAAACTTGGCCGGATTTGTTCTGTACGAAGATATTCTTCATAGAATCTTCTACACCATTTTTTAACTGTACAGTAAATCCAAATTATTATCATAATTTGGACATAATTTGTCAATATTTATAAAAGTCTTAAAGAGATTTTATTCTTTGATCCTTTGATCCATGGCTGATATGTATAGTACGAGGAAGTAATACTGAATGTAGAAAACCATTATGCACTTAAATATTCATGGCAGCTTTATTCATTGTAGTAAAATTCAGTAGCAGCCTAAGTGCCCAATACTAGGAAATAACCACTGATTTAGCAACTGTTAAAATCATGTTTGTGCCCTGACTCGGTTGGTCGGAGTGTCATCCTCCTGTACACCAAAAGGTTGTGGATATAAGAGGCAACCAATCTCTCTCTCTCTCTCTCTCAAAATAATAATAATAATAATAATAATAATAATAATGTATCCTCTGGTGAGGATTTAAAAAAGAAATCATGTTTTTGAAGAGTTTGCAACATAAGTGTTTACGTGCAAAGAATAAGTGGTAGACATGGCACGTGAAGTATGCGCCTATTAAATAATGTGAGACATGCATGGCAAAAAAAGATTACCAAGCTATCGATGGTTGATTGATTGAATAGTAAAGTATGAATTAAAAAAAATATTTTCCCACTTTCTGCATTTTCCAAATATACTAGAACAGTATATATTTATTTTAATTGAAAAAAAAAAAACAAGGTGAACTTAAAGGGATATCCAGGATTTGATTCTGGATTACTCTAACTTGGACAGTTTCCATGCTCATTTCCTCACTCCCTTTGAACCAGTTTGGCTTTTACCCGAAGGGTTTAAGTTTCTGGTGATTCCATTTTGCCCTGTGTTTCATGTCCTTCTCCAGCCCTCAGGCTTCACTCTGTGTTGCCTTCCCAGAACCTGCAATTCCACTCAGTAAAGTGTGTAATGTCAAAGTCTCGCCCAGTCTAAGGCACGTTCTCACCCCTTGTCTGCCTGAGTGGATGAATGGTAGTTTATAGGTAGAGAGAAGGGGGTTGAGGCAATTGATTCTGGCTCAGATCTTCAAGAGGGTAACTTCTTTTATAGATGGGGAAGGCATTGTGTGTTTTTTGGGTATATTAGCATTGCATGTGTATGAGGGACATGAGACAGGGAAATGGGCATACCATGTGGAGAGTCTTTAGTGCAGTCCAAGTTCATTAACAAAAGCAAGTAGTAAGTGTAAGCATAGAACCTGCCTGGCAAAGAATCTAGGCAGAGTTCTTGAGCCTTTTCGTATGTGCCACTAATAGACCAATATTATTGCTGACAAGTCGCCATAGCTTTTCTTGCTCACTGGCTGACACAGTAGCTGGTGATGTGCCTCCTTTTTCCTTGTTTCATCCCTGTTTGGGCTCCTTGGGTGCCTTCCATGCATTGTTTCTGCCACTGCCTGGGCTCTTCTATGTTATTTACCACCAGTAGCATCATTCCACTGAAAATACCTGTATTCCTCAATGTTCCCAAGGCTTCCATGCTATCATTACAGAGAAAATAGTTGAGTTGCAGGAAGGGAAGTAATAAATGTGGTCCTGAGCACTCCCTGAGAGCTCTACACCACAGAGCTCAATGGTTGTAGCAAACTTCAGACACAGTGCGTATGATCAAGGCAAAAGGAGGAGCTGCCGGGACGGTGCACAGAAATGGGCTGTTGCATGCTCCGTTGTATGCTCAAACCTTCCGTCCGTGGGGTTGTCAGAGTTGGAGTTATTTCCACGCGTGTTTGTGCTATGTAACAACTTCTTTCTACCACTGCATATATATTACTAATAAAATATTCCTTTTAAAATTTTAGCTCATTCTCTATGTCTTATGATTCCAAAAGTTACAACTAAGAACATCATAGTCTTTGTTGTCTAAAATGTACCTGTGTTCTTGTTCTGTTTTATGCTTGCTTATTAACTTGCAGTTACATGTGTGGTTTTTGTTATTTTAAGGCACTCAACCAGAATGCTGAACTAAGGAGTCGGTTGAGCAGAATACATTCAGAATCTATTATTTGTGATCAGGTTGTCAGTGTAAATATTATTCCTAGCCCTGATGAGGTAAGACTCATTTTTAATAGATATAGACTACTTATTTTATAGCATCTAAATCTACTGCAAATTTTTGTTTATTTTTATATTTTTGTTCCTTCACTGTTAATAAGATTCCTGGTATAAATATTTGTGTTGCAGATCACTCAGTGTTCTTTGGCGTAAAGGATATACATAAGCTTGATATCATTTCTTCTTGGTGATCAGGATCTATTTTCATCTATTCCTGTATTCACCAGATGACACTGAATATTTAATTTACGTATACACCAGCTTGTGAATTTTCTATGTCTGTCTCAGTCTTCATTTAAAATGTTCATATTATGAACATTTAGCTGAGAAAATGCTAAATAAAAGTTTTCTTAAAGTTTATTTTACAAGTCCTGCCTTGCTGATGTGGCTCAGTGGATTAAGCACAGGCCTGCAAACCAAAGGGTTGCCAGTTCAATTCTCAGTCAGTGCACATGCCTCGGTTGCAGGCCAGGTCCCCAGTAGGGGGTGCACCAGAGGCAACTATACATTGATGTTTCTCTCCCTCTCTTTCTCCCTCCCTTCCACTCTATCTAAAATAAATAACGAAAAATCTAAAAAAATAAAATAAAAGTCCTATCCAAGGAGTCATCTGACCTTTCTATGATAATGAAAATGGTGGGGCTACAGCTACCTCTGATGATGATAACAATTAGTAGCTAACATGTGTCATGTGAGTGCTTGTTATGTGCTGGGTGTTGTGCTAACCCCCTTACATGCGGTTATCTCATCTGACACTCCCAGCGACCCTCTGAGGTTGGTGCTACTGTTTTCCCATTTTATGGGAGAATTTTCAAGGAAACAGTAAAAGGATAGGAGAACATTCCGTATTGGGGCTGAAGTTAAGTGTGTAGTTTGTTTTATAACCCTTTATAAAATTATTATTTTATCACCATGAGAATTAACACCTTTCAACAGTAATATTAGGGCTATAAATAGAGCACTACATATAGCAAGGTGAGAGTTTTAGGTAATACTAAGGTCATATTTGCACCAAAAACACGTTTTACTGGAAACGTACAGGTGCAACTGTTCTACCACCTAACTGCTTAGGTCGACCATCTAAGGCAGCTTCCCTGTGATTCGAGCTGCCCACCATCTGTCCATTCCCCTGCCTGGGTCCCTTGATCTCTGATGACGGTAATGCTCACTCATCTGCCCGGGATCTAGAAGTATTTCTAAAACTTTGTCATTCAAATATTAGTTAATAGTCTTGGTCTGAATCTTTTTTCAACCTGAAATGTGTACTAGAATATATGTGTGTGTGTGTGTGTGTGTGTGTATGTATGTATGTATGTATATAATATATGCATTGTAGTTCTCTTACATATTTTTTATATTAAAACTGAAATAGCTTCCTGGAGACCTATGTTACCACTTACCAGACAAAAAATAGAGTTTGAAACAAGGTTTAACTGCCTTTTAGATGCTTTAGGCTCATTGGAAGG
Source organism: Glossophaga mutica (assembly GCA_039655065.1). Classification (NCBI taxonomy): domain Eukaryota; kingdom Metazoa; phylum Chordata; class Mammalia; order Chiroptera; family Phyllostomidae; genus Glossophaga; species Glossophaga mutica. Next base: position 46,374,854 of record CM077306.1, on the reverse strand, counting down.
AAATTTATACAGTTGTCATTACTGAGTTGCAAGCGAATGTTGCTTGTGGTCACAACTCTTTTAACATATGGTGTGAAATTCTCTAGAAATCTGGCTAGCGCGTCATGGTCTAATTTGAACAAATAGCTATTCTTCGCACCAATAATGACCATGCCATATGCTCATGCTTCTCTCTGCTGTAGGCTGGTGAGCAAATCCATGTCAGTCTCCCTCTGTCACAGCAAGTCGCCAATGAGAGCCGCCTCTCCATGTCAGAGTCTGTCTCTGAGTTCTTTGATGCCCAAGAGGTGCTCCTCTCTGCAAGCTCGTCCGAGAACGAGGTAAGCTTCCTCGATGTGTCAGCCCCAGCTGCTTCTGATTGTGAGTTGGGTTTAAAAGAAGTAAGACTCTGGAACTTTTAATAACATTGTCGCCAGATAGCCAAATTGTCACAAAGCCAAAAGCATACAAACTATGTTGGTTCCCATTTACTGAGCACCTAGCTCTTCTGAACATCAACTGATGACTCTTGAATTTGATGAATAATAGGAAAAAAATCAAGCTTTTATTCTGATTCTCCTGTATGATTGATATTTCAGGGTAACAAAATAGTGGATGACAAAGTCTTTCGTAGAAGGAGACTAGCTAACGAATGTAGAAAGAATGAGAGAATTTGAAAATCATCATTCATGCTTGGAGGGTGTGCACGCATACTCATCAGTGTGTGCATATTACATAATATACGTGTGTGTGTGTGTGTGTGTGTGTGTGTGTCTTTGCCAGAGACATGAATTTGAAGGGTAATATCTAGCATACCTACTTGGGCAATTATAATTTTTAGGTTACCACTGCCTGTCATAAAAGCTTTATTGGATTACTTTTCATGCTCATGAGTCTTGGCAAGGTCTTGGAAACAAGGAATCTCTTATTTGGTCAGGTTGCAGAAATGTATTCGTTTACTGAGATTCAGTCAAAAAAAGTAGGCTTTTTTTTTTTTTTTTTAATGGAAGAAGCTGCCAAAGCTCTTCCCACACAGTTGATTGGGAATTTTGTCATTTGAGATTGCAAATCTGTACTACATTTTCACAAAAAGGAAACAAAATAGTCACTAAATGTTATTTTTATATGCACAGAAAATAGGTTGGAAGGAAACATCCTGACAATCGGTGTAGTTGTTTCTGGATGTTCGGAATGATGAGTGATTTTAGAAACGTAAGTGGAAAAGAAAAGGAAATAATAAACACATATGTCACTTTTATAATAGAGAAAAGGTAAAATAGAATTCCTGTATCAGGCACTAAATTTGTTACCACACCAAGCCATGCACCTGACTCTCAAATCCCTAGTCATGCATTAACAGAGTCACAGGCTCCCATTCACAAGCCAGAGTACTCGTTTAATTATTCATAATGATAATTGAAGCTATCGGATAGACAAAATAATCATGCTTGGTAATTAGTGTCTCTTTCCCTGAAGGCAAACCTGCATGGGAAGCCTAATTGTAGTCAGGAGGTTGCTTGGCAAGCAAGGAAGGAATGGGAGCAGGAGAAGTCAGTTGAGGAAACTCGAGGCCGGGAGGGCATAATAGATAGCTTCAGCCTTCTGTCTCCATGATCGGATGCTCTGCCTCGTGGGTGGCGTATTTGTGTCTGTGAGCCAGTCTCTGCACCCCGGGACCACCATGCTGGAGAGACGTGCTCCCAGCATTTTCTTTTCTGACTCTTCCTTTTCTGAGCTCCCATTACGACCAGTCCTTCATCCTTCTTCAGTCAGGTTACCATCAAACTTGACTCTGCATTATCTGGGCTCTGACCCACCATGTGGTGGCTATAGCTCATCTCTTAGAAAGCGGCCTTATTTTCATTTCCAAGTTCTGGGGCATGCTCAACTGGGAGTCCAGTTGCTGCTTGCCCCAGACGCCAGCAGTGCAGAAATGAAGAGGACATGGAGCAGGTTATTGCGCAAGTCCAAGCATTTTGGTGGTGCCACCCCCAGGGGAAGAGTGAACCTAATGGCCGAGGGAGGGACAGAGAAGTAGAGGAGAGGTGGGCATGGAGATGATGTGTTCACTCTGAGACATTGTGAGTGTACCAGATTTCTCAGTGGCATTATCTGGCCAGCAGATGGCTATCCAAGCCTAAAGCTCAAACAGAGAGCAGTTGTGAAGAGAGAGCAAGAGTGGGCCCAGGACCACATAACCAGATGGTGGAGAGACATTGCCACCTGGGCGCTCTACAGAACCTCTAATTCAGCGTGTCAAAAAAGATGAATCAATAAACCCCTTACACACATGTGCACACACCAAAGAGAAACACAAATGTACCCACACTTCTCATGTTTCTTATCTAAGTGCTCTTCTCCCCAAGTGTTCATTCACATCAGAGACCTGGGTATTTTGCTTCACTCCTCTGCCTACACTGAGTCATCCTCAGGTTCTGTAACTTGTCAGCTACATCCTCTCAGAGACGTACATTTTCCTACAGCCGCACCGCCGCTGCTCCGGTTCAGCCCTCCGTCATCTCCCCACTTAGGTTGCCCTGTCAGTCCCCATAACTGGTTTTCCTGCCTCCCTTCTTGCCCCTCTAACCCATTTTTTCGCTGGGCAGCATGGTTAATCTTTCTAAAATGCAAATCGGATCATGTTCCTAGTCCCCAGTGTCCTTAGAGTAACAAGCTAAACCCCTTAGCTGTCGTACAAGGTCCCATCCACACAGATCTCTGCTCTCAGCAGCAGCCTCCTGCAACCAGTGTTTGCAGAGGCCTCCAGCGGTCAAAACAGTGGTTCCTGGCGTTGTTGATTTGCCAGGTCCTCCAATCACACTGGAAAAAACTGCACCCTCACCTCTTCCCTGTGCGTGTGTCTTACAGGTTTTCATAAAATAACCTTTTACTTAAAACTTCTCCCTTTATCACAGCACTCAGTCTTAAGTGTCTGAAGAGGCTAGACCAGGGGATAAACCCCAGTGACAGGCACCATGAGGGTCTCAGAGTCATCCCTCCCTTGGGCTAAGGCTATGACTGAGTCAACCCCACCTGCTGAGTCTCTGAGTTCCCTTGTGATGAGATCTCCCTAGACAGCTCCCCAAGTCTTCACACCAGCAGACTTGGCAAGCCCACCTGGCTAGCTTACTTCCAGGTGGGACTCCTAGCAGCAGCTGCAGAGTAGGACCAAGCTGCGTGTTCTCAGTACAGCTGCCAAAGGAGGCCAGGCCTCTGCGCTTGCCTCCCACCCTGGCTGAAACGTCTCCCAGAGAGCCACATGTTCAAATCCCTCACTCGCTTCAGTCCTCTACTCAAAAGTCACTGTCAGAGGAGCCCATTCAGCTGGCCTCCCTGCAGTTCAGGACCACCATTTCTTCCTCTCCCTGACCTTCCATATCCCTCTTCTTGCCTTATTTTGTTTCCTTAATGCTTACCACTGTTTAACAAAATGTACGTTTCAGATATTTCACTTGTTTGCTGTGTGCCCCTTCCCCCGCCACTGGCATGTAACTTTCATGAGGAGCAGGTTTCCCCACTGTGCCCCTAGCCCTAGAACAGTCTGGTGAGCCCAGAGCAGGTAGTCCACGAGCATTTGCTAACTGAATGAAGAAAGGGATGCTTCAGGTGCCCTAACACGTGATTAATCTGGGAAGCATCTGACCATTAGTTGTATTACATTGATGTTTTCCATCGCTGAGAGAGAAATTTGTGTGCTATCTTACCAAGGCACCTCACTTAATGAATGTTGGGCTTCTTTTCTTTAAAAATGCTCTTGATTCCAGGAAGATCTACTCCTTGCCTCTGCTTTTACTGAGTTTTGCAATGCTACATGCCTGGTTGCATTTAGAAAGAAATATTTCCTGAACTCTTTTGAATCTCTCAGCCCCTAAAGAGAAATATTTAGCCCCAGGACTTTTTGACCATAGGGAAGAAAATGAGTACATATTTATAGTTCTATTACTACTACAAAGTCTTGATTTGATAGATAGATAGATAGATAGATAGATAGATAGATGCATAGATACATAGATACATAGATAGGAAGGAAGGAAGGAAGCCAGACTGCCAGCCTGAGCTACTGCTCACACATGTCATGGCGTAGATCTGACTCAGGACCCACTGCCGTGGTAGAATTCTTTTACAGTCTACATGGACCGTTCTTCATGAATGTGGATATTGGACCATTTCCATCACCTATTAGATTGAGGGAGCTTAGAAATTGAAAAGGAATAGACTCTTTGTAGCTTTTTGTGAGAAAAACATGTTTTCTCAACAAACATTCAACCAGTAAACATGTGTGCAGCATGGATTTGGTTTGGGCAGTCATTTATCTCCTGTCACATAATTGTGTGCCATTAGTCTTTTTTTTTTTTTTCTCATAGAAACCACGTGGAAGAGTTTCATTTACTGTTTTTCTATCAGGGATAAGAAGGTGGTTTTCATGAGCAGGGTGGTTGAAGCTTCATCTCTGTTGCCGTCAGTGGGAACGGAGCTGAAGCCCGCTGCGGTGGGAAACCACGAATCAGAAAAAGCCTGCATTCTCAATCAGCTGTCTTTACAGACTTGCCCAGTGTGCAGAGGCAAAACCAGCGTTACTCATTTATGCATGCAGTTATCCTGTCCATCACTCTGTTCTTCCTCAGCGGTGAGCTTTTCCCAACTCTGATATTTAAAATATCAGCAGTAAATCCAGAAACCTTAAGGGCGAAATCTTACTGTTTTTATTACATACAAATTTAAAACTTTTATGGAGCAAAGCAGATTGGCACAAATAATGTTAAAAGCTCCAATTTATTTTTTTAACATTAATAAAAAAAGCACAAGCTATATGACAAACTGAAAAATGTGTGAAATACAAGAAAAATGAACAAAAGATGAAATTCAAACTTTAAAACGAGATCTTTTATTTGTGATGGGTAGATGGATGCTAAAGAGGTTGCGGATGTGTACTGTGGACCTGGGTGTGGGGAGATGGACGCTCCCGTGCGCTGCCAGTGGGAACAAAGGCATTCGGTCTTTCAGGAGAGCAGTTCGGCCACATAGGACTAACGCCTAAAAGTGACCCATTTGCCCCAGCAATTTCACCTCCAGAAATAATAACTGTTAAAGAAATTGCTGGACAGACTCACAGAAATGTATTACAAGGATGTTCATCCAGGTGTTGTCTATAGTAATAAAAATTTGGAAGCAGCTTAAATGCTGCTTCAGTTACTTGTGTGATAATTATCTAATGAGGTACATTGCCATGCAAAATAAAGATGCCAGGCTATATTTATGAGAATATATTCAGAGCATTATCAGATAATATGTAAACTGGCCCTTTTTTCATGTATCAATATGCTTGTATTGGCATTTTGAAGTTGGAGGTGACACTCATCAAATGTTAAAAGTGGTTTCTTTTAGGTGCTGAGATTATGGGTGGTTTTCATAAAATCTGTTTACTCTTGTGTAATTTCTAAGTTTTTACAATAAGAATTCTGCTTCAGCACACCCCTCCACCAAGCTCCCCCCTCACTTTTATTATTCCCCTCACCATTGTCCATGTCCATCTTAATTTAAAAGAACAAATACAGAAATGTACTGTTTTCGATGAGACTCAAGCTCCTTGCTAAGTGGTTGTTCTGGGTGATGCAGGACCTGTGTCTGCTTTTGTGTCTGCAGCTCCCTCTAAGTAGTGCAGTGATTACCAGCTGATTAAAAATCAATAACCGGAAAATCTGTCTCCACGGGAGAGTCTGGGCCATAGTGCTGGTCCCCCCGGACACCACTTTCTCTCACAGGATCAGTTGCTTGTACCCCAGGAGGGGCCCCAGAGGAGCTGCGTTGTGTGATGTGTGTGTTGTGATTATGAAATGCTTACATGTAAGATTAGAAGATGTCCAGGGTGTGCAAGAAATAAATCTTCTCAAAAACAGGCATGTAAACCAACAAAAAAGAAAATCAATACTTTATTTAACATTTATAATTTTTAAAAATCAAGCATAAGAATCATGTAATGCATAGAAATTCTAAATATCATTTTTGTATTGTTTATTCTATTTCAGTTGTCCCAATTTTTTTCCCTTTGTCCCCCTCCACCTAGCCCCATCTCTCTTGCCCACAGTCAGTCCCCTCTCCATTGTCCATGTCCATGGGTCATTCATACATGTTTTTAGACTAGTCCTTTCCCCTTCCTTCTGCCATTCTCTCTCTCCCTCCTCTCCTCCTAGAGGTATCAGTCTGTTCCATTTCTCCACTCTGGTTATATTTCTCTCGTTAGTTTATTTTGTTCATTAGTTTCCAGTTATAAATGAGGTCATATGGTATTTGTCTTTCACTGACTGGCTTATTTCACTTAGCATAATAGTCTCCAAATCCATCCATGCTGTTGTGAAAGTTAGGAGTTCCTTCTTTCTTTCTGCTGTGTAGTATTCCATTGTGTAAATGTACCACAGATTTTTGATCCACTCATCTACTGATGAGCACTTGAGCTGTTTCCAACACTTAGCTATTGTAAATTGCACTGCTATAAACATTGGGGTGCATAGGTTCTTTCGAATCAGTGTTTCTGGATTCTTAGGTTTTTTTCCCAGCAGTGGAATTGCTGGGTCATAAGGCAGTTCCATTTTTAGTATTCTGAGGAAATTCCATACTCTTTTCCACAGTGGCTGCACCAGTCTGCATTCCCACCAACAGTGCACTGGAGTTCCCTGTTCTCCGCATCCTCTCCAGCACTTGTTGTTTGTTTGGGGTTGTTGTGTGTTTATTTTCAATTGTATCCAGATACATTTTTATTTCTTTCTTGACCTTATTGTTAACCCATTCATTATTTAATAATGTTATTCAGTCTCCATGTATCCGAATGTTTGAGTTTTTTCCTTGAGGTTGGTTTCTAGTTTCTAGCCATTATAATTTGAGAGGATGCTTGATATGATTTCAGTTTTCTTGAATTTGCTAAAGCTTATGTTGTGTCCTATCATGTGGTCTGTCTTTGAAAATAATCCATGTGCATTTGAAAAGAATATATACTTTGTTTCTGTGGAGTGAGATTTTCTGTAAATATCAATTAAGGCCATATGATGTACAGTGTTGTTCAGTGCCACCTTATCCTTGTTGTATCTTGGTTTGGAAGGTTTATCTTTGTTGATAGTGGGGTGTTAAAATCCCCTATGATGACTGTATTGCTGTCAATCTCCTTCTTAAAGTCCTTCAAGATTTTCCTTGAGTGCACATATGTTGACAACAGTTATATACTCTTGTTAGACTACTCCTTTAAGTATTATGTAGTGACCTCCTTTGTCTCTTGTTATGGCCTTTGTTTTTGAAGCCTATTTTGTCTGATACAAGTATTGCTACCCCTTTTTTCATGTCCATTTGCTTGGAATATATTTTCCATCCCTTCACTTTCAGCCTATGTAGATCTGAGCCTATTTTGTTCTGAGGGGGGTCTCTTGTAGACAGCATGTATGCAAATCATGTTTTCTTGTCCACCCAGCTACCCTATGCCTTATGATTGGAACATTAAATTCCTTTTCATTCAAGGTTATTATTGGTACATATTTGTTCATTGCCATTTTTTCCCTTGTACCTGTCCCTCCCCCCCACTCCTTCTCCCCTTCTTAAAGCAGTCCCTATAGCAACTCTTGCAGTGCTGGCCTGGTGGAGATGTACTATTCTAGCCTTCTTTTGTCTGGGAAGTTATTTATTTCACCTTCCATTTTAAATGAGAGCCTTGATGGATACAGTCATCTTGGTTGCAGGTCTTTGCTTTTTATTACTTGGAATATGTCATGCCTATCCCTTCTGGCTTGTACTGTTTTTGTTGAGAAATCAGCTCATAGTCTTATCGGAGCTCTCTTGTATGTTACTAGCTGTTTCTCCCTTGCTGCCTTTAAGATTCTCTGTTTGTCTTTAAATTTTGTCATTTTAATTATTATGTGTCTTAGAGTGGGCCTTTTGGGTTTATCTTGATTGGGACCCTCTGTGCTTCCTGAACTTGCACAACTTTTCCCTTCAAGTTAGGGAAGTTTTCTGTCATTATATTTTCAAACAAGTTTTCTATCCCTTTCTCCTTTTCTTCTCCTTCTGGAATCCCTATGATATGAATGTTGTTATGTTTCATGTTGTTCTGAAGCTCCCTTGAACTGTCCTCATTCTTTTACAGTCTTATTTTTGTCTTGTTTTGTTGCTGTGAGTGGGTGTTTTTTCTACTTTGTCTTCCATCTCACTTATTCAGTCCTCTGCTTCCTCTAGCCTGCTTTTAATTCCTTCTAGTGTATTCTTCACTTCCCCCTGGTTCTTATTCATAGTTTCTATGTCCTTTTCCATGCTACTGTGGTTCCCACTAAGTTCTGTGTAGCTCCCATAAAGTTAGTTGTAGTTCTCACTGAGTACTTTGAGCATCTTTGTAATCATTATTTTGAACTCTCTCTCTGATAGATTGCTTGCCTCAGTTTCATTTAGCTCTTTTTCTGGGGATTCCTCTTTTCCTTTTGATTGGAGGTTGTTTCATTGTCTCCACATTTTAGGTTACTCTTTTGTTTGTTTTTGCATCTCAGTTTGCTCTGCTTTGACTGCTGGTCCTTGTGGGGTGGCCTTCTGTGGTAGGGGTTCTGTGGGACTCAGTGGTGCAGTCTCTTTGATCTCCTGACCTGGATGCTCTTGGGATGCCTTTATTTAGTTTATGTGGGCTCTCTCATTGTACTTGGGCTTTGATTGTTGATGGCTCATTCATTGGTGGGTTCTCCCCTCTGGCTGGCTGGCTGAGAATCACAACCCCCCACCATGTCTTGTATGCTGTCGTACAGATGCTGGCAGAACAGAGCAAAACTACCCATAAAACCAAATCCACACCAGCAAACATACCCCCTTATCACATCAGCAATGTCAATTGCAAATGAGCAAATGTTAATAAAAGAAAGAGATTAAGAATATTATAGGAAAAAAGAATATGAGATGACTAAAGGAGAGAAAAATGATTCTGAGATGGGTAAGGGAGGAGAAATAATAAGAGTAGGGAATAGAATCAAGGTGAAGAAAAGGAGAAAATAAAATTTAAAAAGTAAGTAAAAACAGGAAGGGCAATGGCTAAATGGAGTAAGAAAAGGGAAGAGTATACTATGAGGCGTGTAATAAAATTTTATTTTTTTTCTTTTTTTTAAAATATATTTTATTGATTATGCTATTACAGTTGTCCATTTCTCCCCCATCATTCCCCTCCACCCTACCCACCCTCTCCCACCCACATTCCCCCCTTTAGTTCATGTCCATGGGTCATAAGTTTTCTAGCTTCTACATTTCCCATACTATTCTTGCCCTCCCCCTGTCTATTTTTTTCCCATTATCTATGCTACTCATTCTCTGTACCTTTTCCCCCTCTCTCCTCCTCCCACGCCCCTGTTGCTAACCCTCCATATGATCTCCATTTCTGTGGTTCTGTTCCTGTTCTAGCTGTTTGCTTAGTTAGCTTTTGTTTTAGGTGTGGTTCTTGATAGCTATGAGTTTGTTGTCTTTTCACTGTCATAGTTTTATCTTCTTTTTCTTAGATAAGTCCCTTTAACATTTCATATAATAAGGGCTTGGTGATGATGAACTCCTTGAACTTGACCTTATCTGAGAAGCACTTTATCTTCCCTTCCATTCTAAATGACAGCTTTGCTGGATAGAGCAATCTTGGATGTAGGTCCCTGCTTTTCAAGATTTCAAATATTTCTTTCCAGCCCCTTCTTGCCTGGAAGGTCTCTTTTGAGAAATCAGCTGACAGTCTGATGGGAACTCCCTTGTAGGTGACTGTCCCCTTCTCCCTTGCTGCTTCTAGAATTCTCTGCTTCATTTTAATCTTGGCTAATGTAATTACAATGTGCCTTGCTGTGTTCCTCCTTGGGTCCAACTTCTTTGGGACTCTCTGAGCTTCCTGGACTTCCTGGTAGTCTATTTCCTTTGCCAGATTGGGGAAGTTCTCCTTTATTATTTGTTCAAATAAGTTTTCCACTTGTTGCTGTTCTTCTTCCCCTTCTGGGACCCCTATAATTCGGATGTTGGGACGTTTAAAGATGTCCCGGAGGTTCCTAAGCCTCTCCTCATTTTTTTGAATTCTTGTTTCTTCCTCGTCTTCTGTTTGGTTGTTAGTTTCTTCCTTCTGGTCCACTCCATTGATTTGAGTCCCAGTTTTCCTTCCATCTCTATCAGTTCCCCATGCATCTTCCTTCATTTCACGGATTGTAGCCTGCATTTTTTCATCTAGTTTGTGAGCAAAATCAACCAATTCTGTGAGCATTTTGATGACCAGTGCTTTGAACTGTGCATCTGACAGGTTGGCTATCTCTTCACTGCTTAGAGGAATTGGCTCTGGGGCTTTTATTTGTTTTCCGGTTTGAGCCATTTTTGGTGGGTTTTTTTTGTTGTTATTGTTTTGGTTTTAGTCTGGTCGCGGCTATTACGTATGAGGGGGTGGAGCCTTAGGTGTTCCTCAGGGCGGGGCAGCCCAGTCGCTGGGTTGTGATGCTATAGGTGGGGGCGGGGTCTGAGAAGGAGCAATGGCGCCTGCTCCGCTCTCTCCTGGACTCTGGCCCTTTCCGCTGCTTCCCCTTCACCTGGATTATCTGCGCACTCACGCGTGCTGTTACGTAGTGAAGAGTGGAGCCTCTGGCGCTCGCCAGTGCGGGGCAGCCCAGTCGCTGGGTTGTGACGCTGTATGTCGGGGTGGGGCCTGAGAGGGAGCAATGGCGCCTGCTCCGCTCTCTCCTGGATTCAGTCCCCTCCGCCACTTCCCCTCCGCCTGGACCGTCTGCGCGCTCGAATGTGAGACCACCTGGTCAGTCAGCCAGCCGCCTTGTGCAGCCTCACTGGGTCTGCACAGTTGCCCCCCAGTGCCCGGGGTCCACCAGCTGCTGCCTGTAGGCCTGGGGACCGCCAGCCGCCGCCTGTGCACCTGGGAACCGCCAGCCGCTGCTGCTTGCGTTCCTGTGTCTGCACCTCCACTTTCTCCTGCCGCGACTCCGCCCTTCTTACTGGTCTGGATGAATTGTTGTTGGACTTCCGTACAGTTCAGTTTTCTATAAGTTCTGGTTGTTTTCTTGTTTCTAAATATTTGTTGTCCTTAATTTTGGTTGTGAGAGGAGGCACAGTGTGTCCGCCTACGCCTCCATCTTGGCCGGAAGAAATAATAAGAGTAGGGAATAGAATCAAGGTGAAGAAAAGGAGAAAATAAAATTTAAGAAGTAAGTAAAAACAGGAAGGGCAATGGCTAAATGGAGTAAGAAAAGGGAAGAGTATACTATGAGGCGTGTAATAAAATTTTAAAAAATAGTAAACCAGTAGGAACATAATTGAAGAAAAACAATAGGATCAATAACGACAGATAAACAAAGATTAATCAAGGTGGAAAGAGAATAAGAATATTAACAGAAAGAGAAAAGAGAATATGAGATATCTACAGTAAAGAAAAATGATTTTGAGAAGACAGAGGGAGGAGAAATAATGAGAGTACGGAATAGAATCCAGGCTAAGAAAGAGAAAAAAATAAAATTCCAAATGGAAATAAGCAAGGGCAGGGGGAAGGCAAAATGGAGTAAGATGGGGGCGGGGTGTGATCCGTGAGATCTGAATTTAAAAATGGTGAACAAACTGGGATAAAATTGAGGGAAAACAGCAATAAGTGCAGTAGCCATGCCAAACAAGCAGTGATTAATAAATGTAGGAAAAAATAAGGATATTATAAAGAAGGAAAAAAGAATGTGAGCTGATAAAAAGGGAAAAAATGATTTTGAGAGGATAGAGGGAGGGGAAATGGTAAGAGTAAGGAATAGGAAGAAGGCGCTGAAAGGGTGAAAATAAAATTTAAAGTAAAAATAAGAAAGGGCAGGAAGAAGGCAAAATGAAGTAAGATGAGAAGGATGTCATGTGAGATTCAAAATAAAAGTATAATTAAAAATATAAATAAAAGACAAAATTGTGAGTTAGTTGGAATACAACTGAAGAAAAAGAAAAATGTTAAAAGGCTATGCAAGAGGAAAAAAAAACACAAATCCTGAAGAAGAAAGACGTGGACTTCCTGTCAGCAGAGTTTCTATCTTCTCCTTCTGCAGCTGCCTCTGGCTTTTTGTTAGCTCGAGCTCCAGGGGTGGGCAGATCCAACTTTTGGAAGCGCGTCCACCTGCCTCTAGAGGGGGCTTCTATTGTGATCAGGAGGGTGGGACCCCTGGGTCTCCCCTAGGAGGCACTGTTCAGTCTTCTGGGAAAATCATGGGTGTGTTCCCTTGCCCCTGCACCACCCATCTCAGTCTGTCCCAGCTTCTTTCCAATAATGTATAGTTTCTCCTGCACCTGCTGTCCGTTTAAGGGAGGGGCCAATCTGTGTAAGAGGGTCAGCTCTTTCCTGCTTGAAGCTGATGGCAGCTCTGTGTGTGAGCCAAGGCTGGACCCTCATTCCCCCCTGCTGCACCGATTTCTGATCTCCCTGCCTTGCTGCCTCTGTGGGATGGAGCCCTAGGAACCAGTGTATTTTGTCTCCCTGAGAGAAGGACTGAGAATGTTTCGGTTTTATATGCAGAAAAAATACAGCACTGTTTCCCTTTTGAGGAAAGTAAATAAGTAGCAACAGCTTGCCTGCCTGCAGTGGTTTCTCCCATTCCTCTGAATGGCTCTACCATCCTCCTCTGGTTTCCTTAGCTGCTCCATTTCTCATTCCCCTGAACACATACATTGCCCCTTCATTTTTTTCTCATGCAAAATTTGGTTTCATTTTAGTGTCATTTTTCTCATGTAGAGTGGCTTAATTCTTAACTTCTTCTTGTCTCTAAATCTTCCTCCCCTACCTGTAAATATCTGACAAATTTTATTCATTACACTTCAGACGTGGCTCCCAGAGCAGCCTTATCTCCAGACCCTCAGGGTGGCCACGTTAATCTAAGCCGTCCGCATTCTTCTGAATCTATGCAGCATCCTGCTCTCTGACCTCCTTGGGGAAAGCTGTCAAGTTTCTTCCTGAAACTAAATATGACTCTCTTCTTCCCTTGCACTGAATAACTCATAAGACTATATGTGAACCTTTGTGTTGACATGAAAAGCCCTTCCCAGTTGGACCCTCTTCTTGTTTTCCCACCTGTCACAGCCACTCAGCTTCTTTGCATGCCTACAATAACTGTTTCTCCTGTGGTCCTTGCCTTACCACACTCTCTCTTCTTCCTGTACTTTGCCCCCTTCTGGCAAGTTTTCCAATGCCCACTTCCAATACTATTTCCTGTGGGAAGCCTCTTCTAATTCCTCTAGGGAGAGCCACAGGGCCTCCTCTTTTGTGCATTCTTCCTGCATTGTACTGAAACAGTTCCAGCCTGCCACCCCACCTAAGACAGGGAGCTACTTATGTTGGGCAATTCTGTACTCTGGCTCACGGAAGACCCTCAGGTGTTCATGGCACAGGTGTCAGATGCATTTCCCACTATGACCTCTGCTGTTCGTTTGAGCAACATCTTGTGGTTTAATCAATTATTTTCTGAACTTTTAATGTGGAATAAGAATTGTGATCCTTTCTATGTTCTTTCCTTCCTTAGGCTTCAGACGATGAGTCTTACATCAGTGATGTGAGTGATAATATCTCTGAAGACAACACCAGTGTTGCGGACAACATTTCTCGGCAAAGTATGCATCCTCTGGGCTTCCAGGTTGTTCTCTCTCCATGCCAGCTTACAAAGCTGGTGTTTCAATGAACAATCACTTCCCTCTTCACTGATTGTTCCTTTTGCAGCTGATTGTTCAATAGATTTTGTGTTTGTACAATCTATTGAAGTAAATGCTTGTGAAAGGTTTTATTTCTCACTTAAACCAAAAGTTTGGGTCCTTATTGAAAATATTTAATTTTTAAAAAATGACTTATGTTTGTTTTTTCTTTTTTTTTTCCTTCCTCCCCAAACTCATTTTGTTTTTTCTTGGATATTTTAGTATATATAACACCCTGTTTGAAAAACTATCCACTAGTATTTCATGCATTTAATAGCGACCTTATAATGAAATAATTCCAATCATTCTTGAGGGAGTATAATCAAGGTCAAAGAAATATATTACAATCAGAATTATTTGAAAGGGTAATTTCCCTCCTGGGTTTTATGAATTCAGAGAAGCAAAGTGTCTTTCATTGTGATTCTCGTCTTTCTGCTGCTTTCAGTCTTGAATGGGGAGCTTACAGGAGGGGCCTTCCGAAATGGACGTCGAACATGCCTGCCAGCTCCCTGTCCTGACACCAGTAACATTAACCTGTGGAATATCTTGAGGAACAACATTGGTAAAGACCTGTCTAAAGTCTCTATGCCCGTGGAGCTGAACGAACCACTCAACACTCTGCAGCATCTCTGTGAGGAAATGGAATACAGTGAGCTTCTGGACAAGGCTTCGGAAACCGACGATCCCTACGAGCGCATGGTAATACAGAACAGAGCAGTGCTCTGCCGGCATTTGTCAACCCTAGGCCCGAGCTAGGGCAAAATTCATTGTGCTGGCACAGTTGGTTTTTGCATAACATTTTCCCTGAATAGGTAAGGGAGGAATTGGTCCTTTTGCATAAAGTCCACTAGAAAATACACACTTCATGACTTATGCTTGGTTCAGAGTGTTTCTGCAGTTAGGATGTAAATGTAGCACTCTTCTTAGAGGTTGAACACATGCCTAATCTTGCCTTATTAACTTTTCCTGAAGGCTAAGAGAGCCCATTTGCTTAGGAACTTAGATCTGACAGCATGACCTCCGGGTTGTGCTCTGCCCTGGCCTCTGTTGCACATGACTGTCGAAAACTTGACTTTCCCTCAGGAAAACACCAGCAGCCACAACCCTCCTACACACGGCACTAAGATTGTGCAAATGACGTAAGCTACAACTGGGTTTCAGAAACTCTGAACTTTTGATACTCAGGAAATTGAGTGGGTAAATGAATGAAAAATACTTGGCCTCAATTGCCTGCTGGTTTCTGTGAGAGGAGTTTAACCTCATTTTCACTTACCTTTATCCCCCATGAGTTTATAAAGAGTCTCTGCAAATAATAGAAAATGCAAATACCGTTCAGTCAGCACCCCTTGACAGGGATATGTAAAATCTAGCAGAACAAGGAACGAACGGATCTGGAAGTAGTCTCTCTTATATTATTTTTCTTTCTTAAATGTTTTAACAGGTTCTTATTGCTGCATTTGCAGTTTCAGGATATTGCTCCACCTATTTCAGAGCAGGAAGTAAGCCATTCAACCCTGTCCTTGGGGAGACTTACGAATGCATTAGAGAGGACAAGGGATTCCGCTTTTTCTCAGAGCAGGTGAGTCCCGCTGCACTCGGTGAGCTTTCTGTGCAGGCACCTGGACCGTCTTCATGATGAAAACAGATTTGTAAAACTGTTGGGGACGGGTCATGATACCGGTTAACAAACAACTCAGTTTATCTATATGATTGCCCCCTACAAATATACATAAGTTCTCTGTGTTTAAACATGAAGTCTTACAAGTTAAAGATTCATTAATCTACTTGTACATGTTGAGAATAATTCACTAATAGAAATGGATGTACTGAATGCTTTTTATTTGGTGGTAGCCAGTATAAGTTGTTTATTGTTTACTGAAATCTTAACACTGATATCATTGCTTTCTATTTTGTCTTTAATTACCAGGTTAGCCATCATCCACCCATTTCTGCCTGTCACTGTGAATCCAAGAATTTTGTGTTTTGGCAAGGTTTGTTTTTCAATTGCAACCTAAAAATCCAGTGGATTATCTTATGAAACAATTTTTGGTTTCCAAAAATGCATTGTACTCAGTTTACATTTCCGCCTTTGGAACTTAGAGAATGTTTGTAATTGGTGCAGAGTTCAGTCTGAGAAATTAGGTTTCCTGGTTTAAATATTAAACCATGTTGTCTAGGAGGGGAAGAGATGGTTTAGGAAGCAGGCCCCATGGAACAGCAGGGCTCCCTGCTGACTGTGCCCGCTTGGGGCTATCACTCCACCTCATTGTGCCTCCTTGTCTGTGTCTATAACGTGGAGATTTTATCTGCTGCCCTCTTGCTTCCTGAGGCTGTGCAAGTACCTCTTACTCCTGAAGGAAGGCTCCACAGCACATCATCTATGGTCACGTCTATTAAGTATATAAATATTTCAGTGGTTTCTGGTCTTTAACTTGTTGAGGGATTTGGATTGAAGTCTGTTTTATCAATACTCATTATTCAGTCAGAATGTTACAAACTGCCTAAAACAAAATGTTTCCAAATCCCACCCTGGCTGGCGTAGCTCAGTGGTTTGAGCACGGGCCTGCAAACCAAAGGGTCACAGGTTCGATTCCCAGTCAGGGCACATGCCTGGGTTGCAGGCCAGGTCCCCATTGTGGGGCACGCAGGAGGCAACCACACACTGATGTTTCTCTCCCACTCTTTCCCCTTCCTCTAAAAATAAATAAATAAATAAAAATCTTAAAAAAAAAAATGTTTCCAAATCCCTTTAGAAAGCATATGTAATATTAAGTATGAATAGTTTCTCTATGCCTGGAAGGCTGTTTCATTTACATCTCGTATACACTTCCTCAACCTGAAAACAGAGTGAGAAAGCACAGTAACTGCACTTGATTACAAAATAAGGAAATAAATCATGTCTTGGTCAGAAACTTTGTGGAGGCAACAAACGCTAAGCTCCCGTAGTTCATTAAAATGGGTCCAGGTGGTCCCTACGAATGCGCGGGTGACCCGGGTTTCCACAAGGAAAGCACAGGGGCGGTGGAGCCCTGCACCTGGGCCGCCTCTGAGCCAGCGTGACAACTTGTTCATTAAATCCATCTCACTTCCTCATAGTCTTACCTATTTGTATTTAGCGATTTTATCCTTGTACTGTTCTCCCAAATTATATAGCTATTGAAATAAATGTACGTATAAATCCACAGTGCAATTATTTTTGTTATACAACTCATTTATGTATATAAACTATTTTCGCTGTCTAGCTAAAATTTATAACATTTACCTAGACATTAGAGCGTAGTAAAGTATACAGGGGTCGGCAAAAGTAGGGTAAATTACCAACCATCATTACCTAAAAGATAAATCATAAGCAAGGCTATGAGATAATAACAATAAGAAGACAAATAATATAAGTAAATAATACAAGAATAAACTGTTTTGCATACTCACAGCTCTAGGCCTACTTTTGCCCACCCCGGTGTGTGTATGTGAATGTGCACACGTGTTATTCCTGGCTGCCCCAGTCTTATTAGTTGACAACAACCTGTGCTGTGCAGACATACAGATGGTAGCTTTTTTTGGTTCATGGTTTATCTTTTCACTTTGGGCTATCCTCAGGAACCTGTCATGTTAAATCAACAATATAGAATCAGTTGCAATGACAAAGTTCTTTGTCGAATGTAAAGTGTGATGTAAACATTAGTTTTTACAGAATAGATCGCTAACGATGGTGTGCATGTTTCTTATCCGCTGCCCGTGCCATTTAGATATCAGATGGAAAAACAAGTTCTGGGGGAAGTCGATGGAAATCCTGCCTGTGGGAACACTGAATGTCATGCTTCCAAAGTAGGTTTCTCTCTTCATCCTCTTTGGTCTCTTAACTGCTTTTCAAAATCAGAAATGGGCATTTGAAACCTTAACAGGGGTGTCTAACCTTCTGGCATCTCTGGGTCACACTGGAAGAACAGTTGTCTTGGGCCACACATTAAATACACAAACACTAATGAAAACGGATGAGCAAAAATAGGGTTTTAAGTACATTTTACGATGCTGTGTTGGGCCGCATTCGTAGCCACCCTGAGCTGCATGCAGCCTGCAGGCCGTGGGTTGGACGCCCCTGGTAGGAGGTATCGAGGGTCTGTTTCCTTGTTAACTTTACCAAGGTGCTGAGAATGTTCGCCCACAGAAGCAAATGAGAACTTTAGCATGTGTATTAAAGCTTACTATTTATCTCTTCACATCCTCCATTCATTGGTCAACACCAGCTGCCTACCTGTCCCAGTCACTGTGTTAGTTTGCATTTTATATGAAAAATTCTTTTTTACCCATTTTTTTCTATGGAACTTATAATTTTACTTTGAGTTAATCTTAGATCCAGGGACCATTTTTAATTTCTAAGTTATGGCTGTTTTCAGATTAATTGAGGCCAAAGGCTTGATTGGTTTTGTTTCTGTCTTTTTTTGGTTTGTTTGGTCTGGTTTGGTTTTTGTCTATTTGAATGACAGAATTTTCCGATGGATTGGATATGGAAGAAGGTGGGGAGGGAGAGGAATTCCCAGAACCACAAAATAAACTGTCAATATTTGCAGACTCATAAGGAAGAAAGAATTTTCCCAGTGGTATATGTAGTGCCTATGTCATACCAATTCATAATCATTTCAGAAATTTAGAAGCATTTTTTTATTTTGAAATAACATTTTATTTGAAAATAGACATAACATGTAAATGTAATTTAAAGCTGTGCCATCTCATTTCTTGGCAGAAATTCTGTAACCCTACTCCCTGGAATTTGCATTGCATATGTACTGACTTAGTTATGCACATCAGTCTTTTCCCAAAGAATTATTCACAACTTTGGTGTTAACTTAGAAAATGAAACAGCCCAGGCTAGTGTGACTCAGTTGGAGCATCATGCTGTAACCGAAAGGCTGTGGGTTCGATTCCCAGTCGGCACATAACTAGGTTGCAGGTTTGATCCTTGGTTTAGGTGCATACAGGGAGGCAACCAATTGATGCTTCTCACTCTTTCTTCCTCTTTCTCTAAAAGCAATAAAAAAAGTCCTTGGATGAGGATTTTAAAAAAAGGAGAAGAAAATGAAACAATATCCTCAGAGTAATCTTTCTTAAACACATGCCCCATCTTCCTCTCTGTTCCCTGGGATCCTTCCACAAAGGCCTCTTGCCTGCAGGAAGAATCCAGAGTCACTGGTGTGTCTCCGGGGCTTCCCTGCTCTGCCCATCACACCTTTCCACCTTGCCTCCTGCCACACCCACACCCCTGGAGCACACCACTCCCAGGTCCTCAGGTGTGCTCTGCTCTTTTGGCTTCTGGTGCTTCTCCCCAGCCTCCTCTAGCAAGTCTTTCATGGCACTCAACCCACATTGCAGGCAGAACCCTCTTCTGTGTTCTCAAGATGCTTCCTCATCCTATCTTAGTGTAAGTATTTGTTGCCAAGTCTGTCAGCCCCTATCATACCGTCAGCTCCAGGAGAGCAAGAAATAAGCCCTATTCAACTTCGTAGCTTTAGCACCTAGTCCATAAAAAGCACTGACTTGTCCCTTAAATTACTGAATCATGTCATAGATGTCCTTGAGCCCATAGAAACTTTCAACAAAGAAATGAGAGGGAAATGAGGGAAAAGGAAGCTTTGGCCAAAGATATTCTCGTTAGCGGAAATAGTAATATATATGTGTGACTTTCATTGTTTTTAACCAGTGTTGTGTCTTCCCTAGGTATGGCGATTGCTACGTGTGGAATAAAGTCACCACGTGCATACACAACATTCTCAGTGGAAGGAGATGGATAGAGCATTATGGAGAAGTAACCATTAGAAATACCAAAAGCAGTGTTTGCATTTGCAAACTCACATTTGTCAAGGTAAATAATATCTACAATAGTAAAGGAAAAGTAACATAATACACTTCCTCTGAGGAAGAAATAAAACAATTACCTTAAACAGCCTCAAGTAAGTCTATCCTGAATTCCTGATACATAGGAACGTGTTAGATAGGAAGGCAGACCAACATGATGGCATTACTCAAAATAGACTTCTGGATATGTGGAGGTCAAGAAAGGCACCATCTCAAAGCAGAAAAACAGAATTCTTCTTAAAGAATTTCTTTTTTTAGCAACCCATCAGTAGTTCATTAAGTGAAATTCCAGAAAACACTTCTTGCCTGTAGCAAGTCTTGTTCATATTCCTATGTCTATTCCCACTTGATTACAACATAATTCAAGTGATCTATTTTAGGGACCTCATTATAATGCAGTTGTCTCTTTCTGAGGATGCATGTAAATGATAGCTTCCAGTCACTATAAGCCTACCCAACTCTGCCACTATTACAATCCAAATTACTTCAAGAAAAAACATTACCTTTACCCACAAGAAAAGATGTGTGAGAGAGACAAAAACTGTACAAAGCCCAGTTTTCCCTAGTCTCTGCTCAGACTCGGAGCACACAGGACCGCCGTGTGTGTGCGTGCTTATGTGTGTGTAGGGGTGCCTCAGAGTTCGTAGTCCAGGAATCCCACCCACCCTCTCCACCTCCTCTAGTGCTGGTCTCATTCTAATGCACTAGAAACAGGTAACATAACTGGAATCTTAATACTCAAAATTTCCTCTCCTGGTCATGTTC
This sequence comes from Glossophaga mutica, assembly GCA_039655065.1. Lineage (NCBI taxonomy): Eukaryota > Metazoa > Chordata > Mammalia > Chiroptera > Phyllostomidae > Glossophaga > Glossophaga mutica. The sequence goes on along the minus strand of CM077306.1, from coordinate 46,354,583 downwards.
ATTTCAATTGAACATTTATTTTAGCTGAAAATGTTTTTCTTTTTTCCCTTTTTTGTAATAGATTCATTAGGTGGCTCAGAACTGGAGAGCCAGGATCATTATTTGCTCTGAGCAATGGTGGTGAATGTATGTGTTTAGTTTTGTAGGCTATGAGAAACTTTGACTTAGGTCTGCCCCTAATAGATGCAGAACTTGAAGCAAAAGTCCAAAGGGAAGTCCCTATTTTTTTTTTACCTTGACAACTACACACCTTTTATATCAAAGTCTGCAAGGCCAGGTCGCACACTCCAAAACTCGGGCTGGACCCCAGGCAGTGCAGGAGAGCCCGCCCTAGCCCCACACCTGCCCCACTGGCTGCCCACCTGCAGCTCTGTCGTGCCCTGCACGGGGCCTCACGCACACGGACACAGTCCAGCCCCACTGCCGAGCTCTGCCCCCACCCCCTCGAACAGCCACCTCAGGCCTAAAGGTTCCTCTACTGGTGGGTGGCCTGCCTTTCTACGAATGAATCCAAAGGAAAGGCTTGTGCAGGCTGTAGAATAAGCTTAGAGCCATGTGGGCAAGACACTGTAGGCCCTGCACACTTGGGGCCGGGTCTGGGATGGGGGCCCTGGGATCCAGTTGGGCAAATTCCCACAGGCTTCTCACGTTTGGGGGAAGAGCGTGGCTGGAAGAAGGCAGAGCAGGGTCCTCGTGATAAAATGTGGCCATTTACAGAGACCACGAAACATTTTTCACAAACTACTTCCGTAGCATTGCCAGTTGAAAATTATTAAAAATCCATGAGCAAAAGGAAAATTCAAGATAGGAGGATTCGAGGAAGAAATTACTGACCTATAAACTAATTTTCAGTTGGGATAGAAATGAAGCCTTTTCTGTATCATGCCGCCCTGCAATCCCATGGAATAGCTCATCCCTTTCTTAAAAGTTAAGAAAGCCACCCTTCCATACCAAGCATTATGAGATGGAGTTTTGGAAATGGTTCAAGTAAGAAACTTCATAAGAAAATTTTCCATGTGGAAATTTTAGGGATTGGTGTTCTTTAAGAGACCAGGTGATTTAACTGGGGTTTGGTTTCTCCAGGTGAATTACTGGAACTCTAATGTGAATGAAGTCCAGGGCATTGTGATGGATCAGGAGGGGAAGGCGGTGCACCGGCTGTTCGGGAAGTGGCACGAAGGGCTCTACTGCGGCGTGGCCCCCTCCGCAAAGTGCATCTGGAGACCAGGTGAGGCGCGCCGGAGCGTCCTGCCTCTGGAGGCGCTGTGCGTGGACTGACAGGGAGGGAGCGTCAGATCATCCCGTGTGGTCCACCTTGTGTAGCCTTCAATAGTGAAATGGACAACCTAGATGCTGAGGCAGTTGTATTTATACTTAATGTGTAAATTACTGTCCCAGTATTTCATAATAAGTTATAAAATTCAGGCCCAATCTAACCACTGGGCTTCATGTAGAAATCACTCCAAATGCCTGCATTTCAGTGCCTACATTTCCAAAGCTAGGTATAGTTACCAAAGAGAGTAGTTAATTGAAATACACAAACTCAGATCCTTACTCACATTATTTATTGTGTGCTAATAAAACAAAGGAAAGCCTGTAAACATCTATAGTCCACAAATTCAACAACTCACCAGAATTAAGTGATCTCTTCACTTGAACAGCAGAAAGCTGTAATATGTTGACATTTCATAAAACACATCAAGGGAATTCTGGTGATACACTAGCATGTAATTGAATGTCAAGTATAAAGAGAACAAGTCCCCATATGACATTTATTTTCATTGGAATTTTGTCAGTTAAGCCCTAACTTTACAATAGTTGTTAGTTTCTTAAGGGACCTCAATGCGCATTTAAGTTTCCTGCTAGTCGAGTGGTTGGTTCATTCTGCAGGCATTTATTGAGGACTGGCTACGTACGCATCAGGCTTTGCTCTGGGAGCTTGAAATATATTAAAGAGCAAAGTATGCAAAGATTCTGCCTTTGAGTTTAATTAAAAACGGTCAATAAATATTAATTTAGATCTGCATCTTTTTCTATTCTAAAAAGAAGTAAAGTGTTCCTGGTGAAATCTTAATGTTCATACATAGCTAATCACCCTGGCATTTAGTTACCTAACTGAATATTTAAGAGAAAAATTATGGTGTAGTTTAGCCAGTGAAGACTACTCTATGTACAAAGCTTCATTTTAAAGCTAGATTTTATTAAGTACAGGAGTCTCTCAGTTCTGATCATCAACATGAAGTTTCCCACCTAGCAAAATAAAAACAATTTAAATCAATTGAAAAAACATATCATCTAATGTTTATGACTACAAATTTGCTGTTAGTCTGGGCATTCATTAAATACCAGGGTTAAGTCAGTTTTTGCAAGTATTTGAAACCTCTTTGCCTCTCACCGTGGTTTGCTGGCCTCATTCCAGGTTCCTTGCCAACGAATTATGAGCTCTACTATGGCTTCACAAGGTTTGCTATTGAGCTCAATGAGTTGGATCCTGTACTGAAAGATCTCCTCCCACCGACAGATGCCCGGTTCCGGCCAGATCAGAGGTGAGCATAGCAGTGGCATTTGAAGTGGACACTAGATCATGGACACCACACGTCATTGAGACTTATTTTCACTACATTTATTTATTTACGCATTTATGCATTTATGCATTTATATACATATGTATTCATTTGTATTTATTGAATCATGCATCCATTCTTTTATTTACTCAGAAACATTTGTTTTCTACCCTGGGTAAAAGTGTTCATAGGATGATTAGAACAGGGGATTAATTAGCTCAATCAACAAAAAATCTTCCAACAGAAGATGACTCAGATTTTTTTTTTTAAGTTTCCCATTTCACCCCTAAACTTACCAAAAGTCTGCAAATTCATGAAATCTGTCTCAACTAAATGCAGAATCACTCCTCACTCAGTGTTCGTACTTGTTTCCTTCTATTGCTCTGAAGCATGGAATACCGTTTAAACTGGAGAATGAGATATAATAAGTCACAGGGACACCTAGGGATGCTTTTAGTCAAAGACTGGAGTTTGCCCCATGGTGCGGGTCCCACAGGCTGTGGGATGTGCTCAGAATCCAGTGCACGTGATGCCTTCTGGTTCTAACTTTTCATTATTTTAATGGAGCTCTGTACCCGTGTTGCTCATTCCTACAGAATTAATTTTACTGTTTCCAAAACCTTTATATGCCATACAAATTCCATGCAAGATCTTTTTCTGTTTCCAGTGTATTTGTGGCTTTACCCGTCCCCTGCTGAAACGGTCCAGTGTTGAATGTCCTGCTGTCAGTTCTCTTAGACGCCCCTCCCTCTAGAACACACAGCCTCACTGTCAGACAGTCGTGTGTCAATAAGCTTCCCACGCAGCCTGCATCAGGTTGTGCCCCTGTGCTCTGCCCTCATTTTGAAATTGAAATATTTGCAAGACACCATTGGGTCTGTTTTTTCTTTCTCAATCCTATTTCCGGTATTTCCTTTCTGAATTTCATTCACCATTCATTTCCTTTCTGTGGCCTTTTGTAATTTTCTCCAACTGTTAATTTTTTTAATCAATATTTCTCCAATAAAACAAGAAAACGCCTTCCCTCTCAATCTGTTCTAAAAGGAAATGGAGCACAGCCAGTTACCATCCTCCATTCTGTGGCCCTTAGCAAGTACTTTTTGATCATATGGAAAAGGAGCACAGCCTGAGACTTCACGCTCTTCTAACGCTGGACTCCGGTTGTCCTGAAGATGTCGAGTTGTAGAACCCTAGACAGCACACAGCAGGGGGAGGGCGTGGGTGGAGCTGGAAGAGGATATGGGGGAATAAATGGTGATAGAAATGAAGGAAGGAAGGAAGGGAGGGAGGGAGGGAGGGAGGGAGGGAGGGAAGAAGGAAGGAAGGAAGGAAAAAGAAAGGCCAAACCACTCACCTTTCACTTCTACCATTGTGTTACCGTGTGCATTGATTCAGTTCACATACACACAAAAAAATGTTCGTTGATGGCACACAGAGGTCGTGTGTTCCGGTGCGGGAATATTCTCAGTGTGTTACTATTCACTACGTTACGTTCATAGCAACCGGAATGTAATTTTATGTAAATAAAATCATTTTAAATCAGAAAAGAAGATGATATAGTAAAAGATTAACTGCTTTCTACTTAGATTTTTGGAAGAAGGAAATCTAGAAGCTGCAGCAGCAGAGAAGCAAAGAGTAGAGGAACTCCAGAGATCTCGAAGACGATACATGGAAGAAAACAACCTGGAACATATACCAAGATTTTTTAAGTGAGTCAGTTCATTCCCATAGCAAATTCCTGTTTTTCAAATGGTTGCCACAAGCAATGAGAAACTCCAGCTAAAGAGGAAATGAGGGACAGTTTTGTGTCCAGGGAATAGAAAGGTGGAAAAATGAAACGGATTTCAGTAAATGGTTTTGGCATTGAAAATATTGAATCAGATTTTGCACTTGTGAAAAGTTCTTGTAAGCATAAAAATAAATTTTTCTTACCAGCTCTTTTCTTTTTGTGAGCAGCAGAAAGGAGTGAGAATTTTAACCCAGAACACTCTTTGTCCTTCCTCCTCACCCTTTCAAATGGGGGAACCTTGTTCCCACTCCTCGACCGGAGATGAGAGGGAGCCCTCTGTGTACAAGGTCATTCCGGCTTCGTTAGTCTTTAATTTTATCTCTGGCATCCGGAGCTGGTGTCCATGCAGATTTGGTCCCTGTGGGGTGGGATAGTGGGGGATTATTACGGGACTGTGGAGGGGGAGGTGCGTTATGTATACATCACACAGGTTAAACTGTAGTTTCCAGAGCCAGGACAGATCAGCACAGAATAGCCTCCTCACCTCCAGCACAGCTGCTGTTGCATGACTGCCCTGGGGAGGAACACAGCACCTCCCTTTCGATATCAAAAGTGTGCCCTTGGATGTAGCTCTGCAGAGGCTCAAAGTGCACACTTCCCCCCAAGTGAGGCAGAGACCACTCGAGGGGGTCTGGGGCCTAAAGCTCCTCGTTACAGTATTTGTACACACTTTGTTTGAGGCACTGCACTTTCCAGCTCTACTTGAAGGTAATTTTTTTTCTTGTCTTCAGACCCTCTCCTCATGACCCTACCCTCTTCCATTTCAAGTGTTTAACAACAAAAATTAGTTAATTTCTGGTCAAAAATAGTCAAGTCACCGGTAAGTAGAGAGGGCACCAACTGGCTTATGAAGGGCTGCTTACACGTTTTGTCTGCCAGAGAGGGTCCGACCATCAGGTCACCTCGATGTGATTTGTGTCTAATGTTGATTTTTCTATTTTCACAGAAAAGTGATTGATGCCAATCAAAGAGAAGCCTGGGTTTCTAATGACACCTACTGGGAGCTGCGAAAGGACCCTGGGTTTAGCAAAGTAGACAGCCCCGTTCTTTGGTAACCTGGGAATGTAGAGCTAGCCAACATATCCTGCTCTGAATGAATAAGTAACTATGCACAATTATGTTTCTTAGAGCTCCGCGTGGTTTCTGGGTCGACTGAACACCGACCGTTTGCTTTTCTATTCATCTTTATAACGGACGTTCAGAAGTGCATTAGACAAAGCCCCTGGCCACTTTTGGATCCTTTCTGTTTTGCTGCAACCATATTCCTTAAAAAACATCTACACCCTCCTCGAAAAGTGGAATTAAAGGAGCAGAATATAAAATCCAAAGTCTGATGAGTTTATGAAGAAACACAAGCCGTAACTGGTGCTTAAAGCTGATCCAGAGAGTTTAAAGCAGTGTGACATAAACCACGCATTGGGTCCTTTTTCCGGAAGCGCCATCCCCTCATCGTCGGAGCTCCTGGGTCACGGCATCTGGTCAGCTCGGATTCGAGTGTGCCCGTTGGATGTGGAGTGCTGTGCTGGCCTTGTCAGTGAAGACGTGATGCTTCTCAGAGCCTGTTCCATCCGTCCGCCATTGTTCATGCCTTAAGAAATGCAAAGATGTACAATAAATCGTTTTTTTAATGTGTGCTCATAGGTTTATGTGAAGGACAGATCTTTTGAATCATGGCATGATTCACTTAGTGGGATCAGAACAGTTAGGAGTCTAACTTAAATGGATCGAAAAAGCAAAGCGTGCTTTCCTTTGACACTTCGGCCACTGTATCGTATCTCTGAAGGGCAAGGAAGAAACAGAGTGCGAGGTAGACTTCCGCGTCCACATTGCTTGTCTAGTCCCGGTCCTGCGTCCAGATAATAAACCATCCCTCTTCCACCTGACCTCACAGTGTGCTCTAGTATTTGTCAGTATCTGTATTTGATTTGAACACTTGGCATCAGTGTTAAAACCTTGGAAGGAAATAACAGAGAGCTGATGGGATTTCTGGGTGGGCTTAGGAGTACTGTAAACGTAACTCTTTGAGAGAGAAGCACAATGTAATACTTGTTACTATCCTATGCCCAACCCACTGGCACCAATGGGAGTCCCACTGGGAACAGAAGCAAGAATGCTAGTAGCTAGCAGCTTATTTGCATTTCTTAAATGAGTTCTATGCAAAAATCATATTTTACATTTTCATCAAGTGATTCTGTTATGATACATGACCATCCATGCATTAAGCACTTACCTTGCTATTGGCAAAAATGTGAAACATAAGAAGTTTATACATTCCAACAAAAAGCGGGGAAGGGGGGCAGAAATGCATTTCACATACTTCAGGGTTTGTTTTTTTCCTCCAATATACAGAGGCTTCTGTAGGTACTGCATTGGTATTCCTCAGTTTCTGCACGTAGACAACTACCTAAGCAATTGTACGTTAAAAAAATCTCTCTCCATAGATGAATTATAAAATTACGTACATTTTATTCTTAGTTAGGTTTTTATTCTAGATCCTTACCATCGGGTTTGAAGTGTCATTTTAAACTCTGATAATGAGGTTATTGACATTTAGCATTTTGTTAGGAGGTATTGATTTTAGTGTTATTTCTCAGCAAAGCTTTCCTAATAATGGCTAATCTGCTATCAAATCTACGCTGCTCCTGAGAGCGTAAGGCAAACTCTGAACTCTCCACTAGGTGGAGCACAATTTTGGTTATCCTAAAACTTGTCCCTCCTCTGATCCGGGGCCCCGTATTATGCATGCAGTGTGCATCTGTTTAGGATGAAGTTTCACCCTCAAGTACTCCATTGCCAGAGTACATGTTCCATTGAAGCAACATCCTGTCTAAGTTTCTTGATGCCTTTTAATTCCCACTTTAAATCTATAGGTGGCTTGCCCCGTAGTAGTAAAATGTTTCCCTTGTTGATTGCTTTTCTGCTCATTCATTTTGACTCCCTTTTCTCTGCATTAGAATTCTATTAACTCCTTCATAAAAGTCTGTGTTCGCCCAACTGATTAAACCATTTAAAGCAGTGCTGGTCTCTACTTACTAACAGTTCCTTGAACAGTCTCAAAATATTTCACCGAAAGATAAGGAAAACATTTTGCAAAGTAGAGGTATCCTGAGTAGATAAATAGGAAGGTGAGGCATCAGTTGCCAGTGGATCTATCAGTCAGGCAGCTGGGGGAGGACCGAGGAACCCTCATGAAAGCAGCTACTGTTGGGCTGTAATTGATAAAAAGAATAACCAGTGGAGCGGACTTTTACTAAATAATGAGTTCAAGCTACAAAGTAGGTAAGTGAATATTGGTCAGTGCTCACCTGAAACTCTGGTTAGGATTTAAAGATGAGAACGAGAAGGTCGAATGAATTAAAGTCACACTTTATAATATCCCAGATTTAGAATCTCTTTTGAGATTCAGACTTCTTGACTAGACTTCCAATTCAAGGGACCAGTTAAACCTTAGGTAGTGCCCACGCTCCGATACCAGACTCACAGATCTCCCCATCACAGACTCATAATGTGGTGGCTTCATCCTCCACTTCACTTTTGTTTTTGACTGACAGAGTGGTTATAGAATTGTGAGACAACTTACTCGGTTTGGAATTTTCATCTGCAGAAATATGGAGCTTTTGAGACTAATTTGAACAGCAAAAGGATAGAGTAAGTATTAGATCACTCGAGAAAACCTGATTCATTTTTTAGAATTTTACATAAGTCTCATTGCAGGGGCACTTTTCTTGGTTGTTTTTCCCTAAAACAATCTAGGGTAGAGGAGGACTTAGTAAATCTTTACACCTCCCCCGTGATTTATTCATAAGCTCCTTAATCTCTGAGCCGGCCACTGAGTAGTGAGTGACAGTGGTCCTGTGGATGTGGCTGGGCTGAGCAGATTGATGGCCTGCCCCACACAGGTAGATGCTAATTATTTTGCTTCCATGTGCTGCCACCCAGGGTACAATTTACCCTCAGGTTTTGCTGTTATTTTATGGTTTTTTTAATTAAGTTATTTTTCATTGGTTACTTTAAACTACCTCGTCATTTCCAGGCAATTGTAAAAGTAAACCTCATTTGAAATACCTTTTAATGTTACATACTGATTACATGTGCGTAAAAACTACCAGATGTATTTTCTAAATAAGAGAAACCAAGAGATTTTTCAATACAAGAGATGCCAAGTTGTCAATTTCGAAGCCTTTGTTCATCATTCTGGCCCCGTGACTTTCCGGGACTCCGGGAGGGAGCGCTGGGAAGGCGGGTTAATGAGGAGCCTGGGAAAACTGGTTTTGCTGAGTTTTGGTTACACCACCTGTGGCTGGAGAAGATATTGTAATTAGTCTAATGTACATTTTTGTCATTACCTTGTGGACTTTATTTGTACATCTTGTCCAACCTTGTTCTCTGTCATCCTAGATAATGACATGTTCATGGGAGCAGGGCTCCTCACACACCAGGGGGTGTGAAAATGTTTGCACTTGGCTCAAGTTGGTATATCACGAATGTGGCACAGTAAATAAAAAGTTTGTGTACAAAATATTAGTTTATTTCTATGGGAGTCGTGTTCAGGATATATAAAATGTATCTAATTAAACAATTATGAATCTAATTTTGTGCTCTAGAAATGTTCTTTTCAGGGGAAGATGGAAAAGAGTGTCATTGGAGCTAAGATTAAAGTGTTTTGTTTTAGCGTTCTTTTTTTGTTTGTTTTTGGTGTTTATTTCAAAAACCTTTCCAGTCATTTAGAATACTGCTTATCGAACTTAGATCCTCTAAATTTTAATTTTTTGGTAAAATTGATACATTTAAACTGTACATTGTATGAATTATTCTGTTAAAACTGACTTTCATACCTTATTGTAAAAACATACATGGACTGAATTTTAAGACCTTGTTGGAGCCTTTTCTATTAGAGAAAATGTCAAATTGTTTAAACAAGCGTTAAATTTAATTCTTCCAAAACAAGATCTAAAAAAGAATGAATTTTTTAAAAATTGCTATAACGAACCAGAATGCCCAACATCTTAACCAAGTGATGAGAAAGCTCCCATCATTAGGGCAGCTTCCAGGTGGCAGCTCCCTGTCAGTCTAATGAACGCGGCTGTTTTCCAAGCAACTTTCTGAACTGGTTGGTTTTCTCCTTTCCCCTGGTCCTGACTCCGGGAGCGGCAGGGACACACGTGTCTGTTACTTTGCACCGAGCCATGGAGCGTCTGTGACACGCAGTAACCATGCACAGTTGTATGGTGATCCATCAACCTTGGAACCACTGCATTCAGCCATCTGCGGAACACTGTTAAATGTTCATGGGTTGAAAATTACCCATAACTTCATATTATTTACTCATATCTCCAGATGGGTAGGAAAAAAACCCATAAAACAAGAATGTACATTTTCTGCAAAGTTTTTTTATCATGCTTTCCTTCTACGTACGTATAAATTAGGGCAATTGAGAGAGGAATACAGTGTTCAGAAAATGGATCTAATCCTCTTTGAGTTACCTGTTTGTTTTTACTTTTAGTTAATAGGATAAGCAACAAACTTAATACTGTTAAAGAAAGAATAATACTAAAATGATTAATTCTTTTATCTTAGGCTCCAACTCCCCTTCATTATCTTCATCCAGTTATTTCTTTGGGAAATAATATAGTTGCTAGAAACCTTAGTCATTTCAAGCTTATTTTTCTTAAAGATTTTATTTATCTTTGGAGGGAAAGGGAAGGAGAGAAGCGATGGAGAGAAATATCAATGTACAGTTGCCTCTTGTGCATTCCCTGCTGTCCTGCAACCCAGGCATGTGCCCTGGCTGGGAATCGAACTGCTATCTTTTTTTTTTTTTAAATCAAATACAACTAGATTTTTTTTTTTAATTTTTATTTATTTATCTTTAGAGGGGAAGGGTAGGAGAGAGGGAGAGGGAGAGAAATATCAATGTATGGTTGCCTCTCATGTGTCCCCCACTGGGAACTGGCCTGCAACCCAGGCATGTGCCCTGACTGGGAATCGAACCGCGATCCTTTGGTTCACAGGCCCGCGCTCCATCCACTGAGCTACACCAGCCAGGGCTCGAACTGCTATCTTTTGGTTCGCAGGCCCACACTCAATCCACTGAGCTACACCAGCCAGGGCTACTTCAAACTTATTTTAAAAGCTCTATTGAAGTGCACCTGATCTACAATAAGCTTGATGTACCTGAACATGAGCCTGCGCACCTGACGTGTGCACACACTCGACACTGTCAGCGCAGTCGCAGTAGCAAGCTGTCCATCCCCTCCAGGCAGCCTGCCCTGCGCAGTTCCTCTGTCCTGCAACCCTCCCACCTCCACCCGGAGGCAATCCTGGCTTACTTTTTTCACACTTTTCCTATTAAGTTTATTGGGGTGACTTTGGTTAATAAGATCACAGAGGTTTCAAGTATCCTTTTTCACTTTTTAAAAATCTGCATTTCTTGTACTTACTGTATACGGGTTTTTTCTAGAAGGCTGTGTGCAAATGGGGGCATGTAGCCTCTAAATTCCTCCCTGGCCACCACCCCAATACCCACCATCAAGTAGTAACTAACACGTTACAAGGGAAAGAGGATGTTAGGTTCTAGTTCTGATAGCCCAATAAAAATTTTTGGTTTGAAATACTTAAAAAACAGTAAATCTTTTCATATCAAAATGGCCGTGTAAAAATGAATTCAGTCCTATCTTTTGTGGGATCCGAAATAAGGGTAAAACAACTTGCTGGCAGTGTTGGGGGAGCCCTGGGAAATGTTCTCTTGTTTGTGATGAAAGAGTCACTGACAAAACTGTGGGAATCCAGAATGGCTGCCCTGGAATGACATCAGGCCGATGATGAGGGACGGAACCTGCACTGAGTTGTTTACTACTCACCTCCCCAGCCCCACTTCTGTGTCACAAACATCCAAAACACAGCGCTTGAGAAGGCTGCTTTCCCATCTCTTCTACGCCCGCACTTCCTTTCTGGAAACAAAGTCACTAAAACCTAATTTTGAAAAAGAAACAGAAACAAGTGCCTGGAGTCCATGAGCTTCCAGCCCACAGCAGCTGTACAAGTTGAAAACTTACTCCTTGTATCCTGCACCCCACCAGAGCCTGTTCCTCCAAAATAGAAAACTTTCCAGAGACTGCCAAATACGTCATGACTGACATTAAGTGCTAATGAAGAGAAGAGGCATGAAGGAACAAAGTAGAATGAAATGTGGGAAAGAAAAGAAGGATCTCTAAGCAAGGTGAGCATCATCCTCCTTGGCTGCCTGTGGATGGATCCCAGGGGCCAAGTTACTGTCTTTGAAGTTTGTTTACAGGTAGATTGATTCCTCAGCTTCGCTCCAAAGACTGAGTCCTTAGAGCTAGGGTGTAGGCCATGAATCTGCATTTTAAGAAGCACCCTGGGCCCCAGGGAATTTTGAGGCATGAGGCAAGAGTGTGTGCTGGCTGAACCACACACTCACACCTGAGTCCCTGCTCCAACCTCAGCCTTTTGTCTGTTTTCTCCTAGTGACATTCAGTAGTCAGTAAGAAAGTCTAGTGCAAGAAGGCTGGTTAGAGCCCAGGGACTTGTGACTCCCTTGGACATGTATGGCTGCTTCTCACATTGCAACCTCTGTCTCCATGCCAGCTCTGTAAGATGGAGGTGAAGAGTGGGGAGCACAGAACTCTAAAACCTGAATGTGAGATTGTGTGAAGCCAGAGACCTTAAGAGTGTGTTCCTGGAGGCAATCTAACCAGCCCAGACAACTGAAGTCTACTTATTCAAGGCCATGATCAGCCTCTCTTGCCCCACCTTCCATTTCCCCTTAGAGCTGGTCCGTGTCTCTGAGAAGGGCTTCCAAAAGAGCTGATGGGGTCCGGGCTGGTGGGCCCCTGCCAGGAAATTCCGTGGCAAAGCCCGTTCTTCATCACTTGACTGATGATTTCCTAACAAGGTAGAGCAACAAATTCTTTATCCAGGTCACTTTCTTCCCTGAAAATAATACATTTTTAAAATTTTTGTTTGAAAAACTTTCTCTGTGAATTGCTCTGCTGTAATTGAAGGTGTAAAGGCAAAGGCAGTAGCCAGGTACTGTTAATTTGCATATGGTCATTTTGAGAGAAAAATTAACTTTTATCTTACATTAGGGATAGAATTTCAGTCAACTTCCTACTGAAAAGCAGCTTATAGTTAAATTTCCTTACAATAAAAGAAAAATTATACACAGAAAAAAAATGTGTACCTGTGTCACCTCAAAATAAGAATTATGCCTCTTCAGTGAATGTTGTGCATATGAGTATTACATTTCTAAGAGCGCAGGACACTCCATAAATCTTAAATAAACTGCATAAAGAGGTTTGTTTATTGTGTATAGTTTGTTCTGATGGGCTGTCCCCAAAATTAGTGTTTTTATCTCTAGCAAGAGTCTTCAAGTAGGCTAGGAATGTGTTCCTAGGACTGTACTGAGAAGCTTCAAAGGCTATAAAGGAGACTGACTTCATTCTGACTTCATTTCCAGCTCTTGTTTTGTGTAGTAACTACGTAGAAACTGTTTTCAAATCAAATACTAGAACACAGGACCTTTTTCTGAATTTTGAACTTCACATTAAAAGACTTACAAAGTGGGCTTCGGTTTTCCATTTGTTTAACCTGTGAGAGTGAAGCTGTAGTTCATAAAGACTGCAGGAAACTCAGGGTTTTCCAAGAGATGTGTGCTGTCCCTGGTGAAAGCAGTTCCGACAAAGTAAAGAAGTGTATCTTGGTTCTAGTGTTCACATGTGCTGTAAGTAGGCGATGTATCAGCCTTGGCCTCTAAGTCTCTAATTTCTTATGAAGAGGTGGAGGAAGAAGTGTTTTGAGAGGCAGTTTCAAAGAAAGCAATATACCAAACTTTGAGTTACTAGAATCTTAAAATGCTTTTAAAAACAAACAAAAACCCGACAATTGCCCTATTTCAATCCTGCTGGAATATATTGAACCATAGGCCGCTGGACCTTTTAACAGCCTGGTGCACTGCGGCATGTTTACAGGGTGGTCTCAGAGATGTGAGGGTCTTGTAATATCACCTCTGGGGGATGTGTTCCTAGGACTGTACTGAGAAGCTTCGAAGTGGGTGGGAGGGAGCCCATGAAGACATCTTTCTTCCTGTGCCCGTTTCCGTGTACACACCACTTGAAGTTCTTAGCCTAGAAGGAGGAGGAGAGGGAGAAAAGGAGGGAGAGCAAGACCGAGAAAATAACTGGAGATGCCAAAGGAATACCCCTCCCCTTGCTGTATGTAAGAAAGTAATTGGGATGCAAATTGAAAATGAATAACAATGAAACTTTTATTTGCACAGTTTGTGATTATATAATCACCACTACCACAGTCAGTTTCTATTTATAATTATATAAAATCATGCCAGAGAATTAACCTCTCACGTGTGCCCGTAGCCCAAGCTACATGACACTATTGCTGGTTTGTAGGTAGTGATTTCTCAGTTTAGTTTTAGCTTCCTGGGTACAAAATGTGGTTGGCACACTGGGATAATCACAATCAAGTTTGTGACAATTCTGCTCACCTGCTCGGACAGCGCCATCAGGTGGTGAGGGCTGAGCACTGACAGGGCGTTGTGGAGGCCTGCCTGGCAGCCACCTGGCCAATCAGAACGAACAGCTGCTTATCTGGGTAAGCCTGCCTTCACACAGGCTCAATTGGCAGGCTGTTCTCTCCTTACACAATGGCTTTGATGGGTTTTCTAAATTTGGAGGGGAAAAAAGTGAAAATTACAAAACTAAATCCCTGCCAGGAAGCTTTCAATTTCATAACGAGGTCATCCACATAACAAGTACTCTAAGAAAAACAGCAATGGTGATGTTCAGAGTTCCCCAATTACTCCTGAAATGGTCCACCAAACAAACCAAATGTTGGTGTTTTAAACCACCTGGTGTTTTAAACCACCCTTCAAACTCAGGTCATTATCTATAGAATTTTAGGCAGAGAAATATGAGAATAAGAATTCTTTCTTTCAAGGAAAATTAAACCACTTCACCTTCAACCTTTCTTCTGGAAGACTCCCAGCCAAACGCTTGATTCTTCACTGCATCTCTCATATTTTCTATACACTATCACAATAATTCTTGGTTGTTACTTTTTTAAGCTTCCCATCTTCCTTAAAATTGTATTTTAAATCCTCTCTTACTAAATCTTCCTCTGTTCTGTCTTATTTTAACCTATGTAAAGTGCATTTGCATTTATGTAATAATATGCTCTCTTCAAAATGTACCAGTCATTTGGTGAGGTCTCCGCAGGTTAACTCTCCAAAGTATTCCAAAGTCATTATGTCTTTACACCCGTAGTAAAGGAAAATAACAGAGGAAGCCTTTTCATTAATCTCGCCACAATTCTGGGCAAATTAAAATGATGTTTATTCAACACTGGTTCTCAGAGATCCCTTTAAATATCAATGCTGTGTCACCAACATAGTCTGCACCAGCCTTTGGATTTTGCCCATTCAGTCTTAAGTGCTGCCTGGATATGCAGGCACCTAACCAGGAGCAGCATCTATGCAGACTTGATTACCTAGGGTGTCCCCGCAGGGCTCTTTCAGTCAGCGATGCTCAGATTTATGGTACCAGCTCCGAGAGTTCAAAGTCACTTTCTGAATGCAATTTGGCCAAGCATAGCTAGTAATATTTAATGGAATATATTCAACTTTTTAAAGTCTTGTTCTGGGAGAAGAATGTTTCTCCACAGTTTAGCTGAACTAGTAGAAAATGCCTAAGGTTGGTATTATTATAGAACCAAAAAATTAAAAATTAAATTACTATATGTTTTGACAATTTTATTTCTGGGTATATGCCTGTATAAGTTTGCTAGGGCTGCCATAACAAAACACCAGAGTCTGGATGTCTTAAACGACAGAAATGTATTTTCTCATAGCTCTTGGCTAGAAGTCTGACATCAAGGCGTTAGTGGGTTTGGTTTTTTCTAAGGCCTCTCTCTGTGGCTTGCAGACGGCCACCCTCCGGCTGGCTCTTCCCATGGCTGTCCCTCTGTGGTGCACGTACCATGGTGTCTCTCAGCGTGTCCGCATTTCCTCTTTTTATAAGGCAACCAGTCGAATTGGATCAGGGACCACTCTAGCCCCTCATTTCAACTCGACCACCTTTTTATAGGTCTTATCTTCAAATACAGTTACGTTCTGAGACACCGGGGGTGAGGACATCAACCTATGAGTTTTGGGGGTGACACCATACGGTGCCTAAGATACCCAAAATAATTAAATTTAAGGTCTTGAAAAGATACTTAAAACCCAGGTTCATAGCAGCATCATTCATGATAACTGATATGTGGGAATAACCATTTCTGTCTGTTGACAGATGAATGGATAAACAAAATGTGGCATACACATGCAACAGAATATTAGTCAGCCTTAAAAAGGAAAGAAATTCTGCCCTGGCTGGTGTAGCTCAGTGGATTGAGCGCGGGCCTGCGAACCGAAGGATCGCGGTTCGATTCCCGGTCAGGGCACATGCCTGGGTTGCCAGGCCGGTTCCCGGCAGGGGACATACGAGAGGCAACCGCACATTGATGTTTCTCTCCCTCTCTCCTTCCCTTCCCCTCTGAAGATAAATAAATAAATCTAAAAGAAAAAAAAATTTCTAAAAAAAAAAATTTAAAAGGAAAGAAATTCTAACACACACTATAAAATGGACGAGTCTTGAAGATATTATGCTAAGTGAAATAAGCCACTCACCAAAAAGGAAAAAAAAACCCACTGATACTATATGACTCTACTTACATGAGTTACCTAGACAGTTGAATTCGTAGAAACAGAAGTACAAGGGTGGATGCCAGGGGCTGGGGGGAGCAGAAAATGAGGAGTTAGTGTGTGAAGGGTACAGAGTTTCAGATTTGCAAAAGGAAAAGAGTTCTGGAGATAGGTTGCACAACAGTGTAAATGCTGTAACTACTGACTGTACACTTAAAAATGGTTTCAATGGTAAATTTTATGTTATGTGTATTTTACTACAATTTTAATTTTTAATTAAAAAATTACATAGATGTACACACATATATAATTGTTAAATTCCTTGTTTTGATATCATACTACATTTATTTTTATTCTAATCATTTCAAGTAAAAGGTACAGGGGACCTCTCTGTACTATCTTTGCAACTTCCTATGACTCTATAATCATTTCAAAGCAAAAAGTCTTTTTAAAATTATAGACTGCCAATTCAATCTCTTGAACCAGGATAACAGAACTTCATGGAGACAGAGATTAAAGAGCCTATTTAATCACAAGGCCCATGAGGGTACTTTGATTCGAAAGAAGTTCACAAGCTAGGGCCCACCAGGACCAAGTAACCCTTGTCATGATTGTTACAAGTTATTAGCTTTCAAGGGAAGTTAAATTAAGTTTTCCTTTGGCATGTGAGCCTGGCAATGGCTTCCTGTTGAGTAGAGTTTCCAACAACAATTCCACTGCATGTCAAATGCCTCATTCACCCAACAGTGAACCAGGAGATAGAGCCCAGATTCTCCCCGAGTTTCATTCAACAGCACACTGTGAGGGCAGCCCTGGAAGAGTTGCCTCTGCCCAAAGCCAGCTTCCCTCCAAATGCAGACACAAGCTCTACCCCTTCCTTCAGAACAGTTAGTCTCCCCAACCCCACTAATAAAGGGGAGTCTAAAAAAGTCTAAAAGTTACAGATGCCAGTCTGTCTCAACTACCTACTCCTTTAATTTGAGCAGTTGCAAATTTATTAAGGAAGGGTATGGGAGGTGATGTCTAGAATTTCATCTACTTTTACCATGTAGGATTCAAACCTCTAATTTTCCACTATAATGACTGCCTCTGGAATAAAATCCTCCTGGTTACCTGCCTGTAAACTCTCACGTAAGGCTAGTTATAGAGGAAATTCAGGGGAGAGCTCTTCTTTCAAGGCCAAGTAACCAGGGTTGTTTCGTAAGCATATGAAGGAGAAACAGATTTCCCCATTCATCACCAAAACACATCCCTATAAAGGGCATTGCCTGGGCTTAGCATAGACAAGTAGATTACCTGCCTTGTGTGATCTTGCAGTGCCACAGACTGAACATTTGAGTCCACCCACCCACGTCAAATTCCTATGGAAACCTAATCCCCAGTGCGATGGTATTAGGAGGTGGGGCTGTTGGGAAGTGAGTAGTTCATGAGGGTGAAGATTTCATGAATGGAATTAGTGCTCTTATTTAAAAAAGACACCAGAAAACTCCTTCTACCATGTGAGCTTACAGCAAGAAGAGGATCGTCAATGAGGACAGGCTCTCACCAGACCTCAGTCTGCCGGTGACCTGACCTTGGATTTCCCAGCCTCCAGAACTGTGTGAAATAAACTTCTATTGTTCGGAGGCCTCCCAGTCTGTGATACTTTGTCACAGCTGCCTGCACTGACCCAGACGTGTAGCATGCCTCAAAAACTTAAGAATTAACATCTGGACTCTGATCATGAAGTACAAACTAATTTTGGCTAAGTGTTCAAAAATAAACATGAAAACTCTTCTAAACCCATTTTAGGGCCTGCCACAATCATGAGAAGTACGCTTCTTTCTCTTTTTCAGCTTCCAAACTGTGATCTCCAATTATGAGCATTCAGTATTTATGTAACAATAGTAATAATTTGTAAAAAGCCTTCTCTGTACCAGGTGCTTTAAAATATTATCTCATGGTGCCAGCTGGGTACTGGAAGTATCACAGGGGCACTTTGTAAAGTATGTGATAGTCTAACCACTATTCTGTACATCTGAAACAAATATAAAATACTGTTAAGTATAACCTGTAATTTAAAAAATTAAAAATAAAAAAATGTATATTCCTTCTCAGCCTTTTGGCTAAGATCCAGTGTAGTGCCTGTTCTTATCGGTTTAAAATCTTAAAAATGTATACAAAATTGTCTCTAATGCCCCAACAGCATAACAGGGTGGTATTATTAACTTCAAGTACAGAAAACGAGGCTCAGAAGAATTAAGTAACTTGCTCAAGTTCACAAACAAACAAAAAAAAATCAACAAGAGAACAAATATAGGCTGAAGTGAAGGAAAATAAAAATTTTTAAGTACTATGTGTGGATACGGCTGCAACAAAAAGAAGGAAAACCATAGGCATTAAAGGAAACTAATTTAAAATGTAAACCATGGCAAATAAGAAACTGTTTTAGCTTTCTATTGCTGCCATACCAAATTACCACAAAATTAGTGGTTTAAAACAGCAGAACTATATTATGTTACAGCTCTGTACCAGAAATCCCAAAAGATCTCACTGTGCTAGGACGGAGGAGAGTGCGCTCCTTTCTGGAAGCCTCCGTTCATTTCCAGTTGCAGAGGGGGCCCGGCTTCCGGGGCTCAGGGCTCCCTTCCTCCGTCTCCAGACCCAGGAGCCTTCAGCCCAGTCCTCTCTTCGGCGCCGGCGCCATCGCTCTCTTGTTCTTCCTCTTCTGCCTCCCTCCTCCTCTTTGAAAGACCCCTGTGTTTGCATGAGGCCGTCTGGATAATCCACGATACCTTTTTTATTTCAAAGTTAGCTGGCTAGCGACTTTGATTCCATGTGCAACCTTCATCGCCCTCTGCCACTAACTTAACCTAGTCATGGGTTTAGGCCTATGGCTGTCCTTGAGGAATCATTATTCTGCCTACTAGGGAGAGGTTTAAAGACTATTAAATAAATTTATGTGAAACAGAAAAGTGGGCCTTAGGCATTCACTTTTCTATTCTGCCACTCTGTAGAGCAGTTTGCAAGGTTTCAGGAACTGTTCTCGGTGCTGCCGTAAAATAGAAAACGAGGAGCCTCCGGACCCTGGTCTGGGAGTCACCGGCCCCCCGGGGGCACCCACTGTCCCAGGCATGTCTTCATCGAGTTTCTAGCACAGTGTCCACATGGTTAAATGTATTTTTTAAAACTCCTGTTAAAATGAAACAAGATAGTAATATAGTTTGACTTCTACTGAAAATCTTTAATTCTTTTGGTTTCAAAAGAGACACTCTGTAATAACTATAGATTTTTAAATCGTCCTTATCCAATTCAGTTTCCAGGTTATATAGTAGTTGTTGACACAAAACAGTGGCTGGATAGTTTTCATTCTATTTTGTGGAACAACCAGAAATTATCAGATACAATAGAAATCATCTGTTCTTTGAAATTGTGATTGTACCCCTCTCTGAAATTCTTCAGTCCTGCCTAGGCATTTTTTTTAAGGGAGTCTGGAGAGGTGAGGAGGTTTTCATTCTCAATTGTTTCTTTAATGGCTATTAGTTTATTCAGATTTCTAGGGCTTTATATATTTTTAATATTTGTCAATATTACCTAGCTTTTGAAAGTTATTGGACATAATTGTGCATAATTGTTCATAATATTGGCTTATTATGTTTAAAAATTTGCTGTGACTGTAATTATTTTCCCCTTTATATTACATATTTTGTTTCTTTTCATTTTCTCTCTATATATTACATATTTTGTTTTTTTTTTTATTTTCTCTCTCTAGGTTAGTTTATCTTTTTTCCCCCTTAAATTTTGCCAGAGGTCTGTCTAGCAGGATTGCCTTAGGTTTCATTAATAATCCTCAATGGATTATTATATAATCCATTATGTATTGGCTATATTATATATTATATAATGGATGTTTTTTACCTGGGGTTTGTTTGTTTGTTTTGCCCTTAAGCTTATTTCCCTCTCTGTTTTCTTTGCTATGTTTTATGGCCTTTTGTAATCTCTTATGTCTTAGCTTATTTCTCTTGTGTTTCCACTGTATGTATATATATCTCTCTCCTGTTGGTTGTTTTATCTCATTGGGCCAGGAGAGAACTAACTGACCACACTGAGGAGAGAGAAAGAGAAGAACTGAAGAAGCAGCAGAGAAAGGAGTTGCTGCTGCCACTGCCGCTGCAGCTAGAACACCCGGCCAGAATCCTGGGAGGCACGAGACGGGGAGGAGCGAACAGGGGAAGTGAAGAGTTAGGGAGACAGAAAGATGTAAGTAATTGGAGCGATGCATTTCAAAGTGTGTTTGTTTAGAATGTAAGACCCCAACAGGGCACCTTACACGTCAGGGTGAGGAAAGAGAAGGTTTACAGTTGTATGCAAAACACAGAGTTTATTCCTGTGTTATTGCTGATTCATTATTGAATTACTTTCAATACAAGTAGCTGGAGACCTACTTTTGCCCACCCTGTATACTCCAACTGAACGCTCTCCTAGAGTGATATTCTGTGGTGGGAAATTGTAAATCCAGGGTCTCTGTCTTTCCTGTGATAATGAAATGGAAGAGATTGTCGGCAATGAAGTGTAAGTTGGGGCCTTAAAGAAGGTGGGAAAAGTCTGTAGCAGCGGTTGCAGAAACCCCCTTGGGAAGTCAGAGGCGGCTAAATAAAAGGAAAGTGACAGGAGCAGATGGAGCCCTGCCTTCGGGGGAACTGGCAGTCTGAGCTGACAGGTGAGTCTTAATGGACCGAAAGGTAGCCACTTGCCAGATGTGGATATTGAGCACTGGGAATGTGGTTGGTTTGGATAGACGGGTACTGCAATATAAAATACAGGCTAGATTTCAAAAACAGTATGTAAAAAAGAATGTAAAATATCCCACCAATAATTTTTATATAGAGTGCATGTTGAAATGAAAATGTTTTCATGTATTGGGTTAAATAAAGTATATTAAAATTACATTCACCTGTTTCTTTTTTTCTAGTAATGTGTCTATGAGAAAATTTGCAATTACATATGTAACTTGCATTATGTTTTTTTTTTTCAGGCAACACTGATCTAAACTGTTAAACAGCAACCAAAGATCCCAGTATCATTTAAGAGAAAAGGCCTATCATCCGGCATCACAGCCCAGACTGCAACCACATGAAGTGGTGCAAAGATTCAGAGAAAGTATAAATGACCTTGGAGTTCTGTCCTTTGGGCCAAGTTTTTTGCTGTTTACTCTGTTGACCTCATAAGCCTGTGCCTCCTGGTTTTAGTAGAAAAATTATAAAGGGAATTTCTATTAGCGTGAGTCACCCCAATTTCCTAACTTTGTAAGGAGAATGCCTTACATTTGTGTATCTTCAAGGTGTTCAAAGCACGCTCAGTGTTTCCTTCCATCCTCCTAACAACCTGGGAGGAAGGTCCCGCAGACTACCTCCGTCTTACTGGTGAGGAAATCAAGGCTGGAGGAAGTCATGTGCTGCAGAGGGCGTTGGGTTCAAGGGTGCTGCAGAGCAGTGACCTAATGTCACGGAGTCCTGGAAAGAAGCTGGACTTGGAGTCAAAGGTTCCAGTACTTGCCAGACTGAGGGCTTTAAACACGTATTCTCATTCATTCACCTAAGTTTCATTTACTCAGCTATAAAACGGGTTAATCAGAGTCCCTATCTAAGAAGTCTGAGGGTGTCAAAGTTGACACAGTTGGAGCCATTTCACAGTGGAGTCGGAGCTGCCTTTCCGCAGAGATCGCCTTGCCTGTCTTCCACATTTGGACTGTCTGAACTGGGTCAAACCACCGTTGTCTTACAAACAACTATCTCTAAAGCCAGCAGAACAGTGGACCTCCTGGCCACAGGGACTGATGATTTAGGGCTATCTGAAGATAGAATCAGTAAGCAATCGTCAAGTTTATACCATCATTAAAATTACTTTCTTCTTTTCCATGTAATTATTCCTTTCCTTGTCTCCTAAAAACTCTTGCCTTCACCCTGTAACTGAGTCACTATTCGGGTTTCTGACTGACTCTATGTTCCTCAAATTGCAGGTTTTTGATCCCAAATAAATGCTTGTTGCTTGTCATTTGAGCTTTCGAATTTAGGTTAACAGGTATGAGTATTGAGATGCTCGTAAAACACTTCACATAAAACACTTGTCACAATAACTAAATCTTGGGAAACACCTGACAATTTAACTATCAGCAGTGGTATTAAATTATATGAGTATCATTCACTTAGGTGTGGCAAAGTTCTTTGTAGTACGATTCCTTAGTATTCCAGGAGGTGATTCTTCTAACACTTTCTAAAACACTTCTGGAAATCCCCTTAGTTGGTAACAGAGGCTGCTTTTAGATTTACTTTGCAGGCATGACAACAGGATTCAGAGAATTATAAATAAACACGCCTCCTCTTTTAGATGAGGAAATGGAAGCCGTTAAGGTAAATTATCTAATACTTGGAAATGAGGGGAAAGGGGGACGGCAGGTCCTTTCAATGACATACAGCAGTGAGGGCTGCCCCAGGGTTATCCAGGGCAATGCACTTCAACTTGCTGTTTATTCTTGACTGAAGGTCCTGGAGTTAGTGATGGTGCGTTAAAAGTCTAACTCGTAGACTTATTCTTCTGGTAAAAGTACAAATTTCTGTCTAGTGAAATAGGTAACCCCAAACATTATCATTTAACCAGTTTTGTACCTTATGCAGCAATCTTGCTCCCTATAAATAAATCCCTGAGCTCCGCAAATGCTCTTTGAACTGGGCAGGGCATCTTACTGGTTCCCTGACTATTTGATGAGTTGAATGAAATCTTTGATATATGTTCATTTTATGTTTTCATGAGTTAAGTCTTCTTTTTGAACATTATCCTTTGAGCACAGAAGGCACGGTAAAGAGGTGTGGCTGGTCAAGAAACCGGATGAAAAGAATATGAGCCTTGAGTCAGCTCAGGCTTTGGGCCTGGCTTCAGATACTCAGCAGGCCTTAATTCTGGAAAAATCACTTCACTTCTCTAAATTTCTCATCACTCATTTGTAAGAAGGAAATAATATTACCTATATTACATAGTTACTATAAGGACTAAACCCTTTGGTTCCGGGGTTCCTAGGCAGCCAGAAAAAACTGAGCACTCATTAAAAGACAAAAACAAAAACAAACAAACAAAAAAACCCCAACCCCCAAACTTCCCAGGTTTACAATGTAGAATCACCCATGTCCAGTGAGAACTGCAAAAACTCTCAGCATGAAGTTGTCCAACCTCCATCCCTTTCACCTACCCCTGCCCCGCCCCTACCCCCCCACACTAAGAGACTTGACCAAACTTCTAATAGCCTAAGGCCAAGTGCCTAGGACGACCCAGCAGGCCTAGAGTTGCTGTCTGAAAAAGCTAAAGGCAGTCAAAAAAATTTACTCTTCCCAGTCAGGGCACATGCCTAGGTTGCCAGGCCAGTTCCCGGCAGGGGACATACAAGAGGCAACCGCACATTGATGTTTCTCTCCCTCTCTCCTTCCCTTCCCCTCTAAAGATAAATTAATAAAATCTAAAAGAAAAAAAAAGTACTTAAAAAAATCTTTAAAAAAAAAAAGTTTATAAAAATTTACTCTTTGTTCCAGCCCACACCTGATGGTAGGCCGCTGACCACCCTTTTCTGAGAGCATTTACCATTTTTAAGTTCTTTCTCTGTGCCTTTGAGATGCCTGTGGATCTTCTACAACCTTTCTCTAGGACCTGGGAGCCACCTCCGTGACGGGTAAGCCTCAAAAAGGTTAGGACCCTTCTGTCCCCAACTCTGTCCCAGGGGAGGGGCCTAACTTAGCAAGGCCCAGATGGCTTAATCACACCTCTCTGTCCTTCAGTATACTTCCCAGACTAGCCTGCCCCAGTGTTTAAAAGGCCTCCCGATTTCTGTCTCAGAGGAGTAGAGCTCAGGTTACACTAGGGTCTCTCCTCTACAGAAGTAGTACTGAGTAAAATCTGTTTTAATAGCCTTTAATGAGTGTCTAAGATAATAGTTAAACAACAAGCTTTGTTTCTCTTTGATGCCAGCATACTCATTATCAGTAACAACGAGAGGGGGAAAACAAGGCAGGAAACTGTGGCACGTTCTGAACATGTGTTACATAGGCAGGACAATGCTGATCACCAAATGGCCTTTTCCCAGCCCCACAGGGCCTCCAGAATCACGATTCCCATGCTGGGCCTCACAGAAGCTCACACTACACACGTACACCTTGGCTTTTGGGTGAAGACTTAAGGGGGTCCCTGTGCAAGGTTCAGAAGCTCCTTCCCTATACAGCCCCCCTCCCTCTGGTAACCTGCCTACCAACTCACCAACTCAGCACCCTGTAAGTTTCACTAGACTCCACCTCTCCACATCGCAGCCTGGAGTGTGCCTGTGGGCACAGAGCTCGGGTAGCTGTGGGGCTCACCTCCTGTCTTTCCTCAGGTTAATAGTCCCTGTTCCCTCCAGTGTCTCAAAGTGGCTGCCCTGTGTCCTTTGTCCAGTTCTGTAGTGGTTGACAGGAGGAGGGCTAGCCCAGAACCTGTTATTCTGTCATGCTGGAAGCAAAAGTCAGTTACTCTTACATCAGAGATGAGAAACCGAGGGATGACCAGATGAAGGAGCGCGTACCCAATCACACAGCTGTGTAAGTGTTGGAGCTGGAATTCAGACCCGGGTAGTCTGGCTCCGGAGCTGCTCACTTCCTGACGGCGTGAAAAGAGGCTTTATGCACGCAAAATGTTTTGTCCGGCGTTAGGCAGCATGGGAAGTCCTTAATAAAGTCTAGTTATATTTTGAAACTGTAAAGTGCAGTATGAATTTTTTTCTCAGCCAGTGCTTCAAAGCAGAAGGTGGTCATTGGGACATAAGCCTCACCACATTCTTGGTTAACCTCAGTCTTACTCGGGAGGTTAGCAAATGGGGACAGGGCCTTTACTTAAGTCCTTTATTGCTTAAGTCCTGTTTATTTGTACAAACAACACAGTCAGTCCTTATTCTGCTTACTTTTCTATTAAAGCCTACTGTTACTCATTAGAAAGATAAAACAAAAGAAAACAATCCAAGCAATCAGGCACAGATGGGTGCTCCTCTCTCTGAATTTCAAATCAGTGAATGCTGGGCAGTAACGCACCCTTCTGGCCATGGAGGAGATTGCAGCAGAATGAAGACGCAACCTCAAAAATAAGAATCAAATACTTGTAATAGAACTCAGCATTTAACCTACCATCTAATTCTTAATCTACCACCAAATAGCTCTAATTTTTCATCTTGTATTAAAAAAATATAATGAAGACATGTATGAGCCCGCACATTTCCCTGTTTGCCTTTGTCTTCTGCCTCTTGTGTTCTGAGATACATACAAATCTTTTCTAAACTTCAGTTATAACTACTAGTACAAAATGGATACTGTGCAATTACCCGCTCACTCTGGTTAGAAAAGAAAGGGACACTATCTTGTCTAGATTTTTTTTTCCTCGACACCCCACTCTTTCCCCAGACGGAACAAACAGATAAGCAAACAAAGGTATATTCTGGACCATCGACTGTGAACTTTCTAACGTTCAGGCCGACTGCGTAGCAGCTGCCAGGTCTTCCCTGCACATTGTTCTCTGTAGATGGCCCTTTCGACAAGTTCTGACCTAAAAAAGTTACAAAGGGAAATGAAGAAATCAGGTAATGGTAATTTAAAAACATAAATGTAAGATTCAGTTTATTGTTACCTTTTTTCCAACAAGCCCAAACTTTCCTTTTTTGATATCAGCTGTGTCTGTAGCAGAAGCTGTTGTGATCTCCTACTCGTGAATAATTCTGAATATGTGGCCAAGCTAGTAAAATCTCCAGAGAGTACCACATCTTCAATAATTTCCACTAATTCATAATTTTTCAGGTAAAGCTATACTTTCATGAATCAATTAACTGTTCTTTTGGACTAGTCTTTTTTTTTAAAGATTTTATTCATTTATCTTTACAGAGGTGGGAAGGAAAGGAGAAAGAGGGAGAGAAACATCAACGCGTGGTTGCTTCTCGCGCGCCCCCTACTGGGGACCCAGCCGGAAACCCAGGCATGTGCCTTGACTGGGGATCGGACCAGTGACCCCTATGGTTCGCAGGCCTGTGCTCAATCCACTGAGCTACACCAGCCAGGGCCTTTGGCACTATTTTGAAGGGCCATTCATCTTCGGAGTTTTGGTGTTATTCTAGATGTGGCCTCCATCATGGTGGGCTTTGTCCTCAAACCAGAAGCGTTTCTAATCACTTCCAACATATCCTTTTTGGTATCAAGAGGAATCTTTTCAAAACGCAAATATTCTGCCATGGGAGCCCATAAACACACTACCCACAGAGACCTGCAAAAGAAAAACTGCTTACAAATCCACAACCAGTTCTTCCTCTGGGTATTTTAATAAAAGGCGATAGAAAGATGATAGAAAGAGAAGCCGGAGTACTTTACCAGTTGCAATTTTGTGTGATTTATAAGTTACATGATTTATCCGATTCTCTTATTAATGTCTTTTTGCACTAAACTATAAATCCATATCCCAGGTTGGGCTCCCCAGGAAGCAGAGTCTGAGAAGGAGACCAGGGGCAGGGAGGGCGTTATTAGGGAATGCTTTGGGAATCACCACCTGTGGGAAGAAACCGGGGTTGGGCAGAAGCGGGGTGGGGTTGTGACATAGTTTCAACCAAGTTCTCTGCTGACCCTGCGGGAAACTCTGAATCTGAATGGCCCTTCCGCACTGTCCCAAGTTGGAGCCTGAGGGTCGGGTTTGGTTGATCAGTCATTGGATGCAGCCTGCCCAAACAAGGGGATGTGGCATTGGAGGAAGTGACTCTCTTTGACCGAGTAATTCTGAAGAGGACTGATAGCCAGAGCCGGAGTCGTGGGCATGTGATTTGTGTATTCACACAAGGCCCCACACTTGGAAAGACCCCACACTTAATTTAATACTCTGCTATCTCTGTCTTAAAATTCTTAATTTTCCATCGATGATTCCTACATTTCTGTTTGCACTGGGCCCTAAAGTTAGGAGTTGGTCCTGCTGACAGCCAAGTGCTGCCTGCCTGCTGCACTCTCTGCGGCTGGGGTGATGGGGCCTTCGGTCCCAGAGTGGGATCTGGATGATGGACCACAGTGCCTGCTATAGCCCGCCCCTTGCATTGCTTGACTCCAACAGGTGTGAACTGAGGGAAAGGCTCTGGTGTAACAGTGGGAGAGGACATGAGAGGCTGCGCTACCTGCTCAGGTAGCAGGCAGTACCCTTGGGCCATATTTGTGTTTGATTCCAAATGTATCTTCCATCTTACAACAGATCATTTACATGACTCTACCCAACTTCATCCCTTGATGGGGCTGAGAGAACCCACCTCCCAGTCGGTGGTTTTGGCTACATGGCCACTGAGCATTCCATCACCGGGCACTACATCTCTACCAGGGCCCGGCAGCATATCGGAAGTCTTGTGTTGAG
The DNA here is from genome assembly GCA_039655065.1 of Glossophaga mutica. Classification (NCBI taxonomy): domain Eukaryota; kingdom Metazoa; phylum Chordata; class Mammalia; order Chiroptera; family Phyllostomidae; genus Glossophaga; species Glossophaga mutica. Next base: position 46,327,102 of record CM077306.1, on the reverse strand, counting down.
AGGCGCTTACTTCTCCGCTCTAGTTGGCATGAACTCAGTCTGTTGGAGTGAACCTGCACTGTGGATTTTCTCACTGAAACTTGTTGCAAACTCCCACAGCATCCTTACCTACCACTGACACATCTAACAGGTGTGGTTGTCCATTCAGCCTATTTAGGAAACTGGCCCAACCCAGTCAACAGGTGTAACCAATTAGATGGGTGGAGAGCCTTAACAAAATGCTTTAAAGAACACCCGATGGTGCAGCAACTCCTCAGGGAATCTGGAACTGACAGAGGGGACACTGGAACAGTGTCTTGAAGAACATATGTTTCCTCCAGAAAGCACAGGCAGGAAGAACTTGTCTTCTGGGCACCTTATACTCAGATCTCATTGTATTCAATACGTTTGAACTGCTTAGAACCAAATTATATTGTCCTTTTCCCCACTTGGACTTCATCCTTTTTTTTTTTTTTTTAATGAAATGGGCCCCAATTTTCCCTCTTCAGTTAGCATTTTACTATGCAGAAGAGTCCAATGTCATCTCTTAGAACAAATTCATTTGTGCCCTTTTTATATTCATAAAACCCTAAGATCAGTCCAATCTTAATGACCTATAAACTCCTGTTCATGCCTAAACTGTTTGCATTCTTTGTATTCCTTCATCTCACCAAAAAGTACCTAACATTCAATTTGTCATAGATTAGCTTTTAAAATAAAACTAAGTTAAATGCTCTTAGAGTTGTAAGTTACATGCACTGATTTTCCTTTATTATGCAGTTTTATTATTGTCAAAGGATTCCCTTCAGGTACGATTTTGTTTCCTCAGACAGGAAAACATTTGTTACCCATTTCCTGCTGGATTAGCACTTGAGATTGCCAAACCCCGAAGTTACTCATGTTACCTGATGGGGGTGGGCCAGGAGCAGGTCTGCCTCAGGCTGGCCTGCAGTTCGTGGGCTCTTGACTTTGTGCGGGAAACAGGTCCCACTACCAGTCCAGGTGATTTTGAGAGGGTGTTTATTAAAGCTGGGGACAGTGAAACTAAAGGAAGCGCTGGGCGTAGAAGAAACAACAGGAGAGAGCTTAGGCTGTGCTGTGCTTTGGCTCCCTAGAAATGTCATTGGCAAGATGTGAGCCATGGCGGGGCTGCTGTCAGCTCACTGGGGAGTCAGAGAAAAGGCAGCCTTGCACACAGGTTCAGGGGATACGCCCAGGCGAGCTGCCACTACCCACTGTTCCCCTTGTTCCAAGTCTCCTGGGGACCCTTAAGAGTTTAGGAGAAAGTAAAAACTTCATGCCAGAGGCATGGGTGTGCTCCAGAGAGTGCCTGTGCTGGTGTCCTTGGTGTTGAGTTTTTATCTTTCTTCTGCAGGTGAGAATCTTAGAGAAGGGTTTCAGCTGAATATTGGTCAGTTTTCCAGGTGTGTTTAATATACTAATGCATCAAAATGAGCACATAGGGGAGTTTGGGATTACTCTTTGGTCTGCTTTACTGTTTTACTTTTATCTTGGGTCTGTCTGGCTCTAATTGGGTTGTCATTCTTTCCCAAGCTCATCCTCCTTGGGTTTGGCTATCACAGATGCCATCAACTGGGGCTCCATTTCCCAGACCAGGCTGATTCAAGCTGTGTTCTCTGGTCAGGGAGGAGAGGTATAAACCATTTGCTTGTGTCCTTGGTTAGGGAAGGACAGGTCTTGGGATTCACAAGCTGCCTGTAAGTTGTTCAAATTGTTTGGCCTTGTTTAGTAATCTTGCCTCGGTTTCCCCATTCCACTTGCCCGGGAATTTTCCTAGCTTCTTACTCTCCTGCCTCACTCCGAGCGCTCTTCCTCTTTGAGGTTTTCCCTGGGCTCTGAACGAGGGGGCCTGCCACCTGTCTACAAAGGCAGCACCATCAGCTGGCACCGACAGATGGCAGACTGGAGGGACTAGAGGCTGACGTGTGAAAACACAGAGGGCAAAATTAAATCATGACACTTCCCAAGCTTTTAATCTCTCACTGTTTTGTCTGAAACATTTTCTTGTAACTGAATTGAGTATACTGAAAAGTTTGGATTTTTTTCAGTAATTCTACTAATGCTTTTTCAACTATAGTACTAAGTCACTGATGAATGGTTACATCAAAGAAAAAGACAACATCGCACATGCTCAGAGGAAATATGGAAGTGAGTCACAAGTATGTATTTGTACATTTGCGTAGGCCACAGGTTTTTTGACTTTCATAAGGAAACCAAGATATGTAAATAACAGCCACATTATAACATTACTCATGTGAGCGGCTAAAAACAATGGGACCACAGTCAAGTCAGGAGCCCTTTAATAAAAGGAGCAGAAGCCATCACAACAGCAGCTCTTTATCACATGGATTCAGACCCACAGCAGACCAGTCCTGCTCCTGACGTTTAACCATACTCAGAAAGAGCCCCTCAGTCCACTCCTCAGCGCTCCAACCCTCAGGGGCTTCTTTCGAACTCCCTTTCAAAGCCTTGCACAAAGAGGTTAAGCACCAGTAAGACTGTTATTAGCAGTTTTATTTCATCATCTTCATCATCATCAATACACATGCAATTTCTTCCTTCTGTGTACATGACATTGTCAAATGGGTGCCACACTCTGCCTATGGTACAAAGTTTATAAATACAATATACCAATACAAAGTTGAAGCCATTAAAAAGAGTTTAATAACAACTAGCAGATACTTAAATCTGTAGTGTTGATGGAATCTATGAAAGAGATTTAGAAACAACAAACAAACTCAAACATTAAACATTTTACTTGGGAAGAGGTGAAAGAGGAACTTTTCATGTGCCGCTGAAGGGTTTTCTAAGTCCCTCCAGGTTTACTTTCTTTCTGCTATTATCTTTAGATACTGCAAAGCATTGTGAGCGGCATCACTCTGTGCGTTGCCACAGGAAATCCCAGAGCCGTGACAGACGGTGATGGGGCTGGTGGACAGTTCGGCGAGACACTGATACTGGCCATTGGCACTCAGTTCTTCTGTAATGACATATTCAAACGTGACAGTTAATAAGTGCATATAAAGTAGACCCTTTGTATAAACAGTAGTTTTTATCATTGTTTTTATCTCTGTAAGCACACATGGTAGACTACTTCACTTAATCATCATCTTTGTTATTCTTGTGCAAACCAAAAACAAAACACAACTGCTCAGCTACAGCAGTTCTCAAATGCAGATGTGCTTCATGATCATCAGAGGGAGCTGTACAGGAAATACAGGTGTCCAGGCCTCGCCCCAGCCTGCTCAACCAGAAATGCAGGGGTGAGGGTTAAAAATGCCAGATTCTTGCATTCTTTTTTTTAAAAGCTCCTAAGGCAATTCTAATGTGGCTAGTTGGACAGTGTTTGCAAATCACTGAACCATAGCAACTTTTTAAAAAAGGAAAAGAACCATTGGTGGGAGGACTAGGGAGACCTTATTTTTCATTATGATGTCTAGGGTTATTTTCAGTACCCATCTGAACTAGGAAATACACGGCTCAGGGCAAGACCTCCTTTGTGCCTTCATGTTCTTTGGTTATAATCTGTGCAAAGAGTCCAGTTCCATCCTACACATGGGTGCAGGGGTGTCCAACCTTTTGGTGTCCCTAGGCCACACTGGAAGAAGACTTGTTGTGGGCCACACATTAAATACATTATGATACATAATCACACAAAAAAAATCTCAAAATGTTTTAAATAGATTTATGATATTGTGTTGAGCTGCATTCACAGCCATCCTGGGCTGCAGATTGGACTCCCCTGAGGGGTGTTTTAAAAACAATATCCAAACCCAGGAAACAAATGTTATCATCAACTGATGAATCATTCTTACTAACAATAACTAAATAAGCCCTAACTGGTGTGGCTCAGTGGATTGAGTGCCAGTCTGAGAACCAAAGAGTTGCTGGTTCGATTCCCAGTCAGGGCACATGCCTGGGTTGCAGGTCCCCAGTAGGGGGCGCTCAAGAGGCAGCCACACATTGATGTTTCTCTCCTTTTTCTCCCTCCCTCCCCTTTTTAAAAATAAATAAAAAAAATTTTTTTTAAAAGTTAACTTATAAAAAAGGATAAATAAGATAAGGGAAGAAGTAGAAATACGTAAGTCATAATTTGGTTAAAGTGGTCATTATTAAATGTTATTTCAGTTAGTCAATATAGTGGAAAATGTCCAGATACAATGGGATTATTTAATGCCTGAAGAGACTTTCCAGTTCTAGTAGTTAGGTTCTTTTACTTGTTTTAATTGAGGTCAAGTTCACACAACATAAAATTAACCATTTTTAAAGAGAACTATTTGATGGCATTTAGTACACTCACCACCCCCCCATCTAGTTATGAAACATTTTCATCATTTCATCGCCTCACGAGGAAACACACCTACACAGCAGCTGCTCCCAACCGGCCTGCCCCCTCGGCCACCTTTCCTGACATCTGCCTGTACTATATTCCCAGGTTTGGCCTCATTCTTGATATACTGAGACATTGCACTTGACCCCATCATTTGATCCTAAAGTAGCTGAGAAAATCGGAAGTTCTTTCAATACCCGAACACCCTACTTTCCCAGTTCTGGTAGCTCTGACAAGCTAGGTACCCACAGTTCACTGAGGCTGGAATAAGGGATATGAAATTCTTCATTTATTACACCAATGTGAAATCAAGACAATAAATGCATGTACATGCACATTAGCTAACTTTATAAATTAAATTAAAAGAAAATCCAAACTGACTTGCTTTCCAGTCTTTCCGTATTTGTCTATGTAAATGGTTAAGGGCTAGAGAAAACAGAGAAGGTGATAGCTGGGATGGGATGAAGCTATAAATTAACTTGCCCCCACTTATCTCCCAGAATTGGCATACGGTGACAAAGTAGGGACCGAGGTCTGGCCCCTACAAACTTGCTACTTCTTTTACAAACATGGGTGTCTTTTTATTTGTCAATCTTCCCATCAGGGCTAGTTTAATAGACAGTGTACCTGCAGTTACTCTTCCCTCAATGCGCTCCACCACCAACTAGCTATGTGATCTCAGACAAGTTTCTCAACCTGTCTGTGACTTACTTTCTTCACTGATATATAGGACCTACCTCATAGGGTTAGTGTGAAGATTCAATCAGTTATTATTTAATGTCCTTAGAACAGTGTCTGGCACAGAGTAAAACTCTATAATAATATTAGCTATTATTATTTTTATTATTATAACTGTAGACATGTTAGCTATTATTAATATTATTTATAAGAATGGAACATAATATATATTACTATATATATTACTGCTTTGGTAAGTATATATAGTTAGAATCTCTGACCAGTGAAATCAATTATAATAGAAGTTTTTGTTTCTCAAATATATATATATTTTTTAATATTTATTTATTTATTTATTTATCTTTAGAGGGGAAGGGTAGGAGAGAGGGAGAAGGAGAGAAATATCAATGTATGGTTGCCTCTTATGTGTCCCATGCTGGGAACTGGCCTGCAACCCAGGCATGTGCCCTGACTGGGAATCGAACCGCGATCCTTTGGTTCACAGGCCCGCGCTCAATTCACTGAGCTACACCAGCCAGGGCTCAAATATATTTTTAAAAGAAACATGTTTTGGGATAGACAAAAAACAAAACCTCGTACCTATATCCAAATATGTTATGTTAAAACCTTGTTCCTTGGCAATTTCACTAAGCAGCTGGATGTAATCTGTATTCGGAATACTGAGGAGGCTTCTTTTCAGTTGGTTTATCTTTTCACCAGGAGAATTCCTCAAGGAATGCCAAGTACATCCTAAAGAATGTCCTACTACATTTGTCTGAAAAACATAGGTGAAGATTAAGACTCTTAACTGGGACTGGTTTCCCAATTTTAAAAAAAGTACTTAGAAGGGTTTATAAAACATGTTGAAACGAATGCCATTTGGTTAACTTTCTTTTAAACTAGACGGCAATAACAAGTACACACATTGAACAAATACCATGATGTCAGGAAAAAAGAAGCACCTGTAATAATATGCTAGAAGTACTTAAAAATTCTCTTGTATAGGACAAATGTTTGGCATTCACATTTTCTGACAGTCACATTAAGACAATATTTGAGAGCACTATAAACAAATCTGCAAACTACATGACTAGCACAGTGATCTATGGATTAAAATATAAAGCAATTTTCCTATCTTTATGATTTCTTATATTAAATACCAATCATAACCAAAAGCTGTGAAGCAGAAACTGTAGAAAAGGTGAAATGTACATGTTGGGTTGGAGAAGAACAAGTTATTGAATGAATGGCAGGACGTCAGAAAGTTCTTCTCAGACTTATATCCCAGAACCCAAGTAAGCTTACATTTTCTCCTCCTTTTTTCTTTATTCTCCCTTATATCCTTCCCTTTTCACCTGTGTTTAGAAGGTTTTACATTCCCATGTTAGTATATGGTTTTCAAAATGTTTTCCTATATTATACCACTTAAAAAACCAAAGCAAGCTACTCTCTGAAGTAGGGAAACTTGATCCTTAGAGTCTTATTCATTAATGAGCCCAGACAAGAGATAAAGAAATTTTCAAAAGATCAAAGGGATGGCCACGATACAGAATTGAGTAATCTGCAGAAGTTATTAAATAGAATTTTACATTCCCTGACTAAACTTTAAACAATTTTTTAAAATCATGTAAGTTTATTCACATGCTTTAAAAAAAACACACAATGAGAACAAAGAGCTAATGAAAAGCAGACTCTTTTCCTTACCATCCCTTCACCAAAGATACCAGTTCCCCTCCCCAGAGGTACTTGCTGTTGAAGCATTTCTTCAGTACCCTTCCATAAATGTCCTATGCACATTCAAGTACACACATATGTACATATATAATCTTTTTAAACAAAAATTATAGCTTCCTCTTCTATATCTTATTCACTCTTCTCATGTCAGTGCACACATATGCACTATATTTACCAGCCTCCAACTGAGGGTTTTAGGCTGTTTCTGGTTTCTTGCTTTTAGTAACAAAGTTATAATAAAACTCCTTTGCACTTAAATGACTTTTTCTGTAGATTAATTTTTACAAGTAGAACTGCTGAGTCGAAGAATGTGCATGCTTTTCATTTTGATAAATACTTCCAAACTGATTTTTGAACCACTTTATCCTCCCATCTAATGTCTTGAAGGCTGCTTTTCTCCTCAGACCCTCACCAACATCAGGTCTTATCAAACTCTGTAGGTTTTGTCAATCTAAAAACATGAAATTAGTATATTGTTTAATGTGCATAATGAAGTTGAACATTTTTTTCTTTTATTAACTATTTGCATTTCTTCTACTTGATTGTCTTTCAAATTCAATACATCCTACATTTAGCTCATTGTCTGTTCTTCCTCCAATCTCACTCATTTTCTGTGCTCCCCAATGAGGAATGGTAGCACCATCCAGCCAGTTGCCACGCTAAAGATGTATATTTTCTCCTTTTTCCTTATTCCCCATAGCCAATCAATTACCATGCCCTCTTCATTTTAGTTGTCTAAATAACTGTTAAACCTACCATTTTTACTGCCACTCCTTTCATTTAGGCCACCATCATTTCTCATTGCGTTCTGTGACAGCTTTCTAGCAGGTCTAATATTCATTAACTCTTCGTAACACAGCCAAGTGATTTCTCTTCTCATGTAAAATAAGATCCTGTCCTTCCAGATTAAAATTCCTTAATGACTTGGTACTACCCTCAGGGTAAAGTTCAATCTCCTTAATATAGAAGTTCCTACAAGATTTAATCCCTCTTTATCTTTTGGCTGCACGGTTTGAGACTCCCTCCAAGCTGTGCTCCAGCCATACCAACTAACCTAGGGTTCCCAGACCGCATATGACGTTTCACTCCTGTTCTTTCTTCTCTCTGGAATTCTTTCCTCCTGTTCTCCTCCTACAGGTCTTGACTCAGACAGTACTTCCCCCAAGAAGCTTTCCCCAACTCCCCATCTTAACTGGATGCCTTCTCTCGTGTTCCTGCGGCAGCCTGTCAGGACCAGTCTGTGGAGTCCTTCTCTCTCTTTCAGCAGGCTGTAAGCTCCTTAGGAGCAGAGACTGTCTTATTCACTGTATGCCAGTACCCAGCACAAAGCCTGGCACAGAGTATGAGCTCACTAAAAATGTTTGCTGAGTGGCTAAATGAATGAATAAACAAAGGGATGGAAAGCCCTGTCAACCTGAAGGCAAAAATAGCTCTACAGGCCTATTTTCTTTAGATCCCAGAGTACTCTTGGTTTCACTGTGCCTCCCAAGCTCTCTCACCTGGTCGTCCTGTGACCTTGGCCCACATACAGCAAACAGATTAAACTGGGTGGTGCGTAACTAAACAGTGAAGAGGTTTTCCAACCTGCAACTCTGAAGTATCTATACAACAAGAAATCTAGGAAAGTTCCCTGTGGCAGGAGATGCTTAATCACATTAACATCAGAGCTGTATGATCTTTACTCACTAAAGAAATGTGGTTCTCTGGAGAAATATTACTGAATTTAGCAAGAAATTTCTCAGCAGCATTTCTCTTGGCTTGTTTTTTTGATGCCCCCTTTCCTAAATAAAAAGAAATGGGAGGTTTAGAAATGTGTCCATAGAGAATGGTCAGATGCATATTGCGTTTATTCAGAGAACAACCTCATAGTTTTCACATGCTACTCTAACTTCTACTGACCTGACATCTTTGCCTGTTAGCTATTAATTCTTACATTTTCAAAGGCATTTCTTTTAACAATTTATCCTTAATAGTCACATTATCTGTTTTAACAGTTACATTTCCTTATGTCTAGTTTTAATTATATTTGCTTTAATTCTGGCTAAACATTCAAATTTATCAAGGTATATTCGAATTACAACCTTTGTCTCTCAATGTTTATTTCCTGCTTATAATTTCCTATAAAGTGACAATTAGATGGAATTTCTCTAATCTGAATAAAGAAATACTAAAGTTGAAAGATACTATATATTTCACCTCCTTCCATGCTTCTGTTAGATTTGAAAATTGAGACCCAGAGACATTAAGTAATGTGCTAACTTGAAAACCAAGGACTGTATCAAGAACAGAAGTTGAGGTTCCTGCACTGGCCCACACTACCTCTCGATGGCAAAAAGTTGCTTATTAGTAGAAACTAGTATGTAGCCAAGGTAAAATTCTCTTTCAAGTCACTTTAAAAATGATAGAAACATATCTAAAAAGTTAAAATAGGAAACCTCACTAGTACTTTATTAACTGACCTTTTAAAAAAATTCTCACCCAAGGACATTTTTTCCATTGCTTTCAGAGATAGAGGGAGGGAGGGAGGAAGAGAGAGAAACATCGATGCAAGAAAGATCGATGGGCTGCCTTCCCGTACACGAATAGACTCGGGACTGAACCCATAAGCCAGGTATACGGCCCGACTGGGAATCAAACCCATGACCTCCTGGTTCTGGGACAACACTCCAACCAAGTGAGCTACACTGCCTAAGACTTAAGTGACTTTTTTCCCTCATAGTTTATGGCCTTCATGACATTGAAGTTGCTATAATTTAAAGAATAATTTCTACTTTACTTTTACTTCACTGTCATGTGTTGTCATCCAGTATCTCATTAATCGTCTAATTTTCAAATGTAAACAAGATGTTTGCTAGTCTTATCTCCTAGAATAGTTGCTGAAACACCCCCTGAGATTTTTTTTTAAGTCACTAGTACTTCAGTGAGGACTGTTTAAAGAGTTAATTACTTGTGCTTCCATTAGCAACTCATAATTTTTAAAAATGTCAAATTAAGAAGTATAAGTATCCCTAAGCCAAATACTTATACTTAAATTTATCTGTAAGAAGTTAGACAGTAGAAAAGAAGTGTATCAATTTTTTCTCAACAGAAAAATTTGAAAATTTATCACAACAGAAATTTCTATGGCCATTCATCATTTGAAGTCAAATGTCTTCAATTGTATAAGGGTAAAAAGATGTTAAGTACCAGTTTCCATAAATGACTCTAGCCTGCAAATTGTGGTATATTCTCTTTTATGAGCAGGTCCTCCCTCCTGGGAAAGGGTATATTCAGGAAGTCTCCAGCCGTGATGAATAGCCAATTCCTAGAAAATTAAGATAAGGCTTTAGTAGTAATTTTTACTATGCAATGGTTTAATCACATAAATGATATTCCTTCATGATTTTGATCTCATTTCTATTTATATATTTAAAAGAATAATGATATTCTGCAATGGAAAAATTAGGGAAGATCCTATATTTACCATAGATATTCCTGCATTTTATAGCTTGTACTGAAGTAGTTTCCTGCTATGAATGGTTCTTCCATTAAGCCACAGTAAGCTGATGTCATAGGATTCAAATAGGAAGACAAACTACTATCGCCCTCTTTGGAAACATCAGAGAGGCGCTGTGTAAGTCTCACTGCCAGCAGTTCCTGTAGCCTCTCCCCGCCTAGCTACAGACTTCCATACCATAGCTGGTGAACTACTGTATTTGATCAAGAGCAAAGGAGGAGTAGAGAAAGCAAACAGATTTGAATGAGGTAGGGAAAAAAGCCACAGAAAAACTCATAGCGCAAGAAAGAGACCAAAGGACTGGCCAGATAACAGGGAGTAGAGTTGTCCAACAGAGCACATGGATAACCTGCAAGAATATTCTGCAAGGACAAATTCAAAGCTGCGCGCACGCGCACACACACACGTATATATTTTGTAGAATAAGCAAATAAACAGACTGCTTTCCTATTCTTGAATTAGGTTACCCAATATGGGTTCTTTAAAGTCTTCTGTCTCAACAGAAATAGAAAGAGGTTTATCACAAGAGCGGCAAGAAATATTCTTAAAGTATAAAACACTCTAGCCACGTGCACTGAGGTCCTGTTAATCTCAAATGAGAATTCCACAAACCAAAGGCAGATACTGCATATGGAAGAAAATCCAGAACATAAGTAAGTAGGAAAATAATGTCAAGTCAGCACTATACTATCTAATGGCATAACTTGGAAAACAAAGTATTATACAATCTTATCTTTAAAACATCAATTCCCTGTTTCAGCCCTTGATTTGTATCAATTTATGACATCTTTGTTCAGTAGACAAAATGTTAAGTGTGGAAAAACTATATAACTTACCTGTAATGACCCAATAGGATTAAGCTGGTTCTTTGGTTGCTTGGAAGGGTCAGGCATTAAGGGGTCAGGAACTGCAAAGCTAAACATTTTTTTAAAGTGTTATAAAACCAAATAATTTCCTCCAAATTATTAAATACACGAAAAACATTTTCTGCTTCACTCACTATGCTTTTGTTCTCGCTGTTCCTTTTACATGGAGTGCCATTCTCTCCACGTTTGCCATGAGAATCTGTACTATCCATCTTTCCAGGTAATCTCAAATGCCACCTTCTAAAAAGCCTACCCTTTTATCCCGAAGGAATATAATGTCTTTCTCCTCTGAGCCACTATAACATTTGGTTGGAAACTTTCTTAAGCAAACTATTTCAGCATAATTTATACACTCTTACAAACACATGAAGTTTGACCACCCCTCACCATAATTCTCGTGTTCAGATTGTAAAATCCTTGATGGTAGGGCCCATTACTTACCTCATAAACCTTCTAGTACTTTGTATATAATTGGTGATAAATAAAATGTATTTAAACAAAGCATGCTATTGTTACAACTACACAAAAAGGAAAGACTAATAATTAGTCAGGAAATTTAGCCCGTGAATAATATGAATCATAAATGCAGCTTTTTTCCATTTAGATAACTATGAAAGAAAAATCAGTTTGATATATCACCTGCTCTACGCCAGGATAATCCTTCTAAGATTTACATGCATTGTATGTAGATACAATAGCTGGCCTGCACAAATCTGGTTTCAGCATGTGAGGACTGTGATTAGAAAAAAAAAGAACAGTTTCTTCTAAGTAGTTTGAAACACTAGCTACTAGGGTGATGGGTGCCTGACACTGAATAGGCTACATTCTAAGGCTACTATCACCTAGGCAACTGAAGAATCATTTCTTCCATGACAAATTAGATTCAGTTATTGCCACTCCCTCAAGTTGCTTTTCTACCAGAAGTTCAAGCTTTATATGGGCTGATGAGATACACGTATTTCCTTACAATGCTGCATGCCTAAGCTACCCAAATAATTGTGCTGGAGACGTGAGAAAGTCTCTGTATTAAATCAGGCCACTTGAGACCTCATTACAGCTTAGTAATAATTCACATCTTATCCATAAAGTAGCACGAATATACAGGGTGCGGCAAAAGTAGGTTTACAGTTTCTCATGTGGAAAACAATACAAATTAATAAGAAGTAATACAAAAATAAACTCTGTGTTTTGCGTACCCACAGCTGTAAACCTACTTTTGCCCCACCCTGTATAGTAAAGTGTTATCTCTTTTTTTGCTGACAAAGTGAGTGCCCATGTGCAAGAAGCACATGGCCATCACCAGCAAGGGGGCGATCCAATACCTGCTATTCCATCCGGAATGTCTAAAAAGCTGGCATAGATCAATTATACTGTATGACCCTAGAGAACCGAGAACCATTGTATGAAATCCAAGGCTCACACTGGTTAGTTCCAAACTATCAAAATGGTTACAAGAACTTAGAAAAAGGGAGCAGCACTGTATACGAACTAAATACATCCCTAAGTCAAAAGTTTTGCTATGGCTGGGAAACAAAAACCCATCCTAAAATCCCATGGACTTCTCTGTCAGTCATGAACAGAAATACCAAATTGTACTGCAAATATATCTGACTGCATGCAGAGAAGCAATGGAAGGCACGCAGTATTCCAGGAGGCACCCTTCAGAGGCCAAAGGATACTGCTTTATGACATGGGAGGTGCTCTAGGACCAGTATTCTTTCCAAAAGTAACTAAATGGATAACCAACTTATTTTGGAAAGATATGTCAAAATTAACACCCCATGTAGTATCATCTTGCATTTGGCATACATTCTATAATAAAGGGAAATCTTTTTGTCTCCTTCCAAATTGGAATTCCTAAAAGAGTGCTCGCAGCTGATCTCTTCCCATATCACACCTTGCTTTCCTCAGTAAGAAATAATTACGCTCAGACATTGGCCAGAAAAGCTCTGGTTTTCTACTGCTGCACCCCATCTGGGAAAAAAAGCTTAGCTCAAGAGAGCCTTCATTTAATCGTTAATTGCTGGGTTTAATTGCTTAAGGATAAGGTTGTCTTTAATGGATGATAGGTTTTCACAAGGAGTAAGATTTTAGAGCTAGATACTAAAAACTGTTCACTCTGCTGCTTTTGTGAGCATGTTCAAACTTTTAATCTTACCTCAGCCATGATATTTTTGAGCTGCAGAATACAAAGAAATTTAGCTCACCAAATACTTGCATTGGCTTTCAAAATGTTTATGGCAGCCTCTGCAGCTCTGTGTTTCGCCAGCTTCTTACTTGTACCTTCACCTGAATTAAGGTTAACAACAACAAAATAGATACTGTGAAAATGTGAGGCTTGCAGAGATGTTTTCATAATACAAAACAAAGTCACCGCACTAGGTAATAAAAACATACTGCAAATATGCTGTAATAAAATATTCACCACATGAAACACATTTAAAAACCCACGATTTTAAAAGTTCTATGTATTTAATTCTATGTATACCTGAATTAAAAACCCACATTATGTCTATATTATATGTTTGTTACATAAAATGGTAATAAAGTAAACCATGTCATACCTTCTGAAGAAATGTAACTTAGTATTTTATTCTTCCCCTATTTACAGAGAGAAATTCTTCTGTAGCCAGAAGTTTCCTTTATGGGAGCCACTTATACAAAATGTGCACAATTTTATTCTAACAGCCCGTCCTACACTGGATTAAACCCCTTGACTGGCTGTAGTCCTGCCCATTTACTTATCGGCGTGAGAGGAATTACACAGGGAAGAAGGAGAGAGCTCCTCAGTCTTCCATACAATCTGTATCCTTCAAATGGGTAGCCAAGGGGGTGGCAGGGGATAGGCCTGACTAATCACTAATCCTGATGCCTAATTTCAGTACGTAATCACACTTAGTAAATGGTAAATTCAATCTTTTTCCTTCTGTGTTCAAACTAGGTGTTGAGAACCCTTCAGAAGTGGTATCAGAATACTCATGTCCATTCCACTGGTGGAGGAAAGAAAAGAGACAGGGAATGATTTTCAAGTGTGACCCTCAAGGGTCAGAAGACACATACACCATACTCATTTATCCACTACCAGAGGTAGGGAACTAAGTGGAGTCCCTACCTTTGAAGAGCAGAAACCCTACTGTGGAATTTATTCTGTAAACAGGCATCTGAAATATGGAATGGTACATGTGACAACAGGCCTAAGTGCAGGCTGCAGGGGCGCACACAAAAGGGGCAGCTCTCTCACTCTCAGTAAGAATTCATTCAGAAAGTTTCATGAAGGAAGGGATACGTAAGTGAGGACGTGAAAGTTGAGTGAAAGCTAGTAATGTGAAGCAAGCTAGGGGTTAAGAACAATCTAGGCAGAGAAGAGGCGAAGGCTCAAAGGTAAAGAGCATGCTGATGTTCTCAAGAGTACTACATAGTTGGGTACCACAAGAGCTTGAAGGAAGAAATTTTGAGATAAAAGGCTAGAGTTGGAGGGTAGGAGGAGAAGTCAGAGAACAGTCTCCTAAATTTGTGCTCCTCAAACTCTAATGTGCATAGGAAGTGTCCAGGAATTTTGTTAAAATGCACACTCTGGTCCAGTAGGTCTGGCAAGTGCTCAGGTGATATCAACGCTGCTGCTGATTGCATTTGGAACAGCAAAATTCTCAATTATGTTAGCGAATCTGTATTTATCCCAGAGGGTTATGGGGCCATCACTGGGTGGATTTTAACAAGTGGAAGTACATGAACAGACTTTAATTCCAGAAAGAACACTCTGGTTGTTGTGTGGAGAATGGATACAAGACTAGAAATTGGAAGAACAGCTACAGGATTGTAGCCATAATCCAAGTGGAAGATGACAGTGGCCCAATCAGTAGCAAAGGGAAGAGGAGAGAAGCAGACAGATTCAAGATATTTAGGAAGATTTGGTGACAGACTGGACAGGAGGCAGAGGGAGGGGAAGAAGTCAAGGAGATGAGACCCAAATTTCTACTATGAGCCAATGGGGATGGTGGTGCCTTTACTGAGGTAGGGAAAGCAGGGAGAATTTGAGAGAGAAGATGGATTCAGTTTGAGTCAATGAGTGGTTGAGGTGCCTTTGGGCCATCCAAAGAGATATCCAGACAGTACAGGCTGATGCACTGTTCTGTAACTGGGCCTGGGTTGAAGAAAGAGACTTCAGAATTATCAGCTGTTAGATAGTATTTGAAGCTGTGGAGCAGATAGGCTTATACTGGAAGATAAGGCAGAGTATGGAGAGTATGGGGCCTGCATAGAATGGTTGCCGTAGGTTGTTGATCTCTGGTCTGTAACACAGTGAAGGGGGAAGGCCACTTTTTCTTAAATTTCCATATAATATTTAAAAATAGACCAGGTAAAGAAAGTTATGCATTGTTGATTCTATGGTTCATATGATACCTCCAATTCACCTGTCTCACACAGACAAACTTTAAAAGTGTCTTAAAGTGGCTTCTGTGATAATAGCAGACTTGAGATTTTCAGGGTCACAAGTGATGCCTTCAGATTACCAGACAATAGAACTTCAGCCTTCCTGCTGAATTTTTTTCTTGATATTCTTCCAAATTAAATTTACTATTCAATATTTTTTGTTTGCAATTAAATAGATACAGAAGAAATAAAATGTCTACCTTTACAAATGGGCAGCTTCAGTTATAATTTGCTCAAACTCACAGACCATAATAATGTGAGTTTGAGCTCTGAAACATCATTGCCATTTGATCTTAGGCATGTTACTTATCTCCGTGAGCCTATTTCCCCATGTATTAAAAGAGGAGATAATAGCTTATTAAAACACCTGTACAGTGTCAGGAACTAGAAGTTGCTATGCAATCAACATAGAGTATTTGAGCCTTTTGCCTTCCTCGTTTTGCTTGGATACCGAATCAAACGTGGCACAATGAGCCCAAAGGGCCAAATGAGTCCATACAGAAAAGTGAGACGCTCAGAAAATTCTAGGGTCATGCCCCCTGGCATCTTTTATAAACTATGAAACTATAAAACTTGACAGCACCTACTGATCCAGCTATGGCTGCTCCAAGAACCTTTCCTGATTCTCCCTAATTCTTGGAAGAAGAACCCTAGGAGGATCCTAGGATGTTTCTGAGTTTCTCTTGGTATCTGGGAAAGAGAAAATTAGGGAAAGAATCAGTGAAATTGTAAAATCCCAATGGCCTGAGATGAGAGGTATGTTTCAAGAACCTGCTTCTCACAGCTGTCTTGAGTAAGAAGGGCACTTGTCCAACTGATAAGCAATACCAAGTCTGGACCGCCAACCCGCATGGTCGTCGGGGGTTAACTGTGCATACAGACCTGTGCAGGTTATGTCACCAACGGTTACTCTGAAGGTGAAAGTGGGCACGTGTATTTGCATATCGGATCTTTCACATTCATAAACAGGGACGTTCTTGGTCTTCATGCCGTATTCGTGTAATACCTGAATCGGTGTTTTCCCTGGTTTAGCTGTAATCATCTTCCCCAAACTGCAAAGAGAAAAAGGTGTGGTTTGCATGTCAAAGCAGGGAGGGAAGCAGAAGACTACAGAGGCTAGTTCTGACCATCATCAACAGTGACGCGAGAGGCGCCAAAGCTGCCGGCGGCCAGAACTGGCAAGGCGCTCCATCTGCCGGCTCCACTGCGGAGGCACCGATCGGGGGGATGCAGAGTGAGGGACATCTTTAGGGAGGTAACTTGAATGAGGGTAGAGCCGATTTGCTGGGGAACAGAGGTGCCGCAGCCTCTCAGGACTAACCCACAAATCCCAATCCCCTGGAGGCCCCAACCACCTCCCCCTACTCTACAAGCCACCGAAGGAGGCAAGAGGGGCGGGGCCCGGCTGCAGACCCCGGCGGGCGCACCGCCAAGAGGGCGGGGCTGAGTGCCAGCTGATCAGCCCGCAGCCGAGGGGGGACAGAGCGCCAGGAAGGGGCTTTACCCACAATGCCGCTGGAGAGCCGGGTGGTCCGCCCCCACTTCCCCAGCCCCCCTCCCTGTGGCCCCGACGGCCTGCGCGCTGACCTGAAGGTCCCGCTGTCCTCGCGCTCCAGCGGTGGGGCCGCGGCGCGATGCCGGCTCTGGGACATGGCGAGAAGGGAGGGCTCGGCGGCGGGAGGAAGAGCGGCGCGAATTGACGTCCTCGCTCTTTGGGTCGGCGACCCCTGAGAGAAACGTTCCAGAGCCGCCGCCTCTTCCTCCCCAACTCTCCTCCTCTCTTTCTCCGACCCCCTCCCTCTCTGCTCCCCTCCTGCGTCCCTCTTGCGAAGGGGACGGTGGGGGCGGAGGCGGGGCCTTCGTGCTGCAACGCTGGTCCAGGTTCCCGGCCACACCTCTTTGCTGGCGGGGTTCCCGGCCCCTCTCCAATCCTGGCCCTGCCCACTGGCTCCCAGTCTCCTCAGCGCTCGGCCCCGCCTCTTTCCCTCCAGGTCCCGCCCCCTCTCCCAACCCAAGCGCAACCCACCTTGCGGTTTGGGGGCTTCTCTGCACCCAGTCATCTGGCCTCATGGTGGCCACAGTTCTGTGTCCTTGAAAGGAGGCCGTTTCCTGCCCGGGGAGGCTTGTCGGGCAGCAAGCCTCACAGAGACTGTAGGGCTTGAAGCTCAGCCTTTCGTGGTGTTTGTTTTTTTTTTTTGGACTGCGGGAAGGATGAGGGCTGCGTCGCTTTAAGAAAAAGATTTCAAAATTCCAAATGCAAATAGAGAGCGTCCCTGGGGTTGGCCCCGAAGCTGGAGACGTGGTATATCAGCCTCTGAAGGCTGCGGTGGGCTCTTCCCTCGGAGTACAGCCTTTAGGACCTTGCGGGGACGTCCAGAGAAAACCCCCACCATCTCTGTTGCCTCATGGGCTTCATTGTTTATTATAATAGGCTTTCGTAGTGAGTTAAATGCTGGGTCTGCAGATCCCAGCAAAAACCCCTAGGTGTAAAAGAAGGCTTTTCTGTGGACCGGATTTCAGTTAAATACTGTTTCTGCACACCTGTGGTGTTCTTTGTAATGGCGTTTGCCTGGGATGCACCACCTTTGGTAGGGCTCAGACAGCGACATTGGATGCCGAATCGCTTCTCTAGGGGTTTGCTAGCCACTTGCAGAAATGACTCCATGTGCTTGCCCGGTATTCTGGAAAAATGGCTTTGCACAATACTATTCGCAGAAGGGACATTATTAAAAACTGATATTTGGGGGGTCCATGAGAGCCCTGGATATTTGAAAGCAAATTTTTAAAAATGTCCAGAATCTGATCAAATTGACTTACATTATTTGAGGCTTGAATTAAACCTATTCTTTCTTCCTCCCCTACCATAATATATGTGTGTATATTGATTACTACCCACTAATGTTCTGTTTTAATGATTATCTTGTGAATACCACGTAGCCATTATTTCAAAATACAGCAGAAAGTAAGGCCTGTTTGACTGTGGTTGGTAGGTAATAATATGGATGCAATAATTTATAGTTTTAATTTGTTATTTCACCTAAAATGTCATATGGTGTGCTTGAGTGTGATACTGTTATGCTACAGAATTACAGGTTTATGATTTTGTAATAAAGGGGTATTATTTGTGCCAGGTCCTGTATATTAACATCCACATAACTATGGAAATACAGTATTTCGGCACTCAGATTTGTTTCTACAATGTTTTTGTTTTTTTTTTTAGCCACCAGATTCTTTTAAAACAAGCCAAAACCTGTATAGTTCTCTTTAAAGGTTGACCAACTGGGATAATAATGATGAAAAATAAATGCAGCAGGATCTCCTTTCAAAGAGATGTATGTCCGAGTGCCATCTTCAGAGTAAGAAACCCATATGTCAGAGTTTATAGTTATTTATATATAACTTGGTTTTCATTTAGTATTTTATGAAGACCTGCATACAATCATTTTCTTTAGTCTGTGATTTTATTATATTAATTATTTAGTTTTATAATCATACAAGGAAAATGAATGAGATGTTCAAACAATAAATTGTATAATATAAGGATTGAAAACAACACTCTTTTGTTGCCAAAGTTGGCATGATGGACGTGCGAAGGAATTTCCTTTGGACTAGGTATACTGTAGTTGGTGTCCAGGGATAATGTTAGTGCCTAACTGCATTGTTCCCTCTGGAACATAGGGCTATATGTTTCCATCAAAACTGGCAAACTGACTTCCGGCCAAGATGGAGGCATAGGTGGACACACTATGCCTCCTCTCACAACCAAAATTAAGGACAACAAATATTTAGAAACAAGAAAACAACCAGAACTTATAGAAAATTGAACTGTACGGAAGTCCAACAACCATTCATCAGACCGGTAAGAGGGGCGGAGTCATGGCAGGAAAAAGTGGAGGTGCAGACCCGGGCTCCCAGGCAGCAGTGGCTGGCAGTTCCCAGGTGTACAGGCGGTGGGCTAGTGGACCCCAGGCCCAAAGGCGGCGGCTAGCGGACCCTGGGCACAGGGTGGCAACTGTGCAGACCCAGTGAGGCTGTGCAAGGTGGCTGGCTGACCAGGTGGTCCCACATTCATGCACAGATAATCCAGGCGAAGGGGAAGCGGCAGAAGGGACTGGAATCCAAGAGAGAGTGGATCAAGAGCCATTGTTTCCTCTCAGACCCTGTCCCCACATACAGCATCACTACCCAGCGACTGGGCTGCCCCACCCTGGGGAACACCTAAGGCTCCACCCCTCACTACATAACAGCCGTGATCAGACAAAAAAAAAAAAAACCCAAACCCAAAAATGGCTCAAACAGGAGAACAAATAAAAGCTTCAGAGCCAATTCATCTAAGCAACCAAGAGATAGCCAACCTATCAGATGTACAGTTCAAAGCCCTGGTGATCAGGATACTCACAGAGTTGGTTGATTTTGCTCACAAATTAGATGAACAAATGAAGGCTACAATAAGTGAAATGAAGGAAAATGCACAGGGAACCAATAGAGATGGGAAGAAAACTGGGACTCAAATCAATGGAGTGGACCAGAAGAAAGAAAGAAACAACCAAACAGAAAACAAGAAAGAAACAAGAATTCAAAAAAATGAGAAGAGGCTTAGGAACTTCCAGGACATCTGTAAATGTCCCAACATCCAAATTATAGGGGTACCAGAAGGGGAAGAAGAAGAGCAACAAGTGGAAAACTTATTTGAACAAATAATAAAGGAGAACTTCCCCAATCTGGCAAAGGAAATAGACTATCAAGAAGTCCAGGAAGCTCAGAGAGTCCCAAAGAAGTTGGACCCAAGGAGGAACACACCAAGGCACATCATCATTACATTAGCCAAGATGAAAATGAAGAAGAGAATTCTAGAAGCAGCAAGGGGTAAGGGGACAGTCACCTACAAAGGAGTTCCCATCAGACTGTCAGCTGATTGCTCAAGAGACCTTCCAGGGAAGAAGGGACTGGAAAGAAGTATTTGAAGTCTTGAAAGGCAAGGACCTACATCCAAGATTGCTCTATCCACCAAAGCTGTCATTTAGAATGGAAGGGCAGATAAAGTGCTTCTCAGATAACGTAAGTTAAAAGAGTTCATCATCACCAAGCCCTTATTCTATGAAATGTTAAAGAGACTTGCCTAAGAAAAAGAAGATAAAAATATGACAGTGAAAAGACAGCAAACTCACAGCTATTAAGAACCACACCTAAAACAAAAGCAAACTAAGCAAACAGCTAGAACAGGTACAGAACCACAGAAATGGAGATCATATGGAGGGTTAGCAACAGGGGCATGGGAGGAGGAGAGAGGGGGAAAAGGTACAGAGAATAAATAGCATAGACGGTGGGTAGAAAATAGACAGGGGGAGGGCAAGAATAGTGTGGGAAATGTAGAAGCTAAAGAACTTATGACACATGGACATGAACTAAAGGAGGGGGACGTGGGTGGGAGGTGGTGTGCAGGGTGTAGGGGAATGATGGGGGAGAAATGGGACAACTGTAATAGCATAATCAATAAAATATATTTAAAAAATAAAAAAAACCCCAAACTGGCAAACTATTAACTTTGACCCTTTTTAAGGCCATTGGTAGTATTTTAAAATTATTAGTTTTCTGTGTTTATTGTAGTGCTATAGACTGCAATTTCCAATTGCATGTACTCTTAGTATATCATTTTACACTCTTGATCTATAATTCATCACCTGAGCACACCAGGGGAGGCAGTGTTGTGAACAGTACACTGTAAACTACTTGGTGGAACCATGCTTTGTATTTTTAACGTGCATAATTGTATTTAAAATCAAGTAAGCCTTAGTTTTGTGCCTGATTTTCTTTGAAAATATGGATTTGTTATCTGAAGGGTGCAGTTGATGACGTTTTGATACTATATTAATATGTTTGCTGCTGCTACCAAGAGCTTTGTCAAGCAAGTTGGAGATGGAGGGAGATTAGTTCCTGTTCCAAGCCTTAGTGAGGCTGACAAATACCAACCTCTAAGTCTGGTGGTGAAAAAGAAGCGATGCTTTCTGTTTCCTAGATGTAAATTTACCTCGACACCTTTTACACTGAAAGATATTCTTCTAGGAGACAGAGAAATTTCAGCTGGTAAGTTTAAATGTGTGTTTGGGAGTGACTCCTCATTCAGCTATATTATTGGTAATCCAAACTTGGCCCACAGAGACTGTTTATGTTTATAATATTTATACATTTTCACTGATAAAAGCAACTTTTATTACTATGGCAGTAATAATATTATTATGATTAACAGTGCCTAAAGTTTACAATAGTATCAAATCTCTTATTGATCAAATAATTTTCAAACCTATTTTATAAGATTATTTATTGCATCATTTTATTTCAATTATTTATAAATTGTTTTAACCAAATCAATGTAGAATATGACATAATACATTTATTTATAAAATAGAGGTATTATTTAGTCCTACCTATCTCACATGGTCAAGTGAGATTAAAGTAATTTGTATTTATTTTTTATGATTCACTTTACAGTTGGCAAACTGAAATATATTACAGACTAGGTTAGAAAATAAATTGACATTTTGAAAAATTATTTCTTAAAAACACCTGTTTTTCTTTCAACTACCTAGTGGATCTTGATACTTAAGAAGTTCTGTTGAATTTGAGTTCATTTTAAGTACTCTGGCTATTTATTTCTTATTTTCTAATTAATTGAACTGCTATTTTTAAACTTGGTTTAAAACACTGCCTTTCTCAACATTTGGGTAATCAAATCTTAAACAGTAAATTAATGTGTTACTATATGTAATCTACTTTAGATGAATTCATGACATTTGAAAAATACTAATTTTCTTTTTTTAAAAGGTATTTCATCTTATCAGTTACTGAATTATGAAGATGAATCAGATGTTTCACTCTACGGAAGGCGAGGCAACCATATTGTGAATGACGTTGGGATTAATGTTGCTGGATCAGATTCTATTGCAGTCAAAGCTTCATTTGGTGTGGTAACTAAGCACGAAGTAGAAGTTACAACGTTACTCAAGGAAATTACTACACGGTCAGTATAATAATCCTTACATACTTTAGCATTTTCATCAAATATTTTAATTTTGTGAATTTATTATATAGAATGATTAAAACATTCAGGTTATACTTTACTATTGTAATATATTTGTTTGAAATAATACAAATTACTAATATATCCAAACTTTGGATACGAGTAGATATCCAAAACCATTTGGGTTAGACAGACTTTTTAATTGTCCCACAAAATTGCTTTGAATCTGAACAGATTTGTTAAATTATTAGATTAGAAGAATAAAGGAATCTGCTTACAACAAATATACTAAGAGAGTCTCTCCAATAGACTCCTGTAATAAGCATGTTTTAAGAAAATAGAAAAGGGAGGCAGATTATTAAATTTCTTTCAAGCCTACTTTCTGACGTGTATTAAGCCTGCCTTGATTTACTTTAGTTAAGGTAGACTGTGAATGAGTAACATGCTAGCAAAAAATGTACTGGGTCGTATGTAACCAGATGGCATAGATTCTTGTGAATGTCTCTTGTTTATTTTAGAAAAATTAATTTTGACCACAGCCTGATACGTCAGTCGAGGAGCAGCAGAAAGGCAGTGTTGTGTGTGGTCATGGAGAGCATTCGAACCACGCGGCAGTGCTCCCTGTCGGTGCACGCTGGGATTCGCGGGGAGTCCATGCGGGTAAAGCCACGCTCACCTGGGTTCCTTTCACTGAAAAGCTGCAAGGGGGATATTTGGAAAAGTACTCAATTTCTAATGAGACTTGTGTATTTTGTCAAATGTTGAGATTAAAGGACTGCAATGATATATAGGATTCTGCAGTAATGGTTTTTAGAATGTGAAAATCAAGAAAATTGCATTCTCAACACATGTAATAAAATGCAAACAAAACACCAATCCTTGTGATATAATGTGCATCCCTCCCGTTGCTATTTAAGTGCTGTTTTAAGAATTAAAAATTAGGTACTTTTGTGAAGTTGTTGATTTTAAGTGATGCAGTTTATACTTAAATTTTAAAAGTTGAATTTATATTTTTATATTAATTTTTCTAAAATATTGTCAATGACTAAA
Organism: Glossophaga mutica; assembly: GCA_039655065.1. Classification (NCBI taxonomy): domain Eukaryota; kingdom Metazoa; phylum Chordata; class Mammalia; order Chiroptera; family Phyllostomidae; genus Glossophaga; species Glossophaga mutica. Next base: position 46,303,499 of record CM077306.1, on the reverse strand, counting down.
CTTACTTTGTTCAATGTTAAACCCTTCAAAAAATGTCAAAAGTAATTTGTGTTTATTATCTCAATTATATTTGTCCTTGTCATTTACATAATGATGACACATAATAATGACTTGATTGGTTTTGTTAAAACAAATTATTAGAAAGATAGGGTTCAATGATTATCTTTTCAAGTCTTTGAAAATAAAGGCTACATTTAGCTGCCCACCAAATTACTTTGGACAAATTACTTTGTTTAAACAAATTACTTTGTTTAACGTTGGACGATTTGGGCTTGAACAATTACTTGTTGGTGATTGCTTTGGAAAGCTGCTGGAAGCTCTAGGGGCTTTGGAACAGTAGACAGGATAGGCTAAAAAAGCTGTCTCACTAAAACACAGTTGGTGTGCAGTTGAAAGAGAAAGGCTTCTGTGCCCTAGAGCTGTACTGTTGTGGTGGCACTAATCATTGGCTCCAGTACCAAAGTAAGTGAGAAAGGGATGAGTAGTATTTCCTGACATAGCACATGAGTTCCCATCGGACCATTTGGACCTTTGCTGTAAAGTTTACTTTGAGTAGGACAATTCTTTACTTGGAGAAGTGGGTTTTTTTTTTGTTTTTTTTTTTGGTGGTATTGTTTCTCGAAAAAACTATCCTTACAGGTTATGCTCCTTAATAATGTTATTTTTTTTCCCCTATAGTTTCACTTTATGGATGAACAGAATCCCAGGGGAAGGGACAAAGCTATTGTTTTTCCAGCACATACAACCATAGCTTTCAGTGTTTTTGAACTCTTCATTTACTTGGATGGTGCCTTTGGTAAGTGAATGATTTACATGAAACACTGAATTGATTAAATTTTTAAGAATTTAATAGGAAACACACACATGCACACACACCCTTTCTACTTACAGCAGAATGATGCTCTTAGCACCGTCAATTTTGTGCGTGGTGGAGTAGTTGTGAGACAGCTGCAGCCCCTGCTTGCCCAACACCTCTTTCCTGCTTTGTGGTACAGGCTCTAGACTCCCACCGCCCCACTTACATTACAGATAAGAGCTAAAACGCAATCCACTGACAAAAGTATTTATTTCTTGACCTGCATGGTGAGATAATACATGATCTTCTAATAGGTAGTTTTTTTTTTTGTTTTTTAAATATTTATTTATTTATTTATTTTTAGAGGGAAAGGGTAGGAGAGAGGGAGAAGGAGAGAAATATCAATGTATGGTTGCCTCTCATGTGTCCCATGCTGGGAACTGGCCTGCAACCCAGGCATGTGCCCTGACTGGGAATCGAACCGCGAACCTTTGGTTCACAGGCCCGCGCTCAATCCACTGAGCTACACCAGCCAGGGCTTCTAATAGGTAGTTTTTGATGTTGGCAAATAGAGGAATAAATAGATAGCAACATGTATGAAGATGTTAGGGCACCCAAACGAGTGGGCCCAAAGAAAACTTTATTTATTTTTTAGATTTTATTTATTTATCTTTAGAGGGGAAGGGAGGGAGAGATGGAGAGAAATATCAATGTATGGTTGCCTCTCATGTGTCCCCTGCCAGGAACTGTTGCTGGGAACTGTCCTGCAACTCAGGCATGTGCCCTGACTGGGAATCAAACCATGATCCTTTGGTTCTCAGGCCCGTGCTCAATCCACTGAGCTACACCAGCCAGGGCTCCAAAGAAAACTTTAATTTTACCTATCATGGCTTTCCCCCAAACTTTCCCTAAAAATAATCTTAGAAGTACAAATACTTCCTATAATGTTGCCACCTTATATAATACCTCAGTGCAGCTGACTTTAGATTTCTATACTTCAAGGTTAGTAGCCAGCTCAAGTCCAGGGGCAGGCCACATGACCAGGCAATGAGTGCTCTAGCCATGGTTATTTCTAAACCTTTTTAGACCTGTTTATGTTTGTTTCTGCAGTTCTGTGGGAAGAGAGAAGGGGAAGTCCAGAAACAAAATAAAACATGCAAAGTAAATTCTATTCAGGACATTTCGGCTACAGGTTTTTGCAATTATATTGATAGTTTGAAGGAGTGTGAACTGATAGAGCTAATATATCCATCCAAATTTAAAGTATGCATATACTTCAGCCTTGCACATTTAGAAATTTATCCTATAGATATATTTACATGTGTGAAATGATAAGGATATAAGGATATTCAGTTTGTAATAGCAGAAGAATGAAGATAACCTTAAGATCTGTTATCAGCAACTTGTTAGTGTGCATCCACACAACAGAATACTAAGAATGAAATTGCACTATGTCCTGACATCGAATAATCTCTAAGAGGTATTTGAAAGAAATGTGTGCACTTTGTAACTTTTTGAGCCTAAAGAGTTTTACAGACATATGTACACATACATACATACATACATACATACATACGTACGTACATGCTCCTTTACACTTATAAAATATGTGGAGCATTTCTGGAAATAAACACAAGAAAGTTAATGGTTGGTTACCTCTGGGGTGGAAAACTGAGGCTGGGGTCAGTGTAGACTGGAGACTTCTTTGTCACTGTATCCCCTTTTTGTATTCTTTGAATTTTGTACCATCTGAGTTTACCTTTTCTCAAAAAATGTAAAATTTAACCTAAAAGATGCAATGATGGGCATGTACCAGAATTCACCAACCACAACTACATCAACCACAAAATATGAATTCAGGTTATAACATCTTCTACATTTCTTTTATAGACCTTTGTGTCACTTCAGTGTCAAAAGGAGGATTTGAAAGGGAAGAAACAGCAACATTTGCACTGTTCTACAGATTGAGAAATATACTCTTTGAAAGAAGTATGTCCATTGAACAGTATTTCAAATGCATTTTTTTTAACTTCTGGGCTTAATACTTAAGATTGTCTATTAGTAATCTTGTCTATTAAGAATTTAAATTTAAAAGCCAAATTATTTCATGACTAGTTGTTTAGATTCGTGTGATTATAAATGCTGTTTGGTTATATGGTTTTTTTATTTGTCTTCTGACACATTTCTCTTTTGTGTCCTTTTAGATAGAAGAGTGATGGATGTCATTTCTCGTTCACAGCTTTACTTAGATGATCTTTTTTCTGACTACCATGACAAATCTTTCAGCATGACTGACATTTCCCTCAAAGAAGGGACGCACATCCGAGTTAACTTACTTAATCACAACATTCCAAAAGGACCTTGCATTCTCTGTGGAATGGGAAACTTGAAAAGGGAGACGGTTTACGGGTGCTTTCAGTGCTCCGTCGATGGGCAGAAGTACGTGAGACTTCATGCAGTTCCTTGTTTTGATGTTTGGCACAAGAGAATGAAATAAAATGAAAAAATGAATGTATTTGCCTGTGTTTAAGGTGCAACTGTGCCACACACCTTTCCAAAATTCTCTAGGTTCTCTTTGATGAACGGTGGCAAGTTAAAGAGGGAGAGGAAAAGGAAATTAATCTCTTGGGCATCATTTTCCCAATCTATAAAGTGGAGATGATGATAATGATAAAATCTTCTCATAAGTTGTCATGAAAGTTAATACTTTTTATTTAAAAAAGGCTTAAATATAAAATAAGAATGTAGATGTCCGTAAAATCTGCCAGCTGCATTAGAAGTACTTTGGGGATTTAGTCCACCATTTTAGGAAACTTTTACATACAGTGTTTTTTGAAATACCAGTTTTATTTTAATTAGCTTTTAATTAAATTTAAGGATGAAAAGAATGTACAAGAGGTGACTTTATGGTGCTTTAAGTATTGCCTTATGTCTGGTAAAATGAGAAAAATGTGTTAATAATTTAATGTAACCCTAAATGTTTAATTGCAGTATCAGATTAAAAGCACACCGAGCTCAGTGTGGGGCGTTACACACACAGGTAACAGGGCGACTGAGAGGAGTTAGGGGCTGCTGTTCTGTTCTGTACATGTGCTTGCCAGTTTGGGCTTTACAAAATTCACCACTGTTCTGTTAAGACAGCTAGGACATGTTCATTTCTTTTCTCCTTTGAAAATGTTTAAAACATTTAACATATTTAGTTCTGAGAAATCTTTTTTGTGTGCTCTGTAAGATATCTGAAATTCTTCATAAACAACCTAAATTATTAATTTACTATATACCCTTATGAAAATAATTGCAAAAATAATGTTCAAATTCTAGACCTCAAAAGTGTGTAATTACAGCACTCATGATTAGCTATATGCCTATGTAGGTGTAACGTAATTGTGCAAATACGAACTACTTGTATACTATATGCATGTAGAATGATTAAAATTTTATTTTTTAACTATTTAAATGTGATTATTTTCATAGTAAGTCTCCATATTCATTTGGGATCATTTGTAATTTTTTAAAACATAAGTTTAAAAGTACTTTGTATAAAAACAATGGGAGAAAAAGGTTAAAATGATAGTTTGTATTTTTTGAGAACTTCCATTTATAGCTTTCACTGTATTTTTGATTTAGGCAGACTGTATGATTCAGATGCAGATATGAACATACGAATCAAAAAAGGGTCTAGTGACTTTTTTATGTAAAGAAAATGGGGGCAGTTTCCAAATCAAAACGTTAACATTGAGTTATCAACTTAGTTTACTTCAATTGAGCAGGTTTTTCTGAGGAAAGTAAAGGGATGAAGAGTTGATGAATCAGCAAGTAAGGAGAAGTTATAAAGTTGGTAGAGGAATGATGCAATACTGGAAGGAAAGAAAACATAGTAAAGTTTTTGGTTTATGAAGTGTAAAACTCTGTGCTATGCAAATGTGACATCCACTGGTATGGTGTTTTTTTTGTTGTTGTTGTTGTTTTTTTTTGGTTATCCCTACACTTTTAAATAACAGGATTTTGATGAACAACGAATAATGGTTTGGAAAGAGCAAGTTTCAGAAAATGGAAAAAGTTTTGTTTTAAACTCACCTGATTTGAATAGAGCTATTTATTGCCTGACCATAATTTCTTACATATGTAGTAGACAAAAACTTAACGTGTTCCAATAAATACATAGCCTTTCTTTGGCACCAATGTGATCTACAGCAAAACATGGGCATCTCTTACATCTTACTCTCAAAGTTGTACCATGTCATGATTTGACCATGACACGAAATTGCCATGGCACATTTATTTCTTTTCTCCTTTGAACACATTTAAAACATTTAACATAGAGTTCTGAGAGAGAGTTGTATATCTTCATTTGTATCCTCATTTGATATTCTCACATATCCTCACGTGTAAAATAAATTCAACAATTTATCATAAACTGTATGGTGCCTTTCAGTCAAGATGGCAGCACAGGTAAACATGACTTGCCTCCTCACACAACCACACCAAAAAGACAACTAAAACATAGAACAATCATCACTCGGAACCATCGGAAATTGAGTTGAATGAAAGTCTGACAACTATGGAATTAAAGAAACCACATCCATTCAGCTTGGTAGGAGGGGTGGAGCTGCAGAATGGGCTGGTCCCAAATCCAAAGGTGGATGATAGAAATTTGGGAGGTATATCTCAGGAGTGAGGAATCTCAGCCCCACACCCAGACTCCCAGCCCAGGGTTCCAGTGCCAGGAAGATAAGTCCTGTATCTTCTGGCTGCAAAAACCAGCAGGGATTAAGTTGGTGGAAGGAACTTCTAGAGTCCCAAGCAGTTCCTCTTAAAGAACCCACACACAGACTTACTCAGATTCACTCTTTCTGAGCTCCAGCACCAGAGTAGCAGCTTGAAAGGCACCAGTGGCATACGGGGAGGAACTGAAGTGTCTGGTATCAAGGCAGGAGCTGGGGGACAGCTTTCTTCCAGACAGAAAGGTGAGTAAAGGCCATTGACCCTTTTCTGAGTCCTCTCCACTCAGAGCCACAGAGGAAGCAGGCAGGTTCCGTATCTGAGACTCCTTCTGTCCTGGAGATGCCCTGAGACTCTGTCCCACCCAAACTGTTAACCATGACTTTTCCATCTGAATGGCTGATCTTGGCTCATGCTTCACAACTTCCTAAATCCTATCAAACAAGCTACAGTTGGCCTCAGTGAACCTTCAGTCCCCATACCTCTTGCTAAGTGGCACCAGGCCCAGAACAAGCAGCAGCCAGCCTAGATTCACAGTTTGGCTTCACCTGGGAATCTCCAAGCTCAGCACAAGTAGCAGCCATCTCAGATTGCTTTACAGCTCATGCTGAGTGGCCCTGAGCAGAACACAGGTTGGGGCTGACCTTGGCCTATACTACCTGGGAAGCCCCAGAGCCTCTGCACCCAGTGGACAGTTACAGACCACACTGGAGCACCACCACCCTGCCCCTTGCACAGCTAATCCTCCTCTATAGAGGGCAGAGATTGGTGGTCAGTAGTCATAGCCAGTCCTTGCAGCAGACTGGCCTGTGTAAATCCCTCCATTGACCTGCCAAGAGCAATCAAGTCTCAACCACAAAAGTAGGGTGTACTTAGCCCACATGAAGTGTGTACCTTGAGTACCCAGCTTGCATGATAGGGGAGGCTGTGTCACTGGACCCGAAAGGACACCTACTACATTAGGACATGCTACCAAGACGGAGTCATAGCAGCTCTACCTAATACATAGAAACAAAAACAGGAAGGCTGCCAAAATGAGCACAAAAAGAAACATGGCCCAAATGAAAAAATACATCAAAACTCTAGAAAAAGCACTAAACAAAATGGAGATAAGCAAATCTATCAGATGCAGAGTTCAAAACACTGGTTATAAGGATGTTCAAGAAACTTAGGACCTCAACAGCATAAAAAAAGATCCAATCAGAAGTGAAGGATACACTAATTGAAATAAAGAACAATTTACAGGGAAACGACAGTAGAGTAGATGAAGCTGAGAATCAAATCAATGATTTGGAACATAAGGAAGCAAAAAACATCCACACAAAACAACAAGAAGGAAAAATAATTCAAAATAATAAGGATAGTATAAACTGCCTCTGGGACAATTTCAAGTGTTCCAACATGTTCCAACATTTGTACCATAGAGGCACCAGAAAAAGAGTAAGAAGTTGAAAATCTATTTGAAATAAGCATGAAAGAAAACTTCACTAATTTGGCAAAGGAAATAGACATGCAAGTCCAGAGAGCACAGAAAGTCTAAAACAAAATGGATGTAAAGAGGCCCACTCCAAGACACACCATAATTAAAACGTCAAAGATTAAAAATAAAGAGAGAATCTTAAAAACAGCAAGAGAAAAGCAGTTAGTTCCCTACAGGGGAGTTCCCATAAGGCTGTCAGCTGATTTCTCAAAAGAAACTTTGTAGGCCAGAAGGGATTGGCAAGAAATATTCAAAGCATGAAAAGCTGGGACCTACAGCCAAGACTGCTGTACCCATCAAGTATATAGTTTAGAATTGAAGGGCAGATAAAGAGCTTCCAAGACAAGAAAAAATGGAAGGAGTTCATCATCACCAAACCATTATTACGTAAAATGTAAAAGGGACATATTTAAGGAAAAGAAGAATATCAGAATTCTGAACAATAAAATGGCAATAAAGACATACTATACCAACAATCGAATCTAAAAAACAAACTAAGCAAACAAGAACAGAGATAGAATCATGGATACAGAGAGCATTTTGATGGTTGCTAAATGTAAGTGGGGAGGGGGAGAATGGGTGAAGAGGTGAGGTAAGAAGTACAAATAGGTAATTACAGAATAGCCATAGGGATGTAAAGTACAGTATAGGAAATGGAGGAACCAAAGAACTTATTTGCATGACCTATGGACATGAACAATGGTGTGGGGTTGCCTGAGGGAGTATGGGGTGCTGGATGGAGGGGCACAAAGGGAGAAAAATTGAGACAACTGTAACAGCATAATCAAAAATATATAATTAAAAAAAATTTGATGGCATGCCAATTTGTGATGTTCATTGATGATTAATAACAAAATCATTGAGAAATGAAGTGACATAGGATAGAGTGACTTCGAGAAAGGGAACTGGAAACTAAGAAATATCATGACCAATTAAAATCAAGACAAAAAGTTAGGGGATAGTAGATATAAAGGTCTATTAGAAGGAAGAGGAATGGCATTTTATAATGTCTGAAGGAGTACAAGACTTAGAGCAGTATAGCGTCTATTACACCTGCTATAAGAGGCACAAAGCCATTGGTCTGATCAAATATCTTTAAACACTCTCCATTGGAACAAACACCTAAAGCCAAAAGCTTGCACCAAAAACTACAGAGACCGTGTTGAGGCTCTCTGTGGGATAGTTATACAACTTACATTTTCCTGCATGCACACCCAAACAAGAATCTTCAGTCCTATGATTTTTTATATACTACCTACCAGTAATGCTATGAAATGTAAACACATTGAAATGTTAATTCATGGGTCCCTAATGAAAAAACTTAAATATGGGGCATTTTAACATTTAAAACATTAAAAAATGGTTACTTATATATTTCTATGTGCTGTTAAGGTGAGAGCTGGGAAGAGTTGTGTAGATTTTGACACACATGTCCTCCTATTTCCTGAAGGGGGAAAATTGCCCACTGGGACACAGAGGTCGAGTTCATGGTGCTGCCACTCATGTTCCCAGAATAAAGCAATAGGAGACACAATCGTGCCATGCCTGAATATTACATTTGCAAAACAGCCTCACATTTATTCAAAAGTTACATGTATGGAGGAGATCAAAATATGGTCTCATGGGGAAAAATAGAAATCACACCTTGGAGAAAGTGACTACGTTTTATATACAAAGTACAGTAAATAGCTAAGACAATTGAGAAATAAGCATACGCTACAGTTCATCATGTTGGTATACATTGTATTCCCTGGGAGAAATGAAGCCATCACCATCACGGTCGTTCTTCTTGAATATGTCTTCTAAAACTGCGTTTTGGTATGACTTGTCACGTGGCTGGTCATCTTTTTCAAAGTCCCTTTTCAGGTAATGATATATCTAGGGGGGCAAAAATAATATTTCATTAATAAGAAGATATCACAATACATTTTTAGTTAACTTTGAAGAAATGTTTTAATAGAGAAACTCATATGTAAGACAGCTTATAACAAGTGATACAAAATTTTCAAAGGTATTTGAGGATTTTTTTTTAAATCTTTGAAGCTCTCTTCAGAAGAGAAACAGATCTTCAAATTAGCTTCCCCTGAGATTAGTGGTACATACTCAAAGATTAACATCTGAAATGAATTATATTGAACCTAAATGTTTTCTAATAATATATACTGTCCACATTATCAAAAGGAATTCACTCTCAAGGATTTCCATTAGTGAATAAAATACAAATTGGTGCACAATCAATAAAACCCAACCACAGGTTTTGAAATAACATTTAATTTTCTTAATTTTTCTATGCTTCCATAACTCTCTCAAATGTACAAACTACAGTAATCTCTCTAATAATAAATGCCAAATAAATAAAAAGTATTCTGAAATATTTCCTTTACATAATATGACAGTTTTCTAAGCAAAGACAGATCATAAGCTCTGCCTAATATGGCAGTTACTAGTCACAGGCACTTGAAATGTAGCTAAATCAAACTTAGATATGCTACAGTTGTGGTAAAATACACAACAAATTGTGAAGACAATAAAAATATCTAGGTAATTTTTATACTGATTTAATGTTGAAGTGGCAATATTTTAGATATGAGTTAAATAAAACATATCATTAAAATTAATTTCACCTGTTTCCTTTTTTTAAGATGTGGCTATTAAAAATTTTTAAATTTTTTACATGCCCCAATGTTTCCCAATTATATTTCTGTTGAAAAGAGCTAATATGTATAATAACTAAAGAAATCAATGCACAGTGATCTGGAGATAACGTTCAACAAGGCTGGGCATTGTAGAGGCAAGAGCTAAAGTTGGACCCTGAGAGGTTTTTAGCAATCCATATCCCAAACTCAGTCCATAGCCAGTAGACTTGATTTCAGAATGATCAGTGGATCGTAGCGAAGGATCCGTTGAATGGATCCACTGAAGGATTCTAATGAATGGATCATCGTAATGATCGTATCAACTGTTCTCCAATGGGACTTTGGCCCTATGTGATGAAGATATATTTTTCTCTTCCAACTGAGCCTTAAAAATCCTATGTAGGTGTAAAGAATTTTAAATAGCCTCAAATATATCTCAGTTTCTAAATAAAGAAATATATTTTACTACCCATTAATGTTGACTCTCTGAATGTACTTTTTTTTAATACGCTGCTGTGAAGAGGCACAAAAAGGCAGTGAGTGGGTAAGAGTATGCCTTTAATTTTGCTGGCAGTGGGTTCCACACTATTTCCACTTTGTAATTTAATAAAAATGCCATATTCTCCTACTCCCCTACCTTACTTATCCTGAGGAAATATTATAACTGACTACAGTTTTCTGATGATGAAGGAAAGTGGTTTCAGTTCATGTTTGAAGTCCAGGCTTTGATGTGTACTAGCTATGTGGCCTAGGACCAATATTTTTACCTCTCTGAACCTCAGTTTTGTCGTCTTTAAAAGAAAGGGAATAGACTTCCGGCCAAGATGGAGGTGTAGGCGGACACACTGTGCCTCCTCTAACAACCAAAATTAAGGACAACAAATATTTAGAAACAAGAAAACAACCAGAACTTATAGAAAATTGAACTGTACGGAAGTCCAACAACCATTCATCCAGACCGGTAAGAGGGGCAGAGTCGTGGCAGGAGAAAGTGGAGGTGCGGACCTGGGAACACAGACAGCAGCGGCTGGCAGTTCCCAGGTGCACAGGCAGCAGCTGGCGGACCCCGGGCAAAGGGGGGCAATGGTGCAGAACCAGTGAGGCCACACAAGGTGGCTGGCTGACCAGGTCGTCCCACATTCGAGTGCGCAGACCGTCCAGGTAGAGGGGAAGTGGTGGAAGGAACTGAATCCAGGAGAGAGCGGAGCAGGCACCATTGTTCCCTCTCAGACCCCGCCCCCACATACAGCGTCACAATCCAGCGACTGGGCTGCCCCGCACCGGGGAGCCCGAGGCTCCACTCCTCACTACGTAACAGCACGTGCGCGTGCGCAGATAATCCAGGTGAAGGGGAAGCGGCGGAAAGGACCGGAGTCCAGGAGAGAGCGGAACAGGCACCATTGTTCCCTCTCGGACCCCGCCCCCATATATAGCATCACAACCCAGTGACTGGGCTGCCCCGCCCTGAGGAACACCTAAGGCTCCACCCCTCATACATAATAGCTGCGACCAGACTAAAACCAAACCAAAACAAAACAAAACACCAAAAATGGCTCAAACCGGAGAACAAATAAAAGCTTCAGAGCCAATTCCTCTAAGCAGTGAAGAGATAGCCAACCTATCAGATGCACAGTTCAAAGCACTGGTCATCAAAATGCTCACAGAATTGGTTGATTTTGCTCACAAATTAGATGAAAAAAATGCAGGCTACAATATGTGAAATGAAGGAAGATGCATGGGGAACTGATAGAGATGGAAGGAAAACTGGGACTCAAATCAATGGAGTGGACCAGAAGGAAGAAACTAACAACCAAACAGAAAACGAGAAAGAAACAAGAATTCAAAAAATGAGGAGAGGCTTAGGAACCTCCGGGACATCGTTAAACATCCCAACATCCGAATTATAGGGGTCCCAGAAGGGGAAGAAGAAGGGGAAGAACAAGTGGAAAACTTATTTGAACAAATAACAAAGGAGAACTTCCCCAATCTGGCAAAGGAAATAGACTATCAGGACGTCCAGGAAGCTCACAGAGTCCCAAAGAAGTTGGACCCAAGGAGGAACACACCAAAGCACATCGTAATTACATTAGCCAAGATTAAGATGAAGCAGAGAATTCTAGAAGCAGCAAGGGATAAGGGCACAGTCACCTACAAAGGAGTGCCCATCAGACTGTCAGCTGATTTCTCAAAAGAGACCTTACAGGCAAGAAGGGGCTGGAAAGAAATATTTGAAGTCTTGAAAGGCAGGGACCTACATCCAAAATTGCTCTTTCCAGCAAAGCTGTCATTTAGAATGGAAGGGCAGATAAAGCGCTTCTCAGATAAGGTCAAGTTCAAGGAGTTCATCATCACCAAGCCCTTATTCTATGAAATGTTAAAGGGACTTACCTAAGAAAAAGAAGATCAAAAATATGACAGTGAAAAGACAGCAAAATCACGGCTATTAAGAACCACACCTAAAACAAAAGCAAACTAAGCAAACATCTAGAACAGGAACAGAACCACAGAAATGGAGATCATATAGAGGGTTAGCAACAGGGGCATGGGAGGAGGAGAGAGGGGGAAAAGGTACAGAGAATAAATAGCATAGACGGTGGGTAGAAAATAGACAGGGGGAGGGCAAGAATAGTATGGGAAATGTAGAAGCTAAAGAACTTATGACACATGGACATGAACTAAAGGGGGAATGTGGGTGGGAGAGGGTGTGTAGGGTGGAGGGGAATGATGGGGGAGAAATGGGACAACTGTAATAGCATAATCAATAAAATATATTTTTTAAAAAAGAAAGAAAATAGAATCTATACTTTAGGACTGATGTGAAGATTGGAATCATGTTTACAAATGTCAGTAAAAGATAGCTATTGTTAACATAAAAATCAAGTAAATGGAAATCACTCTTATCCATCTAGTGATAATGCAGCTAATGATACTTGAGAAACATTTGGGCAAAATGTAGCTAAGCAGGTCTCTATTTTTATTTTCCAGAAAAGAACTGAAGATCCCCCAGGGTCTACTGAGGAGCAGTCAGACTGCAGAAGGTGCCCGTTGGTGTGCCAGTGGCAGTGAATGGTCTGTGCACAGGCTGAGCTCTCGTGCACCGTGTGAACGCATCTGCAGCTGGCTGTTCATTCTCTAGGCAGGGCCGTCCAACCTTTTCTCGTCTCTAGGTCACAGTGGAAGAAGAAAGTTGTCTTGGGCTACACATTAAATATACAAACACTAACAAAAACTAATGAGCAAAAAAAGTTTTTAAGTAAATTTATGATTTTGTGTTGGGCCACATTCATAGCCATCCTGGGCTGCATGTGGCCTATGGGCTGCGGGTTGGACACCCCTGCAGGGTGATAGGGAGTCAACCGAAACTCTGTACTGGGAATAGTCTGCCATCCCTCTAAATGCTGCTGTTAAGGAAAAGGGGATGTCCCCTTTCTCTTATCCTTCTTCTGTCCTTGATCAGCCAAAGAGCTTTAGAGACAGTCCTTACTAATATCTCAGAGGAGGAAGTGGAGTTAGGGTGGGGAAAAGATTGGAGAGGGAGAGAACAAGAAAAGGGTCTAAATTTATCACTTGAATCAATGACCCAATTGTCTTTTATTACTTACTTAAATGATAAGAATTATACATGTTAAACTGCTTGCAAACGAAAGGGGAGACAACTGGGTTACTCATTTTAAGCAAAAAGAATAGTCAGTGGGACTATGTAAGTCATCGAACTTCAACATTATCCCTGAAACATTCATGATGCAAAGTCCCTGAAAGAGGCAGGGTAGATCTACGGTTAAGAGCCCAGTAGTAGAACCAGATTGCTGGGTCTGCAGTCTGGTTTTGCCACCTAGAGCTGTGCGACCTTAAGCTACTTACTTAACCTGTCTGGGCGTCATTTGCTCCTTTGATGAAATGGAGATAATGACAATAGTGTCTTCCTCATAGATTGTCAAGGAGATTAAATTAGGTCACACACTACTGGGTTTATAATTATACCTGCTATTGAAAAAGTGTGAAAAAAATTATTATTCCAAGATCTTTATTAATCCTTCAATTCATGTATAAGACCAAGTGGGGTGCAGAAGCTAGGTGGCTGAACTTCTGGGTCCTGTTTACTAACTTTCCAGTCTACACAATTCAAATTCTTGCTAGCTTTTTTCATAATCTCATGTAATCTCCACAATCTTATGAAGTGGTAATTATTGTATTTTGCTGTGTATAATGCACACCTATGTTTTTGCGTGCATTACACACAGGATTGTTATACCCGTTATTATACCTATGGTATGTAATCATTATACTCATGTATAATGCCCATCCTTATTTTTCCCTCAAAAATCTGAGCAAAAAGTGTGCATTATATACAGAAAAATATGTTAGTTGCCCCAGTAGAAATTCCTAGCATTCCTTGAAAGAGATCTGCTCCTACAGTCTAGATGCTGGAAACACCCCCTGTAGCTTAGTTTGGTATGTTAATGACCCTCTGGTAGGGGAAAAGAAGTTGAACAGGATGACTCAGTTACAAGTTTTGTATTGAAAAGCACATTTTCTTCTTAAAGCTTAGCTTGTTTTTGTAACCAGCTCTATTGAAAGCTTAGTAATTGGCTCATACTAGGTAGAAATAAAACAATAGTTTTAACAAAGATGGATTTAAACTGTGATAAAAAATGAGATTGCACACGTGAAATCTGAATTACCTCGGTCTTGGAGAGTTGCCTGTCATTGTCTGTGTCTATCTGCTTAAATGTCTCAATGCTTCGTGGTCCTTTGGTCACAGCGTAAAGTTCGATCTCAAAAATCAGTGTTGCTTCAGGTGGAATCTTGCCTTCTGCTAAAAGTATAAATTTTAACAGTTTTAACTTACATGAAGATAATGTTCAAATATTTATTCATGAATAGCCAATACAGCATTATGATTATATTATTTTATATTTATAAAAATTGCATTCTAAATACTTTTTAGAGATATTTTTCATATGTTTTTAAGCTGAATCAGTTTTAAGGATTTAGGGAACCATTATTTCCTAATTAAATTAAAATAAATATAAATCATATAATTTTTATTAATATACCCTACCATTGTAGAGGAGAGAGCTGGTGCAGAGAAGAAATTCACGGGCAGAAAAATCTCAAAGCATAAATCAGTAATATTTTAGAAAATGATTTTGTATAGTTATTTAAGAGCATAAATAAAACATATATATCAATATATTTGTCTTTCAAATTATTTTTTTATCCTCACCCAAGTACAATTTTCATTGCTTTTTAGAGAGACAGAAAGGAAGGTGGGGAAGGAGAGAAGGGAAGGGAGAAAGAGAGAGGAAAACACTGACTGGTTGCCTTCTCATGCATGCTCCGACAGGTGATTGAACCTTCAACCTGGATATGTGCCCTGACCGGGGAATCAAACCCTCCACCTTCCCATCTATGGGATGATTCTCCTACCCACTGAGCCACACCAGCCAGGGGCTGTCTCTCAGATTCTCTGTAGATATTAACAAATAAATGCGATGAACAGAATAAATCAGTAACAATTTTATGAAGAAATTTCTAAACACAATAAAACATGTTAAGTATTAAGTTGAATAGTTCTCCTTAATAAAGTTAACCTATTAACTGATGTCACAGATCATTTTAGCAAGCTATTGGCTATTTTGGATGATCATTTAATAAAAATAACCTGTAGAAATGATTTGCTAAGAGGCAGTGGGTAGCTTGTGTATTCCTAGTCTCTCAGAGTGCCTGATTCTAGCCGCTCAAATATTTGTTGAATGAATGACACCTCTGCTATCCTTTATTTAAAAAATGGCTAATTTTCTGGCTGCTGTGGCTCAGCGGACTGAGTGCCAGCCTGTGAACCAAAGGGCCGCTGGTTCGATTCCCAGTCAGGGCACATGCCTGGGTTGCAGGCCAGGTCCCCCCCAGTAGGGGGCATGTGAGAGGCAACCACACACTGATGTTTCTCTCCTCTTTCTCCATCTAAAAATAAATAAATAAAGTCTTTTAAAAAATAAAAAAATTAAAAATGGCTAATTTTGTTCTTGAAGAAAATGGTTATTTCTTTGATAAAAAAAGAGAAAATGCTTATGTAATCCAAAGAGCAAAGAGTTTGAAAGTTACAGCCAAAAGGAAAGATGGATCAGTCATCTCCAAAGCCAGGACATAGAAAGATCTACTACGCATGCATCCCATTACTAATGTGACCATCCCAGCCAAAGCAGCACATACTTCCTGATTTTAGAGTGGAAGAGCTAGAGATTGAGCCAATGATCAGTTTTACAAAACCCATTCCTATTCTGTCCAGTTACGATCTTCTTATGTGAGAAAAATAACTTCTGAAAATAATTAAAAACAAATTCAAATTTCTTAAGAAAAAATGTTACATGTTAAAGTTTCTGAATAATTCTACTGTACACCTAGAAATTATAGCCAATTAGTTTTTTTCATACAAAAAGTGGTATAAAGAGAAAAATGTGCATTCGCTACAGAATTACTTGTATTTAGAGAAGGAGATCAAAGACATAGGAGTTAATGTAAAGAATCTATACATACCACATGTATTGTTAATTTAAGCACTAACGAGTCACATGCATTTCGAGACATGCAGGGGTGCTCTGCGACATGAGGCAAGGGCATTGCACAGAAGAAAGACTTCTTCAAGTACTACCTAAAACAAAGTTATAACTAATGTTAGCTCTTCATAACAAACTCATTTTCAAAAGCTTATTTGATCAAGAAGTTTTGTTAAGCACTTATGGTCTACACTGCAACTTTTCAAACAATCTAATCCAAGCTATTGCAGTGCAGGTAAACTAGCAGTTAATTTGCATTCTAAAAGACACACTTTGGGCCTCAGATTCCTAACGTGTAAAATGAAATTGCTGGTGGTGTTACTAATGGGATTCATTATTTTTATGTTTATTGGAGACACTTAAAATTGAATACGAACCAATTTCAAGTCAAATTGCTACATCTCTGCAGCAAGGGGGTTTGGTTTATTAATAGTTTAGGCAGCTTGCATAGTCATTCATATCCACACATAAATTAGTTTACAAAAAGAATAAACTAGTCTTTTGCCTTAAGGTAATGGGGCCCAGGATGAGCACCTTGCACTGAGGGACGTGGGTGCTCTAGGCTGACAGGGGAGCGGGAGCAGTGGTAGTAGGCAGACTGTGGAGGCATCTGATGAGCCAGCACAAGAAAGAAATTCTGAAAATGAGATTAAAGAGACTAAAAGGCAAACTTCGCCTACCTAGAATTGGCTTCAACTTATCACATTTTTAGGACAAGTATTACATTCAATTTGACTTATCTTCAATTTTTAAGTCTCTCTCCTAGCTTCCTCTACAAGTTAAAATGGAATATACAAATTATAGTCAGTGTGAGCTACTTTCTTGGGACCAAATGATTGGTACAAAGCATTGAAAATGAAGCTGTAGTTATCTGGAACTGTCTCTTGAGGAGTTTTAAGCCTGATTGGATGTGACTTGCACCACTAACTTCCCTCTCCTTCACTTTGGAGCAGTCACCCCTTGTTCTTACTGGGAACAAGAGGTAAGGGAATCACTACTGTTAATGAGTCTTTTGCTACCAAAAAGACTGCAATGAGTATTCTTTTGCATATATCTTTGTGCACATTCCTGGAAATGGAACTACTGAGTCAGAGGACACATACATTTTAAATTTTGATAGAAATCGCTAGAGTTCAAATGGTTTACATTCTCAGCAATAATGCATGAGTTTACTGGTTTTCCATACCTTTGCCAACCTCTAAGCCTTTGCAGATGAGCAAAGACATCAAATAGTGTCTCACTGTTGTTTTAATTTCCTTTTCTTTAATTATAAATGAAATTAAGTATTCTAATAAATTTAAAGGTCATTTGTATTATTTATTTATTTTTGGTTAGTGGGGCACTTGTTTGTGAACTTGCGTATTTCTAAGGATGATTCATTTTATTTTGTTATTGGGAGTCTTCATATGTATTGCGTACACTTTCCCTACTTAACTGTTTACCTAAGTTTTCAGATCTCACAGTATAATTTTAAAAATAGGTAAGATATTGGAAGAAACAGTTCAGTTCTTCTACATTTCAAGGCTTCTCCTGACTTTGGGTGACAGAAACTGACAGCTGGTTCAGATGTTCTTTTTACTATTTTCCAGTGCTGTCTGTTGCGGACCGTTCAGCCTGGTTTCAGGAGCTGTAACCCTCACCCCATGGTGGGCTGTGTAAGAGCCTAGGGACCCACTCCATCTGGGTCTGTTCTGTCACGAGGACATGAACTACTAAGGAGACAAAGTTTATCTCCCTGGCAGGAGTGCTGCTTCTGCCTCATCCATCTCTGGCCCCAATGCTTGGTTGGCAGTCAATGACAGGTAAGACTCCTCATGGGAGGGGCAACCTAAGCCAGACACGACCACTTGGGAGGACTGGCGGGGGGCGGGGGCTGCAGCAAAGAGGATGTGATGGACCCTCACCCCCCAGCTATTCTGACATAGCCTGAGTCCTCATTTCTGTCTGGGAGATGTCTTCTGCTTCCTAATCGGCTTAAAGCCTGAAACTATGAGGGCAAGCGGTGCAGCCCAGTGCCGGCCAGGATGGTCCCCTGGGTGATCGGGAATAAGAAAGAATTCCTAAAGTCCCGTGAAACCTGTTTTGCTAAGAGTGCTCTCATTTAAATGATAAGTGTCCCAGGAGGAAATGAGTATGTCTTCCAAAGTTTTGCAACCCCCTTTTTGGACAGACACTGACTCAGATAAAGCCCTCAGATTTCTTTGACATGTTAAACCTGTATTCCTGTGTATTTGAACTCAGTAAGAGCCTAGTGAGGAAGGCGCTCTGGGTCATCCTCCTCTGAGAGTTTGACCACCTTTCCTCCCCAAGCAGACCATGTCTTGGTAGTTTTATTTTCATCCGTGACGGAGGGATGGGGCTCTGCAGGCGGAGCTCCCCCACATCTGGGGCCCAGGACAGGGGCCCCCCACAGCTGTCCTTTTACTCTGAAATCCTACATTCCAGTTTCCTGAGTCTAGAAATTTGACTTTGGTACTGCTTACCGAAGGTGTATACCTTTATGTTAAAAACAAATAAACATTATGTTAAAAACGAAAGTGACAAAGGTAGAGCTTATAGAATATAGATGATCATTATGAGTACTACCACCATGTGGGAGGAGGAACTCTGGTCAGAGGGCTATATTCCAACAATGTTTTTTTTTTAATATGGAAAAACAGGGGGCTGGGCTGGACTGGACTGGATACAGCTGAAGTTTATTGTACTCTATTGTTCTGTAATTACTTCCTCTAGGATTTTAAATTTTATATTAAATTTTCATAGAGATTGAAAATTTTTTAAGTGGGAGAAAACTTATTAGTATAACCATTTTAAGTGTACGGTGTTAAGTACATTCACACTGTTGTGCAACCGATCTTCAGAACTATTTCATTTTGCAAAACTGAAAACTCTATACCCAGTTCCCTATTCCGTTCTTTCCCCATGCTCTGGCGACTACTTTTCTCTTTCTGTCTCAATGAATTTGGCTACTCTAGGTACCTAATTAAAGTGGAATCACATAGGATTTGTTTTTGTGATTAGTTTATTTCACTTAGCATAATGTACTAAAAGTTCATCCATGTTATAGTGCACGTCAGGATTTCCTTCCTTTTAAAGGCTGAGTAATATTCCATTATATGTAAATACTACATTTTATTTCTCCATCTGTCAACGAACACTTGTGTTCTCTCTACTTTTTTGGCTTTGGTGAATAGTGCTGTTATGAACATGGGTGTACAGATATCTCTTTGAGACCCTGTTTTCAATTCTTTTAGATATATACCCAAAAGTCTATGATTTATTTGTAAATATAGCATAGAGATATGAATATTAACCTTACCATAGCCTTCCTTTCCATATGCAAGTGAAGGGGGTATAATCACCTTCCGCTTCTCTCCAGGGCACATATCCATCATGGCAATGTCTAGGCCTTTTATGACTTGCCCCACACCAAGAACAAACCATTTGGGGTGGCCTTCATTTTGTGTCCGGCTGAAATAAAAAGCATACTTAGGTAAGCTGACTTCAAGAAAAATGAAATCAAACTTTAAAATACCGCTGAGCATTTAATTATATTAAAATTGGAATCTTCTCTAACCATATCTTTTCCCATACTAGCACTCATTCTGAACCTCCTGGTGGGGTGTTTGGCTCAAACTTTCCTCCTAAGAGCCAGAACAAGGTACGATTTGTCCAGGAGTCAGCTCATTTTTTTTGGTCATCTTTACAAAAACTATGCAACAATTACTTTTTAATGGGTCTTTCACCCCTACCTAGCTGCATGACTTGTCCAGATAATACATTTAACCACTCTAGATTTGTTCTAAAAAATGATGGTGCAGGTTTAGTCTCAAAAAGTTATTTGAAAGGTATTTAAAATTTATACCTTTTCTTCCCATTAAATTTCTCTATTTTCCTCTAAATGGAAAGGACTAACTTTCCCCCCACCCTATCTTTATAGGGTAATAGCACAAATGAAAAAACATTTTTCCTCTGAGTAACAAATCATTGATTAAATCAGAGTAGGCAGCCATGGCATGAGGGTTCAGGTGGGAGGATGACACAGGGCCCAGAAGTCACCAGGGAAAGTCGTTGTGTCTTCTTGATACAGCTGGAAAGTGGCCCCCAACCTGTAACTATGGTGTTTCTGAAGCCAGATAAAATCCCCTAAACTACCTTCAATAGCCCTCTGTAAAGAGATGCCAACTATATGTAACCCTCTCTTAAGAGACTCCAACCACAGCAAAGGAAAAGTGTGAACATTCTTACACACAGTGTCTGGACTTCTACAGCTACCAAGGGTAATGGTAGTGGTGGTGGTGGGGTGCGCGAGTGCAGTGTGTTTTTGATCATTTCTTGGCCAATATTTTTAATAATTTAGAAAGTAATATTCAGCTTAATAGGAAACTGCTGTACCTAATCTGATTTTCCCTCTAGGAACATAAGGTTCAACTCTCACTTTTAAAAAACAAGAACAACGAAAGAACCAACCAACCAACCAACCATTTAATTAAGCTCTGCTTGCTGGAGGGAGGCTAGATTTCGTGCATCAACTAGGTGCCGCATTTCCTACCTGCAGTAGAATTTCGAGCCATCTTTAGCCAAGTAACCGTCATAATGAGCATTTAGCAGGTCTCCCTTCTTGCTTGTCTTAGAACAGTTTTCTGGACGATGCAAAACTTCTATTTTCACTTCCTCTGTGAACTCCTCTTTCTTTTGTCCCTGAGCAGTAAAAATGCCCCACACGTAAAAGAAAAATATTAATCTGAGTACGAAATGCATGATTCCTGGAGTGGGCCCCGGATGATTACTGCGTTCCCTCCCGCGTGTTACTCCCTCAAGGCGGCTGCCCGGGCAGCTGAATTACATTGACGCGTGGCAGGCATTATATTGCGACACAAAGGGCCGGGGCGGGGCGGCGCGCGGCCCGGCCCCTTCCTCGGAGGCCCGCTCAGCCCTGGAATTTTGCCGGTCTAGGGCGGGCCTTGTCCCTCTGGTACCCGGCTCTTTTGGTTAGCCATCATCAGTCGCTAAGGCAACACTGCTTGCTTGCATCGCTTCTCCTCGCTGAGTCCGCTTATTTTACAGCCAGTTTCCTCAGGGTTTAGCCATAACGTTCGCGTTTCCTAAAATGAAACTGGCAAAAGATGAAATAAAACGGCTAGGGTGGAGTGCAATCAGAGAACGTGGTTGTCACTTCTGGGCTTAAAAGAAGCCCAGATCCCTAGAGAACTAGTGGGCAGGGAAAGGTACTCTGGGGTGTCCTTGAAGCGCCTTCTTGGGGTCGGAGTCATGCACTAAGAAGTTCCAGGCAAAGCCACACGCAACCCGAAGACCTCCTGGTCGCGCGAGTAAACAGATGCGCGGCTCCTCCCGGTCAGTTTCCCACCGGGTAGCGGACTCCAGATTCCGCACCGCTGCCGGTCTGCATTGCTTTCTCCCACCACTGGGGGCCGCCCTTGATCTAAGGGCCTATAGCGGTGCAGGGGTAGAGAGGTAGGGGAAAGCTCTTGACTGTCTTTCTTACCAACTATGCTAGATCGGTAATTACCTACATTACACGAAGAAAAAACGGGGTACAGTAGTCTCCCCTTATCTTTGTACCCTCTTAAACTGCAGGGAGTGTGTTCCAAGACCCCCCAGTGGATGCCAGAAAGCAGGCTAGGACTGAACCTTATACACAGGGTCGGGCAGAAGTAACGCGAGTGTGGCTGGTAGAGCAAGAAAATGGGTGTAATTACTTATAGTTTTAATTTGAACATTTCACCTAAAATGTCATATGGTGTGCTTGAGTGTGATATTGTTATGTTCCAGAATTATGTGCTAATGATTTTGTAATAAAAAATTTTGTAATAAAAAGGGGTGTTCTTTGTGCTAGACCCTGTACTATTTTTGTCTATAATACATACCTATGATAAAACTTAATTAAAAAATCACGCAAGTAAGAGATGAACAATAATAATAAAACAATAGACTATAATAAAAGTTATGGGAATGTGATGTCTCTCAATATCTTACTGTACTGGACCACAGCGTGGATGTCACATTTTGGCAGGAGGGAGCAGTACTGCAGATTTCATGAGGCTATGCAGAACAGGTACCATTGAAAAACCGAGTTATTTCCGGAATTTTCCATTCAATGTTTTCAGACCGTGGTTGACCTCTGCTAACTGAAACTGCAGAAAGCAGAAACCCAACTACTGAGAAGAAAGGGGAGGACTTAGTGACCTTTCAGTGCTGGGCATTTTGTTCCAATCTCACAGCCAATGTGCAGAAGGGGGTTGGCAAGTCTGACACAAAGCCAGGCTTACCCCTCCACGTTTAAGAATGAAAAACTTTCTAGCATATAGAAAAATGGAATTTTGCTACCCAATTACCATGGCATTTTACCTGCAACTTGGAGCCTATCAACGTTTAACTATATTTGATTTAGTACATCTCCAACTATCCATCTCCGTATTAATTCATCAGTTCACCTTATTTCCAAGTGAATACCCAAAGACTTTTGACCAGAAAGGCTTAGGCCTAAATTAGGTTCTGGAAGGGGATAAATTATTCTGCCTCAGGGATCCTACGAAAAGCTACAACACTGAGCCTGCTGTTACTGCTTTGCTCGAAGCCTGCAAAATTCCAAATCTTAAAATTATTGTCAGTTCTGTAAGATGATGATCACTTTCAAAAGTGATTTTTCAAAATCATCAAAGCTAGGGGAAAGCCCCCATTTTTGGAATACGATAAGCTCCAGAATTTGAGTCCATGGTTTCCATTCTAAATGAAGTCGTGGCTATCTAAGGTTAATTGTGGAGCAGACGACAATTCCTTGGGGCCCCTGGCAACTCCAGGCCAGGGGATTCTCAGTGACACACCGCCTTTCCGGGACATTCTGGCCCCCTGATTGGGAAGATGGGGAGAAACCTAAATGGGAAGTCTTTTATTGTCTTGAAAAACAAAAACAAAAACAAAAACAAAAACAAAACACAACCACCAGAAGGAACCCGAGGCTCAGTTACAGACATTCTGAGAGGCCTAAGTCACCACCCCCTTGGGTAGGCCCGGGGTCCCAGTCCGCTAGTTCTGGGCCCTGAGGCTTCGGTCCGGGCCCTGGGGGTCAGTCGGTCGGTCCGTCCACGCCGCGGCGGCCGGAGCCGAAGGAGGGGCCAGCCACGGGCCTGAGGGAGGATGAGGAGACGCCGGGCGCCCCGCTTGGGAGTCTGAGGGTGAACGACGCCACGCGCCTCGCGCAGCCCCCGGCCCCGCGGAGGGACCGCAGCCCGCCTCGCCCGCTCCTCCAGCCGCGCCGCCGGGGAGGGGTTTCCCGAGACCTGCCGGCCCCTTTCAACCAGGAAGTGAAAGCGACGTCGGGGTCAATGAAAACAAACGGGGAGCCCGGGGGGAAGGAAGGCAGGCAAGGAGGAAGGAGTTGCCGGGGCGCGGAAGGGAGCAGCCTGGGCGCGGAGACGCGAGCGGGAGGCCGGCTGCGGTTACTGTTTTGTCGCCGCCGCCGCCGCCCAAGCTCTGCCGGGGATGTCTGAGCCCGCGCATCACGGCCCCCCAGCTCCACGCGGCGGCCGCCGTCCCGGCCTCTAAGGGCCCGCCACGTACCCGCGGCGCGCGCGGGCTGAGAGGGGCTCGAGGCCGCCCCGGGAAGGGGCCCGGCGAGCCGGGAGCGGCTGTCCAGGCTCCGCGCTCGCCCCATCACCGCGGCCGGCGTCGGGCCAGGAGGATGAGCGGCGCCGGGCTGTGAAGCATGGAGGGGGTTCTGTACAAGTGGACCAACTATCTCACTGGTATGAGGGTTCGGGTACTCGGGGGGCAGTGGGCAGGGGGCTCGGGCGGGCTTAGCCGAGGACGCTGCGGAGAAGGCAGGTCAGGGGCTCTCCCTCCCACTGACTGGCCCGTGGTGACCCTCAGCGACTTGAATCTCCTTGGTTCCCGGGCTTAATCCCTGTGCGTGTCCCTGTTGGAGCTCCTCCGGCCTCTGCAGGCGACAGTTCAGACGGCGCACCGTCAGGGCGGTGGGAAGTGCACCTGACCACTTCTTGGCCTGAGTAATAATACTGTTTACTCCTGTAGCTTTCTGAACAATTCTCAGGCACTCTACATGTGCTGTTGCTGTCTCTGACCTTATTTACACTTCATTCAACATTTTGTTAATAACTTGAGTTGTCAGGGTATAAGACTGGAATGGGCCCCCTAAGGTCAAGATTTAATTTTAAGAAATCTTTTTCTATTATTTCTTTTTAATTTCCTTAGCAACGCCGTTTATTTTAATAGTTCTTTTGAAGTTTTAGCGTAGCAAGCATGATTTTGGGAGCTGTCCCTAGGTAATATTCTCTTAGGTGTTGGTTGTCAGCGAGGTAGCTTTATGCTGGAATTCAGGAAGGTGTGAGAAATATGTGGAAGAAAATGCAATATTCCGAAGTGGAGCAGGCAAGTCAGTTTCACCCATGAAGGGGGTTGGAAGGAACTCCCCAGTTAGGTGTTTCTGTAGAAATGAGACTAGTACACAACGCCCTTTGCCATGACACTAACCACCTGACTTGGTAAGACTCTTAAATCTGCGTTCTAGACCCATCTCTACCATCAACCAGCAGTAACAAGTCACTTGTTCTCTCAAGAGCTCAATCCAAGGCCATAGTAATCAACTACTTTATCCTGAAGGTGCCTTCCCATCCAGAATTCTATGATCTCTCCAAATTAGAGGAAAGGGAATGGGTTTTAAATAAAATTAAATAGCAAACAGATTTCTTGGTCCAGTATAATAGGTAACTCTTAACTTGCTGCCTACTTTTTCACCCTGCCAAAAGTATTATACCCCTCAGTAATTGTATGGTACATTCAACTTGTGTACATAATACATAATACATAATACAAGGTCTGCCTGACCTTGCGCAAAATCTGCGCATAAACACCTTGAGACATAAGTACTGAGCTACAATTGCCTGTTTTTTAAATTAATTACATTGGTAT
The DNA here is from genome assembly GCA_039655065.1 of Glossophaga mutica. NCBI lineage: Eukaryota > Metazoa > Chordata > Mammalia > Chiroptera > Phyllostomidae > Glossophaga > Glossophaga mutica. The sequence continues at coordinate 46,278,359 of CM077306.1, read as the reverse complement.
GCCAGATTTATAGTAGCAAATGTTTTATCTTTTATGATAGATGGATGTGTTATGTTATTTACACTAAAATGTCAAACAATTAGGTTCTATAAATATTTAACAGGAAACATTTAAAAATGAGGCAAACTTTTTATTAAGCATTTTCATATTTTTTAGTTGAGATATTGTATTAACTTTAAGACAGTAGTTTCTGTGGTTTGAGATGCAAATGATCATCCCATTGCAAATGTTTATATGTTTTGGGAGGTCTTTTGAAGGAGCCGCTTATGCATAACCCAGAGTAACAGGCAATTACTGAGATGAGTCATAATTTATTACTGTATTGAAATGTGTGGTCTTGGTTGCTGGCTGTCTTTCTCATCTTCAGTGGCACTGAACACCAGCTGATTGAACTTTCAACCACGTGTGCTTAAGGTTTTAGTCATTGCAGAGCATTTAAGCTAACTGCTAGTATGCAGTGTAGAAGCTTGATGAAATTAAATCTTTTGGTTGGAAGAGTTCCATTTTTAAAATTTAAATTTGGCTCAGTGGCATTCTGATTATTAATTTTAGTTCATCTTAGGTCAGAAAGCTGAGCAGCTGTTCATACTAAGTGATCTTTAAGGAACCTTCCAGTTCAATCACAGTGTTCTTTGAGAATCCTTTGTAGAGGATAAGGATTTTAGTAACATTTGGTAGTTGGAGATAAAAAGAATGTGTTTTTTTTAAAAAAAAATTTCAAAGAGGGAATACCTGTTAATCTTTTTTTTTTTTTTACAGATATAGCCTTCTGTTTTATGAATGTGTAAATCATAAATGTGTAGAGAATTGTTTTAGAGTGTGTAGTAAATTGTAGAATTGTTTTAGTGTGTGTAGTAAAGTTCATGGACCAAAATTGATTTAGAAATGTGTAGAGAATGTATAAATCATAAATGTGTAGAGAATGTGTAGAGATTGTTTTATTAAGTATTTCTTCAAAAAGGTGTGAAGAGATAATGAACAGTCATAATTAACCATGGTCATCTTTCAAGTTGCTATAAATTCTAAACGAATCATTTTTCTCCATATTTGTTTTAAAGACATACCGAATGACAACATTGCAAGTTTACAAAATCATGCTGGGCCTGGGGTGCAGAAGTGTATTTTCACACACTCCGCTTACAGTTTGTTTGCCCAGGTGACTTAGTGTTTGGGAAGATAACGTCTTCATCATTTCTATCTGTGCTCAGTACAACATACTGTCATGCATATACTACATATCTGCACTCTTATGGATAACATGTAATACCTCACTTTTCTGGTATTTTTAGTCTTTCATTCAATCAGTCACTTGAGAAATGCACTTTTTTGGTACCTGTATGTGTCAGGCACCATTCTAGGTGCTGGGAATGCAATGATGAATAAGTTAAAGTTCATGGACCAAACGAACTTACCTTCTAATTTACTAGGCTTCATTAGGGAATGTAGTATTTAATAAAAAAGAATTTTTCAAGCATCGGAAACTTTTTTTGGATATGCATTTCTCCAAACTGTATTATGACATTCCCTGCTGTGAAATTCAGTCTTTTTATGATGACTCAGCATTGCCATTTTAAAAATGATACAGGTAAAGGCTTTTGGGTAGGTGAATCCTGGGTCTGCATTAGGATGTAAGAATGATTTCTTGCATCTGTCACTGTCTTGGCACTATTTGGCCCTGGAAAAATGGAATTGAGTAATCATGTAGCAGGCTATGTCCAAAATGAGCAGGTTGAATTGTGATTTAATAGTCACAGAAAGAACAGGGACCAGTCACACTCCCTTTAGCATGGTCACCATGTTATTAATCAGTGAACTGTTGTAAATTAGTAGCATGCTCAGTAAGATTTCAGGGAACACTGAGTTTGGCTTGCCAAGAGTGGGAGCTGAGCTCTGAGAAAAGCCATCATCCTCAACCCCAGCTTTGTCTTGGAGCCAAGTCTGTGATAGTTGTGTGCTCCAGTCACTGAATAAGTACTAATGAAATGAATGGTTGCAGTTTCTAGCATTTCTGCCAGAGCCATGCAGCAGCAGAGCAAGGAGAAGTGGGTGGTGGGGATCCATGCTCTCGCCACAGAGCACACGTCTTCTGGTTAAGAGACTGGAAGTCGTCTAGCAGCACTCACTGTGTGCAAAGGAGTTCGCTTAGGAAATGTATTTTATAAGAGAGGGAAGGTCACATGTAGAATTAGAGAACTAGGTGGCACCTAACAGGTCCTCTTATTTAATTCACTCATTTTAGAGATGGACGTTTTTGATATTCATTGAAATGAAAAGGTTTGTCCCAGGTTATCCAACTAAAGAATGATAGTAGAGCTAGGGCTAGAATTCAGGTCTTCTTTTGCTTTTTCCATTATATCATACCCAAACTCTGCTCTCTTTTAGAAAAAGGGGACAGTTATATTGCACCCTGTCTAGGGCTGCATTTGAGGACAGGTCTTACTGGTTGTTAATGAGAAGGTTGAGAGCCAGAGTAAAGGTGTTACTCCTCATATTTATGCTGATTTAGAGATTTCCTCAGAAATCTTTCTCAACAAAGAGGAGATTGGTGCCAAAACAGTTTGGGCAAGGCTTGTCAATTAAAAAATTCATTGTCAGAATGTTATTTTAGAGCAAAGAAATAACATGGATGTTAAGTTTTGAAATCATCATTTTCTATGTTATGAAAGTAATTTCTTGTTGTTTATGTTTTTGTAGGTTGGCAGCCTCGTTGGTTTGTTTTAGATAATGGAATCCTGTCCTACTATGATTCACAAGATGATGTTTGTAAAGGGAGCAAAGGAAGTATAAAAATGGCAGTTTGTGAAATTAAAGGTAAGTGAATTAGAGGACTGAAGTTATGTAAAGGTAAGTAAAGGGTTCTGCAGCATACTCCAAAACCAGGAAAAAAGCATTTTTAACCAAGTAGAGATTTATTTATTTATAATCCTCACCCAAGGATTTGCTTATTGATTAGAGAGAGAGAGAGAGAGAGAGAGAGAGAGAGAGAGAGAGAGAGAGATTAATGTGAGAGGGAAATATCCACTGGTTGCCCCCCATACATGCCCTGACTGAGGATTGAACCCGCAGCCTAAGTAATGTACCTGACTTGGAATCAAATCCATAGCCTTTTTGCTGTACAGGATGATGTTCCAATTAACTGAGCCACCTGGCCAGGGCCAAGTAGTTATCTTTTAATACCATTTATTTCCTTAGCATCCAGGAGCAGCACTTAGCATTGTTAAGTACAGTGTTTGATATTTCTCTCTATAAACATACTTTGAATTGAATTTCAAAGTACTAGTGCATGTCTTCCAGTTTGGACTTGAAAAACAATTTCTTTTTTTAAAAAAATTCTATTTATTTTTAGACAGAGGGGAAGAGACAAGGGGGGGGGAGAGAGAGAGAGAGAGAGAGAGGGAGGGAGGGAGGGAGGGAGGGAGGGAGGGAGAGGGAGAGACATCGATGTGTAGTTGCCTCTCATGTGCCCCCTGCTGGGGTACTGGCTGGCAACCCAGGCATGTGCCCTGACTGGACATCGAACCCGTCCGTGACCCTTTGATTCGCAGGCTGGCACTCAATCCACTGAGCCACACCAGCCAGGGCTGAAAAACAATTACTTGTGGATGCCACTCATGTATCCATGCTGAGTCCACCAGTGTTCTTTTTCATCCTCGTAGAAAGGAATTATAAAAATTGGCAGCCGAACTATAAAGAAGCTCTGTAGATTTTTGATAAAGTATGAAGTCAGAATCATAAACTGGTTCTTTGCTGAATCAGAGATAAGCTCTTTTGGGTAGTAGAGATGTTTTTCTTTTCTTTCTTTTTTTATCCTCACCTGAGCATATTTTTTCATTGATTTTTAGAGAGAAGGGAAGGGAAAGAGAGACAGAAAGACATGGATGTGAGAGAGAAACTTTGACTGGCTGCCTTTTTGTATGTGCCCTGACCGGGGTAGATGTTCCAGCCTGGGATCAGACCTGCAGTGCTCCAACCGGCACTGGCCAGGGCATCTTTTCTTTCTCTTTGGTGATCTTCAGAGTTTCAATGAGTACTAGTTGGGAATATTGTAGGAAAGCTCCTCTGTGGGGATTTGTCTGATATTTTCCCCATGATTAGACTGGAGTTATGGATTTAAGGGGAGACAATCACAGAGGTAAAGTGCCGTTCTCATCACATCATCGTAAGAGTGTACCATCAACATGACACAGCACTCTTAATTAACCCCGTCTCTGTGGCTGAGGCAGTTTGTCAAGTTTCTCTACTATAAACATACCCTCCCACCTCCCTTTCCATACAGTGTTCTTCCAAAATGGGAGATATAAAGCAATACATCATGCTGTACTTTTCATGAAGGAAGGTTTCACGGACCACTGATTTGTTTGTATGTGTGGTTGGGGTGTATAGGGTGGAGGTAGGTAGGAGAGGTCAGGTAAAATGATAATGAAAAGTGTTGAATTCTTCAAAGAAAATTGAAGAAAAAAACTAGACCTCTAGAAGAGTGAATGTTAAAACCCCTACAGGGAGCCTTGACTATATAAGATACAGAAATATATCAGCCTAATGTATTGTTACTTGTATGTCCCCTGAAATATATGGGATTAATTTTGTTGCTTTATTTTTAAAAATCACACAAGAGAAGTACATTCAAAGCATGAGTTTTTTTATCTTCTTAAAAAGTGATGGTTTTATCTCATTTCCCAGATTTAATTCCAAGTGAGATGTGATGAGACTCAGAAATCAAACTACATTCAAAGTTCAGATATTTGCCAACCTTGAGGATTTCAAAAGACTGTTAAGTAGCAGAATTCTAAGATAACTCCAAAATGTTTTTAAGCTACAGTAGCATTTTTGTTGTTGTTTTCTACTCATTTTATTAAAGAATAATATACTCACAATAAAAGGGAACGAATCTTAAATATTCAGTTTGAAGAATGTTTACAAAGTGTATGCACTTGTGTATCCACCACCCAGATCAAGAATTAGAATATTTTTAGAGCAACAAGTATAAAGGACTCATGGACAAAAGCTATGGGGGGGTGGAGGTGGGAGGAAGGTGGGGAGGGCTGGGGTGGTGGGCTGGGGCGGGGTAAAAGACAGAAAACTGTACAATATCAACAATTAAAAAATACTGATTAAAAGAAAAAAAAATAGAAAAAAAAAGAATTAGAATATTATCAGCATCTCAGATGTCCCCTCAGCCACTAATCGTGCTAAAAGATAACCATTAATCTGACTTTTATCACCAGAGATAAGTATTGTCTGGTGTTGAACATTTTATAAATGGAATAAATCAGTATTTTCCTCTTGTCTGGCTTCTTTCACTCAACATTTTGTTTGTGAAATTCATCCATGCTGTTCTGTGTAACAGTAGTTCAGTCATTTTTATTGAAGTGTAGTATTTCCATTGTGTCAGCATCCCACAGTTTGATTAGCCATTCTAGTATTGATGGATGTTTGAATTTTTTCCCCATTTTAGGACTATTATAAATAAGGCTGCCATAAACATTGTAATATATTTCTTCTATTGAACATATATATGCATTTTTGTTCAGTATATACCTAGAACTGGCGTGGAATTGCTAAATCAACTTTTAACAGATATTGAAAAAATACTCTTTATACTTGTTAAAACAGTAAGACAGACCTTTGTTCAGGTCTACTGTAACAGGTATAGAGACTACAACAGTGGGGTTTTGCAGTGGGTGAGAGAGATTGGGCTCAACTGTAAATACGGAACACAGGAAAAATGGGAATTTATAGCCAAAGGGCAGAATGGGGGATAGGTGGATGGAAAATTACTGAGAGGAAACTTCAGGAATACAGGAGGATGCTGGCCAAACTGACCTAACAGGATTCTTGTGAAAGGCAGGCCAGGGTGATCAGATATTACCTGGGGGGTGGCAGGAAATAGGAATTTGGTCAGATGTCCAGGGAGATCAGGTATAGATAGTAGTGGATTCTGGCTAAACTGACTTGGCAGGATTCCTGCTAAAATTGGACTCTACAAAGACAGAGAGGGAAGTCTAAGTCCTAGTGAAGTGGAGGGCCCAGAGGAGCCTGACTGAAGTTTGATCAAAGAGAGAATCTTTGTCACAGATAGTGCCAAACTGTCTCCCAAAGTGGTTGTACCGATTTGTTTTCCAACTACCAGAGTATGAGAGTTCCAGCTGCTTTGCATCCTTCACAAAACTTGGTATTAGCTTTGACTTTGAATATTTCTAGTGTATAGTGTTTTCTTACAGTGATTTAACTTGCGTTTCTTCAATGAATGATGTTGAGTACTTTTTCAGATATAAATAGCCGTTTGAACTTTCTCAAGTCCTTTTTCAATTCTTTGGCCCAATTTCTAAATTGGGCTGTCTTTCACCTTGATTTGTAGGAGTTCTTCGTATAGTCTGAATGACTTTTCATATTGCAAAGGTATTCTACAGCTCTGTCCTTTGCATTTTCATTCTGTTAATGGTATCTTTTGATGGATACAAGTTCTTAATTTCATTAAAACACAGTGAACTTTTTAATTAGAACTTTTTATGTCCCACTTAAGAAATCTTCTGTTACCTTCTTGAAAGTTTATTGTTTTAGCTTCTATATTAACTTTAATTTTGGTCTGTGATTTGCTTAAAATTTATTTTTGTATATGATCTCAAGTAGACGGTCAAGATGCTCCCCCCGCCCCATGTATGGAATCCAGTTGACTGAGTACCACTTATTAAAAAGACCAACCTTTCACCCACTGCATTGTAGAGACATCTTTCTCACAAAGTGAGTAACTTTGTGTACTTGTGGTTTTTTTCTAGACTTTTGTTCCATGGGCCTGTTTTTCTATCTTTGTGCCAGTATCACACTTTCTTAATTTCTTTAGCTTTATACTTCTTAGTATTGGATAATCAAAATCATCTTAGTTCTCTTTTAGCATTGTCATGTCTTTTATTGGCCCTTTGCATTTCCTTAGACATTTTGGAATCTGCTTATAAATATCCACAAATATTTGTTGGAATTTTGATTGGAATTATATTGATCTATACATCAGTGTAAAGAGGAGTGTATTCTTGACAGTGTTGAGTCTTCTGGTCCATTAGCATGGCATAGTCCTATATTTAATTAGGGCTTTAATTTCTCTCAGTAATGTTTGCAGTTTTTTACATATAGAGATTTTGTCCATTTTTCAAAGAAGTTGGACGTTTGGAAGCATTGTTCTTAAGTTTGTGGCCTTCTCAGGTGACTGCTTTGGAGGGTACAACCCTTGACTGATAATGTAAATTCTGGTATGTTTAAAAATGAATCATGTTATTTTAGTTTAATTCTGCAGAAACAACATTGGAAATTAGAGCATTGTTTTCTCTTATGGTAGCTATTGGTGCTTTCACTAGTGTTAGTAAATAGCAAAAAAGTTACTCTTGGACCCCTGGGATTTCGGTAATTTTAGCCTAGTCTAGAAATCTTTTGTACCCATCATTGACCCTTTCTCCATTCATGAATATCATTATTCGTAATACAACACAATACTCCATTTAGGCCTGTCTCCTGATATTCTCAGTACATATATTTATTTCCTCATCTAGAACTTTTCTCATGCAGTTTTCCTGTTTCAACTTTAAGCAGATCCTGCTTTCAAAAATCCCTCTTCTTGAAGCCTTTTTAAATTTCTTTCTCTTCTTACCATTCTTATTATAATTACACGTGAAGTCTCTGTACCAGAAGTTCAACATTCAGGTGTTTTGATTATTTTCAGTGTGTCAATTTGTTTCCTTGGTTAAATTGTCACCTCTACTAGAGCAGAGACTTCTTTTTTCTCCTGCTCTAGCATCCCCTGTGCCATCTTCGTTCTGAGCTGAGTGGTGATTAATGACAATGTAACACATTTCGTCTTATAACCAAAATTTAGAATTGGGTCAGCATGGTTCTCAATCTGCTCTCTTTTATTAGAGTATCGAAGGGGGGTGGGAGGAGAGGAGGAGGAGGAGGAGGAAGATGGAAGGGAAGAGGAGGTCTCCAAAATATTCATGCTTTCCAGGTGATTATGATGTGCCCATTAGTTGAAAACTTTTGTTCTTGTTCTAATGGAACGTGGCCATAGTTCCACTTATTGTGCTTCATCTATATGCCAGGCACTGTCCCAGGCTGGGGGAATACCAAAGTAGTCTGGGATACCGCTTTCAGAGAAATCAGTATAAATTGTGTCATAAGTAGAATAATGCCTTTGTATTTAAGGTGGCACAGCTGGCCCCAAGGAGGGGAGTTCTTAGTTCTCACTGCCTGGTAGTTAACTTGTTGGTGTTCTCTTTCGTGTGGCAGTGCTGCCCGCTGGGGCGGGTGTAAGAAGGGTGGTTTGGAGAGTGACCCTAGGCAGCCCCTTCCTTCGGCGGTGTCTGAAACGGCTCATACTGAGTGAGAGTGATGGCTTCATTGTCCCCAACTTACCTAAGTCCACAACTTTATTTCCCCTTTGTTTATCATCCTAGTCCACTCAGCAGACAACACGCGAATGGAATTAATCATTCCAGGAGAGCAGCATTTCTACATGAAGGCGGTGAATGCAGCCGAAAGACAGAGGTGGCTGGTTGCTCTGGGGAGCTCCAAAGCCTGTTTGACTGATACTAGGACTAAAAAAGAGAAAGGTAACTTTCCTTGCAGTGAGAATATTTTCTTACATAAGTATAAATTGTCATGTTCACTTATAGTAATCAATCCCAAAAGATAATCAGAAATGTAGATTTATATACATAGATATTTATCATAGTAAAAAAGAACTGTAAACAATACAGAGGTTTGAATTTCAGGGGAATGGATCAGTAAATTGTATAGTGCTTCCATAGGCTGATATGTTATTACACGTGCAGTAAAATGTTCACAAGGAATTTTAATGATGTGAGGAAATACCCAAGATTAAATGATAATGGAAAAAGACAGGATTTCAAATTATATATGCATTCATTGGACAGCTCGGCAAAGATGTAAGAATTAGTCAGGTTTTTACCTTTGGAAAGGGAATTTGTGGGAGGGAGACTCACTTTTCACTGTATACATTTTGACTTTATCATGTATATATATTGCCAATTTAAAAGGACTAAATAAAAATCAAAAGCAAAGCAAATAATTTATGGTATTCAATTATATGCATATATAATGTGAAAATAACAATAGTATTTATATCTTGGTTGTGAGATTATAATTGCAAAATTTTTCTTTTCTAGAGTTTTAATTTTCCAAAATTTTTCCTTATGTTATTTTATAATTAAAAAACAATAGAAATCATTTTAATTGTATTATTTTCATTATTTTTATAATTATAATTGACCTTATATTATTTTTATAATTAAAAACAGTAGAAGTCATTTAAATTAGTGAAAGCAACTAAATTATGGATATTAAAAAATGAAGGCTAAGGATTGAACATGTAACAATTTTCAAATGTGTGAAATGAGTATCATGGGAATGGTATGGCTAAGGGTAGGGTAAGAAGGAATGAATACTCACAGTAGTCAAAAGGTGGAAACAACCCAAATGTCCATAGATGTAGATGAGTGGGTAAACATAGTATGGTATGTACATACAATGGGATATTATTCTGCCTTAAGAAGGAATGAAATTCTGATACATGCTGCCATGTGGATGAATCTTGAAGATACTATGCTAAGTGAATAAACCAGTCACAAAAGGATAAGTATTGCATGATTGTACTTTGTATGGGATGCCTAGAGGAGTCAGATTTATAGAAACAGGAAGTAGAATGGCTGTTTCCAGGTGCCAGGTAAGGGGAGAATCGGGAGTTACATAGTGTTTAATGTGTACAGAATTTCATTTGAAGAAGATGAAAAAGTTCAGGAGATGGATGGGAATAATGGTTGTATGACAATGTGAATGTAGTTAATGCCAGCAAACTGTATATTTAAAAATGGTTAACAGCACTATGTTTTACTACAATTAAAAAGAAGAAATGGGCTTAAATAGGGTAGAAGGTTAGGTTGAAAGGACACTTAGAGCTGCTTTGGTCCACTCTGGCTGGAGTGGCTTTTTGGCCAGTACAACAAAACAGTGCCACTCTCTCAGGGATGGAGAAGCACCAGGACCTGCTGGGTGTGATATATGAGTGGCTGAGATTATGGTTGGATATTTACTCTGTCCAGAGATATTAAACAAAATAAAGTAAACTCTTAATTAAAAAATACTGAAAATAATATAATGTAAAAATGAAGCTATGACAGAGAAAGAAGGAAATAAATGGATGTTTATGTACAATAGTTTTAATTACATAAAAACTAAAAACTTTTCTATGCCAAAATATACAATAAAGAAAACAGAGTGATAGATCTTGGACTGTATTTGCAGTATATAGGACAGGTGAAAGATTGCTAAATTTCATGTGTAAGACATTTTTTAAATTATGAATTTGTATATTATTAAGAGAACTCAAACATCAGAATGGGAAGAATGAGTTAAGAACAAGAAAAGCCAATTAACAAAGTAAGAAAAGTAAGCATTTTTCCAATGAAAGATGAGTGATGGAATGGAATATCTTGTATGAGACATTCAGTAGTCATCACCCGGTCTCTAAAAATTAATCTACCAAAACCTCATGATTGACACATGACTGCCAATTTTTTTCCATTTATCTGAAGAGAAGGTGGTTTCCTCCGAGCCTTTGTGTCCTGTTTCCAAGGTCTGTCACTATAGATATTTTTTGTAGTTAAAATTAAAAAATTTTTTTATCCTGCTTAAGACAAGGAGGGGGAGAGAGATATGCCTTGAGGGACAGAGGAGGGCGGGGGTGGGGGAACGCTCACAGTGCTCAGAAAAGAGAGAAAGAGAGCCCACTGGGGAACGAAGGGTCTGGGGAAGGGGCCAGCATGCTCCACAGAGCCACTGTCTTTTTTAATGATTGCATTTTGTTGTTTTGCCCCCAAATAGGAAACCTATCTAATTGAATGTTTATGTATGTTCTTTTCAGAAATAAGTGAAACCAGTGAATCTCTGAAAACAAAAATGTCTGAACTTCGCCTCTACTGTGACCTTTTAATGCAGCAAGTTCATACGATTCAAGAATTTGTTCACCATGACGAGAATCATTCATCTCCCAGCATAGAGGTATAACAAAGATGATCCTCTTATGTTTGATTATGCTTTGCAGTACAGCTGATGAGTGAGGTTCTTCCCATAAGATGACAGGGAAGCATTTTCAGAATGAATTATTTTCAGCTATTTTGAGCTCTCCCTACTGTGGATTGTCTGGAAATCTGTAGCATCACCTGGATTGTATCTGTGCAGGCAGAGTAAAGCAAGAAGCAGCATATTTCTTCAGGGAATCAAGACCTATCTTTGTAGCTAGTCAACAACTGGGTGGTTCGAGGAGGGAAGAAGCATTCCAGGATTTGTTCTTCAGGCTTGAAATCATTGGACAATTGCTATTCTCTTTTGTTTGTAATAATGTCGTAACATAACTACTGAGAGTTGATAACTTAGCTTTATGATATAACTTAAAAAAAATCTCACAACAGTGATGTAGGAATCAAAACTCAGGCTATGAATTAGGCTTACCCTTCCTGATACAGTAGGACCAGTGAGCCCCATTGCTCTCTGGCTCAATGGCCAGCATGGCTTCTAGTCCCCTTTTGCCTAACTTGGGAGAAATGGGGTAAGAAATTTTCCTACTTCTCCTGCTACCTTCTGCTGTTGGGGAGGAATCTTGTGTGAGGTAGGTTGCATTTGGTTGTAGGTACATTAAACCCTATGGCCATGCATTATGTGACCACAAGCTTTCTGGAGCTGTGCCCTTACATCTGCTCTAGCCGCTCAGGGACAGTATCAGGGACCCAAGCATGTCCCATCTGTCTGCTTTGCCATTCTTTCTGTCTTCAGTTTTTCTCTTAAGGCCCAAGGTTTCAAGGTGACTGCCAAGACTACATAGAGGCAGGAGGTGGTTGAGTAGCCTAGGTAGAGAGAAAATTAGGGGACAAGAAATTCCAGAAACTTCCCAACAGACTTCTCATCATCTTCTTTGCCTGGGTCAATGGAAACTAGGAAAAATGAGTATTTGACGAAGGGTCATAGAATAGCCATCGCTGGCTTAAACCAGTCTGTATTTATTCCCCAAGGTCAGGGCACTTTGCTGTCCTAAAAAATTTAGTGGTTTTTATTCTACCAAAGAGGAAATGGGACAATGGGCTTGGGGTAGACCTGGATCGCGCCTGCTGCTAAGTAACTTTCCAGGTGTTCCACTACTGCAATCATCTTCAGAATTCAGACATCTATAAAATTGCTGTTTAGGTTCGACTTATTTAAGATAAATTCTGTACACAGTTTTTCATTATGATATTTGGTTTGAATGTGAAACTTATTTTTTCTTAGAATCCAATTTCATACATTGTTTACCTGAGAGACAGGCAGTTATTATTCAAGTGTTGCTTTAATTCTAATGTACTGTATTTTAAATAGGTTTGAATGTAACCTAGTCAGGTGTCCTACTCATTGTTTTTTTGTAAGGTAGTGCATGATTCCACGTAGTTGTGTGTAAGTTTGTTCAATTCTGTCTGTAATTTTTCAGAACATGAATGAAGCCTCTTCTCTACTTAGTGCCACATGTAATACGTTCATCACAACGCTTGAGGAATGTGTGAAGATAGCAAACGCCAAGTTTAAACCTGAGATGTTTCAGCTCTCCCATCCGGATCCCTTAGTTTCTCCTGTCTCACCTTCTCCTGTTCAAATGGTTGGAACTAACTGCTTTTCTTCTAGTAGTATTGCATGTTTCTGTTTTTAAGAGTGGAATCCGGCAGTGGGAGGGAAATAGTCAACAGGCTGGATTTCTAAAAATTGTATTCATGGTCTCTGTTGGACCCTCTCATTTGGTGGGTTCAGCATGTGCCAAAGTCATGATCCTCTCCCCTTGGAGGAGCTGTGCCATTTACCTCAGTGTGCCAGGAAAATATTATGATGTTCTCTGGGTTCTATGATATGATACAAGGTTGGGGACAACTGTTCTATTTGGTAAAAACATGTCATAGGGATAAAATTAAGCAAATCTTGACAGAAGTTGTAAGGAATCTGAAGCAGCATGTTACAGGGGAAACAGTGTTTGTAGTCTGCATTTGGATTTGAACCTTCTGAGTAGTCATGTTTCTTAATCTCTCTGGACCTCGGGTGTCTGTAAAATCAGTGTCTTCTTCATCCCAGGTCTCGTTGCAAAAGATCTGCTCTGTTTATGGGAGGAGCTAACTGTTGAGAGGGGCAGTAGATTTGTTGTCCTTTTCAAGCTGGTAAACTTGCTCCAGCATGCTGTAGGGAACTCTCAGATGAGATAAGGTTTGATGAGACTTCACATTTTTTCTCATGAAACTGTTTTCAGGAGCCCTTTTCTAGAAGGAAGAATGCCACCTGGTTACTATTCTAGCAATTACCTGAAGACTTATTTATTAGAAGAAGGAATGGGGTACAACTTACTCCTAGGCTCCGTTATCCACCCTAGCAAACTTAGTTATAATAGATTTAGTAAAGATGATTATCTAAGTTTATTTAGATCACTGGTTTTTAATCAATGTATGATGGACTAATAGCGTCTTCTGAGACAGGTGTACTATAAAAATGAGCTTTATGACCAGATTAGCTTGGGAAGCGCTAGGTTAACTTAAACAAATTGAGTTTCTCTGTCATACCTTTTGTGCTAGAGGATATTATGAATCTCTGAGAAGGAGAAGTAGTACTGAAATTTATTTGACAATTAAACCCTCTTTGTTTATTTTTGAATAATATCTCACAGGATGGTAGAGTTGTGTAGAATACAGTTTGACAGTGTTGCTTTCAGAACAGTTGTAGATATACTGTGAAATGTTAAGTAACACATATAGCTGAACAAAAAAACGATCTTTTAAGATGGATATTTGGTTCCTGAGATTGATGTACAAGGGATACACTTTTTTAAAAAAATCTTAAGGGGTACTTTATAGACTCAGATACAATAAAAATACCTCAAACCTGCCTTGTTCTTGCTTTGAACTTCTGAGGAAAATGCCTTCTGCTATAAATACTCTATAGTCCAGAGAGGTCATATATGTGTTAATATGTAAGAAACTCTAATAACTGTCTCTTTTACACCAAAACCTTTTATCGATATAACATTATGGGAAATCCAGTTAGAGGCCGCTGCTCACTTTTCCTTGCTGTGCCGTTTTCCTTCTCACCTAAAGCACAGATTGTGGCTTATGTAATTCATTCTAGAGACATAGAGCAGGGAAGTAAGGTCAGACAGTATTCATGGGAAAATCCTTTTAAAAAACAAGTAGGTGAAAAATAAAGTTGAAACATTGGAGAAGTTCAAAATTAACATGAGAGTTATATAACCATTTTATGTAGTTATTTTCATTGTGTTTCTTGAAATTAACTTGCATTCATTTATATTTCAAATCATCATGGAAGTTCAAACAGTAGTCATTTTGATCCATAGATTGAGTGATAATTGTATTGGGGATGTCAAGTGAGTAATTCTAAAGGAAGTGATACCTGTTCAAGGAGATATTAATGTCCAGTTGCATCTTAGTGTGTCATTTATATTAGATGTCCCTGGACTACAAAGTGGATGGGTCATAACTCTTTTATCATTTCAACTGGGATTTCTTAGAACAACTGTTGGTTCATCTTACAAATGTAGAAGGCATTTATTTACATCAGACAAAGGTTAGACTTGGATTGGACCTGGAAGACTCCTGGGCCCTGTGTATAAAAGCAACCATTCTTAGCCTTGATTATAATAAACTTTGTTCTTTTGCTACCTTGTGAAACATTGAAAATCTGTTTTATTTTGCCGCCTCTTTCCATTTTTTTAGTGGATTAGCTGAATCTTCTAAATTATGCTTAGTATTTGTCATGTATATTAATGCTCTGTTTAATAAATTGTATGCATTTGAATTTTAAATATATGGTTTTAGAAACCTATTTGAGCCTTAGGGTTCTTCTTCTGAGTTCTTTAAAGACTTCAATTTTTAATGCCATCTTCCATGAAAAACACACTTTAGAACATCTGTGTAACAGCTTCCTGAATAATGAATGGTAAAGAGAAGCTTTGCTCCTAGACTCTATTCCTGCTCTTTAAAAAATATAGTGAGAGGGATTTATTAGAATATTTTCTGGCTTACTACATGCACCTTTTTGTCAAAAATATTGTGAATTTTGGGGGGCCAGTTTAGTATACTGTTTTTTATATTTATGTATACACACACAAACACACATATGATATAAAGTATGAAGTCTGGTTTTTAGTAGTGAGAAAAGAATATGGCATGTTTTTGGTATGTGTTGAGAAAGATTCCCAATAATGGTTGTTAGGTAGAAAGCTTGACATTGTGCTAATGATGTTACTTGAGTATGTAAAAAAAATATTTTTGTTTTGGCCAGCTACCTTTTTCTCTGAATAAAGGTAATATATTAGAGCTGCTTTATTCTACTTGACTAATGGATTATGTTTCTTTTTTTAAATTTCTAGATGAAGCGTTCTATCAGTCACCCTGGTTCTTGCAGTTCAGAGAGGTAAAGCTACCTTTTCTTTGAATCACATCTTCTTAAAATTGTACCTACTTAGGGAAATTCTTTGGACCATTACCATAAAGTGGTATGGAATATAAATTCTGTATGGGCAGAGTCTGATTCTGATTTGCTCAGCATTTTTATCTCTTAGTGCTTAGTATAGGGCCTGGCCCCAGTTGGTAGTCAGTAAAGAAAAAAATGAGAGAATAAATTAAGCAAAGTAAACACCTGGCCAGCTATTGTACCTTTTTTAGATGTTTGAAATTATATCAAACCGTAGTTTATAGAAATCCATTTTTGACATATCAAGGCTCCAGAGCTTAGGCTCACTCATTTTGCTGTGGCTTTTTATAGCATTATATATTTCTGCTGAGCTGTTGTTTAATTAGGAGCTAAAAATCATACTGAGAAGACAGAAAAACCAGTTGACATTTTTTTTTGTTTTTCTATTTCATTTTAAAATTTATTTTTATTGTTCAGTTACAGTTGTTCCCATTTTCCCGTTTCTCCCCCCTGTTGCTCTCCCCTGCCCTCTCCAGCACCTACTCCCAAAGACAGTCCCCTCCCCATTGTCCTTGTCCACAGGTCCTTTGTACGTTTTCCCCACTATCCCCTTTTCCCCTCCCCTCTGGTCCCTGTCAGTTTGTTCTTTTTTTCCATGTCTCTGGTTCTTTTTTGCTCGTTTGTTTGTTTTATTGATTAGCTTCCACTTATAGGTGAGATCATATGGTATTTATCTTTTACTGCCTGGCTTATTTCACTTAGCATAACACTGTCCAGTTCCATTCATGCTGTCATGAAGGGTAGGAGCTCCTTCTTTTTTTTCCTGCTGTGTAGTATTCCATTGTGTGAATATACCACAGGTTTTTGATCCACACATTTATTGATGGGCACTTAAGCTGTTTCCAGCACTTGACTATTGTAAAGTGTGCTGCCATGAACAGTGGGGTGCATAGGTTCTTTTGAATTGGTGTTTCAGGATTCTTAGGATATAATCCCAGCAGGGGAATTTCTGGGTCAAAAGACAGTTCCTTTTTTAGTTTTTTGGGGAAATTCCACACTGTTTTCCACAGTGGCTGCTTCAGCCTGTGTTCCCACCAACAGTGCACGAGGGTTCCCTTTCTCTATAACCTCGCTAGCACTTGTTTGTTGATTTGGTTATGATGGCCATTCTGACTGGTGTGAAGTGGTATCTCATTGTAAAACCAGTTTGTATTTTAAAGTATATATTCATATCAACACATTAAAAAAATTTACCTTCTAAACAGATCTTGCCAATATCCCCAGGCTATTAGATAAAGTATTCTTTATCTTGGTAGGTGACATTCTTTTAAATTGCTGCTATTGTCTTATTTGGTTCATTTGAAAGTGATCAGATTATAGTGACATTAGCATTTCTCTACATTAAGAATAAGTGTGATGGAGACCTTATTATTGTTCCATCACTGTTTTTCTCTCGCTGATGGTTGTGTAATCTTTGATTGAACTGTCATGTGCTCAGAGGAGTCCAGTGATGATGTTCTCCATGTATCCAATCCCATTAGGAAATGAAGAGTTCCACCAACTGACTTTTCCAGAAAAATAGAAGCTTGATCCCTTTAACAAAATTTTATATTTATGAGAGAAATTTTTCTGACCTGTATTTATCCTTTTTACCTAAAATAAGATATAATTATTTATATTAATAATTTTTAAAAATTTATTTTCTTCTTGATGAATAAGGTCATTAACAACAGAAATGTTGGGCTTTCATACAGTGATAGCTGACATGCTGTTCAGTGGTGGTGATTTGTTTCTGTGTTGAATTTTTTAGACTGATTTTTCTAGGCTGTTTTTTTAAATAGTTATTTTGGCCTCCATTTGCCATCTTTGGCTTGCTGCTGTCAGTGAGTTGACCTCTAGCATGCTCCCATCCACCTGCTTGTCCCCCTTCACCCTGCTGTTTTTAATCAGTTATGATACTAGATCTGTGCACTTGTGAAATCCATAAGTTTTAGTCTTCAGACATTAGTTAACCCCCCGATATGCCTACTGTCTAGCTGGATCTTCCTCTATAAAAGAAACCACTTTCATTGCACCCCCTTTCCATTTAGTTCTGCTCACAGGGTCATATTATCCCGGTTATCAGCCGTATGCTAAACAACTTGATTTACTTGAGGGCTGACCTTTGGACAAGTAGTATTTACTAAAATAGAACGTTGGACATAAAATAGTTCCTCTTTCATCTAAAGAGAAGTGATTTAAAACTTCAGATAAGTTGAGGGTATTTTCATTTGTTTAAGGCCTTACAGCTCAATGCTTTTTATTTAATTGTCAGGAGTAGCTACTCTATAAAAGAACCAGTGTCTGCACTTCACCGACTCTCCCAGCGACGCCGAAGAACCTACTCGGATACAGACTCTTGTAATGATATGTCTCTTGAAGACCCAGATAGTAAGTTAGATGGGGTCTGTCTTTCTTTGGTCTATTCAGCAAAATTATTTTGGGTCTTTGTAATTGTTGGGATGAAGAATACTGACAAGTGAACACTATATTTGGGCCATTGTACTTAGTACTGAATTCCTTAATTGAGAGTTAAACAAACAGTATGTAATCAACAGACGCTCATATATCCTTTTACAAATGCCTTTGTTATTAACTAAGACCTGCTCAGTAACCCTTTGTAAATACCATATCTTAGACTTACATGTAATACCAAAATCTTTCATTCTCACCCCATTTGCATTTAAAAAGTATTTTAGAAGAAAAAAGTAAATTGTTGGTAAGATTTAGGGCAAGTTTACAGTTCTAAGAAAAAAATAAAAACAAGTTCTAAGTTCAAAGGAAAACATCAGGATTGTTCATGAAATAATTTGAAATGGCCAAGGAAGGTAATTTTTTACTGGTGGTGGTGGTCAGTTATAGTAGCATTTATTCCTGTACCTTTTTTATCCCTTACTGCTTTCTATGTTTTTGGCAGCATACTGTGATTTAATATTTTAGGAAAGGTTTTGTTATTTATGTTAAATTTTAACTATTTTTCTCTTTAGGGAAAAAACTTTGAAAGCGTGTCAGATTGTCTAGTTAGACAGTAATGGTCATGATTTCCACTGAATGCAAATAGTCTTATTACAATTCCATCAATAGGGTTTTGCTTTTCCCAGTCTTTACTGTTGCCTGTGAAGCATGTAGGATAGAAATTACATACGGTTCCTAATTACATAACAGATTTTGTGCCAAGAGTTTATTTGTAAGTTAGTTATGTGGAACACAGATTTTATTTCCCTTGTGGAAATGACATGACAAGTGGTGGCAATCTTTAGATTGCCTAGAAGAGCACAGCTAGTTCATAGTATGGCTAAAATAGGACAAAACAACCATGTTGGATTTCTAGTATTTGAATACACTGAAAACATTGATTAAGATAGAGTTGTTTTACTTAACCAGGTTAAACTGGTTTATCTAAAGGAGAATGTAGAGTTCATAAAGATGATGGAGATTCTAAAGGGGACTGCTGGCCATTTTCAGATCTTAGAAGTTGATGGTATCTTTTTTTATGTCCATTTTTATTATAGAGCTAATAATCTACTTATTGATATAAAGCACTGCTCTGTGCTCATTACCATTTTCAATTTAAGTTGGGGATTGGAACAATGCATAAAGAAAGGAAGAAAGGAAAGGGGTAAGAGTGGAAAGGGGGAGGGAGAAAGAAACCTTCCTGGGCATTTAGTACAACTTGGAGGAGGCTGTACTAAGGAAAGGAAAAGAGGAAGAGGGTTAAGAGGGTAGGTGTGGGGAAAAAACTGTTCTCTGATGCGGGTAATACGTATTTGGATTTACCCTGTTCTTTCTGCCTTCTATCTATGAGCCTTTAATCCAGAGCTCATGAAAAAGTTCTCAGTGCTGCCTTGTTCCTTTCTCTAGATGCCACTTCCCTTTTTCTTTAAGGGGAACATTTTCATTTGCGATAGCTATATTAATTTCTTCAAAGCTAGCCATTTTCCTTAGCTCTCTGCTGTTTCAGTCACAGTTTTCATATAATATCTAAGTATAAAGCCTTATTCCATTTAGCATTCCTTAATTTAGTTGTAAGGAGGGTAACAAAACTAATCACACATACATGCCTGTGCACACACATGCATCCGTATTCATCAAACAAGATGGGGCATGTTCAGGGTGGTGTGGCCGTGGACTCATTTGTATTCATATACATACTGGTATCTCAGTTCTTTAGAACTTTTAAAAATTGGCCAGTGTAGACTAGGTCAGAAGTTTTATCCTTAGATTTCCTTCTGTTTATCCTAAAGTTTAGTGTCACGGTTAGTAGACAAAGCAGAGAATGAAGGAGTGCTCTTTCTTAGAAAATACATGGTTTGCAGTTGGCAGTCTTAGTTGAAAGTCTTTATCCCTAAATATTCTTTTCTTTGAGAGATGTAGCTGCTCCTATTTTTATTAACTAGATTTAAAAAAAAAGTAATCAATATTAATGTTAAATTTAAACGGTATGTACCTATAAAAGTGCAGCTGCTTGGAACCTGACCATGCCAGTGTGTTTAGTTGTGTTCACTTGCAGCTAGAGTGGTAGTTTCTGAGTTGCTTTCCAGATGGAACTGTGGGAAGTTTCGGTGTGGGTTACCCTGTTAGCTTTGCTCAGAAAGTCTATTGATGAAAAGAGCAAGGCCTGAATCAGCCCTAGTTCTATTACCAATTTTTGATCTTGTGTTTGGCATGTAACCTTTTTTTGGGTCGTGGTTTCTCTGCCTAAAAGCAAGGTAATTGACATTACAAAAACTATCAGGCTGAAAAAAACTATAGTTAATTAAGAAAGACTAAATTCAATTCAGCTAATATTGACTGCCCATTATGTGCCAACCATCATTCCAGTGATGAACAACATAAATATCTCTACTTCAGGTAGTTTCGTAATTTATCTCATGAATTCTGAAGTTTCTCCTTATGACTGCCAATAATAGGAAAGTTAGATTTTTCTCTATTAAACAAACGATAAAAAAGTAGCAGGTAGCTAAAGGAATTCGTGTCTCTGAATAGAAAACTTAAAATGTTCTTCACAGAGGATTGGAGTTAATATTAATGGGTTGTTTAACCTTTTAATCAATTTCTTAATAGGGCCTCTTCACTGTTCAAGAAATACAGTTAATGGAGATTTGGCATCAGCAACCATTCCTGAAGAAAGCAGACTAATGGCCAAAAAAAAATCCGAATTGGAAGATCCTCTTTCATCCTTCTCTTCCTGAGGAAACAGAAGTGTCCAACTTCTTCTAAGTATTGCTATGCAAAAGCTGCTGTAATTAAACTATGTTATAGGGAGTAGTTTTTCCCTTAGGATTTCTCTGCACTTTATAGTATATTGTAAAACAAACAAAAACCACATACCTTTGAAGTGTATTTTATCTTTATATAGTTTATTTGCAAGAGTATTTTCCTAATAACTTCACAGTATGAATGTGCATCTTTTTTTCTTTTTAAACAAATGATGGTGTAACATTTTGACATCCATAAGGACAAATGTAGATATTTTTCTAAAAAAACTGTGAGGGACTGACAACTTAGTCAGTATGTTGTAGCTTATAAACATGAGATCTTATAAACGTAAGGTTTCAGTTTGACAGAAGTGTGATATATGTAACTTGTGCCATGGACCAAATGGTCACTTCCCCCAGCTGAAAATGAGTTACAATAGCATCTTGATGGTGACTGTACTGTATTCCTTTAAGCAAAAAGGAAACATTTACTATTCTAAATATTTTTAGCCCAAATCCCATGACACTGAGGATTTTTTACAAACCAGATCATGCTGTCCTTCATATGTGAAGTTGACACTACTGATTTGTCAATACCAAATGTTGGGTTAAAGTATTTAATTTTTATTTATTTATTTTTCTGTTACATCAAACAATGACCTACCAAATTTAAGATGTGTATACATTGGTATTTACACTGTTCTAGAAAAGAGGTTTATGTTGTAGTGACCTTGCTCACGTCCACCAGAGAAATAAATGACTTTCAATGGAAGAGGATTTTAGTGCTTTTTTTCTCCTAAAATAGACATTAAGCTGCAGTTTTAAGGTATTAATGTTTGCAGCTCTTTAGAATATCTAGAGACATTTTTTATTTATAAATATTTATACAAAAAGGAATTCCCTCAAGGAAACTGTTCTATATCACTTATTTGAGAATGGCATTATTTAATTAAAGAACAAATAACATTTTTTGGTAGTTTCTGTTCATATCTATTGTCAGCGTTTGCCTTGTAAACTATTTTTTTTAATTCACTTTGGAGTGATGGTTTTGTTCAAGGTCTTGAATGAGGAGCACTTTAAAACAAACTGGTTTGGTGTTTTTAAGTTAATAATGTGTTTAATAAATATGTGGTTTTTGCTTTCAAACTCATCATATAATACATTGTATTTTTTTTTACATTTGTTGATATTCTGTCTAATTTTTATCAGGTTTTAATAGTATTCATTATTCTTTGGTTTTGTTTGTATATTCAGACCTCATGAAAACCCTAATGAGGCATATTTTTTGTTTTGTTGCCTATGAACTTAAAGCAGGGTGGCTTATTTCGCTTTAAATTTTTCTTGTATGCTTATGTGAGAATTTTTTTTTAAAGTCAATATTTGGTATTTACTAAAGTAAATTTGTAATTATAGACTTTCTCTCTGAAGTTTAAAAGGGACTCATGCAGTCTGTAATCATTGATACACATTTAGATAAACTGGATGCTACTTAAAAGTATCTGTGATTTTAAATAGCACAGAGGTCATTTGATTGTATCGAGTGGAATCTTTCTGCTCAGAGGTTGTGCTTCATATGTCCTATATGAGAAAAAAGTTTGATCATGTAGGAAGTTTTCATACAGAGCAAATAGATTTTTTAATTTCTTTTTTGTTTGTTTTTTTTTTTTGTTTATTTTTTATTTTTAGTAAGAACTTGTATAGTGATAAGACCATGAAGTTCAAGGTGCTACTGATAGGGAGTTTTTCTGGTAGTTCTTTTTTGAACCGATAGGTTTATAATGAAAACACTATAACAAGGTTTTGAACTCCTAGAAAATAAATACATTTTGTATTGCTTTATCCAAAAAGCTGAGTTCCTGAACAGTTTTCTGTAAATATTAAAAAAAAATAAAATGCAGTCATTTCTGGTACATATTTTTTCCTTCTTAAACAGGTGCTTTGAACAAGTTTGTTACATTCCTACAAAAGGCTTTTATTGTGACTTGGAGCCACTTTTTTCTCTTAGGAGCCAATATATTTGTGAAATCATGTTTTTTGGAGGGGATTTAAATGTATCTAGGTTTTGATCAGTGAATGGGTAGCATGAAGCAACCTATATGCTTCAGGGAACCTTGCATTTTGAGGAGCCCTGCGTATTTTTTCCTTTTTTTTTCTTACCTGAGGATATTTTTCATTGATTTTACAGGGAGAAAAAGGGGGGAGGGGAGAGAGGGAGAGAGAGTGGGAGAGAAACATCGATGTGAGAGGGAAACATCAATCAGTTGCCTCCATAAGTGCCCTGACCTGGGATCAAACCTGCAACCTTTTGGTACACAGGACAACGTTCCAACTAGCTGAGCCACCTGGTCAGGGCCCTGTTTATTTTCAGGTGTGCTTGACTTTTCTGAATTTTAAGAAAAAGATGAAACAAATATGAACAATTCTATAAGGATTTTGGCTTGTCAGGATTTTTGAAAATAGTATATAATTATTGGTTGTCCCTGTTTTGCTTTGTCTGGGCCACAGGATTGCTGAGAAATTTGGAGACTCTGTGTATCAGCGATCTAAGCAACACCAGTACTTGCTTTTCTTTTCAAGTACCTGGTTTCTGTTGTGTGAGAATTGTTGACACTCTATGATTAAAGCAACTCTCATGCGAATTGCTTTGTAAATGGACCAAATTTGACCTTTGTCATATTACATTGGATTATTATGTTATCTCCAATCAGGACAAGTTCAGAAATGGATGCTATTGTTTAAACTTAAAGTCTAAGGCAAGAAATAAAGTTACTTCACTTCCACAGTTATCCTGGAAGTTTTGCCCCTGGATTGTAGTTTTTCACTATGATTAATTGCATTTAGTGTTTAGTGGTCATCCCAAGATCTCAGGAAATGCATCCTTGTAATACATTACTCTTATACTACTATTTATGCACTATTTATACTCCATGCACGTTATAATATTACTTTAGAGTCTACCAGTTTTTTACTTCTTTTACCAAATGAAGTGCCTCTGGGTCTGTCCTTTGAGCCTTGCTATTGCCACTTGGTGCAGAGGGAGAGGCCTGGCCTGGAAGAAAGCCTGGTTAGGCTGCAGGAGTCCCTTTCAGGAGGTCTCCCTTTCAGTAGCCCTGCTGGGTAAGTTAACTGTAGCTGGTAGATAGGGCTTCTTTTCATGCCTTTCCAGTTCCTGTCTTTGAATTCATGCTGAATTTGTAAGCTTAAAACCTTTTTTTTCTTTTAAATTCAGCTTTCTTTTTTTCTAAAGGAGTTCATATCACTAAAAAATCAAATAGAACTAGAAAGGTTAGAATGAAAAGGACTAGCTTCCTTTCTCCCAGCTCCGTACCCCAGAGACAAGCGCCTTCAATACTTTGTGGTGTGTTCTCTCTTTGCCTTCCTATTTGGAAATAGTGATATTACTTTTTCTTGATTTATCAATTTCAGAAATGGTTCTTGAATTCCATTTATGGCAGGTAGGATTTACTTTTCTTATATCCCTGTCTCCCTCATCTCTCTCAATATGGATTAATCACAATTTGTTAAATCAGTAGATAATAAATTGTGTTCCCTGATGAACCCAGTGATGAACTATCATTATTTCCTTTCTACTGGAATCTTGTTTTCCCCACAACTAATATATGCCTGAATTTAGAAGTTGCTAACTTTTTTTTTTTATGTGCCTATCTCAATGATTACCCAAAGGAAACATAAGATAATCTGTCAGCTTTTTTTCTTTTGTTTTTTGGGGACATTTTTTTCACAGTCTTTCCTCTTCCACTCTCTGGACCATTGCTCTCCAGGTGTGTGCACAGGTTGGTGGCCATTCTGGGACCCCCTTTCTGTTTTAGTCTCTGTTGAATCTGTTTAGTCTCTGTTGGATCCTATGACTTCCTCTTTCTCGCTGTATTGCCCTTTCTTTTGTATTTGCCAAAGTGTACCCGCTACCAAAAACTTTCTAGGAAAAGGTGCATGAGAAGTAAAAATTTTGAGACTTTACAGTTGTGAAAATGTCTGTACTCTTGATGATTGGTAGTCTGGAATCTATGTTGAAAGTGTTGTTCCCTAAGAATTTTAAAGGCGGCTGTCCATTGTCTTACAGCATTCGTTATTCCTGTGAAAGTTCTCATACCCTTCTCTTACATGGGATCTGTTTTTATACTCTGGAAGCTTTTAAGGGCTTCTTTTTTTAAAATTAATTTTATTTTAATTGTTGTTCATGTACAGTTTTCTGTCTTTTACTCCCATCCCAGCCCACCCCCCAGCCCTCCCCACCTCCCTCCCATTTCTACCTCCCCTAGGTTTTGTCCATGTGTCCTTTATTGAGGGGCTTCTTTTTTTTTTTCCAGTTTTTTTTAATCAGTATTTTTTTAAATTATTAATCTTGTACAGTTTTCTGTCTTTTACTCTCCCCCAGCCCACTGCCCTAGCCCTCCCCATCTCCCTCCCATTTCCACCCCCCATAGTTTTTGTCCATGTGTCCTTTATACTTGTTGCTCTAAACCCTTCCCATTTTCCCCTGAAATTCCCTCCCCTCTCCCCTCTGGTCACTGTCAGACTGTTCTCAGTGTCAGTGTCTTTGGTTATATTATGCTTGTTTGTTTGTTTTGTTGATTAGGTTCCTGTTAAAGGTGAGATCATATAGTATTTGTCTTTCACTGCCTGGCTTATTTTGCTTAGCATGATGCTCTCCAGCTCCATCCATGCTGTAGCAAAGGGTAGGAGCTCCTTCTTTCTTTCTGCTGCATAGAATTCCATTGTGTAAATGTACCAAAGTTTTTTGATCCATTCATTAACTGATGGGCACCTAGGTTGCTTCCAGCACCTGGCTATTGTAAATTGTGCTGCTATAAACATAGGGGTGCATAGGTTCTTTTGGATTGGTGTTTCAGGGTTCTTAGGATATAATCCAAGCAGTGGAATTGCTGGGTCAAAAGGTAGGTCCATTTTTAGTTTTCTTAGAAAATTCCATACTGTTTTCCATAGTGGTTGTACCAGTCTGCAATCCCACAGTGCACTAGGGTCTAGGGACTTCTTTTTATTCTTAACATTCCATGGTGATATGTGGGCCTTCCTTCCTTCCTTCCTTCCTTCCTTCCTTCCTTCCTTCCTTCCTTCCTGTTGATGGGTACTTGACTTGGTGGAATCTGTTAATAGGGAGACTTCTTCAATTCTGGGAAATTTTTTGTGTTATCTTTTTGATAATTTTCTGTCCTTCATTTTCTGCATCTGTTGTTCTAGAATTCCTGTTATTTGAATGTAGGAATTTCCAGATTGATCCTCTAATTTAAAAATTTTTTCCAGTTGCTCCTAAAGTTGTGTGTTTGTGTGTGTGTGTGTGTGTGTGTGTGTGTGTGTATAAAATTATCCTCTGGCTCTTTTGTTAATATTTTTTAAAGCTATGTTTCAATTTCTAATTATCTTTTCCAATTATCATAATAGGACATTATGAAAAAGAACAATAGATTCAATGTCTTTTCATTATCCCTAAGGATACTTATGGTTTCTTTTCCCCTCATGTCATTCCTGTTTGTTGCATTGTTTCTGTTTCTTTCATGTTCCTATTGGTTTATTTGTTGTGGACTATGCCTTGTATTCTGAAAGCTTCCTTAGAAAATTGGAGAGGCCATCTATTCTATTTAGGATCAGGTACTAAGCGGCTAATTTGATAGGTCTTTGGTGTGGGCTGGGTTTGTCACATATCTGAAGGGCCATCGGGCAGAGTTGGCCTTGTTGTTGGAGTCCCCTTAAATTTCCAGTAGAAGTCTTTTCTTTTCCTTTTTTATACCACTGTGGTAACTGATATATGTATTTTCTTACATAGCTTTTTATTTACTTTTTTCCTGTTTTTAAAAAATTGTTGTTCAAGTATAGTTGTCTCCATTTCCTCCCCCCACCATTCCTCCCTGCCCCACCCATCCCTACCTTCCACCCTTGATCCTATACCCCCTTTGGCTTTGTCCATGTGTCCTTTGTACATGTTCCTTGATGACCCTGCCCCTTTTTCTTTGCAGACATTCAGTTTCTCCAGAAAGGACTCCTGGGTTCTGGCAGCAGGGCAGGAGCAGGGGGCTGAGGACCCTACAGTGTGCATGGTGACTTTTACTTGATGCCTGTATTTTCAGCCTCCCTGTGCCCTGACCCACCACCCCAGTCTTCCTCTGTGGTTGGCGACCCTCTGGTTGTTTCTACTGGGTGGAAGGTGAGGATGGTGAGAGGACCTGGGGTCCAGTTGCTCTTTCTGCCCATTTCAAACCCTAATTTGAGCCTTGAACCTCATTGCCTTTTTCTACAATACCTGGCACTTGCCAGTACTGAACTTGCTAGAGGTTTGGGAGGGTGAATAGGGTTTGGATATTTAGGCTTTAACTGCCTCCACTTTGCTAGGTTAGTTATTACACCTCCTCCTGGTGTTTACTTATATAAACTCTGTTGAAATCTCATGGCTGTGTAGTCAGTTTTCTTTGTTTTTCTAAATACCATTTATATTCCTTTAATATCTTGTGGTGGGGTTTTGGAAGTAGAGAAGATAAATACATGTGATCACTCTATCATATTTCACTGGAAGCCTAGATTTAAATTCTAATACTGTATAGAAAATAAATTTCTTTAGTATTCTATAATTCATTCTTTCCACTCTCTGATGCTTTTTAATTAGTATGGTTTTGCTGTACTGCCTACCTCATAGGGTTGTTGTGAGGGCTTGAAGAATCAACACACATAAAGCACTTAGAACAGTACCTGGCACATAGTGTGTACAAAGTAAGTGTTAGCTATGATTACCGTTACCATTATTATTATTACTACCACCACGTTTAAGTCTGTAACTCACTTAGACTTAAGTGAAGAGGTTTTCACCATAAGAATTGTTGACACATAGGAAAACCCAGTGTCGATAATGTGGACACTGCACTTAACCAGAGTTCACATGAGATGTTCAGGTGTGACGTTTTATCTGAGACACATTAGAGCCTTAAAAAAATCCAACCAGTAATAGTTAGTCTAAACATTTTTAAAAGTGTACAATAATAATTTTGATGTGCTTTTAAGCTTTACTGGCATGTGTTTTGTTTCTGTCACCTGAGTATGAAGTGCGGAGAGTGTAACTGTGAGGTGATGTTTACCGTGCCTCACCTACAGCCAGGAGATGCCACACTCATAAACAGAAGGGAGAAGTTGAGAAGTCATGGGTTGCAGTAACTGTATCCGTGGCCTTCTGGTGGGTGGCTGTAACTTTTCAGAAAATGTGAATTTATATAAGCAAAATGCTTGTGTTTGCTCATTTAAGTATCTTCTTTGTGTCTGGATTGAGTGTGTAACACAGAATTCAACTTCTTAGAGGGGAAGTGGGAGTAGGTGGTCCCACTACTCTAAACGGATAGCGAACCTGCCTATGTTGGGGGAGGGGGTTTTTATTTCTAAGATTTGCATTCTCCCTCATTAGAGTTCCATGACTGTGAAAACTGGCTATAAATATAAACACCAGTAAAGATGAGAAAATTTTCTACAAAAGGAATGGCCAGTTGCCCAGTGTGATTGAACTTCTTTGCGAACTCCCAGGGTCCCTTTGGCAGTGCGGACGGAACAGATGGGTGTGGTGGCGGTGAGCCGGGCCTGCTCTTGGCCTGGTGCTGGCATTCCCCCTCCCAGGTGCCAGTACCGCCGAGTCCCCTCACTGTGCGCTTCGACATTTCATCTCCAGAGCTTTTCTGTCTGCGTGGAGCCCTTATGCTGCCTCTTCTTCGAATGCGGCAGTGAATCTACAGATTTTCCCAGGGTTGAATTTGCCCTTTCTGTCCCATAATATGCTCTCCTACCCCTCAAAATGACTTTTGTTGGTCTCTTTGATAATAGAACAGTTTGGAACAGTTATGTGGGCCAGTTGCTTCAGCTCATTTTAGCCTCTTAACAAAGATGTTAAAGTACAAAAAATACAAGAGCAACAGGATGCCCGGAACCAGGATTAACTTGTATGTGACTGATTAGAATGATGAATATTTTGTTACTGTGTCCGGAAATACTAAGTGTTTAAATGATCAGTTTATTTTATTTTGTATTCTAGTTCTAGACTAATGTTAGTTGCTAATTAAATAACCCAGAATTTAATCACAAAACCCACAATTTATGGCAGGATGGATTAAGTTTTGATTAATTGTGGATAGGAAAATTGAATGAATTAATACAGTGATACTAACATATTAAGTAATGACATCAGGGAGGGGTAGTTTCCATGAGCAATGTATTCAGAATATCAAAGATGAATAAAATATATGACTTAAGAATTTCCTCCTTAGTTTTATTCTATCAGAGTGCGAGGAGGATGCTGTTGATATTCTCTGTGCTTTTAAAAGTTTGTCACAAAGACTGTGTTACCCACTTAAATCTCAATGTAAAGGGTGTTGCCAGATTTGGTAGTGTGGAGACAGAACAAAGGAGAGAACTTTGTTCCCAGGGGACCCACAGCCACCAGGAGCTAGACCCACACACATGCTTCCTGCCCAGCCTCTGGTGTTAGGAGGCAGAGGCTGTCATTCGGGATGAACACAGCAGTTTAGGAGTAAAGAGTGAGTCATGCGTACTGAAAAGGAGGTGTTCTAGGAGTACTTTTCAGTGCCATCAGGTTCCTTCTAGCACTGCACAGTAAATTCTGAAACCGGCATTATTTCTTGCTCTTGCTCTTTTTAAAAGCAGTACCCGAATACATCCTCTTTATTAAGTAATCACTTAGACAATGCAAATAAAACAAAAGTTCACCTTGACACCGCCACTTCTCTAGGAACAACCACTCTTTTCTGGTGTGTGTCCTTTCAGACCTTCTCTCTGTGCGCAGACTGATTTGACATAGGTCACGCATTGCTGCCATTCGGGCTAGCTCCTCGGCAGCAAGGCGACTGAGTGCGCAGCGGCATGTCTGTGTGTGTGGCTGGTAATGAAAAGCCAGGTAAGTCTATATATCGTCACAAGTATTCTTTTGCGGGTGACAGAATCATGCTGACCTCTGCCGTTGTTGACCAGATGGGCATCTCGGCTCTTATTTTCTTTAATTCCTCTCTGCAAAGAAAGGTGAATTGATTGCTTTTCTAGGTAGCTAGAAGGAGAAAATCCTAGCGTGCCTGGTGCTTCTCGTTACCCCTGTGTACAGCAGGCGTGTGTGGCAGCAGCATGTGTGCGGCAGTGTGTGTGCATGGTGTCTTGGTTGTAGACCATGCAACTTGGAATCGTTTTGTTTTGAGCTACGGCTTTATGTTTAGTTTTGTAATTGACTTTACAAGTTTAGCTACAAAGGATAAAGTAAGTTTGCTGTGGAAGTTACCATGACTTGGTCAAAATAGAGTTGTGATTTTTATTTTTGTTTGACAGCAATCAAAATATGGCCTAGAAGTTAAGGGTTAAGCATTCAGGTTTCTGTCAGGGGATGAATATGTGTCCATGTGATTAAAACAATCTTTATTTGACACATTTATATGGTGAATGAGTAAACAATAAATACCTTCTAATTCTCGCCACCAGAATCAGACTCTGTACTTGAATTACATAGGAAATTTCTATCCTCTGCCCTTTTCCCGTGGTATTTTGGTTGCTAGGAATTGCTAGGTTACCCCAGTGTTTCGGCGCCCCTCTAGAATCTGCAGACCCTGCCCAGTGCCCGGAGCCCCTGACCAGGATGCCTCCTCCTGGGTGAGGCCTTAGAGTACAGGTCCTACACAACTTCTATTTGTCTTCATTGTTTTTTGGTTGTTTTCTTGTTTTGCAGTTGTTGGCCACAGAGAAATATGTGGCAGTAAATACCTGGGTTTTTTTGTTTTTGTTTTTAGCATCATGACCATGGATGGCGTACTATCTTTATGGTTTTTTTTCCCCTCTGTACCAACTCTGATAGTGTGGCTTCCATAGACTCTGAGTTTGAGGCTAGATCCGCAGAGAGTGACCTACCCACTTGCTTACCGATGTCTGCCGTGGGCTTGTGGGAGGGTGCAGGGAGTGCTGGCAAGGATGCACCGGCATCCGGAGTATACGGCCGCGATCGCGCTCTGATGACATGACTTTGCCAGATCAGATTTTTAAGTGCTCTCAATAAACAAAGTACTACAACTCACAATTGACTTTTTGTTTTCAGTTTCCACCATCACACTAGGATGAACTTAATCAGTTGTATATTTTTAAAATGCAAACAAAAATAGCCCCTCATCTCTGTTCGGGCCAAGTGTGTACGTGTGCCTAAGTAACACACCCGGTCCACTTACTAGCAGTGCCTTTGTGAATTCGAAGACCCTTGCAACGTTGTTGACATGGTGCTCAGGGAAAAAAGACATTGCCATACTTTTAAAAAACTTTAAAAAGTGTGAGTTTAGCAAGCGAAATTCAGTAGTGTACCAGTGTTCGGCATGCCACTGTTTGCGTTTAGACCACTCCTAGTTACCGCTGGAGAGAAGAGTTCTAGTTCATTTCAGTTTTGCATGAGTAGCAAACCTCCTTAGAAAGGCTGGTTGCCCTTCTTTCTCCTTGCTGTGTTTTTAAAATATAGTTCATGATTTTTTAGGGGGGAAGTTTACAGATTGTAACTTTTCTTGCTTTTCTGGATTGGGCCACCTTGGCCACACAGTGGCCTTGAATGTGGCTTGAGTCATGAAGACCGGCAAATGTATGGGTGACTCTTTGGCCTCCTAACACTCCCTTGGGACATGTGGCTTCATCTGCTGTCACGATTATATACGTCATGTCACTTCCAGATTTAACTCCTGCAGGTATTTTTCTTTCTTTGGGGGGAGTATGAAGGGAGTAGGGAGTGATTATAGTTTTAGATGATGTTTCTAATAGTTCAAGTCCATCACTGGCTTGATCCAGAGAAAAGTAAAAGACTCACTTTGGTTTTTGAATTATGTATGCTATTTCAATATTTTCTTTTACCAGCTCTGAAAAAAATCATGATAGTATGTTATAATAATTAAGCTTGAATGCTAAAAGTAAATTTCTAAGAGCTTTTTAATATTATTCCTAATTAGACAAAGAGAAAGTCACATGAATGTTCCCCATTCTTTCTATTTTTACTTTTTTCTTATCACTTTATTTTATCTTTTCTCTTGTTTTGATTGATTACAGAGTGTCCCTCCCCTTAAATAGCCTCTTTAATATCTCTATATTTGGTGGACTGTTTCGGAAAAGAAAAAGAATCACTTAAGAATGGTGGTGCGCTGGGGGGGGGGCATTTAATTAGGGTTGCTTATATGTCTATTAACCTTTCTAAACAATTTTTGTTCAGTTAATATTCATTGACCACTTAACTAAGTGCTATGTTGCTAGTATTCACCTTTGCTTCTAATTCTTGGGTGCATTTAACACTTAGTCCTTTATTTTTATAGTTTAGATAAATTAAATATCTTAGCTATAAGATAAAAATTTAGGCTTTCCTAAATTTTCACCGTTTAGTTGAATCTTATTTATTATTCACATTTGCACACCAACTATTATTTTAACTTCAACATCAATGAGCATTAGAGAATATGATTGTGTCAAAATAGCTTTATCTTTGTTTATATAAATATTATTGAAAACAAAAACATATTTTTTGCCTTTTAAATGTTTTTATTTTTGGTTAGTCATAACTAATATATATAATGGTTCTTGCAACAAGAGTTTGTGGGTATTTAAATAATTTGTAACTTTAGAAGTTAAATAAGTTGGAAACACTAAAATTGATGGAAAAGCTAATCTCTAAATAAGCTAAGTAACCTAATAGCAAATATGGCTTTAAATTGATATAATTAAGCACTTTAATTTGGGAACATTTTTAGAATAGGATTTTTATTTCCAGGGAAAAATAAATTTCATTCAAAAATATATGTATACTTATTTTGTGAGTATTCTTTTTTTTCTCTTTTAAATGCCAAAGGTGTAGTTTATATTTTTGTTATGAAAACTCTGCTTGTTTCAAGTATTGTAGCAATTTTATAAATCAATAAAACTGAGCCATGTCAACAGTGTGGGGGAAAATGTTCAATAAATTTGCCATGTCGATGAGAAAAATTTAAGTACAGCGTGTTTTGAAAGTTTAAAGAAGGGATAACTCTGGGCTTAAAAAAAACAATATGACAAATGGTTTGCTGCACACTTAAATGCAAATTCTGATGGCTAAATTAAAATTAGTGCTGTGATGTGAGAAAAGATATAAGTAGTATTGAACCTTTAAGTGGAAACATTAAGTGGATCATTTTATTTGGCTAGATCAGGGGTTCTCCACAGTGGCTGCACAGCAGAAATCCCCTGGGATCATTTGAACTTACTGATGCCTAGGCTGACTCAGATCAATTCTAGCAGAATCTCAGGGGGTTGGGACCATGTCTTTTTTTTTTTTTTTTTTTAAGATTTTATTTATTTGTTTTTAGAGAGAGGGGAAGGTAGAGAGAAGAGAGGGAGGGAAACATCAATGTTTGGTTGCCTCTTGTGCGCTCCCCAGTGGGGGACCTGGCCCACAACCCACTCCTGTGGGAATTGAACCAGCAATATTTTGGTTTGCAGGTCAGCACTCAGTCCACTGAGCCACGCTTGCCAGGGATCAGTCATTAGTATTTTTTTTTTAAGCTTCCAGTAACTCCAATGGAGAGCCAAGGTTGAGAACCAGTGAACTAGGTGAAAACCGTTGTATTTAAGAAGAGGTATGTATATATAGCATTGAAGTTTGGGGCCATCATCTTACAGCGTGAAAGGCTGAACATTTTTCCAGGTCCTTAATGGCATGGCCCAAGGCTTGGCAGCATCAGCTTCAATTTGAAAGCTTGTTGGAAATGCAGAATCTCAGGCCCTCGCCCAAGATCTGCTGAGCCAATTCTGCATTTGAAAAAGATCTCCAGATGATTCCTCTGCCCTTTCAGTTCTGAGGAGCACAGTTGGAGGTGATATTAGGGCAAATGTCCATACTCATACACCCTGCCTTTTGCTTCCTCCTGCGGTTTTCTGTCCTAGGTCGTGACATTTTCATACAGGGATGGAAAATGAAACTAGTACTGTGTGCGCACATCAGCAGGTTGATAGCTACAGGTGATTGATCTGGAGCACAGGTGAAGGGAATGCTCACCACCATCACCAGACTCCGCTCTCCCTGACTCGGGGAAAGAAAGGGCTAAAAGAATGGTCACTGGGCTGAAGGTTGTGCTTGTTGAATTCTTTCTCACAGCTGTCTTGTGTATTAAGGGAAAAGAAAAGGTACAGTCCTTGTAAGAACACCTCACATGTATCCTTACTTTCACAATTTCTTTTAAAAAGAGATTTCATTTTAAGTCAGACATTTACTCATCCTAGTCTCAGACAGAAACACATGAAAGCAGATGCTCCCCATTCTCTGGACTGTCTGCCCAGTGCCCCCCTCTCGGACACCTCCCTTCTCAGGGCGGTGGTCCCTACCTTGAACATCCGGGAGCGCTAGGCTGGTGTCCCTCTGTCTCAGCAGCCCCCAGGATCAAGCCAATTGTTTTCTCAGGATACCTCCTTCCTGACCATGGGGAAGGTTCTTTTCTGTAATTTCTTTAGATCCCCGTAACGTTCTTTACAGAAGCTTTTGGCTCTCCCACCCCTGGCCATTGGCATGCCATGCGGGGTCAGAGAAGCACCGTACTTTCTGGCCAATAAAGCTTCAGCATTCCTGGCCTTGTCTTTCAGAGAGGAGAGACTGACTAAGCGGGAACTGAGGGGCCTTTTTATGGGGCGTGGCCTGAGCGGATGTTGTTGTCCACCCTGCCCTGGAGCTTCAGTTCCCCCGAAAGTGGAACAGAACCCTTATCTCCTTGCACAGCGAGCTCTTGCACACTCACTCTCTAGCGGGTTTGGTTTTTGATGTCGTGAAGGGAACGGCAAGACCACATTGGCACATGGAGACCTGGCTTCTAGTTCCAGCTCTGCTACTCCCGTGTGATGGGCCTGTTATGCGAACACCTGGAGCTCACCGTTCTCCACTTTCAGCTTTCCTTCCGGCGGATGTCTCCATTAGAGGCCTCGTTCTCTTCCCCTTAGTGGTCCATCCGTTTATCAGGACAGGGCATCTCAGCCTCCCATCCGGTCTCAGGCTGATGGGCCAGGTGGTGTCCCTTCTTGCCAGTTTATTTGGGTTCTAGGCAGAAAAGTGAGAGTTGAAATGGGATGGCAAACCTCCCCCATTTCTGTGGACCGGTTGGGGAACGAGAAGTACCTGTGTGTCTCACCTGACAACGATCTAAAAACATTACAGTAGCCTTGATGGAGCCAGCTGTCAACAGTATGCTGACCTCTTCCATGCACTGCAATTGCAGAGAGGAATTCTATCCCCATGTTCCTCTCTAAGGCCGAGACTGGTGGCAGACAGGGTGCACTCCACATCCCTAGGGACTGCCCCTATAATGCAGGGACTTCAGCAAGAACTATTTGTCCTTGAGTCTCTGCGGGTTTGCAGGGACCTTTAGATAAGTACACACGCACGAGGCTCATTAACAGCAGCCCCTGCTGGATGGAGAAGGAAAGGAATTCTGAGTCTTAGATCCCTGGCCGGGTTTCCAACGTGGAGCTTCTCACGGCCTCTTTCTGTGGAGAGCTGTGAGTAGGTGTTGCTCAGATGGCTTAAGCATCTGTCTGTCTGCTCCTTCTCTAAAACGTGGAGGGTAGTAGTTCTTAAACTTTCTGAATCATTTGCATCTTCAAAATGAAATGAAAACTAGGAATCATGACCTTAGAAAATAGAGACATAATAACTTCAGGGAGCTCACAGACTTCTAAAGATCCTAGGATCAGCACACATTTCTGGTTTGGAATCCTGACTTTTAGGGCATGCTATCTTTTTCCGGGAACCCCTGACAGATTGGACAGCATTGGTATATCTGCCCACTCCTCTTACCTGCTTTCTATCTTTTCTTAAAATGGAGCAGGAGAGAATGGGGAGTTGTCTCCAAGAGACACTTTCCTGACACCCCATTCTCAGGGAAACTTGGCTTGCTGGGGCCAGACTCTTCCACTCCCCCCCGCCCCCCCCCCCCCCCACAGTTCCACAGAGAAGGCAGTGCCACTGAGCAGGCCGTGGGCGGTAGGGGCCCCTCCCAGCCTCCCCCACCCTCTTCCTGTGCCTGGAGAGTCTATCAGCCTGCCTTTATTGAGCTATAATTACAGGGCCACTATGGGCTAGACGTTTGGTGTCAGGTCAAGGTCTTCCTTCCTGAGTGGCGTCCGGCAGGAGGAAATAAGCCCTTTGATGTAGAATGACGAATAAATGTCATAGCTTTCTCAGAATAGCTAAAGACTTTGTAAAACTAAAATTTGATCAAGTAACTAGTTTGCTTGAATCTCTTTTATGGTTCCCCTTATCTCCTAGGGAAAAGTCCAAACTCTGTAACAGTATACATGAAACCTTTGGCAACATTGTCCTGCCTCTCACCCTCAGCCCTTCAGAGGTTCTTGCACCAGCCTTACTAACCTTTCTTTTTCCTAATTTTGTTTGACTGTATCGTTCTCTCCCTTGTCGCCAGACCTTTGCAGATGCAAAGGTCCTCTGCCTGAAAGCCCCGCCCTGCTCCTCCTCACCCCACACTGCAGGTCATGGCATTTCCACACAGCTTCCTCTAACCTGACTTCTCCATTTCTCTGACTCGATCAGATGCCCCAGCCATATGTTCTCACACACCTTAGATTTTTCTTTACAGTCATAGCACTTTCATTTCTTAGGTGATAATTCAGTTCCTCCTTCTACGGAGAGGTAGCTCTCTTCGCACCTTCCATATTTCCGTCATCTGGCGGATCAACACATACCAGCTCATCGAAGGCTCTGAGTAGTCCTGCATAAAGGAGTATGATTACCCTACCCAAGTCCTGATTGATGGTTGCCAGAGAGTGGGGGACTTGGGAAACTGGGTGACAGAGATGAAGGGATTAAGATGCACAACTTGATAGTTACAAATTAGTCACTGGGACATAAGTACAGTATAAGTACAGCATAGGGAATGTAGTCAGTAATATTGTAATAACTATGTATGGTGCCAGGTGGGTACTGAAAATATCGAGGGAACACTTTTTAAAGTATGTGATTGTCTAACCACTATGCTGCACACTTGAAACTAATACAAAATAATATTGAATGTGAACTGTAATTGAAAAATAAAAATAAAAAACGAAGTAAAAGTCTTAAGTTTATTTGGCTGTGGAACACTCCCCCCCCCCCGCCCCCCGCCTCAGAGCATTTACCAACATCCCTAGGAAGAGTTTGGGAAAGACTGACCCAGACATAACAAAAAACCTAAAACTAAGTATTCACTTTTTATAACCTTAGAATAAAAACTGTCTATTGTCAAAAGTCTTTCTACATATGTAGCAGACACTGTTTTCTCCTATTACAAAGCAACTGGACTTTCTCTGCCTGACTTTCTCAAAATTACATTTGGGGCAGAATAAATATATGAATTACTTTCTCTTCCTGGGACACAATCATAAACCATTATCCTTCAACCAGTCACAATGGAGACTGCCAATTTAGCCTGTTATTTTACCGTTTCTGATTTACCTACTTCCCTACCTCTTATGTGGTTCAGCGGCATAATCAGCCACTATTGAATAGAGATGATTAATTCATCTTTTACAAAAATCCATCAAATTACTTCTAAAAGTGTGTTGTCCCATGCCCATCACATCTAGTGTTATGGGTTGAACTGTGTCCTCCCCAAAAAGATACATTGAAGTCCCCAGTAGCTCAGGATGTGACTTTATTTGGAGGTTAAGAGTCTTTACATGGATAATAAAGTTAAAATAAGGTAGAGCTAGGGTGGATCCTGATATGTTGGTGTCCTTCTAAATGGGGGAAATTGGGACCCACACATGCCCACAGGGAGCATGCTGTGGGCATGTGAAGGGGACCACCTAAAAGCCAAACAGGAGCATGGACCAGCTCCTTCCCTAACAGCCCTCAGAAGGAATAAACCCTGCTGACCCTTCTATTTTGGACTTCTAGCCTTTCTATGTATAAGCCCCTACAGTTGGTGGTATTTTGTTCCAGCAGCCCTAGCAAGCGAATACATCGAGTGAGTGGTGGTGAGTGAGCCTTGTTCTCCCTCCCCTCTAAAATGCTGCTTCTCTGCTCCCCAACTGTGATGTTATTATGGTGGCCTGGAACATGATAATGATTGGTGATGCGTACCCAGTGCTGTGCCAGGTGCTGCTCTAAAAGTTTCACATGGAGTAACTTTTTGAATCCTCACAATAACCCTGTGAGATCAATGCTACTGTTTTTCCCATTTCGTGGATGAGAACATCAAGGAAGGGAGAAGTTCAGTAACCTGGCCCAGGTCACGTAAGTTAGCAGATCCTAGGTTTCAGCTTGTTACTCAGGGTTTTGAATGAGGATGTGTTATTCCTACATTAGGCTCCCTGTCACGTAGTCAGGCTGTGCGGTTTATAAAACAAAACAGGAAGGATTCAGCGAAAAGACCGGCAGGAGGAGAGGGAAGATTTCTCATTGGTTTTGTCATTCGATTAGTGGGAACGAGGAAGCCTGGCTTGCAGCTCTCTGTCGCCCCCAGCTGACACCGGGAGAGAAAAGGTGGTTTGAATTGGAAAAGCAGTGCTGCGGGTCAACTACGGAGAATCGCTGGAGGTGGGGCCGGGTGGAGCAGAACCCTCCCGCCCCGCCCTGCCCCATTTTCCGAGAAGCTGAGGGAAAAAGGCTGCCTGGTGACCCGGGTAGGGGTTCTCGTCGTTCCAGGCCCTGCTTCTAATGGACTTCCAGGATCCTCCATAGGCAATCCTTTCACTTGCATCCACGTGACCAAACGGAGCCGCTTTCCCAGTCCGTGTGCTGTCCCAGGCTTTGCCTGTAGCGAAGACCTCTTTTGATGGGTAGATCGTTGCCCCTCCCCTTTCTCTCAGGGCCTGGGAGGGATCTCAGAGCCTGGGAATTGCAACTATGAAAGTGGCAAATCCTTTCAGCTTTAAAATTCTCATCAGCATGGACTGCATCTCAATCACGTTAAGGACTTGTTTAAATACTAGCACGTCAGTGCCGGGAATCATCCTCAGGAATCACTCAGTAAGTCCTGCCTCTTTCATTTTAAAGTAAGAATAGGCATTTCAAGTTGTTAGATGGTGTAGTGTGGATGCTGTTGGTATCTCAGATTCCCCCAGGTTATGTGTACC
Source organism: Glossophaga mutica (assembly GCA_039655065.1). Taxonomy (NCBI): domain Eukaryota; kingdom Metazoa; phylum Chordata; class Mammalia; order Chiroptera; family Phyllostomidae; genus Glossophaga; species Glossophaga mutica. Next base: position 46,239,513 of record CM077306.1, on the reverse strand, counting down.
TGACCCAGTTTCTGGAGTAGTGTCTGTTTGGCTGCCCCAGTCTGCAGAAATTGCTGTGGCCAAAGCCCCCCGCCCCCACCCCAACCTCACCTGGGAGGTTACTTCCCCAAACCGCACCACCCTCTGTGGGATCAGGCTGAAGCCCCTGCTGAGTCAGAGACAGCATTCAGGCTTCCCTTTCTTCCTCTGCCTGGCTTCCCTCACTCCCTTTTTTTCCTGACTGCAATGCCTCGAATATTCTGCTTCAGGGAATCTGACTTAAGACAGTACTTGCTGAATAAATTACTGAAGACCCAAGCTCTTCTTTTGGAGACTAAAAATTGACAGTACACTTGCTTCAGCTTTGGCCACTTGTACTTAACAATTAGGAGGAATTGTACTGTATTTACATTTGTAAATTGTACTTACATTTAGATGGTAATTTGGGCAAGGAATCAACTTTATAGGTTTACAATTGCAGGTAGATAAATACAGATATTTCTGGCATTAGGTATTTTATTATGAAGTACAGATCAGTTGTTTTAAAAAGCATGGTGCTGTAGGATTTAAAACAAGATTTTTAGACGTGAGGGCCTTCATTCTATCTCATTTCGGAGCTGCAATAGTCAGTAGTCATGCGCACAGTTAATCATGTGCCTTGAGGTTGTCACTTCCTCTTTACCATACTCCTTCAGGGACAAAGTCTTGCTCATCTTTGTGGTGTTTAGCACAAGATATTGTAGATGTTTAGTATTTTTGATATGTTTAGTTGAATCGGCTCCCATCAAAATACTTTTTTTGATAAGATTAGAAGATTTTATCCATTATTTTGGGGGAGTTTTATTAACTTTTGAAGATAAATTTATCCATGAGAATTATACCTATGTTTTAAAAAATTGTTGAATACATTCGGCACAATAGTTTAAATATTTAATGAACTTACAAACATGGGCTATTTTAAACTTGAGTTGCTTTATCTTATGATCTTTCCTGTGATTTGTTATGGCACGCACCTCCCCAACCCCAGAATCTTACAGAAAACAACCAAACCCAGAACCTCACAGAAAACAACCAAACACACATTTTGAGGTGCAGATAGCTTGCTTTATTTTGTTATTACTATCTCAAGGAGGTCCAACAATTATAACTAACAATTGAATTTATACTTGCATGAAAAGAGCTACATCAAATTGATATTTTGGGCAGTTAGTAACGTTGTTGCTTTTAGTTTAACGACAGCTGGATTTTGTGTTTGTTGTTATTTTTTGCTGCGGCTCATTGCTTAGTTGCCCCAGTTTCTCAGGGTAATTTAAATTTAGAGCTACCACACGAAGGCATTGGCTGCACCCCGTGACCTCCAAGAGTGGGCACTGCTCTGACATAGGAACGCTTGAACAGCTTGGTTAAATGAGGGGATGGCCAGGCGATGTTACTTTTCCAAGCTACCCAGGCACTCTCTATGGTCAGAGGCAGTGCGAAATGAGCGAACAAAGTGTTGGCCGTTGCACTTTGCTCTGGTAACATTTAAGTCATGATAATTTTGAGTGTGACATCATCAGAGAAAATGTAAGACGTTAAAGTGTTGCTTACAGGAGGGTAGATGCAAACATCACCAATGCCTTACATTTCTGATTCAGCAGGTATTGGTGCACGGGCAGGTCTTGTGCACGGCACGATCTCTTAGGTGGCTAGGACGTCTTCAACGGGGAATTTCTCAACCCGCTGAGGCAAACTTAGACATCAACGTTATGTTGAGGCACAAAGATTGGTTCAGTGTTGAGCAGGGTATTCGTCCCATAAGAAACTTTCTCCTACCAACGGTTAGTTTCCAAAGTTACATTGTAAAATGTCATAAAATAAAGGTACAAAACTTTATAACCGTGAATCCGGCTATATACAGTATGTACATGTCACTAGAAAATGTATAATCTTAGTCAACAATTAGAAAAGATTGAAATGCATATTTTGAACTTTGACTCATTGAAGTTGATACAAAACTACTTTTTTTCTTAATATTTACAGATCAGAAAGATTAGTCCATGTGAATCATTTGTGAAAGGTTAAGAATGAGTGAGTGTGAGAGCACAGGCCCTCTTAAATGGAGCGAATATTTATATTCACAGTAGCAGTGTCCGATCCAAATTCATTCCCTAAGCTCAGGGTGTAAAGTCCACCATCCTGTTTCTGTACGTCTGTGATGATCAGAGTCGTCAGGTCCTCTGTGTTTTCAATATGGAATCTCCCCTGATCTTCACTTTGGATTTTTCTTCCGCCACACGACCATGTTATTTCTGGCGTGGGCTCACCGGTAAAAGCACAGGCTACTGTTAAAACTTTGCCCTCATCAATGCTGACGTCAGAGGGAAGAGCTTCAATTTTAGGTGGAATTCCTTTAGGGAACAACAATGACAACAAAAAAGTTTGAGGATCGTGGAAAAAAAATAATGATTTGCTTTCTACTGAAATGTATGAATTAAAGAATGAGCCCACGCTACGAGGCTTGTCTACTGCTACCAGTGGTTTTATTGCTCACCTCTTATGCCTGCTTTAAGCATTCTACTAGTTGAGCTTTCCAGTTGGGTCATACTAGATTTTCCCATAAAACTGCTGGAACTCATTGCTACAAAAGACTCTTGCATGGAGGACATGCTTTGGGCGGACATGCTTGCAAATTTCATTTCAGTCATGCTGCTAGCGCTGCTGCTGCTGAAACTGCTGAAGGACGCCTCCTGCTTAGAGGCAGACATTTGGACTGACTGAGACGAGAAGCTTCCTTGCAAGCTCGTGTCACCACTTGTCCTCAATACTACCTCTCTGGGAGGTTCTTCAACTAGAGCTGTGGAGCATAGCAGATACAGTGAACATCAATGACATCCAGTTAAGGTGTGACATCTGACAGTGACTTACGGAAATGGCAAACTTAAACACACACAGAAACGTAACCCCATTTGCTGTGGAAGCATAAGCAGATACATCGATACATACATTTGTCAAGAGCTAGCTCAATGTCTCCAAGAAATGAATCCTTATGTTTCTATCATCACATTACATGCAGGTACTAGAATTGCTAGGAGAAAAATGATTAGGCATATAGAAAATAATTTATATATTGTGCATTCTGAAAATAAATGTAACAGGGCAGCTGGTAACTGTGCTTCGAAAGTTAACTGATCCATGCTTCTGTTGAGCTATGAAGAAACTGATGGGAAGAATGAGAAAGTTAACTGATCCGTGCTTTTCTGTTGAGCTGTGAAGAAACTGACGGGAAGAATGAAGTTACACAGGAGGCCTGTGCCTCTTACCCGGGGAATTTAACGAGGCTCCTGAGTTTGCTGGGCTCAGAAAACAAAGGCCAAAACTGAAAACAAAGGCCAAACCTAAAAACAAAAACAAAACCAAACCCACATAAAAGCCTCAACAGATAATGAAAATGGCAAAGATGTACTTACGAAGGACCGTCAAGGAAGCAGTAGCAGAACACTGGCCACGGAAATTTCTGGCCTTAATTGTGTACTTCCCACTGTCACTTACTGATGCGCTGCGGATCTCCAGAGAATATACATTTCTGGAGCGACTTACGCTGACATTTGAAGAAACCGAAATCTAAAGAGGAGTAAAATAAGTGTTTCTTTGAGCTCTGCAGGAGTAGGTGTAGTGTTTAAAATTCTCTTTGATAATAAATTCATAATTAAAACTTACCGGCTGGTTGTTTTTAAACCATTCGATGTCAGGGGAGGGCTCACCACTGATTTCACAAGAAAAGAGGACACTTTGTCCTTCATTAACATTTTGAGACCTGGGCTGTGAGAGGAAGGCTGGGGCATTTGAGAGTTCTTCGCTCAAGGTCAAGTCGTACTGACACTTGACGATTCCTTGACTGGTTTTGCCAATGCAGGTGAGGATCCCTTCATCTTTGTGACTCGCCTGCTTGATGGTTAGGGTCTGGTCACTGCCGGAGACGCCATATCTGTACTCCTCGGAGTTAGTGAGCTCTACTCCATTCAGTACCCACTTCACATCAGTGGCACCAGCAATGTTGGCTTTCAGAGTTACTTTCTGACCATCCGTTATGCTCATCTGCGTAGAAAAGGCTTTAATTTCAGCTTGAGTTCTGATTTCTTCTGATGCCTGTGATGTTTTAGTGACTTCTTCATGGATGATGGATTTTTCCAGGGAGGCTGCTTCTGATTTCTTGACTTTTTCAGAAATCATAACCTTCGAAGCTTGCTCCGTGAGGGCTAACTTTTCTTGAGATTTCACCTCTGACTTCTTGGTTTCTTCAGAAATTAAGGCTTTTTGGGCAATTTCCTCTTGGACAACTGCCTTCTTTTGGAATGTAATTTCAGAAGTCTTTTGTGTAGATACTTTCTGTGTCTCAGTGTCTTTTACAGCTGAAAAGGAAATCTCCGTAAGGCAAACTTAATTGGAAAGAGACCCCGCCCTACACTCATGTAGATTCTGCAGGTGAACAACATACAAAGGAAGAAAAATGCTGACTTCTGCATGCAGTGTGGGTAACGCCTGGTTCTTTCTCAGTCCCAGTCTTGGAAAACTGCCGTGCTTAACTTTTGAGATCCGTGTAATGATTCTTTAAAACTAAATAAAATTGAAGATGATTCTTATGACTTAAGGGAAAAAAAAAGTATTGAAAACAATAGTCAAAGAGTTTAGGAGAGGTGTGTGTTTTGATTAATTAAAAATTAATTATGTTTTAGTCAATTGAGATACAGCAAACTAATTTTAATTGGGAAAACTGATAAAGCTCTTCCATTAACTTAGGAAAAGTAAAGGTTTAAAGAAGACGTACCATTTTGTATATTTGCCTGACTTTAAACATTTCTGGGAGTAGGGGCTGGCCCTATAGAATTTTATATAACACCACATACAGTTAGGTACTTCATAAGTAATTTTTATGTGAATATAAAAGCATATGCTAATTTGTGTACAATTGGTATTCTGGAATTTGGAAATGTGTTAATACTTTCTTGTGTGTGCATAGGGGTGTGTAAGGGAGTGTGTAGAAATGTTTTCTGAAAACTGTTGGTAGGAACCAAAGCCAACCTACCTTCTATGGTTAATTTGCAGCTAGAGGACACAGAGCCTGCTGAGTTTGTTATTGTACAAGTATACAGCCCGCTGTCAGAAGTATCGGTCTTATGAATTTCTAAGACGAATCCTCCTTTGTCTTCAGAGAGTTTATATTTACCTCCTTGTGTGATAGCCTGTAGAATGCAAGATATTCGAGTTTTAAAAAGGGATTTAATTTTCAACTTTATTTGGGAGATGAGAAGAAAAGGTGATGAAGGAAAAGGTTAATTTTTTAGAAGATAAAAATTAAAGGACATTTATGAACTAGTTACCTTTCCATCCTTTGTCCAGATGACAGTTGGCCAGGGTTCTCCAGCAGCTTTTACTGCAAACTTAGCGACACTGTCTGAAGAAACAGTTGTGTCCTGCAGCCCAGTAACAATGACTGGCTTTGAGGATACTGGCTCAGGAGCTTTTGTTTCAGTTTTCTTGGTTTCTGTTGGCTCAGCAGTTTTCTCAGCTGCTTTCCTGATTTCTGTTGACTCAGCAGTTTTCTCAGCTGCTTTCCTGATTTCTGTTGACTCAGCAGTTTTCTCAGCTGCTTTCCTGATTTCTGTTGACTCAGCAGTTTTCTCAGCTGATTTCTTGATTTCTATTGACTCAGCAGTTTTCTGAGCCAATTTCTTGGTTTCTATCAACTCTGCCGTTTTCTCGGCTGATTTCTTGGTTTCTGTAGACTCAGCCGTTTTCTCGGCTGATTTCTTGGTTTCTGTAGACTCAGCTGTTTTCTTGGTTTCTGTTGACTCAACAGTTTTCTGAGCTGATTTCTTAGTTTCTGATATGCTTGACACCTGCTCGTGGATGCTCTTAAAGGCCTGTCCCATAAACTGCAAGTTAGTTTTGGAAGTTCCACCTTCTCCAGAAATCTCACAAATGTATTCTCCGCAATCAGAGTCAGTGAGGTTATGGATTTTGAGCTCATAGGTACCATCTGCTGAATAATGAAACTGGAAATGCCCATTTTCCTTCAGTTTCTTGCCATCTTTGTACCAGGTAACCTCTTTTGCGCATAATGCACTACTTTCGACTGCACAGGTCAGCTTCGCCATGTCTTTGGCAGCTTCTGCTTTCAGGGTCTGAGTTATCTTGGGTGGGCCAGAGACTGGTAGCTGCCCAACTTTCTCTGTGGCTGTGGGTTTTGTCTCTGTGGGTGATACTGCTTTTGGGTGAGAAGTCACCAGTTCTGGGGATTTCACTCGTTTTGGAGACTTAACTGCTTCTGGGGATTTCACCCGAGGCTCTGGGGATTTGACCCTCGGTGGTGATGTCACAGCCTTTTCAGTAACCCTGGACTTTTGAACTGTCAGAGTAAACTGTGCTTCTTGTTTTCCTTCACTGTTTTCTACCACCACGCTGTAGTTGCCTTCATCAGAAGCCTGGACTGAAGAGATCTCAAAGGTCGACTTGTAGGTTGTGGTTGTCACTTGGTGGCGGGTGGAAGCACTGATCACTTGTCCTCCACGCAGCCAGGTCACAGTTGGTACTGGCTCACCATCTGTGTCGCAAGAAAACCTCGCAGACTCTCCTTCAGAGACGGTTATGGACCGTGGCTTGGTTAGAATCCTGGCTGCCAAAGTGGACTTGATCTTTCTGTGTGTGGATTTTTCTTCCAGCGACTTTTCTTCTACGGCAGCCCTTCTCATTTCGGCAGATGCGTGGTGTTCATACGATGAGAGACTTTCCCTTGTCTCTGTCATCTGGGATTTCACTTCCCTGACCGAAGAGGAAGCTTCCATCTCAGATGTTTTCTTGAATGACGAAACTGCATATGCCTCTGTTCTTGTCAGCTCAGGGAAAATGGATCGAGGGACTTCCTCGTCTCTGCGGCGGGAAGTGTAGGTGGTATAATCCCCTCCTGTTACGTCCAAGGTCGCATAGTCAGAAGCTTCCCCTTTGTAGTTGGTGCACACAGCACGGTATGTTCCACTGTCCTCAATATGACAGTCCAGAATTTCCAGGGTCAGGACCCCGCTCGTGTTGGTATAACGAATCTTAGTGCTCTCTTGGAGTTCTACACCATTGTGGTACCATTTAACTTCGGCAGTTGGCTTAGACTGAACGTTTAAGATAAACTGTGTATTATGGCCACAGGGTACCCTGTGGGAGCGCATTCTCAGTGTGATTCGTGGGGCATGGTCCAGTGTAAAAGGCTGCTGGGTCAAAACTTCATACTTCCTTTCTGATGTCTTCTGAGTCTTCAAAGCAGCTTTCATGGACTCATACCTGGAAAAGATATCAAATCTTGCCGATCTCTCAAATCGTGAGAGTGATCTCTCACTGGACACGGGGCTGGGGGAACGTGGGCGAGTTCTCTCTGGAGTGGGAGACCTTCTTTCTGTGTCATCTTCATACTCCTCAGCCGGCGGTGGACGTGACCGGATGAGCTCGGACACTGGCCTCATTAGTTCAATGTAAGTTGGAGACAGGGAGCGCCGTCGCCTCAGTAGTCTCGACACAGATGAGGATGACTCTCTTTGAGCACGTTTTGTGATTTCGTATTCTTCCTCAATTTCTGTTATTTCTGTCACTTCTTTCTGTCGTCTTGATTTCTTTCTAGACTTTTGTTCCTTTGACATGTGGTCAAGCTCGCTTTTGTATTCTGAGAGACGCTGGGTGGTTGCAACCGGCCGAAGCAACTCTTCGTCCTCTTTCTCAGCCATGATCCTCTGCCGTTGTTTGGGCTGCCTGTACGAGGCCTGGGCGTGCCGTTCCCGCAGCTCTGCGTAACTTGTACTGGTCTCAGCCTTCGTGGGGATGTGGTATATTGAATATCTGAAGTCTTTTCTTGTTTCCTCCACCTTGACATGAGCTTGTGGTGAAGAGTAACGCAGACTAGAAAGCTCAAAACGTGGAGGGCTTCGGCTTGGGGGTGAAGCTGAAAAACCTAATTCAAGCTCTTCCTCAAGACGCAGTCTCTCTTCCTCTGTTCTTTTCATGGCCAAGTAGTCATCAATGGGAAGGAGTAATTCTTCATCTGAGATGTCACCAAGAGAACGCCTTCTAGGTCGGTAGTAGAAAGCATAATCAGGAGAAGGTGTACGCCGGCGCGCTGGTCTCACCATTTCAAGATCATCTTGGGTCAGTTTCGGAATACGCCATCTAGGTCTGTATTGATCCGTGAAGCGTGGAAGAGGCGTCACGTAGAACTGTTCCCATCTTGAAAGGCGGATGCGCTTGGGTCTTTTCTGTGCCACTCGGTCAATTTTCCCAGGCATTTCATATTGATCACGTATCTTTTTGTACCATTTCATGTCAGACATAGGCACAAACTGCTTAATGCGTTGGTCTTCTTCTATGACGGTCTGTTTGTGCTTGCGTGGCTCTGGTATTTCATAGGGCATACGGAGTTTTCTCTCTTCCTTCTTTTCTTCAGTCTCAAGTCGGAACTCCCCCTTTACGGTCTTGGTGCTCACAGCTGGTTTGTAAAGGATGGCAGCTTCTCTCAGAGCCTCCTGGGCTACCTGTGTCAGTGGCACAGTTTCCGTTCCAGAAAGAATTTCAGCCATTCTTAGTGTCTTGTCAATTTGCTTTTGTACGTGTCGTTCACGCTCCTCTTTACTCTTGAATTCTTGTTTGACATACCTCAAGCGTTCCACTTGGAGGTGAGCCTGGCAGCTGGTGGATCCAGCTGTGTTTGTGGCTGTGACCCTATAGTAACCAGTATCTTCAGGCAAAGTATCCCGGATGTGCAAAGCATAATAATCCAAGCCTTCGTGGATAATTTCAATGTTAGGTCCGAGGGACAGTGGCTGACCATCTTTCTCCCACTTTAATGTTGGCGGGGGGATGCCAGAAACTCTGATCTCAAAGCAGACACTTTGGCCTTCTTGGCATTCTGCATTTGCCAGGAGCCGTTTGAACATGGGTCTTAAGGTTGTGTCTGTTGGAGGTGGGTGTGGGGTTACTGTCAACTTGGCTTTGCAGCTGTCCTCACCGTATTTGTTCTTTGCCACCACGGTGTATTCAGCATCATCATCTGTTGTTACACTGTTGATGGTTAATTGGTAAAGGCCCTTGTCAGATTCAAATGTGTACTTCTTGTCATCATCATCTGGTTTGATTTTCTGACCTGATTTATACCATGTTACACGAGGCTCTGGGTGGACAGTTATAGTCACTCCAAAGCGGACATTTTCACCCACATACGCTGTCCTGTTATAGAGAGGCAGGGTAAATTCTGGCGGCCTTTCCAGGAGTCTCATGGTATCTGTTCTGCGCTTAATTTTCTTCATGGTTCTACGGAAGTAATAGTCATAAACTTCTCTCACGCCTTTAACAAATAGCTCTGCGTAAGAACTGTCTTCACCGTAGTCATTGACTACTTTGCATCTGTAGGTACCGTCATCGAATTTGGTAATGTCTTTGACGTACATGGTAGCCACTCCATCTTCATAGGTGATTTCATATTTCTCACTGCTCTCCAGCTGTCTGACACCAAAGTACCAGGTCACTTGGGTAGACTGGTCATAATTTTCAATTTTGCAGACATATTTGACATATCCTCCTTCCTCGCCAACTGCATGCATTATCTGCCCAGAGATTGGGCCAATTTCAATGGATGCTACTTTAACTTTAGCTACACTCACTCCCTTCTGAGAACGAATTGCACCGCCACAGGAGATCCGGGCTGCTGACACAACCATGTTGAGGTCTTTCTTGATCAGAGTGTGGTAGTAACGCCGGTGTTTTAATGTTCTGATAACTTTAGTTCTGATTCTTTCTGTCTTCTCCTTCAGCCATGGGTGCTGGAGTGCTTCAGATGCTGTCATGCGAGATTTTCTGTCTTTCACTAATAGCCGGTCAACAAAATCCATGGCTTCAAGGCTGATGTCTTTGAATGCCTCCTCATCAAAAGTATACTCAGCATTCATGATGTTCTCAATGATCTGCTGGTTAGTTTCAGCCAAGAATGGATTGATACCACTCAACAGCACATACACCAGTGTACCAAGTGACCACATGTCAGTGGCTGTGCTGACGACGTCATGCTGGTGGACTTCAGGTGCATAGTATTCAGGGGCAGTGAACAGAAGCCTAAAGTTGTCCCCTGGTGTCAGCTGACGGGCTTGACCAAATTCTATGATTTTAATGACAGAGCTCCTTCTTGTTTGGTAGATGATATTTTCTGGTCTAATGTCAAAATGTCCAATATTATGACTGTGTAAGAACTCAAGAGCTTCGCAGACCTGGCGAACGTAACTTACAATTTCTCTTTCATTAAGTTCAAAAGCACTTGTGTTAATGCGTTCAAATATGTCAAGCCCTGATATGAACTCGAAGATCATAACTAATTCCTCCATGCTCTCAAATGATTCATGGAGGTATAAGATGTTTTTGTGCCTAGCGATATTTAGAATGGAAATTTCCTTCTTTACCAAAACCTGATCAGTCCCTTTGACTTTAACAAATTTAGCCATGTATGTCTTTTTCGAGGATGTTTCAACACAACGGTGGACAATTCCAAACTGACCACGCCCAAGATCTTCAGCAATCATATATTTCTCATAGAGTTCTTTGGTTGAAGAGTGAGAAGCTTTAGTCATGGAAATTTCCATGGTTTCATCTACTTCTTCATCGTAGTTCATAACTCTGGTCTTATCTTCTTTGGTTATGGTTGGTTCTGAGGGCTCAGAAGGCTTGCTCAGGCCAAATTTATTTTCAGCGATTACGCGGAACTGGTAACTTGTTTTTCCAAATAAATTGATCACGGTGTAACGTGTTTCTCGGGCCTGCCCTACCCGGAGCCATCTTTCTGCAGTAGTGGCACATTTCTCAATAATGTAGTTGGTGATTTTGCTGCCACCGTCAGAAGCTGGCTCAGTCCAGGTTAAGTTGACAGAATCTCGTGAGACGTCACTAACTTTGACTCCTCTGGGTGGGTCAGGAACATCAGCCACATCCAGTTCAACTGTCTTCTGATCAATTCCAAACCTGTTTTTAGCACAGACCACGTAGAAACCAGCATCTTTTCTCTCCACTCCATTGGAGAAAACAAGTGATGTGAAAGATCTTGTGACGATAACTTGGTAGTGACCATTGTTGTCGATGAGATCTTGTCCTTTCTGCCAGGTGATCACGGGATCTGGTTTGCCACTGAAAGGGATCTTGATGCTGACCACCTCACCTCGGAGAGCATGAACAGCGCCCATGCCTTCAAGAGTTTTAGGCAAGTGTATCTTAGCTGGAACTGTATCGGAATAAAACGAAAAAGAATGTAATTTAGCAATACCTAACACTATGTAAATGCAACAGCCCCCTTCCAATAAAAAATGTGTCATCTAGCATCAAACTTATGTTCACTAATTTGTTCTTACCTTCCACTTCCAAGGAGGCAGTGCCAGACACAGATCCCCCTTGGTTGGTGGCTCTGACTTGGTAAACTGTGGCATCATCATCCGTGACACTTGCAATAATGAGCTGATGGTAGCCACCCTTGAACTCTTGAATCCTGTACTTTAATCCATCTGCAATGATTTCTTTGCCTTGTCTGTACCATTTCACAACAGGTTTTGGATGGCCAGTCACTTTGCAGACCAAAGTAGCATTGCTCTGATATCTGACATTTAGATTTCTCAGTTCCTCTTTGAAGTGTGGTGCCTGAATTGGAACATCAGATTTGGGAGTGACAGGTTCTGATATTTCACTCCATTCGCTTTCCCCACCTAGGTTTTCACACTTCACACGGAACTCATATTCAAGACCTTCAATAAGGTTTTTCACTGAGAAGACAGTTTCTCGAATTTCTTCCGTTGTCACCGCAATCCATTTATTCTGCTTCTTCTCACGCTTCTCGAGGTAGTAATTTCTAACCTTTGCACCACCATCACTGGCAGGTGGCTTCCAAGCCACAACACAAGAATCTTTTGTGATAGCAGTAATGGTGGGCTTGCCAGGAGCAGTTGGCTTTTCTATTTAAAACAGATAAAAAGGATTTGAGTCATGAGGTGAAATGGGCAGCTTTATTAAAAGCCTATTTTTGAAAAATAAAGTGTTATGAATGAACAGCTCTATTAATAATAGCTATTCCAGAAAAGGGAATTGATTATTTTGTGCTAAAAAGTTATCAAAATGCAAAGTTCCTTTTTAAAGAAGAAGGGATAGGGCATATACAGGGCAAAAGCAGGTTTACAGTTGTAAGGACGCAAAACAGTGTTTATTCTTATATTTTTGTTTATGAATTATATTTTTTCCAAACACCTATAAACCTACCTTTGCCATCCCCATATTTGCCCTTTTAGATATGTGCAAATTCAGTTGAAGTGACATAAACGGTTCTTGTGCTTTACCTGAATCTTTGCTCTTTCCTTCCAAAATTTATTCCTGTTGAAAAGTGTTTGATGTAATGATATTTTTATGTAAGGAGTTTTGCCATGTGAAGATTGTAGAGGTTGTGCAAGAGGCTGTACTCACCAAATGGACTCTTAATGATCACTACCGAGGACACCTCTAAAGCTTCACTGATGCCAAAAGTGTTCTGAGCTGACACCCGGAAGTAGTAGCCAGCATTTTCTGTGAGGTTCACAATCCTACAGGTCGTCACCGAGATGGCTGAAGACACCAATTGCCATTCAGCCCCTTCCTTGGCCTCGCATTTCTCCACCACATAATTGGTGATCCAGGAGCCTCCATCATCTGCTGGTGGCTGCCAGCTGATCACTACCGAGTTCTTTAATAGAGCTTCAATCACAATGGGTCCTGTGGGTTTGTCTGGTTTATCTGTTGGGGGAAAATACAATGGTAGTGGTTTCTGTAGTGTGTCTCCTAAGATCTTTTTTTGCTTTGAAAATTAAAAAACAAACAAACCCCCCCCCCAAAAAAAACAACACTGAAAATGAAAATAAAATACCTTGTATTTCCACATCAAGGATGGCATCAACGGTTCCGAAAACATTGCTGAGCTGAACTTTGTATTTCCCAGCATGAGTCTTACGTTGGACGTTCTTTATGACAAGATGAGTGTAGTGCTCGGTGTTTTCAATAGAAGTGTTTTCTGTGTTTTGCATAAGTTTCTGGCCATGGAACCAAGTGATGGCAGGTACCGGGCGACCGATGTACATGACATGGAGTCGAAGTGTTGAACCCACGGCACCGTAATATTTCTCTTTCAGTGGGTAACCAGGATGGAACTGCGGTGTTGCTTGCAGGAGAAGCTTACTACTGGTTTCTACCTCTCCAACCTCATTAGTAGCCATGCAGGTATAAACACCTTCATCTTCTTGTTCCTCTGTCATTACTGTCAGGGTATGCGTGCGCCCATCTGAAGACATTTTGTACTTCCGGCTTTGTACGAGCTCCTTACCAAATCGGTACCACTTAATGTCAGGAAGAGGCCTTCCAACGATCTGGCAGGAGAGTTGAGCCGCTTCACCCAGTTTGGTGGTAACATCCTTCATTTCTATGCGTACTCCTGGGGCCTCTCCAGCTGAAGGATGTGAAAGATAGTATTAATGCATTATTCTTACACTGATTTGATAATCCTCTGTCTTTGCATACCAGGAGTGACTTTATCCTACTGACTAAGACTGTATTAGAGACCATGATTTACCTGAGTCTAATTCTTAAAAACTCTTTGCGGTGATTTTCCTGGGGTCATATGGAAAGCAGGGATTCAGTGAGCACCTTGCACTGCAGAGCGACTTCTCTTTATGGTTGGGAGGCATTAACGATGTATAGAGTTTTGGGGAAATAGGAATTCTCTCTGTAAATCTGCAGTATCTTTGTCCTTACTTAGGATTACTGAAGTGGGGTACATTTGTTTGACCCTTGAAGTCCTCTTAGTAACTGCAAAAAACCCCATTGCAATTGGAGAAGATGCTGCTCTAGGAATGCCTCAGTGCACTGCAGCTGACGTTGACTGAGGTTATGTGCTTGGGTGGCTTCCTATGGAACCTATCCACTACCCCCTGTGTGTGTGTACGCCAAAGTGAGCGACTCTTTCCAAACACTAGCTCACTGGTAAAGCTTTTTGGAGATCTACGTTGTATAGAGGAAGGATCAGCCCTAACATGTTACTTGGTTGGTAAATCATGACCAGGGACCTAACAGCTACTTACATGTTAGTTTCGTCTTTACAGACATAGCAGTTCTTCGAGGTCTGCTAAGCCCAGCCTCGTTCTCAGCGAAAACCCTGAATTCATATTCCGTAGCTTCCAGCAACCCCCCTATTGTGAACTGCCTGTCCTTGATGCGGTCCTTGTTGCTCTTCTTCCAGGCACTGTCTCCAGATTGTCTATATTCAATCCAGTATCCAAGGATGTCTTTGCCACCATCACACTCAGGTTTCTCCCACTGCAGAGTGACACTGTCTTTGGATATTGAAAGAATCTCAAGTTCTCCAGGTTGGCTTGGCCTATCTGAAATATTTTAAAAAACAATGGAAAAGGGAATCAGCTGTACTGCTGAAATAAAAGAAAAAGCCCAGAGATGGCTTGCCCCTTCACTTGTAACCCCTTCAGAAATTCTCTCCTTACCAAATGGATCTTTGCAAATAACTGGTTCTGAAGCTGGGCTGCTCTCACTTAGGCCAACATCATTCTGGGCAATGATGCGGAACTGATACTCGGCATCTGAAACCAGCCCCGTGACGGTGTACATTGTGGTCGTTATCTGAGTCTTGTTGTGCCGGACCCACTTGTCTGTTGATGTCTCCTTGCGTTCAATGTAGTAGCCCGTGACTCGGGAACCACCATCGTCTTTGGGCCGGGACCAGGACAGGCTGACAGAACTCTTGGTAACATCAAGTACTTCTGGCGGGTTGCTTGGAGGCTCTGGAGGATCTAAGGATATACATGGAGAACCCACATGTGTTAATGCACAGGCCCAGACCTTGTGAGCTGATGCCTTTCAGTTTGAAAGCAAAGAGGGCTGGAAGAATTTTTGCAATGCTGTGGTTGGGAGAGCACTTACTTAGTGGTGTTTTTGGTATGACTGGTTCCTCAGATTTCAAGGGTTTGCTTATGCCAAACTGGTTCTCTGCTGAAACACGGAAATGGTATTCCACATTTTCTTTGAGGCCTTTTACCACCAGGGATGTTCCTCGGACTCTGGAGTCAATGGTGTACCAGGCGGCTTTAGGCACTTCTCGTCTCTCCAGGATGTAACCCAAGATGTCGGCACCGCCATCGTCAGCAGGGGGTCTCCAGCTGACCCTGACAGAGCGAGCTTGTATGTCGTCATATTCAAGTGGCCCTTCTGGAGTGTTAGGACTTCCTATCACCCTGACCTTGATGTAAACAGCCTTCTTGCCACACTTATTTTCCAGAACCAGGTCGTAAGTGCCAGAATCGTCTCTGACCGCTTCTTTGATTACAAGCTCAGTGTGGGTTTCAGAGGTTGCAATCATGGCACGCTTACTAATATCTTGGCCTTCTTTGGTCCATTTACATATTGGGTATGGTTTTCCTTTGATTGGAATGGTAAGTCTGATGACTCCACCTTGTCTTACAAAGATACCCTCCTGGTATCTTTCATCAAGTTCATAATCAGGATATTCTGGGGGGAAAAAGGTAGGGTTACAATTAAATTAACTTTCTTTTCTTTTCCTTTTTTTTTTTTGCAGGGATGAAATAAGTCTTAAGGCAATTACAGCAGAAAGAAAATGGCTGTATGTCTTACCAAGCATTTCGGTGACTTTGACTGTTCCTGGTACCTCAGCAGGCTCCCCGGGTCCACCGGCGTTACACGCTAGGACACGGAATCTGTACTCAGCGCCCTGAGGTAGGTGTGTTAGAGTATATTCCCGAATCTTGGTGGGGGTGGTGTTACATTTGGTCCATTCAACTTGATCTACTTTTTGCATTTCAATCAAGTAGCCTGTGACTTTAGATCCTCCTTCGTCTTCTGGAATGCTCCAGGCCAGGGAAACTGATGTCCTTGTTGTATCAGTAACTCTTGGGTTTTGTGGCTTTCCTGGAGGAGCTGGGAGTAAGAATAGGTCAACAACAAACTTGTTAAAGTTGCTGCAAAATTGAAAATCAACTGTGTCACCTAATAAATCCCCTGAGTTTCGGGAACATGGGCTGTTAGCATTAGAGTATTTTTTGTTTTGTAAAAATTTCATTCATTTTATAAGTTAAAAATACTTACAGCTCTTGTTTATTTCCTTTGTCTTAAAAATGCTTTATTTACAGTCACTACTACTCTTACATTTGTCATCAGTTTTTAAAGTGCTTTCAGAAATATTAACTTGTCTTAAAATTTTAGCTGGAGCCCCATTTTAGAGCAGGGAATAGGCTCAGAAGAAGACTATGGAAGTCATTTGCTAAAACCTCCTCAAGGCTGGAGTAGGGAGGGGATCGATGACAAAGGGAGACAAGCAAACTTTTTGGGCTGATGGAAATGTTCGGTATTTTGATGGTGGTGGTGTTTGTACAAAACTGCAGCTTTCAAAGCTTACAGACGTAGACATTTCAGAAGGATGAAATTTACAACATGAAATTGTACCTCAATAAACTTGACTTATACAAAATGCATTACCAATTGGATCCATGGCAACGACGGGTTTGGAAGGACGACTTGGTTTTCCGGTCCCTCTCATGTTAATGGCTGTGACACGGTGTTCATATTCTAAGCCTTCAATAAGGCCAGTGGAGCGGTACCGTGTCATTGTCACTGGTACTTTATTCACACGGACCCATCGATCTGCTCTCACTTCTTTGCGCTCCACAATGTACCCGGTCACTTGGGAGCCACCATCGTCTTCTGGTGGATACCAAGTAAGTGTCATGCCATCACGGGAGACGTCAAATATCTGTAATGTTTCTGGAGGTCCAGGAATATCTGCAGCAAGACAGAGGTGAAATGTGGCAATATGAATAATTGAAAATAAAGACTCATAATGGTATATAAGACTCCTGTGACTGTTTTTCCATTGTTTTCATTTCTGTACTTTTCTTGCTGTTCTTCATGTTCTTTAACTTTATAAGCATTTATTAAGCATGCATTCTTTGCTTTTCCTCACTTTAACATAGCCAGTCTGTGCTTCCTTCCCTCCCTTCCTTCCTTTCTTCTAACCCCTCCTCTCTTTCAAAAAAAAAAAAAGAATTAACCACGTTGCAAACCTCCAAAAAAAAGGTTTAAAAACCTTAGAAAGACCCTGGGTTCATTTTGTGACCTATTTTTACTTACATCAGGGTATATTAAAAACACATTTGTTCTTGTTCACATTCAGAATCAGAGGTGGGGAGAATGGAGGAAGGGCCCAAGGACTTACTGATGCTGCTGCGACATTCAATGACCTCAGACTGCAAGTAAGAGCCGATCCCGAAGCGGTTTGTTGCAGCCACACGGAACACATACTCATTCCCTTCAGTGAGTCTGGTAAACTTAAATGTGGTTCTAGTCACCGATTCAGACACTGGCAGCCATCCTGGACGGTGGGCGTCACGCTGTTCTACCACATAACCACTCAGTGGAGCCCCACCATCCAATTCAGGTGGTTCCCAGGAAATGGCAACTGAAGTAGCATCAATTTCATCAATCTTGATAGGCCCAGTTGGTGGACCAGGCTTGTCTATAAAAGAAAAAGAAAGCCAGGCAATTAATTTTCACTTCAAATCAAAATGGGATGACTGAGCATCAACAACTTGCATGTGTCTTTGTTACATGTCCTTACCCAGAATGATAATTTTAATGGTCTCTGAAGTCGTTCCAGTTACATTTTTCAATTCAAGTGTATATTCGCCGGTATCTCTGATGGTGGTTTCACGGATGGTTAATTTCACTACTTTCATATGGGTTTCAACTGTGACACGCTCTGATTCTTTCAGCTTAGAACCAGCAAAGAACCAGGAAGCAGCGGGAGGCGGACGACCAGCAATAGGTATCACCAGCTCTACTGGTCTGCCGGCTGGGACGTGGATGGTCTTTTGAGGCATTGTGGAAAGATCAATTGTTGGCAACACTGTGGGAAAGAAATCAGGCATTTATTCTTAAGCATTATTTCGGATGATGCAGTTGGATGAATTCTGAATGTTTTCTTCATTTTACTTGACTATTATTGTTAATTTTTGGCGATTTGGTACATACCTCTGAGGTCTTGTACAGTCACGGCTGTGACGATCTCTCTTGCTTCTGACACACCTTTCTCGTTTTGTGCCCTTACTCTGAATAAGTACTCTTCACCTTCATTGAGGGAAATAACAGTGTGCTCTAGGACTGTGGGTTTTAAGGTGACAACCTTCATCCATCTCTCAGTGCCAGCTCTGCAGGCCTCAAGGACATAGCCAGTGAGTCGGCTCCCACCATCATAGAGTGGTTTTTCCCAGGCAAGGGTGACAGTTGATTTGGTGACATCGACCACTTCCAGTTTTGTAGGCACCAAAGGCACCTCTGAGACCAGAACGGCATCGGATGTCTCACAGGGCTCTCCGATGCCATAAATATTTTCTGGCAACACTCTGAAATAGTACATGGTTCCTTCCACAAGCCCAGAGATCCGGTAAAGTGTCTTGCTGCACTTGGTAGTTACTGTTTTGAATGCTCTCATGGCGGCTTCACGCTTCTCCACAATGTAGTTGTTCACTGGAGCTCCACCATCGATTGTGGGGATTTCCCAGGTAATGGTCACAGAATCTCGTGATACTTCTTTAACTGTCACTGAAGGACAGGGACCAGGGGTATCTAAAAGGTAGAATGAGAGATCCATACTTCATATTTGCCTGATTCATTGATAGTTTTTTGTTGTGGACCGTTCAGCCTGGTTTCAGGAGTTGTAGCCCTCACCCCATGGTGGGCTGTGTAAGAGCCAAGCGACCCACTTCATCTGGGTCTGTTCTGTCACAAGGACGTGACCTACTAAGGAGACAAAGCTTATCTCCCTGGCAGGAGTGCTGCTTCTGCCTCACCCATCTCTGGCCCCAATGCTTGGTTGGCAGTCAATGACGGGTAAGACTCCTCATGGGAGGGGCAACCTAAGCCAGACGCGACCACTTGGGAGGCCTCATGGAAGGACTCGGGGGGCTGCAGCAAAGAGGGGGTGATGGACCCTCGCCCCCTGGCTATTCTGACATAGCCCGAGTCCTCATTTCCATCTGGGAAATGTCTTCTGTTTCCTAATTGGCTTAACGCCTGAAACTGTGGGGGCGAGTGGTGCAGCCCTGAGCCGGCCAGGATGGCTCCCTGGGTGATCGGGCATAAGAAAGAATTCCTAAAGTCCTGTGAAACCTGCTTTGCTAAGAGTGCTCTCATTTAAATGATAAGGGTCTGAGGAGGAAATGAGTATGTCTCCCAAAGTTTGGCAACCCCCTTTCCTGACAAACACTGACTCAGATTAAGCCCTCAGATTTCTTTGACATGTTAAACCTGTATTCTGGTGTATTGGAACCCAATAAAAGCCTAGTGAGGAAGGTGCTCTGGGTCATTCTCCTCTGAGAGTTTGACCACCTTTCCTCCCCAAGCAGATCATGTCTGGGTAGTTTTTATTTTCATCTGTGACAGAGGGATGGGGCTCTGCGGGCGGAGCCCCCCCCCCCCCCCAGTTTTTTGTTTTGTTTTTAGGAAAATATACTCAACGTAGTTCCTCTCTAGAGAGGTCACTAATCATAGGTGAAGGTGTGTCTTTTTTAGAGAATCTACTCACAGTGTCATTAATTTTCAAATACTTACCATACACTTTAACAAGGACTGTTGCTGATTTCTTGCCTGACTGATTTTCGGCTTCGATGGTGTATTTTCCAGCATCGTACCGGTTAACTTTGTCCACGATGAGTAAAGAGTAGCTCTCGGTGGTGTCAATAATTGCCCGGTTTGCAAGGTCGATGCCCTTCTTGCTCCACGTTATGACAGGGGGAGGTCTTCCAGACACAGACACCATCAGGCGCAGCGAGGCCCCAGCTCTGACCGTCACCGTCTTCTTTAAATCATCTGCAAGCTCAAGATCTGGTATTTCTGGAAAGTAAATGTCACAATTTAATTAGTTCATGAACGGGTGTGATGAGAAAATAATTCACCTGAAAGCTTATATGATAAATACCTAGTCTTTCCACAGGCTCAATTTCAGCAGTTGACTCGCTGTATTCACTCATACCCTTCACATTCACAGCAGCAACCCTGAAGGAGTACTTCTGGCCCATTTTAAGGTCTGTCACAGTGAATTCAGCATTTCTTATTGTAGCATTGGTATGTACTCGGTACCACTGATCAGTGTCCTTTTCTTGCATCTCAAGAACATAGCCTATGATGTCAGTGCCGCCATCGTACATGGGCTTGGTCCAGGCCAAACTAATGCTGTGCTTGGTGGTATCTACAACTCTCGGAGCAGAAGGTGGTCCAGGGGTATCTGTGGAATTTCAAAAGGGGGGTGTATATATTAAACAAAAGAGAAAACTAAGATTTGTAGTTTTGGTTTTCAAGGGTCACAAAGGTTATTGTTTTTTGTCCACACCCACCAAGGTAATCTTTGTAACTGGCCTCTTCTGACATTCCAAGACAGCACCATCTGCTATATTATCACTGTTGTTGTGGTTATTTTAAGAACTAAACTTCTTTGGAAAGGTAGATGTTTCTTTCCTGCTACTTTGGCTAGCTATGCTATGTTCTTCTAGCTAAGCTCACTGTGTAAAGTGTCCATTCTCAGGGACTTTTCTTTAGTTGCTCAGCTTTCACAGGGTTAATATCACTTGTCACCTCTGCAGATGACACTGAGTACAGGAATCAGTTTCTTCTACTTCCCCTACCCAGTCCCAATGATTTATTCCTTAGTTCTTGGGCTCTAGGTCTATACAGGGATTTGCCACTGCTTTTTGAAGCTCTTGTGACAATTATTTTGTTAGATACTCATTAAAGTGCTACACACTATGCTCTGCTAATCTTTTTCTTAAAAGAGACTTTGTGTCTTTTTTCTTTTCAGTAGCTATTATCACTATAGTGCATTTTCTCCATTCTTGGAAGACTTGTAAAATATATCCTTTTTATATTGGTAGTAGGATATTGTATTTTTTTCATAGATTGGAAAATGCAGCAACCATTTTCAGCTATTGCTAACTTATCAATGGAAGTAGTAGTTAATATGTTCTCTGACTTAGGCTATATTTAAAATCCTAATAGGCATTGGCTTTTCTAGACAATTCTGTAAGTTCTAGGAAGTGGCATTTTAGAAAATTATTTATAATATGGTTTTGAGGGGCATTAATGTAGGGATGAGTCTTGGAACTCACATGACGGTTCTCTGCATGAGATGAAGTTGGAAGCTTCGCTGGGTTCACTGTTACCAGCAGCATTCACCGCGGTCACCCGGAACTGGTAATCACAGCCTTCCATCAGGCCAGTCACCTTCAGCCTGGTGTCGTACACCACATAATCTCTGTTGACTCGTGTCCAACGCAAGCTCTTCTTTTCCCGCTTGTCCACTAGATAGTTGCTGATCTCATTGCCACCGTCAGATTCAGGTTTTAGCCACTGAATGATGATGTGCTCTTTGCCAGCCCCAACTTCTTCAGGTATGCCAGGTTGTGATGGAATAGCTGTTAAAATTTTTTATGAAAATTAGGATAATCAGCATTGCCCCAAGTCACTGTTGCTATGACTGCCCTCCTCTCCCCCGATCCCATTACATTTCAATTACCAAATTGTTTAGAAGGGTTAATACTCACTGAATGAGTTTCTGGCTACGATTGGCTGTGATTCAGCAGGCACACCAGGGCCATATTTGTTGACTGCCCGCACTCGGAAGATGTATTCATTGTTCTTGATGAGTCTGGTGACTACATAGGATAGGGTCTGGCATTCGCTTTCAACAATCACCCAGTTGAGCCTGCTAGTCTCGCGTCTTTCCACAATGTAGTGAGTTATGGTTGCTCCTCCATCTTCCTGAGGAAGGTTCCAGGCTAGTGTGCACTTCTCCTCTGTCACTCTGCTGACAGTGAGATTTCCACACGGGCCAGGGGAATCTGAAACGGTGTAATGATAAGCGATGATGAAGACCTATCTTTCTGTCCATGCTTGAAAGTGCTATAAAAATAAAAGAACACTTGACATGCTTACCAAGAACTTTGACCAGGACAGACACAGCCTTGGTCCCACCAGCATTCTTCACTGTTAAGGTGTATTTTCCACTGTCACTTCTGTCACAGAACTTGATCACAGCAGTTGCTCGTTTGCCAGTATATTGCAAAGAAATTTTTTCACAGAGATCTAGTTCCTTGTCCCCTTTGGTCCAGATAATTTTGGGTTCAGGTTTGCCACCAACGGCAGCATCAAGAACAAGATCTGAGCCAGCTCTGATGGTGACCAGTTCACCCTGCAATCTGGCGTCCAATTCAGCCTTGGGTGGAGCTGTAATAGAAAAGACAGAGGCGAATGAATAGGTGACAGCTGATTTTCACATAAATTGTAATAGTTTGAAAGGAGAACATTGAGTATTTTTTACCGTATTCATCTCGGCAAGTGACAGGGCCTGTAGATTCTGATCCTTTGCTAATTACGCCTGCTGCATTCTTGGCCAACACACGGAATTCATAAGTGTCTCCCTCACTGAGAGCGGTCACAGTGAAGAAGTTGTCGGATACGATGGTATAGTTGCACTTCAGCCAGCGACCGTCTCCAACTTCACTGACTGGCTTACGCTCTATGATGTAGCCCACGACCTTGCTGCCTCCATCATATATTGGGGCAGACCAAATCAGTGACACGGTTGATCTTGTCACGTCTGTCACCTCTGGTCTTCCTGGTGCATCTGGAAGGCATGCCAAAATAAAGTTAAAAAATGCAACCCTAAATTCTACTTGTACCAATAATCATGATGACAATAATAATAATAAATGTACCCTTAAATTTGGACACATACCAACTGGGTTTTGAGCCATTACAGGTCTTGAAGCTTCACTGGCTTTGCTAACACCAGCGGCATTGAGTGCATAGGTTCTGAACTGATATTCCAGTCCTTCTACCAAACTGGTCACTTTGTAGTTGCACTCTAAGCACGGCACCTTGTTTTCTTTCACCCAAAGGATGGTGTTACGTTCTTTCTTCTCCACCCAGTAGCCAATGATCTTACTGCCACCGTCATGATAGGGTTCTTCCCAACGAATAGACATGGCATTGGCTGACACTTGGTAGACTTCAGGTCTGGTAGGAGCGCTTGGTGGAACTAAATATAAAAAAAGATATCCAGTATGAATACGGTTTTATAAAATTCAGGGGAAATAGTTAATACTAGAGGCTTTGGAATAAGATTTTTATTTTTCTTACCAAATGGATGCTCAGCAATTACTGGTGCTGACTCTACAGGCTTGCTGACACCAAATCTGTTCTCTGAACTGACACGGAAAGAATACTCCATGTATTTTGTGAGATGAGTGATTTTAATCTGAGTGCGCTTGACGCTGGAATTAACAAGCTGCCAAGCTGTTGTGCCTGACTCACGCTTTTCAACGATGTAATTAGTAATGTCGGTGCCTCCATCATCTTTAGGTTCACCCCATGAAAGAACACATGATTCGGCTGAGACGGATGAGACTTCGATGGGGCCAGTTACTGGACCTGGCCTTCCGATGACCACGACTGTGATGGTAAATGTTTTAACACCAGCTGTGTTTTCCAGAGTCAAGAAGTATCTTCCAGAGTCACCTCTCATGCTGTCTTTTACAGACAGGGTGGTTCTGTCTTTTGTTGTTGTGATACTCACTCGATCTGTCTCCTTAAGTCTCATTTCTTCCAGCTTCCATGTTACTTTGGGCGCGGGCCGACCACTGATTGGCACGTCAATGGTAAATGTGTTTCCTGCTTTGCAAGTTATGAGCTGATTGGTAATTCCAGTGAGGTCAGCCGTGGGCTCAATCTGAGGCTCCTTGATAATGACGGAAGAGAAGGCTTCCCTGGGCTCACTGTAGCCAGCATCATTCTTGGCCTTCACACGGAATTCATACTCGGTGTTCTCAACCAGCTGCTCCACAGTGAAAGTCAGCAGTTTGGTGTGACCAGCTTCAACCCAGAAGTCAGATCCCTTTTGTCTCATTTCGAGCAGGTAACCAGTGATCCGGCTGCCTCCGTCATGGTCAGGTTTAAGCCAAGCTAAGACTGCAGAGGACTTACTTGTGTCAACGATATCAAGTCTTTTAGGTGGAGCAGGCTGTTCTGTGGCTACAATTGGTTCTGGCATTTCATAGGGTTCACCAATACCATACTCATTTTCTGCAGAAACACGGAAATAGTATGGAACGCCTTCTGCCAGGTCATTGACCTTGAGGATCTGACGAGTGCATTTTTCGCTGACAACCTGCCAGCTACGGCGACTTGCTTCTCGTTTCTCTACCACGTAGTGAAGGATTCGGGCACCCCCATCAAGGAGAGGGGCATCCCACATCAATGTCACAGATCCCCGGGTCACATCCTTGAAGGTAATTGGGCCAGGTGGCCCTGGAGTGTCTAGCACCTTGACGGTGAATGTGATTGACTTGCTACCGCTGCTGTTTTCCACAGTGAGGGTGTATTTCCCTGCGTCATTTCTGTTGCAGTTTTCCACAGTGAGGGTGCTGAAGGAGTCTGTCATGTGGATATCTGCCCGAATGCTAAGGTTAGAGTCGGGTTTGCTCCACACAGCTGTAGGAGCCGGTCTACCCTGGTAGGCAATGAAGAGGCGGATACTGGCCCCAGCTCTCACAACATGAGTCTGCTTGAAGTTTGCGTCGATGTCTAACTCAGGGGCTGTTAATCGGTCAACTGCTTTAATTGTGCCAGTCACTTCACAGCTGTCTCCTTTTCCAGCACCATTGATGGCACTAACCCGGAATTTGTATTCTTCACCTGCCTGTAGATCTGTGACTGTATATCTTGTTTTCACACATGCCTCTGCATTCACCTTTTGCCAGTCTCCTAAGTCAGCTTTGCACATTTCAATAATATACCCAATTATTTCCATGCCTCCATCAAACACTGGCTTAGACCATTCTAAGCTCACAGTTGTCTTTGATGTGTCTGTCACTTTGACCACAGCGGGAGCACCTGGTGGGCTGACTGGCTCTCTACATTTGATTAGTCTTGAGATACCACTGGCAGGTCCTATTCCTGCAGCATTTTCTGCCATGACACGGAATTCATATTCATTGCCCTCTATCAGTCCAGTGACTTTGAACCTTGTCTCAGAGATTGGTCGTTTGCTGATCACTTTTACCCATCGTGTGCTTTTCTTTTCCCTCCTTTCAAGGATATAATGTTGAATTTCACTGCCACCATCGGATTCAGGCCTTGCCCATGTCATGGTAATGCTATTGCCTGTTACGTTACTTGGTTCTGGGGTGCCGGGGGCGTCAGGAATAGCTGTAAAATGAGAACAGAGAAAAGAAAGAAAAGAAAAGCCAATTAGGCATATTTGTTGGAAGTTAATCTTATGACATAGTACTACTTTGTAAAAATGCACACTTACTGTACTGTATTTGAGCAACTACTGGGTCAGAATCAAGCGGCCTCCCAACACCAAACTTGTTGACTGCAGAAACACGGAATTGGTATTCATTGCCATTTATTAGTTTAATGGCAGTATAGCTGAGGGCTTCACAGTGATCCTGAATCAGTGCCCAGGCAAGTCTGCTGGTTTCCCGTTTTTCAATGATGTAGTGAGTTACAGGAGCACAGCCATCGTTGAGTGGCGCATCCCACCACAGCGTCATCTTCTCGCCAGTAATATTGGTGAATCTTATTGGCCCAACCACTTTTCCTGGTGTATCTGTAAGAAAAAGGTTCTGCAGTTAGTTCCCTGTCCATTAAAATGCAGTTAGGCCTGCCTCTAATCCAGGTCCCATAAATTGTAAGATTAACAAGTTATTTTAAAGTACAAGAAGTACCTTGTACTTTCACCGTAATTTCTGCTTTTGCGGAGCCAGACACATTTTTGGCTTCCACTTTATATACACCACGATGGTCCCGAGTAGCATCTCTAACAAAGAGGCTGGTGGATCCAAGGACATCAGTTATTTCCACATTCATCCTCTTTTCAATTTCTACTTCATCTTTGAACCAGGTTACTCGAGGGACTGGTCTTCCTTGCACCAAAGCTTTCATTCTAAGACTCTCTCCAGCTTTAATAACGACACCATCGAAGTACTCAGGGCCAAACTCTACTCTTGGTGGAACTATGAAAGAAACAGAAATGATATGTATTAATTTGGCTTAATAATGATAGAAATAAACATGTTTTTCACTAGCACTATATCATAAAGCCTGGAAGGGTAATGCTTATTCTGTATTACCGAAAGCTATTCTGAAAGTAGGATTGATAATTGAGAATGTAGACTGTGGGTTTAAACATTTGCCCATTATTAGGCTGTCTCCTCTGTTATGTATGTCATGTTAGTAATCTTGCATTGCCATTTATAAAAAGAGAAGCAAAACATTTACAGGTCATTTACTTCCTAGTGCTCCTGCATATTCAAACAGGTTCCTGTCTGAGGCTATCAGCCACACTCGAGCAAGGTAGTGGTTGTGCTATTGATGCATGTTGTGTTTTAGTAACTTCAGTTGTTCTTGCGCGCCTTTTAAATTTACTATAAATGACTAAAATCAGAAAGCTAAAAACTCATTTCTGTTTGCATGCTATTTATGTGGGAATGGAGTGAAATAATAGACATGGGAAAAAGAACTGATGCCAATTACATTTTTTTCTTTTCATCTGAAAGGTAGACAGTGTAATGCATCACATAACAACCTTGGATAATCTGTATGAAGTGATGTTTCTGTTTTAATTCTATAGACCAAGGACCAAACGGTATTTTTAAAAAATGTTCTTAGCCTTATTGGGAATCAGTTGTAAATGCTTACCATTTTCGTCTCTTGTCATAATAATGCCAGAAGACTGTGAGGGAGGACTTATTGTTCCAACGGCATTTCTTGCGATTATTCTGAACTCATACCGATCCCCAGGACTAAGTCCTGTAACTGTGTACTGACATTCACAGACGTCGGTGAAGTTGCATCTAACCCAACGCTCACTCCCTTGGCGCTTCTCAATGCTGTAGGCCACAATCTTGCTGCCTCCGTCGCGCACTGGTGGGTTCCATTTAAGTGTGATGGTTTCTCGGGTGACGTCAATGTAGTCAGGAGTGCCAGGTGGGTCTAAAAAATTATATGGAAGTTAAATGCATCATTATTTCTGTAATCAACCCTTAATCATCAGTGGAAGGAAACTAAAATGAATAAGTCCTACAAGCTCATTTAAATCATTAATTTCAATTTTTTGTACTGTATTCTTTAAAAAGAACTTCAAATTACTTTAGCAGACTGATTTAAAGTTACTGCCCTTGCTTTACTTGACCAGCTCTCTAGTCAAGTAAGATATATGCCTGAGAAGGTGATACGTGGAAGAAAAGCAGTGTTTGATTTGTTCCCAGCATATTCAGTTGCTGAATTAAATATTTGAATAATAGTCAATCACTTACCTACTGGGGAAACTGCTAAGGTAAATTTGCTCGGGTCACTAGGTGAGCTTAGGCCGGCAGAGTTTTCAGCAAATACACGGAACTGGTAGTCCAGGCCTTCTATTAGTCCAGTGGCTCTGTATTCTCTTCCAGATATTGGTGTTGTGTTCACTCTTTGCCAGAGGATGCTGTTTCTTTCTTTCTTTTCAACGTGGAATCCAGTGACTTCTGCACCACCATTATAAACTGGAGCATCCCAAGTTAGTGACATTCCATCAGAAGTCACATTGTATATAACTGGCTTTCCTGGGGGGCCAGGAATCCTGAACTGGTGTTTTGCCACAATATTGGTTGAGACAAGTGGCTGGCTGACTCCATATCTGTTCTCTGCCCTCACTCTAAATTGGTACTCAGCATCTTTGACTAAATTAGGAACTTTGAAGGTTGTCCTGGCAACACTTGAGCACACCATCTTCCAATTAGTTTGCGAAGCTTCCCGCTTCTCAATGCTGTAACAAGTAATTTCTCCTCCTCCGTCATCTTCAGGCTCATCCCATGACATGATGACGCTGTCAGCTTTGATTTCATCAAATCGAATGGGCCCTTTGGGCTTTGATGGTGGACCAAGTGTGATGACTGTGATGAGAGATGAGTTTCTACAAACTGCATTATCAAGAATAATGTTGTATTTTCCTCCATTCTCCTTCTTGGCATTCTTAATACTCAAAGTAATTTTATTTTCAGTTTTCCCAAGACGAACATTTTCACTTTCTTTCAATGGCAAGCCATCTTTCATCCAACTGATAGATGGCTTGGGTTTCCCTTTATAAGGCAATTCAAGGTGCACGTTATGCCCAATTCTCACATAGACTTGTGCCCCAGGGATATCTGACAGGTCAACTTCAGGTGTAATTACAAGTTGTTTCACTGTAACTGGCCCAATAGCGACAGGATCACTCAGTCCTTTCTCATTTTTGGCAGACACCCTGAACTCTAGTTCTGACAGTTCCTTAAGCTGGCTGACCTCAATTTCACACGTCTTACTTATGCCGGCATGAGACCACGTTTGTTCTGCTTTACCTTTCCTCTCCACAACATATTCTGTGATGACGCTGCCACCATCAAAGTCAGGCTTGGTCCAGCTCAGGGTAACAGATGTCTTTGTGGAATCTTTCACTGAGAGGTCGCGTATAGGAGCTGGCACTTCGGCAGCCTTCACCGGCTCCGTGGTGTCACAGGGTTCCCCGATTCCAATTTCATTTTCTGCAAGAACTCTGAAGAAGAATGGAGTTTTCTCTGACAAATCTGTTACCTTAAAGGATGTGCTAGAACATTTGTTTGCCACTGCAGACCATGTTCTCTTGGTGGCATCTCTCTTTTGAATGATGTAATTAATGATGGGAGACCCTCCGTCGATGAGAGGAGGATCCCAGAACAAAGTGACTGTGCCTTGAGAAACATGCTTAATCTGTAGTTTCTGGCAGGCGGCTGGCGTGTCGAGCACTTTAACACTCACAGTTGAAGACTTTGGTTCACCAACTCCATTTTCTATTGTGAGAATGTATTTTCCTGTATCGTTGCGAGTCACTTGAGGAATAGTGAGTAATGAAGATGATTCAGTGTTTTCAATGCTGTATCTGGCATCACTGCCGAGATTCTTCTCATCTTTTCTCCATGTGACAGTAGGTGGAGGTCTGCCTTTAAAGGGCATGAATACTTGCACATCTTCACCAGCTTTAGCTATAATAGAGGTTCTGAAAGCCACATCTAGGTCGATCTCTGGTTCCTCTGTAGACATAAAATAGACATATACAGTGAATTTTAAAACAAGAAAATAAGTGATTTCCTGGAGGTAATCTAATAAAAAATAAAAATGCAGTCAAACCAGTAGGTACATACCAAGTATATCTTTAGCTTGTACAGGTTCAGTCATTACTATAGGTTCTCCTTGCCCAGCACAGTTGACAGCAGATACCTGGAAGTAGTAATTCACTCCTGGTTTCAGGTTAGATACCACATATTCTGTTGTTCTGACTTCTTCTTTGGTAGAGACAATGGTCCATTCCTCTTCCTCTCCTTGTCTCATCTCGACAACATATCCGGTAACAGCACTGCCCCCATCGTAGACAGGTTTACTCCAGCCAAGAGTGATGGATGATTTAGTTGTATCCGAAATTCTTATCTTAGCTGGTGGGCCTGGAGGATCTGGAATGGCCATTCACAATATAGCAATTATGTAATCATGTATAATTTAGTGACATGAAAACAGACATGGGGGAAGATGCTGCATTTATGAGCACTTACCAATAGGATCAGCAGCTTTGTAGAAGTCAGATGGTTCGGAAAATGGACCCTGACCAGCAGCATTTACAGCACAAACTCGGTATTGATAGTCACTGTTTTCCGTGAGTCCTGTCACTTTCTGTCTGGTGTCACGGATGGTCTCCTTTAGGACTTTAAACCATCCGAGACTCTTCTTGTCTCGTTTCTCAAGGAAATAGCCTCTTATTTCATTGCCACCATCTACAACTGGTCTATTCCAGACAACAGTCATTGAATTCTTAGTAATCTTCGTCACCTCTGGTATGCTTGGAGGCCCTGGTGTGACTATTTAGAAAGGAAAAGGAAAATGAGTTCAAAGGATCCACATTACTGATAAATTCTACCTTTCAATATTCAAATCTTATGCAAGAACATTAGCTTCATTTACTGTACTTCCTACCTTGTGAAAAGGATGATAACGAGATGTAAAACTAAAGGAAATCAGTCATTCTAAGAAAACATTTACAGGCTAGCAAATTAACATATTTAGTTTTTTTTTATCAGTATTTTTTAATTGTTGATATTGTACAGTTTTCTGTCTCATATTTAGTTGTAAAATATCTAAGCGCTGGATTTTGGTTTTCTAATGAAATCACGTCTCACCAAATGCATTCTTTGCTACCACTGGATCGGATTCCAGGGGATCACCAATTCCGTATTTGTTCACAGCTCGAACGCGGAAGATGTATTCATTTCCTTTGATAATTTTGGTGGTTGTAATGATGCACTCTTCCAAGTTTTCAGCCACCATAGACCAAACAACACGGCTTGTCTCACGCTTTTCCACAATGTAGTGAGTGATTTTGGCACCACCGTCATCGGCAGGAGGCTGCCACAGGAGAGTTATCTTTTCAGCAGTGACAGTCTTAAATTCGATTGGTCCTCCTGGGGGCCCTGGTTTGTCTGTCAATGAAAGAATGAAACAATATGTTAGTGATTTATAAGAGGCTGTTATTTAAAATTACTAAATTTTAGGCCAACAAACTGTAATGTTGGCCTTTATTCGGCACCTACCAAGGATCTGCACTCTGATGGTGGCTGAGGCTGAGCCCATGGCGTTCCTTAGTTTTAATTCATAGCTTCCACTGTTAAGGCGACTTGCATCTTTGATGAGTATAGATGCAAGGTCAGAGGTATTTTCAACTGACAACAATGCATTGGTTTGTAATTCTTTATCATCTTTATACCACTCAATTGTAGGCTCAGGTTTGCCAGAAATGCCAGCTCTGAGCTTCACAGATGTACCTGCTTTGTATTTGACAACTTCTGTGTATTCTAGAGGCAAATCAATTACAGGTCCACCTGCAGGAAAAACAGATGATAAGTATTTAAAAGATCAAGAGGATGAAAAAAAATGATTGTAATAACTTCAAAGTAAGGTCATTGGCTTTTATTTTAAAATATATACACATACACACACATGGTAGTTCTAATCCTACTTATCCATTATTTTAAGCATTTAAATTTGACAAGCCATTCTTGTATCCCAAATGGATAAGAAAGATTGTGAGCAAACTCTGTACCCAATGACACTGCATTAATTGCACAGGGACTTAAATGCCTTTGAAATGTCTTTTCAAGTCTATGAGGTGTTTGAGTCCAGTGATGGCATGAGATATGCTAGTGAGAACATAATTGGAGAATCAGCATTATACATTTTCTTTCAGGCTAGGTTCTCCTTCCTCCTCCTCAAACTACCTCCAAATCTTTTTCCTTTTCCTTTCCAGGTCACTGATATTCAGGTGTGGCTCGGTCATGTCAGACCCTTAAAGTTGGAATTCCCTACTCAAAGAGCTTCATACTTCACTGGGTAGATTTTCTGCCATGGCGCTCAGCAGTTTTGAGAAATAGAACTAAATCTGACTTGCTCTGCAGCCTCAAGAATACTGATTCAGGGTCCACACAGCCTGATTCATAAAGAGCAGCCCCAGGATTCCAAAGCATGGGCATGGGAGTGGATAAAATGGGAAACTAAAAAATAAAGTGTCCCCGGGAACCTAACTCTGATGTAATTTTAATTTTTAAACCACCGTTGAGTTGAATGTGCTACTTATTTTCCAGAATGGTCAAGTATGTATATTTTGGACTAACAGCGATGTACAGAGAGTTCTGGAGTCTGCCTGCTGGAATCCCCACTTTATCACTAATGAGCTGTTTGATGTTGGGGAAGTTACATAAGCACTCTAAACCCGAGTTTCTTTTCTGTACAATGGGCTGGTCTGGGGGCTGTTAGAACTACCGGAGAGAATGTATGGAAAGTACCCAGGAAATGTTAGCTGCTGCCAATACTGTCATTAACACCTCGGTTTAGTCTTTCACTTATGTAAGAGGAATGTTCTCTGGGTACTCAACCATGGTCTTAATTATTGACTCTGATAATTTAAAAAAGAAGAGCAAAAGCACTAACTCATACAATCCAAGAATCATACAAGGTTGAAGTTGGAAAGGCCTCTACATACTCTGTAGTCCAAATCTCAGTTTTATAGTTAAGTTGAGGTGTGGGGAGGTGAAGAAATTTTCCTTAGACTCCCAGCCAGTTCTTCCTAAGCCTCTTGGCTAATTTCTTCTAAAAATTTAACTAAGGTATACACTAAAAGTTATTCCATAGAAAAGGACGAAAAACCTTAAAAAAAACTATTGAGTTAACTGCTGTTGGGATTCGAAGAACTGAAAACGCTTACCATAAGAATCGATGCATGTGATGGGGCCTACCACCTCGGATGGATTGCTGATGGACCCAACAGCATTTCTAGCAAAGACACGGAATTCATACTGCGAATTCTGAGTCAAGCCAGAGACAGTGAATTGCGTCTCAATGACATTGGTGAAGCTGGCCTTGGTCCATCTGCCATCTGGAAGGTCTCGTCTTTCAACGATATAGCCTGTAATCTTGCTTCCTCCATCGAAAGCTGGTGGTTTCCATGCAAGGTTGACAGAATTCTTTGAAATATCAGTGATACGGACATTTCTTGGTGGTTCTGTGGGAATAAGAGAAAGCAGATTAGTAGCCAGCACTATGTCAACATTTTTTTGCCTTGGAGAAACAAGGTTTGCACTTTTAAGTATCAGAAGTATCTTTCCCATGACAGATACATACCACAGGCATCTATGGCTAGGACTGGCTCAGAAGGATGGCTGGGTTTCCCAACTCCAGCAGCATTTTCTGCATATACCCTGAATTCATAAATAAGTCCAGCACTGATTGTTGTGACTTTGAAGTGAGTTGTGCGGATAACCATTTTGTTGACTTTTTGCCATAAAATACTGTTTCTGTCTTTCATTTCCAGGTGATAGCCTATAACTGCATTGCCTCCATTAGACACTGGCTCATGCCAGGCCACGGTGATGCTTTCTCGGGTAACATTAGTGACCCATGGTGTAGATGGCGGTCCAGGTTTTGCTACAAAAGAGAGAAATGCCATAAGTTAACAGACATTTAAAACATTTATGTAAACTAAAACCTGGAATCTCTGAAAATTTTGACAACTTACTGTACGGTAGTTTGACAGTCACACATGCTGAATCTATGTGGTCACTGATGCCAAAGCGGTTTTCTGCCTTGATTCGGAATTGGTATTCTTCTCCTGTGGTCAGTTTCATGATTTTAATCATGGTTCTGGCAACCGTTGAAGACACTTCGGCCCATACCGCCGTACTTGTCTCTCTCTTGAGTACAATGTAATTGGTAATGTGACTTCCACCATCGTACTTAGGTGGCTCCCATTTGAGAGTCACGCTTTCTTCAGTTACATCACTAATTACAACAGGGCCAGTGGGGGGACCGGGCCTGTCCAGTACGATGATGTTAATAAAAGCTTTGGTTGTTCCACTGGAGTTGGCAGCTGTGATCTCGTATCTTCCAGCATCAGCAGCAACACTTTCTTTGAGATTGATGGTCAGGTTCTCAGCAGTAACTTCAGTGTTAAACCTCATGGTTGCTTTCAGGGGGACACCGTCTCTTGATAAGGTCACTTTGGGCAGTGGTTTTCCAGAAATCGGAATGTCAACTTTAAGGTTTGAACCGGCTCTCACATATACGGTATGACTTGGAAAATTCTTCATATCAATTTCAGGTGGTTCTGAAAAAGAAGAGTATGGTAGATGAAGGTGAAAAGAGTTTTTAGAAATCAAAGCAAAGCAAGTAATTTCAAATTCTGCTTCTATATAAAATTGGACATACCTAGTTGTTCCTTAATAAGAACGGGAAGAAGCAGCTCTCTTGGGTCACTCAAGCCAGCTTGGTTTTCTGCAAATACCCGGAAGAAGTATTCAGAATTCTCCCTCAGGCCAGAAACAACGTGATGGGTTGCTTTTACCACAGCACATTTAACCCAATTTTTCTGTCCTTTTTCTAGTGCTTCAATGACGTAGTGCACAATTCTGCTTCCGCCATCGTGTTCTGGCTTTAACCAGGCCAGGGAAACGCTATCTTTGGATACATTTGTTACTCCAAGTTTTTCAGGTGGGCTTGGTTTTTCTAAGAAAGTAAAACATCGAAAGAAAGGAAAGATTATTACAACATTTTTACTCATGTACTTCCTGTATTATCAAAAGAAATAAAATTTAAACGGAGGCTATATGTTTATGCTGATTTGAGTCTTTCTTACTTTTTGAGGGAAGATGCTCAGCCAACTGAGCCACACTGGTTAGTGCTACCGTGACTTTTTTTTTTTTTGACTCTTTTTAACTTTTTATATGACCAGTTTGGCTTCTAAGCTTTTGCCACTCACTACATGTCATAGCTTGTCATAGCACTCAAATTCAAATTATGTCAAATGACCAGATTAAATGTTAAAATTTATCCCAAATTTATCATGGGTGTGAAATTGAAAAATTAGATGAACAGTCTTGTAAGAAACTTCATACAATTTCTGCATGTACACGCTACATACATAGTCAAATTCAGTTATACTTAAATTCAACATACATTATCCAATTCCAGCTATGTAAATTTCTACTTATATTTTTATCAACAAAAATGCTCTCCATGAGAGATTTCATTTTGCGCTATAGTATAAATTGTTTGAGGTGTGAGCCAAAAGCATTTAAGACTTAACAGTAATTAGAATGATTCACACTAATGTAGGAAAATTAATATGGATTTGTAGATTTTCTCTGTTCTTAAAACATACCTGTTATTTTTACTCCTTCCTGTGTTTCAGCCGGTGCACCAACACCAAACTCATTTTCTCCAAAGACTCTGAAGTAGTAGATCGCCCCTTCTTGCAAGTTGTTAATTTTGTAGGAGAGGCGGTTACAGTTGTTGGTTACAGAGACCCATGCTTTCTTACTGGCCTCGCGTTTTTCTATGTGGTAGTTCCTCACTGGTGCTCCACCATCATTTTCAGGAACATCCCAGGATAGCACTGCAGACTCTTTGGTGACATCGTGTACAGAAATATTGGCTGGAGGACCAGGAGAATCTAAAACTTTGACAACTAAGGTCAGCGAAGCAGCATTCAAATTATTCTGAATTGTTAATGTGTATTTTCCAGAATCATTTCTGTTGGCATTTTCAATAGTCAGTGATGTACGAGAGTCTGTGGAATCAATATACGCTCGAGAGCGGAGGTCAGTGTCTGGCTTACTCCACGTGACGCTGGGTACTGGTCTCCCTCGGAAAGGCACAGTCATGGTAAATGAGGCACCAGCCTTGACAACCAAGGTCTTCCTCATTTCACTGTCAATATCAAATACAGGCTCTTCTTCTCTTTCCTTTGCTATTTGGGGCTCAGAACTTTCACTGGGATCACTAGCACCCACCTTATTGACAGATCTTACCCTGAAAACATATTCGGCTCCTGTTGTTAGTCCACTTACTGTATATTCTGTGCCTCTTAAGCTCTGAATGGCAGTTTTCCAGTCGGTTTCATCAGATGTTTTGTATTCTACAGTGTATCCAGTTATTGGGGCCCCGCCATCAAATAAAGGCTTAACCCAGCTAATAGTTACATTTGTCTTGCTCGAGTCTACAATTTTCGGTTTGGATGGAGGAGATGGTAAGAACACTGGATCTTCTGCTCGAATTAGGGGAGAAGTTTCACTTGGAAGGCTTAGGCCAGCAGCATTTTCTGCAAAAACCCGATACTCATATTCACATCCTTCCCGAAGTCCTGTGGATTTCACTCTCAGATCATAAACTGGTTTTTTGTTTACACGCACCCATCGTAGGCCGTTTTTCTCTCGCCTTTCAATGATATACCCAGAGATCTCACTGCCTCCGTCACTCTCAGGTCTCGCCCAGCAAAGTGTCATGAACTCTTTGGTCACAGATGTAATTTCTAAAGATGTGGGTGGACTTGGAACTGTAAACGGGTCTAGTGCCTTGACAGCCACACTCTCCAGGGGCTCACCAACACCATATTTATTAACACCTGTTACTCTAAAGATGTATTCATTGCCTTTGAGTAACTTGGTTACTTTACAGGACGTTGTCCTTAACTCTCCTTCACATATTGTCCAGGCAAGGCGGCTCGTTTCACGTTTTTCTACAATGTAATAGTCGATGCTGGCACCTCCATCTTCTTGGGGAGGTCCCCATGAAAGAGAGCATTTCTCAGAGGTGAGCCCATTTATTTCAAGTGGTCCTGCTGGTGGGCCAGGCTTATCAAGTACCTTGCAATTAACTGCCATAGACCGAGTTCCTGCAACATTCCTCGCTGTTAGTACGTACTGCCCACTGTCTCGTCTGACACAGTCTTTCACTGTTAACACAGTACTGTAGTCTGTTGAGACAATTTCTATTCTCGCCCTTTCTTCAATCTCTACACCATCCTTGGCCCAGGAAACTACTGGCAGAGGTCGCCCTGCAATGTCTGCATTGATCTTCAGGACTTCTCCAGCTTTGATGACAATAACATCTCGGAACTTGACATCCATCATAATTCTTGGAGCCTCGACATCGTCTTTAACTGTAATAGGTCCAGTGGATTCAGATGGTTCGCTAACTGAGTCAGCAGCATTCCTTGCGAAAACCCGGAATTCGTAACGCTGATCTTCAGTAAGCTCAGTTACTTCAAAATATGTTTCTTGTACATTAGTAAAATTGCACTTCAGCCACCGGCCATCTGGGAGTTCTCTACGCTCAATAATGTATCCTGTGATCTTGGCTCCACCATCATATTGTGGTTTAGACCATTTAAGTGACACTGATTTTCTTGTGATATTTGTGACTTCAGGTTGTCCAGGAGGGTCGCAGGGATCTCGTGCAGGGACTGGTTCACAAGCCTTACTGCATTTACCGATTCCAGCAATATTCTGAGCATATACACGATACTCGTACATCAGTCCTTCATCAAGGCCGGAGACTTTCATCTGAGTATTGGGGATGAGAATCTTATTTGCTTTTGACCAAAGAATGCTGCTTCTTTCTTTATACTCAAGGTGGTAGCCAATTACTTGACTTCCTCCATCATTTACTGGCACTTGCCAGCTGACAAGCATGGTCGATTTTGTGGCATGCACAACTTGAGGAGTACCAGGAGGCCCTGGGGGGCTGAATGGATACTCTGCCACAACAGCTGAAGATTCACTGTAGGAGCTCTTTCCATAGCGGTTTTCTGCACAAACACGGAACTGATACTCACTTCCTGTTGTCAGACGCACTATTTTAATGGATGTTCTCGCAACTGCTTGTGAAACTACATGCCATGCTGTAGATGTGGTTTCTCTCTTTTCAACGATGTAATTGCTAATTTGGCAGCCACCATCATATTCTGGAGCATTCCAAGAAATGGTTATATTGTCACAACTAACCTCATCAATATGTATAGGGCCTGGAGGTCCTGGTTTGTCAAGGACAATCACTGTAATAGGAACTGTTATGGATCCAGCACTGTTTGAAACACATAATTCATAAGTTCCAACATCTTCCCTTGAAGCTTCCTTAATAGACAGCGATGTTACTGTCTTTGAAGAAGAAACATTGACTCTAGTTGTCTCCTTAAGAGTCTGACCATCTTTCTTCCAGCTGATAGTAGCTTGAGGTCTTCCTCTGAAGGGAACATCAATCTTAAGTTGGTCTGTAGCCTTTACATTGAAAGTATTGAAGGGAAGCTCGACTGAAGGCTTTATTTCAATATCCCTTGCAATCACTGGCACTCCAAGTTGTCTTGGATCACTTCTTCCTTTTTCATTAACTGCAGCTACCCTGAAGACATACTCTTCTCCTGCAGTCAGGCCGGATATAGTTGCTTCTAGAGTCTTAACTTGGGTGCAGGTGCTCCATTTTTCACTCCCTTTAGTCTGCATTTCAACTACATAACCAGTAATTTTGCTGCCACCGTCACTTTCTGGTTTTTCCCACTTAATTGTAGCTGTGTTACGGGTCACATCAACAAGAGTTACTCTTCCAGGTGGGAGGGGTGGTTCAGAAACTTTAATTGGTTCAGTTGTTTCAGCTGGCAAGCCAATCCCGTACTCATTGGAAGCCAACACTCGGAAATAGTAAGAACATCCTTCTTGTAGATTTTCAATTTTAAAAGTGTTCTTAGTGCAATTGTTTGTCACAGTAGCATACGCTTTTCTTGTAGCTTCTCGTTTTTCGACAATGTAGTTGGTAATCTTCGCTCCTCCATCGATAAGAGGTGGTTCCCAAGACAATGTTACTGAGTCTTTCTTCACTTCTCTAACAGTCAAATTCACAGGGGCACTTGGTGAGTCAAGAACTCTGACATTAACAAAAGCTGTTTTGGACCCACTGTTATTTTCTAGTGTCAGATTGTATCGACCACTGTCAAATCTGGTGACATTATCAATGACCAACATTGTGTATGAGCTGGTCACCTCAATCTGGGCCCTCTCAGTGAGAATGGCATCAGCTTTTTCCCATTTAACTTCAGGTTCTGGTCGACCTTTGATAGTGACAAATAAGCGTAAAGTAGTACTTGCACGCAGAATGACCACCTTTCTGAGATCGGCATCAAGTTCTATTTCTGGTGGCTCGAGCCGATCTTGAGCAACAACTGAACCAGGTATAGTTGCAGGTTCACCTACACCTTCGGAATTGATGGCACAAATACGGAAATTATATTCAGTATTTTCTTTAAGCTCAGTCACTGTGAACTGCCTTCCTTGTAATCCTGTTGGTGGGGTACAAGTTGTCCACTCATCAGCACTGGCTTCTTTGAATTCAATGGCATAACCCTTAACAGCTGCACCACCATCATAAATTGGCTTATTCCATGCCAGGGAGACAGAAGACCTGGAAGTGTCGGTCACTTTTGGGTTACTTGGTGGGCCTGGTGGATACAAAGCATCACATGCACGGTAGAAAACAGATGGCTCGCTAGGTTCACCCACACCAGCTGCATTTTCGGCGGCAACTCTGAATTCATAGGAATGACCTTCAGTAAGACCAGTTACCCTCATTCGGAGATCTGTTAGTGTTTTCTTATTGCACTTGATCCATCTAATGCCTTCCTTATCTCGTTTTTCAAGAATGTAACCCTCAATTTCAGCACCTCCATCATCCACTGGGCGTGCCCATGTTACTACCATAGAATCCTTGGTGATTGCGGAGGCTTCAGGTGGTGAAGGAGGACCTGGTGGTTTGTAAGGATTACAGGCTACAACAGGCTCAGATTCCAGAGGCTCTCCAACACCGTATTTATTCACAGCCATGACGCGGAAAATGTACTCATTTCCAGGAAGAAGTTTAGTGACTTTGTAGTTAAGAGCCTGCACCTCTGTTGAAACCTGGGTCCAGGAGAGTCTGCTGGTCTCTCTCTTTTCAATGATGTAATGTGAAATACTAGCACCGCCATCTTGTAAAGGTGGGTTCCATGCCAGGTAACATTTTTCTGCAGTAACCCCAGAAACTTTGAGAGGCCCTTCAGGAGGCCCTGGCCTGTCAAGTACCTTTACAGTGATCGGTATGGACTTTGTGCCACCAACGTTGCTCAGTTTCAGAATATATTGTCCTCCATCAGTCCGTACACAGTCTTTGACAACGAGAGTTGTTTTCTGAAGAGTGGACTTGATTTCCATCCTAGCAGCTGTTTCTTCAAGCTCTTTTCCATCTTTTGACCAAACAACATCAGGTATAGGTTTGCCGCGGATATCAGCTTCCAGGACAAAAGTCTCTCCTGCGTGAACAACGATGACATCTTTGTATTTTGGATCCAGTGAGGCATTTGGTGCATCAATTTCATCTCTGGCAGTAATGGCGCCAGTGCTCTCAGATGGTTCACTAAAGTTGCCAGCTGCATTTCTTGCAATTACTCTAAATTCATATCTCTGGTCTTCTACAAGTCCACTCACTGTGAATTCAGTCTCTAATACATTGGTAAAGCTGGCTTTCATCCAACGGCCATCGGGGAGATCTTTCTTTTCTACAATGTAGCCTGTTATTTTGCTACCACCGTCGTAGGCAGGTTTCTTCCACTGCAGTGTGACACTATTTCTTGTAATCACAATGGCTTCAGGGCGGCCAGGTGGGTCACATGGGTCACGAGCGACAAAGCATTCTGACACTTTGCTGGGCTTGCCGATGCCAACGATATTTTCAGCAGAAACTTTGAACTCATATTCAAGGCCCTCATCAAGCCCAGTTGTTTTGAATTTGGTATCTTGAATGGGAGTCTTATTTAATTTGATCCATAAGATGCTGTTCTTTTCTTTCTGTTCGAGATGATAGCCAATAACTTTGCTACCTCCATCATTAACTGGCTCATGCCATTGGACAAGCATTTGATCTTTGGAGATTGAGGTCACAAAAGGAGTTCCAGGTGGTCCAGGTACTTTAAATGGATATTGTACAGTAACTGGTTTAGAATCAAGAGGGGTACTTTTACCATATCTGTTTTCTGCAAAAATTCTAAATTGGTACTCCGTGCCTGTTTTCAGTTTGGTTACTTTAATTGTTGTTCTTGCAACTGTTGCTGATACCATCTGCCAAGTGGTGGTGGTTGTATCTCGCTTCTCTACAATGTAGTTGCTTATTTGGCAGCCACCAGTATAAGCTGGAGGTTCCCAAGATATGACCACAAAGTCTGCACTAACTTCATCAAACCGAACTGGTCCAACTGGAGGTCCAGGCTTTTCCAAAACGATAATGCTGAGATTTTCTGTTGCTGCACCTGCACTATTTGTTGCTGTTACGGTGTATTTTCCAAAGTCATCTTTGCTACTTTCTTTAATGTGCAAAATAGTTGAGGTAGCTGTTTCCTCAATATTTACTCTTGTTGTCTGTTTAAGAGGCTCACCATCTTTGACCCATGAAATTGCAGGTCTTGGTCGGCCAATAACTGGAATTTCTATTTTAAGATCTTCTCCAGCTTGGACACTATAGGTGTTAAATGGCAACTTCAGACTAGGCTGTATAGTCAAGTCCTTGGCTATGACAGGAACACCAAGCACTCTGGGATCACTCTTTCCTTTCTCATTGTAAGCCTTGACACGGAACTGATACTCTTGTCCAGAACTCAAACCGGTAACAACTGCATTGCAGACTTTGGATTCAGCCACAATGCTCCATTTTTCAGTTCCCTTTGACTGCATTTCAACAACATACCCCAGGACTCTGCTACCGCCGTCATATTCAGGTTTCTCCCACATGAGTGATGCACTGGTCTGGGACACATCAGTGAGTGTGACCTTTCCTGGTGGGGAAGGAGGTTCAGCAGCTTTCACAGCATCAACAGTTTCTACTGGAACACCAACTCCAAATTCATTTTCAGCCATCACTCTGAAGTAATAAATGGCTCCTTCTGTAAGATTCTCAACTTTAAAGCTTGTTTTGTTGCATTTATTGCTCACATTAGCATATGCTTTTCTGGTTGACTCACGTTTGTCAATAACATAGTTCTTGACCTTTGCACCTCCATCAATGATGGGTGGTTCCCACACCAGGATGACAGAATCTTTTTTCACTTCTTTGACTGCCAGATTCTGTGGTGGTCCTGGGGTATCAAGAACTTTTACAGTTACAAAAGCAGATTTAGATCCACTGCTGTTTTCCAGCTTGAGAATGTATTTTCCAGCATCATTTCTATCACAGTTATCTATTGATAGTTGGGTATAGTTTAATCCCTTTTCAATTTGAATCTTATCTGCAAATTCCCCTTCTTCTCGAGACCAAGTGATCTCAGGTGTTGGACGGCCTTTGAATGGAATGTGAATTCTGGCAGATCCACCAGCTCTTACCACAATCCCTTTCCTTAATTCAGAATCAAGGTCAAGTTCAGGTGCTTCAAGTTTATCTTCTGGTTTCACAGTACCAGGAACTGGTGTAGCCTCACCTAAACCAACTTTATTGAGGGCACAGACTCGTATTTTATACTCTTGGTGTTCAGTGAGTTTTGCAATTTCAAATCGGGTGGCTTTCAGGCCAGTGGGTGGAGTAACTATTTGCCATTCTTCTTCATCTGCTTTACAAAGTTCTACTACATACCCCAGGACCTCACTGCCACCATCATAGATGGGTTTACCCCAGGCAACTGTAATTGAATTTTTAGTGGTGTCTACAGCGTGCGCATTGGTGGGTGGGCCAGGTTTGAACACAGGATCACAAGCCTTATAATAAAGTGTCGCTGGACTTGGTTCTCCAACTCCAGCAGCATTTTCCGCAGAGACCCGGAATTCGTACTCGTGATCTTCAGTTAATCCCGTTACTCTTAGACGCAAATCTGTGATGCGGCGTTTATTACACTTTATCCACCTAATGCCACTTCTGTCTCTTTTCTCTACAATGTAACCAATAATCTCACTTCCACCATCACTATCGGGACGGTTCCAGCAGACAGTCATGGAGTCCTTGGCAATGTTGGTGACTTCCAAGCTTTTTGGTGGTCCAGGAAGCACAAATGGATTTTTCATTAGTACTGGTGCCGATTCCAGTGGCTCTCCCACACCATATTTGTTGACAGCCATTATCCGGAAAATGTATTCATTTCCTTCTAAGAGTTTGGTTACTTTCAGAGAATTGGTCACAACTTCGGAAGCAACAACAGTCCAGGCAAGCCGACTTGTTTCTCTCCTTTCAACAACATAGTGGGAAATGTCACTGCCACCGTCTTGTAGTGGTGGGGACCATGCTAAAGTGCACTTTTCAGCAGTGACTCCGGTAACCTGGACTGGCCCTTCTGGAGGTCCCGGTCTGTCTAACACTTTCACATTTACTGGGAATGACTTAGAACCTGCCACATTGGAAGCTCTTAAAATATACTGTCCACCGTCGATTCTTATGGCATCTTTTACAATAAGTAAAGCCTTAAAATCTGTGTTTTTAATTTCACATCTAGCAGATTCTTCAATTTCTTTATCTCCTCGTAACCACTCAATGGTTGGCAGGGGCTTTCCGTGGACATCAGCTTCAAGCCTGAATGTTTCTCCAGCATTTACCACAATTGTGTCTCTGAATTTTGGATCCATTGAAATTCTTGGGAGTTCAACCTCATCCTTGGCTGTTATTGGCCCAGTACTGTCAGAGGGTTTACTTATTGTACCGGCTGCATTCTTTGCAATGACTCTGAATTCGTATCTTTGATCTTCAGTAAGACCTGACACAGTAAATTGAGTTTCAATGACATTTGTGAAACTGGCTTTCATCCAACGACCATCAGGCAAATCACGTTTCTCTATGATATAACCTGTAATGACACTTCCACCATCATACACAGGTTTGGTCCATTGTAAAGTGATCTCATTTCTTTTAACAATTATTGCTTCTGGGGTTCCTGGTGGGTCACAGGGGTCTCTGGCTACATAGCATTCAGAATTCTTGCTTGCTTTGCCTACACCAACAATATTTTCAGCATAAACTCTGAATTCATATTCAATGCCTTCCTCAAGATTGACTGCTTTAAACTGGGTGTCATGAATAATAGTTTTGTTGACTTTTGTCCACAAAATACTATTTCTTTCCTTTTTTTCAAGGTGGTAACCTATGACTGGGCTTCCACCGTTATTGACTGGCTCGTGCCACTGGACGACCATGGAGTCTTTGGAAATGGCTGTGACGAATGGTGTGCCTGGAGGGCCTGGTTCTTTGTAGGGATACTGAGCTACAATTGCATTAGACTCCAAGGCAAAGCTTTGCCCATATCTGTTTTCAGCAAATATTCTGAATTGATATTCTGTACCAGTTTTCAGTTTGGTCACTTTGAGCGTAGTTCTGGCAACAGTAGCAGAAACAGTATCCCATACGGTGGTGGTTGTATCTCTTTTCTGAACAATGTAGTTGGTGATCTGGCAACCCCCAGTATATAACGGAGGGTTCCAAGATAACGTAATACTTTCAGCACTGACATCATCAAATTTAACAGGTCCTTTCGGGGGATCAGGTTTATCTAGAGTTATAATTTCAATGGATGCCGTTTTCTGACCAACAACATTAGCAACTGTGATTCCATAATGCCCACCATCATCCTTATGAGTTTCTTTAATAGTGAGTACTGTAAGGTCAGATGAATCGGTAACATTGATTCTTGTAGTCTGCTTCAGTGAAACACCATCTTTAGTCCATGTAATGGTTGGCTTAGGACGACCAGAAATCGGCACTTCTATTTTCAGATCTTGTCCAACCTGTACACTGTAACTGTTGAATGCAGGTCTTACATCAGGCTCAATGACCAGATCTTTGGCAACTATTGGAACTGCAAGAGACCTAGGATCACTTCTCCCCTTTTCATTGACAGCAACAACTCTAAAAAGATATTCTTCCCCCTGAGTTAGGTTGGTAATTACTGCTTCAAGGGACTTGACGCGAGCACACTCTGACCATTTCTCACTCTGTTTAGC
The DNA here is from genome assembly GCA_039655065.1 of Glossophaga mutica. Taxonomy (NCBI): domain Eukaryota; kingdom Metazoa; phylum Chordata; class Mammalia; order Chiroptera; family Phyllostomidae; genus Glossophaga; species Glossophaga mutica. The sequence continues at coordinate 46,195,039 of CM077306.1, read as the reverse complement.
TTGCATTTCCACAATATACTGAATGATTTTACTGCCACCGTCATGTTCAGGCTTTGTCCAACTCAAGGAGACACTGTTTCTGGTGACATCATCCACAGTTATTTTTCCTGGAGGTTGTGGGACTTCTGCAACCTTAATTGGATCAGCAGTGCGGGCGGGAAGGCCAATACCATACTCATTCTCAGCTGTGACTCTAAAGTAGTAACTGCAACCTTCTTGGAGTTGATCAATTCTCCAAGAATTCTTATGGCAATTTGTTACAACTGCAGCGTATGATTTTCTTGTGGCTTCACGTTTCTCAACAATGTAATTTTTGATTTTGGATCCGCCATCCAACAAAGGAGGTTCCCATGTAATTGATACTGAGTCTTTAGTGATTTCTGTGACCTTCAGATTAACGGGTGGACTCGGTGTGTCCAGGACTCTCACAGTAACAAAGGCAGACTTTGTTCCACTGCTGTTTTCTAAGGTGAGAGTATATTTTCCACTATCATATCGGTTGACATTATCAAGAACAAGAGAGGTGAAACTGCTGGTGACGTCAATTATAGCTGCATCTCGTATCTCACCATCCATCTTCCCCCATTTAACTTCTGGTGTAGGACGACCTCTAATCGGAACAAATAACCTCAAGGAGCCACCTGCCCTTATGTTTATAATTTTCCTCAGTTCTAGGTCAAGATCAATGTCTGGCGCTTCTAGTTTTTCTTCAACTATAACAGGTCCAGGGACATCAGCATGTTCTCCAACCCCAGCTTTATTGATGGCGCAGATGCGGAAGTTGTACTCATGCTTTTCCAAGAGCTTCTCTACCTCCAGGTTTGTTTTATGGATTCCAGTGGGCGGAGTGCACATTGTCCATTCGCCATCGCTCACATCACACTTTTCAACAATGTACCCTTGGATTTCACAGCCACCGTCATATATTGGTTTGCTCCAAGAAAGGAAGACAGAAGATCTGGTAATATCTGTGACTTTGGGATTATTTGGAGGTCCTGGTTTATAAATTGGATCACAGGCTTTTTGGTAAGCGGAAGGTGGGCTTGGTTCACTAAGTCCAGCAGCGTTCTCGGCTGACACTCTGAATTCGTAACTGTGATTTTCTATGAGTCCAGTTACCCTCAAGCGCAGTTCCCCAATCAAACGTTTGTGGCATCTTGTCCATCTAATGCCCTCTTTATCGCGTTTTTCAAGAACATAGCCCAGAATTTCACTGCCACCATCAGAGGCTGGCCTTTCCCATACAACGATCATTGAGTCCTTGGTCACTGTGGTGATTTCTGGAGCCTTTGGCGCATCTGGCACTACAAATGGATTCTTAGCAATTATTGGCTCAGATTCAAGAGGTTCGCCAACACCGTATTTGTTTACAGCCATTATACGGAAAATATATTCATTGCCTTCAAGAAGCTTAGTAACCTTGCAGCTGAGAGTTTGCACATTGGCATCAACCACAGTCCAAACTAAGCGGCTGGTTTCTCTCCTCTCCACAATGTAATTTATGATATCACTCCCACCATCCTGAAGTGGGGGCTTCCAAGCCAGTGAGCATTTTTCTGATGTAACTCCCGTTATAATGACAGGTCCTTCAGGCGGTCCTGGTCTGTCGAGAACTTTGACGTTCACAGTAACCGATCTCTCTCCTGCAACGTTTTTGGCCTTCAGTATGTAATTTCCACTGTCAACGCGCACTGCATCCTTTACACTCAGACTGGTGGCAAAGTCCGTGCTCTTTATTTCTAATCGAGCTGTACCTGAAAGCTCCTGGTCACCTTTTATCCACTGAATAGTTGGTATTGGCTTGCCGTAAACATCTGCATCGATCTTGAAAAATTCACCAGCATGAACCACAATTGTTTCTTTGTATTTGGGATCCATACTTATTCGTGGTGGGTCAACCTCATCTCTTGCTGTTATGGCTCCCGTGCTTTCTGATGGCTCACTCAACACTCCTGCGGCGTTTCGAGCTATAACCCGGAACTCGTATCGGTGATCCTCAACGAGGCCAGTTACTTCAAATTGAGTGTCAATGACATTTGTAAAACTGGCTTTCATCCAGCGGCCGTCAGGCAATTCTTTCTTCTCAACAATATAACCAGTGATCTTGCTTCCACCGTCATAAGTGGGTTTCTTCCACTGAAGAGTTACAGAGTTCCGGGTGACAATGATCGCCTCTGGCCGCCCTGGTGGATCACATGGGTCACGGGCTACGTAGCACTCGGACACTTTACTGGGCTTGCCAACGCCCACGATGTTCTCGGCGGAGACTCTGAATTCATACTCAATGCCTTCCTCGAGGCCAGTTGTTTTAAACTTGGTTTGAGGAATAGGTGTTTTGTTCAACTTCACCCAGAGGATGCTGTTTCTTTCCTTGCGTTCTAGATGATAGCCGATGACTTTGCTACCTCCATCACTGACTGGCTCGTTCCAGTGCACTTCCATGCTGTCCTTGGAGGCCAGCGTTACAAATGGCGTGCCAGGAGGACCAGGAACTTTGAATGGATACTGGGCTACAATAGGCTCTGAATTGAGGTAGGTACTCTTTCCATATCTGTTTTCAGCTGCAATCCTAAACTGATATTCACATCCAGTCTTTAATCTGCAAGCTTTTATTGTTGTCCTCGCAACCGTAGCTGACACAATTTGCCAGGTGGTTGTGGAAGTGTCCCGTTTTTCTACAATGTAATTGTTGATAGAACTTCCGCCATCATACTTAGGTGGGCCCCAGGACAGAGTAATACTGTCAGCTGTCACTTCCTCCATTTTAACTGGTCCAGTTGGAGGCCCTGGTTTGTCAAGAACAATAATGTTAAGAATTTCAGTAGCTTCACCAGCTGAGTTGGTCAGTTTAACGGTGTAATGTCCCACATCTTCTCGGCAGGCTTCCTTTATTGTCAGTAATGAATTACTTCCCGTGCTCTCTGCATTTACTCTAGTTGTCTGCTTCAGCGGTACCTCGTCTTTATGCCAGGTTACAGCTGGTGTAGGGCGTCCAATGAATGGAACATCAACTTTCAGGTCTTCTCCTGCCAGTACAGTGAAAGTAGTAAACAGGAGTTTGAAGGCTGGTGGAATGACAAGATCTTTGGCAATTACCGGCACGCTCAGTTGTCTAGGATCACTGATGCCCTTTTCATTCTGAGCTGAAACACGGAAGGAATATTCTTCACCCTGAATTAATCCAGTTATAGTGGCCTCAGTGACTTTGACTGTGGCACATGTGACCCATTTGTCACTGCCTTTGCTCTGCATCTCTACGATATAGCCTAGAATCCGGCTGCCTCCGTCGTGCTCTGGTTTCTCCCAAGAAAGTGACACACTACTTCTTGTGACATCCACCAAAGTTATTTTTCCCGGAGGGAGAGGTCGTTCTGATGCTTTCACAGATTCTGCAGTTTCGGCAGGTAGCCCGATGCCATATTCATTTTCAGCAAGGACCCTGAAATAGTAACTACAGCCTTCTTGAAGCTGGTCTACCTTCCAGGAAGTCTTGTGGCAATTTGTTGCAACAGTTGAATATGCTTTTCTTGTTGATTCCCGCTTTTCAACAATATAGTTCTTTATTTTTGAACCCCCGTCAAGGAGAGGAGGCTCCCACGTCAGGGTGACAGATGTCTTAGTGACCTCCTTCACCTTTAGATCCTGTGGAGGGCCTGGTGTATCTAGCACTCTGACGTTGACGAATGCGGATTTGCTGCCCGAGCTGTTCTCTACAGTTAGTATGTATTTGCCACTGTCAAATCTGTTTACGTTTCCAACAATAAGCAGGGTGTAAGAGCTTGTGGATTCAATGCTAGCCTTATCTAAAGATTCTCCGTGTTCTCGGGCCCACTTCACCTCAGGTGCAGGCCTTCCTTTGATTGGAACAAAAAGTCTCAGGGTACAACAAGCTCTTATAGTAACAACTTTGCGCAGGTCAGCATCCAGTTCAATCTCCGGAGGCAGCAGCCTGTCTTCAGCCTTTGGAGTTCCAGGAACAAGTGCAGGTTCCCCAATTCCTTGAGAATTCATGGCATAGATGCGGATTTTATATTCCTGGTTCTCTATGAGGTTGGTGATGGTGTAGGAAGTTGCTTTGAGTCCCGCTGGCGGAGTGACAATCTGCCATTCGTCTTCCTCTGGAAGGGCAATCTCAACCATATAACCAGTGATTTCTGAACCTCCATCATAGATAGGTTTATTCCAAGCAATTGAAATGGATGATCGGCTTGAATCTAGAACACGTGGGTTACCTGGTGGGCCGGGTTTAAACACAGCATCACAAGCCTTATAAAATGGACTGGTGGAGCTTGGTGCACTGATTCCCGCAGCGTTTTCTGCCATAATCCGGAACTCGTATTCATGTCCTTCTGTCAGTCCAGACACTTTGTATCTTAAATCAGTAACCGTTTTTTTGTTGCATTTCACCCAGCGTTGCCCAGCTTTGTCACGCCGTTCCACAATGTAATTGGTGATTTCACTTCCACCGTCAGAGTCGGGATGTCCCCAGCAGACAACCATGGAATCTTTAGTGATAGTTGTGACTTCAGGGTTTTTAGGTGGATCAGGAGGTCCGTAAGGATCTACGGCAAGCACAGGCTCTGATTCCAGTGGCTCTCCAACTCCGTACTTATTTACTGCCATGACGCGGAATATGTATTCATTGCCTTTCAAAAGCTTAGTGACCTTTAGTTTTGTTACTTGAAGTTCGGAGGCTACATTTGTCCATGCCAATCTGCTGGTTTCACGTTTCTGGACTATATAATGATCAATTTTGGCACCTCCATCATCCAATGGAGGCAACCAGGACAACACACATTTTTCTGATGTCACTTCAGATACAGCTAAAGGTCCTTCAGGTGGGCCTGGCCTATCAAGAACTTTGACATTGAAAATATGTTTGGCAAAACCCCCAGGATTAGTTGCTGTAAGGGTATAGGCACCACCATCCCTTCTTGATGAATCCTTGTTTACCAGATTAGTATAGAAATCTGCAATTTTTATTTCTAGTTTTCCTGCGCCTTCAAGCTCCTTTCCATCTTTGGTCCATTCCATTGTTGGAGGTGGGCGGCCTAAAACATCAGCCTCCAGCTTGAATGTTTCACCTGCTTTTAGTATAACTGTATCCTTAAATCTAACATCCACTATTATCCTCGGGGCTTCAATGTCATCCCGGCATGTGATAGCATCTGACGGCTCAGAAGGTGGACTAATAGCACCTGCGGCATTTTTGGCAATCACACGGAATTCATAGGCAGCATCTTCTGTTAGGCCACTGACTGTAAATTCATTCTCCAAAATGTTGCTGAAGTTGGCCTTCAGCCACCGTCCATTAGGAAGGTCTCTCTTTTCAACTATATAACTAGTAATTTTAAAGCCTCCAGTATATTCAGGCTTAGCCCATTTAAGTGTCACTGTGTGTCTAGTGATATTTAGAGGAACTGGTTTCCCTGGTGGGTCAATGGGATCCAAAGCCAGCACAGGTTCAGAGGGCTTGCTCGGCTTGCTTTTGCCTGCCATGTTTTCTGCAATCACTCGGAATTCATAAGCAATACCATCTGTAAGTCCAGTCGATTTGAAAATGTTGCCTGGTACTAATGCTTTGCTCACAGTCTGCCAGAGAATACCATTTCGTTCTTTTCTTTCAACATGATATCCTAAAATGGGGCTTCCACCATCAGAGAGAGGTTCATGCCAGCTAATTGTCATTGAGTCCTTGGTAACTGCAGTTACCTGAGGGGTACCAGGAGGCCCGGGCACCTTAAAAGGATAGCTGGCCACTACAGATGCTGATGTGATGCCTGGTCCCACTCCATATCTGTTTTGAGCTTTTACCCGGAATTGATACTCCACTCCGGTAGTAAGGTGGGTGGCTTTATAGGTAGTGCGTATGACGGTGCTTGCTAACTCAGCCCAAGTAGTACTGTCAGTCTGTCGCATTTCTATTACATAGTTGCTTATTGGTACACCTCCGTCGTTCTCAGGTGGGTCCCAAGAGAAGGTTACAAAATCAGATGAAACTTCATCAAATTTGATTGGTCCAGTAGGTGGTCCTGGGATATCATGGACTTGAATAGTGATGACATCACCAACCTCGCCTACAATGTTCCTTGCCGTTAATGGATAGGGTCCACTATCACTTCTCACACACTCATTGATATTTAAGATGGTTGAAGTCTCTGTATTTTCAAAATTAACTCTCTGTGTCTGTTTAAGAAGTTGCTCTCCTTTTTTCCAAGTAACTGTGGGTTTCGGTCTACCAAGCACTGGGATTTCAACTTTGATGTTGTCACCAGCTCTGGCAATGACTAATTTCTGATAAATGCCACGGAGATCCAATTCTGGAAGCATTGTCTGCTCCTTGACAACGACGGGCCTGCTCTCCCTAGGAGCACTGCGCCCTGCGCTGTTCACTGCCATCACTTGGAAGGTGTATTCTTCCCCTTCGGTTAGATTCTTCACAACGCATTCTAACCCCTTCACGGTTGTGACATGAGTCCACTGGTCAGAGCCTTTCCTTTGGGCTTCAATCACATAGCCAGTGATCTTACTGCCACCATCGTGTTTTGGTTTAGGCCAGGCCAGGCTGACCGTGCTCTTAGTTATGTCCATAATGTTTAGACTCTCTGGTGGTAACGGTGCTTCAGAGGCTTTTACAGGTTCTGTTGTTTCTGTTGGCTCACCAATTCCATACTCATTTTCTGCCATCACTCTGAAGAAGTATTCACATCCTTCAGACAAGCCAGTGACCTTATATGTGCATTTATGGCACTTAGTGGTGACTGTGGTGTAAGATTTCCGCGTTGCCTCTCGTTTCTCCACTATATAGTTTGTTATACGTGAGCCCCCATCCACCAGGGGGAGCTCCCACTGCAGGGTGACGCTGTCCATTGTGATTTCAGTGGGCCTGAGGTTAAGGACAGGGCCTGGTGTATCCAGGACTCTGACGTTGACAAAGCCACTCTTCTTCCCAGCGGGGTTTTCAATAGTCATCACGAATTTACCCGTGTCATATCGGTTACATTCTGGGATAATCAGAAGAGTAAATGATTCCGTGTTTTCAATGTTTGCTCGGTTTTTAAGGTTGATATCGTCTTTGGTCCATGTCACTTCAGGAGCAGGACGACCTTTGATTGGCACAAATATTCTAATACTGAGTCCCGCTCTAACGACAAGTGTTCTTCGAAGCTCGGCATCTAGTTCGAAATCAGGCACCATTTCCCTTTCTACAATGTCAACATCTGGAATCACTGCTGGCTCCCCAACACCTGCATCGTTGATGGCACTGATTCTGAAATTGTATTTTTCTTTCGTCTGAAGATCAGGGACAACAAACTCAGTGATTCGGAGGGCAGTTCCTGTTGTATCTTTTATCCAGGCCTCTTCTCCTACTTTTTGATGCTCTACAATGTAGCCAGTGATTTCAAGTCCACCATCGTAGTGAGGCTTGCCCCATGCTAAAGAAGCAGACTTCTTTGTAGTATCAGTGACACGTGCATTAGAAGGTGGTCCTGGAGGATCTGCAAGGAAACCAAGACACAAACATATATATTAAGAGTTTGGCTTTTGGATAAATTATGTGAAATATCGCCGCCCTCAAATGAGCTATGTTGAAAAAGGTAAATACTAACATGCCACATCTTTCATTAAAACAAGATTTGAAGCTTCGCTAGGTGGACCAATTCCTGCTTTGTTTTCTGCACTGACACGGAATTCATAGGTGTTTCCTTCTTGAAGTCCTGTTACTTTGCATCTGAGATCAGAAACTGGCGTCTTTGTTGCTCTCACCCATCGCAAGCCTTTCTTTTCTCTCCTTTCTACATGATATCCTGTGATCTCACTACCGCCATCATCCATTGGCCTTTTCCAACTGACAGTGGCAGTGTTTTTAGTGACGTTTGATACCTCTGGTTTTTCAGGAGGGCCAGGAGGACCTGAAAAAGGAAGTCAGTTTGTAAGAAATCCTGTTTTCTAGACTCTGCTGTAAGTACTTACACATCAATTTCCTTACATGCTGTACATACCAAATCTGTCCACCATTTTGACAGGTTCAGACTGCACAGGTTCTCCTTTGCCATATTGGTTTACAGCGGAGACCCGGAAGAGGTACTCGTTTCCTTGGATAAGTTTGGTTGCCACGTGCCTGCAAGACTGAATATCTTCAGCCACCACTGTCCACAAGAGTCGGCTGGTTTCCCTCTTTTCAAGAACATAGCACTTAATTGGTGAGCCACCGTCTTCCAAGGGAGGTGTCCATGTAAGGGTTGCTTTTTCGGCAGAAACATTACTGATTTCAATGGGGCCTGGGGGACCAGGCACATCGAGAACTGTTACCTTCACGTGCTCCTCCTTTGTGCCAAAAGGATTAGTAGCAGTGATGGTGTATTCACCAGCATCTTTTCTAGTGGCGTACTTGACGGCAAGCATGGAAGAGGTTGGGGTGGAAGATATCTGAATGATATCTGATGGCCTGATGTCTTTTCCTGCCCTGGACCAACTTGACTTTGGAAGGGGTTTGCCAAGAATGCTGATGGCACTCAAAACAATGGTATCTCCTGCTTTAACCGTCAGCCCATCTTTTATTGTGGGATCAAGGACAATGATGGGTGCCTCTGCAAAGAAAAAAATACCCTTTAATTAGAAAAGGAAGGAGGCATAATTTGATGTTTTCATGTGCACAAAAAGGAAAACAAACCTACCATATTCATCCTTGCAAATAATGGTTCCCGTACTTTCTGATGGAGCACTGATAGCACCTGCTGTATTCTTTGCTCTGATTCTGAATTCATATTTTCCACCCTCCACAAGGTCGGTTACGGTAAAGGCACAATCTGGGACATTAACGTGGTTGGCTTTCATCCAAGATTTGGAGGGTAGATCCCGCTTCTCCACTATGTATCCAGTCAACTTATGACCACCATTGTATTTGGGTTCAGTCCAAATGAGAGTCACTGAATTCCTTGTTACACTGATAACCTCAGGCTTCCCAGGAGGATCTAAAACATGGGATGGAAACCAGTCAAACAAATACCAATTTTTTTTTCATGCAGAAAATGCACCTGGGTTTTTCTTTGTATAATGACTTACCAATTGGATCCAGTGCCACGACCGGCTCCGATGGCAGGCTTGGCTTGCCTACGCCTGCTAAATTGATTGCCATTACTCGGAATTCATATTCAAGGCCTTCCGTTAATCCTGTCACTCTGAACTCTTTCATCCTGATAGGAATCTTGTTAGCTCTCTTCCACAAAAGGCTGTTTCTTTCCTTGAACTCGATGTGATATCCTACAAAAGATCCAGTGATGTGTCAATTCAAATAGAAAGTACAAATGCAGCCTCATTTTAAAACATATGTGTTTTTTCTAAAATAATTTATATATGTTTATGTGGAATAAATCATTATTCTTGCTGATATCTACACTTTTATTACCTAGGTATGGTACCATTTTTTTCTCTTGGAATATGCATATGTATTATACTTTTTGTTGAAAAATTTTAACTTACAAAATAGATATTATCACTAAGAAAGCCTTTCTTTACAAACTATTATATTAAGAGATTTTCAATGAAATTAAGCATTAGCTTAATTAATTAAGCTTAATTAATGCCTAATGTACTGAATGCTGAGGTACTGGAAGAAAAATAGATTATTGCACATGCAGATGGTGCTATATAAATAAGGAGCATGCATTCAACTTGTGTTCAGGGAGGAAGATTTGGGAGAAACATTAATGTAAAAGCTGTAGGACAAGAGCAAAATAAATACCTGTAATTGGAGAGCCACCAGTTTTCCTGGGGTCTGTCCAAGTTAGAGATACTGCATCATGTCTGACATCCACAATATTGGGAGGTGGGGGAGCATCTGGCACATCTGGGGAAATATATGGTAATGCAAGGTTTACAACAAGAAACTTCCTCAAAACCATGTTTTGATTTCTATTTTCTGACGTTGAGACACTTACCAAATGGATGTTTAGCGACGATTGGCTCTGATTTCAGGCCCTCTCCTACCCCGTATTTGTTTTCGGCACTGACCCTGAAGGTGTACTCCAGACCCTCGTGAAGTCTGGTTACTCTAAACGTGGTTTTCTGGACAGCCGAAGCGCATGTCACCCACTTGTTGTTTACAGAATCTCTCTTTTCTAGGATATAATTGGTGATTTCAGAACCTCCGTCGTCCTTTGGAGGACCCCACTTCAAGGTGATGGCTTCTGCTGTGACTTCATCAAATTTGATTGGTCCAGTGGGGATGCCAGGCTTGCCAACAACTTTTATAGAGAGAGTTCCTTCTTTTGTGCCAGCGACATTTTTCAGTGTGATTGTGTACTTGCCAGCATCGGATTTTTGGCAATCATATACTACGAGAGTTGTGTTAACTGCGGATGACTCAACACTGACTCTTGTGCCAGTGGCTAGAGGATCTTCCCCTTTCTTCCAGGATACCGATGGAGCTGGCTTGCCTTTTATGGGGATCTTAAGACGGAAGTTGCTATTTTCTTTAGCCAAGTAGCACAAATCAGGTAGATCCTTTAAGTCAAGGTCAGGAGCCACTGTAAAACAGCAGGGATAAATGATTAGTTTTAAGAACAGAAAATTTACTTTGTCATATTATTACAGTTTTTAAAGGATTTATCTGTAAGTCAGTGAGTAAGGCTTGAGAGTGCACTTTTGCTGACAATAAAGGGAAAATGGGGATGCACGGCCAAAGGCTCACCAACATCATCCTTCGCCACGGCAGTGATTTCGCTTGGGGTTCCTTCTCCATTTTCATTCTCAGCACTCACTCTGAAGGTATATTCCTTCCCTTCAATCAAATCTTTTGCAGAGTACTGTAAGCTTAATGATTTCATAACTCGTTGCCACTTGTTTTCTTCAGTTAAGAAATCGACTACGTATCCAGTAATTCGACTTCCACCATCGCTGCGAGGCTTTTTCCAGCCGATGGTACAAGATGACTTAGTTACAGACAACACTTTCAGGTCCACAACCGGTCCAGGTGTTTCTAAAGCAAAGGAGAAGTGATAAGTCTAAGCCCCAGAGAACCAAGGTAAGATGTCACTCAGAATGAGAGGGTAGTGTCGCATTTGCTCACCGGAAGCTTTGACGGCATCGCGTGTTTCACCAGGATCACCAATGCCGTACTCGTTTTCAGCAAACACCCTGAAGAAGTAGGATTTTCCCTCCTCCAAGTTGGACACTCTGAAGCTCGTTTTTGAGCACTCAGTTGATACTGTGGACCATGACTTCCTCTCTGCGTCACGTTTTTCTACCACGTAGTTTATGATGGGGCTTCCACCATCAATGATGGGAGGATCCCAAGTAATATAAGCAGAATCTTTGGATATTTCCTTAACGGTCACGTTGACAGGTGGCCCAGGAGTATCTGATAAATGGTAAATAAGTGAATATGTACAAAATGTATACAACTACATTTTTAACATATATGATTTTTTTCAAACAGACTTACCGAGCACTTTCACTACAATGGTATATTCCTTTTTACCGCAGCTGTTCTCCAGAGTTAAGATGTATTTTCCTGCATCATATTTGTTCACATTTTCACAGCGCAAGAAAGTGTCAAAGTCAGTTGTCTTTATGTCCAGTCCAGCCCTTTCTCTGAGGTTGACGTTTGGCTTAGACCAAGTTATCTTCGGAGGTGGGCGTCCTTTTACGGGCACATAGAGTCTCATTGTGACACCAGCACGCAGTATGAGTGTTTTCCTCAGCTCAGCATCAAGTTCTCCCTCCGGTGGGACTGTTTTAGAGGGAAGAGAGTTAAAACAATAATTTAATGGTCCAATGTATTTCCAAGGATTGGACTTAATCACTCCTAAAATATACTTCTTTCTGGGACTGGTTTCTTGTTCTCTAAAAAAATCCTTGATATAATCCTCAAAACTTTTGTCAACTATTTCAATACTCTATAGTGATGGTTGATCCTACTATTTTCCCATATCCTGCTGGCTAAACCAGGTTCTCCCTGGAGGATCTGTACCTTCTCTTCTCATAAACCTTGCATGCTCTCAAACTCTTATATATTGAAAGTAGAGAATTGGTTCTTGGCTCTCTTCCATACTGGTTTTTCTTTTCTGTACTCAGTGAAGGCCCTCTGTCCTAGACTCTGACTCTGTTTCTTTATTCCACTGTAGGAATAAAAGTACATAGGGGATGAGGTATAACTGATTCAAAATAAAGGCAGAAATGGTTATGGACAACAAGTGAATAAAAAGAAATTAAGATGGAGAGCCTATTAATCCATATATTTGGAAAGGGGTGGATTAGAAGAGAAAATAAAAAACTGTAAGAACAATGAATAGCTTACTACTTAAAAAATTTCTTATTCTCAGGATAAATTTCCCATATTCCATATTCTTTTGAAGACATGAAATTCTCATGTAAGTGTGAAAAGCTTTTCAAAACCACTATCACCTTGGATTCCATTTGGCCTATTATACAACACCATCAATGACCAACCCGGCTCTCCCAAAATGCACTCCTAGAGTTACCACCTCCTAAGCCTGTAAATAAACACATGTTCAGAAGGGAGTTCTACATGCCCTTGATGTATTTCTCCTGGTAACACTTACTTAGGATGTCCTTGGGACAGTGGTTGTCTGGCACGTCACTGGGGTCACTGTATCCAACCTTATTAACAGCATACACACGGAACTGATACTCTGTGTTTTCCATCAGGCCAGTCACCTCAAAGCGGGTTTTCTGTAGCTTATCTGGTAAATTGCACCTCACCCAGTTGTCCGAGTCGGCTCGTTTTACTTCAACAAGGTAACCGATGATTGGGCTACCACCGTCGTAGGCTGGCTTGCCCCAAGACAGACTCACAGAGCTACGGGTGGTATCATATACTTTAGGAAAAGCTGGTGGGCCGGGAGGATCTGAGGATAAATAGTGATAAAAATTTTTCATTACAACCTCACTTCTGGTTGTTCAAAGTTGATTTTAACACAGGATAAGAGACTTTTTCATGAGAACTTACACTGAGGGTCCCGAGCATAAACAGCTTTGGATGCTTCGCTAGGTTTGCCTGGGCCTGCCTTATTTATAGCTGTAACTCGGAACTCGTATTCAGTGCCTTCTTGGAGGCCTGTTGCTTTTATAGTTCTCTCTATAACAGGTTTTCTGTTGACTTTAGTCCAGTTAATTGCCTGTGTTTCCCGCTTTTCAACCAGATAGCCAGTGATGGGTGAGCCGCCATCATCTGCCGGCGGTTTCCAGCTCACCGTCATGTGGTCTCTGGTTACGTTGCTGATGACGGGCGCATCACAGCGTCCGGGTGGGTCTGTAGAGATTGATTGAAAAGTCAGTATCTCCCCATCTCAAAGGTGACATTTAAAAAGGAAAAGGAAAAGCCACGGGAAAATGTTCCTACCGTATGGGTTTTTAGCAATTGCTGGTTCAGTTAAGATTGGATCTCCCACCCCGTATTTATTTTCAGCACAAATTCGGAACTGGTACTCGTGGCCCTCTATCAGTTTCTCCACGCTGCAGCTGGTGATGGGCACAGTAGCGGAGACCTGTGCCCAGTTGGGTCTGCTCGTTTCACGTTTGTCAACAATATAGTTGGTGATTTCTGAGCCTCCGTCTTCCAGAGGAGGCTCCCAAGAAAGCATCGCACGGTCTGCATACATCTTGTTGATTTTAACAGATGCTGGAGGACCTGGTTTATCTGAAAGAACAAGAGAGAAAAGTGAAGTCTTTCACTACCATGTAAGAAACAGAGAGTGAGTAGAATGGAGGTCTGGAGACCTGGGCTGCCATCCTGATATTGTCATTAACTTCCTGAATGACCTTGGAAGTCACTGAATTTTTCAAAATCTTAATTTCCTCACTTGTAAAATTACATAACTGGAATACGTAATCTCTAATGCTTTTGTCAGTTCTAAAATGCTATTGTTCTCTGATGAGAATAATCCTGTGATTTCAAAATACACATCAGGATATGCATCTTTTCTCATTATTATTTTGTAAATTCTATTGCATCACATTAGGCAAAATAAAATATGAGATTCTAATTAAGCATTTTAGTTACCTAACACTTTGAGCTTAATGGTGGCTGATTTGGAACCACTTGAATTTTCCGCAGTAATGGTATAGTCTCCTGAGTCCTTTCGGTTCACGCTGAACAGCTCCAGGGTGCACAGGTTCCGACTCTTAGCCATTTTTATGCCTTCTGCTGGTTTTAGCAGTGTGCCGTCCTTCTTCCAAGAGATTGTTGGTGTTGGTTTCCCAAAAACAGTAGCATCCAGGCAAACATTAGTTCCAGCTTTGACAGTCAGCAGAGATTTCATAGCTAAACTCAGGTCTATCCTGGGAGGAACTGGAAAGAAATAAAAGGATTTAATACATACAAAGCTATATTATATAACTCATTAATAAAAGTGGGAAATTCCTATACTCTGTGCTGTTCAAGACAGAATTTTTAGAAGTAACATACTCATTCTAAAAGAAATACAGGTTTTGTGTAGAAATGTGATAATGCTGAAAGTATAAAGAAAACTAGTGAAGGTCATCCTTAATTCCAACATCCTTAAATTTTCACCTCCATCATTTTGGTGCATTTCTTTGTCATCATTCTGTGCAAGTGTAGGGTTGAAATCATACAGGCCTCATGATTTTCTATCCTGCTCTTTTAGTTTAACATGTTATTGAGATTCTCTATAATCATAATTTTTCATGTCTGTATAACAAACATCTATCCTTTTACATGTTCTTTTCTCCACAGATATAGATTTACTTTTTTGCTAGGAGAAATACACATTATGAGTACTGTCCACCTTTGCCTATGATACTCCACGGAATCTTACCATTTTCTTCAAGGATAGTCACTGGATCAGAAGGTTCAGAAGGTTGGCTGATGTTTATTGCTGTCTTGGCGATGGCTCTAAATTGATACTGAGCATTCTCTTCTAAGCCAGTGGCTGTGTACTCTTCCTGGGGAATTTGGTGAGGTGTAGTGTTGCACCGTACCCATTTATCACCGGGAAGTTTGCAAGCTTCCACAAAATAGCCAATAATTTTGCTGCCTCCATCATGCTTTGGACGAGCCCATATGAGGGACACAGTACTCTTGGAAACATCAATAACTTCAGGCTTTCCAGGAGGATCTAAAACCAAAAGAGGCATTCTCAGCATTTATCTTAATAGTAAAAGTTTTAAATTTCCTTATTTCACATGATCACCCAGAACACATTCCTGAATGGAAGTAGTCTTAGCAGACAGACTCCAAGGTTTAAATGTGTCCCTCTAATGCAAAACAAAACAAAACAACCAAAACACAAACTCACCAACTGGCATTCTTGCAGTTACATATTCTGTTGGTTTGCTGGGTGGGCTGGATCCAGCTTTGTTCAGGGCATAGATTCTGAATGAATACTCAAGACCCTCCACAAGGCCAGCACAGGGATATTCAATTGACCGGACAGGAGTGTCATTAGCTTTCACCCAGAGCAAACCGTTTCTTTCTTTGCGTTCAATCAGGTAACCAGTAATGGGGCTCCCTCCATCACTGTCTGGTCTGTCCCATGCCACAAACATGCAGTCTTTGTTGACCTTAGTGATTCGGGCATTCTTTGGTTCACTGGGAACATCTGGAGATGAAGACAAGGGAAATGTCAGTTTCTCCCTTAAGTAACAGACTAGAAAGAAAAATAGTATTTTTCCCCCCAGAAGAAACATACCAAATGGGAACTTGGCCAGCATCTTTGGAGATGTGAGAGGCTCTGAAATGCCAAATCGATTTTCGGCACGGACCCGGAAGATATACTCCTGGCCTGGGATCAGTTTTCCAATTCTGCAGGAAGTTTTTGTCACTGAAGCTAGAGCTGTCACCCAGTCACCTCGGCTGACATCACACTTCTCCACGATGTAATTGGTGATGCTACTGCCCCCGTCCTCCAGAGGGATGTGCCAGGACAAGGAGCAGGCATCGGCGTCTATGTCGGAGATGTCGAACGGAGGCTGGGGGGGCCCAGGGGCGTCTGCATGAACCAAGACAAAAGAAATGTAAGCACAAGGATTTGACAGGAAAAATGTTCCCGATGTGCATAGTTAGATGTCCAGCGCTTCACATACCCATGACAGTAACTTTGATTTTCTGAGTGTCTGTCCCAGAGCTGTTCTCTGCAGTGAGGCTGTAGTAACCACTGTCTTTCCTAGTAACATCTTTTATGATCAGAACTGAAGAGCTGTCTGCTTTATGCACTGCCAGGTGGCTGGATGTGACAACATCATCTTCTCCTTTTTTCCATTTACAGGTGGGATGAGGCTTCCCATACACGTGAGCTTCAACTCGGAGTTTCTTCCCGGCCTTAAGAGTAATTTGCTCTGGCATCAGGATCTTGGGTGGCACTAAAGGGAAAATAAAATACGATAACTTTGTGGGGAGGTTAATTTTTCTCTGATTGGGAACTATACTGAGTATTTTTCAAATTATGGACTTCAACTCTCTAGTGGGTATAATTTAATGTTGGCATGATAGCTACTTTAAAAAAAAAAAAGAATGGGATGGAATCAAATAGAAAATATGAGTCTGGCATACAGAACAAAGATAGGTGTTGCTTCCAAAAAGTTTTTTTTTTAGTTATATATGTGTTTGCACTGTGACATATGTATGTATATATTTTGTCATGAGTTAAATGGTTCAAAACCACTGTTCTCAACTGTTCCCGAAGTGATTCTAGAACTATATTCCTCAGGGAGAAATGCTTACATGTATGAAGAAAATTCTAATAAACTTTAGCACGTGACCAAAATGACACAACGGTGACTTACACAGCTGTTCTTTGGCTTCATACACTCCTTCCGCTTCTCTGGGCAAACTGACTCCCACAGCGTTCCTGGCCACTACTCTAAATTTGTATTTCTTCCCTTCCTTTAGGCCAGTGACAACAAGGCTGAGGTCTTTAACCACCGAGTACTCTGTCCAGCGATCTGCAGGCTGCTCTTCCTCCCTGTAACTTATGATGTAGCCGTCGATTTTAGCACCACCATCGCGCAGCGGAGGCAACCAGGCTAATGTAGCGCTGTTTTTCGTCATTTCAGTAACCTCCAGTTTCTTTGGGGGATCCGGCTCACCTAGAAGAAAAACATGATTTAGAATACTATCTGGGTAACCTAATCAAGTCCATTTGTTAATATACTTCAGGGTTTATTTAGTATGCCACTTGCTTCAAAGTCTATGGAAACTGTTGTTGGGTATGTTGAAAGCAAATATGCCAGATGAATTAAGGAGAGAGTTAGATATTTATTTGTACTGTTTGGGTTTCTACAAATTAAAGTTCTTTCAGTGGTGGAGTGAAATGTGTCATTATCTTGACCTTGCTGATGTGGGGCACCGGAGTTAAAAAGAGGAGGAAAAGCTATTACTTACTTAGAGGATCTGATGCAAGCACTGGTTTGGGGACGTCTGTAGGGACACCAGGACCATACTCATTGACAGCAGTTACTCTGAAGAAATACTCATTCCCAGGGACAAGATTGGAGACTTGGAAGCTTGTTTTCTTAACTTCTGGGGTAACTGTTGACCACGTCTTTCTCTCTGCTTCACGTTTCTCCACAATATAATGTGTCACTTGGCTCCCACCATCATTCTCAGGAGGGGCCCAGGAAACATGGCATGATGTTTTGGTGACATCTGAAACTTTTAACTCAGACACAGGTCCGGGAGTATCTGTAAGGAGCCACAAAGTCAGACAGATATGCCTCCTCAGCCTCCTTATTAACTAATGTGTTTTTGAAGGG
The DNA here is from genome assembly GCA_039655065.1 of Glossophaga mutica. Taxonomy (NCBI): domain Eukaryota; kingdom Metazoa; phylum Chordata; class Mammalia; order Chiroptera; family Phyllostomidae; genus Glossophaga; species Glossophaga mutica. The sequence continues at coordinate 46,177,303 of CM077306.1, read as the reverse complement.
GAGGAGGAAGCTTGTTAGTAACGTACCTAAGACTCTGACATTGACAAACACAGCCTTTTCTCCGGCTGGGTTCACAAGTGTCAAGGAATATTTTCCTGAGTCATCACGCGTGGAATTGGGGATGACAAGGAAGGCCATAGTATCAACCAGATCGACTTGGCCTTTTCTGACCACGTTGTCAATTCCCATTTTTCGCCAAGTGACTTTAGGGGCTGGTCGCCCTCTCACTATGGCAAAGAGTCGGATCGGACATCCTGCCCTCACTACGACCAGTTTTCTCATGCTGGCATCCAAATCAATCTCCGGAGGTTCTGCAGATGACAAGAAAGCCATTAGTTGACTCTACAAAATGTAGGGGAAGTCATAAGAGAAATGAAGTATGAATGAAAAAATAGGCCCTCACCTAAGATTTCTTTAGGTTGGATGGCGTCCTTGAGTTCTGCAGGGCGCCCGATGCCAACTTGGTTTTGGGCACACACCCTGAACTCATATTCCTGGTTTTCATCCAAACTGGTAGCAGTGAACTCCATGCGAACAAGTTGTGCTGCAGCATTGCACCTTTTCCAGCCTTCATCAGGCGATGCGTCTGGTTTTTTGGGTCTCATTTCCACGACATATCCAATTATCGGTGCACCACCATCGTACACCGGTTTTCCCCATGCAAGAGTTATGGAACTTTTGGTTGTATCAACCACTTTGAGATTGGTTGGTGGACCAGGTGGTTCTGAAAATAAATTAGGTAAGAATAAATTTATGCATGGTTTGCTGGTACGAGTGATACTTTAATGAGTAATTTTATATAGTCTATTCTCAATCAAAGATAGGTTTTCCAATATCTCAGCTACTGAGTACTCCTGTGTTCTTTCATAAAATCAGGATCTACCATTGTTGGTACATTTCAGGTGACTTGGTAAAAGATCTACTTATAAAAATACTGGATTAAAAAAGTTTTTATGTTACAGATTTAATTTATCTAATAACTCTGTACTGAGGATTAAGAGTTGGATAGTATCAGAAAAAGCAAGAATATCATACCTATGGGGTCTTTTGCCACCACTGGTCTTGACGGCAAAGATGGTTCTCCAATTCCAATTTCATTTTCTGCTTTGACACGGAACTGATATTCATGTCCTGGGAAGAGATTCTGTACCTTCAAACGTCTCTCAGGGATTGCACTCTTGTTAACAGGGACCCATCGAATTGAATGTTTTTCCTTTTTCTCCAAAAAGTATCCTGTGATGGACTTCCCACCATCATATTCAGGTGGACTCCAAACCACAGTCATTTCTTCTTTGCTTACTTTAGTGACTTCTGGGGGGTCAGGGCGACCAGGTCTATCAAATTTGGTTTTAGCAATGACTGGTTTACTTTCTGTGGGAGGCCCTGTGCCTATTTTATTTTCTGCACGGACTCTGAAGATATACTCATTTCCTTCTATGAGACGTGTTACTGTAGCACTAGGTGTTAAGACATTAGCGGAATAGGTAGACCAAACCATTCGCTTGCTTTCACATTTTTCTAGGATATAATTTTGGATTTCACAGCCACCGTCATCCTCTGGTGGATCCCAGCGAATAGTACACCTATCACTGGACACATCGGAGATTTTCAGGTTTCTTACAGGGCCAGGCTTATCTAAAACATTGACGGTGGCGTAGGCCACAAAACTGCCTGCTGTGTTGGTTGCTGTAATTACATATTTACCACCATCACTTCGCTTTGCTTTAGTAAGAGTAAATCTAGAAGAATCAGCACTGGTATCAATCTTGACCCTTGGTGATCTTGTTAAGTCTGTAGCATCTTTGTCCTTGGTCCATGAGACTTCTGGAAATGGTTTGCCTCTGACGCCCGCCTCAAGTCTAATGGTCTCCCCTGCTCTGACAGTCAGCACGCCACTTAATTTCAGATCCAGTACTGGTTTCTGGAGGTCTTCCTTCACAACAACTTCCTCTGTCTTCACCCAGTCACTTTCCCCACCTTCGTTCTTTGTTTGTACTCGGAACTCATAAATCTGGTTTTCAACACATTTGTCAACCATGTAGTGGGTTTCTTTAATGCTTCCTTTGTGTACTCTTTCCCAGTCAGCAGAACCCTTCAGCCTCCTCTCCACATGATATGACAGATTTGGGCTGCCACCGTCATAGTCAGGCCGCCGCCACTTTAGGTAGACAAATGTCTTTCCTTTATCTGCAATATGAAGGTTTTCAGGCTCACCTGGTCTATCGATAGGGTTAATAGCCAGAATTGGAGTTTTTGTTTCAATGGTTGGTCCAACACCTACTTTATTCTCTGCACAAACTCGGAAGTAGTATTCATTGTTGGCTAAAAGGTTGGCCTTGATTAGCCGCTTGGTGACATCTGAAGCAACAATTGACCAGCCTTTCTGGTTCGGTTTGCGAGACTCCACTATGAAATTTGTTATCTCTGAGCCACCGTTGTCTAGTGGGTTTTCCCAAGAAATGGTACAGTTCTCTTTGTTTACATTGCTAATCCTTAAATTCTGGCAAGGCCCAGGTCTGTCAAGGACATTAACAATGGCAGAACCTTGGGCATGTCCACTGCTGTTCTTAGCAGAGATGATATACTTGCCATGATCAGCTCTGACAGCTTCTTTAATTTGTAACTCGACACGAGGTAGATCATGAATTATGTCAACCCGCTTTTCTCGAACCAATACTTTGCCTTCCTTGGACCAAGTTATGTCTGGTTCAGGTCTGCCTTTGACTCGAGCAATAATATGGATAGTTTGGCCCACTCGAACGGTGATAACATCACGACAAGTCACATCAAGCTCTACTTCTGGAGGATGAAGGATGTCTTTTGCAATCACAGATTCTGCTAGTTCTCTTGGCTCTCCCTCTCCCACAATATTAGCTGCCTTTATCCGGAATCTGTACTCATTTCCTTCAACTAGTCCAGGTACCCTAAAGGCACATTGCCTAATGAGTTCATCTTTATTAATCCTGTTCCACTGGGTTGTCCCAGCTTTCTGACATTCTACTACATAGCCTAGAATGGGGCTACCACCATCACTGAGAGGCTTCGTCCACACCAAGTCAGCTGTTTCTTTGCTCTTGTCTTTCAGTTTAGGATTAATAGGTGGTCCAGGTGGTTTGATGGGCCGGCAAGCTTTTATTGGGTCAGAACTTGGGGAGGGATTGCTTAGTCCTGCAAGATTTTCAGCAAAAACTCTGAACTCATATGTATTTCCCTCATAGAGTCCTGTCACTCTAAACTTCAGGTCCGCTATAGGTGTTTTGTTGACCCTCACCCATTTGCCAGTCATTTCTCGACGTTCCACGTAGTAACCAGTTATTGGACTGCCACCGTCTGATTTGGGCAGAGTCCAGGACACTGTGGCAGCATTTTCAGTAATGTCAGTAACCACTGGCTTACCAGGAGGTGATGGAGGATTAAATTTATGTTTAGCAACAGTAGGTACTGAGTCAAGTGGGGGACCAACACCCATCTTATTCTCTGCGCTCACACGGAAAACGTATTCACAGCCCTTTTGCAGATGTGGGACTTTCAGCTTTGTCTTACTGCTTCCTGAAGAGACAACACCCCACGTATCTTTTCTTGTATCTTTTTTCTCAACGATATAATTTATCACAGGGCTTCCCCCATCATCCTTAGGTGGCTGCCATGAGATAGTCATATGTTCAGGAGTAACATCCAGAATATTAATAGGACCTGTTGGGGGACCAGGAACATCAAGGACGGTGAGATGTACAGGCACTGTTTTGCTGCCAGCTGCATTGGAGACTGTGATTTGATATTCCCCAGTGTCTCTCCTTAAGCATTTCTTAATGGTAAGTACTGATGAGAAGTTGTCAGTTTCAACTGTGTAATGTTCATCAGTTTTAATCTCACTCCCATCGGTAGTCCACTTTGCAGTGGGAACGGGTACACCTCTTATAATGGCCGGGAATCTGACTGTAGTTCCAGCTTTTACCACAAGGCCTTCTATTAATTTCACATCCAGCTCTACAGATGGAGGCACTAAAAAGCAAACAGCAGGAAATTAGGGTGGTTGTTTTTTTTTTTTTTTTTTAACAATATGAATAATTTTAAAAAGAAACAAAATAAAAATACCAATCCAAAAATTACCTAGTTTTTCTTGACATTCTATTGGAATAGTTGTGTCAGGGAGACCCAGACCCACGATATTTTCAGCTTTTACACGGAATCTATAGGTCTTTCCTTGCTGTAGGCCAGTAACAACACACTCTCGGTCTGTCACAGTCTTGAACTTAATCCAGTCTTGGGTTCCTTCTTCCTGATATTCCACCAAATATCCAGTGATAGGAGAACCGCCATCACGATCTGGCTTATTCCACACAAGGGAGACTTCAGTCTTGTCAACATCCACATGGTGTAGGTCCTTGGGTGGCCCAGGGGGATCTTTTCAAAAGAAGAAGTTATGATGAATAAGTAACAGTCTCAAAGACAGTTAAACGATACTTTTGTATTTGGAAAAAGCAACTTACGTAGAGGGTCCACTGCCTTGATGGGTTTAGGTGTTTCAACAAAAGGACCACGTCCGTACTGGTTCTCAGCAGCTACTCGGAAGAGATACTGGTTGCCTTCATTGAGATGTTTAGCCCAGTGACTCTTTTTCTTGGATGTAGTTGAGAGAGGTGACCACTGCGCAGTGGCAACATCTCTCCTCTCAACCACATAATTTGTAACAACAGAACCCCCATCATCCAGTGGCTCCTTCCAAGTAAGGTAGCAAGAATCTTTCCTAATTTCACTGACTTCCAGATCTCGAGGTGGCCCAGGCTTATCTGAAAAGTGTTAAATAATGTAGTTATGTGTGATTCAATCCAGATGGGAGCTCAAAATGCATCACAATTTACTTTTAATATGTTATTATGTCAAAAGCATCGCAAGTATTAAAATTCTTACCTAATACAAGTACTTTTACTTCAACAGTTTTTGAACCAGCTGGATTCTCCACTGTTAAGGAATAAATGCCACCATCTTCATGGACAGCATTACGAATTTCAAGCTTGCTACCAACTGGAGTAACATCAATTCTTGCTTTTGTTGGAGCTTCTCTGTCTCCTTTTTTCCAGGTTACTTTTGGGAATGGCACTCCTTTGATGATGGCACTAAGTCTTAGAGTGTCACCAACCTTTATGTGTTGTTCTCTTGCCATGTTGGCATCAAGAATCAACTCAGGGGGTTCTGGAATAAAGAGAACAGTACTTTTAGGTTTGATTTGCTAGTGTATTTTACAAACAAGCATATACAATGAGACACCTCTCTTCTCTGCAAATGCAGCTGAGAACATTTTACTCACCAAGTCTGTCTTTTACTAGCACAGGGTCAGGAACATGAGCTGGATCTGATTCACCAGCTTCATTGACTGCTAGTACTCTGAACTTATAGGTTTGACCATCCCGAAGACCAGTGACTTTATATTTAGTTTCAGGACATGACTCAGGAGTGTGATTGGCTCTTCTCCACTCTTCATCTCCAACTTTCTGGTACTCAACAATGTAACCCAGAATCTTGCTCCCACCATCATGACGTGGTGGCTGCCAAGTTAGGTCAACTGAATTACATGTTGTGTCTATTGCTTCAGGATTAATAGGTGGACTTGGTTTAGCTACATAATAAGAGGAAAAAAATAAGAGTTAGAATATATGTGAAAACAAAGTTGCATAGTATGCAAATTGAATGAATGCTTTAGTACCATACCAATTGGATCTTTAGCAAAGACTGGTTTGGATGGTGGGCTTGGATCTCCAATACCAATTTCATTTTCTGCAGAAACCCGGAATTCGTACTGACACCCTTCTAGGAGATCAGGGACTCTATATTTAGTGTATGGATGGATCGGCTCTTTGGTAACTCTAGCCCACCGTTTAGACATAGTTTCCCTCTTTTCTAGGATGTAGTTTGTTATGGGCTTTCCTCCATCATTTGGCTTGTTCCAGGTCACTAATGCAGAATCTTTGGTAACTTCTGTGACAATTGGCTGGTCAGGTGCATCAGGAACCCCTTTAACAAATATTAGCAAAATGTGTTAGAAATTTAATTTTTCCTATTAACAATATCAAACATTGAATCACTAAAATGAAATGTAATACATACTGAAACGATCTTTGGCTTTCATTGAATCAGACACCAGAGGGTCACTTATTCCATACAGATTTTCAGCATATATCCGGAAAATATAATCTTTCCCTTCAAGCAGTTTAGAAACTTTGCATGTTGTTTTAGCACTTGCGGATGTCACCGGCATCCAAAGATCCTTGCCTACCTCCTTCTTCTCGATAATATAATTGGTAATTTCACTGCCACCATCATCTAAAGGTGGCTTCCAAGAGATGACCATGTACTCTTTGGTCACCTCATCAAAAATAACTGGTCCTACTGGTGGTCCAGGACGGTCTGCAGGAAAAAAAGAAAGTCACAGCACAAAATGTTACTTTCATTTCTGCTTTGGAAAGAACAGAATGTCTATTCTTCTTGCCAAATTATACTTACCAACTACATTAACTTGGCAGAAGCCTTTCCTAGAGCCTGTACTATTCTCCACAACCACACAGTATTTGCCGGAATCTGAACGTTTGGCCTTGACTTTTTCTAGAGCCAGTGTCGTCGGAGTGGTCTTTATTTGAGTGCGATCATCTTCTAGTACATCAGCTTCATCTTTGAACCAAGTAACCTTTGGCTTTGGTTTGCCCGAGTAACGGCCAGTGAGGGCAAAAGCTTCGCCAACTCGAATCGTGATCTTATCTCTGAAGTCAAGGTCAAGTGTTGGAGGAGCTAAAATTTATAATAATAAAGGCAATAATAATAATAATTTATAATAATAAAGGTTTATCAGTTTTATGATAAATTATAATTGTACATTTTCAAAGTGTAAACTTTATTGGGCACATACCCAGTTCATCCTTGCAAGTGATCGGCTTGGTGCAGAATGATGGCTTGCCTTGTCCCACAATATTCACGGCACTGACACGGAACTCATAGGTATCACCTTCTTTTAAGCCTTTAACAGTGTATTTTCTGCTAAGGAGGTTGTCCTGTGTAACTTTGTGGAACTTCTCAGTTCCAATGAGGCGGCTTTCTAGGATGTAGTTAATAATTTCTGATCCACCATCATACTTAGGAGGATTCCAAGTCAAAGAAACAGAATTTTTAGTAATTTCTTTGACTTCTAGGTCTTCAGGACGCTCTGGTACAGCTGCAAGTATAAGTATGGAATTACAGTGAAAAATGTCATGTTAAGAATGTATACTTGCTGATGATTGCATTTAAACATTAAACTATCTGTTTTGATAAGAAGCAGATGAGATCGCATCATAGAATGTTAGAGCTAAAAAGGACCCAGTATAATTTCCTCTGACAAATGAGGAAATAGAGGTTCATTGAGACCAAAAAAATTAAGTTCTCCAGACTTTAGTAGTTAGAGTTAACAAAACACTTCACATTTATGATATTAAGTGGGAACTTCAAAATAAACAAAACAAAACAAAACAAAACAACAACAAACAGTGGAAGGATCTGAAGAATCAGATATATTCCTATACTCTTTTTTCACAACCACATTCAAATACTACCAACAGCAGATACTGAGTATTTATCTAATGGATGCTTGTCAAACGAACAAAATGTTTGGCATTTAACACTCATATTTTGTCACCATCATTTTTTAAATTATTAATTTAAGAATGTAAGTGCTTTAAATTGTACTTACTTATTGGATCTCTGATGACAAGTTCATTTGTTGTTTCAACAAATGGGCCTATGCCAATACTGTTTTCAGCCGCAATTCGGAAAAAGTAGGCTTTTCCTTGAATGAGACCCTGGACGGTAGCATTGTGCCGGGTAACTGTATATGTCACTGGGGTCCATGCTCTGTGGTCAGCTTCCCGTTTTTGAATGACATAATTGGTGATTGGAGAGCCTCCGTCGTCTTCTGGCGAAAACCATGTCAGTTTGCAGGAGTCATTGGTTAGGTTGTCAGCCAGGAATGGTGTTCCAACAGGACCCGGCACATCTGGAAATGAGAGGAAAAGATTTCTAGTTGTTTGTTTTCACTGAACTATAGGGCTCAATATTTGCTATTCCTTGTTTTTAAAAACAGGACAAGCCCTGGTCAGTGTGGCTCGGTTGGTTGGGTGGAGTCCTGCAAACAGAAAGCACACGTGCCTAGGGTGTGGGTTCAGTTGGGGGCGTGAATGAGAAGCAGCTAGTCAATGTTTCTCTCCCCTCTCTCTCCCTCCTTTCCTTTCTAAACCCTCTCTTCCTCCTTCTCTCTCTAAAAACAATGAAAAAATGGCCTCGGATGAAGATTAAAAGATAATACTAATAAATAAATAAAAAGGGGAAAATGTTATGAAGGAAATAAGATTTTGTGTTTATTGAGTTGTTTTTCTTCTGCTTGCTATTTATTTTCCACCGTGTTTTTAGATAAAGTAGGTTTGCAGTGGTTGCGGGTTGCCACTCTTTTAGTAGAAGCTGAAGAAACAGTATTTTTTTTTCCTTTGCAATATGTGACTCAGATAGGACAGGAGGGAGCTGCCCAAAGGGATACAGGAGGGAGTGAGGAGTGATAACATGGCTACTTTTTTTGTATCCAGTTTACTGTTCAAAGGGGAAAGAGTTTTTTCTGTGTCACCAGTGAATCAAGGAGGAGCACCAGAGGCCCCAAATCTCAGAGAGACCTTTGAGAGGGTGGACATTTAACCTGGAAGTAGACCAGTTATCAAGTTAAGATAATAGCCATTGGAAAGAAGGGTGTTTGAAACTAATCTAAATCTGGTAGTAGCTTGAAACTAATCTAAAATCTTGTAGGATTATTGCCCTGGCTGGTGTGGCTCAGTGGACTGAGCACCAAACTGTGAAGCAAAAGGTCGCTGGTTCAATTACCAGTCAGGGCACATGCCTGGATTGCAGGCCAGGTCCCCAGTAGGGGGCGTGTGAATGGCAACCACACATTGATGTTTCCCTCCCCCTCTTTCTCTTTCCCTTCCCCTCTCTTTAAAAATAAATAAATACAATCTTTCAAAAAAAGTGAAGTAAAATCTTGTAGGATTATTGCTCAATGAGATAGTTTTCCATATGCCATTTTCATTAATGAAACCATAATGTTTTCATAACGTTAATTATGTGCAAAAGAGAACTAGTTATTTTCACATAAAAGCTGTCTGCTTGGAGTACGGTTGTGCCTAGAGACACGCTGAGAGAGAGATCTGAGTGGGAGGGCTTCACTTTCTGAGCATATTACTGGAATAAAGCAGCTGGCGTGAGGCATGAAAAATCTTTGTGGAGTTCCACTCTATATTCAGTGACTAGAAACACAATATTGATAACTAAACATGATGCTTCTCTTCAGTTAGAATACGGAAAATCTTCTAAGGGTTTTTCAGTCTTGTGATAATCAGCAAAGAAAGGTACAATCCATGATGTGCAAATGGTCAACCTTAGCAGATTGTGAAATACTCATGTACATTTGCAGGAAAATTGCTTTTATGAAAGCTATATAATAGCATAGTAAATGCTTATGTGGCATGTTATATAAAAAGTGAACACACAAATCTTTAGAGTATGTGTACAACCATGTAAAATATATATAGGACAAAGAAGCAAGGAGGAAATTTTTAAAAAAATGCAAAGAGGGAGTGGTTGATGGGATTGTGGGTGATTTTTCTTGTTTTCCAAAATATTTTTAACAGTTTTATTTTATTATAGCTTTGTTGTAGATGAAATAAAAACATTATCTTGGAGTTGCATGGGCAGATTGAAAGTACTTACCTAATACATCAACGATAATTGTCTTCTTCCTTTCTCCCCCTTCATTTTTGGCGAGAAGAGAATAGACACCTTGGTGGCTCCTCTGGCAATTCTTGATGACCATGGATGAGCTAATGGCTGTGGTCTCGATGTTGGCTTCTGGAGGTAACGCTTTTTCATTCATGTTCCAGGTGACGGTGGGAGGAGGTTTCCCGGACACGTAGGCGATGATCCGGATGACTGCTCCAGCATGGACCACAATTCTGTCCCTGACGCTCGCATCTAGCTGAAGATCAGGTAACACTGCAAAACAATGGAACATGATAAATGCGATTTGCAGTTCCAATCCAAAACATAAGTTTCTACAAAAATACTGCAAGTGCTAGTTACCAATCCTGTCCTTCATTTCAATGGCGTCTGTGACTTCTCCAGGCTCTCCGATGCCTGCGATGTTGACTGCTCTGACTCTGAACCTGTAGAATGCTCCTTCTTTTAACCCTGTCACAACGAGTTTTGTGCCTCTCACTTCTTTATCTTTAGCCTAGGGGAAAATCACAAGCATTTTTAATTACCACAGTTCTTCGTAGCTACTTGTTTCCATGGCTTTCTCAAGTATAACCAATGACATATCTAACTGTCTTTGGGAAAATTGTTGTCAGTTTAAGTTTTGGGAATCAAGTATGACAGGTGGGCACTGAACTAATCTAAAACCTTGGACTATCTTGTCAGGAATTATGTTTTAAATTATTGTCATATGATTGAGAAAAAAGGACTGTATTATTCAGTTATTTTACCTTTTCAGGATTTATAACCAAAAGACAAATTAACAATAATGTGGCTTAACTTTTTATTAGATTTTTGACATTATAGATGTTTGGATTTAGTTATAATTGTGTTGTTTTTATGATTTCTCTCTTTCTATTTTTATTCCAGAGAGAGAAAGAAACAACGGTGTGAGAGGAACGTTGATTGGTTGTCTCCCGTATGTGCCCCGAATGGGGACTGAAGCCCACAACTGAGGTATGTGTCCTAATGGGGAATCAAACCCATGGCCCTTCAGTTTACGGGACAACATTTGAGCCAGCTGAGCCACACCGTTCAGAGGTATTTTTCTGATTTCTTAATTTAAAAAATACAGGTAGAAGTTAATGGGATTGAGAATAACAACTACATTATTAGTTCATTCATAGTACAATTCCGTAATGCAAGTGTTAGTTACCTTTTCCCATTCTTCTTTTCCTTCTTCTTTATATTCAACGATGTATCCAGTTACTTTGGATCCACCATCTTTTAGTGGGGGAGACCACTCCAAATCTGCCGATGATTTGGTCCAGTCTGTGACTTGGGGAAACGGAGGACCAGGAGGAGCTGGAAAGAACCAGTATACGTTAGTATTCTTGACTTTTCTGTGGCACTTTGGAAAAAATAAATAAAAGAAGTGGTTTCAAGGCTTACCAACGGGGTCTCTAGCAGTCACTGGGTCTGATGGCAGGCTTGCTGGGCCCACACCAGCAGCATTGATCGCATATACCCGGAACTGATAATCAGAACCTTCGATAAGACCAGTCACTTTATAAGAAACCCCCAAAGTCATGGCTTTGATAGGATCTCTGTTAACTCTCTTCCACCTCTTGGAAGTGGTGTCTTTCATTTCCAGCCAGTATCCGGTCACAGGCGAGCCTCCATCATATTCTGGCTCTTCCCAGTTGACAGTCATGGAGTTACGAGTCACACTGCTGACTGTTGGTTTATCGGGTGCTCCGGGGACAGCTGTGGGGAAAAAAATCACATCGATTTATAAGAAATTATGAAAAACACAAATAAGAATGACTTTGTACGTGAAACATGTCCTACTTACAGAAAAGGTTTCTTGCTGTTTCAGGTTCACTGTCAAGAGGCTCCCCGATGCCGTATTTATTCTGGGCCATGATTCGGAATACATATTCATGGCCTTCTAACAGTTTGGGAATGGTGTATGTGCACTCTTTAGGTTCACTGGAGACATGCACCCATGTTTTCCTATTAGCTTCTCTTTTCTCAATTACGTAGTTTGTAATCTTAGACCCACCGTCATCTTTAGGTGGAAGCCAAGATATTGTCATTTGGTCTGCTGAAATAGATTCAAACTTTATTGGTCCCACTGGAGGGCCAGGACGACCTAAAATGGTTAAAAAAGCAAACTTTATTAGTGGAATGATTTTAAAGCCAAGCCTTATATTTATGAACAGAAAAACATGTAGTTTTCATAAAACCATGCAGTCTTTACCAAGGACATTCAGTCTCATCTCCTTTGATGCTGTTCCCAGATTATTCACAGCTGTGATGGTATATAAGGCAGTGTCACTCCTGCGAGACTGTGGAATAACTAAGGTGCAAGCATCATCCACCACCAGTTTGTTGACGTGGGTGTCGTAGATAACAGGTTCTTTATTATCAGGCTTCTTTGGAGGAGCTTTAAACCAGGTTAGTGTTGGGAATGGCACCCCTTTAATTTTGGCCACAATGTTAACATCGGTTCCTTCTTCAACCTCCATGAATTCTTTTAGATCAATTGATGGTGGGCCTAGATTATTAAAAACAAAAAATTGTCATTAGGAACATAAAGCACTAAAGGCTAGAAAATAGAATTCACATGACTGTAAAGCTATTGGGGTCTATGATAGGCAGGGTCCATAGCCCAGCCCAATATAAAGAACAGATCTGTCTTCAACTAATTTATACCAACACAGGAACAGGTACATGTGGCCACCATCCTTTATCTCTGTATGGCTATGTACAGCTGTTGTCTCTCACTTACCTGACATCATTATGCATGTAGATATTAAAAAAGGGCAGAGAGAAATGAAAATTGTAGTAGCTTAGGCATTGAAGTTCTTTTATGATATTCCCTTTAGTATTCATGCAGTTATGAGGGACCTACCATGTTGATTCTGAGATCAACTCCCCTTTGAAGAAATACAACTTTTAGTAGAGTCAAAGCAAATTTCCATTTTCCATAAATTTAGTCTAAGAATGTGCAAAGAGGGTTGTGACTATAGCCCTCCTAAATTTAGAAGAGAGAATTGAACAAATGCATAGCAGTAGTGATGGTAACAATAATTAGAGGAAGAATTATTTCTATATTTGTGTGCATATTTTGCCTGTTAAAATTCATGTGTCTTTTTCTCAAATAGAGAAAAAGAAACTTGGTTGTGAAGATATATTGTTCTTGGCAGTTGCTGAGCAAATGAATGGTTACTTTTGCCCCTTTTGAGGAGAGTGCAGAAGAAGTGCTTTGATTTATGATAAGTAAAACAGCATGTATGGAGAAAAATTTTCTTAAGGAATTTCCAAACATCATCTTACTTAAGTAAGGAAAAGGTAATATGTAAGGAAATACGATAATTCTGTGAAAGTTGAGGGAATGTGTGATTGAGTAATATGTCCATGTCCACACTCAACCTATTGCAGCTTCTGGATGTATAGATCATGGTATCTCTTTTTATTTTGGACTACTACCAAACATCTAGAAAGACATTCACAAAGAGGATGTTCTGTACCGATATGCTGGTACTCACATGTCTGGTCTTTGACAATCACAGGGCCAACAGTGGCTGAAGGTTTGCTGACTCCTGCAGCGTTGACAGCTTTGACTCTGAATTCATATTCCCCACCCTCAACGAGGTCTTCCACGGTAAATTCCAGTTCTTCCACATCACGCCTATTGCACTGTCTCCATGCTTCTTTCTTTTTCCCGGTGGGGTCCCATGCAAGGCACTCAACAAGATAGTGGGTGACAGGGGAGCCTCCATCATTCTTTGGGGGTTTCCATGACAGGTGTACTGTGTTCTTTGTTATGAGGCCAATCTTGAGTTTAATAGGAGGATCAGGAGGATCTTTAAAAATAGTTAAAGGAAGTATTAAGCATTCTTCATAACTCTATTTTTCAAGTTAGAGATGCTCTTTTAATTGCAGGTATAAAAACTTACATATTGGGTCTCTGGCAGTAGTCCTCTGAATGGTTTCCACAGGTGCTCCAATACCAAAACGGTTTTCTGCACGTACGCGGAAGAAATATTGCTGTTCAGAGATGAGATCAGGAACCACGAAGGAGGTGCTTCCACAGTTTGGATTGACTTTAGTCCAGGCTTTCCCATCAATAGTCTTCTTCTCGATTACATAGCCTTTGATCCTGTCTCCTCCATCATCATCTGGCATCTTCCAGGTAAGCCTGCAGCTGCCTCTCGTGACATCACTGACTTTCAGATCTTTGGGTGGCCCTGGTACATCTGTTGAGTGCATATCACAATGTAAGTCTTGTAGCTCTTTAAAAATAATTTGTTCTTATTCCATAGTCACTTTTAAACTTTTTCTTACCCATGACTTTAACTCTGCAACTTGCAGTCTTTTGTCCTGCTTTATTCTTGGCTGTGATGCTGTATTTTCCTGTGTGAGATCGTTTACACTCCGGAATAATAATTACTGATGAGTTTTCAGCAGTCTCCAGCTGTACCAAAAACAAAACAAAAAAAACAACAAAAAAACCCAAACCCACACACAAGTTATATATTGAATGAAATAGTAGCAGTATTGAAGTCAACTAGGTCATGAATCATTTTAATTTTTTTTTACCTGTGCATCTTCTGGTATATCATGAACTCCATCCTATTAGAAAAGAAGATGTTCAGTTGCAGTATAAATATTCCTTAGAGTGATTTAGTGGGAGACACAGAGAATTATAATGGTCTTACCTTCATCGCCTTCTTTGCCTTTCCATCAAATTCCCAAGATGATTTTGGTGTGGGGCGCCCCTTGATGACGGCAGGAATCCTAATCTGCGAGCCAGCTTGACAAACCAGACAGTCCAGTGCGCCAATGTCAATGTGAACTTCTGGTGCCTCTGTAACACCATGAATAATGCAACAGGTTTTAGCTCACCTTATTCAAAACAGTAATTGACATATCTTCAGTAAATTCATCAATCTCATAATAAGATCCAAAGATGAGTCCATCAGTGGAATAAGGACCAGTACCTTGGATATCCGTAGCAGGGATCTCTCCAGTTGCGTCACTTGGTTCAGATTCGCCAGCTTCATTGACAGCTTTCACTCTGAATCTGTACTTTTTGAGTTCTTGCAAATTTGGCACCACACATTCACAGGCAGTTAGAAGTTTATCTGGTTCATTTACTCTTTTCCAGTCAGTAGTGCCTTCTTCTTGCATTTCTACAATATATCCTTTGATTGGACTGCCACCGTCTTTGGCTGGAGGTTTCCATGCTAAGGAGATGCTGGACTTTGTTTTGTCTTTTACCTCTGGGCAAGATGGTGGCCCAGGTGGATCTAGTGAAAATAAATAAACAAACAAACAAACAAATAAATAAAGTTCCACAGTTGATGGAATGCCAGATTTATATACCGTAGTAATATTTTACTATACATGATCATTATTTTATTTTTAAGTTATTAGAATATTAAAATAGGAATGCCAAAAAAGTCACCTTCTAGAAAAGAGAAAAACAAGAAATAGTCTATTTTCTTTCAGGATTACTGCAAAGACAAAGAAAGTAAATTACTAACTGGGATTAGAAAGACTACTTGCTACCTCTATATAGATCTGTATTCTATTTACACATGATTGGTGAAAAAGCTATTTTAGTTTTGAGATCCCTTCAATGAGACTCTGCAATATTCTCTACTGAAAAACTTAATTTATTTCACCATAAAATTAAAATTAAAAATGATTTCACCATTAGCTGGTAAGCTTTCGGACACTGTTCTTAATGCCCTACACAGTCATTGTCTAGGATGATCAAATCACCTCATAATCCTTTACATTTCCAGCAGTGATTTACAATTACAGAGATTCTTTTACTCCAGCTTTTTAACCATGGCTTTTCCCTTTCCAGGGCCTAACACAGTTCCTTGCACAATAGTGCATGTTCAATACTAGCTTGCTGAGTGAGTGAATGGCTACTACTTCATTTTATACATAGAATCCATAGAGAACTTAAAGTGCTTTAAGTCTTCTTTATAAAATAACTGTTTGTTTCCTGCAGAGAATCTAATCAGATATATTATACAGTAAATACAATTAAATATTGAGGCCATGGTGTTTTAATTTTTGAACTTATCTGCTCATAGATATTTCAGAAGTAGTTTTTCTTTTATTTGACCTCACTGTGCTTGAGAATTTTATACTTTTGCTTAATAGATATTACTGAAAAATTAACAACATTTTGCTTTTCTTAAAAAACTCCTACTGGAGGCTCTGTTTAGAGGGGGATAAATTTCCGCAGTATCTAATGAGATAGGGCTTTGCTAAGGTATGGGAGCAAAGAGGAGCTCACAGTTCCAGGTAATTATTATTGGGATTTCTCATAAAAGTACTAGATTTAACCTAAGAGCTTTAAAACTATATGATTTTATGTGTGTGTGTATGTACGTGTGTGTATGTGTACATATATAGCCATGTGTGGTATGTGTATATACACACATATGGGTATTGACTTCCGATAATTGAACTATGAAACTTTTGACTTTAATAAATGAAATAATTTGGCATAGAAAAATACAAGCAATTTAAAAGCAGAATTATCCATTTAGTGGCTTTGCCCTTTACAAATTCCAGAAAGGGAAGCATACTTACATATGGGATCTCCTGCCACAGCTGGATCTGATGGTTCACTGGGAGGGCCAATTCCCACAGCGTTTATTGCCATTGCTCTGAACTGGTATTTAACGCCTTCGATCAAACGGGGAACGTTAAATTCCAAGCCTTTGAATCCCACTTTGGTTATTGGTGCCCGGCTAACACGGGACCAGTAGGCACCACCCTCTTCTCTCTTCTCCAGCCAGTAGCCAGTAATCGGAGAACCTCCATTGTCCAGCGGAGGAGTCCAGCTCACTAGCATTGACCCTTTGGTGCGCTCCAAAACTTTTGGTTTCCCCGGAGGTCCAGGAAGGCGATAAGGATCTTGAATGACCACCTTATCTGATTTGCACTCATCACTGGTTCCATATTTGTTCACTGCCCTAACTCGGAACTCATACTGACCATTGGGGATAAGTTTCCAGATCTAGAAATCAGATGAAGAGTAACTTCTTAGAAAGAATACACTTATGTTGATTTTCACTTATTTTAAAAATAGTTATTTTGGTAGGGAAGATTATAAAATGAAATATATCTATAAACTTATAAATATATACTTTTAAAATATGTAGACTCTAACATGGAGAAAGGTCATTATTATTGGGATTCCTCATAAAAATACTAGGTTTAGTCCAAGAGTTTTAAAACTATATGATTTTATGTTTGTGCATGTAAGCATATATGTGGTTGTATGTTAACATAGTTATGTGTAGTGTGTGTATAGACACACATATGCATATATACTTCTGATAATCTAAGTATGAAAATTTTAACTTTAATAAATGAAATAATTTGGCATAGAGAAATATACAAAATTTAAAAGCAGAATTATCCATTCAGTGATATCTCATTTTAAAATGAGAATATGTTAATTTGTTGTAGTTAATAGTGGATATCTCAGGTAAAAGAGAGTCTGTATCTCAAATGGTTATACTCACTAACTGGCCTTGTGTGCATGGTGCTAAAAACTACAGTGAAACTTTTTGGGTGTGGTTTTGAGTTTAATAATTAAATTCCAAGGTTATGCTAGAATGGTGTTCATTGAAGGTGTGCCCTTTTAATGTATGTAAGAAAATGTTTAAAAGAATTTACCCCATATCTCTTCTCCACAGCAGTGTTGGTGACTTCCTCCCATTCAGATTTCTTCCTACTTGCGTCGCGCTTGTCAATGACATAATGGGTGATTTCACTGCCACCGTTGTCGAGAGGGGCATCCCATGTCAAGTAGCAAGAGTCAGCTTTAATATCAGTAACAGCAAGATTTCTTGGTGGGGACGGACGATCTGGAAAGGAGCAGCGGAGACTGAGAAGGCAGTTCCTAAACAGACACGGGGTTTTGTTTTGATATAGGAAAGCACGTTACTTACCATATACTTCAACATGAACATTTCGGAAGACCGTGCCAAGGCGATTGGAAGCTGTAATTGTGTAAGTTCCTTTGTCCTCCCGGACAGTTTTGGGAATGCTGAGCTCAGTCTTCGCCTCACTTCGGGACACTTCTTCCTTGGTTATCGTCAGTGCATCAGTGGGTTTTTCAATCACAGTTTCATTCTTGGACCACTCAATCTTAGGCATTGGAAGGCCTGTCACATCTGCGGGTATGTTAACAGGTTCTCCTGCCTTAACCTTGATAGTGTCTCCTCGAACAGAGAGGCGCAATTTAATAGTTGGAGGTACTGAGTGAAGAAGGGAAAGAGAAAAACATAGCAAAGTCATAAGGATGTTTGCTCAACCTGTGAGATAAAGGCAACATTGTAAATGGCACTAAAATTATTATGATGTTCAGATTCCACACCTTCGTCATCTTGTATGACCACGTTAAGAGGCAGGGATGGTTCACTTTCACCACATGCGTTGACAGCTTTGACACGGAACTCATACATTTGATGTTCATCAAGATTTTCAACCAGAAAAGATGTGGTTGGGCAGAGCCGCGTGTTAACTCTTTCAAAGTCAGGTTTGTCGTGACGCCGTTTCTCAATGATGTAGCCCTGGATGGGGCTGCCACCGTCACTGCGGGGCTCCTTCCAATCAAGTGTGATAGTGGACTTCGTTCTTTCTGTATATGTGAGCCGCTCAGGAGACGTTGGAGGACCTTTAACCAGAAGCAAGTTAGAATGAAAAACATGAAATAAATATTCATAGAAGAAATATTTTACTTCAAATTAATTATGTGAAAATGGGCTCCTGTTTAGCCTAATCTTAATAATACCCATCTTTAAAATCTTTCTCAAAACATGTTACCAGAATTGTAGACATTCATGTAGGCAGAATATTTTTTAAGATTTTATTTCTCTTTAGACAGAGGGAAAGGGAGGGAGAAAGAGAGGGAGAGAAACATCAAGGTGTGGTTGCTTCTCATGCGCCCCCTACTGGGGACCTGACTCACAACCCAGGCATGTGCCCTGACTGGGAATCAAACCAGTGACCCTGTGGTTTGCAGGCCAGCACCTTGATCCACTGAGCCACACCAGCCAGGGTGATATAGGCAGAATTTTTCTTAGTAAACGTTAGAATGAAGATCATTAATTAAAAATAAATGGAGAGGCATGTATGCTTTTTTTAAAATATACTTAGTATTTTAGATATTTTACCTCTGCCACTGGGGAAGCTTCCAATCTTAATGAACTAGGAGAGCAGTTCTGTGAAGTTGTGTCTTGGAACCAACTAAGAGCAAAGTGTATCCTCTTTTACTAACAGACAGTGCACATGTCTACTGAACATACTGTGGGTTGCCACATGTTGCCTCATGTGGGTTTAAAGTGTGGTGGAAAGAGAATTTATGTAATGGTCCTGTAGTTTGGTGTCCAGAAGCATGAAACCAAAAGAATAAGCTTTGAATGGTGAAACTAGACCCAATCCACTCTTATTGGCTATTATGGCATCTAGAAGCTGAGTTTTGTAGTTCAACTCCAGCTGTAGTGAAAATTCTGAGATGAGCTGTTACAATGGGTGGTGGAGGATGTAATTTTGTTTCTTTTGTGGGTAGTGGTGGTGATGGAGAAAGAAATCCCTGGATCTCTTAGGGAACAGGTTATCCTCAGAGACTGTGTTTCCCTGGATGGTATGTCTGTGTGTATTACAAGTGTGTGCAATGTTAGGGTTTCATATTTGTTCATATTGGTCAAGGAGGTTTCCTTTGATTGGTTTTATTCTCTGATGACTCTTTCTGGTTTGGGGCCTCCATATCCTTCCGGGTGGGGACTACTTGAGGTCTAAAGGAAGACTGAGGCATTTATCCTAAAGGCAGCATCTGTTCTGTAACCTTTCAAAAGCAATGAACTCTCTTTAACTACTAGGCTATTGAATTAATTACTCCAGTGCATTCCATTGTAAAGATATAATATTTCTAAACTATTTTTTAGGTTATTGCTAAGCTCCAATAGATTCAGGGTTTTTTGTAAAAGTTACAATGAGCCAAAAATTATATTGAAGTCATAGCAAATACAGTATTCTTTAAGTGGCTAGTAGTTATTTCATTTACCTTTCTTTTTACTCTGTAGCTTAGATTGTGAGACTGTTGGGAGTTTGAAGCCATAAGTCTCAATTAATAAATGTAACAACTAGAAACAAACAGTATTTACTTTATAAACATAATGAAAACATTCTCTTTTACCTAGTGGATCAACTGCAAGAATTGGTCCTATTTCCACAGGAGGGCCACAGCCAAACTTGTTCTTGGCAATCACTCGGAACTTATACTCTTGTCCCTCAAGGAGACCTGTGATGTCACATTTAGACCTATCCGTCTCTATTGGTTGTCTCCAAGTGTGCATCTTGGCATCTTTTCTTTCAATAATAAAGCCCGTGATATCACTGCCCCCATCATCTGCTGGGTCAGACCAGTTTAGCAGACACATCTTCCTGTTCGTTACAACAGGTTTTAAGTCAAGAACTGGACCAGGGACATCTGAAAAATAAAACAACCACCAAAATATCAATGTAATAAGATAGTTATCACTGAGGAAAAAAAAAAACCTACAAAAATCCATGTGACATTCCTTACCAAAAACCTCTACCCTGATTGCTGCTGATTTGGAACCGCAGCTGTTGGTGGCTGTGATCACGTATCTGCCATGGTCTTTTCTCAGTGCTTCCTTGATAATTAGTTCGGATTTGGTTCCAACATTCTCTATCACAACACGGTCCTTGTCCAGCTCTCCTTCCTCTATGGTCCACACTCTTGTAGGCACTGGACGGCCCGTTACCACAGCTGGAATTCTGAGAGTCTTTCCAGCCATTAATTGTATTCCAGTTGTAGCAGAAACTTCTAGTTCCACAGTTGGAGGCTCTGTTGAAAGAGAACAATCATACATCAGCCCAGAAAGATGAAAAAAAAAAGTCCTTACTGGGAAAATAGCCATAATCCTTATTATATAACTTTTAAGTACCTTGCGGCTCAGCCACAGTAACGGGTCCGGTTTCTCCAGGTGGTCCTTCACCTGCAGCATTGACGGCACTCACTCGAAGTTTGTAGTCGGCGCCCTCTCGGATCTCTTTGACGGTGTACTGCCGGACCTTGATCATCTTCTCTGTGCAGCGTGACCACTCATTGGTGCCAACCAGTTGCTTATCGACAAAGTAGCCAATGATTTCCCCACCGCCATTGAAGGCTGGGGGTTCCCATTCCAGTTCAATGGTGGTGGCGCTTGTGTCAGCGACCCTGGGCACAGGTGGGCCAGGAGGGGCTACAATGAACGCAGATACACAAATCAAAACTCACTGGTGGTTTTAAAGTGCACAGTAGCTTCCCTATCCTGCTTTTTTTTTTCATGGTACATTGCATGTAATATGGGTAAAGACTGTTTTATGAAACTTTTAAGTTATATAGACAGATGTTTAAAACTTTACAGTGTAACCTCAGTATACGTGTCCACAGTCATTGCTAGTATTTCATTTAATTTTTCTAGTTTTACATAATATTATTGACATGTAACATATATAGACTTAAGGGATACAACCTGATGATTGGATATATGTATATAATTTGAAGTCATTACCATAAAAGGTTAGTCATGTTCCCTCGTGAGGGTTTAAAATGCCGTGGAAAGAGAATCCCCTCACATAATTACCATTTTTGGAGTGAAATTATTTAAGATTTGCCATCTTAACCACCTTCAAGTACATAACAGAGTACTATGAATTACCCTTGCCACGCTGTACCCCACTTTCTTTGGAAGGAACCACTTACAGATTGGATCACGTGCTGTTTTGGGATCTGAAGGGGGACTGAACTTCCCAGGCCCAGCTGCATTTTCAGCACACACTCGGAAGACATAGGTGAGTCCTTCTAAAAGGCCTTCTACATTGGTCTTCAAGGAATTCAGAAGGCTTCTGTTGACACGAGACCAGTGTGTACTATTAACCTCACGTTTTTCAAGCCAGTAGCCTAAGATGGGGCTTCCATTGTCCTTCGGTTCATTCCATTTCACTAGCATACTGTTGCTGGTAACATCTTCCACAATGGGCTTATCAGGTGCATCAGGTGGCTCTGATTTAAAAAAAAAAAATAGCATATTTGAATTAATTTCCTAGCATGATATTAAAATTCAAATTTTCAAGCTGTGATAATGTATATACCAATGCATATGGTAAAAAGGCAAAATTTAGATGCTCAAGGAACCTTACCAAATGGATCTTTAGCTGTAAGTGGCTTTGAAACACAAGGGGGTCCAGGCCCAAACCTATTCTCCGCTCTTACACGGAAGAGGTACTCTTTCCCTTCAATCAGCTTTGTCACTGAATATTTGCAATGTCTGAGTGTTGAAGTGATAGTAATCCATTCTGAGTCAGGTTTTGCCTTATCTTTCTTTTCCAAAGTGTAGTTTATAATTTCACTGCCACCATCATCTAGTGGCGGTTCCCATTTGCAGAGGACTGAGGTCTTTCTAATATCTTCAAACACAAAGTTGATTGGTGGTCCTGGTGTATCTAATATTCCAGAAGAGAACAGTGATTAAAAATTTGTGTAGAAACATTTACAGCAGAAAATACAAACGTCACTATGTTCCTTTGACATGATCTTTTGCTTTTCCTACACCTTTCTATCTCTGTGTCACATTAGCTGATGAATACCAAAGTTGTTCGATTTCTTTTACCTAGCTAGGAGGAAAAGACAAGACAGAGGATACCTTGCTGAAGCTATTTCCCACTTCTCTTAACTGCCCCCCCCCCAAAAAAAAAACTTTTTATGTTTGTTTTACTAAAACTCTGACATAGAGTATCTTCCATCGGGAAGGGTAGTTTTAACCACTTACCCAGCACACTGACACTACAAGGTGCTTTTGCAACCCCATGGTCGTTTTCAGCTTTGATCATATACAGGCCATGGTCAGGTCGAAGAGAATCTCGGACACGTAACTGAGATTCCCCTTTTACACTATTATTGATACTCAAACGCTCTGTGAGAGGCAGGACAAAAGGTTCTTCTTCTTGAACTTCACCCCTCTTCTTCCTAACTGTGGGTGCTACTCGCTTCTTAATTTCCTCTGGTGTAATAACATTTTCATCCTTCAGCCATGTGATCGTTGGGTAAGGTGACCCAGAAATTGTTGCGTCAAGTACTATTTCATCACCTCGTCTCACTTCTAGGCTTGTTCTCATAATGATTTTGGGGGCATCTGTAATGATTAAAAACAATGATTACTTTCAGTTCTGATACAAATATCTGGGAAAATATGATTCTCCTTCATTTTATAATAAGAAAATGCCAACCCCATTAAACAAAACTTACCAATAGGATCTACAGCTTTGGTTGGAGGGGTGGCCCGAGAAGGTTCCCCAATGCCAGCAGCATTTTCTGCTCGCACACGGAATTGGTATTCCTTTCCCTCTTCAAGTCCTTTTGCTGTATAGGTCAGGACTGGTACCAGGTGTTCGTTGCATCGCCTCCACCTTTCTTCACCCTTAGCAATCTTCTCTATGATATAGCCCATGATCTTGCTCCCTCCATCATACAAAGGTGGCTTCCATGTAATAGTCATTGCCTCAGCTGTCGGGTTATGAACCTCAACATCTATAGGTGGATCAGGGGGTTCTGAAGCACAAGAGAAAAATAGTTAACATAGGGAATCCATCTTCTTAAAAAATTGCATATTAATTCCTAGCTATATCACATTCATGCCCAAACTTACGCTTTGGATCTTGAGCAATGACTGGATTTTTCAGTTCAATATATTCGCCTCCACCAATCTTGTTGACAGCTTTAACGCGGAAGAAGTATTCACCATTTGGTATGAGATCTTTTACAGTCCAAGACAGTTTATTCTCACCAGACATGACTGGTATATATGTCCTCCTCCCAGCCTCTCTGCGTTCCAGGACATAATGAAGAATTGGGCTTCCACCATCATATTCTGGAGGTTCCCAGGTTAATTTACAAGAACTCTTGGTCACATCACTTGCTTTAATATCTTTGCATGGCCCAGGTAGGCCTATGAGAAATAAAATTTATAATTACTATTGCAATCTGAAAAGTCAGCATATAACTGGTATACTCTTTCTCTAAGTGGGACTATTCACATTTTGGGTGGGACAATCTATGATACACAGGAGTGCCCCTTACACTGCAGGCCATTTAATAACCTTGGCCCCCAACTACTAAATGTCTGTAGCTCCCCCTGAATCTTTGTTCCACAAAAAAGAGCCCCCAAATTTCCACAGACCATTCATGTGTGTGGGAGGAGGGGGAAGAAAATGTTACTCCCCCTGGTTGAAAACTATAGAAAAAATACAAATATAATTAATAAAGGAATAGTGGTTATTTTATTCTTCTTGGAGTATATCTTTTATTTAAATTAGTACCTCACATGCAGAAATAATTTAGTCTAATCAGAGTTTAGCTACTGATTTCATCTCTTTAGAATTGCTTTGCTTCTCTTATGGTTAGAAATAATCTGAAAGGACATTTAGTTTACAAATTACGAACTCATGAAACAACTTAAACTAACACCGTGAAATAAACTAATTTTCCTAACATGTGTAGGATGTCTGGTGTTTTATCAAAGAATGCTTACCTATGACTTTGACATTGATTGAGGCAGTTGCTGAGCCGAGCTTGTTCTCCAGTGTAATGGTGTAAACTCCAGCATCTGCATGGACACTCTTGGGAACTTCAAGGTGTGCAGAGATGTGATCACTCTTCATTGTTAATCGATCACTTGCTTTAACTTCTTTGCCATCTTTATGCCAACTAACAGTTGGAACTGGGACAGCTCTGAAGGGAACAGGAATGCTTAATTTTTCACCTTCAATAACAACAATGTCGTGAGTCTCCAGATCAATTGTTGGCTGGCCTGTAAGATATAATCCAAAAGAGGGTAAAAAGGTACATCAAAATGCAATGCATGAGTAAAGCCTGTTTTATTAATTACAAAAGAAACCACGTTCTTACAGTCTGGGTCTTTGGCAACCACGTTTTCGGAGATTTCAGAGGGCTCACTGACACCGACAGCATTGACAGCCCGCACTCGAAGAACGTACTCCTTGTCAGGAACAACACCTTCTTCGACCTTGAATTTTAGGTCTTTGATGGGGCGAGAATTCACTCGCATCCATTTCTCAGTGCCTACTGGGCACATTTCAACATGGTATCCTATAATAGGACTTCCACCATTTTTCTCTGGAGGCTTCCATGCAATGGCAATGTGCTTTCTTCCAGCATCAGTCACATGCAGGTCAAGGGGAGGTGAAGGAGGACCTGAAAAAAGAGCAACGTTCATATCCACAACATCATCACTAAGCTCTAGACAACATTCTTTGCAGAGTCAGCACTCCTTACTTGTTGGATCTTCAATAGACAGGATTTCTGTGGGTTCACTTGGGTGACCAACTCCAGCCTCATTTTCTGCCCGGACCTGAAACTGGACTTCTGTGCCTTCAATGACGTCAGTTACTCTGAAGTTACAGTCGGGTCCCGATGTCTTTCCAGCTTTCACCCAACGGGTACCCAACTTCTCTTTCTTCTCGATGATATATCTATTGAAATGACAAAGCATTTCATCAGCATTAAGAGAAAACACAAAAGTGAAGAATTTTCAGCCATTTGTAAATTATTCTTTACGCATTAATTAAAATTCTACCTCTGTATTGGTCTTCCACCATCATTTTTAGGTGGTTCCCACTTCAGGTCCACATGTCGTTTTGTCACATCAACGACTGTTAGAGCATAGGGTGGTCCAGGGGTGGCTGAAAACAAAATATTCAGTGATTAGAAAAACTGGAGGGAACAGTGGTAATCCACTACAAATGGTGTCATAGAGATTAAGTTAGAGAGCATACTAAAGGTGTCTTTGGCCAGGACGGAGTCCTCAATTTCACAGTAGTCACTTTGTCCTATGGCATTTTCTGCAGCAACTCGGAACACATATAAAGCGCCCTCTGTCAGTGGGGTTACTGTGCACTTGGTGTCCTTGACAGTTGTGTCTACTGTTTGCCAGCCTTTCCGCCTCACGTCTCTCTTTTCTACGATGTAGTTGGTGATGGGGGATCCTCCGTCTTTCTCAGGAACTGTCCACTTTAGGTCTGCTGTATTTTTTGTGATATTAATAACTTCAAGCCAGCGAGGTGGTGATGGAGGATCTGAAGAAGAATAAGAAAAAAAATTAATTTTTTAGTGTCCAACATTGTTTTCACTAAATTCTCTAGTAATCATGAGGAAATCATACAGCAAGGATGAAATAACTGAGTGATAAGTTTCTTATATTTTCTCATATTATAGTTTTTAGATATGCTTTAGAAGGATTTATATACCAAAACATTAAGAATGACTCACATAGTTTCTCCCGACAAAGCACAGGGTCGCTGGGTTCACTGGGTTCACTTTCCCCGGCCTTGTTCACAGCTCTAACTCGGAACGAGTATTCCTGCCCTTCCATGAGCCCCGGGAGCAAATGCTGAGTGGTGGGAACTCCTTCAGCCACTCGGACCCAGTCATCTGTTCCAGTCTTTAGCATTTCAATGACATAAGACTCAATCTTTGCCCCTCCGTCGTGTTCTGGCTTTGTCCAATTCAATACTAATGAAGTTTTGCCTATATCTTTCACAGTTGGTTTTCCAGGAGGCCATGGAGGATCTGCAAGCCAATGAAATGGAATTATTCAGGTTTGTCAAAAAGGAGATAACATAACTTCAAAAGAATCGCATAGCCCTGGCTGGTGTAGCTCAGTGGATTGAGCGCGGGCCTGCGAACCAGATGATCGCGGTTCGATTCCCAGTCAGGGCACATGCCTGGGTTGCAGGCCAGTTCCCGGCAGGGGACACACGAGAGGCAACCGTACATTGATATTTCTCTCCCTCTCCTTCTCTCCTACCCTTCCCCTCTAAAAGATAAATAAATAATAAATTTAAAAAAAAAAAAGAATCGCATAAACTGTATAAGTAATACCTATAGGATCCTTTATTAAGATTGGCTCAGTCGATCTACTTGGTTTTCCGGGTCCAGCAAGATTTTCAGCCAACACACGGAATCTGTACTTCTTCTTATTGGTGAGACCTTTCACTCTGAATTAGGAACAAAGTGCCAGGTGAATGCCATGACAAGAAGCGGAAATCTCTATTTTACATAAGAGAGGCTAATTTATTTAACTTGTGACAAAGTTATTTGGAAATTTAACTGCAAATATTTCAATATAAATTTAAAATTATTTTTAACTGTCACACACTTTAGGTTTGGCTAAATATACCAATCTAATTATAATGCTGTAATAATGATCATTATTATAACATGTTTGAAGACCAAATACTTTGAAACTTCCAGAAAGTTAATATTTTTTAGTAAATTAAGAAATGTGTCTTTGGTTGGAACTCGTATCATTTTTGAAATTATGTGTTACTAGGAAATATAAGTAAAATAATGAATGTTTTAGAGTAATATCAAAAGGAATACTAAAGAATGAAAATTTGCATATGCTGTCACAATTTTAAACATCCTGGTAGAGATTCGGGGCCTACCTGTATGTTGTGTCCTTTACTGGCATCTTATTGCATCTGACCCATTTATCAGTATCAGGATCTAATTTTTCAACCCAGTAGCCAGTGATTGGGCTGCCACCATCATCGTCTGGCTCACTCCACGTGAGAGTTACTGCATCTTTAGTGATATCAGAAGGTTCTAGGCGAGTTGGAGGTCCTGGTGGATCTACAGACAGGATCATGATTTGTGTTATATGTCCTGTATATAAATATGACACCTAACTCCAAGTTAGACACAAGCCTCCTTTTCTTTTTCTTTTTTTTCCAACTGAATAAAAAGAAACTTACCAAACTGAAATTTGGCTATGATTGGAGAGGCCTGAACTGGCTCGCCAACACCGTACATGTTTTCCGCAGCAACTCTGAAGAGGTATTCTTTATTGGGTGTTAATTTGGTTGCCTTGAAGTTTGTATCCTTGACAGTTGAGGAGAGCTTGTGCCACACTTCACTGTCTGTCGCTCTTCTCTCCACAACATAGTTTGTGACTTTAGATCCACCGTCGTCTCGAGGGGGGTTCCATGTTAGAAGACATGACTCGTTGGTCACTTCTGTGATGTCAAAAGCAGCTGGTGGTCCAGGTTTATCTGTGGATGACATGACACATGGCGAACAAGACATTTAAAACATGTTTTATTTTAAAAGGTAGCTGCAACGAGTTGTCCTATTTTTAAAATGAGAGCCTCCCTCACCTAGGACGTTCACTTCTACCACAGCCGTGGCCCGACCACACACGTTCACAGCCTCAATGATGTAGGTGCCGGTATCGCTTCTCTTACTATCGACGATAGTCACTGTGGATTTCTTAGGAACATTTTCAATGGTGATTCTGTTGTCTGGCTTCAGAAGTGTATCAGCCTTCGTCCAAGTTATTTTAGGTTCAGGTTTTCCAGTTACAGTGGCAGGAAGTTCAATCTTAGTTCCTGCTTTTACAGTAAGACCAGCAAGGAGCTTCACGTCAAGGAAAATTTCTGGAGCCTCTGAATTAGAAAAAAAGATTTTTTATGATGTTAGCAAGTTCAAGCAGAAGTAAAGTTGGAGGGCTCATTGATACAGCAACAACAATAAAAAACAAAAACAAAAACAAAAATAAATACCCTGCGTGTCCACAGCCTGGATTTCATCTGTGGGTTTGCTTGGCTTGCCGGGACCCATCCTGTTTAAGGCCTTAACACGGTAGGCATACCATTTGCCTTCTTCAAGGCCTGTTACTTCCATTCTGTCAGAAAGCAAAATAGGACATTTTGCTATAGTGTATACAATCTATCCCACTGTGTAGTAGTATTCACAATATCTCCATGATTCATACCGCTGATATAATGGTATCATTTAAATTAATTCTGGATTGCTTCAATATTGCAACTAATGGAAATCTTGAGTAGGGCTATGTCCAGCAGCAGCACTTTATAAAATTACACAGGCATAATGGGGGAATTGTCAACAAAAAAGAAACGTAACCTTTAGATTTTTACCAAAGGAAGCTCACTTTAGTAAGAGCAAACTTTTGCTCTTGTGCCAAGTAATTAAAAACATACTTTGTTTCTGCAACTGGCTCTCCACAGGCAACCCATCGATCAGAACCACGGGGACATTTTTCAACTATATATCCTTTGATACGCGAACCACCATCGTATTTAGGTGGATCCCACGTGAGGAAGATGCTCTTGGCTGTTCGATCTCTCCATTTCACATTCTCGGGTGGGTCAGGTACCGCTATAACATTTTAAAGAGAGAGTCACTCTTAGATAGGCCATCCATGAAATCTTCATATTGCCAACCTGTGCCTTTTCCCCATGACTTCAACTCTAGGTCTGAAGGCAAAAACAGGCAACAGGAGGCAAGGTGAGAAATCAAGAAAGTACTCACTTGCAGGAGCTGACATATTTACAGGTTCATCAACATATGCAGGTTCTCCAGGGCCACACTTGTTACGAGCACAGACTTTGAATAAATATTCTTTTCCTTGAACAAGATCAGGAACTGTGAATTCTAAGTCGGTCACAAAGTCCATAACCTGGGACAAAGAAATACAGTTAGTTGTGTCCCCAAAACCCTTTGCCCAAGTTAAAAGATTTTTTACCATGAGCAGGGATATAAGTGGAAGTTGTTTTGAATGCTAAGGATTGTTCATTTCATATTAGGGAAGGATTACAAAGTACACCACTAAATTTTTGACTCAATAGGTGAATCTGTTTCATAGTCTGTACACACTGAGAAGGTGGCATATAAGGTGTTGATTTTTTCTACCAGCTTGATTATTAGAAATATGATTTTAAATCAAGGTAAAAATAGTAAT
Source organism: Glossophaga mutica (assembly GCA_039655065.1). Lineage (NCBI taxonomy): Eukaryota > Metazoa > Chordata > Mammalia > Chiroptera > Phyllostomidae > Glossophaga > Glossophaga mutica. Next base: position 46,147,652 of record CM077306.1, on the reverse strand, counting down.
GAGTATAAACTGAGGAGAAAAAATGGACAGATTAGACCAACAAAGGTAATCTAGTAGACTGAGAAGAAGTATGAACGCCAGGGAGCCAAGTACTTAATGTTCTTAGAATGATTTTTAGCTTACTAGGGGCATATAGGGCACTTATCAGGTATCAAGTAAGTAGTTATGGTGTCTGTGTTTTTTTAAACAAACCTAGTTGAAAATTTGGCAGGACTCACAAAATGAGACAATTAAATCTTGGTTGAACTACCTCAGGAAGCGTTAGCATCAATGCACTTGAAAAAGCATTTTCAAGCAAGGTAAAAGCAAAAACATATAAATTTTGCATGGCACCCCAGAATTCTGGGATTTCCTCACTCTCTTCAGGAGTTGGTGTACCGCTACTGAAAACTCACTTTAGTCCATGTTTTCCGGCTGACTTCTCGCTTTTCAACAAGATACCCAGTTAATGGACTTCCTCCATCATCATCTGGTGGTTCCCAAGTCAAGTGGACTGAGTCCTTGGTTATGTCACCAAATTTCAGTTCTTTGGGTGCACCTGGGCGAGCTGAATGAATGCAATTGAAAGTCATTATTATTAACAGCTTAAACCAATGTTTGTTAATACCATTAAACCACTTTAGATAACGAAAGTTTAGTTCCTTACCAATTACATTGACATCAATTTCTCCAGAAATTGCCTTCACCGGATTTTCCAGTTTTAGGGTATAAACACCCTTGTCTGGACGTTCACTTGGGGAAATGACAAGTTCAGCATAGGCAGATAAGGTTTTCATTTTCACACGATCCCCTTCTTCTAGCGCTTTGTCTCCTATAGACCAGGTTGCGGTTGGCCTTGGATAGCCCGTACTTGGAACCAGGATCTTGATAGGATTTGGAACAATAATTTCCAGACCATCTTTAAATGCACTTAAATCCATCGTTGGCTCAACTACCAAGAAGAAAAATTAATGAGTTCCCAGTACTGTATTTAAGTCCCTAGTACCCAGAGTAGCCATGTGCTGTTTCCAAATCTAAAAACAAAATATCCATTTACCAAAAGCATCATCAGCAGTTAGAGGTCCAAGAATTTCAGATGGATCTGAGACACCAGCTTCATTTTCTGCAGATACTCGATATAAATATTTATTTCCTTTGTGTAATCCAGTAACCTAAAATTATGAATCAATATTTGTAAAAAATATATGCATTTAAGTCCATGGTCATACACCAAACATTGTTTTTAGATGCAAATGCCCTACCTTGTAGGTCAGTTCAGGGACAGGTTTCATATTGCAACGAACCCAGTTATCTTTTCCTTCTTCTCGTCGTTCTATGATATAACCCAAGATTGGGCTTCCTCCATCTTCCAGAGGAGGTTCCCATGTGAGCTGAACTGATGACTGAGTCTGATCGGAGGAATTTAGGTTCACAGGAGGACTTGGTCTCTCTGGAGTGGAAGAGTTGGAGTGTAGCATTTAATTCAGTGATACTTTATTAAGACAATGCTATAATTTCTATAATCCTCATTAAAATATCAGGTTTACTGAATCCATTAAAGTAGTAGGCAATGTCTACATTTTTGTGATTTTCAAATATTTTCTAATGTTCTACCTTTCATTAACTTTAATTCAATTTAGTTTAATTGTAGGCTTAATTTTTGGATTTCTTGAAGGAGTTATTTCCTCCTTTTTTGATGGGCTTACCAATTGGATTAGCGACTTTCACGAAGGGTGTGGCTGCACTTGGTTTTCCAACTCCAATTCGGTTCTGGGCTCTGACCCGGAAACTGTACTCCTGTCCTTCCACCACATCAGTGACAGTTGCTGATAGGTCTTCAGCTCTCACTATCATGGCAGTGTCCCATCTGATAGAAGTCTTGTCCCTTAGTTCAATGACGTAGTTTGTAATCTCAGCACCTCCATCATACTCTGGTGGTTCCCATGTCAGTGAGACACCAAATCTATTCACATCAGTGATGGTTACATTCAAAGGAGGGCCTGGAACATCTGAATTTCACCACAGAAGAAAACATGGGCTTTGAGTTATGTTGGGGATAAAAGCAAAGATAAGCTAGTTTGAAATTTGTTAAAAAATTCTTACCATATTTGCTCTTTGCTTCTACAGGATTGTCAGTTTCCACTGGCTCACCAGTGCCAACTCTGTTTCTGGCGCTTACACGGAATAGATACTCAACTCCCCCTTTTTGTAGTCCAGTGACAGTAAACTCGCAACTGTCTGCACGGTCAGTGGCCAGAACCCATGTCTTTCTCTTGATGTCACGCCTTTCAACAACATAACCTATGATTTTGCTTCCACCATCAGTTAATGGTTCTTCCCAGGCAAGGCTCACTTCACCGTCAAATGTTTCTGTCACTTCTAGGTTACGTACTGGCCCAGGAACATCTGAAATTCACATATAAGTTTTTTTTTTTAGTGTGTTACCATGCTTTTAGTTGTGCTTTGCCAATAAAGTCCAAGTGACTCAAAGGCTTACCAATAACTTTTAAATTGATGAATGCTTCTGCTTTTCCATGTTTGTTCTGAAGCACAATTTTATATCTTCCTTTGTCTCCTGTCTTGGCTTCTAAAATTCTGAAAGAAGTTTGTTCAGCTGTAGTATCAACAGTTTTTGATGACAGAGCTTCATTTTCTTTAAACCACTCAGCTTCCGCCTTGGGGTAGGCATCATAGGGCACCACCATCGTCAGAGGCTGGCCGACATCCACCACAAGGTCTTGATCAGCTGTCTTGATTTTGGGTGCAGCTGGTGAGAAAAATAGCACATGAACATGTTTGAGTTATTTATTGTAGTCTGGCGAAACCATGGCAGCTTTACTATGCGTTTGTTAGCAAATACTGATGACATGACCTTAGACGTCTATCATAGGAACTTTACAGCAGAGCACACTGAGTTCGTAATATTGCAAATTACTAGACTGCAGAATAGAGAATCAAGGATACTACAAAACCACAAATCTCCCATCTTTGCCAAAAATAACAACAGAGGACTAAATATAGTGCAAAACATGTTTTCCTTTTTTTTTTTTTTTTTTAAGATAAAGTGGGCACCTCTCATTTAGTTCAAAATAAACAGACATTTTCTTATGTACATTAATGGCTTTTTCATAATGATGACCAATGAGGGTGTCTTGGAAGCTTAGGTCAAGATGAGAACAGACTAAGAGGCCCCACAGGGGTTTGGAAAGCAGAAGAGAATCGAGCTATTGCCAGGTCTGGGTTTGCTGGGAAGACTGTCAGGGTGCTAGGTTAATCCCAGGAATTGGTGAATAGCCACCATGTGCCAGGAACTGCTCAAGGTTCCGGCACATAAAGAGGAGTGCTGTCAGTTCCTTTTACTCAGGACACTTGGTTGTAAGATAAATTAGAATAGTTAGCACGTGGGTAGAGCTTACCAGAAACAAAGGGCTTTCACAGGCATTATTTCATTAATCAACTGTGAAATCTGAAATTTACACAGTATCTGTGGTAGTGTGAGGATATTTAAAAATGAAAGAAAGGGACTCACCTGCCAGTTCAAGCTTAGCTCTGGCTTCTTTGTCTTTGGCAATAAATCTGTATTCACCCTGGTCACGAGGCCTAATATCACAAATCTGCAGCCTGTGTATCTTTCCTTCACTCATCATCTGGTGCTTGTCACCCTGGACAACAATCATGTTATTTCTCAGCCACTGAACTTCCACCTTATCTTTGTTGAGCTCAGCTAAAAAGATAACATCGGCACCAGGGGCTTCGAGAATATCTTGGGGAGGCCTGATGATCTCGACAGGGATTTCTGAAAAGAAAAGGTAAAGTGAATACTAACATGTTTGTACTTGGGTTAACAGCTTTTTAAAACTAATACAAATATTCAAATTGTTCTTAATACGTGCCTTCCACAAAAAGCCTTGCTCGTGACCTCCTGTCTTCTACTCCACAAGCATATTCACATTCATCCTCCAGCCTGCAATCTTTTATAACGAGTCTGTGTATACTTCCATCTTTTTCAAATTTGTACCTAAAAGAAGGGGTAGAATTATTGGTTAGCTTGCACTAAATTACCACTAAATTGTCAAAAGTGTGTATATAGCTACAGAGAGAGAGCTGAAGCAGCTTTTGCTTACTTTTTGCCTTCTTTGATTTCTCTCCCATTCCGGTACCATTTCACATTTGCTTTCTCTCTGGACAGCTGGCAGGAGAAGACAGCATCATCGAACTCGGTCACTGTCTGGTCTTCCAAGTGCTCCACGAACTCTGTAGGAGCTTCTATGATGAGAAGCTCAGCCACAGATTTATCTTGTCCAGCGGTGACAATGTATTCACCCTCATCTGGGAAGCCACAGTCTTTAATGATTAGAGAGTGCTTATATTTATCAATTCTATATAGGACACGGTTGTCAAAAGCCACTTCTTCTCCATTTTTGGTCCACTTCAGTGTTACATTGAGACGATTCACCTTGCACCAGAATGTGACAGATTTCTTTTCCATTGTTTCAATATCTTTAAGAGGCTCAACAATCCTGAGGTCTTCCTCTGTTGTAAGGAAGAATAGTGTTGATTTTAATTGTTTTCATAATAGAAACTGATTTTAGAAATCTCTAATGCCATGTAAGTGACTTACCATCCACTATGAGATTGGCTGCACTCTTAACATTTTCACCTCTACGATTGGTCAGGGACACATTATAGTTGGCTTGATCATCTAATCGTGCATCTCTAATTCGGAGGGTGTAGACCAGGTCTTTCTGGAGAATGATGTATTTTGAACTATCAAATATGGCTTCTTCATTCCTGAACCATTTGGCTTTTGCGCCTTCAGTATTGACTTCACAGTTGAAGACGGCTTCTTGTTGTTCTTTCACACGAGTGTCCTTAAGAGGAACTATGATCTTGAGTTTTTCTGAAAGCAACCCAGAAGACTTTATAGTATGGAGGAGTATAGTAATGTAGGGTAGGGTAGGGTAGGGTAGTGTAGTGTAGTGTAGTGTAGTATAGTATAGTATAGTGGACCAAAGATACAAATGTGAGTAAACCATAGAAGCAAAACCAAACTTACCAATCACTGTCAAGTGCGCTGCAGCTCTGGCAGCCCCAACCATGACAACGTAGGTGCCCATATCTTGTAATGTGGCATCTTTTACAACTAGGATCCTCTTCTTGCCATCAGCAATAATGTCATATTTATCTCCGGGTTCAAGCGTCTCATTATCTCTCTTCCACTGGACTTCGAAGCTTTCCTTTGATATTGTGCAGACAAATTCAGCCTTTTCTCCTTCAAGTATTTCAAGGTTTTGAGGCTTTGAGATAAATTCAGCAGCAAGTTCTGGAAGGAAAAAGTTGCAAGATAGTAAAAACTTAAGCATTTGTATTGTGAATACAACAAACATGAATTTCATAAAATAAAATATTAATTATAGTAATTTTCATACCATGTACTTTGACTTTGCCATCAGTTCGAGAACTTGGGAGTCGACAGTTGTAGCTGCCAGCATCCTCAAGTTGGGCATTCTGAATGACCAGGATTCTCTTTCGTCCATCAGTAAGTATTTCATATCTTCCTGTTTCAATGATCTCTTCATCCCCTTTGTACCAAATCACTTCTGCTCCAGGCTTGGAGACTTCACAAACCAGTTTTATAGTGTCTGTTTCACTAACTTCAATGTTGGTGAGATTTTTTGTAAAGACAGCTTCTTCTTCTGCAAGAAGAACAAAATTAAAACAAACAAACAAACATTGAGTTAAAATAGAAATTTTTATTTTTCCCTAACATATAAACTTCTGCAAAGAAACAAAGAAACAAACAAACAAAAAACTTCTGCAAAGAAAGACTGCTCTTACCCAGTACCGTCAGCATGCCAGCAGTTCGAGCCGTCCTCACTTCACAGGAGTATTCTGCTTCATCGGCCAGCAGACATTTGTTGATGACAAGAATGCGCACTGCCCCCTTTGATATGATGTCATATTTTTTGCCCTTTTTGATTTCAGCACCATCTTTGAACCACTTAACCTATATTTAAGGTAAATTAAAACCTTCATCAGTTTTTTTGTTGTTCCTTCAGATATGTGTTAAGAGGAAATAGGATCCTGGGTTTTTCTAAAAGCAACCAACAGGCTTTATAGTATGAATAATCAAAGTGGCAAATGGAAATACAACTCAGTCCCCCAGAGTAGGTCAACTGTAATTGTAAACTAATGTTTTTTAGAAAAGCAGGAGCAAACTTCTGCAATTATTGTTAAGTGAGCCTCTGTGATAGTATTATCAGTTACTCAGTACAATGGGATTGCGCAAGTATAGAGCCAGAGCGGGCTTTAGACCAAGTGTAGAGCAATTCCTTTGTCTTTCGGATGTATAAGCAGACTCAAATGATAACTAGTGGCAAATAGGAGAACTCAGTCAAGACATATAAAATTGCTGATACTTGTTTTTTTTAACCTAAAGAAAACAGCAATTTCATAGGGTTCAAATTAATAATGTCTAAATCTCCTGATTGTGAGCCCAGTATTATTCAAGTAAATAACAGTAAATAAATAATTCTAAAAAGAGAACAATTTAAATCAAGTATGTATTTCATACTAAAGTAATACTCTTTAAGCTAAAAGTAGAATGATTATCAGAGGTAGGTGAAATTAACCTTCTTCCCCCCTTTTTCCTAAACCAAAAGCAAACATAAAGTTAGTTATCTGATAATATGAGGTAGCAACCACACGATCACAGACCTTCTCATTTTCTCGGGAAATTTCACACTCAAACCGAGCCAGTTCCTTTTCTTTTACTTGAAGATCAGTGAGTGGTCTTAAGAATTCCACATGAGGAGCTGTAAGAGAAGGTAATCAGAATTCAAAATGTTTTCTAAAAATTCACTCTGGCATTACTGTGGTACATATTAAGAAAAAGTCTTTTGCAGGTCTTTCCATCTTAAGCAACAACTGATTTTGAAATCAGTTGGAGCTGCCATTCAGGTAGGATACTTTGCTTTTTATGTATCTCTCTAGTTTTCATAAAATAATGTAGCATATTACAGGTCCAACTAATTATGTCTGTCTGTCTACCTATCTATCCATCTATCCATCTATCCATCATCTCTCTACCACCAGCTGAGTTCTTCTGAATGATAGTTGGAAGAAAAATCCCACTGATATTCTCCAGAGTTGAAAGTTGATATTGTCAAAGGAAAAAACAATAACAAGAAACATTATCTTATTTAATGCAGCAAGCATGATCTTTGAGAAATTAGCAGAATGCAATAATAATGCAGCTTGAGGCACTGTGACAAGCCTTGTCCATGGCAGGAAGACATAAACTTGCAATTGAAATCCCATACATTCAGCTTTTTAAAAAAATTGGCTTCAAACATGTCACATATATGTCAGCCATAAAATCTACTAGTGTGATAAAGCAATATATTTTGTATGAGGAGGTGATTTTTTAAAAAAATATCTCTTGCTTCATTTATCTCCAGAACTAAATTAGCAGATTTAAAGGATTGGAGAGTTGACCCCTCACCCTTCTTTCTTTCAGGGCTTCTTGTGAATCCTTTCTTGATCAGTGAGATCCTGGGACATAAATACTGGCTAATAGGCTTAAAGATATTGTAGGCTCATTGTAGCTGAGCCTTCTTGGAGTGGAGACAAAATAGATGGCACAAAGGAGACCCAAGAAGCTATCTTGTCACAGGCCAAAGTAGAGCAACCACAAAGTAGAAAGAATAAAACAGTACAAGATGCATGGAAGCACAAGCAAAGCCACTATTTTGTAGCTGTCGACAGAAGGGAAGCAACTAAGTCAGACAGCAAGTATTGCACAAAAATACACACTGAGAAATGTTATCACTGGACAAATTGAGTAAATGAAAAAAGTTAGCTAGCATGTGGTGTTTTGTAAAAAGATGTTCTAGTTTCCACCAGAGGAAGAAGTAATGCTAAAAACCATTGGAGCTCTCTTCATTCACATCATTCAAAGATTCCAGGCTTCTCTCCATCTTCTTAACCATTCTTATTCTCTGACAAAGCGTTATGTGAATGGGCTTTATCATATTACAGCAGACCTCTAGCATGCTCTTATTCAAACTGAAATTTCATGCTCATTTTCTAGTTGTTCCCCATACCCGAGGATTCATTTTCCTTCCAAGTAGAAATTGCTTTCATTTCCATTTTCATTCTTTTAAAAAGCATAGCTCCCTTCTTGTCTTTTTTTCAACTTGTCCTCATCTGTATGAGGATATTCCTACATAGGCTTACCCCATATAGACCAAGAGCACATCTGCTCACTGCTCAGTGAGAAGCAGAGTGAAAAGTGATCAGTCTGCCCTTTTCAGACCAGATGTAGCAGAAGGACTTGTTTTTTAAACACATAAAGATCAGGTTATGTCTGTATCAATATTATAAGTTGCCAAGAAATGCAGTTAGACCAAGAAAGGCATGCAAAATATTGTGCTTCTTGTTTTTTTTTTTTTGTTGTTGTTGTTGTTATCAAAGAGTTGCAAATGAAAAGTCCTGTGTAAGAAGAATACTTACGCACGACATTCAGGTTACAGGAAGTCTTAAAATCCTTTGCATCACAAGTGTATGTTTTAATATCTTCTGGGGTACAGCCATGTATAATAAGTTTTCTGACCCTGCCATCAGCAACAATTTCATACTTCTTGTTTTTGAGAATTTCTGTGCCATTTTTGAACCATTTCACCTTAGCATTTTCTCTGGATACTTCACATTCCAGTACTGCAGTGGCTTCCTCTTCGACCGTCTGGTCCTCAAGAGGCTTAGTGAATTCAACTGGGGGTTCTGCAAGAATCATACTAATTAGCCAAGGCATTTCTCCTTTCCTTGTGAAAGAGTTCCAGGACCTCCTCAACTTTCTCTTGTATCTCCAGAGCTTTTTCTATTTTTAAGGTTGGTTTGTAAGATTTGATTTCACATGAATGCATTCCTCTAATAATGATGTTTCATCATTATTTGTACATACAGAGGAAAAGCATTTTTTAAAAATATGAAACATCAAGGAAATAATAGCCAACTCTTTGTTAATAAAGTGACACCTAGTTTGATAATAATTCTTCCTCCAGCTGTTTATTGAATGCAATAAAAACAGTGGGGACAAGAAGAGGAAGTAACACCTATGTTAGTCAATTTTGACTTAAAAAAATAGTCTGTGAATTATTGTGTTAGGCAAAAAAGTAAAAAGAGACTTTTGAATATTTAGTGAATTTTAATGATCTATGCTACTCAACATATAAAGATTAAAGATAATTGAAAGTTGGCATTATTTATGAACCTTTACGTTATACATGTTTTAGAAAATAAACCGTGTAATTACCTTTCACAAAGAGGTTGGCTTGAGTTTTAAAATCTTTTGCTGTTAGTTGGACTTCTCCAGCATCTTCTAACTTTACATCCCTCAGTGTAAGTGTATGAACTTTTCCTTCTGAACGTGTGACCACCTAGTTTTTTGGAAGAAAAAAAAACCATGCAGTTTAATAATATTTGAAACAGCAATCCAATATATAAAGGTGCATTTAATTTAGGCAAAAAGTTTGAAATAGTGCTTTCCAAGTTGTTTTATAATCACATATATAGCACATATAATATATAATCACATATATAATCAAATATATATCATATATTTGAAAATGATTTTAATTAATAGTTTGGAAACTTCAAGGAAATTTTAGGCTTTTGTAAGTACTCTTAATTATTACTGGGTGGTTATTTATGTTGAAATGGCTAGAAAAATTTCTGTTTATACTTCTGTGAATGTGTGTGTATCATATGTGTATTATATTTGCCTCTATTGTGCCACTGGGTTTATATATATAAGGGAAGAAGATGGAAAAGATAAATCATAAAAAGAAGGAAAAAGCTGATTGTGTATGGTAGGTGGAAAGTGAACCTTATGTTCCAAATGGAAGGTGTTTGCTATGCAACAAGCTCGAACTTTTTTCCCCATTTATTTTAGCAATTAAAATTCTTTTGCAAACCAATTAAACCTATGAGTAAAGTTATACAACTTCCTAATTTTGTTCAAAAATACAAATAAAGATGTTGACTGTCCTTCCTTCCAAGTATTTGCATCTCAGGATTGGGAAAATTCAGTATCAGACAGGGTTACAATTGTTCACATAGCAGTGAACAAATAGATGAGATAACTTTAGAAATAGTTAAATCAGGAGACCACTGTGACAGTAGAAAGAATAGCAAGACAAAGGCTGTCATTAATATTAATATTTAAATAATAAATTCTAGTTGTGAGTTTATCATTCAAATGTTTCATTTTCCTACAGACTACCCCTTCAATTGGGTAGTCTTCAAAAGGGGTAGTCTGTAGGAAAATAAATTGCCAGAAAGAACACACCGCCTTGAAATAGACGCTCACTAGGCTCCATACACATGGCTTGCACAGTTAAAAATAAGCTTACAGGACAGGGCCATCCTAGTAGTAATGATAAGACAATTGGAGCTTTTCTCGTTCTGCATCTAAAATTCTGCAAGGTAGTATGTCCTGTCATTCAGATTGATTCTGCATTGCTTAAGAGATCACTTAGAGTTAAGAATAATTTAAAAGATTTTGCCAATGAAACTATTTATTATGCTGTTGTAAAGGAAAGAGTCATGAATAAAGTTTCCTGTAAAGGTTTTTCCTTAAGAGCTGGGCATGGTTATTAATATAACTACCTTAATAATTGAGAAAGGCGTAAAGTATAATAAGGGAAAATAAACAGATAGGAGGAGGTAATTAAGCTGTGTTTTGAGAACATAGCTATTCATTCAAGGACCTGGTGCTTGAATCGGAAAAAAATGTTTTTGTAATGATATTTCAATATAAATTTTGGAAATAAATTTTGGACTATAATTTAGGACTATTTATAAAAGTATCTCAAGTTTCAATCCACTCACAGATATATCTTATTTATTAACATACTGTTTTATCCAAATTCTTCTGCAGCTACTCTAGAAAATTCTGTTACCAAGATGTTGGCTCAGAACACAGTGGTTCTCAATTATTTGCTCTGTACAGTGCACCTTGATTATGCTTTTTAAAAAGGAAAAACTAACTGGTACCTTATGAAAATAAACCAATAAAATGAATGCTGAAGATCTGGTATTGGATTACATAAGGATAATGTTATACTTTATCCTTTTAAAATATTGTTAATTTGCTATGGAAGTGTATGGTTATAATACAGTAGACATTATGACTGTGACTAAGTTATCAAAGTTTAAATATAAAATTGCCAAAGGCCATTTAAGGATTTAACACTCCTTTCTTGGACTGATGGCCAAAAACCCCCAAACAAACAAACAAACAAAAACACAAATCATTTTGAAATGTTTTTCTTTTAATTTTTTATTCCAATTAGTTGCTTTTGTTTGTTTAGTGTAGTTTTTGGAGGCTAATCATTTTGTAGAGTTCAGGTGGAAGGCCTGAAGTAAATTGACAGTAGCAAGTATGTTGCTACTGAAAGACTTTTTAAACAAAACTTGGAAAATGTAATAAAGTGACTCTATTACTTAATACCTTATGTTTAATAAACCTAATAGTTAAATATCTCTTTTTAAAAAGAGACATTTAAGTAATATTAGAGCAAGTTCATGAAAGGCTGAAGTATTTTGGGTGGCTAAGTAAAGGATTAAAATTCCTGTGCTAAAAGAGACACAGAGGCCCTATAGAGTTATAGTAAGATGATCCTTTCTAACCCAAGAAAATGTTTAGTGACAATAAGATATATATATATTTAAGTAAAAGAAATGTGAATAAGATTTTTATGAGTCTACATTTTAAATTAAAATAGCATGGTTTTTACGTTAAAGCTAATGAGACTGATCCTTTACTAAAAAGCTCTTAATTTAACCAAAAAATATTTAGTAGCAAAAGAATAATATCCTTTGTCCTTAAGCAGTGTTGTTATTTTCAAATTATGAATTTACAGATGTAGAAAATATTTTGAAAAGTCAACCAAATTTTTGCCTTTAGATGTGAAAGCAATTAAACCACATTTAATAGGACAAATGTATTATTTTAAGAAAGAAAACTCGAAGGTAGAGATGCCTCCATCACCCAGTTTAATATTTAGGAGACCTCACTGTAAGGAATACTTCATTTTATATTACTTAATTTTCATGCTGAAATCTGAACATATAGTTGTTTTCCTATCCTTGGTAAAAAAAAGGGGACCAATTGGTGATTACTGACTGTGGAGCAGGCAGACTTTACTTCCCAGAAGACTGTTACTGAATTATTCTCTAATCACTTAGGCAGGATATGAGCTTTTTGTTCATTTTAGAACAGTGGTTCAAAAACATTTGCTTCTAGTAATTAGCCAATTTTGTGGCTCTTTCTTTTTTACTTTGAAAAAATTCGGACTCTTTAATTGTGATGAGGATAACAGCAATGACTAAAAATTTTTAATATATCCTATATGTACTCATTACTCTAAATGCTTTACATACATTACCTCATTATTAACATAATAACTCACTAGGAACAGACTTCTTCCCATCTTGCAAAGGAGAAAATGTGTCAGAGACACTGTAAAAAACTCACCTTGGGTCTAAATCTAAGATTTAACCCAGCAAACACTAGAACTCAGGTGGTGGGCTTTACAACTGGCCCTAAAGAATGACACAGCTACATACAGAAAGCCTGAGAAGTACCATGATACCATGTGCACACACACACATAGGTTACCATTCTCACTTCTTTTTAAAACATTAACATTATAGTGAATAAAAAATGTGACCATGGAATGTTTAATTATACACTATATCAGTGGCTAAAAGTATGAAACTTATTTATGAAATGCTGATGTCTTTTATAAACACCATGGATGTGCCATCTATGCCCTCATGCACTCACATGGAAATAAACAATTACTGAAAAGAGAGGAATTGTCTCTTGACATATTTTTTGATGGTTGTGCTCTTTGTTAAACTGAATTCCTTATTATGTTCCTGTAAGTCTTAAAAGTTTGATTGTATTGAGGCCTTGATGGCACATTCGATATTATTTCTAAAACGTTGAAAAAAATTGGCATAGAACAGCGAACTGTCCTGTGCTTCATTTTCCTGGACGTTTTCCGTATATTTTATTTCAAGAATTCAAAATTAATGGTGAATTATCAAGATAATTTAGATGCACACTTTGTTTTGGGGATAAAATCTTAGGCCTAAAGAAGTTAACACTGGGAGCTGGTTACGTCCTAAAATTTCTTAAAGTATATTTGTTCATAGATGTGGATGGCCAAAGAGCCCTTCTTCCTTTTCGGTACCATCAATTGCACTTTAAATAGTCTGCTTGCATTCCAGAATTTGCATAGCTCAAAGCACTTGAGTGTTAAAAATAGCTTTGGAGAAATGCTTAAAGAGCAAATCTGCTCAGAAGTTATCTCAACCACTTGATCAACTGCCTGAAATGGAATTTCAATCCTCCTCTCTTAATCCCCTTCCATGCAGACCACCAGATAGCTGGAGGAGAATTTGTCATAAACCTTAATGTACACTGTTGTTATAGTGCAGCCAGTTAGAAAGCCTTTTTGATTTTTTTCTCCTTCCTTTCATTAATAACTGAGGAGTGTCTGCCTTTTCTTCAAAAAAATGAAAAACTGATTGAACTGTAATTTTAATTTCCATTGCAAAGAAAACATCATCAGGTTAAACCCAACAAAAATGAGAAGAATCTGCTTTGATTTCAGCAGAAGTCAGGCTAGAACAGGCAAGAGAAAGGGAAAGGGACATGAGGAAGAGCAAGCAAAGAACAAGGAATATGCAAGTGAAGATGGAAAACCTGATTGAAAAAATAAGAGCAAGACAAGGTAAGCACATTTCTGCCTTTTACCTTGTCGCTGGGCTCCAGTTTCTTCCCTTTGAGATACCATTCCACTGGGATGTCCTCATAAGAGAGCTCGCAGTCAAAGGTGGCTGTTTCCCCTGCAGTCACTGTGACATCCTTCAGAGGCCTCAGAAGACCAATTATTCGTGCTTTGCGAGAGGAAGGAAACAGCTTTGGATTACTCATTTTGTAATTCCAAGGAAATAAATACAGACTCAGTTATTCATCTTTGTGGTTGCTTTCTTCAAGAAGGAAAGAGCCACAGGACTGGCCACTCCTTTAGCTCCCATGTGAACGTGGCCCTGTGGTGCTGAGAAGGGGAGAGCTGGTGGCCGGAGGGTGGATATTTGTAGGGGCCCTTTCGTGCTGTTGTACAAGGTCAGCGAGAAATCTGTGCTGCATCTGTCTCTCTGCCAGGCGTCAAGTTCCTCTGGCTACATAAGGTATGTGGCTTCCAAAATAACTAAGACTCTGATTGGGAGAGGACAAGGGCCCCTCAATCACATAGCCTGTCCATGTCCATCAAACGCTTTGCACTTTCCAAAAATGTTAGCCAAGTGCTGTCCTCTCCTTCTTGAGTCTGAAATGCCTGCACAGCCAAGTTTTTCTTTATAGTGCTACAGTGGTACAGGCACTCGAACAATGTGGTCTTCAAGGGTTAAATTTCTGAGTTAGAGTCTTATTGTAGGTATGTCTACTTTGAATGAAAGGGTTACAAAATAGGTAGATCTGACTTGCCTAATTTTCTTTTGTTCAAATGGCAAGTTCAATGACAGGTGTGTATTAGGATATTAATGAAGTAAATATAAGAAAGCCTGTTTCGGTACTTTAATAATTTTTCCAATTAATCAAATAACTTCAATTAATTTCACCCTCATTTTCTGCAACAGTGCACACTGAATTTTCAGCGGGAACACATCATACTTACGTTTCACTCGGAGGTGTGCACTGGATTTAACATTGGCAGCTTGAAAATCCACCCCACCAGTCTGGTCCAGGCGGCAATTGTGCAAAATAAGGAAGTGTATTTTGCCTTCTTCCTTGATCTCACAATCCTGTACCAAAAGAGAAAAAAAAGGCTTCATAGGAAATAATTTTCCTTGGGATTTTTTTTCTGAGGATATAATATCTTAATTAACAGAATGCTACTAATAATGGGCGAAGAGACTTTTAATAACTTTGAGCTCTTGTTTTTGTGAAATAAAGTGTACAGGCACATCGCGAAAGCCCTGTTTATTTTAGCTCTACAACGCTGAACCAACTGGCAGCACCACCGAGTATCTACAACCTTATAACTACGCTGGAACAAAAGTAATGCAAGTGTGCCTGCCTGAGCCCACTCACAGGCCCTAATGTCTCTCTGTGGCTTAAAGTCCGACAGAGAACACAATGTCATGTTTAAATGCCCTGTGTGCACTCTGACGTTTTTCCTGTCCTTTTCTGTTTCACACAGCTTCTCTAGGCGTTGACAAGTTCAGAAATAGCCTTACAGGTGTTTGGAGTAGTGCCTCTCCCTTGAGTTTCCAGTTGGCATGGATATCATCTTCAGAGATTTCAGTTTCAAAGCGGGCTGTCTCAGTCTCCATCACCTCCACACTGTACAGGGGGCGCAGCAGTTTTATTTCCCGATCTAGACAAGTGAAGGTCAGCACATGTCATGAGCCTCTAGCAGAAATAACCCGAACAGCTTAGAGAGTGAAACTCATGGAAACTTCCTTACCCTCAATGTCAAGCTTTCCTGAGGTCTTATCTGTCTCGCAGTCACAGGTGTACTCTCCGATATCTGATTTCAAGGCTTTCTTTAGGATCAGCATGCGCTTCTTGCCATCTGCCTTAATAACAGCATTTTTAGATGGCTTTATTTCCTTTCCATCCTTAAACCATTTTACTGGGGCATCCGCTTTGCTAATTTCACACTGTAGAATCACTTCATCTTTCTCTACGGCGGTATAATCTTGAAGTTTTCCTGTAAAGTATGGGTCTCCCTCTGCAAGTAAAATAGAAGACTTTTCGTTAAGCACTAAGGGAAATGACAATCTCTTGAAAAGTTTAAGAGGCAGCTCAGAGTTCTGTGTGTATGTTAAAATTATACCAAATGCTCACTCATTTATTATATGTTCAAAGTTTAATAGTTAGAAAGGGAACACATATGTGAGATTTACCAGGATCTAATTTATCTGTATTTTATTTTGAAGTATTTTATTAACAGTAGTTTGAACGACACTGTGAAATTTACCATCAAATATGTGTTCCTTTATTATTTGCCTAAATTTCTTAGCAAATCTATTAATATGTCTAGTTTATCTATATGCTTTCATATTCATATTATTAGTTTTTCATAATGCCAATTAATAGTTTTCCTTTCGTAGTTTCTATATATGTTAGGCTTCATATCTGCTTGATAGTAAGGGGCTAAAAAATGAGGTTTACTAATGTAAGTTCTGTTTTCTCTCTTATTAGAATTTTGCAAAAACATTTTTATGAAGTAAATTTGATACAGCAAGGAGCTAGGAAGATACATATTTTTTTTTTTTAACATGATGGGACTCAATAATTAATTGAGAGTTTTAATTCTGATTTTAACTGGCTATTTTGTAAGCCTGAGTCTTTATTACTTTAAATCCTTATATTTTTAGGAAAAAAATTTTAGAAATAATTCTGATAACATAGATGATCATTTCTCAAGGACAGGGGTTCATTTCTTGCAATATAACACTCAGAAGACAATTTTAAGTAGCAGGTACTTCACATATTTCTGCTGAATCTTAGTGCAATAAAATTAAACTGAAGAGAGCACCTACCAAGCACAGTGAGTTTAGCTTCTGAACTTATTCCCATAGCTTCTACTTTGATTTGAGAGGTATCATCGAGAGAGAGGTTTTTGAATGTGATCGAATGAGTTTTCCCCTCGTCGTGCATTGAGACCAACTTGGTGGTGTGCAGGCGCTGGTCATTCTTGAACCACTTCACTGGGATGTTGTCGTGGGACAGTTCCACAGTAAACACAGCGCTTTCTCTCTCTTTGGCTGTCACATCCTTGAGTGGAGTGAGGAACTTGAGCCGGATTCCTAGGAAGATAAAAACCAAGCTCATTAATTCCAGCCTTTAAAAGAGGAACTATAAAAATAAAAGCAAAAAAAAAAAAAACTTGAAGGTGGTCTAACTGATAAAAATATTTACCTTCAATGATCAGTTTGCCACTGGTGTGCTTGTCTTCAGCTTCAAATATGTATTTTGCTTCATCTTCAAAGCCAGCTGATTTGATCACCATTGAATGCTTAGTGCCGTCCTTTATAAGCTCAAATCTGTCATCACCTGCAATTTCCTGGGTTCCTTTCAGCCAACGGAAGGTTTTGGGCTCCCTGGATACTTCACACTCAAACTTCGCCTCATCTTTCTCAAAGACTTTAACGTCACTGAGAGGTGTGATGAAGATCAGTGGCAGTTCTGCAAGAGAAGGGTGGTGTGGATGAAGCCAGAAGATGATTCCACTATGACCCCTGGTCAATTCCAGATCTCAGAGGAAGTCTTGCAAACAACATGCAAAAGGGGGCCTGACAGGTAGAGCGTACCTTTCACTTTCAGGTTGGCTGCAGATTTAGCATTGGCAGCCTGGAAGGACACCTCTCCTGTCATATCCAGCTGGCAGTTATAGAGGACCAGAGTATGCTTCTTCCCATCTTCAATGATTTCACAGTCCTGTTTGGGGTGAAGGTCAGAGGGAAAGAAATAGAAAAACATCATTTTTGCAACTGGTTGATACTACAAGTCATCAAGAAGTTTTATACCAGAAGTGTTATCTTTTTTTCAGCCTAAACAACCAAGCAAGCCCCCTCCTCTGTGTGATCAGATTTTCTTGACTTACAGGGGATGCAGTTAAAGGCTCTCCTTTTAACATCCACTCGCCATGGACATCTGGCTCAGAAAGTTCAATTTCAAAGCGAGCTGTTTCACCAACAAACAATTCTACCCCATACAGAGGTTTTTCCACTTTTATCAGTCGAGCTGAAATGATACCAAGTTTTGTTAGACTGACCAAACAGGTAAACTGAAGATTCAGATAAGGTACATTTAAAACTTTTGAGCAACTCACCCTCAACATTAACATTTGCTTTTGTCTTGTCTGTGCCACAGTCACACGTGTATTCGCCTTTATCGTTAAGTTCTGCCTTTTTGATTTTTAAGATGCGGCGCAAGCCATCTGACTTGATGGAGTGTTTGGGTGAAGGTACAATCTCTTCGCCATCTTTGAACCATTTCACTGGCACATCTTTGCTCACTTCACACTTCAGAATAATCTCATCCTTTTCGACTCCAGTTTTGTCATGTAATTTCACAGTGAAGTAGGGATCGGCCTCTGTAAAAGCCATTCAGCAGATAATCAAAAGAATGTAAAAATGAAAGGTTATTGGAGAGTTAACAGGTTGCAAAGGAATTAACTACTACCCACTCTCGACATCTAAGAACTGGCTGTTTAGTGATAGTCACATTTACCTAAGACCTTTAGGTTTGCTGTGGACTTCAGGTCCTTTACTTGAGCTCGTATCTGGGATATGTCATCCAATGTTACTTCTCTTATTTCCAATTTGTGAGTCTTGCCCTCAGAGGAGATGAGTACAGTTCTGCTTGTGTGGAGTTTGGCATCATTTTTGAACCAGACTACATGCATTTTTTCATGAGAAAGTTCACAAACAAAAGTTGCTGTTTCACCTTCTTTCACTGTTTGATCTTCAAGGGGTGATATGAATTTCAATCTTACACCTGCAATGCAAGTGTGGATAATATGCTCAGAAAAACAATTTACCTTCAGAGAGATTCCACTCCAATCTGCCTGGGTAATAAGGATTTTACCTGGCATTTATTTATTTATCTTTTCAAACGGAGCTACCTTTTGTTTAAAAAAAAGTCAAAAGGATTGTTCAGTAGCAATGTGAAAGTAAAGTAGGGGTGCTGATCATCACTTATAGTTATTAGAACTTGGTGTGCTATCTTTAAAGCCGTGTATTTGATTTGTGTGCCTAAATATGAGGTATTATAATCAGATCTCATCAACTCGTACCTGTAACAAATAATTGTGCTGAGGTCTTCTTGCCTTCCACCTCAGCAGTGTAGACCCCTTCGTCATCAAATTGAGAGTCATTGATAACAAGAATGTGTTTCTTTCCATCAACAATGATGTCAAACTTGTCAGAGGACTTGATGAGATCAGGTCCTTTAGACCATATGACGTTTGCCTCTCGAGTGAGGACACATTCAAACCGAGCCTGTCGCTTTTCTGGAACAGTAACATCCTTCAGGGGCACAGCAAAGTCAAGTTCGATTTCTGAAAACCAAACAGTAAGAATGAGGTTTCTCAGAATGCAGAGCAACATGAAATGAAGGTGAGTCTACCCGTCGGGTTCTAAAAGCCCATACCTTTCACGGTCAGAATGGCAGTCGTAACTGCGTTAAGTGCCTGGTAAAGGACCTCTCCAGCTTGGTCCAGCTTCACTTTGTGCAAAGTTAGGAAGCGTTTCCCACCCTCTGCTTTGATTTCACAAGTCTGAAAAACAATAGTTTTAGTTAGCATTTAACTGAGATAAATTCCCTACAGAAGAAATTGTTTCAGATATAGATTTCTACAGAGTTTTAAAAATTACTACTAATAAAAGTAAAAATGTCATGTTACAATTTTTTAAAAAAAAATGTCTGAGTGGTCTACAAAGAGTGCACCAAACCTCTCCTCCTTTTTGAAACTTAAAAAGCCTAAAGCAAGTCTATCATTACTGAACCAAATCTGAATGTCAAGCCCGATTATAGAAAGTCGTTATTTTATATGACTAAACAACTTAAAATGGGAAATTACTCACAGGCGAGGGTCTTAGAAGTTCTCCCTTCAGTTTCCATTGTCCAGGAATGTCTTCCTCTGAGATTTCTGCATCAAAGCTTGCACTTTCTTTCTCATAAATGGTAACATCCTCTATTGGTTTAAGCAATTCAACCTCACGTTCTGTTTCGGTCAGGGATAAAATACCATAATGTATTAAACAGTCTAACAATGCTTTCTTTTCATGTTTTTTGGGGGGTGGTATGTTAGTTGCACACATAAAGCTTATCTTTTAAAATAAAAGGTAAGATTTTTGTACCTCCAAGTGTCAGCTTTGCTGGGTATCTTTTCCCTTCAATCTCCACTGCATATTCATCAATATCTTCTGGCAGAGCATTCTTAATTTTGAGGTGCATGTAATTTCCCTCTTTTACAATCTCAGTCTTGTCATTTGGTTCCCAAGGGATTTCATCATATCCTTTAAACCACTTAATATTTGGAGTGTCCCTTGCTATATGACAGGTGAAAACAGCTGTACCCTTGGGTTTCACATGCTGATCTCGTATGGGTTTCACCAGCCAGTCTCTAATGATTTCTGTAGGAAAATGAGGTCAGAAAAATAATGACCTGAACAAATAATATAAGTAACTTCCTCAGTCAATTTCAGAAATAGAAAAAACATTCTCAAAACTAGACATAATTAATCTGCTATGAAATATTGATATCCCCCATCTCTGATAAGGGGCAAGATAGCAGATATTCTGATACTGGAAAATAAAATTTGCTCTTTTATTTTCTTAGTATAATGAGCAGAACAAAATTTCCCAGCAAAGTACTAACCTACTACTTTTACGCAGGATGAGCACTCCAGGTTGTTGGCATTTTCCACAGTAACAGTGTAGGTTCCAGCATCGAAGTCATCTGTATCGTTGATGGTTAGGGCCCGCATCAAGCCAATGACGCCCGGCACAATTTTGCCTGGTTTCTCCACCACAATCTTCCCATCCTTCCTCCAGACCACATCACGTTCTTTGTTTAACTCACAGCTCAGGTACAATGGCTGTCCTTTGACCACTGTGACTTCCTCTTCAAGTGTTTTTACAAAACGCACAGGAAGCTCTGTGAAGAATTTCAGCAAGGACTTGTCACTATATGCAATGTTTTGAATGAAATAAAACTTAGAAATAGGAGGTTTTCTCTAAAATTACAATAAAAGTTGCTGCCGAGGTTTACTATAACTGAAGTTGAATATGGACCATATTCAGAAGACTGGAAATTACCTTCTACAATCAGCTTAGCTGTGGAGGTCTTTTCTTTATTTCCCAAGCGTAAAACACAGGTGTATTCGCCAGCATCAGAAAGTTGAACATCAATGATATGCAGCTTTCTGTCTTTACCATCTGCAATGAATCTATGCTTTGGGCTCTCCCGGATACTGCCACCATCTTTCATCCAGGTTGTAATTGCGGTGGATGGGGAGACTAAACATTCAAAGATTGCAGAAGAGCCAACGGACTCTGCTTCGGTCAAGACGATGTCTTTGATTTCTTTTACAAACTTTAGTGGCACAGCCTTGAGCTGGTAGGTGAATGGAGCTTCATCAGGAGGTTTCTCCCCACCGCTTCCTGGTCTTAACTTTTTCCTTTCAGCTTCTATTGGTGAAGGAGTCTTTTTGGCTACACCTAATTCAAAATAAAATTAAAAGTTGATTTGGTACTTCCATAAGGGTCAGAAAGTGCATACTTGGCTGCTGCTGGCTAAAACCAGTGACTGAGCAACTAGAAGATAAGAACATAAAATTAAAGACTATGTAATTGAAAGCTTAATTAAATTTATGCTGCCTTCTTCCAGATAGGAATATGAGATAGCATAAGGAATCCATGAATAATAAATGCTGTTCATTTTCTCAACTTTTAAACCCAAGTGTCCTGATTAATGTCTAATTATTTTATCTGTCATGTAGAAATATCATGTACATGAAGAATTGAAGCTCAGAACATATAAGGTTCATTATCCTAAATTATAGTTGGATACACACACACACACACACACACACACAATTACCCACTTGAATAATATTAGAGATGTATTGCTTAAAATATCAGAAGACATACTGAGTAGAATCAATTAGGAATAGGAAAGATTGTGATAAATTCTGAAAAATTTTTCCCCCTTGAATGTGAAGTTACCTTTGAATTGAATGTAAAGTTTCCTAGAGTGAAAGGTTACAGTTCAGGGACAGGGAATTGAATCCTACCTTTGATCGGACCTTTCGGCTTGGCAGCCTCCTCTTTAGGTGTTTTGGCTTCTGCATAAAAAAAAACAAAACAGGTGGGAGGTTAGAGGGTGGAGGGATCGAACGAAAAAGAAAAATGACTCATGGGCATGGATAACAATATAGTGAGTGTGGGGGATGCGGTATAACGGAACCAAACAGCAATGGAAAAATACAATATAAATAAATAAATGTATAAAAAAATTAAAAGTAAAGACATAAAAATTTATTAGCTTCTTGCAAAGAGTGCCCTGTTTAAAAAAAAAAAAACAGAACTCAGCATTTAAGCAATTTTCAAACTTATTTCATACTTAGTAAATCATATGAGGTGAATCATGCTTTTTGTTATAAATACTAATGTATAAAGAGTAATTTTTTTTTATATGACTTCTATGAATAATAGACATTTCTAATAGATATTTTTGATATTTCTAAGAAGGCATATTCTGAAAATAATGTGACTAAGCTAAATCACCAACATATTTAGGATTATGTTATTATCATTTGTTGATTATGTTCCAATTAAAGGTGAGATCATAATCAACAAAAGAAAAAAGCAAACAACATACAACCAGAGACATAGAAATTAAGAACAATCTAACAATAGCCAGAGGGGAGGGGGGAGGGAACAGAGGGGAGAAGGGTTTTCAGGAACCACTATAACGACACATGGACAAAACCAAGGGGGAGGGTGGAAGCAAGGGAGGGAGGTGGGTTTGGCTTGGGTGGCGGGGAGAGGTGGGGAGAAAATGCAGACAACTGTAATTGAACAACAATAAAATAATTTTTAAAAAGTTAATTTCATCAAGTGCCTTCATTGTTCTTCCATTTCTGGAAGACTTACTCTTGCCTTGTGAGGAAGAGTTTTAGCCTTACCTACCTATGCAAAATATTTTATGTGTTTACTTATGTATTGAACTGTGAACTGTGAACTGTGAACCAAGGACATGTTTTTATCAACAAGGAATCAGTGCAGAAAAAAGGGAAATGGCCAGGAAGTCACCCCAAACCTTTCTTTTTAAACTGGGCAGACAAGTCCAGGCAAGACTACAGAGAAGGAAAGGCTCCACATGCTGTACCTGCATGGATGCCTTTGGAGATTTCTCTCAATGAGATGAACAAACTAAGGCGGAAGCAAGGAAATTCCTACATTTAGAGTTAAATTCAATTATTATTGCAGGGGCAGCATAAACTGTAGAACCAGTTTTCTAGCTTCATCCCCTGGGAATGGGAGATAAGCTTTATTTTTACACAAAATTAATTGGCTCAATGGCAGCTCTCATCCTTCTCTGAACTAATAAAAGGTATCACATTAAAATTATAGAAATGTAAAAGTAAGAATCATGCCCAAATCATAAATATCAGTGACAAAGTATATTAACGTAAATATTAAAATTATGCTGCAGCCAAAGAATATAACATATTGTCTCATGTCATTAAACATGATGAAATCTAAATATTTTTCTAGTGCTTACTATATACCAGGCAGTATGCTCAGTGTTTCCCATATAAACTAGAAAAGTAAAATTTAAAGAGCGTAAGTAGCCAAGGATCAAATTAATAAAATGTGTATTTATCAATAATCAAAACACAATCAAACCATTTTTGGTTTTGAAATTACCACCTAAGTAATGAACTAAAGATGTCTTAAGTATCTACCTGAGAAAATCATACCACTTAGTACATTTAAGAAAAATATTACTGACCTAAATTCTTATATAGATTTAAAGGCTGAAATATGCAGCCTTTTTTTTTATTGTGGTAAAATATATCTACCATAAAATTTCCCATTTTAATCATTTTTAAGTGTGCCATTCAGTTGCATTAAGTATATTCACAATGTTATGCAATCATCAACACTATCCATTTCCAGAACTCTTTCATTTTCCCAATATGAAGTTTTTTAAAAATATATATATATATATTTTATTTATTTATTTTTAGATAGGGGGGAAGTGAGGGAGAAGGAGAAGGAGAGAAACATCAATGTGTGGTTGCCTCTCACGTCGCCCCCACTGGGGACCTGGCCTGCAACCCAGGCATGTGCCCTGACTGGGAATCGAACCAGTGACTCTTTGGTTCACAGGCCCGCACTCAACCAATATGAAGTCTTTTTAAAAAATAAGAAATGATTCCTACAGGGCACATGGGAAATCTGAAGCTCCCCGGGATTTTTGTGCGCATGTCCTTAGAGTGTCTGTCTTTGTAGTTTTCATCAGCCTTGAACGTAGTCATTACTTCATCTTAAAAGCATACGAGGAAATGGTGCATCACAAGAACATACATTCTGATCAAAACGCAATATGCTCCCATCAGATGAGAGATTAGATGGGTAAAGGGTATCAGATGAACAAAATTTCATCAAGAATTTATAATCCCCCACAGTTGAAAGGACACCTAGTTTCAACATAATGGGGGCTTAAATTTAAGTATCATGCTTTTATTAAGCCATGAAAATAAACAACCAACAAGAAAACTACAGAATAAATACCTGCTTTCTTTCCAACTACTGGTACTGTCACTGGGGCAGTGATAGGAGTGGGAGCAGGCTCCACGAGTGGTGGTTTGATTGTCTTCACTTCTGCAGACAGATGTCCGTTGCATTAGTGTACACAGTTGTCACTTCCTAAAACCTATTTTGATGGCATATTTGCCTCTTGTGATGTAACTTTAAAAGTCTTCAAATAACTAGTTTTTCAGAGAATAATATATTCTAACTGTAACATAATCTGTGTATAATACAATAATATATTCTATATATTCTAATATATTTAATATATCATATATTAAATATAATAATATATTGCGACATTAGAAATCATTTGGTGTGCGTTAACTTTTCTTATAAACTGCACATCGTTTGTGTAAAGCACAAGGGAATAGGTGTTGACACTGAGGATAAGCTTGCTCACCTGGTTCAGGCTTTGGTTTTGGTTCAGGTCCAGGGAGCGGTATTGCTGGCTTTATTTCAGGCACTGAAATAATCCACAATAATAAGCAGGTCATCATAGTATTTCTGAAGTTTTTCACAATGTCAAACCCAAATTAAGTAGACGTATCTTAGCATACATTAAAATTTATATATGTAGGCACCAAATCAAGTGTTTGATCTAAGTTTATTTGCTTTTTAAACAAAACATTTGGAAAATATAGTAAGGCAATTATACTGGTTCTAATATTATAATTCATCTCACTGACCATAAATATATTTTTTCCTGATATTTAAAACAGTAATGTATTTAACACATGGGTGATCATTAACCAATTGTATATGAGAGTGAAATGGTAAAGACAATTCAGTTGACCAGATTAAGGTCACATGTTTAAAATGTTATTTTACAGCCCTGGCTAGTGTAGCTCAGTGGATTGAGTGCAGGCCTGCGAACCGAAGGATCGCGGTTCGATTCCCAGTCAGGGCACATGCCTGGGTTGCCAGGCCAGTTCCCGGCAGGGGACATACAAGAGGCAACCGCACATTGATGTTTCTCTCCCTCTCTCCTTCCCTTCCTCTCTAAATATAAATAAATAAAATCTAAAAGGAAAAAAAAAAAGTACTTAAAAAATCTAAAAAAATAAAATAAAATGTTATTTTAAATGATGCATATTTGATTTTTAGAAACAACTAAGAAAGTGCCAGTAGGTTTGTACCTTTTGCTGGTTCAGGAATTTTCTTTTCCACTTTTGTATCAGTAGCTGGAGGTGCTTCAACCTGTTCAACAGCTTTTGGAGATGGTTCTGGTATTTCAGAAAGTAAGATTATTTTCTGGTGTTATTTATTTAGAAATCAACTGATTTGAAATAATGAAATCAAACTTTTTCAGAAAGTCAATTGATAGGCTTTTTAGAAAACCTGTATTCTATCAATTAATTTCTATGTTTTTTCTTGACTGTCTTAATGTTTTGTTCCCTTATTCCATTCACTTCTCTCCCAAACCCATTAGCTACCCCTTTCCAAATATCTTTCATAATAAATACCAATAAATAACCCTTTGATAATAGGCCAATAATAATAGTAAACCCACTTAAAAGCTCCTAAATTTTATGAAACATTTGCTGACACTCTCTTGTGAAGTTATTCTGTAGCTAAGCTGATTATTTTACAATCATTTCTACTGAAAGAACTTAAGTGGCAAAGTAATAATAATGAAGTGCAAGAAAATACATGAGGGGATTTGAAAATTACTATAAAAGTATTTCAACAGAAAGCAGACATTGGAAAACATAGATGAAATATGAAGTTATGTTTATTGTTAACTCCACTTATTTTTACTAGATAAGTCTTTTGTTAGATGTCCATTTGTTAAAAGATAATTTCACAAGTTGTTACTGAGATTCCTACCTGTAGGTTTCTTGATTTTTTCTACTTTTTTAGGTTCTACTTTAGGTTCTTCTTCTTCAGATCTCTTTCTCAGAACTTGCAAGACAAAAAAAGTTTATATGTAAAGCAAGACAAACAAATGAAGATGTTGAATGCATTTGACAAATGCAAATAATGTATAAAGCAAGGAAAATGACAAGCATGCAACCTGACCTAGTGCACTGGGAAATTAGCATTTACGCTAAAATTTGTTTTAAAATTAAAGGTCATTAATGTGAATTTAGAAGAGCACTCAGAGATACTTGATATCTATAGCAATAGTCTATTTAGAGACAAGTCTGTGGCAGTAATGACTCAAATACAAAATGCATAATTTGAGTAACAACAAATTCTAACCACAATTTGTGTTGTAATTTAATGAGGAGTATTTAAATAAGTATAAAATTTACTGAAATGGAGATACCTAAAGGAATGTGGCCTAGAGATCAGTAATTCCATATGAAGAAAAAGTTAGAACTTGATTCTTCATTTGAATATCTTGCTTCCAATTTTTAATATGGTATGAGTATAAAATATTACAAAGATAAAACACAAGAAAGAAATGATCAATATTTTAAAAATGTTTTTTGTTAGTTGTAGTGATCCTGTGTCATATTTTAAAACTGAACACAGAATTTAGACTTAAATAATTTGGTGTAATTTAGAGCATTTAATAGGTTTAGTATATTTTACTACATAATTCTATCATGAAAATGACAGCTATGGTCATTGCTATTAGTTTAGAATAATATCAATTTGATTATATCTATTAAGTAAATTTCAAAATGCTGTGAACACTCACAAAATTTGTCTTCTTGTAAAAAAGAGGTGGGAAAATTATAACCTTAATTTTTAATGCCACTATAAATAAATTTTGATAAATGAGATCTAATTAAAAGAAATCAAAGGACAGACACATTTTGTAAGCTTTCAAGTGTGTTTTTTTGTACACTTAAAGCTAAATAATGGTTGAAAAATACTATACCGCTCTTGAGAACAACTTCTTCCTTCGGTTGAGGTTTAGGTTCAGGGAGTAATTTGCGAACTTTCTTTTCAGCTTCAGGCACTTGAAAGAATATGATTTCAAATTTTGAAGTGAATTCATACAAAAACTAAATTGCAACAATAAATGTCTCTTTCAGAACTAGTTAACTATATACAGTGCATAAGCAATAATTTTTGTCAATGTAAATATCACAGTACTTAAAAGCAAAAAATATACTTCAAGTCATTTCCTCTGAAATATCTGTAGAACTTTGGTATGAAATTTGATTCTATTAACTGTAGGCAAATATATTCATCTTAAATGACTGCACAGAATATGTTGTTCTATATTAACTCTATAAATCTTTTATCAAATACAAGGTTTTTGACAGCATCTTTGCCTCGATCTACAATTATAGATTGCCCCAAACCTACATTGGTCTCTCCCTAACCACTGATTACTTCAGAATGATACTGGTAGGCGTTAGTGTTATTATTCAGTCTTCTCCAATGATGAGAGAAAGAAGCCAAGGAATCTGGTTTATGACCTTGATGTTGGGAAAGGTCCATTATTTCATTTTATTAACAGAAGGATCTTTTTAAAGGTTTCCTTTGTGAAATAATACTAACTTAAAATTATGGATCTCTACAACTTTAAAGCTGGTGTTGGAGCTTATTTTTAATGAACAAGAAAATATTCTTGAATTTAGACTAAAAGAAACCCAAGAAATTCTAAATTAATTCCCTCTTGCATCTTTAGTGAACGTCAAGCATGGTATATGCTGTTATTACACAGAGCAGCCTGTTTATACTACTATAGCCCTCATGGACTGGAACAGAAAAAAAAGATACACTTCCTAATCATTGAACCATCTTCCCTCTCTATTGATGTTGATTAAAATTTAATTTAAAACATTACTTGTATCATGTAACATTACATTTGTTGACTCACATGCAATCTGAATTTCTTAGATATTTCTATAAAATTCCCCATTCAGTGCTTTAAATAAGACATATGTAATTCATTAAATAGTTTTTGCAATGTGATGAAGACAACCATGCCTAACTCTTACTTCAAAAGTTAAATATACAAAAGGCAAATGTGTAACTATTTTAAATATTTTTTTCTTTCAACCATTTTAAGTAGAATTTCACAAACATTATTTTTTTATCCATTATAAATTGTGCTGGCCTTCAATACTATTAAAGAGTTATCAATATTCTTAATGTATAACTATTTTCATTCATTGAACTTGAAGAAACCATCATGCATTTGATTAACATAAGTTGGGATGACATAATATCCTTTGCTTATATAAGGGACACAGTGAAAATATATCAGTGTATTTCTTTTCTGTATTATTTTATTTTTAAGACCTTACTAACATTTAAGACTCAGGTGTAGAACATACCATTTAGCTATTACTTTTAAAGACAATATATGTTATTTCATGTCATTTTAATGTTGATAAGTGGTTTTGTAATAATCTTTTAAGAGCTGGTATCCATAGTAACATTATTTTATAATCTTGATTTTTATAAGTCAGGAAATGCATATTCACATTGGTGATTTTCCAAAATTTTAGAGTGAATCAAGAGCAGATTCAATTTCTGTGTCTGGGTGTGTTTACTTAAATAGAAAATTGCTCCTTACTGTACTTACTAGAAAAAATTAAGAACTTTATTTTAAATAGATATTTTCTAGACTTTTATGACTCATTGATCTTTCTCTAGGAACTCACTTCACACAGGAAAAATTATTGTTCAAAGAGAAATTTTGGACAATGACCTGCAGTGATAATGAAATCTCTCTAAAATGTGAGATCTGTAAACCTGAACAAATGTGTTGGGGTCACCGGAAAGAAAGTGACAGGAAGGCCATAAGAAAATCCCTATGAATCATCTTAATGGATAGAGGGAGGACATGAATTATATTTAATAATTAACACTGGCTCACATATTGCTGTTCTGGTGCAATTTCAAAACTTTCCATTACTAGCTCCCAGTACTTTAACCCAAGATGTATTCAATACTAATTTCAGCTAACCAGAAAAATTTCATAGGGAATTGCAAGAAGACATAAGTCAATGAAACAAAGATAAACAATATCTATCCATATAATGTATGAAATTAATGAGAGACATAGGAAGCAACACTCATGAGCCAGAATCATAAAATGTACAAAAACACAAGAAATAATCAAGGCAACTGTGATTATTTAAAGAAATAATTTGAAAAGAGAACATTTTAGAAGGTAGAAAGAGCAAAGATTCAGATGAAGGGGTACTGCATATGAATGCATTTTCAAGACTGAAATACCTTTCAGAGGTTTAAGCTCCACTTTTTCCGGAACCTCGGGTTTTTCAGGAACTTTCTTCTTTGTAACAGCTTTAAAGAATATGATCTGGCTTTTATTATTTGTATATTTAGACTAGACTGAAGCAAACTATTAAACACTTGCTTCAAGAATCAAAACCAAGCTTTGGTTACAACCAGAAAGCATTAACGCAGCCAAGAAGCATTCCAACCATGAAAACAGAAGAAAGAAGAACTTTCTTCTTTGTAACAGCTTTAAAGAATATGATCTTGCTTTTATTATTTGTATATTTAGACTAGACTGAAGCAAACTATTAAACACTTGCTTCAAGAATCAAAACCAAGCTTTGGTTACAACCAGAAAGCATTAATGCAGCTGAGAAGCATTCCAACCATGAAAACAGACTTCTGTTTTACTCCAATTAAATTAAAGTCTGGCTGAGAAGCAAGATAAATTTTTTTTTGCAGGAAAAAGAAATGATCTGGACAGTGGGGAGAAGGATTTTCAGGAAAGGACACATGGGCAAAACCGAGGGAGAGGGTGGAAGCAAGGGAGGGAGGTGGGTTTGGAGGGAGAGGGGGGAGGGGAGGGAGAAAATACAGACAACTGTAATTGAACAATAATAAAATAATTTAAATTAAAGAAGAAATTATCCTTTGAGAATAAATTTTACATTAAGAAAGATGTACTGTGTGCGTGTTCTCATGGAGTATCAGTTGACACATGGGTACTCTTTTAAGAAGTATCTACTTTTTCTATGTCTGACTTAGTATATTGGAGGCTTCCCCTACTGGACAGGAGGGTTGTGGAAGGGCAAGAATCACTAGAAATAAAGTTTTTTTCTGGAAGATTCTGGCTTTGTATGTGTATATGGAGAAAGTGTTCATCTAAGATTATCTCTAGATAATATTAGATTGTGAAATCTAATGATACCACAAATAAGACATTTTACTAAAATAAAAAGAATAACATGCTTTTGCCAGTTTATTTCACATTTCAAAGATGTTGCTAAAAATTAAGAATATCACATCAATTCAAAGAAAAGTTTAAACGCAGAAAGAATGAAGGGGAGTTTAACAATGGGAAGAGATGCTGGACATCATATGCATCCATCATCACTCTGGCTCTGCTGAGGACGACCACAGAACACAACTGATTGGGCCTTTGTTAAGTGGGAAAAGAAAAGTGGGGGAGTAGTGACAGGTCACTTATATGCTTTTCTTCCTTGGTGTATGTGCACATATCAGCCATTGGATGCCACAAATATATTACTTCTAGCATACTTGAAAGCATATGGCATTACTTAAGAACAGCTTTGGCTTTTGTATACATTTGTTACTGCAATATTAAAACATCTTGCAAACTTTTCTTATATATTTCACATGCATAAGATCCCAAAGATATGCAGAGCAATCAGGCTTTCAAGTCAGAAAACTCTTTCTCCACATTCTGCGTAAAAGAGTTAGTTGGGCAGATGTTTAGGATGAAGCTAACAAAAATGCACTTTCTGCCATTTGGGGCAGCGGGCACGGCCTGACAAGACACCTGGAGCAGCATAAATGCAGGCCTCTATGCAATTCCCGCAGCTTGATCATGTCCGAAAGCACACACTTTTAAAAAGTTCTTGCAAGCACCATTTCAGACGACTGGATAACAGGTTAATAAAACTTTGGAAGAGGTATTTTATACCTTTAAGTTGGAATGCTTTCTCCTTCACGTCTTCCTTAGGTGGAGCAGGTGGAGGAGTTGGGAGCTTTGGTTTGAATTTTGGCTTTTCAATCTTTTCAGGTTCAGGTTCAGGTTCTTAAAAGAGTATTTCAGGAGAATTAGTATATGCATATATTAATTAGTGTGAATATACATAGTATATTCAGTAGAAATTAAAAATATATATAAAGTAAATATTTGCTTTTTTGGATACATAATATTAGTGTCCAACATAAAACATAAAACAGTACCCAACATAAAACATAAAAATATCAACATGGTACACCAATGATGAGAAATAGAGCAAATGCATCAACAAAAACAACAAAGGAAGCTTCCATGTAAGCCACGTTGACACAAGATAAATGGTACAAATTACATGGATACATAAGAATCAGATGCACATTTAAGACTGTAAATCTTATATACAGATTCAGAGACCTACTATTCAAGCAGAACATAAAATACATATATGTGAAGAGGAAGATATGATGATGAAGATTTAAGTCCAGTTAATTGAATACCTTGAACTGGTATTTCTTCTGGCTGTGGTTCAGGTTCAGGTTCTTCAGGCTCAATATACTGTTCAATTTCACGTTCTTTAAAGAATGTTGACAGGGGATGTGAGATTGTAATGTAAAGTTCTTCACAAAGACCCACACAAATTTCACATAGATGTAAAGATTACAGTCCCAAAGATGAAAATAAAAAATTACTTATATGGGAAAAGGAGACAAAATTTGTATTTTCTTATACTTGAACTTTTTGGTCACCTGTTTTCAATGTATGTTGATGGCAAATGAGGTGACTTTTAGAATTCGATATTGGGTTACCATCTGAGGAGCCAATGCAATGAATCCTTCCAGTTTTACTTCAGTAAAGTGTATCTTTTGGAATTTATATTTATCACCAAGAGTAATCAAATTAACAACTCAAATTCTACTTTGAGAGAAATACAAGTATTTGGAAAATGAAATATGCTGGAGTGCTTTGGTATAGAATGTCAAGAAGAAATTTCACCCTACAAATGTTTTTGTACTCCTTGCAGAAGTTTTCAAGAGGTTAAAAGTTTTATATTTTAGTATATATACCTTCAACAGGGGGAGTCACTTTTCTACCAATTGTTATGGATGCTTTTTCTTCATATATGACTTCCTCAGGAGACTCTTCAACTTAAAAAATACAGTATTTTATTTTAGATGGCATTCAAAATACAATATTGCAACTGCTAAGTTGCAACATATCAACTTTGTTATACTCTATAATATATTCTTCAAATGACCCCAAAATATCAATAACTTCACTACTGAAGACAAGCAACAAATACGTAAGACTCATCTATAACCAAAGCATGATGATGAAGACAATTGCCATCTTTCCAAGATTTATAGAGAAGCCATGTACCTTGGACAGGTGGAGCTTCTGGCTCTTCAGGGAGAGGAACAAACACTTTCTTTTCTGGGATGACTTCCTTGGGCACTTCAGGCACTTTAAAGATATTGATTTTTTTTACTATTAAGAATTTAGAAGAATTCACAAGATTCTTTGATGAGCAGGCAAAGAATACTGGGGGAAGTGCTTCATCTTACAAAACTTCATGGGGAAAATAGTTTTGGAGCATGGCACCCTTCTGGACACCCTAATTTTATAAATAAGTTTTCTCAGCCTTCTTTATTTGCTTCTTTTCTTCTATGTACTCTTATATATAGGTGTTCTCCGCTGGTCTAACCTTGACTCTTTTTAAAAATTGGCTTGACTTTCTTTGAACAATCACTCCTGAACTCTCAATTCATATTTCCA
Organism: Glossophaga mutica; assembly: GCA_039655065.1. NCBI lineage: Eukaryota > Metazoa > Chordata > Mammalia > Chiroptera > Phyllostomidae > Glossophaga > Glossophaga mutica. The sequence goes on along the minus strand of CM077306.1, from coordinate 46,114,605 downwards.
TGTGTATGACTTCTAGATCTACATCTCTATACCTGATCTTTTTCCTAAGCTCCATACTTGAAAAGTGAAAAATATATTCACTATCTTATTTCTAAAACCAGTTCAGGGGCCCCATGAACCATCTTCATGGTCATTGGTCCTCAACGCTTACATTCACCTCAGGCTCTATTTCCCTAATTGTTTTGAAAATAGATACCAACTCAATTTTCCTCTCCCTTAAATTCAATCTCCTTTTTCCATTTCTGCCACCACTAATCTTGTCCCACTTTTAATGACCTTAAATAAACTCAATGGCTATTTACTACTTTTACCATCTTCTAATAGCTTGATGCCAGTTATGTTTTTGAAGCCCAACTCTTATTAATTTATACATCTGCTTCAAAACCTTTCAAGCTTCCTTCTGCTTACAGAATAAAGTATACACCTTATGCTGGCATTCAAAGAACTCCAAAATATGGTATGACCCTTATCTTTATATCCATCCTTACCTTTCAACCAATCCATACTGAAATTATACATGCTTATTTGATAGTCCTTGAACTTCCTAGACTACATTCTACCTCAGGGCCTTTTGATATAATATTCCCTTTGCCTCGAATGCCATTTCCTCATTTGCTACATGTAAAAATCCAACAAAACTTAAAACTATAAATACCTTTTTTCATACAGCTTTTCCTGATGCCCCTGCCTGAAGTTGATCTTCCTTAGCTCTGTGTTCCTGTAGCCATTTATACTCATTTTGTAGGTTCACTTACTTCCTATCTTGTGCTGGAGGTGTGCTGTACTTTCTTCTGGTCAGATTTGAATTGCTTGAAGGCTGGATCAGATCTTATCTTTTCTAATAGTGTCTTGTTAATGGTAGAAATTCAACAAAATATGCTGAATCAAGCTATTCTATGCATCAAGTGGGAGGAGATCATTTTCTGCCAGATATAACCATGTCATGGCACAACTGACTCTAATTCCTCATTCATTTTTTTCTCCTGCTTGTTTGCCTCATCTCTCTTTGCCTTCATTATTTTCTTCATTTTACTGTGAAATGTGGTCTTGCATAAACTTATACTATGGTATTTTTCCCCCTAAGAACCATTATTAAAATGTTCAGAGAGATATTTTTCTTCATACTAGGTACCTTTTTCTGGAGAAACTTCTCTTTTTTTGGTAACAGGCACAGGTTCTTTCTTTACTGGAACAAGTTTCTTGGGCACCTCAGGCACTTTGAAGATATTAGTTTTATTTCAAAGAGAGTATTTAAAGACATTTAAAAGTGTTAAGAATAAAGAATCTATAATTAATGAAAACAAAGTAGCATTAAATTAATGAAAACAAAAATAAGGACATTTTGTCCCTAGTTATGCAATAATGAGGACGAGTTACTGGATTCCTCTTTAAGACATCAGAATACTGTTTTAAGAAACTATGATGTCAATGATGACATGAATACCTTTAGCTTCTAGTGGTTCCGGCTTCTTAATAGTTGGGACTTTCTTCGGTGGAACGACTTTCTTTGTCAGCCCTGGTACTTTAAAGATATTAGTAGCATTTAATAATATAAAATTGCGAGATGCAATATACACACATTAATTTGACAAGTCTGTTCAACACCATAACATATAGGTAAGAGTTAGACAACATAGAGTTATACAACGCAACACAGAATAAGGAAAGAGTTATACAACACAACATAGAATAAGGAAAAGTGTCAAATTTTAGACATTATACAGAAATAAAGTAAAGAAATAAAGTAAAGTAAAGTAAAGTAAAAATAAAGTAAAGTAAAGTATATTGATTTATTTTATTATAAGTACCTTTGGGAGATGGAGCTTCTGGTTTTTTGATGATAGGGACTTTCTTCTCTGGAACAATCTTCTTGGGCTCTTCAGGAACTTGAAGGATAGGAATTTCTTTTAGAGTCAGATGTTTACAATAAAAAGCTTAATACTAGTGAATGAAATAAAAATTACATCTATTTGTTATGTGCATTATAAAATTCTGTAGGATCAAAGTTTTACGTGCAAACTTTTGTTCTTGCCAATGAAGTGAAATTCAAGTGAGGAGATGGAAGACTGACATTTTACCTTAAGGAAGATATATAACGTCATAAAAATCAAATGATGCATTTTCCCATATACTGGATTCTGTCTTGTACCTGCCGGTGGTGGGGCTTCTGGTTCCTCTTCTTCCACAGCAGGCACTGGTTCTTCCTCTTCAGGAGCTATTTCCTTGGGTTCTTCATATACTTTAAAGACACAGTTAATTTTAATTCAACGTGGGAAATGATGCTCTAAAACACAAAATGCTGAACATAATAAATAGTAATCTTGATTTCTTTCCTTGTTTCAATTAGTCTCTTATTTGTTAGGATGAAATCTATCTTATTTTCACTGACTTCTGTTTCTATTGATGTGAATGCTTGGAAAGCCTTTTGGTGTTTGATCTCTTTCATGATCATTAGTTCTCTTGTCCTGTGTATTTTAGAGAGCTTTGTTTAATGCAAGTTACAATGCCTTAGACGCTGCTACCTAGTCATTCAAAATATAGATTTGAGATTGGAGCTAATTAAGAATGATGAAGTAAGACAAACAAAGGATAGAAAATGAACAAAGATACTAGATTAGGAAAAAAAAAGAAACAAGATTTAAATTAGAAATAGCACAAGTGGCAAACTCATTTGTGGTCTTACATATACCTTCTAGAGGAGGAGACTCCACTTTCTTGGGAACAGGAACTGCTGGTTTCTCTTCCAAGACAGGTTTCTTTGGAACTTCTGGCACTTGAAAGATATTAGTTAGTTTTACTGACAGGTAATTGAAAAGACATGAAATTTATACCACATCTAGCTCATATCTACTTCAAATAACACAGGGACAGATCCAAGAACAAAATTCACAATAACATCAATGATCTGTTCTTGGAACTACACAGAAGGAAGGAAAATATGGCCTATAAATATTAACAAAGCTGCATTAGTATTAACAAAACTGCAAGAGTAAACTCTTCCAACACTCATAATAGGTGAATTAGTATTTTTTTAAAAAAAATCAATGATATTATTTAAAAATTTAAACTCTAAACATTCAGAATAAGAGGTGTGTAGGTGTGAACATAAAAGATTTGACAAACAAAAAGGTTTCCTATGTAAGTGACTTTTGAGGCCAAGATTGAGCACTTTCTGCAGAATCTCATTAGTGACATGTACCTTTAGCTGGTGGGACTTCTGGCTTTTTGGGAACAGCTACTTTCTTTTCTGGAACTTCTTTTGGAACTTCTGGCACTTTAAAGATATTAGTATTTTAACATTCTGAAGAATGGCTAGTAAACATTTACCGCATTTACACAGAACAAAACATTTTTTAAGAGTTGGAGGCTATATCCACCTCCATCAGATGGTGGACCACTACATGTACCTTTGGCAGGTGGGACTTCTGGTTTCTTGAGAACCACCGGAGGCACTTTCTTTTCAGGAACAACTTCCTTAGGCACTTTGGGCACTTCAAAAGATATTAGTAGTTTTTAGCTCATAGTTTCAATGGAGTATGGACATCACTGAATAGATCAGTAAAGCATAACATATTAAAGACGGTTTTCTGTAGGAAGTTGGTGGCAGTGAAATATACCTTTCACGGTTGGTGGTTCAGGTTTTCTGGTAATGACAGCAGGTGGTTTCTTTTCTGGGACAGGTTTCTCAGGTGGCGCAGTCACTAAAGATTTTAGAATTTATGTATTAGAATGAGTGGATATGAGTGAGCAAGAAGGGGGAAGTGCTGGCTAAGGCAGCCTAGCCGCTGGCTCGGTACCTTTTGGAGGAGCCTCAGGCTCTGGCTCTTCCACAACTTCAGCTGGAGGCTCTTCAGAGACAAGTTCTTCAGGCTCCTCAAACACTTTAAAGACACAAGCTCATTTTACCACCAAAATTGACTAAAGCACCTGAAATCTTTTGCAAAAATATGTTTATAACACTAAGAAGAGAGTTTTTCTTTTTAAAAACACTGGTTGGGAGAGTTTCATTATTACCTTCGGGGGGAGGACTTTCCGGTTTGGGAGGAATGGCTTCAGGCACCTTCTTTTCTGGGACAGCTGCTTTTGGCACCTCAGGTACTTTAAAGATATTAGTATTTTGGAGATTAGACAGAGTAAAGACAAACAGACAGTATCAAACAGTAGCATGGGGATGAATACCTTTGGCTGGTGGGATTTCTGGCTTTTTAGGAGGCGCCAAAGGCACTTTCTTTTCAGGAACAACTTCTTTGGGAGCCTCAGGCACTTAAAAGATATTAGTAAAATTACATTTAGGAGTTATAAAGACCACTGAAACAAAATATTTTTAAGAGAGAAAGAGTCCTAAGGTCCTTGACAAATACCTGTAACAGGTAGAACTTCTGGCTTTTTAGGAGGTATCACAGGTACTTTCTTTTCAGGGACAATCTTTTTAGGAGCCTCGGGCACTTAAAAGATATTAGTAAAATTACAATCAGGAGTTATGAGACTGCTAGAAGAAAATATTTTCAAGAGTAGCAGAGTTACATATCTTCTTAAGCCTAAGGTGAGTGTTAAATACCTGTAACAGGTGGGACTTCTGGCTTTTTAGGAGGCACCACCGGTGCTTGCTTTTCAGCAACAACCTCTTTGGGAGCCTCAGGCACTTAAAAGATATTAGTAAAATTACAATCAGGTGTTATGAGACCACTGGAAGAAAATATTTTCAGGAGCAGATGAGTTACATCTTCTTAAACCTAAGATCCATAACAGATACCTGCACCAGGTGGGACTTCTGGCTTTTTAGGAGGCATTGAAGGCACGTTCTCTTCAGGGACAACTTCTTTGGGAGCCTCAGGCACTTAAAAGATATTAGTAAAATTATAATCAGGAGGTATGAGACCACTGGAAGAAAATATTTTCAAGAGCAGAAGAGTTATGTCTTTTAAAGCCTACGATCAGTGACAAGTAACCCTTTAAGAGGAGGGACACTTTCTCTTCAGGGACAACCTCTTTGGGAGCTTCTAGCACTTGGAAGATATTAGTAAAATCACACTTAGTACTTATGAGAATGCTGAAATAAAATATTTTCAAGGTGGGAAGAGTTCTATCTTCTTAAGTCTAAGGTGAGTGATAGGAAGGACTTGTAACAGGTGGGGCTTCTGGAAAGTAAGGAGGCACCATCAGTGCTTTCTTTTCAGGGACAGTTTTTTGAGGGACACTTAAAAGATATTAGTAGTTTTACACTTAGGTTAATGAGCTCAATGGACTAAGAATATTAGCAAGAGCGGAGAGTTTTTTTCTTTTTTGTTTTTCCTGTTGAACACAGACAGGGTGAAAAATACCTGAAACCGGTGGGGCTTCTGGCTTTTTGGGTGGTGCCTTGGGAGCCTTCTTTTCTGGGACAACTTCTTGGGGAGCTTCAGGCACTTGAAAGATATTAGTAGTTTTACACGTAAGTTAATAAGGAACACGGACTAAAACGGTTTTCAGTAGCAGAAGAGAGTTCTTTGGCAGAGTGAAGTCTGGGCTAATGCATACCTAGGACAGGTGGAGCTTCTGGCTTTTTGGGTGGTGCCTTGGGAGCCTTCTTTTCTGGGACAACTTCTTGGGGAGCTTCAGGCACTTGAAAGATATTAGTAGTTTTACACGTAAGTTAATAAGGAACACGGACTAAAACGGTTTTCAGTAGCAGAAGAGAGTTCTTTGGCAGAGTGAAGTCTGGGCTAATGCATACCTAGGACAGGTGGAGCTTCTGGCTTTTTGGGTGGTGCCTTGGGAACCTTCTTTTCTGGGACAACTTCTTGGGGAACTTCAGGCACTTGAAAGATATTAGTAGTTTTACACATAAGTTAATAAAGAACAATGGCCTAACATTATCCTCAAGAATGGAAGAGGTATTTCTTCTGCAAAACGAAGTCAGGGCTAACATATACCTGTGATGGGTGGGGCTTCTGTTTTTTTGAACGGTGACTTGGGAATCATCTTTTCTGGGGCAACTTCTTGAGCAGCTTCAGGTACTTGAAAGATATTAGTATTTTTAAAATTTATGAATGGTGAAGGCATACACTATAATATTTGTGAAGAAAATAAGACAGCATCTTTTCCTCTTACCAGAGCAGAGGGAATAAATACCTTCAGCAGGTGGGGCTTCTGGTTTTTTTGGCACAGTCACAGACACTTTCTTTTCAGGTACAACTTCTTTAGGCACTTCAGGAACTTTGAAGATATTAGTATGTTTTAGTTAGGAACTATAAACGGGGGGACATTGGCAACGTATTTACTCAAGCGATACAATTTGTGAGACGGGAGGACACTTCTGTACATGCCCTCTGACCCAGTACCCTGAAGAGGGAGACCAGCAACACGGAAGGATAAATACCTTTAGCAGGTGGAACCTCTGGCTCTTTGCGGGGAGCCGCAGGCACTTTCTTCTCAGGGATGGCTTCCTTCGGCGGTGGCACCTCAGGCACTTAAAAGACATTGGTAATTTGTGTTTAGAAAAAGTGAAAATAATTGATGATTATAATGTGTAAACATATACCAAGATACTTTGGAAAATATCTGTTTTTTTTTTTCCTTTAGAATTATATCACCTTTATGTAGTAGGATTTGGATATACAATTCCCTAGATAAAATAGTAGTTCTTTCTCCCTGGGTATATATAGCTTTGACATTACCTTCAGGGGGAGGACTTTCCAGTTTGGGAGGAATGGCTTCAGGCACCTTCTTTTTTGGGGCAGCTGCCTTGGGCACCTCAGGTACTTTAAAGATATTAGTATTTTGAAGATTAGACAGAGTACAGACAAATGAACGATATCGAACAGCAACATAGGGGTGGCTACCTTTGGCTGGTGGGACTTCTGGCTTTTTAGGAGGCGCCAAAGGCACTTTCTCTTCCGGTAAAACCTCTTTGGGAGCCTCAGGCACTTAAAAGATATTAGTAAAATTACAATCAGGAGTTATGAGACCACTGGAACAAAGTATTTTCAGGAGCAGATAAGTTAAATATTCTTAAACCTAAATCCTTGACAGATACCTGTAATAGGTGGGGCTTCTGGTTTTTTAGGAGGCACCAAAGTCACTTTCTTTTCAGGGACAACCTCTTTGGGAGCTTCTAGCACTTGGAAGATATTAGTAAAATCACACTTAGTACTTATGAGAATGCTGAAATAAAATATTTTCAGGGTGGGAAGAGTTCTATCTTCTTAAGTCTAAGGTGAGTGATAGGAAGGACTTGTAACAGGTGGGGCTTCTGGAAAGTAAGGAGGCACCATCAGTGCTTTCTTTTCAGGGACAGTTTTTTGAGGGACACTTAAAAGATATTAGTAGTTTTACACTTAGGTTAATGAGCTCAATGGACTAAGAATATTAGCAAGAGCGGAGAGTTTTTTTCTTTTTTGTTTTTCCTGTTGAACACAGACAGGGTGAAAAATACCTGAAACCGGTGGGGCTTCTGGCTTTTTGGGTGGTGCCTTGGGAGCCTTCTTTTCTGGGACAACTTCTTGGGGAGCTTCAGGCACTTGAAAGATATTAGTAGTTTTACACGTAAGTTAATAAGGAACACGGACTAAAACGGTTTTCAGTAGCAGAAGAGAGTTCTTTGGCAGAGTGAAGTCTGGGCTAATGCATACCTAGGACAGGTGGAGCTTCTGGCTTTTTGGGTGGTGCCTTGGGAGCCTTCTTTTCTGGGACAACTTCTTGGGGAGCTTCAGGCACTTGAAAGATATTAGTAGTTTTACACGTAAGTTAATAAGGAACACGGACTAAAACGGTTTTCAGTAGCAGAAGAGAGTTCTTTGGCAGAGTGAGGTCAGGGCTAATGCATACCTAGGACAGGTGGAGCTTCTGGCTTTTTGGGTGGTGCCTTGGGAGCCTTCTTTTCTGGGACAACTTCTTGGGGAGCTTCAGGCACTTGAAAGATATTAGTAGTTTTACACGTAAGTTAATAAGGAACAGGGACTAAAACGGTTTTCAGTAGCAGAAGAGAGTTCTTTGGCAGAGTGAAGTCTGGGCTAATGCATACCTAGGACAGGTGGAGCTTCTGGCTTTTTGGGTGGTGCCTTGGGAGCCTTCTTTTCTGGGACAACTTCTTGGGGAGCTTCAGGCACTTGAAAGATATTAGTAGTTTTACACGTAAGTTAATAAGGAACAGGGACTAAAACGGTTTTCAGTAGCAGAAGAGAGTTCTTTGGCAGAGTGAGGTCAGGGCTAATGCATACCTAGGACAGGTGGAGCTTCTGGCTTTTTGGGTGGTGCCTTGGGAGCCTTCTTTTCTGGGACAACTTCTTGGGGAGCTTCAGGCACTTGAAAGATATTAGTAGTTTTACACGTAAGTTAATAAGGAACAGGGACTAAAATGGTTTTCAATAGCAGAAGAGAGTTCTTTGGCAGAGTGAAGTCTGGGCTAATGCATACCTAGGACAGGTGGAGCTTCTGGCTTTTTGGGTGGTGCCTTGGGCGCCTTCTTTTCTGGGACAACTTCTTGGGGAGTCTCAGGCACTTAAAAGATATTAGTAAAATTACAATCAGGAGTTATGAAACCACTGGAACAAAGTATTTTCAGGAGCAGATAAGTTATATATTCTTAAACCTAAATCCTTGACAGATACCTGTAACAGATGGGACTTCTGGCTTTTTAGGAGGCACCAAAGTCACTTTCTTTTCAGGGACAACCTCTTTGGGAGCTTCGAGCACTTGGAAGATATTAGTCAAATTACACTTGAGTTACCAGGACCAATGCAGACGCAGACAGAAATTACATTCACACATCAAAGGAACTTTCTAGGCTAGCAAGGCAATTCTTTCCATTGCCCTCCCTATCCCACCTTGAAGCCAGGTCAGGGATGTACCTTTGACAAGTACAACTTCAGGCTTTTGTGGAGGATGCACTTTCTCTTCTGGGACAACCTCTTTGGGAGCCTCAGGCACTTTGAAGATATTAATATTTTTACATTTAGGAGTTATAGGAATTAGTACAAACAGGAAACACGTTTATACAGGAAAATGTAATTTTCCAAATCTCTAAGCTTCCAGCAGCATATACCTTCATCACGAGGGCCTTCAGGCTTTTTATGAGGAAACTCATGTGCTTTCTTTTCAGGGAGAATTTCTTGAGGTGTTTCAGGCACTTTAAGAAATTAGTATATTAACATTAATGTTATGAAGATCACTAGGAACAGGCAGAGATTTTCAGGACTATGAGAGCTATTTCTTCTAGAGCCTGAGGGCATGGTAACTGGTACCTTGAACTGATGGAGGTGCTCTTTTTTTGGAAGGAACTCTCTTTGCAGGAACAACTTCTTGAGGAGCTTCAGTCTCTTTAAAGATATTAGTATTTCACATTTAAAAGTTAAAATGATTAATAAAGAACAGTAACCACAATAAGCTAGCAAACACGGTTTTCTAGAAGTCTCTTCTCTCCTCTATTCTCTACTTGCCCCATGCACCACCTAAGTCTAATGGCTTAGTGGGATCCTGGAGCAGAGAACTCACCCCTTCTCCAGCACCTAGCTGAGTATCTGTGAGACTGTAGACCCTCCTTACTAAATATTTGTTGAAGGAGTACTTTTATTTGGAGGGTTTTCTGTTTGATAAGTACAACCACAAATACTTTCTTTTGTGAGGATGCTTTAAAGAGATTAGTAGGTATAGGAGTTATGAAGAATATTAGAAACACACAATTTTAAGAGCCAAGGACAGATAATTTCTTCTTCAGGATCTGTGCAGAAATGACATATACCTTTCTTAGGCAGAGGTTCTGGCTCTTCAGGAACATCCTCAAATACTTGCATATCAGGAGTCACTTCTTTCATAGCTTCTGGTGCTTTGAAGATATTAGTATTATACTTAGAGATTAAGGGATCAGTGGAGACATTAGTCACATGAACTGAATCTAAGAGATTTTTATGGCTACAAGGGTGCTTCCTTCAAGAATTAGATGAGGGATAAAGTATTGAGGAAAGGAATCAGGTCTTATTTGTCTTTGCTTATTATTCCCCAGCTCACTAGCACCATGCACATAATAGGCATTAATGAGATAAATGGAGGAAAGAGTGACAGAATGAATGATACCTTTAGTGGAAGGTATTTCAATTTCAGGGGGAACAGCCATGGGTGTTTCCTTTACGGGGACAACTTCTTGAGGAGATTCAGGCACTTTAAAGAGATTAATTCATTGTACTTCAGAGTGATGAAGAGCAATGAGGAATTTTACTCATAACTCCACCTACAGTAATGCTGCAGGCTGCCAGACCTCCCTGCTCCTCGAATCTGATTCTTTGGTGATATTAATAATTTAAATATTTGATTATCAGGAGCTGTTTTCTTGGTTACCTCAAGCACTATCAATATTAGTAATTTTATTTCTTGGAATGGCAGATGTATAGAAAATTAGACCATAGAAAAGTAGCTTCAAGTGAAAAAAATGAATTTTTAAATTAATTAACAATGTATCTTTAGCTGTTGGTCAGAGGAGAGCAAAATAGCTTCTTTCTCATCTGGATTGGCTTCATTTTGTAGCCTCACTTTCACAAGGTGTTTGTTTCTCAAATATAGCAGACAGGAGAACGACCCCGTGATTCTGGACTGAGAAAACAACGTCAATGTGTTTAAACAGTCTTAAAATTACCTAAATTGTTATCCTGGATGTTTAAAAATATCTCATCTTTGGATTTACTTAAACTATTCAAAATGGAAAAATATAGGACTCTTTAAAAGTAAAAGACAATGAGAAGAGCTACTATGTATTCAGAGCAGAATTCCAGCTTTAACTGGTTTTGGGTTTAACTGCTTTGGTTTTAGAAGACTCTCAGGTGGAGATAATAAAACCAATAGACTAGTTCCACATTAAGTTTCATATTTTTTCTGTAAGTAATGGTTGTCTGAAAATATTTCTCTAATATTTAAGTTTTATGGGAAATAAGTTATTTCAAATTTATATGCTTTTTTTTTTTTTTTTTTTGGTAGTAAGTTTATCTTACTAGAAAAGCAATTCCAACAGGCAGTTATAGTATGTTCTGGAGTTTCAGACCCATGGAGAGTTGAATTACTGACTTATATAGCCAAACATCTCTGTCATTTGATGATGCTGATTTCTGCATTAAAGCAGGCGTGTTGAGCTAGTTCAATCTAATTTTGAGGATATAAATGTTATAAATGGTCTCACATAGATTTTTCCCTAGCTATTCTGATTTTTATTTTTGTGGACACACTAATGGCTGTTTCCTATTGAAGAACCTGTCTGGGTTATATCTGCTCATTATATGTATACATATTTTCCCTGGAGACTGCAAAGACAAATTTGTAGCCCAACCACTTCCCGTTTATATAAGTCAAAGACATTCCCCCTCTTTTTTCTCTTAAATGACTCATGGGACATGTATATACCCAATCAAACCTCCGCTCTGGGGCACCCGCTTCTCTGAAATGACCCCTTTGCAGCTTCTGGGGCTTTCCAGATATTAGTATTTTTACATATGTTAAGTACAGCTATAATCATGAGATGAGCAAGTCGATTTTCTTCTGGCTTATACCTTTTGGCGATTGTGCCTTTCTTCTCCTAGCAGCAGAAGCTGGCCTCTCTGGAACATCTGCTTCATAGACTTCCATCTCTTTAAAGATATTAGTAGGTTTTAGTTGAGAAAGACAAAGACATGAAGACATGGCATATTAAGAAAGGGATATTAACAGAGGTTGTAACTTTAAATTCAAATGTTAACTTTTGTTTAGATAGTTTATCTTTGTACATTGATTGGGACTTTTGGGGGGGAACATCATAATTTCTCATCTTGGGTATATTAGGTGCTCTAAACATATTAGTCTTTCGGCATTAAAGGCAATGAGAATCTAGACAAAACATTAAAATTATTTTGTAGACTGAAGAAGAATTTGCTTATTTAGATTTTCATAACTTGGAAGATACTTTGAAATTTTGGGTGTTCCCCTCAGGTAACTCTACCACTGGGAAAACTTCCCTGGTTGTATCAGGTTCTTTAAATATATTAGTAGAATTACACTTAGAACTTATATAAACAGTGAATTGTACAGCATGCAGTTTTTGAGTCTTGAAGCCAAAGATATTCATCCAAGTTCAATGTTGTTGAAATATACCTTTAGTTGCTGGTGTTTCTCTCTTTTTAGGAATAGTCACATATATTTTGTCCTCTGGAACAACTTTCTTAGGTAGTTCAGGCACTTAAAAGATATGAGTATAGTTACATTTATAAATAGTGAAGTAAATATTGAGATTTAAAATGAGCCATAAATAAATAGTCTTCAGACGGGGTCTTTAGTATTATATACCTTTTGCTAGTTTGGTTTTTGTCTTTTGAGGATGAGTCACAAGTACTTTTTCTTCTAGGGCTGATTCCTCAGTTTCTTCATAAACTTTAAAGATATTAGTATTTATACAATTAGTTTCACTTCAAAGGGGATGAAGAACAGTATTAAGAAAAACAAAACACACAGTCATCACTTGGATTACCAGTTGTACTTAGACAAAAATTAGAGAAAATAACACATTAGCTGTGAAAAAGCCTCATTTCCATTTTTATGACATAGATTCTCAGCATTTCTTTATAAATATGATGATAAAATTGAGGAATTCATTAGCAAGGGAATATACAGTCATTCTGTTTTTTTCTGTAGTTATTTACTGGTAAAATTTTTCCTATGGCCTTTAGTTTGTATGGTTTTGTTCATAGAGAACAGGATCAATGTTGAGTTACACAAAGAATTCTTCTATATTTAACCTATTGAAAATTCATGTAAGCCTTTTTCTTTCCCAAGAACCTAGTTATCTATATTTTTAAACACCATCTAGTTTATAGTTTCATAATTTAGTATTAATGTGAAAATTATTCATATGAAAATCATTTAGGAATTAAAATTAAAAAATTAAATATTTAAAAAATAAGGCAAATGAAGGAAATAAAGATTCCTCCAGCTCTTAGAAAGGAAGAGTGAATGATAAATAACCAAACTCAAGGATAGAAAGGGTATTCAAAGGAGGGAGTCAGTATATATTTTTATCCCAACCTAGAATTACAGGGTGACCAAAAATTGGGTTTAAACAGAAAATATTTTAGATTAAAATGAAAGGAAGAATATCTTGACTACTGATATTTTACTGCTCAGATTATTGAACAGTATTATACTCAAAATATGTTATAATTGAAATAATAAAATATTTATTATTTTATTTTATTCCTCAAATTATTTAGTTATAATTTTGCATGAAAGCTAATTTGAAAAATGGCTTGAGATTCTCTTGGGGTTCTAATGGTTGTGTAAATCTATGGTCATTGCCAAATGAGCAATATTGCCAAAATATTTCTAGAAATTTTTTGAAAAGTAAAAACACAATAATAGTGGAGCATTTTGATTCTATATAAACCAATTAAAATATTATTGTGAAGTTAGTTACTTCATAGTCTGGGAAAATAAATTGTTTCAAAGCAGCAGACATATGTACATATAACAGATTTAATAAGACAGGACAACAGATTCAACAGGACAAATGACTTTTCTAAACTCAGACAATGTTATAAGACTATATTTTTTAAATTGGTGAGGAAATATCTCTGAAGCTAATAGCCATTCAAATTAATTTTAACTTTAATTCAAATTTAATTTTAGCCAAATATTTTTGGCATGTTGGGGTTTTATAAGATATTAGTGTATTTATTTTTAAAAGCTATGCAGACAAACACAAATGAAACCCAAAAGAACCACAGATTTTTCTACACTCACTGTACATGGTTGTGTCTTCAGGAAGAACTATAGGTGATGTTTCTTCCAGAATACTCTTAGGCACCTCAGGAACTTCAAAGATATTAGTATATTAATTGTTATGTATGACAACATAAGATATTAAGAATATAAAGAAACAAAATACACAGATTTAACCTCACATACATTCACTTTAAACCATGAATAACTAAACAAAGAGTTATTTCACGTTGTGATTAGTGTCAGTATATACCTTTAGCTGGTGGCATTTCAGGCTTTTTAGGAACAGCTTCATGAAACTTTTCTTCTGGAACAATTTTCTTGGGTACTTCAGGTGCTTTAAAGATATTTGATTGTTTTATTTTTAAGAATGTCATAATTGGGTATAAAATATCAAGGCAAAAATGGAGCATCTAACAAGAAGGCCAAAAATTCCAAAATAAGTCAGCTAACCACTCAGGCAATGCATCTGTCTAGATTGCCTTGTGCTGAGCTCTGCGTTTGTCCTAACGGAAACACCCTGCCCTTTGGGGAGAGCAGCATTGTCTATTGTAATTTGGAACATGTTTATTTGTTCCCAGAACTACTTGACAATAGCTTCCAAAATAAATTATTTTTGAAAAAGAAGTTGAGGGGTCAACAGTGTTTAATTAATTATTGCTTAAGAAGAAGACCAAACAAACTTTCAGGTGAGGCCTTTGTTCCCAGAGGGAAGTTCATGTTATAGAACATAAATTGAAGTTTACATCACTTAGTTATATTGTGGCTTTGAGGAGAGAATGAGCTCTCTCTCTTCTCCATACATAGTATGTGAACAAAAGAGGCTTTTGTATTAGTGGTGAAGTTGGCAGAGTCAGGTACCTTTAGCCGGTGGGAATTTGGGCTCTTCGGGAACATGTACTTTTTCTTCTACCACAGCTTTCTTGGGTGCTTCAGGTACTTTAAAGACAGTAGTAATACTTTCTTTTACTTTTAAACATTCATAAAGATTTTTAGCCAGCAGAGCATAAGAGAAATGTGAACACAGAACATAACAATATAAAGTACGGACATCACTTTACCAAATACATTACAGTATGTAATGAAAGTTAAATTTTGATAAGAAATACAACAACAAATCCAGGGGTGTTTCCCATGTTAGAACTTAAGAAAAATGAACAGGACACCTTCAGTTGGGGCTGTTTTTGCTTGTTTTGGTGACACAATCGGTACTTTCTTTTCGGTAACAATGTCTTAAATGCTTCACTGATTTTAAAGATGTAAGTATGTATTAGTCATTAGATCATTAGACATTGTTTTTTATTTCTGTTGTGAAATTCAAGAAGTTTACAAAAATGAACAAAGCAAGGACATTAAAAGCATAGTTACTATATATTTATATTTACTAGTTTATTAAAATTAATAACAAGAAAACAGAGATTTATCAATAAGCGCATTAGTGACTATATGATCAAGTGCTACCAAAGAAGGAAATGTGGGGTCACTATTTGGTTAATAGAGACATTTGCTCTGGGTATTTTAGGTATAACAACAGCAACTCCTCTTTTGATACTTCCTTTGTACCCTCACCCACTCTCAAGATATTTAGTTTGCTTTAAAAATTATCAAAACCCAAAACACAGAAGAAAAACATCAAGCAGAATGTGAACTTGTAAAACAACCAAGGTGCTACTATATGTACAATTAGTAAGTGACTTTTTGCCAATGAAATACCTTTAGCTGGTGGCTCCTTTCGAGGAACAACTTTAATGGATGGTTTTTTTGGAGGCATGATTTTCTCAGATATCTCAGGCCCTTCAAAGATATTAGTATTTTGCTTTAGAAAGAACTCTTGAAGTATTATGGAACATTACTATCAAAGTTAGTACAACGAAGGCTAATAAATGCTTTATGTTTTTGAATTTATATAACACGTACTTCAAAAAAAAAAAGACTTGGTTTTACTAAATTTCACCTACATCATATATTTACTATGTATATTATGCACACATACACATTCCCTCATATCACACACACATTATTAATTTGTGCAAGGTCTGGAGTGGTGCTGCAAAGAATTATTTGTATTATGATTTATCTTCAGACTATACTAGAATGCAGGTACTGTTACCAACATTTCATTTACTTCCTTAATGTTATATTGCTAATGAAAATTGGTGCAAGCTTTTGATAAGTAATTATCAGTTTAGAAACAGTTGGCTGAAATGTTAACAAAGCAATGGTTGCTTTGCCTGAAAATTCCTCAGTGAACTGAGGAGCTTCTTTTTAACTCAACTGATGACATGGTCAGTCATTTTGATATCTGTAATGATCATGTAACGTTTTTAGTTGGATTTAAAACAGAATCCATAAATTTATATGGTGACCTCCTTAGATAAGTAGATATCAACTACTATCTTTTCTGCTAAAATGACACTCTGTGTGGTTAATCTCTATACTGATCTTTGTATTTCATGATTCTAACTTGGAAAATAAGTGGGTTTCTAGTGTTCCAAACTGAACATGAAATGTACTTAAAAGAAAAAGTTAGAACGAGATATGACAATTTGCAATATCTGCAGAATTCCCCTATACCTTTCAGTGGAGCTTTGGGTTTTTCATATACTTCCACTTCTTCAGCTTCTAAAAATTTGATCGCCCTATGTGTTTCTTCAACTTTGTGTACTTCTTCAAATCTATGTTCTTTGACTTTGATAAATTCTTCTACTTCATGGAACTCTTCTTCTTCAAAATATTCTTCAACTTCATGGAACTCTTCTTCTTCAAAAGCTTCTTCCACTTGGGCTTCCACCACTTCTACTTCTGTTCTTTCTTTTACTACTTCCTCTTTGTGGAAGGCAATGGATATTTTTTCTTCAAAGACAGTCCTCCCTGAAAGAGCATCTTTTTTAAGAGATTTTTTTGAATACAGAAGAAATGAAGATGTTAATTCAAGATATAAAATAAAAATAACAGGAAAAAAGGCTTTCATGCAACAATACATGAAAATCAAAGATTTTTCCCAAAATACCTTTAGCTGGGGGAACCACTTCTTTTTTAGGAACAGGGACTTTCTTTTCTGGAATTTTCTTTTCTGGCACTTTCTTTTGTACTTCAGGCACTTTAAAAATATAGTTTTAATATTTAGGACTATTAAGAGCAAGTTTTTATAGGCAAAGACATCAAAAACAATCAAGACACAAAGACATGAAACATAAGAGTCTCAATAATAAAAGATTAAAAGGAAGTTCAGGTTTTAAAAGAGAAGATGTACCTTTGGCTGGAGGTGCCTCTTTTTTCTGAACAGGAACAGGTACTTTTTCCTCAGGAACCTTCTTTGGCACTTTAAAGATATTAGGCATCTCAGTCAATTGACAATACTCAATAGTAAACACGAGTAACAACATCAGAAACAACACCAACAGTAACCACAGTCTAAGAAGGCACTCTGTACTCTAGACACCTCTGTGACAGGAAATAAAGATATTTTCCCAAATCACTCATTCATGCTAGTCATACCTGTAGAAGAAACTATGTCTACAAGGAAACTATGCTGGTTCTATTTTTTTAACAGCAACAATTACCAATATTGGGCATACTGCTACTATTTTTTATTTGATGAAGACTATTTTTTTTTCCTTTTTAAGGCTTGACATAGGTGTCATATTCTGTTGGACACTATTATATCTGCTAAGAATGTCTACTGTGGTGGGGGGAGCATAATGTTATCTATTAACAGCATTAATGAAGCATAAACTTAGTGAGAATGTGACAAAAAATAAGACATTTTGTAATAATCTTGAATGCTTAGGTCAAATATTGCCAAAAGGACATGAAGTTAATTAAAATAGTTATTACTTAAGCTTTGAACACATTTCCCCTATAAAATAATATATTAGGCATAATTATTATAATAATTACATGAGAAAACCTTTTTTATGTAATGGAATAGAATCTATGAGTGGAATGTGGGGAAGAAGGATTCATTGTTATGTATCTAAATGCAGCAAAACATACCATTAACATTAAAATGCTCAGCTATTTAAACTTAGAAACTTCTATAATAATTTATACACATACACCCATACTCATCCATTAACATCCTGAAAAAGGCTAAAAAAATGGAATGAGTTATATTTTTACTAGTCCTTACTCAATTTCATAAGTTGGCTACTTAAATGACTCAAAGAAACAGTGAAAGAAGATACTGTGTTTTAAAAAAGAAAACTAATGGAATTTAAAGGTATTATTAATTGGTATTGGCTATACCTTTAGATGGTGGTGCCTCCACTTTTTTAGGAGCAGGAGTGGGTGCTTCAGGTACTGCTTTCTTAACCACTTTAGGTGCTTAAAAGATATTTTATGGACATTTTGAAAATGACATGCAATGAACGGGACAACTCCCACATACCACCCTCCCAACAAAACATTGATTTATTTAAAAAAGATATTAGCAACCTAAATGTTAATTTTTCTATATGGAGTAGCAACTCTAAAGGTGGGAAGGACAGTAACTGGAAATCCTCTAAGGAAACATAACATCAATTATACAGAAGATTTTCATGGTCTTTAGGAATAAGAGGGTAAAAATTATTCTAAAAAGGGGACACCACAGAAATACATTTTCCCTCATCTTAATATTGTAGAAAAAAATTAAGGATTGAGAACTAGAGGAAATTATCACAATAGGAGCTAGCCAGAAAAAAAAATTTAAAGCGCCAATAACATAAAAGTGATCTCTCACTCTCATTGTATTGCAGTTTCAGTAGAAAAAGTTGAGGGAGGGGAGGAAGGGACACAAAGCTTCAAGTGCCAGTAATAACTCATGTTGAATTTATCACTGATATAAGAAAAGTATAGTGATGAGAGGTGGATAAAGACAAATTCTGAGATAGATTAGGAACGTGCTGTCTTTTCATCGTCCAGCCCATGAAAGCAGCTGTACCTTTAGGGGGCAGCACCTCCTCAACCTCCTCTACGCTAGGCGGTTCTTCTGGGATCTCTTCTTCTGGAACAGGCTCTTCAGGCTCCTCATACACTTTAAAAAGATGATTTTTTGATAAATCTTTTTTTTTTTTTTTTTACCTTTTGAATGTTAGACTAAAATGATACATCTGAAAACTGAAGTTGCCTGACCAGTATAAGTAACTCATAGCTCAGCCTGAAGAAGTGTGTAAAAACTCACTAGTCTTTGAAAAAAAGCCACTGGGTCTTTGAAATATGTGAGGCCCTTCCCAGAGTTTTAGAATTAGAAAGGACCTCAGAGAAAATTTAGTTAAAATTATTATCATTTATTTTTAATTGGGTAGACTTGTTTGAAGTTAAATATTCACTTTGGGGTGGAAGTTAGATTTTCTTCAATTGTTACTCAGGCTTAACTGGAATGTCTCTTGGACACATTTATCCCACAATCGCCAACCAAGTAATTTGATGACAAATGCCATGACAAATACAGTTTCCCTTCAAAGATTCTTATTGAAATAAAACAAGCAATAAACAAACAGACAAACAGGCTAAGCATTTAAGAAAAGAGATGCCATTGGTTTTCATTTTCCTGCATAATTTCTATTAGGTAAATAATAATTACTTGTAGAGTCTGAATGTATTTATTTTCTAGAGTGAAATGCACATTTAGTGCCTTCAAATATTATACAATCATAAGACAATGATGACTTTGGAAATGTTATTTTCTCAGAAAGTCATCTACCTTCATCTGGTGGAACTTCCTCTTCTTTAGGGGGAATGATTCGTCGTTCTTCTACTTTCTTAGGTACCTCAGGAACTTAAAAGATATTGATTGATTTAGGCATTTATGATGCAAAACCCAAAGAAGAGTACATAAAAACCAAGTTTTCTGTTTTTCAGTGCAAGAGAGTAAATATCAGAATGCACATGCACAAGGTGAAACATTGACAAAACAGTTACAGAGACAAAAAATAAAGAGGTTATGGTTTAAGATGAAGATTCTAAAGAGATATTCTTTTACCATTGGAGCCTCTACTTTTTTTTTTTAAGAACAGTGGTACTTTAGGGACTGGTTTCTTAATTACTTCTGGCTTTTTAAAGATATATGACTTTAGTATTTTTATTTTTAGAAACAACATACATAGAGAATCAAGACAAAATACATTAAAACACAAAGTGGAAAAACTGACAGAGTACAAACATGGGTGCAACTGAGTCACACATGACGAGTGCAAATGATGGCCCACATGATGCAGACTTTTATGTGGAACACCCTACGCGGACAGCAGCACAGTTCAACACCGGCACAGCAAACACAGCCCTGTTTCGGGTGATGTACCTTTGGTGGGAGGAGCCACTGCTTTCTTAAGACCAGGAGGAGGCACCTTCTTTTCTGGTTCATGTTTCTTAAGCACCACAGGCACTTTAAAGATATTATTTTATTTTGTAATTTCAGTTTCACAAACACCGTGGCAACGGACACAACAACAGCAAAGTTATTAACAAATACTGGAACAGGACATTTGGACTTTGTACAGGTGGTGGAAAGAAATGGCAGTGTCTAATTTGCTTGGGAACAGCAGTACCTGAGGCAGGGGGAGCTTCCTCTTTCTTAGGAATGACCACTTTCTTCTCTGGTACTTTCTTCTTAAGCTCAGGCACTTTAAAGACATCATTTCATGATAAGAATATTGTGAGGGACAAAAAAGAGAGAACACAAGAAGTGCACACACAGAAAGACCAACACGCAACACTCGCTTCGGGTAGTGATATAATGCAAGGCAGGAGTCCAAATGTTATGATAGGATTAGGTTTTGTAGAGCAAGGGATCAGCAACCTATTTGAGTATCAGATAGCATATGAGGTCATGCTATCCATTTAAATATCACTAGTAATTTATGAAATCAATATTCATAAAGTATTTCTGAACCCTTGAGATCCAATAAAAGGCCCTGGCTGGTGTGGCTCAGTGGATTGAGCGCTGGTCTGCAAACTAGAGGGTCACTAGTTTGATTCCCCGTCAGGGCACATGCCTGGGTTGGGGGGTGTGAGAGGCAACCGATTGATGTTTCTCTCCCTTCCTTGCCCTCTCTCTACAAATAGGTAAATAAAATCTTTAAAAAAAAAAAAGAAATCCAGTAAAAGATCAGCTTTACCATTTCATTGATTATATGACAATTTAGCCTGGTGGAGAGGTTATGCTTATTTGAAGTAGTGGTGCCGTGATCTTTGGCACAAAGTGTAATTAAACTTTAAGGCATACGTATAGTCATTTTGTCCTGTACCATGAGCTGATTGAATTCGTTAAATCTGAATACTATTTATTCAGTGATAGAGTAGTTGTGCATACCTTACTTTATTTTATCCTCACAATAACATCTGAGCCCACTAAGACTGATAGTAGTATCCCCATTACAGATAAGAGGGGCTTGAGGATCAGATTGGCTAAAGGTTTTCTCAGGGTAGCACAGCAAACATGAAGACAAAAGACACGGCTAAAATAAAAACCTACTTGTCTACCATTTACATGTATATGTCAGAAGATATGAGATATTCAGTATTTTGATAAATACATAATCTTTTTCCTTTTCATCCTAATGCTAAAAAGGCACTTAATATAAATAGTTGAAGGATGAAATTTAGCAAGATTTTTTTTACCATATTATTCAGGTATCTTTTTTGTGTAGATAATTTATCATTGCAAAATATTTATACAGCTTTGAATCCAATGAAAAGTGGATATCAGTGTTCCTGACCATTTTTAGAAGTAAAAATGTGACTATTTTATAAATGTAGTATTTTTTCTAAAACCCAGTTCCACCAGAATTTTTGTGGTGAGGCTAAAAATGATGATCATGTCTTCACTTTGGGGAGGTATACCTTTGGGTGGTGAAGGTTCCACTTTTTTAGGAGCGGGAACTGGGACTTTCTTCTCAGGTTTCTTTGGCACTTCAGGCACTTAAAAACATTCATTTTAAGACATTAAAAAATCACATGTACAGTATTGTATATATAACAAAAAGATAAGTGAGAATAAAACCACAAAAAAGTAAATGACATTTCATATCATGAAATTTGAAAAGACATTCAGATAATTGACAAGAGACAAATACACAAGACAGACACACAGAAATAAGAGCACACGGGTATGGAATGTTTTCTAAGATTTAGATGGTAGACAACATAGAGAGTAAAGCATTATAGATAAAATTGGAGACGAACAAAAAGATGGAAAGACAAAATTCAACACAAAAGAGGTCTTGGTGACTCCAAAAGAGCTGCTATACCTCGTCGTGTAGGTACTGGCACCTTGGGTTTAACTTCTGGAAGAACTTCCTCTTCTTCAGGTACAACTTCTTCCTCAGGTACAAATTCTTCTTCCTCAGGTACAAATTCTTCCTCCTCAGAAGGAACTTCTTCCTCTTCCTCAGGAGGAACTTCTTCTTCCTCAGGAGGAACTTCCTCTTCTGAAAGAATTTCTTCTTCCTCAGGTAAAATTTCCTCTTCAGGAGGAATTTCTTCTTCAAATGGAACTTCCTCTTCCCGAGGTAGAGTTATAGGAACTGGAACTGCCTCACGTTTCTTGGGCACTTTAAAGATATTTATTCAACCATACAAGAATCATTTTGATGTACAATATTCATAACAATGGGACAACATGAAAAGCGAATATTTTGTGTTCATAGAGCATCAACTGACATCAAAGTAAATGTCACCAAGCATTAATTATAATTAGTGAAGCTATATAATTCCAGTTAGTTTTCCTTTTTGGCCTGGCTCTCTTAGAGGTCAATATACCTTTGGGTGGTGGAGCTTCCACTTTTTTCAGAACAGGTGTTGGTTTCTTTTCTTCTGGAATGAGCTTCTTGGATACCCCTGGCACTTTAAAGATATTATTTGTCTTTAATAATGTGTTCTTTTATATGTCTTAGTGCAATAGACATGAAAAAGAATCACAAAACATCTGATTTTTACATTTTAAATAAGTCAGTTTTTAAAAACATGTAATTTATGGGGGAATTCATATGTAAACATACATAAATATAAAATACAAGTTTTTTTGCTAGGTACCTTTTGCAGGTGGAGCCTCTACTTTCTCGGGAACAGGAACAGGCACCTTCTTCTCAGGCACAGGCTTCTTGGGCACTTCTGGCACTTTAAAGAAATGGTTTAGAGAAAAATTTTACATAACATCAAATTTTGAGTCCACGTATAGTCTCAAAAAGATTAAGGTAAGGTAATAAAAATATAACCAAGGTATTTCAAGAAGCATTTTATCCTTAAAATAAAATCTTTTCTTTTCCATAAAGGAATATTACAGTGTTGTATCCGCATAGAATTGAACCAATTAATTTTTACTCATATGCAAATGTGGAATAAAAAAATTTGCAACATTGCAAGTTCATGTACCTTTGGCAGGTGGCGGAGCTTCCACCTTTTTGGGAACTGGTACAGGCGCTTTCTCCTCTAGTACAGGTTTCTTGGGTACTTCAGAAACTTTAAAGACATCGAATAGGGTTAGTGTCTAGTTATTTACCCATAGAGAAGAACCCAGCCATTTCAGGACTTAATTGAAGCATCATAGATATTCTAACAATTTCATTATAAGATTGAAAACAATAACAGCCACAAACAAAGGAATTCACAAAAATAAAAATAAACGACAACACTGAAAAAACAAAGACTGGTAATAAAGACAACACATAATACCTAGCAGATGGTGATTTTTGTCCATTTTGGTGTTATAATAAGAATCTATTTTGCACTAAGAACTTTCCGCTAAAGAGGAGGAACCAAGCATTAAGCATCGGCATGCTTCAATGGCAAAATTCAGAGATAGATGCATGGTAAACTGCTTCTATAACCCATTGGGGGGTCCTTGCATTATCATTAATATTGTTAATATCATCATGGGGAAAGGACTGATACAGCTCATGAACTTATACTACGTGAGTAAATTACTACATTATCCCTCTGTTGGACTACAAGAGATGTACCTTTAGCTGGTGGGACCTTCTCTTTTTTAGAAATGGGCACAGGAACTTTCTCCTCTGGCTTCTTAGGAATCTCAGGAACTTTAAAGATATTGTTTATTGGTAAGTTCAAACTACTAATAACAACACATCCATACAAAGCACAGTTAACATTTCTAACAACAGAAAGCAGCACACATAAGGTTTTGAAATCAGAAGATAGTCAATTATTTATATGCAGATTAAGGCTTTTATATGTCCATGATATGAATGAGGGTATACCTTTTGCTGGTGGGGCTTCCTTCTTTTTGGGAACAGGAACAGGTTTCTTCTCTGGAACAGGTTTCTTGGGTACCTCAGGCACTTTAAAGATATTATTAAGAATTTTGGAAATGTTGCAAAAAGATATAAAATATAAAAAAAAAACTGCAGAGATCATACTTCAGCATCTAAAAGTGTCTGTTTGTAAAATAAACAGAATTGGTTGCCTGTGCTAGTAAACCCCGGAATCTGACCCAACTAGACACTCAAACTCCGAAGATGCTGCCGTGCGCCCCTTTGCAGGAGATGTGATCTACCTTTGACAGGAATCACTGGCACCACTTCTTCTTCAACTGTGAGCTGCTCTTCTTCGTGAAAGTACTCCTCTTCTTCATGGATGTACTCCTCTTCTTCTTGGACGTATTCTTCTTCAAAATATTCCTCTTCTTGGGTTACAACTTCCTCTTCAAAGCCAGTCTCTTCTGGTTCTGGTCTTTTAGGTACTTCTGGCACTTTAAAGATATTAGTTTTAGGTTGGATATTTTCCAATTTCTCAACAAAGTTAAGACATGTTAGGAACATAACCATTTGTAGCAGAAGAAAGAACAGGCTCTCCCTTTCACACAGAAGAAATTTGCACATAGAACTGAACATAAATTTCAACCAAAGAAGACAAACAACACATTAAAAAGAGTGGTATTAAGTACCTTTAACAGGTGCTGCTACTTCTTTTTTAGTAACGAGCACTTTTTCTTCTGTGACAACCCTCTTGGGCTTCATGGGCACTTGAAATATTAAGTATAAGGAAATTTTAATGTAAGAAACAGGACATGAACAATGGTGTGGGGATTGCCTGAGGGAGTGGGGTGGTGCCAGGTGGGGGCGGACAAAGGGGAGAAAATTGGGACAACTATCATACCATCATTAATAAAATATAATAATTTTTAAAAAAGAGTATGGATAATAGTAAAATGTAGCAAAATAATTTGGGAGAAAAAAAAGAAGGAAACAGGCCACCTAGCCAGTGCTTGCTTTGTTGTTCTTCTGCAAGTGCCTTTGATGTGAACGATATGCAATAGTTCATCTATAAAAACTGTATATGTGCCATGGAAACAATCCTGAACCTCCTTGGGTTAAAAACAGACAGAAGCACTCAAGTAAGTCTGAGGTAGCAGAGTCCAAGTGAGAAATCACGCTGAGTGTTCAGGTATCTCTGCCTGTAGGAACTTTCCTTTACTGAAATGCTAAATTCTAGATAAGTATACTTTCTGAAATTGTAGAGAAGTTACTTCACACTTAGTAAAAAGCAGGAGAAAAATTACTAGACACTGAGTTAACTTTTATTTTTAATCTTCAAAATGACTTTAGAATGAATGAACAGTTATTAAACTGTGGTGAATACGGTCACATCATTCCATCAATTCAGACAAACCAGGAATGTGCCGAATGGTCACTGACTTGAAACCCAGACATTCTATTTTCTGTAGACTGCGGCCACATGGCAGGACAGTCTCTGCATGAAAGGCTGTGGATCTATTTTGAAGTAACTTTTTCTTTTAAAGGTAGCATTGTCTTCTTATCCTGTATTTACAGATTTTTAGCTCCAATACTCTCCAAATAAGTAATTTAAAAGGCACACAGCAACGAAATAAAGTAAAACATAGCTGCCCTTGTTTTATAAGAGACATTGTAAAAGACCAGTCTAAGAAGGAAATTATTATACCTTTAACAGCTGGTTCAGTCACTTGTTCTTTTTCACGTTTGGTAATTGAAATGCGGATTTTTTCCTCAACAACTTTCTTTGACTCTTCAGCCACTTTAAAGATATTAATTATGGAAGAGCATTAAAACCAACCACACAAATATAGTATAAATAAAAATACACGAAAACAGAAATGTAAGAACCAAGAATACAACAAAACATTTAGTAAAAACAAAGAACAGCAGACAAGGCAGTAAATCACATTTACAGAACAAGAATAACGAGGGAGTTTTGGGGAGTTACTACTGCGCAAAGTACCTTTGGGTGGTAGAGGTTTGAGTTTCTTAGGAATGGGCACCGGTACTTTTTCTTCAGGGACAGCTTTCTTCAGAACTATCAATATTTAAAATACCAATATTAACAGATTTAAAAACCTGAACCTGATTTCTCAAGAGAGGTAAGAATAAAAAGTTAAGAAACACGAAGTACAACATAGCATCCCCATAAACACACACAATTCATACAATTTCACCTCAACAGGTATACGTAGTGTGACAGACAGGTAGGAAAGACAGGTCTCTTAGTACTGATGAAGTTTTTCTCACTCTACCTTTAGTGGGTGGAGCCTTTGGTTTGGTGGGAACCGGCTTTTCTTGGACAGGCTTTACAGGGATAGGCTTCTCGGGTTCTTTAAAAGTACATACAGGGTATTTAATGTTAGATTTGAGAGCATTAATAAAAAATTATTCCTTAAGTAGACTTAATACATTAAAGTAATATTGTCTTTTACCTACAGTGTAGCCATAGCCTCTGGAAGTGAGTGAGAATCAGAGGTCCAAGAAGAATAAGTTCTGAAAGACCTAAACCAGCTTATACTGCCCTTTCCTCCTTCCTATTTATTTCTGTTAGGTTATCGTAACTCTCTCTTACATGATAAAATTCTCACTTCACTTCAGGTAGACAAAATGATGGTTAAAACGTCTCTGTATAGTATTGGCTTTTAATGTTAGCCTCAAAACTACACAGAATACCTCAAAGTTAATCTCAGAAACAACAGAAATTAAGTGACATAACACTGACTCATTTCAAAGTTCCAATAGGAACTTATTCTTTGAGTAAAATAAATAAATTCTTTGGAGCCAAAATTATGTGCCTATAAATATGATCTCTGTGTTATAAAACTCAGCTGCTTGTAGTAGCCTTCTTCTCTGTCTTTACTTTTGCAGGCATCTTTGTTGAGTTGGATGATGGGAACCTGAGTCTAGTGTATTTTTCTCAGTAGCCTATCATGCTTAATCACAGCAAGTTTCAGAATGAGAAATATTCTGTTTTCGATCATGTATCAGTATGATCATGGGCACTTGAACATAAATTCCTAATCTTTCTGAGAAAAAAATGTAGTGACATTTACTATTTTGTGTGCAAACAAAAATGAGGTGGGCAATAGGTTATTCCAAACACCCAATCTAATAGTAACCATAAGATTATCATAGAGATTTTTTTTCTAGAAGTTATCCAAGAAAACAAATTTGAAGTTGTCAAAGAAAACAAAATTCTTTCCAAATTTCTTTCAGCATCCAAAATTGTATCCTGTTCTAATGGAATCGACATGTATCTAATGTGTTTTCAAGTTTGCAGTTTTGCTCCTACCTGTGATATATTCTTCCTGTTCTTTAGACTCTTCATAATGCTCAAGCTCACGTTCCTCATATTCTTCATATTGGTCATATTCTTCTGTTGGTTCATACTCCTCAAATTCTTTATAATCATATTCTTCATATTCTTCATATTCCTCTTCCCGTTGTACTGAAACAGTTTCTTCTTCCCGGGTGTAAGACCACTGTTTTTCTTCTGTTACAGTTACTTCTAGAATAATATTGACAACAGGCAGCATTTTAATTGAAGCCCATTTAGGCAAGAATGGCAATGCGTTTTATTTATTCCTGAGTTGTGGTCTCATGCACTGGTTATGGAAGACCCTGACTGTCCTTTGCTGATCAAGGTATTACAGAGCATACATTTGCTATTCATGATTTCAAATGTTAGATTCCCCACTCTTAGTCAACGATAAACCAATAAAGAATGGAGTCAAATTAGGAGCTAGCAGACAAAGAGCTATATAGTTTCAGCCTTCATCTTGTTATTTAGTCAAAGCACAATATACCTTTAGTGGGACGAGGTTCTATTTTTGGAACTTCAATGGATATCTTTTCTTCTTTCACAGCTCTTTTCCTGACTTCAGTCACTTTAAAAAGAGTAATTATTAAAAGTGAGTGGCAAGAGTTTGAATACACATATGTGTTAAGGGAAATTGCGTGTGAACAATCCAAGGACAAAGATGGCCCCAACCACGCTTGCTGCTCCACTTTTTTACTAAAATGGCAAGGACAACCAATAGATGTGGAAATAAACAGGATCTGATATACATATAAATACTGTTTTCTAAGTTACTTAATGCTTCAAAAACATTGAGTAACTTCTCAAGATCAAGTAGTATTTACAAGAGAGTTAAAAAAGGCAACTAGACAACATAAACAATGGCTATGAACCAAGCATGACACAAAAACTTGTGTTACATATACAGTTACTTCACCTTAGTTCTAAGGTGCATTTCCATGAGCTCTACTGGCACAATGTAGAAAATTCAAGATTTAAAAAAATTGTAATTTGTCAAAGATCATCATACAAAACAAACTCTTCAGCAGATGAGTTTAGTACAGACAAATAAAGACATAACAGAAGACAAGTACATTTTAAGGGAAAGTATCTACACACGTTTGGGGGAGCTTCACCTTTTTTTAAAAAAAGAAAGAAGAGGGAGTACTTTCTGGTATTAGAAATGCTTAGGTTTGAAGTGATATGAAGTAGTATATGCATATTTATGACATGTATTTAAAATGATTTTCCTAAGAATCTCAATTCCACTGGATTAGTGCCAATCTCTATATGCTTTTTTTGATTTCTGAAAAAGTCAGTATACCTTTTGCTGGTGGCACCTCCTCTTTTCTAGGTTTGAGTTTGAGAACTTTTTCTTCTGGAGCAGCTCTCTTGCGTTCCTCGGGCACTTTAAAGACAGATTTCACTTTAAAGAATTGTTTCCCTCATTCACACCACCAAAAGCAACTCAAATGTAATAGACATGACATTTTCATTACTTCAAACATAACACATCACCCATAGTAATCACAACAACAGCCAACCCCATAACCAGTATATGTGATAAAGAGAAAAGGGTAAGAACAATATTCTGTGCAGAAAAGGCTTCATGTACCTCTGGCTCTAGGAGGCTCTTCTTTTTTAGTTACAGCAACATGAACTTTTTCTTCCTGGGTAATTTGCATGTGCCTCTCAGTCACTTAAAAGATAATTTTAGGATTAGGGAGTTGTATTACTTAAAGTGGAATTAAAAAATATTAGCCAGAAAGTACTGTGGTTTTAGAATATAACAATTTACACACGAATTTTAACACCTTTTAACAAAGGTACACACGAATAAACTTCACATCAAGTAAGTAATACTTCACCCATAGACAAGGCAATAATACACCACTGCCACCGACATATACCAATAACCTCCATGTAAAAGATGTGACCCAAAGACAGCAGCAAGAGGACACAAGACAAGACAAGGTTCCAGCTTTTACGCTCGGAGATTTTGGTTACCTTTGGTAGGGGGAGGCTCTTCGATCTTAGCCACTTTTGGAGGGGCCCTTTTTTCAGGAATTGGTTTCTTTGGCTCTTCTGGCACTTAAAAGACATCAG
The DNA here is from genome assembly GCA_039655065.1 of Glossophaga mutica. NCBI lineage: Eukaryota > Metazoa > Chordata > Mammalia > Chiroptera > Phyllostomidae > Glossophaga > Glossophaga mutica. The sequence goes on along the minus strand of CM077306.1, from coordinate 46,085,256 downwards.
GCAACACAGTCAAACATACAATAGGCACACTTATTTTCTTGTTAATGTTATAAAAATTTGAAGAATGTGTCAATTTAAAGTTAAAAAACACAGGCATTATAGGAGAATAAAGTAAACCCCAATATACCTTCAGCTGGAGGCACCTTTTCCCTTTTAGGAACTGCAGTAAGAATTTTCTTTTCCAGCATAATTTTCTTAGGTGCTTCAGGAACTTCAGAAAGATTATGTGTAAAAATGTTAGCTTGAATTACAGAAGAAGCAACATCATTTGTGGGCAAAGAACTCACTTTTTGAAAAGATCACACGTTTGCACAAACATGTTTATACACATATGCTCACAATAATTTAGACAGTTAAATCAAAGACATTATTATAGCTATTAAGATCAATGGTATCACTTCTTTGTGAGAACTGTACCTTTAGCTGGTGGAGGTTCCTCTACCTTAGCAGGAATTTTTGGTTTTGGTACAATTTTCTTCTCATGCTTCTCAGGCACTTGAAAAGATTATAAAATACATTTGTAGAAATGTCTATATTTCTTTTTAATAAAAATGCAAGAAATCTTTTTATTTGGGCATAATATTTATCAACATTGGCAATACAGATAATACAGAACTACAAGAGGAGAAGGACAGGACACACAGAGCAAGAACTAATTCGAGAGTCGGAGTACCTTCGGCTGGTTCAGCTTCCACTCTCTTGGAAATGAAGTGCAGCTTTTCTTCTACAACATATTCCTCAGGCTCTTCTAACACTTTAAAGACATCGATTTTAAAGAAGGTAAGTTGTAGTGTTTTTTATGTTAAACTTTAGCTGTAATTTATTGCTCAAAGGGTAATTAAAATAGCAAAAGTTTGACATGTGCCAAATCCCTGGTTGTTACCATTTAAAATATGAATGAAGAACATTTCACTTAAAACATATGTATGTCTTAAAAATATGAGAAATAAGTCTCATTAACTTAATTTTCAGGTGTACCATAAAGATAATAATGCTTGTATTTACAGGAAGAACAGGACAAGTATAAGACATAAAGACAATTCTAGTGGCTTTTACGTATTTGAAGAATAGTTCCAAAAAACCAGAACACTCTAGAATCAAAGGCTATGGGACAGACACATATACTTGAGGAATCACAGATAAATTTACATGAAAGAAAAGACCTGCATCATGTATGAAAAAACTACTGAAGACTTGGAAACAAGATCTCCCCCACCCCCAGTTTTGTGGGGGCAAGTGTGGTAAAAGAGGCAGGCATCTTCACATGATTTTTGAGCCTGTGTGTATAAAGTTAATTATAGAATAGAGAACTGCAGTTACTAACATATATCTTTATACTAGAAGTAAATTTAACAGCTACCCAGCTGTTCTCTAAATCTTTTGGGTTTAATAAAAACATAAGAACTTCATAGAATGCTTTTTCCTCTTAACTAGAGTCTATAATACTAAAGGAAATTTATAATGCATAGTCAAAAACTAAAATCAGATTCATGCAATGAGAACTTCCTTTGCATACATGCTAGTTTGGTTTCCCAAACATTTCTAGAAGGGATGGGACCCTCTTTGAATCCATGCTCTACATCCTGGCCTCTCCTAGGAAACAAAAGGACTTGTAGGCTTCCTCTTGGGAATCATGGCCCATCTTGCTGTTCCAAGTCATTCCGTTAAGACTGTACATCTGAAATTCACATTGACTTTTCTCCCAAATAGAGTAGGGGTGGGGCAGTGTTCATTGGCTGGAGTTGCACTTGAGGGCATCTAAATATACAATTCTATTCATCTTTTCATTGGGGAAAAGAGTTAATTTGTTAAGAAACTCATTGATTTCTGTTTAAAGCAGAGCAACATTAGAACTTCCTTAGGAAAGTTCTTTTAGACATATAGCATTAGCCAGAATGCTGGACTTGATTGGTAAACCTAGTGGTGTCTTTATTCACTGAAAAGGTATCCCAGCACTGAAATAAATCTGCTTCTTCAAGCCTTAAGAAGCTAGAAAGAGGCCCTGGCTGGTGTGGCTCAGTGGACTGAGCTCGGGCTGTGAACCAAAGGGTCACGGTTGGATTCCCAGTCAAGGCACATGTCTGGGTTGCAGGCCAGGTCCCCAGTGGGGGCCATGTGAGAGGCAACCACACATTAATGTTTCTTTCCCTCTCTTTTTCTCTTCCTTCCCCTCTCACTAAAAATAAAGAAATAAAATATTAAAAAAAAAAAAAAAGAAACTAGAGAGAACTCTCATTCAGGTATGGGAACATGGGAACAACAAGTTAATCTAACCAAAGGTGTCACACAATTGGTTTCCCCAAACAGGAAAGATAGGAAAGCCCTATGTGTTCAGCACTTCACTCTCAAACATGGCCTTGGCTTCTGGAATGTTAAAAAAGGTATTTCTTATTAATTTAAAAACTGTGAGTCAAGATACATTAGTGAATTGTGCTATCAAAACTGTTTTATGTTACCCCTCTCTTAGAAATTAGACAACCAAAGTGCAGATTGTGCCAGTCCACCATGCTGAAGTCAAGTCCTGTCTGATGGAATGGTGAATGTATGTAGAGACACCTGCCCCATTAGTCACCTGTAAGTGTGAAGCCTTTCCCCACCCAAATAGCCAAGTAAGAGGATAGATAAGAAAGACATTGGGTGTGTATCTTAAGTAATGTTCCTGAATGTTGTATTCAGGAGATTACAGATCAGAAGATACATCTAATGAGGCCAGTAGATGTTCACTAAAATGTGTGACTTTTTGTTAATTGATTAACAATCTGTGAAAGAAAAAACTCATCAAGACTCCAGATTATGTCTAGCTTATTTAAATTGTTTACCTTCATATTCTGTAACTTCCACTTCCTCCTCCTCCTCCTCTCTTTCTTCTTCTCTATAAACTGAAATGGATACCCTTTCCTCTTCTTCTGAATAACTCCATTCCTCCTCAGCAGCTACTTTAAAAGATAAGATTTAATTTACATTCAGCCTCCTAAAATGCTGATAACAGACAGGTGTTCCCTACAGATGGATAATGGTTCTTCTGTCTGCTTAGAGTGTGGCTTCATAGTCCTTCCCCATTACAAGGAGGAGAGAGCTGATTTAAGGTAAAGGGACAGTATAGCTCGAGACTGAGAAGAATATTCAGATTATGTCCAAGTGGGGCCACTTTCACAATGGTCACATTTTCAGCACCCCATTCACTTCCTTAGAGTGATTCAGGACCAATGTAGACACGAAAGACTCAGGCTCAGAAGGCTATGACAAGTAGACAGTGATAAGAGCAACCTCTACAGTGAACACTCATATTTGGAAAGAAGAGAAGACTTCAAGGAAACGCACGCAGACTCCTTCTCCCCTCAGTTCTGATCATATACCTTCGTGCCGCACGACTTCCACTCTTTGAGGAACAGCCACGGAGAGTTTTTCTTCGGCAACACGTCTTTTTTCTTCTATGACCATTTTCTTAGAAACTTCAGCTTTAAGAAAGCATTGAGGTTGAAGTTTAAAAAATCAAGAATCTCAACAGTTCTCTCAAGAGTTTAGGGAAGATTTGCACGGTACAACATTTTCACCAGCAAAAGGGGAAAACAAGTTACAAACCATATCATGGGTACATATACACAGAAATTTCATGAGAGCGAAGACAAAGGGTCAGTACAAGATGACCACAAATAGGAAAAAGCAAGAATTCACAGGCTAGAAGATTTTTGTTAGAGGCTTGAGACAAACCCTACCTCGGGGAGGAGGAGCTTTCTTAGCTACAGGAACTGGAACGGAAACTTTCTCCTCGGGGACAGGTTTCTTAGGCAGAGCTGGCACTTTAAAAATAGGCACATTTAGAACATCAGTGTTGCCTCATCGAAGCCCAGCACAAAACACAGATAGAAACCCACAGTGCACTCATATCACAAAACTAACAAAACCACTGTTTGCCTTTAAATGTAATATTCTAAAGATGGTTCTTGGAAAGATGGAGAGACTATACCTTTTGCGGGTGGAGCTTCTTCCACTTTCTGAGGAATAAGTCTTTTTTCTTCGGGGACTTTCTTCTTTGGTATTTCTGGCACTTAAAGGATAGTATTTGATTTTAAAATTCTCAGGAAGGCAAAATAAATGAGCAACATAAAACAGGCAGACCCATTAAAGAAGACATGCAATTAAAGAAGCTTGAAGGAAAGACAGGTTATTTCATGGAGATGGGATTAAGTACCTGCTGGTGGTGGAGATTCCTCTCTTTGGGTAACAATGGTTATTTTTTCTTCGGTGACAACCCTCTTCTGCACTTCAGGAACTTGAAAAGACATTAATTTTGAGAATTGACTTTATATTTTCCAAAGTAGCTAAAGTACAGTTATATTTTAAGAAAGTAGGCAGGTGGACAGACTTGTTGAAATCTCACTCACACCATAAAACATTCATTTTGAATTTAACTAACTAAATCAACAGATAATGAAACACAAAAAATGTTTTGTACTCAAGACATTTCAATAGGGCTTTTTTCCACTTCCTTACTAAGTAAGTCACTGTACCTTCAGCTGGTGGAACTTCCTTTTTCTTTTCCACAGGGACAGGAATCCTTTCTTCAGGGACAGGTTTCTTTGGCACCGCTGGGACTTAAAGTTTTTAAAACAGGTTAGTTCAGATATATATCACTTTTATGAGTGGACATAGGCACATACACAAATCTTTATGCAGTTCATTAATGTTGTTATAGAATTTCTGTGCTTTGGCAAAAAAATAGTATAATATTTAAACTATACTGTTATAAAGGTCACAACATGATAAATGTCCCAAGTGGTGTTACAGAAGCATTTAGGCAATTCAAAACAAGGTAAATACTCAGAAAGATGTGTATACAATTCATTCTTTCTTTAGACATTGATATGCTTTTCATAAAAAGAAATTTGTCAGCAATTACAGAATATTAATGTAGTATATAAAATATATTTATGCTTTGTATTGAGAAATGGAATCCATGTAACCATAGGTTTAATTCATCTAAAACTATTTTAGACTAAGACTGAAAACTCTTCAGAATAGTTGTATCTATATGTTACTTTCACCCCCTTTTCTCTGACTACTTTGGTGCCCTAGGAGTGTATACAAACCTCAGGAAACACTATTGTTGTAGAGTAGGCCTCTCAATCTCATTCCCATGTGTCAATGGCTTTGGAGAGCTCTCTGTACTACGTTCTGGCATGTGTGCATACGTGCTTTTCTATAAGAGGCTTGATAGCTTCCAACAGAGTCTCACCCAACCAAGGTTTACGATGGGTTTGGTTTCTCTGTTCTAAGTGTTGATGATGTTGAATTTTTAATTGACAGATATATTTTAACAGCCTGCATTATCAGCAATAATTATTCCCATTTAAATAAGATATTGGCAGTTTTTGTGAACCTCTGTACTTCTACACTTGTATTTGTAGTATCTTGTTGCAATTATATAGATAGATATTTATCTGTGTATGAATTATATACATGGAATGTTTAAACATATACATACATATGTCGCTATAAGTATTTGTTTAATTAGAAACAGATGCCTCTCTGTTTCCTTCAGGAGTCATCAGTGGCTTTGGTATTACTATTGATTTCAGTAATATCACTTTCTCATCATAATCATATTTTATTCTCATATAATCATTGTGTTTTAATGATCAGATCATCAGAAATCATTCTTTTAAAAAAATCACTCAATTAAAAAAATCCCAGAATTCTGAAGAGCCAAGAGTTCGAGAAAGAGAGAAGCAGGTTTGATTTAGGAAGAAGATGAGACACTGGAAATTCAGGCAGAAAGGGACGGTTTCGAATGTGTGACTGCGGTAAGCCAGATCTCTCCTAAATTAGGTGATGTCAGATTCTTACTGAACCTCTCTATAACCGACCAGACATGTACAGCTCACAGCTTCACTGCCTCCATAAAGTATTGTCTTTTATCACCAAAAACCAAACCAAAAAACAAAACAAATCAACAAAACAAACAGACACCAAGTCCAGAAACACAAAGCAAGGGATTAGCATATTTGAATCTGAACATACTTGGATGAAAGGTCCCCTGACTAGCTAATTCGATAAGTGCAACATTTATGACAAATATCGATATTCAGTTAATCTCTCAAGAAACATGGTGAAAGTAAACATCAAAAATCAACATATTTCCAGCTATTGAAGACTCGGCATGACTGACTTTCTGAAGAGTGCCAGTTATTAGCAGCACTGTGTACATTTTTGTCTAGTCAGCATTCAGTTCTGCCGAACACTCTACACTTGTCAGTCTTTGTAGCTCGTCCAAGCTCATGAAAGTGTTTTTCATTAAGAAAAGTCACATGGAGGGTTAGCAACAGGGAGGTGGGAGGAGGAGAGGGGGGGAAAAGGTTCAGAGAATAAGTAGCATAGACGGTGGGTAGAAAATAGACAGGGGGAGGGCAAGAATAGTGTGGGAAATGTAGAAGCTAAAGAACTTATGACGCATGGACATGAACTAAAGGGGGGGAATGTGGGTGGGAGGGGGTGTGCAGGGTGGAGGGGAATGATGGGGCAGAAGTAGGACAACTGTAATAGCATAATCAATAAAATAAATTTTTAAAAAAGAAAAGTCACATGTATTAGGAATAAAATTTCTTCCTAGAAACGTCTGTAGAAAATGAGTTTTATAAACATTTCTTCTTCCTCTAAGAGAGGGACAATATTAAAAATTTAAGATAGCAGTCTGATGTAGTTATTATTTTAATAACACTTTTTTGGTGGTACCTTTGGAATGTTCAATGTCACAAATAACGTACGTGAAGAGCACAACCCCTCAAGCTGACAAACAAATGAAAAATACACGGGGTGGGTAAGAGGCATAAGATAGAAAGCACGGTGTGCATAAAGACCGTATCAAGCAAGGGATTTGCATTTGGGGCAAAGGGTTACCCATGATCAGTCAGGTATACCTTTTGGGGGAGCAGCAGGCTCTTTCTTGGGCACAGGAACTGGCTTTTTCTCCTCTGGCACAGGTTTCTTGGGAACTTCAGGAACTTTAAAGACACCATTTTTGAGAAAAATGTTGAGAATTTCTAGTTTCCTTTTGAGACATTTAAGATTATATTAAAGCATAAATCCTCAGTAAGAGTGTAAGAATTTAGGAAGTAATTTTACAGGCTCTAATTATGATGAAAATATATGTCAAATACATCAATGCCATAGAGACATCACATATATTACATGAAGCTGACAAAGACCATATTAACATAGTCAGGAGTCTAAAAATGTTACTGATGCTTTTAGAACACTTGACCACAAATTAGTGAGATCAACATACACAGAATTAAACATTTTACAGATGTTTTACAGATGCTCTCATGTTAATATACAGATCTCATAGAAAAAGATACAAGAAGATGGACACTAAGACATTTTTTTCAAAAGTATTATTCTACCTTTGGCTGGTGGGGGCTCCACCTTTTTAGGAATGGGAGCAGGAACCACTTCTTCTGGTACTGTTTTCTTAGGTGGCTTAGGGACTTTAAAAATAAATGCACCAATTTTGAGAAATTGTGCATTTTGACAAGACATATATTATTGCAAGATTCAGAATTAAATAAAGAGTAGACATTTTCATTTTATACCATTTTCGTTTTACACCACAATTCAAGAAAACTGTGTTGAAAGGAGGGTAAAGGGAAATACATGGATGACAAATGAGGAAGTGCTGTGGCTGTCATTCACCCTGAACTACAGAAGCCTCACTTTCCTGGGAGCAGGCAGGAGCACGCTTTCCTCAGAGGTGTCAGAACCTGTTCCTCAGGTACTAGTTTTAGAAACTTAACTTTCATATAGCAGCTGCATTAGAACAATTGCATTAGATTACCTTAAATAGTTTTAGAAACCTAAATGTTTAATAGTTTGACTGGGGTGGGTGGGGGGAGTGATGGGGCCCTGATTTGTAGCTGCTGCCAATTTTTGAGTTCCAATATCCACGGTGGTAGAAATTTTCCCACCTTGGCTACCGACTGAGACATCATTGTTGTGGAGTTGGGACGAGATATGCAGCAGCACACTATTACCGAGTGTTTCCACCACACAGATGCGATTGATGGGAACAGCCTCAGAAATATACAGAACAGTAAAGGGCAGTGCCATGGGAGGTATTGACTGTAGAGGATGTATTCCCATAGTTTCTAAAAATGTGTAAGCTTAGATAATTTAACTTCAGATCAAGGAGATATTAAACACTGGGTAGCAAAATTCCTGATAATTTAACCATCAGCTCTGGTAAGGTGCTCTTTCCAAACAGCTGGACATGAGACTGTAAACTCCCTGAAGCAGTGAGCAGAGCCTCAGTACTTCCATTCCTCTCTCCTGCACCCTCTTCATGGTCTTCCCACCCCCCTGTGATGCCCTTTGTACTTGGTGGGTAGAGGTCTATGGACCATGTGACAAAATTAACATGTTAAGATGTGTTTTATAAACATATTCAGATAGTTACTATGGAACTTTTCAAAGATTTTAGAAACTTAGAATGAATCATTAATACCTTTTGGTGGAGGTTCAATCCCTTTTGAAACAGCAACATGAATTTTCTCTTCAGTGACAGTTTTCTTTTGTACCTCAGGGACTTGAAAAAATGTACATTTTAATTACTGGGATGCCATATTGTGGTGGTAAGTATAATTTACAAAGAATATTGAAGTATAAATCAAAACAGAGACAAATGTGTAATGAAAAGATGACAGCGAATTACAAGGAGACAGAGATGCCTACATTACCACAGACAAGAAGAAGAGGGCGGAAATCCATCTGTAGCCCTCCTGTTAGAGCCCCCACATTCCAGTTTGCCATATACCTGTTACTGACACCTCCTCCTCCGTGTGGGAAGCAAAGAACATCTTCTCTTCTGAAATGACCATCTTCTTTGTATGCACGGCTGGTACTTTAAAGAGAGTATTTCACATTAGTATTTCCTTTTCTACAACAAAACATCAGATCAAATACATAGATTGTACACTATACTTGCGTGTTTAGACAGAGAATGAGTGGGTTAATATGATAGCTTGAGAACAAATTCAGTATTTACAAGAAAACAAATCACATTTGATCTACAAGGACAAACCACCCATGCAACCTTTATCAAACATTATTAAATGGGAACCAAATAGACACAACTTCTTCACATGTTATGTGGTGCTTTTTCAATCTGTTAGGGTCTATTTATATAAATGAGAGGATGGGAAATATTTGATGCATGGAATGCATTGCATAGTAAAGTTAGAGGACTATTCATTAAACATAAAATCTTCCTTAAAAATGATGTAATTTCAAAGCAAAATTAGAAACAAAGATAATATTATTTACTTAAATTATACATATGTGCAACAAATTATACATTTATATAAAATGTATATAAGATTGTCTTCATTTTGGTGGTTTCAGGTTTGTGAATTGTTTAGTAATAGATGTACACATATCCATATATATTAAAAATGATTAAGACTTGCAGCTGAAAGACAAAAATATATACCTTTCACTTCAATAACTTCTTCCTGCACTGGAGTCCGAGAAGGTTTTTGTGGAACAATCTTCTTGGAGACTTCGGGTACTTAAAAAATATGTTACAAGTATATTTGTATTGTGAAGAATAATGCTTTGTGCACAATTTTAAAATATCTTAGTTTAGATGACTAAGTAACTAATGTGAATATATATCAGCAAACAGGTTATTTGTGTACATGATACTAGAAATGTTTTAAATGATAATACCTTTGGTGACTTGAACTGTTTCTTCCTCCATTCTTCGAGAAGTCTTTTCAATTTTTTCAACTACGGGCTTCTTTACAACTGCAAGTATTTTAAAGAAATTGTAGTACTTTTAGAACTTCTATTAAAATAGTTTTGCTCTTTCTACATATGTATATATATATGTGTGTGTGTGTGTGTTTTGTTTTTTTTTTAGAAAGAGGCAAGTTTGGTGCTCTGAACTTTAAGGACAAGTTTCTGTACTTCAATCATTTTGGTTATATGTTATTTTATGTTTACCATAACAATCTTTCCATCATTTAAATTTTTTCATTAAATGACTTAGATATTCTTAGGAACAAATTCATGGGTCCAGTAAAGCTTAGGGAAGAAGTTGTGCCTATTGGATTGAACTGGTGATTTACATGTGTTTGCCAGACAAGCATGGGAGTGATGTGGGCGCTCTGATCTCTCCACAGAGCTCTCATTACATACCTTTAGGAGGTGGTGCTTTTTTCTTCTCAGGTACTTTTTCTGGGATTTTTCTCTCATGTGATTCTTTAACAAAAACACAGCATAAGAAGGGGTACTTAAATAGGTCAGTTCTAATAGGTCATTTAAATGACAAATGAAACAAGTTAAAAATAACATATAACTGTGTATTATATTTTGTGTCTTCATTGCTAATATGATTTCTCATGCTATATTTAGAGGCAGGATCAAACAGATGTGGCAAAGCAGTGAAAATAAAACTTGAATTTCTGCTTTACAAAATAGCGCTTGGAATTTAATCTTGGTAATACAACTAACTGATTCATCTTACAATGTCAAAACATGAAAATAACCGAAGAAAATGATTCTTTAAAAAATTGTTTCTAAAGATTTCTAATCTTAAAAATGGAAAGGATCATTTTATCTGTATCCATTGCTAATCAGGTTAATAACATTGAAAATATACTGATCTAAGCAAAAATAGAGAGAAAAATCGCCCAATTAATACATACCTTCATAAACCTCCTTTTGAACTTGAATTACTTCTGTTTCTCTGTAAGTCTCCTCCCACTCTTCCTCCCCTTCATCGTAACCTTCTTCCCTTTCATAGTATGTTTGCCCTTCTTCAAAATCTTCTTCCCATTCCTCATGAACTTCCCTTCTAGCTTCCACCTCTTCATAGTCTTCGTCTGGTTCTTCGTAATAAGGTTCTTCCAGCGGCTCTGTATATGGTTCCACTTCCAGCTCATCATAAGGTTCGTCCCAAGGCTCTATGAGAAGTCTCTTCTTCTCGTAGACTTGCTTTTCCTCATATACAGCTTCTTTTTCTTTCTGAACCTCTTTCTTTCTGGTTATGGTTGTTATTTTTACTTCTTCAGCCTTGGAGGATACATCCATAATTTCAGGAGCTAAAATAAATAAATAAATACATGATACTATTAGCCCATCAAGTATAGCCATACAATTACTTTACTAACTGAAAGTCAAGTATTACATCAGTATCATATTGATATTTCACGTTTTCTTTGTGTGGGTTTCATTTAAACTTTTGTTGACTATGGAATACTATCAGGAGTATCAAGATACACTCTACTCTTAATTTGTAGATTTGTCCAGTGTGAATAAAACACCATTCAATAAATATCATCAAATGGATACATCTTCTATTGTTTTATGGGAGCACCAGTGTGTAAAACTCTTAGTTTCTTCCCACAGAATATTTTAATATTTAATCATTTTATGACATTTATATTTAATGTTTCTGTAGTTAACCTCTACTTAAATTTCTAACTTTCAAAAACATTTCCAATTTTAAAGCTACATTTTTGATTATTGAATCCGACTCTTTAGCCAGTTTGGTAAATATTTAAAATTGTGTAGCCAAATCAGTCACTTTTATACAACAACTTAAAGCCTAAAATTATTTAATATGATCCTAAATGTTTATGTTAGCTACAATTAAAAAGAGAAGAGATGGCCTGCCCCCACCCCTTCTAGCCCTCACCACCTCTTTGCCTCTGTCCATGGCACTGGGGCTGTATGAACATTTATCTGCCTCGGTTTCCTTTCCTGGGATCAGAGCACTCTGAAGTAGCCACCATTTCTAATGCTAGTTTTAATATAGTGAAGAAAACTCTATAACTTTACAATAAGCTGGAAGCCTAATATATAAACATAAGAATACATTGCAGAGATACCACTCTCAGAAGTAAATGGAATAAAATTATGCAATAATTTTTTAATTTACCTTTTGCTGGAACTAAGACAGTAGGAGGTGGGGGCTTCTCAACAACCTCTGGGACTTTAAAAACATAAAATACATGTTTATTTTTAGATTATGCATTTTTAATGCTTACTAATCCTCTGCACCCTTGTTACTCATATAGTACTAATATACCAAATGCTTTCATAATTTTCAAATTTAGCTCACCAGAAATGCTATACAATATCACATTAATGAAAATGCTGGAAATCTGAAGTTTTATTCTAGTTTAGGTTGATTTAAAATAATTTAAATTAAGATGAAATATGAGAATACTCACTGTCTAAAGTTAAGAATTAGTGCATGCTTATTTTTTCCTATAACTGTGAAGTTCAGGAAATACACCTGCTTTTTCAGTCTTTTTAATTTCATAATATTTCACAAATGACCATTCAGAAAAAAGTTTCTGTGAATGGTGCCCCAAGCGCCTGAATTCTCCTCCTTTTAGGAGACTGCTGTACTCTAACTTGAGTCAAATGAGTAAATAAATTTACCGAAATGGGTAAGTAAATTTGCCTATTTGCTTAAATTTACTTCTCCTATTTCCTAAAAACCTTCCAGGATATAATAAAAATCCAAGTAATTGAACTGATCCTCTTTCAAAGAGATTTCCCACCCCCTGCACATGTGGATATTTACTCAGATGAACTAGGAAGGATGCTGAGCTGGGCTGGAGCAGCCAGCTGGAATCCGCACCAGCCCTTCATCTCTTATTGGTGTGACTTGATCAAGGCCAGCTGCTGGACTAGAGGGCAGTGCCTTCTTTATGTCACTATCCAGAGATAACAAGGATTCTCTGGTGTTGCCATTGGGTGTCAGGGCAGACACAGGCACAGAAGGATGGGGAGAAAAAAGAAAATTGAGAAAGAGGAAGAGAATGTGGGGACTGAGTTAAAGAAGAGGGTGCGAGTAAGTGAAAGAGAAGAGGTACCGTTTTGTGAATTCAAACTCTTACCTTCCTCCACCCTCCCCTATTTGGGGTTTCAAATTTTTTACCAAGAAAAAAGCAGCAAGACTGTATTTTGGTTAATTAATTGTAATACCTTTAGGTGGTGGTGCCTCTTCTTTGGTCTTGGTGACAACTTTTTTGGTATCTTTTTTCACAGCTTTTTTGGTCACTGAAAAAATAAGATGTCAAATGTAAATAGCCAACATGTTTTTGAGAAACTAGGAGGTTTATTAAGATATTAAAAATATGTTTTGATGTTAACAAGAGACTCTGTCCATTATTGAAAAATAACTGTTTCAGAGACCTTGGACTAGAATGCAGAAACATTTTTTTTGAAGGGAGATAGAATATGTAGGGTGATCTTACACCTTCATCGATTTTTATGCCTGCTTAAAGTTTTCAAAACATTAAGAATTAACCTAAGTGATGTCATAAATAGAAACGGTGTACATTTTCATTTTTGTTTCATGTAGGGAAGAACACCATTTACACTTAGATCAAATAGCTTACATTTTGAAAGGCAATTCAACCCGTTGACCACTAGAGGGCCAATATGCTGCATTAAACAACATTTCCCAAACGTAACAGTTAAATTCTGTATTTTTGACATTTAGGTAGAGAACATATAGTACCTTCAATACGTTTTGCTGGTGGCTTCTTTTCTTCAGGCGATGGTACCAACAGAGGGATAGGAGGAACAGCCATAGGAGGGATTTCTGAAAAAAAAATAAAATAAAATAAATGCCACCATCAGTTATGTGCTTTGACTTCCTATTTGTGTGAATTGTAACAGAGTCTCATGAATTTCTTTCTGTATCTCAAAGGTGTTACAGCACCAATTCATCAGTTATATAGAATAAAAATAGCATATATGTATAACTATCACACTCTTTTGCTTTGCTTTTTTAACTGCACACCAAAGAACCCAACACGAAAGCATCTGTTCTGGCTCTCTACTCTGGTTTCACACGGGGCATTTCCTGAGGCGGATGCTGTCACCCCAAGCCCAGCTGTTCTGGCCCTGGGTCTCACCTTCTGGTGGCACTGCTCGGATAGGCATGGTAGGGATTGGAACTCTGGAGTCAGGAATATCTGAAAAGGGACATGTAATGATAAGCACAGATGGACTGAAAACACAAGTATTTATTAGACAGCGAAGACATGTTTGATTATTAGGCATTTCCAGCACCAGAACCTAACATATAGACACAAACCGTATAGCGGGTTTTATGTGCATCCACACAGGCAAGTTTGTCCCCTGTGAAAATTTTTGTTCTATGGCCATGCTAGTCGGCATGATCCTAGATACCAGTTGAATGAGACCTTATTATCCCAAATTTTCCTCACTCTCAAAGCTTAACATTGTATTATTTTCCTGAAAAAGGTTCTACTGAAAACAAGAGATACTATTTTCAGACATGTGAGTTTGGCTTCTTCATTTACAAAAATTATACTGAATGTATTGTAAGCAAAGATTGAATTTTTTCTAAAACTTACCAGGAGGCTTCATCTCAAGTTTGATTTCTGCAAAAGAAAAAAAAAAGACACTTTTATAGGTAGAACCGCCTCGGCAGGCAGATTTCCAAGACTGCAAGGTGGGTTTAACGCGCCGATTCCTGACCTTTGGTTGTTAAGTACAGCTCTGCTGTGCTTCTTGCCTCTCCTCTCGGCTCCAGTCGGGCGATCACTGAATAGACACCTAAGGACAAGAAGCATTGAATGTTTTCTGGTATATTTGTAAATAACACTTCTTTATATAAATATCATCTGTACTATTCATACTTCTCTTTTCTAAAAACTCTTCTTGTAAACTAGGGTAGAAACATATAAAACAGAGAAGGCTTAAATTACACATTCATAAGGACACTGTCAATTAAATTACCTTCGTCATCTGGGGTCACATTGTGGATGGTCATATAGTGGCAGCGACCATCATTCCTGAAGTTGTATTTCTGGCTCTCGGTCAGTTCTGTTGGTCCTTTGTACCACGTCACAATGGCATCATCAAAGGACACCTCGCACTCGAAGGTGGCAGACTGGTGCTCGCTCACCACAATGTTCTGTATGCGCTTTGTAAACTGAATTGGTTCAGCTGTGTAAGTACGAACAGAGTCACAGTTAGACTGTATAGGAAGAAATTTCTTTCACTGTGCTCTTCCCTGAGATATCTAAAGTCTCCATCTGTTTACCCAATTGGAAAAGAGAAGAAAAATGCTCTTTTTTAAAAAAACTGCGATACAGTGAAGCCGCAATAAGTGAACCGCGATATAGTGAGGGATGACTGCATACTTCACTGGTGACTGCCCATATAGAATTTTATATGTTGTTAAAATTACGTAGGTTTAAGAGTGTAGAAAGTGTTTAAGAACATATGAAGTGTTTATAAGAGTGTGGGAAAGGTTAATAAGAGAGCAGGAAAGGTTTATAGAGTGTGGGAAGGGTTTATAAAGCCTTAAAATATATATAAGTAATAAAATAAATATAAAGCCACTACTTCATGGATTTTCACCTGTCGTGGGGGTGAATTTTCACCTCTCTGGAACTTAAGGCCCACAATAGGTGAGGGATCACTATAATGCACTTCTTTGCATCAGAAACAAAAACAGTTATATCAATACTTGTATTCCTATATGATCTATGTAGAAAAGCATAAAGAAGTCCCTGCAAGTCCTTCACATGTTTACATGAAGGCAATAGTCAAGCGTGATTATAATCCGAAAGTAAAATCACACTTTAAAAATGTTAGTGAAATGGGAGGTTCAAAATAAAGCTTAATTTTACTGTAAAATTCACTCTCCTTTGAAATTCTTTCTTCTGTAAAATTATTTTGCTACTCAGGATCTAGAATGTTTATTATTTGATATGTATAACTTTCTCTGTGAAGTACTTTCAAATTCAATAAGAAATCTGTGCTCCTAAATTTCAGACGATCCATTTCTGAATCTGAAACCTGCTTTGTAAGCAGCCATGGGCGCACACAGAGGAGCCAAGCCACTGAGCGTGTCATGGGTGCTTAGTAGGAGAACCGGCTGGCGTGGAGGGTCCTTCTGCCAGATGTCATTTGGAAGTCCGAAATTCAATGTAGAACAGCATTGTGAACATCTCAGATGCCATATGTACCCTGGCAAGCTTTTATTGGGCAGAATCATAGTAAAATATGCATTATTTTAAAAATGTTAAGTGGTTCCAACTGAATCCTTTAAAGTGAAAACTGTTTTAGAATTTTTGAACTTGACAATCAGGCATTGGTATTCATTATAAAGCAAGTCAGAGAAGTTGCAATGCTTATGTGTTTAAGTCATATCATCATAGTTCAGCAACTATAGATGGGCACCAAAAAGTGGACCAGAAGTAGATGCCATCATTATAGTCGAAGCGTTGCCTAATATGGTCCAAAGGTGACCAGAGAATACATGCAATGGAAGGGTCAGGACATGAATATTTATGCTTCTAAATCTCGGGATTTCACTTTACTTGACAGATTCATAAGGTTGGAATAATGTTTTTTGAAAATAGCTGTTTATCATACATCATATATTCTGTTAATTTTTATCTATAATGTTTCATACAGATAGAGTCTAATTAATTTCCATAAACAAAATAATCCCTAGCCAAGACCTTCTGGATATACAGCCATGAAATCTGGTGCTTTCCAAGACTTCTTTCTGGGAATCAGAATCACAGGTGTGAAAATTAGAGAATTTAGTAGAATTGCAAAGATTTATTGAATTTAGTAGAATTATAGAATTTAACAGAAATAACTGTTCAAAAGACATGCCTTTGTTTAGATTGAAATCTGCTTCTGGTCAAAAAGAACTGTGCAAAGGCACTGGCACTTACATGAATATTTCCCGTGCGATGCACGAATTTTGAGGTATGAGCGAATGCTCTGAGTAATTGTGTTGGGAGTGAGAACACACCCGCACTCTGGGAGAGGCTTGGTGGTGGGGTGGCAGGGGTCCTGCCCACCACCTGCCATTGACATAAGCTGTGATAACTCCAGCCGCAGTCTTTCACCCACCTTCAATCCTGAGCTCTGCTGAAGTTTCAAGGTCTTCGTATTTGCAGGTGTATTGCCCCTGGTCTTCTGCTCGAACATCTGCGATGGTCAGCTTGTGAACTTTGTGTTCCACTTCTGTTTTATGTCTGCCTTGGGGTTTAAGGATCCTGCCATTTCTGAACCATTCAGACTTCACATTTGGCACAGAAAACTGGCACGTCATGGTGCAAGTCTGGCCTTCTTTCAAAGTGACATCCTGCAGGTGTCGTTCCCAAGCAGGCTCTGTCGGTACGGCACAGTACACAGGTTGTTTAACATCATAGGCAGGTATGCCCAGCAGTCAATTGATCCCACAGATTTAAAAAAAAAAATAAAACTCTACTTACCAATTACAGTTAGTTTAGCACTAGCAATGTGTGGGCCACACACCAATCTATAATTTCCCTGGTCTTTAAGTTGGCAGTTTTTGACTCTGAGTGTATGTCGATCACCATCAATACTTATTTCAAATTTATCACTGGGTTCCAGTTTTACAGTCCCTTTGTACCATGAAAGCTTGATTTCTGGATAATTAATCTTAATGTCAATTTCAAACACAGCATCATTATCTTTCAAAACTGTCTGATTTTCAATATCCTTGATCAGAGTGACAGGCTAGGAGAATAAAGAATTAAAATACATTAGTCACTCTTTCCCTTACAATTCCCAGTAATAATAATATATTCCCTTTATTATCAGCATCTTTAATTTTACCTCTGTCTGCGACAGCCTTTGCTGAATAAATGATACAAGTTCTTCAAATTCCTTTTCTTCTTTCTCTGACTTCTCTATTTCCTCAATATCCTGAGAAGAAAAAAAAAAAAAAGAAAAGTGTTACATATGAAGTAAAATTTGAATTAGGGGATATATGATTATATTCAGCTTCCATTCTCAATGCTGCTTAGGTTATATTAAATGATCTTATAAAACTGTAGGGTTCTGGAGATTTAAAAGGCATATGTTAGAGGTTTCAAATGTGAATTTTTAATGATGGTGCTATATACAAAAGATCATACCAATCTATGCGTCTCTTCTTCTTGACTTTGCTTTAGCAGTTCAAATGCTTGAAGAAGACCACGGAAGTCAGTGATTCCATACATGCGGGCGTATTTTTCATATTCTTTAGGATCAACATTTTTGAGAAGTTCCATGATATCAATTTCTTCTTCTTCCCCAGAACCCCTCTTTAAGGCTGGAGCCCTAAGTAAAGTAAGAAATAAACATAAATCACCTGCCTTCTACTTATTTTGAATTGTCTACCGTCATTCCACTGTTACAAATATCATTACAAGATTTTTCTTTCTCACAGAGTAATAGTTCTTTGTCCTTTATTCAGGAAATATTAATTTTATCATGTTAATTGAAACAACAAAGAATGTGAATATGGAGATGAAGTGGATTAAGATTGGACCATTGTTATAAAGCATAGAAATCTGATCAAAGAGTTTTAAAAAGGAAAGACTAGAGAGAACATTTTTGTAAACTTTACAACTGAAGAGCCTTATGAAAGAATTATAAGGAAAAATAATAATAGCAATAGAAAGCATTAATAAGGGATAAATATATATAATGGGGAGGATGTATAGAAATTAAATGTTGATTAATTTAATAATCCAATAATTATGTTGGAACATAAATTGAGTTGAAATTATTGGTAATTATAAAAAATGTTTAAAAGAGTTGATCTAGAAAACGATTCAGAGCATGAGAAATCATATGCAGAAACAAAACTTTCATACCTAGACACATACACGGATTTTTATATAAGCCATTTTTTTGTTTAAAATTTTAATAAAAGTTTATCTTAATCTCAAAATTTTCTCATGATTTTTCAGAATTTGATCTTAATGAACCACTAACTCTCACCCAAATTTTGTGTATCTGCTTATCTTTTTCTGTGGAAGTGTCCACGTGCTTATGTTCTTTCACGGTCCGAATCTTGGAGGGGATTGGCCCACACCTTTTGAGAGATCTCTTTTGCGAGTGGAAAATTAATGGGGCTTTTTCGAACTGAACTTACTTTTTCAGCATTGCTCTAAGATCTCCTTCGATTTTCTCTTGTTTCTTCCTTTCATCCACCTGTAGGTTAACATTACTTTCAATTTCGCCATGTTTATTAAATGCGACACATCGGTATAATCCAGAATCAGTTTTCGTGGTGTCTCTAATCTCGAGCTTTGCTTCATCGCCTTTCTGTTGGATAGAGATGCGACCTCCTTGGTTCAGTTGTCTCCATTTCCCTTTCGTCCATTTGACATCAGGGAGTGGATCCCCGCCAACTTTCGCAATGAATGTTGCAGTGGTTTCTAAAGAATAATGAAAACAAATGAATAAAACATATTTTCCAAAATCGGCTCTTCCAAAATTAAATCAGTAGTAAAATGTACAAGCTAGATGAAGATGTATTTTTCATGAAGCACGTACTTTCCACCACTTTGATGCTCTGAGGTTCTGACACAAAGAAGAGTTTCCCGTCTAACGCTGCTTTCTTGGCCGCTGGGGCGGCAGTTGGTTTGTCTAAAAAAAATGTTGACATGTTTTGTTACCACAATTATCTTAAATCTGTAATAAATCATGACCTTTGCAAAATAAGTTTTAGGAGCTTGGCAGAGCTAAAAATATGCATTCTAGGACTTACTATATATGAAAGCGGACTACAGAAGATGAAGCAGTTTGATATTCCTTTGTAACTAGCTGTAGCTGGCACACACAATGGAACTACCATTGTGTTCACAGTATCAAAACCTTATATTTCTAGATGTGGCTTTGTCATACAGATTTCTGCCCGGGCTACGACACCAGGCTACCTTATGTCACATTATTATAGCATCATTTTTTTCAACTTCACTTAATTTTATCCACTTGTATATGGTGAAAGAGTTTCAAGAAATATGGTGAACTTGGGCGAATTTCAGACAATTTTTATTGAAATTATTTTCATTAAATTATCTAATACTTCAGTTATAATAAGGAGGCTATAAATTGCAAATGAGCAAAACTGATGTTTCTGAAAATCTAACTCCATTCTTATTTAAATCATAAAAAGCAAATGAATAAAAGTAGTTGTAGGCTTAATCTGAATGATAATTCTGAGGCATCTGTACCTTTAACAGTCACTTTGGATTTGGAAGTGTCACTTCCAGCCACATTTGAAGCTTTACACACATAGTCTCCCGCATCGGCTTTAGCCACATCCTTGAGTTCCAGCACAGCGGTCCCGTTAGCGAAGCTGAAGCTGCATCTGTCTGAGGGCTTTATTTCCTTGCCAGCCTTCAGCCACTGGATCCTGATTGGCTCCGCCCCCTGGACGTGGCCACTGAGCTGCACGAATTCTCCTTCACTCACTGTGACTGGACTAAGGTGCCGATCAAACACAGGTGGCTTCTTAGGCTCTGGAATTAAAAAGGCATTTTTACACATAAAATAAAAAGGCACACAAAAGGAATGTAAAGGCAAATAAATATTAAATTTCAGAACAGAAACAAGTTTTGCCTCTGGCAGGTAACACTGGTTACTGCAGAACTGAACCACGTGCCTGGTGGATTTCTCTCTGACGTCAATAGTTACATTTGTTGAATTAAAAAAAATAAATGTTTAAAAACAAGCCAAGAACAGATAGCATGCTGCCCATACATAACCCAGGCAGGCATCTGTGCCTTGTCTGAGCCTGCACACATGGCACTGATGGCTATTACAACTTCTGTGCACAAGAGCAATTCTTTCAAACCTGGTACAGCTGCATTTTTGCTGAATTCTAAAATCTAAGGGCTTATTGGGGAATTCTGCTCATCTAGGTCAGCCATCCTTGCTACCCTCTGGGAAAGAATGCCAACATTTGAGTAACCATAGCCCACATCTTAATATGCGATTTTCTCTGATATTCACCTTTAGCTATTAAGTGCAACTACAGTAGTATTTAAAATTCTACCTTTGCCAAAAGGACTTAGGAGCCAAAACTCAGCGTGCAAATGAAAACCAATGAGGAAGACACACGTAACGTGATAGGAAGGCCAGGCACAACTCAGTGTCAGGCAATGACTTTACGTAGTGATTCTGGGACTGACATATAAGAATAAGGCAGTATTCATGACTATGAAGACTAAAACTTCTGATGTCTACTGTTCCTTAAATTCTGTAGCTAAATGACCTCAGAACTCTATAGAAAGTTTTATCCATGTAATGGCAAAAGAATCAGGAATGTAAATCATGAGTACAAGCCACTGCCAAACACATATTTTTCCTTTTACTAATGATGTTTTAAAACTAAATGAACTTAAATCCTATTAAATGAGTGATAATATTTGAGATTTAACTCAAAAGAAAACAGCTCAATAATAATAGGCTATTAGTGATATTAACCTATTATCTGTGTACCCTGACATGGCCAAATATATCACCAGAATTGGTACTCAATTCTAAGCTCTTTTTAGGAGGTTAATTTGTAAGTTTTTTTTAATTGCATGTTTTGGGGTGACACTGGTTAATAAAATATTAGAGGTTTTGGGGGCACAGTTCTACAACACATCATCTGTGTGCTGTATTATGTGTTAGCCACCCCAAGTCAGGTCTCCTTCCATCACCATTTATTCCCCCATACCCTCGTCCACCTCCCCCTGGCAATCCCCACACTGTTACCCATGTCCACGAGTTTTTTCTCTTTTCCCCCCTTAATGCTTCCACCCCTCCTCCCAAAGCCTCACATGGTTTTGATGAATCTGTATCATAATCATCTCGGTGAATCCATTATGGTCAGAGGGTCAGATTGAGACCATCCCCTTAAACAACATAGTCTATTTCTTTGCCTCAAGCTATGACTGCGTATTTAAATACATCTTCCATAATTGTATGCAATAGTATCATTCCACTCATCTATTTTTTCTTTTTAAGCAAATTTACTCCTTTATCTGTGATTATGTTCATTTTCAGGCTAAAAGATTTGGACAATATATGTCAAACAATAATCCTTTAGAAATATACTTTAAAAAAGGCATGCGCTATAACTTATAATAAACAAAGCTAATGCAATACTCAGTTGTAAAAATTGTTAAATATATCAAAATAAATGTGCTTCATAAAAATGCATATGTCATGTATGCATGGATTACAAAGTAGACTTAGAGTTCTCACTGCCTGAGAGAATTCTGGGTTGTGATTTACCAGCTAAGATTTTTAGTCTATTATATAACACCTGCTCAGCTGCGCCATGTACATAAATTACAAATAATATACATTTTAAGGAAACACATGGAACTACAGTAAGCCAATTAAATAATGTATATTTATATCCACTAGAACTTGGTTCACACAGTTGAGGAGGAAATGCACGTGTCAGAGGCAACGCAGTGACTGTCTCCCAGGCAGTGAAGGGGAACCCACAGTGGGGCGACGCAAAGAGAACTGACCTTTGATGACAACGGAGGACGTGCACAGAGCAGAGCCTGCGTCATTTGACACCTTGCATGTGTACAACCCAGCGTCGCCCATGCCCGCCTGCTTGACTTGCAGCAGCAGCATGTTGTTCTTGAATGTGATTTCACAGTTAGAGGTTGGATGTATCTCAATGTTATTCCTGTACCAAGCAACAGTTATAGGCTGGGAACCAGCAACACGGCCCTCGAGTTTGAAAGTGTTCCCTTCTGTTTCTTCTACTGTCTCTGAGAGCTTTTTCGTGAAACTTGGTGGGGTGAGCCGCTCTGTAGAAAATTGCAAGGATATAAGAAGTAGAATCCAGAAGCAGTTATTAATATGAGGTTTTTCAAGAAAAAGAAGTCATGTTTTTTATAAAAAGTCAATGCTGACCAACTAAATACAGAATATCAGGGCATGTTCCGAAGTATTTCGGTCTCCCTCCAAAGCTTACTCTAAATTGTTAGCTGACATAAGGGAGAGATAACCAGGATAACTAATGGCCATTTACAGAACCAGACAGTTGTTAAAAAAAATAAATAAAAAGGGGATTGGTCTTTTAAACATTTTCATGCCATTTGTCTAAACATGTGCCCTAAACTTTACTTGTTCCTAATAAAAACTGCATCCTTAGTGTAGAATATACAAGACGATGACATTTTGTCAGACCACACGCAAAACGAACAGTACCTTTTATGTTAAGTCGAGCGGTGCAGGAGTCCTTCCCCATCTCGTTCACAGCGTGGCAGGTGTACTGCCCAGAGTCTCCCTTGTCTACTTTCAGAATTGTCAGGTGGGCAGTGTTTTCCAGATAACTAATCTGGTAGTTGCCGCCGCTTCGTATCTCTCGGTTGTCTTTGGCCCAGCTGACCTTTATCGGTTGTGTCCCCGTAACATGGCACTCAAAGTCTGCACTTTCTCCCACCACGGCATCGACAGGCGTAATGCTGATGTCAAAGAAGGGTGGGTTCTTCCCCTCTAAGAGGACAGAAGAAAGACAGGGCTTCACACTCCTTTCCTGGACCATCTCAGTTTACAGAAATCATGATGTTTTCTCCCTAGTTTTATATTTGATTATAAAGGTTTTAATTGTGGAAACAGAAAGAAGTTTAAGAATCCACAAACCTGTGAGGATGAGCTTGGCACTGGAAGAAGCAGACCCTATAGGATTTGTAGCTGTGCAAGAATACTGGCCTGCAAGTCTCCGATCTGTCTTAAAAATGTTGAGAGTGGCTACATTATCTAAGAATGATGTTTGCACATTTGGGTCATCTTTCAATGGCTTGCCATCTTTATGCCAGGACACTGAGATGGGCTCGGATCCACTTATGGCACATTCGAACACAACGGGCAATCCAACTGTTTCTTGAACATCTCTCAATTGTCGAGAAAACGACGGTGGAAGTTTTTGCTCTGTGGGAACAGAATCAAATTAATAAAAACACTTCTGGACATTTTAAATTTACTGCTTATCCTTATCACAGTTATTGTTTTCTAGATAATGGTACTTCTATAAAAGCATCAGAAGGTTTTAAAATCTCTTGAATGAACTTGAACACAAAGAAAAACCTGGGAAATTTGAAGCAAATTGTCACTTTGAGGCCAGCCTAATGCACAGTAGGTGCAAAGATATATAAATCATAGATAAGTGATTGGCTTTGGTACACCTCCAGGTGGGCAGCACATTCTCCTTCCTTTCAAGACTGCCACCCAGCAATTTGGCTGACAGACTCATAGGGTGGGATTTTAAAAAATATGGTCACTCATTTTTCTAAAAGAATTAATTATAGAGACAAAGGATTACATGATCCTTCCAACCTAAGATTTAGTCATCTTATCTCTCTGGCAATAGAGAGATTGTAAAGGTAATAGAAAGACATAAGCCACTAATTATAGATGGAATGACTTAAGCAGAAAATTTTGCACTGGGAAAAAATTCCTAAAAAGAAGGCCCTCACCAGATATTTTAAATCTTGTTCAAAAGAAATACAAATTCATTCACTTCTGAAATAGTGCAATCACCTTGAACAGTAAGGAAAGTGGATGAGGAAACTTCTCCCACACTGTTTTCAGCTCTGCAGATATATTCTCCACTGTCATGACTGTCAACCTGGTTGAAAACCAGTGTAGCAACATTGTTCCTAAAATGCATTTTGCAGGTGGTAGTGGGTCTCAACTTTGTGTCTCCTTTATACCAGGATACAGCAATTTCAGGGGTCCCAGCAAGCTGGCATTGTAAAGAGGCAGAATCTCCAACAGTCACCTTAATAGGCTCCAGCTGCTTGACAAAATACGGTGGTTCTGCAGGCAAGAGAGAGAATGAGTCATGAAGGAGACAGGCCAGA
This sequence comes from Glossophaga mutica, assembly GCA_039655065.1. Taxonomy (NCBI): domain Eukaryota; kingdom Metazoa; phylum Chordata; class Mammalia; order Chiroptera; family Phyllostomidae; genus Glossophaga; species Glossophaga mutica. The sequence goes on along the minus strand of CM077306.1, from coordinate 46,060,564 downwards.
GTGGTGATTTATAGATAAAGATAGGAAGATACAGTCAGAACGAACCTAGAATCAGTATTTGGGCTGAACAGGAATCTTTTCCAGAAGCATTTTCAATGTAGCAGTTGTATTGCCCTGCATCCTCTACTGTGGTACTTGGAATTTCCAGGATTGAAGATTTTTCGGTTGTGGTTATATTACACCTCTGAGAAGGAGGTACATTCACGCCATTTTTCTTCCATGTAACTGAAATGGGAGGAGTTCCAGTGTATGCGCCCTCCAGGATCAGGGATTTTCCTTTCTCTATGCTGTAATCATTGAGCCTCTTCACAAATTTAGCTGGGGCTATAAGCAAATGGGAAACATGAAATCAAACACATATACACGCAGATACAGATACATCTCTTAAGTCGTGTATGTTAATTGTGAATGGGTGGAATAGCAGTCAAACATACCTTTGACAGAGAGATGTGTTGTACAAGAAGCTTTGCCTGCTTCATTACTAACTATGCAGGTGTATTCTCCACTTTGTGATGTATCTACATCAAACAGCTCCAGTTCAGCAACTGAGTCGTCCAAAGACACATTACATCTGTCCCCAGGAACTAGTTCGCTGCTGCCCTTGAACCAGCTGACCCTGAAAGGAGGGGTTCCTTTTATGATGCTTGTGAAAGTTACATTGGCTCCCGTTAAGACGTCCATGGCATCAGGCTTCTGAACAAAGGATGGTGGTTCTAAATAAAAAAAGCACACAGCAGAAAAATTTAATATTTTGACTTGTGATGAAAAAAGGGCTCAGAAATCATGAAATTTCATCCTATTTTACTATATTTGTAACTGACCTCTCACAGTCAAAGGAGCACTGCATTTGTCCGAACCAGCCACATTAGTAGCTACACACGTGTATTCCCCGGCGTCCGACTCCTCCAGCATGTTCACGGTTAAGGCACAGGTGTTATCTGTCAGGGTGGTCTGGTACTTCCTTCCACTGCTGATCTCATTCCCCTCGTGGAACCAGGAGACGGCGATTGGGGGTGATCCGTAGACTTTGCACTCCATTACAATCGAGGAACCGGAGAGACCATTTGTTTCTTTCAATTTTCTTGTGAATGAAGGAGGGATGGTTCGGTCTATGTGTGATAAGAGTTAAACAAGTGAGAGACAAGAGTTACGAAATGATTTGAAAAGAGAATTACTGTCTTTTTGATGGAATATATCTAGATTTATTTGGCTCTTTTGTGAGAGAATAGGTTCATACAATTGAAAGTCTTAAGGACTGATGGGCAAGGAACAACATTATAATAACATTGAAACAAAAGCCCAACAACCAACCTGACACTTGAACTGAGACTGTGCAGCTGTCTTTGCCAACGGGGTTTTGCACCTCAAAACTGTACACTCCACTGTCGCTAGGTGCCACATTGATGATCTTAAGGCCAGACACTTTGTTGAAGAAACTTATTTTGTATTTGCTGTCACCTGTCAGTTCTTTTCTATCCTTAAACCACTTAGCACTGAGTTCAGGTGTGCCAGTGACGACACACTCCAAGGTACAGGTGTCTCCTGACGTAACGTTTATGGATGCGGGCTTTTCCACAATTGCCGCAGGTTCTAAAACGAGATAGAATTGCATCCAAATTTTAAAATCAAATTAAAAAGCAAAAGGAAATGCACACACTGGTAAGTGTACGCTTTGTGCTCATAATCGCATCCTACTGTACTAACCGAGAACGGACAGCGTGGCGAAGCACTCCTGCGTTCCAGCATCGTTTTTGATCTGACAGGTGTACTTCCCAGCATTGGCGGTTTCTGCCCTTGAAAACTGTAGGGTTGCAGTATTTTCTGAATAAGAAATCCATATGTTTTCACTTTCTCTAACAATCTCCCCCTTATCTTTGAACCACACCACAGAAATTGGCTCAGCGCCTTCAATAGTAGTCTGCAGCTGCACTTCTTCACCAACGATGGTGGAAATGTCACTGAGCTTCTTCACAAATCTTGGTGGTGCTGATGAAAAAGAAGCATATACTAGATTTAAAATGGGTGGGATTAGTAGTATTTCCTTTAAATCACGAATCCTAGGAATCAAAGTAGCAATAATGTGTTGTTTCCATTATATTAAATGAGGCATTTTGGGTGAATGGCTGCAGGGATACATTTGAATTTGTAGTAAGCAGAAAGAATTGAACTTCTTGTCATCTCCAGCCTTTTAAATCCGATCAAAACCCATTGGAAAATATGTCTAAAAGGGTACTTGGTAGAATTTAAAAATAGGATGCACCCTAAGCAAGAAGATTTGGAAAGGAAGAAAACGAAAAGTAGAAGAGACAACTAGTGATAAAGAACTGGGCAACAGCTAAGGGGCCAACAGAGCATTAATATTAGAAGGAAGGGAGTGCAGGAGAGAATGAAGTCACTCGAACCTTTCAGAGTGATAGAAGCAACACAAGTGTCACTCCCCACATCATTCGTGGCTTTACACTGATAATCCCCAACGTCTGCGGTGTCCACATTCAGTATGTGAATACTTGTAACGAAGTTCTCAGACATTATCTTGTACTTCTTGCCACTCCTAAGTTCTCTCTTGTCTTTATACCAAGAAACTTGAAATGGGGGAGTACCCTGAAGCTCACATTCAAGATGAACATCGGTTCCTTTCAGTGTCTCAACAGGAGGAGGCTTTTTGCGGAAAATGGGTGGTTCTACAGTTGGAAGATAATTAAGTTGGGGGAAAAGAAAAGAAAATTAGGAGGTATTCTGCAAGAACATAGTTACAATTAAGAATCAGTTTTCCATTCCATTGTAAAGAAAACATCAATTTCAATTTTCTATTGTAGCCTTTAAAGATTTTAAGATGCTGATGGAGAGTCCAGTAGGATATTATGAGGACAACTAGAGGGGAGGCTAATGTGAAAAACACGAAGGAAGAGTGAGATCTGACCTTTAACCTTTAAGGAGGTGCTACTGCTTGCGCTGCCTGCTGCATTGCGGGCCTCACACGTGTAGTCGCCGCTGTCTTCAACACTGAGGTCGTACGCTTCCAACACCGCCACCGAGTCCAGGAATGACATTCGGAATTTACTGCTCTCTTGAATTTCCGTTTCATCTTTGTACCACAAAACTCTGATTTCTGGAGACCCTCCTATTTTACATTCGTATCTTGTGTGTTCATCCTGTTTCACAACTCTTGAGGGTTCTAGCTTTTTAATGAACCTGGGTGGTTCTATAGGACCAAGAGGGAAAACACAAGATAAGGGATGGAAAACACACACATAACTCAAGATGAAGTAGAAAGAGGAATCTCTGTCAAATAGAGAGGCTTTTAAATACGTTTAGTTTTGCAACCACCCATATCAAATATTATTGCAAAAAGAAGGAGGAAAAGACATGAAGTCCTATTCTGAAACCCTCTTCTCAGCAAAAAAAAAATCACTTTTCTATTGCAGAATCAGAGGCAGAGTGTGTATCTGTTGGTGGAGGAACTCTGAGGCTCACAGGCAATAAGAGAATTCGATTACTTCCTGTATGTGAATCAGTGGAGGACCGTCTATTTCCTATGGTCGAAAAGATAGATGTTATGTGCCATGATGAATCGGAATAGCAGAATTGGGTAAGCTACTTTAACATTTTTAAAGTGCCACTTTCTCTTACGGGCTTCAGCTGTTTCTTCAACCTTTATAATTTTCCTTTGGAGTTAAGAGAATAATGTTTTTTTTATTAACTGAAGCAAAATATTCAAGCTTAGGGAGATAAAGATGGTTAGCTATATGCCATAGAGCAAGTAGGCCGCTGAATCTAATTCTATTTTAATTTCAGGGTATTCATAAACCAACACTACCACAAAAATCTTTAACAATGCTCTAATGAGTTGACCAGAAGCCCACTGAGTTAAGTGTTTAACTTCTTGACAATAGCAGCCATGAACATGCTGAAGGGAATGGTTGTCTTCCATGGTGTCAGATATTGATGTACTGCCCCCCACCCCTGCCAGCTTTCATGATTACTTAAGTGGGGCTAATGGAGGAAAAGATATTGGCGTAACTAAGCTGGACTTCTTGAAGGGCTTGAGAGCTTGGGCCTCTGCTGTCCCTTAGAGGGGCAAAATCCATTCATTTAATAACTGCTATGGAAAATAAATCATTTGAGATGACCTTTTTTGTTCTAGGATAACTTCCTTCACACTTGGATTTTCATGCAGTTCTGTGAAAAGTTCTTGTTCACTAACTCTCTCTGATCTCTATTTTTAGCTTTTGAAAATGGACTTTCAGTCCAATTGTAGTACAAAAAATTTAAAACTTGACCCCATCTGAAAGGCTCTGGATCCATGTGATCACTTGTAATTACCAGGCCATGCTCCTAAACACAACTTTCAAGCACATCCTTCCTCTTACAGTTTAAGATACTGAAAGTGGGGGATAGACCTTGCTACTTAGACAAGTACCTTGTACACCCAGATGAGCAGAACAAGAGTCTTTTCCAGCAACATTGCTCGCATAGCAGGTGTACTGCCCAGCGTCGCCTTTGCCTACTTTGAGAACTGTCAGAGTTGCAGTATTTTCAACCAGAGTCATCTTGTAGTTGCCTCCAGGACGAATCTCTCGGTTATCTTTGGCCCAAGTGATTTTGATTGGTGCTGTGCCAGTTATGTGACATTTAAAAGAACCACTTTCTCCAAGAGCAAGATCTACTGATACAGGCTTTAGATCAAAGAAAGGAGGCACTTCATGCTCTGAAAAGAATGAAGACCAACATGGTGACTTCAGTTTTCATGCACCCAGACATGGAGCAGGAGCAAAGTGGCACCAGAGTTGAGTGGCCCAGAGCAGTGAAGCTGCTTTACAGTGAAGAGGGTAATGTGATAAGCTACTCACCTGAGAGAATGAGCTTTGCACTGGAAGAGGCAGTCCCAAGAGGATTAGAAGCTGAACAATTGTACTGACCAACATGACTCTGGTCAGTTTGCAAAATCTGAAGAGTTGCTACATTATGAACAAAAGATGTTTGCAAATTAGAATCATCTTTCAAAAGCACCCCATCTTTGTACCAAGATACTTGAAGAGGTTCTGAGCCATTGATGCGACATTCGAATGCAACTGGGAAGCCAAGAGTCTCATGAACATCTTTCAGTTTTCTTGCAAAAGTAGGTGGAAGTTTGCGCTCTGTAAGAAGTTACAGATAAACTTATTTACAAGAGAGAAAATATCTACAATATCTATTGTAGATATCTACTGAAAATATCTATTTCAGTCCATTAAAATTTTGATACTTTTAAGAAAATGGATCTGTCAACACACAGCAAAACCATCATCACCTTTGATAACAAGCACAGCTGAAGAAGCGACGGCCCCCACGCTGTTTTCTGCCTTGCATGTGTACTCTCCCACGTCACTATGGTCCACCTTGTTGATTACCAAGGAGGCAACGTTATTTCTGAATTGCATTTTATATGCAGGAGCTGATCGTAGCTTTGTGTGTTCTTTATACCAAGAAATTCTAATTTCTGGGGTTCCGCCTACTTTACACTGTAAAGTTGTAGGTTCTCCAATGGCTGCTTCCACATGTTCCACAGGTTCAGTAAAATAAGGTGGTTCTAAGGTACAAAGAATGGTAGTCAATCAGTCATGCTAACTAAAAGAGGATGTTTTCAAAGAAAGAAAAGAGAGCAATAAAAAGAGGTAACTGTCAACACACCTAAGACAGACACCAGGGCTTCACAAATATCTTGACCAGCCTCATTTTCTATCAGGCAACTGTACTGTGCATAATCCTCCACGGTGCTGTCAAGAATTTCCAGTATAGAAGATTTTTCTGTCATAGTGATACTGCAGTTTGGAGACTGTACAAGAGCAAACTCATTCTTCATCCAGCTCACTGAGATGGGAGGCGTGCCAGTATACGTGGCCTCAAGAACTATGGGGCTTCCTGTCTCAACACTGAAATCAGCCAATCTTTTCACAAAGGTGGCTGGTTCTATAAGGAGAAAATATGAGGGTAAAGTTGACATCTTCAAAGTGAGGCTTAGAAAATTTTAAAAGATGCACGAACTGGAGAGAAGAGCAAACCTTTCACAAAAAGATGTGCAGTACAGGAAGCACTGCCGGCATCATTAGTAACGAGGCAAGAATAGTCTCCACTCTGCAGTGGCTCCACCTCAAACAACTCCAGCTCTGTGACAGAATCTTCCAGAGAGATGGTGCATGACTCCCCTGACACCAGTTCCCTGCTGCCTTTGAACCATTTGACCTTGAAAGGAGGGGTGCCTCTAATGACACAGGTGAATGTGAGGCTCATTCCAGGTAAAACTTCCACAGAATCAGGGGTTTGTTCAAAAGATGGTGGTTCTAGAATACCCCGGAGGGAGGGGAAGATCAAGAGAAAGAAAGAAATTCGAGTGAGAAGTGCTTTTGTTATTTGAAGAAAAGGGAGCCAAGACTAAAAATGAAGACCAAACAAAGAAATTCCACGCCAGGCCAGCACCGAGCCCCGTGGAAGAGACTGAGAGAAGCAGCAGCCTGCTCCTCCCCACTGACCTTGCACAGTCAGCACCGCTGAGCATTCGTCAGAACCGGCTGCGTTGGCAGCCACACAGGTGTAGATGCCTGTGTCCGAAGGCTCCAGGAAGCTCAGCTTCAAAGTGCAGACATTTTCTGAAAAGCTGGACTGGCATTTAGGCCCACTAACGATCTCATTTCCATCCTGAAACCAGCCAACCGAGATGGGGGCCGAGCCGGAGACTCGGCACTCCAAAACCGCCGAGGCTCCCAGCGCCGCATTCGTGTCTTTCAGCTTGCGGATGAAGGAAGGAGGCACAACCCGATCTAGGTGGAGAAGGGTAGTTTTGTGTTCACAGAAGAGCTTTATTTTTGACCCTGGGAAAGATACTATATTCGTAAAGCTTCACACTACTTACCGGAAACGTGAACAGACACAGTGCAGTTGCTTTTACCAACACTGTTCTTCACTTCAAAGCTGTATAAGCCCTTGTCACTCATTTCTGCACAGGGGATCTTCAGTGAAGCCACTTTGTTGATGAACGTCATGTGATGTTTGCTGTCTGCAGATAATTCTCTTCCATCTTTGAACCACTTGGTGGAAAGTTCCGGAGTCCCAGCCACTACACACTCCAACGCAAAAGAATTTCCTGTAGTGACAGTCATGGGTTCTGGCTTCTCTATGATTCTGGCTGGTTCTGAAAGAAGTGGGTTACATTGAAAACAAAGCCACCTTCCGAACTAAGAGTATAATCAACATGGGGTAAGAGTAACGTTCGCCGACAAGGATCATGGGCCAATGAACTTGATTTTTTTTCTCTCAGGCTGTACTTTGTTACTAACCTAGTACAGTCAAGACTGCTGAACATTCTCTCATTCCAGCATCGTTTTTGATTTGGCACACGTATTTTCCAGAATTAGATGCTTCTGGTCTACCAAGTTGGAGGGTAGCAACGTTATCAATGAAGGAAATCCGTGTGTGTTCACTCTCTCTGATGACTTCACCTTTATCTTTCAGCCAGACAACAGAAATGGGCTGGAAGCCTTCCACCACAGCCCTGAACTCGACAGCATCCCCCACAAGGGTTGAGGTGTCACTTAGCTTTTTCACAAACCGTGGAGGTTCTGATGAAATAAATTTGTAGTTAGGAAAAAATAAGAATCACACCCACATATGTTATTGGTCAAATAAGAAAATAGGAAAGGAAGAGACTTATATGTTTGTGCCCCTATGTACAAACCTTTGAACTTGACAGTGCAAACACAGGTGTCAGTTCCCACTTCATTAGTAGCTTTGCAGTGATATTCTCCTACATCAGAGTCTTCAAGATTAAGGATATGAAGACTTGTGTCAAAATTTTTTGAAGTAATTTTAAATTTCTTGCTGCTTCGAACTTGCTTTCGATCTTTAACCCATACCACTTCAAATGGGGGAGTTCCCGAAATTTCACATTGTAAGATGACATCAGAACCTTTAAGGGCTCCTACAGGAGAAGGCTTCTGGGTAAAAACAGGAGGTCCTACCGGAAAAAAAAAAAGAAGATAAACAATGAGAATATTTGCTCACTCAAAGGAAAACAATTAGAATCTGCAATCATTAAGGCTGATAGTTCTGGGGGGCCTGGGGGATGGAGGGACTGAGCAAAAAGGAAAAGGACTCATGGACACGGACAGCAGTGTGGTGACTGTGGTGAGGAGGAAGGCGGGTGGAGGTGGAGGAGGGTATAAGGGGGATAAATGGTAATGGAAAAAATACAATAAAAATAAACCATTAAAAATAAATAAAAGTGGTATCTGCCAAAAATTAAATTAAATTAAAAAAATGACTGGTGTGACTATATTATCAATATGTGAACATAAGAAATAAAAACTGGTTTCAGAATTACAAGCATATACCCTTAACTAGGGTTTTTACTTTGAAGTTTATAATGTGACCAAGAAGGAATCCAAATTGGAGGAGAAGGAGGAGAAAAGGAAGTTCAGTGGGTCTAACCTTTCACAGTCAGGGCTGTGCTGCAGCTGGCGTCGCCAACACCATTGTGAGCTTCGCAGATGTAGTCTCCACTGTCCTCGGCACTGGCTTCATTGATGGTGAGCAACGCCACAGAATTAGCGAATGACATATTGTATTTCCAGCTTTCGTGAAGTTCACTGTCATTTCGGAACCACAGAACTTTGATTTCTGGGGAACCGCTTATCGTACATTGCAGTTGGATGGATTCTCCCTGCTTTGCAACTTTTGAAGCTTCTAATTTTTTAACAAACTTTGGAGGTTCTAGTAAATCAAAGGAAAAAAAATAGCATATTTATAGTTGAAAATCCTGTAAGTGCTTATGGAAACTGGTTTATTAAGAATATACTTTCCGAGAATTTTGTGGTAAAGTAAGTTGTCTTTTCTAGTAAATAAGCTTTTGATATTTTTAAAGAAAATTAAATTGATAAGTTTATTCTGTAGTTTGAATACATAAGCTAAAACATACCCATTAATGTATTACAGAGGCACTCGGTTAAAATTTAGTAATGATAAATCAGAATGTCATGTAACAGGAAAGAACAGAAAAAGAGAATAGAGAGTTGAAACAACATTTAACGCATTTCAATTGAACAATACTTTTTGATCAGATTACACTTAGAGATACACTAACTTAAATAACGATATAAAGAGAAAACAGAACTTCGATTGTTACCTTTGACACGAATATACAAATTGTAACGTGATCCAGTTAGTTTATTTCCAAAATTTAAAAACTAAAGAAACTTTTAGAAGAGTTACACAAAGGTGGGAAAGAGCGAATGTTGGCAGGTGCCATGCAATGATACCTTTCACGCTGAGTTGAGCTGAGCACATGTCTTTGCCAACATCGTTGGTTGCTTGGCAAGTGTACTGACCAGAATCTCCTTTGCCTACTTTAAGAATTCGCAAATGGGGAGTGTTTCCCACACACGTGATTGTATAGTTTCCTCCAGGACGAATCTCCTTGTTATCTTTTGACCAAGTGATTCGCATTGGTTGAGCGCCCGTAACATGACACTCAAAGTCAGCACTTTCCCCAGCAATGACATCTATAGATACAGGCTTGATGTCAAAGAAGGGAGACTTCTTAGGTTCTGGAAGATGAAAAGAAAAGGCAATTGTGTGTGGGTTTTTTTTTTTTTTTTTGCTTTCGTCATTGGCCATTTCTACTTTGACAATGAGCAAGAAGTCATGGTTTGCAAAGAGAAAGTTTAAGATGGGAACAAACCTCTTGCTGTCAGTCTAGCACTAGAAGATGCTGTTCCTAGTGGATTGGAAGCTGAGCAAGAGTACTGGCCAGAGTGACTCAAGTCGGTCTGCAGAATTTTCAAAGTTGCCACATTGTCTACAAATGATGTCTGTAGATTTTCATCATCTCGCAAAAGCACCCCATCTCTATACCAGCACACTTGGATGGGTGCAGAGCCATTTAATCGACAAGTGAGTGTAACTGGTAACCCAACAGTTTGTTCAATGTCCTTCAATTGCCGTGCAAAGGAAGGTGGGAGTTGGCGCTCTATAGGAAGACAAGGATACCTGAAGCATTAGTAGATGAAATAAAAATTTCCCTGATAAAGACAAAAGAGTTAAGATAAGGAAAAAAAGAAATTTCTTAATTTCTAAAATAATATCATCACCTTGAATTCTGAAGACAGTTTTAGAAGAAGCAGTTCCTATACTGTTTTCTGCCTTACATGTGTATTCTCCACCATCATTGATATTCACTTTATTAAAAACAAGTGTGGCCACATTGTTTGTAAAGTAGGTCCTGTATTCAGGGGTGGACCGCAACTTGGTGTCTCCTTTGTACCAAGACACTGTAATTTCTGGTGTCCCAGCCACTTGGCATTGTAAAGAAACTGAATCTCCAACTGAGGCCTCCAGAGGTTCCAGTTCCATAACAAAGTAAGGGGGTTCTAAAGAAGAAAGGCTCACAATTAGCAACTGGAATGAAAGGAAAGCAAACAAACCACGCTTCCTGTTAGATGTATGCCAATCATTAAGACAGAAGAACCTAATGACATTAAGACAACAACACACCTAATGTAGATACCACAGCTTTGCAAACATCCTTCCCTGCCTCATTTTCAATCTCACAGGAATACTGTCCTGCATCGCTTTTTGTGCTATTCAGAATTTCCAGGATGCAAGTTTTCTCTGTTGTGACTATGTTGCATTTTTCGGATGGAGTGATATTAACACCATTCTTTTTCCAGGTAACTGAAATTGGAAGTGTTCCAGTGTAGGTGCTCTCCAGAATTATGGACTTTCCAGGTTCTACAGAGTGGTCACTTAATTTCTTCACAAACACAGCTGGTTCTGGTGAGTGACAAAGCACAGCAGTTAAACACAGTAAAATACAGACAAAGAGATCAGTGTACAGAAAATAGGAAGAACCAATGCACTTGAGCAAACCTTTAACAAAAAGACGAGTAGTGCAGGATGTTTGGCCAGCACCATTAGAAACCACACAAGTATATTCCCCACTCTGAGACAGGTCGACGTTAAATAATTCCAGTTCTGCTACAGTGTCTTCAAAATAGATGTTGCATCTGTCTCCTTTCGCCAGCTCTCTGGCACCTCTGAACCAGCCAACCTTGAATGGAGGGGTTCCTCTGATAACACTTGTGAAGGTGACATTTTTGCCTGGTAGTACTTCCAAAGGTTCGGGTTCCTTCACAAAAGAGGGTGGTTCTACACAGACACGAAGGACAATGAAAAGGTGCTGTAAGCTTCAAATTTAGGTGCAATTTTGAATCACAAAAGAAGAGTGCTTTTAAATGTGTGTCAACCTATCTGTGCACCCAAAGAGGCATTTGTAAGAAAGGGTTTGAGTGTTTGACACTGACCTTGTACAGTCAACACTGCACGACATTCGTCAGACCCAGCGACATTGGCAGCCACACACGTGTAAGTGCCCATATCTGATGAGTCCAGAGAATTCAGCTGCAGTGTGCAGACATTATCTGAAAATGTGGTTTGGTACTTTGCTCCACTGACAATCTTAGTTTTCTCATGAAACCAGGCAACAGAGATAGGCGAAGATCCAGCTACTTTGCACTCCAAGATGCAAGAAGTACCCAGCACCCCACCAGTATCTTTTAGCCTTCGTGTGAAAGAGGGGGGCACCATTCGGTCTGTGTGAAGAAAGGCAAGAAATGCATCATGATTTGAAAGAATAAAGGAGACTCAAGAGAAGAAAACTTTTGAAAGGAATACTGCGTAAGCAATGAGAGGAATATATCGGAACTGACCTGAAACATCAACCACAGCTGTGCAGCTGCTTTTTCCAACATTATTTTGAACCTGGAAAGTGTATGTGCCTGCATCTTGCTTTTCAACCGAGAGAATCTTTAAGGAAGAGATTTTGTTGTGGAAGCTAAATTTGTGTTTTTGGCTGCTAGTCAGCAGCTTTCCATCCTTGTACCATTCAACGGAGAGTTCAGGAGTGCCAGCCACCTTACACTCCAGAGTGCACGTCTCTCCTACAGTCACTGTCATTGGTCCTGCCTTCTCGACAATGACTGCAGGCTCTGAAACAAAATTCGATAGCCACCTGTCAAAGTCTGTTACCTTTACTCTACCTCTACTGTGTTTACTCCATCCCTACTAGCAAATTCGCTAAGACCGTTTATTCCGATGAGATGCTTATGTTAGGGTTCTCTCTCTAGACTTAAAATGTTATTTCATAATTACGCATTGCCATGAAATTATAAGTTATTATTAAGAAATATGCTTTTGCGCTAGTTGATTACCAGAACAATTCAGACAATGTACATTAGACTATGTATTTTGCTGTGCACTTGATCTTGGGAGCAAAGGCTACATGTTATTTTTAATTACATGGTATTTTTGCTTTACTTTCAGGTGTACAAGATAATTTTTTGAAAGTTGTTATTCAAATAATTAAAAATTGAAGTTTAATATGCCCAGAGGTGAAAATGACAAGCTTTCCTATCAAATGTTGATCTTCGCAACTCTTGTCGGCTTTAACAACTAGTGCTTTGGAAACAGAATGTCACACTGGGCTCCTGTTTTTTTTTTTTTTTTTTTTTTCCATGTGTAACAAAAGGTAGTCATGATTACATCTGCTAATCCATCAAGAAAAGTAGTAAGCAAACAGTAAAATAGATGGATAATTTTTGTTATAATCAGAGAGTTTTGGAAGATTTATTAGATTCCCTAAACCTTTCAAATAGATGAGGATGGATATAGGTCTAGAAGAAATTCTGGGAAGGAGATTTTACCAGTAACTCATAGGAACTCATCTCAGCAGTTGGCACCACTTTCTATCAGGGGACCATTGCACCATATTGTACCAACCTAAAACAGTCAGTGTGGCCATGTTCTCCCTTATTCCACCATCATTCTTGATTTGGCAGATATATTTCCCAGCATTAGCTGGTTCTGCTTTTGCAAACTGTAGAGTTGCAACATTTTCCACAAATGTAATCCTGATGTTTTCACTTTCTCTAATCACTTCTTCCTTCTCTTTAAGCCACTGGACAGAAATGGGCTGCATGCCCTCTATGGATGCTTGTAACTCAGCAGGCTCCCCGGCAACCACGGTGATGCTGCTCAGTTTGGAAACAAACCTTGGTGGCTCTGAACATGGAAAGATGGATAGAGATTGTTGAAAAGATTGCCCAGATAATGGAACAGAGATAGAAAAAAGTATTTTGCACATTCCTGCCACCTCTGCCACATGCAGGAAATATGCTTACCTTTCAATTTTACAGTACAAATGCAAGTGTCACTTCCCACTTCGTTCTGTGCTTTGCAGAGGTATTCACCAATGTCTGAAGTGTCGACACTGAGAATGTGAATACTTGCATGGAAGTTTTTGGATGAAATCTTGTATTTCTTGCTACTTCGGAGTTGCCGCTTGTCTTTGTACCACACCACCTCAAATGGTGGTGTTCCCGAAAGTTCACACTCAAGACTAACTTCAGTATTTTTAAGGGTTTCTACTACAGGAGGGAAGCTGCTAAAAACAGGTGGTTCTGTAAAAAAATAAGAGTTTCTCATGAATAGGGCTTTAATTTCCTAGAATATTTTTGTTTCTTTGTTTTTAAATTGGAAGAGTCAAGATACTACAATGGAGAAGTGGTGTTAAGTGCTGTCGCATTAGTGTTGAGGAAGAACAGCTTCAGAGAGGCCGTTAGCCTTTACCAAGTCACTCAGCTTCATGGCAGAGGACCCTGGCTTGACTCCACCTGCCCTTGCTGAGCAGCTCAACATTCTGTCTACTCCACCTTACTTATTTGTCTTGGACTAGAAAGACTGATGCACAAATTGTAAAATCAAAACAAAAGAGAAAACACCGATCAAACAAAGCCAAACTCCCCAGAATATTAATATGGTTTGTGTGAGGTATAGAACTCTGACTTCAGTAATAAATCTTTTGTGTGTGCTCTGCAACTGAGACACTTGGAAGGTATCACATTTGTGATCCACACCTTCTACTTCAACAGATGATTGTTGCATTAATTGCCTCACACTATAATAAACTTGGACTTTATGATAACAATACTGGGAAATGGCAGTGGAAAATAATGAGTATTGTTTGTGCCAAGGGAGAGAGACATAATTTTTAAAAAATAGAAACTGATTCTTGTGAGAAAAATGTAATTTCTTTGTTTTAAATGTAAAGTGAAAACCTGTATAGCTTACATCGTATTTACATGTAGTATTACTGGATATTCATGATAAATATTATAGTGAGGATAATATATTTATCAAGCAATTGAAAGTGAAATTAATTTATAAATGCCTACTTTGTTTTTGTTTTTTGCATGGTTTTGAAACATGAAATTTGAACTGCTTGGCTAATGTGTCCAGGTAATAAGAATTATGGTATTGGGATAAAAACTAAAATATCCCAGACTGATTGGCTACATGTAAGCAAAGCTTAAGAAATAACATCTCAAAAGGGAAATAATGCCATCTTGGGAAAACACTCTATGAGCTCAAATGGAGGCTAAAATGACAGTAAAGGAATAAAGAGCTATGATGCCAGGAGTGAAGAAGGTAAGTTGTATGTAATGAACAGAAGAAATAGATCTCTACCTTTTACTATAACCTTGGTACTGCAGCTAGTGCTGCCAGCAGGATTCTGAGCCTCACAAATGAAATCCCCACCATCGTCTGTACCAAGATTGTTCATCTGTATGACAGCCACTGAATCAATGAAAGTCATTCTGTATTTATCACTGGCTGAGAGTTCATGTTCATTTCTGTACCACACAGCTCTGATTTCTGGGGATCCAGTTATCTTGCATTCAAGTCGTGCCGAGTCACCTGCTTTCACTATTTTGGATGCTTCTAATTTCTTTACAAACTTTGGTGGTTCTAGAGAGTGAAGGAAAGAGGAGATTATGAGGGAACAGGTGCAGATAACAAAAATTCAATCAAGTGGTATGTAGAACAGAGAAGAATACAAGACCAATGCCTGGCAGATACTGCGAGAGAGAAGGGTACTCTCTTGATTAGGTCAAAGCACTAGAACAGATCACAGACAGGACCACAGCCACAGGTGAGACAGAAACACAAAAACGATCAAACCTGCACACCTGTCACAAGCAACATTGTAGTACAAGAGTCGCTACCAACATCGTTGGTAACTTGGCAAGAGTATTGTCCTGTCTTGAAAGCATCCACTGAGTAGAGATTTAAGAAGCTAGTTGACCCCTCCAAGCCAATGAAACATTTAGGTCCAGAGGCAAGTTCCACATCATCCTTGAACCACTTTATTTTAAATGGTGGTGTTCCTTTTAGTACTGCTTTAAATTCCACTGTAGAATCAGGTATGGCTTGTTGTCGCTCAGGTTTCACTAGGAAGCTTGGTGGTTCTATAGATTTTTAAGAGAAATAGATTGAATTAAATTCCCTTAGTTAAATTGTTTTGACAGTTTTATGGATATAAGAATACATTATTAAAAAGAGGTAATGACTGAATATTTCTTGAACTCAATAAATACATATCTAAAGAAACACAATTATTGAGACTTTTAGCTCTAACGGATATGAGGTAAGAGTGATACACTTTCAAAGCAATTACAAAGAAGAATCCAGAAGAGGTAAAGAAATTCTAACCTTTCACAGTTAAGATGCCACTGCATGCATTATCCCCTGCTACATTCGAGACTTTACATGTGTAATTCGCAGTATCTTCTAATTCCAGATTATTAACTTCCAGTGCCACAGTGTTCTCATGACAGACAAGTCTGTATTTTGCACTTGTAGATATTTCTTTTCCATCCTTAAACCACTGAGCACTAATAGGAAGTGAGCCAGAAACCTTGCACTCCATATGAATGGAAGAGCCCAGAACTTTATCCATTTTGGTTAATTTTTTGGTGAATGAAGGAGGAATATCTTGATCTGTCCAATGCAAACAGCAAAACACATCCATTAATATGTTGCCATTTGTTTACAAAGGACATAATATAAGCAACAGAAGCCAACTGGAGTCAAGCTACAAACCTAGCACTCTCAGGTAGGCATCACAGCTACTGCTTCCAAAGTCATTTTCCACCTTGAAAGTATACTGACCACTGTCTTCCTTCATTACTGACTGAATCCTAAAACTGGCCACGTTATTTTCAAAACTCATTGAAAAATATCTACTGGGCACAATTTGTTTCCCATCTTTAAGCCATTTCACTTTGAGTTCCGGTGTCCCAGCCACAACACACTCCAAGGTCACTGGGTCTTTCTCAGTAACATCGACGGATTTAGCTTTCTCTAGGATTTGAGCTGGTTCTGCAGTAAGAATTACAAATGTGGGTGAGTTGCATTGACAAGTCCACTAGAGATAAGGCATGTTTATGAAATTGTCTCCACAGACTAATTCCAAAAGAGAATAGCTTACAAACCTTGTACTAAAAGGAAAGCATAACACCTCTCAACTCCTGATTCATTCTTGGCTTGACACGTGTATCTTCCGCTATGTCCATTGTCCACAGCTCTGATTTGAAGTGTGGCCACGTTGTTCACAAACGAAATATGAACATTATCTTCTTCGTCCAGAATCTGATCATCCTTTAGCCAGGTTATGGAGATGGGAGGAGAGCCTGCCACGGTGCTCTGAAAGGTGGCAGCACTTTTCAAAACAGTAGTGACATTTTCTATCTTCTTAGTGAATGACGGTGGTTCTGTGATTAGATAGTGTGAAAAGAAGAGGTATAATTGAACTCCTACCCATAATAATCATGCAGTTAAAGAGCATTACAGGATTTTCCTCTGGCAGCCTGCTTCTTGTGTATGTAACTAACTGACCTTTCAGGGAGACTCGGGCGTTGCAAGAGCAGCTGCCGCCTTCATTGGATACAACACATTGGTATTCACCAGTGTCTGAAGGATCACACTTGGTTATATGGAGGTTAAACACTGACACTCTGCCAGTCAAGGTGTATTTTTTGCCGCTTCGTATTTCCTTGTTATTCTTCAACCAAGTGACTTCAAATGGAGATGTTCCTTTAACTTCACACTCCAGCTCCACGTCACTATCTTTCACTACTTCCACAGGCTTCAACTCCCTGATAAAGGTGGGAGGTTCTAAAGATTCAGAAGGAAGACAGAGACTAGCTTACTCCAGGGAAGACCCAAAGCCCAGCCAGTAGCACAGCCAAAACTGTAAGCAGATCCAGTAACGAACCTTTCACTTTCAATTCGATGCTGCAGCTTGCTGTGCCTGCATCATTACGAGCCTCACAGACGTAAATCCCACTATATTCTACCCTAGCACCAGAAATTTGGAAAGTGGCTAAGCCATCGACGAAGGAAATGCCATATTTCTCAATGGCTGTGATTTCATTCCCGTCCAGATACCAAGAAACTCTGATTTCAGGAGTGCCGGTTATTTGGCATTCGAATGTTGTCGATTGTCCATTCCTCAGCACTACCACGGGGCTGGGCTTCTTAATGAATTGAGGAGGCTCTAAAGATGGGAGGAAAAGTGTGATGTTGAACATTTTTAAAAACAGAGGCCAGTAAGCAAAATTGGTTTCTAAAGCTTCTCCCCTCCCCTCAACAAGAAAATCTAGACAAGCAAGAAAGTGAGGAGATGTGGAGACCAGACCTTTCACAAAGAGGGTGGCCTTGCAGGTGGCTATGCCAACGTCATTGCTTAGTTGACAGATGTAGGTTCCCGAATGAGCGGCTTTGGCCGAGAAGAGCTCTAGCACGGTGGAGGTATCATCCTTCCACACCGAGCGAGCTGCTCCTGAGTGCAACTCTTTGTTGTCTTTAAACCACTTAATTGTCATGGGTGCAGTGCCGCCCACAAGAGCCTTTATTTGAACCCTTGTGTTGGGATTGACATCTTGAGACTGTGGCTCTTCCACAAAGTAAGGGGGTTCTGAGGTGAAAGAAAAAGAAGCAAGAGGAGAAAGGAATGTTCATTGTAGAACTGAGCAGTAAAGGTAAGAATTGAGAAATGAGACAGCAATAAGTTCTTGATGGGGGGGATAAAAATTGCCAACCTTTGACTGTCAGATGGCCGCTGCACTGGTTGTGGCCTGCCTTGTTAGTGGCAGAACAGGTGTACGTCCCACTGTCTGTACTTTCCAGATGCCTGATTTCCAAGAAGGCAGTATTGTCATGAAAAGAGAATTTGTATTTTTCACTAGCTGAAATTTCCTGGTCGTCTTTGAACCATTGGATACTTATGGGATGTGACCCAGCCACTATACATTCTAAGTCAATAAAAGACCCTTTAATGCTGTCCATTTTCTTTAGCTTTTTGGTGAATGAGGGAGGTATGATAAGATCTATGCAATGAAAAAACAAAAAAAATACTGTTAGGTCAATCCACCAATTTATATTTTCTCTAAAATTGTAAGAGATGAAGGAGCACAGAAACACCCAGCTCCTCTGCATAGAAAAGCAATACCAACCTAACACGTTAATGCTGGCCTTGCAGCTGCTTCTCCCAACATCATTTTGGACCTCAAAAGTATATTCTCCACTATCTTTCTTTTCTGTAGAAATAATCTTCAGTATGGAGACTGTGTCTGTGACACTGATTTTATATTTTTGGCCCAGGGTCAGTTCTTGGCCATCTTTAAACCATTTGGCTGTAATCTCCTTAGTCCCTGAAAATTTGACCTGCAAAGTGGCTGGGTCTCCTTGGGTGACATCTATAGACACAGCCTCCTCAGTGATTGTTGCAGGTGCTGTAGAAAACAAAGGGATAAGTGTGGGTTGTGAATTGCTCTACTGAAAGGCTCACATCCGCACATTTCCCTGAAACCCACGGTGGGCTTTCTGAACCAACCTTTTACTGAGAGTAAGGCAGAACATCGTTGTATTCCTGCATCATTTTTGGCCTGACAGACATATTTCCCATCATGCTTGACTTCAATGCCGCTGAGGTACAGACTGGCTACATTGTTCTCAAAGGTCATTCTTATATTATTGTCTTCTGTGATTTCATCGTTGTCTTTTAACCAGGTCACTGTGATGGGCAAGGAGCCTTTCAGAGTGGCCTGGAAGGCAGCTGTGCCTCCTCGAAGGGAGCTGGTGCTCTCAAGCTTCTTAACAAAGGTGGGTGGTTCTAGTGGGAGAATGAATTCTCAATCAGTACCAGCTCTAGAGAAAAACTGGCTGAAAGAAATGAGTCGACTCTGCAGGAGAGCTAGTCCACCATTTGAATCAACACTAACCTCTTAAAGTCACCCTGGCACTGCAGGTGCTGCTGCCCACGTCATTGGTCGCCCGACACTGGTATTCGCCAGCATCTGCAGCTACGAACTTGAGGATCTGCAGGCTAACCAGCTGATCCTGAATAAAGGTTTTATACTTTCTACCACTTCGCAGTGTTGTGTTGTCTTTGAACCAAGTGATCTCAAAGGGAGGCGTGCCTGCCACCTCGGCCAGCAACATGACATCGTACTCCTTCAGCACTTCAACCGACTTAAATTCTTTGGTAAAGTAAGGTGGCTCTATAGTAGAAAAGGAATTATTGAGTTAATGGGGGAGGAACCTGTGCTATGGACCACAATTTTGGTAACATAAGAGGCAATGTGAACACAAACCTTTGACTATTAAAACGCTACCACAGTGGTCACTGCCAGCCTCATTTTGGGCCTCACACATATATTCGCCACTATCTTCGACGGCAACATCTGCAAGTCTTAGAACCGCAGTGGACTCCACAAAAGACATTTTGTGTTTGCTGCTCTCCTTAATTTCTCTATCATTTGCAAACCACGTTATTTTAATGGGAGGGGTACCAGTGACTTTGCAGGCTAGTTGGGTGGCATCTCCTTTCTTTAAGAGTTGTGATGGCTCTAACTTTTCAACAAATGTGGCAGGTTCTATGGAAGGAAAGAAGTTGTTAAGAAACATGAGAAAGAGGAAAGAACTTATAACAATAACAGCACAAATATGTTCAGAAAACACCGCAGACCTTTTACAAATAAGTTTGCACTGCACTCCACGCCTCCGGCGACATTGCTGACTTTACAGGTATAGGTGCCTGAATCAGAGGTTTTTACTGGATAGAGTTCCAGGGAACTTTCTAAGGCTTCTTTGGTGATATAGCAACTTCCACCAGAAACCAGCTCTTTGTCACCTTTAAACCATCTAATTGTGAGAGGAATAGACCCTTGGAAGGTGCTCTTCAGGCAGACAGCTGAGCCGGGCAGAACATCCTTTGATGCAGGTTTAGTTACAAAATGGGGTGGTTCTAAAGAAGGAGTATAAGAAAGAATGTCAAAGAGTTAAGAGGCACGACCTAAGGGAAGAAGTCTTAATGTGAACATGATGTACAGTAGGAATGAAATGCAAAGTCTCCATCCAACCTTGCACAATCAGGGCTCCGCTGCTGTCCTTGCTTCCAACGGAATTTGTGGCTCGACAGGTGAAATTCCCTGCATCATTCATGTCTATTCTGCTGATTTCCAAAGAGGCTGTGCCTTCCACGAATGCTATTCTGTATCTGTCAGAAGAAGCTATTTCCTTCCCATCCTTAAACCAGGACACTCTCATTGGGAGGGAGCCAGCGATTTTGCAGTCCAACCTGCAGGTACCGCTGACAACACTATCCACGTTGCGTAGGGGTTTGGTGAAAAATGGAGCAATGTCTCGATCTGTTCACGGCACAAGAAGGGGAAGAAAGATCAATAGGGAAAAGTGCTTGTGATTTTATTTTTGACTTTGTTGGTTTTCAAAGGAACATGTAGCACAGATTTCCAGAGATACAGACCTAACACCGTGAAAGTTGTCTCACAGGAGCTGCTGCCCACTTCATTGGAAATTTCAAACGTGTATTGGCCGCTGTCATGCAGCTCAGCTGAATAAAACTTGAGTTGGGCGACATTGTTTTTAAAACTTATTCGATACTTTTTACTGGCCACCAAAGGTCTCCCATCTTTGTACCATTTGGGCTTGAGATCTGGGGTGCCTGTGACTGTGTACTCCAGTGTGGCGGGGTCCCCTGCAGTCACCTGGATCAGTTCTGCTCTCTCAACAATTTTTGCAGGTTCTATAATGGTATTAAATAGTTAGAATTCCAAGATGTGTATGAGGGTTTCATTGTGAAGGAAATGTTGATTCAAAGTTAAAAATGTTCCTACACGAACCTTTAACTATTAATTCCCCAATGGATGTTTGGCTCCCGGCCTCATTTTCTGCCAGGCACGTGTACTGGCCACCCCAACCAATCTGAACATCGGGGATTATCAAGACAGCGACACCATTGGAAAAGCTCATTTTGATTTTTCCATCTTCTTTAAGGATCTCTTGTCCTTTCATCCATGTGATGGAAATGGGTTCTGACCCTCTCACAGCAGCTTGTAAGGTAACAGTTTGTCCTGCTAGTGCAGTAAAATCATCTACTTTCTTTACAAAGGTTGGTGGTTCTATTCAAAGAAAGACAGCATACGAAATTTGTCAATTCCCAAACATTTTCAACATGGTATTTATGTCTAGGTTACAGTTATCTTGCCCAGTACCGCTCTCCCACAGCGTTGGTTAGTTAGAAGAAGAAATAAAATTTAAGAGGAATTATAGTTCTAAGAGAAAGAAGCATAGAAGACGTGTGGTTATCAGCTGATAACATGGTCTTTCATATACTTGACTTTTGTTGTAAGAGAGTAAATATTTACACTGATCTTTGGGATTAATACTGGATGAAGGTCACTGACTTTGCCCCCAAGGTCCCAGGTCAAACCAAAGGCAAAACCTATATATTTTGAAAGCATAGGAAGAGGAGAAGGGAAAGTACCAGTTTTCCTCCCATGGTTAAGAAAGCTATTTGCACACTTCGTTAAAGAGATACCAGTTTTTCAAAAAACTAACCTTTTAACAAGTGTGTTGCGCTGCAGCCACACTTCCCGACTTCATTAGCAACAACACATTCATAGTCACCAACGTCTGCGCTATTAAAGGAAAAGATCTCCAGACACACAAGAGACTTTTGAGAAAACAACCTGTACTTTTTGCTACTTCGAATTTGCTTCTTATCTTTGAACCAGCTAATTTCGAACGGTCCCGTGCCTGAGATTTCACACTGAAGGAGGGCGTTTGTTCCTCTCACTATATCTGCTGGCTCAAGAGTTTTGATGAAAGAAGGAGGTTCTACAAAAGCAGGAAAGCATTGTTTAAGTCATGTGCTATGAGCAAAGAAAAAGAAAATCTTTTCTCGGAAAAACAATGGACGGTAAGCAAGTACACAAACCTTTGATAACTATTTCAGCAGTGCAGCTGTCACTGCCGACGTCGTTTACTGCTTCGCAGGAGTAACTCCCACTGTCTTCCACTTTTACATTGGTAACATCAAGTACAGCCTCCGAATTGACAAAAGACATTCGGATTGTGTTACTCTCATGGAGCTCTTTGTTATTTTTAAACCAAGTAACCTGGATCACAGGCGAGCCTTTCAGCCTGCAGTGGAGGCGTGCTGATTCACCAGGGAGCATTAAATAAGAGGGATCCACCTTCTTCACAAAGGATGGTGGCTCTATGTGAAGTTAATAAGAAAAGAGAATGGAAAACATGTCTGAGGCATAAACTCCACAAAAGATAAGTAGACATATGCAACAGAAAGACACAATACACATAAAATATCTGCCTGAAATTTCTGAAAAGGTTATGGTGCTTTCAATAGATTTCTATGTTTTCATGATTCTAAAATATTTACCCAGTCTCTTGATAAACAAGCAAACAAACATGTAAACAAACAAAACCAAAAACAAGCACACTGCTTACACAAAGAGAATTTCCTAGACACTTGAAGTTCTTAGAAGAAATTTTAAGCAAGATTTGTTCATGGCAGATAGTTTTAAAAGAACAAAAGTAAGTGAATTCTGAAGAAGATTGAAAAAATAAAATCAAACAATGCCAGGATTTCCCCAAACCAAAAGGTTTGCTTGGATGACATTATTTTAATAACCAAATGCACTGACTGCATTGTTTGTTAACGATTTTTATACTAAGGAGTACTTTCACAGAAGGAAGTGGGAAATAAAATTCACACATTTCTTACCTCTAACCATTACTGTTGCGGAAGAAGAGCTGCTTCCAGCCTCATTGGAAGCTGTGCAAACATAGGTTCCTGAATCTTTTAGTTTGGCAAGAGGGATCTCAAGAGATGCTATTTTATCTTCGAAATCAATCTTAAAATCTTTTCCAGGTGGGAGTTTTTGCCCATCTTTATGCCATGTCACTGTGACTTTTCTGTCTTCGTCTACTTGGCATTCAAGGTGGATCTTCTTATTGATGGCTGATTGCACAGGCTCTAATTCTTTAATGATATGTGGTTTGTCAATTATGATCAACTCAGCTTGGCAGATGTCGGCTCCAAACTTGTTAGAAGCCTTACAAGAGTAAACTCCTCTATCCTGAACGGTAAGATTCGAGAGTTCTAAACTGTGTTTGTTGTCTGCAGCTGAAATCTTGCGGTTAGGGGAAGGCGACAGTGCGGCCCCGTCTTTCTGCCAAATGGTTTCAATCATAGGAGTCCCTGTCACTGTGCAGAGGAACTTGGCTGTCTTACCCACAAAAGTTGTGACGGACTTAGGTCTGGAGAAAAAGGTTGGCGGATATGCCTCTGCAAAAAAATTTATTCAGCATTATATTTTGTCCCCATCAGAGCTCTTGCTTTAATTACACATTCCAAGTAAGAAATAAAGGTATTTTAGCTAGACATGAGACATTATTTAAAAGAGGGCAATGTATTAATAACACAAAAATATTTGTCAAGAGACATGAGAGTATTCTTTATAGAGACATATTAAATGAAAGAGACAAATCAAAGGAAAAAACAAATGTCCCTTTATTTAGCAACATTAACTTACTATTGCTAAAGAGTTGTCTGTTGTAATGGCTGATTAATTGTTTGAATTATTTGATAAGCAATTCAGCTGACACTTTAATTCTGGCTAATTGGAAGACTATATAAGGAAGATAAAAATGCACTGATTTTTCTGAAGAGTAGAGAAATATTAAGAGGTAAAAAGTTTAAGTAGTTTTGTAAAGACTCCCTAACCCTCATGTCAACCACTGGCAAATCCTTAAATGGCTCAACTTTGAAAGCAACCCCAAAGTCATTTCAAATTTGCAAAACCATTTATGGTGGTAATTTCCCATTCCTGTTCTGCATTTTGAAGGAAGCCTTTAGGGATCTCTCTTTCCAAGTCTTTGAAAAATCATCCTCTTTCCTCTTTCTTCTTATCGGAAGCTTGGGTATTAGTTCTATTACTCAATTGGCCTGATTTGGATAAAGAAATTTCCCAAAGTGTCACTAAGATTAAAGCCATGCATGTGGTCACATGGAGACTTTGATCACAAAGTGAAAACCACTGGTGGGGTTGCCATGGGCCTGAGTTTCAGAGTTTCTGATCTGTGAAGAAGTTGTACAAGAAAGGAAGCTATAGGGAACTCCGACTCTTTGCAAGTCAAATAGATATGCTACATTTGCCTCCCCGCTTCACAGTCCCATTGGAAAAGAAGACCAGGGGTCAGTCCCGCCCTGCCATTGGCGCATGGCTTCCCTCCACAACACAGGCCACTGCTTCCCTGACCCTAAACCATAATTCATACTTTCCCTTGGGGAGGGGACAGGAAGGGGGAGAGAGAGAGAGAAGGAAAAAAGAAAAAGCTACTAAGTTGTTTTCTGATGAGGGAATTCAAACACTTGATGAGTGTTAACTACTCATAACATCCTGTGTGCCAATTAAGATATTGGGAACAGAATATTTGTGTAGTTGTTCTTACTTCTAAATGAAGAATAAAACCTAGGCGGAGAATCCTAGTTTAGAGTCCTGTGTTAGCTTTGTGTTTCAACTTAAAATCTGTTTAACTTTAGTCTTCTGCTCTGGCATTTCTCAGTTTGTAATTCTGTTCTTAATTGGTTAACTGGATTCAAATTATTAAATGGATTGGGATATTTTATATTTTTTAGTACCACCAAAAATTTTGGTGGTCCTGACATCTTTATATTAAAGGCCAAGCCATTTGCACTTACCCAAGATATAACCACCAAGTTAGTAATTTTTTTTAAGAAAAAGAGAGAAGATAAAAAAAAAGAAAAGAAAGAAAAAGAGAGAACAAAAAAGCAAACACAATAAAACCCCTCAAAACCAAACTTTCAGGAGCCACGGCTCATATGATTCCTTTGCTTTTTTCTCAGAATAATAAATTACTTTTGATTTTTCTTTAGCTATTGTGAGAAATACTCCTAAATAATAGTTTCTTTCTCCACAGAGGTCCTGCAGTTCCTAGCCACCATGTTACCATGTTACCGTCTTGGCTATTGGTCTCTCCCGTTGGTAGAACAAGCACTTCTTGCACCTGCATGAAAAGCAAATTAGGCAACAGTGTGAAAGAGATGATAACATCTGACTGAGCGTTTGGCATTTACCTGTCACAGTTAGTGTGGCTGTACAGCTGGCACTGCCATACTCATTGGACGCTTTGCAGGTGTACTCGCCGCAGTCAACAACCTGGGTTCTCAGGATTTCCAGGCTGGAGACGTAATTTGAAGATTGAATAGAACACTTGTCACTCTCGTGAATTTCTCGGCCCTCTTTAAACCACTGGAATTGGACGTTGGGGGCACTCTGGATCTCACAGGTGAACTTGGCTAGATGACCCAGAGCTACTTCAAGGGGCTCTATTCTCCTCTTGATCACAGGGGCAGCTGCAAAGGGAAGCAGAATCTGTTAGCATGCCTCCTTATCAGACAGACCGCATTTTCCTTTTCCTTCTAATTTGTGTTTCTGTTAATGAAGTAAAAACAGTTGAATTTGGTGAGACAGATTATAGCACTAAGACAAGTGACTGGAAAATGAGAAAGATCAATGAAGACAAAAGAAATGACATAGTCAATCATCACTTTGCAGTGAATTGTGAAAAAAATTATTAAAATGTGATGGTACTGGATTACATGCATAACAACATAATGACATGGTATATTGTCTCAATATACCATGCTGACTGGAAACACTGAGAATAATGTGAAAAAACAAGATCTACTGTATAAAGTGATATGTGGTATAACAGCAAAAGAGGAAAAGAAACAAGAAACATAACTGGACAATTAATCATGGCTATTTTGAATTTAGGGATGAGACTGGCAATTTTAGAGTAGCTTGGTGTTCACTGACAGGTTTTTATTACATGTTATTAAAGTACTTTCATATAAAAGAAACTAAGAAGCCTATATTGGTATTGTGAAACATATAAAAACCTGTCTTATTTTAAAAATAAATAATAATGTAGATATACCATATTATCCAATACGGCAGGAAGGGAAAAGGAAAAGTGTTAACAACCATGATTATGTCCATGACTTCATTCTTATGACAACTACATTATGGCAGACAAGTGAAAATTCGGTGATGAAACCTAACTCATTACAATCCAGTGAATGTTAGAGCTTGATCTACTTAATCCTTAAACTCCAACCTCTTTTGACTACAGTGAGGTTTGCCGAAGTTGCTGTTTTTCCGTGGTCATTCAAGGCCTCACAGGTATACTCTCCTTGATGCTCTTCTGTATTTACTTTGTCGATGACTAGTGTATATGTATTTTGATCTTGGAAACACTTGAACTTTTCATCAGAAGGCACCAGTTTACCCTCAAAATACCAATTTACCTCTTTGGCATTTGTTATGGACGATGTGAGGTTTACGATGTCACCCTCCTCGGTAACAGTGTCCACCAAGGGTGCATGAATAACAGGAGCACCCTCTTTGACTAAGCTACTCTCAGCTTCCTGTATCTCCACTAGCCCAACCTTCTCAGAGCCACTTTCAGAGGGCCTGTCTTTTTCCTCAGATAGTTTTGGCACCTCATCCTGCTTTTCATCAGATGTAGCAGCTGTAGCAGCCCCATCAGTGAGGGTTGTATCTGCAACTTTGACCTGACTTTCCACATTAAAATAACTGACCTCCTCTGCTGAGACAAAATATTTAGATTCAATGTCTGGTTCAGTGATTGCTTCAACCTTCTGTGAGTCTGAAAAACAAGCCATTTCTTCCTGCAAGCCTGTTTTGGCTCCTTTCTGAATTCTAGGATCCTCAGCTGTTAAGATATTTCTTTCCTCACATATAATAGAGCACAGAGCATCCTTAAATTCAGTTTTCAAGTCAGCCATTTGAGGATTAATGCCTTCAATAGCGATGGTTAATTCTTCTGTTACAGACTTCACTGAGGTAATAAGGTAGGTGCACAAAATGCATTTGGGCTCCTGGGCAAAGTTTATGGCCTTGACCTCCACCTTTTCAATGTTTCTTAACCACTCAGAGAAAAGACTTGTTTGCTCATAGGCCACTGCTGCTTGCAAAGCCCTGCGGATCTGAGTTTTCAGGTTTAACCTTTGCTCCTCTGGCATACCAGAAAGCAAACTTTCCTTAGAAAGAAGGTCACGTCCCTGCACTTCCTGTACACCCTTTATCACCACAGGCTCTTTCTTAGACGCAGTGGTTTGGTTAGGAGGCATTGCCAAGTTCTCCGAATGCTCTTCCTTGAGCAGTACCTGTTTTTCCTCACATGCTAGTGGAAAACTTAAGGACTTGCTCTCCTCTGTCCTGGCCCCAAAATCTTGAGCTGTACTTTCCAGCTGAGCTGCACTTCCCATCAGAATTACTCCCTCCTCTGTGCAGGTGTGCTCTGAAGGGAACTGGGGCTCACAGTTTACCTCAGAGACCACAATGTCAGGACCCTCAAAACTTTCCACATGTCCCTCGGCTAAGCTCTGACTCATGATGACAGCACTTTGTGCCTCTTGCTTTTGAAGAGGCCCTATTTGCCCTTTGTCCACTGAAGATACTGTCTTTTCTTTCAGTAAAAGTACTTCCTCTGCCACAGAGGTTGGATATGAATGGGTTGGAGGCTCTTCTATTGAAGACAATGGATAATTCCCTTCAGGTTCAGCTAATAAAGTTTTCAGAGGCTTGCCTGTTAATGAACTAACTTCTTCCATGGAAATGACACTTCGGAAAATTCTTTCAGTATCTGATAGACCTGCCTGTGACATGGGCTCTTGAAGCATTAGAATATCTTCTTTGGGGAGGGTCGTCTGGGCCTGGACAACCTGCAGATGTGAACTGGGAGGTGGTTCCTTGGTAGGCTGAGCATGAAGAGTGCCATTGATGGGAGGACATTCCCTGGTGCTTTCAGGAGGTATCATATCCTGATCCAACATGGCTGTGGATTGCAATTGCTCAGCTACTAAGGTAACTGGACTGCTCAGTTTGTTGGTTTCCATAAGCTCCATAGAAAGCTGCTGTTTTTCTTCTGCAATTGAAGCAGCTTTCAAAATGGTATCCTTCACAAAAGCTGCAATTTCCGGCTCTGAGTCAAGTGATTTGGCTGCAGGGCCCTTGGATGACATCTGTGGAAAATCTTGAGGAGCCTCTGGGGTGGACTTTGCATTGCAGGCTGCATCTGTCATGTCTGTGGCTTCTGGAAGCACAAGTAGCTCTGCAGCACAGGTGGACTCGCCCCACGCGTTCTCTGCTTTACAGACATAGAGGCCACTATCCTCCCTCTGAGGGTCATTGACAATGAATGTCCCAGAACCATCGGGATTATGAATGATAGTGTAATAAACATTGGTGTGGAGCTGCTTGTTTCCTTTGAACCACAAAACAGTGGGTGCGGGCTCTCCGAGCACCACGTACTCGAAGAGAGCAGGGAGCCCCTGGGCACATTGAATTGGTTTTAACTCCTTAAGGAAGTAGGGAGGACAAGGACCTTCAAGCTTTCCCAGAGGTTTCTCCGGTGCTGATCCTGGTTCACTCTCGTTTTGCCCCTCTTTTTTGGAATTTATTTTTAGATAGGCACTGCATATCGTCTGCCCATATTCATTACTGGCAACACATGTATACTCTCCCTCGTCTTCAAATTTTGTGAACAGAATGATCAAGCTGTGATCATTACCGTCAAAAACAAATTTGTAGTCAGCAGAAGGCGTTAATAGTACTCCATTAAAGAACCACTGAATTTTAGGTTTGGGAATGCCAGTGACAGTAACAGACAATTTAGCCAAATCCCCTATGCTTATTTCAGCATCTGACACTTCTTTGATAAAAACTGGGGCACTGCCTTGCTTTGGGGAATCAAATTTAGTTGAATGAACTGGAGGTTCAGACAAAAGTTCAAGTGTTTCACTTCTTTTAGATAACTGAAGGTCAGAGCTATAGGTTTGGAGTCCTTCTTCATCAGCAGACAGAAGATAACTAGAAAACTCTGTATGGGGAAAAATGATTATTTTCAGCATCAATTTTATTTAACAAAAAAATAAAAGTATACCAACTGATGGCCTCTTTCTGCTTTATTCCTGAAATCATTAGATTATCCTGAGATTAACTTATCAAAAAGCATATTTCTAAGTGTTGAACTTTAGTTTACTATGTAGCATTGTACAATTATAAATAGTATTCTAATGCAGCTTTCAATCCACTTCATTCGTGTTACAGTTTATAAATTTTAAAGATGTTCTTATGAATTTTTTGTGATATGATCCCAACTCTAAAGTTTGAAAAACTGCTGGCTAAATATTGTAATAAAAGAATGCACGGTTATTTAAATCGATTTCTTAAAAGATCCAGAATTATTATTTACATGTAAATTTTTTTGAGTTTAAAAATATCCTCATTATCAAATTGAAGACTCATTATTTTCAAAATAGATGATCTGTATTCTAGTTACTGCTTATAAACTGAGGCCCTTAGTCAAAACAAGGGGCTTCAGGGAATGTTTAATCCAAATTTGTAGGACAACTACTGCTCACAGTTACTAGAATGCAAGCCTTCTTTTTGGCCTGTGTAAACTGCCGCAGCACTCCAGCAAAACTTTGGTAATAAGATGTATGTTAACTCAAGTTAGTCAACAAAATGGGAGAATCAGAAATGAGAGAAAACAACTCCAACATTAAAACATTGACTGTGGCTCCTGACTCCCCTCATGACCCCGAAACCTGCAGGCCCCCTTAGCTCCGCTGTCGGTGCATGGCCCTGTCTCCCAAGCAAGTGGCCCTTTGGGGAGGTAAGAACGAGTATGTGGCCTGTGGGAGGACTGCGTATCATGTGCAAGAGGGGCAGTGTGGTGCTACAAGCTTCCACTGCTGCTGCTTTCTGTGTATGGTTTGCAGAAAATCTTTAGATAGCACAACAGTGACAAGTCACGATGAAGAGGTTTACTGCAAACCTTGCTATGGAAAGAAGTATGTGTTGTTACAAGCAGAGGGAGAAACTAGAGCTCTCTCTCCATCACTTAAGGACACAGCATGAAGGCAACTATCTACAAGCCAGAACCTGACATGCTGCATACTGCTACTCTGATCATCTCGGACTTCCCAGATTCCATAACCATAAGAAATATATGTCTGTTGTTTAAAAAAAAAGTATGAACCCGAAGGTCAGGGCCCTGACATGCTCAACATGGATGGGGCAGGAGACTCGGTATCAAGCCTGAGAGTGTTCAGCCTCACAGGCATGCAACAAATCCAACCAGTTGTAAATTAGCTCAGAAATGCAGAGGTGCCGAGAAAAGTGCCAGATGGGCGAATTCTGTTAATGCTGCCGAGAAGATTGGAGCTGGAAAGCCCTGGCACAAAAACTGTTCCAATGTGCCAAGTGTGGGAAGAAATCAACAACTCTGAATGAGAAAGAAGGAGACATCTATTGTAAAGGATGCTGTGCAAAGAACGTTGGGCCCAATGGATTTGGCTGTGGTCAAGGAGCAGGAGCCTTTGCTCATGTTCAGGAGAGGTGTAAACACAGAACAAGATCACACGCTGAGAATCTCTACATAGCCCAGGCACAGGCACTAGGCCACTCAACTACTGCGAAACTCCACCAGCACTGCGGGGCTACACAGCAGCCTGTCCCTGGACTGGCTGGCTGACTTCTTGGTAGAGAGCCCTGGATTCTTTCGCTTTATTCATAAGCATTTTCAAGGGCCATTTCTTTTACATTTTAAATAAAACCTCAGTTGAAAAAAAAACCTTGATTGTATTTTATTGTGCAAGAAATACTTGTACAACATTACGAAAGAGAAAAACAAAGCAGCAAGTCACAGAAACTCTTTAAACAGAATCACGCATGACAGAATGAAAGTTGTGAATTTGACATTGGGAATTAGATTTTTCATTAAATCTGTTATGTATGTAGAACATAAATAGTAGTTTTATTGCCTTACTCAGAAGCAGTTTTATTATCTTAGTAGTTCACTCCACTTACAGCACATGGAATAGTCTCAACATAATTCCTTTCGGTTCTAGTGTACCAGCATTTATAAGGCAGGACTCTAGGGTCTGCTACCTATATATGTACTGGTAAAACTTATCCATAGCATGCAGAATACCCACTCAGGTATTTATTATTTCACTTAGTAGCCATAAAATCATTGATTAATTTCACATACTGATGGTGACCACTGAACTTCACCTTTAACCCATAGTGTATCACTCATGTCAGCTTTCCCTTTCCTAGCACTGCCAAAATATCTGTGAGGGGAACGGCTGTCAGCGTAGTGCATATACCCCTAGTCACTAATATGTTGAAATATTTTTCCTTATTTCTACATATCATGTATTGACCATAAAAAAGAGAGCGAATAAAATTCAAATGTGCTGAAACATGGAAGATGTGGTTAAAAATGCACATAGTTGTAGCAGCTAATAATTATGTCTATTCAACTATGTAATAAATGAATTCTTTATCCAGCACCAGAGAAATTAATATTTCAGGCTTTTAAGTTATATGCCATTGAGTCAGAAAATTTGAAAATTTCAATAATTAATAAATAAGCCAAGTGTGGGCCAAGCTTAATTTTCTTTATTCAGTCATTGAGTGCTGTGTATCCTCCAGTTTAATGCATTTGAGACTAACAGAATGGTAATCAGCAAAATCCCATGAAGCCTTCCTTATGCGAATAAATGTGTTTTTTCAGCACTTCCTGAAAATCCAACAAGGCATTAAAACCTTTGTTCTTTTTCTTTCTTTCTTCATTTTCTTTCTTTTTTTAAGAAACAGTTTTTGAACTGTTTTCATCTATGCTCTGTACTATTTGGGTAACATGTGCTTGTTACGTTTGTCATGACTTGAATTTCTAATTTATTTAAACCACCATTATGTGACTAAAAGTAGAATAAATAATTACTCACTGTTACTTAATGGTTATGTATCAGATTAGTTTTATTTCAGGGATTCAGGATGTGATGTATTCCATTACATATAACTACTATAACATACTGTGTGCTCACTGGTTGAAACAGAATAGATTGCTCCACAAGAATGTATCTATCTTGACAAGTTATGGTGACTCAAAAAAAGTAAAGCGAATGCTTTGGGGGTGTGGAGGTGGGGGTGTAGACTACTCTGTCTACATTCTACACATGTCCCTCACCACTTATTTACTTTGGAAAGCTTTTAGGACATTCCCATGTGGGAATAAAAAGGTAATACAATGAAAGAAACATAGTAAACATGCTTGGTTACATAAATTCTTTAGAAAATTAGATTTAAATTAAATGTTTAATTTTTAGAGTTAAAATTAATGTTTAATCCAGTCATGGCATTTAAAAATTGCTCAATGCAGGTGATGAACACAACTGTTAGGCAACAGGGAGTAATTTAAGAGTTGAGGGGAGGAAAGAGTCATCATTTCATGACTACATGCTATCATTTCTGTCATCATCTGTTGCACAATTAAAATTTATTCTAAATCATGTTAAGAAAAGTTACCACAGGGATGACACATAACACTGAGTGATCACCTCTTAGGACTTCTGGTCCAATCCCTCATTTTCAGATAAAAAAATGAAATTTCTCTATATTATAATTTATATGAGAAGATTTAGGTTCACATTGGTACATAGGTACAATGCTAAGGATTTTGAGAATTCATTATAATTTCAATTTTGAACAAAAATGTCACTTTAGAAACATAAATCTTGAATTTGAAT
This sequence comes from Glossophaga mutica, assembly GCA_039655065.1. Classification (NCBI taxonomy): domain Eukaryota; kingdom Metazoa; phylum Chordata; class Mammalia; order Chiroptera; family Phyllostomidae; genus Glossophaga; species Glossophaga mutica. The sequence continues at coordinate 46,027,659 of CM077306.1, read as the reverse complement.
GCTTATTAATTTTTAGTTCATTTTAAAAATGAAATTCGGTGAAAATGACAGGAAGCTTATTGCTATATACAAATAGGAATTAGCATATTGCCTGAATTCTAAAAATGTTCTACCTTATTTTTTCCTAATTTTAGAGATTCTGACATTGTACTAGAGTTTAAAATCTATATATAAATGTAATTTGGTAGTTTCTTTTTTCCCCTGGTACATATTAAGTTAACACTTAATTCTACACTTGATGTCATCTTGAAAATTGAGAAAATGAGGTATTTCCCAAGGTGAAAAGATCTCTATTTGCACAATCTGCAAATGTCCAGATGAACTCTATCCAGAGAGCACCACTGGTCCCTTCAAAACCAGCAAGAGTTGAAACATTTAAGAAGAGGGTTATTAACATTAAAATATTTTTAAAAGCTGAAAATATACTAAGAATGCAATGTCATACAGGTAATATAGTCAGTTATCAAATGGACAAAGCCGGTTTCAATTTCTGCTTTTTATTTTATCTACTCTAAGCCTGAGTAAAAAATAAGCATGCATTTGGCTGCAAAGAGTTATAATTTCAAAAACTACTTATACTCAGAGCAGAGAGGAGATTCTCCCTTACCAGCTTGTCTGCGGGCGGTCACCTGACGTGGTCTTCCACTTTACACTGTACCTGTACAGTTCGTCTGCTGAAAGAGGATACCTTCTGCTAAAACACTTTGAGGAGGGGAAATGAAGACAAAGTAGAAATGCACACAATTAGGTAGCCAAATAAATATTTAATTGTGCTTGATTTTTCACAGCGTGATTGACACAGTGATGATTCCACAGTTTAGATAACAGAATATTTACATGTATTACAAATATGAGACGTCCACACGGAGAAACTACTTTCTCAGGGGTCTTCAGTGTAATGCATTTTAATAGACTTGCCATATCTGGAAATTTATTAGATCTGTATAATTCAGGAAATATAAAAGCACTCAAAATAATTGCAATAATTACTGAGGCATTAAAACAGTGTATGGAAACTTCACATTACGGTGAGTGCTGCACGGGTCTCGGCCGTTCCTGTATGGTTGGTAGCTACACACCTGTACTCACCTTCGTCACCTTTCACTAAGCTTGTTATGAACAAGTTGTGGAACCCTATGCCACTTTCCTCAGCACTGAACCTTGCTCCTTGCAGCAGTTTCCCGTCTTTGTACCAGTCAACTGTGGGTCTTGGAGAGCCACGAACTAAACACTGGAAATACGCTGCCATGCCCACGGGGGCGTAACAGTCAGAAATGCCTTTGATAAACCTGGGAGGTCCTTCTACCACCTGAAATTCAAAAAAGCTGCCTGAATATTTACTCTTTAAGACTAACTCTTCCTTCAAACTGCTTAAAGTCACTTTACTTTTCCTCGTTACCACAGCAAATACTTCGGAATCTCCCATGGTGAGAAATCCCCGACAGATGGCCTCTCCTACACAGTTCACAGCTCTGCACCTGTATGTGGCACTATCAGAAAGGCAGACGTTTCGAATTCTAAGGGTATGGCTTCCGTTCTCCTCACTAATCACATATTTAATGTTATCTGGCTCGATACACATATATTCTTTATACCATTTAACTTCAGGACTAGGAATGCCTATGACTGAACATTTGAACACAGCATCCGAACTTTCTGGAACTTTAAAATCACAAATAGGCATTATAAAACGAGGAGGCATTTCAAATACTTCTAAGTCAATCTTTAAATCTTTGTCTTCTTTCCCTCTTGAGGCCATATTCGGATCTGCTAAATTTGATGGAAGAACATCTAGACTCACAATCATGCTTTTATGATCAGGAGTAAATTCAGGAACTGTGACTATTTTCACTTGCTTCTCAAATTCTTTAACATCCTTTTCACTTAATTCAACTTCCAACACAATTTCTTGAGGAGAAGGAGTTCTTGATGAACTGTTTTCCAAATCAAACTCCATGACATGCTGATGTGTTACTGGTGGTGGGAGTGCCACCACTCTTTCTTTTTGGGGTGCTATGTCGACATTTGCAAAGCTCTTGGCTTCCCCTATGATGTTTACAGCATGACACATGTACTCTCCCCCTTCTCCTTTCTGAATGTTAGAAATTTGCAAAGAACACACATTACCCACCCTTTCTATCTTGATTCTTTCATCTGGCTCTAGCAAAGATTTATTTCTATACCATTTCACACCAGGAACTGGAATGCCCTCAACTTCAACAATGAAGCCTAAAGTTGCATTTTCATATATCTTCCTTTTGGTCAGAGGTTCAATAAAAGATGGAGGCATTTCATTGTCTTTTGGTTCGATGGCTTCATTGGGCGTGCCAAATGAATCAGAACGCCATATTTCATAACCTGAACTTCGCTCTCCTGTAGGTGTATGGAAATGCTCATTTGGCGTACTGTCCTCCCTTTCTATTTTTGATGGGCACCTTTTAACATTTCCAGTGAGGTTTGGTCCTCCAATTGGAATATAATATCTTTCAATTGTTTCTTCTCTTGAAGGTGTAGAATATCTCTCTAGAGCCTCCCCTGGGGGCGTGGAATATCTCTCCAGAGCCTCCCCTGGGGGTGTGGAATATCTCTCCAGAGCCTCCCCTGGGGGTGTGGAATATCTCTCCAGAGCCTCCCCTGGGGGTGTGGAATATCTCTCCAGAGCCTCCCCTGGGGGTGTGGAATATCTCTCCAGAGCCTCCCCTGGGGGTGTGGAATATCTCTCCAGAGCCTCCCCTGGGGGTGTGGAATATCTCTCCAGAGCTTCCCCTGGGGGTGTGGAATATCTCTCTAGAGTCGTCTCGCCTTCTGAAGGTGTCGAGTACCTTTCAGCAACTTCCTCTAAAGATGCAGTTCTTTGAACAGTCTCACATCCTGAACTTGTTGAAGGTTGTTTAGTTGTATCTAATGGAGTAAAATATAAATCAGGAGACTGTGGAGTTTCAAAATGTTCAACAGAGGATGGTGGGGTATAAAACTGATCTAACTCAGAGATTTCTTCACTGCTTATACTTCCCACATCAATGGAAATATCAGATTCAGGAGAAAATGGGCGACCTAGTGATTCTTGTTGTTGGTTGTAATATTCATACACAGTGTTGAAAGTTACTTCTTCAACCTGCATAGATGTGATCGATTCACCCTGGACAAGTTTTGCCTTGTCTCTGGTGTCTTTAGTTTCGGGAACTTCATATTTTCCAGCAGCAAGCAAATACTGTGTTAGAGAGGACTCAGCGTCCATTCCTTCCTTTGTACATGCCTCATCCAATTGAGGCAGATTTTCAGAAAAACAAGTTTCTATCTTTTCTTCTTCAGTAGTGAAGAGAGAAGTTTCATTTTGAACTGCGACTTCTTTGTACAACTTTTCTTCTTCAGCGATGTCACTTGGATTCTGTTGTTCCTCAGTCATCAAGAATGGAAAGCACTGACTCAGGGAGAGCTTTCTGTGGAGGGTGTCTGCTCCCTGAACACTGCCTCTGTGGTCTCCCAGAATTCCACTGGCATATTCCTGGGTCCCTCCCTCCTGCTTTTGAAATGATGCCAACTCTGGTGTCAAAGTGCGTTCTTCCTTCATTTCACAGACTTCTGAAAGCTTTTCCGCACTTGCTGCCTTTTTCAAAAGTGAGATGAAACTTGGATCTCCATTTTCTAAAGAATGTTTTTTCTCAGAAATATCAGGTTCTCCTACATCTGCAGATGAGGTCTGAAGTAGAGCACCTGATTTGCTGTGGATTTCTTCAGGAAAGAATTTAAGAGAACCATCGGTGTTTAAAATATCTAAATTTTGTTCCTGCATCTGTTGAACTTCTTTTTCCAAATAAAAGTCCTTTTCATCAGTACAGCTTTTCTCCATCCAGTCCTGACTGGAAGAGATTTCCTGATTAGTAAATATGTTATTTTGCATTCTTTCAGCCGTATTCTGTGTATCAAATTGTAGCATGTCAGGGCTGGGAATTTCTTCTTTATGAGGTATTTCCCATTGTTGCCTAGTTTCTTGGAACTCCTTAGCTGGATGTCCTATATGAGAATACATTTGTTTTAGGTCAAATACAATGCTCTCAGCATCAGTTGTTTCAGAAGCAGGATGTTGGATTGTAAAATAAGCTTCTTCTGGCTGACTACTATCTAATTCTTGGAATTTTAAATCTGGATTTTCTATTTGAGAATGAAAGTGCTTTAGGTCCAATATAGTAGGTGTTTCATATGCAGCCCTTTCAGAAACTGCAGACTGCTCTAGAAGACCTGTTTCTTTCCATTGTTCCCTCTCTTGGGCTTTAAATTCCTCATGAGCTTCCGAAGAAAGCAGCTTTAAATTCATTATTATGTTAGATGAATCTGGTTCACTGTTTGGAGACATTTTCTCTGCTTGATGCATATTTACCTTTAGGTTACTTGATTGTGCTTCTCTTCGATTTAATGGAAAGTCAATGTCATCAGGCTTCTTCGGAGGAGGATTAACAAATGACTTCCTGGTAGGTCTTTTCTCTAGAACTCCTTTTTCCACATGTTGTAACTTTTCAAATGCAATGATTCTATGCTTCACCTTTTTTCTTGGGTACCACCTCTCTTCAGCAAGGGGTTCTTCATATACAACGGTAGATGGGCCCTTTGCAGCATAACTATCAGATGTTTTCTCAGAGTGGATATTTGAGAAATTGTCACTTTGGTCATATTCTCTCACATGGACCCTTTCTGGTTCACCAAGATTTCCAAAACCATTTCTTACCTCTCTCCTAATTTTGACTTCACTGAAATCATCAACAAATGGATAAATAGTACCCTCTGTTTGGCGCAGCTTTGATTTTTCATCTACATGTTCTTCTTTCCATTCATCCTGACATTGTATGAGTTCAGCCCTGATAGGCCTGTTGGTTTTTATGGACCTAGAGGCAACCTGCATAAATCTGGGTAGTTTTTCTCTAGAGGATGTGCAATGAACATGAACTTTCTGGTCTATCTGCTCAGTTGTCTCAAGGTCTTGAAAATATTCTCTTATAGAATATTCTTGTACATAAGATTGAGAAGTAAAAGGCCCAGCTGGATAATCATACAAATGTGCCCTTACAGATTCTCCCTGAATTTGTTGATTTTTGAAATATTTTTCATAAGTTCCCCCAATATTTCCTGATTGACTATATTCCCCGTGAGTGACAGGTTCCACTGTGAGATATGAAATACTCTCAGCTGTTCCTGAATTGTTTTCAGCCACACATTTATATTTTCCAGAATCCTGAACATCAACGTCATCAATATACAATCTGTGGCTACAATTCACCTCTTCAAATTGAAACTTTTGGTTCTGTGTTAAGAGGACTCCGTTTTGAAACCACGTTACCACAGGCTTCGGCTCACCTGAGAGGGAACATTCGAGTACTATGAAATCCCCTTCTCTACACCAGGCATGCCTTGGCATTTCTTGTAACACTTTTGGTGGCTCATTAGTAATATCAGATGAAAATATAAATTTGTGTTTGGGTGACCGTGTAGCCTCATGTCTAGGTGTTGCTTTAGGTTCCAACTCTTCAAATGGAGACAATTCTCTTGACTCTTTATCCTGTTCTGGGGGAGGAGTTGCTGCTGTTACCTGAATTTCTACAGGAAAGGAAAGTAATTCTGTGTCTTCAGAGGGAGGAACTGCTGGGTTAGTTTGAAACACATGGAGATTAGCTTGGCCCTCTTGTCTCAAAGATGGAAGAAGGTCTTCTGCTTGCTCAAACACCAATGCCAGCTCTTCATTCTCGTCAGTGTAGTCATGCAGCACTGGGAGTCTCTGGGCTTTGACACCATGCCCTTGTTTTGCTGTGACTTTCAGTGTACCGGTTGTCTTTACTGTTCCATATTGGTTAAATAGCACACAGGTGATAGAACCTTCATTTTGTGGATGAACAGAAGAAAAAGTTAATGTTGAATAATTTTCCAAGGTGTGAATGACTAAGCCTTGGTTTCGTGGGATTGGTACATCATTGTGATACCACATCACTATGGGTTGAGGGTGTCCTTGAAAGTGACACACAAATTTACAACTGTCACCTTCATAAATCTCTTGAGATTCAATTTCTTGAAGAAATGAAGGCGGGCAACGTGGCAGATACTTCTGAAAAGATTTTTCCAAAAACCGTGTGTTTTTTTCTTCCTGTTCAGTTTTGAATTCATCAACTCTTGTGGAAGTAGAGTGTCGTAATTCTCTCAAATCACCCTTTCTTATTCTTTCAGTATCAAGTTCTTCATTTTCTTTAATATTTGTAGGTGTACCAAAAGATTCACTGGCATATAGTTCCTTGTTCTTACATACATTAGTGATAGATTTAGATGACTCTCCAATTTCAGTTTTGGTCATAATTTCTTCAACTTGTCTTTTTGCTTGGGTATTCTCATTTACTAGAACTCTATCATATAAATAGTCTTTTGGTAGACTTTCTCTTAGAAATGCCTGTTGGCTCATTCTTATTTCTGTCTGGAGAATTTCTTCATCAACAGTAGTGGGAAAACTTATGGGAGATTCTCCAGATTCTATGTTTTGATCCATTTGATTAGGAAGGGCATGTGGATTTTGGACAATACCCTCAGTAGAATATTCTATGTTATCTCTATTTTCAGCTAGATCAGAATATGACATGCTTTTTATTTCTTCTCTAGAGAACAAAGTATCTTTATTACCAGCTTCACTTCTCCAAGTTCTAGAGCTTGGTTCAGAAGACATATCTAAAAGAGGTGATTTCTTTTTCTCCAGTAACATTTTTCTAGCCTCTCGTAAACGTTGCAACTTCATTTTGGTCTCCTCGTCCAGGAAATTTTCACCTACATTAAGCCATCCTCTTATGTCAGATTTACTTTCTAAATATTCTTCATCATACATAAAATCTATTTTCTTGCCAGGACTTGCTGTCTTGAAGTGAATAGTTCGCATCATTCCCCTTTGCTCCATGTCTTGTTTTTTGTTAAAGGGAGAACCAGTAAACCTCAGGTCAACCTTCATCCTGTCCTCTCTCCTTTCAACTACAGTCTCCACATCATCCTGTGTCTGTTCCGCCCTTTTCAGAAATTCTAAATATTTCTCATCAAGCCCTTTTTGGATAACAAGCAGTGATGCTGTTGATTCAGCATACCCTTCACTATTAATTGCTAACAATCTATAACTTCCAGAATCTCTGTCTTGGACCCTTTGGATCTCTAAGCTGGAAGAGTGATCATGTAAATCACTCTCAGTTTTTATAACCCGTCGGAGACCTGTTGGGATAGGCCGATTGTTGTGAAACCAAGTCACTTCTGGAGTTGGACAGGCAATTAATCTACATGTAAAAACAGCACGTTCACCCTCTACAACATACTTAAATGTAAGTTTTTGGGTAAAAGAAGGCTTGAAATATTCAGGCCAGGAGCTTGTAGATAATATTCTACTTGCATATCTTCTAGCAGCCATGGAGCTGTGCTCTATGTCTTCAGAATCTGAAAAGGCATCACGTGTATCTCTTTCGGAATGTTCAGATTCCTCCTCAGAGAATAATTCTGAAAAAAAATTAAATTATAAAGCATTTTACTATTTTCCATAGTATTCGAAAAAGTTGAAAATAAATGAAATTGCAAAATAGGAAATGAAATGCATGCTACAGATTCTCACAAATCCATAAAAAAATTCACTCACCATATTTGTTCGAATAAACGCAACACCATGCTCTGTTTAAAAGATTCTGACACGAAAATCGTTCGTTGTCTGGTCTTTTCTTCAAACTGTTGAAATTTCTTCTTGAACAAGCAAAAATGCATTTCAAAATAACATGTTCCTGTGCATATTTGTTTTGAGAGCAGGAAAACTTTGTTCCTTTGATGGCTAAGAGGGAAATCTTACCTGACTTGCAGAGAGTGGAATAAACGCCCTTTCTGATCCTTTTGATTGTAGATTAAATTATTTTATTTTTGAGAATCAGCTATTTTCAAAGTATATACAAGAACTATAACCATAAATAGCTAAATAAAATGAGAAGGCGTTTATTCGAACTAATACAGCCATAAAGTCACAAAGTTATACAAAGAAAAGCAGGCAATAAGGATCACGGACGGCAGCTATCTGCAAGCCAGTGTAAGAGACATATCAATGTTAAAATGATATATGTGCATGAAGTGTAAACCGGAATGGGAATGGAACATTTTTCACACACCCCGAATAAAGTAGCATTTCAATCATAATTCATTCATGACATTGCATTCTGAGTATGGCAGCTAGGTTATGGTCTACTGTTTGATTTAATTCACTGTGATTTTGAAAACAAACTTCTATTTCATGATTTCATGCATTCAGATTCCAACTTTTCCTAATACACACTTTTGAAAATGGCTGCAAACATGAAATTGAATATGGCTGATAAATTTTAAATTCAAGATTTTAAATTACTGTAAAACAAATTACTATGAAATGCATGTAACCATCAGCATACTAAACCAGGCATGCGACATAGTAATAATATATACTCTAAGAGATATATTTGTACATCTATGTCATTCTTCTCAATAATACTAAAAAAGAAAGAAGGCAGCTCAAGGATTCTATTAATCCTTCAAAATTTCTACTTAAATCTCACATTCAATACCTTTCATCTCCACCTCAATCTGCTGTTCAATCCTCTCATGTAAAATTGATTCATGGGCTAAAATGGAAAAAGAATATAAAGAAGTTTTAATGATTAATTCCACATACTTTCTTCCTCAATTTATAATTCATACAATTACAATTTTCTCTTTATTATAATAGAAAACTACATACCCCAAATGCAGCAAAAAAAATCATGCCAAACAAATCAATGAGCTGATAAAGTAGATGACAGTACTGACAGAAAGATTGCAGAACATTTTTATTTTCTATTCTCTATGAAATTTTCACATTTAGTTCTATAATTCTCCATGCCTTTACATGCATTCAGAAAAGCAATTCACAAGTTAAAGGAAAATTTGTTTTTTAAAAATGTCTTACTGACTAAACACTTAGAGAGGAAGTCATATTTAGAAGGAACATGCATTTTCTGACATGCCACCTTTAGTTGATGGCTATTCTCAGTTTCTCCTGCAGAATTAAGCATTTTCAGCTAGTAGTACTCTTTTGGTTGGAGCCATCTTTAAAACATTAAACTACCCAAAGTCTAATTACATATTAAGAAGCAAAACAAAGAGCCATCCACTCAAAATTGCTTTTATTACACGAGGAAAGGGTACAGTCTTTAGACACAGTCTAAATCTCCGGGGCAGCTTCTTCAGAACAGCGAGTGCCCCGGTCCCGCTCTCATCCCCCGGTCCATGTGGCCTGGGGCTGGTGTGCTGGACTCCCTGGCCCCTCAGTTCCTTGTAGTCTCTGGCATGAAGTTAATGACAAACTTGACGTTTTCTTTGATGATTCTCTCTTTACTTCACGGGTTGTTTTAATCTGTGACTCTTTGAGTGTTTTAATAATTTTAGTGTCTGAACCCAGGGTAATTTTTGTAACTGCTCTGGTTTGCAATTCTTTTGCTAGGTAAGAATAAAGTCAGGAGAAGGAATAAATTAGCTGTGTCTGTAAGAGTAAAACTCATGATGAATTGAAAGAAGATGGAATATCATTAGGATGAGAAGGAAAGCAGCACGTTAGTTCTGAAACTAATAGAGGAAATAGCTATGCTTGTTTTGCACGTAAGAACTCAACTTACACTGACTTATGGGTTTTACACTCTTACTGGATCTTCATGGATAACTCTGTGGCCTATGCAAAGTTACAAGGCCAAAATAAAAGAAGAAAGTGTAAAAACTGGCCTTATGTTAAGTAACTGGATAACTGTGCCTGATCCTTCAGTCTTCACTTAAAAGTGGCTCATATTTTGACTCTCTTAAGATCAAATAAGGCACTCTAGACTTTCCAAGAAAAAAACTGTTCATGCTCCAAGAGCACTTTAACAATATTTCATTGGAACTAGAATTCCTGGGGCAAAAAATATCCAATCAAATCTCCTCTGGGGAGTTGACTTTCAAGCACTGTGCTGTGGCACTGGGTTCTTTAGGAAATAAGTCAAAAGATCCAAATTTCTCCCACCTCCACAGCATAGCTAAGTCCCAATTGCATTGCTGCAGAAACTGTCACAGTTGTCACCTACATGACTTGTAGATATCAACTCCAGATAAATAGTAACCCTGTGATCACTGTGCTAGCCAGCAGCTGAGGTCAACTCTCTGGATAGTGGAATTTTCCATCTTATTTGTATAAGTAGATCTCAGTTCTTGAGAGGCTTTGTAGGCTTTGGAAATATAACCAGCAATAGCTATAGGACAAAATCTCAGCTTAAGAAAGAAAAAAGCATCCTTTTAGGGAATGAATATTGTAGTTATATTAAGTGAATTAATGAGCCAATTTCCAAGTGTGGGGTAGAGATGGCTGGGCATAGGCACTGTATTTATTGCCTCCGGCTCCTGTATAACAACTCCAAAATAGTACAGTCAGGTTAGGTAGGAACCTGAGGCCACAGTTCTCAATAGACCCTGGGGTTGCCCGAACTTTTTCTACTGGCTTCCTTCCAGTGAAGCTGCTTTGTCTGCACATGTGCAGCATGGACTTCTAGCAAATGAAGAGTAATTTTCTTGTTTCATTAGTATCTAAAAGGAAAATCCATGGATAAGAGGAAGAAGCGCTCCTTTGTCCAGATAAAATGTTTCATGCCTTTCCAGACACAGGGGAGAATCAAGTACAATAACAACAAAAATAATATGCTGAGGCTATAAAAGCAGCCTGATTTATTGAGAATATCTATGGAGAACTAATTTTGTTCCATACAGAGCCCTATTACTTTAAGTGCCCAATGTTTAATTTTCATGGCTTCCTTGTAAACAGCTAGAGCCTCCAGATAAAAATGAAGGGCAGGTGAGAATTTTTGAACCTCCTAATACTAAAACAATTACATTTAAATTTAGCACAGCCTCAGGCACAATCATAAATACTCAATATATACTTAAGCTATAACACCTTAACCTTCTTCCTACATGGCATATTTGATAAATATTAGGAAAGGCAGTTCATGTGAAATGAACATTAACATCCTGAACCTGGATTTGCAAGTTACACTTCCTAAGTCTAGACTGGAAAGTTAAATGTTCTTAAAAAGTTTGGCCGATGACTTGGCCAACTTTCATAAACCATTGAGATTAGATTGCTAATTTAGAAATACTCTAATTAATATAGTCAATGACTCAATTTGCATGGCAGAAAAGCTGCAGAAAGCGATGAGGATGAAATGAAATAAGTCATAGGTAAAAATCAAATAACCACCTTCTACGCTTAGTACTGCTGATGTTGTCTTCTTTCCATACTCATTGTGTACACTACAGCTGTACAATCCTTGGTCTACCAGCTGAACATTACGTATGGTAAGAAACCAAGCATTTCCTTTTTGTGACTGCTTCACTCTCTCAGAGTCCTCTATCTTTACACCTTCATGAGTCCAGTTTACATCAACAGAAGATTCATCTTCTAAAACACAGAGGAATTGAGCAGTGTCGCCACACTTGACAGAGAGGTCCCGCAGATGCAGAAGAATCTTTGGTGCCTTGTCCATCATCTCTTCAGCATATTTCTCAGACACTCCAGAGCTTTCTGCAAGTTGTGAAGGGGATGCAGGATGGTGTGACCCTACACCTCGAACGAATGCAGCTGTGTGGGTGGAACTTTGAGATATACTTTCAAAAACCTGCACTTCACATTCATATGATGATCCTTGAAACGACTTAATTTCTTTTTGGGATACTTTGCTCTCCTGCTTTGTGAAAGAGGAATCTGCCACTGCCTGGCTCTTGGTGGACTCTCTTACATCTTTCCCAGAACTTTGCCTAGCTAGGGCTTGCACTGTATAATCAAGTGACAAGAAAAAAAAAAGAGTATTAAGATTTAAGCTTTGTCACTTGGCTAGGTTAGTAACACAAAATGGCATGGAAGATGAAGATGAAAGATATCATTGTCACTTGGAAGCAGCATGCCAGTCTTAGTATGCTCTAAGATGTCAGGAGCACACAAAAGAAAATCCATTCCCAGTGACTCAGTGATTAATGGGTGATGAGGTTCATGCGGATGCCATGTAGTGTCTGGTTTCTTTCTTCTGCTGTCATTGCAATTATACATAGCCAGCTTCTCTGTAACATTTGTCCTCCCTCCACATTATACGTTGTAAAGAATATACAGCAAATAGATCATTAATGATCCATGAGATGTTGTTTAGAAAAGTAAAAATATTAATCAGAGTTGATGCCTAACAAAATAATTACTAATGTAATGCACAGAACACATAGCGAGATTTAAAGTCTATATGTAGATTATCCCATAGTGGAGACCTGGAAGGGGGCACTTGTTGGGAGTTATTTTATTAGTATATTATGGACTGACCACATATGCAATGAGACAGGCAGCCAAGACTCTCATTAGTAATGGGGCAGGGGCAGGAGGAAGGCAGCAAATCAAAGTCTTTGAAGCAAGATGGGCTTTACCTTTTGGAGTCACTGTGAGTGTAGCTGCACAAGTGGCTTCCCCAGCGCTATTGGCTGCTTTGCAAGAGTACTGCCCAGCATGCTCTGAGTAAGCATCAACTATAAGCATTAAAGCCATGCCTGTGGACTCCTCAAAATGGAAAACTATATCTTTTGTTGGTAGAATTGGCTGCTGGTTATGAAACCACTGGATTTCTGGCTTGGGAATGCCAGAGACCCTTGCATGAAATCTGACTGTCTCCCCGCAGTGCACCCTGAGGCTTGATAGAGGCTGGATGAAGATGGGCTTTTGGCCAAGGGATTCCTTCTTAAATGAAAATGATGAAGAGACATGCCATTGGGAGTTTGATGTAACTTCTTCAAGTTTGCTAAATCCTGAAAAGAAGCACGCCAACCTTTAATGTTGTACCCTGCACTGGAACTGGAATTCATCTGGGGTGAGATCTGTCGCAAATTTCAACCACGGACTAGCATCCAGTCCAATCCTAGTGCCTTCTCAATGTATGCCACTATCGACTCAGCATCATGCAGGTTCACTTCCATTTTCCAGACAAACTGAGACATCAATAGTCTAAAGAACTTCACTATATTGTTCATGAAGACAGTAGTGGAGTATGCAGTTTGGCATAGGTTTTCTCATTTTCTATTCCCCCCCGCCCCTCGGTTATAAAAGCAGCTTTTCTATTTTGCAAACCACTTTAAATTATTGAGAAAATATCTGGTTTTATAATTTGTTTACAAATGAAGGAAAAAAAATCAAAAGTTGCCCCAATCCTTATATATTTGTATATATGTAGTACTATACAGATTAAATTAGCTCTGTAAAAAAAATATTGTTCTCTGGTTTTGAATCAACATGGCCCTTGCCCCATCACTGAAGAAGTGTCTGACTATAATTTCAGAGACCCAAGTAACAGAAATGCCGAACTATCTCAGGACTGGGCCCCCCAGCCCGCGGGCATTCTTTAAATGATGGCGAGTATAGCTGGCTGGAACACAAACCTGAAGTCATCCACTGTTGCTGTTGTGAAGTCAGAATTATATCCACAAAATGGGGGCATGGTAACACTCTCAGATTTAAAAGCATTTAAATTTTTACCCTCACTGAATGAGAAAACAAATATGCCTATTTATTTAAGTCCATTTCTCCCCGTTCTGATACATGCTGATCAGGAAGCAGGAAAGCTGGTGATAAGAGCAGTGCATGTTATAGAGACCAAGCCGGGCCAAAAACCCCACAAAAACCTGATGGCATATGATTCATGATGAGAAGGAGTAAATGAATAGTGAGAACATGACATGTAACATGAAAATGATTAGTTGCATTAAAAGACAATGATAAGACCAAGAATGATTTACATGAAATCTTTAGTGATTGTTACTGACACGAGATTAGATCTATATTGAAATGTGATTCTTAAAGTTGTTTTACTCTACCTTCCAGTCTCAAGTTGGCTGTGCTTGATACTTGACCTACAGCATTATTAGCAACGAAAGTGTAAATTCCTTCATCTTCTGGATAAGCTTCAGCAATTTCCAGTTGGTAAGTGTCTTCAAACTGAGTCATTCTAAAGAACCGAGATGGCTTGATTTTCTTGTCTTTGCTGTACCAAGACACTTTTAGATCTGTAGCACAAAAGAACAATGATATTTAAATCACCGAAACAGGTAGCTCTTTCAAATTTACCTGCAAGCACAATATTGATTATACTGGTGACTACATTTCACATTTATCTTTACAACATTATGTTTTTCTTTTAGGCATGCCTCATATGCTCTTAAATTATTTCTTTTCATCTTTAAGAAGGAAAAACAATTCTAGAAAAATTCAGCTTATAGACTGGTTGTAATTTTTTAAAAATTTATCATTTTATATTCTTTTAAAAATATTTATTTACTTTTAGAAAGAGGGGAAGGGAGGGAGAAAGAGTGGGAGAAAAACATCAATGTGTGGTTGCTTCTGGTGCCCCTCAAACTGGGAACCTGGCCTGCAACCCAGGCATGTGCCCTGACCGGGCATCGAACTAGCGACCCTTTGGTTCTCTGGCTGGCACTTAATCCACGTCACCACACCAAGGCTTTAGTTATATTCTTGTAATAACCTTTGCGCGTCATGCTGTGGAAGCAGGGAAAAGACGCTGATCTAGTCAGTGCCCTGGAGAATGAGACAGCTCTGGGAAACAGTCAGCACGAAGAGTTTGATCTGGGGTGTGGCTGCCTCCTGAGACCGGAAGTGAAGAAGAGCTGCACTTCTGGTGTACAGAAAGACCAACCAAAGAGAGAGCTGAAAAGATCAATATCCCACAAAGTCTAAAATGGGCTGGAGAAAAAAAAAACTGTATTTTTTTTTTTTTTATTTCCAATGAGCAAGGATTGAAAGCTCTCGGCACCACAGAGAAATACTTTTCAAATTGAAAATAATTTTTAAATGGAAAGAAAGAGTCATGGAATTTGGGCATCTTAGATGTATTTGGCTTTTGCCAAGGTAGCAGCAATAATAAATAATACTAAAACTATCTCTGTCCACACAAGGATTAAACCATCTTAAAATGGTAAAAAATAAAAACCCCAAAGCAGAGATAAAACAACACTATTATGTTGTTAATGTGATAGGCACATTAAAAAATATTATACTTCCATTAAAACTATAACCCTATAAGCCAAAAGTGGATTTAAATTTAGTAGCTTGTTCTAGAAGCCAAAATCAAAGCCATTTTGTTTCTGGAGGACCATCACCATATAACTTCCTTATCTCAATGCCAATGTATTTGGGATATTCAAACAGTTCAGTCATCTCACATTTATTTGCATAGGGCACAAATATTGGTTTATGAAGGTTCCCCTCCTTCCCATGATGATGGTGACTTGTTTATAAATACAGGTTCTCCTTTTAAAGAAACACATCTTTTCACTTCTTCAGACAAAAAGAAAGGGTAGGAAATGGAGTCCCGACACTACAATTTACTGACGGTGTGATCTTAGACATATCATTCAACCTCTCTGGACCAGTTTCTCATTTGTAAAATGAGATGCATAATAGTTCATGGGCTATTCATCACATAACATTGGTGGATGGATTAAATGCATACACCTCTGAAAGGGCTTTACAAACCACTAGCACAAGCCAGTCACCAAAGCAAGGATGTCTAACATCACAACATGCAAAGGATCGGCAGGGCCTTAAATAACATGCTAAAGACAGGGCCCCATGCCATCATCCCACAACTATTTCACTTGTTTAGTTGTCAATGAAAATGGAAAGATGAAGAGTTTGGCTTGTGCCTTTTGAGATTCTCTGCTTATTCTTCCAACTCCTTCCTTTGGTGAACTGAATGAAGCAGTAAAACTGGTATGAATTGCCAACAGTAAAAGAGCTAAAAGGTGGGACCTCTCTTGGCAATGGACTAGGTACTTCTGGACAGGCTGCCACTATCTGTGTCGATCCCTGGCCTCTTGTGGCTCCTCGGAGGCCATCCCACTGGGGTGGGAGCCCCTGCTCCTCACCTCCACCAGTCTGTTGTATTTGGTTCCTAATCTTGTATGTTTTACTTCCTGAATTCTATACTTTACCTGCTTCTTCTCCCGAGTCCCCTGGTGAGGGGCCTTGTCAATACTCTCCAAACCTATTGTGCTGGCCTCTCCCCACGCTCTCTCCATTCCTCCTCGAACTATCCTAGTATTGTTTCTAAAAAGCAAACCCGATCAAGTGCCCAGCGGCTTAGAAATCCTTCAGTGGTTCCTCAATGTAAACAAGATAAAATCGAAAATCCTAAGTAGGGACCACCAAACACTTTCATTCTGGCC
Source organism: Glossophaga mutica (assembly GCA_039655065.1). Taxonomy (NCBI): domain Eukaryota; kingdom Metazoa; phylum Chordata; class Mammalia; order Chiroptera; family Phyllostomidae; genus Glossophaga; species Glossophaga mutica. The sequence goes on along the minus strand of CM077306.1, from coordinate 46,011,372 downwards.
GTAGGCTGCTTGCCCACTCGTTACATCACTTTCCCACCATACTGAAACCATGTGTCATTCCCAGCACATGAAGTGACTTTGTGAATGTGGCTCTCTGCCGGGAACACTATTGTATTCAATGACCTGATGGACTCTTCGATGCTTAGTCCATGCATCTTTTTTCACTGTCTCCCAGACACAGAGTACTAAGTACATGGGATGTTGCAGCACTTACAACCTTCATGTTGAACTCTATGAAGGCAAGAGCCAGGTCTCAGCATCCCTAGGACCTAGGATAATGTCTCAATAGCAAGAACACAACTGTTGGTAGAATAAAACTGAATAGATGCTTAAATGAAAATGGGCATCCATCATTGCTACAAAAATTATTGATTGTTCCACTTAGCTAGCTGTCACTCTGTAAGCCTCCCAGTGGTTCTGACTTATCTGTAGAATCAACACTAGCAAACACAAATTTTAAAATCCTACTTTTCCCACTTGCTCTTCCACCAGGAGGTGGCACAAGAGACCTTCTATAGACAACATTTTTACTCGTGAAAGCATCCCTGGATTGCTAGGGACAGTGTTTCTTGTTTCAGCAAGTTTTGAGCTCCCAAAAACATGGGGCTGAAGCTTCTGAAGCCCCATAATTTTTTTCCAATTTATAGAAGGCAGGGCTTCACTAAATATCTTAAGGCAATACCTGGTCAGAGTTGCATAAATATTTTCAGTCCTGGGAGCATGAAACTATGTGGTAAGCTTTTAAAAGGGCATTTTATTTAATGACTTTAATTTTCTCATATAGAAAATGTTTTCAAAAAATAAATAAACAAAATACAAATTTTGATCAAAAAAGAACATATGTTTTCAAGAGGGTGCTAAAACCTGTATATGTATATAAATATTACCATATATAGAGGGTTAATAATCTCATGAATTGATAAGCTATATTCAAACATTTAAAGACATCAATCATATAGAAAAGATATTTTCCTTTCTTTTTCTACCCTAATTGCAGTCTCATAGAGGACTTCAAATGCATTTTTGCAATACCTTAAAGGCAAAACTATAATACGATTTGTAAAGTAAAAAGCACCATACAAATATTGTTAAGATGGTTTACTACTTTGGACGATCCATATATATGTATATTTATTTGAAAATTTTCTTCTAAAAATTCAATGAATGGATAAATTATTTAGTGTGGCTTTAGCAAATTTGATATAAAATGTATTTTTCTCTATTGTGTTAATAGAATGTTATCAAATTGTCCTCATTTCTGATTGGCCATATTTCTCTCACACTATGCTTTGAAGTGACAAGGGCTATGGTACTTGCCCACATAGGTCACACAATAGCAGAATTTTATGTTTATATAATTCATGTCTATGGCTATAATAAAATTAATATATTGGGCACCAGTCACTTGCCAGCCATGCCTATAGGTGCTTTGCATACATTATATTCTTAATTATGCTCATAAAAATCAAACAAGTCCATTTGGTTTCTAGATTAGGATCTTCACCCCAGAGAAGGAAATCATTAGGACATAACTGCCCAACTGAAATGCTAACTTGCTTAGGCAAATGGCTTTCGGCAATGTAATACTGGGTCATGAACTAATGGGAGGAACGTAATAAACAAAACCATATGACTTATTAGGAGTGCTAGGAGATGCCCAAGCTTAGAAAATTTTCCTCTGGTGGTGGTATACAAAAGCCAAGTAAATAAGGGAGTAATTTTCATTTTGGATGAAGTTGATTTATTTTGCCCCTCTCTGAGGTCAGCCTACAATCATAATTGGCTTGAAATGGCTCCATTTTGTCTCATTGCACCAAGGTCAAAGTACTGGGTTGGGGGAGGGGTTGGCAATATCTGGGTAGATGCCCGAGTTGAAGAGCCTAACTGATTGAGGGACTAATGTATGGTGGGTACTGCGCTAAGTGCGGCCTTAGGTTATTTAATATAATTTTGGTAACAGTCTTCAGTGATTGGTATTAATCATTCAACAATTGCTCATTTGCCCAATTGATAATTACTTATTGAGTATCTATTATATACAGAGCTATTGTAGGACAAAGATCCACCTGTTGTTATGGAGTTTCCCTTATTAGCTACTGCTTTCAGCCACCAGGTTGTAGCTACTAAGACAGATCCCTGTCCCCACGAAATGTTCATTCTAAGACTGAATGCAATATTATTTTCATTTTATTCAGAAGGAAAAGACAACCAGAAAAATCATACATTTGCGTAAGGTCACACAGGGGAACCAAGATTCAAATCCAACCTCTCTGACCATAAAACCTCTACTTTTGACCACTAAGAGATAACATACCCTTTCACACAAACATTGTCCAGAGACTTAATGTCTTATGTACAAATAGGCCCTTTTGAATCTTTCCTAAGTGCTATTATAATTAATCTAGTAATAATTGTAGTTTCTATTATATTTTAAGAGATAACAAAAGTGCAACGATAATCAGAAAGAAAACATGAAATTGTTTTGAAATTTAAAACATTGAAAAACACTAATTCTTTTTTTTATTGTGGTAAAAAATAACACATAACAAAATTTACTGCCTTAATCATATTTAGGTGTACAGTATTGGAAATAGTTTAGTATTGGAAAACACTGATCTAATTTTTAATTGAATAATTTAAGTAAGTCTTCTGTAAGAGTCCCATGAAACCTTAAATTATGCATGAGAGATGTTTGTGATGAAGAAAAAGGTATAAAAGCCTGTCCCTACATCTTTATTGGCAATGATACTTTTGCTTATGAACCTACCTGTTCCGGAAACTCTGCACTGGAAACGAGCTGGCCGTCCCTCAGAAGTGACAGTGTCTTGAAGCGGGGTGATGATGGCAGGAGGATAAACTGGCATTTCCTGATCTGGAGACACAACTTCCGGAACTAAAGAAAGGGACCACAGGATTTATCGTGACTGAGTGATTTATTGTGACTGAGTCACCATCCAGCCCTCACAGAATGGGGCATGCCAATTATCTCACAGTGGAGCACTGTCCTAATTTCCAAGTTGTATAGCAGTCTACTTTTATGAGCTCCAAATTGTATTTTTAAACACACTGGGAGAATGCAAAAATCTGGTTTCTTAGGTTTTATTAGAAGCTGAGAAGTGGCAGAACATTCCTACCTTCCACTGAGAGTGAAGCTGAGGTCGTGGCAATGCCATAGTCATTCTTGGCTTCACAGGTATAGACAGCTGCATCCTCTGGGAAGGCTTCAATTAGCAGAAGCGTATACTCTTGCCCATCGTGGAGAAATTTGCACTTGAAGCCAGTGGAAAGCAGCTGCTCTTCCTTGTACCAGGAAATCTTGGGCTGTGGTCTGCCAGATATCACAGCACAGAAGCGGGCAGGCTTGCCAGATTGCACGGTAATGGGCTGGAGCTCCTGCAGAACTTGGGGCGGTTCTGGAGCTGAGAGTAAATGAAAACAAATAGCTTGTGAAAAAATGCAAAAACACATGACAGCCCATGAAACTCTACATTAATTCGTTGCCCTGTGGTTACCTGCTCAAAATAAAGCTTTGGAATTGTGATATCTTGACTTGTCTCAGAATATTAGGGCATTCTTTGTGCTAAGAGGGGAAAAATTGCTTTTGGAATTTTGTACTTCAGTAGAGGGAATAGCTTTAGAAAGATACGTTGGATGTTTCACATGGGGGCAGAAAGTGCTGTAAGTGTTTCTCAGCATAACACGATGACCCCTGTTTCTCGTTAGGGTCTGGGTGGGGGTGCAGTGGTGACCAGTACTCTAAACAACTCTAGAACAACTTCTACATGCTATTTATTTTTTTTTTTAAAGTCATTTGGGCAAATCATGTGGTGAGGTGGCTCATCTCAGTCAGGTTTGCTTGTTCTGCAAATATTTGTGTATATGTCATAGTCATTTCTTTATATACAGGGGCCAGGGAAGGGTATCTGTAAGCATGAAAAGTATGAATGGATCTTATTTCAGATCTAGTTAAATGTAATTAGGTAGATTTTTGTTTTTAAATCAGCTTTCCTGTTATGCTAATGAAAGCACATTCTTAGTCTCAGGATAAGTAAGGGGAACTGAATAATTCATGGAACCTGGAAAAGGAGAAAAATGACTTCTATGAGGCTGGTTTCTGAAACTGCCATAGAAAAGGCTTTCCCTTCTCCATGCCTCAGTTTCCCCACCACTACAGAAATAATAATAATTGGATACCATGACCACTTGGTCTCTTAGAGACTGAGGGGATCTTGGCAATATGATTCAGTCTGTGAATCTTGAGATCACTCCCTGTGTCCCTTCACCTGCCTCTCAGGTACTTGTTCAGGCAGATATGGCCCAAGATAAGGAAGGAGAGGGATGGAGGTTCCATTTTCTCTAGGTGTATAGGTTAGTTTCAGATCTGGGCCAGCCTCAAATTCAGCTTTAAGGTTTCTAAGGAGCAAAGTGCGTGGTTTAATGGCATTCATCTTAGGACTTGGCAACATGTGGAATTCCCCCTTAAATTAAGAGCCTCTGGTCCCAGAGCTTGGGGCAGAGAGAACCTCTTTCCACATTGCCTGCTGCTCTCTAGGCCCTCCGTTGTCTCAAAGGGCACCTGTGGGTTCTCCGAGGAAATGCAGACTGGAGGCTGTAAATGCTCCTACTGCTTAACAGTGCTGCTGGGATGTAAGCAGCTGGTGCCAAGGGCAGACATTTAGAAGAGCTCAATGCTGTATCTAGAAACCCATTTGGGCTATATTATAATTGACATGCACTGTGTGTTCCACAGTGTTGACCAGGAAATAAAAATCTAGCCATCAGGTGCTTTTTGGAAATGACATCTTAACAGTCATTTTAATAGCTGCCATCCCTTTTCCACAGGTATAATGTAAAAATAAAGATGTAACCACATAAGTACCACAGGTTCTTTAGAAATTACCCCCAAACTACTCAGAACTTTAGGGACTTAAAGGGGAAGAGTTGTTCCAGATGGATCCACAAAATGTGTTAAAATATCCACCTACCATTGACATAGAGAGTAACAGAACTCCTGTTCCTTCCCGCCACAAAGGTGTATTCGCCAGCATCACTGAGCCTCGTCTCAGAGATAAACATGCGGTGGATTCTTCTCTCCACAACGTATTGGTGTCGTTCTTGAATTTGGAAATTGATTTCAATGCCATCTTTATACCAGTGGGCGTCCACATCGTCTTCATTGACCTCAAACTCCACAACAGCACGCTGTTTCTCAATAACCTTTTGATGAAGCAGCATAAGGAGGAAATTGAAGCCTTGGTTTCCTTTCAGTTAACAGTTTCTTAAAAGTGCTCATTTGAAGAGCATGTGAAACCTATACATTATGATGTAATTACTTGATTGGTTATAGCACATTTTATTTTTCCCACCCATCCTTGGGCAAATGGTACCCAAACTTCTTTTGGAGAGAATCATGCTTATACCTGCACGATGTTGCTCAAAGAGGCAATGATTTTTACCCCTAAATGTTTGCTTGTTAATTAATAATAACAGAAATAATCACATTGTACACTTCTAGCCTTTTTATTACTTATAAAGCTCTTTTAAGTTACTATTCAACTTGATTTCATGCGATATAAACAATAATCTTGGGAATGAGGTAGGAACCATTTTAAAAGTGAGGAACTCAAGGTTCGGAATCGGACAATAAAGGGTGGAGGGCATATCCAGAGGGGCTGAGTCCTCACTGGAGGCTTTTCCACTGTGGCCTGAGGCCAGTAATGCCCAGTTTTTCTTGGATGAGCAATATGATGGAACTAAACTCAGGTGATACTTCTCTTTACCTGTTACCTCCATTGTATCATGTGGGAAGACTGGCACCTATGAGGACAAACTCTCCACACAGTAGGTAGCAAAGGTGTTTGATCAGCATCTTTGCTAGGAATCCAGACTTGGTCATACTGGCATCCTCTTTGACCCCAGCCCCTACACACCTGCCTCTCCCTCATAGGTGGCTTCCAAGAAAATGCTACCTAGTTCAGAATTCCCATAATTCTAGTTGGTGTGTAAACATCACAATATAAATTTTAGTTTATTTTTTTCTGGTTGCTGCTGTTTGGCAAGTAGCTGTTTACTGCATTAGATGATGTATCAATTAAAGAATTTTGACAGCTGCTAAGGACACACTTATTCCCTAAGCAAGAGAAGACTGTGACAAAATGCCTGTCAGCCTGAGAATCTAAGCCAGTGAGGGTCAGTTGACTTAATTCTTTAGAAGACTGTGGTTAGACAATTTAAAAGTTAAAAATTAAAATATAAAATTATAAATTATAGACTATTGACAATTCCTCCAAAACTTTGGCATATATACAATACCTGGACCTCCTTTTTAATACTTCGGATGCGAACATCTCTGCCCTCTACAAAGAGGTTAGCGGTGGACAAGTTGCCCCCGGCCACCACTGTGTACTGCCCGGCATCAGACATCCGGGTGGATGGAATCAGAAGGCGGTGGACATATTTCTCCTTCTGTACCTTTATTCTATGGGTGAAATGGAAATTGAAGTTAATGTATGATGGCTCAAAGGAAATTGGGGATTCCTGGAATGTGGCAAACAGAACAACTGACCTGTCCTCAACCTGCAGCTCTTGGCCATCCTTCATCCACTGCACAGTGATGTCGGGCTCAGACACTTCGCATTCAAACATGGCTCGTTTCTTCTCTAGAACCTTAATGTCCTTAATATGTTTCCTGAATTCAATATGGCGAGCTGGAAAAGAGAATGTAAAAAATTAATCTTTTTCATAGCTTTATTAAGATATAATTCACATACTGTAAAGCCCATCCATTTAAGTATGTAATTCAGTGGCTTTTAGTATATCCAGAGTTGTGCAACCATCACCACAATTGATTTTAGGATGTTCTTGTTACCCTAGAAAGAGTCTATGAACCCCTTATCTATCACCCCCACATCCTTCTCGTTGTTCCTCCTCAGTCTTATGCCAACTTATGTCTGTACAGATGTGTGTATTATGAAGATTTCATATAAATGGAATCAGACAAAATGTAATCCTTTGTGATTGGCTTTTCCTCTTTTTAAAGATTTGATTTATTTATTTTTAGAGAGAGGGGAAGGGAGGGAGAGTGAGAGAAGTAACGATGTCTCTTGCACATGTCCCAGCTGGGGACTAAACCCGTGAACCCACAACCCAGACATGTGCACTGACGAGGAATCAATCAAGCAACCCTTAGCTTTGAGGGACATCACCCAACCAACTGAGCCACACTGGTCAAGACAAGCAACTGGATTTTCCACCCGGCATAAAGTTTTCAGGGTTCACCCATGCCATAGCATGGATAGCACTTCCTTTTTATTTTTTAAATAATATTCGATAGCAGGGATATAGCACATTTTATTTATCCATCCATCAATTTGTATACAACTTAACATTTTATGTAGTGTGTTTGACATTATTTTTATGGACATGACATTTATGAAGCCGTACCTTCTACATAAAGGGTGGCTGTCGATGTAGCTTTTCCGGCCACGAAGGTGTAGTCGGCAGCATCTCCAAAGTGAACATTCCTGATGTTCAGTGAGTGTGTGAGCTTTTTGGTTCTCATCTGGCACCTATCAGTTGATTTGATTTCCACACCATTCTTTAACCATTTGTAAGAGATGCCTTCATGGTTCACTGTCACCTCAAAGGTAATGGTGTCTTTTTCTTCAGCATTGATGTCCTTCAGCATGGATGTAATCATGATTGCTGCAAAAGGAGAAGGAAAGACACCCAAGGACACTTGTGTCATTATGACGTGGGTCACAACAGGTGCAGAATGAAAACCTGGAAGGTATTTTGTTGTGGACCATTCAGCCTGGTTTCAGTATCTCGTTAAGGTGATTACAGTTCAGAGATATGAGTGATGATACCTTCCAGGTACCCTTCTCTCTCCAGGACAATGCCGAGTAACAGAGAAACAAATTGCAAGGAACAGACACTGGAGCATCTTTATAGATAGCCTTCAATGGCACGCTTATTGGAAAATCTTATTTAAGTGGAGATTCTAGTGCCTAACTCAGCGTGAAGTCTCAGTAGACCTTTCAGTCAAGGAATTTTCAGTGTACTAAATGGTCAAGAAAGAAACATGTAGCATATGGAATAAGAACGAATCTACCGGATATGAGTTTGTTTGTTTTTTTAACTTACGGGTCACTTTCAGGGTGGCGCTGACTTGGTCATTGCCGCAGACAAATGTGTATTCTGCCGCATCCTCTGTGCTGGTGTTCATGATGATCAGCTGGTGGAGTTTTCCCTGCACGACGATCTTGAACTTTTCACTCATCTCAATCTCCACACCGTTCTTCAGCCACATGGAAGGGACATTGAAGTGGGACACCTCGCACTCAAAGGAGGCTGTTTTGGTCTCAGGCACCTCAATGCTTTTCATGGTTTTTGTAATATGTAATGCTTGGAAAAAAGTACCTTAGTTAATACATGGTATTTTAAAAGTGGATGGACCAAACAAACAAGTGCACCCATGGTAATCAACCAGGGAACCGCCGAGGTGCTGCCTAATACTTACTCTCCACAAAGAGTTTAGCCTTGCATTCCAGTTGCCCCACCATAGCCGTGTACTCGCCGGCGTCCGAGGGTGCGATGCGCTGCAGCATCAGTTTGTGCACCTTCCTTTCTGAGACCAGTCTGTGTTTGTCACTCGGCTTGATCTCCACATTCTTGTGGAACCATTTGACAGGAACCGTGTCGTGGGAAACACTGACTTCAAAGGCAACAGTGGCATTTTCCAAGGCGGTCACGTCCTTTGGCTTTTTAATGATCTTGACAGCTAATAAGGAAAGTTGAAGTGAGTCAGTGAAATGGTTAGCTTGCTAGGAACCACGAATTGGCAACTTGCAAAGTGGTTCTAAGTCAACTTACTCTCAACGTGCAGTCTGGCGCTGGCTCCTAGCCTTCCAAGCTTGAAGCCATAAACAGACTCGTCCGCAAGGGCACAGTTTTTAATTCTCAGAGAGTAAACGGTTCCTTTGACTGAGATATCATACTTGTCGCTGGATTTCAGCACAACCCCATTTTTGATCCACTCAACACCTTGCACATCAGGGTGCGTTAGCTCGATAGTGAAAACAGCATCCTGTGTCTCTGTCACTGTGAGGTTCTTCAGAGTCTTCTTAATTTTGACAGCTGAAGACAAATTTATGATTGGTTTAGAAAATAAGGATGATATCATCAGATAAAAGAAGTCCTAAATAAGATCACCACCTGGTCATCTTGCACATGAATGCTTATCCAAAATATTGTAGTCATGCGGCATCGCTGTTTTAAAAACGTCTGAAGGTCATATAGGAAAACCTGGGATCCAGTTTGAAATGTGCATTGTGCAATGGTTTTCTGTACTTGAATGGAAGGAAATTTACTGAGCCATGTACTAACAGCTTAATAGATTGATTGGAGAAGAGTGAAAGAGGAATGGAGAATGAGAACATCTAATTTAGCTGTTCCCCAGAGCTGGAGCCTAAGAAATGCTTCTTCATATAAACACATCCTATAAACAATTTTGTACCTTGTGGTATATAGCCCAGAAAGAAACCTTAGAGAGTTTATAGTGATTTTATGGAATAAAGACTTATGGCATTCAAATGGTTACACTATTTGACTTTGAAAATGGTAACTGTTGAGAATGTAATGGGATTTGAAGTGGATAAATCTGCTATGTATCACCGACCTTCAACTTTGAGTTTAGCAGATGTTGTAGAGGTGGCCACTTTGTAAGTATATTCTCCCATGTCATCTAATCTGCTGGCAGCAATGATAAGTCTCCTTTTGTGGCCATCAGATTCAATTTTGATGTTGTTACTTCGTGGTAAGTGTTTGCCATCCTTCAACCATTCACCTTCGGAATCAGGGTTGGCAACTTCACATTCAAACACTGCAGCCTGAGATTCAGCTACAGTCTGGTCCGTGAGTGGCCTGGAGATGGCTCCACCTTTGGAACACAAGAAGTACAAGTGTGAGTCCTTTAAAAATATCTGTACAATAAAAAGTTCTTTGGGTTTATCAAATTTACATCATCAAATTTTGAAACATGAATATGAATTGCCTAATAAAATTATTTTAACCCATATTAAAAAGGTATCACAGAAACCCCTATTGTAAGGATGCATGACTGATAACCAGGGAAAATACTGTAATCAGGGAAGTTTTGCAAAGGAAAAGCAACCGTCAGGTTGATATGGAATTCTGAGAATCATAATGGGCAGCACACCACCTGGAGGGCCTCTACGGCAGCTCCTTTCTCCTCAGAGGCATTCTGCTTAGCCTTCTCAAGGATTATTTCCTGGGAATATAGCTGATATTTGACTGGAAAAAATTTGCTAAACAAAATGTCCAAGTTATCGATGTTTCCATAAGATTCAGGGTTCCTCCATACCAAAAAGCACTGTTTTGACAAATGTCATCTCCCCATGACACCTCCCCCATTGCCCCAGTGCCGTCATCCACTGGCAGACATAATTACTCCTTCAGCAAGGTAGTTGCTGATATATCTGTCCCTCCCTAAGTTGTGAATTCCTTGAGAAAAATATCACACCTTATTCAGTTTTGTGTTCCCAGTTCATAGCGATATCTGGCTATGGTAAATAGTTTTAAAATATTGACTGAAATACTATAAGGGCTCAGAGTTTTTTCTTGTGTCCACACATTTATGTATTTACTTTTAAATAGTAATTTATTACAATTATTTAAATTATATTAACATTTTACTAAAACCTAAATACTCAAAATTAATTATTTTCTTCTTATTCTTGTTTTCAGCTTTAATGAGGCATAATTGACAAAACTGTAATATATTTAAAGTGTACAACATGATGCTTTGATATATATGTATACATTTTGAAAGGAGTTTCACAATTAAGTTAATTAACATACCTATCACCTCATATGTTTACTTTTTTTTTGGTGAAACACAACTTTTACTCTCTTAGCAAATTTCAATTATACAATACAGTCTTGCGTCACTTAATGATGGGGATTAGGTCTGAGATCTATATCCTTAGGTAATTTTGTTGCGCTAACATCGTAGAGTGCACATACACAAACCCAGTTACAGCCTCCTACACACCTAGGCTATAAGTAGAGCCTACTGCTCCTAGGCCACAAACCCAGACTGTATGTTACTGTACTGCATACTGTAGGCAATTATAACACATTTAGAAACATGTAGTTTATATTAAATGTATCAAAGTACAGGATCTGAAATTTTATTTCTGAAGTTTTTTTCATAGTCAAATATCTGGGAAAATAATATATCAGATATTATGGACAGGACACATTAAGCTCAATGTAATATCCCAACTCCTCGATACTTAAATTGTAATAAACCAAAAAAATTAATGATGACTTCTAGCTTCTTCCTGACCACTGGTTTATCCTTCCAATTCTTCATTTTAAAGCTAAGGAGTTCTGCTGAATGACAATAGTCTGCTTCATGTCATAAGAAAGAGATATGCAGATACATTGAATTATATTTTTAAGATATTCACTGGGTTCATAAAAAAGTATGAAGGGAACAAAAAACCCCAAAAGCTATAGAAGTAAAAGTGATTTAAAAATACATCTTTAGAGTAGGAAAGTTTAAGTAAAGCTCAGTTCAGCAGACATCTATCGATCACCTTTCCTGTGCAATACACTGCAGTACACACCGAAGAAAAAGAAGCCATCGCAGGTCTGGGGAGCTTACTCTGGTGCAAGAAGAGAAAGGGGGAGTAAAACCAGTATATGGTAAGGAGCACGAGAGCAGCACACACAGAGTAATCCCGAGGTTGGAGTTGCGAGGCCTTATACGGATGGGGAGATTAAGGAAGCCTTCACAGAAGAGAAAGCATTTGAGGTAGGTCTGTCTGGAAGAACACCTGGGGGGGATGTGACAGTGTTGAGTGCACTGTTGGCTTTGAGAACAGCAAAAACAGAGGCATGGAAGTGAAAAACTGATGGGAATCTGGCAACCACTTGTTACGTCAAAATATCTGTCCCACATAAGAACTCAGGGTAAGTGATAAAGGTACCAACCTGCCACAGTAAGTTTTCCAGATGTCATATTTTCCCCAGCATAAAATGTATATTCTCCTTCATCATCTTTCATCATATTTAGAATTGTCAACTTATATATTTTTCCATGAGCTTCAATTTTATATTTAGAACTGGGTTTGAGTTCCTTGTCCTTAAAATTCCACAAGACATCAATTCCTGAGTGGGAAAGCTCCACCTCAAGGACCACATTTTGGGTTTCTGTACAGGTAAGGTCCTGAAGACCCCTTATAATTTTTATTTCTGGGGAAAATAGAAAATAATCACTTGGTTATTATTACACTGGGAACATAGAATGCTTAAAATAATGCTCATTTAAATGGAAGAATCCTTACTTTCTACAGAGAGATTACAGCTGGTTTCAACTCTGCCAACCATCAGCGTGTATGGCCCTTCATCGGAAGCATGGGTCCGGTTAATCACTAGTCGCTGCTTAGTGCCTTTGACAATGGCTTGTATTCGATCATCAGTCTTGATTTGTTCATCATTTAAATACCATTTAACAGAAGTCACGTCAGGGACGGAGACCTTACATTCGAGAATAGCCTTGGTACCCTCAAGCACGTTAACATCCTTTAGAGGTGTTATCACTTCAACACCTGTGAAACCACACAGAGACACACACAAATAAAATAGTTATGAATATGAATTCTGTTTCAAATGTTTGTTCATTCAAGTTCTGTACCTCCCTGGACAATGTACACATGAAACTATGGAAGCTGCACTTACTATAGACAGAGACACGCCCGGTGGTCGACAGTCCGAGAGCTGGAATGGTGAAGGAGTAGTTTCCAGCATCCTCTTTAGTCATGTCTTCAATGAGCAGCATGTGTGACTGTTTGTCTATCACAATGTGAACCCTGTCACTGGGCTGCACTTCTTGGCCATCTTTCATCCAGACGCCTTCCACATTTTCTAAGGAGACTTTAACTTCAAGCTGAACAATGTCACCTTCGCAGACTTTTTGATCACTGAGTCCTTGTAGGATAGCAATGGGGCGGGCTGTGAAATATGGGGAGAAAAAAGAATTTTATGATCATTGTTTATCAATAAACCATAATGGTGCTCACTGTAGGCCAACAGGAACGGGAAAACTTACGTTTCATCTTTAGTTTACAGGTTGTCTTTTTCCCATCAACAACAAAACTGTATTCTCCTTGGTCCTCTTTGGTTACATCCTTGACTGTAAGGTTCTGACGTCCACGGCGAGATGTAATTGAGTATTTGCCATTGGATTTAAGCTCCACATCATTGTGATACCATTTGCCTTCTATATTTTCTGGGGATATAATGCACTCTAACTCTCCTGAAAATGATTCTGGAACTTCTATGTCTTGAAGTTCTTTTACAAATTCAATAACAGCACCTGAGGCATAAGATTTTTTTTAAAAAGTTAATTTCTCTGGAGAGTTACACACCTAGACTTAGGATAGAGAAATTCCTTGTACATCTCTTATCTCTTTCATACTATTAGGAATATTCTTAATATATACTTGTTGATGAACTGAGTAATAAATATTCAATTAAAAGGAATCACTTTAATTTTTAATTATTTTTAAACCATACTTATATTTCAATAAAAGATATAAAAACAAGACATAAAAACCTTGCTTTTTAAAAATCCAAATTGCCAACCTTCTTGATTAATAGTATAAATTCAGGATTCTTTCTACAGAGGTTATATCCAGTTCCCAACTATTTTTTTTATGACAGGAAAATTGCATAGCTTATTTTATTAGATATTAAGGGTGAATTTATAACTTAAGTAAACATCAAAAGAGTTATTTACTACCTTCAACGACCAGTTTGGCTGTTGTTTTTACATTTTCATCTTCCACAAGTACACAGCTATAGTCTTCAGCATCAGCTGTGTCAATTGTCAGTATGGAAAGGAAGTGAACCTTCCTGTCTGAATGCATCCTATATTTATCTCCTGCATGAATCTCCACACCATCTTTAAACCATTTCACTTTGACAAATGGCTCTGAAGTTTCACATTCAAAGGTTGCCATGGTGTCTTTCTCCTTAGCAACAACATCTTGTAATTCCTGTGTAAAAGTGATCAATTGCTTGGCTACAAGAAAAAAGAGAAAAAAGCACATTATATTCAACTAAATTTGCAGTTTGAATAATGGGAAAAGAAAATAAAAAAATACACTATGGGATATTCATGGATAAATAGAGACAGATCCATCAAATGAAAGACATTCAAATTACCTTGGACAAGTAAGAATGCATGACTTGAGGTTTCCCCAGCTATATTGATGGCTTTCACCATGATGCTGGCCGAGTCCTCAGGAGTCACGTCTCTTATGACCAGTTCACAAACATTGTCTTCAGGCCAGTACCAGTAGATGCGGTCGGAGCGTTCGATCTTGACACCATTTTTGTACCATTCACATTCAGGATCTGGTCTTCCCACGACTCTGACTCGGAAGTGTGCATCAGATCCTTGGCCCACTGTTTGACTTTGGATTCTTTCAAAGATTTTAGGGGCCTCCATACTAGGACTTAGTTCGATTTTATCAGGTTTAAAAGTTGGAATAGTGATTTTGCCTTCTTCAGCAAGAGCTTTCTTCTCCTCTTCGGTTAGCTCTTTGGTCCAGTGGAGAAGTTCATCTTTTGTCTTCTTTAGGAGTTCTTCATAGGATTCATCCTTTTTACGAGACTTGAGCTCCACAGCAGTAATGGCTTCGTAATATCCTTCCTCTGTTCTGCGCTTGAATTTACTGCGCAGCTCTTCTGATTCTTCAGACACCTTTTCATGAGTAATTCTCTCAGCCCTTTTCAACTTCACTATTTCCTTGGCTTCAGTGGTGTCAACAGGTCTATCTACTTTTTGTACCTCAAACTGAAGTTTTCCAGGTTCATGTACACGAAACTCGGGCTTCGGTTCAGGGGCTCGCCTAAGGACAGACCTAAAATCTTCCCTCTGTTCGATCTCAAGTTTCACTTTATGCTCTGTCACACCTTCAGGATTTTCTGCGGTGACTTTGACTTCACCTGTATCATAGGATTTACAGTCCACGATGTCCAGATAATGAATGCCATCGTATCGAACTCTGAACCTTTTGCTTTTGCGGATGAGCTGTCCATTGAGGTACCAGTTGACTTTGGGCTGAGGGTACCCTGTTACTCGGCAACGGAACCTAGCAGTCTCCCCTTCAAGTACTCTTACTGGCTCTGGGAACAAGACAATGTCAGGCTTTTGCTTCTCTTTCTGATCTGTTGTTACACCTGTAAGTGCACCTTCATGAGCCATCCTCTCTAACTCTTCAATTCTCTGCAAGCCTTTCCTGCCCTCAGGCAGTTGGGATTCTTCCACAAGGCTTTTCTCATCTTTAACAATAAGGGTAGCAGATGTGTGATCTGTTCCATATTTGTTAGTGGCTCTGCAAGTGATGATGCCACTGTCTCTAGAATATGCAACTCCATAATCGAGACTGCAATACCCAAATTCATTGATCATACGAAGCCTGTTGGCTGCTTCGAGTGGCTTTCCATCATGGAGCCATTCCACCACCATCGTTGGGTCACCGATTGGTGTTAGTCTGCATTCAAAGTGGGCAGGTCCAAAGCGCTTGAGTCTTAAGGAAGTGAGTTTTTTCTTAAAAAATGGTTTCTGTTGTTTCTCTTTGTCATAAAGGTCACCCTCCTCCCACTGCTCTTGACCATATCGCAAATGGAGGGGCTCTAGTTCCGGGGCTGCAATTTCCTTTGCTTTATATGTCCCCCGTGGGATGATCAACTTTCTCTCTGGTTCAGGCTCTGCAAACTCAACTTCAACATTTACTTTGCATCTTGTAGTGTCTCGGCCAGCCTTATTAATAGCAGTTGCAGTATACCAGGCAGAATCTTGACTGACAGTAGAATCAATTTTAAGGGCAGCTTCTCCCTTGGTTCCTTCAATTCTAAAAAAAAAAAAAAAAGAAAAAAATCAATATATGAAGTAGTTGTTGCTTCCTTGGTTATTGAGTTTGCAGAATGAACTTAGTTTTTTATTATTCCCAGCAAATGTACCTGATTTTTGGATATTTATGAGGTACAATGATCTCACTGTTTTTCAACCATACAATGTCAGGGTTAGGGTTCCCCGTAGCTCTGACTTTCATTTCAAGTCGGGAACCCTCCTTTACATTGACATTTTTCAGTTTTTCCACAAACACTGGTTTAACCTGATGTTCCACAGCTGAAAGAGAGAGGTCATGATTTAGAGTGAACAAGGCTGAAATAGCTGTTTATAACCCAAATGATAAGGTAAGTTCTTTTTTATTTTAAAATCAAATACCTTCCACGGTTAAAGTCATTGAAATTGAAGATTTGCCTGCCCTGTTCTGGGCAACCACAGTCCATTCCCCAGAATCACTGGGGGCTGCAGGGACAATGATCAGGGACTGGGTACCATCTTCTTTAATGACTACTTTATGGGTATAGTCATTAATAACTTGTTGGCCTGTCAAAAAAAAAAGAAGTAAAAAAGAAAACAGGTTGTTAAAATAGTTTCTTAAAATTGTTCGGCACACATATAAGCTAATTTTGGAGTTTAATAATTTGTGAGCAAAACTTTATTTTACTCACCATTATGAAACCAGAAGGTCTCAGGCATAGGTCTACCCACAACCTTTAAGTCAAACCTGGCAGTTTGCCCTTCTAAACATTTGAAAGAAGCAGGTTTTAACACAAAGACTGGCTTATACAGTCTCTCTAGTTGTGACTCATCTGTTTCTTCCAGCCTACGTCCAGGGGACATGCGTGCCGGGGACATGCGTGCCGGGGACATGCGTGCAGGGGACATCCTTGCAGGAGACATGCGTATAGGAGACCTGCTCACTGAACGTGGAGAAATAGATCTGAAACACCAAAGAAAATGAGATTTTCATGAGGCATAGAGAAAACTCATAAATAAAATAAATAAGCAGAATAAACAAACCTATTTATTTCTTGATCATCAATGTCATTTTATAATTTACTTCCCAAATGTTGCAGAAGGCACAGCACCTCAAACTCACTGAGATCCAAAATGGAATATATTGTTATAGCCCCCAAAACTAGATTTTTCATTATCCTCAATCCAGTCTGTAGTCACTTAACACAGCCAGGTATCCAGGGACTCAGAATCTCGGAATGATCCTGATACTGTCTTTCTCCCACCACCTTTATTTCATCACCAAACCTTTTTGATCCCACTACCAAAACATCTCAGTAAATGTAGTTTGATTAAATAAACCAATGCATAAATTTATGAAAGAAGAAAAAACATACTTCTTTACCCCCAAGGAGGAAAAACATAGAAATCATACTTGGAAACAAAATCCTATCTATACATTGCAGCCAGAATAGCTTGGATTAGATTTTGAGTTCTGGCACTTCCACTTGGGTAAACTAAGGCAGTTTCTACAGGCTTTTGGAGACTTGGTGTTCTCACTTTCAAACTAGAAATAACAACCCCTACATTGCAGTGCTACTGTATAATTAGGGCTAACACATGTAAAATCAGGTGCTAGATAAACCTCAGAGCCTTCACTATATTAATTATAACGCTGGCAAAATGAACAGTATGTCACACTAATGCAAATTAATGAGTAAAAACTCATCAATTATTGGTATCACTAATGGCAGACTTCTGTGCTGTCTCAGCCTTCATACTTCCTCCTCTACCCCCCCCCCGCCCCGCCTCTGCCACCCTACCCCATCAACACAATAGCAATTTGCTACTGGAATTATTTGGTGTTTTAAATAAATAGTTTAAACACCAATCAGCTCAAATTGTTATGAGTCTTACCTGATTCTGCTCATTGGCTCTGGTGTGGGCATATACATGGGAGCACTAAGCGGAGCAGCAGGCTCTACATACAGTTTCCCAGAGCAGATCGCATTGCCTTTAATATTGCTGGCGAATGCAGTATAGATTCCCTCATCTTCTGGAAGGACCACAGGTATGCGCAGACTAGCTCTGCCGTCTTGTAGGAAGTCCATTTGGTATCTCTCCCCATGTCTGATGCGCTTGCCATCTTTGTACCATGCAATCTGCAAATACCACGGATACATGAATTAAACATAGATAAAATAGTTACAGTGTAGCCTATTTGTATCTTTTTTGTGGCATGGAGGTATAATAAGTGTTTATATTTTACCTTGGGTAATGGATATCCAGACATCTTGCAGTGAAAAGTAACACCCATCCCCTCAAGAATTCTATAATTTTTGATTCTTAAATCAAATCCTGCTTCAACGGCTTCAGATTCAGAAATGTCAACTGCCATTTTTTCTTCTCCATCTTCTTCGAGAAGTTCTTCTAATGTCGTCTTTATTATTCTGTATTCAATTTCTTTAATAAGTCTCTCTTCAAAGGAAGAAATGTGGAATTCCTATGTAGTAAAAAAAAGTGACAGTTTGTTAAAAAAAACATATCTTCACTGATAGAAATTCTTAAGTATATTAGTTTCAGAGATAAGGATTGATTCAAATTTTTAACTGGGAGAAAAACATAGAAAGCTTTTTGTTTTTCAGTCTGCATTACAATTATCTTTGCCAGTTCATGCTGCAGCATCTTAAGTAAATGGTATTCTAAAAGCATAGGTTACAGCTGGGATGTTCATCATACAGATAAAGGGACCTCGGCAGTAATGAACACAGTCACACTACTATTTGTCTTTTTCAGCATATAAGTGATCCTTACAGCTAATGTCATATTTTGTTGCATATATGTAATCTGTTTCTAAAGCCATATGTGCAACTTGTCATGAAGATTGAGGAAACTTGCCAGCAGTGAACCTGAACCTACTCATAGTAGTCTAATACAACCCCATCACTTGAAAAGGAAAATATCAAACAAAGAGGGGAGTTGTGGGAGGATAGTATAATTCATAAAATGGTTTACATGCTCATTATTGCTATACTCACTTGGTCTTCTACAAAAGTTCTGACCATTACAGTATCTTTGGCCATTTTCTTCCTAATTAAGGCCTGTTCTTTTTCATACTCTTTTTCATAATCAGAGTATAAAAATCCAGGTGCTATTTCTCCAACTTTAGGTTCTTGCACGAATGCAGTCATTTGTGTCTGGTAAAGCATTTCTTGGGACTTCATCAGTGACTCATATTCAGCTAGGAATTAAGAACATAAGTTAATTTATAATTTTCTTATGTAAAAGCTTTTATTCTGTTGTTCATTCTGACAAACCCCATGCTAGGGAAAGTTGATAATGAAAAGACTGATTTTCCAAATTTTACTATCAAAGTGCTCAATATTGAATTTCAAAACCAAACTTATACTAACAAGTCAAACCAGTCATTACTATTGTAGAAAGAATTTTATATTAGCAGTCACTCCTTTGGGTGTATCCTAGAGGTTTTTCCAATTTTTTGTGTGGCCTTTTGCTATTCATTTACCTTACTAGGTCTTGAATGCTTTATCTGTTAAGTGGGGATAATATTCTAACTTTCTCCAACAGGTATTGTGCAGATCAAATGAGACAGAGCATGGGGTGGCCCACTGTAAATGTGAGTGGCTAAGCAAAGATAATGGTGACTCATAGATACATTTTGTTTGGTCTGAATGCAATTACATTTCTTTTCAAATTACTTATAAATTTTGAAAATTGTGATTTCTAGTTTTTCTATAAAATATCAGAAATTCTAGCAACATGGAGTCTGATACAAGTATGCCTGACAATCACACACTAGAGATAGGGCACTACTGCCCCCTTGAGGCAGGGCATATACTCTTCAGTTGGCCATTATCATCCTTGTATTCACTGATATTATTTGCCTGGGTTTGGAAGGCAAGTGCATTCAGAATTCTGCATCTTCAAAGGCATGGTATGCACCAAATGAATGCCACCAAATAGAAACTATTACTAGAAACTTAGAAGTTTAGCACCAGTATGGCTTTTGAGGCCATGTAGTCTAAAACACTTCCTGTTATGGTTGAGGACAAGAAGAAAAGAGATTGAGAAAAACCAGTATCACAACCAGGGCACGACAACAGACCTTTCGACAAACACACAGAGCTGCTACCTCCATGCCTTTGTGTTCTTACCATGCACATAGGTACTAGTTAGACTTGCACCCACCTTCTCCAAGCAAGGAGGCAGATGCTGAAGTTTCCCCGTGCTTATTACGAATAACAACAGTGTATTCTCCAGCATCATCGGCAAAAGTCATTGAAATCACCAGTTTGCACTCGCCAGTTTGTCTGCTGTAAATCACTTTGTGTCTTTATGAAAATAAACACACAAAAACTCAGTCATATAATAATCCTTATGTGAGGAAAATAACCCTTATGTGGATCTGTGGTATAAAATTCAATGATCCTAAACATGCGATGAAGCTGTACTGTAGAATATGACGACAAGATTGCTGACTATTGAGGAAAGTACATAACCATGAGTAATAAGGGATGAACAAGTTAAAAGGTATGAATATTCTTTAAAATAAATAAATGTAGTACTACTGGATTCAGATATATGTAAATAAGTGGTTGCAAATATATTTAATTGCAGCAAATTTGTTAGCATTAATTTTCATGTATAACTAACTTTCTTTATTACATGACCCTTACTCTTTTATCTTTTGGTGACTTATGTGTTTTTATTAAGAATTGTCTCAGATTCTTTTGGAAAAAACGTGTGTGTATAAAAATACCTGTAAAAACACACATTTTCTCTATTTTACTGGTACAAATGAATCAAACTAGAATACAAAGAGACCTATCTTCTACCCACTTTGTCACATGGCTTTGTTTCTCAGAAAGACTTTGTACAAACATGTGGAAACACACTACGAAGGCTCCATAATAAAAGAGCCCACCTTTAGAGAATGGTGTCATAAGTATACTCTACTTCTCTCTAGGCTTCATATACATGCCATGCAAATCACAGAGAGCTGCATCATTCAGCCATCAGAATACCTGTATCCACTGGTTAGAGGAACACCAGACTTTTTCCAGTAGACATGGGGCTTTGGGTTGCCGCCCACCTGGCATTCAAACACAACGCTCCCACCTTCCACCAGCTTCTGGACCACTGGCTTTGAAATGAAGAAAGGAGCCGCAGGTTCCCCGGGCTCTGCTCGCTCCTCCATGATGCTGGTGTCAGTCATCACCACATCTCTTGACTCCACAAAGCTGGAAAGAGAATTTCCTCCACATTTGCTTCTGGGTTGCAAATTGCCAATACTAAAGGAGCTGAAAATTCAAAACTGCGCAATTGACCCTTGAACAAAGAGGAGGTGAGGAGCCCTGACACTGCACAGTCAAAATTCCACATGTACCTTTCGTCCCTAAAGTCAGCCCTTCCCATCCACTGGTTTCACATTCACAGACACACACAACCACAGATCGAAAACAGTATTTTCAGTTCCCCGTGGGGAATCTGTGGTTGGGAACATGAACATACTGTTTCCGATCCCTGGGTGGTTGAATCTGCAGTTGCAAGGCCATGCAGACACGAGGGCTGACTGTACTTACTGAAAAAACCCGCGTGTAAGTGAACCCACACTGTTCAAACCCGTGTTGTCCGAAGGTCGACTAGACCAAAAGCTCATTAGCAGCAAAACATCTTACCGTTTCTCTTCTGCGGTAAATTTCTCAGTCACGGCTGTGGTTTCTTTTTCAAACTCTTCTGACACTGGAAAAAGACAGAAGTTTTTCATTTAAGTCAAGCATTTAGCCCATTTCATTAGTGACCCCCTGCTTAGCATGACAATTAAGCTGACCCTGTAGTTGATTCCCAATTCCAAAGGGGGACATCGTCATGAGATGTGCAGACACAGTATTGTGGAAAGAAGTGTCAGCCAAGAGTGATGAATTGGAGTGATGGCAGGTGTGGAAGGATGGAGGGAGTGTGGTCACTAACCCTGCACAGCCAGGTAGCAGGACGTGCTGACGGTCCCAGCCTCATTCACAGCACTGCAGGTAAACCGCCCGCTATCTTCTGCAAAGGCTTCACGGATCATAAGACGAGCAATTCCACTCTGGAAAGTTATCTGGAAATCAATGGAACTTTCTATTTGGTAGTCTTCCCTGTACCATGTCACTTTTGGGGATGGGTATCCAGAGATGTGGCACTCCAAGGTGACAGATTCACCTTCTACGACAGTCACATTTTTTAAGCCCTGAAGAGAGAAGAAAAAGGATGTATTGGTACATGTGCACCTTCATTAATCACCTCTATACATTATGGTAAATGTGGGGGTTTGAACTTGTACATTCTCATTGCCATAAAATGTGTTTTGTTTTAAATATTAGGATTCTAGAAATATTAGTAAAGAGACTTCTTTGGAAATTGGAATATCCTGAAGTTGAAACAGATGCAAGGTGTTTCCAAATTGGTAAGGTGAACTGTATTAATGCCGTATAACAGGGCAATGCTGCACTCTCTGTGATTCTTACATAGCCACATCTTAACCAAGCTGAAGGACCAGTCATGAATGCTATCTCTGCAACAAAGCTTTCCGTGCAGCCCTGAATTCCAAGTAACCTATTCTTCCTCTTTATGCTCTCTCTGTCGTGGTGCTTGTCGCCACCTATATTTTATCTTCCTTATTTATGGACATTTTCTCTGATAGTGAGGCAAAGATTTCAGAAGGCTGCATCTCCATATGTTTTCAACACTGCCTTACACATAACAGAAACCCACGAGATCTGTTGCCCACAGAATTGATGGCTGCCACAGAGAATTCCCCTTTATTTGCCAAATAGTGTATGGTCTTAAAATTAGCATTTGTAACCTCACTAATGCCATTTTCCAGTTTGAGAAACTGATCTTTGCATGTTTCAAAATTATCTGCCCAGGTATGCACACGGTCCAACACAATCAACCTCTTTACTCACCGAGACCAAAGTTGGTGGGGTGACGGGGATTTCGGCAGGTGCGGGCACTCTTGCTTTTTCTGTCACCTACGAGTACAAAACTTGTTTACACAACACCCATGAGATTATGGGAAATCTCATAGTCGTTCAGCTCATGCAAAATTATAAAATTATAAAGTTGAGACCAAGAGTTGTGACCCAAGAACATTAAGTTTGAGCACAGCAAAGAGAAAGGCAAGGCGTCTGGCTGACAACTTCTATAGTACAAACTGCCGAATGTCTGGCCCTGATTCACAGATATGGACAAGAAACAGCATGCTGTCCAGGGACCCACCTTGACTTCACGCCCGTGACGTACTTCAAAGTGCTCTTCATGGACTGTGCTCCCAACAATGCTCACCCCTACTTCCTTTTTCACTTCAATGCCAGCTTGACTCTTGTAAGTCTCCGGTGTGTCAGTGAAGGGGAACAGGGGCGAGGGAGTGGGCTCCACTCTCACTCTAGTCTCAGAGGGCTTCACAGTGGGTGCCTTCACCGATTTGGTGATCTTCTGAGCAGAAGTTGTGGATGACAACTCTTTTTGTAATGTGGCAATAGCGCTGCCGGCTATTGATGCCTTGAGTGGAAATAGAGTCAGGAAATAAAGTCACTTATCTGTTATCCATGTAGTCACTGAGGAGAGCCTTGCCACTGGCACTCCTGTCGCGAGCCTGAGTCCCCTTTCTTTTATGTGGCTCATGGTTTTCAATGTTCTCATTTTCACTTTTAGCGTTAGTGGGAAGTCAGTTAGAGATAAGCCAGTTATAAGCTCATTGCCATTTCTGCCACTTTGCAAAATGTATTAAACATATCTTTCTCAAAGGGTTGTATTTAAAACTCCTTACTTTACACTCTTATCATAAAGGGACTGAGGGTCTTCTAAAGCTCAGTCTTGAATTTTAACTTAATCATCCCAATGCTGCATTTGGAAGTCCTGAGATATTAAAAATCAAGAAGTTGCTAAAATACTTGGTAAATTCCTAAGAACTATTTTAAAATAGCACATTTAGGTTTCAACCACAAATCTCTTTGAAAGGTGAAAATGAAGACATTCAGAAAAATAACTTACTGCTTTTATTCTGCTACTGTCTATGATTTGGTTTCAACAGTAATTTGGGACTATCCCAAATATAGGTATCAAATGCACCTTACTGTTGTTTGAAAGCATGTAAGATTTGGGTTCTATATCTTGGATGTGTGTAATAAGGACAAGAGTGACAAATATTGAGGGTTATTTTGTGCCATCAACTTGCTAAGGTTTTACATGTATTAACTTACCCCGAGGACAGAGCTAATAAGGGGCAGAGCCAGGACACTAATTCAGGGCCATTTGGCTCTGCAGTCTAACCCAACCACCACAAAATACCACCTCTCCATTTTGCTATACTGAGGATATCACTATGCGATTTCTTAATACTGTCTTTAGTATTTATAAACATTCTCAGTTGTTACTCTGAAATGTCTCATAGCAGAAGGAAAAGTAAATAACATAATTACAAAATGTAAAACAGAGAAGCCTGTATGAATTTGAGTCTCTTCGGATAACCACCTACTATTCTAGGCTCACCCTTCAGGGTGAGTGTCAGAAACCAAACTTCAGGGCCTCCACATCCACCGTAAATGCAAACGGATGTTACCTAACAGAAGTCACATTGGCCTATACCAAAGATAACTGCACTGTCATGCTCTGTAACTTCCTACCTCATATCCATGTTCTGTCTTAGGAACAGAAATTTTTGAAACGGCAAAGTGAGGGCTTGCTGTGCGGGGGCGTTTATCCACATGGACTAATCTTTCAGTTGTTACATCTGTAGTTTTCTTGATCTGCATTGAAATAAAACTCAGTGATATCACTGTTCACCAGAAGACCACAGCAGTTAAGCTAGCTTTCCCATTGTATGAAAAAGAAAGGCAGCAAGTACAAACTCACCTGTGATGATATATGCATTCCCATTTGATCAGTAGTTGTGATTTGAGTCTCAGAAGGAGCTTGAATCACTCTAGGCTTGACTGCTTTAGGGACAACTTGGGGTTCTGAGGCGGGACGCTGAGGATGCTCAGCTACTTTTGTGGTGGAAACATGCTCCTTATATCCATACTCTAAAGTGGTCTGCTGAGCATATGACTGTTCAGGATGCCCGGGCTCTCTGGGCTCTCTGACTCGGGCCTGGTCTACTGCAGCAACAACTGTTGCTACAGCTTCCGCCTTTTTCTCAACTCCAACCTGGAAATAAATTTTCCAGAATTAATACATAGTAATGTCAAAGTCAGATAGGGCCATCTGCTCCTAAGAGCCATCAAGAACAGACAAACGCCTAAAGGCACGATAGTCACGTGGCACCCATATCGTATACCTATGTAAATGCCTCCAGACATACAAATGCATTTAAGAATATTTCATGGATTATTAAAATGTACGGAAATCTAGTTAGATAAGCTCTGTAAACACCTGCTTATTTAAGTTAGATGTTAAATCACACACAACACAGGACAATATAATATGTATGTAAAATAGTAAGAAGTTTGGATTTTTCAAGCATTTTGGCTAAGGCAGTCAATTAGAACTTGAGAAATCAGAACTTTAGGGCTGGTTATCTTCATTTATTCTTTTTATTATCTTCTCAGTCATTTGTTGTTGTGTTGACACAATGACAGCAATGATAAAAATGCATTTAATCATAGACCCATCCACAAAAATTTGTTGCTATAAAGTTGTACAGTCACATGGAATCTGTGATAATATGAAAGCTCATGAACACAGTGAAGCATATTAATTTACTTATGATCTGCAGTGATAAGAATTTCTTAATCGATAAAATATCCCTCTTAAAACACATGAATGAAGATATTGTGATTAACATGAAAAAGAGTTGTCATATTTGTATTCAAGAGAACGAACTTTCCTAGTGAAGTGCAATTCACTTTCATTATTACTGGAAATTAAAGGAAAGACGGAAATACAAATGATGTTTTCTCATTTCTATGAATTTGACAAACATAGATGAGAACACAGTTTGCAAAGGAGATTCTGTTTTAGACTGAATACTTGGAAAGAGCGTGTTGTAAAAATCCCACTGCCACGTCCCCCAGGGCTCTTTCCAAGTCCTGCGGGGATATTTTATTCACGTCCGTTTTCTTTTCTACTCTTGTGAATAGAATCTAGATTGCGTCTGAAATAGTTTCCAAGTATGCTACCTATACATCTTTTAAAACTGTTATCTGAACTATTTAAGATAAAAGTGAAGTGGTTTTTTATTTATTTTTTTGTTTTTTTTTTGAGATAGGATTGGGCCTTTAGGTGATCATGAGCTTTATCTAGCACTTCCTTCTAGGAAGCCACACTCTAATTAACTTGCTTTGAAGAATTACAAATACCATCTTCAATTTAGACTGTGTTTTAGAAGAAACTGTAAAATATATGTGAGGCTTAGGTGATTTAAGTTTTGTTCATCTATTAGTTTCTTTTTTATTTTTTAACCATATAGGCCATTAGTTGATTTTAATTTTATAGGTGTTTTAACATGTTAACATCTTCAACAGATTATATATTATATAATTTATATTATCTTATATATTATATACTATTAGTACATTATATAATATATATTATCTTATTTATATGTAACTTCACTTGTAGAGTGATTGTATTTACATTATATCTCATTTGAACTTTTCAACCAATCTACACGGTAGTCAGCTCGACTTGTAGTCTTACTTTAACAATGAGAAACTAGGCTCAAAGAAATGGTCTTTTCCAAAGGAAATATGCAGATCTTGTTCTAAAACTTTCACACAAAAAAAAGAATCTTAAATATAGTAGGGCATTTTAAATTGGAGAAGCACCTATATATTTTTTCTTGAGTTAATGTACATCAAAATCCACATACATACTTGTATGCCATTCGGTGGGCTTTTATTTCTTAGTGGCCTCTAACTGAACAAAGAGACCCCCAATCATTCTAAATAGTGGGAATTAATTTAGAAGACACAAAGAAAAGTGTTACTTAATCTGGCTTTTCATGGATAGAAATGCTTAACTGTTCCACTGGAGGACCTGGACTGAATCTAATCACCACTAACATTTTGTTGATCAGTGAAACGATTAAACGGAACACAAGGGACACAATGACTCATGATGGATGAAAGGTTATGAGAGCTGATGATGAAATGGGATGAAACAATGCTTTTCACCTCCACAGCATCAGTTTTCATGTCTTCACGAAACAGATGTATCTGTTCTTGCTTAATAGCAAATCCTTCTCTAGTCCTTGGCAATGTGGCTGGTTCGGTAGGTTTTGCAGTGGTAACTCTTACTTTGGGTATAGACAATTTTTCAGTTTCCTTTCTTAGCTAATTTTTAACAACAAAAGTAAGATAGTCAAATTTATGTGATTTAGAAGTAATGAAATTCAAATATAATCACTCATGAAGTATGTTACATATTGGAATTTCTGTCATCAAGGAGACTTCGGAAAGATTGACATGGCATTCTCAATTAGACTTGAGTGAATGCTTCAGAAGGTGATCTTAAGTCACATCTTAGAAAAAAACCCAAAGATACAGGGATAGGAAACAATACTGACAGAAATACAGACAGGACTCAGTCATGAAGAAATTGAAAACACTTTAGTTGCTGATTTTTAGACACGGTGTTAGCAATGAAGAATAAAATTAGGTAAATAGCTCATTTGGGGTAAAAGACAGTCGTGGGAAATAAGTTAATTCATAGAAATTTCATAGCTACAAATAATGTTTTCCTGGCTCATGTGTATTTATTCTGGTTGGATAATTCCTTGTCTAGATTTTAATTATGTATCTTGTTCAGCTTTAGTGAGAACTACTACAGCAGGAACTATAATTCTCAGTTTCTTTTCTCATTGATATTTACAAGAGGAAAAAGACAATGCTCTACATGAAGAAAATTATGGGTAATCTCCTAAAATAAGTCCACATGTTATAAACTAATATACTGAATTGATGACCCCCTCAAAACATACATCTTCTTGACAATCAATAAGATTCATCATTTACATGTATATTTTTAATGTTCATTGAGTATATTAAAATTAGGCTGCATGCAATTTCAATCATCAACTTCTAAAAGATTTCTAGATAGTAATAATAGAAAGTGAAAATAATAGTGAAGAGATCAGTGGGAAAAGGATTATGTAGCAATATTAACAATAATAAATAATTGGGCTTTTTAGTTTCTAATTTTTAATCATCAAAAAATAAATTAGGTTAATAGTGTCTCATACATAAGAAATTCTGAGATTTGGTATTAATGTATTATAATAGGGGACTTCACACTTGAAATAGTCACCTTTCCATGAGTAAGTTGGATTTGTTCTTGTCTAGTAGCCATTCTTTCTCTACTTCTCAGTATTGTTTCTTGTTCTTTGGCTTTAGCAGTAGCAACTGCTATTGTAGACAAGGCAGTTTTCTCAGCTTCCCTTCTCATCTGATTATTACAGTAAAATCAAGGTTTAAATTGTACAGGGCTTCAGACATACATGGTACGACCCATCCCCCCTCCTAGTTATTCAGGGTTAGGAGACGTTAACTATCACTTGGCAATGTTCGCACACCCTGAGTGGGTATCACAAAACTTAGAGATGTTCACCTGGACAAAAACTCCAGGTGATTCAATGTATTGCTTCTTAAAAATCAGGCTAAAAGTACTAATCTTCATGCAAAAATAATGGTAAATAAAATGAATTACAAATGTTACAGATGAAAGAAAGCCAAATGTACTGATAAAATTAATGGTAAGCCATCACACATTTACAACTTTGTTTTAGTTTGGAATTCAAAAGAGGAAAATAAAAATTAATAATTTATACCACATCATAGTTAATGATTTACTAGAAATCAGTTTAAAGATAAACTCTTCCCATCTCATATAGCTATATTCACCTTTTCCTGAGTTACTTGAACTTGCTCTCTTTTGGTAGTGATGCCTTCTCTACTTCTTGACACTACATCTTGTTCTTTGACTTTGGGTGTGGCAACTATAACTTTAGGTACCACTGTTTTTCTAGTTTCTTTTTTAATCTGGTTATATGATAAAAAATGAGAAAATGGTCATTAAATTTCATACATCCTCTAATAAAAAAAACTAAAGTCAAAACTGAGAAAGGCAGCAAAATATCTCCCCAGTCGAGGATATTTTAATCACACTTAAATACATCATCTGAGTTGCTTTGATCAGCCGTACTGCTTCATTGGTGTGCATATATATAAATAACATGTGATTAACGACAAAAGAATAAAGGATGCATTTCTCTTTCTCACATTATTCCTATAACGGATGTGCAATTCTAGTAGAGCCATAAATAACACATACTTTTGCATGTTATTAACAAATGTGTACAGTGTAGTCTACTTCAACAGGAAGATATTAAAGTGAATTATGATATCATGTTAGTACCAATCCAGAGAAAGACCGAAGGTTAGGAATGAAAAGTGGCAGTGAATCCTAGATAGGTGGCAAAAAGCTTGTGAGAGATTATGAAGTTTTTCTACTTGAGTTATAAGAAGAAGAAGAGGTGAAAAAGTGATGATTAAGATCCATGGTGACAATGAGGGTGGCTTGCAAAAGAAATGATACAAGAGTGAATTTCACACCGGCAGGAAGTCGTCACCTTTTCATGAGTTATGTGCATTTGATCTTGTGTGGCAATGTCTTCTCGAGTTCCCAGAATTGTTTCTAGTTTTGTGGGCTCTGCAGTGGCAACTACCACCATGGATGCAGCAGTTGTCTCAGTTTCCTGTCTTATCTGATTTTCAGAGTAAAATAAAGATTTGAGGGTCAAAAGGCACAGAAGATATCTCGTAACATTCAGGAGAGAAAATATCACATTTCCATATCAAGGGTCTTCACTTGTATTTAAAATATAGACTTTTGATTTTCTGAGGAATGGGCTTCTTTATTTCTTACCTGTCCCTCAGCAAACCATCCTATTACCGAAAAGGTCTCATCTCTGAGATGCGTTGATACATGATGGAACCCAGTGAGTCGCCTACAGCAGATGGCTGCATAACTCTAAGCAGGCCAAACTTGCCTGTCACCAGCAAAGGCAACAGGGATTTCTGCACCCTTGACTATGCATTCAAAGCCTCTCACTCACTGTAGGAGAGGGAAATAAATCCAACAGCTGCTGACCAGCCTTTTCAGTACTAAAACACAGTGTTCTCAGCTGGACCTTTTTTAAAAAGTTGGGCCTTTTTAAAAAAGTAGTCCTGGGATCAGCAAAGAGCTTGAGATCAAGAGAGGTGAGCACAGACAATCCCTGGAACATGAAAGAATTCAAAATAGATGCCTCTTTCCTGGAATTTAAAGTCTGATTTCACACATAGGAGAGAAGTGGATTCTGGCAACATTGAGGTTTTTGCCACATGGAAGCAAGGCACAAAAGCAGAAGATGCTTCTAGGTCCCTGTTGATCAGTAATTAGCACACTTCTGTGAAGAAGTACTGATCTTGATGTGCACCATCTCCTCGCTTTCTTCTGATATTTGGTTGGAGTGTTCATGACTGGTGTGTGTGTGTGTGCACGCGCACGCAAGTATCTTACAACTATGAAATTTGTGTGTTACAATCGGAGTGATTGAGGGCTCGGGCCATGCGTGAAAAAGCTGACTGTACCGCTGGGTTGCTGGTCTGGGCGATAGCTATCTTCTGTTTAAGCATGCTCTAGAAATGCCAGAGATGTGCTCTACACTGTTCAATAGATAAACAGTCTCCCCGCAAATGATCGACAGTTGAAAATGGCTCAATAAGAAGATAATTTCCATTGTGAAAGAGTTTCAATACTAGACACAGGGGAACAACAACAAAAAATCACACAAAAAAGACTCCTTCACTTAGAACATATGCAGCTGACTGAGATGTGTTTGTCAATAAACTACCAGCTATTTACAAAATTAAACTTACCATTTCTTGAGTTATTTGTTTTTGTTCTTGCTTTGCAGTAATTTCTCCAGAAATTCTAGTTTCTTGTTCTTTGGCTTTAGTTGTAGAAATTACTACTTTTGGTACAAATGTTTTTTCAGTTTCTTTTCTTATCTGAAATCAATGATAAAAACAAAACCTTGTTGTCTCCTGATCTCTAATGGAAGTGACATAATGTCTATTAAATATAACAAAATAGGGATTTGAAAAAAGAAGTAAAATCCTCTTTCTGGAGATATCACTAATTGAAATAAATCATCTTATTTTCACCAATATGACCATACTCTTTTTCTGTCTAAACCATAAGTTATACTGCTTAGCAGGGGGAAAAGTTGGATTCAACAAGGTTTGCTTTCTTTGGAAAAGACTTCCAATTTCTGTAAGTGGATATATGGCGATATTATTCTACGCTATGATGACCATTATTCCATACTTCTAAGATTAAGCTAAAGGTGGTCTTAGAGCACAGGATTATTGAGTGGAAGGCCTTAGAAGTAATATTGTCAAACCCTTTTATTTTATATATGAAAAATCAAGTATGGACATACTTTATAATCTGCATTTATACAATATTTTTGCTTTGAAATTTTTCCTAAATATTACAATGGTTTTAAATATCAAGGCTTATTTTTCTAAAACTGAGACCTTATGGGGTAAAAAGTTTTGTACATATCCCAGGCAAAACATTTTCCAAATTCTTAGCACCCTGAAGGATGCCATGTTGGATCTGGCCCCAAAGGTGTGTGCGTTGGGTAGGGGATGGGGAAGTTTTCCCCGTTTGCCTCTTTACCATTCTCAGATATCATCACTGAAATTCAAGCTTGAAAGAAAGTTGGAAGTTCATTTCTCAAACCACCCGACTAACAGTTGGCTCCCTAGGCCCACAGCCCTACCAGTTGGTCTTATCTATTCTGTCCCTGAATGCCTCCAATCATGTTGCTGTCCTTTTCACTTTTTCCGGTCATTTGACTTACAAAGGCCATGCTATTCATCTCACTTCAAATCCACATTCAAATATTCTCCCCAAGAGTAAGGAAGCAGAGAGTAAGCTATTTCCAAAGCAATGGGTTCTCAGTGTTCTTTTCCACTCTTCTCTGTTCCTGACTATGTCTTCTTCCTGGTATTACCTCCCACAAAGCCACAAATTTAATTAGTGCATTCCCAGATCAGTGCAGATGAGACCCCTGTTTCTACCCACTACGTGTTCACAGAGGTCCTTTTGTCTACATGCGGAAAGCATTCAGTGACTCTAAGGGACTTTGGTATATAGTACCCAGGAATACACAGATACAAGGGACTTTTATGAGTGTGATAAAAACCAAGTTGCCCAAGATACAACACCCTTTATGGTAAACATCATTATATGTATCGACACAGGTAATAACAACAATAATTTCACATCAAAAAACATTTTCACCTGTTCATGAGTTACGTGCACCTGCTCTTGTTTTGTTGTAATTACTTCTCTGGTTCTTGATTTTAATTCTTGTTGCTTGGCTTTATCGGCAGCCACTGCTACCTTAGTTACAGCAGTCTTCTCTGCTTCCTTTCTCATCTGATTTCAAAGAGGAGAAAGGGAGGAAATACTTTAATGCACCTTGTATAAAAAGTTGCAATGATAAATCAGGATAAAGACATAAATGTCACACAAGAGAGGATAAAGCGGAAAGCAAGAATGATTTTAAACTATACGGAAAATCTATTCAAATATGAGGTGGGGAATTATCCCAGATTTATAACACTTTTCAGCCATGAATCAAGTGTCATGTTTATTTTGAGGAAAGTAAAAGCAAAGGTCTTTTGGGGAAGCTTAGAGAAAAGTAATGTCTGCCCTGAAATAATGGTTTCCACACCTGGCTCCTGGAGGGCCTGAGCTCCTGAACCACAGCCTTGAATGCACAGGTACCTACCTGCCTTGTTTGGCTGGCGTTCCAGGCCACCCTTTGCCTGTCTTGACCCACGAGCACTTTGATACTCACAATACCTTGTCTGACCTCCTGTGTTGCCTTTCTGACAGCTAATTCTTGCCTGCCTCCACGCCCATCATAGACCAGGTACTTATGGCACTTGTATTTTGCTCACCTTTAGTATTTCAGACTACCTTTTGCTAAGAAAGTTCAAGAAGTCTGGGCTCGGTGCTCTCCTCAGAATGATTCGAGCATCGAATCCTCATGGGATCTCTGCCCGCAAAGCTCAGCCAGGATGGCCTCCTGCGTACCTGTTCTGGAGCAGGTGGGATGTGCGTGGCAGTCGTGGTTGTCCTCTGAGCAGTCTGCTCTACAGCGCTGATAACTGGTTCTCTCACTCTGGCCATATCAACAGCAGCAACGACAGTCGCAACAGCTGCACTTTTGTCAGTTTCTTGTTTCACCTGGATTGGAAATGACCAAGTGCATTACTTTTTTGAATGCCATACTGGTAGAAAACACAAAAACACCGTGGAAACTGAGCTACCTAGAGCCAAATACACATGTGCAGAAGCACTTATCATCACCACAAGAAATGGAATACAGGTTGTTAAAGCCTATATTTTATGTCGACCTTACACGT
Source organism: Glossophaga mutica (assembly GCA_039655065.1). NCBI lineage: Eukaryota > Metazoa > Chordata > Mammalia > Chiroptera > Phyllostomidae > Glossophaga > Glossophaga mutica. Next base: position 45,977,979 of record CM077306.1, on the reverse strand, counting down.
TAGAGCCTCTGTCCCAATTTACAATGCTTTTACAAAGCAAGAGCCCAGTTTGCTCTTCGGTGTCTGTATATCCTTATGTTCTTCTGCACAGCCTATCCAGACCGAGTTCCAGGTCGGAGAGGCCAGAAGGCGGAGGGGAGAAAAGGAAGCAAGACAGTTCTGACAGTACCTCTGTGGCGCCCGAGGCGACCGCCTCTGCCGCGAAGGTGGCGCCGGTGGACACGCCGGCGGCAGCGCCCGCAGCCCCGCTGACGGTCATTTGCTCGTGGACCCCGTATCTCCCTTCCCATCTCTCTTCCGTCCGGATCTGCGTAGCACTTGTCATCACAGTTTCTCTCATCTCAGACTCAGAGGAGGCCACGTAGCCCTCTTGCTTCCACGGGGGAGGCACTTCGGGGCCCAGCGTGGGTGTCTGGGTCTTCCGCGTAAGTAATGGAGACCTAACAGATCTGATGGGGGACGTGGAGATCCTCCCGGCCGGAGACACAGGCCTGAAAACCGAAGGGCAGCGGTCAGAAACCCAAGACAAGGAGCTCCCCTCTGGGTCATTATATTTGAATAATAACAGAACAATCTGGAAGTGTTTAATTCAATGCAGAGCTTTTTTTTTTTTTAATTTTTATTTTAATTGTCGATCTTGTACAGTTTTCTGTCTTTTATTCTCACCCCAACCCACCACCCCATCCCTCCCCACCTCCCTCCCATGCAGAGCAGAGCTTTAAACTGTGTGCCTCAGTAACCTATTCAGAAGCAAATAATGTCCTTAAACACAATCTTTTTTCCCTTCAAAAAATATCTATCAATCATTTTCCATCTGTCAGGTTTTATTTGAGGCAATTGGGATTTATCAGTGAGTAAACTAGACACAGATCCCTGACCTGTGAAGTCGCATTGGAGCAGAAAGTCTAAGTGGGTAAGTGTCCTAGGCTGCTGTAACAGAGTACCGTGGATTGGGGGGCTTGTATACAAGGGAAATTTCTATCTCACAGCTCTAGAGGCTGAAGTGCAAGATTAAGGCTGGAGAAGATTTGACAGCTGGTGAAGGGCTGCTTCCTGGTTTATGGACAGCTGTCAGCTCACTGCGTTTTCACGTGGCGGAAAGGGGAAGGGGCTTCCTGGGGTGAGCTCTCTGGGTCTCTCTCTCTCTCTGGGTCTCTCTCTCTCTTTAATTTAATCTTTATTGTATTTTTCCCATTATCATTTAGTTCCTTTGTACCCTTCTCTCCCCAGCAATCACCACACTGTTGTCCATGCCCATGAGTCCTTTTTCCTTTTTGCTCAATCCCTCCACCCCGGAACCTCCCCTCCCACTAGCTGTCAACCACAATCTGTTCTAAATCCCAGTAAGCCTTACTCTTACTTGCTGTAACTCGAGAATCAGACTTAATTCCAAGCTAAAGAATTTTGTGCCCTGCTTCACTGTCTCACATTTTAAAAAGTGAAAACAGCAAAAGGTAGTTTCTTGAATATAGCCACAGAAAGGCCCTGGTAATTATCACAATCATAACTCTAAATTTCTCGGTGCTCCCAATTCTGGGGCCATGCAGGGGTACCAAATATGTGTTGAACAAAGTAAGATTTCTGTAATCAAAATGCATTAGTACACCTTGTATAAAAAGTTACACTGATAAATCAGGATAAAGACATAAATGTCACACAAGCAAGGACAAAGAAGAAGGCTAGAGTGATTTTAATCTATAGCAGAAAATCTATTTTAATACAAGGTGGGAAATTATGTTGGATTTATAGCTCTTTTCAGCCATGAATCAAGTGTCAAGTTTATTTTTAGGAAAGTAAAAGCAAAGGTCTTTGGGGGGAGCTAAGCTAAAGAAGTTAGACCTTTTTAATTTTCCTGCAGGACTTGCCACAGCCTTCACTATGTCTATGTGCCTGGTGAATCTCCAGGCCAGCGGGGGAAGCTTTCTCAGAACTTTCTGAGGGGTAGGCTGTGTAGTTCACTTTGGAAACTGCTGTTCTAGTCAGAGTGTTGTGGATTGCTCTTTTAAATGGTCTCTGTGTTTGTTTATCCTCAGCCCCAGTAATGTTCCCTGGACTGCTTCTAAATATCTTTGTACTTCCTGTGGTAATTGGCTAATCTGAAACCTAAGGATTCTATGATTTTTAAAAGTTAAATTGATAGTGTGGGTTCTTCAAAAAGTTTTTATTGCTTTTTGTGTTTGTCCAAAGTACAATAGCATCAGTTGAAAAATATGTTTGCTAAATCTTTGCACTTATAGACAAAAAAGACAGTTCCTAATCTGTAGCAACAATTCTAGGGGTTGGTCAACTATTTTAAGACAGTGTTTTTCATAATTTAGTTGTTAATCAGTGAGGTGTATACATATTACCCTCTAGGTGGCAGTATTGCCTTATTATTGCTTTTAACTGCTTCGTACAGGAAAATGTTTATGAACGTATTCTGGCACTACATAGGGTATTTAATTTATACTGATCATAAGTGAAACAATATTCTAATTAAGGCTCAAGTTCCAGTTGATACCTCCTCTAAATTACAGAGTAACTTAACGGAACATTACAATATTAACGAGTTTAATGAAGAAATATTTCATCGTTTTTTTGACAAAGGGTTTTTTGGTGAAAATCAATTGACATTTTATACACAAAGTCATAATCAACCAAAGGGAGATCTAGGAAACATGGCTTTATTTTGAAAGTGACTGCCTTAAAGATATAACAAAGACCGGTTTAGAATAATTTGGGTCTACACCAATTGAAGAAAAGTGACATATGCTTCCAGGTTTCAACCTGTGCCTTTTTCTTGAGGTACCTGGTACACAGCGGGGTACATTCAAAAAGAGTTAAAGAGCGGATTAGCATGATGTGTGTGAGATTAGCAGCAGATGGCAGGTAAGCCTGTAACTGGGAAAATCAGTGTAATTTGAGTCATTATAGGCAAGTGCTTATTTCTGCTCTTACAATAAAAAATAATCACCTGGTCACAGCTAGATACAATGCACCTTATTCAATGAAATACATTTGCCTTGCTTTACAACAAAAAATCAAGACTAAACCAGGAGACATTTTAGAAAGCAGTCTGTCTTAGATAATCATTATTTTATCTACAAATCAATATTTTTAATTCTTAATTATTTTAAAGGAAATTTGGGGGGCTAAGTGATTGGGATTTTTATTCATGAACTTCCAGAACTGTTAAGACACTCAAAATTGGCCATGAAGTCAGAGAAGCCCTGTGATTCTAAATGACCCTTAGGCTGAGATTTAAAACATGGTCAGGTTATGATGTCCCCAAAATCACATCTGGCCTGCCTTGTGGTTTCATGTTGTGCAAACTTGGGATGAGCCTGAGACAGAACACTTTATATTTGTTATCTAGGCATGTTTCTTAAACTGAGTTTCTTGTTCAAGGCTTCATATTAGTGTCTGCCAATACTTTAATTTTTAAAGTGGTCAATATTGAGGAAAAAGGACTCATGGACATGGACAACAGTACGGTGATTGGGGGGAGTTGAGGGAGACGGGGTTAAACTGATAAATATTAATAAAAATACAATAAAATACTAAAAAAGTGTTGGTGTAATAAAATTGGAATATATTTATAATATTTCATATATCTATTGGACATTTAAATTGCATCTTGTGTGAAATGTTTGTCTTCTGTAATTTTTAAAATTTTTGTTGTTTGTTTTTTCCTTTAAAATTAATTCATGCAAGCTTTTTAGTACATCTGGTATCTTAGTTCTCTGTCTGTCATAAGTGTTGCAAACACTTCCTTCCATCTGCTGTCTGCACTCTGCTTCTTTATGGGGTCTTACTGAGCACCACGGTGCACCATCGTTGTGCAGGCTCTGCACTGTTCCCAGGCTTGCACTGTTCGCATTGTAGCCATTGTAAATTCGTTATCACACTTTTATGGCAGAGGCAATGAAATACCTTGAGGAAGAGGCACCTTTAAAATGTTTTCACAGATGCCTGTTTGGTTTAGCCATGACCTTGCTTTTGCCATACATAAGTTTTCATTTTTATGTAGTTGAATTCGTAGATCTGTTTTTCAAGGCTGTCCTCCAAAAATGTTTTCCCCAATTTTCTTCTCATTGTTTTGGTTATATTTTATTTTTTTAAAGATTTTGTTTATTTATTTTTAGAGGGGAAGGGAGGAAGAGAGGGAGAGAAACATCAATGTGTGGTTGCCTCTCGTGAGCCCCTTACTGGGGACCTGGCCCCCAACCCAGGCATGTTCCCTGGCTGGGAATCCAACCAGTGACCCTTCGCTTTGAAGGGCCAGCACTCAGTCCACTGAGACACACTAGCCAGGGCTGGTTTTTATTTTTTAATTTATCTCTTTAGTCATGCTGTGATTTATTTTGTAAATGGTGTGAGGTAGAGGTATTTTTTCTTCCAAATGGATAGCTAATTGGACCAACATTCCTTGTCGAGAAAAATATTTTTTCCCCACTGAATTGAAAGGTCACTTTGATTAAAAATAGAATTTCCTGAATATTTGAATCTATTTCTGGACTCTTCGTTTTGCTCTCCTGGTATATTTTCTAATTGCCTACCAATAGCATACTGTTTTGATTATAGTAACGTCACAGTTTGAATATATTTTAGGTCAACTATCCACTTATTCTTCTTTTACAAATTTCTTGGCACAGGAACTTTCTCTACTTTTAAAATATTCATTCAAATTGATCAAGAAAGACTTTGTTTCCTCAAAACTTTGCACATTTTTTAGTTCATCGTATAAAAAAACGCAGCATGTTAAACCAAATTCCAAAGTTTTGAATTTGTGGTCTATACTTTAGACTTGATTATATAATTTCTGAGTCATGATGATACATGCCCACTTTCTAAAATACCTTTATATTAACTAAAAATAGAAACCTACTTTATTTTTTTAGATAAAATAACTTAAGCATATGCAAAATATTAGTTTTTTATTCTTAAAACATAAGAACACTTGTACAATTATTTTCTATTTACAAGATACTTTTATCTGATTACATCAAATCCTCACAACATACCTTGAGATCATCCTTATCATGTTCCTCTTTAATTTACAAATGATACAACTAAGCCCTGGCTGGTGCGGCTCAGTGGATCAAGTGTCAGCCTGCGAACCAAAGGGTTGCTGGTTGAGTCCCAGTCAGGGCACATGCCTGGGTTGCAGGCCAGGTCCCCAGTAGGGGGCATGCGAGAGGCAACCACACATTGATGTTTCTCTCCCCCCTTTCTCCCTCTCTTTCCCTCTCTCTAAAAATAAATAAATAAAATCTTTAAAAAAACAAACACACGACACGACTACAATCTTAAGCTAATTATTTAACTTCTTTAGCTTCAGTCATCTATCTATAAAATTACGGGTGATAATTCTTACAGGTCACTTTAAATATTTAATGAGATTATATACATAGAGTGTCAATAAAATGTCTAACATAGTGGTCCATACATAGTAGCAACTATTTAATTATTATAACTATTTTCCTAAATCACATTGGTAGCAAGTGATCAGGCTGATTGATGTGGAACATCCAACCAATTGTGTGCTCTTCTCATTTCACTGTGTGTATTTTTTTTTGGCCCCATAAAGCAGATATTTATTAAATGATGTACAAATAAGAATTTAGGCCCTGGCTGGTGTAGCTCAATGGATTGAGCACAAGCTTACAAATCAAAGGGTCACCAGTTCAATTCCAAGTCAGGGCACATGTCTGGGTTGCAGGTCAGATCCCCCAGTTGTGTGTGTGTGAGAAGCAACCACACATTGATATTTCTCTCCCTCTCTCCTTCCCTTTTCCTCTCTCTAAAAATAAATAAATAAAATCTCTTAAAAACATTTAAAAAAAAAAGAATTTAGGATTACAGTTTATGAAGTTCTCCATTTTACCTATGGACAGTGAGAATTTGTGAAAACTAGATTTGGTACGCTTTTTGTTCACCTCCATTGTCACATGCTACACTTTTTAGTGCCTCCTTCTATTTCCCTTCTTATTGGATAAACCTAATTCAAAAATACAGAATGACCTGATCTCTTTGAAACGGCTTTACCTGATGGGAGATGGGGTTGGTGCCCGCACAGGTCTGACCGGGGAAGGGGAGTGTCTGATCGGCGATGGGGACTGCTGTCGAGCCATCTGTGCCGTGGCGGTGATGGACGGTGGGGTGGGAGACCTCGACTTTGGCTTAGGAGGTATCCTGGGAGGTGTTTTATGGGGCAGCTGTTGTCCGGTGGCACCATCTATGACCATCTCAACTGTTGCCATTGATCTGGCATCAAAGTGGGCTTCAATCTTCTGCAAAAGAGAAAAACAAAGCCCATGAGGAGGAGGAAGTTGGTGAAACCACGGTCTGAAGGTCTGGAACCCTGACAATACAGAAAAATACCTTTTCAATTCGGGTTTCTCTTGTTTCTGAAATCTGAGCAGTCGAAATAATTGTCTTTGTCTTTTTAGCGGGTACTACTTCTTCACCTGCAGGAAGGGAAAGGTAAATATTTAGGAGGGAGCACCATGCCTCATTTTTAAAGGGGTTAATTCTAACTACAAATTCAGTAAGATTTTCTAGGTGTCCCAAGGGAGGAAAATGCAGAAAGTTTTGGATTTTGTATGAACGTTAATTAGGTTTAAAAATAGAAAATGTTCATTATTAGAAAAGAATTTACACAGAACCACTTTTTAAAAATTTCATTGTTCGCCAATAAATTGAAAATGTACATGAGAATTGCAATACTCTCTAGTTTGTTATGGGTTAATAACTACAGCTTGTTTCATTCATTCTGAGCTCCTGCTGAGAACCTCAGAGGCTTTTTAAGGCCTCTGAGGAGAGGCAGGTGGAGCCCCGCCCCCCAATCAGCCCTCTCCCCTTCCCCCTGCTCCTCATTCTCCGGCACATGCCTTGAACCAGTAATTCAGCAGTCGAAGTAGCTCTTCCAACGCTATTGGTGGCATTTACTGAGTAGGTCCCAGAGTCTTCGGGGTATGCTTCCGCAATCAGTAAGCTGTAGAGGTCGCCTTCTTGTGAAATTTGAAAATCAAAGGAGCTCTGGATTTCGGCTCCATCCCGGTAGAACTTCACCACAGGTGTAGGGATTCCAGTCACTCTCACTTGGAGTCGCACTTGGCTTCCTTGTCTCACGGTCATGCTCTGCAGTCGTTGAACAAAGTTGGGTGGCGCTGTTTCCGCTGTGGGGAAAAAGAAGAACATCAGGACTGCCGGCTGAGGTGCTTCCTAAAGGCTATTTTTAAACAGTCACAGCTCGGAGATTCCAAAACCAGTCAATGAGTCGCTGAAGCAGACATCCTTGACTGTCCTTGAGCCCAGCTCATCCAGCAGAGGACAGCAAGAATGAAGCCAGGGGATGGCACGAGGCAATTCTGCCGCCATATTTTATTTTATTTGCTTTGTTTTGTTTAGCAGTTCTAGGCCACCACATTTAATTTTTTTTTAAAGCCTAGATCTTCTTATAACATTTCTAGAGAATTTGGCACTTCCAACCTTACATCTAGCGCTACATTAACATGTTAAGGTAATTTTTCATATTTCAGTAAGACACATTAAAATGAATTCCAATAGTTGGTTTGACAGGTGCACTTGCATTTAATAATCACCAGATCATTAAATTTTCACTTAATTTTAAAAACCTGAAGTTGCCTCCAACTTGATCACTATTCAAATAACCCAAATATTTACTTGCATTTAAAATCTTAGTCCAAATAATGACATGATTTAATGTCAGTTCTGCTACATAAAGGTGATTTTTTTTTTGTTAATGATGTTGAAAGAAATTTTTACGAAATAAATTTGAAGGGCCAATGGGATTAATTTTGATATGTTTTTGAGTAACAAACAATTGTGGATGCTGCCGACCCTGTGCATTTTCCATTTCTAAATTTTCTGGACATATGTTAAAGTTCATACTTGATGTGACCTGATGTGCCTTCTGTTTAAGTCAATTATAGCCTTGTACTCGAAAGTGCTAAGGGCATAGGTTACCGAATAAACATATAAGACATTGTGCAGGTCATGAAGGATATAGTTATGTAACAGGTAAAGTCATGCAATGTTCTGTGCATGGATGTCTAATCAGGAAGTAAAGGGTGGAGAAAATGACAGTGGCCCTGAAGATTGGGCACAACTTTTCTGGGGAAACTGTGTCATGACACATTTGAATAATAAACAAGCATTTGCCTTTTTCTGTGCATGTTTACTGTATAATATTTTCAGAAATTGAAAATGAAGATTATTAAACTTTATAGCCCTGAGCAGTGTTTCTTAAGTGGGTGGTTGGCGGACCCTTTGCATCTGAATCATCTAGGAGCTTGTTAAAAAGTGTGAATTCCTAGAGATACGCATATTTCATTACTAGGCTTACAAACAAGGCTTCAAGCCTTTCTACTTGCTGAGAAACAGAATTTTTAATATTTCCTTAATATACTTTTGAGTGTTTAACACAGTATGTGTATAAAGGAACTGACTTGAAGCCACATTTGTGCTGTATTTTGAGAGGAAAATGAAATTCCACACGGCAAACAACTTTGCTGTTAGTTCAGCCTCTGGTGGGGCCTGCTCCAGCTGGACTCCAGCTGCAGGTACTTGTGCTCAGTAGCTCTTGCACATCCCCTCACCCCCAAGTCCTGGAGATGCCCTGTGAGAGGGAGGGGTCAGAGGACAGGCAGGCCCCCTCTAGCCTACCTGTCACAAGAAGCTCAGCAGTACTAGTCGCTTGTCCAGATCCATTGGTGGCTCTCAGGGAGTATCGTCCACTGTTGGCTTTAGTCACGGCGGGGATCGTCAGTTTAGCGCGGCCATCGCTAAAGGAGATCTGCACGCCGGGCAGAGTGGAAGTGGAAATCACCTGGCCATCCCGAAACCAGCTCACCTCAGGAACTGGGAAACCTGGAGCACAAAGACAATTCCCCTTTATGTCTGAGTGGGGCACTGCAAAGGCCTCTGCACTGCCCCTCTGTGTTCACTGCCTTGTCCTAACAGTAAAAGCTCTCCAGAGGGCAATGCTATGTAATGACAGTGAAAACTTGACAGGCGCATGATGAAAGTGTAAACTCGTAAACCATTAGGAGAGTCTGTGGGTTCATGTGGAGGCCAGTGTCTTTGTTTTACAGGGAGGAAACTGAGGCCAAAGAGACTCAATGATTTTTCCAAGGTCCCTTGGCTCTCAGGGGCACACAGAGGATGACGGTTTCCATCTCCTGCCCTTTTGCCAGGGCAATTTAATGGACATCATTAAAATCAGAAAAGGGATTTATAAAAGAGAAGAGCCAAGGAAACTTTGAAATAAAAAGTGACTGTTGCCCTGGCTGGTGTAGCTCAGTGGATTGAGCGCGGGCCTGTGAACCAAAGGATCGCGGTTCGATTCCCAATCAGGGCACATGCCTGGGTTGCAGGCCAGTTCCCAGCATGGGACACATAAGAGGCAACCATACATTGATATTTCTCTCCTTCTCCCTCTCTCCTACCCTTCCCCTCTAAAAATAAATAAATAAATAAATATTAAAAAAAAAAAAAAGTGACTGTTGTCCTTGTTGAAATCAAGTGAAGAGGGAAAGCAGCAAAGGAATCTAAAAGTTCTGCCTAACCAGCGCAAGAGGACCGGCTCATCTTTCTCCCTCTTCTGAGGTTACCAGAACACCATCTTCTTGAGTTCCGCTGCCTTTCAAATGTGCCATCAGCAAAAATGTCATACCACAGGGAGGCAGGTCCTCGTATAATACAAGAAGCCAACCTACTCTTTCAGAACAACACATACAGCTGGAGTTGCAGGTAGAAGAGCCAAATTCTCTCCATGTGCCATAAACTGTGTAGCTAAGAACTGACTACATGTAGGTGGTTTGATGTTTTAATTATATTAAAACTGTGCAGTCTCAAAGGCATGAGGTAAATTCTGAGCACAAGTTATTCTGCATGGGCATGAAGGCTGGTAATGCCTCCTTCAAGATAACCAAGAGAAAGTTTATTGTGTTGTTCTTACAGTAAGCCAGTCTCTCATTTTGGACAGGGAATAGTTTATTTGACTAACTCATGGGTATCAAGTATTTTCAGTGGTGCTTTTCTAAGCATTTATGAGCACATAGTGTGAAGGAACAAGGAGCTATGAAGATGCCAGATTCCATGACTTCACAATCAGGCAAAATTCCCACTGAAGCCATATGTGTTCTGCTTAATTCAGAAGTTACTAAGCCTTAAAAGATAAATAAGTGAATTATTTGGAAGTCTGTCCAAGTTTATCATACGTGAGAAGAATTAAATTGGTGTCTATATACATATAAAATAGAAAATAATGATTATATATTTCTGCAATGTAAAACAAAGTGTTATCCAATTATGAATAAGATTTGTAGATAAAATAGAAAACAAAAGGAAAAATGATATTTTATATCTTTATTATAAGCCATAAAATAAAAAAAAGAGACAAAGTGCATAGGGAGGTATATCAAACATGATTTTCAATTAATCCATATAATTTTAAAAGACTGGTTATGATACTGCAGTAGACAATACTGATTAAATAATTTTGAGATTATATACCATATAGTTTGTAGATTGTCCCTATTTTTTCACAACATGTTATCATAAGTCATGCATTTTATGGAATTATTCCTAAACTGAGCTATGATGGAGAAAAAAAGGGAGGAAAAAAGAAACAGAACTTAAAAAGAAATTCCAGGGTCAATTTTTGCTTGTCTTTAATATATAGACAAGAGTGACATATATTATTTTTGTTGTTATTTCAATGATCAAAAATATTTTAAGTCACTAGAATCACTTAATAAAGATTGAAAATAAAAGAATAAAATCATTAGGAGTTAGCTAATCACTGAAAGTTCAGCTTCTGAGAAAACCCAGCTGTATTGGTATGTAACTTTCCATATAAGACAACCACCGTGCCTCAGGCACACAGCTGGGGAGGCCCATGCTGCCTGCCCAGTAGCTCCGTGGCCAGCCCCTATCGGGCTGGAGCTCTTGGCTTCTAGTCTGGCTCTGCAGCTCAGTCAAAAATAGAATGACCAAATCTGGTCTTACTTAACAGCTAGATTTGACATCAGTTTTAATCCAATGTGAGTGATTTTGCTGTGTAGAGTTATAAACATGAACAAAACATTTTCAAGCCATTATACTGTTAGACTTTTGTCAGTACTGTATGAATGGTCTATCCTTCCTTATAATGACAATTCCATAGAGTTGGATCAGTTTTACAATATGAAAGCAGGCCTTAAACTTGACTTCAAGTCCTAGAGCGAAATTAACTTATTTGAGAGGAGGTGAGGCAAAGAAAGTGGTCGTGTGTGAGCTTACCACTAATGTGAGCCTCAAAGGTTGCGGTACTACCCTCCAGTACCACAACGCTTTGTAACGGCTGCTTAAACGTCGGTGCTTGAGTCGTCATCTTTTCAGGCACTCTGAAAATGAAGAGAAAATAAATTAGATGTCACAGCTAAGGGTTGCTCTAGAGCTACTTGGTAGATGACAGAGACACACATTTTCCGAACAGATTGCTCCATAGGTCATCTGTGGGCCTGCGTGGTGGTTCTCACAGAGTGATGGGCAGGCCTACTCCTTTGTGGCTAGAATCTGAACAGTTAGCCTCTGAGTTTACTGGAAGCCTAACATAATGGCGAGGGTAAAAGGATGTGGGGGAAAAAATTAGGCAGGTAGAGCAAGGAATGTACCCTAGCGGTCAAGGAGGGAAATTCAGGTTTGCAAAGGTGGGAAAGCTGGGTTAGAGTCCTTATAGTCAGATAAAAGCAGAGTTGGAATCACAGGGTAAAGGGTGGGTGGGTTGGGGGTGGTGAAGAATAATAAATGTGTGGAAGTATAAAACAAATCTTTGCACCAGTTCAATGTTTAAGAAACAATAGTTAAAAATATTTCATTCCTCGCACTATTTTTCACTTACTGTATTTATATTGATAAACGACATAGATTCAGGCATTTTTACTTTAAGTAATTCAGGTGATTACTTAAATCATCAGCAAAACTAGCAATGTAAATCTTGCAATGTATTTCCTTACTCAAAAAGTTTTGGCAAGCCTCATCAAAGTTGTAAACCTTTTGTAGAAAGCATATAGTTCTTCCTATCTCTTAGTATTTCTTCATATGTAACTGCTCAATATGTGTTGCTGCTGTTGAAGTAAATATTCAGGGAAATTGAAATATAAGTGAGGAGGGTAAATTTTTATTATAGATCTGAAAGAGAAAGACTGTTTCTTACTGTTAATAAGGAACAATGTACAAACTGAAAAAAATGGAAGGCCGGTGTGACATGTAGATTAAGTGAAAAGACCCATGTTTTTATAATGTAAATATTCAAAATCAAAGAAATGAATATGAAACTTGTAGTTAATCCTTTTGGCAAGTGGAAGAAAGTACTTCATCAGTTTCAGAGAGAGTATGTGAAGAATTTTCTGATGCATAAATACCTTATTATCTAATGGGACTACCCCATTATTTTAATATAAAAGCAAATTCTCAGTTATCAGTTGCTTCATTACTATTTGTCATAATATGTTTCATTCTCTGTTCACTAAAAGGTACCTTATTGTAGCTTTTTACTTAGTTAACAAGAAAACAAAACCAGAGTTCTCTGAGACAATAAAATTTATATTGGAAAATTCAGATAATATCCAAATGTTCTTTTTTGAGACACTTTTGTTAAGAACTCCTTATTGTAGCATATTATCTTTAGGGTAAATAAGTTTTTACATATAACCTTTTCCTACTTGGTTTACAAACGAGTGCATCTTAAAATAGCTGTATTATTTTATACGATTTAGGCATTTATAGTCATTTGCAATTACTAATTTAATTTCAGGAAGATGGGAAATGAAGGTGTACTTAGAACTAAAAAGTCCCTAAAACATTATTTCTTACCCTTCTTTGCACCAACATTTATTTCATATCCTATAATTTGATTGTGAGTTGAATTAAAATACGTGGTAAGACTCTGAGTAGTTCAGAAAACAATTATATACCTCCCCCCCCAACTTTCTAAATATATTGCAATTAACTAGCCTAATTGGTCTTTTACTCCTTTTGTCTAAGTAATGTTTGTTGCTTTAGCGCTTGCTCTTCAGAGGCCTTTGTCTAATTAGGGCAGGAGGTATGCGTCTAAAATGTCAGGCTCCCAAAATAAACTCCTCGGCGTTGACTGACAGCAGGCAAGTGTTCTGTCACTGTCCTGCGACTGATAGCTCAGCAGTTGATTCCCTTAAAAAGTCATCAGGGTGTAGTTGATACCACACGCATTTTATCAGAGCTATTCTTGGTGTGTCTCACTTTATCTCTGAGTAATATAACCTTGAACATTTCCAACAGACAAAGAGAGTCTACAAAAGAAGCAAACATCTCTATCACCATTTCAGACCTCAGCTTGAACACTTTAGGAATGTTAGGTGCATTTAAACAATGTTAATCGCTGACTGTGCTGATATGCTACAGCATTCAACTTTGTAAAGAAAAATGTTTGCATATTTTAAAACAGAATTTAACAAGCCCATTCAAACAATGGACTGGCACCAGCAGTGAGTAATTAGACAAACATCTCTAGCGAGGCATAAGCATACAAAGAGAAGTGGGAACTGGAGATCAGTTAGGAGGGGGCTCATCCATTAACAAAAGAAAAGATGCTGCTCACCTGATTTCTCAAGAGTGCCCAAAAGAGTGGGACTAAGCCCAAGGTTGCTTCTGAAACGACGTCCTATCTAGAGTTGGTTTGTTGGACCATCTCTGACATGAATCAGTGAGCCTCTAAACTGCTTCTCTATGCAATCCCTACACCCGAGGCGAGGCTGGGAATGCACGACTGCTCAAGAGTCAGGGTCTGGCCCTGCCTTTTATTTGCCGGATCTGCTGACAGCCCCACATGCTTAGGGCAGGGCCCTGGGTGATTGGCTGTCCCAGGGCAGCACGACAGGAGAGGAACCTACTTGGTTGTGTCATTTAGCACCTGTTCTTCTGATTGGCAGTGCTAAATTTAGCACCTCAGCAGAGGCTTTACCAAGGAAATAAGAACCGTGTTTAAAGAATAACTGTGTTAGGGTTTAGTGAAGAGCATTTATTGCCCATGCTGAAACCTGAAAACACCGGTCTGAGGAGAAAATGGGACAACAGAAGACTTGTGGGCAGTCATAAAATAGCCCCAAACCCAAGGGCTCTGCCCTGTGAGTCAGGCCCCATTTCTGTTTCCTCCCCCCATAGAACAACCAAATGTACCTGTCAATCATGAGAACAGATGAGGGAATTTATCTCAAGCATAAGACTTCACTTTCTTTGAAGAATCATTGGCTGTAAACCTTAGAATTGAAGAGATCTCATTTGTACTATCTATATTCTCCAGAATCCACTTGTACTTTGGGGAGAGTTTGGCTAATATTAATGAGCTAAGTGTTTACACGGCCCTGCAAGAGTTAATGTTGAAAGGCCAAATCTGAACTCTACTAAGAGTTAGTCGATACAATATAATGATTTCACTTTTGTCAGATTTCATTTTTCATGTCATTAATATTCACAAGTATGCACGTACTGTTTCTTAATGAGTAGCCAAGTCTTACATTTAAATTATCCATAGGCTTTTTAAAAAATGTTTATTTATTTATTTTTTATGGGCACATGAAAGCTGCTTTACTAATCTCTGGAGTTTGCTGTTACTAATGGAAAGTGGTTAGGAAATGATAGAGTTGCTATTTTAAGACTGAGTTTAATTTCAAGCAAGAGATAGTTCAAATACAAAAGAACATACTAAAAGATCTTCATAATAGTTTAGCTGGAAGATTTGAAACTTCACTAAAAGGGAAGAAACTTGTCTTGATAATGAAAAGAGACTTTTCTTAATAAAATAGACTAAAATATTAAAACCTAAGTTAAATTTATTTATGTCTCTAATAAAAATGTTTCCTGTTGCAGAACTTGGTAATGCATTAGACTTTTCAACTTCTTGAGTATTTCATATTTTACAATTATTTATATAATAATTAATTAACATTTAACAGAGCTGAAATATGCTGGGCAACTGATGTAGGACTGTACAATTACATAGACAAGAGGGCACCGTGTGTTTACTTAAACATTTGTACCCTTCACTTAAGCATTGGTTTTTGTATTGGTGGCATCATTCCTCTGCTGCATCTTGCCCCTGCCATAATTCATTTGATTCCTTTATTAAAAAACAATTATTTTTGCCCTGGCCAGTGTGGCTCAGTTGTTTGGAGTGTCATCCTGTAGACCGAAAGGTCACAGGTTTGATTCATGGTCAGGGCACATACCCAGGCTATGGGTTTTTTCCTCAGTGCATAAGCATTCGGGGTGCATACAAGGAGGCTATGAAAAAATGTCCTCAAGTGAGGATTAAAAAAAATTAATTTTATGTTATATATCTTTAAAATTATTCCCAATTAGAGACATGTTACAGGCAACCTGCCAGTCACAAGGCAAAACATTTTGTGTGATCTTTCTGATTTGAGGTGCTCATCTTTGGCTGTTTAACTCTGGGTGTGCGTATGTGTGTGTATGTGTGTGTATGTGTGTGTGTGTGTGTGTTTAGATTCATTTGACCTCATGTGAAGCATATTAATGCCTTGTTACATTTCTTAGAACCAAAGTCAACCATTTTATTTCTTATGGGAACTAGAGGGAACGAGTAAATAGAATCCTGAAGATGTGTCTTTGTGACCCAGTGTGACACAGAGAACTCAAGAGCCAGGATAGGATGATAGACCATTGTCACAGACACAAGGTCAAGTGTCTGTCCACCCATGTTGCTTGTCTATTCATCGTTCTTGGACATTTCTAGACTTTGCAGTGTTGTCAAGATCCTTGCCTTTTGGCATTTACATCCTTATATGACATTCAGATTTAAGATGGAAAGGAAGAAAAAGAAGGAAGGGAAAACTGTACTTGAACAACAATTAAAATAAAAATTTAAAAAAAAAGAAGGAAGGAAGTGAGGGAGCGGGGAAAAAGGAGGGAGGGTGGGAGGGAAGGAAGGAGAGAGGGAGGGAGAAGCTAGCAAATAATTAATATACTACTCCGGAAAAACCATATTATTGGGTTAGTAGTCAATAGTGAACAGTAAGTGATAATGTGGTAAGCATAAGTTTAAAATGAAATATGCCATCATTGGGATATAGTAAGCTAGCTGAGTAGAAACCAAATACTACTCAGATTTGGGGCATTTGCTGATGCAGTAAGATCTTAATTTACCACCCTAACAGTGGGGAGGAGTCCCATGGATAATCCAAAACAGCTGATAATTCAAATAGAATGCCTACTTAGTTTTGGAATGCTTGGTGTGATTCTCATTTTGGGCATTACAGTCAAGGCAATTCAATAGTTATTAAGCATATGCTCAGTATTGAACACTGTGCAAAATTACGGTTCTGGATTTTATCATCACTTATTGACTCAACGAATACCTGAGTGGTGACTTTTTACCAGGCAATGTGCTGGATGGTGGCCAGACAGTGGTGACCAAGAAGACAGTGACGGTTCCCTCCATTTTAGAAATTGTGGTCCACGTACAATTCTTATGAATTCTCAGTAACCTATGGCAGAGACCTAGACTAGTACATGTGTAAAACTCAGGCAGTAACTCCACCTGCACAGCTGTGGTTGGTGTCAGACTTTGTCTGTATGACACAGAACCATCTCCCAAAGGAGCAATTTACTGGAGGCTCCTTGAGAAATGGGCACAGTTTTTAAGGACAACCTAAGAGTCTTTTCTGAGAGAAAAGAGTAAACATTATGTATTACAATTCAGTAAAAATTGCTTGTGCTCATTCTTATTGTGTTAAACACAGTCAGGACACTGGGATGACTGCAACACAAATGGGAGACAGAAACCTTGGTGCACAGGGAGTTTGCATTTAAGTGAGCACAGTAATACCTAGTCATGTAATACCTCCAAAGTCCTGTCCACTTATAAAGTTGTTTCAGGCTGAAACATAGGCTTATCAATGAGCTATTTATATGCAAAGAAGTAGAAGAAATTTCAGGAAACACACAGGGAAAACATGGTGACCCAAGCAATCCACTCTCATGCATTGCCTTCTGTGTTCCTTG
The DNA here is from genome assembly GCA_039655065.1 of Glossophaga mutica. Classification (NCBI taxonomy): domain Eukaryota; kingdom Metazoa; phylum Chordata; class Mammalia; order Chiroptera; family Phyllostomidae; genus Glossophaga; species Glossophaga mutica. The sequence goes on along the minus strand of CM077306.1, from coordinate 45,960,930 downwards.
AATTATAAAGGCAAACAGAACTACACTGGAGACAGGGAGGCAAGAAAGTGCTGCTTACAAATCAGGAGGAGATGTCCCTTTGTCCCTTCAGTTAGAGTCAGGCAGTAAGATCAAATTACTTGATTTGTACAATAATTTGCAGGTGTACTAGTAGTCACTAGCACATTTAGTGTGATATTAAATAGGAAATCCTGTTTCAGACATGTATGATACCACAATAGGAAATATCCAAAGGTTAAAGTCTTGAATATCTTGGTAGCACTGACTCCAAGGGCACATGAAACTTTGCTCCTACCCCACATGGACTCGGGCAGCCCGCGCTGAGTCTCGGTTGTCAGTTGTAAGTTGGGGATTATAATATCCATGTCAAAGCGTTATTGGCACTATTAAATGACAGACTGAGCATGACAGTGCCCAGGACAGTACCCAGGACAGTGCGAATCTGGCACATGGTGGGCATTGGGTTTGTTCGCTGCTGCGAAGCATGACACAAGAAAAAATAATTTCTGTGCTTAGTAATATTGATACAATTAGTTATCTAACTACTCTGCTGAATATCCAGAGAGTGTTTGCTAAGAAATCTTTGAAACGTCCAAAAATGAGCTCATAGAAACACGTTTCATCTTTCCTTGAAGGACCCCAGCAGGTGACATGATTTTAATATATGGAATTAAAGCAAAGTCCAAGAATTTACTGCAATCTTAGAGAAGCAGTAAGTTAGGTTTGTGGAAGTCTGGGACAGGAAACCAGAAACCGGATCAGATCCAGCCACTCGCAGAGGCTCCCTGGAGGCGGCAACACTGTTGTCAGACAATGTTTCACGCCCACTGAAGGGAGCAAGTCAGGCTCACTCTACCCCATAACCACTGTGAGCACTGGGTGAGGGATTAAGGGCTCTTCCAGGGCCAAACGTGTGTTTGGGAGCTGAACAGACAACTTTGTTCTGAAATACAAAATGGTATCTACAAAAAAGAGAAAATAATAGACGTTTATCAAATGCCTACAAAAGAAGACACGTCAACTGGTCACCTGCATTTCTGATGGGCATATTTTAATCTGTTTGCTGTGTTAAGGAGTGGATCCTCCCAAAGGAAGACAGCCTGTGTGAGATAAAATTCTAAAAGTGACCCTAAAGGCAGCTCTACTGTCTCAGAAAACAAAGGTAAGTTCTGAAATATTTGAAAGACCCCTTGAGACTTAAATGATGATTTATGTTCATATGGAATTCTGAATGTTTCGTGTGTCTGTTGAAGAGATTTGGCCTTTTTACCTCTGTGTTTCACCCATCTATTTAAAATTCCCAGCCAAATACTGCCCCTGTTCTCCATATCTCCTCACCTGATGATAAATACAAAATTCCTTCAAAGAAAGCTCTGACTGAGAAGCAAGTATGGGTGGTGCTGGATGGTCTCTGGCTGCCCCCCACCCACTCTTCACTCCTTTCCACCCGTTCCATGCCCCCGGGAGCCTCATCCCTGGGGGTGCCTCCCTTGCCCTCTGGCTTCTGCTAAGGCTCAGCCAGTGCGAGGTGCTGGCAGGAAAAATTGGGGAGTATTTATTCCTCTGGCTCCCTCCTTACCTGGCACTCATTTGGCATTGTCCTTCTTCTACTTGTGGCCATGCTCCTGTCAGGGTCCCTTTTTTGCAGGCCCTGTCTTTGGATTTTGGAACTGTGTTGAGTTAGAAACTTGCACTGCTCCTCTCAGCGCAGTCCGCCATCGCCCGTCGAGTTTCCTGAACCTGCCCACTCCTTGTAGTAGTGGTTCGTCCCTCCACTAAACTTTTCAGTTAGGCTTTTGAGTTGCTTGTGCTTCCTGCCCCAACCATGAACAACTTATTTGTATGGAGACCCTGATAAAACTCCCAGGCTGGGGACTTCCGGTCAAGATGGAGGCATAGGCGGACACACTGTGCCTCCTCTAACAACCAAAATTAAGGACAACAAATATTTAGAAACAAGAAAACAACCAGAACTTATAGAAAATTGAACTGTACGGAAGTGCAACAACCATTCATCCAGACCGGTAAGGGGGCGGAGTCATGGCTGGAGAAAGTGGAGGTGCGGACCCAGGAACGCAAGCAGCAGCGGCTTGCAATTCCCAGGTGCACAGGCGGTGGCTGGCGGTCCCCGGGCCCACAGGCAGCAGCTGGTGGACCCTGGGCACAGGAGGGCAACTGTGCAGAACCAGTGAGGCCACACAAGGCGGCTGGCTGACCAGGTGGTCCCACATTCAGGCGTGCAGACGGTCCAGGCAAAGGGGAAGTGGCGAAAGGGACTGAATCCAGGAGAGAGCGGAGCAGGCGCCATTGTTCCCTCTCAGACCCCGCCCCCACATATAGCGTCACAACCCAGCGACTGGGCTGCCCCGCACTGGGGAGCGCCAGAGGCCCCACTCCTCACTACGTAACAGCACGCACGCGTGCGCAGATAATCCAGGTGAAGGGGAAGCAGCGGAAAGGGCCGGAGTCCAGGAGAGAGCGGAACAGGCACCATTGTTTCCTCTCGGACCCCGCCCCCACGTATAGCGTCACAACCCAGCGACTGGACTGCCCCGCCCTGAGGAACACCTAAGGCTCCTCCCCTCACTACGTAATAGCCGCGACCAGACTAAACCCAAAACAAAACAAAACAAAACAAAACAAAAAAACCCACCAAAAATGGCTCAAACCGGAAAACAAATAAAAGCCCCAGAGCCAATTCCTCTAAGCAGTGAAGAGATAGCCAACCTATCAGATGCACAGTTCAAAGCACTGGTCATCAGAATACTCACAGAATTGGTTGATTTTGCTCACAAACTAGATGAAAAAATGCAGGCTACAATATGTGAAATGAAGGAAGATGCATGGGGAACTGATAGAGATGGAAGGAAAACTGGGACTCAAATCAATGGAGTGGACCAGAAGGAAGAAACTAACAACCAAACAGAAGACGAGGAAGAAACAAGAATTCAAAAAAATGAGGAGAGGCTTAGGAACCTCCAGGACATCGTTAAACGTCCCAACATCCGAATTATAGGGGTACCAGAAGGTGAAGAAGAAGAGCAACAAGTGGAAAACTTATTTGAACAAATAATAAAGGAGAACTTCCCCAATCTGGCAAAGAAAATAGACTACCAGGACATCCAGGAAGCTCAGAGAGTCCCAAAGAAGCTGGACCCAAGGAGGAACACACCAAGGCACATCGTAATTACATTAGCCAAGATTAAAATGAAGCAGAGAATTCTAGAAGCAGCAAGGGATAAGGGGACAGTCACCTACAAGGGAGTCCCCATCAGACTGTCAGCTGATTTCTCTAAAGAGACCTTACAGGCAAGAAGGGGCTGGAAAAAAATATTTGAAATCTTGAAAAGCAGGGACCTACATCCAAAATTGCTCTATCCAGCAAAGCTGTCATTTAGAATGGATGGACAGATAAAGTGCTTCTCAGATAAGGTCAAGTTGAAGGAGTTCATCATCACCAAGTCCTTATTATATGAAATGTTAAAGGGATTTATCTAAGAAAAAGAAGATAAAAATACAACAGTGAAAAGACAGCAAACTCACAGCTATTAAGAACCACACCTAAAACAAAAGCAAATTAAGCGAACAGCTAGAACAGGAACAGAACCACAGAAATGGAGATCATATGGAGGGTTAGGAACAGGGGTGTGGGAGGAGGAGAGAGGGGGAAAAGGTACAGAGAATGAGTAGCGTAGATAGTGGGTAGAAAATAGACAGGGGGAGGGCAAGAATAGTATAGGAAATGTAGAAGCTAAAAAACTTATGACACATGGACATTAACTAAAGGGGGGAATGTGGGTGGGAGAGGGTGTGTAGGGTGGAGGGGAATGATGGGGGAGAAATGGGACAACTGTAATAGCATAATCAATAAAATATAAAATTAAAAAAAACCCAAAACTCCCAAGCTAAATCAAGTCAAACGTTTGCCTGCATTGCTAGGTCATTGTTTCTATTTCCAGTAGATTTCTTCCCTCTAGACAGCATGTATTTTTCATCTGAAGTCCAGACTTCTGTTTCTTTCCAACTCCCCTCACCCCTTTTCTTTTCTCCCTCCTTTGTTTCCTCCTCAACTGATTCTGAGTGTCTTTCAGGTACCAAGAACTATAGGGACACAGAAAGTGTAACATCCTTCTCTTAGATGTAGCAATGCAAGGAGAGACAAGGAAAAGAGCGAGCCAAAATGACTGATACAGATGCTAAGTGCTCAGGAACCCAGACATGGTTCAGGGCAGTGGAGGGTGAAGCACAGGCTGAACTCCTCCTGGAGAGGATAGGCTGGGCCAAGAGTTTTCATTTCACTCCAGAGTGTACTGGAGGCCATGGGATCTGAGTCTTCTAAGCAGAGGCCAGTCCTGAGATGGGTGTTTCAGATACTGTGGAAATATTTTGGTGGAAATCATTACGGGGAATAATTTCTTGGCCTTGTATTTCGATTAATAAATATTATTATAAATTTGGTTTTTAATGTCTTTTGAATGTTAATAAAATTTCTCCCACTAGTGAAAAAAGAATTGAGGTAATTCAGCAAAAGCACATAAAATATGATAAAAGAGAAATGAAAATACAGAATGTTTCAGGAAAAAAGAGACAAAGCAGTACACTAAAACCATGTCGAAGAGCAACACAAGCTCGCAAACCAAGATGGGCACTGCATTCGTTATAGTCGATTTTAGTTTGATGATGAGCTTTCTGGAAGTTGAAGAAAAGAATGAGGCATAATTCTCAATATATACAGGAAAGTCTACCAACTCCTTGGGAAAGTGCAATTTTTCTAACACTGAATTTTAATAATTTATCATGTACTACTTTACTGAAGGGGCACTTAGTGATATACAGAAGATAAAGTGTTTTAAGATGTACCTACAGCAGTGGTCTAATTTATATGTTGACATTTTTGATAGAAGCTTTTAACAAGTCAAGGGCATAACACTAAAGGGTAACTCACTAAATGCACCTGAATGAGGGGCTAAGGAAATACAATTCCAGTTTGAAAAGGCAGAATGGGAGTGGGACTCCAGTCCCTGACCCATGGGCAGTTTATAATATCCAAAAGATCTCAGTAACTATCACTTCTCTGAGGTATTCCTTCGGTAAGAATTGAAACTGAAAGCCCAGAGTATGCTGGCCAGGTGCTGGCTAGGCTCCTGGAGTTTTATGTGATTGATTGAGAAGTGATTAACATTATCTTTAAGAGTCTTAAGCAAAGTTCACATTCCCTGTTGTAATGCAAATGTTTCCACATTTTCTCACTGGCATTAGCAACAGCAATCACTACCTTACAAGTGATTTATATTTTTGTGAGTAAATCCACTTCCAGTTTGGTAATTATGCTCTTGGATTGTACAATATTGATGCAGAATAGTCCTTAGAGACAATGAATGGATCTTCTCTTTGTAAATAGTGTAACAGGCAAGCAAACACCCTGGGGAGGGGCTGCATGAACTGCGAATATCTTTCTCAGTGTCAGAAATTGCTGCTACCGGAGAAGGCTGAAGGCAGGAGCTACACATTGTTTTTCTTGAGTCCATGGCGCGAAAGGGCTTTGGAAGGCAAAGCCATGTCATGTGCCACTGTTAGAACCAGTCAAGCCACGCTGACTGCCTCACACCTCTGTTTCCACGACTATTGATTCAAGACTTTGGGAATAGTATTTGGCAGTGGGTATGAGCAGGAATTACCACTAGAAAAATAAATTTGAGGGATTAGTCAGTTTAAGCATTTGATCTGTACAGTTCCGAGGGTCAGAAGGTCATGGGTATCTGTAAAATAAAGGCGGTAGGGTGCACATTGTTGACAGAGTAGTTCCCTGGCATCGACAGATGTAGCATTGTGGGTTTGGCAGTGCACAGCCATGGCGGTTGATTTTGGGGAAATGTGCACTTGAATAATGTGCATCAGGCAGCTGCGCACCAAAACTTTGCCTGCTGATCAGCGAGCCTACAGCAGACCAGAGACACAGGGACCCATGGCATTTGTCTTCCACGCACGCCGCAGATTACATTAAAGGATGAAAGAAGCTCTTGTTCCAGGAATTTGTGATAGGAAATATTAACTAGAAACAACTTATATGTCTACCAATAGGGAGCAATTGTACTGATACAATAGACTATTAGCTGTTTCTTAAAAAATAATAATAGTAAAAGGGAATTTATATGATCAGAAATTAAACTACAGTGATCAGGTTGTAAGCTATTGGCACAACAATATAAAAATAAATTATTAAATAGAATAAAGTGTCTAGAAATAGACTGAAGCAAATCTGAAAAATTACTCTATGATGATTTAATTTAATCTATATTGGTGCTGGTATAATTGAGTATGCAGATCAAAGCACCTCATATCATATAAAAATAAACCTCAAATGGATTAAATATCTAAAAGTAAAAAGAACACAATAAAATATTTTAACAATATATAGGAAATTGTTGGGCTTCCCAAGTGGGAGAAACTCCCTTAAACAGCACCGGATACTCAGATGCTGTATGGAGAAGGCTGAACAATTCACCAAGTAAATAATTTGGGATGGCACCATCTGCCCTCGTCACATCCAAAAGACAGAAATCTCTGCATACATATGTCAGTAGAGGATCAAATGCCTCAAAACATAGAGAGATGAGTACAAAGTTGCTTATTTTAGCATTGTTTAAAGTGGGAAAATTCTGGAAACAACTTGAATGTCAATCAACTGGGAAACGATTGAATAATTTATAGTATAACCATGATACGAACGTATTCGACCATTGCAGATGATGCGTTGGACCCATATATCGTCCCCCTAAGGTGGCCACAACAGCAGGTGAAAGGCAAGTTGGATATCTGTTTCCTTCCATCACAGCTATCTGTTTATTTCCGTCACTATTCTTATTTTCTTATTGTTTGTATGTTTTCCTATTTTCTTGATTAATGCCTGATTCTCCCACTATGCCATAAATTCTGTAAATTTCTTAAGCAACAAAATCTGTTTGGTTGGATTTTAAATCCCCAACTCCTAGTATAATACTGTGCTAGATAGAAGGTACTCATTAAATATTTATTTTATGAAAATTCATAGTAAACTTTTGGAATAGTATAGAAAAAAAGCTGTTAAGAATGATTTCCTGTAGTTAGTTGAGGCAAGCTGTCTCAACACAAGGATGACAAACTTTTAATTTTTACCTTATACTTGTATGGAGAGTTTGAATTTTCACCATAAGCACACATCACTTTCATTAAAAAAAGACAAATTATTATAGTACTATCTCCAAAACCCACTGTGAAGTCCCAAAAAATTAAAATTTATCAAATCTAGTTAATAAAATACAAAACAAATAACAAACAAAAACCTTTCTTCATGTAAGACAGCCCCTTAAAACTGGGTGCTGGGGGTGAAAGTGACCGAGGCCAGAAAGGTCTAAACAGTAGACACCCTGCACATGCTGAGGAAATGGGACCAGAAAGAGGCCCAGGATCCTGAAGTGTTTAGATATGTTATTTGCATGCAACAGGCATGAATTATTTTCATAAAATCCCCCAAAATCCAAACCCTAACAAAAACCAGTTACAGCCATCATCCACATAAATAAGACGGTCAGGACAGACAAAGAGCCTTCTGGGAGAACCTTTCTTTGCTATTGATGCTGTGTCTGCTTTCCTTGAATCTGACTTTCTGCAGGCTCTCTGGAACTTCCATTCTGCATAATGAATCTTTTCACAGTGTTTCTGACACCTTCTTGCTGTAGCTGAAATGTGGTCTCTCTACAGGATGGTGTTTGCCGTGCACCCTCACCTGGTGGAAATTGCTTCATGTCCTTGCAGCCAACGGGTGGCTTTCTCTAGCTTCCCACTGCCACCTCTGGCCATTGACTTTTTTACTCATGTACAATGTCTGCTCTTCCTTTGAAGCTAAGCTTCTTGGCTGCCACTTTCAGCTCTTCTCCAGTAGACTTTCAGGTCCTTCTTCAACATTCACTGAGACATCAGCATCAGCACCACTTCTGTAAGCCCTGCTGTCACCCTGACAGACTCCAACACCCAGGCCTAACAACAGTAGAGGAAACTGATGAACAGCACAGCTTCTGAATATGACAGACTTTGGATCAAATCTCAGATGTGCTGGACTTTGGGCTAATCACTAAAGCTAATTTCTTCTTTATAAAATAGGACTACTAATTTATTCATAGTGAGTATTCTTTTTTGTTTTTTTATTAACTAGATTTTGTAGGTATTTTTTATTTTACAAATTGTTTCAGATACATTATCATAATATTTAGCCTTTTTGTTTCATAGCACAGTATGTAGTACATGCTCAGTATGAAAGCTATTGCTGGTTATTGTTGGTATTTGAATGGCCTTCCCACCCCCACTACCCCCTGCCTCAGCCACACAGTTCCTGTCTTCCAGGTCTTGAACGACATTCATTTCTTCTTTTGCACTTGAACACTCTTCCTCTATAGCTATGCTTTGGGTCTTGTCCTCTCTAGGTCTCTTCTCTATGGAGTTGCTTCTCTTCTAACATCAACAAAGGGGAAGCTCTATCTCCTATCACCACCATTACCATGGGCAAAGCCTAACCATTTATTCTATAACCATATATATGCTTATCTGGCCTGACAAGTGTTTTGTGAAGGGGAGGGAAAAAAATATAGTGGTAGTTGGAATATTCTTCTACCCACAGTAGAAATATCTACCAGTTCTTCCCAGAGAAATAGGAAGTATCAGCATTCATATCTGTGATGAGTACATTCACATTGACTTCGGACATTTAGTTCACATCGGATATTGGATGGCGGGAATGTCAAGGGCACACTTCACTGAACAAGCCACATGATACCTGAATAAATAAGGATATGCTTGCAAAGATGTGTCACTTCATACTTGCTACTGATTCTAGTATATTACCATTGTAATTGGATTTTCAATACTGAATGAGAAATGGCGAATAAGTACTGGCTCAATAAAGACCTCCATTCACACTGAGTGGTGTGGGTGTGGGGGGAGCAATCTGCTTATGGGGTAACACCAAGGCCAGCCCCAACACTGCAGGGAAGTGGGGTTGTTCTCTGAGGATTATGCTGCTCCTGGATGGTAGATAGATTTTCAAAGTGACTTTAATGAAACAGAATGGCTTTCAGGCCAGAGAAGAATTCAATGAAAAGAAATACAGTTCAGATAAGTCATGAACATGCTATTCAGATAGGAGTGCAGAAAAAGGAGTTATCAAGGCAAGTGTTAGCTCTCATGGTCCCTTCCAGCAGCACCTGAGAGGACCACATTCACCAAACCTTCGCCATATTGTGAAGATTGAGCACATCAGGCCATCTGAACCGAATGGTCATGAATTCAAACCTATCCCTCTAATTCCATGTTCACTGAACCACCTTTTGAATAGTAATTTGGCTTCACTTGCGGCTTGCTATAAAACCATATTCACATTTTAAGCAGTGATTAGTTTTAGCAATAAATCTGTCATATTAGTGAATGATGATAAATATAATTTAGTTTTGTTTTATCTTTGGTTTGCAGTTTTTTGTTTCCTAGTATAATAAACATAAGAAATTTATATTTAGTTTAATACTTGTATGGATTTAAGTAATAAAGTATTAAAATAATATAATAAAAAATTTTGGGACCTGAAATAATATTTTTCTTTTAAAATAGACTGGTTTACTTATTATTGAAACTTTAAGAAACAGTGTCACTGAGACTTCAGGCCAAGATGGAGGCACAGGTAGACACACTGTGCTTCCTTGCACAATCAAAAGAAGGACAACTACAAATTTAAAAACAAACAAACAACTAAAACCCCCAGAAAATGAACCTGTATGGAAGTCCAACTACCAAGGAGCACCTATAAGTGGAACCTAGTCAAAAAAACAAACAAGCAAGCAAAATATAACCAGAGACATTGAAATTAAGAACAAACTAACAGCAACCAGAGGGGAGGTGGGAGGAGACAATGGGAGGGAAAGAGGGAAGAGTTTTCAAGAACAACTATAAATGACACATGGAGAAAACCGAGGGTGGGTGGGGGGTGGGGATGGCTGGAGTGGAGGGTAGTGGAGGGGGGGGGAATGGAGACAACTGTACTTGAAAAACAATAAAAAAAAAATGACCAAATAAAAAAAATGCACCAAAAAAAAAAAGAAAAAAGAAAGAAAAGAAGAGAAAAGGAAAGGAAAGGAAAGGAAAGGAAAGGAAAGGAAAGGAAAGGAAAGGAAAGGAAAGAAAAGAAAAGAAAAGAAAAGAAAAGAAAAGAAAAGAAAAGAAAAGAAAAAAGAAAAGAAAAGAAAAGAAAAAAGACTCATCCAGACTGGTAGGAGGGGTGGAGAGGACTTTCAGCAAGGTGGCGGCTGGAGGACTGGGGTGGGCGAGCCAGCGGCTGGTGGACCAAGCAAGCTGCTGGTTGGTGGAGTGGGCAGTCCCAAATTTTTATGCAGAAAAACCAGAAGGAACAACTGGGGAGCAAGACAGATCACACAACCCAGGGTTCCAGTGTGGGGAAATAAAGCCTCAAAGCCTCTGACTGAAAAAACCTGTGCGGGTGGAGGCAGCAGCAGAAATCCCCAGCCTCACGGGGGAGTTCGTTGGAGAGAGCTACAGGGTCCTACAACGTACACAAAACCACCCACCTAAGAATCAGCAACAGAAGAGCCCAGTTTGCTCTTGGTAACAGAGGAAGTAACTAAAAGCCAGCTGAGAGCTAAGCAAGCAGCATTGTTCCCTCTCTCATCCCTCTCCCACATATAGCGCCACTATGTAGTGACGTAGGTTGCCCCGCCCTGGAGAATACCTAAGGCTCCACCCCTTACTATGTAACAGGTATGCGGAGACAAAAAGATATGTCCCAAATTAAAGAACAGATCAAAGCTCCAGAAAAAATACATCTAAATGATGAAGAGATAGGCAACCTATCAGATGCACAGTTCAAAACACTGGTAATCAGGATGCTTAC